>JAECXC010000339.1:16952500-21762087 GCA_018152125.1 Drosophila dunni | reverse complement strand
GTGTGGTTGTGAGGCCACTGGGCGGTCACACGGGCTTCGGATGTTGAGTCAGGGGAGAGGGGAGTGGGCTCGTGTCGGGTATTCGATCGGCTGTCGGCTGTCTGCAGTCGGCAGTTGGGACGATCGCCTGGCGCTGGCTCGCTCTGCCCCTGGCGGCGGCAGAAAAATTTTCCTGGTGACTCTCGAAGAGGAAAAAAAAAAACCGTTGATAGACGGCTGACGAATCTTTAAATCGGAATGATAACGTTAATCATCAGGTAAATTCATAACATGCATACTTACACCACTTACGCGATGGACCAGCGGTTCCTGAATCCAGACTGCCAGCTCTCCAGCAGAATACTCTTGCGGCGGACGACATCCACCAGCGTGCGCTGTCAATTTGTTGCCCAGCGACGCTGCCGGCTTTTGACTGAACATCACTGCGCAACTCCTGCACTGTCTCTGCTGTGCAAAGGTGCAACGAGAATGCACTCGATCACCTTTGGCTAACCACAATCCTGTAATGGAACACATAATATACTTATAAGTAAAATCTAAGCTAATTTGTTATTTTGTAGCTTACCATTTTGATTCCTGTCTGTTTTGATTATTTTTCTCCAGTGCTGCTTAACGCGCTAGTGTTAATCATTGTCCAATAGAGCCCTGTAAAATAACATTTTATATACATTTATATATATTAACATAGGCGTAAGATAATTCATACAAAATGTAAACACATTATTTGAATAAATCTCACCGCAATGAGGGCAATCTCACCTCTCTGCCTGCTGGCTAGGCAGAGCGAGGGGAAAATGCTCTCATTGCGGCGTCAATTTCGTATGTTTCACATGCGATAAAGAAATTGTATAACTCGTTTACATTTTTGCAATGTTAGTTTTGACCGCTATTTTCTGTTTCACACTCTAGTGTTAAGCATCGACAAATCGAGACCTAAATGTAAATAACATAGATTTAACATAGGCGTAACATAGATTCTAGAAAAATGCTTTTGAATAGTATTAATAGAATAAATTTACTCGATAATTTGCTCACAGGGTGCCAACTTCTGCAGGTTCAGAAGAATGGATTCCTGTTTAGCAATTATCGAGCAATTGCGTATGCATTAGCATGCGATAAGAGAAATGAAGCACGCCATCTCCTACGGCGCAAAATGTCTTCAAATAAGCAATACTCGCATACCATTGCAGAGGTATCCTGACGTTACAGACGCCACATAAAACCTACAAAAGACTATATACTCTAGGAACAACTAGTTAAAAAATTCGAAATACTCTCACAACGGTACTTTTACCAATTACCTCCCCTGGTTTACGCACTCATCTTTTTCCTCGAATTTTTTAGGCGTATCCAGTAAAAATGGTTGTTCTTGTAAATAAATCTTTAACACCACAACTTAAATCTTATTTTATCCCATTCCGCCAGTTTCCATCCCACATTGGTGCTATCTCTCTTTTCACGCACCAATGAAGAAACTAAACATGGATGGATCCTCACCCGATCCATCTGGAATGTTGAGTATAAAGAAAAAAAAAATACCAAATTTCATATCGATATCTGCGTAATTCGATTTTATGTCACTTATTTTTCAAGTCCGCCCAGTGTACAATGTTAAGCTTAACTAATAATATAAGACAATAAATCGTAGGTTGTTGTCAGCACTATGTTGGCAATAACATAAATAAGAAGAAAAAAAACAGTAGATGGCGCTGGTAGTGGTGGCTGCCGTTGGAGTGCTATAAAAGCTAATTATTGCACACTCAAAACGATAGGTGGCGCTAGTAATAGCTTGTGTCTAGCGAACACGAGTGCCATGTTATTTGTTGCTCTAGCGTTTGCCAGCCCTCGTCCATCGATTGTGAGAGTCCAACCATCGAATTCTGCACATCGCCGATAGGTCAGACCGACGCATATAAAAAAAGGGCGACGACTATACGTTCGAAAACAGGAAACATGTAAAAATCGTACAGTAATTCTCAGGTTAAAGCAAAAAGTGTTTTTGTTTGATTCGCTTTTATTATTTATTGTGTATGTATTTAATATTGTTTTAGAGCATCGAATTTTATTCATTTTTAAGAACAAGTACTTTTATCTTATAATATATGTATGCAATACAAACGTATCGCTTATAAATGCTAAGGAGATGCAAAATATTTTACAATTATAATATAAATGTTAAATATAAAGTTATAAAATTAAATGAGGTTATCAAAATTTTGTTTAGACTGCAGCATTAAAACTTTTTACTCCTCCATTACAAAATTTAGAAACTTTGTATTTGTCTATTCTGAGCCCACAGCGGAAAATATTTAAATTATTTAATTTCGAAAATTTAAAATGCACGATTTCAGCATTATATTTTTAAAATTTAAGAAATGTTTAAAAAGTTTTACCATTGTATTGATTTGTTGATTCAATGTTAACTCCTCTAGCAATTTGGCTTGAGGTAATTTAATTTGAATTTAATCTAGCTACATCATTTATAGAGCCTAAAAAAGCCTTGTCAATTTTGATGGTTTTTAAAATTCATTTTAGTATGCTTTATTAATGCTTGAAATTTAATATACTTTTCATAACCTAAATTTTCAACTACACATTTGAGTTTATTGTACTTTAACACGAACGTTGGTTGAACGTGCGACGTAAATCGATGTAAGAGTTTAAGAATACTTTCGGATTTAAAGGTTTTAATAACGTAAATTTGGCTGCTCGATTATAATTTCATATGTAACAATGTGGCTTGCATAAAATACATGTGGCCGCAATCATTGCTAATAAATGTACATATGTACAGAATCTTTTGTTTTCGGTTTAGTCAAAGCTGTTACATTTTGTATAGCATTTAATACAAATAGAGACGTTAGGAGACAAAGTAATGCATATTTTATATATAAATGTATTTAAATTTAATACTTAATAAATAGAGATTTTGTAACGCTCAAAGTCCAGCATCATGTTATATATTTCACAATCATAATACAAGAGTTTTGAATAAATAGTTTTAGTGAATATATGAATGAAGTATAAGAACTAATCGGACATGATTGAGTTTTTTTGTTGTCAATAACTACGTGTGTTTTTTGATTACAATGACATTTTTCATATTCTGAATTTTATTTTATATTATGTAAAAACATTGTAGGTTTAACTTTGAGACTTTACACAGCTTTTATATTTTATATACTTGCAGTTACAATGTAAGTAAATTGTATACATATTTTTTGTCGATTACAAAATTTAGTAAAAATTTGTTTTTATAAAAAACGTGAGTTTGTTAACTAAGCGAGTGTAAAAGTAATTCAAAAATAAATCCACAGAAAAGATGCACTATTTCTCCTTTCAAAAATTTAAAAAAGAAAAATAATAAACTTATATAAATTACAGAATTTTGTGGCATTGGTTTTCCGGACAGTTATTAATGGGAGTTGACGATTTTTGTTGCATGGATTTGCCATATTGAAGAGCGTATGATGAATCAGTCTTTGCGTGTCACAAGTATTGAACGACGAAATAATATGTTAGTGCTATTATATATTACAACAAACCATAAAAAGCATATTCTACGGTATCAATATGGAGCCTAAATCCTTATATCTCGTCATTTGTCGCATACAAACAGTATAAAAACTAGCTAAAGATGTGTTGCATCGTTGAAGAACTTTTAATTACATTAATTTACGAGCTCAAAATATTCTTGTTAACATGAATAATACAAATAATTTATCGTTTTAATTTAATAATGTACTAATTAGATTAGCTGATCTGCGCGTTTTGCTTTAAGCTAAGCCGAATTAAGTTTAAGAATTATAAAGCGTATTTTATAAATAGTTATGTTAACAACGTATGTTTTTTTCATATTGATATAAATGTATGTTTATAGCTATAATTAAACTTTCTTAATAAGTGCGCTATTATTATTTTGTTAGATTAAGTCGCCAAATTTTTTTTTAATATCAAACAAATAACGAATAAATGTCTCAAATTTAGTTTTCTTTGTTTTTTGAATTCACATACATTTAAAATAGTATGTTATGATTATAGGTTACTAAGAGTCGAATTGCAATAGAGACGCTTTGGAATTGCTAGAAGATTATGTTTTTCATGGTACTATTATTAGACTGAATACAAAAATACATTATCATACATATCTTTTTTTTTATACACATATAAGTATATATATATATCGATAATATGTATGTCGTAATTGATAATTTACTCATTTTCTGTAGTAATACACGATACTTTTGTCCGACTAATATTGCAAGAACGCAAACTTTTTATTTTGGATTAGTTTAATTAATTTTTTTTTGGGAGAACTTTAATTAATTTATGTTTGTAATTCTCATTGTCTACTTGTTGTGCTGTGCCGTTACATGGGGGGACTTGTAAAAGTTCTGCACGAATTCCGAAAGGCTGTAGACAACGCCAGGTCCCTTTCCTGGACTCATACATATAAAGTCGCCCAAACAGTGCATATTTGCTGAAAAATAATAAATACTTGGTTGGAGTTTTGGAAACACATGATTAATAATAAATTACTGTTAGAAAGAATGGGAGGATATGAAGGCGGTGGCTTAATCCAGCTTCCATCTGGTCGGCGCATGTGACGACGATCAGATGAGAACTCAATTAGATATGTATCAGCGGGTATAACTCTAAAAAATCTAAAAATATAAAAAAATTAATATGCTGGTTACTTTGACAGTTGAGAGTTGCTTGCCTATGATGTTCTGGTCGCAGTGCCAGATCGGAACGAAATGTCTCTGTAACGTATTTATGGAAATATGTTGGAAAAGGAAGTGTTGTATCCAAATCGAATACCAAGCATCGGTTTGGTAAGGGGTTGTGCATGAAGAAAACATGATAGTCCTGTCAAAATGAAAATTATCAAGAAATGAATTTTATGCAGTAAATTGTTAAGTCAATGCTCTCGGCCAGCTTACCCATATCACAACTTGATCATCACCACGTCCAGCTTTTTGACGCCAGAGTGGTACTGTTCGCCCTTCGTTGGAAACGAATACTGCATAACACTTAGACAATTCCTCGGGGCGCGTGCGCTTTACTTGTTCACAAAGCTTCCAAACGTTCTCCTCGCTTAAATATAAAAAAAAAACATTTACTTTAATTAAATTACAAAGCAAATTAGTTTGATGAGACTGTAAAAATATTTAAGGTAACACTTTCGGAATAAGAATTAAACCAACAATACATTGTAACATTTTAATTGCAGGTGTATTTTACAAAGTCGTAAAAATTTAGGCGTGAATAATATAAATAAATACATATTAGAATGAACTGCTAAATTTTTTTTGCAGAAGTTCACTGTTTAATAGCCAAAACGCGCCTTTTACAGTAATAAAAACACAGGAAAATACCCGTAAGGCGCCAAACCAATCCCAAAACCCAAACAATCCACCCACAAACACTATCGTGTTGCTTTTGTTAGCAGACATGACTGTTTGACCTAATTTTGGAGCTGCGCGGCAGCGCCTAAATATGACGAAAAACGGACGAAAGAGAAAAGGCAACTGTATAATGAGCGAATTTAAATTCAAAGAAATGAATGTACGCCAGCACGACACATGAAATCTGACTAATATACATATATAAATATAATTACTGGGACATTAATGTGGTAAGTAGTCCCTAAATATTTTTGAATTCCTTAATTCTTGTAACTTATTTATGTAATTTCATTTTAGCAAAGATACTTACCAATAACAAGAGACATAGGAGCAATCCGATATTTTAGGAAAAAGAAAATCTGTGTTCATTTTGAAGATTGTTTTGTTAGAGTTGCAATATTGCAAGGTTGATATACTATGTATACAGAACCGTTAGATGTCCTGATATCAATGTTCTGATGACAATGCGAAGAATATTGAAATTTTCACTGCTTGAGGTATTTTGCCCCACACACAGACATTAAAATTGTAACTTTATTCACTGCATTTATTTACTGTATGAACGAGAACTTATTGCTTTGATTTGTAAGCTTTTAAAAGTTGCAGCATATACTTCTCAATACTTAAATGGCATTTAAAATATAAATTTTTCTCTATTGAGGATGCCGCTGTGAAAGAATCAACGACATTCCATGTTGAACGATTGCGTTATTTGACGATATTCAGACTACTGAAATTGTTGTTGCTATTTTTGTTTAATTTGGTAGTATTTGTATTTTTTGCTTTACTGTTTTGATTTAGTCTTCTTAGCAAAAACGGAGAGGCGTAAACGAGAGGCACACACGCTTAGGTACATATGTATGTATACACAGGAGCGCACGCACACGAAACGCCAGAGCGAATTTATGGAAACTTATTTTTTGTTATCGAATTGTTGTTGAAGCTGTTGCTGCTGCCATAGCATATTAATAACCAACAATATTACACTCTGATTCAATGGCACACATGTGCCTGAAGCATTTGCCAATCCGTAATTTTTGTATAAAAACAATAAAAGCGTCTGTTGTGATTGCGTCTCTTTCCGTTTCTTGTTTTGATGTTTACTTTCACCAATAGTAGCACAGATGATGTACAAACTGAACATAAGTCAATTATAGATTTTTCTGTATGTCGTTAACGTTTTTATGCATACACATTGATTGTCTTTATATTGTGGACAAATCGCAGATTATAGAAGCAAATTTAACTCTTCTGACTCCAAAAAGAACTATGCAACAAATATTTTCACTTTCCGAAGTGATGTCAAATGTATATTTTACAATATCTTGAAATATCGATATTCCCTGAGTTCATTTCGATAATATCGCTTACAGCTCTGTTAAAATAACAGTGTTTGAAAAGGTATTTTGTTTGCTCGCTATGGCGCATGTGTCGTTAACGGCTTTTTAAAACAATCTGGGTGTTAAAAGTGTTAAAACTTATATAATCTTTTTATCTTATCTAGCAAATACCAATGGATAATTTAAGATGTCATTTATTTGATTCCTTATTGCTAAATTGCGTTGTTTATGATTATGCTCATTCACAATTCTAGTGGTATTATTAGAGTCAGTGCTCTGTGATCTTTGTTTTCTTTTCTTTAGATCGTGTAAAATATATTTACAACGTGATTGCTGATAAAACTGAGAGAACGGCACTTAAACTAACATTGAACAGATAACAAGAGTGACTATGACTATATAAACACTTGCAGAAGGCTTTTGTGATTTTGTCTATTTAATATTTATAAGCATACAAGTATTTTTTTGAAGGTCGTGCCTTTGACTTAGTAGATAAGCTGAAAGCTATAAGCTTGTACTTATATGTTACAAATAGACATATTTATTTTCATGTTGATTAAACAACGGGTTTATTTTAGTTGAAAACTACCATTTATTTTGCTATTTATTGAACATTTGATTTCGATCAAAGCGTTTTACAGACGATTAAAACGATCATGACATATAAAATTCTATTGGCTGTGACGTTGCCATAGCTTTATCGCCGACATACGTCCTATCTAATTGAGAGACATAAAAAGAGAGAAAAAGTCAGTTACTCCCGTTCTATAAATTGATTACACATATACCCTGCTTACACTGAAGTCCAGACAATATATAAATAATTTTCTATTCTTAATTGAATATATATATTTTATAATTATTTACACATAACTCGTTTCTCTTTTAATTATTTCTTTTTCAATATTTATATATAAAAATAATTCATTATGCAGCTAAATAAAAGAAATTTATAAAAATACATTAACAAGCATTCAATTCCAAAATACTATTTCAGATAGTTTAACATTATTCTAGGGTATCTCGCTGCCATGATCCGTTAATTAGACAACTGTTTCTTGCTAAAGCTTGTGATCCGTTGAACGTGGCAAGCGAGTTTTAGTTGTTTGGAGAGTCTTGCGGCGTTCGGATTGCCAGGTGTGTACGCGGTGTGTTCCAATACCTTACTCATATTAGTTTTGCTCCAATAAAATCAAATTATCGGGGAGTTTGGAGTGATCTGTGTTGTGGACTCTAATCATGACGTCAGTTTAGTATGTTTTTTTTTTAAGAAGAACCTGTTCATCTTCTTTTTTGGATGCTGTTGTCAAATATTTGAACACGTGGTATCCGCATTTTTGCTTGTATATAAGTACAAGTTTTACCTGCTTAGTATTTCGTGATTAGTTACGATAGTACTGTAGTCATTAATTTGTCTTAGCGCATTGATCTAGTTTCATTGCATTTGGAAGTAATATTCTATTCAATAATGTGTTGAATTTTGTATTGCTTTCATTAAATGTTTATTCTAAACGACTTTAAAAGAACGATGCAAATAAAAACCAATATTTGTACGTAGTAACTATAGAAGTGTAGTGCTGTTATTAGTATCAGTCATCAGAATATAAAACAAATTTTACTTTAAGACAGTTTTATCTCAGTCTTTAAACTTATCAGATTGAGCTCTATCAGCGTTTATAATTGAACATTATTTCAAGATAACACAGATTATGTATGTTTGGTTTTTTTTTTTTATTGTAAACAGACGAACAACATGGATAATGAATTCGAGGTGGAGAATCAACAACAGCCATTAAGAAATGCTCATGAAAAAAATGGGTACAGTGAAAGCCCTAAAATTATTTCTGGATTAAACCAGTCGATTAAACCGAAGCCACTGGGTGAGCAATCCTGCGCAGTTCGTCGACAGGCGTTGATGGTTATTCTTGCCAATATGGGTGTATTATCAACTGGCATGTGCCTGGCAATTCCCACAGTTACACTGCAGCAGCTCAAGAGTGAAACTGAGTCTGTCCATTTGAGTGAAGCACAGGCATCCTGGTTTGCATCTATAAATACATTATCGTGTCCATTGGGCGGCCTATTATCAGGTTTTTTGCTAGACAGAATTGGTCGCAAACAAACACTTTATGTACTAAATGTATTGGGTATTATATCTTGGATACTGCTTGCTACAGCGAGTTCTACGAGCTCAGAATCTTTCAACCGGCAGTTACTGCTGTCCCGTTTTATCATTGGTAAGTTACTGTGTTAAAAAAATTTTTAACGCAATGTACATTTGAATCTGACAATAATGAATTCAAACACATATTAAGGATGTTAAAATTAAACAATTTAGTTGTAGAACTCACCATGGCGATTATCTGATATGATTTAGTCTGATTGACATTATTTATTATTGAATGTAACAATTTATTGTCTTTTTAAAATAGTTCTGCATGCTACTACTGTTAAAACGTTATTAGTAATTACGATTTTTTTTTAGTAATTTAAGAATGAATATTGTCTATTAATAATAAGTACTTACAGGAATTGTAATGGGACTAGCCAGTGCCCCTACTGGTGTTTATGCAGCTGAGATTAGTCTGCCAAAATTACGTGGAAGTCTTATATTGGGAACTTCAATTTCTGTGGCATTGGGCATAACAGTACTTTATAGTATTGGTTACTTTGTACGAGATGATTTTCGACTGATTGCGCTCATCTGTTGTGGCTATCAGATAACTGCCCTTCTTTGTGTGTTACCTTTACCAGAGTCGCATAGTTGGTTGTTGTCCAAGAATCGTGTGGAGGAGGCTAAGAAATCTCTCAACTTTTTTCGCGGCCTTAACAGCTCACGTAAGGACGATTTAAATATTATTATTAAAATCCCCTTTTTTAAAATCTTTACATATATAGCAGAAATAACACATCCTGAAGTATTGGACGAGTTTAATGTTCTACAAAAATCTCTACGTCTGCGCGAAGGTGAAAAAAAGCCGTCATTCCTGAGCTGCCTGCGTTTGCCTGAGGTGTATAAGCCACTTCTCATATTGATGGGTCTATTTGCATTCCAACAGCTTTCGGGAATATTTGTGGTCATCGTTTATGCCGTTCAAATCTCAAGTGAAGCAGGCGACTCCATTGATCCATTTATGTGTGCCGTACTTATTGGAGCAGCCAGAGTGGTGACAACATGTCCGATGGGATTTATATTAGAGAAATGGGGAAGGCGTCGAGCTGGGATAATTTCAGCGCTAGGCATGTGCATCTCTATGTTGCTACTGGCTAGTTGTGGTTGGTTCAAAATTCTCCAAAATATTCCATATCTGTCTGTCGTTGGCCTTGTGAGCTTTATCGTACTCAGCACTCTTGGATTATACACATTGCCATTCTTTATGATCTCGGAACTGTTTCCCCAAAAGGTACGCGGTCCAGCGTCGGGGGTAACTGTGGCTGTGGGTATGTTTTTTGCCTTTTTGTGCATTAAAATGTATCCTGAAATGAAAACCCACATTGGCATGAGCAACTCGTTTGTGGTATTTAGTATCATGTCATTTTTGGCCATGTTATTCATTTACTGGGCGTTGCCGGAGACTCGCCGGCGTACTTTACTTGAAATTGAGGAGCAATTCCGCAGCGGTAAACACAAGGCGCCCACCGAAGTTGAGTTGAAAAACGTACTTTCGCATTAAAATTTAGAAAGCCAAAATAGAACAAGTTAATACATTAGTTTAGTGCTGTGATAGAATAATCATATTAAGACTCTGAAAATATGCCTAGAATCTGAAGCGCGTAACTGGATCTTAATAAGCTAAATCAATAATACAGCTAAATCAACAATACATTTTGCTTAAATAATTTCTTGGATCATAATTTTATTTTTTAAAATCGGGTAGAAAACCACGCTTTTATATAATTCGTGTGTTCCTTTTTGTGTTTTAGCTGCTAAAATTAAAGTTTTGGTAATGGTAAGTAAAGTTAATACTGATGACGATGATTAGGCTGGGGAAGCATGTCCAGACGTTTATCTGAGCCTCTTATTATGTACACATTGCGCCATGGGCAGGACACGGGCTGTTCGTATGGATGTAAATTGTTAAAAAAAAATGTTTCACCACATTTTGCTTTGGTCGTTAATTTTACAAGGATGCACAATGCGCGAGCACCGAAAATCGGCCAGGTAACACAAACAAGCAAGCTCGAGGCGTTGGGACCACCGTTTATGTAATTATATTAAGTTTTCAATTTTATGGCTTAATAATGCAGTAGCCAGTGAAAAGAGCAGTGTTTGATCGACTAGCGTTAAAGCTGTACAACTTGGCCTAACAAATTGATCATGATTACGTAAACAACATGGCTCTTACCAAGGACCAAGCAGCATCAAGTTGAATGAACTTCATATACTGAAAGGATAAACGAAAATTGATGAGCTGTAAATGTGTGAACATTAAAGTTTCCGCTGCTGTTTATGGCTGCCACACAGAACAGCCTCTGGCTTTGTTACTGCAAGTGCTACATTTCAATATATTTTGATCTGACCAACTTCAACACCTGTCGAGAAAATCGTATTTTAGCGCATCAATTACAACCGAATATTGAAATGTCAACAACTTACCACAACTAACCAAATTAATGGTACGTAACGTTGAATACATTTAATTTCAAAAGTGCAACCACAAGAATTTAGGGATGTCAGCATATGTTCATTCTAAATATGTCAATGTGTGCATATCTGAATTGAATCGTAGATTCACGTTTTGGGTCTACCCTTGCAAAGCCATAATACAATTTGGAAAGCAGGTCTAGGGGAGGTAATCCTGATCTCCCGTGGTTCGATTCTTTGTTGTCGTGCTGTCATCATCAAAATAGTTTTCGCAGGCTGACTTTTGTTTTGATGCGTTTTTGATTATGTTTATAAGCCAATACATTGCGTTTTGTGTGTTCTTTTGTAAGTTGGCAATGAGTTGTGACTCTTTTAAATGTGTAATTTATTGTTTGTCAACACAGGATCTCATTTATTACGGTATCTTCTCCAATGTCGGACGATCATAATATAATTCTAATTGTAATTTATGATTTTGATGCATTCTGACTAATATAGGAATATATACTTCATTATAAAATAACAGCGTCCTGATACGATCGATTTCATACCAAATTATAAAAATGTTATGCTTAAATTTTGCGCAAAACAGCTATGACTTGCTTGTCACCTCAAACTACTCGGAGTTACACTTGCACACGACGAACGCGTGTATGCTTTTGAGCAAGCATTCAACCTGTCTACTGATCATGAAAATAAAAAAATGTAAAACCGGAAGTGATTTTGGGCCGGTTTGAAAGTTAGCCCCATAACCAAACCTGCGCTTATCGCGATTTTTTAGAGACCCTTTTTTCACTCCTTTTTTTAATGCGGTGCAAAATTTGATACGGACAAACTAGATTGTTTATGCACACAAGTTTTAACTGATATAATTATATATAGAGTAGACACCACTTAATGTGACTACAAAAAAGAAAAAAATAAAAGCAATAAATTTTTGTACATTTATATTATAATATAAGTTTAACAAGATAATCTATATTTAAAATCTTGGTTAGTGCTCGCAAAACTCGCAAGCTGTACCACATTTTAATATAACACATTTTATTTAACGTATGTGAATACTCCAAAATTTCCAGTTTTTGTCCTTGGGTCATTTGCAGTTAATAAATGTGTTTCAAAATAATTTTTTTTTTTGCAGTGCAAAGAAGCTGAAATTCTTCGTTGAAATTTAAGTTTTCAATTAGTCGAGCTTCTGTTTTTGGCTCTGTTCATGCCGTCAAACAGACAATCGAGCTATGAGCAAAGTAAACTGGAATGGTCGCTTGGGTTTAACTTTCGCAGAGGCGCGGCTGTAGCTCGTAAAAATATTGCATTTAGGAAACAACACGGACTCCAAACGCTTTTTGGTCTTTATGATACTAACCCAAAGGCATAAGGATTTACGATTATTTTAACACTTTGATGAGGCTGAAGTAACTTCAACTGCAGTATTTTGGCTTCCGCAGATTTATGCCTCCCTGCCCATAGACAAGCGTAAAATCGAATTCGTTTCTATGACTCACTGGACGGGCTACATTTAAAATCAATTACAGTAAACGTTACACCGAAAATCATCTAGAAACTGTGATACTGGTGAGGTTCAGAAAAGCTCAAAGTGGTTTCCAAATACGTCAGTTAATATCCCTTTGCTTACAGTACATAAATATTTCTTGATTGAAGACAGACTGCACAATTTAAAGTAAGCAGTATAGTCCCTATATGTATTCTTTGTTGATAACTTGGCGAGTAACTTTGATAAAGTACATATCAATTGAAAATTCAGGTACTTATTATTGAGACTATTGCCATGCATAAATCTATTTATTTTTTATAGCTCATAAATGTGGACTTCTATGGATAGTTTACAATTTAGTAATAATTGTGCCAGCTAATTAATTTATCGCGAGACAGAGTCCTGTAGACACGCAAAGTTTGTCTTCACAATCAGCTTCTCACCCTTCAAAGCGACAACCATTTTGTGCACCCAGTGGAGCGTCCTGTTTCGTCCTTTAATGTGAGAAAATGTTACAATTCTGCCGCCGGCTGTCAAAGTTCGTTGTAATTGTTCATTTTCTTATCTTGATTCGTTGACCAGCCAGCACGACTTGGACAGGTGTCGCACTCAAAACGCTGTCAAAATTACTTTTATTAATTGGGAATTTAAGACTAAAACGAGGACTCCTACTTAGATATAGACAACGCAGCCTTGGCAGTTTTTCCATTTTTACGATTGTTGAAAATCGCGTGTAGGCGGACTGGAACGTTAAAGTAAAATTTTACGAAAATTTGGAACTCCTGGCAAATAACAGAGGTTATAAGACTCGTCGGCTTATCTTATCGTTTGTCGGCAACTGTTAGCAAGATTGCCTAATTGTCCAATCGATTGTATGCCTGCACTGTCTGCTCAATACGCTCGTTTTTAAGGTGTTGCTCCTGCTTTGGGCACGTGTCTCAGTCTAAAACGCAAGGTGCATGCCAGGGCCTGCTGCAACTATCTGATTGTCTCAGCTGCATCCATCAAAATAACATTGCATGGAAGCTATAACTACAAGGTATCTGAACATCCACGCTCATGATTTGGGCACATGTGTAACCTGCGCCAATTTGGTCGACACAAAAAAAAATTGACGTCGTCGTCTTTATATCGACAAAAATGTTGTGGATGTTGCATCTGCTGATTGCAACACCGAACAAAAATATTCTTAACTCGAGCTCGAACCGTCAATTAGCCCTCCCCTGCAATTTGAAAATATATGGTCGCAGTATATCTGACTTTTGATGGTCAAAGAACAATAGGTAATTTAGTTTACTGCTCCCAGGCACCCACACAATATACGTATAGTTTTTGCAACTTTTAACCAACCAATTTGGAAATTCTTTAACAGTAGCCGTAGCCTTAAGCGCTGTCGACAATCAGGAACGGCACCATCAGACGTTGGTTTTTATTAATGACCATGAAATATGCCTTGAAGGCATTTTGGTAGACGGTCCTCAGGCACGAGCTTGGAATATGGAAATATGCGTCTCAGCATGTTTACCTTCATTTCTAATAGTCATCGATTTGTTTTTAAAATCTCGTGCAACACTTATAACTTATATAAATGAGTTAAAAATTATGATGAGTTGTAATACTATTAAAAAGGTCAATTATTTTTTTTCAGCCATTAGAACCATGATCCATATTTTAATTTAATAAAAAGCCCTTGCGAAAATTAAAATATGCCTATGTGGCGACTAGGAACTTTCAAAATATAAATATCCTTTTACAATGAACAGTGTTGAGTAGCAAACAGCTTCTTTTTCAATTACAATATAAGCGATTGTAATTTCGAAGATTGGAATCGCGGCCTGCAGTACGAAGGAAAACTAACTCAATCGGAAGAAGTTAAGCCAATTTGACGCCCTCCTTAGGGAGGCTTCATCGTTTTGCTATCCTCCACTTCCGATTGCTCATTTTTTGTGCATTGAAGGGATTACAAACTTAGCTTCCCACACAGATTTGAGTTTTGACCTTAATTGGGGCGTATTTTGGGCAGGGGCTGAGTAATTGCAGCCACTTGAAAAGTCCATGGTCACATAATCGCATTGTCAGTATACTGGACAGACAGCAGAACAAGCAAAGTGGCCTCTGGGTGGGTTGAGGACAATGTAATCGTGTGTTGGGCGTCGCTTTTATTCGCACGGCTGGTTCGGTTGATCTTATTAGTCTGCGCTTGGTTGAATAAGAAAAAGCAGAGCAGCAGCTGGTACTAGTACTGAAAATCAGATTGAGTAGGTATACCAGAGTCAAGGACCATTGTATATGAGTTACTCGTTTTGGGCCTCATTCTCTTTTGACACTTTTATCTCTGAAGTGCAGCAGACTCGGTGACGGCGTTTTATGTCGGAACTGAGCCACCCCACGAATATGGGATTTAAATTGTTTATGGTCTAAGAATTTTGCATCTTTTAAGAGTTGGGCTTTGTAGGTACAGGTTGATATGTACAAGCCACGCGGCTAACGCTAAATCACTTGGTTTCCTTATATATGGTTTAAGTAATTGCCATAAACATGTATTTAACTCTTCGATTAACTAATTATGCTTTATGACTCTACTCCGAAACTCTAGTTTATCTTCAATACACTTTCCGCAAGCGCTTCTAAATACAGCCAATATTACAGTTTTATCTTTCGTTGCCAGCTGTCACCCAATTTGAATTCATTCTCATTTCAATTGCCAGGCTACGATTGTTATATTCAATTAACGCTTATGCCACCAAAACGTTATATAATGCCGCCACCCAAAAGCACAATTTATCCACATCAAAAGCTTCCCATAAGAGAGAGAAGCACCCAGGTTATATAATGCCGCCACCCAAAAGCACAATTTATCCACATCAAAAGCTTCCCATAAGAGAGAGAAGCACCCAGGTGCAGACAGGGACCAGCGCACGCCCGTAGCCGTTGTTGTTTTGCCCAGGCCAACCGCTATGCCAAGCAGATTCACTTCCACTAGTTCATATTGATGGGTGGTATATGCCTCAGTTACATTGTGGTGGATATTGAGAAACGTTTGCGTGCTGGGATGACGCTACCGATTGGCCGGAACGCGACTGCAACGGCTACGGATACGGCTACCGCAACGCTTCAACATCAAGGGCACAGTGGTAGATGCCAATATATCATGAAAAAATTGGGTTTATCCCACGATAAACCGCATTTCATAATTTTTCATAGAATGCTTACATTATGTAAATGTTTACTACTTGATCGAATTGTATGTTATATATATAATAAAATATTGATATTATTTTTTGTTTGCATGATATTATTATTTTACATCTTCATATCGATTTATAAATAAATTGGTTTGTAAATTTAAATTGTCTGACAGCAGAATTTCATGCTCAAAAAGAAAATGATCCACAGTGCGGCAGAATTAGACCCTTCAGGCCCTTCAAGTAGATTCATGGATAGCATTGACCAATGGGAAGCCAAAATAAATTCAGTGCAAGACATGCGCACATTTGAACGACTGCTGATTGGCTGTGGCGTCGGTTAGCAGGGGCTGGCGTTGTAGTTGCTGCCAGTTGCCGTTAAACCGGTTACACCAGAAAAACGTTTCACCCGCCCTGTTACCGTTGAGAGGCCGTGAAGATTTGTCAGTAAGTGAATATTTTCTAGTGACGGTAGTAGTCCAGAGTTGGCTTGTCGAAACGCGGAAGGGCTCCGGAAATTTGAAACAGTATTTCAGATCGTTGATGCGTTATTAGTTGCCAGCGCGATTCGCACGCATTAGTTAAAATTTTGACGGTCTTGTGACAAGGCAAACCGCGACGCGAGCCAAGTGTTTAAACTGTTTTAATTTGCAATACATATTCCAACTCAAATATATTTAATGTCTACCTAGGATGTTGTGTAATGCAAAAACTGTTCGTTATTGTGCAAGTTCAAATAAGTGAAAATATATGAAAAAAAAATACTTGAAATATTATTAAAAAATAAACAGGTAAGGATTACAACGAGGTTTGGTTGAATAAAACAAATAGTATTAGAAAATGAAATTAACAAGTAAATAGCTTTCATGAGCAATTTCCCTGCCTTTCCAACTCAAAATAAATAAATTTATTATATACTCAATAAACTATAATTTCAAATCTTTAAATACATTCAAATATTTTATTATCGTCCAAAATAAAATAAATAAGTTCATTAACTGTGGAAATTAGCATTGCAAAATTCGCAAAAAAACTAACAAAGAAATTAAGTTTCCGGTGGCCACTGATAACTCATATTGAGGCTACCACTTTTTCCCACGAAACGAACGACAAAGTTAAAAATTGTTATGCTAATTAATTCTTCTCCATGCCATCAGCCATTATAGCCCTATTGATTTTGAAAGCTTTCAACCAAACAAGCCGCTTAACAACTTATTTAACTAATTTAAGCGTGGCTAGCAGGCCCAAAACTATTTTGGTCATTATATTAATTCTGACTGGGTTTTATGTCAGAGCTTTAGCCGCTTTTGGTTGTCTTTCTTGATGCACTAAAAAAGCATATGTTATATTTTAATTTGTAACCATTAATATTCATGCGCTACGGGATCCCCTTTGAGATACAGAAGCTCGGCGAACCTGTCGGTTCCACTTTCGGCAATCGTACATTTAAATTATTGTCTTCTTGACTAATTTCTATTGATTTTTATGTTTGTTTGACTTGACAAGTGTATATACATACATAACTTTTTTGATTAAAAGCGAAAGATCGAAGCATTAAAATGGTGCTACTATTTTTAATTTTTTTTATTTATGATTTAGCTAGCCGGATTTTAATTTTGTTTAGATTTTCTCGATGCTCCAGCAACTCTTTTCTGAAATGAAATTTATTTCCCTAATGAGTTGAATTATATTTATATAAAATTAATTTATTAAAGCACGCAAATTTACGAATAACAATGGTGGTAACCCGTTGGTATACAAGAAATATGTTTTTCCTTTATTATGAAAGAGCTTTGCATACAGTCAAATTCTTATCGGTGCTTTATGCGAACAAAAGTCAGTGGCATTTAATGAACTTAACGGATGCCACGAGCTGCCCCAAAACTAATCCAGAGAAATTTAGAAAAAAACAACTTAATTTCGTGCCGTTGTAAAGCAACCCAACACTCCACACGCGCATTTTGGAGATTTTTTTTTATGAGCTGAAAAGTAACCGAAAAGTTAAACTCAAAGGACTTAGGGTAATTAAATCTAATGTGAATTCCATAATAACATGGCCATGACAAAGTGCAGAGACTTTTGAGCTAAGGGGTAGTTACACTTTTTGATTTATACGGTGCTTGTGCGCGCGTTTTCATGCCTTTGACAGGCTGGCGACAGGTTTACAAAGGAGTACCTGTTAAACTGGCGGCCCATTCATTCTAATGACAGGAAACGGAAACCGTAGACGGGGTGACCTGCTCTCGCTGACCTTAGCATTTGCATATTTTCGGTATGTTTTTAACCAAATGACCAATTGGCCAAAATTTATTTTAATTGCCGCCAAGACATTTGCATATTACCAACCTCTAGAACAGCTCGCTCGACATGCAATAGCTACCTATTGCTCTGATAATGGGCCAGTTCACGCTGCGTCAGGAATGTGCCTGATAAGCAGCTAATTTGAGATACAACAAAAGCATAGGCACTAAGCACTGGACATTTGGGCTCAGCACATAAACCATAGAGCATTAAAAACCTTGAAAACCAAATATCTTTGAACTAGTACTACAACCATACAAGCATTGTCTTTAGTGGCTCGCTCGCTAGTTTTATGAAATAATTAAGTTTTATGTATTTTCCTTACTAGTTTTTTTTTACCGATCTGATTCCCGGCTGAAGAGCGTGCGCAGTGAGTTCGTGGAAGCAATAAAAAAAACCATCTCCCCAGCTACCAGCTCAGACGGGAGAACGTCTCACCCAACATCTTAGCAACAACATCCATCAACTGCAACAGGCAACAGCGACTCAAGGGGTTTTATGGCGTTCTTTAAATTTGATTAAAATTCGACGATTAAGCAAAACTTTAAAATAAAACCAATATCACATAGTTTACGCGGGCGACTCACTTTGCTCTAAACAGTGGCCGAAATTGGAGTTAGATTTGAATTCAAATCATGCCACATACAGGTAAGTTTTAGGTCACTTTTTGATCAGCTAATGAGTTGAAAGTGTTTAAATAGTGGCGATTGATGTGGTCACAAGTGATCACTTAAATAAATAAAACTAAAAAAAAAGTGAACTCGAAAAAGTGAACAGGCCTTCTTCCTGCATTAATATATTTAATTCGAAAACAATGTATTGTCTTATTACTAATAATTACTGGTGGTCTTAATATAAGTATGACAAGTTCAAAAAGACTTTTGGTAATATTAGTTGGTAAACCAATGCAAAAAAAGAATTTCTAATTCGATAGGTACTCATACTTATAAAACGTGTTCGCAAAAATAAATTCGTGTTAGAGTTAGCGTAAATAAATTAAAATATTATTTATAAGAATATTCTAATGTTTTTTAATTTGTAGGTCAGGCGGGTGTCAACCAGCTGGGCGGAGTCTTTGTTAATGGACGTCCTTTGCCGGATTGTGTGCGCCGTCGTATTGTTGATTTGGCATTATGCGGAGTTAGGCCATGCGATATATCTCGACAACTTCTTGTCTCGCATGGTAAGCACAGCCTTCAAGTAGAGCGCTTCAAACCAATCTATTAAAAGATTTCACTACTTTCCTTTTAGGCTGCGTTTCAAAAATTTTAACTCGATTTTATGAGACTGGTTCCATTAGACCAGGATCAATAGGTGGTAGCAAGACCAAGGTAAGCTTATGTGCGATTTGATTGGGCTCGTGGGATATGCGCATGTGTGTTCCGTAAAATCAACAAACCATTATATTTATATATATATAAAAATCAAACGCGCAGCAGTAAATCCATAAAGTATTAAAGATAAGGCAGCTAGTTTACATGTTTTTTTGGGATGACAGGTTTTATAAACTGTTTGAGGAGACACTGGCGTGGGCAGAGCGCAACAAATCAATCTCGTTTACTGCCGTTGATAAGCCAGCACGCTTTTGTTTTTGTTACTACGGCGTCTTTAGTCAGCTGCTTAGTTTCGCACGCTCAATCAGCTACTGACTCTACCGTGGAGTCGGTGCTAGGCCATTCAAATTTGATAGTGACGACAACATGCTAGTATCATACAGATTGCAAAAGTAATTGTGGAGCCCAAGGATAAGCGCGAATCACTGTTAACAGTAGCACAACAAAATCATTTAAACAATATTTCTAGCCCAACTAATAATACAGGTGCGTTGCTTGCCGACGGGTCTTGTTCTGAAGTAAATGTCAGCCCAGTGTACCTCTTAGCGATGATTACCACAACCGGTCACTTTTTGGGGGTGATTCAATAACTACTTGCACTTGCTTAAACAAAACGTGCATTTAACACCTACTCAGGGACAATGTATAAGTGCGGCCCTAAGGACGTGACGGTGCCACGGCATAGCTAGGGGGAGTTACAGTTATAGTAGCCACAACAGGGGTTAGTTGTACAGGCACACAATGCGCGTTCGTGTATATGCGTCGATAAGATCTATGATGTAAATGCGGACTCACTTTGAGACGACTACAAAACATATAAGTATTTATGAATTTATAATGAATTGCCACGTCACACGTGAACGCTGAAAGGGTCACAAAGGTGGTTTAGTCTTTTAAACTTATTTTCAAATTAACATATTGCTTAAAAACGGGTTGATGAAAATCTCGTGAAATAACAGCTAAAGTGGGCGTTGTTTAACTGGCATTTATAGGTTTTGTGCGCCTCAAAGCTCAATTAATTTTACAATGAAATTTCACGGCAATTATTACCGACGATTAATTTTTTGTGAAATATTTAAAAACAATTAACAAATTAACATACAAATATAAATTTGCAACATTTCAAATAAATGGGAAATTATGTCTCTCAACAGCAAACTTTTCTCTCCTTCCATTACCTTTAGCAAGTGGCCACACCAACTGTAGTAAAGAAAATCATTCGTCTTAAGGAGGAAAACAGCGGCATGTTTGCCTGGGAAATACGTGAACAATTGCAACAACAACGTGTCTGCGATCCCAGCTCAGTTCCATCGATTAGTTCAATTAATCGAATATTACGTAACAGTGGCCTCTGGACTGACGAAATGACCTCCAGTCAACAAAATGCAGCGGCTGCAGCGGCAGCAGCAGCAGCAGCGGCTCATCATTTATCTGGTAGTAGTTCTTCTAATGATTATGCCACGCCTTCTCAGATATATACAAATGCCAGTAACGCTACAGCAAGTGGTGTTCGAGCCCCGTCTGCTTCAAGTACGCCAGCCACTTCGACGATATCGGGCTCCTCTTCACGCTACCTTAAACCAACGACGTCGTCGATGGCTGATGGTCAGTCCCTTAAACCTGTACCAAAGCTATTACCTAGTCAAGGAAATAGTCACAGTCATGGACATACCAGTCCTATGTCCAGCCAATTGGGTGGATTAGATCTTAGCTATTCGGCTCTACATAAGCACTGGCTTTGGAATCCTTCATTGCTCTACTACACTCAAGCTCATATGCAGGCAGCTCAGGCAGCAGCTACAGGTGGTTCGTTTTTACCTTATAGTAATACTTATTTGTCGCAAGGAACAGCCAACATAGCTGCTGTTGCAGCGGGTAGCTATTCAGCTGGCGGTGGTTTCACTAAATCGGAAAGCTCAATTGACTTAACGAAACCGTGCACAATAAGTGATCCTCTGAGTGATTGTGATTCGGGAAAATCATCGCCATCAGCGTTGTCTCTTATTTCAACAAATAATATAACGGAAACGCGCAGTAATAGGAACAACATTCGCAAAAGGAATCCGTATTCCATTGAGGAGCTATTGAAGAAACCTGACAAGCGCCTGCGCCTTAACAGCGACTTACATGAGAGTTTGGAAATATCTGCAACAAAGCCTGATAATCTTGAAAGTATAAGTTCAAGCTCAAGTTCTTGTGAAAGCAACAGTAGCACAAGTAATGGAAGCTCAGAGGACGCGACAGTATTGAAAAAGCCGCAGTTGGAAGGCGTTGATATTGAGGAAGACTGCAGTGTGGAGGTGGTCAACTAAGCGTTTATAATTTCATAACTCTAACTCTTATTGTGGTTAAATTCATTTTAAACACATGGGTTCATAATCGTGATAAATCTTTAATGAAAGTAAAAAATAATCTAGGTAGAATGATGCATATTATAGAATCAGAAATTAAATATTCCACCCGTTGAAAGTTAACGTGGTGTTGCTTTTTTAAAATGTAATATATTATGAATTAAAAAATAAATAAAAATACAGACATGAAAACATAAGACATAAAATAAATTAGATAATTCTAGAGATTACAGACAAAAAATGCATGTTCAAGAACATATACATACAATAGTTGTAAGAATTACATATATACATACTATTATATTGGCAGATGTGAAAACAAAAACTTGTAAATATATGAAAAACCCGATATGGTTCTGCTCAGAGGCCAATGAATTTTAACAATTATTCAATAACTTAAAGGAAGCTCAGTACGTGTTTGTAGTAAATGTTTATAAGTCGGCTGGTGGTCCCTGAAATACCAGTTTACGGTGTCTTTCAGGTGATCTTTAACTAACTTACACGCCAATGAGGTGTCAACAAGTTGCCAGCTACGCCAATTGGCACCAAAACTATGCTGCAAAGTGCAAAATTACAGGATGTCTGGCACGACCATAACTATAAATCGCCCGCGGTGACAAAAGCCAGCTCCGTCTTCAATCTGAGGATGGCCGACACAATGTGGTCTGTTTAATAATTTTAGTTGGCTTCGAATACTTGCATTACAGTAGATTACAATTTCCATCTTAACAATTTTACTACTTTAGAATAAATAAATAGCTCGTTGAAAAAATAATGACTATTTCTTGTTGACTTATTTTTAGCTTTATTATTTAAGGTGTTAAAAGTTTATGTTAGAAGCATAAAAATATTGAAAATATTTTTATACTACTGTAATTACGGGTGCAATTTTAAAATTTTCATCCACCATTGCTTTAAAAATATTACGACTGAACGACTGATTGATCAAATCTATTAATTTTAAATATAAATCAACTTCAGATTCCCCGATTTCAATCTGTTTTATAACTTCAACAGGTAATCAGCTTAATTTTTTAGGGAGAAAAATTTCATTTTGGCCCACTATACAGAAAACATTTATCAAACAGGCTATAGCGACAATGGCAATGGAGCTTTCGCGACTTAGTATTGTGTGATTTGGTGTGGCTGCAATGTGAGCAGAATTGATAAACAGAGAAATCAGATCGACACTGTCGTCTGGGACAAAAGGCTTTAACAGTCAGGGCAACGAATTGCATTGATTTAAATTGACAAAAAGAGCATGATATTAGCTTTCAGCACAAAGCCTTAAATACTCTAAATATGAAAGAGGGTCCTTTATTGTTTAAGTGTATCTATATTCATAGACACATGAGGTGAGCGGTTAACCAGATTATTTACCGATTTAATAAATGTTTTGAAGTTTTGTTATTTTAGTAAGAAATTACCCTTTTGAATAAATACATTTTAAAAATCTATAACTAAGTCAACAATATGACAAAAAAAATATACATTTACTGGCCAAATAGAAGACACAGAATAAATAAAAAAGCTGCCATAATTGTAACACGTGCAGAGTTTGGTTCTGAAGGGACATTGCACTTCATAAACTAAGCTAAAAAGCGTTGAGGACGCATAGCAACCAAGAATGCCGTACAGTGTGAACGCTTTCTACCAGTAGCAAACACTTCAACCAGAAGACACAGGAGAAATAAAAGCAATGCCTTATTTCTGAGCCGGATCGTGGCCACATCGGAATGTCCAGGCATGACTATGACTGACAGGCTGGATGCTTTGCAAAAAGTAGATTCTTTTGGGCGGGAGTTGTGTATTGATTGCAATGTTGGATTGTATGCTGGATGTGAACGCACATTTCCATCAGCGATCGCCACGATCATAAGCTGGGGGCGACACTTTTGGGCCACGCCACATCGAGACAACAGAATATTTTTATACGCTCGCGTTCGAAATATCAATGAGTCAGGCAGACAGGAATTGTAACTACAGGATCGTCCCGATCTTTATTTGATCTCTGGATTCCCGATCTTAGGCGTTTTTTGCAAACTCCTGAAAGTTGTCACGACAAAAAGTACATGAGCGTTCCTGTATATTTGGATCTTGGGCTCGTTTTGAGTTTTTGTCTCGCTCAGCGACGGATACAGACATACAACAGCTACTAAGAGCTACTTTAGCTAAAAGTATTGAATTTCTTCAAAGCTCTTACCAGTACTGATTGGCCTGATGCGATGTTCCGTCGCGCTGTTTGCGTTTGATTTGTGTTTTACTTTTTGCGTGTTCTATGCGGTTTTGACATAAATCAAAATCTTTCTGTACATTGGACAAGATGAGCAGTCCCCTTACATATCTTTCATTTAAAGGGACACCAATCGATGCGACAGATATTATGGCAGAAAATTTATTTTATGGCGGTAATGGTGTTATATTTTACGCGATTAGCAGATCGGAAAGAATGACATTAAAATGAAGTCTCAGCTAAAGGACATTTCAAGGATGAAGCATATTTCATTTACAATATATATTCTTATTACCATTCAAATGTCGCAATTTTGCATCATTAAATAACAAATTACTGACTTCCGCTTTCTAAGGTGCGATATGTAAGCCTCACGTGCTGCCTTGACATTTCTTGGATTTTCTCTTAACCTTTAACACAGTTGTAAGCTCTTTAGCAATCTGTATAAATTGTGTACTTAATTAAAATTCAGTGCTCCCCATATAAAATAAAGCATTGCTTAATGGACATTTTCCTAAAGGTATACTTAATGCCGCCGACCGGACTTGAACTCGTAATTATGAGACCTTTGAGATGAGCCTAACTTGTCAACACACTTTGAGATTGATTTCTTTGTTTCTTGTGGTTAACTCCGACCGTTGTGCCCACAATTAAACCGTAAAAAGTCGGCACTGTCAACGAAAACAACAATGGGAAAGGGTTAATTAGCAGTTGCCGGTAACCGGCAACCGGCAACAGAAGCAGTTATGTTCTCATTTAAAACGCTCGACAACAGGTTAAGACCAATAAACATCAAAATGTTTTCCTGCTTTCCTCATGCGGATGCCCTGTTGGGCATCAACATTAAAACTGTTAATCGCCGGATCAATGAATAGCTTTTGATCGAAACAGTAGCGCTCCCGAAATATTTTCAAACTGTGGTCCATAACTGTGACATTTGCATAATTAGCTTTTATTGTTTGTTGATCGGTTCCATGAGCCCATAATCAAAACAAATTTATATACGAGTTGAGTCGGAAATCAAAATCTTTATTTAATTGTGGCAACTAAATCTGCCAAAAATTTCACCAAAAACCATGTGAACGATCATATCTTCTAATCTCCAGCCAGTATATGACTGTGTGGTAGTAAAAAAAATGAACAACTACAGAGTTGTGGCATCACCGTGGACACTACTGGCGCTGTGATGACGCTATTTGTCTAAAAAGGCGACATATGTGATGACAAATATTATAGCATTAAAGATATACCAATATTAATTTTCGTTGCTTCTTGGATTTTGATTTTTTTGTGTAACAGATCTTTTATAACGTTTAGATGGCTATTATATTAAACCCTAATTTTTAGTATATAGTATATTGACAATCGGGTGATTTTAATTCAAGGACCTTATACATAAACATAGATTTAGAAAAAGAGCGGGAAGAGAAAGAATATAAGGTGAGTGAGCAAAATGGTATAGCAAATGAAATTGGGGGAAACTTGGCTTGAAACTGAGTAATTCGTCAAAAATCAAACGAATAATGCTTACTTCCGCATCCGACTCGTTCAAGGGGAAACAAATTCACCTGCTCCTGGCTCCACTTGACGCGAGCACATTAGCAGCGCATCGAAACTGCAGCCTGCATTATCCTTCTGCCCAGGCAAGTGTTCAAGTGCCCATCATTAGCTTGTTCGCTCTTTCAGCAATTACGCCACTCAAATTGTCTTTGACATGACTACAGGATCTGCAAAGTTGGTTGCTGCACCTTTCAAATCGCACTTTGTTAATTTTTCTTTCTTCCTTTTTTATGTCCTGTGCCGATGCTGGCGCACATTCGCGCCTCCTTCGCTTGGTAATGGTAATGGAATTATAATTATAGACTGCTCTCCCTCGCTTGCTGTATTGTCCTGGCTAATGTTGTCAACGAGTCTCGTGTCCAGTTTGTATCTCCGGCTTTTGAAGAACCTACATTAAATTGTCAAATTGTTTGCACTTTTCTTATCGCGATGTTTGGCGAACGGAGACACGTGCTTGTACTTTTTTTACTATACTCTCATCAAATGAGACAGAAGGTTACAAAAGGTTGACCAAAATAAAAAACCTTTTCATTATATGTATTGCTTAAATATATGAGTTATATATAAACAATAACCAAGATCGTGTATTTTTCATAATAAGTATATAATTAACCATCGAATCAAAAGTTGACAGATATGCAAATGTTTTTCTTGTAAAATAAATAAATTGATCACAGTACTTTAGATCATGTTGTCAAAACCATTGCCTTTTAAAGCCACACAATTGTATACTCTTTAACCGTATTTAGCGTAACAATTTTATTTTTATATTTTCTCAACGAAGTTGGTCAGACTGTGAAAAGCGAGAGACATGCTTAAAAATATAAAATTATTTTTGTCAGACTGTGAAAAGCCAGAGACATGCTTAAAAATATAAAATTATTTTTGTGAGATATGTATTTTTGAAAACTATAAAATAATAAAATTAAATTAAGATGAAGCTATCCTAAAAGTATATAAGAAGAAGTAAACTCCCACAGATTCCACTTGTTAGAGTTTATCGCTAGGTGGCGTATTTAATGACAAATATTGTAGCTATAAGCTTTTGCATGCTGTATTGAACAGCTGATATAAGCTGAATAATATAAAATGTATTTATTTATTTCTGTTTTCGCAGCTTCTGCTTAAATTAGGATAAAGCCATCCTAAAAGTAAATAAGAAAAAGCAAGCTGCCACAGATTGAGCTTGTTAGAGCCTATCGCTAGGTGGCGTATTAAATAACCAATGTTGTAGCTATAAGTCTTTGCATGCTGTTAACACAGCTGACACAAGCTGAACAACACAAAATTTATTTATTTATTTCTGTTCCCGCAGCTTTTGCTTTTGCTGTATAACAGTAAAGCTTGGAGATATACGGTTGACATACTGAGCTTTCTCGTTCGTGAGTTTTTATTGATGAACAAAATAAGAGTTTGCTAAATTTATATTATTTTTGTTAAATTGTTTTCTATAATTAAATAAAATTTTTAATGTATTTTATTGTGATAATATATAAATATTTTGTTTACCATATACCATACAGCCATTCTTTTCTAAGAAGGATTGACTCAAAATGGTTCTGTTACACTTATATGGCACTGTTAAGTAATTTTCGAGCAGAAAATTTAAAGTATTTGTTGTATAAACTACCCTTCAATTCACTTCAATGCCTTACATTTTTAGACCCCGTACTCTATAAAAGAGTAGAGGGGTCATTAAGTTTATCAGAAGCGAAATGTGCGTAACGGGCAGAAGGAAGCGTTCCCGACCCTATAAAGTATATATAATCTTGATCAGCGTCAACAGCCGAGTCGGTATAGCGATGTCCGTTTGTCTGTCTGTCTGTGTCTGTGTCCGCTGTCAGGATGAAAACCTGGACCTTCTAAACTATAAGAGCTTGAGACACCAAATTTGGAATGAAAGTTTCAAATGTTTGACACACCCCTACCACCCCCGCAAATTGTGAAAAACATAACATAACTTGGAAACAACTATAGCTATCAGGACCAAATTCACACAGTATGTGAGCGGTGCTATGATAATTATCCTCACCGGATCGGACAACTATAGCCTATGGCTGAAATATGACAAATCGGAAAAAAATAGAAAATTTGTATAAAGACAAGTAGTTTTAGTTGAGCTATCCCAACCAAACTCATACATTATGTGTAGTACCATTAGAAGTATCCTCACCAAATTTGATCTGGATCGAAAGAGTATGGGGTTTTTTATGGTCGTCGTGCTCGACTGTAGCCTTTCTTACTTGTTTAAATATGAAAAAATGATAACTTAGTTCTTAAAAAGACAATAAGCTACAGTTATTCAATTTCGGGTTTAATAACTAAATAAAAAAAATATTAAAAGTGTAAACATATTCCATACAGGGCATTAGTTACATAATGCATACAACAGGTCAAAGGGCCATTTGTGTTTAATTAAATTTCGTTCGTTGTTGTAGAGCCTATGACAGCAACTGAGAACGGGAAATAGTCCCTGGAAGACAGAAGAGCGCTGCTGGTGCTTGGGGCAACCTAATTGAATTATTGTACCACTGTAAATATGATTTATACGAGGCAT
Source organism: Drosophila dunni (assembly GCA_018152125.1). Classification (NCBI taxonomy): domain Eukaryota; kingdom Metazoa; phylum Arthropoda; class Insecta; order Diptera; family Drosophilidae; genus Drosophila; species Drosophila dunni. The sequence goes on along the minus strand of JAECXC010000339.1, from coordinate 21,733,738 downwards.
CGTCACTCGACGACATTCTTCAGCCATTTGTAACAATGGGTTTTGCTTGCAGGGTAACAATCCAAACGCACATTTGGTGGGCTAAAGATCATTAGAAGCGATATTACTAGAAAACGTATGTCGGTTGGCAAGCGGTGGTGAAGTTAGACAGATATTTTATTTATTTATAATCATTCAACATGTTTATAGATAAGTAAATGTTAAATTACGAGTACGTATATAGAAATTATTATTATTTTTTGTTTTTGACAGCTGAAAATGTGAATTTAACAGTAGTTTGTACGCAATAATGAAAAAACTGTGTCAAAATGTGAGTAAACTAAAGTTTTGTGCTTTTCTGCTAGCTGTCGCTGTAATTTATGTCAAACAAACTATGAAAAACTATGAAAATATTGTACAAAAAGCGAAGAGAAACTCTTTAGACACACATAGTGACAAAAAGATGCGGCCATGTGGAATGTTTATTTGCTGTAAAATTTGAAGCATGCTACGTTCATGAAATAGAATATTTGGTCCACATTCAACGAAATTTATTTGCGCAACAGCGACCACTTGATGTTAGACCCCGTAACAACTCTATTTAATAATTACTTGGCAAAAATGTTTTACACATAAATGTAAATTTCTTTAAACGAGAAATTTGAGCGGCAAGATCAAAGTAAAACACGCCATTAAATATTTACCAGTTACCAGTTCTTGCATTTTTAACACAAAATATTTGGATCTTGAAGTAAGTGAATTGGGAGCGAAAATATGTTTTAAGAGGACGGACAATTGCTGCCAATTAATTTGACTTTTATTAAAGAAATAATGCAATTACGCAACGCAACCAAAAAGTTAACTGAAACTGAAAGGGAGTTCAATGGTTCAAGGGTGAACTCTTCGTTGATTCTTCATTGATGAAAGCAGGCATCAATGAAGTAGCACTTTAAGGCGTACTGCAGCAAGCAACTGCTTCTCAAAGTTTGTGGTTTTTTTTTGTTAATGGAGAACAAGCAAAGGGGCCGATGGGTCATATGTCACATATTTATGGGACACTTCACAGCCCTCAGTTGGGTTGAAAAGTGAAATTGTGCTGTTAATTAATTTAATTGTGTTCCCTTTGACTAATAGCCTTTGAGTTGCTTAAGAAGTTGGCGATTTTATAGTAGATTGAAAATGTACGTTCGTAAACTATTGACTACTATTACTTTATTTCACATTTGTGAAATACTATTACTTTATTTCACATTTGTGAAAGATATTTACATGAGGTATACAAAACTCATATTGAGAAGATTTATCTTTAATAATAAAACAAATTGTTTGTCAGTTAGCTCGTGGAGAGCAAAATATATACATTTGTTGTAACAGTTAAGCTATGTCACTCCAACCTATAATTATATGATTCATATTGTTGTTCCATCAATTGGTTTTATGAAGGTTGAAGCTATGTTCAAGTCTTTAATTATACATAAAGTGATGCACACATTCTTCCCGCACAATCGCTTGGTCAATTGAAGAGGTCAAAAATGTGTTGTGTTAGGACTCATGCCACTGGGGTGTCAAGTAAATGCTTACAGTGGAACAAGTGGCAAATGTCATTTTAAAAGTATAGCTGTATGACGCTCATCTAGATGTTGCTTTGGCAATTATAATTTCTACAAATTAAAAATTAATGAGTTTTGGTCATACGGTCATCGGAACATCACTGTAAGTAGTCTTATACGGGACTGTAAAGTTACCAGTAGCCGTGCTCAAAAATTTAACAAAATTTAATTAACAATTAAGCACATAATGGTTGATCAACATGCCAATTATGTGGGTACTTTGTTGTTTAAGTCTTCCAACAGTCATTCAACCAGTTTCTTAAAGACTGTTTAGTTGCGTTACCTTATTTACAAAAAAAAAAAATATTAATAAATCGTAAGGGCATTTAACGATATTAAATCTCCTTATATAGTTTATAAAACTTTGGAGTATCAATTTCTAAATTCGAATCAGGTATGATTTTCAAGAACATCAATTTAAACTATTTAGATTAGTTGTAAATGGAAATTTTTGCCTGATATTCGATTGATTAAATTATAACATTACCAAAAGTTACTGAATATCCAAATAATACATACATAATGAGCCAGTCCTTAAAAGTAGCCCTAGAGCTCTGAAACTTTTCTAGTAGAGATGTCCAAAATGTCGGAATAATCTTGTGGTTGCCTTAGTGTAGTGTTCGGTTGCTGGTAACAGCAAATATGACGAGGTGTGCTATGCTGAGATGCTTGTCACTATTCCTGTCCCTAGTCACAAGTCTAAGTGTGTGCTTTTGGCTCCATTCTACTTTCCTCTTTCCCTACATTCTTGCTGTCAGTTTTGCCTTACTTTATCCATACCCCTAAACGCTTGTGAGGTACATTGCAGAAGTGACAGATTTCGACCATGTGTTGTTGAAGTATGTGGTTTTGCATTTGATGGCTGCCAACCAAACCACAAGAGGGGCTGGGAGTTGGTCAAGCTGTTAAAAACGCATGGAAAATAACGTTAACGACCCAACTCCTAAAGGCATAACGGGTTATGTGCTTAATGCTAGCATTAGTAAATGTGCTGTAAAAATACTTTTTAATATATAATTAAGAAATAAAAAAAACTGTCGCAACTCAATTGAGCGTATAAATAAAATTAATCAATAATTATCTAGTTGGGTAAAAATATGTTGCTTTCTAATTTTGTGCAGTCTTGCCAGTAATTAAAAATACTAGTTATTGTTTTGTTGTATTTAAAATAACTTTCCGTGATGTGATGAGCTTTTGCCAAATATGGAATCCATGTGAAACACAATACAAGTCGAACTTTCTGAAAAAATCTTTTATTTTACTTTAAATTTAAAAACATATCTTCGCAGCAACAAAAGTCATGTACTTTGTTTGGGTGCACCTGGTTGGAAAAGAGTTTAATGCAATGTTACAGTTAATTAATAAAGTGGTTAGAAATTCTTTTAGGACCAATTTTAAAATGTAAAGGCATAAATATTTTTTTCATGTTTATGCACACTTTCGTACCAAACAAAATAAATAAATGTATAAACTTATATAAGCAGCAGCTCGCAGACATTTTCGTTTGCGGCTCGTGAAGTTATGCTAACTAGTCCTCAAAGCAAAGCGCGGCAATGCTTCAACGGTTGCCCTGGTTGTTCTTTTTGTGTGTGGGCTAATAAACATTTAAGGCTGTACCGAAATGAACGGTGGCTGGACTTTTTGAGACCTTCTTGCACAGCAAAAATGCTTTTGCAAAAAGATTTTTTAACGGTGGTGACCCAACGCACATAGCTTATAAATTCCATAATTCTCTTTTCTCTTTCATGTTTAACAGACAGCAATGTTTCGAGGTAAAAAAGCAACACTTTGACTTGTATCAGAGTACGACATAAATAACAGTTACAGTGTCAGTAACCCTTTCGTAGATATTGAATGAACAAGTCTTCGTACTTTTGTACAAAATTTAGTTGTTGACATTCTAAATCCTAGTACGATGTTAAATATTAAATTTATTAAATTTTTTAATTATATAATTCATCCATTTTTGTACTATATAAAATACTTGTGTGAGTATAACAAAACTTATCTTACCTTTCACAGCGCTTGGGCGTGTCGTATATATAGACCATACACATAAGCTTGATACGATTCTCATTCGTTTTTTGTTAAAAAATGTTATACTCATCATGTTGACAAGAAAAAAGTTTTTCATTATTAGATTTCGCTGGCATTTGGAAGTAGAAAATAGACCAGAAAAGTTTTGCCTGCTTTTTAGGTCCTGTGTGTAACTCGAGTGCAGCGCGTCAATGAAGTATAGTATGATGGCATAGCAGCTACTCCACCTCTCATTAAAAGGGCTTTGAAGCCTGCTCCGTGCGTAGTTGACGTATTTTTCTCAGATGTCTAGCTTGTAGTCAAGTCGCATCTTTACACTTTAATCCATTGAGTGCCGTTCTGTCAGTTTCCTACGCAGCTTATTGGTTGCACGCACATTTTAGGTTGGTAAAATCATTCACTGTCACCCAATGTGCCAAGAAAAGAGTCAAGCAAGTCAAGTTTTTTTTCATAAATAATTTTTTTTAATTGCCGGTCACTCGACTTCTAAGCGTTTCGAGAGTTTTCGGCTGCTCCTAGTGCTTAATAATCATCCTTTAGTTGTTTCTATGAAATTTATTATAATTATTTAAATTGTCGTTTAAAAATGTATTTAAAATTGATATCGAAGTCAACAAACATAACATAACTTATTTGTTCTTCGTGTGCTTAATAGTAAACCAGATAACAATTTTGCAGAAAGTGAAAAAATTCTAAAATGTTTTTTCACCAAGCGGCAAAAGCACATTGCTTCGTGCTAAAATTTTTGTTTTACTCTTCCATTGATACAATGAAGCATATGTATTTGCTTGTATTTATGTTTTGTTTACATTACCGGCGTGCGCGTCAACAAGACAGGTGACGTCATTCTTCTTCACAGTGTATACTAGATACTATAAAATATGCAAACATTTAAGAGAATAAGAGATTGGAGCTCAATTGGCCTAGACTGTTATACAGTATTTTGTGAAAGAGCACTCGAACAGCAACATTCAAGAGTTCATAATTCGGAACGTTCACAAGAGACGCAAGGGTTGATGCCAGATTGCAATTAAGGAAGGAACTCGCAATTTGGCTGCTCATTTCGAACATTTTGCGGTGAATTGAAGTTTCCGCAAATTGTGCGAGAGAAAGAGAGTAAATGGCAATGTGCAACACGAGCTCAGTATTAACGAGTCGCTAAAACTGCGCTCAGTTAGCATGTTCGTCTATTGCCTTGTCGCATTTTTTTGTCATCAGGCTTTGATAAAAGTTCGCACTTAACAGAAACGAGTCAACGTTCAAATACGTCGGGTCGGGTCATTGTGTTGCGTGTTGCATTTAGTCCACCAACCAGTATTCCACTACATCAAAATACCTTTCCACTTGCAAACCGACAAGCAACTAACAAGTAAGCACAACATTGCATACAGTTGGGCGCAGTAAATGTTTGGGGATGAATTTACAGTGCGAGTGAAATAATAATTATATTTTTAAACAAGTAGACCTGAACTTAACAATAATTTTATTATTAAGCTTTCGAGGCTAACGTTTAGAATTTTTCATTTATATATATATTTTTTTTTTTACTATTTTTGCCGGCTTTTACGAAACTCTCTTTTCTATATTTCGCTCTTTGTGATACTTCGCCTGCGCCGCAAACAAATATACATTCAAAGAGAGCTTTCTACGAGAGAAAATAAAAGCAGTTCATGTGCCGGTTGTACTATGGTGTGAGACACTTTAAATATAACTTAATACGATTTGCACATCTTTTGATATCGAAGAATACCCGACAACTTCAACACAATTACTAATATATTTTAATTGTTTAGTGCACTGGATTTCAAAACAAATCCACAATTAGTTGGCGCAAAGGTTTATTAAAATTTACTATATTTATTCCGAATGTAATCTAAGTGATTGTATTTAAATGTTTTATTTTATTTCAAATAAGCCAAATTTTACATACGAACTGCGTATTTTGAACACTTCTAGTTTCGCATTCAAGAAATACACACAAAGCCTATTTATGAAAGTGTTGTCCGACGCGGTTGACGCTCTCGCACTCCCTTTAGGCGCATAAAGATAATGATTAGTGTGATGTGCATAATAATCATGCTTGTCTCATATTCTACGATTAGTTTCCAATTCATATGCGTCGGTCGAATTAACTTCCCCCGCTTTCTCAAAATGTTCATACCTTCAACTTGAATGTCTTATGTTTTATCTATTCTGCTTTGGTTTCTGTTTTATTTTCTGACCACAAATATTACCACGTAAATTATTAATAAATTGAATGGCATAGCCGTAAAGTTCTCCTCAAGCCCACTCCAGAATAGGTAATGGTATATCACAGCAGGAATATCCATCGTATTGTTACTTAACATGCAGACTCTGTTTCCATAAATACATCAAACCTTCTCTCTTTGTTTCTTTCTTGCCAAATACCAAGCTAACAAGTTTTTACATAGTACGTAGCGTTATTTTATAATATGATTTCCAAAACATATACTAAAAAATCTGACTGTACATGGCCCATGGCCCATGGGTTGGAGCTGGGAATGTAACTTTTAATCGTGGAATAATTTGTGCCATGTACGGTTTTCTGCGATTTCCGGCTGGCTGGTAACTGTGATGGTAAACGCATTAACAAGATTTCATATTGTCACCGCACTCTAGTTTGACCTTAAATCTATGTATTTGTAGGAATAATTGTTGGAGAATGTACATCATTATTGCTTAAACGCTGGCATGACACTGATATTAAAAGTTTTCTTCATTGTTTGTTCAGTTCTTATCAATATATATAAAGGCTGCAATTAAAAATGAAATGCTTTGTAGTTTCGTTAAGTAAACAAAAATATATTTTTTATTATAAAAGCAAATGTAATAATGTTATCCTTGTATATCTCCTCACATAAGTAATCCGTTCAATTTAAAACAGGCCCTAAGATTATATTTTCATTTATACGGCCAAATTTTATTAATAATTTATAAAATAATAAAAAGTAACATTAATATGACTGCTAACTATTAAATTACTGTTTGAGTTTTCACCAGTTCGATTACACATTAAGTGGTGAGTTCGCGTGTGACTCAATACACCACAGTAAAGAGACAGAGAGGGCTTAACTTACTCTCAGAGAGCCACACTAACACTGCTGTTTGTCGATTTCGCTCTGTGCGCTTAACATAGAACTGTTAAACGTCGACTGACTTGCACTTGTGACTCTCAGAGAGTAACAGCAGCAACAGTCTTGTTTTTACCGGTTACGTTAGCGGTCCAACGTGCGTCGGAGTCGCAGTCGCGGTCGTAGCTATCACAAACGATAGCAATCAATGTAGTGGTATCAGCGTCTATGCTTTCTTCATCAAGCAGCATCACAAAAATCAAAATGCTGCGTTACAACCAAATTCTTTAATAAAATGATCGGTGAACTCCCAATGTATGCTTTATGTTTATAACGATACTTAAAGTTTATCTTGGAAAGCTTTGTGTATTTGTGGAGTAAGCACTGGTCTGATAAGAAAATAGTGGGCGAGAATGGTTTGATAAACATACTACAACAACGAGTTTACAGTGAGTGCTCCCACAACAAGACGAAATACAACACCTATAACAAGTATACAAGAAAGGTGAATATTACGTTTCCAGTATAAACGTTAAACTCATGTTTATTGGGAAAGGTAAATAAAACAATCGGGGGATTTTAAATGTTATTAAAAAATATTGTAATATAAGTGCTTCAAATAGAAGCGTATAATATATAGTCCGTATCCAGCGTGACAGGCCAGCGTCTTATATGTACATATATGCATGCTCGGCATAGTGTTTACTTTTCAAAACAAGTTTTGCACTATGTTGAGTCAAAATAAAATATGAAGCGACACTTTAACTTCCAGTAGTAGTCATAAGAAAGGCGAAAAGCGAATATAGCTCAATTGGTCCATAAGCAGATTATACTAATCGAATAGTTAATTTCTGTGAAAATGGTTTACACCTTAACATGCACGAGTGGTGACTCAATGCTTGCTACAAATACTTCTACAAAGACCTACAAGCGTTTAATCATTACAACACAACCATTGCTAATTTGAGTAATTCTTTTTATTGTTTGTTATAGAAGTATTTGTACTTGCATACACTACTCAGATTTCAAATATATTAAATCACGTAGCGCAAATATAAGGAGGATGAATCACAAATAAATATAAGTTGTGTTGTTTTTATTTAACTTTTCAGCGGTTAATGTCGCGGTATAAAATAAATATACTCATATGTGTTTGCATATAAATTGAATTGAAGTGTATAAGTGACATTAACTAAACGAGACTTTATTTACAATAGTAAGGTATATAGAATAACCGACAAAATAAATGTTGCGTTTGATTAAATTGAATATTGCATGTGTTGGCACCTGACAGACGGGTTTCTTTTTCAATTCAATGGAAAGTAAACAGTAAACACCATCGTAGTTTCTTGGTAGTATTATGTTATAAGATATTGTCACCGAAATAGATGCTGCCTTTGCACCTGTTAATACAATTGCACAGTCAGTCGTGTGATATATATTACATTGATTTATTAATCAACACTATATATTGCCTTTATTAGAATTGGATAGCATTTTATGGTATGCTTTTAATTTGCCATAAAAATTGAAAGAGAAAAGTAATTACACAGCAATCGAATTAAACATAGGTTAATTAAATGACTTTTCTAATCGAATAACAAAGTTTTTTTTTAAATTCCATATTTCACATATTTACATTTACATCAAGACAGCCTTTTCTGTAGGAGCCGAGCAATATCTTATTCTTTTTGTTCTTAAGAGGAAAAACACCACTTGAAATGAAACATAAACAAGCAGAGGCAGGGAATAAGCAGCATTCAATCGGCCTATAAAAATATGCAGCAAGGAAAATCTCTTTCTATTCGCTTTTATTTTAAGCAATTCACGTGTGAAATTAACAAAGTGTTGATGTGCATGATAGGAAGGGGATGAGCGAGCACTGAGCAGCAGCAGGGTCTAAAGCAGAAAATATTATGCAGCGGGGCAACTATGTGGAAGAGTTGCGTAGGAGAGACCATCGGGCCAACGGAAAAAAAATACAAGCAATTGAAATGGAATTGAAATACCATACAAATCAAGTTCAGGGAACGAATTCCATGTTCAGTCGTTCTTTCTGACAATATTGTTTCATGATACATGATCCGGTAGACTGGGAGATACTCCGGCCTAGATCAATTCTATCCAACCAAAGTCTTTTTAATTTAATTTTTTGTCACAAGATTTTAACTCAGTGTAGCATGGCAGATACATGAAGACTGTGAATTTTGAAATGTGAGGTAATAGCATATTAAAGTATATAAAATAAATAATTTAGTTAGAAGTAAAATAGACGGCACACTGTATATGCATCGATAGTTTAAATTTGAATCCTAAAAAAACTTCAGCAGTCGAGACCTGTACAATAGCATGGCTACAAAAAAGTAAACTCTGGGGCTTACGCAGTGTCAGCGAAAGACCAGCCACAGCAGCTCAGAAGAAAATAAATTGAAATTCACGTAGGAGGCAGACGTGAGCATCCCACTATCTTCGTTGCTTAGTCTCTCTTGCGTTAAGTTGTTAATTGAAGGGTATTTGAGCGTTTTAGTCTGTACATTTTTTAGATGTGTGTGTGTCTGAATTCTTTTTTTTTTTTTTTTTTTTTTTGTATACAGTAAAACACACATTTATAAATAGATACAATTCAATTGCATTGTAGTCTTGCTCTCAAGTTATGTGCGCATGTGTGTGTATGTACATTGTACAAGTATGTGCCGCGTACAAATGTACTCTGCCTGCTTCTGTACTATTAAAAAAAATATTTTGTTTTTTTTTTTCTTTTCAAATATATAATAAATGTATTGGCAAAGCCAATATATTGTTTAAGTTTTGCAGTCTTGCAAAGTATTTTGTTAAACTGGAACTTTATAATTATTTGGCTTATATTTGCAAAGCTAATGAACAGCTGTTATCGCCGCTTCCTCATGTTTACCGTGTACAAAACAAACCAGTGCCAAATTGTACAAGAGAAGCTATTGGTCAGTTCTCAATCTTACAAGTTTTTGGATATTTGTCAATTGCTCGAGAATTCCTTAATGAAAAGTTTCAGAACTCCGAAGAAATGGTTCTCTGATTTTATTTATGTTTTCTATTTTGTTTTATATTATCTAATTTTTATAGAATAATATTTAAATATAAAATTATTAAAAGCTTGTTTTCCGGGAATACATCCATTTATTGTTGTGCGCCATGTGATGCAGCATAAAACAAAACAAAAAAACCAAAAACCTTAAGGCAACAACAACTCCCAACTGTACCAAACTCAATTCTAAACCGCACGGTTGTTGGCCGCCATAACTGCGGGCTGGTTCGGTTTAAGTTAACACGAGAAAAACAGAAATATGCTGTAAAAGAGCTAACGAAAACAGGTAGTAAAAATCAACAACGAAGCGAGCCCCGTATGCTGACGTATTTTGTTGGACGAACAAAGAGCTTGAAAATTAAAGAAAAATACGTTTGTTCGGACCGTTTCGAACCCAAAATAAAAAACTGAAATGACTGTGTTCGACTCAATTCAGGCTAATGCAACAGCAGATAGCTATCAAGGTTTGCGACTAGTGCGCGGTGTCAGTTCCGTGCTGTTGACGACAACGTTGAAAATTTGAGCTGTAACAAAATAGTCCCAACAACTGACTGTGTGCATATCCAACAACCGTTTGGGTATGTGTTAAGTCAGTCTCAGGGGTTACTGACCTAATATTTTGGTCTGATTGGGCAAAGTGCTGAAAAAGGCTAAAAAGGAATGGAATAGGTATTAGTAAAATAAGAATAAATTATACATTTAATTTATATAAAAGTGTTTTTTTTAGTATTTTAAATTAAGCAAAAAACTCTACAATAAATTAAGCACCTATTACAAAAAATTTTGTGTTGAACTCAATTTCATTGTGATTACCATACGTTTTTCTAAAAGTAGAATAATTAATGATTATTATTGCACTTTTTTTGCAGCTCAAATCTACAACAAAAACGTAACAGCAATACAAATTTATAAAATATATATTTATTTATATATATAACTTAAACAATAAAAATAAATCAAAATATAGAAAGCTAAAACATAATTAATAATAAGTGCAAACGTGTATTTAAGCTGCGTCTATATTTGTATCTGTGTATAAGCGTGAGTGTTACGATGGTGTCCAGTGAAATAGAATTAGCTGTTGAAGTCCAAGCCAAGTCAATTGGCATACCACAAAAGCTATAATCAAATCATAAATAAAATAATCAAAATAATATATAAATTCCAGTAGAGAGTGTATATCAAAATCGCATTGGAGTCGGTTTTCAAAATATATCCGAAGTAAATACAATTCTAATAAACGTGCAAAAATAATAGGACGGCCTCATCACGGAGTCTTTTGAATTTATTCCTACTGAGGACGACGATCTCGAGATGGATATACTGCCGAGCGGAAATATATTCAATGAATTGGAGCGCATTTGCACAACTGGATATTATTCTTCACAGCCATCGATTGAGGATCAATGGCAACAGGTGAGTCAAAAGCATATTAAAAGTAAAAAAATTGCATAGCTTTACTTTAATTCTGATTGCAATGTATATAAATATATTAGTTTGATGGGATTTCAGAACAAGACGATACAATAAACAAATTTGACCCACTAATGTGTATGTTAAATAATTCGTGCGATCTTCGCATATATCTCTATATTGCGTCATTTCCAATTTTCACTTTCTTATTAAGAAATTTTTTGTACCAGAATTAATATTAGCTTGGATGGTAAATAGTTCACATACTTCACGTTGCGCTATGTTATCTTTGTTGATGACTTAAATGTTCCACACTAAATATACCTTAAGTCTTGTGATTATGATAACCAAACTTAATTTTTTTTCTCATATAAAGAAAGAAAATGTTATAAATTGTAAAATTAAAAAGGAAAAAAAATTACATAGAAAATATTGAAGCTTATTTTAGCGTTATAAATATAAGCCTATGTCATAACCGGTTCAATTTTTTATAATCTCTGTTAATTTTAAAAGTCGTAAATAATATTATTTATTTATATTATTTAATATTTTATATACATATATTATAACATATACATACATAAATAATTTTCTTAAATTTGTAAAAATCAAAGCCAAATTAGCAGCCAACGCGCGCTGTTGGTTATCATTTGAGTAAATAAACACGCAATGTATGAGTATGTACTAATCGTATAAAAAAAATAAAACATTTTGGCAAACATGCATATGTTCGTGTATATATATATATATTTATGTGCGAAATTCATTCCTCTGTTTTGTATTGTACGCTTGGCTCTCTGATAAAACAGAAATGTTGATTTAGCTTATCAGCAAGACCAGCTGATTCGCCAGTTTATTTTGTTATACCCTCGCAAGAGGTACTATAATTTTGGTACCAAGATTGTAATGCATTGAGGTACACTATCACTAGAGAAACGTGTGAAAGGAAATAAAATAACATAAAATTTTGTTGTCCTCTATTTTGTATACTTTTTATTAATGAGAGTTAAACCAACTACTTGCAACACGAGTCATGTTCGATATCCAAGCAGCTATTAAAAATAAGAACACAATTCCTTTAATATAAAGCACTCTTCGTAAATGTTCCACTTTCTTGCATATACCATTTATTTTATTTTCAAAATGTTGTATTTATGTAAACTTATTTTGGGCACTTTCGATTAGTTTGAAGGGCCACGTGGCACTATACTTAGCTGTTATGCAAAAGAGCACTCGAAAGACGAAAGAATCAAATTGGGAAATTCATTAACGCTCAGACAGTTGCACACTTATTGTTTTATTTTTATATAAATTTTGAATAAACATACAATGTTTTCGATTTTTGTGGGCAAACAATATTTCTGCAATAGTCTTATGGAAATGTTTATGCTAATATACACAAAAATCAACACAGCGCATCAACCTTCTGTGTTAAATATTTCTCTCTTCAATAAATTAAAAAATCCATTTTGTTTTTTTTATATTCTACACACTTGCTATTTTGTTTAATTTGCACCAAATATAGAAAACAGAAATGGTTCGCATCCATATGTACATATATGTATGTATATTCATAGATGTAGAAATACTTTTACATGTGTGCGTGTATATATATGCATATAGTCAATATGTGTATTTCTTGTATATTACTTAGCATGGAGTAAATGCTTAAAATGCTGAACAAGTAACGAGCATCGTTGCCTAGTATTGTGTGGGGTGGTGGAGGGGAATGGAATGTTGTGAGGGTGGTTTTTCGTGTTTACTCGCGACACTGCTATCCAACATGTCCTTATTCGCAAGGGTCCTGAGCCATAAAAGCAGTAAAAGGAGAAATTCAGTCATTAAATGTATGTCAGCTGTTTAGTGTGCGGTGGGCACTCTCTTTAAAAGTTCGATTTGAAAGGATCTAGGTAGCATTGTAATATTCAAGCAATTGATCTAAGTACTGGGTCTCAGTACCAATATCTACGAAAATACATTTGTGGCCTGCTAATCAAGGTACACTTTATGTAAAAAGAATTGGTAAAAACATTTTTGCATCGCCTGTATTGGATATCGCAATCACTTTTTGCGTGCTTAATTATTAATATAAAAGTCCTATATTGAGAGCATATAGAAGTCGGTTCTATGTCCGCTTTTACGACCGTCCCACATACTGATCGAAAGCATCCTAAAATACATTTCAATAAACTTTGGAACTAAACACTCTGCATACATATGGTGGCTGCTGTTCATATACTAAGAACCACCGAAGAACCACTATTATCAAAATATTTTTCTGCAAGCTACATATATGGGTTTGAAGCCTTGTGCATGATATAGACCTTATTAAGTGCTATCAGAGAAAATTCAGACTGAGTCCAGGATCTTTATTCTATATTTTACTTCCTGTTTTGGCGGATATATGACACACAACTTTGATAAAAGCGGCAGTTATGATGACTCCTTAAGCTGAATCAGACGCTGATTCAGATGCGTCACGAATACTTGCCTTTTGAAAGCGATTTAAAAAATATGTTTATTTTGTTCTGAAGCAATGCTACTCATTCAATATATGTACATACATTTTAAGGGCAGACTATTCAAAACGCAAAATAAAGGTTTGCGTTGTTGCCCTCGGCGTATGTTAATCACCCATTCAAACAATATTGGAGTCATAAAACATAATTCAAACTCAGTCGTGTATTCGATGGCCTGAGAATACATTTAGAATGCAGAAAGAGTGGCACCCCTTCTTGTCAACCTGATCCCTATACTATACATTGCGATCGCTGTTATCATTAAGTCAGTGAGTTCTTTCACACTGCTTGCTTAAATCAATTTTAAATGTTTCCTGAGCGTCAGTTTGGTTTTAAAACACACATCTTTGAATCACATTATGGTTAAGTGCATTAACTTTTTTTTAACTGTAACTATTTTAGTTTTTCGTTCAATAAAATGTGTTGCGTAAGCCATTGGCAATATAACAACGGTCTACTTATATTAAGCTGAAATACAGCAAATTTAATCACTTCGGAATTTTTTGTAATATAGAGTAAAAGAAGCTCTAACTGTGGGAGTTTTAACGATAATGACTGATGATTGCTTGAGGATGCCCGCAGTGAAAAAAAACGACATGGGAAGACTTAATAATAGAAAAAGTTGATAAAAAGAAATCGGCCTGCAACAAACAACATTTGTTAAATATATAAATATATATATATAAATATATATATATATATATATATATATAATGTTTATTGAGTTGAGTTTGTATTATATTGGTCTTATCTAAAATGAAGTTACTTTAAAGATAACATTAAATATTAATGTGCAGCCCTCACTCCCGCATGGATGATAAATGCGTTGTTCCTCATCGTTTGTTCAAAAATAGAAGTAAAATGCCAGTGACGAATATTTCAACCGCTTCATACGAGTTGAAATTTGTTTTAAATGGGTAAATGCTTCACTTCTATACTGTTCGGCGACAACATATGTGAGGAAAGGCTCCGAAACCGAGTCAATTTCAATTCATCAGTGTTCTTCAAATTATTCTACCTTAGGTCAACCCTCTAAGATGGCGCCTGCTGCTTTCTGTATAACCCAATAAACACCAATAGATGTTTATATGATAATGATTAATGATGCTATTTTGCAATAGATTGCTTTTTGGATTTGTACCTACGAGTGGGTAGAAGGCCCATCAATTTATGTACATATAAACTGAACAGCAGTCAAAATGCTTTTTTTCTTATGCGTTGCCATTAAGCAAACTGACACATATTTTGTTCGCGACTATGTTTTTTTGTACTCCTTTTCTGTGTATCTGCTCTTAGTATACCGCATTTCTTCCTCATGAACATAACTTATTACTTCTTATTCATCAAGTGTAGCTTTTTACTAGCCAAATGAAAGTTTATTTCTTACATTTCAGTTCTTATGGTTCTTTCTTACTGTTAATTTCTGAGTTTTCCTTTCCTACTGGTTTATTGTTTTAAAGGCTGAATAATAATTGTAACTAGAACCAATTAAGTCTATTTGGCGAAATGTCCTAAAGTAACTGTGGAATTGGTTTGCTTAAGTTGTCTTACCGTTGTAAAACCCGATAACGACGTTTCCATTTAGCAGGTGGCATCTTTAAGTATTCCTTTAAAGGCAATTTTATTGAATTCAAGTTTGCATATTTGGTAAGGCTTATATTACAAACTCCAGTACAAGGATAGTGAGTTTAAGGATAATAGCAAGCCCAAATAAACAAAGAATAATAAACTTTTGCGGTCTCTGTACAGCCTGAATGAGCATTTTGAATATTAATAGCTGAACAGAATTTTTATGACTTTAAAAGCAGTAAGAAATTTATTTCAGTCAGTATAGAGATATTCAGAATTTGTGGTTGATAAATAGTACGGAAAATGGGCTACTTTAATTTTAGAGATGGATGTAAAGCGTACCCTGAAATAGAAACCGACAGTTGATAAAATAGGAAATGGATATGTCGATATTTCGGGCACATTATTATTAATTAGAAGAGACTAGAATAAAATAATAATAATAAACATGTAGGTATTGCTGCAAAATTTAAAAAGTAAAAGTAGGTCGTCATTGTTTTCGTCAAAATACAGTCAACGTTGACGTCAAATATAAAAACTTTTTAAATATTTGTACGCAAGTTTTTTTATTTCGTGCATTCATGAACAGAAGCTTATGTTAGTTTTCCTCACTCACCAGTATGTCTGCTTGTATAACCTTTTTCATGTTCATGTTAAGTGGTGCTGGTTTTGTGTCTCTTATAACATGCCTCTATCTATCTAACAGACGGACTAACCCCAAGAAAACGTGTCGCGTTAATTTGTGTTTAGCTAATGAAAACACTTGGCCCTATGAGCAGCGTTTACACACTGTATATTTACTTTGAAAGCGTTGCATTTTCTCTAGATAGATAAGCAGCAACTCATTCCAAACCAATATTATTGGCTGCAACAGTTTTCCAACATATTTTAGTATGAAGACGTATGAAACATTAATCATAATAAGAAGCAAAAAATTAAAAGGGGGTGCTGAAATTTTGAGGTCTTTCGTATCTCTAGCTGCAGGAACATCGTAAAATAAAGCTGTGACGTGACTCTGCAACACATGAATATTTTGCGAGTAGGTGCGCGCGTGTTGGGTGTATTGAATGAGCAAATTGCTTGGTATTCTCCCCCATTGAAGTGAAGAAAGCGGTTTTGGAACATTGGCCATTACCTAATGCGCTGCGACATTCTGCGACATCAATTTTCGGTTGCATTTGAAATGAGCTAAGCTTAACTGAGAAATACTCTCTTAAATATTTAATGCTGTACGCATTCCCAGTCATTGGAATTTAATATTTAATATCATCATCTTTGGATTCTCAAACCTCTAACCTTTTATTACATTCCTTATACAAGTTCTGCCATTCCAAAGCACTTTCGCTTTTAATTCATTTATATTAGTTTGGTTTATTGACCACACATGAAATTATCGTAGTATGCCAACTATAAATAAACCATGGAAATTAAAACAAACGAAAGGTTTACTAACAAATATTCTCGAAAGAAGCCATAACAGCAAAATTTGTACTCTTCTGATAAGATATTTTTATTTTTGCATTCATTAACGTATGTGTTTTAGCGATAACCGCTTGGTTTAACTAGCAGACTGGCTTGGCCAGTTTCGTAGCTAAAGTAGGCAAGACGTTGCGTATTGAAGAACAATTATTTATTTGTGGACTAATATTTTCAGTTTATTTTGAATGATATAACAAATAATACTTAACTACGCTTAACTACACGGATGAGTTTGTCGCATGGTAACAAAGTGTTTTATATCCGGTAGAAACGAAATACGAGCATTTATATTTAGTATATTAATATCACATTAATTTAAATAGCGCTCCAATTTTTAAGTGAAAGCTTGAGAATTGCTGCAACTGTAACGATTGCTAGTTTGCTAAAACTGAGAGATACACAATATTACAATACATTATACAAATTCAAGACGGTTTCCCACACGAAATGCAAATGAACTCAAGCGCAACGAACCATCCTACTTTTGCCCTTCCTCTTCGTCATTGTTGTCGTTATTTTCTGTTTTTTCTCTGCTTGTTGTTATATCTACCGATATATTCTACCGAGTGCGTTGCGGATAAACTGAACCGTCTGGTCTCCTCTATTCCAAATCATTTAAATGCATTTTATGTTCCAATATCCAATCATATCCGTTTTCTACCAATTTTTTTTTATTGCAATTCGGTTAAAAAATACTAGTAAAGATTTCATAATTATCTACTTTTCTCTTATCAACAAAAAAAAAATGTGTCTGCTAAAGCCCGTGACACAAAAATGTAGTTCCACAGTCACAACAAAAAGGATATAAAGCAAAAACCGCTTTAAATTTGTAAAGTATTTTAAAAAGGGCCTTCGATTTCTTTTGTGTCGGTTTTGTGAGTATGTCTCGTGTGTAGGGTTGGTGATACTTCAATGGCAGTTGTTTTGTATTTCTGCTGTCTTTCATTTGTTGGGCGACAATGATAAATGTCATGCATAAGTTTCGGTAGCTGTCAAAAGGCAGAGTTTGGGAAGCTTTTTCTTTTCCTGATTATAATCACGAATCCTTTTCATTCGCTTAAGTTTAAGCCTTAGTTTTTATCATTGACGCCAACAACAACGTGCTGACTGCTAATACAATCGCGTTTGTCCACAGAAATCCAAATATAAAACTTGATTAACGGAATCCAGATATATGTATCTATACGTGTATTTTGAGTGACTAAAAGTCTTATCCTTCTATGTATAAGCAATGTGTGTTGTCATTTTATCTTTTATAATACACTGTTGACTTAAGTTATCATTTTTTAACTTTACCCTTTAGAAAACGAATTCATAAACTTCTTTGGCGTATCTTAGTTTTATATTTTTGACTTTTACTATTGATTCTGTTAAGGCTTTTAAAGAAAACTCCATTTTTGAATAAAATGTATTCAGTCATAAAGGCTTGAACATTATTCTTTTTAATGTACAAGAAAAGTTCCGAAAAGACTTAACCATGCAACAGTGCGATTTACTTCCATTCGTTGTCTGTGGGAGAACAATATTTTGGCTAAATTGACTGTTTACGATGTCGAAGAATTAATCAAATAATTCATCTCAATGTATTTCGCGAGGCTTCGTTATGATTACTTTGCTCTATATACTTAACATAAATATTGATTAACTTTCCATGACGGTTTTTTAACAGGAAAGTGACTATTGCTTACTTTGAGACCTTCATATTACTTTAATTAAGGCAATGCAGAGCATACGACAAGAATCACATGCTAAAAAGCGATTCGCTTTCCTGATTTTCAGCAACTTCTCATGTCTCAGATGCTGATTATTATAAAGTATCTTGTGTCATAAATAAACACGACTATTTTCTTGTGTGGGTTTCAGTGTGCCTTGTCCTGTTGCTGCTGCTTCATTTTGCCTGCTCCTTAATTAACCCCTTATATAATCTATGACATGGAGAGTTGCCAACTTGCCTACATGTATGTCTCTCCTGCCTTGGGTGCTTGCTTCTTCTGCTTTTCCCCTTTTTCTCCAGTTTATGGGATATTCTTGCAGCCGCATGTACCACACACATGTGCTTATCTCGCTTCCTGTCAGCTTTTGTGATCTTGAGTGTGCAGTGCGGTTTTTTATGTGGCTTGACTTGAGGCTTTTTGCAAATTTCTTGAACTCTTGTGGCTTTTAATTATTTCGTGTTCCATCTCGCCCAATCTTATTGTTTGACTTGTCTATTGTTCTAAAAACAGCTGTTTTAGGCTTAACTTTAGTTAAAAAATAAACAAATATGTATATGTAAGAAAAATTCATATATGACAATCTGTCTATATAGCTGTGCATCTATTATCTCATGTCTTCTTATTTAATTTTAAAGCAGGCCATTCATGTATTTCAAAAGGATAATTTTCAATTTATCAGCTACGGCTGTATCAATTAACAAAAATGATAATATTAATAATAAAAATAATAATAATTAACGAAAAATAAAAATAATAATACTTGTTTTTTAGACCAAACTTTTCTACAAAAATTTACACTTTAGACACAGTCAGAGTGTGTTGACTCTGTCAAAATGTCTGCTGTATTTATGATTTTGTAGACTTATGGTATCTTTACTAATTATTATGTGTTTCCTTTTTTATTAAGTTCAGTCCCATTAATTTGCCTTTATCTATATTTATTTGTCTCCGCAAAAACAATTGCAGCAACCGCATCGACAAAAGCCGACAGCAACTGAGCGCGTTCATTGAACTATGCCGGCATTTTGAAACAGCAAATTGTTGAGCGCATGTGCAATTTCATGCACACACATGGTACATAAATTCTCAGACTGGAGGTATATTTGCATTGCATAGAAACTAACGAAAGTGGAGAAATTTGAAGAACATTGTGGTTTGTTACAAAATACAGTCATCAGCGATTTTAACAATTGGCTTTTATCTGATTCTTTTTTTTTCAAATACATTAACAAGTGTTCTTATATTGAAAATAATTAGCTTTGCTGAATCCATCAGTCTGGTTTGCGCATCTATAATTGTCTGGCAACCTGTTGTAAAATTGCAAATACTTTGTGTTTCAAACTTTTCATACTTTGCAGTTAGATTAATTTACACATATAAGCCTATTAAAAATACATAATCCAGTTAACAATACATACAATTATTATAGATAATGGCTATTTTGTTTTTGATATCAAAATTTACTACATGATACTCACGTTCATACATATTATTGGACACAGGGCTTGTAAACAATGAAACTATGTGTAATACGAAAAAAAATTGTAATATGAGTGAATCAAAAATGTGGGACGCATAAATGCACGAGTTATCTTCAATTTAGCTATTCCCAGAGCATTCTAACTCGTTTAATATTACTTTGCATTTTTTTAGTTTTCATATCACTCAGCGGAAAGCACAAATTCGCTTTTTAGATGGGTCAATCAACCCATGTTTATGTTGTTTTACAGCGGATGTGCACAGCTTATATATTTATATATATGTATTATTCTTTGTTCTTACTGACTGACTTACCATCTGACTGATCAAGCTACAGGCGAAGCTCAGATTAGAACAAACAAAAAATCCATTCACAAAATAGACCTCACTCTTGAATACTGCAATAGGACGTCATTCAGTTTGTGTTTTGGTAAAAATTAAGGAAGACACTTTCGATGCTGATTTATGGATATCTCAATCATTTAATTGTCATAATGTCAACTCTTGTTAACAATTTAAATAACAACAATAATGCTTATATCACACATGCAAGTTAAATTCATTTATTAATTTTAAATAGATATTGTAAAACTAATGTATGCCATGAAAACGCAAAGGTCCGATAACAAAGAGTCCATGTTCCTATATGTGCGGCTGTATGGCTGCATTGTTAATGCAATTGTAAAGCCATTGTTATGTTGCTACTTTGTTAAGGTGGCCGTGAACCGGCATAATGCAGTATGCGATGTTTATGTAGCAACACGTGCCGAAATGCAGTGAAATTTATGAAATGAGAAATTTCTGCATACTTCACTTAGTTTAGTAGGAGCCCGTCAATGATTAAACTTTTAGAGATGTTATAAGTGAAATATGCATTGAGAGAGTGAGACAAATTGCAGTTTCATGTCAAATGTATCATTTACGAGTCATGTTTCAGGTTTTATGAGCGTTTAAAGTGCCAAATAAAACTTGGCGCGAAAAAAATATAATTTGAGAGTGTTGCCCTCTTTAATGATTGCATTTGTGTATTATGCTGGCATACAGAAATGAGTTTGCGGGTAAATTTTTAGTATTTATGTTGTTCCTATATAAAATCTGCAGAGAAATTTTTAAATGGCATTGGCGACCTGTGTTATAAGTGACCCCACATGTTCAGTGAGAAAACTAAGCCACCCCACGCTCTACATTCCCCAAAAAAGCAAAAGCTGAATGTGTTGTATACTAAAGTTACGCATTAAAGGAAAGAAGGGAAAATAAAAGCCAAGAAATGGCTGGCATAGGAAATGGGCATGACACAGATACAATCACACTAAAAGGTGTTACTCCGCAAATGCTTGCAGCACTGGATTTTATGACATACAATGTCAGGGGTTCACAATTTCAATATCTTCGCTCTGCTTTTCTTCTGTTCACTGTTCACCTCCTGTTTGCATCAATTTGACTTGGAGGCAATTGCGTTTGAGGCACACATGTTCATTTATGCAAGCAAAATTTATTTTTTTTCAAAAAAAAAAAAAAAAAAAAACATACAGAAAAGAATGAAGAAAAGTTTTCCAGCTCTCAGACCCCGACTTTCTTATACTCTATATTTGTACTTTAGGCAAAAACACCTTTATTTGAGACGTTTAAATTTTTTATTAAAGTGGTTTTATCACGATTTTCGAATGTAATTGAAAACAGCTGTAAATTTTTAGGTAATACAATTTCTGACCAGAGGAGAGACTATAAAAAAGAGTGCTAAATTTTTAAGCTACAACATTTTTTATTGATATTTTATGCTACTTTAGCTTCTTATACTCCTGTGGCATTAGTTCATGTTGTTACTTTAATACAATATTTAATTCCCAAGAAGAATACAAGTTCTCCAAACAAACCAACCCAAATTAGCTGCTGGTCAATTTGCTTGCTAAACTGGTGGATCCTATTGTTGGCACAGCTGATGACCGTGTTTCTGCAGCTTCTGTCGGTGGTACATAAACTGGGTTTTAATTTTCTAATTACACACGGTGAACAAATGAAAATTTATTGTGGCTGCCGTTACCTGAATAACAGTGTACTTACAGGAAGGTGCGGCACACAATCCTCCCCAACAACAATACTAATTCAAACGGACAACAACTGTGTACAGTATGTGGGTGCCACACCTTGGTACGCATTTAGTGAAATGTTGTGGGCGCGATGGGTTTTTGGTTTTGGGGTTGCCATGGCTGCCACCAGCGAACATGCAACAGTAGTCAATTTTGGTTAACTCAGTAAGACGTAGGGTTAGCCTCCGCACGCTGAAAATCACCCTCACACGTTACCCTTACAACCCAGCAAGTTTCAAAAACATTTATTGGAACAATACTTCGTTTGTGGAAGCTGCTCTAGAGAAGGTAAATGTATGGACAAGTATTGTATTAAATAAATATTTTGTAAACTGTAACTTAGTGCAATAAAGTCGTTAATGTTCATAAAAATATATACATATACATATTTATTTCTAGTTGGAATAATACAGTGTACTTTTGAGTTACATACGAGACATTTGGGATTTGAGCACGCGTAAATGAGTTACGCTAAATATATTTTCTGAGTCACTACCTGAACCCAGCAACTGAGTCATAAACGTTCCTTTTTTGCATGATGCATGCTTGAAATATACACAATTAACTAAAATTTAAGATAAAAGGGTTATGTGCTTTATATGCATGCATATTTGTACATATGTATTAAAACAGTTATGTTTAGAAATTGTTAAATAATTTATATATTTTCCAGCTCTTTGATTTTTGTATGTAACGTAGTATGTTCATATGTCTTATCCACAATTTATGCACTTTAAGTGCGCTAGTCACTTTTTGCTGTTGCTTCAGCAAATTAAAAAACACTTTGAGTGACGTCAAAGTGAAACTCATTAAAGTTAAAAGTCGGGGCTGATGCCGTTAGACATGATTAAGTGCAATGAAATGAGTAAGTGGTGGCCCTAAACACCCACGGAGCTAGAATTAAAAAAAGTGTCAACAGCCCACTAAAGTGTCATTGTGTTTGTCTGCGCTTATCTCCTTGCAGCTGTCAAACACGTCGCATCACTTGGAGTGGATTTCTATGGGCTTTTCTTGGGTTTGTTTATGTGTGTGTGTTTTAAGTGTTACAAAAGCTCTCAATTAACAACATCAAATGTGCTTTGCTTTGTTGTTTAATACTTGAGAGTGTCGCCTTAAAACGCAGATCAAGGATAAAATTAAGTTTTGAACTGACATGGGAAGGAATCTTGCTTATATATTAAGTCTTACCACAAACGTTATTAAATAAAATCCGTTAACAATATTTTTGATAATATAACAAATTTTTGATTATAATGTGATTTTTAAGAATTGTTAACGCACAACCTAAGGCATTATTAATTACAAGGACCAAAGAGGGATCAATTTTGTGAAATTTTATTTATGAAATAAATATTTTATATAATTTAATTTATTCCGTTCTAGGTTGTTATTGTTTTATTCAATTTTCTATATAGACACAATTCAAGGAGTGGTTTCCTTGCCTCTGGCTAAGTTAAAATACTTCTTTATAAATTTGTATTATTTAATAATATGTCTACAAATGAAAAGAAAACAATTGAGCAGAATTTCTTTAAATTAACTGGATGTTTATATACGTATATCAGTGGGACAAATACAATTTTATATTATTTTTTTTGTATTATAGTTTCCTTAGGCTTTGCTTTTATACACAGCATTTTATTAGACCCAAGCTCAATTGGCCTAGAGAAAAATAGGCAAGCAAGCCACAAATTATCAAGGTCGGTCATAAAAGATCCTTTAAATTTTTAAAGCAAAATAAAATTCAAAACTATATACATATGACAGCTGAAGATTGCCGCATTATCGTTTAATTTTTTTTTTTTTAATCTCTAAAATTAGTAAACGCAGTCCCTAGCACTAGCAGACTCTAAGCTTATCAAGTTTCATAGAAACAAACACATAACATAACGCGGAGAGTTTCAAAAGACTTTCGTATGCTTTCGAAAGTAAAAACAGACGATGCCACAACGCCTGCAACAAAGCAACAAAAATTGTTTATAATTATTGCTGTACATATAGGTAGTTTTAACTAAAGGACACGCGTGGTTGTCTCTGTACAGTAGATATAAAACATGTTCTCTGTATTTCAGCTACGAAAACAATTTGCAAATTGCTGCCAATAAATGGCGCCGTTCTTCCCTTAAACCATCAATTCAAAACCAATTACAGCAGGCTGAAAAATATCAAAGCCATGGCACCAGCAACACAATGCATTGAAAAAAGCACTGTGGACAAATTTAACGGGTGTTTAAATACAATATTTCGAGTTTTGTTCATGGACACGTGACTCCTACTGCTGTGTTTTGTAGCCAGCTTTGAAGAGTGTTTATGTCGACTTCACAAACACAAAAAGATAGAAAAACACAGACACACGAAAGGGAGCAAACAAAATGCAAGGATCGCACCTGCCTATCGACAAGTATGAACTGTATATAAGCAAAGGCAAAGCGAGCGCAAAATTTAGTGCTTTTCCATAAACTGGTAGCTCCCAATACTAAGTTGGACAGTTGCCCGTTTCATGCTTGGGAAGGCTCCACTTGCCATTTGCCTCGGCCGTTGGCCCTTTCTGGCGACAGGCTTTTATTATTACTACTACTATTATTATTTTGTGTGTAATTTTTTTCTCCACTCTATTTCTTGCCTAAGAACAGGAAGCGTGTGTCGTCATATAGGCGCGCCAGTCAGACGCCTGAAAGTATGCCTTAACGTTTAGTGGCGATATCAGCAAAAAACGCAAAGAGGTAACGACGGAGAGTAATGAAAACACTCTGTTACGACTGGCGTTGCATGTTGTCGCAGGCTTTTCATCGCAAGCTAACAAAGTGAACAAAAGAAAACCGATATTTTTTCTATTTTGGCCGCAATACATTCGTTGACACGAGAAATTGCATGAAGCCGAAACTTTTGGCTGACAGACTTCGTGTGTGTATATGTGTGTAAGTGTATGCTCCCGAGTTTCTATGGTAGATTAAATCATAACTGTGGTACTTGTTCCAACAACAACAATAAGATCTGAAGGTTATTGGGCAAAATAATATTTTTGCATGGAAACTTTAAGCTACTTAAAGATTAATAATTAAATTTATTTTATCATTTTTCGAGGCTGTTTTTCGTTGGTCTCTTGCTAGTCTACCTTAGCTTCGAGCTTTTGGTTACTATATCAGTATTACAATAATTTTTATTACTTATATTAATCCTAAACGAAATAGAAATCAAATAAATATAGTTGTTCATACATATATGTATAATAAATGTTTACCAAATTGGACTAACAGTTAATAAATATCTGCTAAGCAACATCTCTGTTTTGAACTATGCTAACACGCACTAACATGCACTTTTTCCATGCCATCAGGTAAACAATATTAAATTGTAGGACCACAAAATTCGTTAGCTTGATTGTTTGATTTACATTAAACAGTTAATTTGCTTAAGACAACACCCAGATAGTGTAAAAAAATACATTTCTGAGATTTCCCAAAATTAGCTTACTGATTTACCTAGAATAAAGACAAAGGCGAACCTTATATACATTGCAGTTTTCAAATACTTCAGTTTGTGACTAACGATTGTGAGCACACATATAGTCAACGTTTTAACATATTGGGTACGGCTGAAAATAACCGGTTTTCATTTTGGTTCCAGTTGCTCAGTTTGCTTAGTTGGCTTATGTACAAGTATTTTTGAAAGCGCATTTTTGTACCCTGTAGCAATAAATAGTTGGGTGTTACGATTTGCAGTCAATGGCGTGATGCAACTCAACTTTAAATTTAACTTTATAGCAGATAGTCTTTAGAATGTTAGTCTGATACATTCAAAAATTTTAATTAAAAAAATAGGGCATCTTGTAGTTGGGTGCTGCCCAAATTATTGTTGCTAACAAAAGTACGATGCATAAACCATTATCAAAGTTAATTTTAAACCAGTAACATACAAACTGGGCTACAGAAACAAATACACACATACTCGTTGGAATATTCACAGCATCTGGCCTATTCATTAAGTACACTAAACAAGACGACTTCCAATATATAGTTACCGGCTTTTGGCGCTCCTTATCTAAACAGGTTTTTTGTTTATAAACATCTTGCCGCTGCCGCTGTTAACGTTGTTATCGTTGTATTTCTGTTTGTTGTTTTCATGTTAGCTTTCTGTTGGTTTCTCACTTATGAGCAAGCCGAGTCGAAAACAAATGACATAATTTGATATTCAAATTCAAAGACAAACAAATGTTAATTTATAAAGAAAACGAAATTGAATTTCAATTTCAACTACCTGCCTCTAGTCGACTAACCGCCTGTCAGTGTGTCAATCGAATGACTGTCATCATTCCAGCCACACCGATATGCTAATTTTAATACAACTGCGAAAGGTTTTTGTGTGCTGATATCATGGAAATAGGGAGGGGTACCCCTCTGCCACCCATATCGCTTTGTCTTCCCTTAAAAAAATATGTATACAATACATATATTTGTTGAATTTTTCAAGCAAAATTATAAACAGCATCAATGGCTTTAACAGTCAGAAAATGTGCTTATAAATGTCTGAGTATTTATATCTATCTATAAATATGATCTCATGATATTCTAAAGGCCATCACATTCCATAGATTCAAATTATATTGTTCTACATAGTGATATATTCCCCAGATTTGTGTGTACTTATTGTCTCCAGCTTAAGGCTACAAATTTGGTTCTTAAACACCACAAAAAAAAAATATAAACTTTAGTATCTAACTTGATTTAATATTTGGGAATATTTGAACATTAAACTCAACAATTATATGTATGTATACGTATGTATACCCACTTACAGACAAGCAATTCGAATTCACTTATTTGCCTACAATGTATAAACAAGTTTTGCGTGAGAATGTGACTATAGTAAATAGCTGATTCATTGAATAGTCGTCATCAATTATACTCTGAGTTCACACAGCAATTATAAGAAAACGCAGACGCATTCCACAAAACAGCTGAAGAAAAGATGATAATAAAGTTGATGATTCAATGGAAGTCGCGTCGAGACGTCGCCAATTGGGCGTGAGTAAGGCACGGGTTTGTAGAAAACTTTTTAAATTGTTATAAACAGGTCTCAATCTATACTGCATAGTTTATGAATGAAAATTAAGCAAATTGCACAACTGACTCAGCCAGCCATCTGTTTAAGATATTTATGTTTACTTTTGATAGACCATAAGCTATAAGTATTTATTCTTTTTAAATATTTTTGTGCCTAGCACAAGAATATAAGATATTAACATTATGGTAACTGTGTAGTATTTGCTGTTCTGAATAAGCAGATGCTTTAAAATTGTTATTTTTTTGTTTTGCATTCCATATTTCTTTGAACAAAAATATAATTTTTATTATTATCAATAATTAAGTAGATATACTCAAAGCATATTTTCTTGTCATAACATTTGATTCGATCTTTTGCCTAGAGTTGTTTTACTTGTTTACGATTATATATATGGCTTCAAGACTATTTTGTTCACGTATGGCGTTGAGTTTCTGACCCAAGGCCTGTGTAGCTTTTATGGAATGCAATTTGACGTCATCGATATTGGCACATTGGGTCTTGCCCCAACTAACGTGCAACTTATTTATCATTTGGTGAATAGAATTTGTTGACTTTGCTTCTTTTGGCATTCACATTATGTGTAAAATATATTAAGTAATAATTCTAATATACTCCGAATTTACTAAGTAAATCATGTAACCATTGTGTACTAAATTATGAAGACTGAAAAACACATAGACCAATGCAAATTTTTATTGTCAGTATAATTTCCCATTTAAAATTTGTAGTCCGGATTCGCTCTAAGCTGCCTAATGGTTCTCTTCTAAAAAACTACACCATTTTCTTTTTTTCTTTGGTCTGGAGCCCCGAAGAGACAAGTTTTTCGATTGCAACAATTATTAAAAAAGGATTTAGAACTGTTAGATGACCTAGATGTATACAGTCAGCTTTTGCTTGTTTCCGAAATAGACTTTGTTGTACTATCAAGTGTAACTAACACTTAAAAATGAACTTTAACTTTTAACATATGTCGTATTTTTAATATGGAAATCAGTTCTTGAACGTGGTCCGTGGTGCTCTCTAAGTGCTAATATGTGTCTAATACAGCGTATTAATTTATTTAAATTCCCCCATTCTGAAGTGATACCAACACAGACGTGTCAGCATCCGTACTCAACGTGTACATATAGCCTGGCACACAGCATCAGCTAAAGCCATTACAACGTTCAATGACACGGTAAAGTGTGCGCTGTGACAACCAACCGAACTTTATCTGACTATGTCTCCACATGTGGTTCTAGGGTTTGCCCTGGCTCTTCCGTTCACTGCTCACTGCTTTGCTATCTACGCCTCGATGATTACAGCAGCCATCAGTGTTGTGTTCTTGCCGGTTGACGCCGCATACCAGACACAGGGAACAGCCAGGTAACAAACTACAGTTAGGAGTAGCAGCATCGACATCCCTTCATTCCATTCTAATAGCTTCTAATGCTTGTAATGCCAGTTCACGTCAGTTTCCTCTATGCTTTCTTCTTTCTGAACTTTCCCTCTATATAGCCTTTTTCAATAGCTCACCGTGTCGCGCACTCTAAATTTTCACACACGTTATTATTGAAATCAACATATGAAATGTCTATTGTGTTTTAATTATAAAAATAATATAAAAAAAATATAAATAATAATAATATAGAATTATATTTAAATATAAACTTGATTTAACTTAGTTTTGTCAGTTTCCAGTTTTCACAACATGTACAACACAATTAGGTGCCGTTTATAATTTTTAAAGTCCGTTTTAACAATTTCCAACTTAACGTTTTGCTACTGAAAATGCCCTTGATTAAAGATTTCACAGACCAGGTTGAAACCACCTGTCTATTATTCGAGCTCCCCATTCCGCTGATAAAGCAGTCAAGCGTGCTATAAACGCCTTTTGATAAAAACAGGCCGTAGTCAAGTTGAATGATTTGTAGAGTTGGTGGCTGCTTAGGGGCTCGTTTTTTTAAGCTCATCTTGCTTCCTCGTCCTTGACTGGTTGAAAGGACCATTCTTCATTTGACTTTCAAATAATAAAGCATGTTTTTGGGCATTGAAGCCACATAAAAAACTCAGTTGAAAAATTCTTGGGTTATTTGTTGAAAATATATTTTCCACATTTTATTTTTAACTTTCTTTTGGTTTCTTTGTGTCCCTTTTCCAGTTTTGTATTATATTTTTTCGTGCTAGACTTAACTTCCTCGGCTGAAAAATACAGGATTCGAGTTTTTGGCATTTGGCATGACACATGTTCAGGTTTTGTTCTTTGTTGGTCCACAGCGTTACAAAAATGCCAATTTTATGCATGAGAAAATATTTAAAATAAGCATAAAAATATTTCATTTAAATGTAAATTCTTGTGTGTGCCGTCGGTAGGCCTGTCAAATGTCACAGGTTAGAGGAGGCATGAGTGCCCGGTCTCATTTATACATTTATTTTATTATGCATTGTTACAGCTAGTTAAGAATTATGAGTCACGTCTCCGTACTGAAGTTTTGCAGTTGATTGAAGAAGATAGGCATGGCAAGCAATCAGAGCACCAAAGAGATTCCCATCTCTCCTGTCATTTGCTTTGCATCATTTGTCATCAAATTAGACACTTCTGTTATTTTGGTGTCTTGTCCTTGTTGCTTTTTGTTGTTCCTGTACAAATTAGTTGATGAATTTTGTATGCTGTCCTAGAATCACATCCACGCTAACTCTGGATGTTCGCGGGGTCGCATACAATACATCTTGTTCAACTTCTTTTCATTCCCTTCTCCGGATCGTTGCAGTTGTCGTTCACTTTTGTGGTTTGCTTTACATAACGACAGTAGTAACCCAGAAAATGAAAATTGATGCGAACCATGAGATTTTTCACGCCGCGTTGTCAAGTATGTTGATTCGATTAATATGCGGTGGGTGCATTGGTCTATTTGCAAGCCTTTAGCATTTCACTTCCATTTCACATTCTCATTTCTCATGGCTCATGCTCTAAAAACTCATTGCATTTAAAACATAAATAATTGCTTGAATATTTTTAAGCCGTCCTTCGATGCATTTCTTCTTGCTATCTAGTAATGCTCAAATACCATTGGTACATTAAAGGCAAATTAATTTTTTCTGTGTTTTTGTATTGCATTGGGTCTTTGACTTTTGAATAACCTTAGCAAAAGCTATTCAATTTTGTAGTGGCTTTTCAAAAAGTTGCAATTCAATTGTGTCGTCTTTTAATCTGGTGTTCGTTAAGAAGGATATCCGCTCATTCTCTGTAACTTATAAAGTTTTCCGATCTGAGGCTACAGCTACTGTTCTTTCTGTTGTCATTGGTATGCGGACATCATAATTGCGATTCAGTTTATTAAGCAGTTGTGCGTGAATTCTTCAATTTATTGTCATGCTGTCTCAAGTATCCATTGTAGCTTTTTAGTATAGACATCTGAAACACTACTTAGTGAATATAATGAACCTTCTCAGCAACACAAAATCTTCTACAAATATTTAAAATACTATATTTTAAAATATATAATACGCTGCATGATTTAAGTATGCGGTTGCAGCTTTCTGAATATATTTTACATTGATGTAAAATTTTGCGAGTTCGCGTATTGACATTCGCAACCAATTTCATGTTACATTTTTTATCCCACCACCATACTTTGTATTTGTTTACGCGGCACCGCAAACAATTCAACTCTCTGCGAGCGAAAGGAAAGTAAAGGGGTTGCAATGCAAATAAATTTTGGAAATACATATTTGGTTTGCTGAACTAATGTCAAAGAGTAAAACGGGAGGAACAACTCATTATGATACCCTCCTTCTATGAAGTGTGAATGTATACCTGTATGTATAATTAACAAAATTGTTCACATCATATTAGTACCGGTAGCACGTTTAAAAAATTTATAGATATATCATATATTTAAAACTGTTGGATCTCATAAAGTGTATCTCAAATTCGAGCACAGCCAATTACTTGTTCAATATTGAACACACATCGGTTTACTTAAATGGAAGCGCAAGTTTGTGTTGTACTGAATGCATTTTGCTGCAAGCCATAAACGCTTTGACGCCATCGATCAATATAGAAACGCTCAGTACTATACCCATACTTTATCAGCATCGGGATATATAACTATAACTGTCTGTAGCTTATGTCTGTTGTAGGTAGAAGATGCAGCTTCTGTGTGATTGATGACTGATACGGATGCCTCCCTCCGTTTTAGTCTCGCCACGCTTCACTTGGCATTTTAAGTGCTTTTCGATTTGCGATCTTACTCATTGACTGATATGTGCTTTGTATAAGGGCACCATATTACAATTTTGAAGTTATAGGTAATGCATTAAAAAATATTACCTATTTGAAAGCTTTTGATTATTAATTTACATTTCAGTTGTATATTAACATTGAAGTATTACTTATTATTATTTGTCATTGCCGAGCAAGTCGATACTGGCATGTAATTCTATATATTTATATAAGCGATTTGTTGAAAGACCCAAATAGAACGGAATTGTAAATAAATAAAATCAAATTTTATATTTTATAAATACGTTATTTTAAATTGGCTATAAGTAATAATAATTTCTAAAATAAGCTTTTAAAATTAACACAATCAACAATATAGTATGTATGTATATACACATGTTTTATTTTAATATTTTTCCTTTTATAAGGTGGGATGAGCGGGCACAGGAAAGTTAACTAGCCGATATGGGAGCTTATCTACGTGCCCTGACCAAGGCTTGCGCTTCTATGAATATAAGTCAGTACCGCTGCCACTTGTCAGACAGTCAAAGGGACAGTCAGACTGCCGTAATGGCAGACCAAAAGTTGCCGCGGGCCAGAAGTCATGTTTGGAATGTTTAAATGGTTCGTGAAGTCGCATTCAAGTGCTGCGTGGATGGAGTACATATTCGTACATACGTAGAGTCAGCATTAGACAGTCCTCTTTTTGTTATTTCTTTATTTTATTTGCACCTTTGAGAAGGCGTATTATGAGAATTAGTAACCATAGTAGTCTACAAAGTTGAACGAACTTTGAACATTTCTTTTTATTTCAATTCATCAATACATCAACCAGTTGAAAATTGTTAATGGCATTATTGTCAAACGTTTGTCGTTTTCAACATTTATTTGATTATTATGTAGATAAACAAATGCTATTTGCATATTTATTGGGTGCCGTGGTATCTCCTTTGTGCGTAGTTTTTAATTATGGACGGGCTTTCAATTATGACCGCATTTTATGGCAATGACGGCCACAACAACAAGTGCTGCATGATGGCATTTTTCAATTGTTTGCGGAATGAGCTTTGTTTAAGTGTTTCAACATAGCGACGGACGCAACAGAAAACATGGCGCATTGAAAATTTTCGATTCCAAAAAATAAAAATACCGCTATATGGGCTTTACGATTAAATTCACAAAAGGGCTTGTAGTTATAATAAGCAATATTAATATTAAAAATGAATATTGAGGTTTTGAAACGTTTCGCTATTTCTAGACATAACAAGAATCAAATTTAACTTTTACAGCATCCGTTCTAGCATATAGTCCATAGAACAAAGGCCACATAACGTTGGCACCAGTTGCTGTAAATATACAATTTGATGTCAGGTATAAACATTCTCAGCAGACACATATAGAAAACAAATCGCCTCTCAGTCATTCACAAAGGGTACCAACCGAATGAAAAGTTGTAGTAATGCCTTTACAATGATTACGGCTGCCTGCAGCAGCCACAACAAATACAGTTGAAACAACAGTAGTTGCTACTGCAACAATAATAGCAACTAGTACAAGAACAACAACAAGTAACAGTCGACGAGCTGCCAACTGGCAGCGGTTCCAACTTTTCAAATAAACTTCATGCAGCTCTGTGATCCGCACAGGCCTGTAGCTGTCGGTTTTGTCGGTTTCAGTCGCAGAACTCTGTTGTCCTGACTCTTGCCTCCTACTCCAACTAAACCACCATTACGCTTCTTATTTTGTGCTCGATTGTGCGTTCGTTGCACCCGAAAGCATTTCTGTAGTTACTACTCTGATCTGTTCATTGCTCAGCGCCGCAGGATATTAAAAATAAAGTAGACGCGTACGTCTATACTGTTTGCTGTTAGTCCTTCAAAGTGAAAAATAAAATGTTTGCGTTAAGCTATTCAGAGTGGAAAATACTTTAATCAATATTGGCTTTTTATGATGTATGTGTGGTGTAGTTAATGTAACATGAAATCAGGAATATCCTATGGACTTAAAATTTTTTATTTAATACAACGCTTTATATTAGTATTTAGCATACGGAGAGTAGATGATTAAAAAGCATTTCTAATAGTAAATCAATATCACTATGCTCTTTAAATGCACTAAGGGAAGTCTTTAAATTCATAAAGCTCAGAAATGAAAACCACATTTTGATATAATATAAAGGCATTCGCAGCCGCACACTATAGCCACAACATACAGCACAGCAGACAAAGCAGTGTTTTCCACTGCATAGACCAACTACCTGCCCAGTCTGTTCTTTGGTTCTATCTTTCTGACTCACTGTCTCGTAGTGTTTGTCTGGTATATGTATGCATGGCTGTGTATATACGCCTCTGATGCCTTGAAGAGTATTGCAGTGTTTTCTGAAGCACACACACAGCCATAGTGTAGCTGCAAGTCAGCCCTCATTGTACTCGTTTACCCCATGTACAGCATAGAGCACACAGTGTACAGCGTATAGTACACAGAATACAGCATACAAATGTGACGTTAGTGGCGGGCTGCTGCATGTTTGTGTTCATGGCAAATCCCTGTGCTCTAAAAAATTTATAAGTATGCCGCCCATACTTACGTACATGCATATACTGTGAATGTGTATGACATGTTTCCTCTTTGCATTTGCGAAAACTTTTGTGAAATGACAAAAATATGCCCATTAAAATGAGCAAATGTAGGAATTTATGTACATTAGAAAAGTCGGCAGGCACGGAGAGCATGTCTCTCATAAGGGATGCTCTTTTATTTGCCTTAAGAAGGGACGGTTTAGGTTCTGTAGCTTTTACGCTGCGCTTTTTTACAGTCCTACGCCATCGTCCATTCAACCATACTCATTCATCATACTCTGTGTGTGATGGCAAAATGTGCAACAGTGTAATAGAGGAAGTGTAAAGTAGAATGAAAAGAGTAAAACGAATTTCTTTATATATTAGGTCTATGCATTTGTCAGTCTGATGGTAAACAAATAGCGCGGATCTTACGCAATAAAAATTCTAAGGCTTCGTCGATTTTGGTGAGCTGCTGGGCCACAGACACTTTAGTCTAAGAAATATAACGCAGTATAGATTAACTTATGTATTTTTTACAACCGTTGAGTATATTTGTGTATAATTGTATTGTGTTTTTTCTGTGATTGTCAAAATCAAGGTTTGCGACAAAGCATCTTAAAAAAATCTAAGTTCAGTTACATTGCTTAAAAAGAATGACATTTAAGCGACTTTGTGTTTAATAACAAATCGACATCAATATTGCAGACTTTACCTACTTCATTATTGTCGGGTCAATAAATCAAAATCAAGCTGGGAAGTCAAATGAAACAACAGCAACCCTCACACTCATGCTTTAAATGAAAAAGATTCAAGCTGGTATTGTGAAATTTATTATTTCACCCAATGTCAGTTGTTTGCAGACAAATTCCAACATAAATAAATCTAAGCTACACACAGATAGCGGCTCAATGATTGCTACTGATAAAGGTCGCAGATGCGTTGCCAGTTGTCTGCCAAAAAGCTGTCAAAAGTCTTCTTTGATAAGCGTTCGCACACAGTCAACTTCATCCAATTTGCTTTTCCTGCTAAGTTACTGCTGAAGTTAAATTTTATTAGAATTAGTTATGATTGTATATATAAATTTATACTTTATATACTGTAGCAATTACCACCAGTAAGTATGCTTTAAAAACATTATCCACAGCTACTTAACAATATTTTTCAATATATGATTGAAGGATAATCGATTATAAATACAATGTCAATCAAAATATTAGTAATTCACTCAAAGCTTTTGACACCCAAATTACAGAGAATACAGATAATAAAATTTCAGTAGGATTATTAATATCTTAAACCGCGCCAGAAAGAGACTTCCTTTCTGTTTCGTCGTTTTTTATGCTAGGGGCGATGTACATTGAAATTTTGTGATGCTCCACCAAATCAGAGTGATGCAAAATTTACATAGCTACTTAAAAAACTATGCTACGTCTCTTGCTTGGGGCCAAAAACATGGCTAGCAACTGAGTAAACTAAGGGTAACTCGGAATGAAATCGAATTCATGAAGTTGCTTCAGTGAAAAGTTTCTTGGGAGTTAAGAAAGAAAACGCAGCCAGCTGTCTGCTTAAATTTGGCGTATATTTAATTTTCAAATAAACTGCAATGTGCCAGAAGGCATTTGCTCTCCATTTTCGTCTTTACTTACCCACAAGAGAGTCACTATTCAAAATATGCAGGATTAAGGTTTGAAAAAATATTCAATGCATTGCATTTACATATTGTTATCGCATGATTAATTGTCATTGGCAGCGTCTAAGCAAGAGATG
Organism: Drosophila dunni; assembly: GCA_018152125.1. Taxonomy (NCBI): domain Eukaryota; kingdom Metazoa; phylum Arthropoda; class Insecta; order Diptera; family Drosophilidae; genus Drosophila; species Drosophila dunni. The sequence continues at coordinate 21,698,102 of JAECXC010000339.1, read as the reverse complement.
AAAACTGGTATAGTAAACAAAAGTTCATTACGTATTACTCTCGCTAACTCTGTTGCTGTCAATGTCTCTGTCTGTCAACTGCATTACAATTATAAGTTCGAAACTTCAAAGGCAAACAATTTGGCTGATTGGCAGCCGTTACTGCTACATAAGCTGTTGGTTGATTAATTTCCGGTCGGCTTGCTAATTCAATGTTGTATACCTTCTATGACAACAATTATCGCAACCAGAGTAACAAAATCAACAACAATTTAGCATTTCATAGGCCACGCACGCGTGCACAACACAAAACAAAAAATACCCCAAACATAAAACAAATTGGCACCCATTTTCGTTACCCAAAAATAAGGTGAGAGTTGCAAATTTGTAACTCATTTTGTGCGCAAATTAAGTGTCTGGGGTTGTTATGACTATGCTGTAGCCAACCTGAAAGGCTGAAAGCATACATTTTCTCATTTATTTTGGGCAGACAGGTAAAATGATGTCGATGGCTCTGCCATTAGGTAAAAGGACTTCTCTGTCTTCAAAAAAATTAAGTGAGTCCAATATAAACATAGTAAATTGGCATTTAGTAAATTAGTGGGAAAATTGTATGTCGGAATGCTTAGAGATGCTTGTAAATTCATTGTTTAAAAAGTCTAAATAAATACTAAATTATTCATTATAATAAATAGGCAACTTTGGACGTATACTATTCGGAAATTTAATTAAGCTTTTGATTCTTTATGTTAACTATCTATCTTAGATGTGGATATGCCTTCTTTTCGAATAAACTTATTAAGCGAAGAGTTTCGTGTCATTCGTTGGTACATGACGGAGGAGAATTACACTGAACAACGCAAATAGGCGATATAATTTGGGTCATATATATGTAGGAGTTTTTCTCAAAAACCATGACAACACAAACAAATCGTATACGTTCTTTGAGAACGTTGGACACTTTCATGGTAATTAGCTTTTTGCCATGATGTTGGCATTGGAGAAAATTTCATTGTTAGCATGAAGCTCACCTACTGTTTATGTTTCTATTGTGGCAAGTAAACCGCAATGGGAATTGCCTTTGTTGCACTTGTTATTTTTGTTGGATTGCGACAACTTCGCATGCAGGCTAGTGCCAAAAATTTGTACAATTTTCTACCAATGCGACCCCAGCATTTTCATGTGCAGCGAATGTGAATGCCATATAAATTAAGTGCGGCGACAACTACAGACGCGGCAATAACAACCGCATGACATCGGTGCAACGCAAAAAGGTAATTCTGCGAGTGGGAAATTTTGCCAACAACAGCAACAACGGCAATCAACAATAACAACAAACGCTGGCGTCGATTTTGTGGCGCTGGTGGTGAAGGCAACAACAATAATTTGCCAGGGGCTGAGAATGTAAACAGGATTTCAGTAAAAATTCCCTTGAAAATAAGCATATGCCACCCAGCACTTAACAAATTTTTGATAATCTTATTAAGAGGTCAGAAAAAAATTTTAGATCCAAATGTCTACATAAATTAAACAAAACTGCCAGAAATAAATAAAAGTAAACTAGCTAATAAAAGTCCTTATTTAATAAAACTCATTTCAAAAGCAACTTATTATTTAAGTATTGCTCTTGAACTATTGAAATAGGTTCGATAGTTTTGTTAAGTTTAGCTATTGACCTCTTTTCGTCTGATAATTTAACTAATATGATTATACTTCATCTGTTCCTTTATTAATGTATCATGAAGTTTTTCCAATATTAATGTATCTTGAAGTTGTATCAATGAAGTAAGAGAAGCAAAATAAAGTTATACATGTCATTAACTTTTAAGTTTATATGCGATTTCTGGTTTCGGAACGCAAAATTTTCTTTAATATGTATTAATTAGCCTGATTACCTTAAACAGGTTTTTTATAGGAAAAACAATTTGTACTTTTCACTTTTTGTACAGCTTTTTTCTAACCGTTGTCTTTCACTGAAATATCATTTACCGCCATTGATAACAAAAAATGGCTTTCACATTACACAAGCCCTTTCATGATGACCTTTTTGCTCTGGTGAATTAGACCGTTTTGATTATACCAAGGAAAACCGAAACTCATGCAATAGAATAAGCAGCTCTAGCCCCGTAATTCAGGAACTGTCATTTGAATTTATTAATTGATGCTGATTCAATGCATACATGCTTTTAATTTTTGTTAGCGAGTTTTCCTTTTCCATTTCGGCTAAAGACCTTCTGCAAATGAATACTATTTCGTTAACTTCCGTTTCATTGGTATGAAACTCAAATTCGAACTAGGACTCGGACCAGGACCTGGACCACAACTCGTACTCTAAACAATTTACTCCTGCTCTAAGGCACGTAATTGCTAATATCCGCTTTTAATTAAGCAACTTCCTTTTTAACATTGTGGTTCGCACTGTTGGGTCAGCAAAATGGTCTGTCAGTCGACGTTTTACTTTATACTTTGGGATTCCTTCCGGTTTTCTTGTTTTTTTTTTTGTGTATTTATTTTTTTCCACTGTTTTTTGAGGATAATAGCTTTAAATGTGCATATTAAATGTTGAAAATTTCTGAAAAGAACCAAAACACAAATACTGATTAACATACGCATATTTATTTTTAGTAAATGAATAACAGTTATTTATTGATACTAATTTCCACAAAATGCCAGAAAGATGTACGAAAATACGCTTGAACTTAGGGAATATGATTCAGAAGTGGGCTTAATCTTTATGCTGTTGCATTTAAATACCCATGGAGTAGACGAAACCAAAACATTGAAGCTGTCAAGGAGCAGCTTTGTTCCAGTTCCTGCTTCTAAGCAGATTAGTCCGATGATTTTTTCTGACTGTTGTGTCTGTCTGAAATGAATGCAAAGTAAATGCAAAACCTGACAATTTGTAAATAGGTAGGACAATCATTGTTACAGTCTGCTTTATCACATTTACTACAAAAGAGTTCTCCTCAAATATTACTTATGTACTTTTGGGGCATAAGATGTTAGAAGTGTTGATTCAGGTCAACATATGGTATGGTGTACTCATCTAAGAGATATATAATTTATATTAAGCTAAACAAAGTTTACCGTTGCACTTTATAGAGTTCATTGACCTGTACTATTTGTGCTCACTTATTATCACCAGTTATTTTGCTGTTATTGAGCGCTGAGTTTATTGCAAGATCGGCTCACACAACTTTTTATGGCTTCGTCTCGGTAGTCTTGGATAAGGTTCTGCTTAAGTCCCTAGCCAGAGCCACAAACAAATCGGAAAACTGCAAGCTGATACTTTCGAAGCACTCGTACGTAACTAACCATTGCCTCAAGTAACAAAAACAAAAAAAAACTATTATGCTCAACAGTTTTGCGTATACGTGTGTTCATTGCAAGATCTTCTTCCCAATGTTGCCATTCTAGGTGTACTTTCAGTAAGGACGTACACAATTTTTTGAAAACCATTGGGAATTGTAATTTTTTTGGGACATGTTTATAGATTAAAAAGACTTTTCTCTAATTTTGTAAAAAAAAAAAAAAAACTTTATTTTAAATAATGTTTATTCATTATTATTTTTTTGTTTGAAGTTTGTAAGAGATTTTCAATTATTTAGATGAAATGTGTCATTAAAACAAACCAATTTAAGTTACAAGCATTGCGTAAAGTCCGCTGCCTGCTCATTTTATAATTCAATAATAGGCGAGAACTAGAGAGAGGGATTTGTATTTTAAAATACTCATTCTTTTGCATTAATTAACATATTTAATTTTTGGAAATAAGAAAAGTAAACAAAACAAGAATGAAAAGTACAGTCGAGCACGCCCGACCCTATAATACTCTCTGCATTTTAATCCCGGTGAAATTATTAAAATCGGTATCGAGATATTAAAATGTGCAATACTTCCACCAAAACACCGTGAAACAAAAACAATCTAAGCAAAATCAAACATCTGTTTGTATGCGAATACACACAAGTTTGATATTATACGTATGTATGTGTGTATTCGGCGCGGCCAGCGTCTGTGGTCTGCGCTGACGCCACACAAGCAGAGAAAACGTTTGATCACGCTTTTATGTTTCTGTCTCGCTTGCACTCATACCTTGATATGGCGTTCAATTATCAATATTTTAACTCTTCTAGTTTTCTTGTTTGTAGTCCGATTTCAATGCGTCTTTTTAGAATAGTTTCATATAGTTAGCCTCCACTCGAATTATATAATAACAATTGTGTACTATATGAACAAATGACTAAAAACGGAACGAAAGTTGAGAATTATTGTTTTGTATTGTGGGAAAAAAGGGGCGTGGCAGTCCAAAATTTTAAATGGCAATGCATTTATACTGTCGCTATGAACTTCCATACCAGAATTGGTGATCCTAGGTGCCATGGTTACTGAGATATTCGCCGAAAACAACGATTTTTTCCGAGGTGTGTCTAGTTTTTTGCTCATTGTGGGCGAATGGGGCGTGGCATCGAAAAAAAAAAAGATTCTTGTATTGACTGACTAAATATGTGATCGATTGACACCAAGCTCGAACTTGTAGCTCTTACCATCTCTGAAATCTGTTTGTTCATACGGACAGATGGACAGACAGACGGACATGGCTCTATCGACTCGGCTTGTGATGCTGATCAAGAATATATATACTTTATGGGGTCTGCCACGCCTCCTTCTGCCTGTTACATACTTTTGCACAAACCCAATATACTCTTGCAGAGAGTATAAAAATTTTCGACAAAATTTTATGTTATGAATCCATTTATCACATGGATCAGAATAAATGTATCGTTTGCGCTATTTTAAGCAAAATACCTTTTTGTTTGTCATTCCTAGACGAAATTCATTGTGTGCAAATTTATCTTTAGTAATAATCTATGAAAGGCAACCGACTAAAGCCTTTTCATTTGACACAAAATATAATGATAAAATTAGGTATTTGCTATCATAAGGGATTTGTTGTCGCACAAGACGTGATAGTTGTAAACCACATATTGTTAAACGAACATTTGTGCTAACATGAATGAGAAGTAGGGAAAACAGTCATAGCTTACCCCTATATACCCATGGTAAATGTTATACCTATTACAGGATTTTTGGGGTTCGCCATAAAAAGTGAAAATAACACTTACATTTTCTCGCGTCAACAGTTTTTTTGAGTTTCCAGGAATTTATTTTGTATGTGTGCATGTGTATGTTTAGTTACTTTGTCGTTTACTATGCAACCTTTTTATTTCGATCACAAAATTAGTTGTTTTTGTAGAAGTCAAATAAACTACAGCCAACAGTAACCCCGAATATACAAACTACAATGTTTGCAAACTAGGCATTTCTGCTAATTTTTACAAAGTCATTACAAATTCTGCTTTAATAATATTGTTCTCAATACAAGATAAAGTGTGTTTTAATAGAGTGTCACAGATTTTATGAGTTTTTATAACTGACGACTAATTTAAAATAGTAGGACTGCATAAATTAATAAAACTAGTTATTTTGGTAAGAAGGTAGATTTTATTTACTAACATTATTACCTTCATAAGTTGTCTTAGTCAGTATAAAACAACATCAATAGCAATGCAAACAAGGCGGTAATATACCGCAAAATAACAAAATAAAAAGAGAAAGAGAAATGCGACAATGAGAACTGCTAACAAATGACAACTAAGTTCAAATCTAATAGCCAGAGTGTTCTGACAGATCCAAGAGTTTGAGAACCTTAGGCAGGATGCCGTACAGAAATCGAACAGCGACGAAAAACAAACGAAAACGAAGTGCAAAAATGAGACAACTGAAAAACTGTTTGTATAGTCAATGAAAGTAAAGGAACAGACCAGTTTTAGGAGCTCGGTGGATTTTGGGGTTGTTTTAACTTGGCGCTGCTACAGCTAGCTGAGAGGCGAACAGAAATAATGTACGCATTAATTCCTCATTTAAATTCAACGGCGCGTACGACGCATTAGTTGTGTCGAACAAACCACCCAAGAATCCAGCTACCAAGCTACCCAACTACCATGAAACCCGAAAACCCAACAACCCTTGTTGGTGCTCCAAATTTTTTTCGATATGAAGCATACTCTTAGGCGCTGCTGTTGTGACACTCGTCTTGCTTTGAAGTGTTTCTCGATTGCTTAAAAGCAAATTCCATTTCAAGGCGAAAGTGATCAACGTAGCTTCATTTCTGTCCCCATTTTCTTGCAGCTGTTTCCTTGTTTGAAACTACTTATGAGAAAGGTTGTTACTGTTGTTGTTACTGCTTGAGCAGTCGGCAACTTTTTAAATTAGCATAATGCCTAAAATTATGCAACGCTTTTGCGACAGACACTTGAGTAAAGCGCCGTACCTCAGTTGCCGGATGCCGGCAGCCGGCTGCTATTGCCATACTGCTGATGTTGTGGCGCTTTTAGTGCACTTTACGCCGCCCAAGACAAACAACAAATGCATCAGGATAGACAAAAACAATAAAAATGATTTGCGAAAAATAGAGTTACCTAAAGACCTGTACCGGTCTTTATGGCACCATGGTTCTTGAGCTTTTCTGATTCTACTGCTGACTTTGCTATTGTAAGTACAATTATATGAAAAAGGTTGTTGTGATATTAACATTCGTTAAAGTGATAATAAATTGATATCGCAAAAATCAAATCCAAAAAAGTGGAAGTACGGATATTAAAATCATCCAAATATCTACAAAAAAACCTTGTCTTTTAATATCTTATAGGTTTCGAAAATTACTTTACTTCATATAAATTTATTCTATCTGTTTCACGCACTTCTACTTAAAGACACCAAATTTAAGAATAAAGCTTTTGCTTTCTGGCAAATGCTGATGGAATTAATTGTCAACATAATTTCTTTACGTTTTGTTCATTACCACATCCAGAATGGCAACCCCAAGAGGAGTTCTAAGCGAAAAAAGAGCACTTCCTGGGGGCCTATGAAGTGAAGCCCTTTGGAATTATGGCTCATTAAATGACATAATACCAAAAACAACAATCCCACCCGCATACTGCAAAACATTCAAGCTTGAAATGTGGGTGTTTACATTTGTGTGTAGCAGAATTTTAGGCAGCTTGGCAGATGCTTCTTCAAGTTGGATATGAAACCACAGGCGTTGTCGCTACGTCGACTAATATCTTCCTAATATACATGAAAATATGCATACATACTAACATGTATATTCCCAGGACATGTGCCGCAGAATGGTCTTAACAAGATTTTTTGGTGTAGTTATCGTTTTTAACATGTTTCTTAACTGCTACTGCGTCTTTTTCAATTACGCACATAATTAAATATGTTCTGCCTGTCTTTACTACTAAGTCGCTCTATGTGGGCTTGGTGTCCCGCAGGGCTTTAGCAAAAATTATATACTGTGCGTGTGTGCCAGAAAATACTTACAGTTTCGCGCATTTGTAAGATTTTTAGATTTTAATAAATTTTCTGACAATTGTAACGTAATTCAATGTTGTTTTAAGAATTATTACAAAAAAGTTTCTCCAAAGATAGAGTCAAAATATTGTTCATTGTTTATAGTTGAATGTAATTTGAGCCATATGCCCAAATTTATTAACCACAATCTTTCAAATCAACCTCAACTAAAAAAAAAAAAACTTTAAATAAAAAATATAGATTCCTAATGTATCGCGTAGGTTCTGATAAAACTGTTGTCTTAAGCAAACAACAAATGTTAAAGCGGAAATGAAAACCACAATTTAGGACCGAAAAACGACACATAGAAAGTAAAAATATGGTAAACGGACGAAAAGGAAATTAAGACTTTTTGTATGTTGCCAACTTGCGCATTAGATTTTGCCATTTGGACTTATATAACTCCCCTTCAGCTCATCTCATCTAGTAGTCCATGAACACTCAACGCATAAATTCGAGGGAAAAAGTAAGCCGAAGTATTTCTTACTTACAAACCAACTCGTTGCAGAACACAACTGCAAGAATACAATAACAGTACAAATAAATTTATATTAAGTTCGAATGAGCAGCAAAAAAATGTTTATGGGAAGACAAAAAGTTTTTTGATGTCACACATTAGAGAACTTGTACATGCACTGACAGAAGCTTTATCGCGCTCTGCTCCTTATTCACGTGTTTCCAGCAGTTTTCTCGCGCTCTCTATTTCACTCTCTATCTTCTTTCCATTCTGCATATATATATTTTGAAATTTTATTTGGATCCTCACAAAAACATTATAATACAATATCCATCTGAAATGTTAGTGGGCAGAAAAAAGGAGTTCAGGGTAGCAGGCACATATTAATCATGGACCAGCTTCAAATCTACCAACACTTGTGTAACTTCCAAGAACGTGTCGAGACGCCAACGCTATTGTGCTGATTCATAAACCATTTATAGTTTTCGGTTTTGTTTTATTTTTACTCGTAAATCGCACACGCAACTTGTTTGGGGACTTGGATAGGTTAGATATTTATGTGTTGCAATTATTTTCAAGAAATATCACTTTAAGTGATTTACTGTGTATATATAAATGTATGGAAGAGCATTGCAAATCTTCGCGGCGCTTATGAGCTAAAACATTTTTTTTTATTCCAAGTCATTGGTTTCCGTATTTGCATTTTTTTTAACATAATACGATTTATTTAAAAGAAAAGTGTATATTTTGTGTAAAATTACGATTCTCTACATTGGCTGAGTGTAAAAGATGGAATGTTAGATAATGTCGCTGTTAATTTAACAATTAATTGATTTACAATGATTGCCTTAATTACAAATGCTTCTCTTTGTGCCTTTTTGGGTGGTCTAATCTTCTAGTTTGGAATCTGGTTAAAAATAAAAAGTACCAAATGTAAAAGCTATTGAAAGCTTTAACTATGTTAATAAATTTGCTCGGCACTGGCTCACGGAGACAGAAAGCGCCTTAAAGTATAGGATGGAAATAAATTTGCCGGAAAATGTTAACCAGTAATTGCGCATGAGCATAAAATATAATTTACAACTTATGCTTCTATTTGCATTAGGGCTGGATCCCAACAACACAGAGTCAACATTAACTGCGACAAAAGCCACTAAATTATCAGCATAATGCGTTTGGAAATTTCTGGCTTGCGTCAAAAATGTTTTACAGTAATTTTAACAGAAAATTGAATTGAGCGCACAAAGCTATTACCTGAATGCTTTATTCATTTGTTGCCTTCATATCATTCTACCTAATTTAGTTTCCCTTAAAGGTATTTCCTTTTATATGAAACATATTTATATTGTTTTTTCCACTTTACCTAATGCGATTTCTAATGTGGTATTTTTCAGACCTGTTACGAACTGGAGCGTTATCTGCGCGATGAACCTAAGCACCAGTGTTACAAAAAAATGCACACGGATCTGGACACGGCATGGGATATATTTTCGACCCCAGCACGCCTTTTGGAGGAACTGAAGATTAAGGAGAGCTTGGATTCGATTTCAACAACATCTTCGGTGTCGTCCAATTGCTCAGGAATATCGTGGGACAGTAGCGGCTCCCAGGCGCTCAGTTGTGCAGTGCTGGTCAAGCAAGAGCGTATAGACGAAGATGATGACGAAACGGCTCATAGATTAGCTTGTGATGAAAAGTTAGGTGTTCTATTTGCTGCACCACCTTCGGCCATGTCGCCTAATCCGAGTATCAGCAGTGCCGGTAGTAAAAACAATAGCAGCAGCATTGACAACAGCAGCAGCAACAATAGAAGCTGTAATACTATTACCTTGAGTTCAAGCAGTAGTACAGCACCGGCTATAAAAGTGCGTGTAGTGCAGGCGAAATCACAGCGACATTATCATTTGGGCCAAAGTCATGAGCATGACTTTGTTCTGCCTCCCTTAACGCCTCCCTCTTCGCCCGAGTCCAGTCTTCGAAGTCACAACTATGCCCAGGTCCCTCAGCAACACCAAAATCAGCAGCCGCAACAGCTGAAACCCCAGCTTATTGATGCTAGTGAACTAGCGGCACTCATAAAACATCAGCAACGCCAACAGAATAAGCAACAGGCCTCAACAACTTCAAACTCCACACCCGCGACCGCCATATTGCAATTTACTAGCCAAATGACTAGCGCCAAGAACTCAGCTCTGACGCAGGCCACAACATTGCAGCTGCATCAGCAGCAGCAACAGTTAGCTGTACAACACTTAAGCATATCGCCGCAAGCCCTCAATAAAGCCAGCAATAGCAATAGTAGCTTTACTGGCAATAGCAGCACCATCAACTCGTCTGTCTGTCATAGTAGTAGCCATACCATAGATCCGACATCGGACAATCATAGCAACATTCCGCGCAGCACAATAGTTCGGCTGACAACCGCAAATGGAACACCTGGGGCTGCTGGAATAAGTCTTGCCCGTGTAATACAAATGCAAAACAATGGCAATGCAAATGTTGCTGCTGTGCTGAGTGCTGTATCAAACACAGATAACAACATTTCCAATACTAAAAATGCAACTTCGGTGCAACAGCAATCTACGGCTCAAGTGCAACAACAGACACCTCAAATAATTGCTGTGGTTACATCACGTGCGGAAAAGTCCACAAATGGTACGTATTACTTGCAAGTATACATTTCTTTTAAATGATCACAGTGCAGTAACCATTTCCATTTTTTAGCTTCTACCAAAATTCATCACCCGCGCCAACATCACGGCGACCACAGTCCGGACGCCAAACGTCGAATACACAAATGCCAATTCCTAGGCTGCAAGAAAGTTTATACAAAAAGTTCGCATCTGAAAGCACATCAAAGAACTCATACTGGTAAGTCCATGCATAAGAGTATTGCCAAACTTAAGAATAAAAATATAAGGCTAGCGGGCAATAGGTATGGTGTTTCCTTAATTAATTAAACTGTTGTGGTAACCGGATAAACTTAATAGAGCCAAAATATCGACATGCCATTTCATACTCAAGGACATAATCGAGAGAATAATATTTCGAAATTCTAACTTGTTTTCAGTCTAAAATTTATTACAAATTTTCCACTTAATCTGCAGGTGTTGCATAAAATGTATAAATGAACAATCACTTTCAAGGAAATTATTTTGTTTGATAAATTGCCGGCCAAGCAACCACTACTTGCAGTGAGCAGTCCTTCAGAAAATTATGAATTAAATTTTCAGTTTATCTTTGAGTGTTAAAACTTTGGCTTAGTGAGCTTCTAAAAACTCTTCCAAACAAGGAGACCATTGGACGAGGGTATGGCTTGTTTGATTGACCTATGAGCGTGTTGTTGCCTTGTTTACCTACAAGTTATTGTTATTTTGAGCTTTTGCCGTATTACGTTGCTTTATCCTCAGACATCAGCGTTGGAGCGTAAATTGTTAATTTGTCAGACCAACTTTTTCAGTTGTTTCTTCGTGTGGATGAAATCCCTGGGTTCTTACCAAATATATTCAGGCCCATCTAAGTTCGGATAAAAATTCGGTAATTAATTACACGTGTTTCAAGCTTCTTCCAAGTATTAGAAGCAGACAAAATGAATCAAAAGACTTGGTGTTTTCAGCAGTAAAAGAGATTGAGTCATTTGATTGTCCAGCGTGGCAGACCCAATGTCCGACGAATCTGAAATAATCTAAGTGTCCTCTAAAAAGGAGCGAAAAAAATAATTATTTGAATGCTACCATGGGGACTATAGGTCAACCTGAAGTAAAGAAAAATTTAATTTATTTAATTTCTTTTTTTTCAAAATAGAGTGATAGATACTTAATAACATTTAATTTAAGATTACTTAATTCGTGTTGAAAACGAAACCTAGTTTCAAGAAGATCATTAATGACATGTTATTTGTTACGGGCCAGAGCAGAGCCGATACATATACTTTATTTTTAAAGCGTTTAGAAACCTTAGTACTTTGCTTCCATCGTCACTACTTTACATTTGGGTGTGTTATTTTGGCCAAATAGCTCAATCGAGCCAATATCATACAATTAAATAACTATTGCGACCTGCTAGTATTGCCATTAAAAAATTCTACTATATTTCAAAGATTTCAATTAGTTAAACGTTTGACCCAAGCGAACGAAGGACTTGTGAAGTAAAGGAATAGGTATGAGCCTCTAGTATATGTATATGTACAGAAGTATTGCAGCCATGAAAAGATTACAAGTGCAATCAAGTGAAAAGACACAAACAGACCATATAAATTGTGTAGAGTGTTGAAGCCGAGAAGGCACATAGAATATACAAGAAAAGTTAAGGAATTGCATGCAATGAAAAGAATTTCGCCATCCGTTGCATGCTTCGGTGGAGTATTTTTTCTATTCGCCGCTTACATTAAAATCCAGCGCCAGCAAAATTTATAAAATATTAACTGGGTTTGGACTCTGTTTTAAGAAGTTACTGTAGTTGCTATAGTCTGCAGTTTCCCTATGCTTGCTTTTAGACATTTTACACACTCTTATGCAACTGAAACTGCAAGCATTGAGAAAAACAGAGTTAGTGTAAGTATTGAAAGTTTTATTTTACCATTATTCGCTTCAGTAAATTAAGTACAATTGTGGTAGAAAAAAAAAAAAATTAAGTACAATTGTGGTAGAAAAAAAAAAAATTAAGTACAATTGTGGTAGAAAAAAGTGTGCAACCTCAGGGGGAATATTACAACTATATATTTGTAGTTGTTACCATATGGCTAGATAAGCCATATCAATTCTGACGTACAAATATGATAAATAAAATTAAAATACATTTTTTTTTTTAAATATACTTTTAGATTTGGAGTATTTGTTTATTTGCTTTATCATTCGTGCAGTAGGATCGCTATTTTAAATGTGTAATAACAACATCCTCCGGTGCAGTTGTGCGATTTGGATCTTTGGACATATAATAGCTAGGAGAGCAGAGTATTCAAAAGCAATTTAAAATTAGACTCCTGGGTGTTATCTGTATCTCTGTAACCTGCACTTTGCGCACTTTTCGCCGATTTGCAGAATCCACAGGCACAAGTCAATGCCAGAGCAGTTTACAACTAGTCAAAACACATTCATACTCCAACTCACACACATATACACACTCAATATGAGTTTTGGTATTTTCCGGACAGCCTTTTTATTTATAGTCTTTTATTCGAGTTCCGCTAACAGTTCTGAAAACATGCCAAAGTGCTAGTGGCCGAACGTCCACATATACATACACATACAAGAATAGGTAAAAAAAATTCGTATGTTGCATAGTTATTGGACACCGCATCTTATTTAAGCAGTCGACCAAGAGCAAACAAGTTAAAATTAAGGGAGCACGGGTCGATGTACCAATAGTTCGATGTGAGTAGATCGACAGTAAGGTGGAATAATATGGAATTGAGTACGGAAATATCACACACACACACACACAACATAACACACATTTCCGCATGCATTAAGTTTCAATTCCAATGTGTGTGTATGATTGTTAAGCTGTTTTGGTGTTCGTAACAAAGTTTTCCACTCAGCTTTATGCATTTTTCTTGGCAGTCGTCTACTTTGCTGGTTATCTGGCTCCGTTTTTCCTGTGCTTTTCTACAGAGTAGCAGCGACGACAGCAACGGCGGCAATTTCCGGCCTGGGCTGCTGTTTGTCTTTTAAACTCAAATAATTTCACCATTTTTTCTGGCAAAGCTGTGCTGTTTTCTGTACCATTCTCTGCGCTCTTTTAGGTTTTATACTTTTGTGTGAAATTACAACTTCTGCATTTCCTTTTCCTTTTTCTCTTATGCAGCCTAGGCTGTCTACGTAGCGACTCTGGACGGTAACTGTTTCTCAGCCTGTATGGCTGGCTTTTTGCGCTTTAGCTTCAGCGCATCCTTTGAAGCTTTTGGAACGCATGAAAAATGTTGGCAAAGGCATACGCGTTTTGGCTCATCGTTTCACTGACATCAATGCTACACCCAACATTGTTGTTCTGACTTTTGGGTTTTGTTTCATTTTCAGACGTCCAATCTTAATTGTTTTTAATGTTTGTTGTTTGCGTGTTTGCATTTCCTCGTTTATTTCATGCATATTTTGTTGGGTAAAACTTAAAGCAAAACAAGAAAGAATGCTATAGCCGTCTCTCGACTTTAGGATACCCGTTACTCAGCTTATGATATTAATGTTGGTGCAATCGTTTATGTGATGGATAATATAAAATAGCTTGGTAAATATGGAACATGGAACTTGTACTGCTTGGGTATAAATGTATATCACAACTTTTGTCATTTTTTTTTTTATTAATTCTACTTTACAAACTCTTTTTATTTCAGGTGAGAAGCCATACAAGTGTTCTTGGGAGGGTTGCGAATGGCGTTTTGCTAGAAGCGATGAGCTAACACGGCACTATAGAAAACACACGGGGGCAAAACCATTTAAGTGCCGCAATTGCGATCGTTGCTTCTCAAGATCTGATCATCTGGCTCTGCACATGAAACGCCACATGTGAGATGATATCTAAATTGAAGAGAGTTGAAGATAAACTGTGTGCCATCACATGTAATGTTACTGGTGACGATAAAACTTAACTAGTAAATCCATTTTCAGAGAATTAGCATACATCACATTATACACCACAGATGAAAGAGAAGAAACATATTCAACGGCTTTACTAATCAAAATTCATTTGAGCAATTATATAATTATTATTAACTGTTAAAGTTTTTTCTGGCTTACTTATTTATTGATGTCTTATTTTAAAATCATTAAGTAAACCACATTTTAATTTCATATGCATTTTAACAATTGAAACAAATATTGTACAATTTTACCAAAGCTAAGAAATTTTATTTACTTTAAAAGATATAACTGAGGATAGAAGGCAATCGACATTCAAAAACTTACCAAACATAAAAAATATTTAATGGAATAAATGCTTATTGAATTTGTTCTAATAAAAAAAAAACAAAATATTTAAAACACTGCCAAAATAAAAGTGAAATAAAATAAAATGGTTGAATAAGAGAAAAAAAGTAAATAAAAATTTAGAAAACCACTACGGTCAGTGCATTCATATATGTGAAAATTTCAAGTAAATTGAAAAATTATGCCATACTGGCTTAGATATAATAATAACTATATACAAACAAATTCAAGTGCAAAATATGTTTTAAACAATAAATCAAATTCTTTTATTTTCATAATTTTTTTTATTAAAATGATATATTATAAATTTGTAATTTAATTGTTGTTTAGGTTTATTATATTGTGTGAATTGACAAGCAAATAAAAATAAAAACTGCTTATTGAATACAATTTAAGGCGCTACAAATAATTATTTTTTAAACATGAAATATGTTTTTCATTGCAATTTTTTGTATTTATAAAGTTCACCAATGTTTTGTGATCAAAAGTATTAAGGGCATCTTTATTTAAAATTTATACGCTCATATTTCTGTTTTCAGACTAAATTCAATAAAATTCTTCTTAACGTGCCTCATTAAATTTAATTATTTAAAACTACTATTTTTTAAAGCATACATTAATTTCACACTACTTCAACATTTCACGTGCAAATGTAGAACTTTATACCTTATCTTATTAAACTGCAATAAAGAAAGCGTTTAATGGGTTATGTGTATAAATACATATATTAATTTTACTCTTATGGCTGATATTTTTCACAATTTGTATGTGCTGCTTATTATTAAATATATAATATTATTATACTTTGTTTATAGTTTGATTATTTTTAATAATTTTTAATAAAGAAACATTTCCAAATTCCAGAAAAACTACGATTTTTTTTTTTTTGCTCATAGGTTATTTTACAGAAATATGAAATTGAGCATTGTGGTATGTGTGATGGAAAATTCTGTGATCCATAGAAGAAATGTAGCTACAGTCACATACATACATAGGTAAAATGCTGTAGTAAATAATGCGCAGAAATGTTTGATGGACTTGCATACAATAAAAGTTTGATGGACAAAACAAAATCATATACAAAAACCCCAAATATAGTTAAATTTTTAAATGTTTTTTGTCACTTTGGAGTTGCTTTTTAATTGAGTTATTTAAACTTAAAAAAAATTGAGAATATATATATACACTCATAAGAACATAAATATTCCACTTTAGAACAAATTAACTATTACAAAAACTATTTTGGCTTCCAAACGAACAAACTTAAACGAACGCACTGAATATGAACATGATGATTATACAAGTAGTAAGTCTAAATATCTCCCAAAAGAACAACAATTTATACGATGTGTCAAAAATGCTTCAATCAGTTTAATATAAAATTTCAAAAAGATTTAGAAAACCAAACTAAGATGGAATATTTTGTATTGAATTCTTTAAAGCTAGAGGGAAATTTAACAAATCCCCTTAGATTAAAATACATGGCTCTAAGTATGAAATTTGTATACATACAAATGTGTGTATTTTACAACAAAAATTGTGAACGAACATGAAATGATGTATTTTAAAAGCCGAACAAAAAAAATTTTTAAATTTAATTGTGTAAAAAGTTAAACAACATAAAAGACTGGTCAACGAGGTGTTCCGCGTTTATGCAACAATTGCAAAAAAAAGTTAAAAATATTAAAATGTAAAAAGGAACGAAATTCGAGTAAAAAAAATGCTAAATTAATTCGATATTCAAAAACGAAAACATTACTCTGAAAAAAATGTATCATTGACTTAATGTATTATTTGTTGAGTTTGTGTTCATGCATATTTGGTTTTTGATCATAAAGTATAAAAAGTCTATTTATCCATTTGGCAAAATATATATATTATAATGTCTACAAGTTATACGTAAGTAAACTGTATAGTTAATAAATTACGAATTTTAAGAAACGCTGAATGTGAGTCTAGAGTGTACTACCAAATACAAAAATAACATACACAAGTAATCGAAGAAAATAAAAAAACTAAATATATTTTATTGTCTTAAACCAAAAATGTTAAGCAATGCACTAAGTGGCACCAACTTGAATATATTCGTATACACGAAATTTAGGTAAGAGCCCTAGAATTGGAGCATTTTTTCTAACCATTCAAAAAAAAAAATAAGATGGTAAAAATGCTTATAGTAAGAAATCTAATGTAAAATTGTTTTCTTTAAGTTTTCGTTTGCAAAATGCTTATAGGATTATGATTTAGGACAAAGAATCATACACATGCGGATTATCTGTAGTATGAGGGTCGAATTATCAATGAAAAGTTTCGTGTATAGTTTAGTAAAATGAATTAGATTAATGTTGACTTAAATCGAATGAAAAACAGATACATTGCATTATAACTAATTAAAGAATAAAAAAGTTAAACAAACGAACAACACAATTACAAAAAAGTTTATAAATATGTAAAATATAAATATACACGTGAAACCAAATATTTACTGGAAACTATGAATGTAAAAGTTGTGAATGTTTTAGATAATAAGACTTAAAATTTGAAGAGTAGAGGAGCATGCAAAGCATCTACATTAAGGCACAGCATTCTGTAAAAAAAGAAATTTTTAGATATTAGCTTGACTCTCTCTCTCTCTCTCACTCTCTCTATAAAGGAGATTTGAATGAGCAAAGTTCGATGACTTGTTAACGCACATCTAGCGTTAATACTTTGGTACATTATATTGAGATATTTATGAAACGATTTAAACAGGAAACCATGTTAAGTAGTATTTGGTGATGATGAAGAATGAATGAAAAGCGAGTTTCTTTGATCAGCAGCAAATGGTGATTTATATAGATTTTTATAAATATCTTTATTTAGCTTTTTTTTAAATGTAAGTACGCCTATGCATACGCATTAAAATTAAAAAAATTGAAAAACAAAAATGAAATTAATGTAAACGAATTGATATAACAAGGAATTAAATTGTATTCATAAGACACGAAATTTATATCAAAATTAAAATGTTTCGACACAGGTAAGCAAAAATACATTTACAATAAGTACGTAAATCAAAAACTAAACATACAAAAAGCAACAGTAACAATGCTTGAACATAAAAACAATGGCTACTTTAACGCTTGTGCATAAAATATTTAAGAAAAAATCCTTACTCAAAAAGATGAACCCTTAGCTAATAGCATAAATCTAATTATCAGCGTTTATTATAATTGATGTGCAATTGGTGTTTGCGGGTTTTTACGCCTGTTTTTAAAGCTAAACTTATTTTTGCACTTTGCGATGCTGCTAAAAATATGATGGCTGATTTATTCTGACAAATGGTAACAAAAAAAATTGCAATAATTTATTAAATATAAAATATCATTTCCTGCATTGCAGTGAGCAACGAAGTGCTTAAATAATATATCAGTTTAACAAGAAATTTATTAATTTAGCATATTTAGCCAGCTATTGTATATTCTATGAAAAGTTTTACAATTTTTTACTGATAATTATTATGGCTTGTTTGTTGCAGCTTTTTGTCAATTTAAATTAAATTTGTATACGCAAAAATGTAAGGAACAGTTAGAAAATAGTACCAGGTAATTAACGAAATAAATTAATGAAGACATTAATCATGAAAAATGAACAAAGAAAAATTCCTGTAGAAAAAAATTGGACTCTTGTAATAAGTATTAGTTTATTTTGTTATTATGCAACAATAGCAGTAACCCACAAAAAATGAAGATGATTAAAGATGACAAAACTGAAAGCATAATTAAAAACGTTATTTTAATCTTACATAAGTATAAACTGAAGGCATTTCCACGTATAAAAACTATTATTGTACGTCATTTGATATTTTGATGAAAATTTCTGTGAAAAAATATAAAAAATTATAAAAAAAAATTAATTTGTTTTTTAAATGGCGGAAAAATATTGAAAATTGGTATTGGCTTACAGCACAAAATGAAAGCAAATACATAAATATTTTAACATTAAAATGATATTGACATTGGCAGCAAAATGGGAAATTGAAGCAAGTCACTGTATATGTTTAACACTTGTGGTTAAAGGTAGCATTGGACAAACAATTCACACAATTAGCCCTAAAGGTATGCCCAATAAAATCAACACAGTAATAACGTTTCGGACAACATTGTCGTTAAACACACTAACGTTTGTCTACAACGTTTTTTTACAAATGATCTGCGAGAGCAGAGAGAATACACATCTGTATCAAGTTTCATTAAGATAGCTTTAAAACCGAGAGACCAGTTCGCATAAAAACAGACATACAGACGGACATGGCTATATCGACTCGGCTGTTGATGCTGATCAAGAATATATATACTTTATGTGGTCGGTAACGCCTCCTTCAATGCGTTGCAAACTTCGTGACAAAAACAATATACCCTCTGCAAGGGTATAAAAAACGTAAGTACGTAATTTTTTTCAGTTTTTTTTTTTTTGTTAATTTTTAAAGCTTTTTTTTAAGCTTAGGAAACCAAAAAACTTTTCTTATTTCTTTATTAGTTTCTGAGCTGCTCCATTTAAACTACAAGTGGTAAAACTTCTAATTACGTATATGACCAGCAGACACAGCAAAACCTGGTCTCGATGAAAAGGACAGCAAATACACTGCCAAAACATTTGTAAATTTTAATGCTTATACATATTTAACCTAGCAACATAAATGGCTAAGATGCTTATGTCTTTTCTATTAAGACATATCAGATCGTTCTGTTGTTTGAGCTTCAACACATTAAAGTTATAATGAAATACTAATTCTCTGAGTGTAATACTGACTGACAACATCTTCAGGTTTCCCGTTGCATCTTTATCAAAATTGTTTCTAAAGTTCACTTTGTGAGTGGTGAACAGAGAATATACTTTTAAAAAGTTTTCGTGTTCCCTTGTATATTCGAGGGCATGTCAGAACTGTTGCTTTGAGGCTGATGTGTATCCCTTTATTCTGCACATTTGTAGGTTGTCAAAGTGGCTCCACGGCCGACATGTTACCTTATTTTGCTTAAATCCTCTGAAATTTAACCGCTGCTGCAGTTTTGCGTTAACTTTTTGTAAATAAAATATGGAGTGATAAAAAGCAGTTTGTAGAAAAATCTTGAAATTAACGGACTAAACTATTAACTCGATCTGCTAAAAAGAGGTTTAACGAATATGTTGCCTTTTCGTCAAAAAATAGCTGTTGTTGAAATTATAGTAAGCAAATTCTGAATTTTCTGTATTTTGGGTAAGAATCATATATTGTAAAAGGTTATATTGCTTGTGGAAACTTGCAGAGCAAGAAGTGACATATACTGGCACTAACAACTCTACACAACGAAAGATAACACACAGTTGGCACTGTCAATGACAAAAACATCAACTGCAGACAAGCCCATAGAATGTTATACAAAGTGAAATTGTTACAGAAGTTTATGTGTAATAGCTATAAACTACTAGTTCAAGCCACATACGCGAACAACTGCTCCAGACTGGCCAAGATAAATTAATTGATTATTCTACACTCGGGATTTAATATAAAAATCTCTACTTAAGGAGAGTTTTTTGCAATGCAGACATCTCTCTCTTAATTTTATAACATTTATCAACATTTTTATTAAAAATAGTCACCGGTTTTCCTTTTTTTTTAGGAAAATGTTCGTTAGTTGGATATACCTCTATAGATTTACGTTTCTTTCTTGTTTTTTAATCACTTAAGATATTTTTATAAATATAAAATTAAAGAACATTCACAACATACTGCACAAAATAATTCTACCTTGTTTCTCTAAATGAAGCGTAGAATGTCCCTTTAGTCCCTGCTTTATGTGTTTCCGCTCGCATTTCTTTGGCCATTTAAGTATATATCTAGTTTACTACTATTTCATTTTGCTTCTTGTTTTTTATTTTCAACTCAGACTGCCTTACGCTTGTTTATGTCTCTTATTTCAAGTTTGGTTTCTTCCACTCCTTTATGTTTATTGCATGTTTTGAACCTTGTTTGAACTGGTTTCAAATTTCTTGTCACAGGCTCGACCAGTCTCAAAAATAACCCTTTGCTTAACCAAAAAGTTTGTGATGCCAAAGTGTTGTTGCACAACTGTTAACTTGTTCACAATTAACAATTTAAATGCATGTCAGGTGTTCTAATGAAATCGTGAATGTGAACTAATAGAGCCCAAAGAGGCAATCATAAGCTATTTTGTACTAATCAAAAATTACTTAGGGTTGGTATTTATTAAATTTTTTTAACCCTGTTATAAAAATAAGAAATTGAGTACGGGATACTATTATCGCATATTTATAATCTGTTTACTACAGCATTCTCGATAAAAAAAAAAAACAATTAGGAATGGCTACAGTCGAGCGAACCGACTATCAAAGACCCCGTACTCCCTCTAGTGTTCAATTTTCAACCAATTTGTTCTTGGTTCAGATCGCAGCGGTTAAGCAAACAAAAAATCCGCGAAAGGCCAAAATCTAGGATTTCTTTGGGTGAAACACCAGGCGATCAGAGTCAGCAGCAAGCGAAAGACTGTAATTATATTTACATTACATTAAATTTACATTACATTACATATTTTTAAAATGCGAGTCCAAAGAGACTCGCTTATGATTCAAATTAAGGATCAAAAAAGAGTCGCCTATGCGTAAAATATGACTCGAAACTGATTGAAAACAACGAGCCATATGCGACTCTCCGGGAAGAGTGGCGGCTAGGGTACCGTTTTCTCCCGACAAATGAGACAATTAAGATCAGAAAATGAGCTCATTTATGATCATTTTAATCAGATAGAGGACTTAAAAAAGACTCGAATTTGAGTTAAAATGTTTGGTGGGAACCTGCTGACTATTTTTGTTCGGCTGGTATTTCAGCTCAGATTTAACAGATCCAGGTGTTCCTACGGACGGACGGACGGACGGATAGACGGACGGACAGACAGACGGACAGACAGACCGACGGTCGGACAGACGGACAAACAGCGAAGAGATCGTAAATAGAGAGTGGGTGGAAGACAGACGGACGGACAGACAGACAGACGGACAAACTGCGAAGAGATCCCAAACAGGGAGTGGTTGGAAGAGAGAGGCTGTGCACGTGTATAAACAAACCTTTTTGGTTTGGCGGGAAACAGAGTTGCGCACGTGTATAAACAAACCTTTTTGTTTGTTTACTTCATGTATTGCAACTTACTGACTATTCTGTTCGCCTGGTACTTTTGCTGAAATTTATGCCGTTTGAGAGCTTTGCAGATCGCAGCGTTTACAAAAAACCGGCCGAATTACATCAGCGAAGGGGCAAAAATTAAGTTTTTACTAGCTGATGTACCAGGCGATGAGAATCAGCAGCAAGCGACAGACTGTAATTTAAATTCAAGTAGAGAGTAGAGTGAGGGAGCACACATAAACAGTAAACAGAGAGTGCTCATTGTTGGCCTCATAGATGACAGCGACAGCGCTCTGCTGGCGTCCGCGAACAATCATACATACAGAGGCAGGGATCTCTGAGCGCAATTATCCCAGAGAGTGGGAGCCTGATTAAGCTGGTAAATATAAATTATAATTATAAATTCTAAAAATTAGTTAGTCAATATTATTAACATTTGCAAATTGACTATTTTTTTGTGCACGTAAATGACGTAAATTGTCCATAGCAGCTGCTAGAGATGGATAAATGCTAATTGGCAGTGTTGGTAAATGCCAGCAGGGCCAGCAGAGATTGAATTGGTGCAGACGATTTGGTGTTGATTTCAATAATTAAAGCAACGACTCGGCTGTTGATGCTGGTCAAGAATATATTTACTTTATGGGGTCGACCCACCTCCTTCTGCCTGTTACGCACATTTCGCTTCTGACAAACTTAATAGACCCCTCTACTCTTTTTTAGAGTACGGGGTCTAACAAAAAGCGCATTATCTTTTTTGTTCGAAAGAGCCAGCACCTGGTGCTTGAAAGGCTGCTAAATATTTGCTTAGAATTTAAACAGTATAAAAATGATGCAACATTGTTTTGCGGCAGATGCCGATGTAGTCATAGGAGGAATTTCGTTTGACCTTCACCTGGAACATGCAATACCAATGGCCAGAAACTTTTGGTTGCACTACGAACAAAGACAAGTAAGTATGTGTGCATGATTCACAGTATGTAGTTTGCGAGGCATTTGAAATATTTATTTGAAAATATTTGTAACCGTCAACGAAGCAAAGGACAGCTTCCGTCCCAGCATGAAAAGTGTCTGCGTAACTAACGGGATGTGCTGCCAAAAACATTTTTAATAATTTAGCACACATATTTTCACATCTTTGAAAACATTCACTTTGAAGGCATGTACTAAAGGCAGGTACTTTTACGTTATTCCTTGAAGTGGTTGGACGTAGAGATGGCAGGAGTCTACCAACAGTCGATGTCTGAGACGAGGTAACCGGGAATCAGTGTAATGACGGCAGTGTCGGTTGTGTGTCGATGACGGCAGTGTTGAGTAATGCGAAACCAATTTTCAGCACAGCATCAGCAGCATTTAAAATTTTCAAAAATGACACACCTTTGAAGTGAAGAGTCTCTGCAGCAACCTTCTGAAATATGAGCAGCAGAAATGCTTCAGGCACATTGTTGAGCCATACGCAAAGTCACAAGATAAACATAAACAAATTAGTGGCATACAGCTACATACCGCTTTGGTCTGCAGAATATGTGCTAGCTGCTTAGCAAGAACTGCTAACTATCTCTTTGATATGAAACACATCATATTACTCGACCCTGGGTTTCCGCACTTAGAAAATTTTTGCTTCAACGGAACTTCAACTTTTATGCAATGTGATGCAGCAGCTATAGGATATAAATTGAATTTCAATTGAAAGCGCAGACTTATTATGGAGGACCTATTATGCTCTCATGTGCTAGCTTTGATTGTGGTTAAACTTCCCAGTCATAATAAGAGCGTACGTCGATTCATACTCGCCCGAGAAACTCAAATTCTATCGACCCATCTTCTTATTTACGGCAAAGTTCAAAGAATATCCAATGTTAATATTAATGTACAGCAACATTACGGTTTTTACGTTTTACAACAAATAGGTAAGGGGTTGTTTATTAATCAACCGAAATGGGTAACATATGTAAAATTATCTGTTGATGTTACTTAACTTTCCCTCCATCAAAGTGGAAGCCTGTGTCCTATGTTAATTGAGTTTGATACCCTGCGGAATTGTCTCAGCTCACTACAATGAATCGCCTATTAGAATTCTATAAGAACCCTGTCTGAAGCTGAATTAATTTCAAGTCAAAAACACTGACAATGCAGGAAAATTTGTCAAAATATGTAACATTATTCACTGGGTTTTAATGTGGTTACTTTGAAAAGACGCAGTGCTCTTACTTGTTTTCTCAATAAATTTCTAAATTTAGCAGCAAGAGTATTAACTTAGTTGGTTCTTTTTATATAATTTGACGATTTTATTTATTTACAGAAATGCATTTGCTTCTTTGCCGGCATTTTTTTGCAACTAACCCGTTTGTAACTACTGCTCTTCGGAGCAAAGAAAACACTTACAAGAAATTCAAGTAAAAATTTTTAAATTAAATTTTCAAGTAACTTTCACTCGAGCGCAGTGCAAACTAAATAATTCATGATAGCAACGTAAAGGCCGAGTATTCTAAGTAGGAGTACCAGACAAACACCCAATACTAGTTCGCGAAACTCAGGTGTGTACGAGAATATTTAAATAAATAGCATTCAGTGTGAGCGTCAGTTCGCATTCTCATTTCACGTTGGCACCCGATACCAGTTAAGTTAACCTTCGGCGAACTGAAAAGAACAGGAGTCAGATGCGGCTTGAACCTTCGTGGTACTACTGACCATATGATAACAGCATTCAAGAACCATTTTTGGTGGGGAGATTTGCTTTACCATCGTCATGCTAAAATAGGCAAGTTCACTCAGGCAAAGCAATTGCACAAATGGCCAATTCTACTCGTAAGTAGAATTTTGTTCGTTTGAACGGGTTTCGGTTAAGGGTTTTGGCAGTTACCAGTTCCAGTTGCCACTTACAGTGTTTTTGCTAGAAGGATAACTAAGGGTAGAACTAACTGAAGTGCTGTTACTCCTGCACCTACAAACATGTGAATTTAAGGGAGTAATGTGACTGTGGAACGCCGTGTGTGCTGGTGTGTAACGAAGCGTAGATAAAATAAACAAAACACACAAATACACAAATGTATGTCTATATATTGTTGCATTGCCAAAGTTTAAAGTGCCAAGAACAATTTAAAATAATGTTTAAAGTGATGTCATATAAGGTTTTACCATACATAATATTTTTAGCATTAAGAGTGCAAAATTGTTAAATGTCTGTGTTCCACACTTACAAATGTCGTAAATCTGTTAAATTTCGATGTTTTAATAATTTAAATTAAATTTAACTATAGTTAATTTATATAACTAACTTGTGCTTGTCTAAGGTTGATGCATACAACATTTGGTACATTGGGCAGCAACACAATGGAAACGGCTCGCGGTAGTAGCATGAGGACGGGTAGTGCATTTACTTGTGACACTTAAGCATATGTGACTCCAGCTGGTTTATGCTTAATTGAGTATTATCCTTGTTGCACACCACCAATGGGTGGGAGTGAGATGCAGGCCAAGTCATGTCTACAAACAGAAGCAGCCTCTGTTTGCTTAATACCATGGTCAGTAAATTTAATTAACTTCCCTTAAGGATACATGCAACATATAATAAAGGCACTGCACAGTCAACACAAAATAACACAAAAAGAAAAAAAGAAGTAGAAAAAGCCAAGTTCGGAGGCTGTCGCTGCTTCTGATTTCCGTTTCACTTCTGACTGTCGCGTCCATCTTTGGCTTCAAGTTGCACTGGGATTACACACATGTTTCACGTCGCACACGTTGGACACAAGTTGACTGGCTGCCCTGACTCTTACTCTGTCGCAGAGTTTCAGTCTGGCTGCCTGGCTGTAAGACTCGTCTTGCCGTTGTCCTTTGAGATGTTCTGCAAACAAGCAGCTTAATGTGAGTCGACACAAGACAAACACAAACATATACAGTACAGAAATTAACTTCTTTTTGATGAGCATATGTTCCGCAGACAAGAGAACGTTGCTCAAAGCGCAGTAAGTCGCATTCTTTATACACCATTATGTCTATGCGTTCAAACTATAGTTTTCTCTCTTGTCTATACGTCTTCGATCTCAATGATTTACTGTTCATTTTTTGGCATTCACATTTCCATTCACATTCACATTCGCTTTTAACCCGCGTTTCATAATTCATGACATACCCACTTTGCATGCCCTACGACACGTAGCAGAAACCATAACCGTAGCTGTGGCTCAGTTGCAGTCCCTGACCCTGTGGCATTGTCTTGTCTGGCCACGTATGTGCCATAACAAATGATGCACTCGACAGGCGAAAGATCCTACGATGCATATATTACACTTGCTAAGCATCTAGATACCGTTAAAGTGGTCAGACGATTAAAGAATTTTTTAATCAAGCCCTCCTGAAGAATTTAAAATAATGATCAAATTAATCAATGGATTTTTTAAATCCATCGATGTAGACTTTCGATTTTAGAATATTTTTTCAACCTATTTTAATTTACCAACTTAACCCATGATAACTATGTTAATAAATATAAACAATAACACACAAAACATTTTTAGTCAGCTAAATTTTCCAGTACAAAAGCGTCTTTGAAACATGAAATCAAAGTCAAGCCTGTACGACTGTCGGAATCGGTAATTTAATGGCGACATAAACATGCTATATATGTACGTATATGTAGTTTCGTAAATATGCACCTTGATACGAGAATTCATAGACGTGAGCGGAAATGTCGAATTAATACAACAGTTAACATTGCCGTTAGAAGCTATTCAGGTTGTCGCAGTGCCTACAGCCCATGGGTATTTGAGGGCGTAAAGCTGCGTTAGCTGATACTGTCGCTTTGCGGTTTGGGCCATGAGGCTGGAAGTTGGCAGTTGGCAGCTGCATTTAACACTCAGTGAGTGTTTTCTACAAACTGTCAGACACAGCTAATGTGTGCTAGCGTAAAGTTTAAGTTGACTGCCAGTAAAAGCCATTTAAAATTACGTGCTTGGATTTCTGTCCGCCGTGGCCGCTTCCTAGGTGCTGTTATTGAGCGCTAGTGTACGTGGCCAACTAAAAGAAAACTAAGGACCTACCAAAGGAGTTGCAGTGGGCAGGCAAG
This sequence comes from Drosophila dunni, assembly GCA_018152125.1. Lineage (NCBI taxonomy): Eukaryota > Metazoa > Arthropoda > Insecta > Diptera > Drosophilidae > Drosophila > Drosophila dunni. Next base: position 21,671,109 of record JAECXC010000339.1, on the reverse strand, counting down.
GTTTGTCATTTTGGCACTTTTGGCTACAATTTCTCAACAGCGCAAGCAAGTCTTGCTTTCAGGTTCTAGGCTTTCGGAATGTATGTGTGTGTAAATAAATATATAAAGTGTGTGGAACCAGGCAGCCTGACAGCGATGCACATAATTTTCACATAAACGAAAGCCTAATATAAAAATTCTATCAAATCGTGACCAGCAAGCGCAAAGCGTTTATCAAAAATGTAACAAAATAGAAACTTAAAGCATATGTCTTCAAAAGACTACTGAAATTTGATATTAAAAGTATATATAGTATTATGTAGAAATATTGTACGGCATAAATAAATTGATTATTTATCTTTTAAAGCCAAATTTTCAGTAAACATATAATGATAAGAATCTAAAATTAGTTTTATTGCTCCTTACTTAAACCAAAACTTAAATGGTATCCATTCTGATTCAACTATAGAAGCCATGCTACTACTCCGCAGTAAACAAATCAGCAGCAAAAATGTAATGCCAGCATTGACATTAAGTGTTGCCCATCGACTTTTGATTACGTTTGGCCTCTGGTTCCAATGTTATAAGTAAGCGTTGGAAGTATTCGCTGCACCAGAACAAAAAATGTAATGAGATGGTATACAACAACGCTTTGGCGTTTTGTATATGTTCTGAGTCCTTTTTGTCCTTTTTGAATAACTTCTGTACAATCCAGAATCCAAACCCCAAAAAACTATTTTCACCAAAATTTGTCAAATTAAATTGCATATACTAAGGGCGCCTTTGCTATGCCACTTTGTTGTTGTGCAGTTGTTTTCGACCAGACATCACAATGTCAGGCCGCAACTTTCCTTCTTTAGATTGAATTAAAAAGTTGACGGGCGCGCGTCCAACAAATGCCGCAAATTAATGTGCATAGCTGTTGTTGGCGTTAGCGTTTCCGTTGGGTTTTAATTAAAATTGTTTACTAAATATGCTTGAATTTGTGTGCGGTCCAAAGGGTGTGGAGTTGTTGTTGTTACTCATTGTGTTGTAAGAGGCTTCCAGTTTCATTCAGGTCAATGCACACTTTAATTTTGGACGATTGAGTCGGAGTCAGCACTATGAAATCTGCTTTGTTACCAGTGTGACAAATGTTAATTATGACATTGCTCCTCATTTTTCGCATGCTCTAGGTTTTAATGCATTTAATACGAGTCTAAGTCAGCCTGGTAAAAGCAAACTGCATTACTTACAATGATTATTATGTTGCCCTTGTTGTTGTAGGTATTGCTGTTGTCTCTATTTTGGTCTACTGCTGGCGCGCTACATAATTTAGCACGACATGAACTGACAATAAAATTTAGTGCTGAGCGCGCATAATAAAGCCGGTCATCGCAGAAAGCGGATCCTGTCTCGCCTTACCCCAGTATCCCTATCTGCCTGTTTTGGCCCCTATCTTCACTTTGATGCCATGCCAGCTAGCCATAAGCAAAGGGCTAAAAACCAAAAGCAAAGTCATACGGCCGGCAGTAATGAAAAGCGTGCGAGAGCTAAGTAGTAAGGAGCTGATATTGCTGCTGTTTCTGTACCTAAAGCTACTGACTCTACTTTTGCAGCCGCTACTGCCGCAGCTGCTGCCAGGCTGTAAAACTGTAAGTTGGCATTAAGTTGCAAGCATAATGAAATTATTTCTCCGGCTTGGCGACGCATCGCTGCCACTTTTGCGTTGCTTATATAGTTACCACTGTCGTTGCTGCTGCTTTCGCTCCGGCTAAGAAGCGCGTCGGCACATAAATACTTCATGTTTAATTGTCCTTTTGGGTGCAATTTCAAACGCTGCTACGCACTTAGATACGCAACGGCATGGAGCTGTATACGCAACAATGACCATGGAAACGAAAGAGTACGAGATGTCGATGACAGCTTTAGTTTAGCTAAAGCTTTTGAAAGTAGACCTCATCTTGATACTTACTCCAATGATACTTACTCTGGCTTCTCTTGACATATTGTTAGTGTTGTAGAATTCATCAGACCAAAACAAGTAAGACAGACGGACTTTCATTCCAAGTTTGGTGGCTCTAGCTCTTGTAGTTTAATAGATCCAGGTGTTCATACGGACGGACGGATAGACAGACGGACAGACAGACGGACATCGCTATATCGACTCGGCTTTTGATGCTGATCTAGAATATATACACATACTTTATAGGGTCGACCATGCCTCTTAATAGACCCTTCTTGGGTGTCCTATTCATGCGCAAGCAGTGTACGTAGCCTCATTGTCGGTCATTAACGACAAAAATTGACTGGGCTCCGAGTTAAAATTTGATGGCGTTTATCTCGAACATTGCAAAATTTCTAGAAACTCAAAACTTTTCTTTAAGATTTAATTTTTAAAAGGTAATGACGATTAAATAATACAATCCATTATTTTTAGTATTTACTTGAGCTCATATTAAAAAGCAGAACTTCCTTAATGCTAAATGATTCAAAATAATATGAGGTTTTATTTTAAGTGTGGTCTTTTAACATTTTTAAAATAATTTGGGAAGCAAATAATTTATTTGATAAATATATATAGTCTTCCTCCGAAGTCAGGGTACCGTACTTGTTTATTTCCCTATTGCTTTTTATTTTCACTGCCCTTTGTCAAAGTCATTTTTATTGCTTGCTTAATTATGAAGTCATTTTACATTGACCTGTAACTTGGGCTGCGCGCCATGAAACTGAAAATGATGCAAAATAAATAGCAATAAGTTCGCGCCAAGCCGCTTAAAAGTTAACAGACTAACAAGTTTCAACAAACTTTAACTTTGGCATAACCTCTTTTTGTCAGGGGCTTTGCTATTTTTTCTGAAGTTTCCAACTAAGACTTTTCTCTTTTATAATAGAATTTGAAATAAATGGATAATTAGCAATGGATATGCAAAACGTACAATTTGCTTAAAATACTGAAATAGAAATATTAAATGATATTTAAAATATGAGTACAATCATTTAATTTTTTTTAGAAATATTAGAAAGCTTCCAAATTTATTGTATAATTACTACTTCACAATTTCGCTGTGAGTAAAAGCCAATATTATGTGAAAAAATTATGTCGGCATGCACAGTTCACGATCCATATTCTTCTTTGTATTGTTATTGCAGGAAATTGATCCCAACTAACATTTTGAGGAACTGTCTATAAATGTTTTTTTTTTTTTTTTGATTGTCTTTTATAAAATATTTTTTGATGGTCGGACGTCTGAGTCTCAAAATATTCTACACTTTCTTATTAAATATTATGTGTGACCAAAAGACAAATTTTTTCAGAAACAATATTTTTACTCAAACTATTGACACGAAGTCCAACGATAATTTCTTTCGCTAAAAATGAGAACATTTAGTAGGCTGTAAAGATAACAATCCATGCAATCGAAAAAATGGTTAATAAATCAATAGTGGATTTTCAGTATAGTTACATATATAGTTAATAGCATTTTAAGCACTGGTTTTAACTTAAGCAATTCGAACGCTACTTCCTGTCTACAGGTAGACGAGCATTTTCTCGCCATTGACTACTACAGAAAACCACATTTCCGGATCAACAGACTGGTATATCCGTCGTCACAATGATTTCCTTTCTAATATTGCTTTAGAAGTGAAACTTCGTCATTTTGCCTTGAAGTGTTGAGCCGTGAAGTAATGTTAATATTTAAACGTAAAAAAACTGAAGCCCAATTACTAGATATATGTTTTTTTCGGTTGAAAAGAGTCAGCAGAAGCACCTAATGGTTGCTGACATTATGTGACGACTAGTCCACCCTAGTCAACTTCCAACTTTAATGAATAAATCAACATGAACATCGTTACCAATGACCAGATACAGCAAAAATTCAAGAGAATCCAAATCCAAAGGGAAAGTCCAGCCACGTCCTAGTGCTACTAATGAAGTCCCAGTCTGTGCGCACGTGCGTCATCATTATCATCCTTACCATTGGGAGAGCACAACAAATAGTTAAACTTTGGACAAATCAATTATGTGGTTGTATAACACAAGAAGAGCTCAGTCTCGTTTAATGCAACCACTTGACAGCTCAGCTCTCTTAATTATGGGCCAATTTTGGCATTGCAGTTTCCATGACAATCCAAAATTGTTTAATGGCCAACGAGCAAATCACACATGCATGTGAAAACTTTGACTACACAAAAAAAGGAATATATTGACATCATTTTAGAATGCACCTGTTCACACCCAGTACAATACCCTCCGCTCCCTTCATCCATCTCTTTTCATAAACATCCAAATACGATATTTTACATGATTTGTTTTACACTTGACAATTGTAAGATTTAACTAATTTCGAGCTATAAAACGTCAAGTATTCAGATAAGCGTACGCATACCAATAGCATTAATTATTTAAGATAAGGCTTGACACAATTACTGTTAATGATCTGCAATACAAATATCATACAAATCAAATCATATCAAGGCATTCGCTGTGCTTGTTAAGTATTGCTTATATCATTGATTTCTGTTAATCATTGTTATTGAAATTGCTAACTGAAACGTTTACCCTCTGACTCTAGCTGGATCTGCATATTTAGAGCTCTTCGGTTTGCCACGTTCGCAAATTTTATTACCAAAAACCGCAGCTGTTGCCAGTTTTCTGCCCTGTGCTTTCAGTCTTACAAATTCGTTTTGAGGCTTTGTTTAAATTTGCTGCAAACGAGCGATTGCAGACATAGAGACACACAGCACAAGTCCAACTTGAGCTCTTAAGTGGACTTTGAGGTAAATTGTCGCATCAATTCCATGTGTACGTATGTACGTAAAAATATATATAAATTCGCGTTTGTGTGATCCAGTGTGTTTTCCTATTCCTTGGTGTGTTGATATTTCACAAGAAATCAACACACTACATACAAATAGTCAAGCACACAAACAATTTCAAATCCTTCTGCTCTAGCTTTGTCACCATTTCCAGCGGAAATGAAAAATCAAATCGAAGAAAGGCACAGGAAATGTAGCTCTTCATGTTGTCACTTGACTTATTCGTGTATTTCTTGAAATGTGTATCCGTGCATATGTGTGTGAGTGTGTTGTTTAAATTTTTTCAATGTCTGGCATAGTTGGAGTGCTCTCTACAGTCGTCTATTTATCTCTTTTTGAATCCATGGAAATACTTACCTACAGAAACCTTCAATAAGCATTAAATCGATTTATGTTTTTTTCATGTTGCTATGTTTTCAATTATTATTTTGTGCCGCATTGTTAGAAAGCTTTTTAAACCACAACAATTAAAATACCTTATTAATATGATGATTTTCTATAACTATTCGATATAGCATTTAATAAATACCGTTGCAATCTTTACATCAGGCCATTAATTGGGTAACGATGAATGGTTTTGACAAAAACTCTGGGACTTATGCTCAACTATAGACTACCGTTGCATTTGCTAATTTTATCACTTTATATGCACCTGGATTGGAACATCTCAGCATCTGCACTGATTCCCACATGCCTGTTTTAACAATAAATGATTTAATTAATAAATAAATAAGTGAGTTCGTGTAACAGCAATCTATGTAGTAATTGCTGATTCACACTGCTGATTGCACTAGTGTGACAAGCAATTAATTATTGAGATTCGATTGTGTTTAGCTTAGCTTGTATTTTACTTTGCTTCTGCAAGTGCGTTAAATTGAACATCGTACCTGAGACACATGCTGATGATTACCGTTTGTCGTTCCACCTGTTATGAAATTTTCACCTGTTATTGACTGCAAAATAGAAGAGTAAAATCAAATTAAACAAAATAAAATAACGATTAAGCAATTAGTTTGCCGAGATTTGCTAGTTAATTAACACTTTCCTAATCTTGAGGTCAATATAATATTTCTTGCCGATCGGATTAAGTACTAATTTAAACTTGAATTCGAAGTCCACAAAACTATTTCAGGTTTTAAAGTACAAGAAACCACAAGCTAGTTTGCATCCAAATTTGTTCAACGTGCAAATATACAGACGGATTCCCACGCCTCCTGATTCTTCAATGTGTGGTTCGAGTTGGGTTTCCATAGTAACCACAGCACACAGGGCACACAAAGTTCCGCAATCGAAAATGATAGCTTTAGGGGCCCAAGAAATTTGGTAGCAAGTTGCAGCTGCTTCAGCATCTATCCACTTATAGTGTCAATTTGGAATTGTTTCATTTGTTCGCAAACTTAGCTGAACTCAATTTAACCAAATCTTTGGAAAGTGTTGCCATTTTAGCTCTTTTACAGCAACTCACATGGAAAATACTTAAAAATATTATTTTAAAAAAAAATTAATCTAGAGTACATAGTACGCATAGTAATATAGAATAATAAGACGGAGCGTCAATGAACTATGTTATTGTATTTCCAAGTGGAAAATAGTATTAGTGATTTGAATTGAGCTAGATATATTTAGAGCCCTGTAAGAAAAAGATGAAGAGAAATAGAAGCAATCTAAATGCCTGACATTTAAGTCACAGTTATCAGTTGAATTTTCAGACGACCAAAAATCTAGTTCTTATTTTGTAAAGTTAAGTAAAACTTGAAGGTATTATATGTTCATTCAACATTTTGCGGTTTTTGTTTTTTTTTTATTAATGTAGCTTATTTGGCCAGACTTTTTCTGCCAACACTATTTTTTGACATCTTGTGAATTAGTAAACGATAAATTGGCATTGCAAGCCTTGAGGCATTTCATTAAAATACAATTAATGCCGATTTAAGTATTGAAGATGAATACACAATAAGGCTATTTGTATACTGATCCTACCACATAACACCACATTTTAAGACTTGTAGTCTGCTTACGGCATTTAGACAGTACAGTACCAGTTGAAAATTTTGTGACATAAACTTTTGCTTTACACGTGAACGTAAAAAGTACCTACGCATGCAAAATAAATCATTTACCTGATTTTTCAAAGCAATAAAAAAATCAAGCACTCCAGCGAATCACACTTAAACGGGTCAATCATACGTGAAATTTGTTCATTTGCGCCAGCCAAGTGCATAAGCATATGCATGATTGAATGCGTCAGACTCGCTGGGAGTATTTCTGTGTGTTTCTCTGTGACCACGGCAGAGCTGGTGTCGTGACGTTGGAAAGGTATTTTAAATTAAATTGAAATATAAATACGAATGCATTGGGCGCATAAACAACGCAATCAGGCGCATATTATTCGAATAAAGAAAAGGAAAACAGAGCTTTTCTCCCGATAAAAGTCGATAAAGCCAGTATTAGAAGTGTCGACGCAAGTTGAACTTTGTAGACTTCCGAAAGAACAACCAGAATCAAATACAACCAGAATTGAATCAAATACACGGGTTTCTCAATGAAAATATTTTTGTAAAGTACTACTGTGACTTGCAAATAGTAATTTATAAATTTGATCTTATATTAGCAAACCCATTCGAAGCTCATAGTAGCCTAATAAAATGGGATATTTTATTAACGCAATTGGAATGCAAAAATTCAATCCGATTTTTATATAACTACTAAAATAATTTTAGCGCAAACTAATGTTAACCCCGTTAAAATGGACAGAGTGTATAAACTTTGCTGCAGGTCAATAGCAATAATAAAGGAAATGGCAACAAAGTTTAAAAAGTGCCACATGAATGCATAAGAGAAATTCTGCTCAGACTGATCATTGTACATTTAGCTGATATGAAAAGAGCCAACGTACTTTAGTTGTGTCGGCGGGTATGACTGCTTCTGTGATTGTGATTGTGACTGTGAACAATAGACGTAAGTGGGTGGCGGTTGGTACGTAAAAGATGCTGAACTAAATGAAAAGTTGAAAGCACCAAAACGAGCGTCATTGACATTGCCTTATTGCCATTTCTTCTGGCAATTGCTATACAACTTGTTAGCCAATTTTAAATACAACTGCTGCTACTGACAGTAATCAAGATTGCATGGCGGTGGTAGCTACAACAATGCCAAATGTCATTCGGCGAGGGCCAACAATTGAAAAATAAGTAATTTCACAACTGTAGTGAACTCAGTACGCAGCAACTACCAGAAGGAACAACAGCAGCTGGGACAAACTGAATCACGAGTACAAGAAAACGCGATTTTCCTCAGAGTCCGCACTCACGTCCGGTTGCAAACTTTGCCGTCCAATTCATCGATGATTTCTGTAGACCGCCTTATGACATTGCCATGGCCATTGCCATTCAGAGTGTCTGCCATTGATGGCCACTGCCGGGTTTTGTGGCAAATGTTTATCTTTTGGTTTGCTTTGCTTTACTTTAGTTTGGTTTTATTTTGTCTGTGTTTGGGGCTGCGCAGCGCATCTTTCTTGATTTTACTTATGCCTTTAGGCTCCTGGCAGCATCATCAAAACGGATGTGCAGCTGCACAAACGTTGTCCCAGAGGGACAGTGTAATAGGACAGAAATTTGTGCTTGTTGTATAATTTGGAAATGCTAATGTAATGGCTCTGTAATGAAATTACTGTCATTGCTGCTAGAAAACTGTGCAAGCCAGCAAATTTATTGTCGAAATGAGCTGAACAAGTGCAAAATAATATTGATATTGTTTTAATTTGGAAATGCACTTTGTACACAAATATTTAAAAAGAAAATTTCCAAATTATAATTTTTAATAAACCTTTCAATTGATAAACAAACAAAAAAGAAACTTTGCAATTGAGTGATTTTGCAAAACTAATATGTAATATGTAAATGTATATCCTTGTCACGCATCATGTAATTTACAAACGCCATATAGCACATCAATAGCTGTAGACGGAAAATTTAATTTAAAATCAATCAAATGCATCCATATGCAACATCGGACTTCAAATGCCAGCGGTCATAAAATGCATTAAGCATCTTCATTTGACCATCAAATCCGATTTATTGGTTTGTCTCTGTATCAGTTCAAAACGCACAGTTTGCCCTATTGAATGGCTCACTTATTTGCCATACTGGCTCTATTAACCCTACGAACCAGCCTGCATTGTCCTTTGATATGTTTTGAACCTATGACAAGAAAACATTTGAATGTGTTATCTATGCTATTGATCTGAATGTTATTTTCCTGACATTTGAATGACGTGAATAAATTTAATTCCTAAAGATTTAAATTAAAATCCTATACCCTGGTTTTCGACAGGGTGTAATAATATTTATATATCATAAAGAAATTTGTCTTGGATATATTTGACTATTACTATTACTATAAGTGACTATTACTAAATATAATTGGTAATAAAATATGTTTAAGTCGACTTGCTCGAATGTAGCCTTTTACACTTTTTTTCCTCTTAGCTGTGGTTTAAAAAAGTTTAACATTGCTTATCACTCAGCTACAGTGTAAACACCGTTTAATTCATCACAGGACGAATGCATCAACTACAACAGCCTCTGCTTACAAATCTGCACAACATGTGTGTGTCAGACCGTAAAAATGGCTGCCATCGCTTGATAATAAGTCGTCATGGAGTGCTACACGGTTTTCAGGATAGCTCATCACTATGCGTGCAAAAGATTTCTTTTAATTTTAAATGCATGGCAGCAAATTGCAAGTCAGATGCGCTGTCAGAGGGAAGAACCTCGTCCCAATGACAAAATGCTATAACAAAAAACACTAAGACCCAGTCGGAAAAGTCGGACAGGTGATTTAAAACCCATTTGTCACCAGCATGCGAAATGACGATGACGACTTTTGCTGGCTTGAATATTCGGAGTTTGGGTGATTGGCTTGGTCAGTGAAATTATTCAAATTATCTTTAGTTAAATTTCACTGTAAGGTGCCGCCGGGCAGTAACAACAAAAATTCTGGCCCAAAACCAAGCGGTTGAAGCCGTTTCCTCCAAGCAGCAATCAAACTGCTTTAGTAGCATTCTTTTATCGCGCGACCTCATCCAGACTCCTTCAAGTTTGGAGTTGCTATGTGGCATCTAAAGAAACACCAACCAGCAGTTGACAGTCGGCAGCCTTCTGAATTTTGGTCTTTGTCGTGTTCCTGGTCTTCATCTTGTCTCTCAGCACTCGTTCCTTTTGCTGTTATTGGTGCTGTTGTTGTTGTTATTGTTATTGTTGTTGACGACAATTGTAAATCCCATCTATTATAAGTGCTTCTTACCACTTCGTCGTTGAGCATTGACATTTGGCTAATGGCAAAAATGTCACCAAAATGCAGACAAACAAGAAGCTGCCATGACAGCAACCCTAGATGTAGCGATGATATTACACCAGCTCAACGAAGTGCTGGAACACTCTGTTTTCTAGCATTTATTATTTCTTTATTTACAAACATTTTGCCATCAACTTACAAGTGATACCTTATATCTTCAGGTCTTGTGTTGATTACTCTAAGCCCTATTTGCATTCAGGCAAATAAACGGTTAATTCGCAGACTTTGGGATATGCTGATAAGACATTTACATTTAGAAATCAACGAATTCAATAGGCATAAATGGTACCTAATTACATATGAATTCGGGAAAGTACAACAATATTTTAAGTGCAACACATAATTTATTAAACAGTTGGACGCCATCAAATGCGAGTTGCAAATCAATGGTAGCCATAAATCAAGCACAATTTGATTCATTGATTAGAACGTTGGTCACAATGAACTTTTAGTGTCTGGGTGTATGCGTGTAAGTCTGTTAGGGGGGTGGTGTGGGCGATGCGTGTGTCGGTTTGTCTTCTTCAGCACACCTATTTAATCAACTCAAACCCCAATGGCAATTGATTAATAACAAAGCACAGCATGCTATGTTATGTTGAACTAAATTACCTCATCGTATGTGTTGTGTTCAAGGATTATCTGGTAGGAATTATAAGCATGAAACTGAAACAGATTTCAAGCCTTCGATTATAATGAATACTTTTAAGACTAACCGATAAAACACTATTTGCCATTAAGCAACAGTTCAAAGTGATTTAGTCTATTGTCTAACAGCACACAAAAGCAATTAACTCTCATATTTGATAAAATCATAAATATATAACATATACACATGTGTATTTGGGCCTTAATTGAAAAGGACATGTTATGGCTGCAGTATCCACCTAAAGTATACAAAACACTTACACAAAATATAAAGTGTCATGTCTGTGTCGGTGTCCGTGCCAGTGTCGGTGCCGGTGTCAGTACCAGTGTCCGGGTCTGGGTCACATTTGTTATGACAAGTGATGTCGACATCGTTTTTGTTTGCTTTTTGAATATTCTCAAATTGTTTTCGTAATAAGCACACAAGTGTCAAATTAGGAATTTTTGAAGACAAATGCAGTTTATCCCATCTTTAATTGTATTCGTAACCATAACTCATTAGCATAACATTTAGCATTCTCTTTGCCATCTGAGCTGTCGAGTAACATATGCCGCAACATTTCATACTGTCAATCACTGCAAATTTGGCGGCACGCAACAAAACATTTGACAGTTGCACATGACAGCATCGGATGTTGGATGCAAATAGCTTCTTCTGTTGTTTTTTAATCTGTTAGACGGGTCTAGGAAACTACTTCGCATATGTCATACTTCCTTCCAGTCACAATTTTGAGCACCAACACTAAAAACACATTTGCACAAAATAAAAAATACAAAAATTTCAATACTATTTAAAAAATTTTATTTATAACAGCGTGTATTAGTCGAATGACTAATTCTGTACACTCTACTCTACGTTCGTTCTCATTTGTCATGTACATATTCTATTTTCTATTTCTATTTGCAACATACAAAAATGCACAAGAATAATTGTATGAAATAAAAAAAGGGATTTGCATTTTAGATTCACAGCATTCACCTTTTATATGTTGTTGATTTTTGTTTGTCATTAGGGGAAGCAGAGGGAGAGGCATCAACAGCAGACACAGAAGCAACAATAATATTTTGTTGTGCGCTGACAGACGAGCTGTGGGACTTGGAAATAACCTCGGAACTGGGACCTAAACCTGGACGTACAGATAAGAAACCCTCACTGTAAATGCAGCAGTTGTGAGTGGACACTGAATGAATGTCAGCAACGGTTGGCAGCTTGTCACAGACAAAAACTAATACTTAAGACAATTTTTTATGACAGCATAACACCCTCCACAATAGCAGACATGGTATGGCAAGGCAAGGCAACAGCATCAACAGAATCCTGCCTTCTTGTGACGAATGATTTAAAGTTTGGCCATTTTGTTAGAACGCCCATGCCACTCTCTTTATGAACAAGGACATGTCTGGCAGTGTTTTCCGGTGTTTAGTTACATTTTTGTCTTTACTTTGTTTAGAGAATGAAAATGCGAGAATACAGAGGGTGGGAGTGGAAGAACAATCTGATGAAGTGCCAGCATTGCTTTAAAGTGGGCAATATATTTTTATGATTTCCTGCCTCACTTAATGAGATTTGGCTACGCAATGTTTGTCGTAACTTTTGTACGTCACTTTTTATTTGCGCTCATTTTGAGGTAATGCGAGAAGTTTTATGAGTTGTGATTTGCTTTGATTAATGCTTCATATATATTTTATGTTTATTTCTGCAGCCAACAATATGAGTGTGGAATGTTGAAGACAATTAGCTAATTAGCAAGGAAACCACATTCGCAAAATCTTCAAAAAATAAATTTGTATTAAGGAAAATATTTTCGAAAATAAGTTATTAGTATGAGACCACTTTAGGGGTGAGTTGCACTAGTAATACGAGCATTGCTATGCGTTTTTTACCTTTAAACTAGAGTAATCAGGAAGTATACAAAATTTTTATCACAAGACCACAGCGTAAATAATGCAGTCTCTGCGTTTGTGGCCGTGTTACAGGCAACATGCAAATTTTCATTTCGCGACTCTAACATAAAATGCAGCAACTATTTGCGCAAAACAGTAGCGCAAAGCGAACAGCTTGTCTAATTGTAATCCAAGTTGTAAGTCGTTTAAAACAGACAACGAGGACGATTGCGATGGCGAGTACTCGAATTAATTACCCTCGGAAGTTGCTTGCTAACAACGCGCAACGAAACGGAACGGCATACGGAAATGCCAGAACGGACTGTACTGGACTGGACCGGAGTGAACCAAGCTTCAGGCTACAAGCTCCGTTACAGATTCAGATTCGCATTCGTACTTGGACGATCGTTCTCCGGACTGTGTGGACTTTGTGTTTTGGCAATGTCATCATCAACGCGTTGAAGTTTGAGGTTGAGTTTGGGTTTGTGTACACGATATAGTAGTGTTAGAATGGTGGCCAGGACTTGTGGCCGCAGAGCAATGAAATTGCGACCGCAATGTGTCTCTATCTGACCGTATTTGTATCTGTGCCTGTTACTGTGTTGGTGACGCGCAAATGAATGCAGCGGAAATGAAATGAATTCGTTAGAGGCTGCAAAAAAACCCAGCGTGAAGCGTTCAACGAGCTGCGAACATTGCAAACGGTTTGCAATTAATGAGCGCCTGATGCCATGCAATAAAAAAACTACATAAAGCCGTGAAAACTCTGCAAAAAAACCTGTTTAAACTGTAAGTACAATTGGGCGTAACTTCTGGACTATATGATTTAAACCACTTCCCGTCTGCAACTGACAGAAGCACATAATAAATATCAAATGTGTTAGAAGCGGAGATTCTATTTAATGATGTAAGTTTAGAAATTTAAAAACTAAAGTTATTTGACCAACTTAAATACACTGAATATTGTCACTAAAAAATCGTTGTGGATAAAGCAGTAGTATTACTTTTTTAAAATCTATTTACATCGAAAACAACATTTTAAAGTTGTTTTTAAAAAAAGGGATGTAATTTTAGAGGGTATTTAAAATTTGCACACTTTTAGATAATTCAAGTGTTTTGATATATGATAAATAAAGCCTAACGGTAAATTTAAAAATTGTAAACAAATAGTATAAATTAAAGTCTTTGTATGCTTGTGACTTTAAGCGGCTTATCATAATAAGCTCAAATTAAAATCTTGTTAGACTGCAGAACAGAATTAAAGACCAGCCAAAAAGTACGAACGACTTTTGCTAAGTGAACTCCTTCTGATTTTCCTGTCAAGTCACTTAATCTTAAAAAGCTACTTAAAAGTCAATACATAAGCAACGAGAACATACGAAGTGCAGCAAGAAGCAAAAGAGCCAAAGAAACTTAATTAGAAAATTATGCGCGCCATTTCAAAAGCTCCTGGCACTCTGGTATTAGAGATGCGCCTTACTCTTCGTATGTGTCTGGATGAAGCTGAGTTTAGTGCTTATAATTTGCATATTTAATGTCATGAAGTGATTTTCTAATGAATCAAAAGCCATCAAATTTGGTAGCTGTTTTGCCGCCATCGACTTTAACCATTTTCGTGCAGAGCTCGTGCAGTTTTAATGAATGTTTTATATTAAGGGCTGTCAAATTTGTTGCCTTGACTGCACTTAGACACACAGTTACTGCACATATTCGTCCTGCGAAAAGCATAAGGAAAACTTACATATTATAAGAAAAGTAAACTTCCATATGGCAGACTTAAAAAAACGAATTTTTACCTGGCGCTGCATTTTTTGTTCATTCATTTTTGGCTACATACTTGTTAAGGACATCACAACGTATCGGCCTTGTTTCTCCGCAGTGCTATGCTCAAGTTTTGTGAAGTACTTCATTATTGTTGTCGCTGCTTATAAACCATAGCTATAAGCTTTGCATTAATGCAAACTTCCCTATTAGGAGTACCAACATCTTCAGTTAAATTGCAAACTCGTCGGAGTCATGTTGATTTGCAGGTAAACTTTTTCCAGATGTACAATGTACATGGAAACGATAATTTCACACATATTTGCAAAATACTCGCATAGTAATCATAACTTTATCACGCGCGTTTTCGCCTTCTGACGTTGATTAAGTTGTGCTTAAAGTTTACCAGAGGAGCCGGGAAACCAAAGCATAATGAAGACATTTGCGCGTACTTGTGGCAAAAACTTTGCTGTCAAACTCAACATCATATGCGTGCTCCGCTTTGAAGAAGGAGAAGGAAAATTAGACGATGCTGGGGTCACACCAAAAAATGTATACACGTTAAGAGGTGTATGGACTGTTGAGTCAAAGGAATAGAAAATTTATTCACAAATTAGAATTCCAAATTTACGATCTGACATATGTATATACTTATTTCCAACTGAATTTAAGAACTTTGATGCGCCAATGTTGCAATAATCGATTAAAAGTCGTCTTTCATTAATTTGACTACATTTGAATTTTAAAGAATCCAAAACAATCAAAGAGTGGTCTGATTCCGCCTGCAACGCTGACGATGCTGAATAAGTTTTAATTGAACTTTAGGGCGCTACGCTGACAGCTGAAACTGCAAACGCAACAAAAGCTTAGCTTTAAAATAGACGGAGCTGTCTTCTTTAGCAGAGGCAGTGTGGAATACAAAGTGAAATAACGGAAGTGAAGCGAGTGAGGAATTTTTTAAAATGGAGGCGAAAGCTCAGGTAGCTGGAAACAGGATTATTTTAATGGAATAATTAAGAATGTTTGCTTCCCTTGCAAGGGAATTCGGACATAATGCGCGGCGCAGCGTCTCAATTTGATTTTCTTATTCTTCTACGGTATTGTATGGCTTGTAAAGAAAAGGTTTTGGCCTCGCGGCTTCTTCACATTTCACATTTTCATTGAATATGCAACGAACATAATAGTAAACGCGGTTGTCAAATACCAAAACCAGCAACCAGTAACGAGTAACCAGTCAGCCTTTCCGTAATCGCATTGAATGACAAATAATTGAGGTTAGTTCAGCTATTGAGTTGTGGGAAAGGAACTACTCGTAAATGTCAAACACGTCTCAGGGCTCATGAGCAAGTGTTGACGGCTCTAGCTAAGAGTCAAAGAGTGGGAGTATAGCTAAGATATAGACAAACCAACTAACAGATCGACTGACAGTCAGCCCGACAAAGCACACGTGCTGATGCTGCTATTGCCAGTTTTCCAATACAAAAGCGCACAATTTTCTAAAGAAAAACTTTTGTAACGGAAAAAGCAAAAGTTTTGCCTTCGACACCGCAACGGGAATTGTGTTTAGCAGCGCACAAAGTGAAGACACCACAAAGAAAGAAAAGAATAGAGAAGAGAAAGAGAACTTCTTGCTACTTGCTACTTCAAGCCAACTGTTAATACATAGACATTGCCATAGTCACACTCGGCTAGTGATAGTTTTAGGCGTACGTGTGGAACGTTTCAATTTAGCACTGTTGCTGCATCGCACCAGTCGCGTGCACAGCAAAAATTGAATTTATTATTATTGGAATTGATTGTAAGAGTGGCTCAGCTCAATGCAGACCCTGACCCCTTGGCTACTCTTGAAAGCATCGGTCAACTCTAAGAATTATGCTGTTATAAACTGTGCCTACTATTACACACTTTACATTTTATTAATATGTCTGTTTTAAAATAGAAAATTTTGTTAGTTCCTGAAAAATGCTTAAACAAAACAGCAAATTTAGAGGGCAGACTGAATAGACTTTAACTGTTCAAAATGAATTTGAATGATTTAAATTAATAAAATATACTTATTCAAAGACTGCTGAAAAGAAACTCAAAACCTTTAACAAATCGATGCACATGATCATATATTCATTTTAATCATAATTTTATAATTTTTTTAATGTAAACAGTTCAGCAGCTTTTTGAAAATCATGCGTGATTACAGCACACACTTTCATTAAAATTATTATTGCAGAAAATGCTTTTTGCTTTTGAAATTCTTTCTACTGTCGTACTTAACCAGAAACTGCACACATGCACATACTCCCGCACACATTCAAATATATACATAAATATACACTTTGGCCCATACTGGCTCATGCTGCATTTACATGCACCCAGTTATGACTGTTTCTGTTGCTGCTCTCTGCTTGCTGCTTGCTGCTTGCCACTAGCCAAAGGCAACAAACTGAATCCAGTTGAGGCTGTTGATGTTCGTGGTTGTGGTGTAGGTGGTGCCACCACCTCGATGGCATTGCCGGTATTTGTCTGCGGTGCCGCGTGTGCTGATTGCTTGGCTGCCAATGCCAAAGGCGGTGGGTTGGACTTGGGTTGGCTACATGAAAATGCAATGTGCTTGAAATGAAAACATTAAAAATTTAATTGCGATAATACAAGCGCATAAAATGTTAATGGAGTGTATGTAATCTGACACAGCAGAGAACGCAGGCGACGCCGCGAAGGACGAGAGCTACGACGCGAAACACTGCGAAATAGCCATAGGGAAGCAGCTGTAATGAAGGATAAAAGAAATTAAAATGCTTTGTGTGTTGGCAGCGCCAACGATGAGCTGCCTGCTGCAGCTCAGAGTTACTGAATCTCCGAATCATTGTATCAGTGTATCTGCGAATCCGGATGATGCGCCACTTTCAACGCCAAAACCAAGATCGCAAGCAATGCATATTAAAGTCTCAAGTGGAGAGAATTGATACTGAAAAACTCAACAACATGAAAGTGGGACGACATTGCAGACACAATAGCAGTAGCAAAATACAAACAGGTAACATAAGATGCTTGCATAAAGAACTTTATAGCAGTGCACAAACTGCAAAAAGCAACTCGAAAACAACCTGAAGCTAAAACGTGGAGTTGCCAGAAACTGAAGCATTGTAAATTCAACACGACGGCGACGTCGCAGTTGACGCCGCTTTTTGTATTGGCAAAACAAAAACAGGAAGTGCTCTGCGTTGCTCTTAAGTACTTCCTGCTGCTTCAGTGCTCATTGTTGGCGACGCCATTGCTCCATTATCAAGTTATTGGAGGTATAGAACCCCACAGTCAGCAAATAGTTCTCGCATTCTCCCTATAATTGCTGCAGGCTGTTTTACCTCTCTTACCTGTCAGTACAGCAAACGCAACAGCAACAGTAACAGCAACAGCAATCAAAAAGTTATAAAAACACTCATAGCACAACGACAGATACATTATTTACTATATCAGCTGCCAGCGGCACTCTGAACAAATCCATCATTTTTTAGATCGCTCTGACCACACAAGGAATCGCTCTGATACCAAGGAATACACTGAAATCAAGTTAAGCATTTGATCAAGCTTTAATAATATTAAAGTTAAAATGAGCCTTAAATATTGTATTTCAGGAGATTTCAGACATAAATTTGTGATCTGAATTATAAAGATAGTTCGCATCATCAATATATGATGACTCTCCTTTCATCTCTTAATCCAACTATGTAAATTGGCAACTTTATTTGCCATATGCTGAGTTTGTTGCTGCTTTGAGAAGGGCCACCTTTTTAAAATGCAAAACAAAACTTTCGGTTAACAATACTAATCCGGCAATTTATGCAGGGGATTTCGACAGCTGGACCACAGCTGCTTAAACAAACTTAGTGGCTTGGCGAGGCAGGACAGAATATAATAGGGCGGGACAGGACAACCAGCTAGAGCACAAAATGCGACAAATACATTGCAAGGAAGCAGCTAACAGCTTCTCTAATGTAATAAATAAGTGTCTAAATGGTTACAGTGTCACAAAAATAGCTGAGCACCGTCGAAAGAAGCCCAATTATACCAATAACAAAAGTTCAACAAAAAAATTCAAATAACAGAAAAAACAAAACAATTGTTTATGAATCTTTGTATATTTTTGTATTTTACAGATAAACAGTCAAAGTACATTCCCATTCTAGCATGATGCTGCAATGCGGTGCGTATACATAACTTTTGACGCCGCCTCAACGTAAATTTCCTTCGTTAGCCGACAAAAGCAATTCATTATAGAATTAGAAAGTAATTCAAACGGAAATTTTACTCGTGGACCGCTGCACAACATAAAGTTGCCAAACTGCTGGAGGGGCACAAAGTGCTGAAGTGGGTTGTGCGGAAGAAGCTGCATGTGTTTTTAGTGCTAGCCAGGGTAAGCGAGTCGCGGGCATTTGCGTACCCCAGCACAAAATTTAAGGCGATTATAATGTCAAACACGACAAAGCGTGCAGTATTAAAAACGCCAACAACGAGGCAACAACCACAAGCAAACACACAAACATTTCTCGCAAATGTTGGCCAATGAATGCCATCAAAACAATCTGTACAAAATGTGGAAAAATTTAACTTTGGATATAATTTGTAAACCTATACATAATAATAAACTACAGTCGTTCGAACAGATCCATTTATTGAGGTCTATTTATACTCTTAAGTTAATTCCATTTTAATTTTTATGTTTCATCAAGCGTGGGTCCGTGAAGGACCCTGCTTTCCTCATGATTTTCAACCGTTGTTTGCTGTAGCAAATTATGTATTACTGCTTTTGTTGCTGTTGCTTTCGCTAACATTGTATGCTTTTTGCTCCAAGAGTTAAATACTTATTAGCATTTCAGCATTGTTGGCCAGCCTCTGATTTGTTTGGCTTGACTTTTAACGTTCAACTCAAAGAGATATGAATTTTAATATTAAATGTAAACAGTGGACGCTTTTCCTGACAATTAGCTCTTGGCTACTTACGGTTAAGGATAAATTAATTTAAATAAATTTGAACACTGTAACTTGAGGAGACCATTGGCGCGGAACTGTTTGTCTGTCTGTTTGTCTACCTTGAAAGCGGGGTCGTCGTGAAATTGCAAAAGAAATTGCGCAAATTGTGTGACAGCGTGTAAAGTTGGCACTTTCACACATAAGTCATAACTTTAGTGGTAAAACTTTCGCTCATGTTGGCGGGTGGGTAGATCGACCAGAAATGGGGGATATAAGCCTTACATCGGCGACTATTTGGACGCTCATGTAGACTATTTATCTCTCCGAGTGAATGGAGGCGAGTTTTGCTAGAGTTTTGACAGCGCATATAAAATACCATAAAACAAAAGTTTTCGCTTTAACTTTCAGCATAGATGCAACTTTAACGCCTACAAAGCATTCCGCAAACATACACTAGAAAAGCATTTGAAAACTAGCATAAACTCTATGCGGCATTAGAAACACTGAACAAAATTGAGATTCGCCATTTATTTTTTGCACAAAAAATAGTTACGTGATATTATTCTTCGGATTCCAAACAACAGTGAGCAACAAAACTATTGGATGAAAAATAAAAGACCGAAAGTCTTTTTCAGTGGAACTCATACCATATTATGAAATTTTAAAACATTGCGATGCTATCGCGAGGAGTCTTTACATGGAGACATTATATGCTTTATTTTGACTTAACTGGAAAATATGATACTAATTTACAAAAAAATAATGTTATTTTTAATTCACATTGGTAAGAGTCATTTCACTTGCTGATTTCTACTTTTTGCATATAACAATAAGCTTTCTACAACTTAGAGAATTATATTTAAATCTGTTATTACAACAGATAAATTCTAAAAGGTATATTAAGCTGAAAGAAATATATTTGCATCAAACAAATCATTAAAAGTTTAATGTACATAAAATTACCACCTAAGAAATACATACAAGCATTTAATATGCATGCAAATATGTATCCTGCTACTATCTACAAATAAAAAGCCATTTAAATTGGCATGAAAATGTTTTCCATCGCGTTTTGATATAATTTGACTGTTGCAACAGAGCTCCCTCTTCCCTTCAAAGTAATTGCCATAAAATGAAGCTTTGTCAGTGCATTTTGTTTGTGCTTGCCCGTATTATGTGTAATAGAAAATGCAAAGTGCTACATAAAAAATGATGTAAAATTAAAAAAATATATATAAATAGAGACATACACACAACTATGCTGGCAGCGGTTCCTGTAGCTGTCAGGACACCAGTAGCAGGCAGTTTAAAGCATGCCGTACGTTTAAGCTGACTTCATCTCACCATCATAGTCATCATCAGCGTTGCAATTGCAGCTAATAATAATAACAGCTCATGAGCACTGACGCTTGACAAATAGCCGAGCAAGGCGGACTTTCCGTCTCCGCCCACATTCATTTGATATACAAACGCAGCTGCAATGGCTAAAATATTCTAAAGGCATATTTTCTGTTTCCGACAGAAAAACAGCAAAATAACAAAAACAATAGTAGACTAACTTAAGTCAGGCAGTTGGAGTTGGAAGCAATTTTAATTCATCAAACAAATGGACAAGCTGACTTAACTTGATTGGTTACGTAGACAATAACTTTCAATATCAGTTGTTTTCATTTTCCCTATTTTCCCGTTTCCCAAATTCCTGGATTCCCTGAATCGCAGCCGGGACAAATGTCGATTCATCGTCCGAAACCATCTTTAAGTACTTGACAAATCAAACTGACAGCTCAACAACGCAAACGGAAACAGTAACAGCATCTCCCTCTTATTGTTGGCCTGGTCAAAACTTCTGCATTGATTTTCTTTCCCTGTTTTGTTTTCTGTCTATGTACGTATTAAAAAAGTTTTGTAATTACAACATTGCGTCTGGAGAGGTGTACTAGGAACAGAACCGAACCAAATTAAAATGTTCACACTTTTTTACCAGTCTGGCTGTGTCGTCACATCACGGCAAATTAAAATCAAACAAGGCGAATGTCACCATCTAATGCATTGTAGATGTAATGATTAGTTAAAGACCTCATGGAACAAACCCTATTTCTAATGTTTACTTTTTATGAAGTGAACTATTGTGATTATTTTTAACAGCCAATAAGTTTTTGGTCACTTGTACACAGAAATACGTACAACTACTGCTAATGGTCAAGCGTAAATGACCTTTACTGCTTTTGGAACATGGGAACAAATTTAGAGGCAGGTACTGTTGCGTGTCGTCCTCTCTATCCTGTCCCGCATCCTCCAAGTTGTTGTCCCTTACTGTACCCAAGTATTCGTGTTGCAACATGACTGCCAAGTTGTGTCCCGAGTTAAGCTCTGAACTCCCTGACAACTCTCTACTCTGCTTCATCATGTTGTTGCCTTCTAACATGACACTCTCCGTGTTTGGCCATTCGGTGAACAGCATTTTGTGCCACAATTTTGGGTAAATTACTTAAACAAATGCCGACGCAACCTTTGGGTCCCTGGGCAATGACCTGTTTGTATCAGATTTTAGTTCTAGTTTCGAATGCCAAAATAGTTTGCAATTATTTTCTGTACGGAATGCTGTTGTATCAAAGGGTATCAAAACGAGTTTGAATACTATTTCACACCAACAATTAAAATTACGTATATTACATAAAATGAGACAACACATAAGTATCATATCCAATTTGAATCCTTTTATCAATTATCAAATCAACATCTGCTTTAAATCTAAAACCTTGCAATTAAATTTGCTACCACGCAAAATAGAAGAAAGCTACATATTACTTGCGGCTGGCAAACCACATGCAAAAAGAACAGCAGAAGCTAATTAATTTTAATAAATTGGCCGACATACTCACACACAACCCCGCAGAGAGAGAAAAAGAGAAAGACTGTTGTTTCCTAGGCTCAGGACTTTCAGCGACGCCTCCTTTTGTCTACTACCTAAACCGAAAATTAAATAAATCCTGCGCCGTCAAATTAACACACGCAAGGCCTCACAGTATGAACATGTGGCAGCAGCGTTTCCGCAGCCATGACCACGCCTATTTTCTATATTCCAGACTTGTATCTGCACTAGCTCCAACTTCATCCGTTGTCGTTTGCGACTGATAAAATGCCGCATATGAATATTTATGTACATGAAATTGATGCCGCTACAATTACCGTTACCGCTAACTACACACCCAGCAAACACCCCACACACAGCAGCTACAACAACTAAAGCAACATAACCTAGAATACAGCCACTGCCAATTTACAGCACTTTTGCTTTAGAGTTTTGGCGGCGAATAAATTATTGACAGCTTGTAAATTTTACTAAAGTCAGTTGTGGCTTCTGTGCGTGTGTCGGCCATAAAAGTTGGCAGATGAATGTGCATATGTACTTATATAAATACATGCTCTATATTTTAAGTCACTTTATGTATTGGGCACGCGTAAACCAAAAATGTTAGAAGGATTCACTGTAATGGTCGGTCATGAGATATAATTTTTATAAAAAATATCACGACAAAAAATATATATTTGCAACTCTTTAATGTCACTCCAAACGAAGGAACTTACATATTACACTGAGCAAACAAGGTTAACGGAAAGGAGTGTAATGGACTTATGGCCAGGGATCATCATAGTGTGAAAGAGCCGTCACTGACTGAAAGCGTTAATTTCTTTGCACTTTCACAGAGCTTCACTAATTTTTTATTTTACAGGCTTCCGTTTTTAGCACACTTAATTCCATTTGTAAGTCTCATGGCGAACACGAGCGAGCGGCAGTGATGTCGCTATTAAGGACACATTAGCCAGAACACTCTGGAATTATGTATGGGCATGACTAGACCACCATAGACCGACAGTGCAGGCATGCATGCTAATGATACGGAAACAGATAGACACCGAGACAGACACAAAGACACACAGTTTCACTATCTCGCAAAAGAATTCAATCTGCATATTTATATAAGCAAACTAATATTTACTTATACTTAGTTTTATTTTTAACTCGTTATCAGAACTTTTAAACAAAGATGAAAGGAAAGAAGCTGATAGCTGCCTGATGCACTCCTGATAATACTTTTTCAGCCAGTGTATGCAACATGGTGTCCAAATTACAAAAAAGGAAAAAATCTGTGGTAGTTCATATCGGTTAATGGTAATAAAATATTATTATTTCGATACGAACAGTGTATTAAAAATTATAAATGAAGCCACTTTAAGATAACGTGGTTGTGAACAAAGAGCTATGAAAATCATCAGTTTATGTTCTCCATGTGAGAGCCTGAAAAGGGATACACGAAGTATAAGAGAAACACCGGGCGCGCTCCTTAAAAAGTTCCCATAAAAAGTTGTGTGTATAACAGTAGCACTAACAGTTCTGTTAGCAGTAGCGCGTAATCCTGTTAGAATCCTCGTGTTAAATAATTTGTAGAGTAATATTGACTTGCAGCTCATTAAGTAAATTTCTGAAGCTATTTAATATTGCAATTTGAATATAGATAACAGTGGAAAAAAATGTTTCCAACACGCTCAAGATTTTATGTAACTTCTTTAATTTTGAATCTCCGTGCGGAATATTAAATAACTGATAGACTTTGCACCAAGTCTGGTAAAAAAATTTCTGGAAATAATAATCAACAACAAATACTTACGCATCCAGTGAAGAAATCGACTGACTTGGGCAACGTCTATGGTGAGATACGACAATGTTTTCATTACGCGGATGCTGTCAGAGGAAGAGGATGAGTCTCTGTGTATGGGCATGTGTATGGGTATGTGTGTAGGTATGGGTATGGTTGGGAGTATTAACATCAGCATAACAAACGAATATGCTTGATGAATACTCGACATCACGTACGTTTGAGAAATGTACGTGTTCCCATTGTGAAAAAAGTCAAACCCAAAAGCATGACATACAAAAGGAAATATCTACTATGAACCAGCCAAGGCAGGCTACAAAAAACAGAGATGCAAGCAGGAAACTAAGTATCTGAAATTCCAGCTACAAAGACGCTCGTGGTTATGCGACTGCTGTGTAAGAGATCCAGAGTTGAGAAGCCGCCACCAACCAAACCAAAGAAGAGAGTAGAGCATAAAAGCTCAAGAGCATTGCGCACAATGTCATTTATCATATTTGTTGGTTCGCCTTTTATTTGTATTTTTCAGGATCACAAGTGTTTTATTGCAATTTATCATTAGACGACTTCGTTCCACACACAAAATGTAGTAGCACGCACATGTTTATTGTACGAGTCCTTCCAACAACCCCTATCGCCAAAAAGGTGTCCCTGCAAACGGAGTTAATTTGATATACTGCGCTTGCCGCCTTTAACTGTTGTTGTCGCTGGTGCTTGTCTCCTGTTGTTTGAATTTTTGTGCTGCTCAATTTCAGGCTTATCCGCACTATGTGACTCAAAACTCGTAAAAAGTCACACTAATATTTAGTAAGAAGTATACAATAGAAATACAGCAACTTTGATTTTTAACGTTTTTTTATTTTCCATTACAAATAAAGTTCTGTTGCCAATTTCACGGATGTTGCGTATACGCAAAGTAATTAATTAAAGTTAAAACACGCGTTGCAAGACAATTTTATTTAATGCCTAAAAATTATTATTTTAATTATATGCTTCCCAAAGTTTATCCTAATTTGAATTTAAGAATATTTCTTATATTTAATTGACTTGTGCGTATACGATATATTAGCATTTCCAAGATGTAGAGACGCAAAGAAAGGAATGAAAACAATAAAAGTATATCAGTAATGCATTTTTCGTAAATTAAATTCAGTGTTCAAGAAGTTGAACAAGTAAAAAAAAGTTTCAGGGCAAAAGTTGAACCGAGAAATAGCAAATAATAGTGACATGACGAAATACAATCATAATCGTAGAACACTGCAACCGCATAAAAAGTTTCACCATCAAGAAAAAGCAACTGAGTGCTGTAACAGTGCGACAGAAGAAAAAATGAGAAGGAGAAGCGGAAGTTGAATTGAAGCAAAAGGAACATCAGAAGGACGAAGAAAAGCACCAGAGCAAATAACAAGCAACGTAATGGGAAGATAGTTGTTGTTTATAGTAAAGGAAAAACGGAATAGGAAAGGAAGGATAGATGAAGAATGGATACAACCACGACAACAAAAATAATAATGGCATATAAATGAAGTAACAAACATTGTTTTCCTTTGACATAACTCATTAACCATCAGAGGCCACAAGACGAATTGACGCAAGCCTAAGCTTGTATTGGAGTTGTTTTGGCTTAAATGAAGAAACAGTGAGGACGGGGATTCACAATGGAATGAGACTGAGAACCAGAGCGCATTCCTAAGCAGTAGAAAGCTTGCTGACAGCCTGAAAATGAATGTCTTGCATCTAGTAGCCAGGAGCAACTGAAGCAGCCTGCAGCGACTGCTGCTTCAACTTTACCAGATTTTAATAGACCCCAAGCTAAAATTTCTTAATTAAAACAATAAGCAGGCGTAGGACCAGGCCACAAATGTCTGCAATTATTTGCATGGAACTCATTGGAGCAGCCACCACAAGGCAACAGCAGCAGAAGCAACAACAGGAACAACAAAATCAGCACCAACATCAACAGCTGCCAGTTTGATGATGCTCTGCCAGCGTAGCAAATCTATCCGCAGAAACGCTACCGCTACCGCGACCACAACCACAACTCGGCTTTTACTGGTGTCCTGTCAGCAATGTCGACACGACAGGAACGTTGACTATGCTTGTGTAAATGAAGAAATTCCGCTGTCGTCTCTTGTCTTCGGGGCTGTTTTGCTCTCGGCACACCACCTCCGTAGCTCCCCTGTTCCGTGCCTTATGACTAATGATTGAAATTTCATGCTCCATGCTCCATATGGGTGCCGAGCATCCCATTTGGCAGCTCATTTTATCATTTGACTGCCATGAAATAGCAAAAATAGTCTACGCTGCCACTGCTAATTACACACTAAAAGTATTCACTTCTTCAACTAGACGAATATAACCAAACTGAGAAACTTAATGTTCACAAGCAGAACTTTAGACGCGTAAACACGCGCACAAACGCCGAATTCACAATTGGCAATCAGGAATTGTCGATTGGTTGTACGTGAGTTGGCAGGAGTTGTACGCACATAGTAGGCGTGGCAACATAATCGATTTTGAAGTGCGAATTCGTTGCCACGCCTAGCCCACATTCCGGCCTCTGTGTCTATGTGTCTTCGGCCCCTGTTTCCCTATTTTAACACCTTTTACGCAGAAAGAGTACAAGGGTCTACTTGATTTGTCAGAAAAATGTCCAAAACATACAGCTTCTAGGTCGACATTAACAGGCGAATCGACACAGCTTTGTCCAGATAAACATATGAATCTCAATAACAAATAAAAGTACTTCAAAACATTACCGTGACTAGTACAGAAACTGATACTTAAATTGGTTTTATGACATTACGGGGACTTTTACAGTCGGCTCGCTCAACATTAGTTCTTTTTTTTCTCTGAGAACGCCTAGAGTTATTTGTGGCCATTTTTTAATCTACACTTGAACGCCAGCCTAGCACGCGGCAGTATTTGCGCAACGTGATGAGATTTTGCGGTTGCTAACCAATACGGCCCCTTTATTTACATTTTTCTCAGCTCTTGCTTATCGATCCCTCGACTTGACTTTAGCTTTAGCTTTTTGCTGGTTTACCGCACATTCGATGTGGTTTAATTTCTTTACGCTAGGCCCAAAATCAAGCAGCACAGCACGAAGGCAACAAATGCGGAAGCAAACATGTTCTGAAAGTGTGAAGCTGGTGGAAAAGCAAATCGAAAATCAAACATTTTAATCCAAATAAGACGCGTAGTGTATACTGTGATTTTTGGGACTTTACTTATGTGGTTTGAATGCCTATTAGAGCAAATCCAAGCAAGTGAAAATGCAATTGAAGGTAGACGCATATCAATTTGTAAGTTTAAAACTCTTGGAGTTATATTGCGGCGCCCCTGCTCCATGTGGTTTACTCAAACGACCATTAACTTGGTTAACACTGTGGTTGCTTTTAGGGTCTGGTCATGGATAAACCGTGTTCTCAATTGGTTTTTGCGTTTTCGCTTTTCTATTGCAATTGTGGCACTTAGTTGATGGTGAAGCGTTGGTAAGCAGCTGCTTCAAATACAACACAATGTTGGAACTCAGCTCCCACTCCCATATATGTTTGTATCTGTGAATATACGACTATCTCCATAGTGTGGACATTCATACAGAAGTAGTTATCCTACGTTGATTTGAGTAAATGACGCTAATGGTCGATCGAAGGTAGCCCACAAAGCGTCGTCACAGTCCACTTATCAGCATTTCGAGTGCAGTATGCGCGGCAATTATTTTGCTCAATATTCGCACTTGACTTTAAATTGTCGCTGGTACTCTCAACTTTCATCCCAACCATCCTTTCTCTAAAAAGGCATTTGCCCTAACGTTTTTAATTTGTCGCCCTTTACCAATTGTTGAGCAAAAGTGGCTAATTTGAAATTCTTTTGAGCGAAGTGCGCACATTTTTGAATGTCAACTTGACGACGTTGGTGGTCCAGCTGCTCCCACTGTAGTATGGGAATTAGTAATCTGCGAACAAGGAACTGGGAACTCTGAACTGGAAACTGGAAGCTGAGAACTGTCTGTCGTCCATGCTGCTGCCTGCCTTTGTCTTTGTGTCACGCGGCATGAAATTGAATTTCGGTCCGTGGCAGTCGGCTCACGACAAACCCAGCCAATTGGTCCAAAACCCAGACCGAGTCCCCTCTTGCCACTTGTCGCTTACCCCTCTTTCTTTTCCCCATAACCCTTGCCGTCAATTATGGCTTACGGCCAAACGCCGCCATTTTGTCACTCATACAGCGTAATACGAAATGAATGAAAATTCTTTATAACTACCGGCAGTTTTTCTGCTGTTTTCTCTGCTGTTTTCTCTGTTGTTTGTGCTGCTGTTTTGTGCGCTTGAATTTCAATTTACATAAGTCTCTGCATCTGTAAAAAGCGCCCAAAACCCCGTATCCAACACCACGTTCTGGTCTCAGTTCCAGTCTCATCCCTTTATAAAAACTTTTATCTTAACTTTATAGCTCTCATTTTTCCATTTTTGTCGTCGGCTGTGAAACTTGAGTTGTTTTTGTGGTTAAATGTAAATTTTATTGAATTTAACTCATTTATGACCAGGCACAAAGACTTAGCGTTCAGGGGTAAATCACATAATTAGGCCTAATCTTGAGACCTATTGTAGGCACTTAAAACTAGAAAGAAAGGCTACAGTCGAGTGAACCGGCTGTACAAGACCGCGTACTCTTTCATTTCCCATTTTCCATTAAAATAAGTAACTTTTCCCATACAAATAAACATTTTTCAACTTATTTGGTACGGGATCTAAAAAGGACAAATAAAAAAGATAAGAGCCCACTTAAAATCGGTGCTGAAATAAGTTTCATGCTAGAAGTGTAACATGAGCTTAAGCGGAAGTCATTCAATTACTATCTTTTAAATTATTCAATCCTTTTAAAATAGCAATTGAAGTACTTTAGACACAAAGGGGCAGGCGAAGGTAATAGTAGGAGGAGAAAGAGATTAATAAAAGATGAGAAAGAACAGTACACATTTATTTATGCAACATTTCAATCATTAATAAATCAATTAAAATAAATTGGAATTTTGTGCGCTGATGTTGAACACACAGCGACTTTTTTCACGGTCATTTCTTCAACTGTGAAGCTCTTTCCTTTTATTTCGTGATGGATTCGGTTCCATGCCATTTAATGCAATTACGTAAAGCCCAGTCCATCCGCCATTTTGATGTTGGTTATCAAATTGTTGCTGATATTCATAAATCAAAAAATGAATCATTTGATATGCTCAACATATCAGAGAGCCAGGCCTGCAGCTTGTACTATTCATTTGATTTACAGCGGCATAAATTTGTGACCAAAATATTTGGTAACCCAAAGGAAAAGGAAATGCGGAACTGATTTTAAAGCATCGAAAAGAGATGCATGTTTGTCAGATAAACAGACAATTACAGAGTTGACACAGAACACGAATTTGAACAGTTTTAGACATAAAACTACTTTCAACGTCTTACAAGACAGACATGTCAAAACTTGTACAACGCCTGTCAATGCGCCGATGAAATAAGTACGAATATAAGGCGCTCACTTTGGAGACGACAAATCCCTTCACACACCGAGGCACCCAAACCCACCCACAAACACACAAACACACACACACATTTTACACATACATATACCGCTAAGCGGGCGGTTAGACATCGACGTTAAGAGCATTAAAAGTTTGCCTTTAAGTATGGAAAACCTCCTCTAATAGATGCCATATCCAGACAGCCAAATTCATTTTGGTTTTCAGATCAAGTCAAAGTGCAACTAGCTACTAACCCACTGTCACTGTGAAATGGTAAGCAGCTTGATGTTAAGTAGCCAAAGTCTCAGTGCTACAGGGTCTTACCATCTCTCTGATATTTTTTGCTTCAAGATTTTACTATGAAATAGGAAGTGTTAATTTCAATTCAACCAAGTTTCATATTGGTCCTGGAGCGCTTACCCTCTACATTTCCTGCTTACTAATTTGTCTTAGCACGTCATTATTACAAGAACTAATTCAGAATATCAATCCAATGAGCTGCATAAACCGCTTAGCCAAATATTTGTGTTCATTGCCATTGCCAAAAATGCTCAAAGTTTTCTGCTTGAAAAGTTTAGCCGCAGTTTTAATAATGCAAAGTAGTCGAATGCAAACAAAATCAAATTGATGCCAATGTCGATACTTGAAGAGCGACTTCAAAAACTGCTGTTGCCTGGAGAAGTTCGGAGTAAAAGTTGCAACAAAATTAAAACAAAACAAGTTTCTGGGGAGAATGCTTTTAATGCACAACGAAGCAAAAGTACACTTACATCCAATGCAATTTGAAATGTGAAACAATTACAAAAAAGCAATACATACATTTTAATTAATTGTTTTAATAGTTATGAATGGGGTTGATCCTTGAGAGCATAAAAAGGCATAGAAATTTCAAATCGGACTCCAAAATTTGAAAAATATTTGAAAATCAAATTACGTTAATGATGGTAAAAAAAAGTCAAATGTTTCAATATCAATTCAATTATATATTAATTTAAAATTAAAATTCCCAGTGTGTTCATTAATAGCAAGCTCTAATATATGAAGAAGCTTAAATAGCAACACTGGTATATTGTATTCAAATACATGTATGTGTATCTTGTACATACAATTTCATGAGTAACTTCCGTAGCCGTTGCTGTTGATGTTGCTGTTGTTATGGACTGCGACTTTTTCCACTGCTCTCGCATTAACTGCAGGCGCATAACTTTTCCAATTTGCTTTCGGCAATTATTGATATAAGCCAGAGGCAACAACACTTGAGCTTAGTTTTTCTCCGGTCTCTCTTTGGTGTTCTGTATTTCGAGTTCGGGCATGTGAGATGGCCCTATCCAAGCATATTTTCTTGCATTTTGCGCATATTTGTGCAACATTTTGAAAATTCTTGAGCAAAGTTTTGTTATTATTGCCTTTTTGCTCGGGACTGAAGAGCCGGCACTTGGTTTGGTTATGTTGAGTTGGGTTGGGTTCAGTTTGTTGCTGGCTACTACTTTGATTACTTTTGCAGTTGCCGATGCAATTAGTTTGTTCATTAGAGGAGGCAATAAACAGCTCATGACAGAGAGACTGAAGCACAAACCGACAAAGAGTGAGAGACTTGAGTTGATTGGAATTCACACACTTAATTAGTTACATGGCCAGTTAATTTGGCCTTTGTTTCTACTGCAAGTGCAAGTGTTATTCTGATTGTGCACAGCATTTCAAACAGTGTATCTTAAAATTGTACATGCTGATTGGATACCGCCTGCTGTGGATGCAAATAGGCAAACAAAGAAAAGTTGACTTGACCATAGTGATTTACAAACTGTTTGGTGTTGCAATCATTTTTATAATACCACCAATCTTCAGATCCAGTACTTCAAGTCCAAGTGCTGAAGTCCTGGCATTCAATACAACTTACAACTCTTAGGTCTATGTCTCGACTGTGACTTAACCAAATTGATTTTCTTTACCTTATCCTTGGCCTGCTCATCCAACTCATTCAACTCACTCTACTCAAGTTTGTATGCATTGCATTGTACACATATTTGTAACAGAATGCAAACCTTTCAGCTGGCACAATGCTGACCAGTTGTCCTGCATTCTGAGTTGAGTCTCCAACTCTGATCCTTTCTGTTTATATTATTTGCCGATAGTCTAATGCTAAAGCGTTTTAGTGGAAAAATCCACAAATCGCATGCCGCAAAACAAAAGCAAATGCCTGAGACAAGCTCGTCAAGATGAATGACAGTAAGCAAATCCAGCGATTCCTGCAGCAGACTAGCATTATTTCACGTCTGTTGTCCTTCTGACGGACTGAACATTTCAAATTGCACATGTCCAGACCTCCAAAACAAAGAGGGGGAATACGAAGCACAAAAAAACTTAGAGAGTATGCATGTATGTATTTGTGACTTGAGGCAGTCGTTTTGTGGATGCAACTTGAAAATACTGAAGTGAATTTCATTCCAAAAAAGAAATAAATAAGTAAATACTTGAAATACCTCTAGAGTTCTAAATGCTGTGACAATTTTCTGCACCGCTTTCAATTTAATTTTTCCCCTTTTCCAAACAAACTGAATAAAATGTGAAATTCAAATTCCTTTTAACATGCAAAACACATCCAGAGCAACATTTAGGCGATTTCACTTGACAGTGACTGAAATCAATAATGAAGTAAGCCGACTTCAAATCCGAATACGATTCCCCAGCCAAAGGATATGTGGCCAAAACAAATACAAGTATGACAACGAAAGCCAAGTAAATAAATGTTAAAAGGCACAAATGAAACGTGCCTAAGTCTGTTGACATAAAATGAGTCAACCACATTCGAATTTGTGTTTACTAAGTTGTTTAATAGCGATAAAGCTGATAAAAGAGCTTTACCTGTCAGAATATGCCATCTTTCAAGTTTTTTTGTTTCTAATTGATGAAGCACATGAAATTTTTTTAAACAAGATAAATAAGATACATAATACCATTACTACTTGTCTTGGGAGAAGTGTCTGCTCCATTTGCGTTCTCAACGAACGAACTGCACGAACTGAATCTCAATAGAAATAATGCAGTTAAAACGAGCTTTGTTGGCTGATTCCCTTCTGTGACACTGACTACTTTCTTTATGCCAATGGAAAATTTGAGAAACAATCAGCATAAATATATGTTCACTTTCACTATATGCCTAGACTTTGCTGAGCAATTTATTTTCATAATAAGCGTGTATTGGCAATAGTCTCTGTAATCCATCTTGCTGCCAAAATATATTGAAAAATAATTTGTAACGAGCCAGCATTAGCAGCACTTGGACTTAAGAAGATAATCATAGCAACGGCCTTTAGCTTCTGGCACCATCGTCTTTTCTGCATTCTTTTGGGTCCCAGACAAGATCTCATTTGTTTGGCGCTTGTTTAGCTGATTTCCTCTGAATGAGGCCCACTGCACTGATTGTAAATTAAGTTTTAAGCAACATGTCTGCAAAAATCATGCCTAAGGACAACAGTCAAAGCTTTAGTTATACTCTTCCTGTTCGCCATGCCTCATGGCCACTCTCCACTCACCGCTCCCCATTATATCCCTTGACTTCTGTCGCAGTCAGCCTCAAGATTTCTTTTCTCTTCCCGTATTCCTATTTGAAAAATGAAAATTGTGTTTTGTGTGTTTGGTGCAGTGGTCGCTGCCACCGCCGTGCATTTTTCGAAGAGCTGCTTTGCTATTTTCGCATCTTGTTTCCTAACTTACTTTCTATTTGTTTTATTATAGGATCTTTTTATTGTATTTTTCCTTGCAGTGCTATTTACACTGCCGCAGTCAACAGTCGGCGTCGGCAGTTGCTTTTCGTCTGCCTATTTATACATATATAAATACTATGTATACTATACTTGCCCTGCCAGGAACACAACAGCAAGACGTCTCTCAACGTAACGTATACGTATTCGTTTACGTGTACGTATTTTTATTCTTATTCGTTTTCGCTTTCGTATTTGTGTTTGTCTTTTAGTGTATAGGACCGGGTCGAGGAACACAGAACAGCAACGAAGTTTAGCTATAAGTTTTGTGTTTGGGCTTCGTTGTAGCAAGGAATTCAATTTTAGAATCGCAAAGGACCCAGCGCAATTGCTGTGGCTCGTTGGCTTTTGACTAACTGGCTAACTGGCAAACTGGCTAACAGACTCACTGACTCACTTATTGTCTGTCTGCATTTGATTATAGCTTTTTAGGTTTCGCTTAAATGATTTGTGCACTTGATCAGGTAACATGCACCAAGAAGGCCCGTAATTAATTCCAGCAAAATAAAATGCTCCAATCTACTAGGGATGCAAGACTAGCAGGCACTCTGTAACAAGCACAATATGTAATACACAAAACATGATTATCAATTATTTAAATTGGCTTGAATATTTATTTCCGTAACATTTTCTATAACAACAATGTAACAATGGATCAGCTGGACAACACTTGCTGGAAATTAATTAAAACGAGAGCCAGCAAATATATAGTGTACATACTGAGGTACTCTAAGTTAAAAGAACACAAGCGCAAGCTCTTTCTGTTAAATATTCAGCTATTAAGAACACCCTTAGGAAGTCACATTTAAAGTTTAATTGTTTGAACTGTCCCTCGGATATCATCTACCAGCTGACTTATGGCCACAGTGCATCCGAAAATGCCAAATGTAACACCAATTATTATAAGCACAATGTCACGTACTAACTTCCAGCGTAGTCTCCCATAACCGGCTTCATAGTTGATAAACATGTCAATGAGAGCTGGACAAATGAGATTTAAAGTACACAGGGAGAACGCTCCCTCCAATTGGGTTAAAGCGGCTAGGTTAGGCACCACAACTGATACGATGCCTAAAAAAACTATTTCATAATTTTTGTATTTTAGTCGTTTGCAATCTTACTTACCAGTTAGGAGCAAAAAACAAATTCTGACGACAAGTTCCATCCAATAATGATACTTTGGAGCTGGTCCATTGCCGTAGTCCTTGAAGACGACTGTAATAACCACGAACCCGTTTAGAGGATAGCTAAGAAAAATACCAAGGGCTATTGCTATTTTGATGATCTGTGAAAGTCTGAGAGGAGTAAATGTGAAGATTGATATAATGGCAAAGCTATTTAAGAAAGTTTTGCTACTAACACCTCATTCTGCGGTATATTAAGTGTAATGCTGGCTTCCACCTTCTCACCAAATCGCCAATAACCCATGATGCCAAAAAATATATTTGTGAACAATATGAAAAAGACAGCCATGTTAAGCACACCACAAAAACCTAGATAGTTTT
The DNA here is from genome assembly GCA_018152125.1 of Drosophila dunni. Classification (NCBI taxonomy): domain Eukaryota; kingdom Metazoa; phylum Arthropoda; class Insecta; order Diptera; family Drosophilidae; genus Drosophila; species Drosophila dunni. The sequence goes on along the minus strand of JAECXC010000339.1, from coordinate 21,636,284 downwards.
CGGGATGCTTCATGTTAGCCTCTACGACAAGCATCTAAGTAGTTTGAGATGTGAGATAGAACAACTATTTAAGGACAATGACTTAACGCACCGAACCCACAGCTGTAAGTGAGAACGCAGCAATACCAAAGAAAAGCATCCAATCTGCAGGTGGTTTAAACATTTCACGGTCCTCTGGTCTCGGCAGTCCCCTAACCAGATAATACATAATACAAATAAAGCCCACATAGAGCATTAAGTTCGAAATGAGATTCAGTGGTACTAGGTATTTCAGTTTACGAATCATAAAGAACGGCAGCTGAAGCAGACAAACACCGACGACATAGTAACGCTCGTTATAGTCCTTCCAGTAATAGTCTCCTATTTCCTTAAAGTTCTTGGCCACGAAAACAATATAGACGCAACAAAGGCCAAACTGACCAATAACCAATACACAGCTGGTTAAAAATCCAGCCACGTGGGCAAAACAATGCACGCATCCAGGACCCAACTGATAGGCAATCTGTACAGCTTCCGGCATCGATACCTGTGGCACATGAATACGTCGACAGCACTCGGTCATGCCATTGATCTGAGCAGGAAAGCTAAATGCAAATAATTCAAATTGGACCGTGCAAATGCAACGGCTGCAGATACACACCAGCAAATGGATGCAATAGGTGAGGAAAAGCATTAGCAACACCGAGAACAGTACTCCGACCACAATTCCAGAGTAACGAATGGCCAAAGGCATGGCGAGAATTCCTGTGCCCATCACACACTTTAGAAGTGATATGAAGGCATCTATGTTGCTATTTGAAGAGAACGAAGTCAGTTAATTTTTGGCAGCACAGCACAGACCTTTGGAAAAGCTCACTTCAGGGGCACTTCAATTGTGCGTTTCTCGTAGGGATCGTAGTAGTAATACGATGAACTGGATTGCCTATCATGAAAAAATGAAGATATTTTTAAAGAATTGATAAATACTCATTGATGTTCATACTTACACCAAGGTCATTTGCGCATGCTGAGATTCTACCGGTGCAGTGGCCATTTTATTTCTTCCTATTATAAAATCAGCAAAAAGCATTTAATAACGACAGGCAATTTTGACAAGAAATTCAAATGAGTTTCGTTGTAGTATCATATGACCCGATCTTACAGCTGCGCGCACAAATTTAATTCACTTTAATCTGAGATTGGCGGCAGCAACGAAAGATGGTAGACACAATCAAAATGGCTGCCCATGCGCGTCCGACATTACCATAATGTACACAAATTATTGCCTACTTTGCGGCACTGCACTACTGTGTGCTGCTGCGACACGTCGCATAAACGGCTTCAACTCGCTGAACCCAACTGTGTTAACAAAGTAACTAGATCGACAACACGAAACAGCCAGAAGTAGCTGAACGTAGATGCTCGGACTTTTGTCAAATAGCTAAAGTGGCAGAACTGGAATCCAGAGACAGCTTTAAAGCCAGCCACCACGCAACGACTTGCAAAGCCACAGTACAGTGGTTATTATTAAAACTTATTAAAGCTACTTCGTCAATATAAAATGTACTATTTAGTATATTAGAAAAAAATAATAAAATTGAAGAAAGTTTTAAGTAAGCAAACTTGAACTTAAACATTTCATTTGATCAATATTTATTTTTTATTGGTTCTAAAAGTTGTAGAAAACGGCTAAAGTAAAATTAAATATTTCCAATGTAAAAAAAGATAAAACTCAATGAAAAAGACAATCACATTTTATCCGCCAAATTAAATAAAGAAATTTCCACTGTATCTGTTATCCAGATAACCAGCTCTATGGCTCAAATTTCAATTCCAGCTGCAGACTCTGTCGAGTCCACGCTGCCAAAGGACGATTGTCATGCCAGAATGTGCACTTCCGCGTCTGTTTAGTTGTGTGAACTTAACAGTAAATTGAATTAAAATTTATTGTGAAAATTGCAAAATTCCAAAACGCAGCAGAAGCAGTAGCAGTAGCAGTAGCAACAGCAGCAGAAGCAGCAGCAGCGGCAACTACAGCTACAAGAAGTGAGCTTCAAGGAGACATCAGCGCAAATCCAATACAAATAAAATTAAGTAAAAATGCACACACTCCCATCGTTGGATGGAATATGGGAGTGGGAGCTTGGGTCTGGGGTGTAATGGTGGAGGTGGAGGCCGCCGTGTGTTTGCACAAAAATATGCAAATGTGATATTGTCGCTGGCGACATTTACAACAATTACAATAACAACGAGGACTATGTCGGACGGGGCAGTGATGTTGGAGTGAGGATAAGAGAAACGGAGGGAGGGGTGGATAAGTGGAGTGAAGTGTAAGGAGAGCGGGTGTGGGTGTGGGTGTGGGTGTGAGTGTTACGACTAACTGCGTGCGACATGTGACACGATATTCAGATAAAGGCGACCCACAGGCACCAGAAGAGATGTAGGTAGGTAGGCGTGGCATTCATAGCATACATGTATAAGTAAGTACACACATACAAACGTATATTACATTCGCATTCGTATTCGTATTCGCATTCGTACATATGTACATACTATATTTTGCATAAAAAGAGAAATATGCTGAGAGCACCAGAGCAAGAAAACGAGTGAAGGAAGCACAGAAATCAAATAAAACAAATTTGGAATTTCACAACAGACGAACAGAAGAATCTTTTATCCACATAGTATATACACATGTGCATGAAGAAGTCCCGCAGCTGACTTGGAGCCTCAAACCGTTTCCTAATCAGTCAGCAGTGTGTGGGAGTGTACTTGTTGTCTTTTTTCTTCAATGGAAACAAACAGTCTGACATCCAATTTCAATTCCTATACAAATAATTGCGTGGCAGTTGCAAATCTAAACAGAGGTATAAGTTTGAGTTTGAGCACATCGTATGCAGTGTCTTGTTTTCCGTTGATTTTCAAACTGCGACACTGCAACATTTAACTTAATTCGCCTAGCAATTGCCTGGAGACTTCGACGTCAGCTCACCGGACACATAATTATGCAATGCCATGACAACGCCCAGGTGGGCGGATGGTTTCATCCAATGCCTTTATCTAAGGCTCATCATCCTTGATACTAAATGCAAAGCCGGTGAAAAAGCTGCGAATCAGTGCAGAATACCCTGTACCTTATTATTTAATTAATGTTTACATTCTTTTTTTATGTCTAACTCGCTCAGAGAAAAAATCAGTACCACTTATACGAATTTCGATTTAATCATTTTTGATTAGAAGGTACAAAATCAAATTGAAATTGAGTCAAATATTCAAATATTGTCAATGCAGAGCACGCAACTTACCTGTCTGTCCTTTATCTTCAATGTCCTGAGAAGCCTTTAGCCTTGGCAATTGGCTGGCGCTTACCTGACTGTGACTTCAAACATTATCATTGTGGTTATCTATTTCCTCCTTGTTCATTCTACTTTTCGCTATCATCATCAATGTTATCAACAGCTTAGCTAAAACTTTGCGTCACTAAAAGATGCACCACGTTCAGCGTTTCCACGAAGCAACTTCCTCATGCTTCTTGCATCAATGATTTTGATCAGATTTACTGACGTTGTCCAGCGTTTTTGCCGCTGCTTCTGCTGCTGCTGCTGTTGTTGATGATGATGACGATGCTCATGATGATAAGTCTGCTGCCACAGACTGCGTTTACTAAGTAGTACTTTTATCTCGCTGGCCACAATATATTTTTGCATTTATAATGAAATTCATCGTCATTTTTCATACTTGCACAAAGTGGATTTTTATTAGATTTGCATTCCTTTCAAACCTTTTTATCTATGAGTGTATGAGTTTGTGCGTACATAGAAGTTTTTTGTTTTTTTCTATATATATTTACTTTATTTTTACTTTATTTTGCATACCGACCATATGGAAAAGTTACTGTACAAGAGTTCGCCTTAAAATCTTGACCAAAGAAACATTTTCAAAGTTGTCTGGAAAATTCAAACTCTAAAATCAATCAAAATGAGATGTAGAATAGCTATAAAATTCAAACTACAATTAAAATTAGTGATTGTTTTCTAAGTTTCATTAATATTCCTACGAAAAACAATTCTCCACGTAGTTTGTAATTTTCGAAAACATTGCAAAAACATCTATTTTTCAAAAAAGCATAGTGCAGAAAATATCCCATTTGAAAAGTGTCAATCATTTGCGGTGACATTAGAAGTATTGGCTTTAGTGAACGTGCGACGAGTAAGCTCAATACGAAAAGTCATCCAGTGACAATTGAAATTATGGGATACCCTAATCCGAAAGTAAATAAATAAAAAGTTCGACTTGCATATACCTCGCATTTAATGGTATTTTAAAGCGCAGACTTTAAATTAAAAATACTTTTTTTTTTTATTACAAAATAAATAATTATTTGAAAACATATGTTTTAGGGGTATATACATAACCATTAAAAAATATATATCAGGGGTAAGAAACCAGCGTCACCTAAAATGATAGGTAACTCAGAAGCATATATTGTATGTGAGTGCATAAATGTGTAGGTGTTAATATATGTATAAGAGCTGTCGTCTGGGCCATAATTGAATGTTTCACGTAAAATATTGAAAAATACAGTGAGTTTATTATATACAGTGACGAAACGTGCGACAAGATTTCATCTTTATTTTGTGTCAGCGAGACCAATCTATACTTTTTCTCATGTGAGTAATATGTGAAAGCAACAATGATTGCAAAAAAAAGTATTTTAAATTTTACCCGCGTAATTAGAGGCTAGAAGTTTTCGCAATGTTGGTAAATACAAGTTTGAGTGTTATGCAACACTTTCACAATGGCTAGTATACTTTCAGTATTTTGAAAATCGATAACTATTAGCAATGTGGTATTTTTAAAACTGGTCACATTTTTCTGGTATAAAAATAAGGGCGCCGCGTGTTATAACTAAAATTTGTTAAAGCTTTATAAACAATGGATGACGAAGCAGAAACATACAAATTGTGGCGAATTCGCAAAACCATAATGCAGCTAAGTCACGATCGCGGTTACCTTGTAACGCAGGATGAGTTGGACCAGACATTGGAGCAGTTCAAAGAAATGTTCGGCGACAAGCCCAGTGACAAGCGGCCCTCACGCTCCGACTTGATCGTATTAGTGGCCCACAATGATGATCCAACCGATCAGATGTTTGTTTTTTTCCCTGAGGAACCGAAAATTGGAATCAAAACCATTAAAACGTACTGCACTCGCATGCAGGAGGAAAATATTCATCGCGCTATAGTTGTGGTGCAAGGTGGTATGACGCCGTCAGCCAAACAATCTTTAGTAGATATGGCGCCAAAGTACATCCTTGAACAGTTTCTGGAATCGGAGTTGTTGATTAATATAACAGAGCATGAACTGGTGCCTGAGCATGTGGTTATGACGGCGGAAGAAAAGCAGGAACTACTAAGTCGATACAAGTTAAAGGAGAACATGTTGATGCGTATCCAAGCGGGTGATCCGGTGGCACGGTATTTCGGTCTCAAACGTGGCCAGGTAGTAAAAATTATTCGATCCTCAGAGACAGCTGGCAGATATATTTCATATCGTTTGGTATGCTGAGTGGCGAGAATTCTTAGCATAAGTTACAATATATACAAAAAAACAAGAGCAATAAAGATATGTTTTGCATTTAAGTGTGTGCATATTTCTTTTATAATGAATACATCGATATTTTCAAACGATATTTGATACTATCGGCTGTGTTTTTCTCAATTTTAAAGTAATAACATTCCCAGACAAACTTTCCCGTCTAATTGAACTCATTTGCTCTTAATTGTTGGATTATAAATTAACTTTAATTTGTAGTCAGCGTAAATTAATAAACAACCAAATTAACGTATTGTTATGCCTCCTAAAGAGTAAAGTCTGCTGTGCTCATCTTGACACACACGAAGTTGGCTGCTAACGCAAAAATTTACTCATTTCAGTGTGTACATCATATTTTAAAAATATAATTCAGCAAACAAACATTCTCATAATTAAATTTATAATATACGAATTTTTAAATAAGATCTACCTTCCGAAACTTCAAATTACGTCTACTCATGTCGGCAACGGAGCCAAGCGCCGTTGAGCCAACCGGGGAGGAAGCCTTGGCACACGATTACATAGAGTTAAAATCTATGGAAGACGTGGAGGCGCTCGAGCTAAAGCAACTTTACTCGTATATTGAAAAATTACACGGAATTATAAAGAAATACGACAGCAAAATAGCAATCTATAAAAAGAAACTGAAACACTTTGTGAGAAAAATAAATGAAATTATGCGTATACATATTTGCGCACTTTCACCGTACATGCATGCCAATAATGTGATCAATTACAGCTAAGTCAAGAATCGAAGTATCAAGGCGGCAGACTCCCACAAGCAGCCAATGGAGACTTAGATGAATCAGAGAGAAATATGACAAGTGAGCAGAAGGAGAACGAAGGACATGTCTCGAAAGAACGTGAGTATAAAACCATATCATTTTATTTATGAAATCTTATGTTGTCAAAACATGCAATTTGATGAATTGGTAAATTCTCCTAAACTTTTATTTGGTTTTACTTGCTACGGCGGCAACAAGTGCTGCTCCACGGCCAGAACCGTCCTCTGATAACATAATATCAAATTCCTTGTCAGATTTGACCAACTTTTGCATGGTTTCGCGTATGTAAGCATCGAATTTAGGATGATATCGGTACACAGACCCGTCGATACCGACAACAACTCTGCGATCACTGATTCTGTTGATTAATCCACTGACTCCAATCGCAACCAATGTAGCAGCGCGCCTGGAGATACACTCGCAGATGTATTTGATCTTTTGGCAGTCTTCAACGGACGTTTTCTCTAGTCCGAACAATAGTTTTGTAATGCGTCGGGTATTTAGAAATTCAGGAAAAGTATCGCTTTCAATTTCCGAAATGTGTTTCGTTTCAAAGATATCTCGCCTGCCTTCCAAGGCAGCAGCAAATTCTTTACGTTTGGGGCTCAGTTTAAAGACTACATTCAACTCAAATGCCCGCAACAACACGAGGCGAACTAGTTCTCCCAAGTACATGCCAGAGGTCATCTTTTCAAAAATCTGCTCGGAACGATTGATTGATTTAAGGTCGATCTCCTTATCATACGGCGTTCTCACGAAATCTAGTTGCCCACTCTCTCCAAAGGCGCCCCACTCGACATTTACAATGACCTGCTTATGTCCTTGCTTAAATTGTGGATCTAGCAAATCCACATTGTCGACAAGCTCCACATAGCACGCATTGCACCCGGTGCCCACAATAACACCCACACGACAATCGGGATTACGATGTGCACATGACATAAGCGTACCGGTTGTATCATTAAGTATGGCCACCACAGCAATATCTGCATCGCCACGGCGTTGAATGGCTTCGTGTAGCATGCGACCTACATCTTCACTTTCAACACCCGGACAGTCGAATCCTTTAGTCCAACGTGTTAGCATGGCTTCCTTAAGACCCAGCTGCACGCAAGGGAATGAAAATGTGAATCCAAGAGGGAGATAGGCGCTACGCATACCGTGCTTTTCTACAAATTTGGAAAGACATTCAGCTATGTGATCGAAGAGTTCAACGCCAGGTCCAATCATTAGGTCCTTGGGCACAGCATAGATCTGTGACTGCACCGTTGCGTCATGGTGACCCTTGAGAGAAACCAGAAGCACCCGAAAGTTTGTGCCGCCCAAATCCAGGGCCAGATACTTTCCCATTTCATCGCCAGTTGGCAACTCATGGACATACGTGGGAAAGCATTTTGTATTGGCCTGTGAGTGTGTAGATCGCTTTAAACCCTTAGCGATCTCGTTGCAGAAACGACTGTACACCTCTTGCACCTGATAGTCGCTCAGTACAAAGGGTTGCATAAGTTCTCGCACTTCTAGGTCCATAATTTTGACACGGGATTTGTATTAACCGACTGACTCAAGCGATGAGTAACGACTAACCCGGCACCTGTTCAGAGCGTCTGTCTGTAGAAGCTTGTGTTGCACCTGATAAGAGTTAGCTCAAAATGTTACATTGCCTTTTTTAATACGTAGTACGAACTGTGCAATTTTGCAATCAATTCAATAAAACCATTAGATTAACTTATTATATTTGTAAAATAATTTCGTTTATTCTAGACAACTGAGCTTTGCTGAAATATTTCGAATGATTTAATATTTTTCTATCCGCTCTGTGGTAAACCTTCTTATTGTTATCTTAATACTTAATTGTAAACGAAGTATATCCGTTTATGAAAGCAATGGGGATTTAGACAAATTCACTTTATTATAGTTTTACTGCTCGAAAGTCGTAAATCGCGAGTGAGTGCGTCAATCTACGAGCCTTCAGCTTATGCGATTGATTAGCGTCAGTTTCCGTTAAAGGTTGGGGTAAATCATGATGTAAGTGAGGTGACATTTGATCATGATAGTGATGCGATTATTGATAGCCTTTATGTTTTTGCTTGGACCAATTTAACGATGTTTTTTTATCTGGTTTTCAGTTATGGCTACTGATGCATTCAGCTTCGTGGATGAAATGCGGCAAGCTGCTAGACATGCAGAAAATCTAAACAATTTCGTCTATGAGCCGACGTCGGGCATGTACTACGATCCAAAGACGGGGTACTACTATAATGCGGTAAATAATTTACAGCAGCGTAATCTTTATAACGTAACTGCAAGTGTAGGTTTATTGGTGTTGTGATACTTTTGGAGGTTATCACTAACGATGAACCTGCTTCAAATGCCCAGAACTGCATTGCTATTGTAATAGTACATGAAATCTTAAGAAATCTCTGCATCTCTTTCTCTGTAGGAATACGGGCTTTACTACGACGGTAATACTGGCTGCTATTATAGCTATGACCATATCAAGGACTCGTATGAATTTCATTCGCAGGCGCAGGTGCAGGTGAGTGCTGTTGTCCCAATTCTCTGATGTTCTATACATGATTAACCATAATTCTTTTCCTCCTTGTAATTACAAGTGTGCGCAGCGCGAGCGCCTCAATCAATGCGAAAGTAGTTGCCTCTTGGCAGAATTTCGCAAACTAAGCATAGACCGAATGCGTAGCAATGCATTAGGTAAGAGTTGTAGCCCAGAATGTGTGATAAAAACGCGGATTTCTTTTCTTTCACTGTTTTCAGGCAAATACTGCGGCAAGTAAGAGTAAATCTGTTGATGATATTGACGATGACGCCGATGCCCACGATGACCTTGATGTTGAGTTCGACGAATTTGGCGGAGTTATAACTGACATCAAAGCCTTGCAACAGATTAAAGCTGAGAAGGAAAAGGTAAAGGAACGTGCTGAGAAAAGCAAAAGAAAAGCCAAAAAGAAGCACAGCAGGAAAAAAAAACACAAAAAAGAGCATCGTCGAAATTCCAAGAAACGACGAGGACACAGGCATAGTGACGAAGATGTTAAAAATGATGACACCCAAAAGACGGCACGTAAATCTCACGATGTGGAAGACGGTGAGCTGTCGCAATCATCGAGCAGTTCCAGTTCCGATTCCATCTCCAGTAACAGTGATTCTGGTGTGCCCGTCTTTAAATCCTCTGGACGCTTTCAAGGTGCTTAAGAAATCCGCAATTTTATCACACATGGCTCCGATATGGGGTTAATCTACGAATGATTCTTTATAACTACAGATATTGCCAAGAAATATCCGCCCTCGCTGCGTATCATTGTGCAAGAGACGAATGTTCAGGAGTTGACAGTTGGCAGCCTGCATTTGATAACCTTTAAAGGGGGTTCCCTGGGGCGCGAAGGAACACACGACGTCATCATACCGGACGTGAATGTCAGCAAATGCCATTTAAATTTCCACTATGATACTAAACAGGGAATATACAAATGCCGTGATCTCGGTTCCCGTAATGGCACCATACTGAACGGGGTACGTATGTCCGAGTCCAAGATAGCTAGTGAGACTCAGGATTTGGTGCACGGCAGTGTGATTGGTATAGGTCAGACCAAGTTACTCTGTCACGTCCACAAGGGAAACAGCACCTGTGGACTATGTGAGCCAGGATTATTGATTGAGACAACTTCGCCATCATACACAGCAGTGTCATCCAATACTAATGTTCTGTCCCATAAGGAGCAGCTGAAAAAACTCCAAAAGAAATACGGTCTTGAGAATGAGAGTAAGTGGCATAAAATAAAATTCTTATATTAGAACTACTATTTATCTAGATCTTGATTATTCTTCTAGAATTCTTGGAAACAAACACTAATTCTAATCCTAACTATAATGATCGCAGTGCCCAAAGACGGATTAAGGTGGGCAGCAGTACGGATAAGGAAAAGACCGAAGTGGCATGTGTCCACACGTAAATATAAAAACTATTTGTCAATTTGGAGTACTTTTAAAATGTTATAATTTGTATTCCAGAGAGATTGCTAGCTCCAACAAAGGTTTTAAAATGTTAAGCAAACTGGGCTGGCAAAAAGGCGACACTTTGGGTAAAAGCAATCAGGGTCTGCTTACTCCCGTAAGTGTAAACATCTGTAACACTTTTACATGCCACTTTTTAAACTTCTCATAACTAATTAATGCAGATTAATGTAGTACCCAATGAAGGCACTACTGGACTCGGCAGCGGTGAGCCAGGTTTGGCAAGTGCATCTCGACCTGTGGATAATCGCAAATTGGCCAACTTGAAGATAACACAGGCACGATATCAGAGGGCCAATGATATATTTGCATTATCGGATGAGAGCGATTGATATGTAAGTTATTTTAAATACATTTAATTAACATTTATTTACTCATACATTTTATGGTCATAAAGATTAGAGTATGTTATTAGAAGATGTTGCTATATAAAGTTAATCTATCAGTCAATTAATTAATATAGCTTCACTCGAAAGCAAAATATAAGATTTGCAAATTACATACAAGAAAAAAAATTATATTCTGAGTAATAAATAAATTAAATACATTCGCTTAGCTGTTAGCTTTTAACAAATCGTAAACAATCCGTTTATGCCAACAAATTTTTATAAAATAGTTATGAATTAGTTTAATGTTTAATACAAAAGCCTCTTAAGATATGATGTTTTCTCTAGCCACAAATGGGTGTCGATTTACATAAGCAATTATGTTTAATTGTTGTTACTGAGTGATCGCTGCTACTAATAATAATTGATGGTAATTTTGATAGTGTTAAAAAACAAAAATTCTCTAATACTTTGATCTCTTACGTGCACATTAAATAATATGCATATGTATGTATGTTTTTATAGTATATACTCTGATAAAGGATAATATGTTCGAAAAATCATAAGCACACATCCTAAAAATGGCGGTCCTAGACCCTATTGTGAATATATAATATAGAATTTTGATTATAAAAATATTTTTACATTTTGATTGAAAAATATCGAAAAAAGAATATGTGTTTATCATATTGAAATTAAATGTAAATCTTTTTAGAACTCCGACATTGTTTACTCTTAAATTACGAATTTCTGGTCTTTAAATCTTGGTATTATTTGGAATTGGCCCTATTTTATTATAGGACAGTCTTGATTTAAAAACATATTTTTATCAGAGTATCTCTAAATGTTTAAGTTTACATGCTTATTACGCACAACAAGAATCTTTGGATGCTGAAACTACACAGAAATGCGCTATATATGCTATATAGTATGCTAGTGTGGTTTATAAGTAGATTTCTCTAATTTGATCTAACAGGCGCCCGTCGCTCGGACGCCAATGAAAAATCCCGTGGCACAGGAATCCTTACGCATCTCGCACCACGAGTTGTATGTGTGGTTGTTGTTCCCACAGATTTTATCTGCCAGCAATTGCTGTAAAGAATGTTGGGTAAAGTCAAATTACATCCTTCACTTGGTTGTAGACTATTTATTACTCACCACCCGCTGTTGCTTACGGGAGCATTTGTAGCGGCAAGAGACGCAGCGCGGCAGGTGTGTTTGCAGGTCGACCAGGCAGGTATCCTTTGGTCCACACTTAATGTCCGCACAAGTGACGTGGTTCGCTGTAAATACATTTAACGAGTCAATCACTTTAAAAAATCTCCGCTTTATTTGATCAGAAGCTTTTGTGTAGGTTTCTTGCATTTTATGTCTGGTGTGATTTAATGGCTCTTCGAGCATTAAAATTACAAAAACAAAATTATAAGTCTTGCGAACTTTGGCAGCTGTTGTAGTGGCTTTTAAACTTTCAAACTTTTTTTCCGATATTTTGGCTAGCATGAGCAGCTGGAGGTATTCTTAAATTTAAGAGCAGTGATGTTAAATTGCTTTTCTGCATTTGTTGACATTTGTATTCAGCATGATTGCAGAGCATTGCAAAGTACAGCATGATCGTAAAGTCCCAACTCTTTCGTTGGTTTACAGCTGTTTTGTTATTTAAATTGGGTGTTGTCCTTGTTGTCGCTCCGGCCTGCGTGTCTGTCAATTTTCAACGCTACTACATTATTCACACAGGCAATGCCAACGTGTACACGTATCTACATACAAGTAATATATATAAAGAGCCCGCCCCACTCCTGACATGCGCAAGACGGTAGCCACATAAAAAAGAGTAACCAGCAGCTAGCATATGCAAGTTAAGGCAATCTGCGTTTGCGTCAGGCAGTCAAGCGAAAGACACGCTTTTTAAGTGTGTGTGTATCGTTTACATGATCTTCGGCTTGGAACTTGGCAACAATGTTGCAGCATGCCTTGAGGGCAAAGTGGTGCACAATTGCTTAGCGGGCAACGTGGTGTCGCTGAAAAGAGCAGATGCCGCTGCCGTTGCAGATGCTTATGTAGATTTCCGACAACGCTCCTCAAGAATGATGATGGTTCACCGCCTGGCAATTCGTAACCGTTCAAATTTATTAATTTCAACTACCAATTTTAGCTGCAGGCTTTTGCATCCATTTGTACAATGAATGCAATCGATTGTCCGTTTCCGCATCCCGATGCCCCTTTACTTTTTGATTATGATGGATATGTTGAACTTGCTGTAATGGCTTCGCCAGCTGATAATACCGTCACAATGCAAACCAACTGGAATTTGTTATGTTGACGTGGTTTAATCAACTTCACCGACAGGCTACGTCCGTCCATCCGGCTTAACAGGGAGCAGCAGACGCCGATACGCTGCTGCTGCTCGCAGGCGGAACTTATTGCAACATTGTGTGGCATGGCAAAAGATTCGTCGTGGTCGTGGTCGTGGGTCATATATGCGCTTCAGTATGTGCGTGTTTGTGTGTGTATATGTATGTTGCCTGTCGCAGTTGCAATGGCTGGGCTGTCTGACCATTTCGGCATTGCGTGTTGTTTAAGGTGATTTTAATACGATCGTAAACTTCAGTAGACGTTGAGCCAGACAAAAGTGACGTCGTGGAGTGCATACTCAAGGGATAAGAAGAGGGGAGATGGACAAGCAGACTCAACCGTACCGAACAAGCAGTTGCAATCACAGAACCAGTGTCCTTACCCCTCTTCATCCCCATTGCGAAAATGGCGTTTTTAATGGCTTGTACGTGTAGTCATATTTCTTGGGGCAGCAGTCCAATGTTTGGTTGTAGATGTGTGGCTGGTCTTTTTGGGGTCTTACAGGCTCGATCGCGATGCACATATTTATGTGAAAGCACACATACACACACATACGCATATACGAAAACCATAAACTTACTAACCATAAAGATAAAATGCTCAAAAACCAACAAGAAACACACACACGCACATAAGTATTTGAACAGCGAGTGTTATACTCGTTATGTTAACGTGTATGTATGTATATGTATGTATAACGCCGACAGATACAGTAACTGAAATGTAAGCACAGACAGCGACAGCGGTATAGACGGATAGACTGAGAAGCAGGCGCAGGAACATAAGTTGGCTTACTTTTCAGATCTTCAGGCAATTTGGCTACCAAATGCACACTTAATGCGGGCACATGGTTGTGCTAAAAGCAAAAGTGAACAATTGTTAATAATATTTATTTATTTAATGGGGGAGCATTGGAGGGCGTTGAATATCAATTAGAAAAGGTTAACATTTATTTCAATTACAACAGAACAGTTCTTATAGAACACCTAGATCTTAGAGACTACAAAAGCTGGAACAGCAATTTTTAAATGCAAGTCCATGCCACTCCCCTTACCTCTCAAGGTGTAAAAACTGAAATCAAAAAACTTTTAGAAACAACCTGGCCTAAATTGGATAGAGTCTGCACCTATTCATATGAAAACATTTCCTTATATTAAATGAATGCGGGCCCCTTATGGTCGACGTCACGATTGATTAATTTTGAATTTTGATAATCGAGTAGTATTGGGGAAAGCTGCTTTTAGGTACCATGTTTTATATTCCTGCAGTTTCAGGGGGCACATTTTTGTGAGCAGCTGCTGTTTCTGTCATGGTTTTCAGGTATTTGTGTTTCAAGTGCTTTTAACATTAATTACAAGCTGTAATTTGCAACAAAACACTGCAATTAGCACGCAATTGCAGCCGGCAACCGCCTCTGACACACTAAACCAGTTTGGTCAGTCGTCTGTCAGCTATGTGTAGATATGGCGCGTCAGAATGCAACACCCGCCACGCCTTTAATTGGTTAGGAGACTGACAACATCTTGAAAGCTCTGGGGCAGCACAGGAATAGTATAAGCAGCTGACCGTAGGCGGTCAGTAGCAGCGGCAGCGTCCATTCGCATCAAATCAATTGGCAATTGGAGTCGATCAATCGCATTGTTATCAAGAAATAAGTAAGCATAAATTATACCTAAATCCATCTCAGTTGTTGTGGAAGCGTTATAAACGTTGCATAGCAATAGTGGCAGCCACAGCGAAAACAATAGCAGCACCAACAACTATAACTACGGCGGCTGCAACTGGCTAATCAAATTGCTTGCAATCATGGAACCGTATAAGCAAATGTAACAATTTCAGTCAACAAATACCGAGAGCAACTTAATATGGCTACAGTGCGACAACTGCAACGACGACAACAACAACAACAGCTCCGACAACAACTTGTGGTTAGGAATCGGCTTGAAGCCTGAGCCGAGTCAAGTCAATCAAATGCAAAATTGCGGTTTTGCGTTGATTGTAGTTAATTTTGCACAGTCGCTTGCGTTACCAGCAACATCAAAAACAGCAACAACAACTGCAGCAATTGTTGCCAATAATTTACCGAACCAGCAGTAAAGTTTCCAAGATATTTTCAATTAATTTGATTGAGTTTTAAAGCTTATCAATCATCAAAATACAAATTACATACCTCGACACGGTCCCGGATACGCCACAGCAATGGATCGTCCAATTTTGCAAATCATACGATTTATATCACAAGTGCTCCTGTAAGTCTTGCCATCCACCCCGCACACCGCACGCTCCTCTTCGATATATGCCTCATCCGGGTCGTAAGATCCGTTCCCATCATCCCATGGGCAATCAATATTGCATGTAATACAGTGGGGCATCATATATTGATCCTCCACACAGATTAAGCCGTTGCGACATTGGACACCGTTGCAGCTAGCTATATATTTTTGAAATTGAGTAAAATAATTGAAGTTTAGTACAGATATACGTTGAGAAATATTTTTTGTTTAACTATTTTATTATCAAACTTGAATTCATTTTTTTTGTACTGTTCAAGTACTTGTACTGTTCACTAATTATCATATTTGAATTATATATCTTGAATTCCTAGTTTTATGTATTTATTTTTCGTATGTATGTTGCTATGGCTATAAACTGTCAAATTTATCAGTGCACAGAGCCCGTTTAAATGCCTTGGCGCCAGCTCTGACACTTGCAAAAAATTGCACACATTTTTTCGCTCAGAATTACGAGCTGGAAAGTTTTATTAAATGCAATTGCCAGGGGGAGCGGCGTGTGGGCCGAAGTGAAAAAAATCTGCATTGAGCAACTTCAGCCATGGCTATAGCCAAGATTGCCGATTTACCATTACACATTCCAAAGCGCTGGAGCTGCAACTAAAGTCAGCCGAAGCAAAAGCTTGTCGTCATTGGCACGCGCCAACATTAGAACGTTGCTGTTGCAGTTGCTGTGACTGATGCTGTTTCTGCTGCTGCCCCTGCCACTGTCTGGTAACAGTCAGTAACAGCATGCGAAAGGCCGGTGCTTGCGGCTAATCCAACAAGTTCTTTTGGCCATTACAAAAACACTTGGTTCCCCATCGTTCTTGTAAATTTTTATTGATCATTTGAGCATGTTTGTGAGTGCTTCCTGTATCATTAAATTATTACACAATATTGCGAATCGGTGGAATGGTGGAAAGAAACGTTCGATCGCTATAATGATCGGCAGTCAGTAGTTGAGTGCAGTGCGACAAGTTATTGGCCGTAATTGAAATGTGCAGTAATTTGTCATTTTATCTTACTGTGAAGCTGCTACTTTTTGACATGCCTTCGCATACAAACTCAAACTTTTATCCAAAAATTGATACTAGTATTGATTTACTAATTAATCAAATGATTGATAAGCTTAATATCTTTCTCAAAACACTACTCGTACTAGTTGATGATGCATTTAAAAAAAAAATACTTATAATGTTTAAAAAATTTGTCTTTCAAAGTTGTTCGTCGTTAGACTGACGGACTTTAAGATTAAGATTTTAGGTTTCTTTTAGATCTTGTGTACTTACTCTTGCAGTGTCCGCGATAAGCAACTTCCAGTTGGGCGTTGTTTGTGCGACAAGCACGCTTACGCAGCTGGCATTCAGTGTTGTAGGTGCGACCGTCGTTGCCACAAACCGGATTTGTATGTTGTTGTTGTTGGTGCGACTGCGACTGCCACGAAAAGTAGAATAAAGCATTTGCAAAGTGTATGCTTTGCGCCAAGCAGTATGCAATGAAATATGCTCACTTACCACAGGCGCTGCCTTATAAATTCCAGTCAGAAATGTTAAATCATCTGTATTATCCAAGCGGCGGCGGTGGCTGCTGCTGCTGGTACCCGATGACGCAGCCGTTTCACTTCCGTGTTCAGTCAAATGCAGACGTCGACGTGCACCAGTCCCAGACGTTGTGTTATTCACTGTCAGCAATATGCCTGTTGCTGCTGTTTCAGCTTCAGCTGTGCGCAGCTTATCCTTGTGGTTGTTCTGGTAATTGTGCCTGTGCTGTTGCGATCCATCCTCGTATTGTTTCTCGTGATTTAGAACATGTTTCTGATGCTGATGCTGATGCTTATTTTGGTGTTGGTGTTGGTGTCTGACTCGAGCGGGAGCATTGTCTTTCTGTTGCTGTTGCGACTGTCTGCTAATATCGTTGGCGGGTTCATTAGCATTTGCAAACTTCTGTCTAGACTGAGCTGTCTGCGCAGGCGTCGTGGACGAGTCATTGGCTCCTGTCGCCGACGCCGACGCCGTCACCTTCGCTGTTAGCGTCGTCATTGATCTTGTTAAGTGTTTGCCATAGCCATTGTTGTTGCTTTTGTTGTTCTTTCTATGTCTGCGACGTTCGTATGCAGTTTGCGGCGACAACCCCTCCACCTGCATCTGTACTTTGCCACCGTTGCCCTCCATTTGCAATCGTCTAGTTGTCGGCTGCTCTTGCAAATTGCTGCTGTCTATAATCAAAAGTCTTCTGTGCTTTGTTTCGCCGAGCATTCCTTTTCCATGACTGGCTCGCTTTGGCATTGGCTTCTCTCTTTGCTGTTCATTTCTTTGGTTATCAGTACAATTGCTGTTGTTGTTGTTGTAGCTGCTGCTGATGTTTTCGCTTTGTTTTCTCTGCCGCTTGCCGCCTTCTAAACCTAAATTAATATTTGTAATTCCGCTACTTAAACTACGTAACCCACGCGGCGGCGTCGATGGAAAAAACAACTCCGATGGTGGAGATCCCACCAGCGTCGGCTGCTCTGAGGAATTGTGTTGTTGCTGCTGTTTATGCGTCCGTCGCAAAGAAGCGCCACATTCAGGTGCACACACACACTTAGGCCGTCCTTTACGTTTCACGCACTTCTTGTTTGGCCCACATTTAAATCCTTTGCAACTTTCTAGAAAGTGAGTAATTGTAAAATATATTTGACTGCTGTTCGTTTTCAACAACATACGTATATGACTTTAAGCAAATCTAGTTGACTCACCAATGCATGGCACACACTCCACGCCTCCTCCAATTGCTGTGGCAAAGAAATACTCCACACTACTCAATTCGCGATCCGTATAGGAGAATGTCTGGCTAACGCCACAGCAATCAGATTTGGTAAAGTTTGTGGCAAAGATCTGATTGCATTTACCACTACCAAGATGAGTCTGCCAACAAGTACCAGCTGAAGTAGAAATTCCATACATGTTATTGGATACCGTTATATGTAAATCTCTGAGAAATCAAAATACTTTTTAATATTCCCTTTTTTACTCATCTATATGCAGAGTATTTACTAGACGGATATATTTTTGCGCCAATTCTCTGCCTCTAAAAGCATCCGTCCGAAATGGATTTCGGACATTAAACTTTCAGCAATGTTTTGAGAAATTGCGTCATTTTTGCTAAATGTATCACATTTATTGTTCACTATAAATTGAATGATTTTCCAACCGATCTGACAATCTGGCGCCACTTTTATAATATTCGATAGATTTTATCAAAATATGTCTGTGTCTTTGGCAGATCAGTAATCACAAATTTAATTATAGAATGAGCAATACGATGTAAAATGATAGAATAAAATGTGACTTAAGGCTGCCCATTGCAGTTACTTACCCGAAGTGAGCCGCATACTGAGCAGCAGTGCAATTAACAAAGTCATCAATGGCAGTCTAGACTCAGACGTCGGCAACATAATGAGTTTAGTTGTTGTTTGTGATGTTGATGTTGTCACGGAGTGTTCGCTCTCCTCTGGACTAGAACTAGATAGAGGTGACTGTTGTTGTTGCTGTTGTCGTTGCCGTTTATGCTGCTGTGGCTGCTGTTGTTCACGTGCCGTTGACACATCGTCATTAGCGTCATCCTCAGCGTGCGTAGTCCGTGGTTGTGAATGTCTCACTACGACGGTCGCATTGACGTCATGGTCATGGCCAACGTTCATATACGCTTTCTCATGATCATTGGCATTGGCAATAATGCGGCCAGCATAGCTCAAGCAATTGGCTACTGCCTTCAAAACCTTCCAAATGATTACTATAAATAAACTTAAAATTGTTCTACATTTGCGGACAGTTGTTGCTGCTGTTGTTGGTGCTGTTGCTGTTGCTGCTGACGTCTTCGTCTTTGACAATGTTGCCGCTAATTGGTTTGGTGTTCGCGCTTCCCAGGCAGGAAGTGCGCGCATTGTCAGAATAGTTCTGCGCTTATATTTGTAATTTGATTTTAGAAATGTCAAGCTATTCTGACCGTTTGTTTGATGCTGCAACATGACAAGGCAAACGGCAATTGATGAATGCTGCAGAAACAATATGAGAAAATATAAATTTAAAAAAAATCAGAAAGAAATATTAGCAAAGGCTACAGTCGACTGTAAAACACCCTTGCTTTTATAGACTAATTAATATGAATGCTTATTAGATATTTTTTGAACGGTTGATGCTGTTCAAATTTAAACTATATGGGCTCTACGTCCGTTTTTCTCTAATGAACTTTACTTACTGTCTAAAAAACGTTCACATATATATATGTACAAATTTCAATTAAATAATTCACAAACATGTAAGTACTTTATAAGGGCTATGAGGTAGGCCGTGCACTTGAATGAAGCACTTGCTTCAAGCAACATGATGCAACCAAAGCAGCACGACAACACAACAACAGCCGCAGCAAGCTCAAAGAATTTGCTGAACAAAAAAGTATGGTAAAGCAGCAACAATTAAGTCTGAAACGTTGAGTTGACATTGAGCAGGCGGTTTTCAAAATGCGACTACTAAAAATAAAGAACCTGTTGCTGTCGTCGTCTCCACTGTCATCGCTGTTGTCTGCAATGTGCCCGGCTACAACGCAGACAAGCCGACAGACGGACAGACGAACCGATCCAGGTGGAGCTGGTGGTAGAGCCGGAGGTTGAAGCAAAGATTGAGGCAGAGGCAAGTTGGCGAGCTTTGGTAGGTTTGGCGCACATTGCAATCGCGTTTGTCTTCATCTACATCGGCGTCTTAGTCAAAGTATCTGTCTCTGTTTCTGTCTGTTTTTCAATCGTCTACACTGATAAAAAAATATTAATCTAAGGTTTACTGCAAGGATCGATCAGTGTTTCACTTATAATTTACAAACTTTGTTGCTTTTTCCAAATTTGTAGACCAAAAAGAATTTTTGGATTGAAGAAAATCTCTATTTTGAACGTTCCTTTTTATCTGTGTAAAATAAATATGTTTGTATTTGTGACTTGCATTTTGTTTGTCGCGCTAGTTCAGTATTTGTTTTATTTAGGCTGCTCCTGTCATCGTCACGACATTAAGGACGTGCTTAAGCTAACATATGCAGACAGCCTCAACAAAGTGATAGACAGACAAACAGACATGCAACAATTGCATTGTAGTAACAAAACGAAACGTGACTGGAGTGTGACTTGTGCAAGCGACTTTTAGTGGGCTTAAGCACCCTAATTTGGCCAACTTGGCAACGTCCTTGAGCTCAAACAGCAGTTGTCAATGCCTTTTCATCCAGATGAGTGCGGAGTGTGAAGTGCTGAGTGCTTGCAGCCAAAAGAGAAGTTTGAATATCAAAATTAGCCCCATCTCGCTGAGAAAACGAACTTGGGAATGTTTCGTGCTTTTTCGCTGACTCCGATTACTACCTTAACTAATTTTGTAAGTCGCCAGACATTTCACATTTCCTTGTAAGCAATTAATGACCTACTGCGTCATGGTTCATGTTCACGACCAGCACACGCGTGCAGTAAATGGCTAACAGCGGGCAACAGGACACTTCGGGTAAAGAGGTTCCAAAAATTATTGAGTTAACATGCGTTACGACATTTTATACGATGGTAGATTCATCGGACGGTCGGTCAGTGGATTTGTGCAGTCTTTTCCAGGTTAACCAGGCTTGCCAGACGCTGTCTGCACTCACACAAACACACTCATAGTGGACCTCGACCAAGAACAGCACAATGCACTTGCATTGGAGCTGCATTCCTGTCGTACCTCGTGCAAAGCGCTTGGCTATTTTTAGACCCGACGCAGTCAGTAGGCTTTATAATTCTTGCTGTTCTTTGCTATCAGTAGAAGTGGAAGTAGTTTTCCACTTTTAAGCTATTTTTTGTTTTGTTTCGACTTTTGTTTTTATGGATTTAGCTATATCATATGGTAACTTCTGGACATTAAGGATTTCGCCATAACTTGGCTCAAATATTTGAAGTGTTTACTGTACTCGAAATTTTTTTTCGCTAAGATGCTTGAAATTCCTCACTGCTTACAAGGCACAGAAAAAAAAAATCAACAAAGCAACTGCAGCAAAAATTAGGTTTGAAGGAGCAGAGGAATCGACAAGAGCAATAACAACAGCACCAACAGAAACAACAAAAATGCAAGGAACAGGAACAGCAACAGCAGGAACGGCATAAAATGCATTCACCTCAAAGGCAAGCAGAGCTTAGTAACTGCATTGCCAAGCCCCAATAACAACACTACAGCTGAAAGTATGTACAAGAGTTATATATGTATGTATATGTATACGTATATACATATATGTACATACATACATATGTATTCTTATATAGCCAGTCTTTTTCTTGATGCAGTTTGACCGTTGGCCGACGTCGCCTTAAAGACCTGTTTTCATGTTTTTTGGGCATTTATTCTGGATTTTCGCAAAATATTTTTTCTACTTTGTTGTTTGTATTGAATTGCATCCTCTGGTGTCTGTTGTTGTTGTTGCTGTCTTTGTGCTGCTGCACTGCACTTCAGCAACAAGTGCAGTAAATGCTTGGACAAAGCCAAGATACAACACCACTGAAATCAAAATCACAATTTGAAGGTCAAAGTTAGTTAACCTTCTATTAGTTAACCTTCTATTATAGCCAATAATACCAAAAAACTAATTTAATGCAATATCCATGTGTATTCTAAGTAAAGAAAATACTGACGATTATTTTAATGCTGAATCGCAATGTTAATTATTGAAGCGGACAAAACACTTCATTACTTCAATTTTATTCTTAAAATTAATGAAATATGTAGTATTCTGAGCCAAGAACTTTGGGAAACCAGTATAAGTTTTTTCTCTGTGTATGCAAACAATCTCAACTCCAATCCCCAATTTTGTTGGCATTTCTTGTGTCCAAACGACTTAACCCCGAGACTGTAACCATTTGCGCAGCTTCCTGCTTCTGGTGTGGTAACAAAGTTGCCGCGATTGCGCAATAAGCGAGGACGTGAATGGTGCAGACAGACGTGAACCCAACATCGTCTCCCAATGCCGACCCAAGTTATTTTTAGCGCACTTCGCAGTTTTACGAGTCTCTGTCTGAGTCTGAGTCTGGGCCTGCGTCTTTCCCTCTCACAAAATGATGTGTCTACCACAGTATGTAACTGTGTGCGTGAGAGAATTAGTGCTGGATCAGACCAAATTGTAGAGCTTGGCATAGGACTTAATTCGAAAAAGGGTTAACCGCGTTTTTGGTTTCATAAATAACAAACTAAATCGGTTTGGGCAAAAGCAGTGACAGTGCTTCTTTGGAAATATATTTGTCATTTTCGGCGGTTCAAAGTCCATGTGTTTACTTTTGTGTTGATGCGAAGGAATAACAGGAAATTCCTTTCAGCAAACTCATCAAGCTAAAGTAAACGGCGTGTCAAATGATAAGTCTTTTGGTTTTTGGTGCGAGATTAATGACATTTTGATAATGCTCCACCTCCCTGGTAAAAAGCAAGTCTTGCCTCCACCATCTATCAAGCAATTCCGCCCACTTACGCATACACATTTGCATATTTCAGCAGCAGCAGCAGCTCCAACAGCAAACCGTCAACGTCGTCGTTTGTTACGCAAGCAGTAAATTTTCAATAAATATACATAAAACAGCAAACAAAACAAAACCGAACAGAACAAATCAAATCGACAACCTCAAAGCCACACAGAGACGCGACGGTCAATCGAACGGGCAGCGAGGCAACTAGGCAGCCAAACCGACGCTGTCATTGACGCCGACGCTGATTTTGACTCTGACGTTGCCAGCGCATATTTGTGTCTACGTTTGTGTGTCTGCGAATCAGGCGAGCCTCCCACAGCAGCCAAATACATATGCAATTGCAAACCACTCACATGAATACAATTTATGTATGTATATGCAAGTAGCGGCAGTTGTTGGTGTATCATGTGAGTCTGGAGCTCTGTGTGATCCATTGGTCGGTTGTTTGTTTTCTTTGCGCTCGAACGTCACGCGTTCGTTTGCATTACACATACGCAATGTTGCCCGAAAACCGACACTCCAAAGTGCTGGGCACATATTTGTTGTTTGTGCTGTTCCTGCTTCTGTTGTTGTTGGTGATCTAATGCACATAGACGACAACCACAGCGGCTACGACAACAACGCCTCATTAACGCCAACAACAACACCAAACTTAACTCAAGTAAACAGGAAATCTGCAGGATTGCAATAGCTGCTTCAAACTTTAGAAAAGCGCGCGTTTTTTTCTTTCTCTAGATTTTCTTTTCTTTTTGCATTGCTTATGTTGTTATTTGTTCGCTTAGTTGCGTGAAATTGTTGTTTACGTATAATGTTAGCTTTTTATCCTCCCATAGAGTTTAACAGCTGCTGCTTTTGCTGTTTTCTTTTTTTTTTTAGATTTTTAGCTTGTTTTTGCCTTCTATTAGGTTTTCACTGACTGTCTGCAGCCAAAGAGCATAACAATACATAAAAGAAATAAACCAACTCGTCGACGCGGCAAATGAAAATAAATATGGTCGCTCATGAAATTGGATCTGTTATTGAGTCTTTCGATAATTTTGTTGACAACTATGCAAGAATTTGTTATTGTCTGTGACTTTCAACTATACGTGGAAATATTCTATTTGCATTTTAATAAATGGGAAATTGAAGTGAAAATAATGTTGATTGAGCCAGTTCTATGAAATCTGGTCGCCAGGTTCCTACAAACTCCCAACCACCGTTAAGAGCAAATAAAACTAACTGCTTTTGTGAGATTAATAATTTAATGTAAATGAAAAATTAGGTTGAAATATTATAAACTCCTTCTTACCTTCTTGTGTTGTTGAAATTGTTGAAAATTTAAATATTTTTTTTAAACTTAAAAAGTGTTATACTTTTTGTTATTAAAATTGCAGCTTAATTTACATAGAACAAAAAACTATAAGCATAAAGTTTCTTATTAGTGATATTCTAAATATGTAAAGCTGTGAATTATCATAGATGCTAAAGTATTTCTTATATAGTTCTTGAGCCAAACGATTGACTTAAATTGCAAGTTAATACTTTATATTGTAACTATTAACTTTGTTTTAATACATTTTTAAAATCGCGCTCTTAGCAATATTGACGTGTACTTGATTTATTTATGTTTAGCACAAATTTCCCGGAACACCAACGTAAAAATGTATATTATTTTAAATGTATTTATGTACGAATTTATTTAACAACTTTGCACAATTAATTCTAAAACTTTGCTACTGTTCATTCAGTTTAATAACCGCGACACTGAAACACTGAAGACTGTTAATTTTATCCGTCTTGGGCAAAAGCGAAACATGCGCCCCAACTGATGGTCGAAAGCCGACTGAAATTTGAAATCCAAAGTTCTCGTTTAGGTAGGAAAAGAGCCAGCATGAGGGTCGGAGAGAGAGCGAAATATTGAGAGCGAGAGAACGTTCGCTGGTAAGGTTTGGGTGTTTCCGAATTGGTCTTTCTCAAAATATTTTTACTTGTTGCTTCAATTATATAAATTTTTCTTTAATTTTCTTCTTTTATTCTTTCTTTTAATAATTAAATTTAAGTTTTGGCGGCAAAGAGAGAGAGCAATAAGAAAAGGTAGCAAAGCACAAAGAAAGAGAGAGAGAGAGAAAGAGAGAGATGAAACCTGCCTTGTTGCTATATATTTGTTGTTAATGTTGCTACTGCTCTTGCATTTACTTGCATTGCTGAGCAACAGCTGATGTTGCCCGTGACTTCAAGTTCTTTTATCTTACATATTATTATCCGAATGTGTGTATGTATTTCCGGCTGTGTTGAGAGCAACATTTTCATTTTGTTAACTGTATGCGGTGGCTGGAAAGCCATGTGGCTCATGGCTATGCTGCGAACATTGGCTTACACTAAACATAAACTTTAAAATATCTTTGGCATTAACTATCTATTGTTAGCAAGCAACAAACGACTTCCAACTGGCAACGGACGACTATTAACTGACAACTGTCAACTAACATCTGGTAGCCAAGCAAAGCAAATTCTTTATGGCACACACAGCGTCATAACTTTGATCTAATTGCCAGATATTTGAAAAAAAAAAAGCTGACCATTGTGTAGTGTGGGTCTGTGACTTCAGTGGCAAAAATTAAGAAATTTTGATGAGCAACGGCAAAGCAGAGTCATACTGAATTGAAAACTCGCTCTTTGAGTCCTGTAGTACGAAACGTCGTTAAGCGTTTTATTGGCCAATAGCGTGTCGGGTTGGCATTAAGACCAAGTTGCAACTCACTGGCTGTTGCGCTTAGCCTTCCCTTTGGAATCATTAATGGCATGGACTTCAATAGCCAAAGAGTATGTGTCTGTCACAATTAAGTGCACTATAGGGGAACTTGAAAATCAGATATAATACACACCACTCAATATAATGCAAGTAAAATAAGCTGCCCAATTGTTATTTAGGATAAAGTATAATAAACAGTCCAGAAATCAATGGTTTTATTTTTAAACAGACTGCAATAGGCAATTGCATCGATATTGCAACTTTATATTGAAAATTGTTGTTTTCTTTGACGTCTTAAATTTTTATTTATGTAGTGACATTGCAAAATTTCTAATTTATGAGCGAATTTCCCATTCATCACATAATTGAAATTGCTTCTTCTTCTGTTTGTTTTGATTTCCGGCCCTCGAAATAAATCAAAATGCAGCGTTCGGTATGCAATGCACATCAAAGTGAAATATTTGGTTTATTCTATAACATTTGAACTGAAACGGAAATGAATCAGTGCTGAGTAACGATATTAATACATTTACTTAAAAGATATACACCATGTTTGGCATAAGATATTCACCATGTTTGGCATAAAGTGAATTCTCTTTAGGTCACTTACGTGTGTGGACCGTATGCATTTTATTAGTTATCAGTTATTCCGTTAAACGATATCTCACATATCATATCAAATGAAATGGATTGTTGACATCAAAGTGGCTTTAACCACATGCTATTTGTATTTGAAGGACCTTTTTGGTTTCTCAATCTCTTTGACCATTCAGCTTTTGTCAATTCGAGCACACGTTTCTCACGCTAATTAGTGCACCACACCTGCAATGTTGCACGGCTGTATGACAGAAAGGAGCACACAGGGGACAGTTGGAAGTTGGACAGTTGGGGGCAGCTTAAGTGACGACAATTTGCGGTGCCTCAAGGATATTCGATGACAAAAAGAAATTGTTTTGCGTTAAGCTGTCTGCCTGTTGTCTCGTCTAGACTGATTTCTATGTAACACCCTATGTATTTGCGCCTCTGTGCATGTGCATATGCATGTTTGTGTGTGCCTTAGTCCGCTTAGGCTTGTTCTGCTGTCGGCAATTTACATCAAAGCAAAAGCCATTGCAATTGGCTAGACAGCGTCATTATAATCCTTGTTAGTCAATTTCGAGTTGGACCATCAATGTCTGTATACATATGCAAATGCATACTTCAATACACATGTATGCACATAAAAGAATATCTTATGCAACAATCTTCATGTGCTTACAATTAGTTCACCTGTGCATAAATAAATATATCCCATTTTGACATGCAGCAGGTAATTCTGCATGTAGAAATGCATGAAATGTAGAACACAAATCAACTTAACGTTATATTAAAGAAAATAAATCGAAATTTTTTAAATTAATAGACTCTTAAGGACCAAAACTATCTTGTTGCTAGTTGGCGAGTCTGAAGGGAAAACGATTTTGTCAGATATTGACATCGGTTTAAGGCTTTAAATATTATTTGTCAATTCATAATTCGAATCTCAGTTTTTTGTCATAAATGTCAATGGGAAAAAAGTAAATATAAAATTAATTGGTCCAAACCTTAATTAAGTTGCCAAATTAAATTATTTTAAAATAATAATAGCCCAAACTAAACGGCAGTTAAAAGAAACAAACCAATTTATAACTTCTATAATCTATATTATTATTATTTTAAGTTATTAATTCAATTTTTAATATCTTTTCAGGACAACCTTCTTAATGGCCGCTTATAACTTATGTTAATTTAATGAACGAAATGTATAAAAAATATGTATGTAAGATATTTTTTGTATTTTTAAGTCGTTATAAAAAAATAGTTGCACTTGGTTCAAAATAAACACTATTTTAGTAAAAAGAAATGTAGCTAAAATGCATATTAATTATAAAAAAGTGATAGGACTATGGTACGATTAAAGAACAAATGAAAATCAAAATTAAAATCGACATGTTTTATTTAACCCCAAAGAGTTGTCAGCTGGGAACAACATATATTTTTCTAAGAAAATACCAGGCAAACAGAAATGTCGGTAGGTCGCCAATTAGAAAAATTTGCAGAACCAGTAGCATACTTTGGGGCTGTTATTAATTTACTAATTTAAAATTTCTGGCAACACTTCCATGAGCTTTTTATAGTGTGCCTAAAAGTATGCAGTTAATATGTTTTCGACTAAGCACTGCTTGCACTGCTTGCAAACCGGTGTGGTTCGGAACTTTGCTAAAGCTAATTTGCTGCTGGCAACACCCACACCCAAGTATAAAACCTTTAGCCAACTTCACGATAAAGATTTATTTATTATGATAATTACATGCAATAAATGACAAATTCAATAAACTGCGTGTTCCTTACAGTTTAATAAAATTTTTATTTATATTCACTGAACTGTTTTTATGTCTTATTTTATTATGACAATTAAACAGAAGTGCTTAAAACTTACAACTAAATGTTTCTTAATATTCTATCAACACATTACATTCTCGTAATAACCAACAATTATGCAGATCATTTATATATTCATTCTAAAAACACAATCACTCCGTATTGCGCCCCTCACACCTCACCCACAGGTTTTTTTTTGTTTAGCGGTTGCCTGATATGAATAGTAATAGCTAGATGCAGATCTTACAAAGTAACTACTGCATAAGATGTATGTGACGTGTAAATGTTAACGTGGCAAACGAAACAGACAAGTGCCATTGCACCCAACGCAGATAATCAGCATATGGGACGCTAAAAATGTAAGTTGTATGAGCGGTACATAAGCCGAATGAGTCGTTAAATAGTTCAATAGTAACACTTGTATTTGTTGTGAGTGAAATAGAGAGCTCTTGTTTCTTGATAGAAGTACGGCCATGAGTTAAATAATTTTTTATATCGTAAATGTAACTGTATCGTCACTTACAACGAGTAATCTGCGAAAAACATGTTTGATTATGTCTTTGACACAATAGAGACGCCAGCTGATGGCCGGATAGGCAACTGAAATGAAAACAGAGTGTATTACTGAGGGTTATAGTCAATATTGTTGCTGGCAGACAGCGAAAGTATTTTTTTAATTATTTCACTTGAAATGTGACATTAAGTAGGCGTCTTGCTCGCAAATGCCAAGTGATTTGGTCAACATTAACAGATATACATACCACGCACCTGGGACTGATACACTTTCGGTTTCAATTAGTTCAAAAACAACAGCAACAACAAAGGTTAGTTTTCATTCTTCTACCATTTATTTTTATGACACTGTCGGCTGCTAAAGGGGTTGTTCATTTGGTTTTATGGCAAGGGTTAAAGTGTCTGACATTGATTGGCATTGCACTCTGAACAATTTGTCAAAACTGCAATGCTTTATTTACGGACAACAAACACAATATTTTAACTCAATACTCGCCCTAAACGGTGACTCACTTAGGTAGATGTTGAGTTTATAAAAAATGAATTGATCGTGAACATCTGAAAGCGATACAAGCATATGCAATAATTTATTCAGTTTGTTATTATGCAGCTTACGCCTTGAGCGAAACCATATATAACAAGTAAGAAATCCTACAGTCGAGTGAGCCGACTGTCTAAGACCCCGTACTGCTTCTAGTGTGCAATTTTCTAACCCTCTGTTAGCGGGGGCGGTAAGGGGCGTGGCAATAATTTGAAATAAGCTTGATCTGCTTGACATAATAACTGAATTTCATTCTAAATTCGGTGCTTCTTGC
Source organism: Drosophila dunni (assembly GCA_018152125.1). Classification (NCBI taxonomy): domain Eukaryota; kingdom Metazoa; phylum Arthropoda; class Insecta; order Diptera; family Drosophilidae; genus Drosophila; species Drosophila dunni. Next base: position 21,606,994 of record JAECXC010000339.1, on the reverse strand, counting down.
TTTTGTAGCTTAAAAGATACAGGTGTTCATACGGACAGACGGACATTGCTATATCGACTCGGCTGTTGATGCTGATTAAAAATATATATACTTTACGTGGTCGGCCACGCCTCCTTCTGCCTGTTACGCACATTTCGCTTTTGACAATCCTAATAGACCCCTATACTATTATTTAGAGTACCGGGTCTTACAATACAGTATTTTGTTGACGTCAGAGAAATGTGCACCTGCATTGATTTCACTTCATAAAGTAGATGACACTTCCTTTCGTTATATACAAGGGCCCCATGGGTGACCAAATATGATACCGTTCAACTATATTATCACAGCTGCGTCGAAGGGCTACTTTCATCATGTGAACAACATAATTGAGGAGGGTCGGTTTAGAAGTCAACGTTTAGTTTGATTTAGATTAAAGTTATGTTTTGTGTAAACAAGCACATATATATATGTTGATAAATTGATAACATTTCTTTAGTAAATATAAGGCGGAGTTGTACATATGACAATGGGTCTGAAACTTCCGTCGCGTTTGGTGACAGATAATTACTGAGAATGAGTGAAGCCCATTGTAGACCTGATAAAATCGATTCAACAACACCAGTATTCTGCAAAACAACAGAACAAAACGAACTCGGCAACAGCAACATTTGTAAAGTGAACTGGAGTAAAGATCATCTCAAGGGCAGTACAAGAAGCGAAACGATGCTCCCCCATTTAAACATTCAAAACTCATTTTCAACAGTTCAATTTGCGCCTGTTTTGTTGTTTGCTTGCACATGTTGCAGTCGTTTCAAAAGCAGCAATTCCAGCAGCACCAACAACAGCAGCAGCAGCAAGAAAAGCGAAAGATATATGAGAAAGACGCGTGCGAGGGTAACCTTCGGGTCATGAACTTCAATTATGTGCCGCGATATTGTTCCCCGCAGGTGCAGTTGTTGTTGCTGTTAAAGTTTCTGTTATAGTTGTGGGGTGAAACAAACTGTGCCACTTGGCGTTTAGGGTGCTCTGCGGCATTGGCAAGCGCGTAATTGCCGTTAAATCAAGTAACGGGTTCACAATTATGCATTTTTTAATGATTTTGAGCAGCCCAACATAGCTAATAATTATTTATCTATTTTTTTAAGGGATCAAAGGGCGTCGCCAGGTCTTGAAAACTTAGTAAGGCGCACTAACATATCTCTGTCGTCACCGAAAAGGAAGATGCATTTACAGCAATCAATATGTTTACATTGGAATCATTTTACTAAACTCAAATAGGAGCATTCAATGCGCTGTCCTAACCAAAATAAACACAGATGTTTTTATCGCTTTTAACAGAAATTTGTAGTGGATTTTATTTTTACGTTTTCTAGGCCGATAACACTGCGCACACTACAGAACAGCTGAATTCTCTAAGGCTTTATTGTTTTATAATTGAAGTTGATAAACTGTAAACCTCACAAACGAGCATACATAAAAGCAATCACACACACGCCAGAAACAATTCAATAATGTAAATGCGACGGTTTGCAGCCTCTTATCTTCTTAGCTTCTTATCAGGGGCATGTGCACTTTCTAAGTGAACTGAACACTAACCCTCCTTATGTCGCGACACACTCGTAACTCGGTTCAATTTCATGTCACAGCACCATTTAGTAAGGGCGAACCTACCCTAATGATTTTGTGTGCTACCTCTGTAAATGTATATCGCTCCCGTTGATAAGCTTTACTTTATTTTTACAGTGCAAACAGACATACTTGCATATGTATTGACAAAGCTTTGAGATATGGGTCTTGTAATTCAGGCACAAACATCAACATAGTTATTTTTAAAAGTTTTTTTTAAATTTTCATTATGTATTAATTTGTTTCTACAAAGGGATTTTCAGATCTGGCGCTTTCCATCTCCAATCAGTAAACCATGACAATTACTTAGTAAAGTCAACGACACCAATGAAATGAATAAGAACCTGAACAATTCGGTATTCCGAAACTCAAGCCCATCTTTTATGCATATTAATGACATGTGCTCTTCATTTGCATGTTTATTGATTTATCAGTTTGCCTAGGGTATTTTAAATGCTTAGTATTATTTTTAATTGTACACAAATATGACTTTATGCGAATTTGGAAATAAAAGCGAACAACTCACCCAGCAAGAAGGAGTAATTTCTCAAAAGCTTAATTAGTAAACGGAATACTCAAGCTTCAAGATATGCACTGTGACAATCATGAAGGCAACACTCTTCGATTACATCTGTATCTGTTGGTATATCTGTGCTTGTGTCTGTTTATGTGGGTGCCTTTATGTGAAAGCGAGAGGACGTGCAATAGTATGGGACTGTATTTAAATGGGAGTGATGAGCCCAAGGGAAAGAACATTGTTTTGTATTCAATGGACAAAGTTGAGATGGCGACACATAGGACACAATTTATTTTGTATATATATAATTTTTTATGAGGCCAGTTTGATATTGACAAACTTGTCGGGTGTGTCGCAACATATGCACAGTAGTAAGCAACCAAAGCACAGCACAAAGAGCAGAATGCAGAGAGCCGAAAGCAGAGCCAATTGAGCTGACGTCGACGCGCATTTCAGTTCACTGTGAGCGGTCGTCGAGTAAACACACCCGAGTTCAAGCACATACGCGGCGGACACAGAGGCAAAACGGAAGCGAAAACGTACTTGTAAAGCACGCATGATCTCTTTAAGGCAGCAACAGTTAAGACTTGCTGCTACAGCACAGGCGCTTACAACATACGAATTTATTTTATATAAGTGCAATTACAGTGAAACAGTTCAAACGTGTTGCGAATTTAACTGGACAACGAGCAATAACAACAAATTAAATCAAACCGTGACAAGTTTTGGCTGTTTATAAACGAGTAATTCGTGGTCGTTATAATTTAGTAAAACATACGAGAACAAGACGAGTGCAAAAACGCGTGTTAAGCCATCAATTAATTTCAATTTATCATAAATAATTTCAGTGCTCATTTAATTGTGATTTATTGGCTTAATAAAGATATTTTTGAGAGCACACAATAAACAAATTCAATTTACTTTTAAGTGGAATTACGCATACGCAAACTAAGTTAAATATATTTGAAATCAAATTGAATCTTAACTTACGCAAACTAAGTTAAATGTATTTAAAATCAAATTGAATCTTAACCACAACTACAACATAAAACAACAACCAAGATGTGGCGATTATTTAGTTTGCTCATGATAGCACTGTTGCTACAGCTCCAGATGCATCCCGACACTATTGTGAATGCCTTCAACTACTCACCACGGGCAAATAAAGTTATACGTGCACCGCAAAATTTGAAATTGTATTTGCCCCAAATGCGCAGCTCATATTTCGGATACACACTGGTTATGCGACAGACCAGGTGAGGTTCTATCGACGCCTAGTTCAAATGTTCCAAATATTTTTGGCAAATATTTGATCAATGGAAGAACAAGAAATATCTTTTAGTTTTTCCCATACGATTCAACTAAACAGAAGTCTTTATGGAATCCAGGCTGTTCTCGCTTATATACAAATACATTCTCCATAATTTGCAGCTGTGACTTTTCTGCTTTATTTGCTTGCCCTCTTAAATTAAGCAATCAAAGACGTAGCTTCAGCTCACAAAAAAAGCACTTAAATTGATTTCTGTCAATTAGCATGTGATTCGTTTGAGGCTTTCGGCATTTAACACATTGGCTACCTTTTTGACCAAAACTAAAAGAGTTGCCAAACACTGGGATAGTTTGACAGCAAACGCAAATGGGTTAAATTTAGGTGGAAAGAAAATTCGATTTCCAGTCATCAATTTCAACTTAGCAGCTGCACAAATAAAATAACTATAAAACCAAAAAAACATACCTAATTGCAAAACATTTTTAACCACTCGAAAAGAAAAACAAATTTCTAAAAATAACACATTTCAACTACAATTGCCATCAATTTCAATTGCAACAGATCTCAACTCTCAGATCTAAGCTCGTACCACGGGCAATTGACAAACTCCAACTCTCTCTTCCGAGACGAATCTCAAGACGGTACGACCCACATTTGTTATGGATATATGTACTCGAATATACAACACACTTTTATATACCCCCAGCATTTACTTTGGCATAGAATTTGGGTCCGACAATGACATCACACCGAACTAAAGCTGCAAATAAAATGAAATCAAGTTTTAAAATGACGATAAAAAAGACTCTACAAGGAAAGTAAATTTGGGCAAGTCTAAAGAAGAATGACGATAATTTCACACTTACACTCTGCTACTCTTAGCACTCTTTCCAACATTTAAAGTATTCAAACTTTTTGACATACTCCTGTATGATACATAGTATTATAATCCACTATTATTACAGTTTTAGTTAAATTCAGAAGTCTGTAAGTGAGTTGAGTAAAAGTAGATCATCCAAGGAAATTGAGATTTTAAATAAAAAAGTATCTTAATAAAATATTTCACAATATTTCACTATTTTCCGCTGAACGTTGTTCGCAACTTGTGTCTAAAATTGGGAAAGAAGAGGAAGGTACTACGAACAGTAAAATAAGGTTAACAAGTTAAATCGCTTAAATTGTTTACATAGTGTATATCAAATTCGCTAGTTTTAAAATAGCTATTCTGTGTTTTTTATTGTTACTAGTCGCAGTCCACTGGTCCCTAAAATTAAGATCAACTACACATAATTATTTACGGAAATTACCCGTAAAATCACGAGAACCTGTAATTTATTTCACATCAATTGGCGTAAAGTTAATGCATTATAAATCTACTAAAAACTATGAGCACTCGCCATATTCATGGGATCCTCATTTTGGTTAATTGTCAAAACAGAACAAAATTTCCATTTAAAGAACTTTGACAATTCTGATATTGCTCAACCCATTATCAAGTTTCCCAACATTCTTCAAAGTACAAATTATCTGAGTTTCTTATTTCGTGATAATATTTCCCTTTATGAAGTAGAATCAAAGTGACTAATTCAAATTATCCGAAAACGTATTGTGCAGTGGAATATATTTCGATGATTCTTGGAGACATGCAACTACAACAGCTGCACGTTATAATGCATGAGCACACTGTGGTGCAAGCACCCGCACGGCATCAGGAACTTGTCAGCAGGGTTAGCACTGCGAAAATATTTTTAGACTCCTTTTTCTTGGTCATTAAACCCAAATCCCAAACGAACATGAAAATCAACAACGGGAGCAAAAAAATGCTTCGGCTGCTTTTGTTCTTAACCGTTTGTTGACCTAAGTAGCTTTTGCCTTTGTTGTGTTGGATATTCTTGTTGATGGATATGGCAGAAATCACAGCACGAATGAATTAAACTTTGTGTGGATATAAGTATATTCATTTTGTTCGCTTACTTGTCCACGTAAACCGTTGACATTACTACTTCCCTGTTTGTTTCCCAGCTCACAAAATCAAAGAAAGACATGACTCCAGGCATTTATTTATTACACACATACACCAACTATCTCCCTGTGAATGCTAAAGTTGCTCCAAGTATACACCAAAACTTTTGAAACTTTCACCACCACCACACAAAAATAATTTATATACATATATCCTAATAATCACATAGTCGTTGGGTATCTGATTTTAGATTGTATTTTTTGACTTGGAAGGACTAACATTTTCGATTAGCAACTCTGTTTTAACATTTTTCATATATTCAAAAAGGGCAACTTGAACTTTGTGCTCAGAGCAAGAGAGCTACAAAGAGCCATTTAAGCATAAACAAATGTTCTTAACACATGTTTTCGTATACATAAAGTAGTTTGTACCTCAAAGTGTACATTTTGAATTCAAAAAGATCTTATTTACGTGACCAGCAGTGTGTGTAATCACGGATTCCCTTCGGCCGGCGTCTTGTATTGTATATCTGGGTGACACATTACATGGCTTTTGAGTGAGTCATTCATTGCGCTACCTTTTTGTTTTGGGAAATACTCCAACTTGGAGCTGGCTTTTGGATGGTCAGTTATGAGTGTGTTAACAAAGAGTATTTAAACGAACAAAAATTAATATTATATTTGTGTAGTAAGTCTTAAGCTGTTAAGCTGTTCAAAGTATAAACAAATATTTGTTGAATGTTATGTTTTGTATGATCGCGTCAGAGTTGGAACGGTAGTCAAATGACATGAACTTGTTATGTGGCCCAAATGGTAATGCCTGTCAATATAATTACATTTCTTTGTTTACAAAGCGTAACATTTGATTGAAAAGTTGTTGTGGCTAATTGGGAGGCACCAGACGGCATCAAATGGAAAAAAAAGTGATTCAACCCACTGACTCAGCAAAACTAGCAGTCGAAGGGAGATGAAGTACTTAGTAGTACTTATGACCATTTATCTCCAAATAAGAGTATATAGCTTTTGAATAAAGCTTTGAATATAAATAATGAATATTAAATTAATAGTATAGAAAACTAATAAACAATTCATATTCCACAATCTAACAAAGAAGCTGATTAACCGGTTTTTTAAGCTTGCTTTGTTTTTTTTATACTGCTCTCTTATCAGTGATACGCAGCTAGTTGTTTTGCATACATATATAGTATTTATGCATGCAGTTCGTTTATACATATGTAATATGCAGTTGTGTCTTGAGCAATAAAAGCTAAATATTAAAATAAATTAAAAGAAAATAAAGATAACAATAAATGAAGCCTTGCGTATCTCACTCTATCTTTCGTTCGATGGGCAACGGTAAAGTGAGTAAGCTGCTCACGCTTCACCTGAATGGAACGAGAGAGATAGATATAGAAAAAGAGAGCGAACGAAAACGAGAGAACAAGAGAGCGAAGTTGCACTCGCTAAAAAGCTACCTGTAAGTTGCGGGAGGCCGCGTAACTCAGACAGATTCCAGTCGCGCTTTGGCTTTCGTGCGAGACGGTTGTGGTTCCAAACAAATTTATTTTATCGCTCGTGTGCTCTGTTCGTGTGTGCGTGTATGTGTGTGTTGTGAAGCAGTTGTGATAACATAATCGAAACTTGGCAGCTAATCAAGCAGCTACAACATTAACCCGTTTATTAATACATAATAATGGGAAATTTAAAGAGACAAGGTCGTAGGTTATTGCCTTTCAGAGTAAATGCACTGATCCTACTGGCTATCTTTCTGGCTGGCAGTGCAAGTGCCTACAACATGTCACCCCGCCCAAACAGAGTGATTAAAGATCCACAATTTACCCCCGTTATGCCTAAAGTGCGTGCGTCATATTTTGGATACACCATCAACTTGAGACCGCACGGGTAAGTGCCGTTTCCAAGATCAGACTTCGACTTTCAAAGCTTCAGGCGGGTCATCTCCCTGTCTCCCTCTCTCCCTCTCCGTTAGAGTAAACAGGTTGTCTTAGTTCGTGTGTGTGATTGCGTGCTTGGGTGTGTGCGTTATGCGAGCGGAGTGGAGTGGAGCCATGAGCTCAGTGATGATTCATCCAAACCGAAGTGGAGATCAAGATGGACGTAGTAGTGTCGCACGAAGGGGTACTTAAAGATACTACATATTAATCAATGGCAGCTACACTCACTTATACATTCCCACCTACAAATAAACAAAACTAAAGCCGCAGTTATGCAAATGCCTCAGTATTTTAATATTGCACGTTCGTTGCCTTTAAATATAAATGCAATACGTGAATAGTCAGGAAAAGACATATTTGGTTTCGGACTGTATTTCTAGCTAAAAGTTAGTCAATGCCAATTTTTTATCAACTCGATTTTGTGATAAGATTACAGCTGTGAGTGTAAGTGTGTTTCAGACAGAATTCTATCGTTGTTGCAAAATGGAAAAGTAGCGATGGGCGCGTACTTCAACTCTTCACGGCACGAAGTCTTCCCAGTTGAAACGAATAAAAAATATTAAATGGTAAAACAAAAAAAATCGTTAGAGTTTTCTAAAGTGCAAATACAGTGTACTTCTTTCTTTTCTTATAAGCATTTCTGAAATGCTAGTGAAGCGTTGATAATTTAACTTTGTTTGTCACAATGTTGTTTATCAAGTATACGCTAGGTATGCTCCAGAGATAATGTCTTTATCTGGTTGGTCACCACCTAACGACTCAACACAAACACCTTTAACTGAACACTGAATTCTATTTAGAAGAAAAGTCGACTAATTTTCAAAACAGAATCGTTCGTTTGATGATGCATTCTCAACACCCAATTGCCTTCCGCTCTATGACTAATGCAACTCAAATGTTTTTCCTTTCACTTACACTAAATATTATTTTCTGTTTTCTTTCTTCTGCAGTGTAATTGTGGGTGCTCCACAAGCTCAATCTACATTAGAAGCACAACGCAATGTGAATGAAACGGGTGCCATCTACAAGTGTTTACTCTTGAACGGAACGTGCAGTCCATATGTCTTCGATGGGCATGGAAACCGAATCTTTGAGAACAGTGAATACACATTTGACTCGGAACGAAGGGACTACCAGTGGTTGGGCGGATCAATGGATGGAGGAACCAAGGACACAGACAAGCTACTCGTCTGTGCGCCCAGATTTATAGCACCTTCTTCGAAAGATTACCATATGCACGGCATATGCTATTGGGTGGCAAATACTCTGGCCGATCAACCACAGAATGTAACAAAAATATCTCCGCTTCGACTCAAAACGGAGCAGGTAAAAGAGGACAACGATCACAGATACTACTACTATATATTGGCAGAACAGGGACTCAGCGCCCACGTTTCGGATGATAACGAACAGTTTTTAATTGGTGCACCTGGCATCCACACCTGGAAAGGTTCCGTTGTACGCTATAGAAAGGTATCTCTGGTAGATGATCCCTCGGCAAGTAGGCGTGACACAAGCAGCCAACGACGTCGAAAGACAAGGCAGGGAGGCGATTACATAGACTATGCAAGCCAAGAATCATACCAGACGGACATACCGAATCCGGATCGTTGGAACCAGAAAGACGATTCTTACTTTGGCTATGCCGTCAGCTCGGGTCACTTCGACAGTACCGATTTGAAGCGACTTCTCTACGTTGCCACCGCCCCGCAGGCTAACGACCAGTCCGGAGAAGCTTACATATTCGATATCCGCGGGTTCAACATTGAGAAATATCATGTGTTCAGAGGCGAACAGTTCGGAGAGTACTTTGGCTACGCGGTGCTTGCCGAAGATCTCAATGGTGATGGAATCACGGATGTCATTATCTCAGCTCCACAGTATTCATTCGAAGAATCGCACGATAATGGTGCCATATATGTGTTTCTCAGCAAGGGACGGGTGAGTAACCATAGCCTTAACGAAATATCTACTATCATTCATTTATCCTGACTGGCTGACTAATTTGTGCTTTAATCAACTGCAGTTCAATTTCGAGTCTAAGGTGATCCGTTGCCCATTGCCCATTACCGCCAAGGCACGTTTCGGCACTACACTCACCAGACTGGGCGATATTAATCACGACGGCTACAACGGTGAGTTACTTCATATATACATAAGATATTGGTTTGGGAATTCTTGGGCGGGACAATTTGTTTACCTGTTTCTCAAAGAATGTACACAAATAAGGGTGTCTCACTGATCGGCTTTTGACATGTTCTGAATTTGCAGATATTGCTGTTGGTGCTCCCTTTGCGGGAAATGGCTCAGTCTTTATTTACCTGGGAGGACAGCAAGGTGTACGGGATCAGCATAGTCAGCGTCTAGACTCACCTCAGACAGAATCCTCAAAGTATGGCACTCACATGTTCGGACACGGTTTATCGCGTGGGTCGGACATTGACGGAAATGGATTTAATGACTTTGCGGTTGGAGCACCCAATGCTGAGGCATTGTTCATATATCGGGCGTATCCGGTCGTCAAGCTACAAGCCAATGTTAGGTCACAAAATCGAGAGATAAAGCCTGATCAAAGCAAGGTGCAAATCACAGCTTGTTATGGGCTAACAACCACATCCAATGCTAACTCTGCAAAGCAACAGGAGATGGCCATCAGGATTGTCATTGATAACCAGCTAAAGCGGGTCAAGTTTTCACTATCGCAGTCCAATGAGCTTACTTTTAATGCTACAGCTGGCACAACACAGCAATGTCGAATCTTTGACTGTGAGGTGCGTTACAGTGAGAAGGATATATTCCAGCCAATTGAACTGGAGATGCACTACGAGCTGACCAAAAAGGTTCCTGATTCAGAAGGTAATTCTAGACTCCTAGTATCATTCTCAACTCGTTGCTTAATCCTCCCTTTATCCAGAATTCTGTGAGACCTGTGTGGCTGTGGATCCTGAGGATGCCAAAGTATTTACTGAGAAAATCATATTTAGCACGGGCTGTGCCACAGATGTTTGTATTGCCGATCTGCAAGTGACGGCAAAAGATCTCAGGTGAGTCCGAAAAATGTAAACAGCAGTTTCTTATATTTAACTTATTCCCTGGTTATTATTAAACCTTTAAAGCTCAAGCTTTATACTGGGAAGCGAAAAGGTACTGCGACTGACTTATGAGGTGACTAATCAGGGAGAATCCGCTTACCTGCCTCAACTTAACGTAACCAGCTCTAGCCGCTTAGACTTTGCCCAAACTCCCGGAAACTGCGAAGTCAGTGAAGCTGTCATGATCTGCGATCTAAACAATAGACGTCCTTTGGGTAAAGGTGATAAGGATAGCATTACCATAAGCTTTGATGTGAGCAGTCTATCGGGAAGCGCATTGACAATAAGCGCGGAGGTCTTTAGCACTGGTTTTGAGAAAACTCCCAGTGACAACAAACTGATAAGCTTGATTTCCTTAAAGGAATACACTGAAATAGATGCCTCAGGGTAAGAACTTTATTAAATTAAATAATTAAGATTACTTACACACCAATTGTATTCTTTTAGGGGCCAGAGTAGTCCACAGATCGACTTGGAGCATTACAAAGTCTCGGCAGACATAACCAACAATTACGAGATTAAAAGCAACGGACCCAGCACAATAGATGCTCTGGAAATAGTCTTTAACATTCCCGTTGCTTACAAAATATCAGGTTCCATGGCAACAATTCCGATCATCAATGTGAGCAATCTCACCACGCAGGCCACCTATGATTCTCAGCTGGTGAACATTGAGATCTTTGACCAGAACAACACTCAAATTATAACGAATCCCATTGAAGTATCGACCACACGCAGCAGTCCTGAGCGGAGTCAGAATGGAGCTAACTATGATGCCAGTATTAGTGGACATGTGCACGGAAACATGCAGGACTTGGACTCTGATTCCGTAGCAACTGCTTCAATGACTCGCAAACGTCGCGATCTTAAAGCTTTGACCGCAAATAGGGAACACTATGCTCGTATTACAAACACGAAGGCTCATGATTTGCTAAGTGAGGATTTCAAAGGGAAGTTGCCAGTAAATCGCACTATTGTATTCAACTGCAGGGATCCTGAGATGACCATATGTTTAAGGGCCGTAATGCGCATCTACAACTTTAAGCCGGAGAAACCAGTCAATCTTAATATGCGCTACAGCGTCGATCTTAATGAGATTAATTCCATCTTAATTGATCCTTGGGAGTTCTTTGCCATCCTCATTGACGTTAACGTGCACAAAGAAGGTGATCTTCTTGGAAGCTCGTTATCTATTAGGCGCAAAATTGATCCAAATGTAATTTCAAAGCATCAGGAGAAGAGTTTACCGATTTGGATTATCATTGTGTCCGTGATTGGTGGCCTACTGCTGCTGGCAGCCATGACCTATGGATTATACAAGGTGAGTAGTTAAATCAATTGGCAAATTTTAAATACATACTAATTATATACCATTTTAGCTGGGTTTCTTTGAGAGAGCTAAGAAGGATGAGCTGGACAAACTGGTGCAACAGAATCCGGTGGAGCCCGAGGCAGAAAACCTCAACAGCGAAAATAACTAAACTAAATATTGTGATAACATTTGCTCATAAATGTCCTTTAGATACATTCGACTTTGCGCATAAACATCACATTTAAAATGGTTAGAAGAAGATCGATACCAATACCAAATACGAAGATAATATACGAAACAGATCATCTAATGTATAGGTCATTAGACTGATGTGTTTGACGCAATAAATAATATTAATAATAAATAAAGAGTAGATTAAATTAAATGATAATCTAGGACCGCAAGGCATTGAATGCACTTGAAATTTGTTATTTCTCCGTAAATAAGGAGCTTAGGTCCCACTTAAGCCACATTGCCATTACATGTAATTATTTATAAAATATTATCAGTAAGAATCGTTGTTTAAATAGTTTTTCGTTAGTATTTAACAGAAGGGGCAACGAAAAAGACTTGAAACTTGTTTATATTATATAAAAAGACCGGAAACTAAAAATATCCAATTACTTTTGCTATAAATTGTACACAAAAATGTATCCTAGTATAGTATAAGATCAAGTATTAATAAATGGCATTTAAACTAAGTAATTGAATTAATTTCATTTCATTCAGTCCCACTGCAAAAATGTGAAGCACAGGAAATACCGAAAATACCGGCTTATAGTTACCATTATTATAATAAAATTTATTTCTTAAAATCAATAAGTACATATTCTAATTCTAATAAAATGCAAACATTTCATAAAGTTTTTAATATATTGTTTTTGAAACAAAAAATGAAAGTAACTTATAGCAGCACTTATTAATAAGCAAACTGTTGAGAACAATACCCGACTTGGCATTTCTTTATGATAAATATTTGTCTCTGTTCATCTATATATACAATTTGATTTGTATAGCACTCCCTGTAGTGGGTTGCTATTTGCAATTCTTCATCTACACACACGTACACACATATATACATATACAAAGACATAGACGTACATATAAATAAGTAAACTGTAAACTGTACTAACTAATTGCTCTGATAGACATACAAAGTACTTATCCACTCACAGAAATATACACAGTAAGTTGACATAGCTACTAGATAACAAGGACGTACCAATTTGAATTTGTCTTGAGCTAAATATCGAGGTGTGACGTTAGTTAATGTTTAAGTTATTTAGTAAAGTTCATAGGTTGAGTAGAGATATGTGAAATTGCATTTTATAAAGTATTTCATATGTATAACTGACTTAAGATAGATTGCGTAAATATTTTCCGCGATGGAAATAGCTTAATTGGTGGTGTTTTAAAAGGTGATTTCTATGTGTTTGTATTTACTTCTGTGAAAGAGAAATGCATGTTTTTACCATTTAACAATTTGAACCTTTAACTTTTAACACTCTTGTTGTATAATAACCTCAGTAATATATATGTAACTTGTAAATAAATACATCTTATAAAAATACAGAAAATCTGTGTACTATGTATTGTCAAAAATCATTAACACATATGTAAATTGCGTTGCATATACCAGGATTTGATCGTGTATAGTATTTATCATTTTGATATGCTCTGAATGATGACATAACTCTGAATTACATATATACATATATATATATATATATATATATATATATATATATATATATATATATATAGGTATCTCAACAATTTTAGTATAACTCTTTGCTTTTCACTTTCAAAGAGAAAATCGTTGAATAGTCACGATATTGAGCACAAGGTGGATTCACATTCACTTGTACAACTAACTTATGCTACTACACAGAACAAGATCGTGCCAAAGTAAATCTGATTTCAGCTTGCTTTTAGGATATCATTTCAATCATGAAATTACAATTATTCAACAAAATGAATATTATATTAAGTACGAGTTTTTATCTCTGGATCTGGAAGTACAAACATTAAAAAAACATCCGTACATAAATCTAATATTCCATAATCGGTGAAAGAATATCCAGGATTACCCTACATCTAACACCGTGAGGGACTGATTCTATTCAGGGAAAAATATAATTTTTTGGGTTGTGTGCTTATTAACTTGTATAAATTTGCTTACAGGCGAGGAGGCAGGAGGTTGGATAACATCCACTTCAACAGCAACATCAACTTTTAGACTTTGAAAAAACTGCTTAGCACATTGTCTCATTATATGGAGGATCCTTCTCTGATTCCGTGCTACTTTTAATATTGGACGACAGCTTGGCGATTTCGTCTTGAACCAAATGAGTACTAATTTGTGGTATCGCCAGAGCGGCATGGCTGCTCTTTACTGAGGAGGATGTGGTGGATAAGGCTTCGTAGTCACGGGATTCCTCGGTACTGGAGCTGCTCTCCTTTAGCACATTCATTCCCAGTTTACTGGTGTAGGGCGGCTTAAGACTCGAAATCAGTTTGGCGCCAACCTGTGCAGGCACAGCCCCACCAACAGCTGCTGTGCCCACCGCTTCAGCTGCAGTTGTTTCTGCACTAGTTTGTGCCGAGAGCGGTTTACCTTGGTCCAAGCTAAACTGTTTCTTTAGTTGCATTGGTCGCGTTGGCAGTGCTGGCGGTGCCTGCGACGTCACTGGCCCTGCACTCAGATCCAAAGAGCTGGAGCTGTCATCTCGCAGCCTTCTGCCATCGGCAGCCCCAACTGATGCTGTACGCTTGGGCTGGTAACGCGCCGTGGTCGCTCCGCCAGCAGCACCAACACTCATGATAATTCCAGTCGCTGAATGTGAATCACCGGCATCCAGTGATGGTTCAGCAGTCAATGAGGGTGTATCTATGTTATAGGAGCCTGTTTGCGACGTATTAGTTTCATTGGAGCTCTGCTTGATAAATCGATATGGATGCGCCGAGTAGTCCGTGTCCGTGCTGGAGTTCTTCTGCAAACTCTCGCTGGACTTTTTGAACAAACGCCCACTGCTATCGTAGGGAGGATTCAAAAAGTCGCTTGTGGCACGTGTAGGCACCAATGGTGATTGATACGTTTGCTGTTCCATTGATGAGTTGCGTTGCCAAGGACGTTCATGCTTCAGCTGAAATCCGCTGTTTGTCGCATGATGGGTACTGCCTGCTCCACTGGTATCACTGCTATCACCTCCACCGCCAGTGCCGCCAACAGCACCGATGAGTGCGCTCTCAGCTGAAGGCTTTGAAGGGGACAGCTCAATGGCTGTTTCCCTTCGCAACGGATATCGATGGCTATAGTCCACGGATACACCGATCTAAAAATTAAAATGTCACCATATATAATTTGAAAGCTTATTAATAGAGAAGTCTTATTCCTAAGTACCTCATAGGGCTGAACGCCGGCATCGATGGAACCGCGGGCCTCAAATAGACCCTCAAGTATCCGATAGTCGTTTTCTTCGCACTCCTTTAAATGTTTCTTCTCCAGCAGCGCAGCAGCCTCGGCACGCGACATTTCTGTCTTAGGACGATCCAAAGAGGCTGTAGGAATTGGAAGGAGAAAAGAAATTACTTCAGTATTCGTTGCAAACGGTGCATGCGGCAGGCAAAGTAATCGGGGTTTATGGTTTGGGCACAAGCAAAAGGCAATGAATTGATTATGCATTGGCCAGGTTATCATTTAGCTAAAAGCTATAAACACATTTCAATGTACGGTACCATATTTCTTGTCTTTTATCACTTGTTTAAATAGTGTAGTGGCGTATGGCTTTCTCGAGTCCTATATGTGTGTGTGTGTCAGCCTGTTCATGTTGGACGCAAGGCTAACTTACCTTTGTTGCTCTGAAGCGAGACCGTCGGAGAGGCAATCAAATGGCAGACGCTTTCCAGTTCGTCCGTTATCGATGTGTACTCGCTGTGCAGTTTCAGCAATATATTTCTCGAGGGTTTCGCATGCAATACTGATTTACCTAGAGTTCGGGGTTATGTTGAGATCAGAACAGTGTGCGGCGAGAGAGAAAAAAACGTGTACCTTCATACATGTTCAAAATTGAACCGGGCTGGCTCATTAAGGTAAATTAGAGCATATTTATGACACCACTAGTATTATTTTCAGGTTAGTGGCACTGTCTTCATTTTATGGGTAAAATTTAAGAGGTATCCGCAACTTGGTATATTTTATATACTTCAATCTTAGTAAAAGCCATTTAAATTCACTCAAAATATTGCATTTTATGGGTAAAATTTAAGAGGTATCCGCAACTTGGTATATTTTATATACTTCAATCTTAGTAAAAGCCATTTAAATTCACTCAAAATATTGCAGATAAATACTATTCTTTATCTATCATACAATTATTTGATTTGTTGATTTGTTGCAAAAGAAAATAGTATTGAAAAGAACGGAATAATTTAAATATCTCTAACTGCGTTTAAAAAGGAACTTTTGCAGACCACCAAGACTAATTTATGACTATTATAAACTAAAGGATAATTTTCCCAATCTGGCAAGAGGTATTGAACAAATATTGAATAAAGCCCACAGCTAAAACTCGTTTGAAGATTGAAAAATTTGTTAGAATGGTCGAAAGGGAAATATTTCGATTGTTGAATCAGTTCGGTTTAATTTTGAACAGAAGGTATGTATTTATGCAGTATATTGGATAAGAACAAACTATACATCATGAACTAGTTAACTCTTGTTAATGCTAATTTAAAGGCCAATTCGGTTGCTTGGATTGGTTGGTTGTTTGGATTAAGGAGTTAGTTAAAGGGGTGAAGGAGTGAAGGGGCATGAGAGGGTTAGTAACTAGAATTTTGAGCACATTTTTTAGCAGCTACTGCAATCATTTCTCTTTCCATCTGTCTTTCTTTCTCTCTCTCAATCGATAGAAATGTATGTACCTGTAGGAGGAGCTCCGCTGGCCAGTGGAGTGTCCTTATCACTGTCCGGCTCGGATTGAGTCAGACTCATCTGGCGGCGTGAGAGCGAGGCCAACTGATTGAGGCTTATGTGAGAACGGTTTATGTCCGCAGCAGTCAGCGAGTACGTCTCCGAATTACGGCGGCATAGCGAGACAGTGCGCTGTCGTAACGCCCGATGTCTGGCAGCTGTATGCGAAGAATGATACTTTTATAGAGGTTCAAACAAGGCGATGTTTCATGCTGATGCGACATAGAAGCGAGAACAGAACACAGCAAAGCAACACAACAGAAACAATAATTAATAGAAACAAAAGAGAAAAGCTATCTTTGGCACGCCAAAGATTCGATAACCGTGCAGATTAAACACACTAGAGTTACCGTCTAAGTTGTCTGATAAGGAAAGGAACTTTGGCTAAACGGACCAAGAATATATGTATGCTCTTGATAGGTGTGCCTAAGGGCTTCTTCAAAACATACAAAATTCGTGACAAAATTAAAAAAAATCAGCAGAATAAACATAATAACAGAAAGCGAAAAGAATATATAATAGAAAAGCAAATTACCCTCGAAAGTCATGTCCGGAGCCGCGTCATCGGAATTATCACCACCGACAAGAGTTTGATCGTCATCGATAGTGCCCATGGGGGTGAGCGTGTCCTTACTTTCCGTACTAGCACCTGTGTCCTGGCGTACAGTCACATAAGGTGTACGTTTTACCGTTTCACAGGTGGAGGGCCGTTGCGAAAGGGGCAGGTAAATGTCAGAGTCTGGCTCGGATTGCATTGAGACCTTGCGAACCACCTCGTTGAGGGTCTCACGTGACTTGAGCACCTCGTCGGGCTCCTCTGGCAGTGGCACCACCTCAAAGTGTGTGCCTTCATCCAAGATATACGCATCCGGGCGCACCTCGGTCAGCGAGCGATTGAAACGCCTTCGATTGTTAACCTGTGGTTCAACACAAAAGAGCGCAGTTTAAATAAGGAAGTAGATGAGATGAAAAGAACTGAACCGAACTCACCTGTAGTGAGTTTAAAGTAAGTGTTGCACTCAGTCCCAGTCCTGCGGCGATGCCACTGCTTCCAACCCCCAGTCCTCCTCCGGCACCACCACCACCGCTCCCAGGTCCGCCACCTCCGCCCTCATTATCGGACATTGATATTGTGCGCATACGATGCATTTCCCCCGGAATATTCATTGCAGAGCCACGTAAATCGTCGGTACCGGTAGTGTGTGTGGACATGAAGCGATGTATGACGCCTAGATGGGACAGTATCTGCTCAGCTGATTCCTCCATTTTCCGCAAACGAAATTCAATGTTCTGCAAACAAACCGTCGGTGAAAACATTTCAAAAACTCCTCAGTGGAGCAAGCTGACTAAGAAAGACCCCTCTTCTATATATGGGATTATCTTATACTTTGAGGGGTCGGCCGGACCTCTTTCACTACACTTGATGTTGACAAACCTGGTACTAAGTTATAAGTATTTTAAATGCCTCTGCTCTCGAGTGTATTCAATTCTAATAAAATCACCAAATTAAATTTCAAATGCAAATCCAAATTTGCATAACAACATCTTACAGAAATAGAGTGGGCCGCATTGGAAATTGAAAAAAGTATTACGCACCTGCACCGTGGCCGTTTGTATATTTTCCTTTTGATTGATGTCTTCGATTTTCTGTGACATGGTCTCGACACGCTCCGTAGTGTTCTTGACTCGCTCGTCGGTTGACTGGTTCAATATGATTTCTTGTTCATGGAAAAATCCCTCAACGCACTCCTCCTCAAAGTCATAGAGTCGTTCCAGATCGTCCTTTTCAAGGAAAAGCTTGAGACCATTGTCCCGCTGCACCTCCAATCCTATTTAAAAGGGACATACATAACAATCATTAAGCATTTGTTGATAATCAGATAACAATCACAATAGTTGCATTAGTTTAAAAACACAATTATCAAGTTGGAGTTCATTTTGAGTGCAGACGGCGACATTGCAGCAGGAAATAGAATACAGAATACAGAAATTTGTACATTATTGCTGTTCAATGGGGCAAAGAGCGTTGCTCGGATGATTCACTCACAGGGAACAAAGCTAAACTTGCTCATTCCGGGCTCACCTTTCGCTTTGCGTACACAATACTTGAGCAATGAATAAAAGTGGCAAAAGGCAATGAAGGGAGGCGGGAGTACGGGTTTCTGTTGGTATTCCATGACCACAGTGAAGCGCTGGAACATCCACACCTGCAAGCATGATTTGGTTAGCTAATTCTTCTCTCAATTCGTTTAGATCGTTTCTTGCCTACCTGATGTGACACCGAGTTTACTTCATTAAAAATGTTATTGAAAACGGCGATAAGCAGATTGATTAGCAGAATATTGGCAATCAAAAGATACATCGACATCGTAATCGGAGTTACCCAGTGGCCTGAAATTATATTAAGAAAATATATATATATTCAGGGTCCACACAATTAAAAACAAAGCTTGTTTAAAACGAAGAAACCAAGAAAAGAATAAAGAAAACTTTCCCAACAACAGAGATTGATATTTAATTAGTGCACAAGTAAATAAGGTAACCCACCCGTCACACACGCTGGTTGACGTGGATCCTCGCCACAGGGTGGATCGATATCATCGGCAAACACCTCTCCGTATAACATAAAGTAGGGTTGATAGGTCACCTGTAGGACGATAAATTAAAAACAGGCATCATTAAAGGGCAACTGCTGGGGAAAAAAATGGCCAAGAGTAATTCAATTTGGGCCTTTGCCGGCCATACCAACTGGGTCAACATTTATGCAAGTTTTACACATCAACACAGACAATTTTTGCTGGGGATTCTGACAAGCGAGTGTAAATGTGTGTGGTTTGTGTGGGAAGGGGTAGCTCACATTAAACCGTTTCTTTTAGTCCTTCATTAGCATTCGAAATGAGTTGGACAGGCTAAAGCAGCGGGAGACTATGTTCACAGAGTTTTCATCAAATAAATTAATTAATCTTTGACAAATAGCAAATAAAAAGCCGGTGCAAGTTAATTATTTTAAACTTAACAACTATTAAATTATTTAAATTTAAATGAATCAGTAGAAGAAACAGATACAATGGCAAAATTGCCAAATATACTTGAACTTCTTTTTTATTTAAGCACCGGGTATCTAAAACTTAATTGAAGTTAAATTACAGATACACTATGAGGGTACTGTGTACTAAGCTTTAACTCTTGGTGCATAACCCAGGATTGCAGCCGTATGTATACTTTTGCTTTGGAATGAGATTCCGTGTGTTCGGCAAGAGCTGCAAGGGAATTGTGTAAACATAGAAAGCATTTCGCATGCATAAATCAAAATACTGCATTATTCAAAATGTCTTTAAATTAAAATATTGAAATATTCAGAATGCTTAAACGTGTAAAAAAAACTAAACAGGTAAGAAAATAAAAAAGAGAAACGTTTAAAAGTGTTTTTCTCTGCAAATTATTGGAAACTGAGTACACACATTTACTTCTTGGGATGCAATCTCTAAAATATTCTAAATAGACTCCAAACATGCAAATAAATATTAAAGATACGAATGCAAAATGAATACCATTTAAATAAATTACTAATTTCTGGGAGAGTCAAAGGGAAAATATCAATATTTGAAGACAATCAAAGGGACAACTTAGCAGTTGTACGAAAAATCGAAAGAAAACTCAGAGACAGAGAGAGAAAGAGAGAAGGGGATAGATACCAAAGAGAAGGGGCACTCCACAAAATTTTGGGTAGGGGTTATAGATGTACTTTATAAAATAAGCAAGAATTCGATGCGAAATCATTAAGACAAAAGAATTTGTAGCACAATAAACACATGTAGTTACAACAATAACTATAGACATCTATAGCCATATATATACATAAACATACTTATGTATATATTTAAAAATATTCTCTGACAGCGAGCTCAATTCTACACATTTTTGTAATTTCTCTCTAAATAGCAAACCAATTTTGTTGTACGTTTGTTTGATTTCCGGCTAAGAAATTGTGAAGTTCGGGGCTATCAGTTTTATGTTCTGTTGTTGTTGTGGTTGTGGTCGTAGGCATCACAGTAGGATCTATGTTAGGCGGCATCGTTGTAGTAGTTGTAGCTCCCACTCCTGCAGATGCTGGATGACTTCGATGAAAGCCAGCAAAAGCACTGGACCCAAAGCCAGCGACACGTGTATTGTGTGAACGACTATTATGGCCAAGAGCACCTTGAAATCCTGGCGCTACAATTGAGCCGGCAATAACCTGTCACATTGCATTTTAAGCGTATTCATTTGGGGTATTGCAAATGCACGAAAATGGGAATAGTGAGTGGTGAACAGTGAACAGTGAATAGTGAGCAGTGAGCAGTGAAGAGTGAATTTGTAGAGTGTGAACAGTGCGTTTAAATGTTTCGTTCGAACAGTCATTTAAGTTGGTATTCAGATGAGTTCAAGATCAAGGGAAAGGGAAAGAAAGAAGAATACAATAGATGTTAAAATGGAAAATTGTCGTTAGTCAATCAAATTCTCAATAAATGCTTACATAACCGACTTTTGACTTTTATCAAACTAATGAGTATCAAAACAAATAAATATATGAAATTGAATTCTACTTATTTACGAGTATATAACTACGATTTGAAATGAAGATAAAAAACACTTGTTTGCTAGTTAAGTAAATGCATGTACTCCGTTTCTCCAAAAATACACAATTCACAATTTAAGCTGCAATTGAAGTTGTCAGTGTACAATGTACATAGATCATACACTCACACACACACACTCCAGATACACACAGCTTTTTACCTGCATCACTTGTTTATACACTTAATTTCTTTTTACAATTAATTAGAGAAAAGTTTACTTACGCAGCTCACATTTATAAATATTTTTACATGTCTATAACTATATTTAGTCAATGGACTTACCTCTCTAATGAGCCGCCAGGTGGGTTCATTGTTCGGATAGAGTATGGCTTGACGACTGACTCCGAAACTCATGAGCACAACAGCCAAAAGCACCACAAAGTAAATCATGTTCTTGACCATTTTGCCCATCATTGTGACCAGGGGTCCTGCAGCAAATGAGACGCGAGTTTTGTGACTGATATATACGTACGTTCTTGGTGATTACATACCCAAATACTTGTTGACGCCAAGAATGTTCAGTATGCGTAAATACCAATATATGCTGTCCACGCAGTAAATAACGCGTCCAATGTCCATCGTGGCTGGACGGAAGCGAAATGCCAATCCGATGTGGAAGAGTATTATGGCAGCTCCATCGCAAGGATTCCACATGTTCCACGCCCACACCGAGAATTTATGCCTGCAAAACAACAACAAATGAATAAATGAAGCAACCCCGACCGAATCGCATTAATGAAGGCTACAAAGCTGTAAATCAAGTGGGAACTGACTCTGAAGTCAACCACAAGCAAGCTCTCCTCCGGAAATGGATACAAGTCCATTTTTAGTTTAAGATACAGATACTGCTTAAGATGCGTGGGGCATTAAAACGAAGTCATGTAATCAAAAGGCAGAGACACAGTGGAAACACAGCCACAGGGACATTAAGTATGTTCTGATCTTGGACTCATTTATAATCATTAAATTGAATGCAATTAAACATACGAAACGAGCATCTAAAGAAGTGAAAAGTTCAAGTTGTATTCAATTTGTTAGATACTTACGTAATCGCCACCGGTTCGGAGGATACAATCTCGCGCACCTTCTCAAACCCGAGGGTCGTGATGTATGCAATGGAATACCATTCTTGCCAGCGGGGCATGGGACCCATCTTAACCAGTACAGTGAACGAGAACATTATCAGAAAGAACATGTACGCAATCTAAAAGTAAATGCACCACACACACGTAATTAGGTGTGAGGTGGGAAAAATAATTAAATAAGTAATGAAAAGCGAGAAAAGCGGCAAGGAAATAATAACACCTATCCAAGACAAGATCGACAGCGGAAATTAACAGTGGCTGCTAATTTCCGTTAGTCGTTAGCCACTAAGTAAATACTCGTACTAATAGAACAACTTACCGAATCAGCCCAGAATTTAGTTATGGGCGCTGTGTAGAACTCGTAAAATTTTTTCTTTAATCGCAACGGTTGATGCTGTTTTATCTCATTTGAGAACTCCGAGAGGTGGAAGAACTCCCGGAACTGGGAAGGATCCGAGTCTGTCAGTGAAACCTGTGTCCGAAAATGTCATTTAAAATGTTTATAAACTTTAGTTAAAGCGGCTGTAAACGAGTGTGAAATGCATGTGAATTACTATTAGATGAGAATTGAAATTGGATTAATGTAATTATCATTAGCCAAACGGATAAGCATTCAAAGTGCTTGATAAATACTATAAAATGTGCGTTTGCCAATGGACTACGCATACGTCGAATTTTCGTTTATTTAATAAACAAATTCTTGCATACGAGTATATATAAATATAAATATTTCAATATATATACCGGTATTCAAATTGAATGTGCTATGCGTTGGAGTGTGATTGAGTTCAAATTGATTTACTGCCAATTAATTTAAGCCTCTCTATAAGCGAATGGAACATGCAGAAAAAAGTTGCAATCAATTTTAGTTTGCGCTTCTAAATAATTAACTACGATACTTATTTACTAGTTATGCCGATTATCTGTACAACAAATTGACATAAGTTTTAAGCAATAAAGCAAATCTAAACCCAACTGTTGATTTAATCCAATAGTTTCTTTTTTTTTATATACAATTTGATGGAAATAATGAAAGTAAAATCTAACTAAAACATTAACTGGGGTTCAACTAACTTTGGAGGGTGGTTCTTCCGCTCCAGCAGTGAGATTAACCTGCAAAATTGTTTGTTTTTATAAAAAACGAGTGACATGAGTAGCAATTAAGAGTTTATTGTTGTTTTTTAACGGGACAGTAACAAAAATTAAAAAATGTGTGACAGGGCTAAGAAAAACAAAGGGAGTGTTATGCGAGTTGATGGCCAAATGGTTTGTCATACGCTTACAGTGGCAATATCTTCTATGGGATTGTTGGTCTAGGGGAATGTATTATTAACATATATGTTTGTATAGCAACATATATGATTCTAACTGTTTTCTATTTATGTATGTATGTGCTAAGCGACTAGTTGTCGGTCATTACAATGTTGTACAAATTATAAGTTCATTAATAAATTTGAGCGCATTCAATCAAAAGTTCTCAATTAAATAAATCTGTGTAAGTGTGAGTGTGTGTTTTTGTAGCGATATATATATGTGTGTGTATGTGTATGTGTATGTGTATTTGTGGATAGCTGTGAATTTACTCACTTTTCCATTTTCGTGTACTTTTGTATCGCGCACTGAATAAGTATCCGCCAATAGAGCCTGCAACAGTTTCGGGGATTCACATGTATCGCATTTAAAAGATAACAATTTTTGGTGGTTTATGTTTTATGTTAAATCCTCTAATGGAGACTATGAAATGAGAATTTTAACTCAAGGTCTCAAGATGTGGAAATGATCGGAAGAATTTCTTAATGTGCGCAAATAAATAAGTGTAGATTTATGAGACTTAAAACAGTTAACCAATCTCATGCAGTTTACATTGAATATGTTATGTACATACATTAATATGTACATATGTGTGTTGAAAAAAACTAGTTTGTTTACTACACAAAAAACTAAAACGCCAACTTAAATAAAATCTCTTAAAATTCACGATAGCACTAAAAATCATATTTGTACAACTTCAGACATTTGTTCCTTAGAAGTGTTTCACAAAATATATCGAGGAACGATTACAAAACAGCGTACAGCTGTTGCCACCACTGTTAACTAAAAAGCCACTAAAAGTGCCTGTGTGTGTCAGTGCCCATGTCGTGAATGACTTAATTGCACTTTAAATGAAGAATCAAGCGTTATGGGAATTATTTAATGGCTAATGGTCATTTGCTCTTAAGATGAACTTAACTCTGTGAATCAATTATAAAATGTGTGCATTAAAAGCAGTTAAGATCTAATTCATGTGGCTAAGTGAAAACTTACATCTGTTGAGTTCTTAATACTGTGAAACGATGGTGAGCTCTTTTCAACTTGTATAAGTTTGCTCTTGGAGAATAGAAAGTTATAGAAATAGAGAAAGTGGAGAGGCAGAGAACACAAGAGACTATGTATGTTAGATTTCAGATTGAAAATCACACTAATCATCTGAAATATATTACAATGAGGCACAAAAGCACTTTCCAAACATGATTTGACTGACTAAATCAACTGACTCTTGTCAGAAAGTAAAAGAAACCAATAAAATCAACTAAATACAGAAAAATGTAGTGATTCCATTAAAGAAAGTGAATAGCTTACACATCGGGAATTTCAAGTACATTTATATAAAGGGGAGATAGTTAAACGGAAAAAAGAATTATCATAGAAAAGAAAAAAAAAAACAGACAGACCATAACGACTGAAAGCACATTGAGTCAGTTAAGATATGCGAATACTTATACATATAAAACATATACATTTAGATACACATACGAGTTAAAACCTTAAATATTAACTGAAACAATTTGCTAATTGAATAATTTTGCTATCTGTTCAATTTTACTACCTTGTCGCGATTATTACTGCTCGCACCCATCCTATATCTCAAGGAAATGGATCTTTTAGCTTTTAAAAGGGCGTTCTAAAACAAACAGATTGGGTAGATGGTTTTATGGCATTGGTAGGGCTTTTGTTAGGTTTGAGTATTAAGATTTAAGTATTAAGTTAGCTGGAATATGTAATAGTTACACAAAACGAAACAAAAAATCAGACAATTTGATTTAAATAAATAAAACACTGGTTAGAATATAGGATTAGCGGAAGGACATCATCAGCATCATCATAGACAGCAGCAACAGCAAATAAATTACTTGGTCAATGTGGAACTTACTTCTGCATCGGGCTGAGAACGATCTGAATCATCATTGTCTAAGTTCTGATTTTCCAAATGCTCTTCTTCAGTCTGCGGCATTTGTTGCAACTCCTCTTTTGATTTAAAGTCCAATTGCCTTATGTAGAAGGGCATTATCAAGCCGAGAATGACCTGTAATCTCAGATAATTATTAAACACTTAACTAAATTAATAGGACTATCAATGTGAGCAGACCTTGAAGTTAGTATTCTTGCGAGTACGCAGTCCACCCATCCAAAGATCAGCCAGAATGACCTGGCTACAGGGATGGGCCAAAAGGGCACGATGGTTAGCAGCCACAGCCAGGGATAGACAGCTCTGATTAGACCAAGAGTGCAGCTCACAGGTTAACAAACGTTGCGCCTTTTCCGCATCCTGGCGATAGCTGAAGTCCAAGAGTTTGTTACCTGTCCACAAATCAGAAGCCATTATTTAACCACATACGTCAGTTAAATTGATGTCTAATTAGGGGCACTTAATAACGCTTACCTTTACTCTCAAACTCCTTGGCATAGGAACGCAATTCCTCATAGATCTCCGTATCCAAGTCATCCTCGGCCGCCTCGTGAGCCATGGCTTTGTACAGTTTACAGGCTACCAGGGATTTAGCCAAGGCTTCCTCGCCGTGTGTCCACATAAGCAGAGCCATTTCTTGTCGCTTCGTTAACACGGCCCAAATCTGTGAATGTGGCTCGATTAGCGGCAGGCATTGGACATGACCTTTCTGGTCAAACTCATTATAATACTGACCAGCAGCTCATTGAAGGGAAACTCGAATAGGGCCATCTCGGTGGTGAACGGCAAGAGTCCTGTGACAAGGCTAAGAGAGTTTGCACCTGCATAGCGTTGGTATTGATATGTCGAGGACTTCCGGCAAGCATTTGCATAACTGTTCATCACCTTTGCGTAAATGGGACGAAACTTGCGACGCGTGTAATACGATCTGCAATAAATAACGTGACAATGAAGTAAAGTAAAGTAATTTCTCCACAAAATTTGCATTTAAACCAAATTTGATTAGGCGTCAGCCATAAAATAATAATATAAATACTTCTAAGAAAAAGTATGTCTAGGTTTCTTTTTTGTTTGCAATGCTTTTCTCTTTCGATTTTCGTGGTCCCAATGCTTTTGGCATTTATCACATTTTCTGTTTGTTGTGCTCTCTAAAAGGCCGAAGAGGCTTAAGTGATTTCCATCCCGAGTCCGGACTAAACTCGAGCTGAATTACATCATTTTCCCACTATGAATTCCAGCAAGTTATTCGCTTAATTTTAAACTCTTACAACTTTTGTTAATGAAAGTCAAATAGCTGAGAAGCATTTTCAATATAAATTGCTTAAGTTGTTGTAAAGAAATTTGTAATTTGTTAACTCTAGTTGCATGAAATAAATTTGTTTTTTATTTGTTGAAGCTGCTGCTGTTTAATGGCAGCATAAAAAAAAAACAGAAAAACAACTGAAAACAATTGCCGTAAACAGTTTATGACACATAAACGTGCGACAATTGAGTTTGTTCCGTCTGCTAATCAATTCAAATTTTATGCTGAGCAAAATCGAAAGCTCGAACGTTCTTAATTACGCACAAATTGGCAGTTGTAGGCCCAAAGTCCGTAGCCTGTTGCTGATGGCTGCAGTCAAATGTCTAGAGTCTAGACAATGGCATCCAGGGCAGCAACCTAATACATATACACACATCCACAGATAGTCAGTCGAGCGGGAAAAGGACAAACGAGAACCGTAAGTTAATCTAAGCAACAGTTTTTTGCCGCTTTTCAGACTAAACAACATTTAGATGGCCATTTGACAGATAACTTGTAACCTTTGATTGAAGCACCAACAAAATCCCAACCTCATGCCCTTTCTATGGAGGTATTTGCACAAAAAAGCAAAGAAGAGCGACAGTTAAGTATTAAATTAAGTTTGTCTAGCTGAATAACATCAATGAAAACAGCAGCAGAAAATGGAAAATGCCAAAGGCTAAAACAGGGAAAATGAAAGTGCCAAAAACAGCAGGCATTCTATTTATTTGGTTTAAAACTTATTTACATCGCTTTTTCCCAGTTTTTTATTCTCCTGCCTCATAAACTTAGTTCTTTTAGACCTTTAATTTAGTACTCTTAATTAAATTGCCTAATTGTTGCACTTTTCTTGGGATCCCATATTGAATTCTTGAACAATTTGCAGCTGCTTAGAAATGGCAATCAATGGGAAAAAAGGTATTAAAGCTGGCACAAAGCGGCCGCAAAAGCCGCTATAACCACATTTAAGCCGCAATATTATTCGCTTCGCTGGCCAAAATGTTAATGTGGGAGAATTACAAATACAGGCATCTTTAGCTGTCGGGGGTTCTTTCGGAGTCTTTGACTTGCCGACTCTTGGCATTTTTTACATTGCACCACGAAAAAAGGTCAAAGAACACCATCAACTTGTGCAAACTGATTATAATTTCATAAACAAATTTGCCACGGACGCGTTGTATCGTGTTGTGTCGAGCGCATTAAATTTAATCCTCCAATAAGTTAAAGTTGTGAGTCCATGACAGAAACAGAACAGAACAGTACGCCCAAAAGCGAGACCACACCTACATTCACGTGCGTCCACTCACAATTTTGGCAACAATTTTTACAGCTGGGCCAGAGTATATAGACATTGCAGCGATAAACTAATTTACTCAGTCCACACTCAGCATCCTTTAAGGATTGCCGCCCACAACTCAGTACTCGACCGCGTCCGCCCACTGACCATTTGGGCAATTTTATCACAGTAACTTTTAATTGTCCACCGTTTTTATAATGTACTTTAACCCACGATGAGCACTACAACTTTGGTGTTGAGCTTGCCATTTCTGCTTCTGACTGTTTCCCGAATTTACGAGTTTATTTTCTGGAAACCTTTGCGAAATTTCCCTGTCATTTCAGGTAAAACTTTTTCCTTTCATTCCGTTAAGAGGCCAAGTTTCATTGCTCTTGACACTTGCTAAAGTCCAATATGGCTTACAAGGAGCACGCACTCTACCTTTATTATTTAATACAGTTGTAATCGATGTAGCCCACTTGTGCACCAAATGCAGGGTGTTCAAAGGAAATACGTAAATTTGTAGCCTTAAGTATAGCATACTTTCGAGGGCAGCATGTGTTCGTATTCGTGTTTGCACCCGAATTTTTCTTTTTACTCACCGATATGCGCCTCCCATTAGTTTATTGATGACAAGGCCAATGTCGTGCAGGGTGTAAATGTAGCCCTTGGGTATATGCGGCCGCACATCGCGCAATATGTAACTGCAATTGAGGAAAAAAGGTTGTCAAAAGGAAATAGAAAAACACACAGATATACAGAACACACAGGGACACAGCCAACCAATCTTTGTTTATGTTGGCTGAAATTTAAATGGGCTGAGGAATGGCCACAAAAGGTATGACTGCCTTTTATAGCGATTATCTCAGTTACTCAGGTTACTCCGGAGTCCGCACACTCACCCTAAAGTATTGGCTGGACCGTGTTTTGTATTGTAGAGCTCCTCGAGGCGAGGTATTGTTAAAAACTTCTTCATTGAAACGCCATTCTCCAATAGCAATTTGACAAAATCGATTCTATCATGTTCAAGTGCCTGCATCATGGCTTCATCCAGGGCGCCTAAAGGGAATCGCACAAATTACAATCGAAAATAATTGAAGAGCATCGAAAGTGATGCGATACTAAGCGAAGTGAAAGCCACGAATTTAACTAGGATATAGTCATTGGTTTTTCCTCACCATTGGGCCATTCCTGGCCATAGACAAATATCTCGCTGCGTGCTATGTCCACACGATTCCATGTCAATGCCAAACTCAATTGCTCCGGAGGACTGAGATGTTGGGACTTGAACAGTGCCGTTAAGATGGTTTGATCTAGCTCCTGTGCCTCGCCATCGGGTTTTTCTTGTATGCGGAAAACAGTAATCTGCAAATTGAAGCAAATAATACAAAACCTTAAATACTGTTCAGTGTTTAAAAATATTATTTGTCAACTCCTGAAGGAATACCGGAAAAGATAGGAACGGGAGGGAGAGACAGGAGTGGATGCTGGCCTATTCGAAAACCAATTAAAATCTTAATAACGACGAAAAGCTATTTGGATTGCCATCCCGACCAAAACGAACGGAATTCATCAAAATTCGAGTCTACAAATAGCACAACGTCGGCACGAGGTGATTTAAAATTCATTACACGTTCAATTTAATTTTTGTAGGCTAATTATTTATGCACTCTGTAAACTGGGAAGTAAAGTGAGACAAGCTAATGTACGAGTACTAATTAAATATTTAAATCTGTGCGCGTGAAAGTCTTAAGTGATTGAAAAGTTTACCTATAATTTTAATTTGCATCTTATATTCAACTGAAAAGCGTTTCTTATGTGTAAAGGAATTTTATGAGTTTTTAATTGCTGAGAGTCCTTGAGTTTGCTTTTAAAACAAAACGGGTCTGTATACTTAAAGACTTAATAGGTTACTGATGCCCTAATTATGTAAAGCCGAATCACTAAATCATTTTACAGCACTTTACTACTAAGTCTGCAATAATTGATAGATAAGTAAACGAAAAAAATAAATAACTATCCAAACTTACCAAGTTCTTGTTTCGAGTGCACTCCAACAACTCCTGATAGAGTTTCTCCGCCTGATCGAGACCCACTTCAAACGTTTTTTGTATAGTTCCAATGAGATAGTCGCGCATAGATTCTAAAACCGGTTGTTCCTCGCCATCGGATGCATATCTGTATATAGTAAAT
This sequence comes from Drosophila dunni, assembly GCA_018152125.1. Lineage (NCBI taxonomy): Eukaryota > Metazoa > Arthropoda > Insecta > Diptera > Drosophilidae > Drosophila > Drosophila dunni. The sequence goes on along the minus strand of JAECXC010000339.1, from coordinate 21,576,628 downwards.
ATTTAAATTTGTTGTACATTTGGGTCACTCCAGATGTTGCCACAATTACGTTGCCTAATTAAACACATTAAATAAAATAAAGCTATTCCAAAAAGGGACTCCAAATTGTTAGGTAAACAAGGCCAAAAAGACCCACACGCCAAAAGCTTTGTCAAAACAAGCAAACACACAGTCAACGGGTTACACTGCGTATGCGTAGTTTTAAGTTCCTGATGTTGAATTTAAATAATTTGCAAACTGTCGTGTACTTAATGAACTTGTAGCTGTCTGCTCTGCTTGCCTGGAGCATCAACTGAAGCACGAGATACCAGGACCAATAACAATATTGAGGAACAACAACAACCGCAAATTAAATATAAGGTCTTTCATGAGAACACGTTCCTAATTAAATTTGTACAAACTGCGGTTACTCATTAATTAAAGTTAATAAGTCAAGCAAACTGTTTAGCTTTGGCAATTGTTTTACCCTCAAATGCATTTCCCAAAAGGTGGCACAAAACTGAACCGTAGCCAAGTAATTGCTTCAACTTACTTGTGAACAAAGGCAAGGAGGTCGGCAGCACGGCCGGAACCATCGCATACAACAACTGGAACGGGCGGAGAGTCCGTAACGTATTCCAAGACAGCACGTATTGTGTTTGTACCGCCCTCAATTACCAGACAGACGACCGGCGTACTGGAATGTGTGACTGCAGAGAGATAGGGAAAGGAATGTTAAAGAGGAGCAATAAGTACTTAAGAATAAATAAATTATGTTAAACGTGTAATAAAGGTGAAAGTCTATTACGACACCAGTTTCATGTTGTCCGAAGAAGGACTTCACTCGCTAGTTAAATCAACAAGGATGATAATATAAATTGGAAGGAATACAGTTGAACGCGTCGACTGTAAAAGACCCCGTACTGATTTTAAAGCAATCACTTTAAATTATTACACATAATAATATGATCAGTAGTTTGCCACACTAGAATCTTATACTAGACCGATTTTTCTTGAATGCTTGATTATTGAACTCGAACTTACATGGATGAAGCTTCAAATTCGATATGAATTTCTCCAGTTTTCTACGCAAAATCAATTCAGCGCCATACTTGGCCTGTGTGCCATTGTCCACCAGCAGGAAATAAGCATGTCGATTATTAAGAACAGCCAATTTGGATCTGAAAGAGAGTGAGAGTAGAGAGAGAGAGCATGATGATGAAGGATAAATCAAACACCAAGTTCAACAGGAATGGTTTTAAAGAATGACACCAAGTGACACACATAAATATTTTATATGTTGAGATTGCAACAGGTGCGTCAACTTGAATGTCATTGAAGCGTCTTATCAAATATGTATTAAGAAGTGTTTGCTTATTTGCGGTTCGCTCTTACCTGGGCGAGCTAATACTGTGGCAAGGCACCTCCCGATTGTGGCCCAGAAGCTCATGATTGCGCTCCACGATTCCCCAAGGGGCAATACCGATGCTGACCACACGTCCGGTTCGTTGTTGTCCCTCTAGGAGCAGCGCATCGCCGACCTGTTTGGTAACGCCTGAAAGTAGGCAACAAAAACACAACAAATACAATTTGACAATGGCCGAAACAAGTTTTGTTCGCTCTTCTCGGTTGTTTTTTAGTCCAAGTGCCTTGACATTCACATTCACATTCACTTTCATTTTAGTTTTTTCGTTCTAAGTAACATATAATGCGGAGAGAAGGACCTGAAGCAGAGTGTCTAAAATGTAATAAAAGTCCAGCACAAAAGGGAGACGACAAAAGGACAATACTCCCAAATGGAAACAATCTTTCCACGGATGTTATTGTCTACCCTAACAATAGCGTTTTAAGCAAGGCACAAGGGCTTTATTCTCTACAATAAGACCTACTATGATTCACTTAAAATTTCAGCCTCGTGTCTCCTTCAATAACTATTGAGTGAATCGGTCAATAATATTGTTAACCTCAGGCCAATTCATTGTTTTTTGTTCTTGACTTATTCATTTCTCTCATGTTACCTTTTGGTAGGGTATTTAATTGTGGTGACACTCAAAAAATAACTGTGCAATCACTTGGCTGCGCGATTTTCGCCAGGGATTTTCTTGTATTTATTTAATTTTCAACTCAGTGCTTTACTTGATATTGCGTTTCGTTATATGTAGTATTTGTTTTGCTTTCTTTAAGTTATTTAACTTTTTCAGCAGAACGCTTTTTATTTCTTCTGCTATTCTTCTTTAATGCTGGACATAAAAAAGTGTAGTGTCTGCCGTAAAACTTAAATGAAACTCACCAGTATTGGTGCCACCAGTGAATATCCAAGCTCCTGTCGTCTTGGCTGCCTTCAAAAGTCCCTTGCGTATCTCCTACAAGAAGAGAAATCAGTTTCAGATCTAGACGAAGTCACGGCCATTCAATTAGCGTGTGAAATACGACACTTGCAGTCGAGGCAGGTAAAACTTTTTCGAATATTCGAAGACTCGAATATTCCATACATTTCACTCACCTTTTTCAGCTTGGCCTGCAAATCAAAGTTGGCTTTTCCTCCCTGCACGGTGATCAAAAGTTTTGGCAATTCCAGATTCCATTCCTTTGTGAATAGCTGTACCAACAGCTCTGGCCTCGTGTCGAACGACAAACGCACATACTACATACAAAACATACGCACACACACACACACACACACACACACACACACACACACACACAGGCATACCCGCATGGTAAATGTGTGGGTGTGTTTGGGGCAAATTAGTTTAAGTTATTGGCAAAAGTCATTGCGGTCGTGGCTCAATAGATACATGCACTAAAACAAATTTACTTTAAACGTGGCACGTGGTCCTGGAACGTGGCACATGGCACGTGGCAAGTGGCAAGCAAAACCTCCATCTATTTACAGTAAGCCAACTAATGAACTCACCTGCGCCTTTGTTGGATGTGCGCCACCCTGAAACTCAATAGTGCCATAAGCATCTGTGGGCTGTGGACGGGTATGCTTCGTCGGTAGCCACAAGTCACCCGGTGACCCGCTCTCGATGCCGGGTATCGTCTGGTGTGTGATCTGGGCCTGACCACAGCAGCATCTGGCAAAACAAGCAGAGAGTTGTTAATGAATAAAAAATGCTTAAGCTCTTTTTGATTGTTTAAACAGAAGAAGCGCAGTGGGTTGCAGTTCAAGCGTTTATTGTAACATATTGGTTTATGACTGGTTGTTTATGTGATTCATTTCAAATCGGAAACTTTTTAGCACTAGGCAAGCGCAGTCGTGTTGTTGACAAATAGTTATCCGATTTTGATATCTCGATTTATTGCCTACATGCCTAGACTCACGCTTCTAGTAGAGCTCACGTGTGTTATGTAATGATATTTATGCATTTCTGCCCCTATTGTGTTGTGTCAAAATCTTGTTCTTCAAAGCGATTCAGTTATTTACGCTGCTCACGAAAACCTGTCGCACTTGTGTGTGTGTGTGTGTGTTTGAGTGTGTAGTGCGTAAACAGATGTGCCTGTCGGCCTGTCACTATCACGAAACTTGTCTGTCTGTCTGTCCCCTTTGACAGATTTTCTTGGCGGATGTTTAAATTTTTCCAACAAAACAATAAATTCCATGTTATGACATTCATCAAAACATCTGAATAAGGTAAATTGAATACAAAATTCTCAAATGTGATAATTTTTTAACACAACAAGATTTAAAGCTATAATATAAATGAGTATATGCATTTCCAAACAGATTATGATTAATAAATAGGCCTTTATATAATGCTATTGAAGTAAGATAAAAACGTATTATCAAATTAGGTAACTGTAACTTTCTGAGGGCTTAACCCATTTAAATGAAATGAATATTGCTAGTCTCTGTTTAGATCCCTTTTGTGTATGGTTGAGAAGGTTGAAACAATATTTAAGGTCCTCTAACTGTGGATTGCGCGACTAAAGCTTTTACTACTAGTTGGTTGTGGTACAAGCAACACGTGCTATCAAGTGACCTATGAATAACTCATGATTTATAGAAGTATGTGTAAATAAAGCAATTTATGTATTTTGTTCGATAAAGAATGGTGCTGGCTGGGAGAATAAGCCAACCACAGGGACAGTTGGCATTATTGTGTTAATGGATTTGACAAGTCAACAATTGTCAGCAACAACAACAACGGCGGAATGTTGCACAGTTCGTGGTTAAATGCAGCTGACAAATGGCCAAAAAGACGCGGTGTCTGTGGGTTAAACTGAGAGAGCTGAAACAATTGTTAGCTGAAATCAAATATTTGAATAGCAAAAAGGCTGATAAGAACGTCAGCAGAGTCAGAGCTGTAAAAACGTCATAAAACTGTGGACGTAACTGAAAACTTTCACCCAAATAAGCCAAGTGGAGTGAACGAAATGGCAGTTAAAGGGATGGGGAGGGAGGGGCGGAGAAATCTTAGCGATATCAGACAGACTCAGTTTATAAAGCATTTATCTCAATTGGTATAAAAACATCTTGACTGACAGAACAACATCGTGACGGTTCCTTGTATAATACTAATACTAAGTAATAGTAGGGCAACAGTCGACAGAGTCGACTGTAGAAGACCTCGCACTCATTCTTAGGCAATCCACCATTATATACACAAATATCTCTATATAGATTCGGCTGTTGATGCAGACCAGGAATGTACAAGCTTCATAGGCTCTGACACTCTGTCTGTTTGTTGGCAAACCCAACAGACACCTGTATTATTTTTAAATACAGGGTCTACTTAACAATAAAACGCCAACGCCGAATATCAAACTAAATAAACAAGCTATAATCTCAAAACTAGGCCAAAGAGATGCGGCTCACTGCAGCAAACTGGGTCAAAAGTTTGGAGCAGAGTTTCAGTTTAGGGCTGCCGCATCAGATGCACTTCACTGGCTTAATTGGTAAATTAATGCAATTGGATTCAGCAGAATGGCACTTACTTTGTATCGTCCTTTGGGCATGGGATGAATTTGATGCACTCGCGTTTCTGAAAATTTGTCTCGATCCAACTCCGGGGCTGATGCTACAATTTGTAGAACACAGGAATGAAATTAAAAATCACAAATAACTTATTATTACTTATTTTCCACTTTGGCTGACCCATGAACATCTAAGTTAGTTCAATATACATATCAATTCTGATCATTTATAGGATCTTTATCTTCAAGTTGAAAGAACTCGAGTTTATTGTAGGTATCAAGATAATAAATTCTACAAAGATCCATTAAAAAACTAAAAGTATTTAAAATATAGATAAATCAGAATAGCTATTTACAAATGATTTCAAGTGTGCCACTGCATTGTTGTTGCTATTGTTGATAGTTGAAGATAATCAGGTGCTTAGGTACATTGAAATAAAATCAATAGTTTATTTTATATTAATCTAACAATCAGCAGTATGAAAAGCCTTCTACTAGTTTACAAGAAATACACACCTGCTTAGCTACATTTAAAAATCGATTATTGAGATTCAAGGCACACGTTTAACTACACAATTAACTACGCTTATAAAAAATGATCTAAAATTATGACAGCAGCTTTTTATTTTAGAACGTTTTCTGTTTTATGAGAGTATAAAAAAATACTCCAATTCCATAAAGCATATTTACAACTATTAAGCTATAAAGCGATTATCTCATGCAAATAAAATCATGCTCAATTCCAAAATATTGGCATATAAAATAGAAACTTTCACCGAGTAAAGGCACAGATAGTTACACAAAGAAAGCCATGCAAATTACTTTTAAAGAACAACAAGAAAAGCCAAACGGGAAAAACTTACAGAAAAACAAACAGCAAAAACTATTCTCAATCTCAATCTCTATCCCGAACTCATTTGCAATCTCAATCTCAATATACTCGAATCAAGGTCTCTTAAAGTTGTAGCAAGTGCAACAGTTTGCTGTAGTAAATGACTCTGCCTCCTGTCACCTCCTACTCTGTGATTAGTTAGTGACTCGTTCTAGTTTCGAGTACCTCTTTAGATGGTTCGCAGTTTGTGTGCGCTCTCAGCAAATCACGCACATTGAGTATTAGAACTTTCGACAAAGTCGATGAAACTGAGGAGCGTTTTCGCGTCCTTTGGCGTTTGCGAATTCCACGCGGGGTACTTGGCAGGTCCTCAGCCACATCGGCTCCATCGGAGGCGGTAACACCCAGGGGCGCAGATTGAGATACTACAGCTGGAGTGTTACTATAGCGACGCACTGTGGAAAAGTCTTTAGAGACGCGTCGTAGATATTTTTGTGGCGAGAGCGGAGAATCAATAACCATTATGAATAAAATAACATTTCCTACATATTTTTCGAATTAATTTAATATAGCATTGGCCACATTCCAAACATTTCTCTCAGAAATGTCGTGGTTGCTTTCCCTTAGTGCTCACAACGCGACCGACACAACTCAACTAAAACGCAGTTGATGCTGTGTGGATGCAGTTAACCTGCAGACACTTCTCTTATTCTCCTCTTGAAGCTCGTGTTAGTCACAAAGTATTTCCAAGAGAAACAAACAGACAGACCGTGGGACAGAGACACAGAGTGACGAAGAGACAGAGAGCGAACAATTAGAGCCCATCTGCGATAAGATTAGATAAGCTGTGTTCCTACACAGTTGAAAATAGTTGAGTGAGTAGTGCTAAACGGCTACTTCCTATCTTCCTTCCTTTTACCCTGACATTTTCAGCATTTTCAGTATCTGCGGTGCATTCGAGTGCAATAAATCAATTTGGCTTGTGTGTCGACCAAGTTAGGTCCTTTGGGTCACATTTAACGTCATTATGAGAGCAGTTTCAAATTTAAATTTAATTCAACTCAACTAACATCAAACTCAGCTGCTCAAATGACCACTAGAATGCATTCAATTAATGGCATTGACATTAAATCCTACGCTGCTCTTCATAGCCGAATTTTACATAATTAATAACACAATGAAAATTCCCTGGATTCCAATACTTAATTAGTTTTATTACTAACAGATAACTCGATAACACGTAGCCCTTTATTAGGTAATAGTAAACATAAAATTCAATTACATTTACATTAAGGAAACGACTTACAAGTTATAAGCAAACTGAAACACCTGGGAATATAATCAAATGATATTTTGTGGTGAAATATGTGCATGCTGAAAATGAATTAGTTCGTACAAAGAAAACATAGGCAATTAGTACAATTTGAAGAGGCAATGGTATATATTTACAGCATCTGAACAACATGAGGTACAAATAAACAACAAGTTCAATGAACAAAGTTACAAACAATTAAATTCTTGCACATACTGGGCAAATTAAGGTTCAAGTTGTACTTTGATAGCTTACCCTGGGTACAGTTATATTTATTAGACCCCAACAGATTTTTTTCAGTCCCCATGGTATCTTAATGTTTTTAGTTTTTTGTTTTTTAGGTTTAACGTGTTTTACATTTTGATGAGATTTGTTTATTTGACATGTTTTGCGTTGTGTTATATACAAAAATGTTTGCCATTGTGTTTATATATATTTAAATAATATTATTAAACATTATTGTAGTTTGACACGCACATTTGTCATATTGTTGAATCGCGTGAATTTCAAAATCATTTTTGTGCAAACAATTTTCAATTTATGTGAGCAAAACATACATTTGAGTGCATCCGTTTGTCGTATTATTTCATATTTATAATTTATTTGTTGAAGTGTTTGTGCCAAGATGTGTACAAATGAAATGGAGAAGAATGTAAACAATTAAATAATAAAAAATATTATGTTTAAAGAAGTTCAATAACCAATTTAATATAATTTGCAACCAATTTGCGTGGGAGAAGAACATATGAAAAAATATACTCAACAAATTAGTGTACATTGTAAATATAGAATAATACAACATTTAAAATATAAAATGTATAGAGGTTGGGTGTTTGTTTGTGTTGTGCAAAGTAAATTTTTTGTAAATAGAAGAAAAATATTATTGTTGTAAAATTAGTTGAGAGCGCTATTGTTTATCATTATTAATGAACTATTAGTCGCTTTACTTTATTATCAGGGACATTTAAGTGACGCATATCGTTAATGGACTTACTACCAGACCACTTTGCAGAAGCTGTACTCATGACTTTCCCAAAATGTTTAAACAAATCATAACATACAAACCCTATAGATAAAAGCAATTATTTTCAAGTAGCAAGATTCAAACAAATATTGTTAAATGTTCAGCCTAAAAGTATGCACTACAAAAAAGTTTCAAAAACCCCTTGTACCGAGAAGGACCATCTATGCCCGCAAAAAAATGTGGTTGCATGTGACTTGTGCATTCGCTGATCCAATCACAAATTGAGTAGCAATTTCCATCCTCTTTCTGTCAACAAGTTTCCATTGCAATGCCACACTGCAAAGCAAACTGTGGTATTCACCGGAGTGCTAAGTGCAATCACAGGTAGCGCAATCTGTTACACCGTCCACATTTCACACAGGTTCTCTTTAAAGCACTTTTATTCTCTCTCTTTTTTCCTGTCACACACATTTACATGTCCGAAAGTTAGCACACCAGTTTGGTAACCCATATTCACCATAACCACATTCTGTTCCTTCTTAAATATTTAAATTTTCTAAACTTCCAGCGGTTTAAATCCAATTAAGAACACAAATTACCGAAGTTCAAAATATACGTGTATACGTCAAAGAGAAGGTCTCCGCATTAGCTCCAATAAAGAGGTCCTATTAAACTAAAGGAGAGTAGTAGAAAGATCTCCGGCGAAGAGACCATTAAACTAAAAGCACTCACACTTTTTATGCTCTACACAAATATATATAAACCGAACGAGACTGTATAAAAAGAAATGCATCCTGCGCACATAACCTGAAAACAGTCCAAGTGTGAAAACTGTATATACCTCCATTAATTGAAGCCACGCGCCGGACAACCAATGGAATTTGCATATTCAGATTAGCAAATGTTGTTAAAAAAAAAAATATTGCATTGACTGTTGATTAACTCAATTACTGGTCGAATTTAAAACCCACATAAATTGACTAAACTAATATTGTGCGTGAGAAAATTTCAGATGCAACAAGAATTCCTGAAACTGTTCAATGTGCAATCTGGGACCTGTAGGATACAATTAGCCTCGTGCATGTTCACGCGTATATGTGTAGCTGCTATTGGGCATGAATAAGCTCATTTGAATGTTTGGCAGCCATTTGATTGGAAATTCAGGTAGTCGTCAGATAACAGGACAGATATTAATGCATTGGGGTTCATACGAAATGATTTAAAAAACACGACTTAATTAAGTTACCACAAAACAAATGCAAGACATTGGTTTTACCAGTTCTCTCATAATATACGTTTATCCTGATCATAATGCTTTCCGTTTAGCAGGTAAAACAAATATCGGTACCAACATTTCAGTGGTATCAGCGATGATGCTTTTCACTGGCTGCCTTCTATTGGACTTCGACTATTGCATCTTGGCAGGTAAACGTAACTAGAGCTCCACTTAATACATACATCCAACGCCGCAGGACGTGAATAATGTAAACCAAATTTACCCAACGACTTTTCACAGACATTATATATAACAGAAAGAACAGCAATTTGCTTAGCTTGTTGCCTGTTAGCTTTCGCCTGTTCTCGGCATCTCAATAACTCAGTAAAGTGGAAAATTGAAACAAAGGCTTTGGTGCCTGGTGAAGTGCAGCAACTTTTCCACTGAAGTATTGAACGCAGTGATTTCTATCAGCTCTAAAGCTTCTTTTTCAATCAACTTATAACACAAGAACTGCGGGAATGTTTTTGAGAGCAGAAAGCACACAATGAGAACTAACAACTGACTCGAACTCATTCTCTCTTTGTCGGTGAGAGGGAGATTGTGTTTGCGAGAGACAGAGAGAGAGAGAGAGAGAGCACTATGAATTTCAGCTGATTAATAACAATGCAAACAACAACAAAATATATACACTCAGCAGCAACTGAAATTAACTCGTTATAGCATAATACAACAAGCCAATTAAATGCACTTTCCACCCTCGGAAAATACACAAAATATTTGCCAATTAATAAACAATTTAAAGCGTTTACTTACAAACACCCATTTGGTTTCAAAAAACATGGTTCCTCCACTCCACCTCCAGTTAGCAGTGTCAAAATAATATTATTTTGTATGTTTCCACGTTATTTGTTTAACGTAAACACCAAATAATTGAACCGAATAATAAAACAAAAATTCGGTGGAACATAACTGAAACAAATACGATGGCTTTACGATGACGCGCTTCATAAACAAAACTCACATGGCGGCGTCAAAGTCGCGTTCTACACTGAGTAAACTATTTTCTAAAGCGCTCAAACTGTGTCAATTAAAAGCGCAAATAATCGCACCAGCGCACACAATCATAAATACTTCAATAGACACACACATAGAAAATCGAATGTCAAGCAATCGGACGAATGACAAGAAGCAGCAATGCAGATAAAAACTCACTCGTGAGCAGATAACCAGCTGAGCGTATAATCACAAGAGCGACAGAGCGACAGAGAGAGAGAGGGAAAGCGAGAGTCAGTTGAGTGTGTTCTTCCAATACACTACCCACTAAGGCTAGATCACAATACTGCATCATGTTAAATGTTTACCGTCACTAACAAAGAATTTTCATCGGTTTTGATAAATAACATTTAATGTCAATATGCAATTTTTTATAGCACCAGCAAGTCTTGAAATTGCTTGACCACAATGAGGGTAGAGGGTTCAATCACTAACCATACAACACATAGATGCGTCAATCGCAAGATTTTTTGAAAGCAAACGCTAGCTTGCTAATGGACCCCCACAGAACTTCGGCAAAAAGCCGAACGCCTAGCGCCCCGGAGAGCCGATCGCGTCTCAGCAAATTCAAAGCAGACGAAAATAAATTTAGTCTGATTCAGTCAGCGAAACGATGAGCATGGCTGTGTCGATTTTGCTCTCGTTTCGTATGTATATGTTTGTCTCTTTCTGGCATGCCAGATACACACATTTTGCGAAGCAACCAGCTCGCTGCAAAAATTTGTGTTTTCGACAAACTAGCGATCGAGCTTGGGTGCCATAAATCTTTTTTAGGCATATCTATGGTTTAAAGCCGGTTCAATGTTCGGCCATGTTGCAAACTATCTTTCTTTGCGATCGTTGGTTGGAAAAAATTACTTTATTAAAAACTTTGGAACTGTGGACGGTGCTCCCTAAACTTTTAATGTACGTCATAAAAGTTATAACTGCAATGTAATGTCTATATTACAACCTACAACTGTAAGTAATTTAAAGTTCGTCTTGCAATTAGTCAAATTTTAAAGTGACGTCACGTCTGTCGTGGAGATAAGCGGCAGTCACTGATAGCCGAGAAGAAAACTTTAATGCGAAACGAAAAATAGTGCATACTTTTAGGCTTATCACTATATTTAAAATTGTTATAAATATCAATAGAATCATTAATTACTTAATTACGAAAGTTAATGTAAAAGCAATCTACCATAATTCAATTTTCATATGCAATTCAGGCAGCCAACTACAAAAATAAATAAACTACATTAGTTATCGCAAATAGTCAACTACTTACAACTTGATACTTGATACTGTTTCATAAAAAGTTATAAATTTAAACAAGGCCAGTGCCAAAAGGTTGGGCAACCATAGATTGAAATAGAAAATAGCAAATGTTTATTAACGTAAAGAATGCATTGACATTGGAAATGGAGAAAGTAAACGCTTTTTATTCAAAGCCTTTTCTTTTCAATCATTTTCTTTTTAATGTGATTTATTTATTCTTTTTGCTCTCACAACAAAGCAGTTTGGCAGTCAGTCAATGTAGCAATTAGCAGAGAAAATTTCTTCGAGGAAGCAAGAAAATGAAGCATAAATAATAATGTACGAGTATGCGTCATAAAATTGGGGAGAAGATAGAAGGTAGAAAGCTACTAGATAATTAAATAGATTGTTAGGGATTAATATAGAGTTAGACGGAAGTATTTTCAAATGTCTTCTTTTCTTGGTTGAGTTATCGTGGTTTGATTTTAATATAGATTGAAAAGTGTTATAGTTTAGCTTACCGGTTTCGCTTTGGGCTTCTGTTTGGTCAATCGTTTCGGCTTCAACATAGTCCACTATGGACGCTCTGGGACGCACACATACACAGAGATACAGACAGAGATATTGATTCGATAGAGAATGAAACTGATGAACGGACACACTCCAAATTTTTTCAGGCCGTTGTTGTTGTTGTTAGCTTTGGCTAATCCTTGCAATTCGATTTCGATTTAATGAGCACAATTTGCAAATAGCCTATCCTGCACAAATAACGGTAGAGGGGAGGAAAAAATTGTGTTTTCAGAAAAGTTTCATATTTCTTAATATTGATCCAAGCATGCACTAAATTAATATTTACCAAAAAGCAACCAAAGCTCATTCTACGTGTCATTGGCATGCAAGTTAAATACTTCAAAAAGTTATTGCAACAGCGAGAAAAAATATTGTTTTAAAGCACTGTTAATAAATAATGAAGAAAGCATACAAACAAAAAAGAGAAAAAGGACAAATAGAAGCCCCCGAAAATCCAACACCCAATTATGAATAAAACAAAACAATAAGGGAACACGATGTAAATGAAGAGTGATTGCTTCCATGGGGCTTTAACCCTGGAAGGCATTACTTAATGCATGTTATGTTAATTGTGTTTACTTAGGCACAAACATAAATAAATCTACAAATTAAATATGCAGGCAAAACAACAAGAACTCCAGACTCTAACTCTGAGGACACCACTGACTTACCTTCACGGGCTTCTTTACGGGAGCTGGGCGGGAGTATTGATGATAAACCTGGACATGGTTCGATGTGAATTTCCCCAACATATGGAGCACTTTTGCAGGTTTGCGATTTAAGTTCTAAAGATTCAGTTTGCTGTTTGAAGTTTCTGTAAGAGGAGAAAATTGTTTTATAATATTTAAAGAAAATCAAAAGAAAGAAAGAAGCACTAGAGCCGATCAAGCGGGCTAATATAAATAAATCATAGACACTAATATCACATAATTAATATAAGGAATAGTTGTCTATTCTAATAACTTAATTGGATTTTCGTAGCAAGGCTCTGAAAACCCAAAATGAATGCATCATTATGACCATTAACATTTTAATGACTTAGTTTAATGTCGGTTAACATCTCAGGTTTCTTGTTACTTTATGTTGTTAAGTGTAAAATTAAAAACTTGCAATGCTAATTGAGCCCGTAGCTACGAAGTGTCCGCCTCCGTGTCCAACCCTTCCCTTTTCTTGCCACATTCAAAGACGATGACGTCAGCAAATGTGCTAGACTGACAACACATGGCCAGTAGCTGGCTCAAGTTGTTCACACACCCACACACTCACACACACACACACTTACACACAGCTTCTTTTACAGTAAGACGAGTACAAAGGTCCAAAAGAAAGAGAAATAGAGAGACGAGAGCAGGAACAGGCGACAAATGTTGCTCGACTGCTTCTGAAATTTGAAATAAAAGAAATGTTCGCTGTGACAGACGTTAAAGAAGCAGAAGAGGATGAAGAAGAAGATGAAGAAGCAAACAGTAAAAGTTATGCCGAGCATTTCAGCAGCTTAGCTTGAATCAAGAGCCGCAATACGAACCCACACTGAAAGAAGAAAACAAGTGGGAGATCAAGAAAATTGCTTGGTAGGACTATTGAATACCCATTCCGTAGGACTAATTTCTATATAAATTCTAAAATATGATAGCTTAGCTGTATAAATTAATACAATTGTCTAAGTCAGAGCTTCAAGCTTATTTTAATATATTTTTAATGTATTTAGTTCCAAAACTTTTGACTTTGCCAAGCGGAAATACTCATCGCACCTTACATTCATCAACTGCAGGGTACAAAAAAGTAAAAGTGAAAGAAAATGCCAAGTTTTCCCATGTTATGCTTATTGTAGCTGCTACTGAGCTGCCTTAATTTACGGAATTCCAGAAATTCGCTTTCATTTAAGATTATGTGCGTATTATAATCCACTGGCCATATGACTCAAGGATATAAAACAAGTCACAGGAAGCTACTATGGAAAACACCAAAAAACAGAAATAAAGTCGCAAGAATAGAGTAACAAGCTAAAATCAATACTTAAATTTCCCTCTAGAGCATCAACGTATGTGATTAACTTTTGTGCAGTCAGTTAGGCACAAAATTAAGATAACAGGCCATTAAATTTATGCATGAACAAAAGACATTTTAATATGGTGCACGTAAATTCGGGGGACACGTAATGTTTTTATTTATTTTTTTTTTTTTGGATAACTAAGTTTGTTCCTTTTTGTTTTGTCCTACTCTAATGATTGCTCAAAGTTCTAATTTGACTTTAATAAGCAATTGCGTACCCGTCGATGTGTGAGACTGTTCCACAAACTGGAACTGAATCTCGAGTAGAGATAACCTAAGCAATAACCTCACAGCATGAAGGAGCTCTTGAGTTCAGCGGTAAAGTATGCTAGGGTTTTTCTGTCGGCTGAAGGTACTTCAATCAAGCTTTTGTAAAGGTGAAGTGAGCCACACCGCAAACCAAAAACAAGCAACAACACATGTGTGGCAGTGCCATAACTCACAATGTACAGGATATAATGATTATTTTCTATTATATTATTTAAATTCGCTTTTTCACAACTTAATACATCATTCAACGCTGTTCAAATACCGCATCAAGGCGACAAAATTGCCGTCGGCGAACCATGAATAACCTCCAATCCACTATAACTTAACTTAAAGGTAAGTTTTGAAAAACTTTTCAACTTCTTCTCACAATGGCTTTCATCGGCAATTTGCAATGCAATGTCGCAACCGCAGTTCTTCAGATTTCTGCGGGTGCGGACGGAGTGTTGGGTGTGGGTACAAGCATGGGTGAGTAGTTAGCACAATCAGTCAACCGACAATAAGGACGAGAAGGTTGCGAAGGACATAAAAGGAGCAGTAGCAAAGTGTGAAAGTTATATACGAGTGCCTGTCGACACTTAAGTGTATGACAGACTAGCAGAAAAGGCTACAGTGGAGTAAACCGACTGCAAAAAACCACGTAGTTTTTTCAATCAATAAGAGGACTTACAAAATATTTTATTTAACTACAAAGTCTAGTTTTAACTGGCCGACCCTGTTAAAGTTATTTCCACGACTTTGGCTTTATTTTATCAAGTTCCTAAAATTATATTATTAAGCAAAGAGCGGCGAACTGGTGCGACCCGACTGACAATCAGTCAGAGAAGACGAAGGATAGAGCCTTTGTCATCTGTAGAGCATGATTACGAAGTAAGAACGATTTTGAACCGCATGTCATCAACTGTGAAGCGTGCTTGACTGGCTATATGAATGCATTTCTAATTGAGATAAGACTCTGATGAAAAACGAGACGTTCCAATTGTCAACTACAAAAGTTCACAAGCTAACGAACACAAACAGACTGGCCGAGAGTTGTGTAGTTTTTAATAGCTGCATCATCGAAAGCGCTTAGCAGTGAATTAGTAGAGCCAAACAAAGGTTCAATGGTAATGGATGTGTACTGCTGTCGAAACTTGATTACATATTGGCCAAAACAAGCCGAAGGGAAAGGCTAAATGGACAAGTGACCCACACACACTCGTCTGTTTGTATTGCCGCTATCATTTAGGAGCAGACAAATGTTCAAGTGTTTGTTTCTGCTAACAAAGTATCCTTGTCTATCCCTTCTCCCGCTGTCACTTTAATACAGTAGCGTCAATTTCCCACCGCGAGTGGGATGCTCTTCTATAGAAATTCTAGCAGTCTGTAAATGCAACAGCTGGCTAAGTTTGTGATATGAAAGATGGAACACATTCGTTGAGCCCATTCGAGTGAAATACTAAAACATTTTCTAATTTCTGCTATTTGAACAAACAAATTTGGTAAAGCTCAACACATTACTAGGTATTCCAATTGTTCTGAATTGTGAAACTTATCACAATGTTTACAATATCTTCTGAGACAATTAAATTGAGGCTAATGTTAAGAGACATCTTTGTGTTTACTCAAACTGATACTTTCGACAATGACAATCGCATTCATTCATGAGGCACAAATAAGAGACAGCTGCAGGACGAATACAAAGACAAGGACTGGAGCAAAGGCAGGGACTAAACTCTAGCTTCTCGAGTAGCCATTTACAGCTATTTTTTGTCTCTGGCTTTGTTTGTCTGGATGAATGAATGGAATCCGGATATCCGGTCATGGGGAATACACACAAAGACACACACTTACGTGTGACTTTCAAATAAAGTAGAGCAAAGGACGCTGCTAGTAAACATGTGGTTTGATATCCAATCAATATGCAATTCATTTCCAATTCAAGTTCAAATGCAATTTATTGGACAAATAAAATGATAGTCAGAGGAGTCAGTAATCCTTGCCGAATTCTAGGATACGCTGCTCAATAACGGGAGCAAATTGATAGACTAGATTCTTAGCCATATTCGCCTGACTCTCAGCCACTGAACAAATGCAGGTTCCCCGGATTTCCTGCTGCATGCAATCCAGAAAGTCGATCATTTGTGGATGGGATTCGCCCTTAGTAAAGTTCTTGAAGATTTGAGGAAACCAGACGGCGGCATCCCTACAATTTGTGCACTGCTTACAGGTCGCTTTCATGTAGAACTCTATAGACCGCTGCATGATCATCAACGGGTCAGAATCTGCGCATATAACGATGATGCCGCCAGTGCCCATTTGACTTCCCACCGATTCCAAACAATCGAAGTCCATGAGGACCTCCTCAGCGGTAATTTTAGAGATCAGAGGCGTTGACAGGCCGCCCGGGAAAACGGCGAGTAGATTGTTCCAGCCCCCGCAAACACCCCCTGCATGCATCTCAATCACATCCCTTAAAGGCATGGACATTTCCTCCTCGACGGTACAGGGATTGTTAACATGCCCACTGATATTAAATAATTTAGTGCCAAAATTATTATTGCGTCCTAGTCCCGTCCACCATTTAGCTCCACGGCGTAAAATCGTGGGCACCACAGCTATGGACTCGGCATTGAGCACCAACGAGGGATGGCCAAAGTAACCCTTTTCATGCAAATACGGCGGACAGCTGCGTGGTCTGCCTAGTTCACCCATCAAGCAATTTACCAGAGCCGTCTCCTCACCAGTGAGATATTTATCTCCTCGCTGAATATGCATGTCAAACTTGATGCCCAAGTCACAGGCATTGCAGCCAAGCAGACCATAGCGGTATGCCTCAGCCAGGGCATACTGTAGGTTGCAAGCCTCGTTGTAGAACCGATTTCGGCAATAAACGATACACTTTTCGCACCCCATCGTATAGCCAGCGAGCAAACAGCCTTCTATCAGTTTATGTGGCTCGTGACGCAAAATTTCGCGATCTTTGCACGTTCCTGGTTCCCCCTCGGAGCAATTAAGTATCAATACTTTGTCCTTGGCCTTCACTTCCTTCAGGGAACTCCACTTGTTGGCAGCGTAGAAGCCACTGCGTCCACGACCGCGAACTCCACTTTTCTTCACCTCTTCTATAATCCAGTCCGGACCCATTTCCAGCAAGTCCGCGGTACGATACCAGTCGCCCCGCTTGCAGGCCCCCTTCAAGCGCCAATCGTGACGGCCGTATAGATTTTGGAAGATACGATCACAGTCCTTCAGAGGTCCGTATTCTGTTTTTGTGTTCGTTAACATTCCCTTGGGTGGATCATTTGACAATTTAGCATTTGCCTGAGCTGCTTGATCATCGTGTTTGATAGGGCACTGCTTGGCATCAGGCACTTTGGCAGCGTCTTTGGCATCAGGCACTTTGGCAGCGTCTTTGGCATCAGGCAGTTTATCGGCTTTCTTGGCAGGACCTGCCTCTTTGTTTTCCTTAGATGCATCCTGGCTCAGCTGCTTTACATCTGTTACAGTTACTTTTCTCGCAATTCTATCCAAACATTTCATAAACTCTATTCCTCTAAGAGATAACATTTCTATACACTTTTATTACAATTTTTTTAAAATATCTGAAGATCTATTCAAACAACAATCAACAAAAATACTCAAACATGTATTCAATGATAGTTATAACTAAGGGGTACTTTGTTTAATCACAACTCAATTTATTGACAAGTCAGTTGACATTTCTAAATAAATTTAGCACAACCGCTTAGCCAATCATAATGACTTTCTCATGAAAGCAGCTGATGAAATATAGCAAAAGGCAAAAAGGAAAATGAAAGAGTTTTTTTGGTATAAATGTGAATCACCAAGGTGTGCACAAAACAGACGACGACAGGTTGCAGGCCTGCAGTCTAATGCTCGACAAATGTTGCCCAAGCATCACAGGAAAACTTCTCTTTCCATTCCCTACACCCACAAGAACGCCCATGTGATTGTCAACGTAGCTATCCTGCTGTGAAAACATGTACGAATACGTTTACGTAATTTTATCAGAGTCGACGCTTGCTCTCTGTGCACAATAGAAAGAGAGAGAGAGAGAGAGATAGAAAACAAGATAGAAGGAGAATAAATACGCGGACATTCTCGACAATATTTTGAACCAACAATAATAACGAGAAAAAACAGCTCATTTAATTTATGCGTTCATGCGGTAGAGACTTTAATAAGCAACAAAAGGTATTTCAGTTAGGAAAATGGGGTGAGTCCAAAGCCGTCTAAGAGCAAGGGTAAGCCGAACGTTGTGCGTGTGTGTGTGTGGGTGTCTATGGGGTGTGTGTTAGGGACAGACGCACAAAGAACAGGTGGCAGCTCCTACGACTTGAAGAGTGCTCAATTAGTAGACATTGTAGTACAACATTATGCAGCCACCTTTCCATTTAAAATGTCTCTATTCGGGTAATGAATTTCACTTTCAGAAACTTTAAAAATGTGTATGCATGTGGCTTAAAGGGTTCTCGGTCATTTTTCAGCCTTTTTAACAAATTAATAACCATTAGACTCTTGTATAACGATTCTCAAAACAAATTAAGGCTTTTGGTGTAAAATAACTTTTATTTGGAGACATGTCAACACTTGTACATAAACATAGTTCAATAAACTGTCTGTCTGTTTGTTCGTCAGTCTGAGCGTCTGTTTGTCTGAGCAGACGGTGTAAAAATATATACAATTGACATTGCGTTCTCGTCTGCAGTTTATTTTTGTGTGATGTTTATATTCAAGTCATCCAGCACCAAAGCAGTGGTGTCATTTTAGCTGTTTTATAGCAATTACATATATTTCTCTATACAAAAAATGGCAAATGTAGTGAAATGCAGTAATCCAAAAATTAATTAAATTACTTTAAAGTGAATCAGTTGTCCCGAGCCCATTAAGATGTTTCTTATTATGAATTTAACCAGCGTTTAGTTAATCTAGCTTTTTTGGCCGACATCACTGTTTGTGTCCTGTTCGTAGCTTAATTTATAGTTAAGCCACTCGGCCTCTTGCTGTTTACTTTACGACCCATTTGCTTGGTTTTCGCTGATTTCGTTTTTATCATTATTTTATTGTTGTTTCGTGATTTCATTTTATTTTGTTGTCGCAACTAAATGTCTTTCTCTCTCTTTCTCATTCTCTGTCTCTCTCTCTCTCTTTCTCTAAAAACAGGAAACGGTGCATGCAGCTGACGTAAAAAATAGCATTGCATACTTTTGTGCGCGCCATAAGAGCATACACAATACACACACCTAATGTACACAGATTAAGCCTAATGGAGTGTTTTTTTCCCAACCAATAAGCATTAACATCGTGGCTTATCCTTACAAAAAATAG
Organism: Drosophila dunni; assembly: GCA_018152125.1. Lineage (NCBI taxonomy): Eukaryota > Metazoa > Arthropoda > Insecta > Diptera > Drosophilidae > Drosophila > Drosophila dunni. Next base: position 21,556,893 of record JAECXC010000339.1, on the reverse strand, counting down.
CCGTGCATTTATATAAATACATCGAAAGAATAATTCTTTTACGCAAACTCCGTACTCTCTATCGTCCTAGTAACGTTTACAATATATCCCAAAATATACTGGTTCATAGTGGACTGGGAATGTATTTCACGGTCCAACACTCAACAAAATGCTTTGTATATTTTTTCTGTTTTGTGGACTGAACTTATCATAATCTTAGATTTGTTAACATATTGTTTTGAACTCCATCGATTTCATTTCGCCCAATTCTAGCTGGTTAATGATTGTGGAGCCCTTTATTCAATGGAAATGCAGGCATAATGCCATATGTAATTAAGGCAAGGTTTATCGCTAAATAAACTTTAGCGATTCTAAAAGCAAATGATAATGGCTTATACGTTAGTTTAACTAAGGGAAACCTTGAGGACAACTTTCAAGGGACAACAGATTATGCAATTCCCCGACAGTTTAGGTATTGATCAGCAGATGTGCAGATGGGGTTTTAATGGCGTTGTGGACAGCCTTGGAGTAGACTAAATAATTGGAGTTTATTACAAAGGAAGGCTATAAATAGATAGGAGCATGTGCTGCAGGGAGCACTGTAAAGAATAGCAGCAAACACTTATGGACCTGAATGCATTCACTTCACGTGTGTCTGAAGTATCTGCAAAGGCGTCAACTGAACAGCAATCAATAAACGCCAGCAAGGAGCAGCACCTCAAGGACCCTAAACATCGCGACGAGACGACTTTAAATAAGCTAATTTGCATATACTCTCGCACACAAACACACATGGCGCTACCAACAACATAAAGAACAACAATTTACCCAGCTGTCATTTGAGGTGAGCCTTGTAAAACCCAAGTAACTGTTGAATAGATTAAGCCAACCTGATGCAACGTTTGAATGTAAATCTGCTAACCAAAATAACTGATGGTCAAATTAAAGATTGTTAGATTCGAAAGTATCTTCGATTAGTAGTCCTCCTCACCCTCATTAGTTAAATTAATTCAATTATAATTGTATCAAAATGTTTTACGCTATGCTGCTCTAAAAGTCTAGAAGAGATTTAAACAAGTGCTGTACATTAATTTAGCCGAGTAAACAATTAAAAATAAAACACAAAAAACAAGTTTCTAAAGGACTAGCAGTTTGCAATCTAAGTTACGGAATTGTGTGGTGTGAATGAAAGCAGGTAAAAAGCGTTTAATTCGCATTCACGCAGAGTCGCGTACACCTGAATGTATAACTGGTGTTTTTGAGAGGGTACAAGTTCGGTGGGTGTGTGTGTGTGTGCAAGTTGTTGGAGAGCCATAAACAAAACTAAAAGTATTTATAACATGCAAACATGCGGCCCATTGGCTCGGCTGGACTTGGACCTGGTCCCTGACCAAGTCATGGTCATTTGCATATAGCCAACATACACACGCACACAAGTTATCAGGAATGGGCGCAGCGCTGGCATTAAAAGTCGTGCAAGTTAATCACGTGGCATGAAAAGTCACGCACAGAGATATGTACATACTAAGTACAGACAAAGATGACCTCTGGCTGCTGCAGCTCTCTATAGATCCGCCCTTCTTATATGTGTGGCGTGTTAAAAAGTGAAAACATGCAAATAAAAAGTGCAATATAGTGTACTGGACAGCAGCAAACAAAACTGAGCAACCAACAACCAGCAATGAAACTCACATTCAAATTTTCAAGGTTGCCAAAAACTCCAACAAATAAGAATAAATTCGGAACTGGGGTAAATTTTAGATTCCAAATTTGAATGCATAAACCATTTGAACTTTTAATGAAATGCCTATCTATCGGTATACGAACAAGTAGGCAGATTTCAAGACAGGCAACGAAAAAATGTTCAAAGAATCATAACATGATTTTAACAATTCACTAAAAGGGAGAGTGGAGTGGGAATGTTAAAAATCAATTCTTACAAAGGGTAAATTGCAGTCGTGCGCTTTCAACTGCAGTTTTCTCACAATTTTAAATTTTGTGGTAAATAGAAAAGTTTGGCACTTTTTGGCCAACACGTAAATGGGCTAAAACTTCTTGTGCTGCTTGTTTGGGACAAGGAATTTTTTCATATTTAGACTTTGCTTTCCGAGTTTCGTGACGACTGCTTAATGGTTGTGTACACTGTACAATGTGAGCTTCGGACGCCCACTCAGTGAGCGATGATTGACGTAATGCTTTAAGCCGGGTTGCTGAAAACTAAGCAGCTTAGACTGCTCCAAGTGCCAACAAAGTGGAAAGAAATGTGTAAACATTCAATCGAATAAGGAGTATAAAATTTAAAAAGCATTCTTCTAGTATTATTATTTGTTGAGTTTCAATTGTATGTAAATCTACAATGACTCGGAAATTCACACAATATATTTCCGCAACACCAACAGAGCCTAGCAACAGTTGCAAACTCATAACGTGGCCCAAAGGGCAGGACCAAAGGACCCAAAACACAAAGAGCCAATTTGCCCGTTTACTAAAGTGGGAGGGTCCACACAGTTGCTGTTTGCACGAGGATTTGCCCTCAAATTTACAACAGATATTCAGAACTCGAATGTTTTATAAGCACACACTCAGTCACACACACACACACACCCCCTCCAAAGAAGGGGCGAAAAAGCCATTACAAAATATGTTTGTGTTTCATTAAAAATTTAAGACTCGCCCCTGCAAAGGACACTAAAAAATGAATCTCAGTTTCGTGTTTATATGACATGCGACAAATTTTAAAGCGCATTTGAAAACGATTCAAGATGAAGTTGTAAACATTTGCTAGCTATCGTAAATGTAGAGTAAACGTGTTATTTCATAGCTACCACATAAATTCACCGCATCGAAAAATGTATTAAGCCAATATTAATGTATCATCTGCTAATCGAATTTATGTGGCAGTCAAGTTAACGCTTTTAATCTTGAGTATTCTTTTGCAGGCACCAACTTGCCCCAACCTAAAGAACCGTCAATAGCAATAACACGGACGACTTTTCTCGTTTTCTATTCTTTTTCCAGCCGCCATGCGGCACAAAGTGTTGGACACATTTTGGTGCTGACCTTCAGGCGGATTAAAATGCAACCAAGCAGGAATTTATACACCCTACACCCTGGCCTATTCATTAACGTCAATGGGCATCAATATTTATGGGACTTTTATTTATTGTTTGTGAAACTGATACTCTAAATGGACAGGGCGACTTAGGTCTATACGCGACTAGGTTTATAGGCATTTAATGTTTTTGTGTGCGGTCAGCAGTGCGTATACTCAATATGCTAATAACGCACAATCAAATTACGCATACGCTCAGTGTCACACTCAAATTTAGCATTAACTCAGCGCGTATAAAACTCTTAATTTATTTACAATTTTATACAGTAAACGAACTGCTCTCGCATTTTCATAGGTTGCTCAATAGCCACAATTAACCAATATTTGTTTTGTTTTTATACATCACGAGATAAATGAACTCTTAACGTTGTGCACTATAAACATTCTCGTTCTATAATCTAAATCCACTCGTGTTTGATATTCAAGATATTGATATAAAAGAAATGTAGTGTTAGAATTCTAAACTTGAAATATCTACACTGTAAAATATAATAAAATTCAAGCCTAATCAGTTCGCAGTGACGCAATTTAGTTAGAGATGTGATGGCACTAAAGACAAATAGAGGTGTACGTACTTACGTTAGTATCTACCTAAATATCATACTATAATATAATATGATTATATTATTATTTTTAGAGTTTTATCTAAATCACTAAACTGACTTTATCTGACATTCAAACGCGTGTATGTACCTTGAAATTTCCATGTTTGCCCTGTCAGTTTTGTTCTTCTGCGTCTGGCGTCCCCCAACGCTTCTATATCTTTTCGTATTGCCAGTTTGTCTGTCTGTTTGTTTTTATTGCGCCCTGTTGTCGAGTAGTTGTCGCCGTCTCAAGTTTATCAGCTTGCATAGCAATGACTACAAACTTGGCTTAAAATGCAATCACTGAACTGAGCTGAGTAAGTCTGAAGCAAAGCGACATTTGAAGCTAGATGACTCTATACAATACTCTCTCTATGTCTCTCATGTTAAAATTATGTACAGAAACCTTTTCAAAAAGCTTCCAATTTTTATTTCAGTCGATTCTTTAAGAAGTTAAACATATTGTATTACTTGTTTGAGACATGATCATGGGATCAGGGGTTTTAAATAGATATAGTTTTTTTTGGATTGAGCAATACCAGCAAAAGACACTGACGTCACTGTTAACATCCTCGCACACCAGTGCACCGCATGCTAGCGTCTGTGTGAGGTCACCTCTGCATTAGACTTTGACAAAGACATGGGCTGGACACATACACATACACATACACATACGCCTATACTCCAATATACCTCAGCACGCACACATAGAGACACCTACACTCGTCCACAGCATAAGCTGCAAATGTTTGTTTAACGTGGCTTTTTGATTGAACGTGAGTGCGTTTGTATCTGTGATAGATTCTATATTTAAGCATACGTAGGAGTGTGCAAGACTTCGACTTGAGGCTTTGACAGTCAACCGTATTCTTGCGCTTCTTCTTCTTCTCGCCTTCTGTTGATTTCGCGCTTCAATGATTTTTGCTGTGACTTTAGTTTTTGGCCAAGGATTTAAGAACTTGCTAGCTAATCCACTTTTATACGCTCAATCAAATATTTTCGCCTTTAGACATATTGTATCTAATGCAAGTAAATTTTATATTCTTTGTTTAAAGGCGAAAATTAGTATCAGGAATCAATGAATCGTTAATAACTACAACAGTTTCATAAAATGTTGAAAAGTTAATATGGTTTTGTACTTTGTAATGGAAACTTGCACTTGGGGGACTGGAACTCATAATTAATTGACAGGACTTTCCATTAACTGTTGACTGTAACTCTTTGCCGCCTTAACACCCTGCGGCCTTTATTGTAATGAAAACTAATTAACTTACCCACCAAGAAGTGTCTTATAAATCGAAATAATAAACTTTTCACAACAGCCTCTTACAAACTTTGCCCACCCCAGGAGAAGAAAGCTGAGAAAAGTCAAAGGCCAAACTAAATTAATTCAATAGAAATATTTGGCTTGTTGCTTTGCAAACCAATTAAAATCCTTTCAAAGTATTGATTAAACCTTAAAACCATGTCAACGGTCTCCTTCCATATGCCAGTGGTTAAGTACATCAATATTTTTACAGTGACTCAATTTAAAGTTATTACATGTGTTATTAGGACTACAAATAAGAAAATCCCAAAACAATGGATATGAGGGAGCCCCAAAGAGAAGTTCCCAAAAGCTTTTGTTAACAAGTCCCATATACACAACAGCTAATTTATGCAAATATTTTCCAAGGACCTTGGGAAAGGCTGTCTGCAAAGTTTGAGCGCCTAAGAATATGCAGCACTAAATCACGTAGGAAAGTCGTATATTCAAATTGTAACTGTTGCAGCAACTACCAACAAATTTCAGTACAACAGTACAACTATTTGAATAATAAATTAAATCCAGTTATTGATTTTGGAATAATACGATTTCCTCAGATAACCTTTGGACCTCAAAGTCCTAACTTTTAAAGGAATTTCTTTTGCTTTTAAGCCTTAGGAAAAAAATCAATATTTAAATTTCCAGTTAGGATAATTATTAGTCAGACTTTTTGCAACTACTCGTGCTTTCCATTAATTACAGCTGATTAACTTAAAGATCCTTAACAACCCACAGTCACAACAGAATTTTCGAGTTTGCCAACAAACTTCAGTACTAATTTTAGTAAATTTACTACGTGTAGACCACAGACACATGATAAGTGGGGAAAGCGTTAGTGATAGTGGTAGGGAAAGGGGAAGGCAAAGGGAAAGTTGCTTCAACTTTTATTTTTGGCAACTTCAGCAGACGCTTAGAGCGTGCTGTGAGTGCGTGTGTGTGCGCCTAATTGTATGCAGTAATTTATGTTGAAAGTTTTGCAAATTTCTCATTTCATGCGCTGCTGAGTGTGCAACACTTTCGCGTTATTAGAAAATTCCACCAGGTGAGAGATTTATGCCAGAGCCATTAGGCTGCCAATTGCTCCAGGAATATACTACGTATAGAATTCACAAGCCAGACAAGGGGAATATGCGAATTCTTTCATTTCATTTCACTTGCATTTACTTATGTAATCTTTTCAGACTATTTACTCACCTTTAAGATTTCCCTGGCATTTGGTAAATGGTTAATGGAACGGAACGTAGCGCCGGAAAAAGCTGAAATAGCAATTTTTGCTTTGTGTTTTGTTGTTTTGTTATTTTGTCCGTCTGTTTATTAGAGATTCGTCTGAACTTAAGATTGAGCCTGTTGTTTATAATTGTTGTAATTGCTTTTATGGTTAATTTCACACTGCTTTAATTAAACGATAGATTAGATAAACAAAATAACTAGTTTTTACAACACTTCCGAAGGTTCATTATACCGAGAGGAAAGTAAAAACATACTCCAACTAATTTATTATTTAATATTCGTATTTCATTATATAATCTGTTTATTTCCACAAGTAATTTTTGCACATTTTTGTATTTGTTTTTGTTGTTTAGAATTTTAATTCCATTTAATTAGTATTTACTTGTTTCATTGCAAAATCAAGTATTTGAATGTCTTATCTTCTGTGTAACAGTTCCCGGTCGATACGATTTAAATTGGATTTCTCTGTCTATAACCCGGAAGAAATTGTTGGCCCGAAAGTACGCGTATTTATCTTATTTTGCCAAGATACTGGATATATACATACATATGTATATGTACTTAGAGCTTTACGTTTTGTTTCATAATAATAAACATCATTAATTTTTATTTGTTCTTTTCGAACTTATTTTCCGTGTATTTGTTTGGTTTACGATTTTAAAGATTTACGAGATAAGTTGACGTGTTTCAAGATCTGTCCGTTAAGTAAGACATATATAGGAAAGTGGATGTACACATATACATATTGTTCACACTTTCAATTGGGTTCTTGGCCTTGTGAAAAAAGAACAAGTGTAAAAACGGTAATTGAACCAAAGGAATCTGACCGTTAACATCTTTTAAATTGAACACATACTAAAAGGGGTTATTTACGAGTAGATTTGCTCATTAACATTTTGTTTACACAAACTTGTGTATAAATTTATTACTTAGATATTTTTGTATTGGGAATATGTACATGTTGCTTCAGAGGCTTAGCTATTTTATTTTAATAAAATCACAAAGGATTTAACTTTAAGTATGCATTTCAAGAAATATAATAAAAATGAACAAAAAAATGTATTAATTTAATTTAAATATCTTTAAATCTTTAATATTGTTACTTTACTCACGCTCACAGTAAAAGCCATTACAACAACAAAAAGTAACCAGAGCAAAGACGTTGACACCTCTTTACTAACTGTGCGAAAAGTGAGTGACAACCAAATTAAGACTGCAACATTTTCCTTTATAAACAATATTTATGGAATTTCCGGCATTTTCCTCAACGTCTTTTCCACACATTTTCATGGTTAAATCTTTAGAAGTACAAAATTATTTTGTTAAGTTTTTTACTCGTCCGGTTTTACGACGCCTTTGGCTGGACGAAACCAACAATTCGAAAATTAATTTTAAGTGGTTTTTATTTAACCACAGTGTTAATTTGGCAACATTTATACGTTTTTAATTAGAAGTACTCTTTGCGGTCATTACTAAATATTCCAAATTCATTAATTTTAAATTGATTGTCGGAAAATAACTAAAGAGTTTTCTTCATTTATTTACGCAAATTAATTCAAATGGGAAGAATAATAAATTTTAAATACTGCGATCAGAGTACAGCGGATAAACCAAACATCCACCTCATTTAATGTACGCCTCTCGCTCTCTACCTCTCAGACTGCATTCATTTTCAAATAATGTGGGAGAGCAAAAGAAACAGATTGAGAGAGAGAGAGAGAGAGAGAAAAAGCGCGAGAGACGCAAAAAATGCAATGACAGAAATCAAACGAATTGAAAGTTCATGGAGAGTAAAGCGTCCGATCGCTCCGTAGGGCGGCTGCGGTAACAGATGCTGAGTGGGAAAAGGAGAGCATGCATTGCCACTGGCACAGACTATTCAGAGATTTTGAGATAAAAAGCCAAGGCACAAAGTTTATAATGTAAACCAAACAAAACACACTTACATACATACAAATAAATGCTGTACGTTTTTGTATTTGCTACAGAAACAGAAATAAACCGTAAACCAAAAATATATTGAATATTTTGCAACTGAAGCACCCTGAACTCACACACATACACACGCATATGTACGTACATGAACAATCTATTATGTGTACACTCCACATACATATGTATGTATTAGCATTTTTCAATTGTCAAGTTCAATGCACACGACGCACGGGTAAAATCACATGGCAGCACCGACGCCAAATGCACAAAATTATTGTTTATGCCGCCGAAAAATTATATATGTACGTCGAATTGGAACATTGTGGCAATTGGTAATTAGATTCGATGTGGTTATTATTCGTTTACTTTGTAAGATTTTCATATGTAAATCAGCATACCTTGCTTTTTCTTTTTTTTTTTATATTCAGACACAAACACACACACACACGCGACACAATCACTTTGCTAAAGAAAATACGAGCACTGCACAAATAAAACAACGTCGACATATGCAATTAATTAATTAAAAATAATAATTTCGCGAGTGCTTCCTCCAGCGGAGAATATAAACCGAACACGTTGAGGCCGCAAACACAAATAACACAGTAAGCACTGCAAATGCGACGCGACGCTAATGTTCTGAGCGCCAATGTGTTTTTCCCTTTTGCGTTTGATTTTGCTTTTGCTCTGCTGAACAGCTGTTGATCGAAACTGGGGTAAAAACCAGTGTTACCACACTAAAACCTGAAAGAAACGTTATCGTTTCTATTTGAATATGGTTGCTTTCAATATGACTCAAAGAATTTTAATTTGAACAATTGTACCATTTTACACGCGCTGTTAAATAATGAATTATTCTTTTAACCGAGTACACAATGCTTGTCGACCTTCATAAAACAACACATTTCTTAACTTCCATTTAATTATGACCGTACATATAAAACTTTTCAACACGCAGCGACGTTATGATTTGCTAGTAACCCACAAACAAAGCAGCAGCAGAGGCAGCAATGGAGAAAAGAAGCCAACACGTCTTAACACGGTCAGAGTCCGAACGCAACTAACTGTCGCAATTCGGAAATGCGAGATTTATATATCGCGAGAGTTCTCAACGGCCCTAAGGGGTTAAGCTGGCAAAGCGCAGGCGCAAAGCGAAAATCGGTGTCAGCACAATGCTTTAGGACAAGCAAGAGCGAGAGTAAGAGCGAGAAGGAGGAGAGAAGAGAGACGTGACTGCTTTCGCTTTCGCAATCGCAACTCCTGGGCAAACTTCACGACCGACAAGACCCGCCTGCCTCCCCTCCTCCTTAACACTACACAAGCAACAGCCTGCAACGGTTTTTGCCAACAGCGTTTTTTTGTGCCAATAACCAAATACATTGGAGGTCAGCTTTTCGAAGTGGCATTAAGACACGTGCCAGAAAATGTTCCATGGATGTCTATTTGTGTGTGTGTGGGTGTTTTACTGCCATGACCTATCCAACCGCGAAAATGTTGTTTCCACATTTGGCAGAATTACAGCAGAAGTAACTAATGATGTTTAGACGTAATACTTTAACATTCCAAAGACATTTTTAAAATAGATTTAAATTTATTTTATAATTAAACAAATACAAGATTTTCCATTTTTAGCTCAACTCATTCCGCAGTCGACGATCCCGTTTCCACTCCCGCAGCTTCTCGCGTTTTATGTCGTTGCGATTCCGTCGCGACTGTGGGGCATCCCCTACTGGTTTTCCATTCCACCGCTGGGTGGCGCTCGTGTCGAAGGCATTAAAATGTGTCACTCGCGCCGGGAGTTGCTCAATTCCCAGTCCGGTACGTTGCTTCCGCAGCACAGTCTTTACGGGATATAGGCGTCCGTTCTGTGTGGGTCCCAGGCCGTGTTCTCGGTCCCAGCCCTGTTTCACCATCAATTGTAGGCCACGATTCTTGGCAGAGATGTTGAACTTATGTAATTTATTGGCAGGTAAATGTTTGCTGTTGAACTGATGTACAGTGGATGTTTGATGAGCCCGCCACGTGGACTCCTTGTAGTCCCTTTGGCACTCGTTGCAATAGAATGGTTTTGGAACGGTTACTAGGTTTTGCTCCTCATCCAAGTCTGATGCAATTGCTTCATTCCTCAACTCAAGCATTTTCACAATAGTTTCGTGCTTCCTCCGTCGCGCCAACTCCAGAGCAGTGTTTCCACTTTTATCCATAAGTTCAGTATTTGCACCTAGTCCTAAAAGGTAGGACACGGCATCCACGGCTCCTTCACATGATGCCATCATTAGTGCACTCCATCCATAATTATCACATACGTTTAGTTCCTCTTCACTGCTGATGCGTATTAGGGACAGCTCCTCTACATTATTGGTAGTTGCCAGGCGAAAGAATCGATTCCTGTCGAATGGTAGCTCAGGCCTCACCGGAACTCTCCGTCGCAAGGTGCTGTTGCTTTTACTAACTTTTGTCTTTGCCGCTGGCGTCTCCAGTATTTTTTCGTAAAACTTTTGCACTTCGTTTCCACTAATTCCATTGATTGTGTGTTTCTTTTCATGTCCATTCTCTTCCTCTGCAGCTCCAGCGGGCACAAAGCGTTTGAGTGGCACATTTAAAGTGGTAAGTGCACGCCAATTGGGATGCAGCTCCTCGCCCGTAGAATTCATTTCAACTTTTAATAATAGTATAAACAATTGCTGCAAAGGGTTGCCAAGGTATTTCAGAAATCATATGTTGAAGCAAAAAGTAAAGTATTTCTGTGGGTGAAACGCACGGTCACACTGCTAATATTTTGTAAACATTGTAAAAAGGAATATCGAATAAGTCAAGTAAAACGAATTTCGTGTAGCGTCAGAGGCAAAAATAAAATAAAAATATAATTAAAAAAAGAAATTCAATTGGCTTGGTTTTCCAATCACCAGTGACTGTTCGATAAGACACTCGATTGGTCAGATACAGCCCACCGCGATTTATCGAGCATCTATCGCTTCATCCTAGCCCAAACCGACCGCGAAAAATGTGAATTTCACAAATTTGTTTTAATATCCCGTCAATAAAATAAGAAAGAGTCTACGTATAAGTGAGAAAGGATTAGCGCAATAAATAATACAGATGGAAATCAATTAAATCGTGTCAAAGGAACAGGAGAGTGAGACAAAGGCATTCCAAAATTGCGCAGTAAAAATCAATAACTGTAAGTGGCACACACGCACACACATGTAAAACGGTCCGCCCGTGAGCAACAAGCACACAACACATACAGAGGCACAAGATGTCCGACGAAGAGGAAGAATCCTTGTCCGAAGGCTTTTCGGCCAGCGAGGAAGACGAATGGAAGCCAGGAAAAGATGCACGCGGTGGCGAATCATCGGATGACGATGACAGCGAGTTTGAGGAAGTGCCCGGAGCTGCATCTGGCGTTGGGCCAACTGGAGGCAGTGGACGCTCTACGACTAGTGCGTCACACAAAAAGAGGTAAACAAGATATGATTTAAACAACTTTAAAAGTATAACATTCGTTTTGTGCCTTGCACAGAGAACAAAAGTCACCAAGCGGCATCAAGGGCGCCTCTGTAAAGAAGCGTAAGCCGAGCGGACAATCTCTGCGGTCTAAGCTGTATAACAAATATCGTCCGCCACCCAAAACATTTCCAACATCCCCCACACAGAACTCGCCTTCAGCTTCGGCGTCGGCTTCGGGTTCTGTGAGCCGTGTAACGGCCTCAAAAAACGCCAAAACGCCCAATGAAAGCAACAACGGTGACGACTCCAGCAGCGATTCCAGCATAGATGGATATTTAGTTAATCCCGCTGATCTTGATCTGCGTTCCAACTTCTTTACGGCCTCTAAGGAGAAATCGCCAGTACCGCAATTTGATTGCAATGCCGGCATCACAAATCTAACCGACTCCGGATCTGGGTCCGAGGACAACAATGATAGCAGCATGGAGGATAATGCAGCAAGTAACAAGCCATTTGATTTTCGAGATCTGCTCGAGAATGCAAATAGCTTGGAACGGACCAAAGAGGCATTGCTTAATAAGCGCACACTCTCGGGTACTCCTCCAGGAAGCCAGGAACGACAGAATCGCATGAATAACGCTGCCGCAATGGATGTCAATGCTTTGCTTGCATTGGGCGAAAATCAAAATTACGCAGAGGACTCTGAGAAACGAGCAGGAGGAGAAGGCAGTGCAGCACAGCCGCCTTCTCTAGACGCTCCCTCGCGTCTAAGCAAAACCAAATCGACCCGCATTAAACGCCATACCAAGACACGTCCAGCCTCCACTGTGGTAGCTGCCGGAGACACCGATGATTCTGAATTTGAGGAAGTTGCAGGTAGGAAACGCAATTAGAAAATGATTATGATAAGATCTGGTAGTATAGTAAATGGTATTTTAAAGTTGTGGTTGTGGCGTCGAACTCTTGTTATAGTACATACAAACATATATCTCTTGTTGATGGTTAGTAAGAATTCTGGTATCTGATTAAAAAAGCTTCCAAATTGCTCCGTATGAGACTGCGTAGTATTTTGTGTGTTTGTGCAAACCAAATGATTCAAAACTAACGTTTGAAAGATGTGAAAAACAAATTATGACATATATTAATATATCCTATATTTATACAGTATGTTTAACTAAATGTATAATTACTACTAAGCCAGGTTCCCACAGTTTGTTTAAAGCGGTTGTGGCAACGACCTCTAAGCGAGCGATGCGATTGGTTGACATCCAATTGATGCGTTGCAAATAGGTCACATTCCTTCTCGTATTTCGGTGTCTACCAGTTCACACCAATATATGCTTTTAGCCTTGTACTTAACCAAAATCTATTACTTTTTGGCTTTAAACAAACTGCGTGGAACTAGTTCTTATAGTCTATTAGACTGACATAGCGGTAATATATAAACGGCTTTTTAGTTGAAACGCTTAAAATCTTCCCTTCCAAAGAGAAACTACTGAAAATTATACCTAGCTATATACTAACTACTCGTACCCCACTAACTACCCAAACTCAGATCGAAGCTTTTTAAACCATTTTCAATTTGTTGAGTTTAGAAACAAGAAACGCAGAAGTTAATATAAACTAATTAAAGTTTAATAAGAAATAATTCTGAATGTCTTTGCAAATAACAAAACATAAGTGGATAAATACTTGGGGTATTCCCTTAAAAGTTTCAAAACTTCTAAGTGTGTTTGAAATATTGCACAATAATCGAATATTAAATATAATTTGCAAAACCACACACACACACGCACACATACATGCAACAGTTGTATACTTAAAATGCATTTATTGAATTAATTTTTTATAGTCTTTTAAACTCATTCATTTGTCAGAATTTATAGTAAGAAGACTAAACGAATCAAAAAAGAAATCAAAATGCAGATTTAACAAACAAAATAAATATACGTAAATGCACTTACTTTATTGCAATTTCAAGTGTTTCATAAACATTTAAACATTTGCAAGTAAATAATAAAAGACAAATGAATAGCTACTAAATTAGAACTGATGTTAAACGAATTTACTTTAGCAAAATTGTATTCATTTCACAAAAATCACAAAATTAAATCTAAAACACAAGCAAAAACAGAAAAACAAGTTTAAGAAATAATGAATAAATGAGTAAATAATAAAATGCATAATTATAGCGCAATTTAGTAAATGTTAAATGTATTTAATTCAATAATTAATTAACGATTTGAAATGCACATCAAATGAAAATGAAAATGATAATGGAAATAAATGCAACCTGTTTGATTGAAATAAACTAAAAATAAAGTGAACTCTAGTCTATCAAGTGGTTTCTTAGTGCCTCAGTACCTCAGTAGTTCCGCTTCTTCCAAAAATCTACACAGAACGTCTCCTCATTGAAATCCCCCTCCCCGCTTCCATATTCACAGACGAGGTCGTCGAGGATGTCACTCCAAATGTGTCTGGTGATCTAGAAATCCACGTGGGTATTCCCTCGCGCCATCCCACCAAGGAGGAGAAGACCCAGCTGGAACTGGAGAATGCTCTGAAACGTCGCATGAATCGGGACATCAAGGATCGACAACTACTGATGCACAAGACTAGTCTTCTGTGTCTTATTGCCAGGAGCATTAAGTACAATCGCCTCCTTAGCGACACATCCCTAATGCAGGCCTCCTTGAAACTGCTGCCGAGCAAGAACTCTTATCCGACGGAACGTGGCGTGGAACTAAAGTATCTCCAAAGTTTTATAACCTGGTTCAAAGCTGCTGTCAAGCTGCTGAGTCAGGACTTGTATCCCTCTAAGACAGCCAACTCCAAACGTGGTATTATCGACGAGCTGCTGGGTCAGATCAAGCGCAGGGAAGCACGCTGTAAACAGGATATGATCTTTATATTTATTGTACTTACACGAAGCATGGGCATGAACTGCCGCCTTATTGTCAATCTACAGCCAATGGCTCTGAAGCCCCAGGCTTCCGATTTGATAACAATCAAGCTAAAACCTCAAACTGCGGATAAGCAGAAGAGTCGAACGAATAACTCCGAAGATGATGAAGAGGATCAGGATGAGTCGGACCACAAACCCAGCAAGCCTCAGAAAACAAAGACTTCCACAGCTGCGACCAAATCAAAGGAAGTATCTAAAAGTGATTCCAAAGTAGTCACTAAACCAACTTCGAAAACTGTCAAGAAGGAGAGCAAAGAGATCGCACCCAAGTCCGAGGTCTCCCCAGCTGCGAGTTCAAGAAAGCGAGCAGAAGCTAGCATAGAGATTGCACCCAAGTCCGAGATCTCCCCAGCTGCGAGTTCAAGAAAGCGTGTAGAAGCCAGTAAAGAGATCGCACCCAAGTCCGAGGTCTCCCCAGCTGCAAGTTCAAGAAAGCGAGTAGAGGCCAGCTCGGAGCTTGATGCCAAGCCAAGCACTTCCAGATCAAGCAGAAGAGCACCAACTGCTAAGGTTCCAGAGAAGCCTCAACTCTCTCGTCTCAAGCGGGGATTGGACGATTCGGGTAAAGACGACAAGAAAAAGCTGAAGTTGAGTCCAGAAATTAGTTCGTCTCCGATTGCTCGACGAACTCGCAAAGCATCTACGGATGTGAATAGGAGGACGCCTTCAGAGTCTCTGGCCTTAAAAATAGGCTCACCTGTCATACCTAAGTTGGTGTTGCCCAGTGCCAAGATTAAGAATGCCAAGCACAGCGATGCTGAGAATGCCAATCCCAGTCTTCGGTCCCGAGAAACGCGTTCACGCAGCAAATCTCCCAAGGTTCACATATCTCCAGTGTTCCTCAAGGGACAGCAGAGTGTTATTCCCGATCCAACAGCTAAAACCAGCGCAAAGCGAAAAATTACCGATGATAAAGCAAAAATATCCCCCACATTTTTGAATACTGTCGGGACCACTACTGTCCAGCTGCGCACGCGTCGGCAGAAGGCGAATGCATTGGGGATTCCACAACTGGATGGCGCAGATGATGATGGATCAATGTCCAAGTCCAAGAAGCGGATCAAGTTAGAAAAACTGCACAGTCGATCAGTCGAGTATAGCGATGAGTCCACACCCACCAAGCCGGTGAAGAAGGCGCCAGTGCTGCCCAAAGCAGTGCAGAATTTGCGTAAGGATCGAAGGGTGCTGTCGACAGATGATGAGAGTGTCAAGGACAAGCGCAAGACCACCGCCTCGGACATTTGGGTAGAGGTTTGGTCTGAGGTCGAAGAACAATGGATTTGTATTGATTTGTTCAAGGGAAAGCTTCACTGTGTGGATACCATAAGGGTAAGAGGACGGGATTAGGGTTATCCTCTGCGCAACCATACTGACCTCTATGAGCTTACAGCGCAACGCATCATCGAGTCTGGCTTATGTGTTTGCCTTCCAGGACGATCAGAGTCTGAAGGATGTGACGGCTCGCTACTGTTCCAGCTGGACGACAACAGTCCGCAAGGCTCGGGCGGAAAAGTCCTGGCTGGATGAGACTCTAGCGCCGTATTTGGGCAATCCCACCAAGCGAGATATATGCGAGGATGAGCAGATGCGTCGCATTCATTCCGACAAGCCCTTGCCCAAGTCCATTACCGAATTTAAAGATCATCCGCTGTATGCCCTAGAACGTCATCTGCTTAAATTCCAGGGAATTTACCCACCAGATGCACCTACCCTAGGCTTCATACGCGGCGAGGCGATCTATGGCCGCGACTGTGTCCATCTACTGCACTCCCGAGATATTTGGCTAAAGAGTGCTCGGGTTGTGAAGCTGGGCGAGCAGCCCTACAAGATTGTGAAAGCGCGTCCCAAGTGGGATAAGGTAATTTCGAGTTCGGTAGTTGTCTGGTCGATCGAGGATATTTTTTCGGGAATTTAGGCATCGATGTTACAGACTAGACAATAACGCAGAGCTGTGCTGCCAAATTAAACGATTATTTTCCTGCAGCTCACGCGTACGGTTATTAAGGATCAACCGCTGGAGATCTTTGGCTATTGGCAAACCCAGGACTACGAACCTCCGACCGCCGAGAATGGCCTTGTGCCCCGTAATGCGTACGGTAATGTGGAACTCTTCAAAGAGTGTATGCTGCCCAAGAAGACGGTTCATCTGAGGCGTAAGTAGAAAGCATTCTAATCATGACACTACAATAATACTCTTCGTTCAACACAGTTCCTGGCCTAATGCGAGTCTGCAAAAAGTTGAACATTGATTGCGCCAATGCTGTTATTGGATTCGATTTTCATCAAGGCGCCTGTCATCCCATGTATGACGGGTTTATTGTCTGCGAAGAGTTCGGTGAGATTGTGACTGCCGCGTGGGAGGAGGATCAGCAAGAGCAGGCCCGAAAGGAGCAGGAGAAGTACGAGAGTCGCGTTTACGGAAATTGGAAGAAGCTCATCAAGGGTCTTATAATCCGGGAACGCCTCAAGCGAAAATATAATTTTTAAGCTTTGTGTTCTGCCCGCAGAAGTTATTGTATTGGTATTATATAGTTTCTGTATTGTAATTTTCTTCAAGTTTTAATCGAAATATATTTGCCAGCAGAGAAAGTAATGTTTGGAATGCATTTATTTAGCGATTGATTAAAATTTCAATTTGCGTTTACTATATACACAAATACGGAGACAATAAGTACATAAGTCTTATAAATAAATTCCCATCATCAGTTACAATGTACAAAATAATGCATTTTCAATCTGGAACAAGAGTTTAAGAGACAATAATACCGAAATGGTAACGATTACAGTTAAAAGTCAAGAGTTATGCAATAATTAATTCGCTTAGTTTAGACTCTTTTACTCTACTTTGCGCTGGATTAAGTTTAATCATATTAAGTACTTCGAAAGTCAAGTGTGGAATGCAGTTAAGTAGAGTATTTGAAAAGGAAGGGAAACCATATTAAATTTGGCAACGTAACATTGTTGGCTTGTTCGCATTGACAGTTAATTAAACATTCTTAAAGATACGTGCTAAATAAATAATTTCAGAACTTTGGTTTTACAAAATAATAAATTCTTTGACGCATTTTGAGAAACTTAAAAGCCGTGGAACTGAACTCGAAGCCAATCCGGAGACACGGTCGTTAGCGCTGCAGCTACATCGACCGACAAGTTCTTTAAAGCTTATCTCAAATGTGATCAACAGGTTTGTTTTAAATTCAATAAGAAAACTGTTCAGTTTGAGGATTCAGCCGAACTGTTTACTCCTCCTCCTACTCCTGTTCCTGCTCCCCTATTGATAGCTTCCTTCCGCTGTGCCTGCAGATACTCGGAGTACATGCGTCTGGCTTGATTGAGGACGCGAGTGACGTCATGCTTTCTCACCATCTTATCGAAGTGCATGGCGATCTCATTGTAGTCCATGGCCGCCTTGATGATTGTGTTGCGATGCTGCAGCAGAAGCGTCAAGCAGAGGAACATGAGAAAGGCATTCCCGCCTCCAAACTCACTGGGCGGCGGCAGTGCTCCGGCCGTGCTGTACACTCCATTCATTGGGGAGGCGGATGTACCTCGTTGCGGTGATCTCGGATTGTAAGCGTAAGCACTCTCATCGTCCGCATTGGTAGCTATCTCCACCAGATTGGGCGCTTGCGTCCGATTAGGTTCCGTTGATATGGGCATTATCACCTCGGGCAAACTGCTGCTATTGCGCATCCCACTGATTCCATCGATCAGAAGACTGTCCTCCACAAAAGGGTTCACCGTATGCGTATCTGGAGGCTGGACGCTGTTGCTTTTGGCTGCGGTCATACGCTGGCGACGACGCATGTGAAGCTCACTAACATCGGGACAGGTGATGATTTCGTTCTCTTTCAGATCGTCTACCATATCTAAAGTGTCTTTGTCCAGTTTCTCGTACTCAATATCATCGACTACCATTGGCTTATCCTTTTCCGTGAAGGGCAATCCAAATACCTGACGATCCAAATTCTCTGCCTCGAGTCGCAGTTCGCGCGTTATGGCGTTTGTCATGGGATAATACTCCTGATCTTGATCCTGGTCGGGTGTGCTCTCCTCTGGCTGCTGCACAGGCGACACTGCATTTAGATCTAACTGCAAACTGTAGCTACTCAGCTCCTGAGCTTGCTGTATGGCCGTGGCTGCAGTGGAGGCACTCCAACTGGTCTCCGGAATAGATGATGAATCGGACTCGTCCAAGGAACTGCCCAGGTGTCCACTCTTTGTCAGCTGTACCAGAGGCTTGGTGACTTGAGGTTGCGGCTTCTCGCTAATTTGCAGCTGATTGGCCAAACGGTCCGAGATGCGATTCTTGTTAATCGTTGCAAAATTGAGGAATTCATTAAAATTTTTGACCAATTTTGGTGGTGTTTTGTTGGCTCCACTATCCGGGTCAGAGCCTTCGAAAGACATTCCCAACCGACTTGTGGCTGCTATTTTCTCCTTGAGATCCTTAAAATGTCCGCCACTGTTGCCACTGACGCGTCTGACGCTCTCACTGACAGAGCTGGCATTGGATGCCAATTGCTTGGCAATAATATTGCTTACATTGAGAATATTCTTCTGCTGCTGCAACTTGCCAAGGCCCTGGGTCTTTTTCTCCCCCATGGTGTCCTTCTCCTTCTCAATCTCCTTCTCAGCCAAGTCCACCTGATGCGATGTTGACGACGTGCTGGACAGAAAGGCGCGAGAGGGAGCTGCAATATTGTTATTATTGTTGTTGTTTGGTTGAAGTGCATCGTCCTTGAAAGGATTTGTTTCGTGAAACTGCGGCGGTGATCCAGAAATTTGTTCCTTTCGATCAAAGACGTCGTCGTCAGTATCCTCACTGGCCGATAACTCCAGCACTGACCTCGTATTGTCCTCCAAAACGCCTCCTTCGATAAGCGCCAGCATTTTAGACTCGTCCAGACTCTGATGGGCCTTAGAAGAACCTCGTTTCTGACGTCTTGCCGCATGCCTGGACATATTATCATCCAGACTCTGATTCAATCGTTTCGAATTGTCCAAGGCACTACTTCCGGCTGTGCCCAATGAGGAGCTCAGCGAGCTAAGCGACGCCGAGGAGCTTTGTCTTCTAAGAGCACACACTTTGGTATAAGGATTCTCGCGTGGTTTGGTTAAAAGATACGAAGGGCTCGTGGGCGTGGCGCTATACGATGTGGAGAACGTACTGGCACTGTTTGGAGCGGAGGCCTCCGCTAGAGGTACGAATTCCTGCAAATTAATAGAAGAGATTTAAATAGTCAGATTGCCATGTTCCAAATTTCGTAGTGAAAAGAATTAAATTTAAGACTAATTTCAATTATTAGTGAAATAAAAACTAATTTACGTAGGAAACACACATAAACACTCTTGAAAAGGATGAATCTAGTGACTATCAAGGGTACGAACCATTATCTTAACAAGTTTTATAAGTAGAGTATAAAATAAACCTTAGATGATCTGAGGATTACCTCTGTTCTTTAAACATTTTAAACCCTAATCTTTATCTACTTTTTGTAGTGCATTTACAAATTTGTTCTCTTTTTTGTGTTATAAATTTATATATACACATGTATTGGTGAGTTCTCTGCCGTTAACAGCTTTACAGCTCTTTTCTTGTTATCACTTCTTGGGGTTTGCCCCCTGTTAGCTTAGTGAGTAGAACAAAAGGTTAGTGCAACTGATAAGAAATCGAAGACAGACAAACCTTTTCAAAAAGCGGCAGCTCCTTGGACCCATTGGTCTCGTAGCGAAATGAGCTCCACTGAACCTCCAGCATGCGCAGAGCGTCCTCAAAGGGAAACTCTCGCTTCAGTTCAAGGAGCAGCCAGCGATAACAGAACAACAAATCGTCGGCCTGCTGCGATTTGAGATAATCCCAAAACTCCGGATCGTAAAAGCTCAAAGCTTCAGTGAGATGAGCAAACTTCTGCGTCATGGCAATGCCGTCGAGCATGAAATTACCGCGAACTCTTGACATAATTGCACAGAAGCAGATGTAGGCCTGTGCCTCGTCATTCATGGTGACCAGCAAGGGTGATGCGATGTCGGACATACCCTGGCAATAGCTGACCACAGGATGATTCAGAGCGTATGTGGTCAGTATGTTAAACAGCGAGGCAATATTCTGATTGTCATCGCTACCCGCATAAAACGGATGCAGCCGATCCGTGCGTAGCACATCTTTCTTCACCATACTCGTCACATACGCCAGCTCCCCGGCCACATTGCCACGCTGTACAGCTGATTTCCACGTATCACGCAGCTTATAATATTGTTCGGATTTGCGCCGCATAAACTCCATACGCTGGTGTCCGTCCATGGCCAGGCCATGTACTCCACTTGGGTACACGTTCAGCAGGTGTTTCCATACGACGCGACGCAGACTGGGCTCGATGCCGCCCAAAAAGATTATCTTGCGTAGCTCATCGTTGCGCTGGATTTGACCCAGTGCGTCTAGAAACAACCGAAACTCGCTATCACACATAGGCGGACGAGGCGGAAGATTGGCCATATGCTCATCTGATAAATTGAAGGCCTTTTGCACTATTGAAAACGTCTTCTCCATTTGATTCATTATTAAGCCAGGCAACTTTGTCTGCATGTGCTGCACATACTTCTGCGATACGCCCAACGATTGCAGTGGGGACACACTGGCCGAAAGGGACGCACTGTTCCCGGTGCTGCTTGTTGTTGTTGCCGTTTTGCTTGGAGCTGTTGACTCTGTTTCGCACTCTCGTACAAGAGTAAACGGCTTCACATCGATTTGGAGCATTAAACATGGTTCCGTTGATGTTTGTATCGATATATTGTGTATTCTTAGGAATGCAGCGTCCAAATCCCAGTCAGACAGCACAGCAAGGTAGATTTCATTGCCAGCTGGATCGAAGGCCTTGTATTTAATGGAGAAGTCCGATTTTATGTCAAAGGCCTTGGCGAGAAGCGAATATAGGACTTCTAGAGTTGTAATCTGTGGATCCACCGAAAACTTGCGCCACTCCGGAGGTCTGGTTGCTTCATTTTTCTATGTGCGAGCGTGAGAGTGGGAGAAAGCAGTCAAGACATGGGGGAAAAAATTGGTGTCTTTGTTGTCTGGTTTATATACTGTGACACACACGACGGTACATACCTTGACTTTGACGCGAACCGCCTCTCTGGGATATATACCAGCCATATTATTTATTGTATTTGCACTATTGTACCTAACTTAATTCCATTATTATTCTATTATAATCATTGAGCAAACCAACTAATGCTCTCTGTTATTACGCCATCTATGGGAAGAAGTGTTGGACAGCAATTGCGGTTGCAAATAGTATTTAACAACACTGAAATCCAGGGCTGCCTCTTTGATAATTGCCAGTGTGTACCCATTGACTTGTCGAATCTGTATGGTGACACTGAAAACGAGAAAAACATCAGCGCATACAAATATGAGAACATTAGTGCAAAATTTGTTGTTGTTATAGTTTATTTTTTTAATAGTTTTATTTTGCAAATACGTTATTTGCACAAATAAAACGCAACGTGTTATCGCTTAATGGTGAACCAACCTTGGAGTGCGTCAACAGAAGCAGTGTAATCTCATCATCATCATTGTCGTCTAGAATTTTGGTGTGTATGTGTGACTCGGGCGTGTATGTGACGTGTTCGGCGAGCAAACAGACAAACACACTCGCGCACACACACACATGAGAACTAAAGCATTACTTTATGGTAAATGCTTCAAGGATCATAAGGAATTTTGGGCGCCAGGCCGGCTAATCAGCAAACTTTGCACAGTGAACAATGTGCACTAAATTGAGGGTTATTGAGATAACTTCTGTTTAATTTATGATCACTCGCTTATGTACTGTTTATATGTGCTATACGCGTCCCAATTGTACTTGAGTTTATGCGCGCGTGTGTGTTCGTATGAGTGTAGTTGAAGCGATAAATTCTCAGAGAACTTAACGTTGTTGTTGCAGTTGTAGTTGTAGTTTAATGTTGTTGTGCACACAATAATGTAAGTTGAATTATTATGCAAAATAATGCTCTTAACTTCCGTTGACGCATTATGTTTATGTACTGATGTACGTAAATGTATGTGTGTGTTTGTGTACATGGCTGGTGCGTTAGTATTAGTGCGCGCGCCTTGTAGCGACGTGCTTATATCACACAAATTTGATACGATAACTCCGGCAAAGTAATTTTATTGCAACTGACATTATCAAACACTTACGAGAGAAGCGAGGAGGGGCGGGGGGAGGATGATCTGAGGAAAAGCCTCGTTACGATATTAACTGCAATTTATTTAATTTAATCCACAGTTTGGGCAGCGTTTAATGGATGACACATCATCATGGGAAAGTTACTATCAAAAATTTTCGGCAACAAAGAAATGCGAATTCTTATGCTCGGCTTGGACGCTGCAGGCAAAACAAGTATGTATATAATTATCTTCTTCCACAGTACAAAAACTAATACCCTTTATTTGTTCACAGCGATCCTTTATAAACTGAAATTGGGTCAATCAGTGACAACGATACCAACGGTTGGTTTCAATGTTGAAACTGTCACCTACAAGAACGTAAAGTTCAATGTTTGGGATGTTGGCGGGCAGGATAAAATTCGACCGCTTTGGCGGCACTACTACACAGGTGAGACATTTCATTCGTTACGTCTTGCCTCCTCCCTTCGATTGCTGTCGACGACAGCAGAGAAGCAATCTCAATGAATAAGAATGGAAAAAGAGAGGAGAGAATAGTTGTAGCTTTTGAGCTCTGTGTGTAAATTATCGTTCTCTAACTGTTTATTATTCATTCCTCCTTCTTTAGGTACACAGGGTCTTATTTTCGTTGTGGATTGCGCGGATCGAGATAGAATAGACGAAGCGCGCTCGGAACTGCATAGGATAATTAATGATAGAGAGATGCGGGACGCCATTATACTGATATTTGCTAATAAACAGGATCTAGCTGATGGTAATTACACAATAAACAAATCAATTTTATATATTTCTAATTGTATGTTTGTTTTACAGCAATGAAACCCCATGAAATCCAGGAAAAACTAGGCTTAACTAGAATAAGAGATCGAAATTGGTATGTCCAACCATCATGTGCCACAAGCGGCGATGGCCTCTACGAGGGTCTAACGTGGCTAACTTCGAACCATAAATTATGAGACACATAAATCATAATTGAACGTATTTCTATATGGCATGTATTATTCGAAGCGAAGCAAAGCAAAGCAAAATTATTATATTTTTATTTATACAATCTGCAAGACGCATAGTGAAAACACCCAACAAATCGAACAGAAATTAACAGAGTTGAATGAAAAATATATATAATATATATATATAGAAGAAGCCAATACATTATGCTGATAATAATATATACATATGTATGTATATATTTATATATGTATGTATATGTGTACACAATTAATCAACCTATATTCTCATTAGTAAAAATACACATTAAAACAAAGCAAACTCAAAATAATTAAAGCACAGTCGATAAAAGTAAAGCAAAAGCAAAATATTAAATTATAAAAAAATAAATGATCAGTATAACAACCGCAAAATTAGTATGTTAAGTAAGTTTTCTTGTAAATTATAATAATATGATGGTGAGCCACGTAAGCAATTAAGTTGAATGCTTGTTTATTGCAACTGTTATTTGACTGGAAATGAGAAAGTCGTAAATAAAATAAATAAATTGTAAATAAATATTCAAATTAAAATCCACAACAACAGCAAACAAAATACTCCGATGAATTGAACAAACCTACAATATAATGAATGCTATAGATTAAATCGAAAACGATAAAACGAAAAAGTAACAAAAATAGTCTTCAAATATAACGATTAGTAACTGTGCCTTCCTCAATTGTACATCAAGTCCAAGACTTCTTCATTTGGTTGTGGGATTCTCTGGTTGTCTTTCTTATTATCCACCCAAGCAGTGCGGCCATTCTAGCTTATTTACTGCTAGATTTCAGATGTGAGCGTTACAGCAGTTTATCTGTCACTCCAACTATTTTAGGCCGTTTAAATTTTTCAAATTTCATAATAGAGTAAATAAGTTTAACGATTTTAAATAGAACCAATAAACTTTTATTGGAATAAAACATTTTGTGTACCAACTTCATTCGGCTGAAGAAGGCGTGGCTGAAGGAATCACATATTATACCTCGAGATTAGTTCCTCCTTCCAGTTTAAATTAAATTTTTGATAACTCAGAGTTGAAGACCATATACCATGGAGGTCTCTCCTTTAGTTCATTTCTTAAGGTGACTTTATTGTTGTTCCCTGCCACAGGTTTAGCTATTATTCCCCCTTTTTCATCCCCTACTTTGTCTGTCAATCAAAGCCGTCGATTGTATTAGTCTTATTCTGACTTCAGTTGCAGAAGCGTGTCCTTTGGGTAAGGGACTTTATGAAAGTTGAAAAGTAAATATGCCAAATACATGATTTATACAAATAAAAGATAACAGACCGTGATGAGTGAATAAACTAAGCAATATTAATTGCTAAACGAGGCGTTTAAAACAGTTCTTTGTTTTGTAAACTGGTTTTTGTGTCTGCTGCTGAATTTATACCTGAGAACGGCACGTGTCATTGACTTTGATTTGTATCTGTATCTGTATCTGTATCTGTAGTTGTTTGATTCAAGCAAGCAATGTGTTAGCCGAAATTGTGCAAACTTTGTTTATATACATCGTCAGCAGATTTCTGACCCGATCGAATTGGCACTTTGGGAAAACATTCAAATTCTGTGGAATTACAAGTTTTAGTTTGTGATTTCATAAATTACGAAATGCTGTAAGCAAATGTTTTAAACAAATTTCTTTTATCTTCAGTAAGAATGTATATTCACATTATTAAATAAAACGTAAAGACAAAGTGTAAATATAGTCACAAATTACAAATATTTCTTGATTTGAAATGTGCCAGAGTTTTATAAGTATGGCTCCCAGTTCTAACTGAATTAATATTTGTAATTTAACTTTTGATGGGAGTGTAGGTTTTATCTCAAATTTGTATATACTATTTACCACATTACTTTAAATTACTTCTGTTAAAACTCACCTTTCCATACTCATTGTAAAATTTAATGGTAGTTTATAAATGTTAAGGCTTTTATCACTTTCCATTTTTAAGTTTCGATGTCCAGCGAGTAATCTAGGCAGCGAGGATAAGCAGTCTTAGGTTCACTTAAATTTTTCTTTAAACAATTTCTAAATTTGAGTAATCATTTAACTGTGGAAATTAACTCTTGGAAAACAGACAACTTTCGAATTTTGATTGATTAAATAAAGTGTGCTGCACTTGATAACATCACGAACAAAAAAAAAAACTAAGTGAGTGAACGGATAAAAAACGAGTGCAACTGTTATTCACACACATACGTGTGTGTGTACACACTGGTGAGCTGTCTGTGTAGTTGTGTGCTGGCAGAGCAGAGATGTCGCCCGTTCAAATGTCAAGAACCAACCCTCATGAATATAGTTGTCCCGCTCGCACCATTGCTCCTTTCTCGTTTGCGCATGGTGAACAGCAGTGACAGTATTTCTATGCTCTTGTTGTTGTTGCTGGCGGGCATTTTTGATGCACGGATATTATAGGATAACGCTCTCGCTCGCTCCTCCTACTCTATGGGCGTGGCTAGCGCTCAGCAAAGCGCTTTGACTTTTGCGATTGTTTCACTTTTATCCCAAGCATAAACTTCTGCCACCGTTAGTTGTCCCACAGAGGGGCAGAGCTAAAGAGGGACAGAGAAAGAGAGAGAACTGAATACTCTTGTGTGGATGCTGAAGAAGGAGCGAGTGGGGACTGTGTGGAGCATGGGGAGAGCGAGAGAGTAGGAGCTGGTAGGTGATTGTTGTATTCCGACATCTCATTTGTTACAAAGTTAATGTTGGCGTATTAAGCGCAGCAAAAGCCTCAGCAACAAAAGCGCCACAGCAAAAAAGGACACGTTAAGAGCATGTGGCTGGATGAACTTTTATCGATTATTGGATTTCCACTGAGCATTGAATACAGTTACTGAAATTATGCTGACGCTTCTATAAAGCCAGAAAGCGTGGAAATATAAATATATTCTATGTATAGCATAAATAATATTTGCTATATAAAATAATGGTTTTCTTAGTACTAACTATAATATACTCTTCAAATTTCACCTTGGCAATTTTCAAAATCAAATTCTTGTCAAGCTTTCAGTTCAATTCGGTGCTAATATTAATTTGCTAATAAATTTAAGATTATTTTCACAACAACAAGAACAGAGGGCAACATACAGTACCATCCCACTGAATACCAACTACAACCGAAGAGACTTACGTTCAATTCAATTACAGTTAACTGGTAACTGGCAGCAACGGGTGCGAGGAACCTTCCGGAGTGAGGTCGAGAACGACGACGCCTCTGCCGCAAGAGCATGGAGAGAAGGAGCAAATTCAAAAGCACTAACATCACAAAGGTATTACAAAACAAAAACAAAATGTCAAAACCCAAGACGATTATGTGAGCGAGCTCCCCGCGCGCACCTGCGTCACAGCCTCTGCCGTAGTCACAGTAGTTAAGTGGAGCAGCGGGGGGAAGGGGGCCGCGTAGCTGTTGCCGTTGCTGTTGTTGCTTCTTCATCTCCTTTAGTCATGATGGCGGCCAACATTATTGTTGTGTGCGTGCGTATGCATGTATGTGCTAGAGCAAGAGCGCTAAGCGAGAGTGAGAGAGCGAGAGAGCAGCAGCTCTGGTGTTTATTGGAGATTGAGATTGCGGCTTGGCTTACCTACACTCAAACAGCAGCTTCGTCGTCGACGCCGACGTCGACGTCGACGTTGCCACAGCATCAAGAAGGAACGAATCAAAGCAAGCCAACAAGCAAATGCGCCACCAGAGTTGCCACTAAAAGTCTTTGGCGGAATATGGACACACACACACACACACATACACTGATAGCGAGAGAGCAGGCTGAACAAGAGGGCGGGTTGGGTGAGTGGGCGTTTGGTTGGTTGTGTGAGCTGCGGGTGCGGTTATTCTTGTTGTTGCGTCGCTCGTTGCTCCATGCTCAATGCTCTCTGCTCTTATTGCTCTTGCTGGCTGGCAATGGTGTGTTCTGTTGTGGTGTGGTGGAGTGGGATGAGGTGGGCTTCTGTGTTGTCCCTGTGCTGGTGGTGTGCTTTTTGTTCTGCCACACACACGCACACACACACACATGGCCGACTTCTGCCCACTCACCGAGCGCGGATTATATCTACAGATTTTTTTCTATTTCGGGGTTGGCTGACTGGCTGGTTGGTTGCCTCACTGTCCCACTGCCCGCCGCCTTGCCGCTCGGATAGATGCTGGAGTGGACACATGACTGTTTAGCTTCTGTCATGGTTTTATGATAAATCTGAAATCGTACATCGAGATGTTAACATCATCATCGCCGTTGCCGTCGCCGTCGCTGTCGCTGTCGCCGTCACCGTCGGAGTAGTTCGTCCTGCCTCAGTTCGTCCTACATTCTGTTTCGGGTTTCATTCCGGCCGTGCGCTTAACCGTTGCTTTCTGCTGCGGATAAAAACATTTAAATAACTACAAAAGTGATTAAATACTCTGAATAAATTCAATAATCAACAACTGAAAGGGAAAGAGTGAATCATAAGAAGAGTTATAAGTGTGTTTAGATATAACCTTTGTTTTAGTAGATAGTGTTAAACCATTGCCATGAACAAAGAAGAAAGTCTGCCGGATACGCGTCCAGGTTCCCAAGGTAAAACTCCAGCGGGTGTCATGGGATCCCTCAAAAGATTTTTTAAACTTATGTGGAAAGTGAAAAAAGTGGCCTTAAGACACATTTAAATTCCACAACACACGGCCTCAAATTGTTTGTAAAAATACCCACAATTATCCTTTTCTGCGCATTTTTTATTTGTACTGAAACTCATTTTGGAGAACATTAATTAGTCCTTTTTTTAAAGGCTACTGTGATTAGCATACACTGATGAAAATTAAAGTGTTCTTGAAGTACACGTAATATTTGTGGTACATTTAATGTTCAAGAAACTCAAATCCTTGTTTTAACAGTCAAGTCTTAATCCAAGAACATTTTTAACTAATTTATTTAAATATTGTCTATATAAAAGTGAGTATCCTGGAGATTTTCTAATGTCTATATTGTCGCTTTGATATCAATGTATTCAAAATCAGTCAGTTCAAAGCAAACAAGTCGAGCAGAACGCACGAAAGGACAAACAAATTCAATTTACGATAATCACAAAATTGAATTAAATCAGAGTCAGGCTGCCAAAATTTCAAAATTCATAACACAGATTCGAGTGGAGGGGGAGGGAAGGACCTTTAACACTTTTGTCGATGGATGGGAGGAAGAAAGGATACGCTAAAGTGAATTTCAACGAGCTCATAAAATTAACAAAGACGAACTCCGGAGTGCCGGAAAATGCAAGCATATGACGCTAATCCTCTGGTATTAGACCGCAGTTGGGTGTACCAAGTACGCAGTACCGTTCATAACTGGAGTCAGAACAGTTAAGAACAGACTGCATGAAAGGGAGAACTGACTAGAAAGAAGAATCGCTCCAGCGCACTGCCAAGTGGCGAGTGTAACAAATGTGGCATCGTCGTCGAGGGTTAAGTGCATCAAGGAATCACTACTACCAAAACTACAATCAAATTAGGGTGTGATGGCAAAACAATTGTCCCCCGAGGCAAATTTGGTCGAGCACGAGGAAGAGAACGAGGACGAGGACGAGCAGAAGGCAAGTCCTGCGTTTGGCTTAATGGCACCCTAATTGAATGTGTAAATATATTTGCGGATTACAGGGCGTCAATGTCGGCACGCAGGGATTAGATCAGCAGGTTCTTCAGCTTCCACCCCACAAAGGCACAGCCAGACAAGCAAATCGAAGTGAGCCGACTGTAAAAGACCCCGTACTCAATCCCTTTAGTTGTAGTTGCTTGATACACAACAAACTCGGTCATTGCCAGACATTGCCACCCGCCAGACATTGCTATTGATGCTGGTTTAGATCATACATACATTCATTTTATGGGCAGTTCGCGAATATTTTCCACACTCTTATAGACCTTACACTCCTTTGAACTACCGGGTCTAAAAAAAGGAAACCTTTTGACAAATTGCAATTTAATTTAAATGAACTACATAAGTGATTTTTTATTGCATCTTTCCCTTTGCAGAGCTACACAGTCCAGCGCGCCCCTCCTACACACCTCCGCACGGACAACAGCCAGAGAACAGGGCAGCGGTGCTGACTCCTGGCGCAGCCACTGGCACAGGAGCTGCCCCCTCCATGACCACGCCCAGTCGCCTACTGGGCTGGAATCACAGTGCAGCGGCTGCCGCCGCAGCAGCAGCGGCAGCAGCAGCAACAATCGCCTCCAATCAATCCTCAGGGGATCAGTCATCGCTGGTGCCGAGACTGAAGGGCCAGAACCTGGGACTCATCTGTGTGGTCTGCGGCGATACTAGCTCGGGAAAGCACTACGGCATACTGGCCTGCAATGGCTGCTCCGGATTCTTCAAGCGGAGTGTGCGTCGAAAGCTCATTTATCGGTAGGTGAAAGCAATAATGCAGTGCTGACGGGTATTATTGGTGGGTTCTCCCTTTTCTCTCCACATGTAGCCTTTTTAAAGGAGCAGGAAATCTAGTATATAAATCTAATGTCTAGTATTCAAGTATTTTTTTGGGATTTATTTATTTTTCAACTCTTCAAAAAAATCGGCAACAGTTCAGAGGGGAGGGTGGTGCTGGTACTGGTGCTGGTGGTGGTGGTAAGGGGCGTGTGCCTCGCCCACTGTCTGGCGGATTACCAAATGTTTCCAAATTTATTACAATTATTCAAATCTTTGGGATTTGAGCGTCAACTTTTGAATGCGCACATTTGCCATCGTTGACTTCGAGCTCTGCCCTGGGCTCTGAGCTCGGAGCTCACGAGTAATTCCCGTAGAGCATCATGTGCAGGCTCGAATCCATTTGCTGCCTTTTGTGCATAAAAATCCAAGGCAGCTTCACAAAATGTAATTGAATTTAAAGTGCGCATTTAATTTAATGTTTGTTTTTTACTTTTACTTTTACTTTTTCCCCCAGAGTTTCTTCTTGGGTTCCTTGACGCCATTTTGTGGGCTTTGGCGTCGCTTTTGGCCTTGTTTTGTTCAGAGAACTAGCCAATATTTAGGCAGACACAATCGGGCAATAATCGTATACTATTTTATGTCAGTTCTTGCTACAGTTTTCGTTTTCGTTTCCTTTTCAATTATCATTAAATCATCTCCCCCTTTCCACCGAAGACAAGGCAGACAAATAACTTTGGCGACACAATCTTCGTAGTCAACATAAAATTATGATTCTGTAATGTATATATTCGGTATTTGTGGGCTGCCATCTTGCACGGTAAATCAGAAATGTCGAAATCTCTATATCCTCATGGTCCCATGAGATTGATATGGAGGGCTTAAGCGCAAAACACTTGGCCAAATGTGACCGCACCCCTCCTCCAGTCTTCCGACCCATCCAACCATCCATCCATCCACCCACAGACATCGGACTAAGCCGAATAGCAACAAAGTTAGGACGAGAAAAAAATAAAAGGGGCGGCTCAACGAAATGGCCCAGAGTCCTGAGCACAACGAGGGTATGACACAGTCAAGGATACACACTCACACAATGGGCACAAGGCTCTTGGGCCAGAACTAGAAAACGAGTTTATTTTCTGAAACGTGACGTGTTTCTCGATAGTCCTCGTAGTCAATGGGTTCCCAGAAGGATCTGAACTTTATATTTCTCCGCTGGTCACAAGAAAAACAAAATCCAATTTCAATTATAATCAAACTGACTTCTTGAAAGAAGAATTCTTATTCGAGTCTCAAAGAACCAAACTTTTTAAATATGGCCCTACAATGTGTAGTACTTGTTCCTGTTCTCAGTTCTCCTAATCCGACCCACTTGACTTGGACAGTTTTTCGGCTATATTCATCTGTTTTACGAGCGTGAAAACAGAAAATGAAAACTTGGTCGCCTGTGAAAGAACAGAGTTAAAAACTTATGTTATGAGTACAGATTTTGAACTCACATTCAGGTTGGTGGCTACGGAAATGGTCAACACATTTCCGGCCATGAAAATTATGGGTTTCTGTAGATTCTGTAAGAATTGGAGCAATGTCTTCTTGTAACGCTGATCCTTGTCGATCCAGTTTGACTCAAACAAGGCGTCCGCCAGATTGAAGCAGTCGTCCATTAGGTAGTTGCAGAGTATACAGAAGGGCGTGGTCTCGAGGAAAACAGCAGTCAGGAATGTTAAGGTCGCGACGCGAGAGGCAAAGTTCGCAAACAACACAATGTTGATCAAGGAAAAGCCCAGCACCAGACCCATGACCAACATCTGCACAAAGATCGTACCCGATATCACGGGGCGGAGAGTGTCGCAGTAGCTGAAATTATAGAAACGATTTACAATCCACTATCAACTTAAGTTTAAATCGAATAAGTTGGGTTAATCAGTCCTATACATTGAGAAGGCCCACTCACCGCAGCATAACCTTGTGATGCTGAATGCAGTCGATCAGTTTGTCGTAGCTCTCCTCCAGAGTCTCGTCTGGATCACTTCCTAACAGACGCAGTCGTTTCCTAAAAATGGCTAAGTGTGTCCGTAGTGGCAATACAAAGTTAATGGGATAACAGTCGACACAGACGTCCTGGAAACAGGCTCCCAGCATGGCAAAATACTCGAGACCAGCCTGGAGCCAGAAGTGCCATTGGCTGGCCTTCCAGTCCAGTCCTGGATAATAGTTCTGATATGGTGGTCTGCCGCCTATAACTGCTCCCAAGAACGTCGTGGTCGCGTACACCATGTAGACAGTCATGTAGACAAAGAAGATGCGGTTGCTAATGGCCACGGAGCGATGAATCTTGATATGCTCTTGGGTCTTGGTTAGCTGCTTGTCCATTTCATCTAGGATTTGGGTGGCCTTGTCAAAACGCTTTACTAGGATCCATACAATTATGACCTTGGTGGAGCAGGACCAGGCGTTGAAACACACCTGAAGTGAGGTGAGAAAATCACCTGGAGAAAACTCAGACAGATGGCTTATATAGCCAGTCATGAAGCCAATCGGCTGATAGAAGGTCGAGCTCAGATTAAGCGCACAGGACCACAAGCAGTAGAGCACAAAGAAGTTCCTCGGAGGCGTTCGGATGCCCATTAAGAAGACGCACCGCAGCATATAAATCGTCGCATCCCGGGACTTTGCCGCAGCACTGTCCGCAGCCGTGTACATGCTCGGAAATATCTTGCGTAGCACCATCCTTTTTGTAGCTCTATCAAACCGTACTTGCGGCCCAAGTAGTTCAGTTAGCTCTTTATAGGCCTCGATAGTCTGGGGAATGCTTAGGAACGCCACGTTAAACATTTATTAATGTCAATCAAAGTTAACAATTCAATTTAACAAACATTCGGCATATCCGAAATGGAAGTCCCCTTCAAACACAAGGAGAATATCCTGGAAATTGGTCCTCAACGGTCTCAAGCGTAGGTTAAGTGTAAAACTGTAAAGTTGATCGGGTTTAAAAACATATATTTCTATTATTAAACTAATTTTAGAATCATCTTTCCCCTGTGTAGGGTATTAACAGGATCAAAAAACCTGCACCCAAAACCGCTTCCAGTTTCAGTTCCGTTGTTTTGGCTTCTGTCACGTAACGTTTTCCGAAGCGTAAAAGTTTACACTTGACCATATAAATAACTGATGTCCCTAACTTGCAAGCTGTTCCTTTTCTCAGAGACTTTAGTTTGATTGTTTGAAGCAACTTGCAATGCAGATATAATTTTATTAAACTTTTGGGGTTCATAAAGAACTTATGAAATGTATTCTATTCTATTCGCACGATGATCAGTGAGTCACTGAGGTGTTTTCTATTTATGGATACGCTACTGTATTAGTCCCTCAATTGTTATTTGATATTAACATTTTTATCTTTGGTTATGAAGCTATAACCAATAAACAGGTATAGATACAAAGATACACTTATGTCTGAGTGGTCGTGAAGGGAAAGAGAGGTAAAAAAAAGTGAGTCTAAGTTTCAGAAGGCGCAATTTTCAATCTACGTGATTTGTTTTCGCAATCGAAGCAAGGAATTTGCATATTTTCTGCAGATAATGAATGTGTATGTGTGTGTGTGCCCACACATGCCTTCAGATACATTTGGCTAAGTGCTTTGTTAGTTAGTCAAAGTTTAGCAGCGGCGCCACAAAACACATAAAGTGCGAAAGAACGAATGAAGATAGATGGAATGAGGGATGTGGAGATACTTGAAGGAAGTCAGTTTAGAACCTTTGCCATTTTGTGCTTTGAATTTTGGCGCAGGCTGCGAGTGAATGAAAGAGACGCAGGATAACAAGGACACCGACTAGGACCAGGACTAAGCCTAAGTGACAAAGCGATGCAGAGGGTGGTAATGATTTCATGCATGCCACTCAGCCAGAATCGTGATTTGATTAAAATGCCACAAGTGCACACCGAGCAGACAGAACAGAACAAAGACCAATAGAGAGAATAGATAGATCGTCAGCCAGTCGAGATACTTTTTGGACGAGGTACTGAAGTGCTTTTGTCCTCGGATGAGGTTTGAGGTCGCATGGTCTTCCGGTCTACTACATTCGACAAATGTTGCAATTTTTGACACGACAAATCTTGTTAACAGCAGCAGCGCAGATTTAGGAATAACTTAATTATAGCTCGACTTGAATCAATCGATAAAGCGTTTTCCATCTTTATTTGTTCCATGCGCAGCTGCCAAGCGGGAACTGGACGTTGCATTGTGGACAAGGCACATCGGAACCAATGCCAGGCCTGCAGGCTCAAGAAGTGCCTTCAAATGGGAATGAACAAGGACGGTGAGTGTAATTGTAGATCAAGGATTGTCTATCCTATCCTATTTCATACCTATCCCAAATAAGTATTTCCTAATTTACTCCTAGATTTCTTTAATTTTGCGATAGTGCGCGATAATTTCCTATGAGTTTAGTAATATATGTTTATTCATAATCCCACAATCACTCTAATGAACTGAAGCACGTTTAATTGGTCTTTAGCATTTACTCCAAATGTTAAGGACACGTGCATGCGTCTAATGTAAATATCTGAATATTCCTGGGTTCCACTCCTCCCTTCCTCTCCAGCGAAAACTCTTCTCCTCACAACCCGTTCCCTGGCGATGACAACAACGAATGAACAGCGCTGAAATATATATATTTTGAAAAGGTTCCCGGGGTTGATTCACCTCAAAGTGTGCTCTCACTGTGCTTTGCCCTTTATTTACATATTGTTCACTCAATTGATTTGTTACTGTTACAGTGTTACCTGCTGTTGCTGGTGCTCTTGTCTTTGACAGACTTTTGAGCAGCTTCACAGCACTTGAATGAGCACAAATTTCGTC
Organism: Drosophila dunni; assembly: GCA_018152125.1. Classification (NCBI taxonomy): domain Eukaryota; kingdom Metazoa; phylum Arthropoda; class Insecta; order Diptera; family Drosophilidae; genus Drosophila; species Drosophila dunni. Next base: position 21,521,902 of record JAECXC010000339.1, on the reverse strand, counting down.
TCGTTTCCTTGTACTCTTACTTTGTCACTTGTATTCATCAGATTCGCATTGGTTCCTAACCGAACTACTACTGAACTACTGAAGTTACTGGGACTCCTTGGTAAGATCTTTCCTAGCCAATGTCAGAAGAAGTATTCAACCCTTTGGCTACTACACTTAGTACTGCTCTCCGTATTACTCCAAAACTTCTCATTGAAGTTATTCACTCTATTAACAACTAGCATCCTCGAACTACTACTGAACTACTGAAGTTACTGGGACTCCTTGGTAAGATCTTTCCTAGCCAATGTCAGAAGAAGTATTCAACCCTTTGGCTACTACACTTAGTACTGCTCTCCGTATTACTCCAAAACTTCTCATTGAAGTTATTCACTCTATTAACAACTAGCGTCCAATTGCGGATATTCAAACTCTAATTATTTAGGCATAATTTATGGAAAGCATATGCAAAATGGCAACAGTTTCCCAGCAGTTAGCCCAGTTAGCGGCTAAGGCTTGGCCCGCTTCCCAATCACTCCCTCCGGTTCATTCATAGTGCGGTAAAATTGCATAAACAAATGGGAAAACAATTTGTAGGCGTGTGTGGCACGTGACCACAAAACCAATTTACCATGTTGCGTTGAAGAGGGAAGGGGAAAGGGGTTGGGGGATGATTGAGAATCGCAGAGAAGGCACGCGCTGATGATGCTACCTGCTGAACATTTAGTGAGGCGTCAAGCAATTTTGTCACTGTGACATTTCCTCATTATGCGGAGCAGAGAGAGCTTTCCACCTCCATGGATGGTGCGGGGTGTGTGGTGTGTGGAGCGGGGAATGTGGTTGAGTGTGATTTACTTATGTGTGCTAGTTGCATTTGTTTTCCAATTACAGCCGTGCAAAATGAGCGACAACCACGGAACACAGCCACTATACGGCCGGAGACACTGCGGGAGATGGAACACGGGAGAGCGCTGCGCGAGGCAGCCGTAGCCGTTGGTGTTTTTGGGTAAGTACTACTGTCATTTGCATAACTCTCTCGGCGCCGCCCTAAAACTCGGACCTCTCCAATTTGCAGGCCCCCCGTGCTACTATCTCCGCCCTGTTATGGCTCGAGTCTGCTGCCACCGCCCTGTGAGTAGATCCTTTAGTGGTGCTGTGTGTGAAAATAAAACTTAAGTCGACAAAAACACGAAAATTCTTAGATTTGTTTTGTTATGTTTTAAGAATAATTTGTCTATGTTAAGGGATAATTAAGTGTTGATATTATCATTGTCTTTCGAACCATATCTTGTTTTTAAACCTTTTACTAATCGGTATTTCTCTTATCTTGATTTCCAGCCCTAAGCAGTTTGCCAGCGGGACGACTGCTGCACCACAACCACCTGGGCTCCTCAATGCAGTTGGCCACAAATCATTTGAGTCATGCCAATGGATTTCCCATCTTTAATAGCGCAGGACTTCATCACTCGCCAAAGGATAAGACGGCCTATGGTGTCGCCATGGAGCTGTCCAGTAGCGGAAATGTTTCCCATTCGACCAACTCGAGTAGCAATCATTCCATAGATCCCAGTTCACCTGCTCCGGATGCAGGGAACGAAAATAACAACGCTGGAGGCAGCGTCTCCTCCATTAGTTCTTCCAGCCCCATTCCCGAGAACGACAATGATGGTGAGTACAACTAGTTGGACCCTGTGTTAGGTTTGTCATTTTGATTATTTCTAATACTTTACCCACCCTGCAGATGATTCAATTGACGTGACAAACGACGAGGAACCAAACACTGGCAGCAGATCCGACTCCAGCTTCATTATGCCCCAGTTCATGTCACCCAATCTTTATGCTCATCAGCATGAAACAGTCTATGAGACCAGTGCCCGACTACTTTTTATGGCCGTCAAATGGGCCAAGAACCTGCCAAGTTTTGCGCGGTTATCCTTCAGGGATCAAGTCATTCTGCTCGAGGAGTCCTGGTCGGAATTATTCCTTCTGAACGCCATACAATGGTGCATTCCTTTGGATCCCACGGGATGTGCTCTCTTCTCTGTCGCCGAGCACTGCAACAACCTGGAGAACAACGCCAATGGAGACAACTGCGTGACCAAGGAAGAGGTAAGCTCTTAGCCCATCCTTTGTATAAAAGAAGAATTAACTTGGATTTTCTTCTTGTATTCACTAGCTGGCTGCTGATGTTCGGACTCTGCACGAAATCTTCTGCAAGTATAAAGCTGTTCTGGTAGATCCCGCTGAATTCGCCTGTCTCAAGGCCATTGTGCTCTTCCGACCCGAAACCCGTGGCCTTAAGGATCCGGCACAAATCGAGAACCTTCAAGATCAGGCACACGTAAGTCCCTTATAAGTAGCTACTCCCAAGATTTATTCTTAAACCTGTATTTTTTCACTTTATCCTTTACAGGTGATGCTCTCACAGCACACAAAGACCCAGTTCACGGCACAAATTGCGCGATTCGGAAGATTGCTGCTTATGTTGCCGCTCCTTCGGATGATCAACTCCCACAAGATCGAGTCGATCTTCTTCCAGCGCACTATTGGCAACACCCCCATGGAGAAGGTCCTCTGCGACATGTATAAGAATTAGAGAATTTCTCGCTTAAGTTTTTATGTAATTTAAATAAATATATGAATACGTTTTTATGTCTTGGATGTTAAACACAGCTTGTTTTTACTCGTCTTTAAAGGATTTGATCTGTAGCTAGGTGTTTCTGACTAACTGCATACCCTGGGAAAGTGTAAATAGCGGATAACATATTTGACTTGCATTTACTCAATACCTGAATGAATGGTGATAGGAATACCAAATTTGTGGCATAGGTTAACTTAAATAGTTCAGGCCACGCTTGCGAACATAATACGGCAATTAAAATTCAAAAAGTTGACATTTGAAAGGTGCACAGGGTATGCAACAGCCGCGTGACTGTAATTTTTCCTATTTGTTTTAGTAATGAAAGAATTTTAATTACCAAGTCTACGCTAAAAGCTGTTTTATATAATATATTTTGAAATTTTAATATTTCCAATTAATTAAACAAATTATAACGATTACTAAACTACTCCAAATGTTTAACTTTACTTAAAATTCTACAAAGCACAGTTGAAGAGCCACTGAACATTTATAATTATTGAAGCTGTTTGTGTCCATGCTGGCTGATGCATGTCTTCACTAACTAAACGAAAGTAATTGCTGCTCACTTGACGAACAACTCATTTAACGAATATATCGATTCCTACAGACTTATCGAACTATCGCATCAACAAATAGGTTATTGCTATAACACGCTGCCAAGCTTCGCCGATAGATGACGCTTTACATCTGTTTGCATATCAGTTGCATGCTGTAAAGTTCACAAGCAGGTTGAGGTTGGCGTCGTTGCTGCTGCTGAGTGATGGCTTTGGAATGTGCTCCTTAAACAACAGACAAAAACAAAAGACAACAAACAACAGACGGCCAGGAAACAAAAGCGAGTGAATAATTCAACAGCAATACTAATTATCAAGTGCCTGCTCTATAAGTTTAATGCCGGTAAAAGAGAAGCAAACTTTAAACCAAAGTGAAAACACCGTAACCGAAAACCAGAAAAAAACATTGTGGCTGCCGTTGTAGTTGTGCTTTTGTAACGGTGTGTCTGTGTGTGTGCGCGCGTGTTTGTGCTTTTGTGCTTGTAGGTGGGTGCTTAACAAAAACATAAATAAACGCACATGCATCGCCCCAGCGTCAATGTCAATGAATGAAGTTGATAAAAAGTGAAGTAAAAGGCCTTTAATTGCCGCTGCAGTCCATAAATCATCAAACGAATATATGAAAGCATCTCTGGAATTTCGTGTGTAAAATTAGAATCATAGAAAAAGATACAAAATAGTAATGCCAAAGAGGCGTACATCGTAAAGTGCGTTCATAGTGGAGCGCGTCGGCAACAGCTCAATGCCTCTTCCCCCCACTACCACTTCCTGCACATGTGCTGGCTCCAAGAACAAAACGTGCGGTCCTTCTATTGTGGATGCTGTTGTTGTTGCCGGTGCTGCCGGACTCTGACAGCGCCGCTACGTAAAGAGAGAGCGCGTAAGAGAGCGCGCGTGAGAGCGTGTCGTGAGTTTATCGCAATGTGGTGGCTCTGTGTTGTGACTTGCTGCTGGTGCCACAAGTGAGCAGCACAAAGAGAGAGCGAGTTCATTTCTATTCGTAACGTCAACGTCGTCGGACGTATCGCGCTACGCGTAAACGAGTTTTATCGCGCCAAACTTGAATAACAAAATATAACGAGGATCGTAAAGCGAGAGAAAAGTTTTATGCGGGAATTGGTTAGATGCTCTGCTGGAGCAGCAGTGTGTCCGTGTGCGGTTGCGTGTCAGTGTGAGTGTGTGTGCAGAAAAAACAATAAGACCAATAACAATAACAATAACAATGCCGCATTGCTGAGATGAGGATGATGTTATGATGTTGATATTGTGAGAGCGACACCAGCAGGATATTTGAAACGGTGTGCGTTTGCGTGCGTGTGCGTGTGCGTGTACGTGTACGTGTGTGTCTGTGTGCGTGCAGTGCGACACCACAGGCAACGACATTATGTAAAGTGTTCAATTTAATGAATAAATGAACACACTCGTACATACAAGTTTGTGTGTAGTAGTCGCATACAGCTGACAGCAACTATGAAATATTGACATGCAGGATACGAGAGGGCAAACAAAAAAGCTGAGACTAAAGTGAATAGCGATAAGGTTACAGATGCCCTAAACACACACACACACACAGACCTAGGGAGCACTGAAAGTGGCAACTGCTGGCAGTCTAAAAAAGGATACAACAGCCACATTGTAACTGGATACATGTTTACTCATAAGAAGGCGCTTCCTCTCTGTCTTCACCCAGCACTGGCGCAGTGCAGCAGACGTCAAACAACCACAACGACAACTCCGACGACAACACCGACGACAACGGCAACGGCAACGCGTAAGTAGCCCTACTGCTTAACTATGCTATAATAAGACTCAGCCTGGACTTGGACATTTGTGGCCAAGACAAAAGGCAACTTGGCAAAGCAGTAAAATGTTGATACGCTGATACGTTCATGCTTTAGTCGCTTCCTTGCGCCGCTAAGTATGCAATCCTATTTTAAGCGCACGGTGAATTGCAAGCAAAGTAGGTGAAGTGGAGTGCAATTGGATGGGGGGAGTGTGGGAATGTGGGAAGTGTACGAAGTGTGCGAAGTGTGTGTGAAAGGCAACTACCGAAACCCACACACACTCACACATACGCCTACACACACTCTTGCAGGACAGTTGGACATACAAAAACGTATTCAAGTGTAACTAAAGACGACCAATTCACAAGCGAGCAGAACAAACAAGCGGCAGAACGGACGCCAGCGAACCATGAGACTCTAGAGGCGCACAGACCACAGCGAGGGGGTGCGGGGGTGTGTGCATGTGTAGGAGGCAGAGGCAGAGGCATAGGCAATGGTACAGGCACCGGGAGGGTCAGGGCAGGTCTGGGTCGCTGCGACAAAACTGACTGACTGAATGAATGAAGGACGGAGGGACGGAATGACTGCATGAGTGAATGACGTTCTGTCGCTTGCTAATGTTTATTATGAAAAGCGTGCCCTTTTGAACGCCATCGTGTATTTTGAGTTTTATTTATTTTTTGTTTTATTTTTATTTCTATTTGTTGGTGTGTGTTTTATTTTATGATTTCTGTGCCGCATGTGTATTTCAATATTTTTGTTTTTCTTGTCAGCGCGAGTGCGCTCAAGGGCCACTGGGTCGAGGGGGGTCGAGGGGCGGGTGGCGGGGTAGCCCTCATAATGAGTGCAGCGGCGGCGGCAGTGGCAGCGGCACTTAATGCATTGATAAAAGATGCAACAACAACAACGACCGTGTTGTACACACCGCGACGAGGCGACGCTCGTGCAATTACAGTTATTATTTGGGCATGTAACCGTTATTCAAATTCACATTCGAATTCAAAATCATTTTGCAATTAACAACCCCCAAAACGAGGGCAGTTCCGTGAGTCAGAAACATTTTGCGTTTCCAGCTATACTCTATTAATAATACTACACAGGGACAACTAGTAGTAAAATTATACAAATAATTTTAATCCCCATATAGATGATACAAATATTTTAAACATTCGAACTTAAGTCCCAGCATTCTCCATGAGAAGATGGCCCAAATGTGGTGACCATTATTGCTTGGGGCTATAAAACTGAAAATGGGACATCTTAAATCAGTGGGCCAAACATTTTCCCAAATTATAACTTAAGATATGATAAATGGTTTTCTGGATAAAATGGGAATGCGATCATTTAGTCGTGTGTCCCAATTATGTAACTTTAAAAGTTGTGTGTTCTGAGTCCACTGAACAAATTTCGTTCTAAACACAAATTGAATTGTCATTCAAGAATATTATGAATAATTGTACTGAAATCCATTATAATTATGTAACATCAAGGCTATCAGTAATCAATGATCCAGTTTTGAGTAATTTCAGTGGATTTAGCTAAGAAGCGGGCACTAATTTAGCGACCCTCGCATGTAACGAGTGGGAAACAAACAATCGCCAATTGGCATATAATGATCCCTTTTCAAACTGGTAGTTAGAGCGACACAAAGACAGAAATACAAAAAGACAGACAGACAGACAGAGAGACAGACCGACGAGCTGACAAAACCAGCAGCGACTTTCAAAATAATTCTCAGGCTTTGACAAATGCATGGTAATGAATTGAACGCCTCACACTGATATTTGGCGTTCTTAGACCCTGTACTCAAAAATCGTACAGGGGTGTGATGTGCTTAGCAAGCAGAAGAAAGCTCCTGAAGGACTTATCGGTCAAAAACCATAGATTGATAGGAGAAAAGCTTGTGTTTAGATGAAATCAGTCAACCAAACTCACATCTTGTCTATAGAGCCCTAAAGGTCAAGAGGTCAAGTGTATCTTTGTTGCCTTTAATGACTACGAGGACATTTACTGCCGACTCGCTTTATCTAGTGCCTTCAATTCTTTTTTAACAATTTACGCGAGCTGTTACCCTTTCTGATATCTTAGCTGCTGTCACACGTTCCCGTAGAGCCCAATATAACACACATGCAGTGAACATAATAATATACAATATAGGAAACTCAAAAAATGAGGCAGCTAGTCATAATTTTAGGGGTTGTATTGCTCAAATGTTCAATTGGGACGACCTATAGCTTACAGCTGTTGTTCTAGCTTGGCAAACAAGGGTTTGGTTTAAGGACCGAAGCCTATATATATATATAGATATCCATGGGAACGTAGCAGGGAGTGGGTATAGGACTGGTACTGGTGCTGGGACTGAGAGTGGGAATGGGAACGTAGGAGCGAACATCTTTGACTCCTGCGGTGATTAATTGTCATTTGAAACCAGCTCCTAAGACCAGAAACTCAAATTGAAAGTAAGACGAGCCGAGAATAGAGAATTCAGGTCGAAGACGGTGAGAGGCACTGAGCCTTACCTACGACCGAGTAGGAAGAGGGTCATTTGGGTTCATAGGCTGCGATTTAACATTGGATTAGATGTCGATCATCGATACGCATAGCTACAAAAAGAAACGCCATACAAATGGAATAATTTTGAAAGTAGGTAGCGTCTGTGGATTCACGGAGATGAAAGAAACGCATCATCATAAATTGTTGGCTTTTCGTTTTGTCGGCTTACCCAAAGTATCTTATGAAACTATTGTACAATGAGTATTAGAATGCACCGATGAAAATCGAGCATTATGTTAAATTTAAAGACACCCTTTTATCAAAAAATATCTTTTGTAACGCGGTGTATACTTTCAATGGTAGTTTGAGTGCTTTGTAACCAACAGATACTTTCTATACTAATGTCTTTTACACCGTTCAGACTCAGATACTCTTTTTTATGCCAAAGACGCCTTTGTACTTCATAGATACTTTTCTTTCCCCGAGTCCTTTGTGTGAGCAGATGCTTGTGTAACTCTGAAATACTTTCTTGAATCTTTTCAATGCCTCAGATACTTGCGCAACTTTGTACCTTGAATGTAACTTGTTGTACAGTGTAAACTTGAGAAGCAAAAGCTTGGATTTGCCACCGATTGGGGCATGTGGCATCATCAGATGGTTGCCATCGATTTGCCTGTTGTTGTTTTTTGGGCGTCATAAATTTGTTTCGGGCCCAAGTGTGTGCCAAATAACTTTCGCTAGACCCTTCGACCCTACCACCCCGCAGTTCCTCCAAGCCCCTCTGGCAACCAGAAATCGCATCTAATGATGAAACAACTGCTGGTCAGCAGCAGCAGCAGCAAGTTTGAGATGGATTGGAACTTTTCTAATGAGATACAAATGATAAGAGTCATCAGTTGTTGTTGTTGAGTTCCTCTCGGTTTGTGCCACTTATTTAACTGATGGCATAATAAATAATTTGCTTATTGCATGCATATGGGGCTGTCCGATCTAATCTATTACGTTGTATCTTTGTATCTTGTAGCTACATAGCTACATATGTACAAGAGATACGGGACAACGCATCGAGCATAATTCATGACTGAAACTTTTGTTTCGAATTCAACAACAATTACGCTTAATTAATTTAAAGATGTTTGCCGTTTGCTGTTTGCTGTTTGCTCTTGTTGTCGTCAACTCTAATGTCTCTCACAGCTCTCGGCTCACAGCTTGTTGTCCTCCTACCCTCCTACCCTCCAATCCGCCCCTTTTCTACCCTCTTAAGCTCCGCCCAGAAAATCGAATAAATTTTTGAGCAGTTATGACGGCAGAGCGCGGGAAGCAATGGGGGAATTTTGGGTTTCCGAGCGAATGTGCACGTCGCGCCGTCGCTTCTAAATAGATTAATTAAAATCATCTTTAATTGTTTGATTACAAGACAAGCCACAGTTGGCACCGAAAAAGAACAAACTGGCGGAGGAAGCTCCACAATAGCTCAGCCCTAAAATATACATTAGAGACTGAGTTGTGTTTGTGTGTGTGTGTGTTGGTGAGTGTGTCTATGAGAGTGTGGGCAAAAATGCGCAACATGTGAAATCCACATGCGACAACGATTGCCACAGTAACCATCACTAGAACAAGACCAGAACAGAACAGAACAGAAGTCGGTTCTGAATCAGAAGGCAGCATAGCATGGTCCCTTGAGCTCTGAAGATTTCATTTGTGCTACAGATGTTCAGAGATTGAACAACAACGCTACACTGTTCAAAAATATATGTTTTAATCAAAGTTTAGTTTTAAAAACCTATATCTTTTAGTCTATACTAAGTGAGGACACTTTAGAACCTAAAAATAATGAGCAAAGAAACAGAATCAATGACGTTCATTCAGGTTGTTAGTTTAAGAACCGAACTCTAAGTCTCTTTATCTTGATGTTAGAACCTGTGGTGTTTTTATCAGTGTACGCACGCTCGCATTCACAAAAGTCACACGCAATTGAAGCAGAGGCATCTGCCAGATACACTTCAGTTTCAGATTCATCTCCTTCTCCATCTCCGTCTCCAGCTTCGGATTCGGCTTCAGCTTCATCTTCAGGCAGTCGCGTAGTAACTGCCGCTGAATTTCGAGTGGCATTTGATTTTAGTGTAGTGTGTACTTGAGTATGCGAGTATGTGAGTGTGTGCGCGTGTGTGTGTGTGGAGTGTGTGTGAGTGCTCCAGAGGCATAAAAATTATTGCTTTCGAAGCCAGAGAAAGACGGGGACTGAGTCAGTCAGTCATCAATTATTTTATAGAATGCTCACTTGTTTTCCGCTTGTCGTAATCGCATTGTCTGACTTCTTTCTGTCCGCCCATTTGTCCGCTTGTCTCTTGTTTTGTTCCACTGTTCCCCAGTCGTCGGTCGTAGGTCGTCGGGTGCCCAAGAAGTTTGGAAAGTTCTTTTGTGGAACACAGGAAGGGCTTCGTGGCAACCGCAATAGTTGTGAAATTAAATTGAATGCGACGCAGATTATCCCACGCAATCTTTCATTCATTCGTGCACTCACTCACTCATTCATTGCAGCATGGATGCGAGGAAGCAAGTGCTACTCCTCCGCTAAACTTGCAAGTTGGGAAATCATCAAAAGTTCACTCTGAACTTTACTATATTCCGCACATCCCCCTCTCGCTCTCTCACTCTACTACTCGCAATCCCACATCCAAACTCCAAACTCCATACTCCATACAATATAAGATGATTATATGCACACGCAATCTCTTGTATCTGGCTATAAATCTTAAGCACTCGTCGTCTGTCATTCTGTCACTCCGTCTCTCTCCCTCTCCCTCTCTGTATTTGTCCCTCTGTCCCACTCTGACCCACAGTTTGACAGGATCCCCTTTGGAAGCGTTTGCGTGCCAAAATCAATGCAAAGTTCTTTCTTGTTCTTGTTCTTGTGCTTTTTCGCTTTTCGTGTTTCTTTTTTATTATGCTTGCCATCGAATAAATAAAATCCATTCGATTACAAAGTGCACACAATGAAATGCCGCTGATAAGCGCTTTACACAATCCATTTGGCCTACTTCACTTCATTAAAAATCTATTTAAGAGAAAAGCACATGAAATGCCAAACTGATAACGACATCAGACATCAGACGGCAGACATCATTCTCTATGGTGCGAATCTCGAGTTTTCAGATTTTATGCGCCGCTTTTTGATTAATCTTTTTTGTACTCTGAGCAGGGGGTGAAATAAGCTTATTCAACAGGCAGTAGGAGGTATCCCCGATGCCATAAAATATTTAAATTCTTGATCAATATAAACAGCACAATCGGCGCCGTCTGTTCATTGATTTATACGGACGGATCTCAGAGATGGTGAGGGCTAGGAGCAGCAAACTTGCTTAATATATTCCTTAGGAATTCAGTCAGAACTGTTTTGTTTCAGAACCAATATTACTAAGCTTTTAGGAGAAGGAGACTGCTATAGTTCGTACTGAAGGGTATACTTCGGTCGGGTGTACTCGACTGTCCTTTGCTTTCTTGTTATAAGTACGTACGAGTGCTTGTACCGCCGACAATTTTAATAGCCATTGATGTCTGATATATGCCATTATAATTGTCATAAATTTGCTATTAAATTTGCTGTATACAATTTTAAATACAAATTTCTGGCGAATCTGCAAACACAAACACACAACCGCATGCCCCCCAAACCTACACACACACACACACACACACACTCACGCACTGGTGAGTGTGTCACCACAAGAGTGGTTTCAATTGAATTTCGACATTAATTAAGTTTAAATCTGTTAAGCAGTAACAATGTACACTGATAAAAAGAGCACAACGTTTAGATGTTATTATAGATTTGTTTACTACTTTGAAGAAGTTTAGAACATGATTTTGAACAGTGTAGGCAGATGATTGTAAACACAATAATCGACTAGAAATTGGAGATTGAAATGAGTTATCTAAATATCACACTTGATTGAGCTTTCACAACGAATCCGAGATACTTGTTTGTGCTTGGCCAACACATTTCCATTCGTGCTCACTTGTCCGTGTAATAATTATCTCCACTTGCGATATTTAGAGCAGAGATTTGTGCTGTTAATATATCGATTTGCCTTTGCGATGTGCGATTTGCTATTTGGCACCTCAGGGCCCAAATGTAATTTAGTTAAGCCGCCTAGCACAGTAACATATACATCACACCAGTTACAGATACAGATACATGGCACATATCCTGGCTTACATATGTATACTCTGGACCAGGCTTTGTCAAACAATTGTCTAGACAAATCGAAAACAAAGCGAACTTCAATTTCCAACTATAATTGAATGCACACAAACAAGAAGAGTGTGTGCGAGTGTGTGCATTACCATTGGGAATACTATTATTATCTGGTCAGTTATATGAGAGAATTATACACACACACACACACACGCACGAACACAGTCGCTGTGCGGATTATTGACATACACTCAAGTGTTCCGAAGCACCCTGTAAATCCAATTGAATTGAGCATAAAAGGCGCTTAAACCAAAAGAAATGACTGTCGTAACGATGACGTTGAGAATGACGATGATTATGGTAAATATACATAAAGCAGGGGATAGGGTAAAAAGGGGCAGAGGGGCGGAGAAAGACAGTGAGCCGATGTCAAAGTTATTTCCTTTTAATTTCTGATTATCCGAGATTTTATGGGCACTCTTTGGAGCGTGGGCCACTATTGAATGTCTGTTCTGTCTAATCATAATCACATTTCACATGCTCGTGCATACTCGTCATTTCCGTAACATTTACATATCGACTTTAAAGCTATGCGCCTCTTTCAATAGCCCCAACTTTGCCATTAAAAAGCCTGAATCTTATGCATGATTAATACATAATTAGAAAGACAAACACATAAACTCTAGCCGGTACTCGAGAGTCGACAGAGGACAGTGGACAGGGGGCAGTGGACAGACGACAGACGACACTCGACTGACAGTGGCAGTCCGTCTTGGCCTGTGTCATGGACTGATAGATAGATAGCAGTTGGGCATTTTAATACTTGGCCAACTCAGCTCTCAACAGGCCAACTAATAACATTTAAGAGACGACAAAAGACACATAAGACAAGAATGAAGAAACACTGTAGTGCACCCGACTGTAGCATACCCTGTTCGACTCTTGTTATGGCATTGGAGGCGCCTCCTGCACAAACTAGAGATGCCCTCACATAGGGTATAACAATAGGCGAAGTTCCCACACAGCACGTCCTGAGTGTCGGAGCTGTAGAGCTAGAAAGAAGGTGGAGCAGGAGGAGCTGGAGGAGGCGTGGTCATGCTATTCGACTGGGTCGTGTGTATGCACATTGCTGTTATTAATATTTCGATTAGGTTCCAGCGATTCGAAGAACGAGACGCATGACTTGCATAACTAATAAGAAGCATTTTGTAAGTTGTGGGCATTTGTGTTGCCCTACACAACACTCTGGGCTTGGGGCATATCGCTTAACAACGATTGATGACAAACTTAACTTGATCAAAATACATCAATGTAAACATCATCGAAATCGAATTTGCTAAATGGAGCAGGGTTTATAACTTGATGAGTTTGTTTGATTGGAATTTAAATTCATTCATCTTAAACTCAGTGCAAATGAAAATCAAAAGTGAATCGCAGGTAATTAACAAGTTCCGTTGACTTGACAACGTTTAATTTCTGGCATAATGGTTATTAATGAACTGATAGTTTGTGGTGTGGCTTTGTGCTTGTTAGTTGGAGTGTTTCTTTGAAGATATGAACACTTTAGTCCATTCCTGGACACTTTTAGTGGCTTCTGTGATTGTCGTCAAGTGCCAAGTGTTTGCAATTTGCATGCCAACCTGAGGAAAGACAAAGAAAACAGAGGAAACTCAAGCATACTTAGTTGAGGAATCGCATTCGCAGCTGTATTTGTACACAGAGAGAAAGGAAGTACTAAAATGCATCTCCAAAATTCCTGCTTTTGTATCACTTACATGAACCTCTTACAGGGTCTATTAGAAAGATGTACCCGATATGTGCTCGATCAGCGGCAAAACATTATCCCCCCGTATCCCCCCGTACTATCTCCTTGATCTCTGTGCCTTAAAAGCCTAGGTTACTTCTTGTTTCTTCAAGTGTATGTGTATGGAATGCAAGTGAACGTGCATATTTGTACGTGTACCCGTAAAAGCCATTTAAATGTATTTCTTATCTGACGTTCCAGATCGTCTTTGTGACATCACCGTAATCCATCTGCAGCTAATGCGAGAATACCACAGAGGCAACAACAGCAATAGCAACACAAGGTACAGCAGGTGCGGTTGTCGGTGCACAGGAAACGCGCAACGCAGAACAGGACAGCGACAACAGCAGCAACAACAACAACAACAACAAGAACAGTGATAAAGAAAAAAGTGACATCGAAATATTAACGACGAGTCAAGTCAAAAGCAACACCAGCAACAACAACAACAATTCAAAGCATGACGTCATCATTGTCAGCGGTGATTAATAATGCCGGAAATGTGATTGTAGTTTTAGTGAGTCTACAGCTAATATGGCTAACACTGGGCAGCTGTCGTGAGCTGCCACTTGGCACTGATTATGGCAGCATGTCTGCCTCTGTTGAGGATGTGGAGGCGGATGCGGATGTGCATGTCACTAGCTCACAGGTGACCGAGGAAAGTGCACCGCACAGGAGCAGCATGGAGGCATCGCTTGGGCACAGTGCCGAGGAGGAAGATAAGTCAGGAGGACCCGCGGCAGCAGCAGGAATCTCTCCGGTTATTTCTGCCGGATCGGGGACACTGCTAGAGGAGTTCCACGGTGGCAAGCACGGTGTGGGCGAGGTGGGCGTACTGCTGCCCATATTTCTCATGGAGCCAGAGAGCGTATTTGTGGTCAAGAACCGACCTGCTGTAGTCAAGTGCAAGGCCTCTCACGTCCTGCAACTAAACTTCAAGTGCAGCGGAAGCTCACAGCCTCCCCCGTCGACCCACGAGCAGCATGTGGATCCGCATACTGGAGTTCATGTGGTGGAGGTGACCGCCACCATAAGCCGAGATCTCGTAGAGGAGTACTTTGGCAAGGGATCCTTCAAGTGCGAGTGCCAGGCGTGGTCCTCAAGGGGCGTGGTCAAGAGCCAGCCAGCCACGATTCACATTGCATGTGAGTGTATAAAATATATTTAAGTCTAAAGTTTGAGCTTTGTTCGTTAATTTAAAGGCACTGTGTTAAATATACATGCTCTTTTGTCAGTGTATTCTTATACTTGAACTCCTTTAAACCACTTTCCCCCAGATATTCGGAAGTCCTTTGCCAAGTCGCCCACATCATTGCGCCTGGAGCTGGGCAGCCGAGCGGAACTGAATTGCGAGCCGCCCTTTGGATTTCCTGAGCCGAAACTGACGTGGCACAAAAACAATGCTGTAATAACCGCCGACAGCGAACCGGAGATCACCGTGACTGGTAGTACTCTCACCTTGCGACAGGTGGCGCTTCAACACATGGCCAACTATAGCTGCAGTGCGGAGAATATTGCGGGCAAACGTGTCTCCGATTCGGCCGTCCTCATTGTGTATGGTCAGTATCAAAATGCGAGTGCGATGTCTGCGGTTTCCCCAACTCCAACCCTTTCTCTCTTTCTCTCTCTCTCCTCCGCAATGCAGTGAACGGTGGCTGGAGCGCCTGGAGCCCTTGGCGGGAGTGCAAATGCAGCGGTAAACCCAGCCAGGGTCGCAAACGAACTCGCAGCTGTAACAATCCAATGCCGTTAAATGGAGGTGCCCAGTGTGCGGGTCCCCAAATACAGAAGTCCGTGGACTGTGCTGCGTGTCCAGGTAGGAAAGCATTTTTCTGGTTGCCCACAAATTTGCGGCTGGTGCTTGTCCGCCCACTGGGTGGGGTGGGGTACACAGAAAGAAAAATGGGCAGTTTTTCGTACTTAATTCAATTCTTAACGGTGCCAGCAGTAGGCTAATCCTTTTTACTCTTTACAGTACCGTTTATCGAGTTTATTTTGCAACAAAGTGTTCAGATATGTTCATGTTTTCCGTAATATCTTAGTATAAGGTACTTATCCCCTTTCGAATTTTAAAATAAGCCAAGTCAAAATAAGGAATTCTCTCCATTAATTTTAGGGCCAGACTTTTTTTTTCGGTGTACCCACTTTGCGTTTGGCAACTTTAAAGTGTTACCGTAATTGAAGTGCCACCAACAAAATTGTCAATTTAAATGGCATTCCTGTGGGATGAGGGCGCTACAGGCACCTGCGTCCCGGTTGTGACCCTTCCCACCCTCCCCCAACTACTCAAAATACAGTCCCTTCCCAGTGATTCGTCGAAAACGACGCACATTTTTCACACCCAGCAACGAGGAGCTTCCTTGACAGAGTTCGACACAAAGCACTGCGACGCAAAAGTTCAAGGGGCGTTCCAAAAAAAGAAACAACCAAAAGCGATCAACACAAATTTGTCAAGTCGAAAATGATGTACTCTTTCGCACTGCAAGTGACACTCGTTGTTGATGGCTGCTGTGGAAGAGAAATGGCAATTCCTCAGCACGTACTTGTAAAGCGAGGAATATTTGATTTAAGTGACACAATACAAATATATTTTAAAAATCCAAGTTTAATAAGGTTTACACCCCTGAATACGATAGAAAAAAATAGAAACGAATGTGGACCAAAGTATAAAAAAGGACTATTTATCTACAAAGTAGGAGCATTAGATAGTGGAGTAGTAGAAGTAGATGCTAAACAACCATTCGGGTTATCTCTTTGATCCAAATAACTCAGATCAACTCAGATGACACGGTTTAACGACAGCTCTGACTTTGCATATTATAATATTTTTATTATCGTTGGGTTTACGCATGATAAAGTTGTAATATCCATTCGAGTTGAGAGTATAATTCATTTTTGAGTGAGCTCTGAGTATTTCATTAAAAACACGCATTCGACTGCGGCTGTTCTGGTTCTGGTGCTGGTTCTGGTGCTGCTGCTGGTTATGGTGTTGCCTTTGAAACGACAACAGATAGCATCTCCACATGAACGGGGGGAGTACGATATATAGATGGATAGATTGGACTTGGGGAGGTGGACCAGAGGCGTTGGACCCCGGGGGCGTCTGCTTGCCGGCGGCATACCAGTCACGGGCACTGACTAAATGGTGACAAAGGCATTCTGCCAGGCAAGGGCAGATTGAGAATTGGGATGCAGATAGAAATGGGAAGGAGGATGGGGAAGGGAACGGTAACGGGGACGGAATGGGTAGGGGAAAAGGGAGCACTCTTTTTGACAGACGCACGGGCGGCATGTGTTTGAGACTCTTCACTTTTATTCATGTAAATTTATTGTATTGCACATTGTATTGTAGTGCTCTCACACACACACACGCACACTCACGAACAGACCAATACATGCACACCTCACCCACACTCCAACACACACTCATACACAGGCAGGCTCACAGCGGGCACAGCAATGAGCAATTGTTGACAGACATCCATAGAGACACAGAAAACGGGAGTGGTAGCGGGAGAGGGAAAGGAGCAGGCAGTTGCTACTGCTGAAGAAGCAATAGCAATACACTTCAAGTGGGCTGACAGGCGCTGGTGAGGGGAGAACCGAGTAGGGGGAGGCTGTCGCTGTCGCGGTGTATTGCCGCTTTTTCTATGAAAAGTGTGTCATAAAATTAATTTTAAATTTCGCTTCGGTTTCGCTTTTTTTCTTCTTCCTTTTTTGTCCAACGTTCAATCTACATCTTGTGACTTTTCATCCCTATGGAACCGTGTCGACCTTATGGTGCTTCATCTTCTGCTGCTGCTTCTGATTCTGCTGCCTCTGCCGCCTCTGCCTCTCCCGCTGCTGTGCCTTTGTTGGCGCGCCTGCCGCTGCAACGCCCACATCGGTTGTGATTACGATGATGCTGCTGACAACAACAGAGGACACTCAAATTGTGAGCGCTGATGGATTTGACATTTCGTCGAGTAAGCGCAGTAAGTAGAATCAAACGCTTCACAATGTGCATCACATTGAAAAGCTTGGCCTAAAAGGGGCACAATAAAGCTACACGGAGCAAAACTATCGAGTATACGAGACGTTAAACAGAAGATTTTAAACTGAGTTTACCCAAGGGCTCAGTGGAGATGTTCGATCTGTCTTGATGGAAGAACTCTGTAGATTTCTTATCACGAACCAAGTGCTAGTTTTTCTCAGTGCACTCGAGTATCAGCAGAGTTCAATATGGCATTGTTTGCGAGCCGTTAAAGTTGAATGCTTAACGAGCCAAATCCAGAAATTGTTAGCTGGAAGTTGGGAGTTGGCAGTTAACAGTTAACAGCTGGGGAGGTCTGGGAGAGGCTGAGCTTTACAATTCAATAAACAATTGTGTTTAACTGAGCCGAAGGCCGTAACATCCGAATCCGACTCCAACTCCAACTCGGCATCCGCATCGACCTCCACATCCACGTCCACATCCGCATTCACATTCGCATCCAACGCCAACGCCAACGAAGCGTGGAGTTATTCACTTATTTAAAGCGTTGTGCAGCTATTAAAGTGACTGTGAATCTGAATCAGAATCAGAGTCCGTTGCTGATGCTGGCCCAACTAGGTAGTGGATTTAGTTTTGGGTTTCCGTCGCCCCCAAAAAAAGCGTGACGTCATTGTTAAAAATCACTTACCACGATTTACGCTGTCTGATTCATGCAACAGTCTGGCTACGACCCTTGAAGGGTAACAGGATGCGTTCATTTCAGTGAGTGTGGCACACACTCACACACACACCCCCCAAAAGCACACACACAATCTAGTCTGGGGGAAGTGATGATGGGGCAAAGTCGCCAGCGACTTTCTAGCTGTTGTTAACAGGGGTGGATTTGGGTTGCTGAAAACAGGAAGTGCCAAAATGCCGATGTATATATGATATATATATATGTATGTGTGTGTGTATGTGGCTAGGCATACATCTTACCACACTGCCAACAACATTGAAAACAACATGCACAATTTGCGCTTTTTGTTTAGTTTTCGGACTTTTGCCGTGACAAACAAAGGGAGCATAAGAAAAAGAATAAAGAAATTGAGGGAAGAATTGAAATAAATGAAGCAAATGCGAAAATAGAAAATAGAAAAGCATTAAAATGACAATCACTTTTACTTACACAAAGCACATGATAGTAGGAGCATACGCAGATCAGGGAAATGTGGTTGGTAACTGTAATTGAGGCAGAGTGGGGAGTACTGAGGGAGGGGTGTTCTGTTAAATTTGATGAGAACATTTCAGGAATGCTCCCCAGGGATAAGAGCAGACCCATTTGCGGGCCCTTGACTGCCATAAATTGTGGAGCCTGCATTTAGTTCGAAAGGTGGCATAATTGCAGGGCATCTATTAGCCAAAGCAGGGCTATAAAATGTAATGTGAGGTACCCTCCTCCACTCCTCCGCCTCCTCCTCCTGTACCCTTGGTACCCCTCGGTGCCACGATTTAGGCTACATTGAGCTGTTGTGCTTAGCACTCTCGTTTGATAAATGGCATTGGGGCATGCTGCTGTCGGGAATGTGTGCTAAATCATGTTAATATGACTTTTGATTTCTAAACTGCCTCTGTTTCCTCTCACACATAGATGCGCGCTGGTCCGCGTGGAGCGAATGGAGCAGCTGCTCCGCGGAATGCATACAAGTGCGTCGCCGAAAGTGCCTACCAAACGGCACGCCCCCTTCAATTGGCAACGCGGCGGATGAAGCCGTCGAGCTGCTTCCTGGAGGACTGCGAGCAGCGGCTCAGAGCAGTGTAAGCAGCGATGGCGGCATCAACGGCAATGGCAACAGCAACAATAACAACAACAACAATAACGGAGGCGATGATGTCCCAGGATATGGCAAATCATTGTGCGCCGGAAAGGATATACAGACGGCCGAATGCCGTGGAGAGCAGTGTCAGATTGGGAAGGACGGTAAGTGTGCTTATGACAACAGCAGAAAGTCAGTCAGTCAGACAGACAGACAGCCACACTGTCAGCAACAAAGTAGACAGTTAGACAACAATAACAAACGCAATCACAGTGGGCACGACAGACACAATCCCGACCAGAACAGACGAGAACAGAACACAACTGAAGAGACGAGACCACACAAAAGCCGAGCACTCAGTTCTGATTGTCACAATGGAAAATTAACCGAGTGCATTTTGTTTGTGCATATCCGCGCCATCCTGTGGCCTGTGGCTTGCCCCAGCCCCAGCCTTAACCTCCGAGCCACTCCTGCCCTCCTCACCCCCACTCGCCAAATAGAAATGGTTAAATAAATAAGCCGAGCAGCCACTAGAAACGCCACTCATTCTGCACTTGTTCGCAATACAAATCCCACTGCGTTAACGTCCCATTTCAACCATTCTAAAACTAGACACGAAATGAATCCAAACCGAACCATACCGAAGGATAAAAGGGTCGCAAATCAATGACAGTCCACGTTGGGCGCCATCGAGATTAAGATTTAAGTGTGGGTTCCCAATGTTTATGTGCTTTGCCAGATAATTAGGCATGCAACAAAGACGACAACAGAATAAAATCATTCCACATCCCACAACTCACATCCCGCATCTCTCATCTCCCATCTCCCATCTCTCATCGTCCCAGCTGCCAATACGAGACCATTTCGAAGCTCTTCGCTTTTCGCTTTCCACTTTTCACTTTTCACGTGTTATTGTTGTTCTTTGGGCTTCGATTTCTCAACAGGGTCGTTGAGGGTGATTGAACCCAACTCAAATATAGTTTGGTCCGACGATTGTGGTCCATTGGGATCAATTATACGACTGTCACAGTGTGTAATTGAAAGGATCACGACAGCATTTGCACATAATTATACCCTGTAATGCAGTGGAAAGCGGCATGACAAGTGCCCGTGTGTGTTCTGCCTGTGTGGCTGCCTGAAGGATATTCGTCAGTCGAGTACTTTTGGCTCCTGGGCTATTTTCGGGTTAGTCTTATTTGATTGCTGTTGAAAAGTTTCTGGGAATGAAGAGTGACACTTTGTTGGTTTTAACTTAAGTCCTTGGATTATTTCCCATTTTATTACATTTGCCGGAGCTTCACCTCGATTCCGTCTCTGTCTCCCTCTGTTCCTCTGACTCCCTGCATCCGTCTCCGGATCTCCGGCTCCAATTGCCCCGGGCTAATATCCCTGGGGGCAAGCATCTGTTGAAGCCGAGACTGGGGCTTTATTATGCGGCCATTGTGGCATGTGGCGTGTGGCAGTGGCAAGTTGTCCCCTCTAATCTCTTAGCATGACAAATACGCTTTTGATGTCCCAAGCAGGAGTCTACAAAAAAATCAGCATGCAAAATGCACATTGAATACTTTTAGTAGCAGGAACGGGTAAAAAACCAAGCGACAAATGAAACTAGAAACAAGGGTAGAGTCGAGTTCACGTGACTGCAGTATACCCTGTGCAACATGCTTGTACTATGCTCTAACTCCCAAGTAATCTGTCATCTATTTTATAGCAAAAGTGCATAATATTGCCTCTTTGAGGTAAGGTAGACTAAATTGCTGATAAGGACTTAACCGGTATGACCTATTACATATCCAACCTGTTATATATTAAAGAAACTCATCATACCCTCTCACAGGGCACACAAAACGAAACGCAAGAAAAACTCCTAAGTTTGGATAAGCAATGAGGGGGACTCTCAAATGAAGAGTGGGCGATTGGGAGAAGGATGCTTCCGATGCTCGAGAAGCACTGTCGTTGATTTACAGCGAATATAATTGCTCATTTCATACATTGTATAATGCGTTCTCTATATTTGTATGAGCGTAATACTCATATACATAATATATATACATTGGGAGAGTAATTCCGAGAGTAATTCCGAGAGTAATTCCTTGCGCTGCAGTGATTCCTTTTCGCCCGACACAGCGGCAACCATTCAACAACGTGCCACCAACAATGACGACAACAATCACAGCAACGGAAACAAGCAGCGCAACAATGGCGCTACTCCGCGACTGACAGGGGGAGTTAAGCGGGGTGGGGAGGCGGTTGGCATCAGCAGGGGGCACCGACAGCACACAATAATGCGAAATAGACGCCGGACTGAGTCTGATTCGGATAATGGCATCGGGGGATGGGATTGGAGAGGGGATTGGAATGGAATGGGGTTGGGGTTGGGGTTGGGGAGGAGCATACAAACATAAAACATTAAATACAGACATATACTATGCTACAAGGGACCAGTAGAGTCGATCCGATCCAAGCAGTAGCAAGAAGAAGCAGCAGGAGCCGCAGCAGCAGATACGGATACGCATCGCTGCTTTGGATTGATGGCAACTTTTGGCGAGGATGGCACCGCGTTTGGTTTCTGGTTCGGTTCGGTTTGGTTTCGTTTCGTCTCTGGCTTTCATTTCGTTGACTCAACTTTCCTCAATGTGTGGCATGCGAATTTCTGCATGGACCGAGGAAAATGAGGGTGCGGATTTACGCAGCAACATGAGCAACTTTTCGCCGTCTTTCGATACCCTGTGTGAGGGTACATTGCACTCGTTAAGCTAGGAGAAACTAGAGCGCTCAAGGAATACGAATACATACCCTACCAAGTAATGTCCTTGTAAATTCCAACCAAGTAGTTATGTAATCAAGAGTTAGCCGTGGTCGAAGTAAAGCGCATTATTCGCACAGGGTATGCCACAGTCGGGCAAGCTCGACTGTTCTTTTCAATCTTATTTTTTTTATTTTCATTTAATACAAAAGACAAAGATTAAGATTGGCATGCAGGCAAAGCTGACTGAGCTGACTGAGTCTGGGTCTGAGTGGATGGGTGGATGGATGGGGTTGTCGCACCCAAAGTGTATATTAAAAACCAAAAATCAGCAATTTTACTTATCATCCCCGTTTGCCCCGCACCCTTTCTTATGTCTGCTCCACCCTTTCCTCCCTTACAGAGTTCGATTGGACCCTCTACTTGGGCCTGGCCTTCATCACCGCTGTTTGCTTTGGCTTTGCCACCGCCCTCATCTGCTGTGCCCGAAGAGGAGTCCGCTCCAATCCCCACTACAACATGGCTCGTTCAGGTAAGTCCTTACCATCCTCACAGTCTTTGGTCTTCCGTCTGAGAAGCAATTGAATCTCAACGTTTCACTTCCGTTGGTGCAGTTATGGATGCGGATTACATGCCCGGAGTTGTGGATAAGAAGGAAATGCGAATGCACATCGAGGCAGCCAATTTGGGATACGATTATGTCAATCCCGGACATCGTTATTTGC
The DNA here is from genome assembly GCA_018152125.1 of Drosophila dunni. Taxonomy (NCBI): domain Eukaryota; kingdom Metazoa; phylum Arthropoda; class Insecta; order Diptera; family Drosophilidae; genus Drosophila; species Drosophila dunni. Next base: position 21,499,209 of record JAECXC010000339.1, on the reverse strand, counting down.
CTGCCGACCACATTGTGGGTATGGGCGTGCCCCTGGGCGTGGCCATGGGCGTCGAACATCACTATGATGTGCCCAATCTGTCGGCCAAGTAAGTTTCGAAAGCTTTAACTTTAATCGATACTTGTCTTTTTGTAGTCAATTTATTCGTGTTTATCTTTTCCTTTTTACTGTAAGTTTGATTTGCTGATTAATCAAGTTTGCCCTCCCACAGCTACACGAACCCCATTGATGACCTTAGTGGGGACTATCTGTCGGATACGGGCGACTCCTCCACAGCAGATACCTGTAAGTATCTGTAATTGCGAAAGTAACTACCACTTTAAGTCGTATCTTTTTATGTAGCCAACTCGACTTTCGACATGAACGCAAAACTCTCCCTCCTGAATTCCTCGAAGAGCACCAACTACGAGCTGCTGGGCAGCAGTGGTGGACAGCTGCGTCTCTACGGCGGAGAACTGCTGCTCTTTGTGCCCGAACTGGCCATTGGGAAGCACATGAAGAAGCACGTCTCCCTAATGCTTCTAAGCGATGAGAGCAGTCGGATTGCCTGTGCCACCGATAGCTCCATTCTGTGCAGCAGTGTGGTGCATTGTGCCCCACGCAACTGTAGTTTCGTGAAACCAGTTATATTGAAGATTCCACATTGTCTGCTCTCACCAGAGCAGTGGCATGTGCATATCTACCACGCGGACAGCGAGCAGGATGATCTCAATGTGAGTTGGCGCAGAGCAGTCTCTGTGGGCGAGGAGACCATCAATACGCCCATGTTCGTTCAACTGGAGCAGACGCATGTTTACATCATGACCGAGCAACTGGGACACTTTGCTGTGGTCGCAGAGCCACGGATTCAACAGCCTGCGATCAAGATGAAACTGCTGGCGTTCAGTCAGCAGACTCCTCCCAGCAACAGCAGTGCCAATTGCAGTCTGCGCATCTATGTAGTCAAAGATTTTCCCAACAGCAAGGACATCTGTGCGAATGTCGAGTGTAAGCTCGGAGGTAGCTTCCTGGGCGAGAGTGAAGTCTTTCCCTTCGCTCTGAACCAACTAAATCTGAACATTCGTGTGCGCTCCAAAGATACCGATGCAGCTCCCTACGAGCATGCGATTCCCTACCAGCACATCCTCAGCAACAACTCCATTCTGCATTGCGAGTTCTCCGTGCGTCAACGCGATCTGCACTCGCTTTGCATAGACTTTGGCCAGGGTGAAGAGCTGGACTTGTACAGATTCAGTATTCCGGGCCAGTCACTCTGTGGATCAGTCGAGGAGCTGGCCTCGACGACCAATACAACCATCTCCGTATCCGTTGACCGTCAGGGCAACTACGTGAACGAGAGTTGCGTAGTAGACTTTGTGCAGCTACCACATGCCACAAAGCGTTTGATCTGCGACGCCCTGGATCCCCCACGTGCCGACGAGCGGGACTGGCGCCTGTTGGCTAAGAAACTAAACACCGATCGGTACATTGCCTACTTTGCCACCAAACCCTCCCCCACCGAACAGATCCTAAACCTTTGGGAGTGCCGTGCCAACAACAACAACAACAGTTCCACTTCAATCTCACATGCCAACACTATTATGTCTCTGCTACTGACACTGAAGGAGATGGGACGACAGGATGTGCTAGATATAATTGTGGAAACCATTGGACCCCTTTGGATTTAAGAAGGAGTCGAAAACCGATGACAGCAAAACTAAATAACGAAAATTGTTCATGAGTTGCCTTTTATTTGAAAAACAGAAGAAAACAAAAGTGTTTTTAGAATGCATTTGAGTTTGGTTGAATCGAAATGAATTAAAATATTGTAATCAAAGTACATAAGTAATTCATAGGTGTAGTCAGTTATACATAGAGTGTTAGTTAAGTGTAGATTGTAGTGTGTTATGTTCATAACGATACCATTTAAACTAAGCTCAACGAACACTGTTCCCCATGGGTGCCATGAAATTTTGATACTACCAGCATAAGAAGTTATGGATTACTCTAGAATTAAAGTTATGTATGTGGCTTAGCAAACTTATAGTTTTAAACACTAAATTAAAGTATTACAACTAAATATTTATATGAACAAGTATTGTATATTGTAAGTACGTACATGTGCATCTGTATGTACATGCCTTAGTGGTAAGCTCTAAACTTCTGGGCAAGAACGACACACCCCTCCCAATTAACCGACCCCCTCCAGCGTAAGCTGCAGCATATATAGCCCGACTATATATACTGTCTGCCAAATCGACTCTAGTTATAGCCGTTTAGTATGCAGATCTAATATATTATATATAGTATACTTATAACGAAACATAGCACACCAGTATAACAAAATAGTTGGTAGTTTGAAAAACAAACAAGCGAAAACATATAGGAACCACAACAAAAAGCAACAACAACAAGAAACGAGTAGTTTGTTAGACATACTCAAGTGATAATCTTTGTATTTGTCTTTAGTTCATAAGTCCTCAACTGTCGTTTGAATCGTTAATCTAACATAAATATTTCAACAGTAATACAAAACAAATATTTAATGGGCCAAAAACAAAGTTAAACACAACGATACAACACTTACTAATATACTACGAATATGTACACAGTTTAGCCATAAATTTAGTACGCAACATCTAACATTAACTAACTAAAATTGTATATTTTACATCACATCGAAATTAAAACAGTCTCAAATACTGTTTAAATGTTTTTTTTTTACAAACTGATAAACGACTTTTTAACTGCTGTAGTTTTTATGTATTTAAATATGATTTAAGTAAAAACAATGAAAACAAAATTCAAATAAAGACGTTACTGTAAACACTTAAATAAAGTCACTTTGAATAACAGCTACGAGACGAGTCCACGCTAAATTTAAGCTTGGATTGGAACCTTATCCAATACAAATGTGTACTAAAACAACTTGAGCTATAGATGGCGCCAGCATGATTTGTTAGTCTTCTTTAGAACCGGGTTTCAAAACTGGATAAGTAAAATTAGCACTCTCTGTTATTGAATTTAAATTACATTCTGTCGCCTGCTGCTGGTTCTGATCGCCTGGTGTTTCACACAAAAAAATCTTCGATTTTGACCATTCGAAGATTTTATTTTGCTTGAACGCAGCGATCTGCAGTGTCATGCTGAAATACCAGGCCAATAAAGTAAAGAAACAAAATGGTTTGTTTGTACACGTGCACAGCCTCCCTCTTCCACCCACTCTCTGTTTACGATCTCTTCGCTGTTTGGGTGTTTGTCCGTCTGTCTGTCTGTCCGACTTTCTGTCTGTCTGTCCGTCTGTTTGTCCGTCTGTCTGTCCGTCTGTATGTCTGTCCGTCTGTCTGTGTGCCTGTCTGTCCGTCCGAACGTCCGTAAGAACAGCTGAATCTTTTAAATCTGAGCTGAAATACCAGGCCAACAGAAATAGTCAGCAGGTTGCAATACATAAAGTAAACAAACAAAAAGGTTTGTTTATACACGTGCACAGCCTCCCTCTTTCACCCACTCTCTGTTTACCATCTCTTCGCTGTTTGGGTGTTTGTTCGTAACATTGGCTTAACATTAACATTGACTTAACAGTGACTTAACATTAACATTGACTTAACAGTGACTTAACATTAACAGTGACTTAACATTAACAGTGACTTAACATTAACATTGACTTAACATTAACAGTGACTTAACATTAACATTGACTTAACAGTGACTTAACATTAACAGTGACTTAACATTAACAGTGACCTAACATTAACAGTGACTTAACATTAACATTGACTTAACAGTGACTTAACATTAACATTGACTTAACAGTGACTTAACATTAACAGTGACTTAACATTAACAGTGACTTAACATTAACATTGACTTAACAGTGACCTAAGATTAACAGTAACTTAACATTAACATTGACTTAACAGTAAGATTTAACAGATGCTCGCTTTGCACAAAATTATTTTGCATGAACTGGGCTCTCGTAAACTCTGTTGTATCTTGCTGTGGATTTCTTTTCGCCTGAGAATTCAACTGGTAATTCGCATATTCCTGCTGTAATATCATGCGAACAGAACTTTCAGTAGATCTCAATTCCAAAATTTAAACTAAACAAACTGATAAGAGAGAAAACGCTGTGGCTAGAATAGCCAACACCCTTGCATTAAAAACGTGTTCAAATAGCTTGAACCATAGATGGCGCTTTTTACTTTTGTCGCTAGCGTTGCCACCAAGGTTTTTGTTTCAAATGAAACTGTTTTGTTATCGATATCCGTTTCGCGCCAATGTTAAAAAATTAAATACTAACTGATAATATAGATTATCATGTTGTTAAGTGGCATATGCTAAACTGTTCTTACTGCCAAATTTTGATTGCTGCAATTGAGATGTAGCTGAATCAAGTATTGGCACTTGCGAGTGGTTTATTTCCGAGCAATTGGCCTTTGGCATTAATAACACAAAATTAAGATGCAATTATTGGGTTTTTTGCACAAGAGTCTCACATACAACAAACATTTTAACAAGCCGACAAATAACAAATCAATAATTTCATGCAACACAAATGATTGCTGTTGCAGCTGCTGCTGTTGTTGTTGTTGTTGCTGCTGTTGTTGTTGGTGAATTGGCGGCGCCTTTTATTTCCAACAGCATCGAACGAATAAATAAATTTGAACGATTTGGGTTTCTTATATACTACTTGGTCTGAGTTTTCGCTTTTTGCCACTGCAAATAGAAATCTACGATGGCCATTTACAATACGACTACGAGTGCGAGCAGATGAAAAAAGGCAATCCACAAATGCAGTGAAAAAATGTTCCTGGTGGCAGCAAAGCAGCGGCAGTGCCAGCGGCAGCTTTGTCGATTATTGGCCCAACTGCGATGGGAACGACAACAGTTAAAGCCGCAGCAGCAACAGCAGCAGCAGCAGCAACAGGAACAACAACAGCAACAACTTCGACTGCTGTCATCGTCAATTAGTTTTCTCACCGCAGACATAACAATATATTTTATGTATCGTTGGATTGGATTTGTTGTCGCAGTCGCATCCTTGACCATTGCCAAGGTTTTTGCATTTTTCCGCAGAAAGGGCAACCGATCAATGTTTGAGAAATTTCCTAATTGGGTCGAAATTCCAATCTAACAACGATTTAAAAAGGCTTGACAATTTCTTAGCTGCTGTTTTTGGCTGCTTTTAGTGTTAGCATTTTTTTATAGCCAATAAAACTGGGACTCATGATTCGCCGTCGTTTGCTGCTGTTTGTGGCAGCTGCAAGGTGCAAGATGTACAATTGTATTTGCATTTGTTGCAAGCCTTTAAACTCATTCAAGTAATCGCCATTGTTTTCGGCTGAACACATTCAAGAACTGCTCAAATACGAGCTGGCAAATAGGACGGAAATGTCCTGTTACAAACACAAACACAAGCACACAAATTCAAACACTTCATGTAATGGGCAAATAATGAGCAAAGCGGAAGTTGCAACGGCAACAACCACAACTTGAACAACAGCAACAACAATTGCTGGCATTTCAGCTGAAATCCACACTCAAATTCGCAATCAGAAGTTTTGATTGAGTTTCGTGTTCTATCACTTAAGCAAACTATCAATCCAGTGGCCCCAAGGCAATAAACTACGGGTATCGATGTCGGAGGCGATATTACAGGTAACTAAGCTAAGCTGCAACAAATTTTGCTTGCCACAAATCACTTGCTGCATGGCAGTACATGCCAGTACATGGCATGCATGTAATTTGGGGCAAAAAACAAATCCAAAACGTAATGCGAACCTTTGATTAAAAACTCAAGCTCAATAATTGTGCAACAGCTGCCTCTCAGCTGCCATTTTGAATTTGTCTGAACTTGCAACAGCAACAGCAACAGCAGCAGCAGCAACAACGGCGTGAAACATGAATTATGCTGCCGGGAACGGTGGAACGGTTGGCCAGTTAGACAGACGGACAGCCAGGAGGACAGTAGGACGGACTGACTTGGCTGTGTTGCCAGAAAGCGTCGATGGCGAGGCGTTGAAAGCGCTGGATAAGCCGCAAAATACAAAACAATACAAAATGCTCCACAGCAGCAACAACAGCAACAACAATAGCAACATGGAAGCAAAAAACAAAACAAATAAGAAGAAATACAACAAAAATGCGCCACTGCTGCTGCTGCCACTGCCGATGCCGCTGTTGTTGCTGCTACATGTCCCATGTCCCGTGTCCCGTGTCCAGAGCTCAGATCAGACTTTGCTGGACAATGGACAATCGACAATGGACAATGGAGAATGGACAAGCTTCTGCTGCAGTTCACGTTCAAGTCGAATCCCAATTTCAAGCCAAGTTGCCAAGTGGCCAAGAGGGCTAAGCGGGCCAAGAAGGCCAAGGAGGCCAAGAAGGCAGTCCAAGTTTTCAGACAGCCGCAGTTGTATTACGAATTTATCTACCTGAGCAGCAACCATCGTCAATCGTCCATCGGAGTGTTGTTGTGGTTGCTGCTATTGTTGTTGTTGTTGTTGTCGATTCTCTTCCTCTTCATGTTGCTGTTGTGGTTCCACAGGTCTCAAAGGAGCAACATAATGGCCACCGCACGTCAACTGCTGCCGCTGCTGCTGCTGTTTCGGCTGTTGGTGTTGCAGTTGCTATTGCCATGGGTGTTGTTGTTGTTGTTGTTGTTGTTGCCACTGTGCTTCGTCTTCAATGTGCACCAAACAGACAGCAGCAGTAGTCAGTGCAGGCAACTTAGCCTTTTAATGGCTTATATAAAATAAGTTCTCTAATAAAAGATCAGACTTGTGAACTTACGTCTAAATGACTTAGATCTGTTAATATGCCTCCATAAAGTAAGTCAATCTTTACTTCTTTACTACTACTTCCTAAAGGACCTTTGAAATCTTTTGCCAGTCAAACTTCTACCTGGAGTTACAATCAATTTCGAATTAAAATGAATTTTGCTGGTTTTCTAATCGCGAGAGTTGGCAACACTGACGCGAACAGGGAAACAGGGAAACTCACTTCGATGTTTTGCGGTTTTCAGTGGAAAAAAGGTCGGTTCTGAGTTGGTCTGATCTGCCGTGGTCTGGCCTCAGGGAGCCCATGAGCGTGGGAAGGGGTTGAGGGGCAGGGGATCGTTGCAGGAATTGGCAGACAGAGCCAAGGTTTCTGCTTATCAATACATTTGATATCTGCGCTGCTGGCTTTGCAGACATTCGACTTCGAGGCATCCAATTGGTACGCTGCACATCCTCAGCTACTCTTCAATCCCCTCTTCCCCCTGTCCCCCCCTGCTCCCATCACTCCCCTCCACTGCTATGCTGGCATTTTTGCAGCCTTTTAAGATTGGCTGCGTTTGCGTAGGACTCACGTATGTTCCTTGTTCCCTGTTACCTCTTCCAAGTTCCCCGCACTCACCTCTCTTCCTTCTATCGTACTTTGATGTGGATTGTTCGCCATTGTTGTTGTTGTGGCTGCAACTGTTGCTGCTGTGGCAGTCGCTGCTGGCAGTTAACATTTCGAATGCCATACAAATCGACTTAGCGGACATTGCAAATGGCAACAAACATAACTATCTGCAACGTCTGTTGTTTCTGTTGCTGTTGTTGCTGTTGCTCAGTGGCATTGTATTATATTGAATTGTAGCTGCTGCCTGAGTTCTGTTCAATGTTTCAATTCAATTCCTGTGAATTTCTACAAAAAACTAGTAGGAAATGCTGCAGCTGTTCGAGTCGACTGGCAGAGACCCTGTACTTGGTCTAAAGTACCACATGACCAATAGTTTTCCATACTAATTACTCAATATAAATTGAGTTCTATCAAAGATCCCTCCTTGCTCTGCTTGTTCCACGTTTTGTTTTCCGACAACACTCAGAGACCCTGTACTATTTTGCAGCGAGGGGTCATCTTTTTATCCTAGTGTATTTGTTGCAAGCTTGAAAAGAGTTTAAAGACAACGCTGCGTATACGAAATTTAAGTGGCTTATGGTCCTAAGAAGCTTAGTGCAGCTGCCACATGCCACATGCCGCATGCCACATACTACACACTTTTTCGGACAGGGTATGGAGTGGATATGTGGTCTTCTGCTTGAACTCCTCACACGAACACTCACACACACACACACACACTGCTTTGTTGTTGTTGTAGTCACGCTGCAACTTGCAACATTGCTATTGTTGCAACTGTCGGCAACGTTGCATTAGCATGTTGCATGCAGTTGGAGGTTTGCAGCCTGTACTTTTGCCCAAATGGCAGACAACAAAAGGTGCATAATCAAATTTTCAATTTCGATTCCTTTTGGCATTTGCATAATTCTCGAAAATGGCCAAATGAAGCTACCAAATGGCCAAATGGCGAAATGGCTAAGAAAGAACCGATGACTGGCACAAACATAGGCGCACAATATATTTGATTATGTGGAAATTAGGGTTAATTCGCGTTTTAATTCCGAGTCAACCGTTAGAATATTTCATTTAGCCTTTAAGACGGATGGATGGATTGAAAGCCAAATGTCTTGGCCAATTCCATTTCCTGTCAAACGCGATGGCAGCTTAGACTGGACTTTTAGCCGTACAGCCACATATGTACAGATACATTTGTAGATTCAGCTACAGATACAGACACAAATGGAGAGTTGAGATACATGGGCAGGTAGCACAGGCGTCAGCTTAGGATTGCCTTGGGCATTGGCCAAGTTGGCGCTGCTGTCATGCTGCGTATTGTATTTATTTATTTATGTATTTATTTCTAGTCGTTGGCATCATTTCAGCATTTTCAAGACCCTGTACTTACAGCGAGCACAGGGCTCCCTTGGTTTGTGGTAGCACACAAGACAACCAACACGGAGGAACAGCCGCTGGACTCCCTGGAAGTCATACACGATATGGCAGTCCCACCTTGTGATTGGATACATCTGAAGCTACGTTAAGTACAGGGTCTATTGCAATCTGCTCCGCTGTTTCCCGCTGGTTCTTTTCAGCCGTTTTCGCTGCGTTTGGCAGCTGCTTTTGCCTCGTCTGCCAAATGTCATGAGTTATGTGTGTTTGCCGCAATGGAAGGAAAAACTTTCTGCCTCCTGTAGCCTCGTGGTGCTTGATGCCCATTGCCTAGTTCCTCTTGCTGCTCTGCTGCACAGATTCCAAACCCGATGACGACGATGATGAGGTTAAGGATGAGGATGAGGATGATAATGATGATGTGTTTTATTTGTTGTTTGGCGGCCATTTCTTGTTGCACTGCGCCTGTGCGCACAAATGTTTTGGTATAAGTATCAGTTGTCTGTGCGTGTGTGAGTTTGTGTGTGTGTGTGTGTCTGTGAGTGTCGCCATGGGAGCACAAGAGTTGGCAATGTATTGTACTAGTTGTTGTTGTTGTTGACGTTGTCGTATTGTTGCTGCTGGCACAACCACCGACAGCAGCATCAGGCAGCCATTGTTGCCCCACCACGCCCCCAGTCCCGTGTGCCACCCCTGAGCAGGCACAGACAGCAGACCCAGTTGAAAATTGTAACTTGGTTGAGAAAAGGAATTAGAAATTTAATTCTTTCCTAAAATTATTTTCAGTTTACTGAAAATCTTGAAGCTTTTTTCATTATTTGGGAGACTTTTGTGAATCTTTTCTGTGTGAAGTGACGAGCAAGTCAACTGCAACTGGGAACTCGACCGTTTTCCGAATTCCGAATTCGCAGTCCATATTCAATATGCGATGTTGATTGCGGTGCAGCCGGTTGTTGTTGTACTTGTTGTTGTTGTTGTGCATATTGTTGTGATTTCCATTTTCATTTGCAATTCCTTTTGTGTGTGTTTTCCTTTTCGGTTTCTTGTCGTTCATGTCTCGTTTCTCGTTTGTCGTTTGTTTGCTCGGCTCCTGGAATTTATTTAGCCATTTTGCGCATGTTTTATTCATAACTTGCAATATTTGGCATACAATGAATGCCCCTCAGGTAAGTTTATGCAAATTTCCACTGCACAACTAACGTATTTACCCTAACAAAGTGCATACACAGCACCAACAATAAGAACAATCATCAGAAACATCCAATCAACAACCACAAAAATACCTTCCTCGTCAAATGGGAACATTTCTCATGACTAAATTGTATAATAATGAATTCAATTTGCAATAAATATTATGGCAGCCATTTTAAAGCGGTGCCTTTTTTACTTGGTTGAGCGCTAACGGGATCGATAAAATCGCAGCGTCCTCCTGAAAAGTTCGTTGAACTGAAAAAGCTGTGGACGTGGACTCTGGACTCCGCTCTCTCTCTTCTCTCCTCTCTCTTCCTCTCCACGCTTACAATTGACTATTTTGCATTTGTAAATCGGTGTTCGTATGTGTGTGTGTGTGTGTGTGTTTGTCTGCATTTCAAGTGCAGCACTCAGACGCACACACACACACCAATAGTGTGCGAACGAGATAGACAGACCACTAGCGAGAGAGTGAGAGTGTGGGAGAGCGAGAGCGAGAGCAGCGTCTAATGCTCTTGAAAATTTGAAGTGTTAATTACTCGCATTTACCACACAAACACACACAAATACGCACACATGAGCATGTATGTGGGTATATGGAGCATTCATGAATACGGATATGCCAGACCTGGACCCAGACACCGACACCAACACCAACACCCACACCCACACCGACACCGACACTGAATGCCCGAGCCTAATTGTTCAAGGTCACAGGCATGCGCATTTCTTCAGCAATGTATTTTAAATTAATTAAGAACAGCACAAATAATGCACTAAAATGAATAAAGCAACAACTGCGTGAGAGCTGCAGCGACAGCAACAGCAACAACAACAACATGAACCAATTACCAGGCTGACGACCACAACAACTACAATTACAACAGCAATAACAGCAACAGCATCACTCGGCAGCTTAACTTGGACGACGATGACGTCGAGGAGGCTGCAGTCTGCAAATTAGCTCAATGGCCGCAATTGCTGTAAATTTCACTTTTAACAGAGCTTGTTTAACTTGGGCGTCGCGGCGAAAGTCTCAGTTGATGTGCTAATTGCAGGGTCTTTAAAGAACCAAAGGACACAGACAGAGACAGAAACAGAGACAGCAATAGCAAAGCAACAGCAAAAAGCTTTACTCAAAGTGCCCTAATTACAAGCAGCACTCAAACGACAGCCCAAAACACAAAGCACAAAGCGCATAATTCAGCGACGCTTTAAAGACCCAGGGAGACAGACACAGACACAGATTCAGCAATTAAATTAAGCTTTGTACTTAAAGTTAATGCAAATTTAAAGGATCGCATAGTTTTCCTTAAGATATTAAGTATTCCACTTTATTTATTTATAATCCCACTCTCACACCTGCAATTGGTGATCTAGCAACAACCAATTCGCCTCTGCAGCGAAACCATGTGCAGTAGGACAAGTACTTACAACGCCCATTCCACTCGATTCCATTGATCTTACTTAGCTGACAAAGAGTTCAAGTGTGTGCGAGTGTGTGTGTGTGTGTGTGTGTGTGTACATGGTTCCGGATTAATTCAATTAGTCGCAATTTACGTTTCGTTTAGTTATCATACGGTGCACGCTGTCGTTGACACTTGTAAAACGCAATGAATTTGTTTGTGTTTCCTCTCTTCGTCTCTCCTCTCTTGGGTTTGGCTCTCCTCTCTTGCCTTTGGTCTGTGCTTGTGGCGGCTCGCTTATTGCTCATTCATTGGCGTGATTTACGCTCTCCCATAGACCTCTCTCTCTCTCACTCTTACTCTCTGGCTATCCCAACCCCATCCCACTTCGGAGAGGCCCGTCTGGCGGTTAGCGTGTCTCAATGCTCTCTCTCCCCATGTCCCCCTTCCTATTTGCAGCCTACTCCTCCCCTCCCCTCTCTAGCCCTTCGTTGCACATGCGCCACAAATGTTTATTCATTTTCATTTACATTGCAAATTGCTTTTCATTCGCCATTCGCCGTTTTAATCGCGTGCGTTGCGCGATTGTGCGAGTAAAACGCAGTCAACGCTTATAATATGCATGTTGTTGTCTTGTTCTTCTTCTTCTGTTTCTTCTCTTCTTCGTCGCCGCTTCTGTAGTTTTACATTTGCATTGTCAACGTTAACAGTTATACACATGTAAGTAGGCAAACACACACAAACACACGCACTTCGTACGCTTCTGTTAGGCAAAGCTCAAAGCTCTTAGAGGAAATCATGCAAACAGTGGCTGTAATTTAATAGGTTAGTCTTAAATTTGAATTATTGTAAACATGTTGTGCTAAATTTAGTTAATTATTAAGTGGACGCTTTAATAATCACCTTGTTTTTCCCCTCCCTGCCGACCAATCTTTGGTGTGTTGTGGGGGAGGGGAAATCACTAAGGCCAGTAGCAGCAAGCACTCAAATAAATGTAAATACTTGAGATTTCAGGGAACTGAAGTGTAGGTTGCTAACAATAAACAGAAACCAAATCGGAAACAGAAAAAGAAACAGAATTCCAGGTAAAGCGCACACGGAGCTGGACATAGGAACAATGGAACAACATTTCAGCCGAGCTCGGAGGGAATTGCCTCTTTTGGGCATACAGGGGGGAGTGGGGAGGGTGAACTGGAGGGGTGGGGGTTGCACAATTGTGTCGTAAGGTCGTTGCTGCGCAGGGAAAGCATTTTAATCGATGGCATCGCTCCTCTAACCAAAAGTAGTTAACTTTTTGCTGCTCGCGTTCGTCTCTAGGTTTCAGCTGAAGACTGCGCACATGAGGGCACCCTGTACTCTCTGCCCTGTACTGTAGCTAGTCAGAGTAAGAGTCACAAACGCAGTTGTTGTTCTTGTTGTAGTCGTTGTCGCTGTCGTTGTTGTTGCTTCCTGCCCCACGGGCTGCCATTCGCACGCGTACTTCACACGTCGCCATTGTCCCCCCTCCCCCTTCCACTCATCTCCTCGTCTTTCGTAAAATGTGTCGGTGTCGCATGCTCGCTCTCATATTCCGATCATTTTTTCACACGCAAATTCTTATGCTTATTCTTTTCTACACGCCGCAAGGACCAATCGCATAATGGGGCGTGGTGACGACGACGACGACGACAACGACGTTGACGATGGCAACAGAAACAGCAGCAACAACGTCGGTGAGGCCGAGAAGGCTTAGCTCCCGCTCTGCTCTGTGCTTTGTCTCTCACTTTCTCTCTTTCTGTCTCTCTCTCTCTCTCCCGCTCTCTTTGGGACCCCCTGTTTGTCGCTGTCGTCTCTCCACTCAATGTTGCTGTTTATGTTTCGTTTTTGCGCAACAACAACAACAACAGCAACTTTTTCTCAAGGCAGCAACATAGTTTTTCCCTCTGCTCACGCGTGCATCCAGACGCAGACGTGTCCTGCCCCCCAGCTCCCCTCTGCCCCTCTCACTCGCCACGTTTCACCTTTTCCCTAGGCATTTGGTATCTCGGTGTCATGCTGGCTCTTTGTCTTTTCATTTTGGCAGCCATTTTCATCATCATCATCATCGTAGTCTTTTCATCATTATCATTATCCACTTCACTGGCTTGCTACCTTAAGTGTGGAGACGGTGGATGGGGAGGAGGTAGGTGTGCGGAGGAAGGGCGCTCTATTGAAGCTTAGCGCGTGGAAAATCAATGCGTTCTCCGCAAGAAATAACAACGTCGCAACAGACATTGCGCATACGCCGCGTGGAACACACAACACAAAAGCGACTTCAGTGGCAGCAAAGGGGGGCTCCAAGGGGCACACTGAGTTGGCAGACAATGGACTTAGCTTTTCTTGAGCTGCTGCATTTTAAATCTGACATTTTCCACGCCCAACAACTGTAAATGCTTCCTTGACTTGGATCTTAGTCAAACTGAAACCAATGGCAACAATTCATCTCTGAAACTCTCAAAACATTTAAATACTTACACCAAACCAAAATACACTTAAATATCTTTAATTCATTTATAAACAGTTTTGAAGTTTTCAGCTCTCCCCGAAGTTCAAAAAAGGAAAATTTTAAAACGCATTGCGAAAAAGTTTAAAGGGAAAGCCCAAAACATGAATAAGTAGAGGAAAGGTCAGAACGAAAAAATTCACTTGAACCCAGCGATAATTGGGATAATCCGTAATGTCTTCTTCGCCTGCACAGTGGGCCTAAAAGCCCAACGAGCTGCTTAAAATAAGTTGCGGATGTTACAAGTGGCAAATAGCAATTAATCATCAAAATTCCTGATGAATATATATTTCTTGGATTATAATTTATTTTTATTTGTTAATTAATTACAATATATTTTGCGCTTGTGTCCACTGTGCCGCAGCCTGCAGCTGTTGCACAATCCAAGTCCCATTCCCATTCCCAAATTCAATCCTCGATTTTGTCCACCGTTGCGTGCTCAAATTGTTCGTGTGCGTGGGTTGTGTATTGTTCCTGTCCCTGTCCCTGTCTCTCTCCCTCTCCCTCTCTGTCACACTCGGTTTGTCTCTTTTTCTGTCTCTGTCCCTGTGTCTTTTGCTGTTGCTGGGTGCAAAATGCCGGGCATTGTTTGCAGCCGGGTTACAAACTGATTTTTAAAGTGATTTCACGCCACTTGGACTGGCACAACACCCATACAGAGACACACACACCACACTACACTACATCGATGATTTCCAACGAAGCGCATTTCATGGTGTCGCATTATTTGCCATGGTTTTCATGGGTTTTGCAATTGGTTACAACATTGCAACCCAATCGCCCAAATGATACGCATACCCACAGGTTATTACGGGGTTCGAGGGTGATGCCAATAATCCAAAAGTGAAAAAAGGCTAAACGAAGAAGAATGATTATATTACTACAAATAAATAAACCCAACCAATGTTTAATTTTTACTCAAAGGTATAGCCCTGGCTGAAAAAAAGCTGATATGGCATCACTGCTGACTGGTGCCCTTAAACTGGCAATCAGAGCTGCGAGTCAAGCGACAGGTTGCCATATTAACTTTTGAGCTTTTGGATGGCGGCCATTTTACGATTTGCATTTCGTTTTAAAAAGGGGGAACAAAGCAGAAGCGAAGGACGAGGACGAAAGCAGAAGGGGGACCAGAGAAGGGCAGAGGGACAACAGCACGTGGATTGTTTGCTCATTGGATTATCCCTTTGCTGTCAGCTGAGGTCACTTTTCAGCTCGCAGTTTGCAGTTTGCAGTGCCCATTAACATTAACATAAATTCAAGTTGGGAAGCGAATCCGAATCAGACTCGGGATTGGAAATGGAATTGGAATCGGAGAGCGAATACGATTCAGACTGCGAACGCGGCTTTGGCTTTTGAAGGGTTATCTCAGCAGCTGCACCTACCACAACTTCCACAGCAGCCGCATCTGCCACAAGTGTCTCAGCCTCTCTGGCATGGGTGTGGCAGTGTGTGTAAGTACTGACCCCATTCATTGCAGACGCCTTTTTAAATGATTTATTTTAATTTAATCAGCTGCCAAACAGAGCAGTGATAAGCACCGACGAGTAGGCAGCCAAAGGCAAAGGCAAAGCTCATAGCCCATATCCCATATCCCATAACCCACAACACTGAATTACAGCAGAGAAACGGGAGTCAAAGCAGCTCCAATTATAGCGTGCAAATCGGCAGCAAAAGCCATGAAGCAAACACACAGACATATGTTGCACTCATTTCACAAAGCAGGACACCACAGAGGGCGAAAGGAGGTGCAGCGGTGTGGGGTTGGGGATGGACTCGAGATCGGCAAGTCGGCAATGGCCACATAATTGAGGGTTCAAGTGGCGTGCCTCAATTTGTGGCAGCGTTTCGCTTTATTACACACTTTCGACACGGCAATGACGACGACGACACACGGGCAAAACAGCACTAAAAGAGTGTGTGTATGCCAAGTGTACACCAGTACTCATCATCATCTTCTGGTTGCTCTTGGGTTATGAGCTAGCCAAGCATACCGAACACCAGTTACTGTTCCTGCACCCACGCTTCCTCCTACTTCCATATCCTTCCTTCCATGTCCTCTAAAATCATGCTATTTCCTGTTCCCTCTGATTTTCTCCTGCTTCTTAATCCTTTTCGCTATGCACCGCTGCTTGGCGTACTCCTACGTTCCTAGGTTTCTTTCCTGCGTCCCGCCCCATCATCCTCCTTTGCTTGCTAGGTTCTCTCTCTCTCTGCTCCTTCCTCTTAGTTCCTTCTTCCTGTTTCTTATATACTTCCTCCACAAGCTGCTTCTTCCTCCAACCTTCTTCTGCTCTAATGACTGCCTAATAGCAAAATTCGCCCGCTACTGCAGCTACTGCTGATGGAGTGGAGGCGTTGCAGCTTGGCTTGGTTTGGTTTGGCTCAGCTTCGCTTTCTTTGACTTGATGTGCACACGTTTCTTACGTCGGATTGTCGTAATAAACTTGTGTAATAGAATAAACGCCACACGGCACAAACAAAACTCCCGTCGAGTTCTCTGTTCCCTGTTTTGGGTGTGGGTTGAGTGGGTTGTTGTTGTGGGCTGTGTAATACTCGGGATGGGTGTAGTATGGGATCCTTTTGCCTTTGGTTTTGGGTAGCAGTCGGTGCACGTGCAGCTTGTTTGGCATTGGAAAAATCTTTGCTTTGAGCACGTGCATGGGATTTTACATAATCAAGTACCGACAACTGCACAACACACTCACACACACACATACACATATGCTTGCCATCAGAGTTATGTCAGTCACGTCAGTTATACGCTTTATAGCTTTAGGGTAAAATATCATGCTTTGTACAATGCGCTCACCCACCGAACCACCCGCTGGGCGCAGCTTAACCTCAGACCCGAGCCCAAACCCAAACCCACATAGAACCCACCTGAACAGAACTGAAACGAACCGAACCAAACCGAACTGAACTGAGCGTCAGTCAGGCTTCTATTTGCTTAAAAGATAGATTTTGACTTTTACAAATTTTCGCACAAGTTGCCACCACCGCTAACAACAGCACCATCCTCTTCTCTTGCTCTCCGAGCCAGCATGTGACCGGTATAATAGCCTTGCCAGGGTTGCCAACATCGCCGCAGGTATTTCCACGGATTAAAGCACGCAAACCGTGTCATTTGACACCACTTGGGTAATCTGAAATGCCGCAGCAGCCACCACGACAACGACGACGACGACAACGACGACGGTGACGACTACAGCCCAACCATTTGCCCACCCACCCAACGTCCCGCCCCCATTACAATCCCAGACAAAGTGCAAGCATATTTATTTTTAATGACGCAAATTCTCAGTAGCAATAAGTTACAGCATTTGTTTAAATACAATACGCTAGGGGGCGCTGGAGGCGTGGCTATGTCAGAGTAACCGATAAAGTTCCCCTCACACTGTCTGTAATCAATCAAACATTTCAACCCATAAATACTTATCCCAAGGTTTTGATTTCACTTACTTAAATTTCAAGATGCTTTCGATACCTTTTCTACCAGCGAATTTCTGAGGCATCTCCAGTCTCTGGAGATAGTCTAATCTGATTACCTTTCACAGGTACACCGATCTATCTTTGGCCACTTTTGGCTATTTTCAAAACAGTCAATACGAAAGAAGCAAATAGGAAACCAATCATTTAACATCAGCCTACTCGTAGGTTGGAAGCAACGATCAAAGTGTTTCACACCTCGAACCGAATTCAGATGCTAACTGGCTAAGTAAGCCTCAAATGTATCCAAAAGTACGCCTCCAATCATGGGAATGCTACCGAAACTACCGAACTACACGCTGCGTTGGCGTCGCCTTCGAAGCTGAATTTGTTTGTACACTGAGGAAAACTTGTGTAACTTAATTGATTTCTAAAAAACAGAGAACACTTGAATTCAATACCATTTTTACAGTGTAACTCTGCACGGCACCTACACAGCTATAATCGGAGAAAGACGCCATTGGCAAATACAGTAGAGGAGATCGGGAGAGAGGAAGAGACGCGACTGAAACACTGCAAGAGTAGAGTGACCAAAAGTCGCACCTACGCCTCGGGGGCTGCGTATGGGCATGCATATAATCAATATAAACAATGAAGGTTCGATCTGTGTGTTGGTTATGTGCTCAGCTTATTAACAGTGCGATCTTAAATACTTTTTATGAACTCACACAGTCAAATATAAAAGTCAATCAAGCGCAGGACAAGCAAACAAATGGTTAAATACACAAACAGCAATGAAAACTCGAAGACAACATCATAAGGTTCCTTTGAAGTGCCTGATGAAATCAGAGGCCGGCAATTCTCAGCTCTCCGTTCTCAGTTCTCAGTCTCCTGCTATGGTTTGGATAAAGAATTTTTAAGCAGAACAATGTGAACATATCGCTTCCGTTTGTCAGCAAATATTCGTGAAAGATTCTCGCCGAATTGGTCCGTTTTGGACCCCAAACGCCAAGATGATAAAAATTACCACTCAATTGGAGCCACAAATGAGGCAACCACCCAGAGTTATTCGTTCTCTGTCTCCTCCCTCCTTCTCAGGTGAGATAAGCATCTAATTTATGGCAGCGCCTATTCCGTGTGATCATGGGAGCCTCCAGCAGGCAGGTAGGATCGTCCCTTCTCCTACACACAGAGACAGCAGTGAAACTCTCCTCTACTCCCCTTCCTGTCCCAAGAGGAGTCTCCTTGCCCACATTCCGGAGCAAAATACTTTTCGTAGGTTTTTAATAAACGGCTACCGAATTTCGCATTTCCTGTCATCGCGGCAATAACCTTAAGTATAGAACGATTTGATTGAATATTGCTATAATTTGGCTGGCAATTTGGTTAGCGCATTGTGTCATTACGACGCCCTCAGAAGCAGAATTGGAATCGGAATCGGAATCAGGGGCCCAAGGAGTTACTAAATTGTAGAGCAGAGGTTCGATCTTCGATTTTCATAATTTGAGGCGTGCGTGCCGGCATTTGACTGGTTAAGGAGAAGGGGAAGGGGAGGGGGGAGGAAGAGACAGACAAAGAGGTAGACGGCTCAGTAAGTATGGGCCAAATCCCACGACAAGTTTATAGGAAATGCCCATGAAATCAAAAGCCGGCAATGATCATGCAAAAATTTCTTACCAAACCGAACCAAAAAAATCAATAAAACTGTTGACGATTTAATTTTACGCTGACGCATGCAGAGATCACATACTCACAGCCGTACTCACAGCCGTACTTGTGCTCGTATTTGGCAGACATTCTATCTGACTTGGCTATAATGCTTCGAACTGAACGATGATGAACACAGCCGTCAACTGGTTTCGGCCTCCTCAGGTCTCTGGTCTCGGGCCTTGGATCTCGGTCTCTCTGGGTCTGGTATTCTTTATTTCGGGGCCCCCAAAGACCAGTAGCAAACGGAAGAAGGCCTGTCTTTTGTCTGTCTGTCGGTCTGTCTGTCAGCCGGCTACAAAGTAACTTAATTTACACTACCGACGCCCCAGAAAGTGCCCAACAATTGTTGTACCTCTTACAAGGGCTAAACAGCGGGTATACCAAACCATGTGCCTTGAAACCTTTTCTACTTTTTATTTGATACCCTATTAAGGTGATCATGGAGGTTTGTTATACCTCTCTTTCTACTGTGCATACTTTTAACAGGTAAATTCCAGGGTATTGCTGTAGTTTATATAGATTTTCCCTAGCTTCTTGCTCTCTGACGTGCTCATGACGTGGTCACAATTATTATTACGATTTCTTCATTTTTATTATACTATATCATTGTTGTTAGTGTCTATTGTTGTTAATCATTGTGCGCGACTTTATTCACACTTTCTTTCGCCTTTCCGATTGTCTCCTCGTCTCCTCTTCTCGCGGTCTCTTCGTTCGTGATGTTTATTGTGATTTACTTTTCTTTGGCTGCTTTATCAGCCGTAATCACAACAAAGTTGTACAAATACACAAATGCGGGCTGCCAAACAATGTAACAAGCATAAATAAAATACACATGACCAAAAAAACAACACACACAAATAAATAATAATAATTTTGTGTACTTTTTTTGACAGCGAGAGTTTCGGGACAGCTGTTGAGCTCCCAGGCAAAGCTAGAAAGCTCGTGTGTGTGTGTGTGTGACGTCATTCATTCAAAAGTCAGCGACCATGCCCACAAGAGGCGGTCGAGATACGCATTTAAACCCAACTAATTACAATTACCACTTGTGTTTACCGTAAACAAACCAAATACTCCTGCCTTTTTGGCACTAAACCAAACATTAAACATTTCGAATGCAAACCGAGAGAGCGACCCTCGCACCCTACTCCCCCCTCGAGCGACCAGCTAGTGGCTAGCAGCTACCAGTGTGACCAGCTACCCCTTTGCTCGAGCGATCCATTGAGACATCAAGAATTGTTTTGACGAGTAGTGAGTATGACGTTTATTTAATTCGAAGTAATGATTTCATCGCGCACTCCGTGTAATCGATAACCATCTACAACAGCACAAATAAACACACACACACTCACACACACATACCCTCACGGTGTCCTTTAGGGGCTGGGCGAGCACTTGAGATAATCGCCTTAGGGTTGTTTTTAGGTCGGGTACTCACACTGGGTGCTACGAGTGCCCGTTGCCGCGTACCACGTATCACACAAACCATGAACGATCCTGTAATTTTGGTCCTGTGGACTGAACAACCAGGAAACTACACCCAAGCGCACACGACCGTTGTATGCCCAGTACCAGCAGTTTACTCTACTGCACTGCAACTCTGGAACTTATGTATTGTGCGGTGTGCTTTACAAGTCACTCAGCATACCCTCTCACTGGGTATTCAAAAGGGAGCACCCAGGCGAAGGACAAAGCACAAAGGACAAAGGCCATTGTTGTTCATGTCGATTATTATCGCGGCAATGAGCAAAACTATTGCCGACACATGTATCCGTTTATTTGTCATGACTTTGTTTCATTCCCTGGCGCAGTCCTTGCCCTAGTCTCGCAGGACCTGCCACCACCCCACTCCGTCCAGCCCGCTTATGCCTCCATCGCCCGCTTCTGCCCTCAGTCGGAACTTTTTGACATATTGTCTGCTAATCAGTTCCGCCGCAAAAGGTTCGCTGCCAACTTGATGAAATCCTTTAGCGCTCCCTTGGCAATACATGCGCCTAAACGAGCAATCGCATAATTTCAATTAGGGTTGTTTGCTCTCCCCGCACTCTCCTTTCACCCTGGCCACTCCCCCTCCCCGTTGACAGACCCAACTCCAATCAGAGCTCGAATCACAATGCTAAATGTGCTGTACAAGGGCGTTGTCGGCACGCTTCAGAGTGTATTATCGCAGTCATAACTCTATTTGACACTGCCACCGAACGGGAAGCACCGAAATCTGGGACTGACCACTTCATTAAGATAACGGTACATGTAAACGGAGACATCGTTGGGTCCAATCACATAAAATACTAGACCATATGTCGGAGAAAGACAGAAGGACAAAATAAACGCATTCAGCAGGTATTTTAAGTTTAAGGATGTGACATAGGACATTTAGTTTGTACCAGTGATAAAGTCTAAACTATTTCTAGCTGAGGACATACCTGACTCTCTTCTTTGTCTTATCAACTAACTTGGCAAGCTGTAAAGACTACACACCTCTCTCCTACCACCTCGCTCCTTCGCTCCTGCGAACTTGCTTTGCACCTCGGTCAGTTCTCCCCACCCCTTTGGAACCTCGACACTCCCGTTTCCATTTCCCTTCCCCCTTTGAACTAGCTTTGCTCCTGAATCGCTTTCCTCGCTGCTGGCGATCCTAAAGTGATATGAAATCATTTTTTATGACAACAACGCCAGAATTATGGTGGCCAGCACTTGGACTGTGCCTTGGGGACACATAAAGTGGTTGTTGTTGCTTCTGCTGTTGTTACGGATCTCGTGCCATAAGGACAAAGAGTCAATCTAGTTTTGCCGCTGCAGCATTGCCAATCGACATGGACATCATGTTACACAATACAGTGCAAGTCACAAATTAGGACCCAGGGGACCAAATTATTTAAAAACCCTCCGCAGCGACCATAAACAGGAACGAAGAGGAAGCGGGAGATGGAGATGGAGGACGAGATGAAGCAGGAGGCGCTGGAGACCAGACCAAGACTCGGTCACACAGTTCGCTGACATTATTGTAAATGATTCACATGAGTTTCCCATTTGGATGGCAACTCGAGAGAAAAATTGTAGCCTTATTTGGCCATAATCCTATATGCTGATAACTGTTTCTGTTTCTGTGATTCGCATTGGAATCTCAACTTAACAAACAATGAAACCACTCTTCATTGATATTTGTATATAGTACGTGAATTTCTTCCTCAAGAATTCTATGTTAATAACTTCCTGTATGATTTGAGTCAAGTTTAATGATCGTAGAATGTGTGACTATGTTTGTAAGCCTTTCCGCTTCAGCTTATATTGATTTCTAGACTCAGAATTCTTAATAGTAATCAGTTCTCACATTATTTATCTAATAATCAAATAATCCACTGCTCTACCAACTGAATCTGTTCTGTTTGTGCACTCAAGCACTTGACTCGATTTTCAGCACGTGTTAATTGATATCATCAAAGGGATTGGCTTGTGGGCAGAGCAAAAGTTAAAGCCACAATCGGAACAACAAAGCCTCAAGGATCATAGAACTTGTGATTACATCCACCGATAATTACAATATGCTTATGAGACTTTAAGGCAAGAGATGAACCCGATTCCCTTTTCCCGATTCGAGCATGTGTAGAACAAACCGAAACCCGAAAACCGAACACACAAACGACCAACGGCCGAGGAGCGTCAGCGACTCCGCCTACCACCCACCGCCCACCGCTAAGCGTATTGCACCATTGTACTCGGTGTCAGACAACGACAATGTACAGTGGGCGTTTTTTCCCTTTTAGCGCAGGATCATTATGTAAAACACTTGAAATAAAACTGAAATCTCAATACGGTAAGCATTTACTTGGATTATTAATTTTCTTGCGATGAATCAGCCAACAAGCCCACTGTGCCATGGCGTTGGAGTGCGGGTAAGACCGACGGAGTGGAAGTTTAACGAGGCCGACACGTGCACGCCTTTAATTTGTTTACAAATCACTTCAGATGCGTTACACGCACGAGTACACGTTCCATTCTGGGCAGTGGCGTAGTGTGGAGCAGGGTGAGCGTGGGGGGAAAGGTATTACAACTACTAGAGGAAGACCTTTGGATGGTCACACGCACGACACGCCCGCTAGTTCCGCCCTCGTGGCATCTCCTCAGTGTCTACTAAAAAATGAGCGACACACGCTCACTAAAGTTCACACATTAACATTATCATTATCATTATCATTACCATTGCCATTACCATTGTCGTTATCATTGACACTGCATTAATGAGGCTCTGCGGCAACAACTGCAACTGCAACAACAACTGCTGTGATGCGGTGGTAATCAGTTTGTCAAAGTTTTGTCATCGAAACGCTTTTTTGATCACTGAGCTGCTTAAAAGCGGCTTAAAACAACACGTTGCCTGGGAAATGAATGTTAGAGGTCCTTAAAAAGTGCTTAACGGTTAAACAACAGGGCATTGATAACGCTGATAAGATCAATGGAATCAATTATCAGTCTTCACATATCTCCAGATGCAGAACGTTGTTAGATATTCTCTCTTTACAGGAATTTAGTTGGTCAAACTAAAGTTCGTGTCTTGAATTTCATAAGCAAGTGAAATATGAAAACTACCAAACACATTTGTTCCAGAAGAAACTTTATAGCAAAGTTTTCTTTGCCAAGAACTAACAGAAGGCACACGCCACGCCCCTTTGAAGCTGCCTCCACCCCAGTGGGGCCCCAAAAAGCCAAAAGTTCGCACTCAATCCTCCATTGATATGCGCACATACCCTTCGATACCCATTCCTTTCTAGCCCCTCATCGGGTAGCTGCCTGCCCGCTCCACTGCGAGTCACCCTCGTGAATGCTGCTGGTGAAATAAATACAAAAATATATGTATATATATATGTGTATGTGTATGTGTGTGTGTGTGTATACGATACGCTCTTTGCTTTCAAAGTCTTTCAGTAGTCAATGATGCTAGGCAACGAATTGAAAAATCCAAGCTCACAAAATTGTACACAATTTTCTGTCTATTTAACTTTGATGGTTATGGCAAAAGGCAGAGAGGAGAGGGGCTGGAGCAGACAGGGGGTGGCAGTGGGGGGAGAAGGGAATATGGAAGCACGAAGTCAACATGGCGGCTGTGGAAAAATCTTTTTTTGCCCAGCGCCCACATAAAGAAACATAAAAACCATTTTGCCCTTTGAAACTTGGTTAAAAACAGATGGAGACAAGGGTGATGATGACGATGATGATAATGATGTAGCTGCTCTAAAGGAATTGAAGGCGTAGTTGCCAGTGCAGGGCCCGTGCCACACCCACTCCCTCTCCCTCCCTCTCTCCCTATTCCCGTTCTGGTTCTGGGACTTCTCAGCGGCATCAGGATTGTTGTCAAAGTTTACGTTTCACTTCGAGTGCGGTGTGCTCCTGTTTTGTTAGCCCAGCTGGCAGAGGAGGTCAAATGCGTCATTGTCTTTAAACCATTTCCCAGCTCACCTAACAAATATTATTCTTTAAAGCGTCTTAGATTAAAAAAATATTTATTTACCTTAATAAATAAGTTCACTTTCAGTTAAGACGCCTGCGAGTGCACAGAAAATAGGCGTATAACAGTCGAGCACCTCCAATGTTGCTTTTTTAGTCGTTCGCAGTTGTTGTCTCTGGGTGCAGGACGAGGCAGAAACACAGCTCAGACCAAGAGTGTATCTGTACGTGGGTGTGCGTGTGTGTGTGTGTGTGTGCTTGTGAGTGGTTATGCCCTACAAAAGCAACCTTTTGGTGTTTCAAAAGTACATAGAAGCAAAAACAAAAACTACTGCGACGGCAACGACTTTTTGCCTCTGTGTATGTGTGTTTGTGTGTGTGTGTAAAGGAACCGCAGTTACGTAAATACGAAAATCCGATATTACGTTTCCACTTCGCACTGTGTGTGTATGTGTGTGTGTGTGTGCTGCGCTTGTTACACAAGTGCTGCGCTTTGGCGTTGCATTCAAAAAACAACAGCAACAAAAACTTTGCACGCAAAAACTAAAGCCCTCGTTTTCGAATCCTTTTAGGAAATATTGTGGGAACACACGTATGTGCCCATCGTACCTCCTATGTGTGTCTATGTGTTTGTGTCTGTAACCTGACTGCACACCAGAAAAAAAAACTTTCAACGTCGGAGCTGTTTCAACACAAAAAGTTGAAATGGCAAATTCAACGGCAAAAGACAAGTAAACTCAAGTCCAGCTTTTTCGGCGCGCGAGTGTGTGTGTGTGTGTGCAACTGTGTGTGTGTGGATGAGTGGGTGCGCCTGCCACACCCAGTACAAAACGTGCCAGGAAGCTGCAAAGAAGTACCAGAAGCTCAACAAGAAACGATAACAAATAAAGAATGCTCGGTTTGCTTTGCTATGCTTGTATGCTCGATCATAAGATACCCTAGAAAACAGGAACTTATTACCCCAGTTTCCCATCAACACATTTTTACAAGCAGTGAAGTCAAAGTAATTTACGGGAGAGCACTCCCAATACACGTAAAGGAAATTACAAACACAAAGAGCGGAGCACAAGTAAAATTTATGCACTGCCAAAAATAGTTGATCTACAAAGCACATCGAATTGCTAAACACTTCGATGCAAGCTCAAGACTTGAGCCGATTTGTGCAAGTGCAAAGTCCTAGGCAAGACAACAACAGCACACGCAGAACGAAGAAGATAAGAAACGGAATACGACAAATTGTTTTTGTACTTTGGACTCTCTCACACTGCGCGCAGTCCACCAATAGGAAATGCACCAATAGCATCGCTCGCTTTAGCTGTTCGTGCATGGGTATGTGTGTGTGTGTAAGTGTGTGGTAAGTGCGCCTCAAGGGCAAACGCGTGGGCAGCTTAACTTTAGAGATTTTTTAGTCGTTTGAGTCGCATAAGCTCGCTAAGCTCTGCTCTTACAGGGTATTACAGAAATTCAAACTTCATGTACTGCAAAACGGCACAGAAAATGTTGAAGAGCGCGCCTCGGGCCCGGACTAAGCACGGCAGCCCAGTCTTTGAGAATGCAGAATGAGATATGGGTATGTGGGTGGAAGTGCAGGCTGTGGTGGATGTGGGGGACGTGGGGGAGGTGCAGCTGGAGGGTAGCGACGCCGGCGACGACGACGACGACACCACCTTTGTAACTTTCCGCAGACATTCAACACTTTCCAGCGACAAGAGCAGCGGCAGAGGAAGAAGCAGCGGCAATACAAGAAAAATCTACTACAAGAGCTTGGAAATAAATAAAAATAAAAATAAAAATATATAAAAGCAAATACGAGTACAAGTACGAGTATTCGTATTCGTATTCCTACTTGTGAACTAGTGGAAAGAGTAGAGTGGAGCGAGTGGAATATAAAAGACCCTGTACTCGTTCAGAAGCATTCGAATACACTAAACATTACTGAATTTAAACCAAATGTTTCTAGGGTAGCCGTGTAAGCTTAAGTTATACAAATGCCAGCAAATAAAGGCAGGCCATAAACCAAATAGTCCCTCTATTCATTTTGAGTACGTGGTCTAAAAAGAACAGAAAAACAGAGAGCGACAGAAACAACAGCAACTTTGCAAAAGATTTCAGCACATTGTTGTTTTACGCTGACTCAGTTGTTGTTGTTGTGTCAGTTGTTGCTGTTGTTGTTGTTGCTGCTGTTATTCACAATTGCAAGCGCACACAACAAGCTAAAAGTCTCCTCTTTTACCCTGTAGTACGTTGGTTTGTTTGTTTGTTTATTTGTTATATGCGCGTTGATGTACAAACATGCCACACAAACAGAAAGCAGGTGTGTGTGAGTGTGTGTGTGTGTGTGTTACCCCCTTTTGAGACTGCTGCATATGCCCAGCACTTTTGAATTTTTATTGTGAAATGCGAAACTCAATGACAGCCACCGACAACGACGACAACAGCAACAGCAACAACAAACGACAACGTCAGCAACATGGGGCATGGGACTTGGGACATGGCGCATCAGGAGCTGTAGCTGTAGCTGTAGCTGCAGCATCCTCCCGGTGCCTGAGCTGCCTCAGCGACAACAGCGCCATTGTGGCATAAAAATCACATTGTCAACTTGAGAGCATCTATCAATTCTTTTAATTGATCCTTCTCTTCCCTTTATTTCGTCTGCTTCTTCTCATTCGCATTCAACTGGCATAAGAAATGGATGAATTCATATGGAAATATGGAAACGGAGGGAGTGTCATTCTTTAAAGGCGCACAAGGCGTATGCGCGATGTGGTCCTTGCACTTAAAGTACATGTAGAGCTCTGATTAAACCAGTTCCACATGATGATTAAGCATTTGAGATAGTTCACATGCATTAAGAATACTAAAAATCATTTTAAAAGTGCTTGAAACGAGACACATTTCACCTGAAGTCAAATCAATGTAGGACTCTTCGCACAAACTAGTACATAAGTTGAGGTACATAATACTCAATGCGATGCGATGAGGGTACATATGTGCAACAGTATGTACCCGTGTACCTACTTATGTTTTATAAGAAAAATAAACCGAATAAGAAAAGCTGACAATGCGAATCCGATACTTACGACCGAACGCTGCCATTCCACCCCCTCCTCCCACTCCACCTACCCCTGTCATTCCCCCCACCTCCATCTGTTTTTACTTTTATATATTATTTTTTTGTAAGCCATCAAAGCAAGACAACAACAATGCAGAAGAAAAGGTACCAGAAAAGAAATCGACAGCAAAAAACTTTAAAGCCAAGCAAAAACGAGGAAGAAGAGGAAGAAGAAGGCGAAGACGAAGCAGAATAATAAAAAAAGAAGCAGGCAGTAATAATAAAATGTATAAAAAAAATATCATAAAATGGCAAAAGAAAAAATCTAAATAAATAAGACCTGCTCGATTTTCTTCAAACTTTTTGCCTTTTACAACAACAAAGCCTTGGAGATGCCAAAGGCAAACGCATATACAACAACAACAGAAGGAGGAGCAGAAGGAGACGCAGTAGAAGGAGGCGGCGGAGGTGGAGGCAAGACAAGCAACGTCTTCTCAGTTGTTGTAGTTGTAGCAGCCAACATCTTTTGCCAGCAAGCGAAAAATTCCTGTCATGATGGGGTCCACAGTGATGCCACAATCGGCGGCTGCTGCCACCGCCACTGTTGTTGCTGCCACCGCTGCTGCTGCTTCTGCTGCTGATGTTGCTGTTGCATTATTCATGTTTGGCAGCCAGCCATCGTGCCCCCAACTCTTCACCGGCGGGGGCAGCACAGCGCACACAACTGAGTGACGACGACGACGACGACACCACGCCCTCAAACGGCACTTGCAGTGTGCGCGCAAGCGAGATAGCCATACAAACACAAATCAGCTGAGAGCGCCGCCATTTGCTGTTGTGCATAGCAGACGAGAGAGCGAGTGCCGAGAGCCGTAAGAAGAGAGCAACTGCGCAAGCATTGCTAAGTGGAAGCGAGAGGCAGCGAATGGTGGTTGATTCAGTGCTCAGAGTGCGCGCGTGTGTGTGTGTGTGAGCTGTGTTTGCTGAGAGCGGCGCTGGCTTGAGCTAGTGAGCTCGCTAGAGGCCACAAACACACAGTAATACGCTGCTACGCTGACTGGTTGTCTGCGCGGAAGTTTCGAATCTCGTAACGCAACGTAAGGCAACGCAGCACAACGAAACGAGACGCGCCGCGTCACGTCACGTCACGTCGCGTTAAGATTTTATTTCGTCGTTGTCGTCGGCAGCTTAGTTTGAAAACGCGTGGCAACAACAACAGTCACAGCTGCAACCACAACGCGCTGATTCGTCGCTCGGTTCGCATTTTTCGTTTGTTTTTTCCCACAACAAAAACAACAACAACAGTAGCGACAAAAAAGCAGAACAAGAAGAAGCAGAAGGAAAAGCAGAAGAAAAACATTCAATACGAATTCTGCGCGGTTGTCGTTTGAGTTTGCCGCGGGCGTAACCTTTAACCTCGCTGATAACGGGACACATCACTTAAACTTTGCCGTCGGATTTTAGTGTGAATGGCATCGCATTGAATTCGCACAAGAAGCAACAAACGCAGCTGCGAGACCGTCCAAAAGTCTTATTTAGTTATCAACACAACAGAAAAACCGAAAGGAGAGAAACAAAATACAAAAAACGGTAATAAACTGACGAAAAGGGAAGAGCAGAAAGCGGAGACAAGACAAAAAGAGAAGTGAAGCAAACGCTCTCTAATTCTAATGCCTTATCAGCAAGTCGCATCTGCTGACTCGGGGGCCGCTGCCGCGGGAACACACAGAGACTGAACTGAACCAAGTGGACCTTCCATGTCTACAACTCAATTCCCATTCGAACCGATCCGATCCGATCCGATCCCATTTTCATTTTCGGAGTGCCATTCTCGCGCTGTCTCGTAAATTAATGTCATAAATTAATTTTCGGGCCTCCTTGTCGCTGTCGTTGTCATTGCCGTTGTCGGTAGTCGGTATCGGGAGCCGGAATCGGAGTCGGAATCGGAGCCCGTGTCGGTTTTAGCAAGTCTTTACTATACCTGCCGCTCTGAAAAGTCAAGTGTGTGTGTAAGTGTATGTGCGTGTGCTTGTGTGCGGTGTCATCTAAAACCCAAATGTTCCTTAAATTACCTTGAAGCTGAAATGAAATGAAAATAAGTGAAATAAATCAATTAAATAAATGCAAAATACAAAATAACATACAAAATACATAGTACGAAATACCTAATATTTGTATAAGTAGCAGAAGATTCGAATCGAGGAAAAAGTCGTAAAAAATAAAGAACCAAGCATAAATTTGGTAATAAAATGTTAAACCTATAAATCGATGTTGCTTGTGGCCAAGAGAATTCAAAAGAATTGAGATCTAACAAGAAACATTCAAGTGTCAAGTGTACATACATATATATGCATATGAATATATTTAAATATATAAAGATATCAATCAAACAATACTTCTAAGTGAAACGCACAAAGGGATTACTGGACCAAACAAATCCTTCGCCTTGCGATTAATCGCTGCTCTCAATTAAAACCCCATCAGGATACTCCCCAAGAGAAACACACACAAAAACACACCAACTATCAGCAACAACAACTAAAAACAACAACAAATAGTAAACAACAACAATAACAGCAATACTAGTAAACCAGACAGACATCATCATCCTTGGAAATAGACCTCGTGTCATTCCAAAAGACGCACATGGGCGTCTGCACCGAGGAGCGCCCTGTGATGCATTGGGTAAGTGTCAAAGGTTCATAGTTCAAGCCACACATGTTGAGAAGCAGAGGAACCTTAAATCAAACACAAATTGAGTTGGATCTTATTAAAAGAAGCTTTAAGTTGGTTTTGGTTTAGAGATTTGTTTCCGCTTTTAGGAACTTTATATCCGCGATGCTTTCTTAGACAAATTCCAAGAAATATTGATTTTAAACCACTTTGTTTATCAGTGTAGCTCATTGGGTTCTGGGGGTTAAAAGTTCGAAGATCGCATCCTACGAACCTCTGCGTTGTGCACTTCGCATAGCTAAGTTCTGTGGGCGCTGATTAATTTGTGATTTATCTCGCACTCGGGTTACAAATGTTATCACTGCCAGACCGAAAGCTATGCTCCTCCCCGCCCCAAGCCAGATCGGAGGCAGTCCCAGTGGCCACTGGAATAGGCGATAAGCAGAAACCCCTTGTGCATATATTTGATTTGAAAGCATTTCGAGAGCACGACTTTTGAGTAGAAGATTTTGTCGTTGTCATGAGTCGATAGCAGAGATCAGTTAAGATGAGCATCCAAGGCACAGATTACAGCGATGACACATGATCAGCGAGTTCCCAACAGTTCAAAGTAAATTTGTTTAGTAGAAACGTGATTTTCAATTGATTTCTGTCATAACTCTAAAGAAATGTCAGGGAAGCTGTTGAAGAATCAAGCATACGCCCTGTGCTCCGCGAAGGAGTCTAAACTTTGGTCATGTATGGCGACGGTCAGCGAAATTTCCAAAATTATGATTAAAATTGAATACTGTTTGAAAAAACCCAAAATTCTAAGCTGTTCATCAAAAAATAAAATTGCTGATAATGAACTAAGGAATTTCCCAGAAATCAAATCAGTATTTCTGGTGACTTGCAGTTAAACATCAAAAATTGAAACAACAAACAAAATTAAATATATTGAAGAATTCTGCTCCTTTATTTGATTGAGTTTTCTACAAATTCTACCAGCCGTAGACAAAATCGCTTTTATCGAACACTTTTGGCCATGTTTCTCAATAAATTTCATAAGAATTTTGTTGCTTAATTTTAGTTAGTTTCGGACAGGTTTGCAAGCAAATCAAGCCATCATGTTGCCATAAAATGTGGCTAGATGTTGTCTGTTAGGAGCTGGTTAAGTCTGGTTGGTCAACAGGCAACCAAAATGGTCTGCAGAAATGTGCGCACGAATTCAGTGGCTTTTTCCGTTATGGCATGGGCTGTTTGGGGCTGTTGGTGCTGTTGTGCCCCTAAAGGTAATTGCGTGTTGCCAAAAACAGCGACAACATACCAATACATAGACTCAGACACAAACATAGACAGAAGACAGAGGACAGAAGACAAGACAAGACAACAAAATGGTTGTAAATTTCAACAAACAGGCCAAAAATACACAATGTACAAATGTGAAGTTTGAGATTTTATTTCTTGTATTTTTGTTGATATTTGATTTAGATTTTGTTGGGGAAACCTGTCATCCCTACAGCTTAAAAATCTATTTTCAACTAATTAATCAAAAATAAGTAAACTGGAGCATCGATGATACCTACGGACGAATCATCTACAGTGTGCACAAGTACATGTGCGACAAGATGTCTGCGCTCCGTTTCCAACTCTGTGCTCTCCTCCACTGGCTTTCAATGGGGGGACTTTGTCGGATCTGTCATTCGGGTTTCCCTCACATGTTCATGGTCTTCAAATGTCGCGCATCGTTTTCGTGGAAAAACAACGCGAAAAGTTGCTTAATTGAAACAAACTTTTGTTGCGCCGCCATTGAAAATTTCATGCATCATTTGAGTTCAGTTTCATCCTTTGAAATTTGTGAAGAATTTCAGAGCTCAGTGGGACAGCAACGAACCATCTCCGTTGTCGAGCTCCATTTACCGGCCTTTAAACGGACTTAGAAGTGACAGAAACCTATCTAACCTTCGATTTTCTATATTCCCAACTAATTTGCTTCTATTCTACTCTGCTTACACTTGCAGCAGCAGAGCGCAAGATTTCTTGGGCCCGGCGCAAGGGAGAAAAGTCCAACACCACCTGTAGCACATCAGGGGAGCAATCAATGTGGAAGTGCTGCAGGTGCAAATAATAATCATCCATTGTTTCGCACATGCTCCACATCCTCGTGTTCAGATATTTGTGATCACAGTACAAAGCCCTTTGGCAATGCATACGGCAGCGAGTCATACAGAAGGTAAGTTCAAGAAAGGTTTTCATAAACTTAACTAATTCTAACCTCCATTCAGCTATGAAACCGCCGATCGCGCCACATTCGAGGACTCGACGGCTAAGTTCTCAATTAGCCGAAGTCGCACCGATTGCACGGAAATCAGCGATGAGACCACGTCGGGCATTTCATTTAAAACGGAGCCCTTTGGACCACCCAGCAGCCCCGAGTCCACCAACGATAGCAAGGTAACCCGCAATCCAGATGATTGCGCTGGCTGTGGCCGACAAATACAGGTGAGAATTGTGGGGTTTGAACGTACCGACGGTGAATTGGAAAGGGCATTCAAAAGTACATCATTTGAGTAGATGGATGTCTTATTCCTATAGGTTGAGGGGTTAGTTTGGAGTTAAATGGGGTAGAGTAATAAATGTTAAGTATTTAGGATATAAGACTCTGATTAGGAGGGGGGTTAATAACACTCTGTTCCTCAGAAAAAGAGTAGGAAAATAAGTGTAGATTACAGGAGATTTAGAAGATACAACTGCGATCTTTACGAGAGTAATTTGTGCTCCTCCTCACAGCAAAGGGGGTAAAATGAAAGGAACGTTAGTCAGTAATATTTTATATGATTACACTAATTGTATAACAATAATAAGCATAATAATAATGCGGATATGTCATTTATGGCTTGGAATTCATCGTTTCAGGATCGCTTCTACCTCTCCGCAGTGGAAAAACGCTGGCACGCCAGCTGCTTGCAGTGCTATGCATGTCGGCAGCCTTTGGAACGGGAATCGTCGTGTTACTCACGTGATGGCAACATTTATTGCAAAAACGATTATTATAGGTAAGTCGTACTTAAGTCTGAGTGCCAATTCCAGTGACTCTAATGTGATGGTAGTAGCTGTGGCTTCTGGGAATCGAGTGGGAGAGCGGGCGGGCTAGGGGTAGGGTAGTGGGGCAGGGAGAGGGAAAGGAGCGGACTCTGATGAATCAGATAAAACCTCCAAACTGCATGCCAAGACATTGACTAGAAAATGATTTCCAAACACGCAAATTAAATATTTATGCATGCATTGTTTTGTTCCACTGTGCGAAGGCTACGACAGTGACGACGCGACGGGGCAGGAAGCAGACCGCGACCGCTGCAGCGACCGCGATCGCGACTCCAAAGAAGACACCACAGTGCCTCCTCCGACTGCCTTTCCACCCACCTGCCTCGCCTAGCTACCCCATTCCACCCCCCTTAAACCCCTTTGACCCCCACCCTGCTCCACCTGGTTGAATGGGTCTGCGTGTGTTCTGCTCTTTGCATTCCCATTCCGCGGAGTTTCTCAAGAACGCGACTCGCAACTTGGCTCACCTCGGCTCACGCGAGATTCGCCAGTATCTGCACTCGAAGCAAAGCAGCACGACCGCTGAAGACCCTGCATTGAGCACGCCAAAACAACAACTGATTGTACTTAAACGAAAGATTGAATACTTGATTTTGTTCTTAAGCTAAGTTCCCTTCTAGCACATGGTTTCTACACTTGTGTATACTTGATTTTTCTTTTGTCATTCTTGGAATGTTTACAGCCACCAATCCACAAGTTTTTCCTTGTCTTAACTATATAGTCCCTCACTACTTCCGCTAGTACAGGGTCTACAAACCTCGACTTACTCGACAGTCACTTTCAGGTTGACACTCTGCGCTTGGGTGGGTGACGTTGGCACTGCAGAGTTGCCAGGCTGCACGATTGCAGGGTTGTTGCCGCTGCCTCTACGGCTGCCACTTGCGAGGAAGCTGCAATGCAATGCAATTTCACGCGCCGCAAAAACATGCAACAAACACGCGAGATTAGCACAGCAACAAACCAACAGCAACAACAACAAGAACAGAATGAAAACTCGTTATAATTATGCCAAATTTCAGTGCACACACACACCCCCTACACACACACACTCCTACTTGGGTGTGTAGAAACATTTCTTTCGATTGTGCACAACAACGCCTACAATTTGTTAGGGAACCGCTCGAGCGGCAATTAAAGTTGCAACTTCCAGTGGCAAGTTAACTGAGTCAAAAGTTTTTCCACCTGCAACACCTGCCACCAGCAACTGCGTGAATCAAAAAGTTTATCTTTCAAGCGACCCCAAAAACCGAAAAATCAAAACAAAACTTGTATAAAGAGCTACTGAAAGCGATGCGACTGCAGAAGACCCTGTACTCGCACCCTGGTAACACGTAATCAATAGTTTTCGACACCCGATGCACCTCTGTCAGCCGCAACCTCTAGAGTACAGGGTCTAAAGGCAAAAAGAGCAGAAAAGTAGTGGAAAAGCATGAAATTTGAACTTAGTGCTGTGCGGAGTAATCTACACCACACACACACACTCACACACACACACGCACACACAGTACTGTGCACCATAAATCCAAAGCAAGTCACGCTCGTCACTCGTATTTCCTCTCAAATGATTCTTGTGACATTTATTACCGCTCCATATTTCAAAATACGCAGTCACCAGAGTCCAGAGACGCAGATCGCAGTTTGGGAGAGCGAGAGAGAGGGGAGGGGGAGAAGGAGAGATGGAGTCGGCGTCGGAGTCTGCTGCAGTTGCCGCGGTTGTGGCAATGACGATGCTGCCTCTTTCAATGTCTGATCCCCTCCGTGGCAAGCAGCGCAACCGCTTCGCTCTGCTTAGGCGCACACAAACACACACACACACACTCATCTTGGGAAGTGTTGCCACAGTTCAAAACAGCTAGTTTTCACCCAAAAATTCAGCTAGAAATATCTAAAACAGTGAGAATGCTTGGGAGATGCTCGACTGTAGAGTGTCCAATTTTCTGACTGCCCTCTTTTGGAATAACTGAAAAATATAGCTAAAGTGGCAGCACTGATCTCGGGTCGATCTCGGGCGTAGAGGAGGAGGTGGGGGATTGGGGATGCGCTTGGCGGACGCCATGTCATGTCATATAGCGTCCAATCCACAATCCATTCCGCCGTAATGTTTCATTTCGTTTCATTCCGGCGGCTTTCGCTTGGTGTTATCAATCAAATCGGAACCCCCTGAATGGAACCTGCCCCTCCCTCTGCTCAGCAGACTGTGCGCCCCTCGGAACCCCTCTCGTCCCCTCTGGGCACAATGACAACGACATTCTTTGTTGATTTATATTGCTGATGTCAAATATGACAACGCCAAGTCGACAGAATCGGGGGAGGTCAGAGGAGGACGAAGAGCAGGAGGAGGGGTGCTAGGGGGGTGGGCAATATTTATGCCCTATGCACCGTTAACTCTCCACGGAAAATATTGTGGGTGTGTGTGCCCGACCCCATGAAAAAGTATGCAATAAATTCATGTTTTGTTAAATTCGGGAGGAAAACGAGGGAAAACGAAGGAAAACACGACGTTTTCCATTAAGCATCACATAAAATACACAATACAAGAGGCCAGTGAAACATGTGTTTCATAAATACTCGGCATCTATTTAAATCAATTGCCCAAAAAGAGAGCTTAAAACTCAAAGTTTAAATTTTCAATTTTCAACTTTAAACACATTTGCAGCTACTGAAACTGGGGAAAATTCTCTTTAATTAGACATTTGACTTTTCCTCAATGGAATTAGAGCTCACTTACTGCCGGCTTATTGGAAAATCCTTCACAGGAATTGTTTCTTTGACGCTTTCCACACACACACACACACACGTGTGGTCAGCGCAGGTCAAACTGTAATTGTTCAAAAATAATTACACAAAGAGGAAAAAGGACAGAGCGGGAGGGAGGGGAAGAGAGAGAGGGAGAAGGAGGGGAGTGTGTTTTGTAAAACATTTCATTCAAGCCAAATTTGTATAGAAATTCAATCACACACCTGTGAATTGATAACATTGATAACAGTTTAACTAAAACTTTGCCACAGATCAAAGGCATTTTAAATGCTGTAAATAATTCAGAACTTTTGGCTACTTTTGTTTGGCTTATAAACTGTTTAGACCCTGCGATTTACTTAAATAAATTGTGTTCATAAAGGAAGCTAGATTTCCTTAGCCATTTCGAGCCAAAAGAACTCGGAGTTAAAGCTCTTGATGCACTTAATGAAACGACCTTCAGTTGCCGATTTAAGCCAAAAGTAATAGCAATAAGCCACCGTCTAAGCCATATTTACAAACACAGCTACAAATTTGTGGCATGCAATAAGCCAAGTTAGATGGCAATAAACCCAAAGAAAAACAGGCAACAGGCAACAAAAAAGCATCTGATAAGCAGGAAAAACACATGTCACATCAGCTACCAACTTGGATCTATCTACCACTCGTTCGAGTATTCGTATTCGTATTCGTTATTCGTATTCGTTATTGGGTTTGAGTGTTTGAGTGCATTCAGCTTTTTTGGTCCACTAATCTGGCCATCAAAACATGTGTTTACCACCGCCGTTTGCTGTGGTGTTAACCATACTCACCTGTCTGTGTGTGTGTGTGTGTGTGTTTCTTTCGACCTGGTCATAATTCTGTTGTTTAGGTTTTAAGCTTGCAAAGCAAATAATTGGATTTTAGTGGATTACACGAGAGAGACAGAGAGAGAGAGAGACAGAGAGAGAGAGACAGAGACAGAGTCGGACATCGAAACCGTTGCCGTCGCTAAATTGCAGTTGCAGTTGGCTTTTGGCTCTTGGCCATTGGCTCTTTTGGCTTTTAGCTGTTGCCTCTTGTCTCTTGTCTCCTGTCTCTTGCCCCGTGTTTCGTGGCAACACTCGCTGCCAGTTTACAATCCGGCAATGTACCTGTTTGGCTCTGTAATTCTGGTTTAGCAGTCAGGTGTAGCAACTTAAGCCGAAAGGCAGTCAGCACGACTATAAGCGACCCTGGACACAGCAAAGAAGTCGGTAGTTAAGAGTCCTATGTACTAACTGAAGAATTATGTTAAAGTGGCGAGTCTCCAGTCTTGTAGTCCCTGAGATCTGGATTGACGGGGCTTAAACTCCTCTCCGCTTCTGCAGTACAGGGCTATCCCCGCGAAATAATAAAAATTGTTAGCTGTCACCTCGTTTCTGCATATTTCTTGGTTGTTCCTCAGCAGAAGACACCGTCATAAAAGTCGCAGTCTGCAGTCCTCCGATTCTCCACTCTCCACTCTGCACTCCTCACTCTCCACTCTTCTGCTGCCACTCTTATCTATCACGATGATGTTGTGCTGATGGCACTACGGATAAGCCTAGTCTCTGCTGCTCTTGTAGCTCACACTGGGAATTCTTCTGCAGAGTCCGGAGAATGTCATAATTTTTATGTAGACTCCGGAGATCAGAGGAAATTTGCTGATTGGCTTCGTTATCAGAAGGAGCGAACGAGTGAGGGAAAAATCATAAAGAAAGACAAGAACACGCTAGTGACGAAAGCAGGCATAAAATAAGAAAATAAAAAATAAAGAATAAAAAATACAAAATGAAGAACAAGATGACGCGAAATGTCTTAATCAACGACTAGAGAAACGGTCTGTCTTCGGGGTCAAGTGGGAGGGGAAAGTAGAAGGGGAAGGGGGAGAGAAAGGGTCCGCTGTGGGCTGAGCAGGGAGGAAAGGGGAAACTTTTGGAATAAAATGTTTACAGTTTTGAAAGTCAGCCAAGCGCGTCCATTTAATTGTGGCCAAGATACTCGAGCACCAAATTTATGGCCAACCTGAAATCGCGCGTTATGCAATAAAATAATTTCTCGTTGCTCAAAGAAGCGCACACCATGCGAAAAACCACACACACACACACACATACACATAAAAATATAGAAAATTTACAGAATTCATTAAGTAAACTGGGGGAAATAAATAAAAGAAAAGAAAAGGAAAGAAAAAGCAACAAACAACAGTTGGAAAAAACGACGAAAAGACAGAAAAAGTGGAAAAGCATCCGTGGAGACGAACAGCTTAACGATTCTATCTCACGACGTTTTTTATGTTCTAGCCACTGGCCACACCCCCTCCCCACTACGCCCACCTGCCCATCCACCTGAAAAAAACAACACTTTACTTCGTGTCGTCATCAAAACTTGAGCAATGTAAGGAACAAAAAGAGCGACACTAAAGAGGAGGAAAGGGAGACGGAAAGGGAGAGGGAGGGACAGGCAGAGGGGTAGAGGGGAAAATAGGGTTCGGAAAAAAGCGCAGTGTTTATTTTTTATGAGCACTTGTCAGCGATCCCATGTAGCGCCACCGTCAGCGCACAGCATCGAGCCCAGCAAAAAAGCACTAAAAAACGAACGAAAACACGAAGAAATAAGTAGTAAGAAATAAACCAAGATACAATGGCTGAGAAACCCAAAAGATGCGATCAAAAATTATAAACCTATCAAAGTTAGCTTTTGTCTAAACCAGGGGGATCAGGAGTCGGTTATGACAGATCAAAAGCTATGGAAAAGAGGAAAACTCAGGGATTTCCTCTGCTCAGTCGAGTCGAGTCGGGTCGTCCTACTTTTTTAAGCCCAATTGCCCAAGGAGTTCCTCAGGGAATTCATCTCAGAGCCAAGAGTTATCGCTTAACCCTCTCCAACAGATCTTAACCCTTTGCTAGTCCTAATTACAATCCCATTTAAATGTGCTCTCTTTGGAAAGATTCAAATCTATTAAAAATAACTTTCTTTTCTCTAAAATTTGGTGCAATCTTTTAGAATGTGTTCCACTGTAAGCCAAGTTTAGTTGCGGTGATGCGGTAATGCGGTGGTGTCGTTGCATTCAAGACATTTCACATTTTTCCTAGGCCACATTGCAGGTCACTCGCTCGCTTCGCTGCTTGTTCCCCTTTCCTATTCCCATTTCCCATTCCCCTCCTCCTTCCCTTTCCCCCTCCCACTGTCTACTGCTCTTGGCCCGGCTTGGACACTTGGCCAAAACAAATATAAAAACTACTCAGAGCGCGATAATTAAAATGTTTAATGGGCATCTTTAAAAATCATTTTACGCCGAATTTATGCGGAGAGCACATTGAGTCTGGCCGACACTTAAAAGCCAAAAAGAGTCTCAAAAGACCCAAAACACACACACACACACACACAGACACTAGCACACTGAGAGATCGTTCCAGCAGTCAAGTAACAATGGGGCGCTAATCTAATCAGCTAAACTATAAAATGAAAATAAAATTAAATTATATATGCAATTTTGAGTGAGCATTTGAGGTTCTTGGAAGCCGGAAGAGTCCTATTAAATAACGTTTAAAAATGTAAATTTAAATGTTGAACAAGCCACGCCAACACACACACACACACACACACACACACACACACCGACACACCCCAACAGAAACGACACTCGTAGAAAAGTAGACGAAATCGGACACAGAAAACTCATCTTAACTATCGGAAAAACTAAGAAAACCCCTTTGTAGAACACTTTCTTTCAGTGTATACAAATCTGTTTGGTAAATTAAGCGATCTCGAAGATTTCGAAGGTGAACTCAGCTAGAAACAATGCGGATTACGGTCTAATCGCTGGCCAAGTAAAAAACACAAATAGACCAAAAAGACAGCAATACAAACTAATTTTCCAGCGCATTTAACAGCTAAGGAAGAAACTGTCGGGATCACAGTCACAACAAAACCAAAACACAACACTCCACTTTCCACACACTCACACACACACACACTTACACTCCTCACACTCTCGGCTAAAAAACAGAAACAGAAAAAATGCAAATAATGATTACATATGTTCCTTGGGCTGACTGGGCTGGCTGGCAACCCATGATCAGGGCCTAGAATCGAATTATCACCATGGGACGTCCCTGTGCCCGCCCAACCCCGCTCCTCCCCTCGCCTTGGCTGCGTTACGCTCTCACGAAATCCCGTACTAGCGAAATATATGTGTTTATTTAGTTTTTCTTTGAGACCCTGTAGTTTAAGTGAAGTACAGGGGTTATAGAGTAAGCACTTGGGAACACTTTACATATACTGTGGGATGCTGGGTTGAAATCAGTTCTACACGAGGTCAGACATTGGGTAATCCTTAATATTCTTAGACCACGAGTGGAATACTCGACTAACCTATAGACATTTGGTATAAAGTAAAGGTAACCCTGTACTTAAATCAAGTTTGAATAGTTAGAAAATACTCTTATTTCGTATGTCAAACATTTGTTACAAGTACAGGGTCTTACACAGTATGCTCGCTCGATTGCAGCCCTTGCT
The DNA here is from genome assembly GCA_018152125.1 of Drosophila dunni. Taxonomy (NCBI): domain Eukaryota; kingdom Metazoa; phylum Arthropoda; class Insecta; order Diptera; family Drosophilidae; genus Drosophila; species Drosophila dunni. Next base: position 21,458,714 of record JAECXC010000339.1, on the reverse strand, counting down.
ACCAGTTTCTGTTTTTTACTCTGTTGTGCAACTGGGAACGGGGTGGTGTCTGGGAAATAGTTGTTGTTGCCTGTAGTCTCATATGTAATCGGAAGAACCGACCACAGCGGGTGGCACTCGAGACTGAAGCTGATCCTGAGACTGGGGCAGAGGCAGAGGTCGAGGATTCAAGCGCCGGGCGCGAATCCAAAACTGAATTCAAAACTCAACTCGAAAATCCCAGAATGCGTTACAAATGCTCTCACGTTACAAAAACGTGGCTGGCTGCAGTAGCCCTTTGTGCAACAACAACAACAACAACAGCAACATAAACAACAACAAGAGCCACTGCTGCGCCACACGTCGGTTTACACTTCAGCGTGCACATCGCCGTAGTCTCGCTCTCCCTCTCCCTCTCTCACCAGTGCGCCGAGCGCGTTTCCGCCCTCCAAAACAGAGTGCTCTATTCAGGTTTCGCTGCAGCAGAGCCAGGAGGCAGCTACCCATCGAGTGGCCAGCAGAGTGGCCAGAAGAGCAGCAGTGGAAATGGAGATGGTGGTGCACAAAGGGGAACGGGGAAAGGGAAGAGATGGAGACTGCCGCGCGCCACTTAACCACGATTTCGATGTCTCTTATCAGTATCCCGTACCCGTTTATACCCTCCTCCCCCATTCCTCAACCCCTCGACCCTCTGGTCGAAACTTATCTATTGGCGTAATCAGAGGCCAGCAAAATCTTGACTCTTTGCTGCTTTTGCCGTGCGGGGCAACAATAAAACTTATGAATATACACTCGAAAAAAGAAGGGGGTGTAAAATGTGGCATTCACTTTGGATAGGGCTCCTTGAGCTGTAGGTTACTTAAGGTAGTTACAAAGGCAATCCTCTCATTACTTTCAAAGGGAAGTCAAGAAAGGACGCTTGATTTTGTTCCTACGTTTCACTAGTTTTGTGCAGTGTATAGAAGCAAACCAAACCAGACCAGACCAGAGACAAGACTATCATGTGAGATTCATCTGCAGCTGCTGCTGATGCCGATGCCGATGCTGCTGTGGATGCTCACATGTGTCATAGCTTCGCACGCTTCAAGTGGGCAACGCCTCCGAAACAAGTGCAGGACAACAACGGCAGCAACAACCTCGCTTTGAACGTTGCGGTTAACCAAGGCAGTCAACCGGGTCGGGTTTTCGTTTTGGGATCGGTTCAGTTCGGTTTGGTTTTGGTTTTGTCTTTGGGTCGTCGGGTATTTCACAGTGCGGTGGGAAATAGTCGCATCGTACACTGTGCACTGTGGGCAGCGTTCAACAGTCAGAAGCCAAAACAGCGACATCAAAAACAACAACAACAACAACGAGAGCGACATCGACAACGACACGTCACTGAGCTGACGTTCTCATTCTGACTCTGACTTCTGCTGTTTGAAGCTGCATACACTCCATGTACGTATGTGTGTGTGTCTGTGCATGAATATGAGCTTCCCTGTGTGTGTGTGTGAGAGAGTATCAGATTTCGGAGCGCACGAAAACATAATCATATATTAGGCGTTGTCACTTTGACATTTCGCCTGCTCTTTTACATGGCAATAATCATAATTCATTTTTCTCTCGCACTCGCTCTCTCTTTCTCTCTCTCTGTCTTGCGTTCGAAGGCGTGTCTGGGGAAGGGGTGGGGTGGCGAAGGAGGGGGGAACTCAGAATGAAATAAAGTGCCACAGCGAAATGAAGGCATCGCAGTGTCTGCTTTGCTTGTACTTCGTGGTCCCGTTGTTGTTGTTTTTGATGCTCTCCGTCTCTCTTGTCTCCTGTCTTGGAAGCAGAGTTTTATGAGTTGGTAGCAGGCAGAACGTCGCCGCTGCCGTCGCTGTCGCCGTCGGAAGATGTTGACGCTGCCTGCATCCATGTTTAATATTATTTATGGGGCTTACGTCTTGGGGCACAAGGTAGTAATATCTTGCCACAGTGAAAGATCGGGTGAGAGTCTAAAACTCAGACTGTGACTGGAAAGGGAATGGGCACGGGAACGGGATCGAGGAGATCTCAGTGAGTGTTGCCAGCGACAAGTTGCGCCAGAAGCGAATGTGATTCTGAATGTGACAAAAATCTCGGCGCACATCCCAAATAATTTTCAACGAAATGCAAATGGAGCTGAAGGAGCAGATGCAGTCTTTGAATGTGCACTGCATTCTACACTGAGAGAAATCGGTGGGAGTGCCTAGACTCTCTAGTCAAAGCTCTACTAAATGTTGATCGGAGTTCATTTGTTTCCTTTGCTAAACTAAAATTACTTTACTGGAGGTGTTTTTCTCTCAGTGTAGTACGTATAAATATGATAAATTTATATGGAATTGTTTCCAGTTGTGTGTCGTGTCTTCTGGAGTTATTTTCGCCAAACTCCAAGTGCAAAATGTGAGAATGAGTCTGTTGAGCGAAGTCGGAGTGAAATGCGCCAATTATTTTGATTAATGTCAAAGAAATCGCGTGTCTCGAGCATTTGATGTTTCCTTTTCTTCCCCATTCCCCATTCCCCAATCCCCCTCCCCATCACCTCTGGAAAATGCCTCTCTCTCTTGCTGGGGCATCCAGGTTCATCATTATATTTGGCACGAAACCGAAAAACTCCCCAGTGATTATGACTAATGTTGGTAATCTTTGATCTGTCATTTGCGAAAGTGAAAACAGTAGCAAACGTCATAATGATCATCCCGAGACGCCGATGAAGACGAAGACGAACACGATGACGTGGGCGTTTTGTTAACCAATCCATTGTTTGGCTCTAGACTCTAGACAGATCACCGTTCCCCGTCTTCCCCTTCCTTCCTACTTTCCGTTCATACAGAAGCTCTACCAACTTCCTGGCCAAACATGTTATTAGTTGTTCCACCATAATTTGATCTCTGCTCTCTGGACTCTGGCCCAGACTCTGCCTCTGGGATTGGGCCTGGCTATGATTATTGCCTTCGCACACAAATAGGCTTCGATTTTATTAATATCATGCCATATAATTGTGAGTAGGTTGTCGGGCATTCCAAAAGCCACAAAACTCAAGAAGAGTCTATGGAAAGCGCTTCGAGTTTAGCAGGAAAGAGTATCTACTTTTGAATATACTCTACCTTTGTTGAGTCCCACTAAGAGAAGTGGCTTAAATCTGTTGAACTTTAAGAGATCTCTAATAAATAGTAATAATTCTAATTCCAATTCTTTTCCCTTTCAGTTTTTTTGGCACTCGCCGCTGTTCCCGGTGTCTGGCCTCCATCAGCTCCAATGAGCTGGTGATGCGGGCCCGGAATCTGGTCTTTCACGTCAACTGCTTCTGCTGCACGGTCTGTCACACTCCGCTGACGAAGGGTGATCAATACGGCATCATCGATGCGCTCATCTACTGCAGGTACGAGACAGACTACCCAACACCCTAGGGCGTTACCTAATCTTTCTGGTTTTCCTTAGAACTCACTATAGCATAGCGAGGGAGGGGGATGCCGCCTCGTCGAGCATGAGTGCCACGTATCCGTACAGCACTCAGTTTGGTTCACCGCACAATGACTCATCGAGTCCACACTCGGATCCCAGTCGTAGTATTGTTCCTACGGGCATCTATGTGCCCACTGCGCATGTCATCACTGGACTCCCGCAGCCGGCGCGTCAAAAGGGCAGGCCCCGAAAGCGTAAGCCCAAGGATATCGAGGCATTCACAGCGAATATAGGTGCGTACATACCCATTATAGTGTGCCTGATATACCTGTCTTGCTGCGGTTATAAATACCGATGTAGCCATAAAACGACTTAATGGCCTAACCGAAAGAGAACCCAAAGCTGCTCCGAGATCGGAGTTGGGAGATCGGAGATTGGAGTTCGGAGATCCAAGACTTGGCACCCAAGACCTGACAGGGACAGGGACCTGGGACCTCGACTGGCGCCAATGCAGCCGCTGTTTTATGTCCAACCTTTACGAGTAACAGCAAAAGAAAATCAAGAAGAATAAGAAAACCGCATGCTGGTGTCGTAAAACTTTTGCGACGCGCTGTAAAAGTCAAGAGCAATTGCACTGAGAGAAATGAGGTGCTTACTTGTTGTTATCCCAAAGGAAATGTTTCTTCTTTGTGGCTTCTTCAGAGGTCATCGACTGTCAAGCGCCCAGTAACCGTGTTACCCCTAAACTAACTTGTAATGTCATAATTTCTTGGAGTGCAGCACTACAACGACCGTTCTTATTTTGCAGATCTCAACACGGAGTATGTGGACTTTGGGCGTGGCTCCCACATGAGCGCCTCGTCGAGGACCAAGCGGATGAGGACCTCGTTTAAGCATCATCAGCTGCGCACCATGAAGTCCTACTTTGCAATCAATCACAATCCCGATGCCAAGGATCTGAAGCAGTTGTCGCAGAAAACGGGTTTACCAAAGAGAGTCCTACAGGTGAGAGAGCGGCAACAACAAGAACTACAACAAGATCAGTACTCACTGTGTGCCTCTTTCAGGTTTGGTTTCAAAACGCTCGAGCCAAATGGCGACGCATGATGATGAAGCAAGATGGCAGCGGAATGCTGGAGAAGGGAGACGGCACCCTCGACCTGGACAGCATCTCAGTGCACAGCCCCACGTCGTTTATGCTGGGCGGTCCTAACAGTACGCCGCCCCACAACCTCGACTAACAGCAGCTCCGGGGAGAGACTGGAGAGCGTGGGGAGCATGGAGAGAGGGGGGAGTGCGGTGAGAGGGAGAACCAACAGCACACTGACTCCCAGTTAACAGCTGCCAGAAGCTCTGTCTCTGCCGCCGCCGCTGCTGCCGCCGCAGCCGCTGCCGCTGCCTACGCAATTGAGCTGCAAATTCTGCACTCAAGTGACAATGGATGTTGTTCTCCAGCGCTACTTTCGTTGGCGGACCTGTTAAATGGCCATGACGGGTAGCTGCGAAAAGCTCCACAGTTAGTCAAGTAATTGTTTTGACAAGTAGCCAAAACCATTAACGGCAATTTAGCCTTTTTCCAACTAGAACTAGCCAGTTCAAAATACCTCATTTAACTAGAAATCTCTTAACTTTATAACAATTCAGAATTCTTTCCTTTTCTAAGGCTAAAGTGCTTAGGGCTAAACAATTACATGACTCACTGTGGTGTGTAGTACACATAGGCGAATACTTTAGACTACTCGCAGGCAGTGTTGCCAGCTAGAAATGGCTAAAAGAATTTAAATTTGTTTTTCCTACTTGAAGAAAATTAACAAAAAATTGCTAAATTTGTGAAAATTATAAATCTGGCTTGAAATAAGCTAGAAGGGCAACACTGCTGCTAGAGACTGTTGTTGGACATGTTCATTTTGTAGTTGCTTATAGCCAGTCTAAGTCCGTCAGTCAGTCAGTAAGAGACTGGGCTCCAAGGCAGCTTCTTCTCTGATTCGGGGACTTACGGGTCTCCAGATCTTACGCACCTCCCAAAAATGTTGTTTCTATATATTTATCTATCGTTCATTTGTAAATATGTACTAGAACCTTAGTAATTGCTTACGAGAAAATATATTGTTAATACTTATTATATATAAAGATATATAGATATACAGATATATATATATGAATATTTAAAATACATATAAATATATATATTGTATATCTAGCATACACATTAAATAAACAAATCTAATATATAAATTTCATATTTATTGCCCAAATTATATAGTTAGAGAAGAATTTAGTTTAACGAAGCGATCTATATAAATAATATCTGTCGTAGTATTACGCTAATTTACTTGCTTCGATAACGAGACGCTGAAATGCATATATATATATATTTAGTAAATATATATAACTATATATATAAATATATAGAAATGAATCAAGATCAAGTTATGATGAGCAATGGAAATGCAATTGAAGCAAAGTGAATAACAGAAATTTGTACTTACAAATAGTTTAACCATAAGTCGTACCATAGAAGCCAAATAAAAATGATTAAAAATAAACCAGTGATTAAAATTAATGGGAAATGGCAACAAACTCTTATTCCAACTGGAAATAACAGCTCTCTGAGCTTAACAGCAGCGTAATCTGTTAGCAAGCAGCTTAACAGAATCTGTAATGTGCATGCAGCGCACACACAAACACCCAAACAAAAGTGGAGCGGAGAGAATGTAAAGCGATACGGCGATAAGCGCTCTCAGAGCTGCATCTGTGTGTGTGAAAAGCAGCTGGAGCTGCTGCTGTTTGCGGGCGCAGCACTTGGCACCACTCGCACCCGAAAGTAGATAAGTTCAGCAGCCGAAACACCAGGCCAACAAAGCCAGCAGCAAGCGGCAGCCATTACTTTGAGCGCGATTTGAATGTTGAGTGATTTTAGCTGCGCTTGAGTGACTTGTGCGCTTCCACTCAGCTTAACAGCTGCTCAACCCAGCACTCAATTTCACTCAAACGAGTGAGTGAAGTGAATAATTTAGTAAAATACACAGATGATAAGTGAAAATAATTTATTACAAAACATTATAAATTAATTAAGAGTGAGATTGTTTGTTTTTAACTTGCATTAAACCTTACAAATTATTAAATCTCAATACATGCAGCTAATATGCCAAAAAATATATGTATCTGTATCTGTATAATTTAGATTCTTTTACGTTGCGTTCACAAATTTGAATATATTTTTAATACAAAATGTTTCATTGTTTTTCTTTTTTTTTTTTTAGTTTTGTTGTACTTAAATTACTATTACAATTACACAAAAATAAATGTCTTTTATAAATTATGTGTATGCATGTGTGTGTTTGTCTGTATTTTGTTTAAATAAAAGCATATAAAAAATTACAAACAATTTTTGTTGTTTTTTTCGAGTGCACAGCAAAATGATTTAACGAGCAAAAAACACGTAGATAAGGCAAATTTGATAAACGATTTACAACAACGAGTGGTTAACGATGATAACTTTAAATGTTTGTTAATCTGTTGTCGTTGCTGTTAATGTTGTTGTTGTCGATGCGGTTGTGGTTGTGGTTGTTGTGACGTTAGGGGTACTCCTTGTGACACTTTGGGATTAAATTATTATGCAGTATATGTATTAAAAGCTCCACACCGTGTTTAGGTAGTTATATATATAATTTTTTAGTTGGGACTAGTTAAGGATTAATTCAACTAGAAATTCCTAATTTTTTTTTTGCTTTTCTTCTTTTTTGTTTTTGTATAAGAGTGTGGTGTATGTGTGTGTGTGAGAGTGAGTGAGTTTTTCTAATATTTATGTTGTATAACTAGAGAGCATGTGTGTTTATTGCTTAATTGGAGAAACAGATCCGGAGAGCACACTTCAGCTGCTGTTCTTAACGGCATTCATAACGGTATCACCGATTGCTGCACCGCAATCTGATTGGTTATTCTCAGTGACTAAGTCAGCGGCAGCGACATCGCCCGCGTCAGCTGAGGCAGAAGCAGAAGCAGCGGCCAAAGCTTCACGACGCTGACGCTTCATTTCCAACAACTGTTTTCGCTGTGCCTCTCGCTTCATTGCAGCCACGGAACTGGACGCAGCTGGCTTCGAACTGCTTCCAGCGGCTCCTCCAGTTGGAGTTCTCGCTTTCAGGTTTCCAGTCTTTGGGGTTCTTAACGATTTCGTCGGCACTGAATCCACCGCTTTTGGTGCTTCAATAGCACGCTGTAATATATGGTAATGTGGGATAATAAAAAAAGCAATTGAGCCAATCCAGATGTTGATGACTCACCTGCCAGTCGTTGCTCTTGAGTGTCTCAATGTCAGCGAATATCGAATCGACGTGCGTCACCTGCAGATAAACCATGTCCCAGAATCCCTGCAAATCGTCAAGGGTCGTGGGAAACGCATCCTCCGGCGACCGATTCAAGTTGTTGTGACAGAGACCTGAGAGTGAAATATAGAATAGTTAGGAACCAAGCAAACAGTGGGTCGAGAACCGACTAACCCTCGAACTGCTTCATTTTCTGGGAGACTAATAGTCGCGCCTTTCCAGAGGCCGAACGCAGTAGGCCAAAAGTGTCCTCCGTAATGTCCGGATTGTTCTACGGAATCAACCAAAGTTAGTTTAAAAAGCATTACTAAGTTTTAGAGCACTCACTGTCAGGGCATCAATGTACTTCTCGGCGACAGCGGCCAGCGCTAGCAGACGAACCTGTTCGTCCTTCAGTACTTTCAGGAAATAGTTTCCATCCCTGACACCGGAAGCAGCGGCGACCTCCACTTCCGCTGGCAGGGAACTCGTAGTGCTCGACATACTGGATATCTTGGTGGTGCTGAGGTACTCCTCGGTGCCCAGGCGTGTTAACGGTTTCACCGCCTCGTGATCGACTGTGTCCGTGGCGCCATTGCTTTGACTTTGGGCCTGGGCAACTGGAAGCGGTCGCGGTAGTGGCACCTCGGGAGCTGGCGAGACGCGTGGCACACACCTTTTGGGCGACACTGTGGGCAGCTGTGCGCGAAACTCGTGGCTCAAGTGTCGGAATACAGGTAAGTCCACGTCGCCATTGTGCGCATTCGGTTCCGCCTGCTCCGGCCTGACCCGTTGGGAGCAACTGTTCTGCTGCAGTTTCCTGTTGAATTCGCCGTAGTCTTTACTAGGCGAAAGCTGCTTGAATTTCCGAGACAACTCCGAACCCTGTGATGTCACATCGACATCAGGCTGTGCCAGCTGCTTCCTCTGCCGCGCTCCAGGCACAGGCGACAAGGTGCCGCTGTTCTTCTTGGGGCTGTAGAATACCTGTGCGAGTGCTCCTGGCCCGTAGAGACGCTCCACGCGCTGCTGGATGAAACTGCCCTGGGATTTGTCTCCATTGCAGTACAAGTGGTCGCCATTTTGCAGAGCACCGTTACCACTGTTGTTGTTATTCGTCTCGTTGTATTTGTGGACGCTGGATGTGGGCGCGGCCGTAAGGGGCTGCTTGGTGAGCGGCATGCTGTGGAGCACAGGCGCGGCCAATGAATTGTTGCGCTTGCAGTACTGCAGACTGCTCGTGGAGGGGCGTATAGGGGAGACCTCGCGCGACTTGTTAATGTCCTGACGTATCTTGGAGTCGTATGTGGTTAGATTGGAGTAACCGTTGACGCAGCAGGCTAAATTCAGATAACTGGGCTTCTTCTCTCTCTCACCCACATCGATTGCGTCGACTGCAGTTGCGTCGTTTGTCGTCGGCGGTGACAGCACCATGCGAACAGCTGGCCCTCCTCCTCCTCCTTCTCCTCCCAACGTGACGTAGGCCGTTGTGGTTGCAGTTGTTCGCTGCGGTTGTGACTGCGGCTGCAGTGGAGAGCGCAGCGTGCAACGCTCTCTGATATTCGCCGTAAACTCTCGAGTTATGTCCTTCACTGAGAGCGGAGTTGGAAAGTTTAAGCTGCCGCTGGTATCTGCAAGTGACAAAAAAAACAGACCGTTATGAAAGCTCAAGCAAAAGCTGTCATTAAACCAAAAAGAAATCAAACAGAAACAGTAACAGAAACAAAAACATATACACACATACACAAAACCATAAAAATAAATAGAAACACAAAAGAGTTGACAAAACATTGTGGTTAGGTGGAATGTGCGAATCTACATGCGTGTGAATGTGTATGTGTATGTGTGAGAGTGCATGTGTATGTGTATACCTGATATATCGGATGAATCGGCGTCAACATCTAGTGAGCAGCTGCCAATGGAATCCAAACTGCGATCCATGTGAAGAAATTTGATTGCTGCTAGAGACGAATGCGAATTGCTTTTGTTTATACTTAAATTCATATGTTAAATATCTACTACAGACAAGCAACCAATTAAGTAGCTACTAAACTATAATAATTGATTTCCGTACAGCAAAAGGCTGGAAAGCAGCTCAGCTACTGCGATCGAATTTGACGCCCACTTCTTTTGTTGTTTTTTGTTTTATTTTGTGCACTTGGAAGCAGCGTACGAAAGGGAAATGCAATAACATACAAATTATCAAAAATAAATATCAAGAAAAACAGAAAACAGAAATAAACAAAAACAATAACTACTGAGCAAATGCCAAATGGGGCGAGATAGCTTTAATAATTATTCGCCATTTATGCAAAGCGGAAACTCTGCACGCTTGCATATGGGGCCCAAGGGGAGCGAGGAGGACAACAAGACTGCGCGACGTTGACTTGATTTGGACAGTGCCAAGGCGACAAAATGAATAACTGTGCCTTTGCGGCAGCGGGTGCGAGTGCGAGTGGGAGGCAAGGCACAAATGTCTACCAAAGCGCACAGCAAGAAAACAAAACCAACTGAAGAGACAGGCAGCAAAAACAACAACACACTAAGCTTTTAAGCTGCGCAAGTATTGGAGATCAGTTTTGCTCTTCTTTGGTATTGTCTGCTTCTTATACGTTTCTTGTTGTTGTTGGTGCTAAGTCGGCAGCTTGAAAGCTGCGACGACTGGGAGCAGCTCTAACGGCACTGACTGATGTCTACGTTTCCAGTTCCGCTTTGCTAACTTTTCGCCGTTGTTTAACGTGTTATTGGTGTTGTTGTTTTTGCTGTTGGTGTTGGTGCGCTGTTGGTGTTCGTCGTTTGAACCAAATTTGTTCTTTCTACGTCTAATTCCCATAATATGAGACAACTTGGAACTAATTACACAAACAAATAATTGGCAGCAACAGCGCTAGGAAGAGCCATCGCCCCAGGCAGCAAACTCAACTCCGGCATAACAACAAAAACAACGCCAACTATTTATAATCCGGGCGCAGAACGACAGTGACTGCGGCTGCGACTGAGACAGCGAAGGGGAGCACGAAGCGAACGAGAAGTGGGCTACACGTTAAACGGCAAGAAGTCACAGAAAACATGACTATGTCGGTCGTCAGCAGCGGTAACAGCAGCGGCATTTGGAGTCAACAGCCACACACACACATACAAACAGAGCACAACACAACCACAAGCGGCACGCAATATGTTCTATTTTAGTCGCTGAAATTTATTATAATGACTTTATAAAACGAATACAATGAGTCCGCTGTAACGTCTGGCCCAGAAAGGCCATGTCCTTCCACTTAAATGTGCCGTCAGATCATAGGAAATATGCAAATTAACCATACAATTATTTAGTCATAGACAGAAACAGGCACACACACCAACACACTGACAGAGACACAGACACAGATTTAAGAAATGTAAACGCCACACATACACAAGATGACAGCACTGCAGCTCAGTTCACTCGATTGTACATACAAAACGGTACACGCACACATGAACATGTAATTAACTAATAAACAAGTATCACCCACACAAACACACACCTCCTCCGCTCCTTCCTCTTGCTTGTTGATGTTGTTTGATTATTAGAGCAAATATCAGCTTTGTGACATAATTATTATTGCAATTAACTCGCGAGAATGTCTTCAATGCGCTGCTGCGTTTGCGTTTTTATCTTTACTGCGGCGATAAATAGCCAATAAGTGTGGCGGTAGGCCAATAGGCGAACGATAGGTTTCAGCTATCGATATACAAGTATATAATGAAACCATCGATACAATTATTTTCAATTTCGTGATTAAGTTAACTTTTCAGAAAAGACATTTGTTATTTATAATTATGAGCAGTAAATTAATAGAAAAATAACATGGTATTTCTGCATTAAGAATACGATACCATCGCTATCAACAGTATGTTAGCTCTTCTACAAACATTATTTTCTCTCTCGCTCTGCACTTGTTGACTCTCTCAGCAGGCGGGTGTTCGTTCTGTGCAAACTAATTGTTTTCTTTTGCTCTTGCTACACGTTCTTTTTTCATTCCCACTTCAAAAGCCGGATCGAAAAGACGTCTGGAGCTTAGCGCCAGTTTAACCAGCAGGAATTTATTATACGTGATACTTGTCTATTTTTCTACCACAAAAAGTTAAAACAAAAGAAAAATGGCAGAGCTTCCAAGTGAAATCCAGCAGTTGTTCGAGTAAGTAAATAGCCAGTGCTTGCATATACATGTACGTGTCAGTGTGTGAGTGGGAAAAGTGTGGAAGAGTGAGTGGGATGGGATGAATGCTCTTATGTGTATATCCTTCTTATCTGCAAGTTGTTTTTGTGGTTAATGACAACTCATATTTATGCTTGATAATACGGCCACTAAACTCAGTGGGTGATAAGAGTTGTCAAGCGGTGAACTGCACGCCCATTTCAGTTACGTTTTGAACTGCACAAAGCATTTGCAATTAATTATTAATTGCAGGCAGCATTTATTCTCTACGCCATGAATAATATAGCAAAATTATCTACTCTGAAGGCGAGAAACTGACACCAAAGTGCAAATTGGAAAAAGAAAAAACTTCCCGTTGTTTGCCTTCTTTGTCCAATCAGAATAGCAATAACAAGATAAAACGAGAAGAGCGAGAAAAGTGCTTGTGAATTTTCAAATACTCTTTCGTTATCATTAGAACGACATAAATCTGATCACCGTGCAAGAAAATCGGAATGGGGTGCAAGACTTACACTTTCACACACCTTTTGATATTTAATCTTTCGCTATCAGTTTTGGAATACCAAGATATAGCCAGAGCAAGATTAGCACTATAAACGCCTTCGTAACGCTCTTTGAATCTAAACTATAAGTAAAACTAATTTTAATTTCTAAAGCAGAGTCATGAAGCAATCTAAAAACAGTAAATTTTGCCCTTTTTTAATGCGGTTGATTAATAATGTCGGTAACACTCATAAGTAGATTAAAATCTTATCGCCTGACCACCAGTGTTGTCGTCTTTTGGGTCAAACAAAATAGCTAGAACAGTGGGAAAAGCTCAAAATGGTTAAAAATGGGCTTTGTGTGTATTTTTGTATTGGATATATGAAACTTGCATTAAAATATAGAAAATTTGAACTTTTTCTCATCACCTACTGGTAACCCCAACTCAACTGTTGACCAGAGATAGGTTTAGAACCCAAGAGTATTATCAGCGTATTTCCCACGACAATAACAACTTGATTTATATATATATATATGCAATAAAATAAAGTTGAAACTAATCTAATTTGTGGTAGCTTTGTTGATGGAAAGAAGGCTGATTATATTGAAACCCTGAAGACTGCAGTCGCTATACAATCGGTGTCCGCATGGCCAGAGAAGCGAGGAGAGATCGATCGGATGGTGGACTGGACAGCGGATAAGCTGAAGGCACTGGGCACCCAGATCGAGTTGGTTGACTTGGGCAAACAAACGCTGCCCTCTGGACAGGAGCTGCCACTGCCCAAGGCTCTGCTGGGCACATTGGGCAACGATAAGTCCAAGAAGACGTTGCTGGTCTATGGCCATCTCGATGTGCAGCCAGCCCTGAAGGAGGACGGCTGGGATACGAATCCCTTCGAGCTCACCGAGATCAATGGCAAGCTATTTGGACGCGGTGCGACTGATGATAAGGGTCCAGTTCTCTGCTGGATTCATGCCATTGAGGCCTTCAACAAGTTGAACATTCCCTTGCCAATGAACATCAAGTTCGTGTTCGAGGGCATGGAGGAGAGTGGCAGCGAGGGATTGGATGAGCTGCTAATGGCTCGTAAGAATGACTTCCTTGCCGATGTGGACTTTGTCTGCATCTCCGACAACTACTGGCTGGGCAAGAAGCGTCCCTGCCTGACCTATGGCCTCCGCGGTCTTGCCTACTTCCAGGTGGAGGTCGAGTGTGCCGCCAAGGATCTCCACAGCGGTGTCTTCGGAGGCACTGTCCACGAGGCCATGCCTGATTTGTGCTATCTGCTGAGCACGCTTGTCGACAAGGACACCAAAATCTTGATTCCTGGCATCGATCGTGATGTATGTAGACCCGATGCCTGGCACATGGTCTTTAACTAATTCTGATTTACTCCATTTTCAGGTTGCTCCTCAGCTAAGCAACGAGGAGGAAATCTACAAGAACATCGACTTTGAAGTGGCTGAATACAAGTTAGTTTCCTAATCTAATCTGGAACGAGTCCAATAAATTAACTAATCTCCACTTATCCCACCCTTTTTAGGAAAGACGTGGGCACTGAACACCTGCCCCACAATGGAGACAAGACCAGACTGCTGCAGGCCAGATGGCGTTATCCAAGTCTGTCTATCCATGGCATCGAAGGTGCCTTCTATGAGCCAGGAGCCAAGACGGTCATACCAAAGAAGGTCATTGGCAAGTTCTCGATTCGCCTGGTGCCCCACCAGGATCCCAAGCATATCGAGGAGTGCGTGATCAACTACATCAATGCCAAGTGGACGGAGCGTGGCTCACCCAACAAGATGAAGGTGACTCCAAGTAATACTCGATTCCTTTCGAGCAATTTAAATGGCTTTTCGTGTCTATTTCGTAGGTGACCATGTTGTCTGCTGGCAAACCATGGACTGAGGATCCCAATCATCCCCACTACGAGGCCGCCAAGCGAGCAGTAAAGCATGTCTTCAATGTTGACCCCGACATGACCCGCGAGGGAGGTTCCATTCCTGTTACTCTCACTCTCCAGGAGGCCACTGGCAAGAACGTGATCCTGGTCCCAGTGGGCGCCTGTGACGACGGCGCACACTCGCAGAACGAGAAGATCGACATCTACAACTACATCGAAGGAGTGAGTTTCACCTGGGTTACTCCACCCTTCGCAAGTACTAATACTGATTTCCTTTCTGCCCTTTAGACCAAATTGCTCGGTGCCTATATCCACGAAGTGGGAAAGTTGTAAAGCGTGTCGTGAGCGGAATGGCCAGGATATAATCCTTAAGCTGACATCACATTATACACTAATCCTTCAATCATTTTAAAATATTTCGTATTTTTTTGTATTCTCAACAAGCGAATAAATTATTAACAATTGCATTCTGGGAATCTTTGCATTCAGTCAGTCCAGGAATCCCCATATTTGTTTTTCTTGGTGCTGGCCAATTCCTCCTGCGGAACAGAGGTCATCACTCGCTGCTGCTGCTGTATCGGAGCTTCGTAGGGTCTCGAGTAGGGACTCGCCTGTCGCTTGTTGTAGTCTTCCCGATTCTTCTTGCGCAAATCTTCGTAGGATTCACCGGGCTTGGCGGGCTCTAGCGGCAATTCCGTGTCGAGCAATGTGTTGCCAGCTGTGTGGGGAATAAATACTGTAGATTGGCTTGGAGGGATTAGTCCAGTTGTACTTACAGTCCAGGCTGGGTCTGTATATATCGTCTAGGCCTGAGAGCGTTGGTCGTGAGTCCGTGTCCAGATTGAGGGCGGTGTTCAGGGAGGGCTTGAAGCCCTCGTCGGTGTAGACATCCGCGGAGCTGGGCGTGAAGGGAGCCAGGGTAAATGCACGGCCCAGATTCTCGTCTGGTGTTATGGAATTGATGACTCCACCACCTTGTCGCCGCTGTCGCAGTATTTCACCCAGACGAGAATTGGGTAGTCGCATTATTTTCTCCGCGCATTTCTGCTGATAACTGAACTTGCCCACAAAGTAACCCAGAATCACGCCCATTACAACTTTGGGTACGGCGCCGTATTTGCCATTGCCCTGCAGGTAGCCGTTCTTCACGCCAAAGTAGGCCAGCAGCCCCAGACCTGTGCCGAAGGGCAGCGAGCGCTGGACAAAAGACTCCTGATTGCATTCACGTAACGCCTTCAGCTCATCCGCACTAAAGTTGTAGTCTGCCTATCGAAAGACACGTTATCCATTACTAAATTGACTACACCACATCGGTAGAGAAGAGTACTTACCAGTGGATGCTGGTTTGGTGGCGGCTGCTGCCTGTTTCCCTCGGTTAATGGCAAATCCATGTTCAATTATCGCAACTGTTAAAGAAATCACGAAATTGCACCAGCCGACAATCGCCGGTCGCTACGATTGTCGATGGCAACTCGTGAACTATCGATTACATTGTTAAGCTAATGCGATGGTTACCAAGCAAACAGCTATCGACTGTGCGCAATGCCGATGGTTTTCACAACAATCGACTATCGAATATGGAAATACAACCGTGTGCTTCTCTAGGAGCTTAGTTTTTCTTCGCACATCAATTTAAACGCGTGTTTATATTTTTATCTACGCGAAAAAACAATGCGCAAAGCAACGCAACTACATAAATGTGGCACAAAAAAAAGGACTGCATGCGAAATGCCATGGAGTTAAACAAAGGTGGAATAGTATTCGAAAGCTGTGAAATTAAGAATACGAGTAAATCCGTATAACGGTTAATCTTGCAGAAATAATGGCACACGAGTGGTGCACAAGAAAAGGTTTGTTTTTTTAAACTAGGCTTAAATACTTCAACAAATTTAGAAGGTCTCATTTACCAGTAATAAACTACCAAATGCTTACTCAAAATAAAAATAAATGGCGGGAGTGACAGCCACATTAGCTAGTGGCGGCGAAAATAGTAGGAACGTGAGTAAAAGATCGCGTTTATGGTGGGAAGCGGATAAAATGCTAGCGCACTTTTAGGCTTACTTTTTAAACGCGATTTTGCTCTTTAAATGCAATGCAGTGTAAGTGTGTATTTTATCCATAAATCAGCTTGGCCTAAATATATGTGTGTGCGCGGTACATAACGGTGACATCTGCTGGAATACCCTTAATGCGAATAGTCAGCAATCTGGGAGTCGAAGCAAAACAACAAATGAAAGTCTTGTTGCCAAAATTGGTAACTGGTCGAAGACAAAGTCAAATCAATGTCTGGATGTTACCGCGGCTGTCACGCAAACGTCAGATGGTCATTCCCCAGTTGCCACAACAAGGCGCATGTGGCATGTGGCATAAGGCAGCGCCTGCGCCTGCGCCTTGCATTGTTTCACCTTCACATGAAAAGTTTCTTGTGAAAAATCTCAGCCTCGTGTATATCGTACTCGTTTTTTGTTGTTTTTTGTTGTTGTGTTGTTGTGTTGTGTTTGACGCATGAATAATATCAAAGCACAGCCAAGGAACGCGGCTCGCAATGCAGCACCAAATAAAGCAGACAACGTTCAGGGATGTCACTTTAGCTTTTTTCTGGAGTTTACGGCAAGCGGAGAAAACCTGCAACAGGTGGAAAAACACAACTGACATGTAAGTCGAAATTCATTAAAAACTTTTTCTCAGCAAATAAAAAATCGATTCTAACACATGTTTGGCTACTTTAGGCTTTCTAGCCGTTTTCCGCTGTCATAAGCTTCCTTGATTTGTCGCGATAGACGCCATCGAAAGCGAAACGTGGCCAACGCTTAATAAGCTATAAGTTTGACCTTGACCCAGCTAAACGGTAAAATCAAGTTCATTACTCGGCGCCAACTAGTTAGTTAAAGTCGCTAGTGGAAAACCGGATGGGCTATGGACTGTGGACAGAAGACTGTCTAGAACTGGGCTCACGGTGCACACCAAGTTAGTTGATTCTTGGCCTGATTACCATGCAGAGCTCTACGTTAGTTGTACAATGACTCTTGATTAGCGACCACCTGCAAATCTCATTTGCATACGACGACGGCTTATTGCAGATACAGGTACTGATGCACACAGATACAGCTACAGATACGAAGATGCATGTGGAGATGCAGATGCTTGCAGCTTATTCCTCTGAGCTGAACAAATCGCTTATCAAATGACTAACAATTAAATGAATTGTCGACAATTTGTCTTGAGTAAAATATCTGATTAATAGAATTTGGCTATAGCAACATAATTCCGCCATCTAGGCGAATTCAATCCCGTTCTTGGAATGCGTCCAAAAGTGTAACTACAGTTACGAGTATCTGAGTTAACTTACTAATTTTACAACATTATCATGGCATTTCGGAATGAAGAGTCGTCATCAAAATGTAACTGTAATCGCTGATAGCAACAGCTGTCCCAAAAAAGGGCCGCAGAGTAGGAGGGGAAAGGGGGCCACGCCTAAAACCCAAAACTGAAAACCCAAATAGGGGGATCACGTCGCTGGTGGATCATAATTTCATAGCGATACTAATGTTATTTGAATTACCGACGACAGAAGGGGAGATGGGAGAAGAGAGAAGAGGACAGAAGACAGAAGACAGACAGTACCGATGAACATGCTTTTATAGAACAGCACGTAGAAGCAATTAATGCTTCCACCTCAAACTTATTTCGTGTTGTTTCCCTGTAATCATCTGTCATGAAGGGTAATCTCTGTTCTTAAAAGGCATATGTGGGTGTGGCATACTAGAGGCACCACAGTACTGAGTCTTTTAAAGTCGATACGCACAACCAACTTCTAATAGTTCCCATCGAGGAATTACACCTCACAAAGTGACCAGCACTCAATGGATCGGATCGGATCGGATCGAGCACGTCTCTTAGATCTGTCTGTCTCCAAATTGGCGCTTTCCATATTTACGTTTACGGCTCGACTACGGACTACTGCACCTTGAATGGAAGAGGGTCGAGAGCCGCGTTTGGGTGCAAGTAGAGTCTTTAACCGATTTATAGGCGAATGGATTGAAGCGATTTCGATGCAATTGGTTATGAAACTTAGCTGCGATTGGGATTGACGGTTAATTGTGTGTTTCCGGTTCATTGCAGCTCATTTGCCTAACTCCATTGTGTCTCTATCACTCTGTCAGTCAGTCAGTAAGTCAGGCAGTCAGTCAGTTAGCTAGTCTCGCAGATGAAAATGAAAATAAAAACCGGGAGAGTCTATAAAATTGCTCATTTAGGTTAACTGCAAAAGCCGCAGAATTGTGCTCGACGCGGAAATGAAAAGCGAATAAGAAACCAGTGGGAATAACCGTCAGTAGAAGACCCTGTTTTCGTTCTCGAACAGTAATGTACACCAGTGTATCATAATTTATGTCATAAGCAGAGTTTAGACTGGAAATATCTTAGCCTTTCCTAGTCTTAGCCTAGCAGACCCTGCACTCTTGTTGAGTACAGGGTCTAAGGAACCCGCTAGTCAGACTATACAAACAGAAAACTAATCTTGAGCTGAATTGGTAACTTAAATTGAGGTTTCAGTTTTAATAACGAATCAGCGAAAAGTTAAATGAAATTTGAGTAATGAAAGAAATAGGGTAAAATAATCTTTAGACACAATTTATAAAAAGTTAAGTAAAAGCACAATTTGGTGTGATATCATATCGGAAAAGTAAATCAATATTAACTTAAATTAAATTTAATCACAGTGTCAAAAGTTGTCAACAATGGTATCAGTTGCTAAAAGTTAGTCATGTGCCTACATTTGATCGATTGAGTAAGCAAAAGTTTTGTGTTGTTTTGGGTAAAATTGTAATTTTTCCACTGAAGATCGAAAGATCGGTGTAATATATATCTAGAATGAGCCTGTCCAAACACAAGCTGAATTACAACTACTTAGAACGATTAGTAATAGAAAAACACGCACTTGAAATATATACGCGTATCAAAGTATCTTCAGGCAGAGGAACAAGTGTTATTGCACAACACTCAGCGGGATTATACAATAGTTAGAGGGTTTTCAATTACCAGAAAGAAGTTGTGTGCTCTGCTTGGAGTGTCACAAGTTTTAAATTTATTTGTCAGTTAAAGTAAGCTAATGGTATTAATAAATATCACGACTATCTAATCTAGAAATTCAACAAAAAATTCGCATTCCCCCAAAGAGAGTTCTGTAAATTTGGGCACTTTCCAAGTGACCTTGAATAGCGATTAATAAATAAATTTGTAAGTTTAAAACAAACTAAAAATAAACTTAAAATAATCTAATCGAAATTCGTGTTTAATTTGCTAAACAAAACAGAACAGAACAAAAATATAAATAAGTTATTTACTTAATTAGATGTGAGTAGCGAATGGGAAATGGGAAATGGAAAACCAGTAAATAATTATCAGCTCCAGTTTGTGTTTATTAATTGTATCCTATTGCCAAGTTATAAGTACATAAGTATATATTGACTGAGTACAAACAACGTTATGCAACTCTGCGGGTCTAGGTATACTCGTATATATATTTTAATCAAACAATCATTTGATACAATGCCAGTAACAGTGACAAACAAGTTCTCATTTCAGAAGTTATCACTCTATTCAGAACTCAAAATTCTATCTTTCTTTATCCATATTTTCATATTATCATAATTTTAATGACGACATTCGATCAGCTACGAATGAACACTTATATCTTTAGTTTATATAGACAGCTGTGAATCTGCCGTGATCTTTTCACCGTCTGACGTCAGATTTTCAAGGTTAAACTTATTTGCAATTAAAATTTCGGGTATTCTCAAACAAAAACAAAAAATTTCATTCAAGTCTTGTGCTGCTTTTATCAGACCTGTTTTTGCCAGCTACTGGACACTTCCGATACAATTGACGTACGAGTACCATATGCAAAAGATACAGACACCCGATTCAAGCAGGTGAGGGCCTTTATTTCTTTAACCCGATTTGCCTTCCAGCAACTATCGGCAATAAGATAAACAAAGCCCATGGATATAAATACGTATAGTTAACGACACGGCCACCAATGTAGGGTATACACGACGCAGAAGTCTCTTTAAATTGAACTTCTTGTAGAAAGCTTCCATTGGCAACAAGTGTCAAGTGCAGGGTATCGCCTAGTCGAGCTTATCGATAACTCTCTGGCTCACATCTTATTTAGCTTTTTTCTAAGGTTAAAGGCAAATATCATACATGCCATGCCTTCTGGTATTTCAGTTTTATGATTAAAAAAAAAGACGAATATTTCGCTGATGAGATAAGCCTTTTTTGCCAGACCAAAATTTAGAATCTGTTTAATTAACATCGAGTACACTTTGCAGCGCTTAAACTGCAAATAAACGGTGCCAGCTTAAGATAGTTTTTGTGCCATGTAAGTACATCCGAAATATACTCTTCACTAGTTTGAACTGTGCATTTTCGGCATGGATTGTGGGGTGATATCATCGAGTAACAAAGTAAGAATGACTATGAATATGAGTATGAATACGAGTACGAATATGAGTATGAGTACAAGTACGAGTACACTCCGTACACGTACCTGGTTGAGCAAATACACGTAACGCTGTATCAGACTCACGAAATGTGTGTGAGATATGGCGATAAGATAAATTCAAACTCAAATATTTAACATTGGTATTAACACAAGTTTTGCCACTCTGCTGCCTCTGCCTCTGCCGTTGGTTCTTTTTTCTTTGGTTCTTCGGCTTTTTGGTATCCGAAAAGTGCGAATAAATTCTGTTGGGAGGAAGGGCAAGCATGTGATTTTTAAGCTGAGAAAACTTCGAAACTTTTAATTATTTAAATGTTTTTTTTGATTCCTTATTATATTAGTACTTTCCCCGCTTTTCCCATGGAGCCTCCTCTCCTCTCTCTCCACTCTGCGTGACTATGTCTGAAACAATGATAGAACGCACTTTACTTAGTCAGAAACTGTTAACTTTGACCCAGAAACCCACTAAAACGTAAACAAAGCCACCCACACAGAGTTTTCTATTCTTCTATGTTTCTATTATTCTCTTATTTCCCTTTAGTTGTTACCTCAGCACATAATTGGCCAGACACGCAAACAAAATTCGAAAACTGCAACTGAACGCGGAGACTAGGCGACAGAGAGAGAGAGAGAGTTATCAGCAGTACGAGATATGGCACTGATAAGATACGACTGGGTGTCGGTTGCAACTAACACCCAAAGTTTTAACTACCGACATGAATTACTCCTTATATATTTTTATATAAGGTGTGAGGAAACGCATACGAGTTCTGCGAACTGAAAATAAATATTAAATTTGATAAGAATATTGCTAAAAGTTGAAATGTCTCATTGTTGACTCAGGCAGTTGTCTTTTCCCTATCGATACTGATAAGCAGCGAGAATTGTAGCACTCACTTCGGTTGATTGAGTGAGTTATTTACTCCATTTACTCCATAAATATTTCATAATTTTAGCAATTCTGCTCGCAGCTGTAACTATGTGAGTTCTCCACGTGTTTAATGAGGCAATAATGACACTAGAAATGGCAGAGGCACACACATTGATACACACACTTACTCATACACATACAAATGCAATTACACACACAGCGTGTCTTTTTTGCGCTCAGCAAGAGATCAACAGTTTTGCTCATCGAAGCTCACTCCAGCTCCAGCTTTAGCTCTATGCTTGTGTGCTTTGGCTCTCTGCCGGTTCGCTCTCTTGCGCTCCTGCTCTCCCTCTCTCTCTCTCTCACTGTCTGCGTGTATTTATATGTGTGTGAACCGGTGGCGGAGTTTCAGTTCGGTTTACTCAGTGTCGGTTTGCGCGAAGGTTTTTAGCACTGAGTTTATTCGGCATTAAGCGTTCTCATCGAACGGTCGTGTGTGTCTGCGTGCTCTGTGATCCGTGATACAACGCTACGCAAAGCTCTGGCCAATCAGTCCGTCAGTCAGTCAGTCTGTCCCAGACAGTTACTTTGTTTCGCCGCGATTCGTGATTCGTGATTCGCAGCTGCGACAATCAGCGCGGCAAAAGTGAATTTTTGGCTCTGATCGTAGTCGTGTCGTGTCGTGACACGCCATTGTAGTGTGCGCGTGTGTCAAGTGAGAGGGAGATAGCCAACTCCCCTAGCACTACCACCCAGCACTCATCACTGCCGCTCTGTGTTCCCTAGGTAATTAAAAGTAGCCACAATAAAGCAAAATCAAAATAATGCAGACTTACACACATACAAGATACAGATACAGAAACAATAAAATCAAAGTACCCAGACTCAGATACAGATACAAAGCAATTTATGTTCTTTCGATGCGCCTGCAATTTTGTTTGTTCTTGTTTGATCACTCTACTCTGCTCTCCTTGCCGCTGTCTTCTGCTCTGCTCTCCTCTTTTTTTGCTTTTGCTTTCGCTCAGGTTTCGGTGACATTTCTCGCGGCTGCTGAGACTTTTCGGGTTCATGCTCGTTTTCGAAATTCTTTTTGTTGTATCTTTTATGTGAAATGCTTTTATTTAGCGCCGAAACCAAAGTTGATAGCGCACGCGAACGCAGTCTGAACGCAGCCAGGCAACCAGGCAGCTCGTCAGTTTGCCAGTTCTTCAATCTTGAAGATCGCAAAAATGCTTTGAAGGACTTTCAATGAAAACAATTCAAATTCAATTCAAAGAATTGAAAAAATAATAAAACAAAGAAAAAACCAGAAATTGTGGCTGTGCAAAACACAAGAAAAAATATCAAAATATATATATTTATAAACTTATATATAGTATATACGTTATATACGTATAGCAGCTAGAAAAAGTGTTTTTAATTATCTACAGATAGATAAATATATGCCAACAACAACTCAAGTTTATAAACAAATATTGAAAAGTGAGAAAATAGAAAATATTTCGAAAAAGATTCTCTGTGTGAGTTAAAATGAAACCCCTTCAATCGAGTGTTATCTAAGATCAAGGTCTAATCAAGTGCTAAGTTAATGCTGCCCGCTGATAACGCTAAAAACAACTCGCGTGCTTTGTGTGTGCAAAATCTATACATATATGTATGTATGTGTGTGTGTATATTTTATGTTAATTATAGGCAGTGTTTTAAATGTGTTACTATAATTCAATCGACTATCGATTCATCTGAAAGTCCGCAATAAAAAAAATTAAATTAAAAAATCCATTTAGGAATCGCATGACTTCAGCCTAAGTTAAAGTTAAAGCCATGAAATCGGAGCGTTTATGCAATTTGCAGCTTGGGTTGAAGTTGCACTTGCGATGAGTTTCGAGTTTCGATTTTTTACCTCTTTTATTACCTATAATTTTATTTGTGTTTTTAGACCCTGTACATGCAAAGAAAGTGCAGCAGGTATACAATGGTTTTAAATCTCAGCCAGAGCAAGAAATTAACAACTTTATCCACTTAGTTTTCCTGTAAAACTTTAGTTTCATTTCCTGACTTTGCTACAGGGTTGCTGACAGTCGATTCCCGCCCTTTTTGGCGTTTTCTACTCGTCTTTTTGCGGTTGGCGCTGATCTGCGGCAAACTTGACCCTGTTTCTCAACAACAACAACAACAGCTAGAGTAAGAGCCACAGTTATAGTTATATAATTGCTACGAAAGCCACGAAACGAAGCGAGCGAGGAATAAACCTTAAATTAACCCCGGGCAGACCTGGCACTTAAAATTACTTAAGCGCCACAGCAACAAAATATAAAAACCAAGTGAAATAATAAATAAAACCTCTTTTTTGCGATTACAGTGTTAAGACATTGTGAAAACTCACTGAATCAAGCGGTCAACATTCATGTGAAATCTTGAAAATATTATGGGCACTTCACGTAAAAAGCACACACACACATACACACAACTCGTGTCAGATCGCCCAATAGATACGGATACATGTATGTATCTGTGTGTAGTAGTTTCTTGCGTGTGGCAATAATATTCTTTCGATTCAGTGCGGAAACTATTTGTAATCAGTAATCTTTCTGTTTACAAATCAACACAATTCCAGTTTATACAGTTTTCAGACCCTGTAGCGGAGGAGAGCACAGGGCTTGAGTGGTTCTGCTCAGCATGAACACTTGTTTCGATCTTCTGACTTAGAGGTAGAATCGGCACAGGGTTTTTAACAGTCGGCATGCTCGCTTGTAGGCAGAAAAGTATTAAAATCAGTTCTTGTCATCAGATTATATAGATTACAGTCACAACTTATTGGGAATTTGAATGAAAATATGTGCACACATGACACACCTGGGCCGTGAGAGAGAGAGAGAGAGAGAGGGCCGATTACGCAATTGTTGTCGTTCTCTGGAACATGTGTATGTGTGTGTGGGACTCAGTCTCGATACTCAGAGCCAGACAGGTGCTAATTTGTGGCGCATAATTCACAGAAATGTGTGAGTGCTCTCGGCCAAGTTTAAACGAACAACTTTTTATGGCCAATAACTTAAACAAACGCCTGCGAAAATATCTGCGTAGGTGTGTGTAAGTCACGCCAAAAGAACTCTGCTACAGACAAGCGCAAAGACAACGGCCACGATAACGATATCACTTGCGATAGCGATAACGATATATATGTCGATGACAACTTTTAATATTTGTTACTTCCGCTTTGTTCTATGGGAAATTTGCGAAAACTGTTTAAATTTGATTCGTAGCTACCAAGCGGGCACGGGAATTCACAACTACAAAGTAAAAGTTTATTCAATAGTTCCGAATATTTTTGATTACGTCTTTCATGCAGTGTTCTACCTGAAGTAGAATAGAATTCTTGGGGTTAAATACAGAATGCAGGAAGTGAATCCAATTGCTTGTTTATGTGGCAAATGAACGATAATAATTGTTGTCTAATGGCATTACTCATACGCCGTGGCGTCCAGAGTCTGAAGTATCGGTTTGCTGGACTCTGTTGGTATTTCATTTCGATTTCGTTTCGGATTCTGCAATCGGAGAATATCTGGCAAGTGCTTCTCTCTCTCCAAATAAACACGCTTTGGTGGCGACATCGTCGCTGCAACAGCTTGCAACACAAACGCTTCAAACGTTGTGTAAACATTGATGCACTTCAAAAATAACAGAACCACAAAAGTGGAGACCCATTTGGGCGTTATGTCAACCTTGTGCCCAATAGATACATTTGATAACGCGCTGCTTTTTTGGGGGATGAGCAACAAATGTTTCGATAGCGAATGACACGCACTTATCGAGCCACAATCAAAACAAAGCGTTGTTAGAGTTGCTCAACAGCAGAAAGAACCCAAAGACTGTTGGAGACTCTGTACTGCTTGTGGTAGAATACACGACCCTGTACTTTTTTCAAAATCCAATATAAACAGAAATTAAGTTAAGTAAATGTAATCCGAGGCTTAACACTACACATGCAAGACTCTGGGGACCAGAGTTGCTAGCCAATTCTATAATTAGTTGAACGTTCCCGTGGTACCCAGTACACAGCCGATAAGATAAGCCCCTGGGACTGACTTTGCTGTTGCAAATTAACTATAGTTATATCGAAAAACTGCTTTTGTTTCTGTTCGCAATAATTGTTTTTAAACTATTTTCTTACAATGGGATTTACCCAAACTGAGCAAATTCTGATTATTTCAGTCGTTTCTGCCAATTTTTTCATATTTGTTGATCAATAAAAGCAAATTTGCATTTCGGATATTTATAGCCCACGCTGAACAATTTCGTCAATTGGCAACGGCAAAGGCAAATCAAAGGCAGACACGGGCAACTGTTCAGTTTTAAACCCTGTACGTGAAAGCAGAAAGGGTCTGCTATGTTGAGTCTGAATGTAGTTCCAAGAACTTGAACCATTCTGTATTCAGGCTGTGAAATCAACTTGATGTCAGAGTCAATAAGGGCTAGGGACAGCTGTCTATAACATAGGCTACGTACAGGGTCTTTAGCAGTCGCTAAATCTAACTCTTCCTACTAGCAATATTTTTTAATAATTTTTAAATGGCATGAAATGTGGAGCATTGCGACCTCGTCTGGGATTACAACTGCGTTGGATGCAGTAGCAGTAGCTGTATCTGTATCTATAGTCGCAGTTGTATCTGTAGCTGTTGCTATAGCTGATAGTGAAATGGATCCAATCGATCCAACCGCTTGCGGTGATGCCAGTCAGTTTTCATTCTGTTGATCGGTCTACGCGGCGTATGAGTAATCTGCAGTAGGTTGTGTTCAGTAGGCTGTTTTGTCCAGTTACGTGACAATATGCTGGGCACGCTCGACGCATATTAATCAGCGATCAGACAAGCAGACAAACAGACAAACAAACAAATTCGCTTGACACTCTTTTATGTGCTACGACAAGAGCTGGAGGCGTCTCTCATTAGGGCTCTGATTTGTATGGGAAATGCATTTTCTTTTGATTATGAGTGCGTTTAGCTTTTAGCCCAGTCGTCAAAGAGAAGTGAGGAGTGTTAAAAACGTGGAACCTGTGGGAACTTAATCCTTAGAATCGGCTATAAAGGCATTTTTGAAAGCAAAGATTTAAATGTGAAACTTTTACCCAAGCAGGTGTACTCAAATTATTGTTTGGCCTTGATGGAGGTGTGGAAACGGCAACACACAGAGAGTTGCATGTGGCAAGTGGCAACCTTGAACTGGACTCCCATTTTCATGTTGCATTTTCACTCCTTTCATTTACTACGAGCAACTTTCACACTGGGTTACCTGTAATTGGGATTGGGATGGGATTTGCAAATATTGAAAGGCTGCCAAATGACAAAGTTCGTTAAAAGTGTATTTAGACGCCAGCAATTAAAGCGCTAATTATAAACAATTAAAATCAAAGTCAGCAGCAGCAAAATAATAATTAAGTAAATACGAGTATAAGAAAAACCCAGTGTTGCCAAGTTCCACAACAAATCTAGCTTTTTTCCAACTTTGATTAAAATATTTTACCTCAGCTGGAAACTAAATATTTTATTTATTAAACAGTTATTTCTTTCAACTATATAGTTAAAGTTTCAGCTTTTTTTTCTGACTTTCTGGCCATTAAAAGCTGACATCACTGATGATAATACTGTCTACTGACTACTGACTCTGACTACATATCTATGCACACTTTGTGCAAGTCATTTTGTCATTTTGCCATTTCGAATGCAAACGACTCTGTGATTGCACATGTATCTGTATCTATGTATCTGTAAATCCTCTGTGTGTGTGTGTGTGCACTTTCGATTTAAACATTTGCGATTTACTGAGTTTTGTGCTTTTTGTTTTTTGTTGCAGGTCTGGAACGGACTTTCGACCATTTATGTCTTATAAAAGGTAATCAGCCCGCACATTAGCATGATCCAAGATCGCATTTGGGAGACCAAATTGAGCTGTTTGCTATGTCACTCGCATTTCATTGGCATTCCCAAATTCGCAGTTGATAAATCCCAATTTAGAGGCGATGCCAAACTTAAAGTTCGAATCGTTCGTTTCAGCTTTGACATAATCGTCATTGTCATGATCATAATGATCACGATCATGATCGTTTCGAAACCAGTTGAGAAAAATAACCAGATAGTAAAGTTGCCATAGCTTTTGTTAGCCTTTTTTTTGTTAAACAGTGGGTGCCGGCAGCTTCATCGTCATCGGCATCGGCATTGAGCTCGTCATCGGCATTGGCTCCGGTACACACACAGACACACAAACATACACATACAGGCAGAAGCAGTGGTACCGGCCGGCAAATTGGCCTTAAAGCAAAGCAAACCAAATCAAAGCTGAAAGTGGTCATAACTGTCAAGTGTTTTGCCTCTGTCCCCTTCTCTCCCGCACTGCCTCTACTCTCATACCCTTCCAGAGAGGATCATAGTCTTGTTGGTAATATTGTAACACAGAAGAGGATTCATTGATTGTGAAGAGTATCAGAAACTCGGCTTGCGAATTTATTGATTTTGGCTGTTGGCTTTTAACTGCATTCAAGCGGCTGTGAAGCATTCGGCAGCTACTGCCAATACCAATAGCAATGGCCAAATAGCTCAAGTCTTGGCCACTTGACTCGCCACAAAACGTGCGTGCTCTTAACGTGTCAACTGGCCAGAAGGAGAAGAAGCAGCAACTGGCAACATCAGAGGTCTGATCATGCGATCTTCTTGGCTCCCCACAATAATCGTCAGCCTTACAGATACTGTATTTAAACATGGTTTATTAAGCTGCTACCAAAACTTAACCGCTGGCTTATATCTTTCATAAAGTGACCGCAACAGTGCTGTCGTTTAAGCCTTTTATCGGGCGGTTTTATAAAATTCTTCTTGTATCTTCTCCTTAGAGTTCATCTGGGCTTTTTATGTAATCCGTTGTTGCCAACACTGGTTTGTTTGGGTCTGTGTTATGTGTTGTCTGGCCTGTGCACACGTGTTATTAACAACAGTGTCCTACAACATTTGCAGTTTTCAATCTAGGCTAAAACGAGTTCAAAATAGAACCAGTTTGAACTTCTTAGTGTTGTGTTGTGGAGTGTAAGGAGTCCAGTTTACCCACATTACATCGGCAGACAGAGAAAGAATCCGCCGGAATGCATTTGGCAGGTGCAATTGACCAATAATTTCATGCAACAATTGGTAATATTTATGGCGTGCTCGCAGATTTTATAGCCAACAGCAAATTGTTATGCGATTGAGTTGCGAAATTCAAAATGAAATCGGTTATTCGATTTGGATGCTGTTCAGCAGTTCAGCAGTTCAATAGTTCGTTCCACACAATTAATCACTTTTGATTTTATTAACCTCGCGACACAAACGAGTTCAAGTTAATTGCAAGTCTAATCGGAAGTATTTGAAGTGTTAATTAGTGTTATTCACATGAACAAGGTCTTTGGGGTTAGTCAGTGCTTAAAATAGCGCAGTGATCAAAAAACACACTCTGAACTTTACCAAAAACAGACGGAGAAGATAAAGAAAAAGAAAAAGAAGAAAAGAAACCCACGCAAATTTATTTATTTTCGTTTGGTTTTTGGGCAGAGATCAATTAAGTTGTTAAGCCCGGTATGCAGCAAGAGTATAGGGTATATAAGCTTCTATTTTGGTTCTAGTAGTGTCACCCAATCCAATCCCAAGTCGGTATTTCCAGGGAACTCTACAGGGGATTTCATTTCATGATCATACAAAGTTCTGCAAGTCTTCGTCGTTGTTCGCCAATTAACGCAGCTGCAGTTAATTATTTAGCTAAACTATTAGTATCTCTCTAACAGAGTATCTGTATCTGTATCTGTGTATCTATGCTTCTGGCTTCGTATCTCGTTTGCGGCTTGCGCGTTTCGAGAACTTGTTGGAAATGTTAACAATTATAACGCATTGATTAACTGTCGACTTCTGAACTGTAAATTAACGTAATTCTAATCACATTTAGCTCAATGAAATGTCTGATCGGCTAGAACTATACTTAATATGTAGTACTTATTGGATAACAGCCGATTAACAGACACTTATATACATTCACTGATTAATTATCTGCTGCACTTTGAGCATAAACCTCAAGGTTAACGGAAATAGTCTAAGGTGTTCTACAGTTCCTGGATTTAGTCTCTGATCAATGTATACTTTGTATGACGGTAAGGTTTGTACAGTGTATAATGAGCCCGAGGGAGACTGATCTGCACAGTTGCTGGCATTTCCTATGTATCTGTATAGTGGCTATCACTTCATATGCTAATAGATTGTATCTAAACTGTTCAACAGATGCTTTCGTATCTTATGCTAATTGCCAGTTAACTATTTCATTGTACTTTGCACAAAGAAGTTTACAAATCAGACTAAATCTCAGCTGTTAGACTGTGGCTTGTTATATGAACTGCTAGTTACAGCTAAGCGGCTCAATTCGCCATTTTAGACTAGGCATAGAGCCATGAGGGTATTACGAAACCAAGGCCAGACAAAGTGTAGCAGTTTTAGTGTCTGGCGCCCAATTTACATAGACTTTCATTGAAAAGTGTCGAGAAAAGTGCTGATCATTTGGCACAAGTCAAAAAGTATCTGTATCTGTACCTGCATCTATAGTTGTAGCTGTAGCTGTGTGTGTCTATGCAAATGTATCTTTGTATCTATGCCAAAAGACAATGATTTTCGTAGGCGTTTGCTGTCACCGCGACTAACTTTAGTCGTGGGTGTCAAAGTCGCCTGATTTCTGTTGTCTGTTGTCTGTTTTCTGATCTCAGTGAGATGTGCACTTTATATATAACCGGATCGAGAGCCATAACTGAATTAATATGAAATAATAATCAATGTGAACAAATTGAATTGTGTTGCTGGTCACCTTTCTCTTTGCAGTTGCACTACATCCAAAATATCTGGCTATATTTAGCTTTATGAACTGACTTCTTTAACCGCTATTAAACTGGCTACATATTAAAAGTAGTTTAGTCATCGGTAAATATACTTTAAAAAGGAAATTCAATAGTTTACCCAGGAAAATTAACCGAATTTTGTAGATATAAAAATACTTGAGATTTTTGTGGTTTGATTTAATGTTTTGGCCACAGTAGCTGTAAAAATTATCCAGTTTCCCGATTTCAAAATAAATAATAAACATTTTAGTATAGTTACTTAACGATCAGTGTAATATGCAGGTGAAAATAAGGGGACTTGAGTTTACCTTTCCTTTCTAATTGCTCGCGTCGACTTTCCCCACAAAAAATGAGGTGTAAATTTCAGTTGAATAAGTATTATTAATATTATCTTTGGGGATTTTTACGTTTGGTATGTCCACCAGAAATGTATAGTATGATATTATTTTTGTTGTGATTCATTTTGTGCGCTGGTTTTCCGCATAAGTTTTCCCTCTGAGTGTGATTCAATTTGATTCTTCTGGCAGCTCGCCAAGAAAGTGGACAGGAAGGGGAAGTGGAAGGTAGGCACAGAAAGTTTAGATTGATTTTGATAGGTTCAAGTTCAATGAAAATGTGTGCATACTAACAATAGAAACAACTGGTACAGGGTCAAACATTTTAGTTTCCCGTGGCCAATGGGTCGCATACGTAATGTGAAACTCTTGTGGTGCATTGACTCCACGATTTGTATTTTACTTTGGCGTTTTTGGGGCGTTATTTCGTCTGGGCAACAACACGTTTTGCATAATTCACATAATTTTTTTGCTTATGCGTTGCTTTTTTTGGTTTTTGTTCGGTGCGAAACTCACATTTTAGTTACGTATCTGAAGATTGGTTTCTTTTTTATGAACTCGTACTTTTCGTGGAAATCAATAAAGACACTTGCCGTCGTTGCTCTTTTTAAACCCTGTAGTCAATGAGAGTACAGGGTGTGTTAGGGGTGTCAGAAAACTGATCTACTTGAAAAGAACCAGCATGAATACAGGGTCTTTTATTGTCTGTTTAAACGACTAAAAGTTTTTTGTTTTCGGTTCTCTTTTGGCTTTATTAATAAAATGGTTTTCAGGTTACGAGTCGCTTTAAACAAGGCTCATTATATTGTGCTTGATTGTCGATCGATTGTGGCGTTGCCACACTTTTGCCTAATTGGCAAATTGAAGCCCTCTATAAAACTTCAGACAGGGCGCTACGAATTTGGGTCATAAGATCCACAGACCCACAGACGAGTGGAGTTCACAGTTTAGTTGCAGATCAAGAACAAACCAAATTACAAATTGCATGTATGCTAATTGTCTTTGGCTCGCCGCTCTTTGGCTATGAACTCGCTAAAAGTCTGAGAGAGTGTACACATATGACTAAGTGTGTGTGTGAGTTTGGATGTGTCTCTGTGTGTGTGCTTACCTGCCCACGAGTTATCGCAAAACGCTGAGTGCTCGTTTTCTATGACGACATGACTTTGTAAAATTCGCAGTTCGCCTTGAATGAACTGTGTTCGGCGTTTCGCTGCTATTATTATTCCTATTTCTATTTTTACTTTGCTTTGTGAATGACGGCAAACCACAGTAAAGGCTACAGGGGAGTGAGCGTGACTGTCAAAGACCCTGTTGCTTTACCTTACTGCGAAGCTAATCTAAAGTATTTGGTTAAAGTATAAATATTTAAGAAATCCCCTTTTGTCTGACTGCCCCTGTCCGACAATTCTAACAGACCCTCTACTGCTCACAACTACAGAGTCTAAACAAGCTTCATCGATCAAAACTTTAGGCGTCTGAGTCATAAGACGCTACTCTCTCAGCTCAAACGTCATTCAAGCCACAATACACTGTGTAGCTGCCTTTCAACCTATTCGCCTATGTGTGTGTGTGAGTGAGTGTGTGTGATTTTATGCAAAAAACTCGCAGGTAAAGGCAACAAAATCACCTGATGTTTTAATTGCTGCGCGTCATCATTTCGACTGCGTAAAGCGGTCAAAGAAAATACACATTCAAAAGATAGCGAAAGAGAGAGAGAAATCGAAAGCAAATTGCAGAAGAATAAGTGGAAGAGGAAGAAGAAGAAGCAGCAGCAGCGGCAGAGGAAAGACAACAAATCCAGAGTTGTAGAATTGGCGGCAGTTCAATAAACCAGAGAATCGGCTATGAATGACCCCAAAATTTAACGGTAACTGTAACACGCTGAGTCTGCACGATCCCCTCCTCTACTCCCCAACCACGGCCCACAAGTGCCCCATATCACGTCGTATAAAGTCGCACTTTTGGCTGATGATCTTTGTAGTTTGTTTTGCACACTCAATTGGAAATACAAGCGCTAAATTGAGCTAACTTTGAGTGGTTTTATCATGCATATATCTATTTATATACCGTTAGACAGACTGCTATATATTCGCAAACAGATTTTATTATACAGCGAGCACAATTCACAATTTAAATGTGCCTATAAAAAAGAGATTTGCACAAATCTACAAACAAATTCGCAAATCGTTCTCCACATGATTTCATTTCCAACGATTCTTTTTCTTTTTTTTTTCAAATATTTAAACAACATTCAAATGTACTCAGCCACTGAGATACGTTTATCTATTTCTCTTCTAAATTTCCTTTTTCTGCGTTTCTTGACACACATCAAATGTTTGCCGACAATCGGAAGCGACAATTAAAGCGAGTAAAAAGAGAGGGAAATTTATATACAAAATTATGCAAATGAAATTAAACAATCCCAAATAAAATAAAAATACTTTGCACTTAATTAAGTGTTTCGATTTATTTTAAAAATGACAAGCGAACCAGTTTTTAGTCGGACCTCAAATATAATTACTGAAATTTCCCAAATAAACAAGCGCAAAGCGTGTTTATTGCCTGGTATTTCATATAATCGCACGCGTATAATTAAATACTATATTTAGCTAAAATTTGGACTTATCACCAGGCGAATTTTAAATACTTCTGAAAAATAAGCAAGATTAGTCTAATTTCTAGAGTCACACACACACCACTACACTTAGAGAACCGTATATGTGAATGCACTGAGGAAAATAAAACACACCTAATAATCATTTGAGAAATAAACTGACCAGCTCGTTTAATACATGTTTTTATTAATCACACAGGGTATTTAGAGGTCGATAACATGCGTTGTTGCACTGAGCCAAGGTCGAGGCATTTGTCATCGTTTAGCTTAAATTGGCAAAATTTTTGTTCTAAGTTGATTTCGCCATTTAATGACATTTGGCATCCAGAAGTTTTGGAGCCCGTGAATCTTATTTCACATTTAAATCAGCCCCTTCCCTACCCCTCGTTTCTCCCCCTTCCCTTTGCTTTGTGGCTAATTTCAACTTCCCGTCGCCGAGAACGGAAATCTAAGAAGCTACACAGCAAAAAAGAAGAGAAGGAGGCAAATTGAGTGAAATTATGATTAATTTGTGATAACAAAACGCATTTAAAATGCAATTAAGCACATTAATTGCAATTGCAGTCCGTTAACTGGTTGAGCAGGTGGCCAAAAAGGCAAATTGACAGATTGTGATAAATGCGCCAACGCAGTTGCAATATTTTCATGGCTTTTTGCATTTTCCCGTTTGCCATTTGCCGTTTGCCACTTTTCAGTTGGCAATTGAAGAGAAGAGAAAGTCTTTCACAAGCTAGGCTCTTGGCAATTTGTCAACACTCGCCCATTTGAAGAAGACATTTGTGACTACTCGTTGTTGTTGTTGTTAGTTGTTTTTGGCCATGTTTAAGCACTGGCAATAACACACTTTGCTAAGACCACTTTTCACATGTCACATTCAGAAATGAGTCTCTGTCGCTTTAAACTTTTAAGTCTGGAATTGACCTTGAGGCTGAACATTTGTTGAGTACAGGGACTTCCACAGTCGACTCGCTCGACCAAGTCTGGCACTGACCTTGAAACAATGAAACAACCTCTAGAGAACTCCATCTCCATCTGAGATTTGCATGCGATGTGCTGCCTCATTTCCAGTTGGCATTTTCTGCCTCGCTTCGCGGCTTCAATTCGCGTCATCATTATAACCGCACGCTGCGCCTGCGCCTCAATTACGTGCCACCGATTGCGGCGGCAGCTGCTGCACATGCCCTGGCATAATAATACCCTGTGAAGTGTGAAAGGGTAGAACGATTTTCCGCAAAATAATGTCCTCAGTCTGTCGGTTTATCGATTTTTAGTTCTAAGGCACTAAACCCAGGGTATCTTGTAGTCGAGTACTCACTACTACGGCTTAAATGTGGCAAATTGGCGTGGCACTGTGAAAAGTTGCCAAAATTGAGGCCTTGGATTTTGCACAACTGAATGGAAGCATGTTTCGACTGTGTGTGTGTGTGAGCGAGTGTGTGTAGGGGTGTATGTGCATCAGCATGACACTGCATAAGTTAGGTAAACGAGTGTCAACCCATAAGTATCGCCCACTATATGAATGTTTCTAGCAGTGATTTCAAAGATTTCTATATATTCCCAACTTTACTACAGTTTTTCCTTTACTTAGTTTAAGTCATAAAGTAAGAAGAAAATTAAAATAGCTTGGCTTAAGCTATTTATAACATGTAACGGTGTATCTTATCTGGCTAGAACATGCCACTTGTCATGCCCCATCAGTCATCAGTCAAGTGCACCTTGTGGCAACTGTCCAATATTTGTGTATGATTACAAGATCACAAGTGCAATAGTTTCTTTATATGCTCATAGTGTTCATTGTTCTCCGAGAGTTTTGCGGTCGAAAAGATACTGCGATTGGGGGTTATCAGGACGGCGAAAGAGCGCGAATTGCACTTAAATTGCATCCACGAGACAGACGTCAATCACTTTGCGTTGCTCAACTAATAAATGGCGAGCACACAGACACACACACACTGAGCTACTCTTAGTAGATTGAGATTAAAAGCACAAGCCGCTCGTTAGTCTGGAAATACTGTGTACTATATAAATATATATAAAGTAATGCTATTGTAGAACAGCTGCTTACCGACCTCAACCCCTTGACCTATCCAGCCGCACGCTAAATGGGTTTGATCTTTATCTGCGTGTTTATCTCCATGGTAATGTGTGTGTAGGTTGAGAGTAGCCGGGACAAATGCTGACAGGTGATTTACTTAATTAAGAGATCGAGCAAAGCAAACAAACAGTGAAAGTCAGAGCACAGATTAGTACACTGTTAAAAGTACCTACTATATAAACTATCTCTCTATTAATAGTAACTCTCCACAAGTCTCCAAATCTTCAAATTTCAAGTACTTTTAACTGACTCAACGTTCTTCAGGTGCGTCAGGTGCTCGCATTGCTGATGTCACAGTCCCACGTAAATTGCCGTGTTTGAACTTAAAAACTTATCAATAAAATATAAAAAACAGAAAGAAAAAAATAGCAAAAGAATTATTAATTGGCAGAGCTAAGATAATGTCGTCAATTCCCTATGCTTAAAGCGATAACAAATCTAATCATGATAACGGTTATCGATAGTCACGCCTCTAGGAGCAGAAGCAACAGCAACGGAAACAGGGAGAGTTACGAAAATAGAGCGAGTGAGCAAATGACGTAACGTGTGTTCAAAGCTCATGGAACAAGCTAGATACAAGCTATTAGTTGGCCAGAATTCGTTGACGGTTAAGTTTGGTAGCAGCCATTCTCCTACACAAATTAAAATCACCTATTATTTTTACTAACAAAATTTATTTCTTTTCTTTGCAGATTATAACGGAGTCAGCCTTGTGATCAATCCATTCCCTAGCCATGGAGCGCTCTACCCTGCCAGTTTTTATGGCCTTGATCCTGTCCGTGCTGCTCTGCGTGTGTGCAGTCAATGCCTCCCCCGCACCCGCTGCCACCGCCGCCTATTTCTGTCCCGAGGACTGCGCATGCAACCTCTCGCAGCACACCCACAAGCCGATGCTGCACGCTAGGTGCAACAGCACGAACGGCCTGAAGTTTTCGGAGACGCCACTGCCCGCCACGATCCCGGTGCATTCCGTGGATATGTCCTACTTGGGACTGACACGAGTGGGCACTGTTCTGGAAATGCTGCCCAATGTGACCTCAGTGGACTTTTCACACAATGAAATCCACGAGCTGGGGCATTTAAGCAGACGAATTAAGAAACTGAATTTGAAACACAATCGTTTGACTTCGGCTAAACTGCTGAAATTGCCACAGCATTTGCAGGTGCTTAATCTGCAACACAATGACATCACGTATCTGCCCATTGAGCTGACCCATTTGCATCATTTGGAGCAACTTGAGTTGGGCCACAATGCCATTAACTGTTCTTGCGGCACGTTGGAGGTGCGCGATTGGTTGCAGGAGCAGCATGTGTACATGGAACAACCTGTGGTCTGTCACCTGCCCGCAGAGGCAAGTGGCAAGTCCTGGCTGCAACTCAGGCGTGTGGAGGTCTGCCAAAAGGAAAAAAACGGCTGGTATTCCTCAGACTTTGATGAGAACGAGCTGATGATGGGCGATCAGCCTGCAGCGGAAGACGAAGTGGACGAGCTAGGCAAGGATTACTTGGTAATCAACGGCAAGAAGTCCGCCAGGTCTGTGGAACCAGCACCACCAATTGTGAACGATGTAGAAGGCTCTGGGGATTTAACCGAAACCAATATGGAATTGACTATGGCCAAGGAATCGTCGGAGAAATCGACGGAAAATTCCTCAGAGTCAGCCAAGGAGGAGCAACTCGCAGACCATGTGCAGCAGGATGAGGAGGACAACGATGAGGGA
This sequence comes from Drosophila dunni, assembly GCA_018152125.1. NCBI lineage: Eukaryota > Metazoa > Arthropoda > Insecta > Diptera > Drosophilidae > Drosophila > Drosophila dunni. The sequence continues at coordinate 21,421,406 of JAECXC010000339.1, read as the reverse complement.
TCCGGCAGTGGTGGTGGCTTCTATGCAGTACCAATGCTTGTTCATGAGACCGCCAACGTCGATGACTTCGAGCCACCAGAATCGAACGAAGCTTCAAAGGAATCCGATCAAAAACATAACGACGATGACGACGACACCTTCGACAACAAGCCCGTGGAGCAGCCAGCTACTCCATCGGCGACAATCTTCAAGAACATGGGCATCTTTGGAGATGGCGCTGAGGAGCCATCACCTGTCAGCGAGGAAGTCATTGTGCCTGAGGAGCAACCCAAACTGGACAGTGAAGCCGGAGCTGCTGCTGGAACTGGAACTGCCGCAGATGTAGTTACTGATGGCCCTCTGCTGGACGAAAAGGCATCTGATGACATCTTGTCCGCTAAAATAGGCAAAAAGGATGACAGCAACGCAATTTACTTCCTACTGGGAGTTATTGCCCTGATAGTTCTGGGACTCATTCTCTTCGTGGCCATCAAACGCTGCAAGTACAACAACAATGCGGCGGCCCGTGACGCTGAGGCTCAACGTCAAACCGAACTCCTGGACATGGACAAGAAGAATCTGGGCAAACCACTGGCGCGCAACGGACACGAGCACTCGCCGCTCATTGGGGAGAAATCGAAGCTTGACGAGGCACAGATTGTGAATGGAAACGGCAAGAAGGCCTACGACAGCAAGGATGGGGCAGGACAGCAACCGCTCTTGAATGGCAATGGTACGGTCAACGGTGACACTGGCAAGGATGTGCCTACCATTAATGAGCCTAACGGAGGAGAGCCAGCTGCACACGAATATTATCCGATCACACCCCGCTACCCCACTCCTCAGTCACCCCGAGCATCCAAGTACGCCCAGCATCCGCAGGGCGCTGGAGTCGAGCAGAACAATAACAATGAACCCGATGGCAGCTTCCTGCCCTCCTCTCCCAAGTCCGGACGATACTCGCCGGTCTACTCGCCAGAGACAGGACGCGTCAAGATCAAGCTGACGGAGACGCCAAAGCCCAAGACCCCCATGCTGGTTACACGTAGTAAATCCAATGCCGGGGACATTATCACAACACCCATCCAGGGAGGAGGCGGCTATCTGGAGCCGACACACCAGGTGTCAGTGGGAGGTCCAAACGGGTTTGCTGGCCATTGATTTTCGAAGCCAATCCCGAAAGCAAACCCAGACCCAATCCCAATTGTAGACAGAGACAGAGAGACGGACAAGTGCCAAGTTAGCAGCGATAATAACAGCGACAGCAGCGATAAAAGCGATAACAGCCCTTTCTTGAGCTTAGCTTAGAGTGGCCGATGGAAGAACACAACAACAGCAAACTATTCGATTTAAGCTACCACTCCCCTCTTAAATATACATATACATATGTAACCATTGTAGTATAGAAATAAGTAAATTAATTATACTTAAGCATAAATCTAGTTTAATACCAAAGTTATAAATATCTTAATGTAAATTTCCAACCAATGTGAAATACAAAAGGGATCAACACTTTGTGAAACTCTATGCCTCTCGCCTTCTCCTCTTCCGTTTTGCTCCATCTCCCTCTTTTGGTGCACCCTTCAGTCTGCATTTGCATGTGATGTACTCACGCACACACACGCACACACCATTACTTACATACATACTTATGTGAATTTTTTATATAAATCCGTAATGTATAATATTTAAGCTCTATTCTCTTGTGAAATTATACTATGTGTTACTTTACGTGTGAATGACTCTTCGCTTCATCTTAAGCCTATCAATAAAAATAAAAACAAACGACAAGAAATAAAAATAAAACAAACAAAAATCAATTATAAACTCTCAGCACTTATCCAATACAATAACTTACTGCAGTGGTTTGAGTGCCAGCTAGTGCGAGCTTTCACTTTTAGTGTGTCTTTGCTAAGCAACTCAAAGCACTTTTGTGAGCTATGGTTCTTGTCTGTGTTATGGCCACAGTGATGGCAAGAATAATTGTCTACGTTTATATGAGTTATTTAAATAAAATTTGTGATATGGAAATAATGCAAATATTTTCTTCCTTTGCAGGTCTCTCCAACGGTTCACGTCGTTGCTAAAGTACCTAAAACACAATGGTAAACTGTCAAATGGTTCCTACCTGAGCTGTGACTACAGCGGTGGCGCGAATAAAACACTGAAATAATTGGGTACACTTTAAGGTACGACTTTTACACGATTAAGTTTAAATAGGTCTTAAGAGTTATGTACAATATAGTTTAAGTAGTTAAAATAAAATTGTTTTGTTGTCGTTTTGGTTATCTAAAATAGAGTTTCCCGCATGGGCTTGTGCACTTGGACCCGGCCCTCTTCCTCGCTGGATGAATTTTCTTTGGCTGCAGCTGCAGCACTGAAATTTCCGCTGACTCGTCTACTAGCCGAATTCTTGCGCTTCTTACGCCTGCCCTGCTCCAGGTCCATCTCGGCACCTGAAGTAGACAGATTTGATCGATTTTCATCATCTGCCAATGAGACAATGTCCTGTTCGGCCAGTTCCTGAAAATCGCTGGCAATGGTGGACGTGGAAGGCACCTTTTTAAAGTAATCCTCCACGGCCGGAGCTAGGGGACTCTGCTGCATAGAGTACACCTGAGCGTTCACCTTCATGGTCATGACTGGCGTCTTGGGTTTCCGCTTGGCAAAGGGACTACCGGGTTTGCTGCCCAGATCCTCATACTCGGGATCGGTAAGGAATTCGACGCTGTCGGCTATCATGTTCGCCCGTTTGAAAGGCGGTATTTCGGCTATCTTTGGCTTACGCTTCGTATACGGACTATTCTCGTAGCTCTGGAAATTGCCAATCTGTTCGGCACTCTGAAGATTCTGCGTCTTCAGATGGGCAGCGGGAAACCGAGAATCCTCAATGCTGAATCTTCGACTACCCGACTGAGTATTGTACTCCATGCGACCAGTGCGTCGATAGGGTCCATACTGTGCTGTACGCTCCTTGGCACGATTCGAGAGCATCTCCACGCTGCGGAACCTCTGGCGGTTATCCAGCTGCAAATCCTCATCACCGGCAGATTGGTCTTCGTCTGCCTGTGTCTGAGAACGTCGCAGCTGCTTTCGTGCCCGCTCCGTGACGGTCAAGTCCACCATCGATTTGGCAGGTCGCTCCAACTTGGGCATGAGCAGGGCATCCTCGTAAGAGGGCAGCAAACTAATCTCCTGCTCTTGCTGCTGGGTTGTTGTCGAATCTTCACGCAGCATTCGATCATTGAGATCTCGTCTAGAGGAAGAAACGTTTTAATAGCTGAATAAGGATTCTATGTTTTGGAGGACTTACATGCGACGCAGTTCATCATGATTTGCATCATACTCCCTGCGGTTGGTGCGTTCCTTCTGCTGCCGCATTACTTTCTTGCAACAGAAATACATCAGGGCCAATAGACCAAAGCCCAATAAACACAGCATTATCGATGACCAGACCTTTTCCCCTTTCGCACTGTGAGTACTCGCTGTCCAGTCCGTGATGCAAGCATAATCCCACATCTTTCCATAGTAGGTTGGCGGTGATCCACAGCGCAGGTGGTAACGATCCTTGATCTGTGGAAGTTGTTAATTTTAGAAGAATTATTTAACTTAAGTTCAATTCAGTTCACTCACCTTCGTTGGTTTGGCTGTGAGAAAGTCGTAGAATGCTAGGAACACTGGATCTTGGCATTCGCATATCCACGGATTGTCACCCAGCCAGATTTGATCCAGGAACTTGTTTCCCCGGAAATAAGAAGGAGGTATTGGATTGGTCAAACGATTTCCATTCAAATGCAAATCGGCAAGCTCTGGAAAGCCGCGGAAAGTATTATTCCGTATAGTGGAAAGCCTGGGAAAGGAAGAATTCAAATGTTGCTCACAAAATCAGACAAGACAATTCACCTGCAGTTGGCCAAATTCAGATACTGCAGAGTTTCGGAATGCATTTGATTGGGAATATCGCTGATCAGATTGTTGGACAGATCCAACCGCTGTATGACCGACAGACCCGAAAAGGCAGTACTTTCGACTGTGGCTATCTCGCACCAGCTCATGTCAATGGTTCGCACGGAGTTGGAGACGATCTTGGTCAGCTTCTGGATGAAGTTACGACTCAAATTGAGTTCCATGAGCACGTCATTGCCCCGTATTAGGTTTCGATCTAGAAAGGCAATCTCATTGAAGGCTAAGTTCAGATGTTTGAGTCTTTTCAGTGGACTGAACGCATCGTTTCCAATCAGACGCAGGACATTCTCGGACAAATCCACCAATTCCAGCATAGTATTATTCGCAAAGGTGCGTATATCAACCGACCTGAGGAGATTGCCCCGCAAACGAACCTCCGTGAGGGCGGGAAGACCGCTGAGATCAATCTCATCGAGGTTACAATAGGACGCGTCCAAGCTCCGCAGCTCGGGAGCAAAGATAAAATGCTCCTGCAGATCGGTGTTACGCGATAGATTAAGTGCCTCCAGGTAAGGTACTGCCTCAAAAAAGGTGGAACTAATTTGCTGCAGGCTGCAGTTGCTGAGATCCATTTTCCTTACGCTTCCGTAGGGAAAATGTGTCAGTTGCTTCAACGGATTATCGGCCAAGGACAGGAGTTCCAGGTTCGGCAAATGATTGACCTGAAGACTGGTGCCCACGAAGCTGATCTGAGCCCCTGAGATGTCCAGCTCGGTGAGGGTTTCGCTTGCCAGTTGTTGGCTAACATCGGAGCCGCCAAAGCCACCCAAACGATTCCCACCGAGACTAAGGCGCTTTAAACTTGGCGCGTACTTAAAGGCCTCATTGGGGTGTAAGTCTGCCCAGCTGGTTATGGAGTTGTTGGCCAAGAGCAAGGTACGCAGCGCTGTGAAGCCGACTAGAGCATCTGCAGGCAGAGTATCCAATTTATTGTCGGACAAATCCAGATACAACAGCGAATCAATCTCTGCGTACTTTCGCGGGAAGGTATGGAATCGATTGCCTGACAAGTCTAGATGTTCCACGGGAGCGTCGTCGAAGTTGGGAAAGTCGCTCAGTCCGCGGTGGGAGCAGTTCACATACAAGCTGTCGACTACCCAGCTGCACTTGCAGGAAGGGGGACAGTCCACAGCGGAGGTTTGATCAGTCAGCACTCCTAGGAGGAGGATAAGAGCAGGCGGAAGCCAGCGCAGCCCCCTCAGCTGGGCCATGCCTGTAAAACAGGGTAAGAATGCATGAAATACGTATACGAATACAGATTAAATGTTGTAGTTATACTTTTCTATCTAAGACCTGAGTAGTTTCCAGTTAGATGTTGAGCTTAGCTCAGGTATTTTGCATATATATTTTAGTACTTAGTGAGTTGAGTGAATTCCAAAATCTGTTTCGAAATCAGCTGTGACGCTCTATTGCGTTGTCCCCTTTGGTTTGCCTTCGGTTCAGTTCGTTTATTGCGCATGCATTTTATTAGGTCTTATCACTATCTATACATACACCCCGTAAGCGAAGAGAGTGCAGAGTCTATTACATTTGTCAGAAAATAAATTGCACGTTGCAGGCCCCTTAAAGTCTATAATCTTGAACAGCATCAACAGTCGATCGCTTCGATTGCACTTGATCTGCCTTAGTAGTGACTATTTAATGACGTCACTTGTGGAATTTACTCACCTGCTTCAGTTATTTGTTGTGGTTTCTGTAGGCCCGAAGCGACACACAGCTCCAGGTCTTATCTTATCGATATTGTTGGGTATTCGTGGTTGGGGAAGTCGAAATTAGAGCAGCAAACGCCAAGCAGAAACACTCATTTAACCAATTATTATTACCAATGTAATTGTTAAGTTCTTTGGTTTAATGAAAGCAGACTAAATTAGTTATAAGTTTGTCATTTAAGCATCTTTATTGGTGTTAGTTACGTCCTTGTAGGAAAACTCTACATTTTACTTATGGGAAATCAATTGCACTTGCGCGATCCAAATGCGATGTTTCTTCAATGTCGCCTAATACTGACTGAATGAAAATTACTCACCTGCCGCTACACGAAGCGATTCACGCTGATAAGATAAGCCACTGATAAGCCATTGATAAGGTTTTATTGCCTCCAGTGTTGGACAATGGCCGCAGCGTCTCTATGACCGTGTTGTACAGTCAGTTAAATCAGTATCAATAACTATGCACCTAAATCTTCTCACTAGCTCAAATGCACTTCAAGCGAAATCGGTTTTGATTTTGATTTTATATTTTTAGATTTTATTTGTTGCATACTTTTAAGCGGTGTTGAAAACTCGATTCAATTTTGACAAAGTTCGGACTGTTCAGCGTTAACTTAATAATGCCAAGGTGTTAGTATATACTTGAACAATAAGAATGACACATGAGCTCTACCACTATTTCACGGATGCAATCTTAAAGTAGGGGGCTCGAAGGATGGGGCAACAGAGAGCAGACACCTTTTAAACGGATTTGTTGTAATGAAGCGTGCACAAAACAGACACGACGGGTTCGCTCAGACAGCGTGATAGAGATAAAGATGCAGTGGGAAGTGAAAACCCGGACAGAAGTCAGCGTAGCCTTAACCGTAACCGTAACCACAACAGGAGCATTAACATTAACAGTGGCACAACAGCAACAATAACGAAATAACAACAAACAACAAACAAAACTGACGTGTTGACAGCAGCAAATTTGTATTGAAGTGTTGCTGACAGCACAAGGGCGAGAGGGAGTCGGGGGAAGGGGAGTGACAGGGCTGGGGATGAAAATGTCACGAAATAAAAATTGTCACAGGAAGAAGTTTGTTTGCTTCTTTTACCGTCTGAATGTGCGCACTTGATTAAGATTCGGTTACTTAATCACCTTCAAAGTATTTTTTAAAAATCAGACTGTTCTTTAACTATTTGCTGGTGGGACTTGGCTTTTTTATTGCTGATTCAGAGTTCTTGGCTCTTCAAAAGTCAGCACCAGCATTACAGTTCGCGAAGGAAACCCCTGATAAGCTTGACAGGATGTGTAGCAACAGACCAGCGTGCCCTGCCCTTCCCACACTCCCATCAGTCTCCCACCACGCCCTCTTCTCCCCCCGCTCTGTTTCCAGCTTAAACTATTGAAAACGCTTTTGAATTCTATCAGAATTCTGAGTTGAAGCGACAAATTCTGTTGTCCTGGCAGCAGGGATAACTTGCCAGGATAATGAGCAGTGGCAGGGGCAGCGGAGGCGTTGATAAGGGGGTGTGGCAGGGTCAGGCGTACGCATCTTTGACGCTTTAATGAAGCGCAGCGACTTTGTTGCCAGAGATTCGAATTGTGTGGAGGGAGGGGCAGTCAGGGTGGGATGGGGGATCCTTGAGAGGGGATAATTAGCGGCTCGTTCAATGCAAAGTCAGCGATGTCCTTTACGCAAAGATTGGCTGGGAATTCGCACAGTTGGAATCACAAGTTAATGCCTCTCTCTGTCTCTGTGTGTCTGTGTGTGTGTGTCCCTGAGTGTGTGTGTGCCTTTGTTAATGGATTGATTTTGAATTTTCGCTCTCATCTAATCTGGGCGTGAGTTCGCTTTTTGCCGTTCTTAACTTGGCTTTTATGGCCAATTTCTGGCTGCTTTTTAATAAGAAAAGAAGTGCTTTTTATTTATTTTTGGGTTTTCTTTTGCTTTTTGCCACTGCTGCGTCTGCTTCCTCTTTCTTTTTTATGGCACTACTTAGGAAAAGCCGCACAGCCACCCCCGCACCCCTCACCCACTGTGACCACTCTGCTGCAGAGGGCAGAGTGCAGCCAAAGTTTTGACAGCAGCGGTTTTCAGAGATAAGCGCCATCACATGCCCCACCCCTCACCCTGGCACTCCCACTTGCCACAGGCTGTGGCACAATTCGCTGAGAAGCGAATGCGATAAAGCAAATTGTCAGTTAAAGATGTCCAGGTGAGCTGGCATCAACGGAACTCACCTGGCCATGACAATTGCCACTGACTTCTTGGCCAAGAACCCGCGATAGCTTAGCACAGAGTTGTTAACACACACACACACACCGACGCTCTCCAGTGTGTGTGGCGATGCCATAAAGATAGGCGCTGAGGCCACATAACGAGACCTTCTAATCGACATCGTTTCAAGGCTTTGATTATTTTTATTTCTATTTTTATTGTTATGCCCTGGCCCCTTGAAGTATGCTACAAATTAGGTTTTCTCGGCCTTTGGCTGAGGGGTGGGTAGCAGAGGAACTGAGGGGACTGAGCAGGGGCAGAAAACAATTTACTTCTATCTGCACGGCGATACGTCACACACAGCAGAGCGGCAGTAAGGAGGCGTCTCTCTTTCTCCCTCTCTACACACACACTCACATCTGCATACACTGAAGAAAATAAAATCCTGCTAAAATTAATCTGCAAAAGTCTTGACTTAACTGTGACTGTGACTGCGACTGCGGCTCTAGACGGTGACTTTAATTAGCGAAGTCTCTGGAATGCTAGCAGAGTCTTCTTCCTTTTGGCCAACTTACCGTGGCTTCTTCCTTTTGGCCCAGTTCAAAGCAGCTTAGCAAATATCTTAAATAGCAATAAATTTCGATTTTGGCCCGTTTAAATGCTTTATGAATTATGAGCTTAGAAGCAGTCACCCCTTAGTCACCCCACCCCCTGCCCTTCTCCTCTCACACCCCTGCCCACTCCACCATTCGATGTACACCCCATTCTGGCTGTCAAAGGGGGTGTAGCATGCAGCAGCGTGCACCTTGAGCAATTTCCACGTTACAGCAAAAGTTTCCACCTCCCCTGACCCCTACCCCTTCCCCTTAGCCCAATCCTCTGCTTCTTCCAAATATGACAGCATCGCAAAGATTTAGACAAAGTCCCGTTCTCGTATTTCCCACTGATAGCGCGAGTGCCAAGCGTTCCAACCCCTGCTCCTGTCACACGAAGGGGGTAAAGGAGGTGGGGAAGGGAGTGGGGCAGGGGAAGGGGGCAATTCTCAGCGATTTAAGCATTTAAACATTTTTAAGATGCGGCTAGCGAGCAGCACCAAAGAAAATGCCTTCATTTTCCGACTTCGACTTTGACTCCCACTCCTTTTGCCATTTCCCCTTTGCATCTTCAGCTCTACCCGCAATCCTTTCGTCCTTGCGTCCTGGCAACACAGAGGCTCAACGCCATAAATCAATTCGTATTAGTTTTATGAAATGTGTACCTGTGGTGTGCACACACAACTGCGGGTGTGTGAGTTCCACAGTTTATGCGCTGGAACCCAGCGTTAAATCAGGAAAGCTGATTCCTGATCAACGTGCAGCCCAAAAAGCAAGCGGTAGAGCAGTGACAGTAGGTTAATATATAAAAGTATTGGCAGGAGGAACAGAAAGAAGTAGGAAGGTATGTCCTTTTAGACTCTAAGACCATCTTTTTTTTCAGTGTACGTAGTTCTTCATTGAAACTAGCGCATAAACTTTGTAGCTGTGGCCGATTTAATGAGTAAATCTTTTTCTGGGGCGACTTCGAAGAAAATCAGCAGAAAACGTAGCCAATTAAAGAGCATAGAAAAGTCAAGAGGTAGTGGAAGAGGACTTGGACTTAAACTTGGCATAATTCATGTCCTTGAGCCAGAGACACACTCACACACACACACAGACAGCATGCATATTCATTGCACACTCGTTGCTAAAAGCCAACGATTTTCCGACTTTTCGCGTTCTTTTCTCGCAGTTTTTGAGTTTTTCGGCATTTGCATAAATCTTTGGCCAGAATCATAACATTTCTTGGCCGCGCTAAGGGTGCGCAGGGGGTGGGGAGGGGTTGCCTTACTTGGACTATGAATATTTAATGGAACTTTTGAATTATCGCCTGACAATGGGATTATCATTTTTACACTGCTCGACAGGACACGCAGGACAAAAGGACCAGCGGAGAAAGTAGAAACCGCAAGCAGAAAGAGCACAGGACACACCTTAGTGGTAGCTAAGCCAAATGGCCGGAGAATCCGAATGAATCCCCGGGGGGTAATTCCCCGTTCGCCATAATTATCATCGTAAATTATGCTAGCTGTGGAAAAGCGTACACTGAGAAAAACATAGGCTGGAAATGAGACACTGAAACAAATGAATATTTGATTTGCCTTATAGTTTCTTACAGTGTTAGGAAAGTTTCTGGACTTTATGAAAATGAATTGAGATCGAGCTGAGAATGAAATGTGAATTTGAATTCACAATTTACAATTCACAATTGATTTAAATAGTCGCGCCTCCATTAGTGGAACAGAGCAGAGCAGAGTAGTAAATCAAAGCATTTTCCAATCTACGTGTCTTGCTGGCTTTTCCCGCTTACTCATCTCCCCCTCCACGCCCTCTCCCCGCCCACTTTCCCTGGCTTTTGGGCAATAATCTGCAGCGCCGAGTGTCATAAATAATAATTAAACAACTCGCGTTGTTAAGTCTTTTTATTACGGCCAAAAACGCGCCCAAGACAAACGACAGTTGGATGGGAAAGGGGCGGCGGTGGCTTCAGAGGCGTGCCAGTGTGCCTGTGGTGGGCGTGTGCAGGATAAGATGCCCTTCTTCTGCCAAAAGGAGCAGCACTACTCCTGCAGGAGCTGGTGCTCGGCTGAGGGGAAGGCTTAGAGTTTGGTAGCATGTGCGAGCTTTGGACACTTCCCCCTTTCCCTTCCCGACACCCCTCCCCTCGACTCCCATGTCACATCTCCCAGCACCCGTAGGACGCACAATTTTCCACGCAGCCACTTTTCCTGTAGCTGCCAACACATGAGATCGCTGCTTGGCCCAGACATGGAAAGCAGCGTCTGAGCGGCACACACACATGAGGAATACCCCTAATACATAGCAGAGCAGCGCAGCACCCTCGACAGGTGGGAGAGTTTCCTGTCCCACTTGATGCAGGATGTTAAGACGTAATTAAGAAAATAAATAATAATCGCCCGATGCCAGAGCAGCCATGGACACAAGGGAAGGGGGAAATGGGACGATGGAAGGATTTCCCACTCCGACGAACGTGAGCCCTGTGTGTCCTGTGAGTCCTGCGTGTATGTGTGTGTGTGTGTGTGCTACTTAAGCCCAGGATGTCAGACACTTGTAAAATATCTTAACTAGCCCAGAAAGCGACTGTTTGTATTTGGAAAATCTTATCAAGGCTGTGGAAAACCTTCAGCAGCAAGAATTATTATCATTTGATGGTACACTCTTCTACCTCGGACAGAGGAGTAAAGTCAGCTAGAAAAAGGGTCCAACGTTGCTAGAAACTGCTTAAAGTTTACTTAATACGGTTAAGAAATTTATCTACAATATTTGCAATTTTTAATACAATATCTTAAAAGATTATACTTACATATAAACCATATATTAATCAATTGTTTAATCATTTTTTATCTATCTATTTTCAGGTCCTCATTCTTCCATTATTTTCTTCAATAATTTAAGGATATTCTTAATTTTATTACATCACAATTTGCTCAAATTTAAATTCTAAATGCTAAATATTATTTTGAGTAAGAAATGGGTTATATTAAGCCAATTTGTTTATATTAAATCGAATGTATGTATGTATAGGCATAATGCTAAGAAACCACTGAAAAAACTGTTTAACTAAAAATATTTGTTAAAATTTAACAATAGGATTTTAAGAATAAAATTTGAAATTTTTAAATTTGAAATAAAACGTATTTGTTTTATTTTGAAATATAACGTATTTTTTTTTTTTTGAAATACAACGTATTTTTAATTTTTTAATTTAAAATATAACGTATGTTTCATTTCATGGGGTTGGGCGGGGGGTGGCGGGAATGCTGTGAGCTGCTGCGCTCGTCAACAGCTAAAATTTCAGCCGATTTACCAGGCGAACATAATTTAAAAGAAGTCGCCATGCACACAAGTACGCAGAATTTAGTTGCATACTTTTAGGCAGAAACTTAAATTTTAAATGATACCCGCCAGTTTATTCGAAAGGAAAATCGTTAAAAATAAAAGTAACAAGAAGTCGCATACACACAATTACGCAAAATTTAGCTGCATACTTTTAGGCATCAACTTAATTATTAAATGATTCCTACGAGTTTATTGGAAAGGAAATCGTCTCAAATAAAAGGAACAAGTAAACAAATAAAGATTTGATGTAATTCTTCTGGATGTTTTCTATTATGTTTGCTGATTTCTAAGGACATTTTTCATTAGCTAAGTTCCATGTTAACTCAGAACGGGACTAAGAAAAACGGCGGAAAGTTGAGGACGTTGAGAAGCTAGAGGGAAAAGCGAATGTCACAAATCAAAGCGGAATTATTATTACTTATGAGCATTTAATTGGACTTGAGTTTATTCATTTGAGTTTCGCTTTGTTTTTGTTTGTTTGTGTTCCGTGCACACTCAATTTGGCAAATGAGTGCATCTGCCGCGGGCCCAGAGCCACCGCCACAACAACCACCGCAGTAACAACCACAACAACAACTTAAACTAGAACTGGAACCACCGCCAACTATTTGGCTCATTAGTTTTATTGCTGCGCATATCAGTCAAAGCCGCAAAACTATTTATGTGGTAAAAGCAGCGGACAGTGCCACGCCCGCACCCCTCGGCTGTGCTGTCCTCGTCGTGATTGCAGACCCTGTACAGGACAAGTACAAAGAATCTCCTCAATGTCGTAATTATACAGACTCTTCTTCAACAGCTCATGAGTACAGGGTCTCTAACAGTCGAGAGCACCCGAAGCTAGTCCTTCCGTTGACTCAAGGATGTCCTTTTCTTTCCCAGCTGCAATTCGTTTGGCTCTGAGCTCCTTTTGCGCACTTGTTTTGTGTGTGTTTTGCCAGGACATTAATTGCCCAAAAATAAGTTGTCCTTCCGAAATGTTCTTCTTTATGTCCTTTTAATGAATTGGCCGCTATCCTTTTGGCATTTGCTCAGTTGCATTGCCACCAACTCAATGGTAAATCACAAAGAACACAGAACAAGAGACTCGACTTCTCAATCAAAGAAATTAAGTCCTTAGTCCTAATTGAGAGTCGAGAATCCTGTTGACCTGGCTTACAACCACTGCCACTGCCACTGCCAACTTCATTTCAGTTCATTTCGATTACAGTCTTCCTTTTTCTGTTGCCATTAAACTTTATTATGATTTAAAGTTTGGAAAAGTTTTTGAGACCACGATTTATGCATCGCACTTGCAAATTCCTCGGAAAAAAGTTGTTTTTTCGCGCACAGCAAGGACTAGGAAGTTGCACAGACCCAGGGAGACGGAGGGCAAAGCGGTGGAGAAACCCGTGAGCTCGGGAAAGCCGTAAAAGCGCAAGTACGCCGTAGTTAGCTATGCAAATGTTTTCGCAGATGTTTATGTATTTACTTTTAATGCCACTCGAAATAGCGGGAGCATGTACACAGTGTACACTGTACTGTACCTGTACTCTTCCTGCTCCTCCTCCACTCTCCTCACAGTCCCTGCACTTTCACACAGCAGCCAACCACAAGGCGCAGAAAATGTTAACAATTTTAATTAATGGATAAAGTTCTTCAGAATTCCACTTGACTCCTCCCAGCTACTCCCTCTCTCTCTCTCTCTCTCTCTCTTTCTCTTAGTTTGACTGTCTCCTTCTACCCACTTCCAGCAGTGGTCGAACTGCCGGAATTATTACTGGTTCCCAGGCATTTTAAGCATGTTTTACTTTGTCTAAATATTTATGCACCAAATCAAAGCATTGTTATGTCCAGCATTTCAAAGGATCCGTGGGAATTTCTCTACGTTTTCTCTGTGTTTGAAATTGATTAGAAAAAACTATGTGCAGTTGGTGGCAGTTACTTTCAAAGCCAAATACTCTGATTGCCAGAGAAGTGCGCAACAGTCGGTTTTATTAAATTCATAAATAAGAGCCCGTTAATATGGGAAGCCTAAAAAGGTGCTCATAAATTGTGGGACGCCATCTCTCCGCATCTCCTTTCCTTTCCCTCCTGCTCCTGTCCGTTTCTATTCCACATTTTTAATTTAAAAGTTTGCGATAACAAATGATGCACATCCCCGAGCACACACCACACACCCCCCCAGATATGTGTGTGTACTTAAAATAAGAAATAATGTTCACTGCTGATTTAGTAACCACACTGGCAGGACTTTCATCTATAGGAGAATACATGTGAGCACATGTGAAAGGAGAGGAAACGAAAAGAAAGAAATAACAAACGAAAGAAACGAAAAGAAACTTTGGAGCTAATAAATTGTATCATATCTCAGCGCTAATATACTCGCACTCTGCCGCTGCTTCAGTCGCCGTCGCCGTCGCCGTCGCCGTCGCCGCCTCCGTCGCTGCCTCTGACTTGTACTCGCCTGGACAGATAACTCATACGCCGGGTCGGCCGACAGCAATTCAAGCAATCGCTGTGCATGGCAAGAGGACAACATTTTCCACACTTTTCACAGTCTCCACATTTTCCGCATATGCATATTTATTCCCCTACGCTTATCAGCGACTAACAAAAATGAAAGAAATAAAGCAAAGCGACTTCGCTGGCATATGAGAAATTGCCAAACACATTACCGCACATTAGCCGCTATGAAGGGAAGGGAAGGCAGTGGAGGGGAAGTGTATAAGGGAGTGTAGCACACCTTGTGCTCACAGGACACAGGACAAAGAAATGTTTGTCTCTATAGAAAACAAGCTACGAAAGCTAACAAATAAAATTAAATTGTTTTATATTAAACTATGGGTAATTATTAAAAAATAAATCAAATACCATCACCATTCAAATTTAGATACCTTCTTTAAACTCTAATAGCTACAAGGTGAACTACACTCTTGACTTCTTCTTCCTGTTACGTGTTACCCCTTTATATATTCTATAGACTTTAAGCCGACGGTGAATTACCTGAGTTGGAACACATCGTGACAGTTTACTACGTGCTCAAGGCCACGGAAATATCAGCGGCTGATTGACAACAAATTGACACAAATCACAATTGGCCTTAAGTAATTAAGACTTGAGTTAATTTAGCCCAAATTTCAAAGTTCAAAAGTCCCAACAAAGTAAAAATTAGTTTCTTAAGTTTGACATTTAAAATTGTATTTATTTAATCATTTAATAATTGCTGGGAATACATATTATAGTATAATGTATATTTGTGTGTCTGTGTCTGTGTGTGTGTGTGTCTTGTAATAAGTATTTGATGTGTATTCATGCATTCAATAAATTACAAGTTAATTTAGTTTTAGTTTTGAATCTTATGAGCTTATTTAACTAGTGGAACAATTTATGAAACATTCTTCAAATGTAGCTATATAAAAGTGAATCTATTTTCTTAGTTGTTTCTTCCAAAATACACATTAAATTTCAAATGAATAGACTTAAAAGAGAAGCGAATATATCGAAAACTGTATCATATATGTGTAGGTATTAGATACCAGATTTATTAGATATAGAACGGAATCCATTCCAGATACTTTTATTGTTTATCAATTATCAATATGTTTTATGTTCTTAAACTCTTTATAGAAATACTACTCGTATGCTTAGCTGGAAAACGGTTAAAAATAAGGCAAAACGTTTACAAAACAAGGGATTACAAATCATATAAAAATACCCAATGCTCGTGCTATATATACCATATATCATATATGGACATTGACACATCGGATTGGCTTTCTTTGGTGACTCTGGTGACGCCTACTCAAATTTTAATTCAAATTGAAATAGTTAAACTTATTTAATCATAGAGTGTTTGATATATTTATAGTATGCATATTTGATTAGGTAGTTCTACAAGTTCAAGCTTATCGTACTAAGTCAAAATTAAATCACTAGCATTAGTGTTTCATTTTAGTGTTAGTTCGTCAATCTTTCATCTAATTTTTGCTAATTATTCCACGGCAATTGCCTAGCTTATCGAGGACTCAAACTGGGATAGAAACTGGGACTCTGTAATACTTAGGAAAGTGCGCTTTAATAGCATTGGGGAAATGTGTTATTCTCATATGGATTAATTTCTAAGTTTAGTTTAGTTTAGTTTAGTTGTAGCTGCCTTCATTGTGTTAGCCAAGTATTTACAATTGCTGCTTCATTTTGATTTCAGACTCCAGCGGGAAATAACCTTCTCTAGTCCCGCTCTTCATATTTGGGCACAAAGGAGCTCAAACCGCCGAGTTGACCGCACTGACTGTTGTCATAGAGCGACATCTTGAGCCGCTTGCACTTGGCCCTTCGGTTCTTGAACCAGAACTGCACGTTCTTGCTCTCCAGTCTCGGAAACTTTTGGCTGCACAGAGGAGAAGAGCAAACCAGGGAAGGAAGAGGTTATTTCTTTAGTAGGATCATAGGATACAAGGCAAGCAGAAAGGGTTTCTAGGTCTACTTACCGATAGGGCATGGTGTTGAGGTCCTCGGTGTACTTGAGGATCAGATTGTGCGAGGGATGCGTATTCATGGCGAACCACTGCTCCAGCTTGGGCACCTCGGTCACGGGATCGATGAATGTGCGATTGCGCTTCCTTCGCTCCTCATTCGAAATGCTCGACAGGTTGAGGCCTGCCCCGCCCATCAGGGCGTTGGGCTGCATGCCGGCGGCAGCGGCAGCAGCAGCAGCTGCATGATGCGCATGAGGATGTGCAGCAGCGGCCTGGCCAAAGGCCGGTATGTAGTGGCTCATGTACATGAAGGATTGCGAGAACATCGAGTTGGGCACCATCGGGAAGGGCAGCTGATCTTTGTGGGCCACCACGCCTCCCGCTAGCTCAGGGGAGGGCGAACGAAACTCGTCTAAATGGCTGGTGTCGTTCTCGTTGTCCTCATCGTCCTCATCCATGTCCAGATCATCGTCCTCCTCCTTCGGAGTGCTTCGCTTGGGCGTCGAGGTCGACTCTCCGCCCTCACCTCGCTCGTGGTGACCGCTGCTCTGCTGTGGGGTGTCGTTGTTGTTGTTGTGGTTGTTGCTGCTGTTGTTGTTGTTGTTGCAAGCGCTGCTGTTGCCGCTGGCATCGTCTACAGGCTCATTGGCATTGGGATTGGCATTGCAGTTGTCATTGGAGTTATCATTGTCGTTGTCGTTATCGTTGTCCTTGTCATGTGTCTCCGTCTGCTCACCCGTCGGCTTCTCGTCCCCGCGATCCATTCCCGCGCTTCCATTGGCCAGATCGCTGGCAGTGCTCTTGGCTCTCTGGGGCATCTGTGGCAACTGATCATCCTCATCCTCATCGTCTAGAAGAGGCGAGCTGCGATGCCGTTCGTGGGTGGTCAGCGACAGCGGCAACTGAGGCGTCGTAGGGCGACTGGGCTCCTCCTCCATCTCATCGGAGTGCTGCGACATGGTGTCTATGTCCTCCGACTTCAAGCTCATCGGACTCTTGAGATAGTCGTGGGACATGGACAAGTTACCCATGCTCAGGGGCTGACTACCCGCACTGCTGCTCGAGTTCTGGCCAAGCGGAGCGTGTTGGCCAAGATAGCCATTGATGGCCGCGTGGGACACACCCAGAGCACTCATCGCACTGCCCAAACTACCGCCCCGCATCTCGGCGCGCTTCTGAGCGGCGCGTGCGTTCTTGAACCAGTAGACCACGTTGTTCACATCGAGTGGTTTGCGTCCTCGTCGGGATTCCAGTGCGTTCAGTTGCACCACATATGTCTGGATCTGTTGGCGTGAAGGATGCGGATTCTCCTGGAACCACTTTTGGAGCTTGGGTAGCTCCATCTCGGGATCGAAGCTGGTGCGCATGCGAGTCTTCTGGTTGGGATACTGTCCTCCATGGGATGCCGCATGGTGGTGATGGTGCATCGAGGCGTGCATCGGATGCACCAGCATTGTGCCATGATGTCCACCCGCCTGTGCCTGACTCACAGCTGCATTCGGGTGGTGTCCCACCGCCGCCACCTCATTGGCCAGCAGCAAGGACTCCCGACTTCCCATCGCCCCTAGGGGATTAGCTGCGGCACTTGCTCCTGCGGCGGCAGCATGAGCCGCGGCTGCTGCGGCGGCTGCCATGGCCGTACCCACGGGAAAGTCCATTTCACTGGGCACCACCGGAACAGAGGTAGGTGCCGACATGAAGGGCAGCATCTTTGGCGTCATGGCGGACTGGGGAGAGAGCTGATTGGACCACCATTGGTCGAACTTGCGGCGCAGATCATCCGATATGTCTCCGCCCGGCAGAGCGTATGTGTTCTGATGGGAACTGCGGCAGATCTGGGAGAGCGTCACCTAAAAGAAGAAGAAATGTGGCCTTATGGGTTAGCACAGACTGGCAGAAAAATATCCTTATAAGAAGAAGAACTAAAAGAGTCCTACGAAGTACGACTTTCATTGGTATACTGTTCTACGCGTTATTTGTCATAGGAAACCGTGTGTAATGTGGTTGTCGCCAGTCATGTTAGCCTGGTCTAAGCCCTGGGCTGGTAAACTAAGCGGGTGTCATAAAAATCACAGTCTAAATGGAGAAGGTAATACGGGGGAGGGGTAGATAGGGGTACGGGTAAGGCCCTGAAGTGGACGGGATTTACTTAGCCATAAATGTGCGACTGACTCTGATTGCGACAGCTTCAAAATTGCCTATTACGATACCTGCTTCAGCCGTACAGAACAGAACAGAGACAGAAACAGAAACTGATACCAAATGCTGATATTAACTGACGCCTCAGTCAGTCAGTGAGCATGGGCGATAAATAGATAGTCCCTAGTCCCCAACATATACACACGAACACACATGTGTGTGTATGCTGATAGGCGACGACACACCAGCTTATGCGATTAAAATTGAATTTAATGTTCAGAAATAGAATCAAATTCATCGAATTCATCGAATTTCGACGGTAGCAGTGACAATTTACCCAAGTTTTTGGCTAGGTAAGCGGGCTAGGTTAGGGTTACGTAGGAGATGGGTGGGGCGAGGAGATTGAGGAATCTCTCTCTCTCTCCGTCTCCCTCTAAACCCCCTTCCTCGAATGGGCGGGTATTTAATAGATAATGTCTGTCGCTATCAGCTAAGGAGGCGCCCCAAATCACTTAAGCTGCTCGAAACACACGAACTGCGGTGTCTATCGGGATGAGGGAGTGGGGTGAAATGGAAGGGGTATCTGTGTGTTATAGACAACTAATTGTAAATAAAATGGGTTGAACGCAGGCGGGACGAGGGCAATTATTAAATTGATTTTCATATCGCGCCCCCTTTCGCAATTCTTGGAACACAGACGAACGGCCATAGACCATAGACCATAGAGCAGTTACCACTAACCACGAGACACTATGACCACAATCATCAGAATGTGTTTGTGTTATGAGCAGGGAATTATCATGTGATTAGAGCAAATACTCTGCTTATATTAATCAGGGCCCATATAAAATCAGTCGCAATATCAATTGAAGGGTATTTCGGTCGTGATTTCCCCCCGAACAACGATAGTGACGATACAACACACAGTGACAGACTGTGATTTGATTTATGGGACTAGGATTTAGCTGGACTTGTACTAGTATGTGGGTCATGTGCCCTCCGTTGCACCGATATCGATATCGTCCACAGTCTGCCTATCGTCTATCGTCGGATCCATGCCACGAGTTTGTCTATTTAAGACTATGATCTGCCCTCAATGACAGTCAGCACAACAATAACTTGGCCTAAGCAGTTAAACCACACAGTTTTTTATGCATTCCTTTATAAAGTACCCACTTAGAGAAAAAACTAAAATTATTTTTCAGTGCACGACTTTCTTTTTAAAGTTATCCCTAGCCCCTAATTCTGTTATCCCCATATTAATATTGTTAAGGGGTATAATTTGATAAGCCCTACAAACACACACACACACACACACATACAGGCACTCACACACACATATTGAGCTATTTGAAATCATCAGATAAGCGCAAAGCTGATTAAAATTGAAAACTATTGCAAAAAAGGATTAGTTAAGTGAACCAAAATAAATGAATTCGGCTTAAGAACATTTCTTTGTAGTCATTATCAAAACATTTTCAATGAATTTCATATGCAGACACTGGCAAGGCCAAGAGAGGGAAGGAGAAAGGGAGTGTAAAAGAGAAAGAAGGAAACATCATTGGCTGGTTATGGTTTTGGCCTTAAGAAGCCAACAACAAAGGTGGAAAGGGGTTTTGGTGGGCTGAGAAGGGTTAAACATACGCAAAACTTTGCGTATGTTGCCAACAGTTGGCTCTCTCTTTCCCGCTCTCTCTTACGGTCTCTGTCTGTATGCGTGTGTATACATGTCTATGCATGCGTTTATGCCTCAATTCACGCAAATTAGCGGTTTGGGTTTTTGAATTTGCTTTAACCCCTGCCACACAAAAGTCGGGTTTAGTTACGCCCTAACTAGGAACGGGGTGACGTCACAGGTTTGCAGGCAAACACTAGAAAATAGGCTGAAGGGGGACGGAGAGGCACAAGTTTTGGGAAACTCTTCAAGACGGGATAATAGCAGGCAGAGTGTGTGTGTGTGTGTGTGTGTGTGTGTGTGTGTTGTTGTGTGTCGTAAACCGCTTATGAATCATTATAGAATTTTGTCGTCTTAGTGCAAAATTTAGTGAGAGTTCAAAGCGAATGTCTAATTAGCTCAACGGTTACTCACCTCGTCCAAAGGACATCCCGTGGAGCGGAGTAGTCCGTGTGACTGCAGTACCAGGAGCTTGAGCAATTTGTCCTTGATCTCACCGAAGGGTGAGGTCTTCGGTCGGAGAATGACAATACGCAGGGTTATCACCGAGGTCAGTTCACCTACAATATCGCTAACCGGCACTGCCGGATTATCCGAGATCTTTTCCAGTGGAATCGGTTTCCAGTGCTTGATTATGAGGGAGCCTGTCGAGATGAGAAACAATTCATACAAAGTTATTAATATTTAAACCCTAAACTCATTTTAGAGCTGCTACACTCACCTCTAGCTGTATTCGCCACCTCCTGGGAATACCCGAGACGCTGCAGGGCCGTTTGGACTATTTCACTCCAGGGCGTGGCGGCTGCAATGATCACGTAGCTGTCGGTCTCGATGTTGGGCCGCCGTTTCCAGGGCTGGCGCGTGTCTATGGTCAGGGAGGCGTGCAGAGAGTGCACCGACTCCACTACACAGTGCAGTGGAAGCGATTTCGCTGAAAAGCACAAGGAAAAAACAAATTATTAGGGGCGTTTATAAATTTCTATTTTAATCAACATTTTCGCCAAGTGTTTTTCGAGTTTTCCCAACCGACCACTCTTGAAACTCCGCACTCCACACCTAATTAGCTGCACTCTGAATACCCTCTAAATGCTGATAGCTGCAGAAGTGTAGGCCTACTTACAAATAAAGTTAATTACCGATTCCGTGTTATCTTTCAAGTACAAAATATTTGATTTTCTAACGTTGATAATTTCATTTTAATGCCATTATTGATTTCAGTGTCTTTTAAGTTAACTTTGGATTTCTTAAAATTCTTTTTTGTCGGTATTTATTTTTAAAAAACTTAATGAATAGATTATCTCAAGAGTTTATTTGGAAATAATATAATTATTTATTTAGACGGCACTTATTTCAGAGACATTATTCAACTAATATAACACCAACAAAAAACTGATTCTTAAGGCATTGATGAGAACACAAACTCATCAAAGGTAACAAATTTGTTTATGCACTGCAAAAAATAGTAGATTTACGTGGTGCTTTAAATTGTTCACCTTTGCGCTGGCAACTCAAAACTAAAACAGAATTTTACAAGTGTAAACTCGAAGAAGAGACGAAAAGAAACATGCGTTGGGTGCAGCTAGGCAGCAAAAAAACACTTGCAGTTGTTGTTGCTGATCCCGAAAGAAGATAAGAAAGGAAATGCGAAAAACTGTTTGTGTAAGTTGTTTTGACATATGCTGCACACGCACACACATTAATGCATATGCGTATAAGGGGCATATGCAGTCGCCTGTCTGCTGGTCAGTGTGCACTCGCTTAGGGTATTTAGTAGTCCGCCTTGCAACTGTCTTAAATGCACTTTGCTGCTCTCCATTACTCTCCCCTCCACGTAGCTCTCTCACCATGTCTCTCTCTCTCTCACTCTCGGTTGCTGCTGCTAATCGGTTTAGAGCTCTATTTGGAACGCTTGAAATGGCGGCAAGTGCAAATCGGCAAATTAAAATAAGCAATTAAAACATATTTTATACATATTATGAAGCGTCCCTCACGCACATTGAGTGTTTAAATAAATTATTGCTTGCTGCGGTTAGCCACAAAATGGTTTTAGCCGCTTACCAGTCCCCTCCCACCTTCCCTCCCTCTCTCAGTCTCTTCCCCTGCTGTTAACAAGATTATGAATATGCATATAGAGCATGCTAAATTATTACTATTAATGAATAATAATTGCATGACTTCAAAATCGAGAGTGAATAGATTTTAGACCAAATCAGTCTGAGTGTGTGTGAGTGCATGTCGGTGCGAGTGTGTGTGCGTGTGAGTGCACTCAAATATGTAAATTTATCTATAATCAGAGTACTTCAAACACATCGAAATTATAAATTACCTAATGACCTTTTCTGGTCGAATTTTTGGCCAACAAATGATTGCCAACGGTTTTTTCTGATTTCTCTTTTTGTGTGTTATTTTATGCCCCATAACCAATTATGGCCAGCTTAAAAATAATTTACCAAAAATTCGCCAATCGCAGAAATTCTGCAAATGCGTTGCACCCGAAAATACCCAATCCAAAAGGGCTAAAGGGCAGAGGCAGAGGCAGAGAGAGGGCGGAGGGAGCAAGAGACAGAACCGACCAGGACTGAACGGGAAAGGCAAATAGGCTTAACGCCCGACGCTGGCCGTCATAATGGTATTATTAATTATTCCAATTATAAAAATTGTAAGCAGCAAGAGATTTTCGATTCCCGATTGTCGATTGCCGATTGTCGATTGTAGATTGGCATTTGGGCGCGTTTTAAATCGCCAGGAAAACGCGCCAAAAGTTCAGCACAATTATGAGCGGTTTCCATGCATGTACATGTGTGTGGGTGTGTGCGTATGTGTGTGTAAATCTTTTAATTGCCATGAAATCCGCATTGAGCATTAAAATTGAATAAATCAATTGTATGAACATATGTACGACAGCAACAATACAAAAAAACCATAATATTTTAAATAAAAGGAATAAAGTATTAAACAATTTATAATGCAGCTATAGAAAACCGTTTAAATCTGAAGCTGAAGTAGGAAAAACTTGGAAAACTCAAATTTAAACAGCTTTAAAGATTCGAAGCCTAAAGTTATTACTAAATATAAACTATAAAGTTATTAACAGTCTGGATAACTGACAGAATTTCCATTGTGTACTCAGTACCAACATCAGTAGGAGTCTCCCGATTCTACCACTATTTTAGCTGTCTTTAAAGCATATTTTAGTAAATCCAGGCTGCATATGTTGCCACACATTATGTATTTTTGCGTAATAAACGCAATTGCCAATTTCCTATAGCACGGAGAGAGCAGGGAGCGCAGAGAGATTCCCTCGAAATGGTGCAGAATTATGCAGACCGGTTTTGGCTTTGGCATTACGTATACGCATCGCAAATGGCGGATTTTTGGGGCCGCAAGGGAAACTGTTATTGGCTGCTGGGAGTGGCCAGAAAGACGGTGAGTTGGTGTGCGTGTGTGTCCAAAAAACAATGGAGGCAAAATGCGTATTGCAGCCGAATAATAAACTCATTAAATCCATTATCCTGGCCCACGATTTGGGGCTAAAACAAAAGCGGATTTCAGTTCGATGCATATGTGTATGTGCGTGAAAGGTGTGGGAGTGTGTGTGTGTGTGTGTGTGTGTGGAGGTGTGCGCTACGCTAATTGTTGCGTCGCTGAGTGCAGTTGATGCCAAAAGTATTCGCGGCATTATTCAACACTGTCTGTGTGAGAGGGAGGCGTTGCGTCAGGGGTGGTTTATAAATTCAGGGCTGTGCAGTCAGTGCAGCACTTAAGAGTGCCACAGACGATTATCCTTATTAGCATTATCAGTGGAAAAATAATCGAGACAGCGAGCGAACAAATTGAATTAAAAACGTTTGAGGCATTAAATCTCAGTCAGGCAGCGAAACCGACAGACAGACGGGCGGAGGGACAAAGAGACACAGAGACAGACAGGCAGTCTGAGAACCACAGTGAAATCCATTGAAACCACCCAAAAGCCATCCACATCCCTAAGCTGACAAACGATTTGTAATGAACTCTACTTGCATAGGCTTAGACGTCTTCTCTTGCTCTGTCTCAGTCCCCTTCTCCCCTTCTCCCGTCTCTCTTTCTCTCTTTCTGTCTCAGTCGCATCGTCAAGTTTTCTATTTTCCATTTCCCTGCGTCGCGGCTTAAGATTTATTAACCTGCGAGGTCGATAGCGTTGTCAACTCTGAAATTATCAATTGTCTAAAATCCGCCGACTGCGTTTTGCCTGAGCTGTGAATACCCTGTAAATTATAGTGGAAATGATGCTTATAGCTATTTACATGCGAAGAGGATACTCTGTGCAGGGTATTTAGCAGTCGACTACTCCCACTTCCCAAAGCTCTATGTTGATTACAGCATCGTCTCAGTTTCAGTTTCAGTTTCGGTTTCGGTTTTGACTGCAAAATGATTTGAGCATTTGGCTTATCGCAATCTGAATTGAAAGTTCAAATAAATGAATATTTTTTGAATATGATTTATTTTGCTTGTTAGTTGGCATCAGTTAAGCTCCTGGAAGTATGCAATGATTACGTAATGCCAAGAGGAGGCCAATTATAAAGACAGGCCACCCCAGGATTATAATCCTTAACAGTGCTCGATACCCTGTACTTTTGGGGTAGCCTAGATGGAATGCAGAGCTTGCCTCGACGTGCATCCCAAACGATAAGTCTTAAAAGTTGTGCATATAAACAACTATTTTTAAATGCCCCTAACTTCTAGTCTATAAGAGGTAGAAACACGAGAGTGACTGACAGTCGGTGTAACCCTACGCTAGACAGTCCCAACGAATACGAGTATTTAAATTTGATTCATTCAAATGGAGTAAAACCTAAAGCTCAATAAGTGTGTGCAAAGGAGCGTGAGTTGAGCTCGACTTTCTTCTGAGAAATTAACCAATTGGCTGACCACAATAACTTGGCCAACAACTGACTGCTGGCCAAACAAGGCTGGCAATAATTATGAAACGCCTACAACATCAAAACGACTTAATCCCCAACTAAGAAAACACACACAGAGCCAGACAACACACACACACACACACATGAGTTGGGAAGCGGCAAAGGGTTGGGAAAGCGAAGGAAAATTTAAGTGACTGCTGGCAAGGATTATGTAAGTTTACGGTTTAGTTTGCTTCACAGAATATCTTGGCAACAAATATTTGTAGTTCTGCTTTTTTTGACCACAGGCTGGGTGGTGAAGGGGCGGGGCGGGGAGGGGAGGGGAGTGCACATTTTTCGGGTGGACGAATAAATTGCGTATTGTGTTATTTATAAGAGAATGCTCATAATTTACTTATTAAAAGTGATTTGAGTGATTTGGGTATGAAAATTAAAATTTTACATAACAAAGTTTTAATAACCGTAAAGGCCATTTTAAGAGGGGCGGGGAAAGGGGGTGTGGCAGGGGGAAATGGAGCTGCTTAAGCCAAGTGAACTGTTTGAATTTGCTTATCAGTGGTTGACCATTGAAATGTTCGCCTTGGAGCACAGAAATCTTAAGGATTTTAAAGGACTTAAGTGTCAGGCATGTGTGTGCGTGTGTGTGTGTGTGTGTGTGTGTGAAAGTAAGAGTGACCGGAAATTAAGCAATAGTCTTAAGGAAATTGCCACAAGTTTTTTGGGTGCCAATTTGATGTCTTTTCTCAAACTTCTTAGCTGTGTACACACGTGTGTGTGTGTGTGTGTGTGTGGGTGTGTGCATTTTTATTTACACTTCAACTTAAGTCCTACTTAATTGCAAACTCTTTTTCGTAGAATTTTTAATGCATGCATTTTAATTTATAATGCCGAGCCAGCATCGGGGCTACTTAAGAACTTTCCTGACACACACACATGCACACATACACACACACATGTACCGTAACAATAGCAACGTCTTAAGCATCGTTTGCTGCCTCTCGCACCTTTCCTTCAGCTGCATATCCCTGTCTAAGTCCTGCCACTTGCTCCGAACTTCATCCTTAGTCCCCCCTTTCACCTCCCCTCTCTCCCCAGGACAATCACCTCGCTTGTCTTGCAACATGCAACAAAAGAAAACATATTAAGAAACGCCAGAAAATGAAAATCAACTTAAATGCCCCAAGCGAGGCTTTTGTGCCCTCGGAGGAACTGGAGGAGTGTGGGTATTAAAATTGTTTCAAGCCAAAAAGATGTGGAAAACAGTTTGTAAAGTGTTTGATTTGTATACCCTTTAAAATACTCTACTCTAGAGTAAATACATAAATGAATACTAAGTAAAACTAATGGAGTTTTCTTTGGTAGTACCACTGAGAAAATTAGCGATGAAAATCTTCGGGTCTGGCTTCGATTTCCAATTGTGGCACAATTTAGAGTCGATAACTTTTAAACACTCGCATGTAAGCGATCAATGAATCAGTCTGGCATCATTGTGTTTGTGTTGGGTGTGTGTGTTTGTTGTGTGTGTTTGCTGTGTGTATTTGTATTTTTCGAAAAGGGCTTTCTTTGGAAAACATGTTGAAACTTTTAAGCGGATTATAATTAATGCCGCTAGGCATTTTCTTTCTCTTATCGTTTTTGCTTTCGCGTTTAGCGCAACGCCCACTGCATTCCACACCCCCTCATGCCTACGCCCCGCCCCTTACTGCTAAGGCGGAGAGGGGTGGGGGTTAAGGTATGTCTGTGTTTCTGTGTCAGTAACAAATACATAACCGGAAATCAAGAAAATCTAAGCCACTTGTCCGCTTACCCCCTCTGCCTCCTCCCATCCTCCATCTCCTATCTCTCAGCACAAAGTCCAAGTCAAGTCAAGAATACTTGCCACTTCTATGATAGATTCTACAGTCCACGTTTGGTTGCGTTACTCGGAAATAATCCTAATGAAATAAGCATGGCCCGTAGCGGTAATTTATTTGAACCCAGCCCTGAAACTTTTCCAACCCCAGCCCCAGCTGCCAAATTGGCCTCGGACTCTTCCTGGCTAAGGCAAAAAGGCCATTTAAATTGTCTCAACTTTTGCTTTGTTTTTGTGTAATAAATTAATTTTTTGTCCTTATGTAATATGTAAAACTATGCATGTGTGTGTGTGAGTGTGTGTGTGTCCTGTCTTAGATTTAATCCTTTTTGTTGTTGCCCAAAACAAGTGGCACTTCCTTTGCTGCTCCCACTGACAGATATGTTGATTTGGGAAGGCATCATCAGGTGAGCTGGCCTTACACTAGTCTCCCCTGCCTTCCCCTGCTTTCCTCTGCTCGGAAAAACTAAACTAGCCCCCTGTGCTCGGCAGAAAAGTCCTCTGAATGGATTTTCTTAAGTGGTTTTAAGCTTTGTCTGTGAAGCAAACCAGAAAACATGCTTATACATGCGGCCAAGTGCCTGCTGAGCTCAAGTACTGCACAGCTCAAGCCCCCGAGTTCATGCAGTCAAGACAGAGTTCGGGTTTTTCCGACGACCTCGTCCTGTTCACGTTCCCGTCCACGCTCCAGGCTCCGGCTCTAGTGGCATTAGCAGCTGCTTAAGGCACTGCAGCACTTCATTAGTTCCGAGTTCCAGTTCGAAGACAAGGACAGCCGTCCGACGTCCCATGTCCTGAGACAATGGCCAACTGCGCACGATAATTGAATGCAAGACAAGCCAGAAACCGACTCCAAATCTCCCGACTACCCAACTCCTCCCCTACTCCTCCTAACTCCCCTGAACCCCTCCGAACCTCTTCTCCTTGAGCTGCCACTCGTCGACAGTCAGAAAAAGCCATGTGCAACGAAACGTGGAGGGCAAAATCACAAGAAGTTGCCAAATCCTTACAAAAGGATTATGATGTGTATTTTTGGTCAAAGCACGTTGATGAGTGCCAAACGACAATGTTGAGAGCTCTGATTTTTCCACACACGGGGGGTTAGGGGGCTGGGGGTGTGGAAATGGCATACAAATGAAAAGAGTCATCAAAATGGAAATGAAGCCTGCGATTTCTGGCTAGAAACTCCTAGATAAAAGTGCCAATAAAGTTCGTTGATTAATTAATGACATTCCTTCGGTTACTCCTAGGAAAGCTTGAATAATCCATGGAACAAATGAAAGAGAATGTGGCACAGAGATCGAAGGATACGCCGCTTATAGTGAATGTCATGGAGAATGCAAATAAACAGAAAATGTTGAAAAGGATTAAAATTATGAGACAAGGATATGCGACAAGCAACAGGACATGCAAGCTGAATGCATTCAAGTGTGATCACAATCCTTACACACACGCACACACACTCGTACCGACTTGGCCACAAACTTAAGGCCGCACAAAAGAAACTCGCACAAAAGGATTTTCAATTTGTCAAAATTTTATCAAGTGGAGGACAAACCATTGGCATTGGCTTCTGTTTAGTCCTTTCGTCCTTATGGCCTCGCTGAGAGGGATTTAAATGTCGATAATGTCTGCAAACACAACGAGACGAGTCGAGACAAGTCGCAACGCGTCAAGTCAAGTCGAATCGAGTCGAGTTAAATGTTTGCGCAAAATGTCAAAAATCAACTCTCGATGTCGTTGTTGCAGTTGAACCAGAAATAAGCGTACCAAACCAATGTCATTGACTGTGTCCCCTCTCCGCTCCCCCATTCCCCCCTCTCTTTCACTCTTTTTTTACAACCACAAATCGAGTGAATGTCAACTCACATTATCACACTTTAAACCGCCTGATTCGAGTCCTCTTTACCAGCTGTTCAAATCGATCTAAGCACTCGAGTGCCCTTTCATGGATTTGTCCTGAACTCAGGGGTAAAAATTCTATAAAATCCACACAAAGTCCGTTAGCACTACAAATCTATGCTGTATCAAAAATATGCCATTTTAATCCTCTGTTTAATTTAGTACAAACACTTAACTACTTAGATTGTTTAACGTTTGATAAATTTGGGCATTTGCAGGACCAGTTCCGATGGGTTGCAAGAGTTTCCTACTCTTTTTTTTAAGACTTTTAATATTTTGTGTAGTTGGCCTGACCAACTACAGTCACCGCCAGCAGTTAGCAGTCACAGTTGCACTCGGGAGTCATCGTCATCGGCAGAGTCTTTGTCATCGCTGGTGCCACACATGGCGGCAACCTTAATCACTTTAGTTATCAATATTACTTATTTACGTTGCTGCTACTTAACGCTTAAGACGCTTTGCCTTTTATGCAGCACACACACATGTACTGTGTGTGAATTATAGGCATATGTATGCGTGTATATAGATATGACTGACTCTGAGACGGGGACTGGGACTGAGACTTGGAATGGGACTGGGTGGCCCTGGCAGTCGCTCTAGCATTTCACATTCGCGTTTAAATCTTCCTGCTTAAAGCCAAACAAAGTCAGTGAGGGGAGTGGCGAGGGGACTTGGGTAGGGGCGGGACTAAGGAGCCCAACACGCGATCTTGCCCATTGATTAAATTAAGAGAGAGCAGTGAACAAAACACAGTTACTTGCAAATTACATAGTACACTGAATAATAAATGCTATGCACTGAGAGAAAAACTCGTGTATGATACAAACTTTGCTCTTGTTCAAAATCAGCTAACTGGTTAGTCAGTTTTCTCGCTGTGTAGCTTAAGGTATATAGGGTACTTGGTATATAAGGTGTGTCTGTTCGGTTTAAAGAGGAATCAGAATACACATACGCCTAGTTGGTTATGAGACAGTCGGCAGCATTGATTAATATAATCCGCTTGAAGACGCTTCCCCCCTGCCCCTACCGCTCTCCCCTTCCCCCTCCACCTACTACTTCCCCTTCTACACCGACTGCGAATTAAGTTACACCCAAGAGACGACGACGCCGACGCCGCTGCTGCTGCTGCTGCTGAACCTGGCCACAGTTTTAAGTACAAGTTAATGGTGCTTATGCATATTACCCTCTCCTCCACCCTCCTCCCACTGAAATTCCCCTTCCATATCGAGGCCATTAATACCCACAACTGATTTTTCTTTTATACAATTCTTTTTTTATTCTTTCTTGATTTTTTCATTTGTTCGTCGCCGTCGACGTCGTCGTCGTCGTCGTTAAGTATTTCTTATTTGCTGTATTTTAAATCGATCCAATGGCAAAAGCGTCTTTGTGTCGCTCGCTGCGAATGCGAATGCGCGGCTTAATCCGCTGCCAATGAACTGCGAACTGCGAACTGAGCTCTGAGAATCGGGAATCGTGAATCGGGAGTGGAGAATACTCCTGAGGTCGCCAGATGAGCGGCTTTGGCTGCTTTTGAAACCCTGTACTTAAATAATTCAGCAGGGTCCATAAACTGTGCTGCAAGACTTGAGCTTATTACTTAAAACCTAGTTTACAAATTCAAGAGGAATCGATTAACTTAAATTTTTCCCTCAACTTCTTTATAACAGTCTGAAAGCTGGGTATTGGTGAGTCTAGCTTACTCGACACTAGTTCAATTTACTAGTTGAATTTACGCTGGGCGTGAGGCGGCTTGTGGGTAGAGGCGTGGCAGTTTCAGTTTGGCAAGGAAAAGCTCTCTTGGTTTATTAGTGCGTCGGTTTCACTGGCATCTCCTTCTGCTCCTTGTTAGAAGGATGTAAGTGTGGATGTGGATTCCATTGTGGACGGTGTTGTTGTTGTTGCTGGTTGATTGCCATTCGCATTGGTATTTTGATATTTGGGCTTTGTCTGTTGGGGATGAAATTTGATCCTCTGCGCGGCATTGGCAGCGACGGCGGCAGCGACGCATTTGCATTAAGCGTAACCTCTTGCTTCAACAACAACAACAACAGCCACAAAGGGTGCGGGCTGGCAGAGGCAGCGACGTCGCCGTCAGCTTCAGCGCCGATACACGACTGCCAAGAAGCTTAATTTGAGGAGGGATTTACGCTGCGGCATTTATAATTCTTTCTTTCTTTCTTTCTGTCTTACCCCTACCCCCCTACTCACTGCCCCTACCCTTCGCCAACCCCTTCCCCTGCCTCATTTATTGTATTTCATTTTTGTGCTGGCATCTTATTGTTGCCCTTCTTGTTGCTCTTGTATTCATTCTTTTTTTCTTCTTTCTTAATTCTTGTTCTTGTTTTTTTGCAGCGGATTTCGATTCTGTTGCGCTTCACAGGGATTATGCAAATTTCTGAACAGATTTCCAGTTAGTGTGACTCTCCACCCTTTACTCTCCGCTCTCCCCTTCCCACTCCATTGATTAGTTCTCCGCGAAACGGATTAGTTGCATCGGTTTACGCTTTTAGCCCGCAAAAGGTGCCACATTCGCATCTCTTGACACAAAGCCAAACCACAGAGAGAGAGAGAGAGAGAGAGAGGCACAAACACATCCACACACACGCACACACACAACCACATGCCTGACAGCTTAAGTCCAAACAGTAACAAAAACTAAAGCTCGCTTAAGATACGCGACCGCGGCTCTTTCTATCTCTCTCCCTCCTTCCCCCCTTCAGCCTCTTTCTGTCTTTCACTCTGCTTCCCTCGCTGTGTGTTTTTCATGTGCAATCCAGCAACTTAAAATCTTAAACATTTATCCGCGCGTATTATGTGGCAACTCTGGCTAATTGCCAGGCCGCATTAAGCGTGGCCACCAAACACACATACAGAGATAGAGACACACACACACAGTCGTGCAGTCCATAACATTTGTTTTTGTTGTCTTGCGTTGGTTCGCCTGTTACGTTGGTGTTAGTGCGAGGGGGAGGGCCACAGAGGTGAGCGGGAGGGGGAGTTGGGATCCAATCTAGTGAGGACTCGCCTGTTACAATAGTTGCTTTAGTGTGTGTGAATTGAGTGTTTGATATTTTATTTGTTTTGTCGTGTTGTCTAAGCCCTGTACTCAAAAAGTGCAGAGGGTGTTTGCACTTAGCAGGATGATATACTATATTGTACCCTACTAAATCTATTTATCAATAAGTTTTGATACTTTGTAACCATCTAACAACGATTCTAACACACTAACTAACAGGGTCTCCCGCAGTCGTGCTCCCTAGCGCTCTAATAGTTTTCGCTGTTGTTGTTGCTGCTCTTTGTCACCGCCATCACCATCAACACCATCTGCGGTATTCAATTTAAGGGGATTAACTGCTAATTTTTTGCGATTTCACTCAATGCCAGTTCACTTTTTTCTCCCACTCTTTCCCCATTTTTTTTTTAAATGACAGCACACACTCGGGCGTGTGCGTGTGTGTGTGAGTGAGTGTTAGTTAACTCAACTGCCAGCGACCAGTTGATAGCAAACAACCGCCTGTGGAGTCAACAAAATGGAGTCCCTCCCCCACCCCTCTAAAACAGAAGCCACGAGTCGGAATTAAATAATTGGAGGAATTGTGATTCAGCGAAAGAGAGTCTAGAGATAAGCCCTTCAGCTTTTGCTCTCTTAAAGTCCAGCTCTGCGTTTAGCTTACTCAATTGGGTTAGTAAACTCAAATGTTAAGATTCGTTAGTTAGTCCCTTTAGCAAAAGGAAGTTCGTTTATACATACGATATTTATGACGGGTTCCTTTTAAAAACTAAAGCATATTTGGTGTGAGACAAGATTAAGCGCGTGCATGTTTAGAAAACAAAGATAACTTTAAAGTTCCTTCCACTCAGCGTCTTAATCAAGCAAGTGAGAGAGAGCGAGATAGCGCTATTCACAGATCCCACAGTTTTCATTCTCTGAGATGCTTTCACTTATCATTTCAGCCTTTATTTTATTTTCACAGCCTTATATTCCTGTTGAGCTTTACGTTGTTGTTGTTGCTGTTATTGTTGTTGTTGCGGCTTAGGCGGTGGATGTGTATGTTTGTGTGTGTGAGTCGTTGTGAAGGCGCAAAGGATGAGCGCATTTGCCGTTACTTTGAGAGAGTGCAAAAGCGCGACTGGCATTGTTGTTAT
This sequence comes from Drosophila dunni, assembly GCA_018152125.1. NCBI lineage: Eukaryota > Metazoa > Arthropoda > Insecta > Diptera > Drosophilidae > Drosophila > Drosophila dunni. The sequence goes on along the minus strand of JAECXC010000339.1, from coordinate 21,388,541 downwards.
TGTTGCCCACATGCATTGTTGTAACTGTTGTTGTGCCATCTCTCGTCTGCCAGCTTTGGACTTGCTTAGTGTGCGTGCATGTGTATGTGTCTGTGTGTGTGTCTGTTTGTGTGCAAGCCCCACTGGGAGATGCCAAACAGAAGCACAAAACAAAATCTAGTGAACTTCATAGGGATTAGCCTGCACGAAAGCAACAGATTTAAAAGCTTTCGCTCTGCTTTTTAAGTTCATTTGTGCGCTCTGTGTGCCTGTGAGTGTGTGTCTGTGTTTGTATAAGAATGTGCGCGTGTGTGTGTGTTTGCTACTGTCCTTCTCCTTCCTTTGTTGACAAATGCAACTTGACAGTGGCGTTGCAAATCTCGTCTGGCGACAGCGACACAACCAAAGACTTTAGCTCAGCCAATCTGTTCACGTGTGTGTGTGTGCGTGTGTGTGTTTGCATTGCACAAGCCTTTTTCACATGTTCTTCTTCTTTGGCTCACTTTGCACTTGGCATAGGTCACTTTTATGGCACCCACTGTAGCACCTTAATAGATGCATTCACTCAACACACACACTTTGATTCATAGCCACGGCCTTTGGATACTACTAGGTTCTACCCATGCGCGCACGTTTAATCCCCATGCCCCAAAAATAATCCAATTGCACACCACCACCACAAGCAACAACAACAGCAACAATGTTCGACCGGCGCGAGTTAAAGACGTTTCAACGGCACGAAATAAATCAGAGAAAGAGAGAGACACTGAGAGAGAGCAAAATAAATGAACCAACCTTCTTCCAGCATGTTTGGCACGATACTGAACCGAATGCGGAGTGAACGGCTCGTTTTGGCGCCCCATGCGACGAAAATACACAGACGCACACCAGCACAACGATTCAAACACACACGCACACGTACTCTCTGAGTGCTGAACACGCACACAGCTGCATGGCAACACACGGATAGCAACATGTGGCTCGACTCTCTGCAATTGCTTACGCTCTCTCTCTTTGTCTATCTCTGTCTCACTTTGGCTTACAATTCCCCCGCCACTGCCGCTCTCGCTACTGCTCGCTCTTGCTGCCTGAATGTATTTCAGTCTTCCCTTCGCTTTGGATGTACGCTGAGCCTCGGCCGCATTACGCTTATCAAAGTATATCTCAGGGATTATACGAAATGAATGGAATTAAGGATTAATTTCCAAGGGATGTCATTTCGTTTTGGGATAATTCTGTGTGCGTGTGTACGTGCATATACGCGTTAGTGTGTGTGTGTGAGTTTGTGTGCGAGTGTACGTGTGTTTGGTATTGCTAACAGCTTACGCTATAATGGATTCAGGTTCGCGTTGCTGCCAAAGCCAGCGTCGCCGTCGTCGTGGAGTTTTGGGATATAAAAATACACCCGAGTTTATAATGCCAAAGCGGGTTATAAGTCACGGGCGTCGAAATGTGTCAAAGCTTACGGAAAAATCGAATATCTAAGAAATCTCTAAACTATTTAAACGGCATTTCTTAGTTAATTTGAGGCAAAGTCTTTAAGTTTATTAGAATTACTAATTTTATGAGCTGCTACTGCTCTATTATTTCCAGCTGATTCCCCACAACTAAAGCTCATTTGGCATTGTGTTCACCCCCTTCCCATTTGTAAATGACGTGCCAACTACGCCTCTGCTCATTATAATACCAAGCGATCCATAAAACGAAGAGTTAAATCCGAAATAATAATCCCGCACGAAATTAAATCCCTTCTCACCCACGCCACGGCCGCCAAACCCCAAAAAAACAACAACACTGAACGCCAACGTCGCTGCCGCCTCAGCTGTGCGTCGCCCCCTCCCCTGTGTCTTTCAATTCCACTTCCACTTCCCCTTCACCTCGTTCACCTCGCTGTTTGCCTGGAAAAAAAGTTAATCCCCGACGACGACGACGACGGCAGCGACGTCAACTCATCCGCCAACTCCGCTGACGCTGCTGCTACTGCTGTCACTGTGCGTCGCTGTCGCTGTGTGTGGCGCTCGCTCTCTCCCTCTCCCTCTTCCACTCTCGCTCTTCAGCTCTCTCACTCGCGCTCCTTTTACAGTGCTCAACTTTCGACGTACTTTTGGGCCTCTGTCGCTGCAGTTGGCAGCGCTGTCGGTTTAAGGATTAACACAGACACAAACAGTGCCAGCATACAAACACACACACATACAGCCAGACACACACACTCACACACACATGGAGCAGCAAAGCACGCAATGGGCAGAGCACAAAATCGTTGGGATTAATGCGGGATCTACTTTATTGCGAAAATATGCTCGACCCCTCTCCCCTTCCCCCTGCCACCTACCCAACCCTGTGCCACTCTGGTACAGTCCAGTCGAATAGAGTTCAGCAAATAATTTGGACGAACATTGTTGGCAGGAGGAGCAGGGGGAGTGGGGGAGGAGGTGCACGAGTGGACGCGTTGGCGTTCGCATGGATTGTTGCGACTTAAACGAATTGGGATTACGTTGCGTATGATTCATATGGCAGGCTAAAACAACAATAACAGCCGTTGGCTTTAAACAACAACAGCAACAGCAATGACAATTACAACAACAGCAGCTGTGGCATGTGGCATGTGGCAGTCATGTGCGTTTCCATTTATGCATGCTGCATTGGGGCATTCAAACGGATTACAGCAGAGCCAAAGCTGATGCCAAACAGAATCCCCCGCTCCCCCAACCCGCCCTCGGCTGCCACACCCCCGCTTGCCCCTAAACAGCTGCCATGTCTACACTGCCAACAAATTTCCAGCCAAACTCAATTAGGCCAAAAACTAGTCCACTTCCCACTACTTTGAAAACTGATTCAGTGCCGAAACAATTGAAATTCTATGAAACTTTAAGAATTTCTAATTCAGTATCCAAGTACACTCATTTTCTCTCAGTGCATGTGGAGCACAAATTGAAAATGAGCAAGGCAACTGCCCAATATGCTATGGATAATCCTCAAGGCGATCAATAAAGAGCCCCCAGCCATCAGTCAGAGCGAGACAGACAGAGGGGAAGGAGCAGAGGGAGCAGGATAGACAGAGGGTGGGTGAGTGGGAGAGCAAGAGAGAGAGGGCTGCTTGGCATGTGATGGGATTGGCATTGGGATTAGCAGCCCAGTCTCAGAGCCAGACTCACGACTCAGCCAAAGTCCCCAGCCCTGACTACAGTTCAGGGCAGCACCTGGCAAACACACACACACACACACACACACACAGACACAAACACACACGTATACACTTTACTTAGCTTGCGGCCTAATCCCAGCTGCTGCCCTGAGCTCTGCTCTGCGCTGCTCACAGATACACTCAGAGAAAAGAAGTGAAAAGAAGTGAGTCGTTGGAGCAATGAACATTTTGAGATAAGAAATTAATTCCTTACCTACACTAAATGGTCTTCATATGATAAATAAAATGTTTATTGGTATTACTAAATACTGGAAAATAAAAGAGTATTTCAAAACCGAAGGGAGTAATATTTTTTTCAGAATAAATACGCTTTCTGAGCACTTCAAACGCAAACAAGGACGAAAACAAAAGCTTAACTCGCTGGCAATGGCAGAAGGAGCAGGAATGGGCACAGGAGCAGCAGGCACCGGAGCAAGAGTTAGAGAAAGAGGCAGAGGTGGGAGAAAGAGACAGAGAAAGAGGAAACAGCTCACGAGGAATTGGCAGCGTCTGCGAAACGTGAAACTTCTCTTCATTTGTGTCTGATGGGATTAGAGCTAAAGCCAGATAAAGGGATAAAGGATTTCAAATTCCAAATGCGTGCTCTGCCCGCTACCCACTCGGCGCACCCCTCTACCCGCCGAACAAAGTTTCGAAGCCACAAACCCTCTTGGAAAACTGCCTGACAACTTTTGGCGCCAAATTCGCATGCAAAGCAGGACGCAGACAAGAGAGAGCGAGGCAGGGAGAGTGGGAGAGAGCACTACCCTGTTGGGCCTTCGCCTTCGGCAAATTTTCATCGGGTTGAGGTTCAGGTTCAGGTTCAGGTCGGGGATAAGTCGAAAACTTGATGCTCTGGGCTAATGTCCTTGGTTTTGCGGTGGTTGTTGTTGCTGTTGTGTTGGATTACGTTGATGATGATGATGCCGATGATGAAGTTGTCGCCGCTTAAGGATTAAAAAACGTCCTTGCTGGCAGTAAAGTGAACTTTTGGGATTTAATCAATGCACCTTTGACAGGTAATCAAGTTTAAACTTGTAATTAAGCAATGCAAATGGATTTCTACTCTACACAGACACAAGAAATTAAAGCTTCCTTCACTTCCAGGGTATTTTTGGGAAATTCACTTTATGACTAATCCATTGCGTTTTGAACACTATCTACAAAAAAACTCAATTCATTTACGTGATTCACATTGAACCTAAATACTTTAATCGTATGTTAAACAAAAGTGTTCAACAAAATCTTATCTATTGAATAAAACAATAACAATATTAACCACAATTACTCAACCTTCGAGGCAATTCGATATCGAGTTCCATAAAACCGATCAGTCCAAGACTTTAGCAAGTCCAGACCAATTACCAAAGACACTACGAATCGAAATTATGGAAATGGTAGTAGAAGTGGCAAATAGGGCTTTATCTGGCCTTATTTCAAAGGTAAACATTGCAGGAAATTCACTCCCAATTACTCCAGTGTTGCCACTTTGGCTGTTTTATAGGTAAAGCTACCATTCCAACCTATTTTAAGTTAACTTTTAGCTATTTCTGGCTACTTTTTGTGGCATTACTTGCAACCCCACTGGCTTTCTGGCCAATAGTTTAAGCCAAAGCAGAAGTTTCTCATTACAAGTTTATGCCGAAACGTGCTTAAGAAACCCAAAATGTAATTCCACTTGTGTATGAGTACACACACACACTCCCTCGTCCACACACACACACAAGCTATCGCAAGTGATTTATCATTGTTATTGTTGTTGTCGTAATACTCTATATGATATGGTTGAAGAGGTATTTAAGATATCTATAACTAGCTGGAAGGAGTACACTTGGCTTGATCGACTGCCAGACACCCTGTAGAGCAGAAGTCAACAAATATTTTTCTATTCTTGTGCTGTGCCTAAACCTCAGCGTCGCACCTTTAACCGCTCAGTGCCCGCGATGATCAGTGTGTGAGTAGTTTTCAGTCTGTGCTGTTAATCACGTGGCAGAGTTAGATGCTGGGTCACAGTAGTATTTATTTGATTATAAGTCTGTGAGGTCGTTCAACAGAGAGGGAGGAAGCGAGAGCTGCTTTTGGCCATGGCCCTGAGCTGGTGCTGGCCACATGCGTCGCTGAAGACTTTAAGCCGTTCGTAATGCGCACTGCTGAGTTTATGCACAACACAAAAGGTGCCCAAAGGATGTGGATGAGGATTGAGATGCTGTTGGGCATGGGCATCGAAAGGGGTTGGGGTTGAGGATAAGGATGCAAAGATTCAAATTCAGCTCTTGTTGTTGTTGTTGTTGAAGCTTGTCTATTGCTGCTTCAGTTCAATGCGTTGCGATTCGATTCGATTTGCTTTACACAACATTTAAATCCTTAAAATTTGTAGGTTGAGAGGAGAAGGGAGAAAGGGGAGCAGAGGGAGGAGAAGGGACTTAAAGTGAAGGCTAGTAACTATCGAAAAAGCATACAGGCGATAGTATCACAAAGAAATTATCTAAGCTCAAAACTTTCCTTAAAAAAAGACACGAACTATCGTTGTTGACATTCGATAGTTCCATCGATAGTCTTGCCAGTACTAAGTGGGAGCTGCCTCTGGCAAGCAGATAAGGATTAACTGCGAGCAGGACAACTAAAGTTTCCTCCTACTCCCATCTCGTATCTCGCATGTCCCAGTCTCAGGCTCAGACTCAGATGCTACTAAGAGAGTACATGATGTTGGCTTAACTCAATCAGAAGCACCTGCAACGGCAACAACACAATTTCTGCTTTATCTGCAGCTTCAACTGTAGCTCGGCCCTCGAAATACCCTTTCCTCAAGGGGCTCAAGGGGTGTAGTAGGCGAACGGCAGTAGAAAGTATCTCAAGGGATGACATTTGTTCCTTTGGTCTGTACAGGGTCAACAGCAGTCGGGCCTAGTGCACTCTAGTCAGTACTAACTGCTTTTCTTTTCGGTTTGTCTCCCAAATCCCTTTTTGCTTATAATTCGAAAATGTTGCCTCCTGTTGCTTTTGGCATATATTTGAATTTGTATCTGAATCTCAGGAGGAGACGGTACCAAATAGGGGGCAGAAGAGGGGGAATCGGGCGACATATTGTACATCATAGGGTTATGGCTAGCAGGAGCTGAGCTGGGGTGGCCTAAATCCTTTGCACAACTTGGAATTTGTGCCCGGTTCAAATCGGGTAGAAACTCAACTCACTACCCCCTAGACACTGGACACTCAACCCCCTCAACACCCCACACCCGACACTAAACTTCTGTTTCTATTTCTGTTTCTGATTTCGATTTTGATTTTGATTTTCGTTCTCGTCCTCGACTGTTTCTGTGTATAACATTTAATCTGCCGTTGCCTCCTACGCTCCTGACTCCTGGCTCCTAGGACGCATAAGTACGGTCATCCTACGCATATGTATTTGTATCTCTATCTGTTGCAGTATTTGTATCTGCATCTGTTGCTATATTCAATTCTGTAGCTGTTTTTGTATCCACATGTGCTCTCCAAGCTGCAGCTAGTTGTGCAGGTGATTGCGAGCGATTAAACCAAGCGACACCCAAAGGAGATAGGAACAGGATTCCCTATCCCTAAAGTCCGCTCCTCTCTCCCTGTCACTCGATTACTGTGTGGTAAGTAACAGCAAAGAAATAAACGATTATAAACTAAATTAAATCCTTTAGTTCCAATGGCAGCTACTATATGATATAGTAATCTGGTTAGATCGGTTAGAGCTCTCTCTCACACCTCCTTCAATTAGAGGTTATGGGCTCTCTTTACCTGGTTAGCAGACTCGCAAATATTTTAATCTTCGTTTAGTCTTGCTGCCTCATGTGTGGCATGTGGCATCAACATTGAGGCAGCGACTTAAAACTGCGTGTGGAATCTGCATAATGTTGCGAAATCGAAATCGGTTGGACGCGCATTTTTGAATCCTGAGCAGGATTCTTATGTACACAGAAATAGCCCCGAAGGCTTATGGCAGCGCTGCTGATGGCGTCGCTGCAGCTTCCATGCTTGCCACATTCGGTGGCAAGTGCAGCAGCAGCAGCCGCCAAAGAGTGACGAACGGAGCTGGTGTTGTGGCTACTTTCCCGCCAGATCTAGCTTCTTTTATAGAGCCCAAGGTAGTTACAAACTATAGGACAATTTATTTGTAGAGCAAACGATTTATCTAAGTTACATCTAAGAGGTTTATAAAAGCCCGCTATATCTAGCCTTTTTCCTACTACTACTACTTTTAGCTGTTATCGCTTTTTTGGCTCTTCAACAAAGCGACAACACTGGCAACAACTGCAGCAGCAACGAAGCTGCTGCCAAAACAACAATGGTCGAGGTCAATTGAAGTAGGGGGCGGACAGGGGCGTAGGTGTGTGCAGGGGGAGTGACAGGGGGGTAACAGGTGAGCGGGTGAACGGGTGGCCAGGTGAAAGGTGTTCTGGTGAACGCGTTGATCCACAAACGTGTCGTTAACTAAGGCGCAGTGATTTTCAATTGCAGAACGCGACACGAGTCTATTCATGCGTCTGTGTGTGGCACGTGTGTGTGTGTGTGTGCATAAGCTTATAGGTGCCACACACACACACCCACACACACGCGTAGGGGGAGTGGCTGCCAGGGGCGTTGCATATTGACAAGTGCGGCCGTTTGGGGATTTATTAAGGCTAACGTATGAAAATTTTGCATACTAAACGCTGCATAAATCGAATCGAATCGAAACGAATCGAATCGAAATTCGAGAATAAAAATTGTTGCCAAAAATGAAAGCTCTGTTTTGCAACTGTAAACAGTGTCAGTGCTGTCAATTTAGCTCATTTAGAGCCACCAACTTAAGCCTTCTTTCGTTTGGCCACTTTAAAGCAAAGAAATCAAAATTCCAACTTAAAATTGATTTGAAATTACTGGAAAAATCATTTACAAACTAAATAAATATTTAAATCTTACATTTTAAAGCTAGCTTTATTTCCAAAAGGAGCTAAAATAAATCTAAACGAGCTTAGAAAAGAATTCTAAATTTTTGTATTACTTTTTTAGCTATTTTTAGCAGTTTATTTGGCTTTATTAATTCAGTAATTTGGATTGAAAGGCTGGCAACATAGTAATGTGTGTGTGAGTGGGTGTGTAGCTGGTGTGTGTGTCATATTTTTGGGGGTGGGGGATAAATATCGTGTTGCGTCGCTGAGCAGCTTAGGCGCAATAAACACACACACGCACACGCACACACACACAGGGACAGACACGCACAACAAGCCAAACAAACAAATAAACAGATTTACATATAAACTCACAACGCACACACACACACACGCACACTCATAGGCAGGACATATTCCATAACCTTTCTCTACAATTCTCTCGACAATTCGCTTGATGCCGTTTTGCTGTGCAAATCCTCAAAATACACGTAGAAAGAGTGGCAGACAGAGAGAGGGAGAGTGAGAGGCAGAGGGAGAGGGAGAAGCAGCTGCAGAGGGAAAGGGCAAGGGATGGAGACATATGCCAGTGGAGATAAATTTCGAAATTCAAACAAATATCAAATCTATCCAAACTATTATGCACGTGTCTCCTGCCACTGCCACTCGATTGCGACTTGTCTTTCAAATCCCACTGCCACGCCCCCTAGCCCCTTCCAATTGAGCCAGGCAGCTTAGCACAGCAAGGACAACCGAATAGAAACAGAAGATATCTTTTTAAAGCATTTAAGAAGCAAACGAAAATAGTTTTTAAATTACAGAAATTAGAAATTAGAAAATTAGCAAAAAAAAATAAAAGTTTTTCTAAAAAAAATGAAGAATTCCCAGTCCTCCCGTGAAAATAGTTTCCTTAAACCTTCAACCCAAAGCTTCAGCTGTTAAACTGGAAGCCATAAAGTGGCCAAAATGCTTGGCAACCTGTTGAGCTTCTTGGCCCAGACCCAAAGCAAACATTTAACGTTGTAACGTTGCGTATACGCCGCGAGTGCCGGCAAAAAGAGCCAAAGGAAAACTCGTGCTCAATGCTCGTAAACTCCGACTGCCACGCCTGCTCAGCCCCCCAATCCGCCACTTCCGTTTCCGTCTTGGCTCAGTTTGGGCCACAGCCACAGCCATATGGCCAAAATAGCTCCACAAGTGTGTTGACGTTTATTTGGGGACAACACAACCGCCGCCCAAGGGAGGGGCGGGAGTCTTGGTGTTTAAGTGTCTGTGTGTGTGCGTGGGGTCCTCAGACAGAGAATGCTTGTTTGCACACAGAAAGAGAGAGAGAGGGAAAGAGAGAGAGGGAGAGAGGGAGAGTGAAGGCAGGAGCATGAAACGAACGTAAAATAAACGTTATGAATGCTTCATATGCTTAATCCAAGGGATTTGGATGCATATACGATGAGTGTGTGCTACGAGTGTGTGTGTGTTTTGTTGTGCAGCTGAATCGCTTGCTCCTCATGTTTGTTTTGCTACACTGAGCGAAAGTCTATTGAACTTCTTAACAGATTTTCATATACAAATAAATACTTTTAAAATACAATAATTCAGCCCTAGACTATAGACTTATGAATTATCTCCCATCTCTTGACAGCCAATTTCGCTGAGTGTAACTGTGGCAGCGAAGCTCAAAGTCGAATGCTGTGCACTCGACAATCTATCTGACAGATATTCGCATAAACAGCCCAAACACACACATACACAGAGACATTTACAGACACAGATACAGCTACAGTCAATAGTTGAGTGTTTGTAGCCAAAGTTGTTGCATAAGTATCTGCAAGTGTTTGTCTGTGTGTGTGTGTGTGTGTGTGTTTCTGGATCTGCAGATGATTGTGAATGGAGACAGGTTTACTCTTTGTCCATGGCTAAACTAGTATTGATGAACTAAACAGGATTACCTACTCGGTAGCTGGCCACAGAAACAGATACAGATACAAATACAACACAGCTACAGATACAGATACAGTAACTGAATCAGTTTCGGAATCAGAATTAAGTGAACCACGTTGCATGCCACACATTGTGTAACTACAACAAATGCATATCATATGCATGTGTGTGTGTGTGTGTGTGTGTGCTGCCCTGGTTAAAGTTGCACAAATCCTTAAAGCTGCCCCATTGCGTTGTTGGCAACCCTAATCACCCCTGGCATTTTTATAATGATGTGGTTCCCGGCAATTATTGACCTCCCACCCCAGACCCCCCCTCGACTCCCTGTCCCGATTAAGGGTTTTATGCGCAATGGCACGAAAATAGCAACAACGGTACTTCCCCAACCCATGCCCTTCCTGATTTGGAGCTGTTTGGGATTTAGCTCCGCTGGATTTGTCTGATTTATGCAACTTTCGATTTAATTTGGTCGCATTTAAATTTTGCCAGTCGAGTTTTTTTGAAAGAGTAGAGAATACAGAACAGGAAACGTTTGGACTGAAATTCATAAAGGTTCCTAGGTTAGGAAAACATCGAGGTTACATTTGAAACCCTAACCTTAGCCTAAATTAGAAGTAGGTTGGAGATTAACAAAGTTGAAGCTACATTCCTTATATAAAGACTTCAACTCCTTCAATTTATACTAAGTTCGCATTTCCTTCATGTCCCTCAGGTTTTATTCCCCGACTCTTTCTCCCATCTCCTCCTCTGTCCACATTCTGATAAGAATAAAGCTATCAACCTGTGTCTGCTCTGGCTCTGCACCTCTGTAAATAAAATGGTGCATTCTTCTGATAATCGCACGTGTCTCTTAATTATCATATCTTTATTCCCATCTATTTTCCTATCCCTCCCCTGTCTCCCCCCATCCTTTGCCCACCTTTTAATTGATTCAATGAATATTCAATTTATAATCTATTCATAACAATTTAGTCGTAGTTGTTGTCGTACTCACGATTCACTTTGCTGACATCGAAGTCGCGTCGGGACTCCAAAGCCGGATGACTGAGCAGTTTCTCGGCCTGCTGCTGGGCCTGTTGGACGCCCACGGCCATGCCCAGGGCTGCGGGTGGCAGGCACGAGATGCTGCCCCGCTCCTCCCGCTCGCTCTTGGGCGTCGCTGCCAGGGAGGCGTTCTGACTAGATCCCGCCGAGGAGACGAGGGCGCTGTTGCTGCCACCGTCGGAGCCGTGTAGATGTTGCTGCTGTGACTGTTGCTGCTGCTGTTGTTGCTGCTGCTGTTGGTGCTGCAGATGTGTCAAAGCATGAGGACTGCCCTCTGCGGATCTGCGTCCAGCAGCATTTACTGCCTCGGAGCTAGTTAGTTGCTGCTGCTGCTGCTGCTGGAGTTGCTGCTGTTGTTGCTGCTGCTGCTGATGCTGCTGGTGCTGCATCTGCAACTGTGTGAGCTTCTCCTGCACACCCTGCAGCGAGGAGCGTCTGTGCTGCAGCTGCCCAAGGCCAGTGGGGGCCTCCTCTGGGATTACACTGTGGTTGGGGGACAGTGAGTGCTCCTTCTTGACAGCCATGTCCATAAGACTGGCTGCTGCCGAGGGAGATTTGGCATTCGCATTGGCATTGGCGTTGGCAGCCGCCACCACAGCCGCCGCATTGGCAGCCCTGGTCAAAGCCAAGGCCTGGCTCTGTAAGAAAAGGTGGAAGAGAAGAGTTTAGATAGGTTCAATCTGGGTATGACTGGTAAGTCGTCTGCTTTGAGCCCAGTTAGTCGCCCAATTTGCTTACCGTTTCTAATTTTCTGTTTCTATTTTTACTAATTTTTCCCATTGTGTTTGTGATTTTGATTTATTTCCAAACTTTGGTATTCTTAGCGAGTACAAGAGCTATTTAACCCTCTGTTTGTTTGCTTGTTTGCCTCTTTGCCTGTTGCCTTTTTGCTTGTTTGTCTAGCTAAGTTGGCTACGATTTCACTTCATTCTTTGGCTCTAAAGAAAACAACCCAATTTTTCTGTATTGATTAAGTCGACAATGGCCAAGGTCTGATCGATAGTGGCAGCTTGAAGAGATTGAAAGCCAGAAGACGTCTCTCCCCACTCGTCCCCTCTCTCGTCACTAGTCTCTGACAGGCGTTGATTTCTATTGATTTGTGTGCAGAGCTCGTTTGTTTGCTTTCTATAATTTAGCAAGTAATTTGGCGAATCACGAAATTGTCTTTAATGATCCACGATCCCCAAACACTCCGATGCCTCCGAACTCCCCACCCCTCCCCCTCCTTCGATATCTTTTCTTCATCGGCTTTACTGCTCGTCGGAGCGTAACTAAATTAATGTTTCGTGCCCACTCTCTCTCCCTCCCTCTCACACACTCTCTCCCTGTCTCTCTCTGTCCATTAGGAGGCTTTTTTCTTACAATAACCCACAGAGTTTTTCAATTGCCACATGGAAATCAAAATCAAAGTCGAAATCGAAACCGAAATTAGCGACGGCTTTCTGATCACTCAAACGATCAGTCCGATCAGTCCCTAACAGAGTCCTACTAGTAGCCACCCTAATTATATTGAAGCTACCGTTTACCGTTTATTATATTTTTTAAGCTCCGATCTGGCACGCAAGGAATTCCAGCCAAAAAAACTCGGCCAACGAAAAAACCTCAAAATTATGGAATTCTCCTTTGCTGATTCTCCTTTGGATCTGAGCTGATCGTGCGGATAAACTTAAATCGAACCGAAGGTTCCCTAAGCATCCAGAACATAACCATAACCTCTGCGGTTGCTCCAGCTTCTGATTTTGCCTTTGCTTTTGCCCCTGGGTATTTTGTCAAATACCACGCACAAAGGTTGCAAAAAAAAAGGGAGAACTCGGGAGAGGGGAGTGCCTAACTGTGGAATACCCTTGAACGCAGCGGTCTTTGCATAAATCATAGCACATAATTGGTTTCATTGGCTGCCTTTTTCAATCATTACAGGGTATGCAGCTCAGAATATTTGTATTTGGTACCAGCAGATTTGAACTTCAAGGTGGTAAGATGGTACTAACTGTCTGCTTATCTATAGTAGTCTATGTGTCCTAACCATCCCCCCCTATGTTTACAGGGTATTAAGCTGCTCGTCCTCTACTCGCTGTCTGCTTTCCACAGTAGCCGCGTCGAGTTAGCGATCAGCGACAGCAGCAATCGATCTTATGTTATAATCATCGTCCAGACCAGGCACAAAATTCATTTACGCTTTAATCAATTTCATATCATTCAGTTTCTGCCTGCGTCTCAGCCAGAGACAGAGACTCAGACTGAGACTGGGGCAGAGACAGCGACAGAGACAGGGACTCGCAGATTTTGCCTAAGGCGAGCACCGACAATTTCAGCTTACATTGATCTTGGCGGGGATGTGGCCAACCAGTGCTGACAACCAGCAATTACAAAAAAGGCTAGATGGACTCCAAAAAGCAAGGGCAGGAAATCTTCCAGGAAAAATTACACAAATCAAATTATTTAAAGGAAAATGCATTTCTTGACTAATTCATTCAAGTTCAAGCCAACTCTGCCCAGAAAAAGGCTGCTTTGTCAGCACTGCTGGCAGCCCTTCTGAATGTACACACTTTACTGGAGTCCACTCCAATCGACTTGATATTACGACTGCGCTGCTCTGGAGCATGTCCGGCTGTGTGGCCACGCCCCCTTGTGTTGGCTTCTGTTGGCCACATGTCAAAAAATTGACGAAAATTCGATCAAAATTTTAATTGATCGCCCTGCAGTGATTCGGTCTCAAAATTGATCTCGCTGTACGTAATTTTCGGTTTGCAAGACAGAAAGACTCGTGTTGTGATTATGTTAATAGAGGTAGGCCCATCCAGTAGCTCGAGGGGCGGAATGGGGTGCAGGGGTGCAAGGGAGTGGACAATTCAGCCGGAAACTGAATACGCCAGGGGCCATTCAAAAGATTCCTTAGTTGCTTTTCAGCTGATCCTTTGCGAGAGGAATTTTCAAACTCAGAATGCTAATCTCCCGATTCAAGTTTCCTATAGCTACAGCTACAGCTATCGCTGTGCTCCAGATCTTAAGGTTTTCGCCAACGAGATGTACGGACATTTTAATATTAACCTGTCAAAGGCCATAATTGACAACGTTTAACTTTGTCTCTTGAGCGAGAGCAGAAATCAGGGAAAAATTTACATTTTTATGGTTCAATAAAATAAATCAAAGCGCAGAGCAACAAAAGCGAGTGCGCTAGACTGTGGAACACCCTGGAACAGTGGAGATGAATTAACATACTGCTGATAAGGTGTAGCTGCAAGATCAAATCCATTACACCCCTTCAGCGCAGGGTATGGAAACGATGATGAATAAGCGAAGCACAGTGGCTGCGAAAAGTAATTGCAGCACATAATAATCTCGCATTTAATAATCCTCATTAAAGCGCAAAATCACGTCCAAGGAGCACAGATAGCGATGGTGCGGAGAAAAGGAATGAAGAGGGAGGAAAAGTGTATCTTAAGCAAAGTTTGTGCACCGCAATCTCGAGTTGAAATATCACCAGCACCTCGCAAGGGGCAGGACTGGGGATACGAGGGGATATCGGGGGACTTGTCTTGTCTTGTCTTCTCTACCGACTGTCCAAAATTTGAGGGAACCTTTTACATTTTTCGGCTCGCACAAAACTACAAAATTCCAAACAAGCAGACGAACAAGCTTCTGTTCTGGCCAGGTCCAAAAAATTGGCCAAGAGTAGGGAGGGGAGGAGGGGGGAATCGCATCAATCGATGATATGATGAGCTGACGTTTGGGTTGACGTTTGCTTGTCGTCAATACGTCGTCCTAATAACACGTCGCAACAGGTAGTCCCCGGCCATCAAAGCGGACGGAAAGGACGGACGGTCGAGGAGACGTAGCGACAGCTGTACTGCAAGACAGACTGAATCTGATTGCGACACAGATACACTGCTACAAAATATAATCTAAATCAAGGGTTTTATCTCAAAGAAAAGAGTTTCTATCCGAAGAATCAAAATCAGCTCTAAAGTTTTAAAAACCAAACATATTTAAATAAATTTCGAGCCCCTTATATAATTAGAATGAAGTACCTTTATATGTACACCAATTTTTACCAGTGTAGAGTGACCAGAGAGACAGAAGACTCCGCGGAGCAGCAGCAAGGAGCAGGAAATTTTTGGGTTTTCGGGAGGAATTTCAGCAATTGCATGAAAAATATGAAATTAGTTGAGCGATGTGTGGAAAAAGTCGTCAAACTGAAGCTCAGGCTCAGAATCTTCAGTCTGTTTTCAGTCTCCAGTCTGCAGTCCTCAGTCTTCTGTCTTCTGTCCTCAGTCTGCTGTCTTCGATCTGAAACTGGGCAACTGCTACTGGATTTTTAATGTGTTTTAATCATCAACAGTTGCCTGACTGCCTGCAAGTCTCCCTGTCCACCCTGTCTCCTTTTTCCTCCTCTCTCCCTTTCCCTCTCCCTTCTCCTAATTGTTTTTTATTATCGTTCTTGGCTTCCCGATTTCCATCATCTGATCCTTGCATCGTGGCACATTCCATTGGGCTATAAATCGTTTTGCCTTGGCACCATGGCGCTGGATCTTGTCTGTTATAGTTTGTCCCTTCTTCGACTGCTTGGCCCCCTTTACCCTCCACCCTCTACCCTCCCCCTTGGCAATACCATTTGATTTAGCTGCCAAAGGCATTAATTGTTTTTTGTGTCATTTAATCAGTTTTCTGTTTCAACGACAACTCCGTGATGTGCATAGAAATGCCGATTCCGTTGGCAAACGAAATAAAAATATTCCAGCGAATGTTTATGGGAAGAAACTGACGAAACTGACTGTAGTTTGGCAGATTTTGAGTGATAGGCTAAGCTGCTGATTCTTCAAATAAACGACAACAGTCGGTAATCCTTTAAGGATCTTTTTGGGGGTTTCCCTAGAAAGAAGTTTAAGAGAGGGAGGCAGAGGGAAGCTTTGAATCCTTCCTATCTTAGGTTAGCTAACCTTCAGTCTCTAGCACCCATTCTAATTGCATAGCTGACAGCTGTGTCACTCGACTTGTTCTCTGTCATGTTCTGTCTATCTTTCTGTCCGTGGAGGCGTTGATCGTTCAACGATCGATGAATTCTGTGATCTTAATCGCTTAGTTTCAGTTCAGTTCACAATTCTGAGTCTCTGAGTCTCTCGGTTCCATTGACATTCCAGTCTGTCTGAGATTATGTCTGCTTTAGACTTGTCTGCCTCTGAGAGTTTCTCTTTTTGTACACTTTTTTGATCACTTGATGGCCAATGAGCCAGCAAACACGATATTGGCAATACCAATACCATTGGTTGGCTTGGATTTTAGTTTTGGTCTTTGGGGTTTTGGCCTTTTTATGGCTGTGGCGTTTTTTTGATTGGGTGTTGGCCGTTTTTCAGCTCTTGCGCTTTTGTGTTATTAATTATCAAGGTGGAAAGAGGTTCGCAGACGACGATCATCGATCGAACTCAAAACTCAAGCTCTGAAGAATGCGGGAATGGGAATGCGGCATTCGCTGGGCTTTGTGAAAATATCATTTTCGTTTTTAAGGGAATCGGGAATTGGGACTGGAGAATCCGAATCCGAAACTGAAACAAAATCAGTTGTTGCTCTGTCTTTTGGTAATTTGTATGAGATATTTGGAATTTCTTAACATTTGCCATTTATAGTCCGAGCAGTAACATCAACCACAACCACATGCAACTCCTGTTCTCAGCTCCCAGTTCTGAGTCCCATTTCCCAGTTCCATCTTGGCATGCCCTTAACGAAATTGTGATTAAGTGTTTCAATATTGAAGTGACGAAAGAACCAGCTTCTTCTTCCTCTTCCTCCTCTGCTTCTTGCTGATTGTTTCAAGCCCAGTTTGGTACTTTTGGCCATTTGACTCTCTTGGCTCGATTTCTTTAGCTTTATGGCATTCCCAACGATGGCGAACATCGTGCAAAATAATTAAAAATCAGCCAGCGTTTTGTTGGCCCAAACGGCGCTCCCCTCCCCCTCCCCTACCTGCCCTCCTTGCTCCCTTCCCCCCTCGATTCCGATTCCCGACGCCCGCACGTCTGCGAGTGCGAAAAAACGCCATTTAAAGATGCCACAAAGCCGCAGATAAGCAGTCCCCAAATGACAGAGACAGCGAGCGAGAGCAAAAAGCACACACCGTGCAAGAGCGAGACAGCTAGCGTGTGTAAGAGCGAGAGAGAGACAGCTAAACCGGTTGACAATATGCGATTGGTATGCGATCTGCTGGGGCGATAGCCAGACGCGTCTTCAGCCTCAGCTCCAGCCGCACAGTGGAACAAATTGCTCAGAAAAGGCAACAAAATTTAAAGTAGTAAACGATCAAGCTGACTGAAAAAGACCCTGTATTAACTGTGTAGCCATACGATCACTGGAAAGCTTTTAAATACATCTGAACTCAACTCTCTTCAAGTTATCAGCAAATTGAAGTAAGCTCAACCACTGGCCCACTGTGCGTGGAAGAATGTTTACCAAATTACGCGAGCTACCAACTACGCAGAGGCAGCAGTAGAAGAAGAAGAAGAGCAAAGTATAAAGAAGAAGAAGCAGAAGAAACAGCGACATTTAATTATATTTCATTCGATTTTATTTTACTGCCGGGTTTTTGGTAATGCAGCACTCGAACGGACGGGACATGCAGCAGGACAGGGAGGTAGGGAGGAGGGCAGGACGGCATTAATAATGACTTGGCCTGAATTGCAGGCATACACTCAATAATAACAATAATCATAAAGGCTGCACACAAGGCAGCCAGCCAGTAAATCGCCAATCGGCAAGAAGACCATGCCCCCAAGCCCCCTCGACGCAGTACCAGCCTCTTGAGTATGCCCAGCAGTGTTGGCAGCTTTTTTAAAGCTATAGCAGCTATTTTTGGTGGCTGGAAAGTCAATAAATAGCTAGATGGAAATTCTGGTACATAATCCACTTTGTGATTGATGAGTTTCCTTATCAACAAATCAAGTACCGAATAGAGTGAAAAAAGGCTAAATATTTGTTTATTCTACCTTGATTTGACGGGAAAAAGGCTAACTTGGCACCACTGACCACCATGCCCATGTCGATGTCCATGTCCATCTTCACCAATGTCCATGTTGAAGCCTTGATTATGCGCGCGTTCGTCGCACGTCGCCAGCTTCAATTGCTACGCCTCCCTCTCTCCCTCCCTCCCTCTCTCTCTTTCTTCCCCCCTCTACCACACTTCCCTCCTCTCTTTCTCCTGCCGCTGCTCACCTGCTCTTCGCAGTTACAGGCTCGTTGCAGGCTCATTATTTCTACGCAGCCAGCAGAGTTGGGCATTAATTTGAGATCATTGCTACTGTGCCAGAGCTGTAGACTCCAGAATTGTAGAGAAGACACTGCTCCGAGGAAGAAGAAGCAGCAGAAGACAGCGAAGAAGAAGCAGCGGAAGGTGTCGAGTGCTTGAAATGTTTTAAATACAAAAATTAATAAAGCTCTCTCGTGCCATAGCGCAATGTCTGCAGGCATTTTTCAATTATTACCCAACAGAGCAGACATGAGCAGTCATGCACATGCATGCACAGACGTGTCTCTTAGCCTGGCAAATTATGAACTTAACACTTTGTCAATTTGTCGCGTAACTGCAAAATTAACAAATGTAATTCGACGGCATTCACCGAAGGCAGGAAAAATAATTGCAAACTAAATGCGAAAGTAGAAACATTTGAGGTTAAGTTGAAATGGAAATACAAATTTGTTAACCTTTAGTACTTTAAAGTAAGCTAATAACTAAATTAGTACAGGGATATCAAGAAAAGAGTTGCAAGTACCAAAGTTTTAGCCACTACAGAGTTTTGGCTACTCTAAGGCAGTGTATAACTCCCAGAGCCGTTTCCTTGTACCGCTAACTCAGGAACAGCTGACAAGGGACACAGTTTAGACCCCGAAAAAAGGAAGAGCAGAGAATAAAAAACAGCAGTAGGGGTAGTAGGGACAGGAGTACCAGGCAGGTACTCCAACTACTTTGAGCCACTTTGTTAGGCACTTTGTCAACCTGGCCATATGTAGGTGCCCTTGCCAATGCCAATTACAATTTCAAGTTCAACATGGCGGGCGGCATAATTTGCTCTGCACCCTTCCTCGTCTCGTTTTTTATGCCCATTTCCCATTCCCACTCCCGTTCCCATTCCCATTTGGAATTTGCTTCCTCGGGCGAAAGCGAAAACTCGGAACTCAAAACTCGTTCAACTGTAACTTGGGCTGCAGTTGCTCGCGCCGCTAACTTTTCACATGTGATTGTGATCCTGGCTAGCAGCCAGCAGCTAGCACTGGGCCAGGCCAAGAGGGATGTCGATCGGGTCTACGATCAGTCGTCAGTTAACCAACCGCTCTTGGCCCTCACAATTCATTTTGGCCGTGTTGCGCATGAGGAATTCCTCGCACAAAATTATTAGTTACACATATGCTGTCTCTCTTCGTCTGTGTGTGTGTGTCAGTGTGTGTATGTGTGTGTGTGGGTTTCTCCAATTATAAGTCAATTAAATAGGTTAGCATTTATAAAAGTTAGAAACAAAAGAAAAGGGACACATTTTGTCAAGCCCGAATGAACAGCACTAAATTTATGAAGTTGACTCTTCTCAGGATCACACAAAATGACACAAGGAGCATCCCCTGGCACAGTTGAGGGGACACTTTCCCAAACCGTCATCAAAATTTATATCTAGGACATGAGTAAAACGTGTAGAGAGCAAACGGGAAATTAATAGGCACATTTAGAAGGACAAGAGAGGGGAATAAAGGAGATAGGGTGGGGGTTAGGAGGTTTAACCTAAGTAGGTCTCTGATTCAGAAAGACAGGAGACTGGAGTAAAGAAGATAGGAGTCAGGAGGTTTAACATACTATGGGTTATAGAATGAAGAAAGCACATAGATTGTGAAATAATCCTTGAGAAAGGTTGGAGAAAGCAGCTAGGTCTTCTATCCTACACTACACTACATCCTACACCTGACCTACCAGCACTACTTTTGCATGATTGCGTTGTGTAAGCGACTGATCAATAGAGCAATGAGACCATTAACTCATCTATATATTTGTTTATCAATCAATAACGCCACAATCAGTGGCACTGATTGCTCAACAGAGATCGATCTGGCGATCTTGCGATCTTACGCTCACACGTCGATCGTCGATCGTCGATCGTTGGAGATTTCATGCAAATTCAAAACTGACGAGAACTGAGACAATTGTCTCATTGATCAATCATTTAAGCAAATCGAGCAAACGAACAATCAAGCGATCTGTGAGCCTAATCGACACCAAGAGCCACAAGAAAGCAGTAGCGGGGGGTGTAGGGGGGATGAGAAGGGGGCAGATTTTTATAGACTAACCATAGCAAGTGGCAACAAATGATTTTAATTCAATCGCACCAATTAACCATTAAGATAGTCGCAAGAGGCGCCCCAAAAAAAGATAGAGAAAAGTGAAACTGGCATTGGGCAATTAACTGAACTTGCGTCGCATCTGCGAGTACTCGCATGTATCTAGATACACACACACACACACACACGCATGGAGATCGAGAAAAGCGATCAACAAAACGAGCAAATAAATAAATATATACGTATATATATATAGTATCTGGTGTGTATATAGACTCGAATCGAGCGCAAATATAAGTTGATTTTGAATTTGCGTCACAAAATGTTCGACCTACTCAATGGCCTCAGATTCTACCCAAGTCTCCCCGATTCTCTCTTGGTAGCATTGAAAGCGCCCCAAGAATGTTCGGCATTCACACTTCTTCGCTGCGGTTCACTTGATTCGGTGGAGACTGACATTTCTTTGGTCGACTAATCTGTTGGGGTCAATCGATGTTAAGTAGAATCACGAATACCAAATTAATTGATGCTGATATATTCAGCACACATACCACTGTGGAGTACACTGGGAACATTTGTGGGGTGGAAATCAGTTCTTCAAGCGAAGCCACAGACTAAAAGATACAGTATCTGAAGACCTTTTACTTATAGCACGAGATTAAACGGCTGTCGAAAGAGTAAAAGGGTAGAATTTAGAACAATTAATGAATTTTTCACAGTGTACTTTCCAAGAGGGAGCAAGACAGAGAGTCAGAGAGAGCGGAGTGAATTTCAGTTTACCATCTTTTGATCGTGAGATACATTTGATCTTCCCCTGTCGCACTCTTTCAGTTTCACTCCCGCAGCATCCGATGATATTTGTGTCAATCTGTGGTGTGGCATATTTCTAATATATCTCAGTGTCAGTGTGTGTGTGTGCGTATGTGTGTGAGTGTCAAACGGGTAAATAATACCCAGTTCATGTTTTGAATTAATTTTAATTGAGATTCATTTGTAAGCAATCAGTTAGATTGTTCAGTTGACGCGCTTAAGATGACGATTGTGATTCTGTTTAGCATTGACCAAAAGGGGTAGAGTACTAGAGTACACTGAGAGAAAAGATTATGTGCTCAAGAGCTTATGCCTCAAAGATAAAAGACTTTAAACTAGGTGACTGAAATTTCGTATCTTTACATTATTTTTATCGGTGTGGTCCCCCACATTGTGCCAATTGCTAGCAGCTTGATTGAATTTGACTGTTGTCCTTGTTGTCATAGTTGGCTAACTCATTAAATTGGCCAAGACTCAATTCTATTGTGTCCTTTACGCTTTTGGCTTTCAGGTTTTGTGCATGGGAACGGAACTGAACTGAACTGCTTGATGTAACACACAATTAAACACATTTAAAGCTGGCCCAAATAAGACCCAAAGGGGCTGGTTGAGTTAGCGGGCGCAAGCGCTAAATGGCCAGCTAAATGGCTAACTTGGCCGATACTCCTTAATTTCGTAATTAATAAAACACGCCAACAATCATAATTGTAACATGTCTTTTAGCGCCAAAGCACTCGTTGCCACAACACGTTGCAACAACAACAACAACCAGACACTTGGTAGCAGTATCAAACAATCTTAAACTTAACAAGCCAAAACACACACGGCTACACACGCACACAGACAGATACACCGACACAGACACACACCTCTGCCTGCCTGACAGCACTTGCCACACCCCCACCGCCTGCGCTTGCCACAAGGCCACTCCCCCCAGCGACTGTTTGCCCTTTGGACGCTGTGTGGCAAGCTGCAAGCGCCTCTAAGTGTGTGTGTATCTGTGTGTATGTATCTTTGAGTGGTGCATCTATTAACTACTTTGCAGCCTACAAAATACCAGTTGCTGCCTTGTTGTTGTTGCACGTGAGGAAAGTGCCACAAGGCAAACAATTGCAACTCAGACTGGAAAGCAGACAGAGACGGAGTCGGAGTCGGAGTCAGAGACAGCAGACAGTGGAACGTGTGGAAGGTGGAACGAGGTAGGTGGAACGTGGAAGGCGGAAAATGCGGCAGCCAATGCAATTAGACTAAAAATGCGAAAAATACGAAGAGAATCCAAAGGGAGAAAATAGAGGACAAAGGAAGCTAGAGAAGGAGAGATTTTCCTGCTTTAATTCATAGGCTGAGTTAGTCTATGCTAATTAAGATACAGTAACTGCCCTAGAAATAATCTTTGGCATCGAGTCCTGTAAATAAATTGGGACATTTGAACAGCTGTGAAGTGTTGTGTGTAGTGTTGTGCGGGTGCAGTGGTGTGTGTGTGTGTGTGTGCTGCTTCCCCTGGGCTGCAGTTGCACAACAAAGAAAGGAAAACAGGAAGCAGCCCGAGACGCAGTAGGGCTCCCCTCTCTTTGCCGTGCCTACTTCAGGGGGAACAGGTCGGCATCCGATAACCGAGAGCCCTACTTAGATAACAACTGCAATTGCAACTGCAACTGCAACTGAGGTCCTGTTCTTGCCAGGAGACAGCTGAGAAAGGACAATGCGTTGATGTGTGTCAAGGACGAGCGCCAAAAGGCGGCACAGCTGTGCCAAAGGAGCCCGAAGAAGCAGCCCACACAAACCCAAGAGGAAGAGGGAAAGGAAGAGTGGGAAGAGAGCCAGAAGAGGAGGAAAACCGCAAGCCAATTGGTAGACAAATTGAGCGGAAGCTCTTATTAATTTGCTATTAGCGATAGACAGGAAGTTAACTCAATTTGTGTGCGGCTTTTGGCCAAAAACAAAACACAGAAAAAAGCAGAATATAAAACAAATAAAATGAAATGAAACAAGTCGCAGACAGTTTCTAAACACGGCACAGGATGTGCAGGCAGACAGGACAGCGGACAAAGGACACTGGACAGTGGACACAGACAGGACACATGTGTGACATCAAAGGTTATTTAAGCAGTTTTTTTTGCCTGTTTCGCTGCCTTTTGCTGCCCCGATGCTGATAAGCTCTAAAGGTATTTTGGCCAAGCCAACAAAGGCTTTTACCGTTAGCATTAGAGGCCACTGATTAGATCAGCGGTGAACAGAGAACAGAGAGTAGTAGAAGTAGTAGGAATAGTAGTACTAGTGGTACTGGTTGTAGTAGTGGGGCCTGAGATCGACTCACCTGCTACGCACCTTCTTTCTGCTGACAAATTCCACAACCCCTCCGCTCCCTTCACCCTAAGAACCCACACAGTACGTGCCTAGACTTGTGGTCTAAAAGAACAGCAGCGAAGAGGCCAATTAAAATATTTGCCATTGCCGAGTCCCGCCAAATTGTGATAGGTCACTTCCTGTATGCGTAGGGCTGCCTCCCTGACCCTCTCCCTCTGCTCCCCCTACCTGAGCAGTTACAGATGTAACACTAGTTCAAGTAGCTAATACAAAACACTTCTTTTGGCCGTACTTCATTTGTAGGTCTTTTGTTTTCACTTTTTAAGAACGCACGTCTCCTAAGAGGGAGCAAACGCAGATCGCAGGCGAGTGATAAAGCTCGAACACAGCGAAGAGAGTAGAGCAGAGAGCGAAAAAGACATAAGAGCAGTTACTGACACCAAGATACCCTGTACTACATTTAAATAAACCCGAAAACACCCCAGTACTCAGCGAGTAATGGGTATACAAATGAACAGCAAAGTCGTTAATGATAAGACCAAATGACGAGCTGCATTCGCTGACGGGGGCGATTAGACAGCGTCTCGAGAGTCGAGTGTTGTCTGCACCTTGGAGAAGTTCCCGTTTTTTATTGCCGACGGGCAGGACACAGGGACAGGAAGAGGGGGAAGGGCAGGCAGACAGGAAGCACTCGGGCAGACAATGGCAGCTACTGAGCTGCTGCTCTTGCGCAAATGAGGTGCGAGCTCTCGATTTTGAGATAATCATAAAAGAGGCAGCGAAAGAGCGAGACAGAGAGGGATGTGCACCCTCAATGGGAAAGCAGCAAGGAAAGATGACAGCAGGCCTGACTACTGCCCTACTTCTGGCAAGGACAAGAAGAAGTCCTGCGTTTGAGTCCTGCAACTGCTTCTGCTCCTGCTGCTGCTCCTCCTGCCCTACTCCTGCTGCTTCTCCTTCTCCCTTTCCAGCTGAAAGTGAAACTCGTGACAGGAAACGACGTGTGCCGCTTTTTAGCACGTGCTCATTGCCATTTACATTTCCAATTCCATTTCCATTTGAAGAACGGTTTTGCCATTTCCCTGGAATGTTCCCGGAATGTCCCTGGCACTGCCATAAAGAATCTTCTCAGTTTGACTAATTACGGCCATTGAGCAGCTTTTCCGCTCACTTTTCAGTCGTTTGTCAAACAATTTCATAAAATTTCTGCTTAAAAATAAAGACATTTTGTCAAAAACGCTCGAAATTGTTTTCAGAAACTCAAAAACGAATATTCAT
The DNA here is from genome assembly GCA_018152125.1 of Drosophila dunni. Classification (NCBI taxonomy): domain Eukaryota; kingdom Metazoa; phylum Arthropoda; class Insecta; order Diptera; family Drosophilidae; genus Drosophila; species Drosophila dunni. Next base: position 21,363,797 of record JAECXC010000339.1, on the reverse strand, counting down.
TGTAAAATATATTAAAAAGGAACATAAACTAATAGTAGAGACTGTTGGGAGGGCACTAGACTGCAGCAGACCCTGCTAGGGAAATACTAGGCTACAAACCAGCTATGCCCGACTAGCTCGAGGCACTCTCTGCGCCCCTTAAACTACAGGGTCTATGCAATTCTAATGCCCCACAAGGCTCGTAAAAGTAGCGCTCTGCAGGCTCTAGGAACAGGGTCTTTGGTCGCTGCTCCCGAAGCCCCATAAAGTTACATAGTTAAAGGGTAGGGGGTGGGGGCGAAGGGCGGGGGGTGTGGCAGGGCGCGTGTGTGTGTTTAAAATGCGCTTAATAGTTTCAACATGTGCCGCAGACACACAATTAGGCAATAAAATTAATTCACACCAAGAAACGCATTAAACGCCGACGTCTGTGTGGCAGCCAAGGTGCCACTTGCCTCTTGCCACTTGCCACACATGCCACATGACTCGTGCCACTTGAGGCTGCAACAATTTCGCACGCATAACTTGAACTCCAAGTCAAACTTGCAACTCGGAGTCGCCACCGCCCATTTGGTGGCACGTGGCTCGACGCCCGACAGTTGCCATAATCGGCATTAGGTGCCTGTGTGTGTGTGTTTGTGTTGTGGCATGCCTCAGCGAATTGCGATTTAATTACCTTTTTTGTGCCACATTTTCACGTCTAATGCCACAAGTGGAATCCACAACAAGCCGCAAACTCTGGCAATTAAGCCAATCAATTGCCAGAAGTTGCAACAACCGCAAACTGTCAACGAAGGCATAAATACTTTTCTCGCAACTGCAGCAGATACGCCTACTCGCAGATACATTTCGCAGATACAGATACGGCTAGAGATACAGATACAGCTACAGATACAGCTACAGATTCATGCCCTTTTTATTGGTGACGCCGCTTTACGAGTTCAGGAAGTTCGACGCCAGCTATTTAGTGGGACTAACTAAAATACAGCTCGGATCTGACAGCTAAGAGGAGCTATAAGCGGCGTAAAGTGACAGTGGAGGACACTGGAACGCTTTAAAAGGCGGAATTAAGCAGGATAAATCAATACGATAAAAAGTACTCGGTCTTTAGCAGTCGATTCGATTTATCTGCTTCGCTCTAGCTGCGTGTCCTTGCCACAGCACTCGCCACAGTGCTTCACCTGTTCACCTGTATTGACCCAGTCAACAGAATGTCGCGTCTGTCAGCTGTTTAGCCGTTTTAGAGCCAACTAATTGTGCGAGTTGTGTTTCTAGCTGACCCTAGCTGCCGTTCTCCCGCTCTCCCTCCCTCCCGCTCTCTTTTTTGCCTTCTTTAATTCGTTTTTTAGTCACTCTGCCATTTGGCCATTTGGTTGTAACGTTTTTCAGTTGCTGCCTGAATTTCCTCATGTCGTTTTTCCTCAACGTTTCCCGCTCTTTTTTTGTGTTTTGTGTTTCGTATTTTGTTTGGTTACAATGGGTTAACGTTAACCCACACACGCACATTGCTCACTTCCCCTAAGACTCTGTGTCCGTTTAGCTCGATTACGCTTCCGGTTAAAGTGCCCCCTCCTCCCTCTCCTCTTCTGCCTTCTTCTTAGCCTTTTTTCTCCCCATTCAAGCCAAATGCTGTTTGCTTCCTACTTTTTATACTCTCTGCAAGAGTATATTGGGTTTGTGCAAAAGTATGTAACAGGCAGAAGGAGGCGTGGCAGACCCCATAAAGTATATATATTCTTGATCAGCATCACAAGCCGAGTCGATATAGCCATGTCCGTCTGTCCGTCTGTCCGTCTGTCCGTCTGTCCGTCTGTCTGTCCGTCTGTCCGTATGAACAAACAGATTTCAGAGATGGTAAGAGCTACAAGTTCGAGCTTGGTGTCAATCGATCACATATTTAGTCAGTCAATACAAGAATCTTTTTTTTTTTCGATGCCACGCCCCATTCGCCCACAATGAGCAAAAAACTAGACACACCTCGGAAAAAAACGGTGTTTTCGGCGAATATCTGAGTAACCATGGCACCTAGGATCACCAATTCTGGTGTTGAGGTTCCTAGCGGCAGCGCAAATGCATTGGCATTTAAAATTTTGGACTGCCACGCCCCTTTCTCCCACAATACATAAAAATAACTCCTTCCGCCTACAGGCATTTGTTCATATAGTGCAGCATTGTAATTGTATAATTCGAATGGAGGCTAACTATATAAAACTATCCTAAAAAGTCGCATTGAAATCGGACTATAAACAAGAAAACTATAAGCGTTACAACATTGATAATTGAACGCAATATCACTAATGAGTGCAAGCGAGACAGAAACGTTTTCTCTGCTTGTGTGGCGACAGCGCGGCCGGCAGTCGCTGGCCGTATACACACATGCATATGTATATGTATAAACACATATAATGTCAAACGTATGTGTATTCGCATACAAACAGATGTTTGATTTTGCTTAGATTGTTTTTGTTTCAACGTGTTTTAATGCAAGTACAATACATTGTAATATCTTGATACCGATTTTAATAATTTAACCGGGAAAAAAATGCAGAGAGTATTATACGGTTGGGCGTGCTCGACTGTACTTTTCTTTCTTGTTTATTATTGTTTCTTTTCTTGCTCCGATCCTGCGTCCAATGACACAATTCTGTTTTGTCATCTGCCCCTGTCCCTGTCTCTGTTGCTCTCCCTCCTGCCACGCCCCTCACCCCTCGCCCCTTTCCCCTTGTGCCTGCTCCTACCGACAAAACGCTCGCAGCAATTGCGAGTTTCGCCGTCGTTTCCTCTCTCTTATTGTGGCCCATTGTCATTAGCCTCGGCGACGCTACTTTGTTTGTGTGTGTGTGTGTGAGTGTGTGTGTAATGATCGTGGCAATTAGTTGTGCGAGTGTGTGTAAGGTGAAGTCGTATCCATTGTGATTGCAGTGAGCTGCAAACATAAATTACGGGATAATCCGACATAAGCGCATTTCCATGATCTACTCCCCAGAGTGTGTGTGTGTGTCTCAGTGTGTGTGTGTGTGTGAGTGTGTGAATAACTGACTGACTGAATGAGTGAATGAGTGTGTCAAACACTCGTTTAGCGCTGACAACTTCCTGCCACAGCTAAGCGGAGTACACTTAGAGAAATAAAGGCATTAATTCTGGAGTCAAGAACAGGAATCGTGAGAAATGAGCACTTAAATTTAGTACAAGTGATTAGACGCTTAAGTAGTTTCAACTAAACGAATGTAATCTCCTAAGTCATCAACTATTTCTAGCAGTGTAGTAATTGAAACACAAGAAATCAGAATTAGAATCAGAATCAGAATCCGATTCGTTATCAGAGTGGGCATCGACTAATTAGTTGTTGTTTGTGTAATTGGCAAAAGCTAAATGGCACAACACTCACGCACACCTGCTTAAGCTGACATTCACCTGTACACACCCTACCCCTACCCCTCCCCCTGCCCCTACCTCCTCCTGCTCCTCCTGGTGGATTAGGTTTAGCTAACACGCAAGTTTAGCTATGGAATATCGTGTGTTATGCGAATGACGACACCGTTAAAACCGACCCACATGCAACCGCCACCAACACCACCGCATTAGCTCTAGCTCTAGCTATAGCTCAGTCACCGCCAGTGGTGCCCTACTCGCCGTTTAACCGCTAGTTTTTGTAGCTTAAATCCCAACTTAAGAAGTACCAACGAAACTATTTCCTGACTTTTAGCTGTTTTCCTGCTGTTTCAGCTTCTTTTAGCCCCTCTAAACTGCTCACACCCAATGTCACCTCTGCCAAAGGTTGCAATTTGTACAGGAATTGATTTGTTTCGGGTTCGTGTCAAGCACGCAACAATATTGACGATGATTACCCTGTTGACGATGACGATGACGGAGACGGAGACGAAGACGATGATGATGTTGGGTTGTGTGCATTGAAGCGTCGGTGTCGGTGCTTAAGCCAGGTCGCCGGATCGCATTGGCCCATTACTAAGCTAAGCAAGCACTTAACTTGGCTAACAGCTGACCCTGAGCACACTTTCTAAAATGTCAACTAAACAGCGTGAAGAATCCCATTGAAACTTGCATTTCCTAACTGATATAGATTATCAATCTATAACCCTTGATTTAACCTACTTGATTATACTATTCCCAGGGCATATCCTAGCCAAATTCCCTTTCTTTTCGGATTCACAGACATTTCTATTGTGATTCATTTTAGTTTTCGTTTACCTTGTGCATATTGAGTAATAATCTAAATATTTTCATGTTTGCACTTAATTTCGACATGTGACGACAACTTTAGGTCTTCTATTCCTCCCCCTCCACTGGCTCAGACACCCCTTTATCCACCTACTCTGCCTACACTCCCTACACTCTGTTCTATGAAAAGTGATTCGGTAATTGTGTTTAATCAATCAAGCGCTGCTTGTTTGTTTATTTGTCGGCTACACAGCATATTAAGGCACTTCATTAAGATAAAGCGTAATTTATCGAAATTGGATTTGATAAATTTACCCCACAAAAACCTAGGCCAATCGCCAACCCTCCGCCTCCCCCTCCAACGAACCCCTGTCGCCGCCATGCAGCGCGTTACGGTTATCTTCCGAAAAGTCTGGTCAACATGCGCGTAATTCTCAGCGACATCGAGTCGATTAGATTAACCCAAAGCACACACAACCACACACATGGTCTCATTTATGTACACAGTGAAAAATAATACGGAATACCGGGCAAAAGTACAACCCAAACAGTCTCAGCGAAGAAATGTTCCGGTTTCCTTTAAATGAAGTAGGAGATACTCGATTTGACTACGATTAGTTTAAGAAACATATGCCAAATTTAGTCACATATTGGTTTTTTTCAGTGTATTGGTTGTACATTGAAGATATCGGTCGATCCGCAGTCGTCGATCAGTTTTCTGGCCAGTCATACGGGCCAGTTGAAAGGTCTTCGATAAAAACACAAACATTAGAACGTGCCCCGACTTTAGATACAGTACCGCTATAGGGGGCGGGGCAGGGGGGAGTGGAAATGGGGGTTACCAAGGGGTAGAGTACAGAATTGATTAGATTTGGATAAAAGGCGGCCCATTATATAGATTAAAGTTGAGTTATTAACGATTTGCTAGCTGGCCATGTTTTATCATCTTACGGCCAAGTCGACAGTTTTTCCACTTTACGATCGTGATTAACACACACAGCAAAAGGTAACGGCTTTATGGTCTAGGAGAAACTAGAGGGGGGAGGTGCAGGCGAGTAGGCAGACTGTAAAAGACCCTGTACTTAGAGGTTAGAGTAACAGTAATAAGAAACTTAGAGTTAGGCAACGAGTGCCTTTAAACTAAGTAGGTAGACCCTGTATGTATTGAAAGCACAGGGTATGCAGAGCAAGTGTAACCTGATATTCACTTGTCGATTAGTTGACAGAGAGATAGGGAGAGCGACTAAGTGGATTAGTTGTGGACGGAGCACAGTAGTCAGACGAACGCAGATCAGGAGCTTGGATCGGCTGGTGCTTTCTGAAGCGCAATGACCAATAAATCGTTGGTAATTTGAATCAATTTAGTTATTGACAAGAAGCTACAACAACTTGGTGGGTATGCGATCAGCTCCCTCCCCTTCCCTATCCCCCATTACCCCTTTCCTACCGAGGGGAGGGCTTATTTCCATTCTGCTTTGCGCTGCAAATTCCAAATAATCCGCTGTAAAATGTCTACACACAGTTTCTCTGTCTTCCTCTTTCTCCCTCGCTCTCTTTTCTCTGCTGCGACAAGATCACGGGTAATCGCGACTTCCTGAGCGTCGTCTCCTCTGTCTCAGCCTCTGCCTCTGTCGCCGTCGCAGTCGGCGTTAATGTGTGACTTTTGCTATGTTTTTCAACGACATTAATTTTGTGTCGGATTTTAAGCCGGATTTAGTTAAGCAGCTCAACGATCGCCGATCACTGGGCATTAGGCATTTCCACACATTCCCCTACACCCCTTCCCCCTTCCGCCCTCCCCTGCCACTCCCCTTCCCATTTACCTGGGCAATCTTAGGCATTATAATCTCTTTTGTAGCTGCTCGCTTGATCAACGCTTCATCAGCCACAAATTCAGCTACTTCACCTGTTTTCGCTCCTTTTTTTAGCAACTGGGTTTTGTCGTGGTCTGTGCTCAGTCTGGTAATTGATCAACAGAGATTACTTGGAATACCCTGTAACTAGGGGGAAATGAGCTGATAGAGACTTTATAGAAACCTCTCTAGCTTCAATTTAGAGTTTTTCTAGCTAAAACTAAAGTTTGTTAAGCTGCTAGTAGTTCTTCTCGTTCTCAGCCTGTTTTCTCCCTAGCCCCAACTGCTGGGTATCTTAGAGTTGAGCCACTGATTCGGTCGAATCATTATCAGTTCTCGTTATAATGTGTCGCACATTAGTTAGCAGTTAATACTTTAAATAAGACGAGGTTACCGACATTTTGTCCATCATTCGATGCTTTTAACAGAAATATGTTGAGACTCGCACTGAGACAGAGTTGGAGAGAGGGATAGGGAGAGGGAGTGGGAGGGAGAGACTTGGACTTAGTTTAAGCCGATTGTCGCTGTGACTTGTAGAAATCGTTTGTTGCCTGGCGGCTTATGATTTTCAACGGGGCGTATTAGTAACATGCGACGCCGACTCTCAGTGTCTCCGATTCTCTGATTCTCCGACTCTTTCGGACTTAGTCGAGCCCCTTTCGAAATTAACGAAATGAAATGTTATAAATCTTTTGTAAACAAACAAAAAGAAGCTGGACAACAAAAATTAAGCATCGCATCGAATATATATAGTTTGTATATAGATATGGCTTATGTAAGTCTAGGGGCAATAATGTCTTCGTCATCCCCCAACTAAAAAACTAGTCGGAAAAGCTTAATTAGGGTGTGCACAACTGTAAGAGGCCCTGTACTCAGTCTGAGAAGGAACATTTGGTTTAGCCACGCCTCCTCCTACTAATTTAAGACTCACCTGCCCAAAAGACCCCTCCACTCTGCCTGCTTACAGGGTCTACAAAAACAATATCCAAAATGATTTGCGATACAAAAACATTGGAAAATGTTCAGACGAGGGATAAATTTTCACTTGTCTTCGAAAAACTCGGAAAATACTTTATGCAGTCCAATAATATTCAGACCACTTGTCATAATTTTCCAACAAAATTAAGTCAAATTTATGTGTGTGTGTATCGCTGGGTGTGTTTGTCACGGATTTGGATGCGATACGAGGTATATAAATAAATATATACCCTCTCTAGAGAGGGGGAGCAGACGCAGACAACTAAGAAATCAAGATATATACGTGCATATGTGTGTATATAGGAAAGTCCAAATCCACTAATTAAGCGAGATAAATGGAGGAAAATGGGGAAAATGGGAATTTGGGAAATGCGCATATTTTAAATTTTATTCATGTTTTTTGTTCGTTTTCATTTTCATTCCGTCTACGTTTCCATGTTCCTGCAGTATATTCTGATTAATCTACTTAATAAATGTGTTTAAAAATACATAATGACAGAGGTGACAGCTCTGTTGGAATCTGTTGTGAACCAGTTGGGAATTACAAGCTGATCACTTGTGGAAATTGCTTTGACTCGAATGATAAATAGTCAATTATGAATTGATATGAACAATTCGAAGAAATAAACTTGCTAACAATCTCCAGATCAACTCAAACTATATTAATTACCCCCCGAGCACACCGTTGTGCCCATTTCTAGACCCTGTACTTGAAAAACTAAAGAGGGTTTGCGAGATTTGTAGGCAAAAGACAAGAAGTGCTCTTATGGAATATATATTCTTGTGCAGAACTATGTCTGTCTATAGGTAACAGAGACTGTGACCGTTAGAAACCAATCCAACTTTGGCAAGGTTTGGAAACCTATGACAGTCTTTAGTTAAAGTGTACAGGGGCTTCAATAGTCGTTCAGCCCCTGGCTGTGACAGTTATCACTGGTTTTCCTCAGCTGCTCAGTTGTAGCCTTAAGCTACAAAGCCTGAACCGCACTTATCGCAATGTCTTACAAATCGTTTTATCATTGTGTCATTAGCTGCGAAACAAAATTGTTTTACGATAGCTGCACCAAAACCCAAAATAAAAAGACTTCCAAACGGGAAAAGTTGAGTGGGAAGGGGGAGGGGAGTGGGGGAAGAAAAGGTGTTCGATCTAGGTGCAAAGGTAGACAACAACTACAGCCACAGCAACAACAACAAATTTCTTGATTATCACTGGGCGGCATTTTTCAAAACGATCTCGAGTCGCAAACGGAATGGAAACTTGGAAAAACATGACACAAAATTGATTTAAAGCCATTTCATTTGAGCCGGCAATGCCAAACTTACAGACAAGTTGACAACTTGTAATTAACTTAAAGCGTTTCAGCGCCTCTGCCTCCGAAGTCGTGTACACCCAGGCAGCGAAACGAAACGGGTATACCGAAAGAGAGATAGAAATTCTAAGGCATCAACTAAGCAGATAAATAATACTTTAAAGCCAGTCAGCGCTACTATAGCTAATCAATTCTAAGCTAACCATAATTACAGGGTATTTCCCAGGGTATTTCCCATTGTTTTGCTGTAAATAGATTATGACAAAGACCCTGCCTATTTTCACAGTTTTAGATTCAGGTCCAGTTTCAAAGACTCTGAGATTCCGATTAAGCTTCAGATCCAGTTTCAGTTCAGAGCGAACGATAGAGAGAGAGCGAGATGGAACGAGAGATTCCAAGCGAGCAACTTATGGTAATAATGATTATAAATTATTATAATCCAATCGGCTTTGAATAATTAATAAATTTTTAAATCGCATACGCAAACTCCGCTTCACATAATCGGACCGTAAAAAGCCGCTGAACCCACCAGTTCGACAGAAAGAGATGGGTATAGGAGGCAGGGAGGGGGCAGGTAGGGGATTCCCCCTGCCACCTTCGGTTGGCTGTCTCAGATCGGAACGGGCACAGGGACGTGGTTCGGAAGGGGGAAGGGAGTAGAAAGCGTACAATGAAATGCTAAAAATGTGTTACAATCAAAAGAAAAGCAAAAGCGGCTAAAAGATCGGTCTCTCTCTCTCTCTCTCTCTCTCTCTCTCTCGCTCTCTCTGTCTGTCTGGCTGTGTGAAAGGAACACGCCTAAGCCCCGGTAAATGCCTTATGTGACAAGAAGGAAAACCTTTATTTCCACACCAAAGACTTGATACACTTTCAGCTAATTTTTCTATTTTATATAAAGAAATTAAAAGCTACTAAACCGCAATACAAAGTCTATTACACTTCCTTCAAACCCCAGTCCGAAAGCTGCAAAGCATTCACCAATACACACAAACACAAATAAGAACAGTAAAACAAATTTGTCTATGCACTGCGAAAAAGCATTGACTTACAAAACCTGTCAAATTATTCAACTTTGCGCTGCAAAATCAAAACTAAAACAGAATTTTACGAGTGTAAGCTCGCAGACGACACAACAACAAATTTGCATTGGGATTAGCTGCGCTGCAAAAAAAATGCACGCAGTTGTTGTTGCTGATCTCGGGCGAACGAAGATAAGAAAGAAAATAGAAAAAGTTGTTTGTGTAATTTGCACTGGTGTATGCTGTAAGCAATGCTCGTCTGCACACAGCATGCTGGAGTGAGAGCGCAAACAACAACAACGGAGAGAAAAGAGTAGTGGAGTGAGTAACGCTGCTTTAAAGCGTGTTACACACTTGATCACTGAATAAGTATACCCCGGGGCAGGGTACACAAAGGTGTTGGAGCTGACACACACTTGCAGAATAGAAAGCCAAGACAACAATAAAGTGAATAGAGTCTGAGACGGTGGCAGAGCAGCAGAGACAGCAGCAGCGGCAGAGGCGACAAAGAGGCGTGCCAACGACAGTATAATACTGTGACGGCGGGGAAGGTGATGGGGAAGGGGGACGATGACAAACAGTTTGGACATTTATGAGCAGCATTTAATGGACATTTGACTACCGGAATTTACGAAACGAAGCTCAGAGCATGAATTCATTCATTTCATTCACATGTGAATGATTCGCTGCGCATTCGATTATTGATTAGCTCAAAGAAGATTTCGAAGGCGGAAATGACATGCCGTCTGTCTCTTTCCCTCTCGCACTAAGCAGGAAGTCAACACAGGACCAAGCTGATAAATAAAAGGGAAAGGGAAAATTCCTAAACTATTTCTGTCGAAATAACAATTATTAATTTGTTGCTGTCATCGCTGTGAACGAATGTGAATCACAGCTAATCCGAGCAGTGAATAAAATTCTAAAGTCGCGCTATCTCCTACCAAAAACTGATATAATCGTGGACTACAAATAAAAAGCGGTCATTATCTATTTTGTCTTTTTTTTTCGTGGCTTTTTTCATTTCGGGTCGAGAAATTATCACAACAATAAAACTAAATGCTTTATAATTAGTTGCAAAATCAAAAGAATCGTCGCTAGAAAATGATTTGTTATAGTTTTTATTATTTTTGTTTTTGTTTTTGTTTTCATTTTGGGCTTCAATATCTTTTCAATACTTGTATGTTTTGTGGTCGTTATTTATAAGCGACTTCCAGCGATTGGAAGTTATTTATAAGAAATAAGAAATAAAAGCCAGAGAGACCTAAATTCTAGCGTGCTACCACCTAAAGCTTTATTATCTATGCCGTGCGGACTCGAACTTAGTCTTATCTTAATCCCATTCACCGATTCACTAAGCGTATGCGCCAAACGCATAAAACTGTCAAAAATCAAATACAAAACAAGAAAAGCTGAAGTGAAGCTCACTAGGCTGTGTTGTACCCTGTACAAACTATTTATTCGTTAAGTAATTCAACAGAAATAATTCAATCAGGAATATATTTACTTTATGGTATAGTAGACGCCTTCTGCTGTCTGTTAACAAACCCAGCATACCCTCCCACAGGGTATTAACTAACTGAAAAAACTAAAAAACAAACGAAAATAAAACCGAATTCTTCGCTCTGAAGCTTTGTCTACAAACATTGATTTCTTCAGTCTTCTGTCTAAAAGCAGGAGAAGACAATGCCGATAAGTCCATGTCTGTGTGTGCGTGTGTGGATGTGTGTGTGTTGATATCGGCTACAGTAACATTTAGTTAATGCCTTGATTTATTTAATTTATAAAAAAGAGGTTTTTTTGATTTGGTTTTTTCCAATTTGAGAAATCATAAATGCTGATAGGTTAAACAGACGGAAATCTAAATGGAGGTCCCACTTGTAAATCCATCCAATGGATTTGGCCATATGGACAGGCAGTGACGTGGGCAGAGGGGTGAAAGGGGCTGACAGGGGGTGACAGGGGGTGGTAGAGTTAAGTGAGAAACCTCAACCAGATAAATAATAATTACACTCACACGACATAATCAATTATTCCTGCTAATAAAGGCCCGGACACATGTATTCTGTCACTGGTAGTGTGTGCGTGTGTGTGTGTGCCTGACTGGGTGTGTGTGCATGTGTGTGAATCCAGCACTAATCACGCCAGCATGTTCATAATCAATTTTATCGCACTTATTTGGATTAATTGCGATATCAATGACAGTCTGACGAAGCGACGTCAGCGCCGCAGTCGACGCAGAGTGAGCAGAGCTAGCTGACAGCTGTACCCGTTAAATATACCCTGTACTTCTACGAATTATAGTCAAAATCACACCCTTTTGAAATCCCTTTGCAGTACAGAGTCTTCTAGAGTCTGCCCACTCGACTACAGGGACTAAAAAGGCATATACAAAACTTGGATACATTTTCACTTACAGTTACACGGTGTTATCGCAGTTATCGTGCCCATATCTAAGTAGGTGGTGGGCGGGGCAGCAAGCAGGGGGTGTGGCAGGGGGCTGGGTAGTGGTAAAAGGGGTAAAAGCGGCGTCATCATCACCTTATGCCCAAATTAGCAATAAGCGACCAAGTCTCACACACAACCACTGAGGATTATCTTATCTGGCTAAAAGCATTTTCAATGCGGTGTTGCTCTGCAGGCGGTGGTGCTGCGGTACTGCGGTGCTGGCAGAAGAAACACAACGAACCCACTTGGATATTGGCATCGGGAGAGATTAGGATTCGAGGGGAGTGCCATAGGCGAAAGGTAGGGCCCGTAGGTAGGGCCAAGACGGCCTCACAACCAATTAGCCAAGTATACGAAATGGGCAAATACGTCTACACTGATCAAAAATAGTTATGTTCTTAATTTGAAATGTTCAGTGTGACATTTGTCGAAATCTTTAAGTTCTTTAACCGAAAGTTTCAATATTTTTAGCAAATAAATAGTTTTTGATGAAAGTTCTTTAAATTTAATTTAATTTTTTAATGAATTCTGGATTTTAAAACGCTTTTAACAGTGTACAGAAAAAGTTAAACAATCTATTTACACCCACCACGCACACCAACACTTATACAGACACACACACACACTGTTATCGTGCTCCAATCTCAACTCTAAACACTGAAATGCCGCCGATAAGGATTATCTCTTAATCTGCATAAATAGCACAACAACAACAACAACAAGAGAAACAACAACACATAGAAATGATGAATTAAAATAAATATTAAACTCATCAGTGAGTACATAAAGCTTTTTATCACTACGAACCCGGTACCAAGTTTCAGTTTACTAAACGCATGTTGGTAATTTAATTGTTTTTTCCTTAACTCCAAAGTAATAAACGATTTTTCAGAAAATACCCTGTAGATAAACACTAAGATAATCCATAATCTTTTAATAAAATGTTACTGCTCTGGAAGTTTATTAAATAGTTATAGGTTTTATAGATCTGATCTATATGAATTGAGACATTTTATCTGCGAAAGAGTTTTTGTAAACTAATAAATAGTTTATCAAAAAGTTCTTGAAGTTCGTTTTAATCAACTTTTAATAAATTCATGTATTTTACAGGGTATTTCAGCTGCGGGCACTGTCAGCTTTTAGCTCTTCTGTTGACTTAGACTGATTCAGATGTATTCAGTTGAAATAAGTTTAGTGCCTTTTAGGTTCAACGATGACTAACTCCACATAGAATCCCCTTGAAATGCTTGACGACTGATCTGAGTTCACACAAACTATGCGAGTTGCGCTCAATAGGGTTAAAACGCTTATAGCCAACAAAGTTTGCATACAATTGGGCCATGACAACACTGTTAGCAGAAAGCGACGGCAATTCTCAAAGTGTTTTAAGAACTGTACGGGGTATGGAGGTTGTGGAAATATATTCAGATTTTTTTTGCGAAAAATAAATACGAAATGGATTTTTACTAACATGATTCTAATTAGAATTTTGTGCTTAAAAAATCTTTAAATTCGAATTACAATATTAGAAAACTTTAGTTTAAATTGTCCTCAAAAATTGGCAGACAAACACGTCGAATATCTCAAAAAATCTTGATCAAAAGCAACCTGCTTTTCTTAATCAGCCTTATTGGCACACAAACCTCTTTATAATTGTTCCCTCATAAACCTCTTTATATTTCGTTTGATTTAACAGCTATTTGGATTAGGAACTCACCTGTTGTCCGGCATTGGCAGCGACCCAGGCTTCGGCGAAGGTTTCCATAGCGCTCTGGAAGTCCATCATGGAGAGTGAGAGAGGAAAGCGATGGGATCGGTTTGAGTTTTCCGATTGAGTGCAGACTGTGTGCACTTGGTTTTATATAGTTGTATATATACGATACACTGCTCGATTTGTGGTGCAGCGTGGCTAATTGAATATTATTATAAATATATATAAAGTTGTTATCGTAATTGTAATTGCCGATAAGACTAAAGCACGCTTTGATTTTTCGATTAGAGAGCCCGTTAACCGGTAATTCTGTTTCACACACCTTTTGCCTTTGCTTTGTTTTTGTTTTCCTTCGTTTCTTTTTTTATTCTTTTTTTATTACCACGACACGGAGACGCAAATTAGACACAATCACAAGCACAAATCACACTCGAGTTTATTTTGCTGATTTTGCCGTAACGTAACCGATTCGACGTCGACTTTGTTGCACTTGCAACACAATTGTTGTTGTTGTTTCTGTTGTGGTTGCTGCTGCAGTCGCGACATCTCATTAGCGCGAGCGGGCCATAAAAAACAGGGCATAGAAACAGGAGCCACAAGGACGAGAAGCGTAACCGACGGCGATAAGAGAGGGACTAAGAAGCGATAGAGAGACAGAGCGGGAGCGAGAGTGACTGATCCTCGTCAGATCCCAGTCAGACACTATGTGGTATGTGGACAGAGGGGACGCGACAGAACCGCTTGAGTTTCCAGCTGCGACTTACGACGCGAGCTAATAACTAACCTTTACTATCGATATCGATAACGATAGCACCATGGAGAGCATATGCAAGTCGATATGTGATTGTCTATGCCAGAGATTCTCAGCGTGATTCGTTGTTTGGTTTAGTAGTTTTTGTGATAAGCGCAGTCTGTTGTCATTTTCTTTTTGGTTTGGTTTTGCTTGTTTTAAATAAATAACTGTATAGATTGTCAATAACTAAATAACAGCACTGCTATTGACGTACTGCTTAACGTGCTGAAACGGACGCGCGTCAAGACATCCTTCCACAGCACAAGTTGTCGCACAACTGACAAAATTCTTTCGCATTCGCAGTGCCAAGCACAGACACAGATACTACCAGCGACACCAGCACTAACACCAACGCAAACACCGAAACGAACCGACCCGAACCCGCCCCGGCCAGTGCCGGCACTTCGGGCCACGCTGTCGTCGTATTGTTCGTCTCCGTCTCTGTTCATTTGCTGTTTGCCTTTTGCATTTGTGTGCGTCACAAACGAATCGCGCTCTCGCTCTCGCTTTTGCTCTCTCCAAGAGTCGTTCTCTCAATGCACGCTGTGTGAAAATAGTAGTGTAACTGAAAATAGCACGACATAAGTAAAACACTTGATTAGTAAAATTAAAATTTAGTTTGTGGCAATAAATAAGATAATAAAAATTAATATTAACACATATTTGAAAATAATTAAAAAATCACCCCGGTGTTCAACAAAGTCATTTCCCAAACTTCTGCTTGAGGATCATCCATTGTTATTAAATGCCAAACGAAAATAGTAGTAGAAATAGTAGTAGCATCTGTCTCAGAGAGTCTTGCCAGCGAGTGTATGTGTGTGACCAAAACAAAACACGCACACTTAAACAATAGCGAGTGCCAGAGCGAGAGGGAATGACAGATGAGAGCGGCAAGTGCCGACTGACTGGCAAAGAGAGCCGGCTCACACATACATGCTTGCATACATAGCAACTGGGGTAAACCTGTTCCGGCGCAGAATTGCACTTGTCTCGCGACAGGCAACATTGACTCCCATCCCCGGCACTTGTATCCCCGCTTAGCCCCTTTACCTACCCCCCACGCCCACGAGCAAGGCGTCGTTCGGGTGCGCGTTTCTTTTACTTTTTGTGCGCTGTGGCAAAATTCAATGGATTTGCTGCAAATTCGGGTGGAATTATGCCACACACACAAGCGCACACACACAGACTGAGTTATTGCTGAGAGTGGGCGTGGGCGTGAGCCATTCGGCTAAGCGGTTCAGCGAGTGCGAGTGCGAGCGATGCGAGAATACTTTCGCGCCTGTGCCTGGGATGAAAGAGTAAATCGGCAGCGCTTATTATTATTATGTCGTTATGGGGAGCTTGGGCCGCGACGGGCAGAGGCAGAGAACAGAAGCAGTAGCAACACCCACTCCACACTTAGCACCTCGACGAATGGAAATGGATGGCGACTGTCGTAACGATTATGTCGGTGTGCATGTGTGTGTGTGGGTGTATTAGTGTGGGCATGGGGTATCCGTGTTTTTGGTTCGTGCATAGACACGAAGTGACCACTTGTCGGACACAGGGGAAGGAGTGGGAGACAGAGACGGAGACCTGACGCAGATAAGAGCGCAGATAATGCGCGCGCATTACATGTGATTAGGTGTTCGGGGAGCTGGGTTTAGCCAACCGCCGCGAAGGATGCCGACGCCAGTAAATGGTATATAGGCGCTCGCTTTGGATACATAAGAGATACTAAATGCGAGATACTAGCTACTACACACTTGGCTCGTCCTTAACTGGGTGGAGTTTCGGCTTTATAATTACACTGCAAGTCCAAAAATAAAACGCGTATTAACCCTGACAGTGTAAAATATAATTAAAATATGCAAATTTACTGTTTTTATACATGAGTGGGGAGGGGAAGTAAAAAGTTATTTGCAATTGGCGCAGATAATCAGTCGGCGAAAAAAAAACTTGTATTTTTTTATCTTCTTCCTTATCCGCCTTCTTACAACAAAATTTCGTGTACGCGCTCTCCCTCTCACTCTCTCACCGTTGCTCTTTTTCGTTGGCACTCTCGCGTACACACACACACACGCATGCATGTATGCATATGCTTCGGCACACATACACAGTCAAACACTATTCGGGAAGGTATCGCTCTCTCCCTTTCGCGCTCGCACGACGTGCCAGAGCGAGATAACCCATGAAAAAAATTTCGAGCAAAGCAAAGATGAGCAAAGTGTAAACGTAAACGAAAAACGCAAAGCATACAACGGCAACAACAACAACTACAACGACAAGAGCAGCAAAGGCAAAAATACACAAAATAAACATAAAAAGCGCCGGCAAACCAGTTCGGATAGACTCCGCCCTCGGCGTACGCTGATTGGCTAAGCTTTGCCTTTGCCCAAGACTTCATCTTTCTTTCTTTTTTTGTTGTTTTTTCTGCCTTTGTATGCGTTGTTGTTGCTGCGAGTGCTAGCGCTGCTTTGCTGCTTTGTTGTTGTTGTTGCTTAGTTGCCTGCGGTTTTATCGCCTTCGACGGCAACAGCGAAGTCGACGTCAGCGTCTTTCCACTTAGTTAACAGCCTCACAAGCCCCCCGCCCCCTTGCCACACCCCACAATCTTTGGTGATGGAGAATTTCAGCAAATTTTGTTACTTGAAATTTGTGCTGTAATTTATCCATAAGAATTTTTTAATTACAGATAATTAAAACTGATTTATTATGAATCTTCTGAAGATAAATAATGAATCGTTTTAGTGAATTATGCAAACAATGAAACAGTTTTAATTGCGCTTCGATTTCACCAGGTAAATGTGTGTATTACACCTGATGTGTGTTATCAACGGCGACATCTTCTTTACCGAAATGTGTAAAAGAAAAACATGGAAAATGACTTTTCACATGCTGTGCGACCCGAGGGAAAATCAATAATTTTATTAAAGTGCTTTTTGGCGGCTGCTTCTTGATTTTTACTTATTTCCCGAGACCTGCGGGAGACAGGAAAAGGGGCGGAGCGGGATTGAGAGGCGGGCTTTGTGGGCCAAGTTGTTTGCTCCTATAACGTGTGGAAATTTTTAACTTTAAGCTGACGGCACTGGACACAAACTGGGACTAGAACTAGTAGCTGGAAGGAGCGAGGGAGTCAGCGTCTCTCTCTGTTTCTCTCGCATTCGATCCTCGGGCATAACTGTCCACGCTGGCGTGTCCTCCACTTATTACCGTTATTACTCAATGTGCCACCATCAGTCGCGTAAAACGCTCGTTGCCGTCAGCCTTCCCCGCCCCCGTCCCTGTCCCTGTCTCCCTTCGGCGTCCTTGTCCCTGTCATCGTCATCGTTTCTCGTAACGGGACTGTGCGGCCATCAACGCTGCTGTCAACAGGACGAGCCCTCTTCAGCAGCTACACTGAGAAAAACGAATGGGTTCCAGGCCAGAGAAAACTTTAAACTTACGGTCAAATATCTTTTTAAACTTTCAAATCTACACGGATAAAAATCGTACTGCAATTTTGAATGACACGTTTTTAGATGTCTTATAAAAGATTTGTCTTCTTTGAAGTAGTTTAAACTCGAGTTTTGTCTCACTTTTGGGAACTTTAAAACTCGTTTTTCAACCACAGTTTTCTGCCAGTGTATGCCCATGCACATTATCATCATGATCATCATCTTCTTTACCGTTGTTAGCATAATGACAAAAGGACATTCATTAAGTTTTTGATTTCTGATTTTATTGTTGATTAAACGCAGGGAAAGGAGACCAGAGACCAAAAAGCGGAGACCAGAAAGCAGCAGGGTAAATGGGAAAATGGGTAATGATGGGTAATACCAAGAAGGATACACCAACACCAACACCAGCAACTACAACAACGTCACTGCTCCCATTGTGCTCTCTATCGCACTCTCAGCACTTCCGGCGAGAGCGTCAACTTGACATTTCCGCTTTTCGGGTGATGTCTCTTGAGGTCGATGGAACGACCAGCTCCAGAAACCACCCCATCCCCCTTAACTGCTGTCCTAGCTTATCACCCGTCGTCCTGGATCGGATACTCGAGGTGTAAAGTGATTTCAACTTAAAATTTCTTAAGAATTTGATTAATTATAACACTAAAAAAGTTTTTGTTCATTTAATCCCAGTTTCTTAAAGCTCTCTTTGTATTTTTAGACCCTGTACATAAGGACACACAGTAGTTGACCCGTTAAGCCCTGTAAAACACGTCAGTTAAAGCTAGGAATCCTAAAATTGGTTAAACTTTAAACAAATCTTAATTTATAATGGGTTTTTTAATTTCTATATTTTTAACTTTCTTCACTTTCTTCATTAAGGAAATTCTACTAAATTTGTAATTATATTATAATTGCTAAAAGCTAAGAGAAGCAAATGCAGTCAATAAACTGCAAAACTATCTGGCAGTTAGTTTGCTATGTATCTGACAGATACATTAGCTGGCCAACAGCCAAAACCAAACAGAGTTGCCAACATTTGATTAAACTGTGAGTGTGTGTGTGTGTTTGTGTGTGTGACAGCATTATCCTCGACAGGAATCAGCTCGAGTGTGTGTGCATATAGACACACGTATGTATCTTTGCATCTATGTATCTATATACACATATATGTATCTGTATCTGAGTATCTGAGCTGCCATTCGCTTGGCTCAAGTATTGACACTGCCAATGTTGCCCCGGAAATGCCAAAGAGATGGGCGAGAAGGGTGAGAGGAGGGAGGAAAGGGGCTTAGGAGGGGGCACACTTGCTGGCGGTGCCATTGGAGCTCTCCGAGCAGATACTTTTGGCAGACACTTTAATGCGCCTGCGCTAATTTTGGGTTTACTTGATTTTTTTGTGCTTTGCTTTTTATTCAACGCATATAGAGAGGGAGATAGAGGGAGAGAGAGAGGGAGACAGCGCTCTATGTATTTATATATAAAAGGAATAAGAAAATTAAAACAAACTTTAAGTTGGGGAATACTATGCAAATAAAACGTAAAGACCCGAATTTTATATAAGACTAGGCAAGACGATTTTATCGGTGGAATATTAGTAATCCCAAGTACAGTAGGTGTCTGATAAAAAGGGAGTAAAAGGGAATGGTTTAAAATTAAAAAACTGTTACCTAAAAGATCTTCAGACCAAGACGTATTCTCTACGTTTGAGAACATTATATACTACACATGCCTTATAGTCTTAAATCTGCCATAGTAAGTGCAGGAACTCTAAACTATTTCCTTCCAATATGTTCAAGTCCATTTAAGACAAGTTTCGAGTGCTTTTCACGTAACTCTCTTTTAGATGTTTTCTATTTTCTGTTTTCGATTTTTGTTTTCTGTTTTCAATTTCGAGATTGTCGGAGTTTTACGGCTCGCAGCGAGGAGACCTTGAGGCGGCAAAGGCACTTCAATTAGCTTTCAAAAGAGGTAACAAACAAAATAATAAGAAAAATGACACATTAGCTGACAATGTTCAGATGACTCGGGTGGGTTGATGGGTTGATGGTGCTTTGGTTGTGCCCCACCCCTGATTAAATGGAATAACCACATTTACCACTTGAAATAATTGAAAGCGACTAGCAAGAACAAGGTAACAAGTGCACACAGAGCCGTCTAAGTACACTGATCAAAAGCAGGAACTGAAAGCAAACTTAGTTTAAGTTTAAAAATATCTTCTACTGAGAAACATCCAGGGATTAAAGTAGCCACTGGTGTATTTTAGTTAATCACTTCGTTGAAATATTTTTAAGTATTCTCCACTTGTTTCTGCCAGTGCACAAGTAAATATAGATGATGATACAGCTACAGCTACAGATACAGATACAAATGCCGATAGCTATAACCATAACACATAACATTGGTAAGCATGTAGGACGGCGATCGGCAAAAGTTCCACTTGAAAGCCTTAATTGATTTAACTGATACTGATACCGATATCGATATCGATAACGCCGATACACCAATGCCACCAAAGCGAATGGAAACACTCAACAAATCAATAGATAAATTCCCAGATCGAATCGCGTATCTATATGTATCGGATGTGGCACTGATTGAGTCCCCCACCCCTTACACTTCCCCTGAACTGTCGTCTTTAACTCCGGTACTCCCAGGGGGTTGGGGAGCACACCAGACCGTGATATACCCTGGCTTCTTCTTCTTTTGGTTCCCTACTTTAATTGCCTAACACACCCTCGGCACAGGGCCCAAAAGAAGAAACCAAAAACTTCGAAAGAGGAAAAATCAAATGCAGTTTACATTCCCCTTCCTACAATCCACTGTTCCAGTCCCAGCCCAGTCCCTGCCACGCCCTTTTCCACCCATTTCCATCCCACCACGCGTCACGGCATCTTCAAACGCTTCGAAGCCGTGAAAAAACATCCAACGACATCCAACAAGATACCTGATACTAGGTAAGAGATACGAACTTATCGATTTGTTACAATTTCCAATGATAACAGATAAAAGCAGCGCTTGACTTTCAGGCTCACACAGACAAACAGACAGACAGACGGACAGACAGACAGACAGACAAGAGTTCGCGTTTTGACAATGAAAATATGAAATCGATGAAGCCGTCAACTCTGCGTCCCACCCCCTCTCAGGTGAGACAAACAAGACAGGTAACACGCAGGTGAGACAGCTCAACTGGCCCAAGATGCGACGTCTTTCAGGCTAGAACTATCTTAGAGATGGACAGCTAACAAGCAAGCTAATGATATATCGCAACTGAAGTATTTGTATATTATCCCGATTGCGTTACGAACTGGTAAGGGAGGGCAGAGTCAAGGCAGATGATTGTAAAAAAATGTCGATTGATTTGTCCTAAGGGAGCTATATGATTTAGTAATCCAATCCGCACCAAATTGGCTGAGAATATACTTAAAGGGTTCGTCAAGGTTTTCTTCTTCCGACCCACCTTATAGACCCTGTACCTTTTTTAGTTGTGGGGTCCTATGTCATATGCTCGTATTTAATCAAGTTTTTCTGTGTTTCTAATCACATCTCTAGTGTCCGTACACCGCACACTTGGCCGTACTCAGAGCCGGAGTCTTTGGTGATGCCGCCGTACACTGTTGACAGCCGTGTTGTTGGTTCGCTTATCACGATCGAAGCGAATACAATTGGCGATGAGGATGGAAATCGAAATCAAAATGGAAATGGGGTAGGGGGAGGGGATGGGGATGACAATGAGGTTGTCCAGTGTTTGCTGTTTGTGTTTGACAAATCCCTAATTAAAAATTGATGATACGAGGTATCTCCGATGCTATATCATTACACAAATTGAGTTTATTCAGAGCGTTGACCGAGGTAGAAGTTAAACAAGAGTCGGCAAAGAGATCATCCACTTCGTAACTCCCCCAAAGTGTTCCAACTTTGATTCCGACCACTTGACTTTATTTGCCTTGCCATTGAGTCTCGTGGTCGCTGCGGTGCGAGGCCGTGTTGACCGTACGTCCGTTCCCGTGGGACACAACGGACGTTTGAAATCTTTGGTTTATTTTGTGAATATTTCAAGTTTAAAATGCGACAATTTAATCAAAATAATCAAATTAATGAAGGGGTTAAGGAATATGCGAAGTAACGAAGGTTTGGAAATGAAGTCTTAACTCTGAACTAACATAAAACTCTATAACTGCAAAGTTAAAGCCAATTAGAAAGTTCTCAAAGTACAACTGTAAAATTCACTTTACACTAACCCACTTTAAGTAGTAATTTATGTATAAATTTAGAAATAATTACGAGTGAGAGGGAAGCACATTTTCATTTGGGGCTGAAAGCTTTGAGCTGTGCAAAAGCTAGCAGAAGTTTGTTGGCCAACAACTGACACAACCTGGTCTAATGATGATGTGAGCAGTTGAGTAGCGGAAGGGGATGGGGTGGAGGGGGTTGGTAGCTACACATTTGACCAAGCGACCACATAATTAAATTAATTGCACGAAAAGCGGGCAAAAAAGGTGAACACACGGAAAATGGGAAATGGGAAAGTGGTGAAAATTGCGGGAAATCAGCAGCGTTGCTATGAACAATTTTCTGTGAAGAACAACCGCAATGCAAATATTGGCCAGGTTTTGTCGAGCCGTGGCTAAATCAACAGCACCAGGCAAAATACAAACACAAATTTGTGTGTCGTTTTTGAGTTTTGAGTTTGGAAAATTTAAGAGGGAAAAATGAAAAGAATTTCGAAATCAATACAAATTTTTGTGTTGTGATTGGAATCAGAGTAAACAACTCAATTGAATCACTTGGAGAACTGAAGAAGAATCTGAAGAGCGCTTACGCTTATCTATATCTACTGGTGGGGGAGGGGGAGGGGGAGGGGAAGGGGGCGGGGTAGGGTATATCTTCTTACTCGATCTGGCGATAAGTAAAAAAAGACGACTCCGATTTGATTAATATTGACTTAGGTTCGTTTCTATTTGCTCAGCTATTGTGTTCAGCTGTTTTCATGCCAGACTTTTCGATTTGATTAATTTGAGGCGATAAAGCTTAATTGGATTTCGCTTAGATAATGGCAAGTCACGGCTACAGTCCCCTCCGTCCCCCCAACTCAATCTCAAGTACTTGAATCAGTGCAAACAACACACACAACCACACACACAACACCTTTCTTTGATTGTCTATTCACCTGCCGCGGATTCTTGATTACTCAAATCGCAGCTAATCAATAAAGACAAACAAGTAGTAAAAAGAGTGTGACTGTCACTGTGACACATCAGGGCAAGAACAACTAAAATGCAATTCAGTTGCACTGGAAAATCATGAGTTAATTGTATGATTAGTAGAAATGAGTGGGCTTATTCTGGTTTATAGTAGGACTACTAGAAAGGTTAGCTGTTTTATAGGTAAACTGGCTACTTTTTAAGGCAAGTATTGGAAAATGGGATGAGTTCTCAGGTGGACAGTTATGATCTAGTCAAAAGTTTGAGGAAAAGTGAGGAATCTGGATTTCATTGGGATTTCTTCAAGCCTCAGACTGCCAAACATGGATTGTTATACCTTTTTGGACTCGTGAAGACCCCAGCTATCGACTGCCATCAAATTCGGGTGAAATATTAAAAATAAATTTTTGGGCCATTTTTGGAAAAATGTCAAGGGGTAACATCATAAAAATTTGACAAAAATGAGTTGATTTTGACATTTTCCAATTTATATAGCAATCGATGCAGCTAGTTGTCTAGAGTTCAGCAAGGCATGAATTTCTACGATCGGACATCATTTGACTAAGTTATGGCCTTTTAAAGTTTTAAAGTTTTAAGTTAGCATAACTTTACAGTGCACCCTGTATCTTAATACATAACTCAAGAAATTGGTCTGTTATGGAAATTATGTAAGTTAAACTGTTAAACTAGATACATAACTAAAGACATAAAGCACTTTCCCTACTTAATCTGAGTAAATTCGTGCACTAATTAATCCCCAGACAGTTGAGGGAAATATTTACTAGACAAGCCCAAGAACTCCTCATAAATGCCATTATCCTGCGAATTCTCACACGTTTGCTCATATCAGGATACGTCCAGCAGAAACTGACTGCAATCTTAAGTCATTTACTTCATCTAAGTTGTCCACTTAACTGAAATAAATGTGGAATTCCGAGGACTACTTATGAGTACTACGCTCATATACACTCGGACACGCTTTTCCGCTTCTCCAAGGGGAGGGAAAATAGAAGGCAGGGGCAGCGGTCTCAATCCTCCTAAAAGGCAATAAAGTTTATCATGCAATTAAGAACGAATTACGCTGCTAATAGAATAATTAATGCAATTTCCCACAACATTAGGCAGAGCGATGTCCTTGCCGCAAGGCACAGCACTAGGACCAGCTCTAGAGCGTATAGACAGCGTCGAGCCCAGTATGAAATCAAGATGTGAGCAGCTTCTTCTTCCTCTTCTACTTCTTCATCTACTTCTCATTCTTGTCAACCCTCGGGGTTGGGTGACACGCTATGTTTTCGCTCAGCAAACCCCAATAATAAGCCATTTCAAATGGGTTTATGCATGTGTTCCAAGAGGAAGACGCTACTTTCCCGGCCTGCTCTGTTCTTCCTACCCCTTCCCTGTCCTATCGCACTGAATCCTTGCCTGCTTTTGCTGTATCTTTTTATACACTGGCATTGGGTATGTTAATAGTGGCACAAGGCATGAAGTAGGATTGGCAGAGGCTATAAAGTATATATCTTCTTGATCAGTCAAGATATATTCATCTGTAAACTCTTTCTACGTACCTTTTTTTGTTTCTAAACTGAGTTTATATATTAAATTCTATCAGATCGGGTGTCTATATAGGATAGTAGACGTAGAAACTCAAGGAAGCTGATATTTTAGACGAAGTCTCGATTTTTCTTCAGATACATAACCCCAAGTTCTGCCTATACGAAGTACTTTATATAGCTCAGTAACGATTGGACGAATACTGTCTATAGTGTATCGAATGTTTGTCATGTCTGACTGAGAAGTCCTGGTTTTTTGCTGTATTTCCACATCAAACCGCAAACATCGCGTCTGTCTCTGTCTGAGTCTGCCAAAGTGACTCCGGTTCGTTCTCCAGCCCAAACTACAGTCTCCTTTCTCCTGTTTCCCCGTCTCCTGCTTGGCTGTGCTGGCAAAGTGTTTTGTGGCTGTGCCGCACTAATGAAAATGTCAAGTAAATTCCTGCTTTCGGACGGAAACTGCTGCTGCGATATCGACTTAACTATCTGCTGTCTCTGCTGTCTCTGCTGCCTTTGCTGTGGAGCTGCAAATGCATTTCGTAAGTTTCCGTTTCATGTCGTCGCCCATAGTTTGGGATCTTCTGCTCCATCTGCTCTTCTCCTGTCCTACCTTGTGCTGTCAACCCACTGACAACCCACACTGTTTCAACACTGGTAAAAAAGTGTTCTACAGATATTGTTCACATCATAAAAAAGCCCCTTCGCGTGCGCAATTCTTCTCAGTGCTTGCGTACGTTACGTATACGCCACGCTGCAATTATTTGACTCCTAATTTAGTTTTCTTTTTTCCCTCCCTACGCGCTTTTCACGCAGCTGTTTTCCCGCAGCTTTCGTAACGATTTTGGCGTTTTTTTTCGAGCACTTTTTGCAGCTTTACGCTGAATTTATCTATGTGGAAATTGCTTGTCAACCGGAAAGTAGTTGTCAAGATTGTTAAGTCCTTATTTCTTTCGACTCTGCTGCGACTGTCAGCTAATAGCTGCTGCTTTCAGGTGTTTCTTCCGCAGCACACACATATATTTATATATATATAGATATAGAAAGGTGTGTGTGTGTAGTTGTGTGTGCTTCCTTAAGCGCAGACTTCGACAAAACCCAAAATGTTTCCGTTGCTTGCTCGAATTTACCTTTTCAGCAGTGTTGTTGTTGCTTTGTTGTCAGTGTACTTGTCGTTAGCCCAGTTGTGAAGGCGAGAAAGGAGCTTATGGTTTTGTGGGCAGTTTGTTAACAGTCTCACCTAAAATTCCTTACTCTAAAGGGTTATAGATTTCTAATATATTATAGCTTAATCCTCAAAGAAGTTCTTTTGAATTCAGTGCCTTGCATACTGGGCTAAAAGCGGTCGAGCAGCGCTTTCTTAGCATTCAAACTCCTCGTTGTAGTCGTGGTGATGGCACATGTTCTCAGGGTAATGTGCAAATTTAGTTTTACATTTTATATTTGTGTGGAAAATCTTCGTTGGTCTCCGCTCTGCGAGTGATAAGCACAGTGGGCAAAAAGCTCAATTTAATCAACGAAAAGGAAAGCAGAAAAGTGTTTTTTATCAAAAGTAAATTTGTAGTTTGAAAATTTGAATTGCTAATTTACGGTGACTGAAAAGTCGTCTATTTTACTGGGTATTTTCTTAGCAATTTGAGAGCAATTGGGTGCCACTGTAAGCAGCTTTCAGACGTCTCTCATTTTTAATGCAAATACACAATGACTGCCACTTTGCAGAGAAAACTACAACAGAAACAGAAACAGAAACTAAATTCAACTAAAAGTACTTATTTCAAGACTTATTTTGTGGTTTTAATTTGTGTGCTCACCACTACACATATAGCTGGTATACATGGTGTGTTTATAGATCTGTTTGATACCAGAGGAAATCAGTTAATTAAAGGCGCAGCCTAAAAGTATGTGAGCAAATGAGGAAATTAAAAGCTGTAATCACCTAACCATAAACCCTTTCAAAGGAAGCTCTAAATGGCGTCCTTCTTAGCGCTGTCAAACGTCAAGAACTTTTTAAGATGAATCAGAAAGAAGCTTCCTCTTCCTCTTGCTCTTCTTCACGCTATTCCTATATAATTACGCATAAATCCTTTTTACACGCCAAGCATATTTTCTGCTACTTTGTGCGAAGCATTTTATGAAAATTTGATTAATCTTATCAAGATACTGGCGCACCCAACACACACCCGCACACACACACCCTCCCGTGAAAGGGTTGTGCGTAGAACAACATCATCGCTGTCATAATTATTAGCTTCAGTCAGCGCATCGACGTCAAAGTTATTCTAAACAATAAGCAGGAATTCTAAGCAATACAACGCACTTCAAAGACTCTTCTATAAATGGGTTTATATGGGCTATGAGTCTATAAGGAACTCCAGTTTCAAATGGTTTAATGCTAGGAAAACTATCGTGTACTTGGCAACCCTTTCCTTTATACCATTAGTAGTCCCGTCGGTTATATCCCCACCACTCGGCAGTGTATAAAACGAATTATCAACAATTTTTGCCTTCTTTATGGACTGTGCTCTCTAGTAGTATTTTCTTACAAACCGGTCTTCCAGGCTGAGACTACTTTGCCTTTGTGCTAATTGAGTTAGAAAACAGTTTGAAGTGCTCGACTGCCATGAAAGCCAAATGTCTTGAGTAAGCTAAATGCTGGACTTGTGGGCGTGGCTAAAGGGGCTAAGGCAGCGCTAGTTGAAAAGGCACTCAAGTGCTTCAGGAGCACAAGAGAAATAAAAAACTTGGATTGATTCCTGAACTGAAACTAACATATTCATTGGGTAATTCAAAACTCTTACTGCAGCTTTGCTTTCTCCTCTACTTTCTCCCTTGAATGGTCAAGTTTAAGCCTGATAAGGAAATGAACGAGGGAAACTTGCTGGAAAAGTGCTTGACCAATTGATAAAATTGCGTATTAGTATATATTTTTTATTCATTCTTATTTTGTACTTATTTCCAAGAGAGGAGACAGGACTCCTGTCTCCCCTCTCCCTCCAGTAGAAAGCATCCTTTCAACGTAAGCTGCTTGTATCAATAAAAATTCGATTATATACAAACACACACACACACACGGTCTGCTTTCTTTCTTGGCCAAGTTGCCTTTTTTTACTTATTTATAAATATTATAGCGATGATTTATCATTGTGCTGACTTTATCGTCTGCTTCACATACAGTTGCCTGTATTACGCATACGCCTAGTTAAGCTGGGGGCAATATCAGCTTATGTGGCACTAGTAAGAGGGCGGGGCAGTCCTAGGGGCGGGACAGTGTGAGTGTGTGTTACAAGCAGGCTTTTCATATTTTTATAAATATTTTAAGCTGTGTCCGATTGAACACAAACTATTAACAAAAGACTCGTGTAGAGTGTGCCAGACTGCAAAAGACCCTGTAGTGATGTACTTATTATGCAGCTACATTTATATCTGCTAAGCCTAGCAGACTCTCTGCGAAGTCGCTTTCAAGTAGCTTATCAAATTGACTTATACACAACTGTCTTTGTATCTGTATCTGCATCTTGTATCTTGTATCTGTAGCTGTCTGACATGTGTGTGTCCAGTTTGTGTACCCTTATCCCCTTAAACATATCAAGTATCAACTGCCAAACAAGCCAGCAAATTGGCAACCTTTTGTGTCTCTCTCCCCTCCCCTCCTCCTGCCTTCCTCCCCTCTCTCGTCACTCACATTGTATTCGATTGTCCAGCTTGTCCAGTTGCTGGACACTCGAGTAAAGTTTTGGACGCATGAAATTCCTTCTTTTCTTGCAGTGCATAAACGTAATCGTCTTGCCCCTCCAGCCCTCCTAGTCAACCCACCCCCTTCACTGTTATTGCCTTGAAAAACTGCTGAAAGTTTGCTGCTCTTTGATTTTTATGGCCAACGTCTTTCAGTCCTCAGTCTTCAGTTGTCCTGCGAAAACTGTGACCAAAAATTAAGCACATCGCGCTGTGATTCCGACTGCTGCCATAAAGCCAAAAGTCCTAATTGGTTATGTAATTGTTGGTATTAAGTGATTTCTTGTTTATTTCACGCCCTCATGCACACAAATTGAAATTAGTTTAGAGCCAGAGAATCCCAGTGAATTCATTTCAAGCGAAATTATTACAATTGCACAGACGAAAGGATTGTGCCATGTATCTTTAGGATATCTCGTAAAATATCAGAGGGTTTAACTGATATTAAGTTATATGTTGCATACTTTGCAGCGCCAATAGAAAAATCTTCAGTTCTTAGGGGCTTCGTAAATAAATTCTATTCACTTAATTCCACTTTTAATCGTATTAGTATTAAACAATTTCAGCTGAAAAAATCGAATACAAAATCGAAATATTCCCAAGTTTTCTGTGTATCAAATGAAATGCTAATTAAAAACGTAAGCTCTTCGTTTTTTGCTGCAAATTGGTAAACACCGTGGAAATAAATATATAAAAAGTTTAAAACATCAAAGAAAACTTGCAGAAAAAAAGAAAAATTAAAAGGCAGATTAAAAAGAGCAAAACTCACAAAAGGAAAGGAAAGAAAATCAATGTATTTGTCAAAGAAAAAGTTTATAATTAAACAAACACAAAACAGAATTTTCAATAACTGTCCACCTAATGCAGAAAAGCGAAAGAAAATTTCAACCTGAAGAGCATTATAAATGGGAAGCAGAACAACGATAATCGCCTCTTTTTTTTAGCATAAAAAATAAAGAAGGAAAGCAAGGACCCTCTGGAGAGGAAAGCTGAAAAAATGGAAAGGAAACATAAAGAAAAGAAAAGGAATCAGGGAAGCCGCAGTTGGGCCAAAGCCGACCATTAAAAGTTCGAATTAATAGACAGCGGCACATTCTAATCCAATAAGCCCGCTTGGGAGCAGTCGTCCTTCCCCTGCCCCGACTGCCACAACTCAATAGCTACCCTTTTATGCAGTCGCAAGGCAAGGAAACGCATCGCTGGACGCACAGAAATCCTGGCAAGCAAACAACAATAATTATCCTTGTTGACTCGCGCGCGTAAAAATAATAAAATGCCCCGAACAATAATAAGGACAATACGCAAAAGCCGTTCCTCGTCCTGCCGTGCCTCGTCCTGCCGTACTTAATTAGAAAACGTTTAATGCCTTCAGCGATTGCGGCGTCTTTCAAGCGAAAGGATAGCGACAGGACATCTCTCGTAAGGAAAGCAAAGACATTGAATTAATATGGCACTTTTTCCGTGACGTCACACCATCGATGCTAAGTCCTTGCCACAAGTTGCAACTACCGCGAAATCGCTTCAAAATTTATTTGCTATGTTTTGAAAACTTTTCGCATTTTCCTTGTTTTTCTGCTTCGATTGAAGCTGCTCCTCATTCCACTCCTCCAAACTGGGCGCTCTCTGGGCATCTGAGCATTTGGCATCTTGTAATTTTCCGACTAATTTAATTTCGGAGCTCAATAGTTGATTTATACTAAAAAGCTACAATAATTTATGCGTAATTACTGCGAAATTCATTCGCATTCTGGACTAAGACAAGGAATTCTCTGCTATATTTGGTAGAACTAATTAATAAGTAACTCAAACTAAGAAAAAACATAAGAAAAGTATAAAAGTAGTTTTCTGGTTTTATTAAAAAATTCTAAAATTCAAAGACTTGAGCGTTACTGAAGCGCACTATCTATTTGATTGTTTGTCATCTAAACTGTTTCAGTTTCAGAAATCCATTCACTTGTGATTTCATTTCAACTTCCCTGGAAGGGAATTCATGGGGATTGTGGGTATGGGCACGAGTTTGGGTAATGCGAAATGACACTCCCGAGATGATATCGAAATCACAACAGAACAAGCGTGTCAAACCGCAAAAAATGCGCCGCATGAATATATTAAATTACAAGGAATCAAAAGGAGCAGGGAACATGCCGGAAACGTCACAATCCCGTTCAGATTTCGAGTCCTTTCTGTGCCCAAGGTGGGTGGCTGTGGCTGTGGATGCGTTAAGAGGCAACAATGCGACGAAGCGCAAGAAAAATTAAAAGGGTCACTTTACAGGGACTTAAATGCTTTTTAAACAGCAAAAACACAAGAACACAAAAAAAAACAACAGAGCACAAAAAATGAGATGAAAAGTAAAGAAAATAAATTCATATTTGAGGCCATTTTGTGGGGTGGCAAAAGGGGGCGAAGGGTGTGTGGTTGTGAACAGTGTTGGCAACTTTTGGAGGGCAGAAACAACGGAATACAAACCATTAAACTGATTCTAGTTAAGATTTAATAAGCAACTCTATGCTGTGACTTCGCCAAGTTGTGACTTGTAAAACAGCTAAAAAAAGCTAAAAAAGAGCTACATTTTAGGCTGATTTGGCAACACTGTTGGCCACAGTGTTTGCCCACGATAAAAAGCTCACCGATTCGAGCGTCTTCGGCTGCCTGTGACTACTACTTTCGCCACTGGTCCACTGTTGACCCCTGACCTCCCTCCACCCACTCCGACTCGCTCCTTGCTGCTGTTTACAAACATAATCGCTGAAAAATTAAGTTTTTGAAATTGCTTTTTAAATTAGCTGCTTATGCAGATATGAAATATGAACAGAGAATTTTCCTGCACATAACTCACGAGTGTCTTGAGTTCTCCAGAGTTTTAGTTTGCACCCAAAGTGCTCAAATCGAAATGATAAGACCAATTTGACTATGGAAATGAACAAGATTAGAGAGACCTATAAATTATAGCAACTAGCAAAGAATGTAAGAAAAATTACAGAAAAAGCGGTAAAAAAAAACAACGAAGGTTGGAAAAAGGAGCATGAGTGGTTGCGGTTAAGGTCAACCCTCGGTTGGATTAAGCTGTGAGCTTAGAATGTTTAAGTGGGCATGGACAAGAATACTTACAACAATCGCTCTAAAAATGCCTAAGCTCTGCTATCCCAAGTTACGACATGGCAGAAAAAAAAGGGGAAAATTCTAAATGAAATGAGGAGAATGGCAATCGAAATGAAATGAATCCGAAGGCGGGTCATGGGTCACGAGTCACGCGCTATGGCGACCAAAGGGAGTCTCTAATTGAGCGAATGCGAATGCGACTGAGCATCAGAAGCAGAATCGGAATCAGAATACGAATCCGAATGCCGTCGAGCACTCGCGTAAAAAGTAAGAATTAAAACCGACAGAAAAATAAATAAAAAAATAAGATGGAAATTCACAGTGGAGCGTAGCAGACTGCAGTATACCCTGTGCAAGTACTTGAGTAACCTTTTTATCTTGGGGATGTATTCAACAGGGATGCAGGGAACAGATATCAAGCATACTTATGTTTACTGCACTCGTAGCTACTGCCAGCTGCCTGTTACACCCTAATACAGGGTATTATAACAACTGAAGAGATAGAACCGCAGCGAACAAAAGGTTTCGAGCGGTTTGTTTTGCGCTCCTAAGCTTATTTTTCCGAGCGGCTTTCGGCAAGTGGCGCCATAAGAAGCGTAAAAATGGTGAAAAAGAATCAGAAATGAAAAGCAAGGGAATTAAAAATGGTCATGAAGGAGTGGGAGGAGGAGGGGGATGAGGAGGAGGAGTGGGAGTGGGGAGTACGGAGCACGCAGGATAGCTAAACAAAACAAATGGAAAGCGACCCATAATTTCCTATGCCAGGCGTAATCCTTTCAACTTTCGTCCTGCAGCTCATTATGCACGCCCAAATGCCAATTTTAATGGCCCAAATCCTTGGCTATTCTATTGTCTGTGTGTGTGGGGAGTCTTTGTGTGTGTGTGTTGGAAACTACACAGCTTTTTTGATTAATTATGTGCCGAATATGAATACACTCACCCAGCTGAAAAGTCGCTAAGGAGGCAAAGTAATCGCTGCATTGTCTGTTTTGACATTTCCACTTATTCCTGCTTCTTCTTACCTCTTCCCCTCACCCCTCCCAACCTTCTCCCTGCTCTGGGGGGGTGATTAGGTCACAGACACCTTGTTTGTGCCCGCTTTGCACTCCAAATACCTTCAGTTTCATGCTAAATTTATCAAATGCGTAATGAGCGCACGTGAGTTGCATGCCACATGCCACATGCCACTGAAGCTTACTTTTTTTTGTGGCAAAAGTCGGGACGACTCGACTGTTAATTACAACCTAAATTGACAGCAAAATTGGCCGGCAAAATTGTGGGTTTTTCATGCGGTCGGCATATTAAGCGCAGCTCTGATTCGAGTGTGTCCCAGAAGCGAAGGGAGGGAGAGAGAGGGGTGTACAGAGGGAAAGAGAGAGAGAGAGAGAGAGACACGTCGGCGTAGACAAATGAAGACTTAAGTCTGGAGTAGCCAAATCAGCCTTTCCTCTAGAGAAAACTGACTCTTTTCAAAGTCAAAGCTTCTAAAACAGATTTTAGTTCATTAGTTTAACAGTTTAGAAACGAACTAATGATTCCTAGTTCCCAATTGGAGTCACGAATGTGCTTAGTAGGATTTCAACAGCTGTTTCTGCCCCAACAAAAGTTGGTAGCCCTCCATTAAGACCTTCTTATAAGCTGCACCGATGCAGCCAAGCATCAAACGGAGTCCTCAAAAATATTCACGCATCGAAATCAAATTAGCTACAAAAAGGAGCACGAGCAGGAGCAGGAGCAGGATAACATTTAACCCTAATTTAACACAGGAAGTCACAAATAAATACATGTATGGTTATCAAGGGTTACACAGCTACAAAAAATGTAGCGCACTCTGAAGCGTATGCTAAATGCCATTATATGTGAACAATATCAATAAACGAACGGGGTGACAAGCAGGAAGAGGAAGGGGGACGGGAGCTGGAGCAGGAGCAGGAAATCACAACAAAGTGCTGACATGTGCCGCGGTTGCTTACACACACATGTGGTGTGCGTGTGTGTGTGTGTTGGGTGTCAAGTTCCTTTTCACGCGCAAATTGAGTGCTTAAGCGGTTTAGTTGGCACGTCTGTCTGAGCACAGGACTCGCTCAAGGACGAAGGGGTTACGAGAGAGAGCAGCAGAGTCTCAGAGTGGGTGTGAGAGAGAACATGCCTCAATTTGAGGCGACAGTAAGCCGTAACATTCGTCTTGGAATTACTTAAGACAACTCCCGGCACAGTGCAAAGAATTAGGTATTTCACACTCAAATCTACTTACTCCGCATGAATTTAACCAGTGAAGGGTATTTCTGAATACTTGAAAAGAAATTTAAAACATGTTAAACTTAAATAAAAAGAATCTTAATCAATTTTTTCCTATATTAAAACCTTCTTTGTTCCATTACTTCATGAAGCTCTTCTTCTCCCCCTTTTTCGACCAAATGAGACCTTCCTATTCCCTTTAAGCGATAAGCACTGGGTTTTCCTTACTTTTCCCAGCCACGCCCTCGCACTTATCGTGGTTTTTGCAAATTTATTTATTTTTTAAGACTGGCGATTCACTTGATTTGCAAATATTATTTATTGTCAACGCTTGCAAGTACTTCTACCTACCCTAACCACTGCCTGACTTCCCCTGACTCCCCTCGACTTCCTTACTGTCCACATTCATGTGTGTGGCAGCGATAAGGTCGCCCGGGAAAGTCCCCGCCCCTTGCAGTTGTCATTTGCATACGGGTCTCTGCGGCAACAAAAGGAAAGCGTCAAGGAAATAAAATCTCTACCAAATGGCAATACGAATGTGGAATGCCAAATCGGAGCAATGGAGGAAGGTCGCGTGCCGGCGTCATAATTTGCAGTTACTTTTTTTCATGCCATACGCTGCCAAAAAGGTATTTTAACTATGTGACTAAGTGTGACAAGTAATTGTGTAAATTTCTTCCCATTTTACTTTAAGAAATGAAAAGTATTAATTAATTAAACTATTACTAGAAATTAGTTTGATAAATTATGAAAAAAATAAGGCTAAAACGGCTGCACTGATTCAATCGCACGACATTCTTTAAAGCGTATTAAAAGTTCGTCGCACTAAAAGATTTTCAATTTTTGTTTCTTTATATTTTGCATACTTTCGGGCTGAGTGCAAAATGAACCCACACCCACAAAGCAGAAGAAGAAGACGTAGAAGCTGCGAGATAAAGAGGAAGACGCATTGAAACTTGGAGTCGACTCGACTCGGTATCATTTGTTGTTATTTATGCTGAGCCTGCCACTGAAATCCTGCGCCCGCCGCCCTCCCAGCCACCCCCTGCGCCTCCTGAGCATAGGAATCGAACCCGGGACACATTTGCTGCTTTGCATACTGCAATTACCAGTGTATCTATGTGGGTTTGGGTGTGTATGGGAGTGTGTGTGTGTGTGCACAATAAAAAGGAAGCGAGAGTCCTTGTAAAAAGACACACAACACACGAGTAAGAACTCGTAATAATAATAAACATGCTGAGCGAACAATTTTATTGCCGCTCAATTGATACAAGAAATTATGCTTTTGATTTTTATTGCCTTTACAAACATATGATGTTCCCACACACGCACACACACACACACACACACATGGCACACGCACACCAATTAGAGGGCGGCTTTTGCAAACATCGGGATTATTTTTGAGCATTTCAAAGCACGATTTTGGCTGCTTTTTAAAAACTCCAAGTTGGGACTCATTCCACACATCGAGTACAGACATATGTATGTGGCTAGAAATTCCAAGTGATTGATATAATGCACAGTGAGTGCAGTAATGTTGCTTACGAATCTATTGTATTATAAGCTAAGCATATCAAACTCTCTCTAATCTTTCTTTCCCTAAGCTCTAACTTATCTAGGGTATGTCTGAGTCGATCTCCCTAAAGTGGCCTTTCGTCAATTCAATTGAAGCTGTCTGAAAAAGCTTTCGCAGCCGACAGCTCTGGTCATATCGTTTACGATCTGATTCCGAATCCGAGTTTAGCTTTCAAGCGTAGATAAAGCATTTGTCATCGTCTCACACCAACTACCAGCCGAGTTCGGGTAGGGGTTGATTTCGTCTAAACCGCAAAAATCTACAGGGGCGGGGGTGAGAAGTTTATTGATAATATTGAATAGAGGGTGCGCTATAGTTAGATAGCTTTTATAGCTTGTGTCTTATCCGGAATTGATATAGTCATCAGTTGGCAAGGTTGAAATACTAAAGATGCTTTTCAATTTGATTGATTGACACTACGAATATAAGATACTCTTTTTAGTCAGCACAAATTTCACCTTGATTCAACTGGAAATCATGTATTTGTCTGATTATTACACTTTTCAATTTGTGTGTGTACGAGTGTGTGTGTGTGTGTGGGTGTGTGTCTGGGGATCCAAGTGCAAGCATCTAGAGACAAATCTAATAAAGAAATGTACACACACACCGCGATCTTCACTGGGAATTGATGTCAGTGCACTGTGGGTCAAATAGCCATTTTACTGCTCGCTTATTTTTAATTTTATGAAAGTAGAATTACTACCAATGATTAATTATGCTCATTTTAATCAATAATTTAAAAGTTTTTGAGCATTGAAATCAAAAAGGTTTGCATTTTACCCACTGTGCAGTGACAAAGTCACAGTCACCAACACATAGAACCTACGACGATCAACGTTTTCTGCTGAATTGGAATTGGAATGGGAATTAGCGTGTTTGAGCTTTCTTTCCAATGCTTTCCAATATCTTCCAGTTCCATTCATCTTGGAGCATCATAAACGCTGCGTTTAGCTTAGTTACTTAGTTTAGCATGAGCACGGTTACGGTTATCATTACGATTACGATAACGTTTACGTTTAGGGTTACAATTACACACACAGATACAGATACGGACACAGATACAGATACGGATACGATCTGTGGATATTAAACTCGCTTTGTCTATCGGAAAAACTAAAATTAGTGCGACTAACTAGTGTTGAAAATAATCAAACAGTTTCCATAATTGATTAATACAAACAGTGCTTAAGTGATATAAATAAATTAGTTAAATTGTTGTAAAAACTCTAATTTCAATGTTTATACTACGTACAACATAATCAGTGATAAATTTGAATATATAATTTAGACACACACACGAATACGAACACGAACACTTACACACAACTGCAATCAAGTATATAAGTGTATTTACATTAAATAATAGACCACGTTGAGCACACCTACACAGCCACACACAGTCACAGCCACACAGACGCACACATACACACACGCTCGTCTTGAAAATCAAAATAATAGCGAAAGAAAGAATAAAGGAATAGAGAAAGAAAGAAAAGCTCTGCTCGCTTAGGTGACTACCAAATACCCTTGCGAATATATTCATGTGGATTCATTTCATTGTCAAGCTAAGCTTAGTAAAAAGTTGGCACCTTAAACCAATTGGGAATCATAACTAACCAAACGTGAAACACTCTACAGTAGAAAAGTACTTGCAAATAAAACTGTGTATCATTTAGATAAAAGCTGTTAAGTTTAACACTTTTGTCTGAAACTTAAGACCAGAGTTTTTATCTGTGAACTAAACTAAGCTCTTAAGACCAAGCATAATGATGACTACGGTACAGACTTATTAATAGTTAAAGTATAGGGCAAATAAAAACAATGACAGTGCAAAATAATGAGCATAACTATGGACAAGTGTGATAAGTAGAGATCTCGCCCATCAAAATGACGGTAGTGTGTGTGTGTGTCTGTAGGTGTGTGTGTTCTATGCGATAATTCGATGCATAAATATGAGAGAGATTACCCTTTTGAAGCGGGGTCTTATCACGGTTGATTTTATTATTTACAAACAATGAGTAAATTTTCTTGCAGACAATCAACAGAAGCAATGAAGCATTAAGAGTGTAATAAAGGGAAAAAGTCTGCACCGATTTTGGTACATCTAGCAAATGAGATAACCGCAGCCGAAGGAAGACATTTCTGATCTGATCCGATCTTGCCATTCACAATCTACAAACTGTCACAGCATCTTCAATCTTATGGATGCACGCGTAAATAAAGAAATAAGATAGAGCTGTAGATTATAATTTTTAGTTAAGATCGCTTGTAATTCAGGCACATCATGCCACTCGATTCGCAAATGGTGACGCGTGCGGTTGTTCTACAGCTACAGCTACAGCTTCAGTCACAGCAGAACCACGAAACTAAAATCACACAGCTCAAGTCAGCTAATTGCTCATGAAATAGCTCACAAAATTAAGCGAAGAAAAGACAACAATCAACATAAAAATAGATAGAAAGGCAGGCAGACAGAGAGACAGGGAGACAGAGAGACAGGGAGACAGAGAGAGAGAAAGCAGGAACGCGACACACGCCGAGTCTAAAGCTCAAGCTCAAGTGTGCTCACTCTCACACGCCGGAAGAGTCCAATGTGACAAGTGCGATTTCTACAGAGAAAATCCAGTAGGGAAACCAGGAAGATCCAAGTAAAAACATGGTGAATGTGGAGCTTGAGGCGCAAACGATGCAGGACGTCGAGGCGGCCACGCCCACCGAGCAGCAGTTGGAGGATGAGGAGGAAGATCAGCATCTAGAGGCCAATGCCAAGTTGCTGGACAACGGCAATGCCACGCAACATGGACATATGCCGGCAGACACCAACCACAAAAGGCAGAAAAGTTCCAAAAGTGCGAAAAGTGATCAGGCCAAGACCAAGGCCAAGTTAAAGAGTGAGAAATCCGAACAGGATAGGCTAATGACGGAGGAGATCAACAAGTTACTGAACGAAATGCCACTGGAGAAGGATGTAACCTGTGGGTATGGGATCTTCCGCGGCGCATTCTTTCAACGGTGAGTCCAGCGTCGAGTAAAAACGCCTCAAAGTATGCAATTATTTCAAAAAATCCCAATTTCTTGCAGCTTTGCCAACCAAACTGCCTACGTTCTGCTCTATGGCATTGTGGGCTGCATTTTCTCAATGACCTACGCCTACTTCAATGGCACCATTACCACCATTGAGAAGCGCTTCAAGATACCCTCAAAGAACACGGGCATCATCTCCGTGGGCAATGACATCAGTCAAACTCTTGTCTCCGCCGTACTGGCCTACTATGCTGGCAAAGGACATCGACCACGCTGGATTGGCTTTGGTATGTTGCCCTTACAGGGTATTTAAAGTCGTGTTAACCTAGTTTGAATTCAATTTAAAGGGCTACTAACAATCGTCGTGTTCTGTTTGATGACAACATCGCCGCATTTCTTCTACGGACCCGGTGAGGATGCTTTGGCCCTGACCAAGGAGTTTGGGGCCATTCCCGATGAGAATGCCACCCTGGAAGTCATCGAGGAGCAACGCTCAAAGATTCTTTGTCGTCTCCATGGCGGCGGTGCTCAGTGCGAGGTCGGAGAAGGAAACTTTGCTCCTCAGGTGCTGCTGTTTGTGGCACAGTTTATATCTGGCATTGGTGGCTCCCTTTACTACACACTGGGCGTGTCCTACATGGATGACAACACCAAGAAATCCAAAACTCCAGCGCTACTGAGTAAGTGTTTCAAACTTATGTGAAATTTATTCATTTGGTGATGACGCACAGCTGACAATCAGATAAATTAGACCACGTAGCTAACTGTTGATTGCTTTACGATTATCATAAAGATAACCCCCAAGATCTCTAAAATAAATCCAATTATAGCTTCCGTTTGTATAGGGACAGAAAAAACCCCACATCGGATAAGACTTGAAGTTATCTAAGGACCAATCCCATGTGTCTTTTCCTATTAATCCTCTTAGACCCACAGACAAACTGCTTCTAGTACTAATCCTATGTCTCCTCCCTTCATTCAGGTCTCTCGTATTTCCTGCGAATGCTGGGACCCGCCATAGGCTACGCCCTAGCCTCGTTCTGTCTACGCATGTATATAGCTCCGCAATTGCATCCTGTGATCAATAACAAGGATCCTCGCTGGCTGGGAGCCTGGTGGCTGGGATGGATTGTGATGGGCTGTTTGTTGGCTTTCGCTGGCGTCTTCCTATCGATGTTTCCCAAAGAACTACCCC
The DNA here is from genome assembly GCA_018152125.1 of Drosophila dunni. Lineage (NCBI taxonomy): Eukaryota > Metazoa > Arthropoda > Insecta > Diptera > Drosophilidae > Drosophila > Drosophila dunni. The sequence goes on along the minus strand of JAECXC010000339.1, from coordinate 21,324,493 downwards.
GAGCTGTGGCCCGCAGGTTGGTCGAGGAACGACGACAGCGAGAACGGCAATCGCTTAAGCAAAAGGAACAAACCAAGAGCGAGAAACTAATCGGAGAATTGAAACCTCAAACGTCGGATCAAGAATCTACAGCATCCCTGGGAGATATGCTGGTGACCTTCAAGCGGCTGACGACCAACAAAACCTACATGTGCAATACCCTGTCCAATATCTTCTATCTGATTGGCTACACGCCCTTCTGGATATTCACGCCCAAGTACATTGAGGTTCAGTACCGACAATCGGCAGCTACATCCAGCATGGTCACCGGTACCGTAGCTCTGGCCTTCTCCGCCGTTGGCGTGCTCCTTTCCGGCTTCATTATCTCCCGTTATAAGCCACGTGCTAGATACATGGCTGCCTGGAATGTGATCTGTGCCATTCTGGTGGTTGCTGGCGTTGTGACCTATGCGTTTATCGGTTGCCCCGACAATGAAACTTCGGTTGTGGTAAATATTTTCAACAGCGAGGTGAATAACACCGCCACCTGTAACTCTGCCTGCTCCTGTGATTACGTGCGCTATTCCCCGATCTGTGGTGAGAATAATATGACCTATATATCCGCCTGTCATGCGGGCTGCAAAATGGAGCACGTCAACTCCTTTGGGAAGAAGGTAATGCCCACAGTTTGAACCTTAAACTGACAGAACTGAAAAACTATGTCTTCCTTCAGGTTTTCTATGACTGCTCCTGCATTCCTGGAGCAGTGGAAGGAACACACTTTCCCAACTCGTTTTCACGCCTAACGGCCTTGGATCTGGCCGGGGACAACAGCAGCTTGAGCCTCGATGGCGTCACTTCCAGCCTGTCCCGCCTGGAGGTAATTACGATACCCCTAAATAATTCCTTCTCTAATATCCCATCACCTTCCAGATGCTCGCAGCTGGACAGGCTACACCGGGTGCGTGTCCTGTGAATTGCTGGACTCAGTTTGTGGCTTACCTGTCGGTGATGTGCTTCCTTAAGTTTATAGGAGCCGCGGGCAGAGCCTCCAACTTCTTGGTCTCCGTACGTTGTGTGCCAGAGAAGGACAAAACAGCCGCCATGGGCTTCGGCATGATGTTGTGCTCCATGTTTGCCTTCATACCGGGTCCAATATTCTTTGGCTGGATCTTTGATCGCATGTGTTTGGTTTGGGGCAAGACCTGCACCAACAAAGGAAACTGTTGGCTCTACGATCCGCAGTCCATGCGGTAAGTACTTCATGTTTCTTGCAGTATATCTATATTAAACTCCCAACTCTCCCATTTTGACAGCTACACCCTCAACTTTACGGCCGCTGTCTTTATAGCCATTGGGGCTATCTTTGACTTTGGGGTCTGGTATTATGTTAAGGATCTGAAGATATTCGACGAGGAGGTCAAGGAGGTGGAAATGCAAATCGTGCTACACGAGGAGGAAACGAATGCGGAGAAGAATACCGAAATCTAGTAGTTTAGGCTAAGACGTTCTATTCTTAAGTGATTGCTAGTGATTTGTGGTATTGATTGCATTATATGTTATATATTCGTAGTTGTCTTGATTCTGTATTATGTTCTGTAAAGATCGTGTGATATATATCCGATTGTCAAGGCTCTCATTTCACCACTACAAGTGCAACTACAATTACGATTATAGTTATACGAATATATAAGTTTGTGTCTGTATATTTATCATTCGCATGTCTGTATTTGAACAATCTAAAATAAAGTACACACAAATACACACCGTTTCACCCTTGTGTAGAATAAGGCATATATCATTGTGGAGACCCTGTACTAAAGATGTTAAGAGGAAAGGACGTGAGACACACCATAAATATACTGATTTCAGAGACTAGGTGAATGGGAGCTTCTGACTACTCCTGATTACAGGCGCTTTTAAAGTCGTTTTTCCTCGACTGACTACTTTGTGTATTTATTTACCACCAAGTGTCTATAGGCACAATCTTATTTTGACTGGCTTATCATTACCTTTTAAATTGCAAGACAGTATAGTTTTATTAAGATGAGATGCACTTCCCACAATCTGCAACGCTCTGATCTCAATGGTTCAGTTGGGAAAAGTGTTTCGACGCTCGCTGTACTTGAGATCTCAACATGATCGTAGAGGTAAGAAGTGCCTTGTGTCCTTTCTATAAGTTATACCACCTTAAGGTCCACTTTATTGATATTCTACCACGATCAGAGCTCAACGCTCTTCAGTTGGCTTATCTCCTCAAATTGTTTATTTGATCCACATCTTTTTGGACATGACAGCGATAAGTCAAAGAGTATCTTGTATAAATTTAGCCCAGATTAACATTTTAAACATAGTCGTAAATAAAAAAGTTGACTTTTGTCATAAATATAATCAACTACTGACTAAATATAATGACAAACAGTTTAATTTTAATTAAAATTCAAGCAAACCAAACAATTTGGATCTAAACGACCTTTTTGATAAGAAAATCCATAAAATGCCGTGAGATAAAAAGTCGCTTTTCTAATGATCATTAAACAAATGTTGAATGAATCTACACCAATCATTATTTGGTAGTTTTAAAGCCATTAAGTTAACGGTTTGGTTTACAAAATAGTTTAAACTTGGGCATAAAACCAAATAAGATGATCATTTAAATACATTCAGGATCAAAACTTAGACACCCTTCAGATGATCTGCAAGATCTTTAGCATAACTTTCAGATAAGATAAGAGAGAAGCAATCATATTGTAAAATGATAATTAGTGCATAACTATGATGAGTTAGCAAACTTATTCTTATGTATAGTATTTGATTAAAACAGCAAAAAGCACCACTTGATCTTCAGTCTCGGGGAATTACTGAATGCGAAACGATCGGCGAAGCGACAATGGAAAGCCAAGAAAAGCAGGAAAAACAAGAGACAGAAGTGTCTCCATTTCTACAAGATGGCAACAAAGAGCAAGTCAAGAAATTGGACAAACAGAAGCCTCACAAGGAGGTTACCTGTGGATTTTGGAAGTTTAAGGGCTCATTCCTACAAAGGTAAACGATTTCTACAACAAATCAAAGCTAGGATAACGCTAAGTATACCGTTATTCCTCAGCATGGCTACGGAGAAAATGTACGTGCTGATTTATGGCATCGGGGGTTGTCTGCTTTCGATGAGCTTGGCCTATTTTACTGGTACAATAACGACCCTCGAGAAGAGATACAAAATACCCACTAAAATGTCGGGAGTTATTCTAGTTGGAAACGATATAAGTATGATGATAACCTCAGTGCTCGCTGGCTACTACATACACCACAAGGCACATCGACCGCGTTGGCTGGCCTTCGGTAAGTTCAAGGAGGAGAGGGAGAAAAAGTGATGGGATTACAGAGGACTTTTCCCCTATCGTAGGCTTCTTTTCGATGTTCCTATTCTGCATGCTGACAAGCTCGCTGCACTTTATGTATGGACCCGGCGATGATGCTTTAAAACTAACCCGGGAATACGCAGGACTTGATAGAAACCTGACCTCACCTCTGTCGCAGAGTTCCCACACCAAGCAGAAACTGTGCCAATCAGAGGAGGAGTTGTGCATCCAAGAGGCTGGAACTATTGTGCCTATGTTGGTGCTATTTTCCGGACAATTCTTGGCGGGCATCGGATTTGGCTTGTTCTGGAGTATCGGTGTTGCCTACATGGACGATAACACCTCAAAGGCAAAGTCACCGGCGCTGCTCAGTAAGTAAAGCGATAAAATCACCAGGGGAGTGGAGAAATTCTTGACTCTTATCCTACAGGTGCTACCGCTTTCCTTCGTATGCTGGGTCCCGCAATTGGCTATTCGATTGCTTCCGTTAGTCTGCGTTTCTATATAGAACCTACTCTCCATCCCTTGATTAAACCCGGAGATCCCAGATGGATGGGTGCCTGGTGGCTTGGATGGCTTTTCTTGTCAGTCATTACATTTGTGATTGCCTTCCTGATGTTTCTGTTTCCGAAAGAGCTGCCCAGCTCCAGAACCAGACGCTTGAAAGAGCAGCAGGATGCCGATGAACACAAGGAACTCTCCGTGGCCGACATGTGGAAATCGGTTAAGCGTTTGACCACAAACAAGGTCTATATGTACAATACATTCGGCTCTAGCCTCTATTTGTTCGGCTACTTGGCCTACTGGATGTACACGCCCAAGTACATCGAGACCCAGTACCGCCAATCCGCTTCCACAGCTACCATGGCTACAGGATCCATAGCACTCACGTTCTCCGCCATCGGAGTACTCCTCTCCGGTTATGTAGTGTCCAAAGTAAAGCCCAGTGCCCGGGCAATGGCTGCTTGGAATGCTTTTGTCGATTTCTTCACAGTCGTCGCTGTGCTGGGATATATTCTAATTGCCTGCAAGGGCAGCGACAATCTCGGTTCTATGGCCAAGGTCAGTGATTGCACCTCGGCCTGTCATTGTGAATACGTTCACTATGCTCCGATCTGTAGTCCCAATAATGTCACCTATATATCCGCCTGTCATGCCGGCTGCACAGGCAAGGAAAAGGATCTGCATGGACACACTGTCTTCACAGGCTGCGCCTGCATGGAATCGAGTAACATCACAGGCCTGGCTGACCCCTCCCTTGTAAGTATTCAAGTCTTTATTTATTAATATTAGTAATCTCAACCATTTCCCTATGCCCTCCAGCTGCAAACGGCGGTGGATGGCGCCTGTCCAGTGGATTGCACCCAACAGTTTTACATTTTCCTGGTGGTCATGTGTTTGCTGAAACTCATTGGCGCCTCCAGTAAGTCCACAAATGTGCTGATCTCGCTGCGTTGTATTCTGCCTGAGGACAAGAGCTTGGCTCTGGGTCTCTCCGGCATGGTTGTCTGTCTGACCGCCTTGATTCCGAGTCCAGTTTTCTTTGGTTGGCTGCTGGACAAGTACTGTCTGGTCTGGGGCAAAACGTGCAGCAACAAAGGCAACTGTTGGCTCTACGACACGGAGTCACTAAGGTGAGTCTGACACTACTAAAAGTTCTAAAATCAAGTGATTGTAGAAAAAAGAAGTTTCGAGTGCCTATTCTACATTTTAGAAAACTTCCCTTTTCAAAGTTCCTTCACAAAGTGCATTATATATTTTCCATTTCAGATATACCTTTAATATAGTCTCTGCGGTATTCATATTCTTTGCTGGCATTTTAAACATATTTGTCTGGCGTAATTCCAAACATCTAAAAGTATTTGATGACGACACGTCTAAAGTCAACAACTTGGACAGTAATTTTGAAAACTTTAACAAAATTACAATTTCCAAAGAGAAAGAGCAAGAAGAGCATAAAGTTTAAGTTCAACAACCAATAAAAATCTATAAAATTTACAATTTTGATTGTGTTTAATTTTGCAGAAGAAATGATTAAAAATGCAAACGAATTTATCAAAATCAAACAATTTCTGGTCATAAATTCTGCTTAAGAAAACACTTTTGGGTTTAAATCAAAGTTAAGTAAGGCACGAGAGGCTTTAAAATAAGATTTATTAATGCTTCGGGAATTTCAGATAAAATAAATATATTTATGGACTGAATAAAACCAGGAAGTCAGAAGCTATCCAAGAATACAAAGTAACTAAAAGACAGTCGATGGAATGACAACTCATTCCCCAGAAGGACATAAAAGCAAATGTTGAATAACAATCTAATAAAAAGCTGTAACCGCATGCACTTAAATAATACAAATATATAAAGCAAAGATTAGATTTAAAACCTCTATATATTTAAGTATACAGAGACTTATATATACCACTATATTTGCTATGTTAGGTAGGACTACTAGTGAAAAAAAGATTCAATATAATTAAAGTAGAGGGAGACGAGCGTAAATTTTAATCTGCTAATTTGCTTATCTTGTTAGAAATTTAGATCTAGACGCGATTTATATATGTATATGTATACGCACACACGTGTGTGTGTATTTATGTTATGTAGAATTAATGCATCCGCTTAATCTTGGCTGCCGTACGAAATCTTTTATTGATGTTAATTGTCGAGATAATTTGAGACTTGTAAATATACTTTTGGAACCAACGTAACTCAGTTCGTCTGAGTAATTCGATGGGATAAGTCGAGAAAATGTCCGAAGCGACCGACGTGAAAGATCCAAGTGAAAAAGCTCCATTTCTGGAGGACACCACGAGAATTTCGATTAAGGAAAGCGAGCAGCAAAAGTGTAAAGAAAACGAAAATAAAAATGATACCAAGGATATTACCAGTGGTTTTTGGATATTCAAAGGACCCGCCCTTCAAAGGTAGCACACTCGGGGGCACAGCTTGAGAGCATCAATTAAAACTGATCTTTATAGATTTGCTACTGAGACTACATTCGTCGCTATCTACGGCATCTCTGGCCTGATTATGGCCATGACTTTTACCTACTTCAATGGCACAATGACAACCCTGGAGAAACGCTACAAAATCCCAACGAAAATCTTTGGAGTTATTTCCGTAGGAAACGATATAAGCGCCATGATCGCCAGTGTCATCGTAGGATATTATCTACAGAAGGTGCATCGACCCCGTTGGATGGGCTGGGGTAATTTTATTTTAGACCCTCTTCCTACTTCCGATTCTAATTCCCCTGTTTTAGGTCTCCTGATAACGGTCATATTCTGCCTAATGAATCTCAGTCTGCACTTTCTATACGGAGCTGGAGAAGATGCCCTGACTTTGACACATGAATTCGGAAAGTTTCAGAACCTCAGCGAGAACATAACACATATTAAAACAAGTCAGAAAATGTGCTCAGCAGAGGAATCGGATTGTGTAACCGATGCCAATTCGTGGCCGCCAATTATAATACTTTTTATCTCACAACTGATATTGGGAATCGGTACATCAGTTGTCTGGATTACGGGTATCGCCTACATGGATGACAACAGCAAAAAGTCGAAGGCACCTGCCATGCTGAGTAAGTAATGTACCTTTGGCTGGGCAATGAACATAGACTTTGACCCTGGTATTACTGGAGTTTGTCCTCCCTTGTACCCCCATTTCCGCTTCCAAAATAAATTAAAGGATCTAACTTACCACCTTTTTATCACGCAGCCTTTTCAACGTTTATAAGAATGCTGGGACCGGCAGCAGGATATCTACTTTCATCCATGTGCTTAAAGTTCTACATAGATCCTAGTCTGCACCCAGTAATAACGCTGGCAGATCCCAGATGGTTGGGAGCATGGTGGATCGGTTACATAGTCCTGGCGGCTTTAACGGTATTTGTGGCATTTGTTATTTCGCTGTTTCCCAAGGAATTGCCCAGCAGCAAAGCCAGACGATTGAAATGCCTCAAAGCTGGTGAAAAGGATCCTAATGAGCATAAGGAACTTTCACTGCAGAACATGTGGCAATGCAGCAAGGACTTGCTGAGTAACAAACTATTTTTATACAATATGTACGCCTCCATTGTGTACTTCTTTGGCTACAATGTGTATTGGAACTTCTCACAGAAGTACATTGAGATACAGTACCGTCAATCGGCGTCGGGTGCATCAATGGCCACAGGACCTTTGGCACTGGGATTCTCCGCAGTAGGAGTATTACTCTCCGGTTACGTGCTGTCCAAATATAAGCCCAAGGCTCGCACCATAGCTGCCTGGAATGTTATTGTGGATTTCCTAACCGTTGGAGGAATTTTATGCTATGCATTCATTGGCTGCCAGGCCAGCGATCAGCTGGGATCCATGACGCTGACCAGTGAATGCAGCACCGCTTGCCATTGTGAATATGTTCACTATGCTCCGATCTGTAGTCGGGATAATGTCACATATATTTCTGCCTGTCATGCCGGTTGCACGGGCAAGGACACCGATCCACTGGGACGCAAGATTTTCACAGGCTGTGAGTGCATAGCCTCTGCATCAAACACCACAGATGTGGACATATCATACGTAAGATCCTGTTAATCCTTCCAACAGAGTGAAAGTTAATCCACCGTCATTCCAGATGCAGACTGCACTCGATGGCCCCTGCGACGTGGACTGCACCAAACAGTTTATAACGTTTCTAGTGGTCATGTGTTTCCTGAAACTCGTCGGAGCTTCTGGAAAGTCCTCTAGCTTTTTAATCTCCCTACGCTGCATACCGCCAGATCAGAAAAGCTTCGGTTTGGGCCTTAATGGCATGATTTGTTCTTTATTCGCCTTTATTCCCAGCCCAATTTTCTACGGCTGGCTTATAGATAAATACTGCTTGCTATGGGGCAAAACTTGTAGCAATCAGGGCAACTGTTGGCTCTACGACACCCAGGCGCTGAGGTAGATAAAACTATTATTAACCAGTTGAAGATATATTTATATATATTATTTACCTTTAGATATGTGCTCAACTTTACGGCGGGAGGATTTCTGCTGATGGGAGGCATATTCAATATAGTTGTCTGGTATTATGCCAAAGACCTGCAGATATTTGATGAAAAAGAAGACAAGAAATCTCCAGAAGATTCCCTTGAGCTGCAAATCAAAAAGGAAATACAATAGAACATTTGACTTACAATAAAACATCTTAAAATTTGTGACCTGATTTACCTACTTAAATATACGCTTTCAATTCAGTATGGACAGCCAGTCGTCTGCGACTGATAGATCCAATAAACTAAGGTTCTCCTCCCGCAAATCCATATCCAGCTCCTTTTCATGGCCATCGCAGTTGCACCACAGTGCATCAAATAGCATTAATTGAAGTAATCCTCCGCCAGCGGCGCATTCCTCAAATGTTATTGGAGGCAGATCATTCTGAACTGAGGTACCGTACGCATTCACCCGCTCATTATTCAAGCGGTACAGTGATATCGGTTTGTCCTTATGCTCCTCGAGCTTCCACATGTCCTGCAACACCTTAGGCAAGGCTGCAAAAAACTCCTTGACCAGGTTATCCGCTTCCACATTTTGTGTGTTGTTCTGTTTGAGTTTATCCAGTTGCTCCATATATCTGCTTTCTTCAAAGAGTTCAGTCCTTAACTGGGTTAAACAGCGCGAAGATTTCCCACAAAACATTTTTTGAAAAGATTTGTGGAGCTGGCAGCTATCGAGTACAAAATGCAACATTTTCTCTTCGCCATGGACCAAGGAAAGCTCTCTCATAGCCTTCAGGTTCACACTGATATTTTCCGCTACGATGGCAACAAAGTTTTCCCGACCATTCACCTCGATTTCCATTAATATATTTGAGATCGCTCTTCCAATATCGTCGTTTGTGATTATCTGTGATGTAGAAAAAAGTCGTTCGATGAGTGTGATAGAAAAAGAAGGCAATACAGTGTTCACAGCATGCAAAGTTATGTCCATAGACAAAAAGATCACGCAACAACAACAACACACAGCCATTGCCACATTTTCCTTTTTGTTGTTGTTTAGCATAAAGCAAAGAACGTAGAGGTGAAAAGAAATGTGCAAAATCACAAAAACAAATATTCCACGCCAAGGCTGCCCTGCATGTGTGTGTAACTTACCGTTTTTTTTTCTTCTTCAACATTTGTAACGGGATTCGGCAGCCTAGCGAAACTTCTGGCATAGCAAAGCCGCGACTCCTCGCCATTAACACGTGACACGAATATGACGAAAACCTTTAAAATAAAATGTACGTTAATTCCGACACTATTCAAGTTCCTTTGCAGTTTACCTTATGGATGTATGGCCTGTATCGCACCCAAAACTCACTCAAATTGATCACGTACGACTTGGTACGATCAATTTGATGCAGAACACTGGGATTATAGAACTCCAGCCCATTGCGAAGGTACGTTTTATGTATGTGTTGGAGTCGCCAATGCACTTGCAGTGAAAACGATGCGTACTCCTCATCCGTCATGGCCTGAATGGCAGTGAAGTCATCTGGCTGCACACTAGCCCCATACTTTGCAATGGGCGGTCTGCCAGGTCGCACAAATCCCTGAGCTTGAGCCTCGGCCTCTTCGTAACGTGCGTTCATTAGACGTTCGCGCAGCTGCTGCTGTGTGCCTTCGGTGCTCAGCGAATAACCATAAAGCTCGCGAGCTAAGTCCCGTTTATTCAAATCAACCAGTGGAAATTCCATGTCGTAAATAGTTCGCGGTAAATTTGCCTCTCTTAACAGCAGTTCGATAAAAACTAGTGTGCGAAAGTGCACGAGCATGAGCCAAGTGTTGCTCAATGCGCGTTAGTTGTAATCGATAGGGGCGATAGTTCATCGATAAGACACACAGTATGAGCAACATTGGCGCAAAATTCAAATCATGCAATCAATTCTGAATGCTTTATTTACAAATATTGTTTTGTTTTGTGAGAGTCACATATGTTTCGAAAGTCACACTCCAAATTTTACAATAATTAAATGCAATAGTTTCATTCCATTTCCATCCATTTTACCATCATGCCCGACTCACAAAATAGTTGCCGCACCTGGAAAACAATACTGAACCAGACTATCCCCAGGCGTTGTGAGCGCAGTTGTTTCGAGCCATCGACTGGACCATGTTGCGACTACAGGATAACCGAACCTCCTTGCCATGTGGTCTATCAGGATCCGGTAGCCACTATTGCACCCGAACCCCCCGTCCGCCGTCCAATAGACTTGAAATCTTTGTGTCCAACCTGCTGTGACGTACCTGAAATACGCTGTAAATTGTGCGATGCCCAGAATGCCAAGCATAAGAATAATTTCTGCTCAGCGGAGTGCAGACCACTGAGCACCTCTTTGCATTTATGTGAGGTACAGTAAATCCAATAGACCCTGTACAGGGTCTACTACTACTTGGTTTTCTTCAATATCTTGTCTTCCACTGCAGTGCACGAAACGTCCGCGGCCCAAACCCACCTATAAGCATTGCATTCAGTTAATGGATCAGGAAACTTTTGTTGGTCGGGCTTTTCCCGTTAAGTTACGTATACGTCGTGAGAAGAGAAATTGTCTGGACTGCCACAAGGAGTTATTATTTCGTGACCCTGTTGCCGAGAACTCCAGCGTCGTAGTGCTCGACAATTGCTGCGATGTGAAGGTTTATAGCGAAAAGTACATAGATAACTGGCATCGTGTGCCCATTATCGCCATATCCGGCAAAGAAGTCATGAAGAAGCGCACAGTCAACGAAGTCTGTAAGCTGGAACCGAAGAAGGTACCCATCGTAGTCGAGGCACCGAAACCAATCGAAATCGCGCCGCAACTCAAGCCCAAGAAGGGAGGGAAAAAGGGAAAGAAATGATTAGTTTTAATACACTTGTTTAACTAGTTGGATTTTAAAAGTAAAAGTAAACATAGTTGGCACAAAAACATAAGCTCCACTTGCGCTTTGGGGACTGGGCTACAGTGGGATTTAATTAACGAACAATCGGTGGTTTCTACTGTATTCAATTTGTTTAATGTTGCATTTAATTAATTTAAATTCAGTCGCATTTAAGCATACTTAGAGCGTAATCCTAAGAACTAAAATGTATAATTCAGCTTAATATGAAAAACAATAAACAGCGCGGTCAATCGATCAATCAATCGAATCCACAACATTTAGTAAAAATGGGAAACTTAATTTCATATGATTTGTGGTTGAGAGTCGTGTGTTATCAAATACTTGGAAATTGTTTAATATTGTTGTTGTTAATCAATAAGTTAATACGACTTAAGGCTTACTAACTACTAATCATGAATTATTCCTGCAAATTCTCTCACAAATGGCTAAAACCGTCAAGGCCCCCATTAGATTAACTATTAATTATTCATTGTTATCATTGATGGTTGGAGGATATTTGTTTTGTCTGGAGTTGAAATGATTTCGAGTTTTTAGAAAACCGTGCGGAAAAGCAGTTTCCCAATTTCCTTTCCCTTCCCTATATTATTCACTATTGTTGACTGCGCAAGGCGTTATATTGCAGTTAAATCGATTTTTAAGTGATTTTTCGAATTTCACAGCTATAATAATCATATTTTAAGGTATATATAGATACTAGTTTACAGCTACATATGCACTTGAATATATACCTATATATATTTAGATATATATATGTTAGATTAATTTAAAAATTAGCTACAAGTATAGATTATTATTATATTATATTATAAGCGTCTCTTATACTGTCAGTGTGGCTAAAATTAAACGAATCTGATAATAGGTATTATCCCAGATGTTAAATTTGTATACTTCTAGAGCACTCCCCCAGATCAAACTTATACAAAAAATGGAGAAAGAGAATCTTGTGCTAAGTGAATCATTTGATTGAAAGCTAATTGCCGCTTATTATGCCTTTCCGATCACAGGAAAGAAGTCTTTGAGTAGCGTGGTGCGACGCTTTTCCGCAATATCCATTTGATTCTCGAGATCAGCGAGATCCGTTGTCTCCGCTCGTTCAATTTTCCACGACAGGTTCTCGATTTCCGCCTCCAGTTGTGCCTGAAAAACCCAATGAATTAGTTATAACAGCTATTGATATATCAGACAGATAAGACTCACCTGCTGGTACTCGAATAGGTTCTTGCGGGACCCAGCCTCCATGTAGTAGGCATAGGGATAGGTGTATTGCAAAGTATAACGACATTTGGCTAGCAGCGCAGCTGCATTAAAAAGATACTGCCAGTCGATCCAAGTACCGCTACCATTCATGACCTTGGCATTAATGCGTTGCCTCATCCGATCAATCGTTTGTTGTTCCAGTTTCAAGGACTTCGAATGATTCTCCCAGCGTTCGTAGTAGTGGAGATACTTCTTGAGTGCCTCTCGAGCCTGCACATGAACCGATTCATTGGCAATATTGGGATTATCCTTGTAGCGTGAACACTCGTAATACTCAGAGCCATGGGTCTTCCAATCCCCCAAGCACATCCAGCAGAAATCGTGTTTGCAATTGAAGCATTGCATGTGATTGCATCCGCCGTTCTTCTCGATACAAATATGACATTTGGGACAGTCTTTGGTATGTGCACTTATATAATTAGCAGTTTCGCTATCATCCGCACACTTGGTCAGCCACTTCTTGATGATCAGACAGTCAGTGGGTGCATGGTAGTCCATGCCACACTTGAAACAGAATCCCGTGTGACACACCTTGCAAATGGCACGTTTCGCACAGATTTCCGTTGATTGCACAATGATTTGGCAATTGGGACCCGGGCAAAAACGCAGCTCGGGATGTGATTTCACATAGTCCTTGAAGGCAAACTGTTGATACTTCTCGCGCATCACGGGTCGCGTGACCAGATTCAATACCAAATCCTCCGGAACACGCACATTGCACTGCTGGGCCATGCAGCCGATCTGTATGGAGATGCCCTGAAAGATTTGCGTCTCAAAGTAAATGGTCCAGCAGTCTTTGCAGAACGAGTGGCCACAGGCCAGACTGTAGAACTTGTCGCAGGGCTGCGAGTTGGCGCACACCGGGCACAGGCGGCGGGCCAGGCTAACACAGGTGGGCGAAGGAATCGTCCCTGTAACTGCTGCCGTCTTGTAGCCAGTGCTGCCCATTTTGTGTAGCTGCGCTGCCGCTGCGGCTGCTGCGCTAGTCGAGGCCGATTCAGCCACAACATTCGTTGGCGGTTTTATGCGCGCTGTTACCAACAAAGCGTTCGCATCCTGTCGATACTTCTCCACCACGGCACTGTTGTTCCACTGGTGCTCCAGCAGCAGCACCTTGGCCAGTGATGGCGTTATCTGTAGTATCGTGTTCAGTTTCTCCACCAACTCATTTAGCAGCTTCTCGATGTCCTCCACGGTCAGGCAGTCGTATTCAAAGTACTCGGGATCGGCCCGCTTCGGATCAAGTCTTTCCACATCGCAGTCTTCGCCTGGAATTTAATCAAAAATATAATTTAAAGCTCAATTTAAATATTTTAGTTATTGTCAAGCTAGCTATGTTTGTCAATCTGGCAGCACTGTTGGAAAGCTACGAACTATTTTGAAGCTGTTGAAAATTATAAATAATTGAAAAGAAGTTATAAAATCGAGAGGAAAATTAAATTGTGACGAATTCAGGCCAAAAGGGAAATTAAAATAATCTAAACGAAAATTCATTGCCATTTTTACGGCTGTTTTAAACAAATTGAAGGCCAAATATTACGTCGTCAACGGGCGAATGAGATTTACTACCAGTTATGACGTCACTGACGGCTCAAATGGCAAGCAGAGCGAGCGGGACAGAAAGTGAGAGGCAGGTCAGAGAAGCAGCAAACAGTTAAGCTAAGAAAATTCACGTAAAGCGGAGAACTACGATGACGAGCAATATTGCTGTCCACTTAGCTATTTTAATGCCAGACTTATACTTTGGTATAAACTTATCTGACGGGAAAAAGCAAAAACCGCAGCGCTGCTTCTAGCTATTTTTAAATAAATCAGCTGTTAGTGCAACACTTGAGCACGCATCTCAAGCAAGTGTGCGTTTGTGTGTGTGTGCGTGTGTGTGTGTGTGTGTGTGTGTGTGTGTGTGTGTGCGTGCGTGCGTTTAGATGAGAGAAACACAATGTAAGACAGGTAAAAAAAAATAACTCGAGTACAAAGAGATGGCAATAAGAGAAATAAGAAACAAATAATAGTGAACACAAAGCAATTGAGTAGTGAACCAACGACGGCCATTTCAAGTTCAATTTCATAATTTAAGCTTCATGGTCAGAAAGCAAAACGTAACGAAGCGAACACTGCGCCGATATTATGTACGTTTAAAATTACATTGAGTGTAAGCAGTGGGCGGAGAGGCTAGCAGTGCGGGGCACTGAACGCAAGGGCAATTCAAATGCAAAGAGGGAAACAGAGAAGGAGACGAAAACGCATGGTGAGAGGGAGTAGTGGGTAAAGCGAAGGAGCCCCAAAAGGCGAATGTCAAGAGCCAAATAACAAGCATGCAAGTTTTTATGCAGAAGGTTAAATGCAGAGGCCATGAGTGTGTGTGTGCGTGTGTGTATTTTTAACACAAAGGTGAATAACCAAATCGCATGCAAACTTCTCACACACACACACATGCTAGAAAGGAAGGCTCTCTGCTCTGCTTGCCAATAAGAAAACAAAATTCTACACTAATGTATGTGTTTGTGTTTATGTGTTTGTGTTTATGTGTGTGTGAGTTGTTTAGTTAAATCGATTCACGAGTGTAATCGATAAACTGCACAATGCGTCCTTGGGGATAGTATAGTCCAGTCCTTACCTGTGTTATAGTAATCATAATCGTCGTCAAATTCCCCATCGTTGTCCGATTCCATTTCCACTTCAATGTCCGAGTCCATTGCAACTCTGTCGGTGTGGGCTTCTGCGTGTATGGGTGTGTGTGTAAGTTTCTTGATTCCCGTTGCCTTGCCTGGCTGGTGACTGAAGGGCGAGTCGAGTAAAGCAGAAACGTAAAAATAATTTTTTACAAGGCTATTGCAAGAGCGAGGGGTTGACTGCGCTGCCTTTATTGTTGTTGTTGCTGATGGTGGTGGTGGTGTTAGTGGTGGTAGTGTTGTTGTTGCTGGTGATTGTGGTGGTGGAAGATTTAGTTATTGTTGTTGCCGTGGGGTACGTTGCAATTCTCGTTACGCCGCTGCGCTCGCACTCCCCATTTACATTTACACATTTAGACGCTTGTTAGCTGGCTGGAAGAAGAGCTTTGTGCTTAGAGGGGTGGTAGGCAGGCAGGCAGGCGGGCGAAGGCACTGTCAACAGAGATCCCGGAACCACAGACCGTTTTTATTTTCGTTTCTGTTATACACAAATACACACACGTACACGGCCGATGCATTCAGTGTGTATTGTGATAAAGTGTGTTTGATTTTTCGTAAAAATAGACACACGCATATGTTTAATCAATTTTCTTTTATGTCAGTTTTGTTAATGCCAATCAGAATGCAATGACTTTAACACAATCAATTTCAATTCCTTTGTCTTTTGATTTTCATTCCTTTTTTTTTTTGCAGCGCACTGGCTTCGTTGCTCTCCCCTTTCTCTTGACCCCCCGCGTACACTTTGCTTGCACTCACCCTCACATCAGCACCCACACGCACAAGCTCGCACTCACACACACGCGGACGCACTGCCACGGGTACGACTGCAACGGGCACAGTGTATGTTAATTGTAAATTGCGCAGTTTAATTAATTTGCCAGTGCAAATTTACATTTATTCAGAATTACTAATAAGACATGAGAAAAATATAAACGCTCTGCGAACACAGAGCTACGAAACAGCCAGTGTGACCGAAACCAACTGGGTGATGAATGCCCGAAGCATGCTATGTGGAGGATGGTCGATAAACACCAACAGAGCATTTTGCGTTTACGCGATAACATGTCGAAAAGCTAGTCGGCAATAATTATTTGCGCAGTCCCTGAAACACAAAGACCGGCAAATTTGCGTTGTTTGTGGATGTTGTGAAATTGTTAAAAATCATTAGCAGTTAAAATGTCTACAATCGAGAAGCTGTATATACAAGGAGTGCGAAGTTTTGGTTCTTATGCAGAGGATGCGCAGGTAATTAACGCCAGGTGCCATAATATTTCACCACGAATCAATTTAAAATTTGCACGTCAATCTTGCAGAGCATAACATTCACGTCGCCAATAACGCTTATTCTTGGCCAAAACGGTTGTGGCAAGACTACCATAATAGAGTGCCTGAAATATGCACTTACCGGCGACTGTCCACCGGGCAGCGACGGCGGTAAAAGCTTCGTTCACGATCCAAAAATATTTGGACGCTGTGAATCCTTGGCCCAGGTCAAGATGATAGTGAAGGACAAGAGCAATGCACGATTATCCATTTCTCGGAGCATGAAGGTCACGGCTGTGGGTGACAAGGTCACCTTTAAGACCCTCGACTCAACCCACACCCTGCTGGACAGTGGGAACAACAAGCTCAAGGCGAACCAATCAATGGAATCAATTAGTTTGCGAGTGGCCAACATGGATCAGGCCATTAGCACACACATGGGTGTCTCCAAGGCCATTATAAACAGTGTGCTCTTCTGCCACCAGGAGGACTCTAGTTGGCCACTCGATGAGGCAAAGAAACTGAAGCTCAAATTCGATGCGATCTTTGGAATAACCGAGTACAACAAAGCACTCGATAACATTATCAGCTTGGAAAAGAAATCGAGTGTGGAGCTCAAAGTGATGGGTAAGTAAACATACTGGAGGATCAGCCACCTCAGACCTAATCTTGAATCAATCATTTCAGAGGCGGACATCAAGCTTTTGGTCCATTTGAAGAAGGAAATGGATGACAAGACCATTAATCTGCAGAAATACGAACAGCAGTGCGTGGAGATCAAGAAGCAGTGCGACAACTTGGATGAGAAAGTAAAGCCCATTGAAAAGCGTCTTCAAGAGATTCACAGTATCCAAGTGGAGTTCAGCAAGTACAGCGCACGAAAGGTGCAAATGGACACCACGTAAGACACCCCCCCTTTTAGTGTACAGGGTATCTTAAGGTCTCCTCTGATTTCAGCTACAAAAACTGCGTTGAACAAATTGCCAAAATATCAAAGAACATCAAGAAGATCTTTGAAGGATCAACGACCGATTTGGATTTGGAAATCCAAAGCTTCAATCAGCGCATGTCCGAGATGAGAATAAAACGAACGGAGGTCGAGGAGCAACTGCAGCAGATGAACAACTCGAATGCGGAGCTCCATAGGACACTAAGCAGCCAGGACAAGGAGCTCTATGGGACCAAACAGAGAGCACACAGCGAACAGGAATGCAAAATGCAATTGAACAAATCCATTGATCAATTCTGCACTGAATTGAAAATCCCCGTGGACAGGAAAGTAACCGAAAACCCAGAAACTCTAGAAGATATGCTTAATGAGCAGCTGTTGGCCAAACAAGTTGAGATCACCGAATTGACAGAGAAGAACGAGAAAGCGGACCAATCACGTCAAGCGAAGATTGATGAGCTGCGCACAGAGATTACCAAATCGGAGCAGAGTCTGAAGTCGCAGGAGCAGCTTAAGATTACCAGTGAGCAGGAGAGCGAAACCCTTGAGCTGAAGATCAAAGCAATCGAGATCTCTGTGCATCAGCTGAAGGCACTCGACAAGCAGATCAAGGACAAGGACGAGGAATACGAGCGCATAACCCAAAATTTCAATCAGGATGAATGTCGTCGGAGTATTGCCACCAAGCGAGCAAATATTGTTAAGAAACAGGCGAGATTCAAACACCTGGACAAGGAACTAACCTTCCTTAGCTCCATAGCCAAGCAAATGGCCGAGATCAACCTGATCGAAAAGAATCTGGAGAAGAAGAATCAAGACACTCATCGCCTGAAGAGCAAGCACAGCGATAATCTCAAAGCAATCGTCAAAGAACCCATTGCCAACAACTATCGTCGAGCTGTGCAAAATGCTCACGACAAACTCCAACGGGAGATCGAGAATTTGAACTCCAAGGCGAACAAGCAGAAGCTCAAGGAGCAGTCCCACGAGAGCACACGCAAGAATCTGATTGCCGACATTGCACGCATGCAAAAGGATCTGCAGGAGCTTGAGGAGCGCATTTATCAAAAGTGCCGTTCGACACCATACGAGGAGCTTATGCTGCGCAGCAAAGCAGCTCTGGAGAGGCTTCAGCTGGAGCACGGCGCTCTCAAGTCATCAGAGAACATGTTCAAGACGTGAGTGTGCTTCACCAGAGGCTAACAAAGTTTCCATCCCCTGAGACTTTCTTCTTTTCTGCTTTCCAGATATATCCAGAAGATCGACGAGGAGAAGGATTGTCCCTTGTGTCATCGCAACATGTCTGGCGATGAGGTTTGTGTGCCCGACTATTATTTGCCCATTTTGACTGACTATATAGTTTACTTATTCCAGTCCTGCGATTTGACCACCGAGTTGACGGATAAAATTCAAAATCTGCCGGATAATATAAAGAAATCGGAAAAGGCCTTGAAGTCTGAGCAAGCGAAGTACGAGGACTTGTTGGAAATAAAGCCATCTATAGACAAGGTCAAGGAACTAAAGGAAAGTCTGCCCAAGAAGCAGGAAGAACTGCGCAAGATCGAGGAGCAGCTGGGAGACACGATGGCTGAATATGAGACGCTGATGAGTCTGCTGGGTGAGCCCACCTGCAACAAAGAGCTGGCTACCTCCATGCTGGGTGATATGACACTGCTGGATGAGGCTCTAAAGGAAGCCGGACGTTTGACCAAAGAGTTGGAGCAACTGAAGCAAAAGTTGCCACAGAACTATGATGACAGTGTCTCCGCTGAGGCACTGCAGGAGGAGAAAAGTCAGGTTTCCAAAGAGCTGGAAGTCGAGAGCAATGCAGTGCAGACGGAGCAGGAAAATTTAGATCGCCAAATGGAGAAGATTAATCAACTGCGAGAACTTCGAACCAGCTTAAAGGACAAATGCATCAAGCTGCAGGAGGATCAGCAGGGCTTGCCCCAGCTCAAGGAGCGTCTGGAGGAACTGAGCGGCATACTTATATCCATAGTCTCCGAGATCAGCCAACTCAAGGCGACAGTTCAGCCATTGAAACATAAGTTTAATGCGGCAGTTGAGGAGAAGGAGCGTTTGAGGAAGAGCGAGCAGTCCAAGCTCGCCGAACTGAACAGGAAAAACAACAACAACAAGATGATGGTGCAGGACATACAAAGGTAAAGGTGAGGAGTATACACAGGATTCGGCTAACCTCTTTTCCTTACAGACTCAGTAAGCAGGCGCAAGGCTTTGCCAACATGAAACTAAGCGCAAAAATAGCGAGTTTGGATGCGAATATTGCAAAGACAAAAGAAGAAATCGTCGAATTGGTAAGTTCAACAGATTTAGCTCTGGATTAAGTCTATAACTATTAATCTTTGCTAGGAAAAACAAGTCAAGGCCTGCGACAAGAAACTGGAGGCGATCAAAACCGAGTGCCATAGCCAGCAAAGTCTGGAGCGGGATCTCAAGGACAATCGCGAGCTGAAGCAGCTGCAAATGAAGGAAACCAAATTAAAGGAAGATTGTCAAGAGCTGCAGAAACAACTGGGGAACTTGGACTACGATGTAGTTGAGACGGAGCAGAGAAATCTAATCAAGAATCGAGAAGTCTTCACTGTGAAACGAGGCGAACTCTTGGGACAAATGGGAGAGGTCAACAATAATGTGAACAAATTGAAGCGGGAGCTCAATGAACCCAAGTACAAGGAGGCTCCGAAGAACTATCGACGTGCCCAGTTCGAGGTAGCGATCAAGCGTCGTGGCATCGATGATCTTCGCGAGCATCGTGCTGCCTTGGAGTGGGCATTGATTAAATTCCATTCGGAGAAGATGAGCAATATCAATAGTCTGATTAGAGAATATTGGCGCATGATCTATAAGGGCAATGACATCGATTACATTGAGATTGTCACCGAGGATCCCGACAAGAAGTCGACTAACAAGCGTCGCAACTACAACTACAAGGTCATGCAGTCCAAGAACAACTCCAAGATTGAGATGAGGGGTCGCTGCAGCGCTGGACAACGTGTCCTTGCCTCGCTGATCATTCGCATGGCGCTGGCCGAGACTTTTAGCAGTAACTGTGGCGTGTTTGCCCTCGACGAACCGACAACCAACTTGGATAGGGATAACATAACCTCGCTGTGCGAGGCTCTTAACACCATTGTGGAGGAGCGACAGCAGCACTCAAACTTCATGCTGATCATAATCACCCACGACGAGGAATTCATCTTATCCCTGGGCAGAATCGAAAGCTATCACCGTGTTGTGCGCAATTCCCAGTGCAAATCAGTTATCCAGATGGTTCGCGTGGACGACAGATAAGTTTTGAATACTTTCCTTTTTAATTGGCGTTAAGTTCCATTTAAATGTTATTCAAAGATGTATGGGAATTTATCCGTTAACTTTTCTATACCAAAAACCATTCTTAATTGTTCCTTACACTACCAACTATTATCCGAGGAAATAGGACATCTGTTTTCCTTCATCCGAGTATTAAAATTCCTTTTTAAAGTATTTTAAATATTATCGGAAACAGATTTCTGAAGTTTCCTTTTTATTCTAAAATTCGTCGATTTATGTAATAGCTTTAAGTAATATTCATCACAATCTAAAACTTCGTTTACGTTTATGCTTTACACTTAAAATGTTATCCGAATATTATCCAACTTGTGTTACATAATAAAAATATTATCCGAGATACAGTTACTTGATCTAAAGTGCTTTCCATTACAAGTTACACATGTAAATTTTAAAAGTTAAAATACAATAGTTAAAAACTACAGCAAATAGGGGCTCCCAAACTATATAGACATATATAGAGAGTATATGGCGGGTAGGCCGAATAGTTGTCGCACTTGGCAACATATTCTGCATGGAAAACAGCCCAAAATCTGTTTGAGAAGTTGCTTTGAGCCCAGAAATGGACCGTGCGCCGAACCGAGACCACGGAAAACCGAGAAACCCGGGACACGTGAGCCGAGTGTGGTTCAAGTTCGTCAAAAGAGTGTGATTCGAAATGAGCCGAGTGCGATTCAAAATCGTGAGCCGAGTGTGGTTCAAAATTTAATCGAGCCCGAACTTCCGGTTCGACGGTTCATAGACATAGAAACCGAGTGCTCGAAATGTTTAAATTATGGTAAAATACCGGATAAATTCTGTACACTCCACGAATTGTCAGGGAAGCATCATCCGCACAATCTTTGCTCCTCAAAATGCCGACCATTGAGCACAAACCTTCACACCCAACAGGTAAGAATTTCAAACACCGACCTACGTTCTTCTAATATAAACCTCTTTATATGTTTGCAGTACAATCAACGTGCTCCGGATAAACCTGACTCAAAGCTCTCGTATGCTTTTGAGGATGGAACGATGGTGGGACGAGTTTTCCCCATGAAGTTTCGCATACGCCGACAACTCTCGGAATGCTCCAACTGCGACAAGGATCTGAAATTGAAGGAAACGGTAACCGATGCGAATAATCTTGTCTTGCTCTCGAGTTGTTGCAACGTTGAGGTTTATCCAGAGTACAAAATGGATAACTGGCACAGTGTGCCGGTAAGCTTAATAAGCGGTAACCAGAAATTCTCCAAGAAAGTCGTTTCGGAAGTATGTGCGGAACGCAAGAAGATACCGTCCCCACCTCCGACTAAAGCAGTTACAATTGCCGAGGAGGTGATCAAGGATAAGCCCAAGAAGAAGAAGAAGAAAAAGAAGGGCGCTAAAGGAAAGAAGGGAAAGAAAGGAAAGAAGTAAAGACAAACGAATTCACTTTGTTGTGAATTACTTCAAGAAGTATTCCAAATCAATTCTTTCCCCGAAGGCCCCAAAGGCAAGAGCGGAGAATTTATTTGGAATACTTTTTGCAGTAATTCTAATAATGAAACAAACCACATAACAATCCAAAAACTGACACATAAATAACACACCCAATAAAATATATTAACTAAAAAACCAAAAAATTCTTAAGCTTCTAACAAAAGCAGGGTGCAAAGCAGTCGAGTGGCTCTATGTTTAACGGTTTTTAAAAATTAATTCATACAAATTGGAATTTCCTCTGCTTAGAAAGCTCCGAATTGTAATCACTTGAGCATTCTTTTAATCATGCTTAGTCGTATAAAGTCTGGCACCGTCTTTGGGTAACTTAAGTTTGTTATCAGTCAGTTTATAGCCACGTTTATAGCTTTAAGTCCTCACGAATTTATTTTATGGGGGCTATACAATTTTAGTCTACAAGTAGTCTCTCCTCGTGTTTGAGTTTAAGTGTTATCCCAAATCTATTTTTAGTTCCGAGCCCATTCAACGTCTAAGAGGGAGAAGCAGGCACAAGCGACCTTTATAAGAAGGACAGGGTCTTTGACAGCCGTGTTAAACTGCCTTCGTCTATTCAAAAAGAATGTCTAGGTTATTTTATGTTCACTTCCACCCGTCTTTCGACTATACAATGGAATCTTTATTAAGTACTTTAACCTGATCCCTTCAAACACGTAGGACTAATTTACTTGGGGTTACTTGGCATCGCAGACCTGGGGACCGTTGCCAATGCAGGCAGCATATGCCATCAGATGGGGTATGGTGTTCTGCTGCAAGACGCCGGTGAAGAGATGACTTTGTGGACCGGAGGCAAAGATGCCCACATCCTCGCCGGAGTGAACGCCCTGATCTTTGTAGATATAGCTCGGGAATTCGAATTCGTTTCCGCCCATTTCACCGGTCAAATCGATTCTATTTCCCTGACTGTCCAGATAGCTCTTGGGTCCGGCCGCATAATTGAGCACGGAATATGGGACGCCATTGAGATCTTTGTCATATTTATTGAGTCCCAAGATGGGATTGCCACGACCTGGATAACCCGCTATGGTCAGCGTATGTCCATGATCCGAGGTGACCACAATCAAAGTGTCTTCAATATCAGTCAATTCCCGAGCTAATTTAATGGCCTTCTCGAACTCCAGAGCCTCGTCCAGTGCGTAACCAGCCTTGGTATAATGATTACCGTAGTCGATGAGTCCACCTGGAAAAGTTCGAGATGTGGTAACTGGGCAACAGTGGAGATCAGTTGGACTCACCTTCGATGAAGGCAGCAAATCCGTTCTTATTCTTGCTCAACTTCCTGATGGTAACATCGGTTAGCTCTGATAACGTGGGCTGATAGCTCTCGTCGGCGTCCAGATGGAACTCCATGAGCTTCGACTGGAACAGTCCCACAATGGTAGCAGTTTCTGTCTCGTTGGCGATGAGCAACTGCTTCCGATTGCTGACGACCACTCCATCCGGATGTTGGGATTGCCAGCGGGAGAGCAGATTCACTCCGTCGGAGCGTTCACCGGGGTTGCCATGCAGATCCTTGATAGAGTTGGGCAAAAACTTTCCCATGCCACCACCAAACATAACGTCAAAGTTTTTGCCGGGCACCTGAGTGATCAGCTGAGTTGCCATATCGACGCACTGCTTGGAGTCCACTCCATAGGATTCCACGTCCGTATCACACTCCCACATACGGTTCGCTGTCTTGGCGTACGCACCTGCCGGACTCGCGTGGGTTAAACTGGTCGTGGTCACTATTCCAGTAGCCTTGCCAGCGTTCTGAGCCCATTCCATAATGGAGGTCAAACGGTTCTCCGGGTTCTGACTTTCCGTACAGTTGTTAAAGTTGACGGCGGCGCTGACTCCGATCTCGATCACGTTCGTCTTGACACCGCACAGATATGCGGTGGCCGTGCAGGCGGAGTCGGGCACTTGACCGTTGGTGCAGTACGTCTGGAATATTGGGAAAAGTTCAGGTTACTGAGAGCACACTGGTCGCCCTCTAAACTTACCCTGCTGAGACCCGTATGGGGAAACTTTTCAAAGCTGAGCGAAGATTCCTCTCCGGTCCTGCCCTGGCGCTGTCCCTTGAGTATCCTAGCTGCTGCGACCGTCGACAAGGACATGCCGTCACCCAGGAAGAGTATCAGATTCTTGGCCTTCTTCGCATTCGGTTGCGGTAACTTCAGTTTCTCGGCAATTTCTTCATAGGCCGAATCGTACCAGAATTTTGGATCCATCTCCTCTGGGGGAGTGTACTTATTCTCAGCTACGTCCGTAGAGAATCTGGACTTGACAAACCTCCTGCCCGTGAGTTCCTCAACATTGTGTACTTCCCGTACAAAGCCCGAGGTGACTCCCAGCAGCACTACAAGTAAAATCAACTGATTTAGGTAGAGCATCTCTTTGATGTGATCTTAATTCCAGTTACTATCAACTGACACCTCTTTCTTCATTTTTGCTTGATTTTATACACATTTTGTGTGCTAGAATTAATTCCACAATTTTGATAAGTTTTATGATCTTTATGATCTTCTAAAGTTTTACAACTGGTGACAAAAATTTTGGGTTATCTTAATGAATGGGCAATTTATCCATGGGAATTACGAATTCACTTACAGATTTTACTAAAGCTTTTAACAAAATCGAAAATAAAACTCAATTTATTAGTACTCAAGTATTTTTTAGCTATATAATCGCTATATCTATTAGTTAAGATCTTTAATCTCCCAAAAATGTGTTGGTCACATGAACAAATAATAAATAAACCTTTAGACAACTTGCTGATATCATAAAAGTCAGCACTTCTTCAAGAAATGCACACGATTTAAGAACGTGAGGAAATTATCAAGTTGATAGCCCAGTTTATAAAAGGAACTAAAGACTTTTAAATTTTTGGCGAGTCTTTCTACTTTTATTAAAAACACCTGTAAGTTGGGTATTAACAGTCGAGCATCTCCGTTCTGTTGCTTGTTTTTGCACATTAACCAAAACAACACTTCTAAAAAGACCTTCGAGACGCTGATAGTCAGCACGTGCTAAATTAGATATAGTATAAGTCGTACATTTAAATTATACCGCCAAATTAGCTGCAATCGATAACAGCAAAACAGCAATTTCGTATCGTCTCGAACGATAGTTGGAATAAATCGTGCGTCGCGTGAGCAACGCAAGAGTCGATAGTCTCGTATCGATAGCTCTTGGAGCCGTCGATTCTTTTCGCAGCAATCATTCGGCTGCCAAATCGTCGTCAAACAACAACAACGTGTCGCGTAATTATTTTTCTTCTATCTCCCTTGCTAATACAAAACACAACATAAAACAAACGCCTAAACTGTAAATAATTTGCTTTCCTTTTGTTTTTAAAAAAAGTGCCGACACCGACCGACACACACTCACACACATACACAAACAGACAGACAGGCAGACTCACTCATTCACACACAGGCGACAACAACAATAGCATCAACAATTTGTAGCAGTGCAGCCAGCCAAGGACACGAATTGTATGAAAGTTAGTGCAGCTAAGGAGCATGAGACGGCATTAAAAGCATATACATAAAGTACAAATCACAAAGAACACTATTTATCAAGAATTATTAGGCAATTAGACCAATACACATCAAGTGTACTTAATCAAAAAGAGAAAACAAAAGTATTAAAATTAATTCGTAGAACCGACAAGTGCTAGAAGTGAAATAAAAGCTTATTAAAGCTTTTAGAATGGCTGCCAACAACTTGCGACAGATTCCATTGACCTGCAGTGGACACACCAGACCTGTGGTGCATTTGGATTTCAGCGATATCTGTGACAGCGGCTATTTTCTCATATCGGCTTGCAAAGGTAAGTGCGAGTGCCAGTGCTAGATATCGCATGCGATAAGTGCGCGTCCTTGTGTTATTTATACAAAATACATCTATTCGCATAATACTACAATATTTATGTATGTAGAGAATTCAGCTACGTCTAGCCTGTCTGGCTGGCCAACCTTGACCCAAATGCAAGCAAAATTACTATTTCAAATAAAACCAGTTTTAACGAACCCTTTGCAAAGCATAGAGACTCTCATGCGATATATTGTATGTTCTTTACCTTGATTAATTTTATGTATATACATGAAGCTTTAATTATAAATTGCATATTTGTGCTTTCGAAAAAACAACGCGGAAAGCAAATTGCCAATGCAAGTTCAAGTTGAACTTTATCGCCATTTAATGCAGCGCTTCTCCCCTTCCCCACTTTGATCGCTCAAGTATTGCAACTTTTAAAAACAGTTGATCAGCTTGTTTGTGCTTGCAGGAAGCACCTTGAAACTTCTATATTTATATATGTACACGTCAAAAACAATGTGATAACCGTTTAACATGTAAAGCAAAAACTAAAAGCTCTTATTGAGTGCTATGATTCGCACGTCCCTGTACTCAGACACAACCTGCCTCAAAAGCTTTCTCTTCGTCTCTCTCTCTCTCCCTCTCTTTCTGCGTCTGGCTTTTTATCTCTCCTTCTGTGTGTCTGTCGATCACATTGCAATGGAAATGACGTGAACTTGGTGCATGGCTGCCCATTTGCGTGCATGAAACGACGTCGCCGCTGTCGTCGACGTCGCTGCGTCAGGTCGTTGGCATTGAATGTAGTCATTGAGTCAAGGTTGCTTCCGCCGCTCACACATCTCAATCAAATAAACACACACACCCATACATATACGAAATTACATACGTGTTGTGTGAATGCATGTCCGTTTTCGTGAGTTGCTCCCTCTCTCTAGAATGATCTCGCTTTCGCTTTGTTCCTTGTGTACTTATGCCGTGGGTTTACCGGCCAAGTTAAGCACATTTCATGTTAAGCAAATGTAGTTAAATATTCATTTTGTGCTTTTTGCAGATGGCAGCCCAATGCTGCGTCACGGCGACACCGGCGACTGGGTGGGCACCTTTGAGGGACACAAGGGCGCTGTTTGGGGCGTTGCGCTTAATCGGAATGCAACTCTAGCCGCTTCAGGCGCAGCCGACTTCACTGGCAAAGTGTGGAATGCAGTTAGCGGTGCCGAGATTCACAGTTTTCAACACAAGCACATCGTGAAGAGCGTTGCATTCGACAACAGTTCCGAGAACATTGTAACGGGCAGCAATGAGAAACTCGTACGAGTTTTCAATCTGGAACAACCCGATGCGGAGCCGGAACTTTACGGCGGACACGCTGGTGCCATTAAGCGTGCCCTGTTCTGTCGCGACGACAAGTGCATCATTTCGGCAGCCGATGACAAGACGGTGCGCCTGTGGGACCGCATGACCGGCATTGAAGTGCAGCGTCTGCAGTTCCAAAACAATCCCAACAGCTTGGACATATCGCACGACAATAATGTGCTGACCATTACACATGGTTCCACTATTAGTTTCTGGGAGATAGACACACTCAAGAAGCTCAAGGAAGTAAAAGTGCCAACGAATGTGGCGTCGGCTAGTTTGCATCCAGATAAGCACGTCTTTGTCTGCGGCGGTGAGGACTTTAAAATGTATAAATTCGATTACATCACAGGCAACGAAATTGGTAAGTTAACTGTTTAATAGAGGGTCTCCTTCACCCCTTATCCTCCTTGGTTCTTCCTGTAATTGTCCTCACCATAGCCTTTGCGTTTGAGTAGTACAACTGCTGATGACTTTCTTTTTCAACTTTCAGAATCCTTCAAGGGTCACTTTGGTCCAGTGCACTCGGTCAAGTTTAGTCCCGATGGTGAGCTATATGCCAGTGGCTCAGAGGATGGCACACTGCGTCTGTGGCAAACGACAGTGGGAAAAACTTATGGACTTTGGAAGTGCACAGAGCCAAGTGAGCTGAACAACTCGATGAATTCACCACGTGAGGTTCCGGCAAACTGATGTTGGAGAATTACAAGTGGCTGTTACACGTCGCAAGCAATGCCGCAAATCCAAACGCATAGAAAGTGATCATCATCAGAAATCGAATCACATAATTTGTAATTATATTTCTCAAAAAAATTAAACAGATGTGGCTACAAATACGATTCATTTAGATTCCAGCGCATAACTCATTGGCATACATATAGTAAATATTGTATATGTAAATCGTGTGAAATTTAATAGAAATAAATAACTTAAGTTTTTCCAGTGCGATTTAAATACAATCAGCTCACTAAATGTGTGTTCCTGTAGCCCAGTTGTGCAGATAAATGGTGGTGAAATTCAGGAGAGGCTCTCCCTGGTGAACATCCGGACGCTGCTGCAAATGATCGAACCACCTGGACAAGTTCAGGTAGTTCTCTTTATCCAGTGGCGACAGGGATTTCTAAAAGCAAGAAAATTGGTTAAATCTCTTGTATAAGTAAACTATTGAAGCACTCACCACAAGATCACTAATTGCATAGTAGACAGCCAAGTCGGCGAGCGTTAGGAAGTGTCCCACCAAATAGGATTTGTTGATAAAGAGCTTGTTGAAGTCGGCCAGCAACTGTTTGGCCACATGTCTATCCTTGGAGCCGGGACCCACGTAGAGCACCGCGAACTCGATCCATTGATAGACCTGGGCCTGCACCTCCTTGGAAACTATACTGTTCTGTGCCGTCTCCGACTTGGACTCGCGTGCCAGGCTCTCCAGTATTGTAGCAAAGCCAGTGACGGTTTTATTTTGGCCACTTGTCCGGGTTACGACCTTGACAACAAAAATTTGATTAATGCCACACGTTTTGTGTGTGTACATGGAGATAGTTACCTGCTCCTCATTTAGCTGCACCTTGCCGGGCTTAACAGCCAGGCAGTTGGCAATTTTCTGTACAGTCGCAACGTCACACATTTTAATTGATTAAATTGTTATTAATTCTATTTTGTTGTTTTTTCCGAAAAAACGCAAACGTGCAAAACAAGAACGTGAAGTGCGCAACTCAGGGCTGCACTGCAGTCGATAACAGCGCGTACTTTCGATAACCGTAACTTACATCTATCGATAATTAGCGCGCGCGACTTAAGTTTTAGTTTCGTTGACGGCCGACAGCGCTTGATACGTTATCTCGTATTGCAGAATAAATATAAATGTATTGGTGATGGCCATCATGAGCTGTAAGGGAAGCATAATTAAAAATTTAATGAAAAGCGAGTAAGTACAACTCACCGCTGATATAAACTTGTAGTCCAATACAATTACGCCGCTGACTACAAACGCACGCACATCCATTTGCAATTGCAGCACAAAGTGATTTATAGTTTGTATTAAGGCTTCGTCTTGCGTGCGTATTTTACTAAGCAAGTTTAAGCAGCTGGCTTGCTAACGAAATAAAGGAAATAAGTAAATTAGAGAAAAGAGAATAGTGAAAGATAGTAAATAAAGAGTAAGCAAGCGTTCTATGATGAACGCCGCTGTGCGAGTGATCAACACGTCATGGCAGAGGCGTCGGCAGAACTTTAGTCAAAGCACTCTCCAATTCTCTCTCTCTAGCTGACAGAGCCTTAAGGCGAGCGCTCTCCGCTGTCTGTGCTCTTGAGCAGCGAGCTGGCGGAGACGTCAGCTGAACTTTAGGACTTTAAGAGTAAGACATACTAAAACCTACCTCCTGTTGTACGCCATGGTTGGCATAGAGTATCATAAACATTTTGCTTAGGTACATAGAGAGGAACGCCATTATGTCGATCCACCATGCCCAGTTCTGCACATCGGGGTCTTCAATATTCTTGTAGGCCAAAAACAGATTCGTGGTGACACTGAAAAAGGCGCTGACAAAAACACACAGTATGCAAACTCCGAAGTTTTGATTGATTGCCTTTGTGAAGTGCAGCAAGTTGACGTGTTGCAAGCGCAGATGATGAACTGCAGCACGTTGCACTAACGATGATCCTAGTAGCCCCTTCAGAGAGTCAGTGATGCAGTGCAGACGTCTGTGAATCCCCCGAAGCAGCATAAAGTATGGAATTATCGATATATAGATCAGAATATTGGGCAGCATATAGGTGCTCAGGTCCATACAAGTCTTCAAAACATTATATTGCCAGTAGAAATAGTCATTCACTATATAGAAACCGATGAAGATCAGCATTAACCACATCTGACAACGTACAAATCGTCGAAGGCTTCCACTCTCCTCAACAAATCCACTGACCAAATCAAAGTGGGCAATTCTATCAAAGACCCCTTGAATTTTATGCTGCCACCTCATGCATAAAATCATGATACAGGGCACCTGTAGCAAATAAGTCAACGATTCGATGCTCAAGAATTTGTGCTCCAGTGAGCTGATATTTAGCGTGCTGTGGGTTAGTTCCCAATAACACGTGGTGCAGACCCACGAGTATAAGCCTAGCAGCCAGCAATACTGTAGGGCAATCCAGCTTCGGCTACTGTACCGAGGGAATACTGTAATCGGTGCACTACCCGCAAACACACAGATCACCAGCAGCAACTTCAGCTCATTCCGCACTTGGTTGGAACTAGATTTGTTCAGTTCCTGAGTCAGATTCCAGTTCCTAAACAGGTAAATATACCCTGTATTGTATACCTATACTGTTCTCTCTAAAGAGTATATACGCTCACCTCTTGGGTAGACTCCAGGCGCCTATTTGTCTTCCTTTGCGCGACACTTGCTTCTTCCTGGACGGAAACATGGCGTATGAGTGACGGTATTAAAACTTACAATATTCAATTAACACCTGGATGACACCTCAGGTGATTAATCAACTTAATTAGCAGTTAATTGATTACCAACTGACTTAAATTGTGATTAGTATTCCCTGAGGTTTCCCCATGGCCAGTTCTAGCCGTACTTTCCCCGGAAACCGTTGGCTGCGTCTGCTGCGAAGCCTCAGCTGCTGCCTGGGCGTGTCGCCGACCCGTAAGCAGCTGCGCCAACTGCACCTGATCTGGTCTTTACTGCTCTTAATCTGGATTTGGATCGTTTGTGTAACTCTGCTGATGGATAAGTCCAAGAAGCATGTGCTGGCCATAGAAAAGCTGCTCTACCTGATCGAGTATCCCTCGAACATGATTATAACGGCTCTTTTCTCACTCTCTGTCTATCGCAATGGAGAATTCTTCCGAAGACAGAGGACACAGCAGCTACGTCTGATGAAACTGATCTACGCTGAGGCGCAGCTGTGTCTGGGCATCCTAGGAGGTATTGCTCGGAAACTGCTGCTGATGATCTTCTCCTTTCACGCCGTCTGTATCGTGATCGACGTCTATTGGCTCAGATTTGAGTTGCTCCAGACGCTTCTTAGCAATTCTGCCCACAATTTGGTAGGTCTCATGGTAAGCCTGAGTCTTCTCCAGTATGTGCTGGACCTACGAGTTCTCCACCTGCTCCATCTGCGGCTAAATGAGCATCTCGGAGAGATTCAACAGCAGAAACTCGTTCACAGCATTTGCATTTTGTCGCCTGCGACTTTCGATCAAATTGAGCCCAAGCTGGAGCACTTTAGATGGATTTTGATTACCATGGATGACATGCACATGAAACTAACGCAGAGATTTGGTCTCGTCTTCATGGTCAACTATGTCAATTCCTTGCTGACCTTTTGCTATGAACTCTTTAATGTCTTTAGGATTTTGGAGTCCAACTGGACAGATGATTTACTTACTTTCTTCTACAGACTTCTCTGGCTACTGATGCACGTATTACGCATCTGGTGTACGCTTATTTCCAATGCACGCATAGCGGAACAGGTGAGCAGGCGGTGTCCTTTTCAGTCTGCTAACCTTAAGTTCCCCTCCTTTCCTTTCCCAACCCTTTCAGAAATGCCAGTTGTGCCTGATACTCAACAAACTGAACGCTCAAAACCCCCGTCTGGAATCGTCCATTAATCGCTTCCTGCTACAAATACAGGCCAATGGTATCAACGGCTGTCCATACACAGTTTGTGGTGTCATCGACTTGGACACCCTCGCAGTGGGTGGGGTAAGTGAACACTACCACCCCTAGAACTAATTATCGTTTAAGTGATTTTATGGCTTTGTTCTCGTGCAGTTTGTCAGCGCTTTGACGACCATTGTTATATTCCTCATACAGATCGATCTGGGCAATAAATCACTAATGGGTTATTCCTTCTAAAACTGTTTACTTTCATTTCGAACATGAAACGGGTTGGTTTATTTCTACGGCGTTTGCTAAGCAGCTGCTCCCACTGGAGCAAGCAGAAACTGCTGCTCCTACTGGGTATTTTCTACAGGATCCTACAGCTTGTAGGCAACCGTATACATGACATAACTGCTCAAGCTGGGGCTGAGACCAATTTACTGGTGCTTCGCTTGATTGTCGATCGCAGACTGCACATGTTTGAGAGGTAAGCGAGAGGAAGGAGCTTTCCTTTGGGAAGTACAGCCGACTCTACTTTAAAACGGCTTCCGTCTCTACTCCTCCTAGACTCCTCTGGCTCGCGGTGCTGTTGGCCAGCATCTTTACGGTTTTTATGCTGAGTGACCTGCAGATAGCGCGATACGATACATCCCCTACCGTTATTTCCGTGGATCGAGACTATCGGGGCTGGAATGGATCCCTGCCCGCGGTTACCCTCTGCTATTATGACCACATTGATTCCTTCAAGGCCAACGAGTTGATCCAGGACTTGTGGAATGTCTCTATAATCGACGAGGATTACTTTTATATCATGGACTTTCTCTATGCCGCCGTCAATGCCACCGCTAGCAATTATGCCGAGCTCACGAAGTTCGCGGCCGATGAGCGTTTCGAGCAGATTGACCTGTACGACATTATCCAGAGCATTAATCGACCCTTCGGGCAGGTGATCAGCACCTTTGACTCCAATTTCGAGGTTCACGTTCAGATGGTAATGACGGAACGCGGCTCCTGCTACGCTATTAATTCGCCCATGTCGACGATGTTGGGCAAAGAGTGAGTGCAGGGTAGACAATAGTCGGTTAAACTCGTTTTCACCAACTTTTATCCTTCTAGGCCTGTGAATTACGAGGATCTACCTTTGCCGCTCACCTGTCAGTACGGCAAGCAGCAGTGCTACATTCGAATGGACCTCTACGAGAGCACGGGCGTGGTAGGGCTGGTCTTCCTAATACCCTGCAAGTATAGCTAAACATTTAGCTTTTTTCCAGCTCGATGTGCACTCACCCTACGAGGTATCCGCTACGGAAGCCAACATTTTGACACTACAAAAATCGGATGAGATTACAGCTTCCTTCAAGGTGCTCGAGACTGTGTAAGAAACAGTGTTTGATGAGCTTATGATACCCTGTAATTTATTTTCTTACTTGCCTTTCAAGGGCTTCCAAGAATCTACGGGAACTACGCGTGGAGCAGCGCAAATGTGTCTTCAATGACGAGGAAACCTCCAATCTCAAGGTGCGTATAAAGAAGAGTCCCCTAGCCGTTTCGGGAATACCCCTACTATTTCCTACTTCTCACAGATATACAGTAAATCCCTGTGCCTAGCGCGTTGTCGGGCCATCATGGCCCTGGAAATGTGCAACTGTGTGCCATTCTTCTACCCCTTCGTGGAGGGTCCCAGCTGCAATCCGGCGGGCTTTGAGTGCCTGCTCGACTTCAAGTGGCCCATTTGGGCACTACACATTTGCAAATGTCCTTCGACCTGTACGGAAATCGAGTACACCATGCAGACGGTGAAGAAGAGCTCGTGGGGCATCAAGAACGCCGAGGAGGCTTCCCCCATTGAGTCGGCAACATCCAGTTTCCGCTGGGATCTCATACCTCCCAAGGTGCGCTTCCGACGGGATGTTGTGTTCAGCTTCGAGGATCTCATTGGTAAGAGAATTTTCTGTTTTGATCTGCTCTTCTTACATCCTCTTATTCAATAGTGTCCTTTGGTGGCGTCCTGGCCTTATTCGTGGGCGTGAGTGTCACGGGCTTGGTGCAGATCGCTTACGTCATCATTTACAATGTTCTTCAGGATTTGTTTAAGATACTTCGCTGTATAATGCTCTGGTTCCGCGAGAGATTCCGCAGGGCTACGCCAACGAGTCCAATTCACAGCCTCAGTCATGTCTCCCGCGCGGAAACTGCTGAGATCCCGCTCTTTGAATATGTTAACTAAGAGTTTCGAATATTAACTTATGGAGCTCTTTGCTAAAACTTTATTCTCTTGCTCTACTAAAACTCCACCTACTCACCACAATCCACGCCAACGACAACAACAAACAACCTGCTGACTCCACTCTCTTTTTAGCACTTAATACTGGTAATTGTCATAATAATGGGACAATAAAATAATGCCGGATCTAATAAGGGGACAAAAAATACTAGTAGTGCTTTTAATACTTGAAGTTCTTGCATTTACGCGGAATTTTAAATAATGGTTTTTGGCGCTTTAAAAAAAAAGTGGCAGCCCTGGTTCACAGTCGAAAACACATCGACATGTTATTGTTATCGATATTTAAGTCGCAGCTGTGATAAACACAGCTGGCCAAGTGTTGCCAGCCCTGGTACAACGACCTACACGTGCGTCGCAAGTTAAAATATAAATATTAAATAAATACGGAAACTGTGCAAAAATGAGTGACGACGAGTCCGTTGATGGTCTGGAGGATCTGCAGGAGCTAATGGCAGTCTACGGGCACCACGACCAGACAAAAAAACAAACAGAGAAGCCAGTGAAAAGGGAAACTGAAACTGAGTATGTGGAGGTGCCAATGGAAAAAGTTGTGTTTGGGGACAAGCAGGCGTTTCTGGCCAATCTGGCCAAGTCCGTGGGCAGAAAGCGACCACAGTACAAGGAGGAGGTAAACAATGATGGGGAGGACGATGAAAACGATGAGGGTAATTCTAAGAAAGCCAAACCGGCGTGGACAGACTCTGATGATGATGAACTGGAAGTGGGGGAAGTAAAGCGTCAGACCAAACACACGGGACCATTGAATCATTTGCGCAAGGACAAGTCGTACAAGGAGTACCTGACGGCTCGCTTCCAGCGCACGATAAACCAGCCAAAGTGGGCAACGCTGGAGAAGAAGAAAGGGGACGATGGCGATTCCGATGATTCCCAGGATGAGCAGGACGAAGCGTTGCTGAAGACCGTTGGTTTCATAGATCACAAGGCCAAGACACGCAGTCTGCAGCCAAAGACCATACAGATTAAGCGTGTCAAGGACTTGAATCGCGCCACGTACAGTGAAGGCGTCATCCAGAGCATCCAATTCCATCCGACATCCACGGCCGCCCTGGTGGCCGGCGAAAGCTGCATTGCATCAATTTACAGTGTGAACGGCACCAAGAACGAGAAACTCCACAACATACGCTTCCCAAAGTTTCCAGTCACCTGTGCCCGCATCGCACCCTGCGGCACCAAAGCCTTCTTTGGCTCCAAGGCGACGCACTACTACACTTATGATCTACTCCATGCCAAGGAGACCAAACTGCGAATGCCGGTGCAGAAACAACAGACCATTCACTTTGACATCTCCCCATGTGGCAAATACCTGGCCGTAGTTGGTACATTTGGAGCTATTCACTTGCTGAGTGCCAATAGCAATGAGCTTCTGCATAGCTTTAAGCAGGAGGGACAGTGTCGTAGCTTCTGCTTTACCGCGGACTCCAAGCGCCTACTCTGCTGCGGCAGCAGCTGCAACATCAACGTGCTCTCGCTCCGGCAGCAGTGCATCGAGCACTGCTTCATCGACGACGGCTGCGTCAATGGTCGCAAGATCGCCTTGTCTCCCAACCAACGTCTACTGGCCACTGGTAGTAATGAGGGCGTGGTCAATGTCTATGACCATGATAGCGTCTATCGGTCGAAGGCACCGAAGCCCGTCAAGAACTTCATGAATCTGCGTACAGCAGTCGGGGATTTGAAGTTTAATCACACCTCCGAAATACTGGCCATGAGTTCGCGTCAGGTGCCGAATGCCATCAAGTTGGCTCACTTCCCCAGCGCAACTGTCTATTCCAATTTCCCGGGACGGAATGAACATCTTGGCCTGGTCAACACCATGGAATTCTCGCCACACAGCGGATACCTCGCGGTCGGCAGCATGGGCAAGAAGGCGCCTCTATTTAGACTTAAGTATTTCAAGAACTATTAGACGAGACTCATCCAATAAATGTGAAATGAAATAACAACAAAAAGGAGACACAAATGTTTGTATAACTGTAATTTGCATTGTCTCTGCCTGAAGCATTGCATGTGTATGTGTAAGTGTGTTCTACAGCGAGTGCAAGTACAACAACAAAGCGTGCAGTGTCATAAAACTGTGTTGAGAGAGATAGAAAAGAGAGTCGAAGAGAGCTTGTAGTTCTAAGGTGAAGTACAGGCGGCGCCTCTGCTAAAATAAAGAGTAAAATTAAAAGAGTGCTTTCTGCGAAGTGTGAAGAGAGTGGGAGAGCGCTTTATTTACAGCTCTGACAAAACACATATACAACTCCGTTACACTTTGTGCCAAGGAGAATGGAGCGTTTAATAAAAAGAGAGCGCAGCCAACACACGCACAAAGCGGCATCCTATATAATGACCAGTAGGAAGGCAAACATATTAGTCGCTTTGCTGCATCTAAGGGGAAGAGGTCGGAGGGCGCACGCTATAAAAAATATGTTGCTGCCTTTTATTAAAAGCCCGGTTTATATAAACGTTTTTTTATTATTCAACGAATTACAGGATTAAAGATAACGGTTTAATACGGAGCACGAAAGATGTCGCGCTTTTGGGTCTCGTGGATCTTGGCTATGTCGTCAAGCTTCTTGCAGATGTGCGTGGACTGCGATTCGATCCATTGAAGGGAGTTCATGTGGGCGTTCAGGATCTTGCCGATCTGTATGATGGGATCTGTGTGGTCCTCATTCTTGTTGGCCTCATTGAGATTATCGATGATCTCCTTCAGGTCCTCCGACATTTGTTTCAGTTGTGTGTCCAAATTCTCAACCATCAGATAGGTCTGACTGCGTTCCTGATCCACGCGTGGCAGATTGACGAACTCCTTCTCCAACGGCGCCAGACCCTCCTCCAGCTCCTTGTGCTGTGTGGCAACGAATTCGAGCTCCTGATCAAGCACTTGTTGATCATTCTTAACCTTCTGCACGGCATCATTCAGCTCGATGATCTTCTGATTGTTGCCAATGAGAAGCTTATCCCACGCATTAATCTGTGTGGCCTGCTCGGTGAAGACCTTCTCCTGCTCCTCGAACTCCAGTGTCCATTTGTTGATATGCTCCTCCAGCTGATTATAGGACAACTGCGGTGCATTTACCACAGCCGAGGAGTCGGTGGTCTTGGTGGCTGTGGATAGATTAGCAAAAGCGCTGCCAGTCGCTGGAGCTGCACTAACAATGGGAGCCACGGCCGCTGGCTGTGAAGCGGATACGGCAGCTGGTGCAATTGAGGTTGTTATAGGCGCTTTGGGAGCTGTTGCGGCCAGGCCAAGTGAGATGCCGCCGAGTTGGCCAGTGGTTGCGGGTGCAGCAGACACTGCTGTGGGTGCGGCCACCGCCGATGGCTGTGCCATGAATCCACCAAAAGTGGGCGCTGCTGCTGGCGCAGCTGCTGGGGCTCCTAAGCCACCGCCAAGTCCGGTTAGTGGTGCCGCTGCTGTTGTCGACAAGCCGAAGCCACTAAATGGTGGAGGCGCTGCTTTGGCGTTGTCTGCATCACCACCGCCGAGACCGCCAAGGCCACCACCGCCGAGTCCTCCGCCGCCTAGGCCACCACCGCCAAGGCTACCACCGCCAAGCCCTCCACCGCCTAAGCCACCGCCCAGAGTCAAAGTCGGGGCGGTTGTTGTTGCTGGACCGGCAAATGAAAAAGTCGGTTTGGCGGGAAGTGCAGCGGCAGCACCAGGATTAGCGGCTGCTGGC
Source organism: Drosophila dunni (assembly GCA_018152125.1). Lineage (NCBI taxonomy): Eukaryota > Metazoa > Arthropoda > Insecta > Diptera > Drosophilidae > Drosophila > Drosophila dunni. The sequence continues at coordinate 21,286,559 of JAECXC010000339.1, read as the reverse complement.
GCTGTGTTCAGGTTAAAGGAGAATCCACTTCCGGTAGCTGCAGTTGTTGCAGGCACTTGGAATGCCATTTTGTTTCCCTTCGAAAGTTAGCGCAAAATAGAAATTAAAAAAATAACAACGCACGCCGAAACGAGAAACAAAGTCAGTTGTTATCGATATAAAAGAACAGTGTTGTTCAATGCCGAAAAGTAATATAGGTATTTTGTTAGAACTTTTGGTATTTTTTGGTGCTAATTATTTGACTGTCAATTGGAAATCATAAGCTCATAATTAAAACGCCCGCGAAATTTACAACAAATTAAAAAAATTATTAATATCGATATTGTGATTCTTAATAAACAAAAGCAATGTGTATTTAATTAGTATCAAAGCAACTGTGCAATGCAAAGGATGCAATGGTTATGAAGAACAAGCAATGAATTGTCATTGGACATTGTTTTGATTTGTCAATATGAACGTGAAATGTTGATATCTGTAAGTAAATAGATGATAAAATGGCATTTGGGTCAAGAATTCAATTAGTGATATTAAATTACAAGTAGCAGCAGTTAAGTATCAATAGATTTGGCTGCACTTTAAAATACCCTAACTAGTTTATTTTGTGTGGGCCACAATGCATATGCACAGTGGTCTATAACCTATTTAATTTGGTAATAACTAATGCAAATATAACCCTCGCGTATTTAGTATTTTGTCGCTCACTGTACTTAAACTATTAGGCAAATAAGAACTAGTGTTTTTTTGGCTCTATTGCAGACAATGGACTTTGGTAGTGTAGTGTAACAGCTAGTTGGCCTGGCTGCTAAAGTGCCGCCTTTTGGTGATAACCTGAATTGACTCGTTGTGAACTCGCCGTGTCGCCGCTGATAACAAGGCAGATTCCCTGCTGTGAACAGTGATCTGAATGCTCAGTCCATTCAATTGCAATTAACCAACTGATGTTTGCGCAACACCCTGCGTTGGGTAAATAAACTTATCTCAAGACCGTCAGTGTCACAAACACTTCACGCGCAAAATCCAGCTATAAAGTGTTCAAACGTGGCCAAGACAGGACGCATTACCTGTTTGCAGCTCGTCTAAGAATGTACAAACTTTCGTACTTCGTTGCCTTCTTGCTGCTGCTCGATGCTGGACTTGCTCTGGAGAATGGCCTGGCACGCACGTAAGTTTATCAACTAGCATTCCAATTGCTTAAATAAATATAAATTTAATGTTTTTCTAGGCCTCCAATGGGCTGGATGTCCTGGCAGCGGTAAGTTGCTAATAGTATTTTTATTGGTATTAACAAACAGTATACAAATTCGTATACACACCGACAGTAAGAGAGCAGCCATTTTGTGCTCTTTGTTATTGTAATTTGCTTTGAGCTTAGCTCGCCTTAGCCTAGACAAAAACAATTTTACACATTGCTCTTCACCGCTTCATTCTTTGCATGCGCAAAACAACAACAATGCTGCCTTTGTGGCTAGGCGAGCTTTGACCGCACGTTATTGTTGTTGTTGTTATTGTCGCGCTCTTTGTCGTCAAAAGGGAAGCAGCAAAGTGCATAGAAATAACTGTTTGGCGCTTGTGCGTTCACAAGTTAAACTCATTCCTGATAAGTATTTACTCTTTGTTTTAATTTTCTTTTAGATTTCGCTGCATAACGGACTGCAAGACGTATCCAGATGAATGTATAAGGTAAGTCAAGTCAGTATGCAGGGTGTAATAGGATTGTTGTGTGTTATGTAGAGTAATGGTACACGGTATATTGGGCTGGTCTTTGCTTCTTAACAAACTTTGCTCTTTCCTCATTTCCCATTTCAGCGAGGATTTGTTCCGTCGACATGCAGATTTGATAGCCTCCGAGGGTTACGCCGATGCTGGCTACGAGTACGTGATCATCGATGACTGCTGGCTGGAGAGGCAAAGAGATGAGAAAACTAACAAATTGGTGGCCGATCGCAAACGCTTTCCCAGCGGCCTCAACGCGCTGTCGGATCATGTGAGTCCCGGAAAGATCCTTAGAGGTGACAAAAATAAAACTCTTTTAAATCTACTATTCATAGATCCACAATCTGGGATTAAAGTTCGGATTGTATCAGGACTTTGGCACGCATACATGTGCCGGGTATCCGGGTGTGATCAATAACATGGAGCTGGATGCCCAGACCTTTGCCAACTGGGATGTTGACTATGTGAAGCTGGACGGTTGTTTCGCAAACATAACCGACATGGCCGCTGGATATCCCGAGTTTGGACGGCTGCTCAATGCCACGGGAAGACCGATGGTCTACTCCTGCAGCTGGTAGAACCCGCCATAGACATACCCTTTAGTAGCATAACCAAAACTGTTTCTTCCAGGCCTGCCTACCAGGAGGATAGTGGCGAGGAGCCCGACTACGAGTCCTTGAAGAAGCACTGCAATCTGTGGCGCAATTGGGATGACATTGACGACTCCTTGGAGTCGGTAATGCAGATCATCGATTACTTCGGCAAGAATCAGGACCGCATTCAACACCACGGTGGACCGGGACACTGGAATGATCCCGACATGTTGATCCTGGGCAACTATGGTCTTAGCTACGAACAAAGCAAACTACAAATGGCCGTTTGGGCGGTTCTAGCCGCGCCCCTTATCATGTCCAACGATTTGGCCAAGATAGAGCCCAGAGTCAAGGACATTTTACAGAACAGAGAAGTGATTGCCATCAACCAGGATCCTTTGGGCATTCAAGGACGTCGTTTGCTTGTCAGAAACAACATCGAAGTAAGTTGCCATATGTGATCGTGATCAGTAACAACCACTGTGGATATGTAGTCACTCTTTAAGTAAATCCTTTCTTGTCCTAAATTGTGTTTAACTTTATCTTCTTCGCTTTCCAGGTCTGGCGACGTCCCGTTACCCCACAGAACGATGCCCAGGAGTACTCCTATGCCGTGGCCTTTGTCAGCCGTCGCACGGACGGAGCTGCTTATCCCGTTACATTCCAGCTCAATGAGGTATGTCTATAATTTCTGATCAGTTTCCTATGTGTTACGTGATTTTCTCCCAATCTTTGCTTTCCTCAGCTCTTGTTGACGAATGAAAAGGGTTACGCCGTAAAGGTAAGATACACTTACTCAATGCAGTACTGTTCCCTTCTTAAAACCTCTTTCTTTAACCTTTTAGGATCTATTTATTTCCGACAGTGATCTGGGCATGGTCCGCCCTGAGAGTAACTTCTCCACGCGTGTTGTTCCTAACGGTAAGCAATATAGTTGAGATTCCAACTTAATACTTACTAATTAATGCCTCCATTTGCAGGTGTCACGTTCTACAAGTTTACGGCGCTGTGAAAAGTCCACAGGTAATGAAATAATGAAATATTAATCGAATAAGAATAAAGAGTCGAATTTAGAGTTTCATTTGTTGTTGTTTATTTAGCACTTTACAACAATTTGACAAGTTATACTATGCATAAAGTGTATAAATACAGTTAATAATTGTACATTCATAGATTTATAGGCATAGATTCTCGACTTCCCTCGAAAAACAAACAAAAAACTAGAAAGCTCTTGAAGATGATTGTGGATTAAATAAATAGAAGTTTGCGACCTTTAGACCAATTAAGATGATAAGAGAGAATTACTTGCCTCCCAAGTTTTCTTTATGTACACGACTGATCATCGTCAGCTCTGAATTGCGTTTAAATAGTTAGTAGCTACAATTAAATAGTAGACATTAGTTTATTGTCAAGTTTTAAGTAGTTTAATTGCCACATAAAAAAGCTGTTGATGAATTTATGACTCTGAATTCCTCTCCAAATGTGACTCCGTCTCCAAATGTTACCCCGACTCCGAAATTTATTCCGAATCTGATTCCGATTTCGAATCTGATTCCCACTACGAATTTTACGCCGAATCCTAATGAATCCCATTGCTGATAATGCTTGGGGTACGCTCGTAGCTACGTCGATGTAGTGCATCCACATCCTTGAGATAAAACGTGCCCGGGAACAGAGCACTAATGCTGCCCGTCGGTGTATACGGCGCCGCATGATTGTTCTTCTCCCGGATTTCCATGAGAGCAGAGAACTCCTCCGGCACAACCTTCTCGCGTGCCGCTAGAGCAGGCAGTACATAATCCAATTTGGCCACAAATTGCTCAAACTGATCGGCATCTTGGGTGACCTTGATGGAGTACATAGAGGCAGCCAGTCCAGAGCCGTAGGAGAATACACCAATCCGCTTGCCAACCAACTGAGCTGCGGGCACACCGATGAGCAGGGAAACCAGTCCCGAATAGACCGAGGGCGTGTACATGTTGCCCACCTGATTGGCCAGCAGCAGGGATTTCTTGGTCTTGGACTCGAACACCGTCGAAGATTGACCCAGGAAGGCCTTCTCCACATCCCGATCGAAGTAGGTGCCCTCCAGGGTGGCATCGTTGAAGCGCTCCAGGCCGGCAAACTGCTGGGCACGTGTCTGTTCATCACTCAGCAGGAAATCGTTGAAACTCAGACGAGCGACGCTCTTTTGGACCAGTTTACAGAAAGGCGTGTGGAACAAGATGGCATCAAAGTTGTCCAATCCCCGTTGCGACTGCTGCGGATGCAGTTTCTCGAACTTGCGACGGTACAGACGATAGCAGGTGTCCAGCGAGGACAGGTAACACTGTATGGACAGCTTGCCGTCCACCGTTGGATACTCGGAGCTCAAGTCGGGCTTATAGAAGTCGTAGGCGTGCTCCATGTGCGTCGCCCGCAGTCCCCGTTCCAGCACCAGCGGCGCCTCTGGTCCCACCAGCATGGCAATGGCTCCCGCTCCTCCCGTGGGCCGTGCTGCACCCTTGGCATAGACGGCGATGTCGGCACAGACGGCCAGGGCGTAGCGTCCGTCCCAACTGGAAGACTCGATCCAGTTGAGGGCGTTGAAGAGCGCGGCGGTACCACCGTAGCAGGCGTTTGTGGTGTCGATGCCCTCGATGTCGGTGTTGCCACTTTTCGCGAATAGCTGCATTAGCACCGATTTAACCGATTTCGATTTATCGACTATCGTTTCGGTGCCCACCTCCAGGCGACCGATTTCCGTGTGCTTTATATGATGGCGTTCGAGGAGACGCGTTACGACGGTTAGGCACAATGAGTTGACGTCCTCGCGATCAGAGCAAAAGCCCATTTTGGCCTGGCCCAAACCGATTGTGTATTTGCCAGCGGAGGCGCCATCGAATGTTTCCAATTCCGTTTGGTCCACGTACTGCGAGGGGAAGATCACCTCAATGGCGCGTATTCCGACGTTTTTGGGCCAACTGTCTGCCATTGTTATTAAGTTTGATGTTATCTAATTGGTCCTGAGTGTCCTGAGTTCCTGAGAGTTCTGGTATTGAAAGGATCAATCGATTAGTTTCGGTTTGTAGGCATTTTAGCGTAAATATAGGTAGTTTAGCCGAATTATAGCTAGGGCAGCAGATCTGGTTTATTTTCTAGCCATTTTGGGTAGTATGTAGTATTTTAAGCCAAATTTAAAATTCAAGCTAAAGAAGTTTAAGTTGGCCATTTAACTTTTAAGCATTTTTGTTTACTATATAAAACTGCTGCTGTTAGCATTTCTTTTGGCACCGTCAGCTCTTTTTCGGTGCCATAAAATTCTGACAACACTGTTTATGGCAAAGCAAAAGAGCACTAGAAATTCCATAGAAAATTCCAATGCCATGTGACGTCACAACTTTCACCTCTTTTGATATTCTGCGCAATCAGAAAAAAATCTTCAAGTTATGCATATTGCTTGGGTTGGGTTAGTGTTTGGTGGGGGGAGGGGGAAGGGGAATAGGGTTGTGAAACAATTAAGTCAACAACATCAATAGCAGCTAATGAATGAAGAAATCACTTGTTCCACGCTCGAGCTGCTTTGGCCGTGTGCCAAAAGAGCGCGACTCCAACTCCAGCTCAAGGAAGCAGCGACGTCGACAGCGACGACAACAGCGACGCCAATACGCACGCGTGCGAGCAGCGACGTTGCGTCGTGATTTCGATTTCGCTGCGAACTTTTAGACACGCCAGCTTTAAATGTGAACGAAGACAGCAAAAGAGAGAGAGAGAAAGAGAGAAAAAGAGAGACCGCACCAAATATCAGGTGGAGAAAGTTTTCTCCACGCAGTCGAACTTTGCTAAAGAGAACGAACAGATGAAGAAGCAGCAACAACAACAACAAAACGTGTACAGTGTGCCAAGTAATTGTTTGTGACAGAGCACACTAACAAATGCGCATTTTTTAAATTATTTTAACCCCATAAATCTAATTAATTATTTGTTGTTGGCCAAACGTTGTGTAGTTTTTTGCACAGTACAAAATATAGAGAGTGTAAAAGAAATTAACTAAAAACTTATTTGCACTATAATCGCATGAGTAAAAGCAGTGCACAAGGGTTAACATTATAAAAAATGTCTAAATTTTTAGCAACAAAAATCGTATTCGTTAATTTAATTAGCACATTTCTTGATTTCAGTTTAAAAGCAAAGTTTTATACATTTGGAAAACATTGAATTGCACGTGTCAAGATACTTTACAACACTACTGTAGGTGTTTCACTTTTTGGGGCTGGGTCACAGCTACAGGTGAGTAAATCGATCGATTGATGTGTGTGGTTGTGTGAGTGTGTGTATGTAGGTCAGCGTCGTCGTCTAACGGGACTTATTGTATAACTGATAAGAGACGACGGAGACTGTCTCCCATTTGTGAATCAGTGTCATGTTTACCGTTACTATTGGCACCCAAAAAAATATCCAAATGTCTGGTATTTTCTTCAGTTTTCACTTTTAACGTTAATGATGATTTGATTTTTTGACTTTTGGCTCGTTGTTTATTTTTTGGGCTTTTTCTTTTTTGTTTCTTGATTTTTTTTGCTGATCGCGGATCGCGTAGTTCGCTCGACAGATTCTCTTTGCAGACTGAACAGCGCACGCTTCGCCACAGACCACAAAGCCGACGTGTTGGCGTCAGCGTAAGCGGCTGCGCCGACGCAGCGTACGTCGACGCCGCAGTCGCCGTTGGCAGAGAAGCAGAATATACAAGTGTAGGCAAAGTGCGCTTTTGGGGCGTTGTTGTAAGCCAATGTCAAATGCTTGGAGACGTTAAGTACATTTGGCTACCTACAGTGGGTCAAAAAACTATTGTGACGTGGAAATAATTTTACTTTAGTACATGTAAAGCTGACTGCTATGACATTACTTCCTGGCTAGCTGAGTGTTTGTGAGAACAATTACTGTAGTTACTGTACGGTTTGGATACAATGCGCTGGAAATGTATTGTTATTGGACTACGGACTGCTCTGTTCTGCTGAGATAAGATCAGAGGCGGTCTAGGTCTTATGATGGGTGATCGCACGATTGTTCAGTAGCTGATAAGACCCCTTTATGACCACATATCGATCAATGACTGCCGGTAAGTGAACAAAGCAATATCCGCATTTATGAACTATTTCCAGTGTTTTATTGTTATTCCCGATGCCCAGCTTACGATTGGTGTATTTGGGGTCAATGTTATGGAAATGAATGCTTTTTACTTGAGAATTCTATATACACCCGATACTCCGATACTATATGCCATATTCAATGAGGCACAAACCGTAAAACAATTGAAACGATTTATTTTTAGCCCTTGAAGAGATGTGTGTAAACACAATTGAAGCGATCGCTCTTAGATGAATTCATTTGGACCCTGTACTCGGAACAAAGTACAAAGATTCTAAGAGAAAGGAATGAATGGCAAAAGTAGTGGCGTGCGTAGACCTCAAAGGCTATGTGAGCTTGATGCACTTATTTATTTTCCCTTTTTATATTTTAAATAATTCAATTTGTAGACTCTTCCGCTTTGGTTTAGGTACCGGGTGTTTCACAGTCTAGCACACTCGCCTCTGTCCTCTGCCACTAGTTTGAATTTCTTTGGAAAGCTGCTTTGACTCATCGCAGAATTTCACGAAAACTCGGAAACTTTCGGCACATTTTGCAAATAATCCAGAGTACTCAACGGCATATTCAGGGAAAATAAACATGCCATGTTTAGAGTAGAATGCACGTGTTTACTTTAAATATTCTCGGCATTCACTTTTCTGTTATGTACTCGAACCACGGTAATTGTATTATGAAACAGAGAGAGAAAATCCGACTTCACAGTGTCACAATTATCGCATGAACTTTAAACCCAAAATGGAAATTTCTGCTTTGCCGGCAAAGTGACTTCAATTCTATAAGCTGCCGTAATTAGAACATGTGATTTCGTAAGCTCGACTTTTCATTATTTCATTTTAAATGTTTAACAACAAACGCCCACACGACACACACACACACGGAAGCACGCATACATAGTTAACTAAAATTAAAGTTGTCACAAGATTTACGACACTTGAACGTCACATATTGAGCGATTAAAAGATTGAGGAAGAACTTTGCACTTACAAATTTGTTAGTACGCGAGGGCCACGCGTTTGTGCCAAATAAAAGTATTAACTAAACTAAACTTTAATAATTAGGCACGTAGCGGAGCAGGCGGCGCCTACATAGAGACCGTTCAGTGTGTCCACACGCTGCACTGCTCAAAACAGCTGATTTTGGCCGTCCAGTGTCTACACACATTTTGATGCTCGATAACTAATTGCTATCGCCACTTATCACGTGAATCTCATGTGGAATTTGTGAATTGTCATTTTTGTGTTGAGTTTCCAGCAGAGAGAGACTTGTGCTCCGTTTCGTACGTGCATTGTGGGTGGTGCGGTTCGAGTCGCTTTGATTATATTTAAATACAGTTTTAACGCACAAAACTCTAAAACCCGTATTTTTTCTATCTACGACGTTGACGTGAAGCAGTGCCGTTTAAATGTAAGTGATTGCGCCACAAAAGCCCAAACTTCCAATACCCAAAACGACAACGCATCAAAACCGCGCATGAAAAAACGAAAACTGAAAAAAAAAAGTTTGGTCTGCTGACCTGTTATCAAACCAGATTCATAATCAACTCTGCCAATGTAACTCGTTTAAATAGAGTAATTGTGCATAGAAAAAATGCTAAATGGCTATGTGTATATGTGCAAATCAAATGACCCTGAAAAACTGTTGCCTCGGTCGGTTAACGGTGTCTCATTGGCCGCTACGACTTGAAGGCAGTTCGTGGAACTTATTTATGCAATTATAACAAAGTGGCGGGCAAAAGTGTGCAACGTATTGAAGAAAATATGTTTGCAAATGTTAAGTTCGTTTGTTTTTAAGCTGTAAAACTCGTGAGCTAAGAAAAATATCGATCGAAAAGCTGTCATGTGACTGTCACACGAACAGCTGACTGTTTGCTAAATTCACCACTGTGTGAGTGAGTTGTTTGTGTGTGTGTGTGTTTGACGAGGGTATGGTGAATTTGAATCTTTTACGCTCTTTACTCTTACATTATTTAAGTGCTGCTCTCTCACTTTGACCGCTCGTAACTCACTGCGTAAACAAATTGTGTAGCTGTAGATTTGAAATTCTTTGCCCGCTAAATATTAATTAAAATAAAATTAGGTGTTTTCTTTCCAACAACTTGTTGTACATGCGCGGTGACTTTCCACATCACTATATTTATATGTGCGACTTTTGTTTGTATATTTCCACAAGGACTATATTAAATAGTGATATTGCGTGCCGCAAAGGCCTTGACTGCCGTTGACCAGATATAAACTTGAAACAAAAAGTCAAATATAAACATTTGTGTGTGCATATATGTAAATATGTATATATTTACATCTGCCTGGGCTATAAAGCTAAAACAGCTGCTGGGTTTACACACTTACTAACTTAAGGCAAAATGCCTCTTGCCACCAGCAACCATTATTATTAATTAATTACTGCCCACCGCAGGAGTTGTGTGGACAGTGTGTCATGTAGTTATTTTGACAAATTTGCACATTTTAGTTGGCGAATAAGAAATCTTTTTTTCTGCTTGTTGAATAATGAGATCAATTTAGCTTAATTGATTTACAAAATCAAAACAAATTGTTTTTGGCAAAACAATCCATTGACATACTGTACGTATGCATGTGTGTGTGTAAATAGCATCATAGTTATTTTTGTTTTCGTCATCATCACAGTCAGCGCACATTGCAATTTCCTGTCCCTGTGTGTGTGAAGTTTCCCTCCTGCTCCTGCTAGTTTCTCTTCATTTACTACTTCTCTTACCATTCTCTTATCCAACCCACACCACCCATTAGCGCCAGCCGTTGGCCAGTCTGAGTGGCGCCATGTTCTTTTTGTTGTTTTTGTTCTCTTCTGCTCTTCTTCTTGAATGTCAACATAATTTACGTTTGTTTGTTATTTGTTATCCTGTTTTCAGCTAAAGTTTATCTGGCCAAAAAGCGTTGCCAATTTCGTTTTTAAGTGTATATTATAAAAGCATGAAATTGACAGTAAATTTAACATATTTTCTTTAGATTTTCGAGTTTTATTTGGTACTGAGTGTTGGCAACTCTGTTCGCTGTCATTTTCTCTCCCACTCTTTCTTTATGCTTTCCTGTATAATTTGATATGTAGAATGCGTCACAGACAACAGGACGACACACATACAGCAGAAGTTACATGTGTATGTGCATACATATTAGAGCATAACTGTCACTTCCCCTGCCGCCTCTTCGCTCCCCTTCTTCACCTACTGATTTGTACAAAAGCAATTTAGATTTCGTAGCTAAAAATAGAATTTGTTCGTTTTGTTGTTGCTTTCGTTGAGTGGTTGCCAGGCTAACATTACTGTAATTGTTGTTGCTGTTTGTTTCCTGGTTGAGGACAATGCACTGCCTTGAATGTTATCTGTATGAGTGTTGTTGGGGTTAATTGGGTGGGGTAGTGCAGGGGCATGGCGAGTGGCCAGCATAGTGGGATTATTGGGAATGGTCAGCGATTCGCCTGATTCGGTTGTCATTTAGCTTCTGTGCGTGTATGGATGTAATGTGTGTGTGTGTGTGTGTGTTTGATGTTTGAAGGCCATCATGAAGTTATGTAATAACAGTGACTACCCAAAAAACTGACCAACGTTAGATTTGTATCTGCTGATGATTACTCATACGCCACTGTCCTTACAGTTAGTAGGCAGGGCTACAGTTAAGTGAGCTAGACTTTAAAACAGTCTGTAAACTAATGCAAAGCTCAAAGCAACGCCCTCGTTGATCTTTTCTCATTGAGAGCAGCACAGCGACTGATCCATTGCGCTTTCTTCTCTCTTAAGCAAGAGCCAAACGCTGCGTTGCGTGTCGGCAGCGACGTCCGCAGAGTTTTGAGCATAGCTTAAGAGAGGCGAAGATACATAGTGACTGATCTGCTTTGGGTTCCTACACAGTGTTTAGGCAGAGACGTTGGCAGAATTGACAAGCTAAGCCACTACGTCGGCAGAGTTTTAAGCACTGGGCGAAAACCAATACACCTTGTGCACCTTTGCAGGTACAGGGTCTAACAAGAGCGACAACGACAACACTTACCAAATTGAACAGGCTGTCGGCATTTGCGGCTTGCGTGACGCTTGCTTCGTCATCGATTTCGATTCCTTGTTCGTGACTGTGACTGCGCCTTTCGCCTTTTTGGCACCAACAACCACAACATACACAACCATAACAACTTGGCCAACAACATCTGGCCCATATGGCAGCAATGTTCGCTGACTTTCTGTTGTTGTGCCTGCGTTGCGTTGCGTTCATTTCGCGTTCAGCTCTCGTCGTGTGCGCATCGGTCTATTTAGTGCTCCTGTTTGGTGTTTTTGGCTGGAAACCGTTTCAGTTTTTGGCTTGAAGTGGTGTGTTCTTTTGTAAGATGCCCAAAAAGCTACATCTTCTACAAGTTGAGAAGGTTCTGACAATTCTGTTGAAACGCAAACACTGTTAGAATTGTTGTAAGTGTATTCCAGTTTATTTCAAAGAAAAACAAACAAATTGAATTTGCAAGCATATTGTGTATACGCGCAGTGTCCCCAAATCCAAATTATCGCACTGAAGTCACAAGTCTGCCTGGCGCCAACTGTCTGCGCTTTGTTGTCTGCCAGGCGCCCAGCACAAAGAGAGTGATTGGGAGGGGGAGAGGGAGCGGATAAGAGAGACAAAGAGACACACACGGGTACGCTGGGTTAAGTAGTTGTTTTTACAAGACAAAGTCTAAATTTACATGATTTTTATGGCAACTATAACATAGTTAAATCTAGCTTCAAACCGGCTGAAATGCCAGCGCTCTTCCTTGTCAAAACAATTACTGCACACACTGTCGGAAGACACACACGTGTCCTGCCAAGTTCAGGGACAATGGGAAATGCATTCTAGGTTCCGATCACATCAAAAGTTGTGGAAATGACCAAAGCTTTTGGAGGTCAAATCATTAAAATTTCATGCGAATTTGCATTGTGTTTGCTGGGCCTTAAAAGTTTTATAGCCATTTGAAAGGCCATCAATCGATATTGGCTCAAATTACATAATGGAAAATATTTGGCGTCTCTCTGTGCTGAAAGTGGACTGGCTATAATAATAATTGATGATGTTTTGTGTCTTTGTGTCCTTTGTTTCGACAGCTATCAAAATGATGTCCGAATATTGGATTATCTCGGCGCCTGGCGACAAGACGTGCCAACAAACCTTCGACACGATGAACAACCTTACCAGCAAGCAACATAATCTATGCAGTAACTACAAGTTCCATATACCCGATCTGAAGGTGAGTAGACAGAGTATAACCAGGAGAAGCAAATCACTCTAAGCTACCCAATCTTAATGCTCTTCTCTTTCTTTCAGGTGGGCACCTTGGATCAGCTTGTCGGCCTGTCCGATGATCTGGGCAAACTGGACACGTACGTGGAGCAGATCACCCGCAAGGTGGCCATGTATCTGGGCGAAGTTTTGGAGGATCAGCGGGACAAGCTCCATGAGAATCTGCTGGCCAACAACAGTAAGTGATTAGCATATAATTCTATCGATTTTAGTTTAGTATTAGTTTTGGTACAGCTTAGTTTAGTTTAGTTTAGTGTTTATTCTACTTTCTTTAGTTACTTTTAAGATGTTTATTTAGCCAAATGGTAGCAAGAAATACATTTATTTACATTCGGAATGCTCTGACTATACCCAAGATATATACTACTAACAAAGAAAACACCCGATTTACAAGATACATATACTATATACCACATATCCACAATATAATCCTCGTACTCCGCTCTACTTCCGGTGAGATCTCAATATTTTGGAATGTTCTGTGTCCCCGGTTCTGACCAACAACTAACAAACACTACAAACGAAATTAACTAAATATAGTACATAAATTACATGTATTTTCAACAGCAAATATTTAGCCGTGTTTTTCAGTGTCGAAATTGATTTAAAAACTAATCGATTTTCAGCTGAAAACTTGAGGTTTTTCTTTTGGTTTCTTCTTGTTGTACTTTTGGAAAATTTCCATTTCCTTTAATTTTATAATTTTTTATCTTCTTTTATTTGTTCTTTCCTCGTTGGTTTTAAGTTTTTGTTTCTTATTTTACGTTATAATTTCTTATGTTGAAACTCATGCGCACAAATCATCAATCACGACCAAAAATAAATAAATTTAAATAAAAACAAGCAAAAATCAAGTTGATAATTGTAAATGTTTTAAACTGCATATTTGGTAACATATAACAAAACAACAACAACAATGGAATTAAAGTTTAGATCATAACTCACAAAAAGAGAGTCCAAATCGCTAAGAGAACAAAATCAAAGAGAATTTGCGTTGTTAATTTTGTGTTGCATTTGTTGTACATTTCTAATATCTATTCTATGCACACACACAATCAAACACACACACATACAACATATAGATAACCAACATTCATACATACACATACACTTACTTATAACAGTTCAGAACAGTGGTGTCCAAATGGAGGCATGGCTACAGCCTGAGAGAGTTCTGCCAGCGTCTCTGCCGATGCGCTGAATGTGCGAGAGTTCTGCTGGCATCTCTGCCGGTAACGGCTTCAGTTTGGGAGTGCTGAGAGGAAAGTAGACTAGATCAGTCGCTGTGCAGCGTTCAATGTGTAAAGACTGGACTGCGCACGATACAAATTAAAAACTAGATCACTATGGGCACCACTGTTCAAAAAACACACACAAAACCAAACCATACTCTATACTCTTTGTGCCACACCGCTAAAGGAATAACTTGAAAAAAACTCTGAGGAAAAAATAAACAAACACTTTGTATATTTTACATGAATTACTTAAATATTGTTGTAAATTTTTCGTTATGATTTTCTCCTTATTTTATGTTTCCGTTGAACAAAATTCGAACTTGAAATTTCGTTATGAAAGCCCATTAGTTTTTAAATCATTCACAAAACAAAAAAAATGAGTACTAAAAATCTGAAACTTTCAGATTTATAAAGATATAGGTTTTACGAATATATAATATATTTAAAACTTGTTTAAAAAGATACAAAAGAAAAGCGCGTGTGTTTTTTACTTTTTTAATTAAATTGTAATCAAATATTAATTTTTTACATGTTTTTTAAGCGCAAAATTTGCTAGCATTTTATTTTATTTTGTGTCAGTGTGTTGTGTGTGTGTGAGTGTGTGCTTCTTTGTTGCTATTTCAATCCATTGTTTTGTTCGTAATCACATTCAATACTATAATTAATCCTTATAATAATAATGTACATTTCTTAACCCAAACTTTATTCGCAATAATTCAACACTTTTTTGAGCTCATTGTCACCGTGTTTTTGTATGTGTATGTGTATGTGTATGTTTATGTGTGTGTGCTGTAATGTGTTATTTGCCATTCACATGTTTACCCTGCTTCTTAGCATCCACAACGAGTAATCGGTAAATGTTTTAAACAGAAGAGAAAACGTAACGCTTTTACACTGTACAAAATTGATCTAACGTGTATGATATTATAATGTGAAATCCAAAGAAATCGAGAATAATGTGACAAAAGAACTTCTTGCAACATTCGTTCCACGTTCCACTGTTGTTCATGAAATTATTTTCTATATACATTTATAATTTGTTTTAAATATTGGTTTCAAAACACACACACCTCCCAAAAAAGACCAAAAGACCACACATGAGTTTGAATATATACATGAATATATTTATATACTTTTCGAGTATTATTTGTTTTTGGCCTAATCAGTTAAATCTTTTCATTTTTTACTTATGTTTTTTTTTTTAAACTGTATCTGTTTTTAATTTGGGATTTCTTGAGAGTCTTGGCTGGCAAGTTGCCCCAACAAGTATGCTATAGTTTTTAAGTTTACTGTGATTTTTGGTAAATTTCCCCCTCTAAATAATTGAAAACTCAACTGAACTTGTGTTTGTATGCTGAACTCGAAGACCAAACAAAGTCTACTTACCTTTTGTTGGGTTTTCTAGCGAAAAAAGTGTTTTATAGTCTTGTGCAAAATGGCTGTCATGTGGCCCCGAAGAGTATGCTATAGTTTTTAAGTTTAAACTGTTTCTGTGATATTTCTTTAACTCCGTCGTTTATATTACCACAAATCTCTACCCGCTCTACCTGAAAAAATCAAACAAATATTAAAATTGTAACAAAATACATGGAATGAACGAATGAATCCTTTTGGGAACCAATCACACGAACCAACCACTCACACACACCCACGTCAAACCACGAAACGAACCAATCACAGGTCCTGGTCCACCCGATGAAGCCATTCCGATTTGTCGTCACCACCAGCGTTTGAAGCATCTCAGTTTGCGTCACCAGCGTAAACACCAGCACACACACCACCAGAACAATCCCCATCACTACCATCCACATCACCATCAGCTGCCCACGGATCTAAAGGGTAAATGCCAGAACAGCCAGACAAACCTATCAAATGCTACTACTACTACTACTAGTACTACTACTACCACTACTACTACTACCACCGCCCCGGGCGGTGCAGTCACCGCCAACGCCTCAGCCACCGCCGCCGCCAACGCCTTCGCCTCAAACGCCGCCAACGCCTTCGCCTCTGCCTCGACTTCCGCTAGAGCCAGTGCATCCGCATCTGCATCCGGTGGCAGTTTGCAAAACTTAACCACAGCACACAATGATGATTTCGATGACTTTGTGATAGCAGCAGCGCCCACTGTCTGTGGCTGCGACGAGTGCTGCAGTGGCAGTGTCTTTGCCACGCCCACTGGCACGGCTAGCACTCTGATGGCCGATGAATGTTGCTATACGCACACAGCTACATCCATGTTGCATGCTACACGTTGTGCCATCTCCACGGTGACTGCCATTGCCACCGGCAGCACTACCAGTGTACAGCACCCGCAACCGCTGCCACTGGCGCCGCACAGTGGGGCAAATGCCACAAATTCGGCATACACTTTGTGCTCGTCGGCTTATTTCTCAACGTCGGCGCCAACGTGCAGCAGCAGCAGCAGCTCGGTGCAAAGCATGTCGCGCTCTAATAGCAAAAAGCTCAATAACAACACTTGCAGCATAAACAACAACAACAGCAGCAGCAGCAACAACAAATTGAGTCACCTGCAGCTGGGGGGCGGGGGGGCTGTGTCGCCGCCACTGCAGTCGCCGACTGAAAAGTCCTGTGACACGGACGAGTTGGACGAGGATTTGAATCTGGATGGGGATAATCCAAAGAGTCCGCACAGTGCGTCTTCGCTATCGGAGACATTCGATTGGTGGTTCAATAAGCCCAAGCGTAACTCTAAGAAGTGCAGGTATCTAACTCATCCAAGCATCAAAAACAAAATCCTTTAAAAACACAACAGTTCAAGTTTAGCCAATTAGCCGCCAATATGCCACGCCCACTTCACACACTTCACGCCAGACATCAAACAAAATTGACTTAGAGGCGTGCTACGAAACCAAACAGTCATCCACACACACACACACAAGCACGCACAAACACACACAGACACTACACAGCGTCTACACTGTAAAAAACAACTACACAAGTCATTGGAAAAATATCGATAATTAAGCTACAATAACTTTGTATATAGACAACTAGGTGGGTTAATTAAAGTTTTCAAAGAAGATAAGATAACATAATTACATATTAATAAAGTATGCGTGACATCAATACGCATACCATAAAACAGCACACGTGCAAAAGCAGCGCAACTGTTGTGACGTTTCCTATGAGTCCATGGTGGGTTAAAGCGAGACAGAGCATGTGTAACGCAGCGACCTATCTCTATGTGTGTGTCATTTCTTTCTCCTTCTTAAATTCATTCCCTCCAGCCACCATTTCTTTATGCACTACCCAACAAAGTTTACCTACTTTTAATTTCAAACTGTCTAACATTTCGCTGGCAGCTCACAACTAAAACTTATTTTTGCAAGTGCTAGCACACAGACAAAACAAAAACAAAGTCAGCAAAGAAGAAAGATGAAAAGGAAACATGTAAAACGTTTTTTTTTTTGCTGCACCGCTCTCAGCAGTAAAGAGAGCAAAGCTCGCTCTCTTTGAGAACGCAATGGTTTGTGGGAGTGAGAGAACTAAACAGCGATATCGGTATTTTGCCAATGTGAACACATTTATTTGCAACACTAAAACATGCACTTGCTTTGCTTGCTATCTCTTTCCTTCTCTCTCTCTTTTGTCGCCTGTCGCAGCCTCTCTCTCTCTGTCATTCATAAATGTTTGATTTCATTAAGCGCGAAGATGAACAATAAAAATGCAATAATAATGTATTTTCTTTTTTTAAATCATTTACTTCATAAATCAATCATGAAATTCACCCAAAACGCACACTTCAACACGGCCCCCAACACCAAAACACACACACACCTACAAAAACACAGCGCACAGACACAAAGCACACACACACAGGCAAACGCACACGCACAAACACAAGCACACGCACACGCACACAGACCCGCAATGACAATGACAACATTTTGGCATCAAACATCGTTATCGTTATCGTTAACGCCATCGCCATCGCCATTGCCCACACCACCGCGCTCTAGTTATCGCTCTTTCTTCAATTCTCTTGCCGATCAAATTTATAGCAAACGTTCTTCTACCACACCGTGTCAATTAAATATAAACAATGGATTTAATTTAACACCAACTCATCATAGATCGTCGCCAGTGAGTAGTTGTTGTGGCAGTAGTAGCCAAGGTCGTTCCAGTCCCGATACGGATAATGCTGAGCCTCCAGAGTTTCCACTGAGTCCAGGTTAGCATTCAACTGGGCTACCATATGTATATCCTACTATAAACACTCCCTCTCTATATATATGTGCATATATATACACAGAAAGGAATATCTTACTTACTTATATAAGAAATGTCTTCTTGATTATCTATCAGATTATCTTCTGTGTATATATACATATATATATATCTGGCCCTTTGGACGTGTTGCTCTCTTTGTCTTTTTAATTGTAACTATTTTCTATTTTTGCGTTGATTTTCCACCTGATTTCCTTACTTTTCCTTATTGTTTACACACTTGATGTACTACGACTTTTCCTATAAATATTCCACCGTTAAAAATATGTAATCCTCCCCAGCAAAAATATAAATAAAACTATGGAGTTGCTTTCGTATTGATTGGATTGGTTAACTGTTATACACGGTTTAAGTGTTATACGCCTACAACTACAGTCTGTTATACCAATGCCAAAGTCCTTTCAAAACGTTGTCTTTAGTTTCTGTTACTCTCTTTCTCTCTCTCTCTCTCTCTCTCTCTCTCTTTCTCTTTATCACTTTTATTATTATTCTATTTTATATTTTTATTCTATTTTGCAGTTTTTAGTTAACGGCGAGCTCACATATACACAATATCTAAGTAATATGTGTGATTTCCCTCCAACTATAAATATATACAACTCTATATATATACCGATATCTATATATAAATACACAAGAATTATTTTGTAACAGTGTAAAAGCGAATATGTTGTTTTTTCAGTGTACTGCTCACCAAATGTTGTTCTGCTGCGCAAATAATATCATAGCGATATCTCACGATTAACGCCGATTTCCATTAAGCTATATACGACAATACACTCACACACACACACACACAGACACGCACACTGTCACACACACACAGAAATATTGAATTTAATGCTTTTTATTTGAAGAAACTTCGTTTGATTTGCTTTTAATGTCTTATTATTTGGAATAATATAAAATACACTGAAACAAATTGAAAGTCTGCTAACAGTTTGTGCCGTTTCAAATGTTTTACGTATTACGAAAGGTACTCGTTGATTACTCCTTGCATTCCCGTTATTTACCGTTGCTTTTTCTAGCACCTTTTGTCTCGTAGTGTTTGTAGTGCATGCAAAACTCTTTTCTCTCAGTGTAACTGTTGCATTACCGTTATGCTTGGTACTGTGGTGGGTTTAGCTACTCAACACTGTTATCGATACAAGTGGATAACGGTATTGCTGCTCTACAATCGATAAGTTATCAGATTTCCACTGAATTTAAAGCTTGTAAAAATTAATTAATTTAAATTTCAAATTAGTTACTTGGATTAGATTAATTCCTGGAATTACGACTATAACGAATAGACCCCAAATGCTGTTAATATGATTTGCTTAACAATTTGATAATTTAGTAGATTGTTTTAGCTAATTAATCTAAGTGCTTTTGTAATTGTTTATAAATAATGTTTTGAGTTGTGTGTGTATGAATGTGTGTGATTGTTACTGTGTCTGTGTTTGTTTGTTATAACAAGAAAACTTAACTGAAATTTAAGGTTTTTATTTATTTTTGTTATTTTATTTAACTTACAGTTTGTTCTATACTAAAATAATAATAAAATCAACAATTTTAATAAATTACAGCAAAACTTTAATTTATTTTTTATTTCTTGTATTTAAACATTAATTTGTCAAATAGTCTGATTAATATTTAACATTAACTAAAACTGTAACTAATCAGTCAACTCTTTTTCCATCGCTAGCCGAATTACCGCAGTATTTAACGCGTTTCCAATGGGATATGGCCAAATACCCGATCAAGCAATCCTTGCGCAATATCGCCGATATCATTTCCAAGCAAATCGGCCAAATCGATGGCGATTTGAAGACGAAATCGCAGGCGTACAACAACCTCAAGGGCAATTTGCAGAACTTGGAGAAGAAGAAAACGTAAGTGACTAGTTTTAGTCAGTAACTAGTTAGTTAGTTAGTTAGCTAGTCCATTTAGTGACTAAACTCACGCATTCTCCTTACTCCTTTCTCCACAGTGGCAGCTTGTTGACACGCAATCTGGCGGATTTGGTGAAGAAGGAGCACTTCATCCTGGATTCGGAGTACTTGACCACTCTCCTGGTCATTGTGCCAAAGTAAGTAGGAGTGAGTCAAGCGACTTACGTCACTAGTTTCAGTCTAAATCTATTAAGTCCTGTGTTGACGGTAACTTCCTTCCTTCCACAGGGTCATGGCCAACGATTGGTTAGCCAACTATGAGAAAATCACGGACATGATTGTGCCACGCTCCTCGCAGCTGATCAAGGAGGACAACGACTACTGTCTCTTCAACGTGACGCTCTTCAAGAAGGTAACCGAGGAGTTCAAGCTCCACGCCCGTGAACGCAAGTTCATCGTGCGCGACTTTGTCTACAACGAGGAGGAGTTGGCCGCGGGCAAGAACGAGATGACCAAGTTAATGACCGACAAGAAGAAGCAGTTCGTAAGTCACTAACTAATTTAGTTAATTACTAAGCAGAGTGACTAATTGAATGCATTGCTTTACAGGGTCCTCTGGTGCGTTGGTTGAAGGTGAACTTCAGCGAGGCTTTCTGTGCCCTGATCCACGTCAAGGCACTGCGAGTGTTTGTGGAGTCCGTGCTCAGGTGAGTGTAACGGTGAGAGCTGTGTAAGCCAATAACTAATTTGGGGTCTTTAAACTGTCCTACAGATACGGTCTGCCCGTCAACTTCCAGGCTATACTGATTGAGCCGAACAAGAAGAGCGTGAAGCGTTTGAGGGATGTGCTCAATCAGCTGTACGGACACCTGGACGGCGCCTCGGCAGGTGGACATGTCAGCAGTGCTGATGTAAGCTAGCCTATAGTCTATACTCTGTAATGCCATCTTTTTAATTGATTCGCTTCTTTGCAGAATGTGGATATCCCCGGCCTGGGCTTTGGTCAGTCCGAATACTTTCCCTATGTGTTCTACAAGGTGAACATCGATATGGTTGAGCAAACCAAGCTTTAAAGAGGTCTTCGCTTAGCACAGACACCGCCACACACGCCCACATACACCCACACACACCAACACACACACACACACTATATATATATGAGAAATAAAACAACAATTTGAGCTACTGTAAAATCTTAAAAGTAGAGAAATCCAAACAAAAGAAGTTGCAAATTTAAGCTGCTCACACGCAAAACAATTTAATAGTTAACTATATAATTAATAATTTTAGTCATTGTTATATAATTATTGTTGTTATTTATGTTATTATGCGTTCACACAATTCCGTTTCAAGTTCCAAAAACAACAACAATTTAAATGCAGCAAAAATCCATAAAATTGAGCAAGTTTTATATAAACATCTTAATATATATATTGTATAAACAATTAATGCTATCTACTGTATATTATTGTTCAGCTTCAGTATTTTGTGTTATTATTTTTTGTTTTCTTTTCGTTAAACAATTTTTATTGTGCTTTGTTCTTTAGTTTGTGAATGAATGTGAAATTTTTAATCCATAGCTAAAATTTTATATTAATTTTGTCACTAAACACTACACAAACCCAATATTATTATTAATAATTAATACAATAAATACGTATACTTGATTTCCATGTGTTTGAAATTTAATTTCCTCCTTTTTTCGTGACTAACTAAATTAATAACTAATCTAAAACTAACCTGAAAAGTAAACCCACGAAACGAAAGTATTCTATTTATAAAATGTTAACGAAAAGCGAAGTTTATTAGCAACAAATTATAAACAAAGTGCTATGTTTAAACCTATACACACACACACACACACCTACACAAAATATACAAATTGGAAAACCTTTGGCAGTTTTCCCAAGCGACGCTGAAAATCGCGTTATAAACAATTGAAGAATAAACTAATTACTACACTAATGTTTAAACTAAAGTCCAATTTGTTGTATACTTTAATTTTGTTTTGTGATTTGTTTGAGAAATGAACAATAATTAATTGTCTAATTAAAGTTTAAATGAATTTTCACTGTTTGCTAAATGCTAAAAAAAAAAAAACTATGAAGAAATTGTCTAAAACTCTAAATGTTAAATGGAATAAGAAGAAGAACAAAATGCAAATTATAAAAATTTAAATACATAAATATATATATTCTATATATTTTACAAAGGTTATATAAGGTGCGGTTAAGTCATCCTTGTAAATAATTATAAAGAACTAAAGACATTCCAAGATTGTTTGTTTTTCTTAATCAACAGCTGTAAGAGGACTCAGAGAAGGGTATGCTATGCTTACCCTATACCCTGTAATAATATATACCTAAGTTAAGCCTACACTCATGTTACCCTTTAGACTTTATGACTAAGTTAAGCTCTACAGACGCGGGTATGCCTGACGCAAAGGTTACCCTGTAACACTACATGACCAGCTTACGCTTCACACCCTTCACTGCCGCTCTCAGCTCCTTAGCGTACCTCCAAATGCTGCGGTCCTGAATCAGTTCTTCCGTTGGAACAACTCCACTTCTGTCCCTGTAGTGCTGCATCTGGGCCACTTGGGTTTTCACGAAGCGACGCTCGCAGACACCTGTAGTCGCACCTGAACCCGTGCCTGGCAATGCGGTGAGTGAGTAGTGATTGTGCAGCGTCTGGGAGTAGAGCGTGTTGTGGAAACACTTGGTGGCCACGTTCTCCCGAGTGTGATTCTGTCTGCGGAACGTGCTCTGTAGCAGCTGCAGCTCGTCTGGATGGGATTGAATGGTGAATAGCGACTGGATGAAGCAGAGCGATACGTAGCCATGGATACACCTCGTGGTGGCTGCAGCTGTGGCCAACTCGGTGGTGATTAGCTGCTGCCAAGTGCGAATCCCCCCCAGCGGCATGATCACTTCATCAATGTCCACGTTGAGCAGGTAATCGTGTCTGTACATGTTTCTGTAGAAGCAGTCATTGTAGGGTATCAACTCGTTGAGTCGTTTCAGCAGCTGTCGATGGCGGAGCAGCGTGTGCAGGTAGCGGGGCGAAGCAGGTGCTCCATTGGCCAAGCTGAGTGGACGCAGCTCCAGGAAGCCACTGCGCTGGTAAAACTCCAGCGTACGCTGCACTCCGGGATGCACTTGGTAGACGTAGGCGTAGACCCGGGAAGCGCCCAGCAGACGCTGCATCTCCAGCCACTCAATGAGGCGGGAGGAGATGTCCTCGTAGGGAAACTCGAAGGCTTTGAGGCATATGCCGATGTTGAGCGCTGTTCCAGAGGGGTTGGAGGAGGGGGATATGGTGGATGAAATGTAGGGATACTTTGAGGTAGAGGAGTTGGACCTACTCCTGTTGGCTGGCACCTTGTAGTGCACCCTCAAAGAGTTGCTCGCGTGCTCACAGCTGCTGGTTGTCAAGGACACAGTTCTGGGCGTAATCCCCTCCAGTTTCCTAGGCAGTCCTTCTGGCACTGGACAGCTCAACAGATGCGGATAACTCAGGCGCGGCTTAATACTCCAAATTGTGGGCCAGATGCTGATGTACCTACTCACCGCTGACATGATGGGCTCCCTGTGACCCGCGTACCACAGCTGGCAGTATGTGTGGGGGAACCCTAGGCCAATTTGGTTAGCCGTGGCCAACACGCGTATGACGGCAGTGGATGAGTTCAGCGCCGCACGTGTGTCCAAGTAGGCGGCGTAGAGGCGGAAGGTCACGTTACTGTTGAGAAACGTCTGCCAGTGGCGATTATGCAGCTGCAGCTCTAGAGGATCGGGGTACTGGGCACAGCTCTGGTTCAGCCGATAGTTGCCTGGCATCGCATAGCGGTACCAATACTTAAAGTCTACCTCGGGTAGCTCCGCTTCCAGCTCATCGACGTCAAAGGCATGGGGAGTAGTGCTCCAGTTGGTCAGCTGCTCCTCGGGCTGCTCCAAGACCTGGGCGCACAGCAGCAGCATGAAAAGCATGATGATCATCAGAAACAAAAGGCGAAGAAACAGAGGTAAAAGTCTGGATGGCATAGCGAACTAATCCCGTCGATATCGAACTGGCAACTGAATTTTTATCTGCTTATTAGCCATAATCATATCTTCAGTAGGCCAATTGATAGGTTTCGCGTTAAAAGTGTTGCCGCTTTAGCTTATTTATAGCCAGATTACGAAGTGTTGTGCTAACAAAGCCAAAAATTGTGCTACAATGGCTAAATCTAGCTGGTTTCTGGCTATCAAAAGCAGACTCATTCTATACCCCCTATAAAGAAGGGTTAAACAAATTGTTCGTTTTATCTTTTTTTAATGTTAGCTAGTTTTAGCTGTTTTGGGCCACACAAAAGACGGCCGCACTGGACAAATCCTCAAGATAAGCACGTGTCTCTGTGTATCTGAGTTCCAAACGAACTCGGATAGTTACTTTAGTTCTAGTTTTACAAAACTATAGCTTATATATAATTACAGATTATACAGATTACAAACGATTATACGAATTTACGATTATAGGACTACTTAGGATCTAGAAATGCTTCAAGTCCGCTTCAATGCTCGCTCCACTCGACGAATTCTGCATCAATTTGATCTTCATTGCCGCCGTCGCTCCCACTGCCTGCTGTAGAATATTTGGCGGCTTCGGTTGATTCTTGTCCGCCTCGTACTGGGCGCGGTGGAGTCGCTGGCGATGCTTGTACATGTTGGCGCTGCAGAAGAATGTCATCGGACAGTTGGGACAGGTGTAGAGCACCTCGCCCGTGTGTGTCGATGTGTGCTCCTAAAGGAAATAAGCCGAGAAAAGGATCAGTTAGCGACCTATTAACTGGTAAGTAGGGACACCCCACTCACCTTTAGTTCCTGTGGTCTCTTGAATGCCTTATCACACATGGTGCACTTGAATTTCCGCTCGCATTCGTGACTGTTAGAAAAAAAGTAAATTTAGCCATTTATCTAAATCATTTCTCAAAAAACCCAAATCAATTACTTGTGATAAATGTGGCGACGCAGGGCACGAGCATTCGGGGAAACCTTGCTGCAAACATGACAGCGATGCTCCCCGGCGCTTTCCACGTGAATGCTCTTCATGTGCTGCTTCAGACCCGTCATGCCCTTTAGCCAGGCTCCGCAGACCTGGCATTGTTTGAGTTCTGGCTCAGGACGCGGGGTATTCGAGTGCATAAGCTCCTGGTGCTTCTTTAGAATGATCTTGGTGCGCATCTGTTTTCCGCACTTGTCGCAGATGATAATGCTCTCTGGGTCGTGCATGGAGCTCATGTGATTCTTTAGCTTGCGTTCAGTCAGGAATCTGCAAGAGAAATTACTGGTTTAGTGGATGATACCAAGTGTGAATCCAACTAGTGAATCACTTACTTCTTGCCACACTCGGCGCAGGAGAACTTGAACTCGGATTTGGGCACATGTTTGTTCAGTTTGTGATAGTCGATAGCTGTCTTGCTAAGGAACACCTTGGAGCACAGATCGCACTGGAAGGTAACCTTGGAAAGGTGAACCTGCTGGTGGGACTCCAGATGACGAGAGTTTTGGAATGCCTTTGCGCAAGTGATGCACTTGAAGTGCTCTGGATTCCAGTGAACCAGCACATGCTCGGCGAGCACCTTGCGTTGCGTGAACTTGCGGCCACAGCAGATCATATAGCCCGGATCCACCTGATGAGTGAGGCGATGATGCCGTTGCATCTCCGTAAAGTTGTGCACCAGCAGATTACATATGGAGCAGGGTAACACATCGCTAAAGAACTTGGCTATGATGCCATCGTACTCCTCCTGCTGTTTCTTGCGCTGATCGAGCAGTTCCCGCGACATGCGCACCTTGGGCTCCATGGGTTTCATGCGCTTCTTGTACTTCTTGGGCCGCACAGGTGTTCGCTTTGGTATCACAGCAAAGGAGACTTCGCTTGGCTTGCCCAGCTTGAACTCAAAGTCGGAGTCATCATCGCTCTCTCCTAAGGAGTCTTCGCTGCTCTCCTCGCTGCGGTCGAGGCCCTCATCAAAATTGCAGTTGAATTCCTGATCATCGTCACTGAAATCGGCTTGTACTTCAGTTTCCGTTTTTAATTCCGCATCCAAGTCCAAGGATTTATGCACCTCCAGCTCGACACAGATTTCCTTGGGTAGCTCGGTTTTCCGTGGTCTGCCGCGACGCTTCTTGGGCGCCACTTCCTCGTTGGTACACACTTCAATGGGCATCGGCGCCTCCGCCTCTGCCTTGACCCGCTTCCGCAAGCGTCTGGCCGGAGAGGAGCCCGGCAGATTAGTCGTGCTCTCGAGTACTTCAATCTTGGGCAACTGTTCCAGCTCGTGTTCCTCAATCTTCACCTCCGGATAGAAGAAGTTGCGCCCATTCAGCTCAGGATTCGCATTATCTGGACCTTGTTTGGCCTCATTGAAGTTCGCCTGCGTTAGTGGATCATCCTCCATCAGCGCCGCTTTCGTCTCCCTCAGCGAACTCTGCGCGGCACCGACGAAATCGTGCAGCGTGTGGAAAGCGTATATGGTTTTCCAGCATTTTGTGCAGATTTTAAGAGTTTCCTCACAGCTCGCGGCCAGTTGTATTGGCAAATGTTTGTTGACAATGTTCACCACATTCAGCTCCTCGCCCTGGACAGAGTATACGTCCAGGGACTGCGTACTGTCCTCCAGACAGAGTAGGCAGGTCTCAGGCACTGTTATATCTACAATTAAAGACGTTAAGTGGTTAAATTATGTGTTATATCAGACTTTCTATAATTCCCACACTTTCTTACCCATGTTTCATTAAAAAAATTGCACGCACATACATGTACATATGTATGTATGTATCAACAGTTCCAAAATATGCTGTTTAATAAATTATTTATTAATTTTATTTCTATGTTCATTTACTCCTCGCTTTTTTGGCTAGTCGGCCTCGTTTTGTAGCAAAATACACACCACGGATCTCTTAATGTTTACACTTTCTTTAAACAATTTGGAATTTTATGTTTTCTTGTTGAGACAATATGTGGTGGTTGGTCGATAGGCAGTCCTCGATAGACGCTGCAGTGCTGCATAGCGCTTAAAGCGATAAATACATTCACAATTGTCGCGTTTATCGGCATCGGCTTGGCCAATAGCATCAGTATAAAATTTTAAGTGCATCTCAAATATCAACAAAATTTAATTTCACCATAAAATTAAGGCAAAGAGAGCCGTTATTTTGTTATAAAGGTGTCGGATATGTTTAATAATCACCGGCTCACTGAAATAACACCTTAGCCCTAATGCATTTGGATTGCGCGACCCTATATTGGTAACATAAACAATGCATGTTCACTTTGGACCTGTTGGAGCTGCCTGAACAAAAACAGTAAATGTTTAACAATGTCGACTAAAGTAGAGGAAACGGTAAGTCTAATACTAGTTACTGTTTTCAGTGGATTTAATAAAATTTGTAATCTTTTTCAGGTGCCTAGGAACCAGTTAAAATCGCTAAAGGACAGAAAGACTCTTTGGTACACATTGAATGAGATCAGCCAAGAAGGAGTTTGTCCCAGCTGCGGCAGATCGATGGACAAATTCAAAAACATTACCGCTCACGTAAAACGGTGTTTTAGCATAAAGAAAATCGGACCCATCTACAGACTCCACGGCTACGTTGAGTGCAAATGTGGACTCTTAATCGCGGACAACACAAAAGCAAAAAAGCTGCATCTGTGCATGGTGAGTAAACAGCGTTACCCTCGCCGCCATTGCTTTTTGTTGCTCTCTATTCTACTGTGTTGTTCTTATTGTTAGTGCGTGAATAGAGCGGATAGTGATGTTGGTGAACAAATACATAGGCAGTTTTTTAAATTACTTTTCTTATCCAACTTATTCTAAGTTCTGCAATGGTGAGTACCGCTATTGCTCTTCGGCGCTCTCTCATTCTCTTTTTTCTGTGCTGTTATTACTGTGGCTGCAAGCAGAGAGCGGGAAGTGTTTAAGGTGTACCAATACACAGTTCATTTTTCAAATTCCTTTTATCCTGCTTCTAAGTTTTGCAGTGGTGAGTACACAGTTGCTCGCGCCTTTATTGCTCTTTCGGGCTTTCTGCTTTATGTGTTGTTGCTTTTACTGTTACTGCAAGCAGAGAGCGTGATGTTTTTAAGCTGCACCAATACACAGTTAATTTATCGAATTCCTTTTGTTATCCAACTTCTTCTAAGTTCGGGAATGGTGAATAGCACTATTGCTTTTCGGCGCTCTTTCTCTCCTGTGTTGTTATTGCTGTGACTGCTACACTAATACATATGCAATTTATTTAAATTCCTTCTGCTTCTTGTCAGTGCTTTTGTTGTTGGCATGTCTGTGAGCTGACTCTTAGTGATGCTATTTTGGCTCCAAAACAAGCTCTATCTAGCTAAATTTGTGTACTAATTACAAAATCTCTTGTCTCTTTGCAGGGTGAAGTTCCCGCCTTTGAGCCAGATTACAGTTTTGAGCCGCAGAAAACACCTCCAGAAATATCAGTGACCACAGACAAGGACGGAAAGCCCTTGCCTCATCCCCGCCTGAACCAAAAGATGCCCAAGCCGTGGATACGGAACTTCGTGTCACCCATTAAATTAGACATAGAAAACATGCATGAGAATACAAAGCCAGAACCGAGAGTTCGGAACTTTGATATGGCCACCAGCAGATTGGAGCCACATAATGTAAGTGTCTATTCAATTAGCTCGAATAACGGCGCGATAGACGTGAAAGGGCAATCTCCAAATAAGCGAGTGATTCTGATACGAAAACCAGAGCTACGACTGCCAAGACTCAAGGGTGGCAAATATAGCTAGAAATCAGCCTCGATTTACCGATATATACAGAAAGAAAAAGAAAACTTATAGATTTGTTTTTTTATACATATGAAATAAATTAAAAAGATCATTTATTATAAACTTGTAAAATTGATTTACAACTTATATTGCTTAGCTTCTTGTACGAAATACAATTATTTGCACAATTACAAAAAACATCAAATGCGACAAAATGTTTTGTATATAGTATCAAGTATATATATATATTATATAGTGTAGTGAATAGGATTCCTCTCTTGGGGGTATAAAAAATGCCTAGAAAACTGCTAAATTTATTTCTCTTTACATCGTACTATAGTTTAAATGTAGTTATCTATGCTTGGTCTGGTCTGGTCTGATCTGATCTGGTCGTGGCTGGGCGGTCCTATAGTTTATACTATACTATATATAAGTGTATAAATTTATATGTCTTAGTGGTTGAATACAACTTTTGAGACGTCGAGAAATCTATCTCTACAAAATCTACTTAGCACTTAAAGATTGGCATTTATTTAATGTTTTTTGACAGAAAAAGAGCTAAATTTGATTCGATCTATGTAGCTGATGAGGACATTTTGATTTGGCATAAAGATAGAGTATGTAAATTGTATTTGTATAAAGTATTTTAGTGTATAGATTAGAGAATGCAAAAAGCGAGTTTTGATTTTGTTTTTGTTTTTTGTGCTAACACAACAATGATTTTATGTATTGTAATTTTTGAATTGCACAGCTACACAAATATTACATAAGCCTTTTCAATTGCACTGGCTGTGGCCTAGTCGAGGGCGTGAACATGGGCGTGGCATGGGCGTTTCGTAGGCATCTAAATGCGTTCGGTGACGTAGACTTTGGCGGAGGCAGGCGCATTTGTCCTTCGTACCGCAAAGGTGACGATAATTCCGATAACAATCAACATGATTCCTATCGCACTCATCATGTAATGCTGAATGAGTCTGTTCTCCGGACTGTAAGAAAAGAGAGGGGAGCGTTAGTAGGCGGAAAAGGAGCTAAAGGAATAAGTAGTTTCCTATCTTTTAGTCTTTTTACCTCAGGTTTGGGTCTTTAGCAGCATCGATTTCCTTTTGTATGAGTCCCGTGACGGATGTGGCAATCGCCAGCCAGAAGTTGGCCAATCCCATGCTGGCGTGTACGGGCACCATGGCAGAACGGCAGCTGTACGTCTTGTTTTCACAGCAGAGCATGACCAGAAAACTAATGAACAATGATTGACAAAGATTAAGCATGAAAACCGAGAGTATTATAATCAAAAGATGATGAGAACTCACGTGAAGAAACCAATCACGAATTGCAGCACAAACATGCCCATTGTGATGAAGCCCAGCCACGAGTGGAGACTGTAGAAATTCTCCTTGTTGAGGGCATTGTGCGAGTCGAAGACGGAGAGGAAACCGAGGGCAATACAGGGTATCGCAATGGCGTGAAAGAACATGTGAATCAGCTTTACGTAAATGTGCTTCATGCAACGGCAGAGACGATAGATTAAGATAGCTGCAATGAGGTACGGAGTGGGTTAACTTGAGCTCGACTGTGGTAAGCCCATTATTAGAGTACTTACAAAATCCAGAGAGCGTTACGAAACCAGCGATCATGAGTATGGGATGCAGATTGAACTGATGCTCTGGATTCTCGGACCAGGCGAAGCCTCCACGATAGAACATGACCCAGAAGAGTGTGAGGATCAGCACACCCACCAGCAGAATAGTGGACAGTATGACGATCAGCATGTATTCACACCAGGAACAGGCGTTCCAGGCATTGTCCGGATCCTCCTCATAGCGTCTGTAAAGAGGACAATCAAAAAGAGGTTTTGAAATTGCAGCTACTTTACTTTTTGGGCTTTTTGGTTCGGAACAGCGTTCGATTGAGCTTATCAATAAAGTTCTCATCAATGAGATCCATTTCGAGAATTCACCTAAAAACTTGCAAGTCTTTAGTAATTCTTATTATACCCAAAGTGCTCAAGTCTCTCAGTCTGTCAGGTTGAGTCATAAATAGTTGAATTCTCTGCTAAATGTCTAAATTGTTTAACAAAGAAAAGATTTGCATTTTTAACTGGCGGAGGCTAGGAAAGTTTGCAATTATCCAATTTGGAGAGGGAAATCTAATTAGAGGAAAATATCTCAGAATCTGTCTAGTCTTATTTGCCACAGTTGGTTGCACTTCAGTCTGTCAATCTGTCTGTCAATTAGTCACTGCCTCAGTTCATAACTCTTACTTTTGCTTATCCAAAAACTGGTTAATCTTTTTTGAGATTTTCTTGGCCTTTGTTGGAAAATTCCCCATTCGAAGTACAACTGGAATTAATATGGAGTATTTCAAAACTTATATACTCTTGACAGTTTAAGAAAAGCATTGAGTGATTAGGAAAATTCAGTAAGTTAGATACCCTTTATTTCTACTGAGTTTGAACAATTTCGTAGTGTAAAAGATACTTTTAGTTGCTGTTGTAAAGTGGGTCGCTTTAAGAGTTCCTTTGATGTCTAAATTGTACAATATATAATGGGAGCATATGCAATTCTATACTTGAATTAATTTAGTATTCGTTGTCACTGGGTGTGATCATATGACAAACGCCAGGAAGGCGCAGGGGGACGGGGATGTGGAGAT
The DNA here is from genome assembly GCA_018152125.1 of Drosophila dunni. NCBI lineage: Eukaryota > Metazoa > Arthropoda > Insecta > Diptera > Drosophilidae > Drosophila > Drosophila dunni. The sequence goes on along the minus strand of JAECXC010000339.1, from coordinate 21,255,048 downwards.
GATCTCACGAGAGATTTGGGGGGAATTTCTCACAGTGTTGAGGCAAACAGATGCGAGGCAGACACAATGGATAATATTCAATTCAAAGCGCAGCTGTCAAAAGTAAAAAGATACAGATACAGCCACAGATGGAGAAGGAGGCACAGATACATCTCTAGCCACAGATACAGGGAGATTATTTAGCGGTTGTCTGTGGGGCAGTGGTAATTAGGGGCTTGCAGCAAGCAACTCGGGCTGTTAATTATATCTCAAACTGTTGCAGCATTTTGAAAAGATTGAAACAAGTTTCAACTTGTCGTTGGTTGCACTTGAAGTGACAGCAACAATTTTAATTGTTTAACCGAACGAAAGTCAACAAAATTATTATTTAAATTAATAGTGCGCACAGCAAAGAAATCAAGCGATAATGAAAGCAAAACCGAAGCTGAAGATAGAGGCGGAGTAGGGAAGGAGGAGGAGCAGGGGAGGAGGAGAAATAAGTGGTAAATAATAAACAATAAATAACATATTTAATTATCACACACTATTTCTCAGAAGGCGCCTCGAGTTGAAATTTAGATTAAAATCAGTTGCACTCCTAATACCCTAACTAAGAGGGTGTTATGAGTGCGTAGTGGCTTATGTGGCGGCAGAGTACAGTTAAGTTTCAGGGCCTTTAGTTAGCTGTAGATACACGTTATTATAAATCTTTGTAGAGCAGAAAAACTTTATTCGGCATGTGTTAGTAGAAATATCATTTGTTTTAATTTAATCTTTTTTTAGTAAGAGTATCAAGTTTTCGTTGTTTGGTAGTTACTTTTGGCTCCCACTGTTGTGATAGACTCGTAATAAGCTCTTTAATTAACATGCACGGAGGCATCAGTCTCAGTTGCAGTCGCAGTCCCAGTCACAGTCACAGTCAGTGTATCAGTATTCGACCGACCGTCTGACAGTGCCCCACAATCATTGTTGTTGTTGTTGTTGTTGTTGCAGTTGCAAGTGTTTTTCTCGTTGTTGTTGTTGTTGTGCCTGACAATTTCATTAGGCGCGGGCAGTTTGAGATGTCAATGAACGGCAAAGAGTGTGAGTGTGTGTGTGTGTTTGTGAGAGAGTGTGTGTGAGTAGCTACTTGGCTGTGTGGCAGGCATTTAGCTTTCAACACATTGCACCACAGCAGCACCGCTGGCAATCATGTGGTGAGCTGCTTTAACACACATTTCACTTGCCGCTTGGGCCTAAGTGCAGCAGCAGCAGCAACAACAACAACAACCACAGCAACAACCAGTGCAAGAAGCGGTGGCAGCAACGCACAACGACCACAAATTGTTGTAAAAACACAAACAAAAAGTATAAACAGCCAACTGGGTGCAGCTGTAGCTGTAGATACATTTGTATCTGCATCTTTTGCCGCTGCATTTGTATCTCTTTCACTTTTTAACTGCGTCTGGGAAAATTTCGCTAAAAGCTTTTGCTTTTCGATTTGCTCCTGAAACTTGTTTTTTTTTCTGCTCCTACTCATGCTGTGCAGATACTGTATCTGAAACTGAACCTGAACCTGAAACTGCATTTGCAGACATGTTTTAAGCCATAAGTTGCAGTTGTTGTTGTTGGCGGTATTTGTTTGCTAATGGGTCAGCGGCAGTCTGAGGCTGTTGACACTGCGCCCACAACAACAGAGTGGGGAGGGAGAGAGTGGGAGGGGAGAGAGAGGGAGAAACGAGCGATGATCCTAAGTCTGTCAGCAACTTCTTTAAGCGCTGCATCATCATCTCTGCTGTTTTTTAAGGCCGGGCGAAAGCTACTCAAGAGACTAAACACCTCAAGACTAATTAATTAACCAAATGCATTAAGTATTAGGTCTAAAAAGATTTAGCCATGGAAATGTTTTCTCTTTTTCTATCAAAGTAATTAAATTATATAATGGAAACGATTGGGGGACTTAAACTCTTACGAGTCGTCTTAAAAGCTCAATTTTTTTTGACTAACTACTTGATTTTATCAGCAAAGTGTCTCAACAAAGTACCCAAAGGTACAATTGTATCTCAACAAAGTGTTTCTACTAATTCTAGTTCCTGTTTTCTGCCAAGTTCCTTTTCACACTGTCAGCCACTTTGCCACAAGATACAAATGTAGCTAAAGACTGCCGATCACCATATTGAGAACCCAGTTAAGACTGCTACTTGGCCATAAAGCAGGCTAATTATGGCCAGCACAGCTGATGGCCTGACACTCGAAACTGGAGCGTTTAGCTGAGAGCTCGTTTGGCTAAATCGAGTAGCTCAGCATTGGCATAGATACAAATGTATCTGCAAGTAGGTGATTAGGTACGGCACTTGGGAATACGCAGGAAACGTGAAATGCTTCAATTAAAGAAAGCGTAGGATGAAAACAAATTACATTTGTAGACTGAAATCAACTAAACTCAGTTCGAGTCTCGTGTGTCGTTTCTCGTGTCTCTTCGCAGTGCACAATTAAAAATTGAAACAACATTTCCTGCTGTGCATGACTGCGAATCATAAAAACTATTATGTGTATCTTATAGAGACATGTGTGTAATAGGCCCTGTAGAGTGTTTCAGTAGTGTGTGTCCTGCGGGTTAATTATGATGGACGAGCATGGCTACACTCAGAGAAATGGGTACCGAATGATTGAAATTAAATCTTTTATGTAACTTTAGGGCGGTAGGTAGTTTCTCCAAGTGTACGCGCTTTCGTGCCTGCACTCATATGCTGGTGTTGGCTTACAGTGGGCGAAAATTGTTTACTGACAACGACGTCTCGGGGAGTTTCAATTGAAACATTTTGTGCGACGTTCTGTACGTTTCTGTTGTGTTTTGTTGTGCCTGCATCTGCGGTGCTGAAGCACTGAAGTGCGCTGGTAATTGTATCTTGAAGATACAAACAAATTCGCAGTAATAGAACGCGAAACGAAGCGAAACAAAGTGAAATAAAAGCGACACTGTGCCTGCAATGTATTTTATTCATTGAATTATTGTATTTATTAATACATTTTTTGTAGACTTTGCTTATTTTTTATTTTGTTCTTTTATTTTCATTAGCTCGAAGTGGAATTGAAAATTGGAATTAAAAGGCTGAACGGCAGTTTATTTGCAGCAATAACTCATAACTACATGGATATATTTGTCTGTGTTCCTCCCCAACTCCCTTAGACAGCAATTTATCAATTTAAATGTATTTATGTTTGCCGAAACGAGGGTAGTTTCAGCAGTTTGCAGTAGGTTTAAGCTGCGGGCAGTACATATCTTGTTCTACAGATTAAATCTTGTCGTAAAGTCGGGGGAAATCTATGGAAAGCGAGAACATGTGACTAATTAGACGCTGCCTTGAGTTGTTGATTAAAAGTTAAAAAGTGCTCAGCAGTCAGATAAGCTAAATGCTAATTTTGGTTAATATCTTAAATAAACACAGATGTTATGTCACAGTCAACCCTCGTCGTGATGAACTTACGCTGTTGTTGTTCCTCCGCGCGGCATTTTGCCCAAATGGCGATCACGCATTTAGGCGAATTAATTTAGAATTCTTCCTCTTCTCCTTGTTGTTGTTGTTTTGATGCTTTGGATGCTTTGGACGCCTTGAGTACTCGTAGCGTGCACACACGACGTATACGCGTTTTTTATATTTTATTCAGATACAATACGTAACCGATTCGTCACTGGTTTATTTTGAATCGATCAAGAGTTCGTGTGTTCCGATTTTCAGTTTTCCCACCAAATTACAATAGGGAAATCAACAATAAAAACTAAAATGCACTTGGGATCAGAACATGTGAACTCAGATGACAAAATGACATTTAGCTGTCTAAATTGACATAGATGTGAGTCAATTTAGCTATTTTGATAGCCTTAAATAGCTAAAAGTAGCTAAAAAAAACATTTAGAATTTAAAATTAAGCTCATATTTAAGCACTTCAATGAGTTTTAAAGCTAGAACCAAGCTGTTTCTTTACTATTTTCGCCAAAACTAGCTATAAATTAGCCAAAATGTCAACAGTGACATTCTCACAAATATGTCAATCGGAGAATCGACTTGCTAATCAGAGCGTTAATTTGTCAAGAAACAAATCAGAGGTAAAAACACAGAAAACAGAGAAAAGATTCCAATTCCGATTTGTTAGGAGTTCAGTTAAGTTCAAATTCCCGATCGATTCGGTGCAAATAAAAAGATTGTTATCAACAGCTTTTGGTAGCATAGACTTCAGACTGGGGAGACACGGAATTCAATTAATGTGATTTATGCGTATGCAAATTAGATTCAAAACCACAAAACCAGAAAAAGAAAGAAAACTTTCGGTTTCTTAATTGATTGACAATGTGATCGTGTAACGAGCATCCATTGATACCGTGTCTTCAGGTGTATCTGCCTCGAAACAAAGATACAAATACCGAAACCGAAAGCGATGATAGATGACAAGATAGATAGATACATTCAAAACATTGGCTAAATCCAAACTAAACACTTTCTATATAGTAGCACTACTAATAGCGCAAGGTTGTTGTTTATATCGCTCCTTTTGTTCTCAGCCACAAAAAACAGACACACACACACTAGCACACGCACACACACTTGGTTGTAACATACATCGATTTGTTCTTTACGCGATCAAAGCTCTCGGAAACCGCAACCTTCGTCTGAGACCGATCAACAGCGAATGAACCAATCGAACCCGCTGAATGTCTAACAGAGCCATCGGGCAGTGAAGCTCTTACTCTTAACAGAGAGAGCGTAGGAGAGAAAGAGCGTGTGGTGAAATGAAGAGAAATGTGAGCATTACTGGAGCTCAGTAAAACAGTTTATAAGCAGTTACAAGTCTTTTATACATAAAATACATATTTATTAAAAAGAATTTTTAAATTCTTCCAATAATTGAAATCAAATTCAAGCACAAATTCAAAGCGGCCAAGCTGTTAATGCCAGCTTTATGTTATGCTCATAATGGCACTGCTAGCCCTTAACATTGCAATGTTATTGAGCAGACTGATCAAGCGAAGACACAAACCAACACAGCGTTGCGCTGTGTAGAAATGTTACAGTTGGAAGTGTAGGGAGTACTCGACTGCGTGTTGCCCTGCAGCACGTGCTTATCTTAAATTGCGCATGTGATCTAATCTCTCAAGATCTTCCACTAAGAGATAAAGTTTACAATCGCTTTAAATCTAGTTAAGCCAACAAGCGAGACGACAGTTTGATAAACTTACGGTGCAATTATATAAATGGGGATATATGACATTTTCATGACTACTTTATTAATAGAAATTCTATTAATAAGTGAACACACAGAGGTAACAAATGCGCACCTGAACATCAATCACAAGAACTTCGGAACTAATCAAACACATAAATAAACAACAAAGTTGGTGAATGCTAAGCGAAAGTGGAACAACCAAAGAATAGTTGGTTGGTAATTACAAAGAGGCGACAAAAGGGGACACAAAGGAGCTAGGGGGCAAGCTGACAAACCGACAAAAACACACCCTGTTAATGCGTGGCCTCATCATTACACATGAAAGGATTTTCAGGTGAGAATCACGAGACGTACGGCAACTCCTTCACCTTCGGTTCAGCTGGGCTTTTTGGCTGAGCGCGCCCAGAAATTACTTGAAATCGAATGAAATGAGCAAAGGTTCAATGTGAGGCCACAAAATATGTTGGTAATTAGAGCAGAGTGCCAGGGAGGGGCAGGGAGGCAGCTGTGCGCCAAAAAGAAGAACACACAAAGGTAGTAAACAGAAAGTGGTAACTGTACGGACTAAAAGATACCCGTTAGTCAAGCGTAGTGGAAGTTATAACTGTTTGGAGTTTAGAGGGAAAGCAGGCATAACTTTTGTTAGGTTTCCATACCAATAGAAGTGTTATACCCTTCCACTTACTGACTACAGGGTAGCACAAGTAAAAGGATACAAGAATATTCGTCTAAGGATGGTGACTGTGCGTCCGCACGCGATCAACTGTTGAATGTGTGTGTTGTGTGTGTGTAGATGTCTGTGTGTGTGTGTTTGTAGGCGCCTCTGTCTCTGTTTGTGTGATTTGCGAGTTGTCCACATTAAAGTAGAATTAACGACCCCAAAAGCGTACCTGGGATTACAAAATTGGCGCATTAAAAAGCGAAAGGAGTACGACCTGCCCGTAAATGTGTGTGGGTCCCAGATGGGCGTGGTTCCCAATGCTGTTTAGCGGCTCAGCATTAATTACACGGCGTATACGCAACGCGGCCTCCATTGAAATGTAAATGTTACACTTACGACCATTAGAGCAGCGATTAATGTGCTAAACTTTGACGACAACGAGGTCAAGGCATACCGTTTTTAATTCCCCATTTTGTATTCCGCATTCCCAAGTTCCCGATCTCAAAATTCCCACTCTCAGAATCCGCTAAAATAGCTAGAATTGCTGGCTAGACGACGCCAATTGATTCGCTACGCTCTCGCGCGGTTTCAAATTCCCTTTTCACGCAGAAATATGTGAATTGGTAAATTGTCTTCATTAAATTATTGCCATCCAAAATAGAAACAATCATAAAAATGTGTAGCCAAAAGAGCAGTCACAGCTCGTGCTGTGAACTCACTGGGAATCGGGAGGAATTTAGCAAAGGAAATGAAATGTGGGCACTGCAATTATCATATTAGTCTTGACTTGTGGGTATTTGTATCTTAAAGTGGAGCTTTTGTTGGGTATGGGGCAAAGTTCTATCTTTTCTGGGTACATCATATGTTTCTAGTTACTGAGTATCAGCTGAGTTCACACTACTTTACTGTATACACCTCCATCTACCCCCTATCTCAATCAAATCCCTGCATAAATTTCAATGTTTGCACTTAAATTTTGAACTTACTTTTCATCCGGCGGAGGCGGCATATCCCCGTTGGGCGTGCCGGGCGGAGTTTTCTCGTTTTCCATCAGGGCCAATGGCGGCATGGGACTCACCGAATTGCTGTCCATGTGAAAGCAATCTATTTGGATGGCTCTGAAAGAAGGATGCAAATGTTGGAGTGCTTCATTATTTGTTGGCTATCAAAACAACAAGAGCAACTGGTAGCAGAGGCGGGAGTCGACTGCTAAAGGCCCTGTATAGCAGTTGCCGTTGGAGTTATAGTTGTGCCACGACTTCCTTTGATTACAGGGTCTATCGAGCTGCCTGCACTGCATTTCCATTTCCACAGCCATTTCCCATTTCCACTTTTTCATTTGTGGCATCATAAAAATGTTTTCCATAATATTCAGTGGGAGAAACGGCTGCTGACAGACGCAGGGATACCCTTTGCGGAGTAGGAGTAGGAGGGGGGGCGTAAATCTCAGCGTTCTCTCCCTCTCTCTCTCTCTCTCTAATCCCCTCTCTTTCCCTCTTGCACCCAGTGATGAATAGCGGCGCCGTTAAATGCCACTTTTGATTACGATTCTGGCAGCTACATAAATAAGTACGACATGCACTGACATGCTGCGTACATAATTCTGCATGTCTGTGCTTGTCTCTTCTCCACATTGTTGTGCACTCTGATCCAATTTGCGCTCTTTTCTCTGCTCTCTCTCTCTGTCTCTGTTTTTTTGGACAAACACCACAATATTTTTATGCTTAAAATGGAAATTGAGTTTTATTTTCGGAAATTGTGGGGCGACATGCACGAAAATACTCGTAATATCTGCGCGGAAGGTGAAATTGCAGCATCAACACTTTTGGTCGAGTGCATTGCACTTAAGGGTATTAAGGCACGTAGGGTATATAGACTTTCAAAGGCTGTTTGTAACGTTTACTGAAGTTGGTGCAAGGGAATTGGGCTGTCAACAGTCGAGCAGCTGGGGTGTAGTAAAAGGTGTGGTTATTAAGGAAGTTATTTGCACTTGAAGTGCATTAAACTCTGCTACCCCTTCACACTACGTTTACAGGGTATACAAGTGTCGCTAATGCGCATCAAAGCAGTTCTTTTGTTTGTTATTGTGCACAGCACCCAGTGTGCCAAAGGGACGAAGGGTAGTACTGGCTCTAAGCTGATTTTAGCTTTAATTTCTTTAAGTAACTATTCAACCAACGGTTTTCTACTCGCTTTAAGCACATCCGTTGCAAGTTTAAGATTGATTCTACTCCGGAATCCCTTGTCCAACTGCGTTCTCTGGACTCAAGCGAGAGAGCGACAATTTCCGACTGGGATGTCGTTAGATTGACTGAATGAATGACTACGCCCCCTACGCCCACGCCCCTTCTTTGAGTAGAAAACCAATAATTATGTGTGTGCATACATACGTAGGGCAGTGTATGTTCCATTTATTGGCAGTTCATTGAACTTCGCCTAGGAGACATTTGATGGACACTTGAATGCAAAGCGAATGTTGCCAGCGAAGCCAACTTCCTTCTCCTAGTTCCCAGTTCTCTCTGTACTCCGTTCTTCTCTTCCTCTCCCTTTTCCCCATTCTCCACTCTCCACTCGTTTGCATAATCGACATGTGTCCATTTCTCACGCCTGACTTGGCCCAAAGATATAGACAGCTATAGTTCCTATGTATGAAAATAATTTGACTGGACATTTGTATCTCAACTTGTTTACACTTTTTCCACTGTCGATTAATCAAGTCGCAATCGCTTTATTATTAGACCCCCACAAAGCAGTTGATTACAGTGTATGGCTAGGTGTAATGACGGCATTTGGGAACTACACTGAACAAAATCAACAGTAAACTAAAATCAAGACTTCGATCTCTTAAATCAACTTCAACTTACAAGTGTCCTCAATAATTTAATTGAGATCAAAAGATTCAGATTCAGACAGAGAAAAGAGCCAAACTGAGAGAGCAGCCAATTTTAATTGATAACGTTGCGTGCGAGAATGTTAAACTATTTGTTTATTACAGTTTGTTATAGTTTATAGTTGGTTTCAGGCGTTATCAGAGCAAACCCAATTTGAGTTGAGGAAACTGCACATTATGCAACGGCGCGTCGCAGTTTCCGCATCCGTATCTGAATTTTTCTAACAATAACATGAACATGAATGAACATGCAACCGAAAATGTATCTCGAAATTAGGCAGCCACTTTGTTTGCCCGGATACGCACTTAAAGTATCTTTTGTGAGCACTCGTTTTGGGTTTAATTGACTGTGAGATCAGAAGAAAGTCGGAATTATAGACTATAGAGGTGGAAACTTTTGAGCATATTGTGGTTTTATTATCTGGCTAGATTTTTGGACCAGACGAAACTTGATAATCGGATTAAAGGTTGTTGTTGTCTGCACACAAACACACACACACACAGATACTTTTTCCCACACAGTCACTCGTATAGGACACTCTTCAGTGTTTTTGCCGGAAACGAATAAAGGTCCGGGCAATTGGAGTCCTTGATGCTGCAGTCCATTCGTCGTTGCCCTCTCGCTCCCTCCTGCCCCCTCTCACTCCCCTCCTGATGCCAAAAACAATACAAAATATGCATTCGCAGTAGCAGCAGCAGAACCAGAACCTACCCCAAGTTTTTGCTCAGTGCGCACGGCGAACGTTGCCAATTTGCAATTGGTTTAACTAATAATTAAATCTGTTATTTTGCCAGCTAATTAAACCATTAAGTGTCCACTTTACAGTCCGATTAACTTCGGAGTTATAATTTAATTAATCGTTTAATTCAAAGACAACAAAAAATGCATTCACACGAGATGCCACAAAAGCTTCGAACGTAAACAGCTTCGATTTAAATGCAGCGCCGCAAGTTCCGCTCGTCGCGAATGCTGCAAGCGAACTGAATTCGTCTTCACGCAGTCGACGAGCGAAGGCCGAACCGCCAATCGGGAATCGGGTACCGGGAATTGGGAATCGGCTAACCGGGCACGAGCACACGAACACGCTGTTTCGTTAACATGGGCTGTTAACAGTGGAGCAAGCGCTATGTTAACAGCCTGAAAACAAACGAACTAATTTCAATGCTAAGTTTGAATCATTTTTGATTTACGTAAGAAATAAAGAATAAAGATAAAATTATAACTTTCATTATTATTCAAGAACTTGCAAAAACTTTAATGCAGAACTGCATTATTGCATTTAATGATGTTAAAACAAGGCCAAGAGGTAAGTATGGTAAGTATGGGCTACATTTAAGTACTTTCAGTGGATTTCTTTTCGCAAGAGCATTTAAACTCTATGGAGCAAGCAAAACAAACACACACACCCACCTAAAATTTTTGCCAACTGCTTAAAGTCTAGAAAAAGGTCGAAATTCTAGCTGAAATACCAGGCCAACAGAATCAGCAGCAGCATAACGTAAAATAAAATTTGAATTATTTTGCGGCATACTTTTAGGCATGCCAATTATTGTGCAAGAATAAAAATCATTTGAATTTACTGGCAAATCAACAGATTTGCATAAATCTTTATTTGTCGTTTAAATATATACGTTATTTATATTTTATAGTACACAAAGAAATTGACAATGCTGTAATACATGTAGTGTATATATATAATAAGTATAAATTCACAAGTCACATATAAGAATAATAAACGGTTATTATAGGGTATTTTGTAATACAGTTCAAAATACCCTGTACCCATAACATTCGTTCAAATACAATTTATTGTCATTGCTTTCGATAACCGCACTCGGGTGCAGAGATTTCATAGTGTGTCTAGTGTCTCAGCCCTAGGTAGTAGAAATGCCTGATCAGCGAATTATAAACGTTAAGTGTGTAAAGTGTATATAAGTACGCATAGTATATATAGCTATATATATGATAAGTAGGTAACTAAAATAAAGCGAGATTCTACAGGTATGTATATCTTTCGTCTATGCAGCGCTCTCTCTGGGTTTTCCCCCTTTCTCACTAGTTCTCTAGAGACCTGGCTTTGTTTTGTCCAAGCTGGCGGCGCTTGCTGTGCTATCCGCATCGGAGGACAAGGGACTGGGACTCCGGAAGCCAGACTCGGCGGGCAAGGGACTGGTGGGAGCGCTGCTTTCCAAACTTGGGATTGTATTAGTAGGAATCTCCTGAAATCAAAGACAGTTTAGTATTTAACCCAAAAGGGAGATCTGAATGGTTTACTAACCTCATCGGCTTCTGTTTTGGTAGTGACTGCCTCTGGGAAGCAGTCCTGGGGCGCATCCTTCTGCTTCTCGGCCCAGCTCTTGAGGTACTCGACCACATCGGAGTGATTGAAGTTCTCGGCCTCGTCACAGGGCAGATTGCCCCAGCGATCCTTGGGATTGTGCGGCACATGGCACTGTTCCAGCAGAAACTTGACGCACTCTAGATGACCCTCCGATGCAGCCAGATGCAGGGCGGTACGTCCATCATAATCGGCCAGCGTTATGTCCATGCCAGAGAGACGGTGACGACGTAGAGCAGTCACATCTCCGCTAGCGGCGGAGAAGAGCAGATTGACTATTGAAAGACCCTTGGTCTCATAGCGATGCTTGCGAGGATCCTTCTTGTTGGACAGATGCTTTAGGTTGTCGTAGCGATGGAAATTGAATTTGCTGACCAGTTCATCGCAAAACTGCAGACCTCGCACTGTGTTGCCCAGACTGTCCAGAGGCGGTGACCAGGCAAAGATGCCCATCACATTGGGAATGACCAGCATCATGCCACCACTGACTCCAGTCTTGGCCGGCAGACCGACCTTGAAGGCAAACTGGCCGGAGTAGTCGTAGGTGCCGCAGGAGTGCATGATGGAGAGCACATCTCGTATGACTTCCGGGCGAAAGACCTTCTCCTCAGTGGTGGGACAAATGCCACCGTTGGCCAGACTGGCGGCTATCACAGACATGGCTTCGCAGTTGGTCTCCATGGAGCAGCACTGGAAATAGTAATCCATCACCTCCTTCAGATTGGTGCGCTTCGGGAAGCACTTGTTCTCCCGCATATAGAAGCCCAGCGCGTAATTCCGATCAGCAGCCTCGCGCTCCGAAAGGAATACGGCGTTATTGAATCCAATGTACTCTCCGCCCGACAAGCGTTTGAACCAGCTCATTGTGTAGTCAAAGATCTCCGCGGAGGTCATGTCTGGCTTCACCAAGGCATTCATCAGGGAGCAGGTCAAAATGGCGCCAGCATTGATCATTGGATTGTGAGGTTTCTCTGAGGAAGGAAACGGATAAGAGATTAGTATGGAAAGGTAATCGCTGTGGAGTACGTGTTGCACTCACTGTTCTGATCCAACACAAGTTCGTTGAAGTTGCGACCACTGGGCTCTTGGCCCACAAACGAGTGCACCACCTTGGGACCCAGCTTCTCCAGGGCAATGGCATAGGTCAGGGGTTTGCTGCAACTCTGCAGGGTGAAGGGCTCGTCCACATCGCCAATAGAGAAGCGCTGACCGTCCACTGTGCAGACGCTCAGGCCCCAGAAGTTGGGATTGTAGCGGGCCAGCTGAGGAATGTAATCGGCCAGTTTGCCGGAGGTGTTTGCCTTGCAGTTGTTGAAGATCTCCTCAATTTCTTTGGTGAAACTGGAAAAGTCCGGGATGACGAACTGCTGACGGAATGCTTTGGCAATCAACACAATGTTGGGAGAAACAACGCTGGAGGGAGCAAGAGAAGTGAATTGATTAGACAAAGTATTTTGAGATATAAAGAAGCAACTTACGCCTTGAATGTCTCCCGATTCAGATGCTGTGTCTCCGCCGATGAGCCCGTCTCATAGTTGTTCAGCTTGTGCACCTTCTTAAGGTTGTCCATTAGCTCGCGCACCCGAGGATCGGAGCGACGAATGCCGGTGGTCTTCAGTCCGGCCAGGAACTTGCCCATGGAGATGAGTCCGGTCTCCTCGCTGGCGAACATGTCGAAGAGCACGTCCTCCGCATTGCGCTGTTCCTGCTCCCGATGGCTGCAAGCACAAAAAGAGGTAATTTCATGAGATGAGTTTGAAGTGCTACGATAATTGAAAAGGGGAACTTTTGGGGGTTTGAAGCGGTTTTTAGCATGCGTATGTGGAAAAAGCAAAGTCAAATACCAAAATACGAAAATACCAAAAAACAATACTTTAAATACTCCAAAATACAAAACACAAGAGAAGCCCATGAAAACGAGTTTAATGGTTTAAATGTGATAATTGATAACTAAAACTTATTTTGGATGAACTCGCAGCTAAAAATAAACTAAAACGATTTGAGTCACTTGATTCAGTCGGTTGCTGTGTGGAGGGTGTCTGTGTGTCAAATTGATCAAATCGATCACATCGATCAAATCTGATCAATCAAACGCTTTAATCAATTTCAATTGGGGGAGTTTGGAATCTATGAGCGAGGCACGACGAGGTACAGCACTACTTCAAACAAAAGGGGGTAAAAAGCATAAAACACCGAATTAAATCACCGAAATACTCACGGCCTTATCGAGTAGTGTCGTCGCTGATTTCTAAGGGAATAAAATATATAGTATATATAATAATTATATGTATAATTATTGATTAAATGCCAAATTACACATGGAAATGTGTCGCAATAAAACGAAACGCAATTTCAGAGTCATAAAATGTGTGTTGTTGTCTGTTGATGGGTGTGTCTGAGATTATATATCCTACTATTTATAGTTCCCACTAGATATATTAATCGCATGATCTAATTTTACCTGATTATAGCCGAAATGGTGCGAACTATTGTGCCACGACGATTTTGCAGGGAGATGCCCTCAATGATTTCCTCAATCATTGCGGCTGTCTCCGTGGTTTCCTGCTCTTTGCCACGCCTATAGTTCTCCTCTCGCTCCTTGGCGGCCTCCCCGTCCTCGCTCTGGCGTTTCAAGTCCTCAGTGAGCACCATCGCGTATACGTAATATTCTAAAACTGACTGCGACTCTGACTCCCTCAAATCAATTCAAATCGACTCGAATCAACTCAACGGTTGAAAGCTTAATGAAAATCAACGCTCAACCGACTCACATTTTATACATTATCCAAATGTGTGACTTTTTATGGCTATACACGGCAAGAGATAGCGATAGAGGGAAAGAGCGAGAGGGCAACAGTCTGGGAATGGGTTGGAAACTGTTGGGACTGAGACAGGGACTAGGAATGGGCGGAAAGGCGCTAATTTCTAAATCATGTTATTGCCAATAAAATAAATTAATTAACTTCCCATTCTATGCCATTTCGAGCGTGCAAACATCGCGAGGATTCGACCAGATATTTGCTCCATTATAATATTCATCCATCGGGTATCAGGTATTGTTTGTCTGGGCAAAGGTGCGATTTCGTAGATTGCACAGACTGACTGGCTGACTGAGTACTTTTATGGCCCCGCTCGACTGCTGCCCGGAGACAGCTGGCTATCGTAGTATACCCTGTAGCGGGGGTGTGCTAAGAGCTAAATGCAACAACACGAACTCATTTTATAACCAGGCCCCGCCTCTTACGCCCATCAATCGCAACACAAATATTTGCCAGCTAATTAAAGCAGGTAAAACTTCACAGATAAGTAGAACAGAGTGCACTGAAACGATGCTGCAAATTCCATTCAAAACACTTCACAAATTAAAAATTCATCGCTACTTTAAAAAGTAGTAAGTTTATAGCAGTCAGCTTTTGCCCGCCTTGTATCACTCTCACACAAATTCACTACACTGACACTGGGTATAAGCAGGGCGAGTGCACCCAATTTGACTTTGTGCTTCGATTTCCTTCCTTTTCTTTTGATTGCGTTCGATAAGACTTCGCGTCACGCGTCACGAGCCTACGAATTTATAGCAGTCAGCTATCAGAAGGGGCTCGTCTTGAGATAACCCGACAGTTTAGGGTCGCATGAGTCAGTGGAAACTTTTCTCCGCTGTCGCACTTTACCTGATGTATTTGGTAATCACTTTAATGAATGTCGATTTCTGGCTCTTGGTGCAAATGCCCGCGACCATTTCGGCAATGATTTCAGCATCAATCAAATCAGCATCGTCCTGCACCCGATCCGCCTTCAAGTTGGACTGGGCTTCTCTGGCCTCTTCCTCCTCCACTTTGGCTGCATTCTGCTTGACTAGCTGAATCAGCTCCTCCCCCGTCATGCCCTTCAGATCATCGAGGATCTTCTGGCGTATGCTGTCCTTGAACTCAGCAGCCTCCTCGGGCGTGTAGCCATCGAGGGGCAGCGGCGCCTTCTCGGTCGCGTACTGCAACAATCTCAGGCTGCGATCTCCCATTTTTCACTCTACTTTTCAAATAGGTTTTAATGGGCTCAAAGGTTTCTTTCAGTCGGAATTTTGCACAGTTCTGGGACGTCGAGTCCGCAGCCGTTGTCGATGCCGAAATGAAAGCCACATTGATGGGGCAACAGTTTTATAGTTGTCAGCACATGTAGCACAGCACAACGGCACCACTCATAAATACACTGACAAAAAATTACATGTTCTTCAATCTTACAACTCATGTGATCTCAAATTAATCAAGTAGTAAAGATGGTACCCTAAAAGAGCCCCTAGATTTGCTGAAGCAATCAATTTTATCAAGTAACTATCTTTCAAAACAGCTGAAATCACATTTTTATCAGTGTATCAATCAATCGATTCGTATCGAGTCGAGCGAATTGCGATTCTTCGTTTAATAAAAGTATGTTAATTTATTTTTATGCCCGAGATTGCCTTCAATTAACGCGTAAACGCGCGATGACGATCCCCATAAAAAAGTATTCGCATAGCAGTGAAAATAACCCATATAGACCACATAAACTAGGCGTACAGGGTAGCAAAAGTCTGGCGTCCTTGCCTAGGACAGCCAGACAAAACAGACAGCACAAAAACAAAAACAAATTTCATATTTTTCTTAATTTCTGGCATGCGTCCCAAAATTCTTAACAAAATTTTGCAAATGTGCAAGGCAAATATTTTTTGCATTTTAAATGTGAACAACAAGACTGCAATATTTCTTTTATTTATTTGAATATATACCGATTTCGCTAATTGAGCAAATCAACCTTAGCGATACCGGATCAGAGAAGTACTCAAACTCAAACTGATCCGACTTAAAAATAACATTGTCAACTTAAGCCGGTTCTATAAATGGATAAATTTGTTTGGATTGCAGTTGGAGCCCAGTACCGATTGCTTTGGAATCTATATACTATAAGTATTTGGAGCTGATATTTTCTAGATTATGTTTACTTTAGTCATTTGAGACACGTGGCATTCGGAAGTCGCGTGTGTTTTTTTACAGTAAGTAGGAGTTACGAGTGGGTGCAAAGTGGAAACTCAAATATTTTGTGAAATTTATTGTTAATTATTTGTGTATAACACTAGGAACAGAGGAATAGGATTGTATTTAGAGCGGAGGAATGTTATGCACTTAAAATGCTTTCCACATAACCAATTCATAAGTTTCCTAGTGTTATTCGATTATAGTTAAGGTTATAGTGCATTGCGGTTCATTCGTATTAGTGCGTACTAATTTATTGGTTAATTAACCGAAAAGACATAGAAATACATAAGATAACTTACGGTTTGGCATTTTCCTCAGTAGGTTTGGGACCGGAGCTGGGATCGTAAAAGGATAACTTCCGATTGGCAAAGACCAAATTCAATAGTGGCGGAGCGCGTAGTTTCTTCTGGAATGCGAGACAGAAAGTGTGAAGAATTCAGTTAATTTCTGAGCACGTTTCGAATAAAAGTATTACGACCAATTTAATTAATTGCATTTCACACGTACAAACATTTTAAACGATGCCAACTTCGATGTGACCACTTTCAGTATACAACGCAAAGTGAACTAACCAAAATTGGTAATAACTTATTTATATAGCTTATATACTCATTAATTATAGTCATTATCTTTTTCTTATTTACCTGTACAAGATTGATTACTATTCTTATATTACGCATAACTAAAACCGACAATATTTGTATCTTTCAATGCTGCTCTCTATTTAAAATAGCATATTTTTAAAAAAACAAATGCTAAGTTACTAAATTCCAGGCTTGCTGCAAGTTTGATGAAATTTAAATACGAACAGCTGTGAATCGTCCCACCGTCACCCTCACTCCATTGCCCTAGCTGTAAGTGTAGTTACTGCAAGAGAGCGCGCTCTGCTATTGGTGCACGCAGTTTAAGAGAGGAACATTGAGAGAGCAATGTCACGTGCAAGCACTAGTTTTCAAGTTTCTTTTCTTATCCTTCTTCCTTCGCATGGCTTGTAGCTGCATGCCCACGAGCTTACACTTGCAGAAAACCGTTTTAGATTTTAATTACTATAGAAATGCTTAGCAATCGGCATGGTAAAGTAGACCATCTTTTTGTTGTAGTGCATAAGCAAATATTTGCCCCTCTGTGTGTGTGTTAATTCAATCTGTGTGTTTGTATTGGCGAGCACTCTCTGCCGCAAGCAATTTTTGGCATTGCTGGATTATAATATTGATTAAATTAAATTAAATGGAATTGAAGTTCAGCCGTATCTCTTATCGAGGAAGCAAACCCGTTCTCGTGACCATATTGAATTACTTATTAATCTAATTTAGCGGGTTAAATAGATGGCGCTCCGGATAGGCGAAAGGGCAATGGGGTAATTGAACACCTGACGGAAAATATTGGATTACCGCTAGAGCTCCATGACATCACACGCACAGAGGGGGCGGAGGGGGAGATGGATCTGTTAATTCACAGCTTAAATAGGTGGGAGGGGATTTCGAGCTTGACGTCTTTTGGTCTAAAAGCTCAACACGTGTTATTTGCTTTGGGATGTTGGACGCAATGTGGAAACTCTCTTGGGTAAACAATATTAACTGAGGTCTTCAGTTTCCGTTTCTTTCATTCCGCATTACACTTGAAAGATTCAAAAATAAAATTTTAAGTTGAATTTATTGTTTTTTGAAGATTCTGTTGAATGACAGCTTTCACAAACGAAAGCAAAAGTATTTGCAAAATTTGACGCACGAAATGCAAATATACAATTGTTTTTTCAAAAAACCCAAAAATATCAAAATATGTTCACACACACACGTGCAGGTTTGCATGTTTGTGTGAGCGAACAAACACACATACAGACACTTTGTTGTTTTGCTCATTAGTGCATCTGTTTACATATTTCGGGTTTACTGCTCTCAACAATTTCACCAACTCTCCACAACATCTCTACAACAAATCAACAACAGCGCCCCCATGTGATCTCCAACTCTCATGCGTGCGTGTATACTTGCGCATGTGTGTGTGAGTGTGCGAGGGGCTTGTTTTAGTACCCAAAATTTTATCACACTCTCTCACACGCACACAAATTCGTACATACGAGTTGCTTAGTGAGCGTGTGTCTGTGTGAGTATATGCGTACCTAAGAACATTAAATTTTTTTCTTCCCTAGCAACGAACTCAAATGTGCAAAAACAAAAAGAAAAACGTATGACGCCAGGTGGTATATGTTAGCGATGGTTAACTGTGGGGATTATTTAACAATATGTTACGTATAAATATTAAATGATTTAAGAGTTATATAATCAATATTTATACATGTACTTTAGGCCACTGTCTTACTAATCAACGGACAAAAAGGGGAAAGAGTTACAATGTTGGCGCTTTAAAAGAACTTTTTAAAGTTTTTAATTATTTAATGTGTTAATAAAATTCAGACTAGCAAATTTCATACGATAGTTTCATCACTAGCAGAAATTCGCTAATTTCTTTGAGAGCAGAGCCGAAAAGAAACGTCTACACACTATGCACACACATATGTACATGTACAACTCTATATGTATGCCAAGTTTGGATGTACTCACACATGTATTCGTATTCGAATTGGATTTTGTGTTGACCAAATTCACGTTCGTCGTTGTCATTTCTTTTCTGTGACATTTTTCTCGTGACTTTGGCGTGTTTAGAATGGGTGTGCTAATATATGTATGAATCAGCTATATATATGTATGTACATATATACGTATATGTACAGGCGTGTTTAGTGTTGTACCGAATGGGGAATGGGTATCTCTAGCGACGGCCGAGCAGTGAATCCATTCACAAATCAATTTCAATGTCTCGGTCAATAATTCTTATCGCGGGATCTGGCGCTTATTTATGGCGGGTGCTATAAAAACCGCTGTAAGCATAAAGGAAATGACTTGTAATACCGCTAAACGGAGTATCAATCAGTCGCTTGCACCTTGCTCCCGACGACTAATTCATATAGACGTCAGATTTATTTACCCATACGATTTTGCAGTAGTCACGCTTTGACTAACCAGATGCAAACTCAGATAAGATAACGGTAAAGGTAACGCTATTATTTTATTCCTATTTTGGGGCACGTAATTTGTGGGAAGACTTAATTACACAGTTATCTAACGAAACTAAAAGCTAGCGTGAATGGTAGTATCTTTAGCCGATAAGAAGCCAGAAAATTCGCTCCATTCTGGCGAAATAAAACGCACATTTCGCCTTTAGTGCTATCTAGTAAACACATTCTTTATCTGGCCAACTTGTATTTGGTTTAAAATCGCAGAAAATGCGTCTGTTTTTATTTTTAGAATTCTAGAAAATTTATTTAGTTGTTGTGCCAAACCACATGCGATATAAAATTCTTAAATTTAATTCACATGTAAAAATCGATAATTTTATGATTCAAAATTCACGGGTAACGCAACACAGTGTGTCCCCAGGGAGGGGAAGTGTGTGGTGTGTGGGGAAGGGGAAGTCAGCTGTTATCTTGGCAGAGGGATAACTCCGAAACTCACCTCAGTGGCGATTTTCTGTCTAATCTGTTTGCCAGTGTGGCCGAATTTGTTGCGCTTCAGGAGATCTTCCTCGCTGTAGACATCTATTTGGTTTGTGTTGGTATTGGTGTTGGAATTTGCATCGTCTAGATTCAAATTTGTTGCTGTCGCCTTCTCGCGTCGCAGCAGCAGCACTCGACGAGAGTTTCCAGTTTGCAGCAAACGTAGATTAAGACTTGCAAGCGTTGGAACACCTTTAAACATTATCACTAGTCACAAGTCACGCTTCACAAATCACTGCTTTATTTATCTCAATTTTCTTTTGACTGCGTTACTCCGCTTTCTCAAATGCACACACGCTAAATGAAACTGTTAAACTTTGTTATGTATATCTTTGGGGCGTGCTCACGTTTCTGCGCTTCTTTTTCTGCACATGCGTTCTCTTTGACAACTCAAAAGCTACTGACACCGACTGGACCGACGACCAAGCAAATGTAGTGCCAAACTCATAATCTGCTCACCGCACCGGTTACGTCGGCAGCGGCAGCAAATCCGACCGCGACGCCGACGTTAGCATTGTTATTACCAACAACAACAAGAACAGAAACTTCTGCCGCCGTCGCCGCCTCTGCTGCTGCTGAGACTTCTTTTCGTTTCTCGTGGCAATGTTTTACTTGTGAGTAAGCAAAGCGGCCTGCCGGCAACGGTGCCAGTGTTGCCATACTTTGCACTGCCAAAAAAACTGGAGCAGCAGAACACTAGCAAATTGGCTGCAAAGAACTTGAAGTGTTATATGTACTATAAAATAAATGAAATAGATTTGGGCATAATAATTAATATTTTAACGATTGAACTTTAAATAATTACCTTTAACTCGAATTAAAGTAAATCTCCTACCACACTTGTGCAGAAGAAAAGGCCAGTTTCGACAAGCAAACAGCGACAGCACTGAACAAATGGAAGTGCGAAACTTGGTGAGCAAAAGAGAGCGATAAGACCGTATGCTTAGCGTGGGAGTGCTTCTTCCAACTGTGCTCGCTCTCTTCCTCGTAGCTCTCTCACTTCGTTGGGGGCTCGTCTCAGCTGTGACGTCACTTCTTGCACTCACGCACACGCACACTAATGTACTCTTTACTCCAGAACGAAATTGTGTACCACTCGTGAGAATTCTGCCGGCTTCGCTGCCGCAGCCACACACACACAGATCGTTTACTGCGTTTCTTATGCTCTTTTCTCTCTTGTTGACCGTGAACAGTATGAATAATTGGCCATTTCTTTTACCGAAGGTCACTGTAGAATCTTTGATGGTATGTGTGAGAGTTTTACAAACTATTTAATGGTATGTGTACATGTGTGGACACCGTTGCTTTACTCTTTAAATCTTTATTCAAAATCATTTAACTCTCTTACAAAAAATTCAGTTTAAAACACTCGCGTACTCACGTTGCCGTTTCAGACTGAGGGATCACGCCTAAAAGAGCGGACATAAGCTGCAGGTAATCCTCCTCGACAAGCTGCACCTGGGACAGCTCACAGTAGCCCGTGTCTGTGCTAGCGGGGAAGTACTGTACCTCTATGGGCTCCAGCTCATCCGCAGAGCTCTGTGCGCCGTAGATACGTTTACGGGTATCCATTGCTCCTCGTGGAGTTTCCCCAATGTCCATGCTGGCAATTCCCTGCGGCGTCGAGGCCTGCATTTTGTTTTGAACACCCTGCGGTGCAGCAATGGGACTTAGGAGGCTAGTCATCTCGAATTGGGAGGAACTTGATTGACTTGGAGCCTGCAACTGCTGCTGTTGCTGCTGAAGGTGGAGACGCCTCACGACATTCACGCGCAGCTCATTGGCGTTTGAGCTGCTGCGTCGCGTTACTTGGGTGCTCACTGTGGTGGGACTGCCATTACTACTACTACTGGTTGTGGCGCCATCTGTTGCCTGTAGTTTGAGCAGTCCGTGCTTGCGGCGCACCCACTGACACCGCGAGTCTCGATAGTCCACGATGACCTTGCGACGCACAAAATCATGGAAACTGAGCAGCTCACTGCTTATGTCCCGCCTAACGATCTGCTTCCAACGCGGCTCCAACTCCTGGGATCTTATTACGTACATGCTCTGCGAGGCCACCAGCATCAGCAGATGCTCCAGTGCCACCAGACACAGCTGGCCATCGAGATGAGCCAACAGCTCATTGGAGGCACACGTCGCCGAGGAGATCGAGTTGGTGGACAGCGATTTGGTGAAGGTGCCACGCTGGCCTGGACTCACCGTGGTCATGTTAGCCTCTGTTCCTGCGATTCCTGCAGAGGCACAGCTGGTGTCAGCCTGTTGCACACTGGACAGCACGTTCAGTGGCACCTCGTTAAATCCATGATTTTGCTATAGATTAGGAAACACTAGTTAATACTAGGGAATAAGGAGTAGTAAGGACTAGCACCTACCATATTGAGCGCCTTTACGTAGATGCTGACCATGTTGAGCACCATGCCAAAGGTGAGCGTTACGTTGCCCTCGTTGAGCTTTGGAGCCCCAAACTTGACGTCCAAAATGGGCTGCCATTTGTGGGGCTCGTAGTAACTGGAGCAGAGCAGGTCCATCACATCGGGCGTAAACTTCTGCAGGGCCTTCACACAGTGGATGATTATGTCTGTAAGACTGAGATATAGGTATAGGTTAGTATAGGTATAAGCATGGATTGAGTCATCTTACTCGTTGCAGGCGCTGATGACGTCATCGCCAATGGTTATAGTCTCGACGTTGCGCAGAATTTCCAGCTGGGAGCGGCGACCGGCGAGCAGACACTTCAGATTGCGCTGCTGATGGAACATGGAGGTGGTGTGGCACATTAGACCTTGGACAGCGTTCTAGAAATAAGAAATAGGACAAAGCTATAGACACTACGATGCAGAATGGACATGCAGGGTCTAAAAAGTCGTGGAATACACACCATTATGTTGTAGAGCGATGACGGGTGATCCTGTGCCCACTCCTTGTGGTGCTCTGCGAGACTGGCTACCAGGGAAATGGTTGACTTGATCAGCTGCATGGCAGCCGGCTCCAGTGACTGCTTGCCCAGCAGCAGGGAGTCCACAAGGTAGACTTCGTGAATGCCCACGAACTGCAGGGTCTCCTCGAGGAAACACTTCTTGTGCTTGTCGTAGATGATGTTGACCAGTTCAATGCCACGGGCGTAGATGGGCCACCACTGCTCCATAGTCCAGACATCGCTGGTGCTTACACTCTTGCTGAACTCCAATTTGCCCTGAAGCAGCTCACGTGGTGGGAGCATCTTTAGCCAGAGGTGCTCACCCACATCGCAGTGCAGGAACTCGACGGAGCAGTTGCTCTTGGCGAAAACGATGAGTACGTCCAGGAGCTGCTGCGTCAGCTGGCGTTTGCCGTGCCGTGGAAGCGTGTAGGAGATGCAGCGCAGCAGACGCTGGAAGAGACGCACGGAGACAAAGGGCAGATCCCAGTTACCAGGTCCATCCTGATGGAATATGTTGGCCACGGCTTTGAGCAGATTCAGGCAGAGAATTAGGGAGTTTGAGGAGTTCTCTTCGTTTGTGGGCTGTGCCTGGCCCTGCTCCAGATTCACTGACTTCTCCATGCTCTGGAGCTCAGTGCAGATGATGCTCACGACGGAGTTGAGGAAACGCAGAGCAATCGATGAATCCCTGATCAGCAAATTCGTATAGAGATGCGCACACTTGGTGATGATGGCCAAACAAGCCTCCTTCGCCCGCACATGGAGATCCCCGTAGCAGGAGCAGATGCGATTCATTAGTTGCAGCAGTTGATTCATCAGCTGCAGTTCCTCCTCCCCGTTGCTGGTGTAGGTGTGCTTAAATCTCAGTAGCAGAAAGATGTACAGCTCGGCCAGCATGAGAAAGGGACGCATGTCGTCCAAGTAGTGTGCTCGATCTACCAGCACCGTGAGACACTTCTCCGCCAGCAGCTTGAACTGAGCATCCGGAATGGCAATGAAGTTCGGCTGCTTCTTGAGGAGTATGATAATCAAGTCCTTGAACGACTGCAGGCAACAAATCCAATCGGGCATCTCCTCGCTGGGCTTGGCCGGCACCTTGGGCATGTCGAAGACATAGTTCAGCCACTGCTGGAAGTAATCGCGCTCGAAGAATCGCTTGAGCACCTCCCGAAGCTCCGCGTTCTGGTTCTTGGCAGTGCTGTAGGCTTCGATGGACACGATGTTGATCAGTTGGGTGTAGACGCGCACCTGGAAGGTCGGAATCAGTAACTGAGCTTAGGGGGGAACAAGGGGAAGTGGCTGCGTTACCTGTGGCTGCGCTGTAGGCACACTAAAGAGTGGACTGCAGAGCTTGGTCCAGAAACGTGGCTGCTTGAGCAGCTCACCCACCAGCATCTGGAGATTGTGCTTCCACAGCGAGTGGAAAATGTTCATGATCTTGCTGGGCAACATCTGTTGAATGGTCAGAGGCTCAGCCTCCAGAGCGTCTAGGAACTCCTTCATGTAGGTGACAATGCTGTCTCCTATGCTGGGAGTGCACTCCTTACCAAAGGCAAAGAACGAACGCTTATCGTGTCCATAGTCGACCTTGAAGAAGGCCTCAGTCACACCCGGTTGCTTGGCAATACACGCCTCCACCAGCTCCAGTATCGCAATCTTAACCGAGTCACTCTCCAGCTCATCAGGCAGCTTCTGCATGAACGTCAGACGGATCTGATCCGCCTCCATGTCCAGGCATGCTAGCAGAGACATGTTGAACTCCAGCGCAATCCGCTTGAGCAGACGACACGAGACAATGGGTAACCAGCGATCGAATATGTTGCTCATGTAACTACACACAGTGGGGATGATGCGGAGCGTGTCGCGTTGCTTGGGCTGCGTGTAGATCAGAGCCTCCAGTGGGGACAGTGTGTCCGCGCTGTAGACGTGGCTCTTCAGTGAGAGCAACTGCATCAGTATGCGCATCGAGAGACGCACCAGTATCATGAGTCCATGTGGCTGCTGCTGCATCCAGTTAGTCTCCAGCTCCATGGTGTACTGCACAAAGGCGTTGCCCACGCCCACAAATCTAAGAAAGAATTTGAATTGAGAACAGGGTCCACAAGTACAGGGTCTAAACATACCTAAGCAGAATCAAGCCGTTGTCCAGATTGAGCAGCGTGTAGATACACACATTGAGTAACAGCTGGCTCTGCTCACAGTTGGAGGAGGCACTGCCTCCGAGCATGTCGAAGAGGTCACAGATGAAGCTGAGTACCTCGAAGTAGATTTTGTTCTTCTGTAACTGCGAGCGGAAGTGCCAGGTGTGCAGGTGGGGGAAGACATCGCGGAGCAGGAAGATGAGACCTGGTAGCTCCACTTGGAGGTAGCGTTTCCGCTTCAGTTTGGTGTAGGTGCGCAGGAATCCAAGGTAGGCCAGCAGGAACTCATAGCGCTCCTGTTTCTTCTCCACATTGTCGATCACAGAGCCCAGGAAACGGGATTCGAAGCAAACGGCGCTGGCATAGAGCTTGAAATCCTTCAGAGACTCGTTGCTAATCGTGGGCAGAATGTCCAGATTGCTGACACGTCGAAAGATCTCCTCGTCAACCAGCGGGAGCAAAGCAGTGCAGACATTGAGGCAACTGGAGAGCAGACCCACCGGTGGACACTGCACACCCTTGAACTTACTAATCAAATCCACACACATCTCGGTGGGATGCACCATCTCTGCACTGATGTCATCGATGGACTTGGTGCGTTGCACCGCCAGCACCAAATACTTGAGACCCGCCTCCACGCGTTGTATGCGCTCATTGGAGTCAAAGTCTCCGTGGAGCTGGGCCTTCTCGAGCAGCAGACAGTTAATCTCATGATGCAGAGCGTTAAAGAAGTTCACCTGGCAGCGGAAGTGCATGTAGTAGCCATTGGGATGCTGCACAGCTGTACAGCCAGTGCCCACGGGCATCACATAATCGATGCGTGGAAAGGGTTTCACTACAGCGCTGAGCTCGTACTCATCCGATCCCAGCTCCTGGAGCTGCTGCTGTCGCTCATCGTAGAGCAGGGCCAGCATGGGCAATGCCTCCAGCTGGCTTTTGACCTGTTGGAAGAGGATAATAACAATTTAGTAAGCTAGAAGAGCGTCTGCTGGGACATAGTTTACATAGTTTCCCTGTCCTGCTTTGGTGAGCGCCTGTGCCAGCTTGGCCAGGTTGACGAACTGCAGTGGAAAGTTCTCCAAGAGTGTGTTGTACAACGAACGGACACCAGCATCTGCAGAGCAAGAAAGGAATCATTAACGGATTGAAAAACTACTGATATCTTCAAGTCTCTAACCTTCGGAGCTGCAGAATTCCTTAGCCAACTGTGGCCAGGAGAGCAGTTCACAGAGCAGCTCGTAGATGCCTTCGTGGCGCGCACAGCTGCCGTCACCATCGAACAGCTCACACAGGTGGCACAACTGATTGTAGATGGTCTTCCTGACAAGCCGGGACAGCAGACTGTCGTCAGCGAACATGGGATGTGTGATCATCGCATGGAGCTGCACAAAACATTTGAGTTCTACCGCACGTTTGCCCAACTGGCGACAGCGCAGCAGACTGCTAGCATCCTCAGCATCGTTGGTGCCACGCAGACGCAGTAGCATCCAAACCAGGAGCAGTGGGCCATGCTCTGGCCTATGATGCATGCTGGCTATCTGCAGATGCAGTTCCTCGATGAGCTGCTCTATGAGTTGGGCGTGCTGCTTGGGTCGCTCGAAGTCCAGGCACTTGAGCAGCAGCATAAGCTCCGAGTATATTAGATTCTTGATCAGTTCCTGGTGATACAGATTACTGCCTTCGTTCAGATAGTTTTGCATGCGTCCAAAGGAGTGTTGTTTGATGATGCCAAATATTCGCTTAATGTGCACCAGATCCATTGGCAGGTGTTCGCTGATTAGCAACAGTATGTGCAGTACTTCATTCGTTTCCCGCGCATTTCGCTCCGACCAACTGATCAATCTGTCTGGGGAATGAAAGCATTCTCCTGCCAGCAGCTTCCTCGGCGGCAGCTCGTTGATCAGACTGTCCAGCTGATTCAGATAGGAGTCGAGCAGGCGTGGCAATGTTATCTTGTCCACTACAACGCGGTACTCATTGTGGTACGGGTGATTGGGCACATTGTAGAAGACAAGCATGTTCTTCACGATCTTCAGCACAATCATGCGCTCCAGGGAGTAGTAATGCCGTATGTCCTCCAGTAACTTGCTCATATTCGTCTCGGTGGAGATTA
The DNA here is from genome assembly GCA_018152125.1 of Drosophila dunni. Classification (NCBI taxonomy): domain Eukaryota; kingdom Metazoa; phylum Arthropoda; class Insecta; order Diptera; family Drosophilidae; genus Drosophila; species Drosophila dunni. The sequence continues at coordinate 21,228,241 of JAECXC010000339.1, read as the reverse complement.
GCTGGGTGAGTAGGCTGGCAGATCCACGATACTCTTTTGTCAGATAGTAGCAGAGTATCTCCCAGCATTGAGCCGACTCCAGATTGAGAACCTCCTGGAGACGCTCAGTGAAAGGCAACAGTTTCTCCTGTTTCTTCTCCTTGAGCAGCATGGACAGCTGTACGTTAGAGGCGCTCTTGGGCTTGAACTGCAGCACGCCAGCCTGCAGCTCGGAGCACACGTCCAGCAGCTCTTTTTTCACTGTGTCCTGAGGAGTCTCATAGTGAATGCCCGAGACCATTTGCCACAGACGCTTCCAATCGTAGCTGAAAACGATGGAAACTCAAGTTAGACTTGCATTCAAACACTTGGCACTTGTTACTCACATGACACACTTTTCGATGGCAGGCATTTTAGTTCAACTGAACAATTAATACAAAATTTGTGTGGAAAATAAAATTACAACTAACAAGTTTTTACACGCGCAATTTCGATGCATTGTGGGCTGCCAACTCGTTTAATTTAGCCGGCAATGCGGCAGACGTCTGGCAACGCTATTCAACAGCTGGCAACGCTGTTCATCAGCTGGCCACGATACCTAACTTGTGGCAACGCTTTTCGAACTCTCCAAGACGTGAATTCCGTTAGCGCAGTGCTGCCAGACGCCATTTAGTTCCTTTCAAATGCGCATAATACGAAGAATAGCTTTTTACGTTTTAAAATCCCTCATTCAATTACTTCTACAGTAAGTAATAACGTCAAATTATCAGATTTATTTTTTCATGTTTTTCTCCAATATAGATACCACAAAGAAGATACCCCTATCAAACCAGATTTACCGAAAAAGCGTTAAAAAAGAAATTTGTAAATTTAAAGTATTTTATAAAAATATATGTTTAGTCTAGCCTAATCATAGTTAAGATTGAAATCATCTTTTGATTACAAGGGTAGTTGTTGCTGCAGACCTAAGAATAATTTCCATAGTGCGCAGATGCTAACCCCCCCACGCCACCTCAACCACACGGTCCCCTTCTACCCACAAGCACAACCATCACAGCTTGTTCTAGATACTTCACTATGGACTAGCCGCCTTGCATTCACAGCTTCTCGCAGATCTGAGTCCAGAGAGCCAACAGCATCTGTGTGCTAAACGAGAGAGAGAGAGAGAGTTTTTAAGTACTGAGAGCGCGTACGCAATTCTGCTCTCCTGCCTGGAAGCTGCAGCGAGTGCGAGTACGAGCAAAATATCCTCGTTAGTAACAGAAAACTATTGAACGCAGCAGGTCTAGGTTAGACGCTGGCCGTCAAACTTATAATAAATTAATACAGCAGCTTAGCAACTCTTGAAAATGTCACAGATTATACTAAATGGAGCAACAGCGACTAATAACAGCATAGAGGAAATCGAACGTAAGTCTAAAAACTCAAATAACTACAACTAATTGGTATGCATATTAAGTTATAGTAACTAAGCTGGTGAAAATTTGTGTATGTGCGTGGGGGAGGAGCGGGGCTGCGGCAGCGGCTGCGACTGAGGCTGACACTGCCGCTATATGATTATGCAGCAGCCGCAGTAACAGCAGCAGCGCTAGCATCCTTGCAGCTGCGGGCGGTGACTAGGCTGTGTGCTGATGGGTGGTGGGTGGTAAGCCAATAACTTCCAAAGAGAGAGAGCGTGTAGAGTGGAGAGAAGGAGAGCGCACTAAGAGCGCTCATTTAAATGTCATGGGTCAAGAGAGCATTTTCACTACTCTCTTATGGGCACACTATAGACAAGCAACAAGTGTAAGCAGACTTAATGTGTGGGAAAGTTATACTATGCAGTGCGAGCGAGATAGAGCGCGAGTTTTTGGCAGGCTAGCTTACTGTTGCTTAGAGATGGACTTAAAGCACAAGCGCACGTTAAGCTTTAAAAAAGTCAATAAAGAAGACATAAAATATTGTAATTTATAGCAAGTATTAATGAGTTTATCTTTATCTAGCCTATCAGATAAGTGACGATGAACTTGATGATTTGGACGATGACTGCTTGCTGGAGGAGGCAGAGCTGCCTGGGGGCGTAAACAGCATTGGACGCGGTCCTTACGAACGCGCCTGGACAACGGAGGCGACAAGGGCGCTCATCCACATACGTGGTCCCATGGAGGGCAGCTTCACCGAGGGCAGGCAGAAGAGGACGGCACTGTGGCTACACTGCACACGGCAGCTCCAGCGTCTGGGATTCCGTTACAGTGCTGCCAAGGTGCAGAAGAAGTGGCACAACATCCTTATCACCTACAACAAGAATCTGAACAAGAAATATGTCTCGGGCTATGTCCACTGGGAGTTCTTCGAGGAGATGTTCAAGTACTTGCAGGGCAAGAAGGCGGACTTTGATATGCAACCCGTGACGTCACAGCAACAGCAGCAACAACAGCTGCAGGTGCAACCACAGGCACAGCAGCAGCAACCACAACAGCAGCCACAACAACCACAATTGGAACTCAATCCATACCCGAAGAAGCCAGTAACGCCACAAGCGCCTCTAGAGGATCAACCCTACATAACACCGGTCGACCAGGTATTGCTGCAGCCACAGGTGCAACTGGACAGCAAGTCCAACGACGAGTTCGACGAGGACAGCAACAGTCTGTCCACGGAGGTACGTCAGCCCAAGCTCGAGTACGACGCAGATCAGACTGGTAGCACCTCACAGGAGCAGCACATGGACAGCAATCAGCTGACCCTTGCTCCCAATCCTGGAAAATTGTATGACCAATCGCACTCCCAGTCGGAGTCGGACCCTGCCTGGTGGCGGGACTACTTTGATCGCAAACTCGACGTGGAGCGGGAGAAGATGGAACTGCAACGTAGTTTGCAGCGAGAACAGGTGCAAATCCAGAAGATGTCCTTGGTCCAGCAGGAACGTATTGAGCGCATGAAAATCGATGCCATCAACAGCTTGACAGCCACTCTGCAGAAGCTTGTCGAGGCCAAGTGCCGACGCGCCTAGAAGTAATCTTCCTTCTTCATCCTTTGTCCTCAAATCCCTTCAGTTACCTCTAAAATATTAATGGAAACCCAATTCAGTATTTCTGAGTCTAATCAACTATTCCCTATCCTTTTCCTTAAGCCTTTCCAAGACTCCACAATCTCCCTTGAAATCCTTAGAAAATTCATTCATAAAGCCCTTTCCCACTGGTCCCTTCAAATCCTATTTACCCACGATGTAGCTGAGCGATAGCCCTTCCAGTATTGCCTAGAAACCCTCCAAGTCCTCCTAGTATTACTTAGGATCCCTCCAAGTCTAAATATTTAAATGTAATCAGTGTTTATGTGTAAATACAATTTAGGCCACTTCATGAGAAGCAATCAAGGAGCAATTCCAGGAGTATATCCATGGAGCTCCTTCATCAAATTGATTTATTTCTTTATTTCCGGGTACACTTTTGTCTAACGCTCCCAGTCCACCTCGAAAATGGTGGCTATGGAGGTTCTATCGGGGCTAGGCTTCTGCAGGCCGTAGCTAAGCCGCCAGAGATCCGTGGAGAAGACCAGACACTCGCCGGCGGAGAGGCGTAGGCCGAGATTGGGACAGCGTTGCTGATCGCAGGGTTTCTTGGGACGCAGACGCAGCTCAAAGTGTCCGCTTAGTTGTTGCACAAGGATCAGGCCACGCACATAGATCTCCTCCTGGGGACGTGGCATATTATTGACCATTAGCAACCAGCTGGAGTAGTAGGGCTCCAGGTGCTGGGGATAGTAGTAGGGCTTCGAATTGTACCTTCTGGAGGCCTTGACACTTTTCGTCTCACAATTTCGGAACTGGAGTTGCCAGGGGAACGAAGAATCCAAGTCCCGTATCTTCTCCAATGCCACGCCCATGTTGAAGAGGTGGCGCAGCAGCAGATTGGTGGACACATCGCAGGGTTTGCTAGACAGCAGCTGTGGACCAGACTTGTCCAGCATGCGCTGTAGCAGACTCTGCAGGTCTAAATCCAGATGACAGTCGGTGACGATGACGGGTAGTCCACGTTCCAGGTACTCCGTTTCAAGCCAAGAGTAGCTCACATTGGAGGCAGTGGGCATAGAGTCTGTCCAGAAGGTGATGAAGTTCTTAAAGAGACTAGGAAGGTAATAACTACTCACCCAGAGATTCGCACAGTCCGCAATTCTCCCAAAGTGTCTCGTGCCTGCCCAGCGCCTTGGGCTCCTCGACAGACTTTCCCGACTCTGCCCGCTGAATCAAACATCTGTTGTTGTAGTAGTGCGTCCAGTCCCAGTAGGGCAGTACCTGGATCAGCACCAGTCGCCCCACTGCACTGGCTGTCCAGGCACAAGTGTCGCAGTAAATCCACAACAGATAAGCCACCAAAATGGGCAGAAAGCACCAGAGTATCCACCACTTGAGCTTTTCTTTTCGGTAGTGCCAGACCAGAGGTTGGCAGATGTACCTCATTTGCTCATGGGTGAACTGCTGTTTCCTGCAATCCTCTACAAAATCGCGCAGTTCCTGCTCCGCTCGCTCCAATTCCACGTTCATGTCGGCAGCTGTTCTGAAACTGATTGAAAATCAGGCAAAGCCAGCAGCTAACTGGTCTAAACTGCTCGACACATGCGCCCAATTGGCAATTTTCCTCTAGGAAAATCTAATTTTCTATTTCACTGCGCTTTCAGGCGTGCGAATTTGCCGATAAGCAGCACAAAGGACAAATGATTCCGAGAGGGAAAACCGCTTTAAATTGTGAGGAAATTGAAAACGGTTTAAGTAGCAGCAGAGAACGGTGGAGTAGACACGACTCTAGAGTACCCAGTGTGCAGCTGGGTGCCAAATTTGCTGCTCTTAGCATCCCCCAGTCCTCTAAACAGTCTGAGGAAATGTTGAGTGATCCTACTACTTCACAACCCAAACTGCGACGTAGGTTACATAAATTTAGTAACACCTTCGATCTACTTTTTACGAATGATCTGAGCTGAACTAAACTTCAACTCTACAGGATTTATTTATTTTTCAAGACAGGATAACTTCTTTTCCCTGCCTGAATTTTGAGGTAATTTTGCATAGTTTTAAAGCACCGAAATCAATTTCAATTCTCGTCGCTCGAGGGACGACGGTGTGGAGGTTTGCAGGTCTTAAAATACTCGCGAACATCGTTGCATTCCTGGCTGTCGTTCCAGACGGAAGCTGGGCAGTTCTTGAGCACCTTCCAGTAGGCACAGCCCATGAGGAAGGTGGGCTTCATGGGGCAGTCGGGAACACCGGGAGGAGGAGAGGGACGTGGCGGACGCTTGCCCTTCTTATCCTTGAACTCATCTGATTTGGCGGCACAGCTGGTGAAGGCATCGCTGGCCAAGGTCTGCAGCTCAGCATTGCCCTTGTACACCACCTGGAGGTAATCCTTCAGCTTCTGTTCATTCAACTTGTTGTCCTCGAAGATGCCAGTCTCATTGAAGACGCATGACATGAAGCACTAAAGAAGCATTTTGAGTACTAACTCAGTGGGAGTTTAAGGAAGAACTTACTGGAGGTGCTAGATGGTGGTGGTGGTGATGATGATGACGACGCCTTCCCTCGCTGCTCTGCTCATCGGACATGCTGGCGGTAGGAGGAGGAGGAGGAGACGGTAGGGTAACGTTGTACTCCTGACACTTTTCCTTGATTTCTGGCGTCAGAAACTCCGGCAATGGACAACAGATCTTGGGATCCATGAACTTGGGCTTCTTGCTGCAATCCACATCCGCTTGGGCCACGCTCTAATTGGGTATTACTGCGCATTACAACCATCCGGCAATCCAACATTCAACACACATACCAAACAGAGCCCCACGATGATCAGAATTTGCTCAGATTTCGATAACATTTTTCCGGTTTGCGCTCTAAACCGATTCCCAGTGGAACTATGACTGATCATCGACTCCACTGAGCTTCCGTTTTATAGCGATCTACGATTGTGGGTGTAGTTAGGTGTTCAGCACACACGCTTAATTATTTACATTAGCGGTGAGCACAAATAAATTATCGTTTTCAGACCCTGTACTCAGTTGGTGGGTGGGAGTATATTAGGCTTACTTCAAAACGCCAAAACTGGGAAGCCACTGTAGGTATTTTAAGAAAAATCGGTATGAGGTGTTATATTTTATAGCTCCATAAATCGAACTACTATATAATATAGCTCCTATAATAATGAAACTTTATACATACTATAATAATAGAGAACGCGGTCTGAAAAAAGCTGATTGTTACCCAAAATATCTCATAGCTAATAAAACAGTTAACTTTAAAAAATCTACAGGGTCTTTTACAGTCGGCTCCCCACACCTGCAATTTTTTTCCACCTTCTAAATTATATTTTTGTACTCCGTAATTAGTTTGCAAAATTATTTCAATTGACATTCGCATTGCTTTTTTGCAGATTCTCTCGAATGATTAAAAAAGTAGTTTTTTGATTCACCGAAAACTCGAATCGGCTAATCAATTTGAATTATTAAAAACACAATTAGGTTTTTTACCTCAATTTGCGGTGAACCACAGCACAAATTAGCGTTTATGTGCTTGAAATGAAGCAAGGGCAGTTTGTGGACCCTGTAGAAGGTCAAAAAAAGTGTTTACCATTTCAAATTGTACAAGTGCAGAGTATTTAATAGAAGGCAGCCCTACTAAAGACATTATTTGGTTCACTCTACGAATTCGGCTTGCAATTACTTAGCCAAGTTAATAGTATATGGCCCATAGAGGTGTAAAGGGAGCATGACTAATGAGTAAACAAATTAAATTGAACAATTTTGGAAAGTTCCCCATAGAAAAATGTTGGTCATTTCGCAAAAGAGTCAACTCACTTTGTGTTTAAAATAGTTAAGTATAGTATATGGAACATAGATTATATAGTATATATAAATATATATTTGCCTTTGCTACTATAATTTGGTAACTCTAAAAAATTACATTAACTGAATATAAACTAAATAACAAATTAATACAGTGCCAATTGTGCATAATTCTGTTTTTTGGGGTGTAACCGACTCATTTGCCAATCACTTCCTTCACTGCGGCTTTAACGCTGGGGTACTGGAACTGAAAGCCCGAGGAGAGAGTTCTCTTGGGCTCTATCTTGGCCCCGGCCAGAACGAGAGCAGCGCGCTCATCGCCGAAGATGGCCCTGACCACAAACTCGGGCACAGGGAACAGGCACGGACGGTTCATGGAGGAAGCAAAGATCTGCAGAGAGCGAGAGAGTGTTGATACAGAATTCTAGGCACAGAGTATAGTCAAGCCTTAGCTCTACTTACCTGAGAGAATCCTTTGTTGGTGATTATTTCAGGTGCGACGCCGTTATAGGCCCCTGTTAGCTTCTTCTCCATGATGTACTGAATGAGACTGCAGAGATCGTGCATATGAATCCAGGGCATTATCTGCTCACCAGTGCCCATAGGACCGCCAAGGCCCAGCTTGAAAGGCAGCCAAATTCCCTTGATTAGGCCTCCATGGCGACCCACAACGGCGCCAGTGCGCACTATGGCCTAAAAGCAAGCAGATCTGTTAAATAAGTATTCCAAGTGTTTGGACTACACTTACAGTCTTGCAGGACTGCTCGGAGTTTGGCTCCCCGCGAGCAGCTTCCTCCCAGGCAAGGCAGAGGCGGGACATGTAGTCGTAGTTCTCTCCCGAGTCCTCCTCGGTGTACACCTTTGTCGGCGAGGGACGATAGAGGCTCACGCCGCAGAGATTAACATACGAATTGACATGTGGCGCTGCTTGGATAGCATTGGCCAGCGTCTTGGCCGAGTTGACGCGAGAGTTCCAGACATTCTGCTTGAATCCAGGTGTCCAGCGTCTGGTCGGATCAAGTACATTCTGCCCGGTGGCGTTTACCACAGAGGAAACACCGTTTGGTATGCCATTCTTTTCGATTTCGTGCCAAGTGATGCGTTTGGTGCCAGGCATACGCGAAACAACCGTTACTTCATAGCCTTTGGTGGCCAAGTGCTTGGCCAGGTGACTACCGATGAATCCAGTGCCGCCGCCTACCAGCGAGAATCGCCATTAAGTCAGTGGTGGTGCGACCATTTTTAAACGTACCTATTAAAGTGTGCTTTGACATTTAGCACGATTTAATTATGTATTGACCACAAATTTATATGAATTTGTTTTATAAGCCTTTAGTCTGCTTCTTATCTACTTACAGGTCTGCCAACTTGATAGAAAGCAACAAGTTTTTGCAGTCTGGCAACACCACTTTAAATTTGTTTGTAATGTTAGGAAATTTGCAACACTGCTTACGAAATTCAAATATTGCGCGGCAAACACAACAGCTGGCATTAATAAATAACCAACCGAATAGTCAACTTGGTCAACTTAGGTCGTAAAACTTTGGTAAGTGCAGGGAGCAAATTGAACTTGTCAACGCGAAGTGGCTTTTAAATTTGCGATAAGCCAGAGAACTAAATGCATGCATTAAACAGAAATTTGCTGCGCTCTTATCTCATTGCGTTGCCACATGGGTTGCAGTAAAAGTGTCTCGCTTTCTTCACACACTCTCACACACACTTGCACGCACAGCTAATGGCCACCAGCGATGACTGTGAGTGCATGTGGGAAAGGGATGGGGAAACGAAGGAGGAGCCAAGTTCAAGTGCAACAGACATCATCCTTGTTGTTGTTGCTGTGTTTCTGCGGTGTTTTGTTTTCGGAGCAAGTCATTGGAAACTCATTTGCATACACATTGCCAGTATTAAGTCGATGCCAGCAGGCAAAGGGTCGTTTTGTAAGGGGTTGACAGTTGTCTCTCGACGTAATATTGTAGACATGGGCGGGTTACGCCCACAATGTGCCGCCTTTTTGTGCAGTCAAATTTTATGCCTTTGAAGCGCTTAGAAGAATTTGCATTAATCGCAGCAATTATTGCGCTTCATTGAGTGAAAATGAAATAAAATTTCGCTAGCCAGCCATAATTATAGCGTCTGCGTCGTTTTATCTGCACTTGCCATCAGCTGGCGACCAGGCACACACACACATACAATAGAGCTGAATGAACAAACAGAAAAAAAGGCGAAAATGAGAAACAGAAGCAGGAAGCTGCCGCCAATCAGCGATAGCTTAAAGCTTTACGAACACTTTAAAGGGCTGAGTTTTTAAAAATCGATAAGTGCTGCGATCGCAGTCTATCGAAATCATTTTATACGTATTCCTTCAATGTGCATAGTTTTAAAGCCTTTAAAAATCACAGTGCAGAGAAATAACTGTGTGAGCCTCTGAGCCACACAGAGTACAAAAACTATGTGATGCATTGCCTTAACAAGAGTTTATTATGAAAGTGAAAAACTTTGTAGACAAAATAAAATATGATGGCCAAATGCAAATGCTGTCAAAGTGCGATAGGAGCTGATTCAGCACACAAAACATGTGACCATGGAGATGAATGAATGTCGTGAGTATTTATTTGAGATTTGTTGAGTGCTGAGTGGCAGCAGCAAATAGCAAAGGAAAAACTTTCTGCCTTTTGTTTGCTGCTGCAGCCGGTTTTGAGTGCATCGGACTGTGGGACAGTGGAACAGGGGAACAGTGGGGCTCATGTTTGACTTGCACTTCCGGTGGGCGTTGCTGTGCTGCCAATAGTCGTACTTCTATACAATTTACAGTCTGTCTCGCAACTTATGATGTATCCTCTAAATAGTCAGATGTTTGGTGACGACAAACTTCTTTGTTTGCCTGGAAAAACATCTCCGCTTGTCACTCGCCACATCACAAAGTTGCAAAGTCAATGGCAATATGCAAATATACATAAAAATATTTATATATAGCTCTATCTGCATATGCAACTCCTCCGGCTGCTGGGAAACACAGAAGTTTTAGAGACTGGGCTTACAGCAGTCTAGCATCCCTGCTGCAGCTTTATTCCATTGAATTCACTTTACAAAAAATAAAATGCGTATGAAATTTCATATTTAAATTAAAATTTAAAAATATTAAATAGAATTTCAATGCGCAAATTTGAATGTTGCAACCACAAGGAGCAAGGGAGTGAGATGAGAGAAAGGGACAGAGAGGAAGAGAGTTTTGGAAGTGAAATAAAAGTCATCGATGCATGTGAAATGTGTCCAAATACCCGGAAAACTAATTTGCAGATAACAAAACGTTGGTTTTGAGACCCTGTACGTAGAAGCGGCACAGGGGTCTCTAAGGTTAGTCAGAAAAAAGTGCTTAGCAGACAGTAGGAATGAGTACAGGGTCCTTTACAGTCGGCTGCCTTGAACGCAGCTCTTTCTACTAGTTAGCTCTGGCTTTGTGGCTTTAGCATTGGTTAAGGGTTAGGTGACTTTTGCACCCAAATCAATGATAATTGAATTTACGGCACACATTCACCACATGCCCAATGCTCCATGCCACACGCCTCTTACCACTTTCCACTCGAGTTTGCCACAAACAGACGGGACACCTTGGTGGCACGAGAGTCAGCATTTTGCGTCGCTCGGATAAGTAAGCAGCAAAGTAAAGTGCCAGATTCGATGACGTCTCCGATTGTGCGACGTCTTTTGTCGCGCTTTAAACCAAAGTTCAAAAGCATCATAAACAATCTGCGAGTCCCGGGTCCCGGGTCCCCTTGGTCTCTGGCTTCTCGCAGATATCGCACATCGCAGACAATTTGTCTGCCATAAGCTGAAACTGGGTCAGACTTAACGGCGACGCGAGCGAAGACGCCGAAGTCGCGCCGTCGTCATTGTCGCCGTCATCATCTTGGTGGTCCCCCCGCTGTACACTGTGCAATAAAGTCAAGTAGAACGAGGACAAATCAGACGTATTAGAGTTAAACTTTGAAATTCGAGATTTGAACTTGATTTTTGCTAGTAGAAATTCTTAAATTAAGTAACTAAATAGAAGTACTAATTTTAAAACGTTATGCAACATTTCGCTCTGTGTATTGTAAGCAAAGAAGAATTATGTCCAACTTAAAAATGTTTTGCTAGATACAACTTCTATAAATAATGCTTGTACTAGCTTCTAAAGGGGAAGAGTTAGAAGTTCTTACTTCAAGCAACGGTACCCACCTTTTCTCTCGGTGTACCTGCCCACTCACATGCCATTGATGATGCCAAGGCGAAAAGTTCGACTGCTCTGATTGCTGAGGTAAAAGGAAAACAACAAACAAACGACAGACGCCAAGGAAGTCGTCATGTGGGTCAAAAGTCGCTAACGTCAGTCGAAGAAAAACAATTTGTCACATTTCGTATTTTTACAAGAAAACTTCAACTTAAACTTGCGAGAAAATTGTTTTTCCTGCAAACACGTTTCCGCATCTGATGTCAGAGATTCGCATCCTGTGCTGTGCCACTAATGATCTTCCAGCTACTTTAGCTGCGCATTTTGTGCTAAATTTAGCAACTTGGCAAATTATGGAGTACTTCTTTGTGTGCCCAGTGTAGGAGGGTTTGCTAGATTTGTTAAGAGTAAGCCATATTCCTTATCTATACACAAACACAAAAGTTATAGCCTATAGAGTACTTGCATACGGTATTCTACAGCCGTGTGCACTCGCCTGCACTTGCCATTCTTTTATGCTGCACTGCGCTGATTTTCTCATCAACAACAACTTCATTTGTGGCACTTCAAAGTGCCGACGGAGTCATCAGTTTGGTTTAATGGCATGATCAACAAAGGGGACAGAGAATAGGGAGAGTGGCACTGGCTTTTGGCCAACGGATGCAGTCGACAGATTTAAAGGATCTCCCAGGCTGACAGTTTCCAATTGGGATCAGTCAAGCGGCACACGACACTGCACTGATCAAAGACTGCTCCGAGCAAAACTTATTAAGTTACGCATTTTTCAATTACAAAACTTTGGCTATAAAAATTAAAGTTTCAGCTATATCTGGCTGACTTTTTCTGTCTGTTAGCCCTTGGAATTCTGGCCATACTCTCGCTAGTTAACATGATGTGAAATTGAAGAATTTTCAATCAATGTTTTCACTCAAGCGGCTCAAATGCACAATGAATTCACGTTTAAATGCACATTTAACAATTAATTTAAGCACAAAACACACAATTTCCTCATTTTTATTCATGACTCATGGCATTCACAATTCAAGCCAACTCGGAGTTTTACTCTGTTGTTTCTTTGGGGCAACTCACCTACTTTCCAAGTGCTAAGCGGCAAACTAGTTATCCATCAATAACATCGTTAACAACTCGAACTATTTGAACATGTGCGCCGCAGCTACTTGCAACTGCCACAAGTCGATGCAGCAGCAGAAAGCACGGCAGCATCATAATATTGTATGAAAAAGTGAAAGAAAAGGGGTGCCATGAAACACCGACTATTAGACACTCTGAGTTGTAGAGAACTCCGTGGAAGAATATTACTATTCTAGGACTTACCCGAAAAGGGTAACGGAGTGAGCTCTGTGCCTACAGAGAACTATCTCCTATTCCTTTACTGAGTAACGGAGTGAGTTCTGTGGCTACTACGTGCCTATACACACTACCATCCTCTAGCTGTTGTCCCTCCCTCTGTTAGAGTATTTCCCAGTGAACAGCGAACGGCTTTGCTAATAAGTTAGCTCGAGTCTTTGGCTGCTCTCGCTGCGCACCTGCAGCTCATGGCGATATCGACATCGATATGGATATGGATATGGTTATGGATATTGATATGGATGTGGCCATGCCAACGACTGCTCCTGGCGTTGGCAAAGTAGACGAACTACTTTTACCTATTGGCCAAGTTAAGTGCGCGTTTGATTGAGCCAAAAAGGGAGAGTAAAGAAACAATCATTTTATTAACCCGCCAAATTGAACAATCAATAAATGATGGGCCATCAAATACCCACTGAAAGCCAGTAACATTAAAGGCAAAGGCATTTGGTACGACAGACCACACTAGTGACGAAACCACAAGCATTTTTCAGCTGCAGAAACTGCTTGACAGTCGCCCATTTTGGCATCAATCATTTGGCCAGGCTAAAACGTGCTAATGGCAGAGCTGACAAAAAACTATTAAGAGTAGGAATCCGGGAACTGAAGTTGGTAGAAGAAGCAGTTGAAATTCTTATCAAATCGTGCTAATTGCTTGCAATTCCTTGCTGCAGCTGCAACCTGCAGAAAACTCACTGCTCTTGGCATGTCCTGCTGCATTTAGTTGTCGCAGGACAGCAGCTGCACAACTTGTGCTCTAAAATCCTTGTAAAAATTATACTTTAATTATTTAACAATGTTTATTGCATGTAAAATGACAAAAATACGCGACACGCAGTCGAAAGGGGAGCAGGAAAGGGGGACCTGAAAAGGCAGCTGACAGGGGAGTGCATATTTCACACCTGCTGCGCTGCGCCTGCGCTACAATTATTGGCAACGAAATGGTAATAAATACAATAAACTGGAATGCCGGCTTAAATTAATTAGGCTTTTAATATTTATGCTTTATGCCTGAGCTGACAAGAGCAAAGGCAGGGTATGCACAACTGGTAGGAAGTGATGAATTTTACTGTCCTTCTCCTGTATAGAAGTTAGACCGGGTATATGCCCAACGAGAGCTACAACTTTTGTCGGCCTGCCATGATTTGCATTTGGTGACGACAAGCGACTAAGGCCTCCAAGGACACGGACACGGACAGGGACATGGACACGGGCCCAGCAGTCGCAGGACTCGTTTCGTGAGCGCGGGCAATTAATAAAACCAAAAAGGTGACCGTAAATTTTGCTAGCTGACATTTAGCTGCTGCTGCAAAGGGTGCAGGATAATTATGGCAATAAGCATGTATTCTGAATTGTCAACGGCGAGCACGAAAACACTGTCGCTATATATATAAATATATATGTATTTGTATAGGTATAAATGTCGCCAGACATGAGATGGTGGGGAGTTCAGAACCGGTTCTCCCCGCGAAGGATTCACTTTTCTACGACGACTTCAATCAACTTTCATTTTTATGGCAACCTGTAGGCACCAGCAGTGTGCAGGGTGGCTGGGTTTGTGTAAAAGTAGCACCAGACGGCTCGGCAGTACTTACAGCTGATCAGAGCTGGTTTGTCGGTCCAGCTGTTTTAGCGATAACTTTTTCAAATCAGCTCAGAGGTTTGATTGATTGCCACAGGGACCTTAGCAGTCTGTACGCTTACTCAACACCCTGGGAGCAACAGGCTGATGGCCTCGAGTCCTGCGCTGACACGGCCCTTTCAAACTGACAGCTCCAAATGACCAAGTGAATGTTCTGTGTCTGCTTTACGAGTATTCATATTCATTTGAATATTCGTTTCGCATTCCTTTCTCGAGCGCTGCTTGGGGACATTTAAGTATCATTATTCCAGATTAAAAGGACTACTTTAATGAGCTCTGTATGCGTAGAATCTGTTCGAATTGTAAGCTCCATTCAGGCCCATTTGAGTGCGCTTTGCATGCACTTTGAATGCACTCGAGTGACCCAATTCCCCGGGCATTATTCTCAGCACAACAAATTTTGCCAACTCTGACAGTTTTCAGGGCTTTTGCGTGCAAACAAAACAATTTGAGTGGAGTGTGATAGACTTTGGAATACCCTTTATAGCCCTTGTCACTGGAATGAGTGCAGGGTCTGCACAGTCTGTCTGTGTTACTTGTTTTAGCATTTCAAAACTAGCTATAGCAGCTTTTAAAAGCTAAACTGGCAGCACTGCGCACCTCGCACATCTTTTATGTAGGATCAGATCAATACGCGCTGACGTTGATTGGCATATTGATGTCAGCGGTTGAGGATTATGCATTCTGAGTTATGAATTCTGAATTCTGCCTTCAGACGTGCTCATTTTTTGTGGTTTTCTTTCGCTTCATTCAGCATTTCTCGGGGCACTTTGGAGTGGAAAGGAGATGAAAAAGGTTGCCAGACCGTCAGTCAAGTCGTCTGAGGTCTGAGGTTGTTACACTCCAGGGAGGAGCTTACTTTCTCCTTCTGTTTGGTTATCGGAGCAACAACAATCGGAGAATCGGGCAGCACTAAAATTATTGAACCGTTAAGAGCTAATACCAGTTAATGCGAGTGTTCACATTGAATGCAATCAGATGCTACTTGTGTTCAAAAAGCAAAAACTGATTACAGATTTCCGGTAGGAGAAAGGCGGCAAAGTCAATTGTAACAAATTTTAAAGGGTATCAATTACAATCGCATGTTGATTGGCCAGATCGTAGTTATTATTGTTATGGGCCAGGTCAATAATTTGGCGAGTTTCTTAACCTCAACTGAGAAAGTAAAAGCAACAAATCAAAGCCAAATGTGATTGAGTTTTGAATAACGACAGCGAGTCTATGAATTACTCACAAAATGCAACTGCAACGAGGCGAAAATCCGCAGAAATCCGCAGACAACCCAGTACTTGACAGAGTTGGCAGTTTGGCTTTTTTTTGGAGATTGCAACAGGACTAATTTAGCCGCAAAAAAATTATGTTTTGTGTAGTTTTCCTAGGAGAAATCGGTCAACAGTGTGAATTATTAGATAAGATTGATTGAAAATGACTTACAGATCACGCAGAGTTCAGTGCCGCTTTGATGGCTATTTTTAGCCTATTTTGTGGCCTTTTCCTAGCTAGTAGCTGGCATCACTGGCCCACACAGACCACGAGCATCGCGACATAATTAAAACGCAGCGTAAATAAACTGAAGCGATGATGAATTGCCCAGCTGGGTAAAAGGGGCGTAAGAGGGGCCAAAGGGGGCGGGGCCAGCTGTGGAAAGTTGAGGTCGGAAATGTGCGTTAATCCAATTAAATGCGCAATTTGCAAACGCAAAAACAGCGACAAAAAATGTTATTAATTAAAAGTTGACGCATTAAAAATTGTCACAATTAACGTTAATTAAACTAAATGTTTTATTTAATTATTGGCAGCAAATATTTGCTCTGTTTTGGGTATTGCCGATTGCCGGCCATTGTCCCACTGGCCACTTGCCACTTGCCCCAAATTTAGGGCAGTGTCCTTTCGTTGTCCATGTTGAAATTTGTTTTGGCTGCTTGGCTGAATTTGTTTGTTTTCTTATTTGCTTATTTGCTTGTTTGTCTGTTTGTTTGTTTGCCTGTTTGCTGTTGTCTGTTTGGAGTGCTGCTTAGGTTGTTCAACCCGCTGGCTGCTTGCCGCGTGCCACAGTGGCAACTGCCTACATGCGTCACTGTCTTCACTCGCTGCCTCTTCCCACAGAACAGAGCAAATCACAGTCAACTCCTACTACAGCAGCGACACGTGCCACACGCTGATAACACGCAAATACTTGCAGAATAAAGTGCAGTGTAATGTGCCCACTCCAGTCACTCAGTGTACACTGAGAGAAATCTAGTGAATGGCATAGAAAGTGTAGTTACTTCATTGATTCTACAGACAATCCTTCTACTTTACCTGTTCTCCTTCCCCTCTTTCTCTCTCCTATATCTACACATAACTTATAACTAATTTCTCTCAGTGCAGACGTGCTCATAAAGCACAGACAACACAGTCTCCGTTCCCCTGAGAGCGATTTCGGACAACAGTAATACCCATAACATAACATGAGACGTCATTTGGGCACTACCGGGAGTAGGGAAGAGTGGGTGGTGCAGAATAGGTTGTGGGGAAGGGAAGGAGAGGTGGGTGGGAAAGGTTAACATTTTAAAAATTTGCATGAAGCCGCAAGTAAAAGTAAAAACGATTCTTTATTTGGCTTAAAGCAACAACTTTGGCCATAAAGCAGCTGAAACAACAACAAACAAACGAAAAGGGCGACAGACAAAACACATGCGACAAGAAGGAGAAAAGGAAGGAGAGAAGGGGAAGTGGAAGAGAGGAAAACACAACAGGAATGCGAATAAAGGCATAATAAGCACGCGTCCTTTGTCCTTTTGTGCTTCTTACTCCTTTGCCACGACACATATTTCGGGGCTGTAGCCCAGCACACAGAGAGTAGAAGGAGCTTATGTTGTTGAGGTACTAAAAGGGGGAACTGCCTGCGGAGCCTTAGCCAACTGGGCTTACTCCAGCCCAGCAGCTCTGCTGCAGCCCAATTCCTGCTCATTGTTGTTGTCTGCTTGTCGTCTAAGCTGGCAAGCAACACAAACAGACACGGACACGTGCAACACACACCCACACACACACACACTTGCACCCCTTGTGGCCTGCAGTGAGCGGGTGTTAATGATGGATTGTTTACAAGCATTTGAATCCTTTGCAAACGGTTTCTAATAGCCGCTGAATGTCCTTGCTCCCCCCTGACTTTTTCCAACTCTCTCCCGCACTATCACTCCATCTCCCTCTTCAACTACAGGGCTTCCTCTTTAGCTGGAAATTTACATAAAAAGTAATCGAGTACTCGAAAGTATTCATACTACACAAATCATTTATTCACTTTGTTCCCAATCAGTTTCGAGTTTGGCCATTTCAGCCAATATTACTAGCACTTTTGGCCACGTGATTTCAAAGCGACAATTAATTTTGTGCAGCTCATTAAACAAATTTTCCAAATGTGGAAAACGGCGAAAGGAAAAGCGGAAAAGGGGGAATACTGGGAAAAGAGGAAAACCCGGAAAAGGGAGTTGAAAAGGGAAGGGGATTTGCTTTGAGCATATTTCTGCTACGCAATATTTGAAAATATCCATTTTGGCTTTATGTGGCTACAAATTGAAGTTAATGTTTTGGGCTATTCATGGTTTTATGGTCTTTATAAAAGTTAATGTTGGCTCGCTTAAAAAGGCTAATATGCGTCGCGGCCTAAACAGACAGTTAGGGGCAAACGCTTTGGGCCAAGTTTGGCATTTTCCGACGAAGTTTACACTGAACTTTAAACTGGCGGCGGGTTAAACAGGTAAATTGATTGCAACTATAAATTTAAGTAGTTCCAGGAAGGGATTTACCATAAAGGAAGTTTTTTTGGGGGAAGGTTTCATTGGCAACACTCTATTAAGTGTGTTTACAACACTAAAAACACACTTAAGTATGTTAAACTTTTTAAAACCACTGCTTAACGACTCTTCCCAAAAGTGTATAGATTTTGAGGTATTTACAAACACTTACCGGAGCAAATCTAAAATTGTATAACACTACGCTTGCTATTAAATCTATTTTACAACACTGCAGTCTTTTCTAAAACCTCAAGAACACTGTCCTCAATTTCACAGACATTTTAAGACTATTTTCTCTTCACTTTCCAACACTGTCCGTTGTAAATTTAGCTGTCAAACTACTTGTAAAAAGTTTTCTTGCTAGAAATTCCGCTAAAAATGCCGCCCAAAAAGGGAGAAACGCAAGTGGCTAAGAAGAAGGTTGAAATAGAGCATGAAAAGAGGGATAACGAAGTGGAAGTTATCTCATCCTCTTCCAACGAGGACAGTGAAGAGGATGGGGAGGCCGACGCGAATGCGGACATGGAGGAGAGTCCCAGGGGCAGAAAGAGTGTGACTTCACTGATCGCAGAGATGGCCATCAAGAATGATCAGGTGATGAATTGGCCCAAGAGTCACAAGGAGGACGAGCAGAAGAAATTGGGTAAGAATTGAGGAAAACTTAGGAGCGTAGAGCACTACTAAGAACCCTTCCCTACCCCCAGAGCTCAGTCGTCTATCCCCTGGAGCTATGGCGGTTTATTTGAAGGAACTGGAGACGGAGCTCTACGAACTGAGCCAAACGGAGGCGAGGGAGTTATCCCGTAGCAAACATTTGCGAATCTTCGGGAACAACCGACGACGCTCCAGCAAGTAGAGGGAGTAGGGGCAGATAGAGGGAGAAAGGGAGACAGGGAAACAGGAAGATGACATGTAAATCAGCTTAGAATGATATCAAATAAATGGCCATCAATGAAAGTGAATACGAGTAGCATAAACTGGCAAAGAGTCCAAGTAAGAAATCCGCTTAGCGAGCTTAATTTCCTGGCTCGGACATGACATGGACAAACGGACATTACACATCCGCCTACAAGTCGCAACATGTCGATTCGCGTCGAGTCGAGTGGAGTTGAGTCTTATTTAATGGCCAAGAGTCATGTGTGCTGGCATTTGGTAAGCCCATTTGGCCAAAAGGGAGAGGCATTGCCCCCGTTGGATGTTTGGGGCTTAGTGCGCTTTGTTGGACCCGGTAGGGCAGTGCTAAAAGGGGGTGATAGGCTGTTGGCCAGCCTGTTTTGCAGCTCGTAGTGTAGTAAATATGTTTTATTGGTTAGCTCCTAGACCCCTAGAAGCTAAGTAGTACGAAACCGTTTAAGCAGATGAAAATGGGTTCTCCACGGTCTAGCACACTCCACCGGTTACCCGCTAGTTCACTGTCCTATGCTACTCCTTGTCCACTCCAATTCCAATTCCTCTGGCATCCATCCCAAATATTCCATTAGTAACTCAATTCAAGCCAAATAGCAAAAAACTTTATGACTCGGATTTTGTGCTAATTTTGAGCTTCCTACGAGTTCGGAGCTCCCAAATCACTGGGGAGTCACTTCGTGTGGTTAAGTTGATTAAATTTCACGCGATTCGTTACGATTTTCAACCACAAAATCAAACTGGGAATGCATCACAATCCATTTATGCTAAATAAATACGTATTTCTCACTTTTCCGTATCATTTATCAATCCGAGTGGGAGGAATTGGATTTGGTTGTGTTGGGGCTGTGTTGACTGCTTTTCCTGCTTACCCTTTGAGTCGCTGTGTTCCCCCTTTTTAAATAGGTGGGTGGTTGACATCTTCAAAAGGATTTCTCATCATCAACATCAGTTTCTGTTTTGGTTATTTGGGGTTTGTCAAAACATGGCATTACCCCCCAGTCCTGCCCCTTCTCCCCTCCGGAGTGAATGCAACATGTGTCCAGGATTTGCTTTGTTAATTTCCACAGTTTTCAGCATTTGTCAACCCTCGAAAAAAGCCGTCTTTGTCTAAGGGTAACTCGCTGCTCTTAAGGGTAACTTTACCTAATAGAATCTACTCATTATTCCCGAGCTTCCCAGAGCTTCCTAGAAGTCCCCAGCTCTTCCTAGAGCTTCACGGCGCCTCCCTCGACAACTTGAGTGTGTTTCAGTGTATTACTCAAAACTAAATGATTATAAATGAATTCATAATCCAAACATTGTCTGTGACGACCTCAAAATTTATTCAAATCACAGCCGTGCAAAGGATTTAATTTACTTAAGTGCTTCCTGTGCCTGTGCCGAACTGCGGTCACCCTAAAAACCATAATTCTGCGGAATTTCGAAAGGGGTTTTTTTGGAGGCGGCTGGGAATCGCAATTGGAGTGGAGTGCGCAGTTTTCTCAGCTCACAGCGTTTCGCATTATTCTCAGCCACATGAACTGCGATTTACAGCTTCTTTCTCCCAGCTTGTTGGTACAATGGACACAAGCGAGTAGCGTGTGAGTGTGGGGTCAGTAAAAGACCCTGTACTAGAAAATCTTATGATTAGTCTATGAAATCAATAGTCCTGCATGCAAATCACTAGCTTTTAACCGATCAGTCTGATGGGAGCTTTATAGTATAGCTGTCCAATCCAAAGCGAATATTAGTTAACTCCAGTAGTTTACAAGTTATTCCATTTTAAAAGTTTATGCCGCAAACCTATCATAACTTTCTACTCTCTTTGTATACAGGGTTTTAGCCAACGCATTGCAACGCTGAGAAGACTTTGAACAAAGCCTTGACTAAAACATACTTTAAAGTATTTATTTTCCCAGTAATTATTTGCCTATCTTTCAGTTCGGTCTTTTTATTCACATGTTGGCAATTTGTGGCTTAATTGAGGCAATGTGGCAACGCCTTAAAGCCAAATTGGCAGCACTTGGTAGGGTAAAGTAAAGAAGAACTTTATAAAATGCTTGTTAAAATTAAAATTAATTTAGAAACAATCTTAAAGTCTAACCCAACTAAGGCATAACTATATACTTTATATACTAGATATAGACCTCAATTGTGTGTGTGTAATTAATGCGTGTAGTTTATACAAGAGTCTGCAAATGGCAGCTACTTTAGGCAGCTGCTTCAGGTGCACTTTGCAGGTGAAACTCATCAGCATTTAATTACCACACGAGGGTGGGAAAGGGGGGAGTGAGAGAGAGGGAAAAGGGGAGTTACCTAGAGCTAACAATATGAAATTATAGTTAATTTAAACTGGCTCACATTGTATGTTAATTTATTTATGTGCATTTTATGCAAATGTAGAGACAACAACTGCGATGCCAAATTGCAATTTGCACTTGCAACTAATTGCCACTTGCCACACGCGTGTGTCTTGTCTTGTGGCACATTCATAATAAATTTTCTAAAATTGTTTTTATTTATTGTTTATGTTTTGGAACGCAAGTTCATTGCCTGATTGCAAGAATTCAAGCCGCGCTGCCCCATTGTCTGCCACAAAACGGGGCAGACACAAAGGAAGACCCAAAGCGTCTGGGTCGCCGACTCCGACGAGGAATCCGCCTCGACTCCGACTGGAGTTCGCTAAACTCCAAAAAAAGTAAGCCAAGCTGTTGGCAAACAAGCAACAACAAGTAGCAGAGTTACAGTGGAGCAGTTCGACTCTTTTAAGCCCAGTTTGCATAGAAAGCAACACAAAATCGATGAAACTCCCCACGTACTCATAAGCTCCATAAACCCCTTGGCTGCTGGGCTTCTAACAACAAAGACAACAACAAAAGAGGAGACAACAGAGCAAGCACAGTGGGCAAAAACACATAAATTTAAGCTTTCTTCGGATTGCTTTTATTTTAATAGCTTTTAGTCCACTGTGCCATACTGCAGCATCGAGCATTTGCATCCTTTCATCTGCTTATCGTAGGTTCTGTCTCTCTCTTAGTTCTCCCACTCCCTCTGCTCCTCCTTCCCCCACCCCACGCTCTCCCGCGTTGTTAGCAAGTTGCGACTGTTTAATGCTTTTGTTGTCAACCAGTTGACATTTTCTAACGGGACCTTAAGTCTATTCAGTTATTCCATTCGAAGTTGCTGCAATATCGAAGCTAACGGGACACTTGGGCGCAATTTGAGCGGGCCCTTGACGCGCATTGCGCATACGCAAAGTGAGCCCAGTTCTGAGTGGGCGAATTCGGCGCTCACGGGTTAAAAAACTCATTAGGATCTGCTATTGGGGAGCGGAAATTAAACGAAATCCTATTAGACGCGCTATTTGCCGCACAGTTTCCACAGTTTTCCCCAGTTTTTCCACAGTTTTCCACAGTTTTCCCTCGCTTTTCCACACTTAATTTATGTGCACGCAGTCAAGAGTCACATCAGCAGATTTGTTAGCCCCAGAAATGAGTTCTAATTATGATAGATACTCCGAGTGGCAAGTGCCGTGTGGCAAGCGTCGTGTGGCATGCCACAGGGTCTAGAGTCGACGCGATGCAGGTGCATTCCGTCACTTGGCCGGGTGTCAACTCCAAATCCGCTTAATAAAGCAGTCCAAATACCAAAATAGCCTACAACAGCTATCCGAAGGAGGTGTGCTCGCCTGTAAAAGACCGTGCAGTGATGGTTTAAAGTAGGCTAACAAACTAACTGATTTTTCAGAGCAATGAAAAGAAACCAAATCTAATCGATGCTTCTACTTTCCCAGTCTCCAGATACACCCTTTATAACCCCACAACTACAGGACCCACAAAATACGCTTCGGTTTATCTTTTAACACATTTGCTGATCAAAAGGAGACGCGCTATGCTTTGATTTGGCCACGTTCTTGGCCTGGCCAGCAAAGCAGGTCCACTTCCGTGTGTCGAGCGATGTTGCCACACTTCCTGCCGCACTGCTGGGGACAAGAACAGGGCTATTTTTAATAGTGTAGGAGTTTAGAGCTCTGAGTTTGAGTTTTTGGGTCTGGAATTTCAGCAGTGGCAACAATTTGGTAAATGTTAACTTTGCTAATTTGCATAAACCGCAACAACCGACGTGGCTGAAAGTTAAGCGGCCCAAACCATTACATCCCCTGCCACACCCCCGCCACTCCCTCCACACACACACATTTAAAAAGAAGCGTTGGAAAATTGCTGGCAAATGCAACTTTCAAAAATGTGAAGACACCGAGTAAACTGGTGGATGCGACTAGAAAATACCCTTACTTATAGTAGAAGCAGTGGAGTACAAGTTAAAAAGTATTGAAGTGAGCTAAATTTTCATGCACAAATATTCAAGGGTATTAACAGTGTTGGGCATACCCCATGTTTGTCATGCGCCGGGTATTAAACCGACGACCAACTGACTGAGTGCCTTGCTGGCTGCCAGCTTTACAGTTAGCCAGTCTGCCAGTCTGTCCAGCTCTATGTCTGTCCCCCTCTTCGACTGTCTGTCTCCTTCTCTCTTCGTCTGTCCGCATATCCTTACACTTCCACGCGGTCTCACTTTCGGTTTCTCTGCTTGGCGTCGCGCCGCAGTCGCGTCCTTTTCCCGTTAGGTCTGTTCTTCACTTCACTCTCGCTCTCTCCCTCGCTCTAATCCCCAACAAATACTGTCAGACACGTGCGCCACGTAGCAATTTGTGTGTCCTTGTGTGAGTGCAGTCAAGAAAGAAGCGGCGGAGGGGGAAGGGGGGAGTGCAATGTTGGCACTCCCTCAATTCCGTTATACACGACTCTTCGCTCCCCTCTCCACTCCTTTTTGTTGTTCCTTGCGCCGGAAGTCTATGCGATAATGATGGATTGTTTACAACAATGCAAAGTTCTCTTTATTTATCCCCTCCCTTCCACACCCCTCAACACTCACTCTCTCATTTTGCTGTGCAGCTGAGCGTATCCTCCCTTCTCTCCCACAGTTTTTATGAATTTTGAATAAGTTTTTGGCTAAATGATTTGATTATGAACAAAAGCGAAATTTGCTAAATTATTAAGAATCAAAGCAGGGCTAATTGATTAATTACTGTTTCAAATGTATTATAAACTATTATTTCTTATTCATTGTCAATAATAATTAACATAAATTGGCAATAATTAAGAATTCCTGTCTTATACCGCAGCAACAGCGAATGAAGCGCTTCTAACATAGTCTTATACGCATATCCATTACTCTTATATAATCCCCCACCATTAAAAGTGCAGCAACAAAAAGCCGGCAACAACAGCAAGCACAGCTGTTCAACAACGGCGAATTGAGCGCAGCCAAGCGCTGTTAACTTCTGTAGAAGAGCGAGTATTAACAGTGCGCGCGTATAAGAGCGCTGCGCTAGCCTTAACATTAACTGTACGAACGTTTAAAGCTTAACAGAGCGCTGCGCTAGCCTTAACATTAACTGTACGAACGTTTAAAGCTTAACAGTGACTTTTATGCAGTGCATTTAGTTTCTATTGAGAGTTCGCCGCGTGCGGTTGACATTTTTTCGCTGCTGCGCGTCAGTTGAACGTCGTGCGTGTGTGAGAGTGTGTAAGTGCGTCTGCCGTGCGTGCATATTCGTGTGTGCGCAAGTGTGCGTCTTTTTTTGCAACACAAAATTTGCTGCAGTTTGCAAAGGTGCAATTGCCGCTGCTGTTACCGCTGCCAGTGCATTACAATTATGCGATTATGCTGAAAACTGCAAGCGTCGTCGTCGCAATCGTCGCCGTTCGCGTTGTGTTGACAGCTGCCGCACGTTGAGGCATCGGCGTCATCAGTTTTTGCCTTTTTTCTGCTGTTACTTCTGCTTCTGCAACTTCTCCTTCGCCATCGTCTTTGGCAGACAGAGACAAATAAACAACATAAACAAAGACAAAGACAACAAAAACACACACACAGCAAACACACACCTGCTGCCGTCTGTTTTGTGCCTTCTCTGACAGTGTGTGCGTGCGTTTGCCTTAGCCTCTGTGTGTGAGTTTGTGCGTGTTTGTTTGTGTCCGTGTATTCGCACTCATTCTGCTTTGTTTTTTTGCCGGCAAAAAAAAGTGTTAAGTTTCAACTCAGCTCAAAATTTGTGAATCGCAACAGAGAAAAGACGTAAGTTCAAAGTTCTACAAAAAGGGGATTATCAATCAAAGCGAAAATGTTTCTTTTTTAAATGTTTGTTTAAATTCTTATTGGTCGAATTGAATTATCTTTTAATTGTGCGTGGTCCAAGTTCAATGATCTGAGAGCGAAACTAATGGGTCGTAGCCACCTGATAAGCTGATAAGACAGCCAAGCGACAAAAGGGCCCATTTACATATAATTAATAAATGCTCGCTTTGACTTTGAATATGTTAATTTACCAAAATTATCAGTCAACAGCAGCTGCTGACTCCCTCACAGCACCAACACTCCGGCTCAGAGTCGTTAAATAAATTTGACTGCAGGGTATTTGTTTGTCTGGTGGACAGTTTTATTGAGCGTGTCGCAGTTTCCAAATGAACTTGTCAATTGATCAATGACAGCTAATAATGCTGTTACTGATACCCTGTCTAATGTGACTGAACGGAAATATTCGTTTAATTTTAACTACAGGTCAACGGTTTAGTCGGGCAAGCCCTGAGGCGCCTGTGTGTTAAATTGAGTGTTTTGGCGTCATTGTTATCAGCGATTGTTATCAGCGCAGCGCAACGGCATCGGCGACGTTGCTTCCGATATCAATTGTTGATAATGCTCACACTCCCCCCACTCTACTTTTTATTGCTCCAAAACCAGGTGAAGGCTTTTCTGCCGCCTAACAACTGTGCATACCCAACGTCCACTCACATTACAAATATTTATTCACTTCCGTCATAAGAGTAAAGAGAGTGAAGATGAGCTTAAGCGTAGCGGCAAAGACTGAGGGAGAAAGGGAGACAGCACTTGCTGTAGTGCAGCTGTTTCCAAAATCAGCGCGACTGAGCTATGAATTCTGCCGACGTCGATGCAGTCGCGACATACGCATAGAAATTGACAGTTGCTCTTTCTCTCTCTAGCTCACTGTGGTCATCAAATATTCGCTCATTTCATATGCATATGAGGAGTACAGAAGTGCAAGGCAGCAGAGCAAAAAACTATTTGATGGTATGTGTGTGTGAGCTCCAAAACTTACAAAGGTGTTAGAATTACATTACGTTAACTGCTTCACACCAAAAGCGAATTTAGCAAGTTGAAACTTGCCGACAATAGACAACAAGAACAATTAACGAAGACAATGCAAGCAAAGAAGAAAGATAAGAAAACGTAATATGACATTTTATTTGTAGCATGCTGCACTGCTCTCGCTGCTTGCCATACATAGTCATTTGTGTGTGCTGAAGTAACGGCAATTACGAAAGCAAAAGGATAAGAAATACAATAAATGAGGAACTGTTGTTGTTTTGTGCATGTGTCGTCAAGTAACGGCAAAATACAAAAACAAATGATTCAAGTGCACCGTGGACTGCATCTCGTTGAAACTGTTTATAATAATTACTGTAAATTTTTATGAGATTTAATGTCTGCTTTGGAGTGCATAGTATTTAGCTATTTATAGCTAATTATTTCATTGGCTATTCCGCTGCTAAATCGAGTTTTATTTAACTGTTTAGCGTTTTAATTGTTTGCTTGTTTAGCTCGACACAATTGCACAATTTCTCTTGATTTCGTTTGTGGTCGTGTTGGTAATAATATTGCGCATACGCCACATGGCGCCGTGCTGATAACTCGATTTTGGAATAGGTTTCTTTTATTGTATTTCGTTTTGTCATTGAATCAATTAATAACACACAAAAACAGTAGTGCAATGGCTTTCATTTACCATTAACCATTTTCCACTCCCTTCCACTGCCCTTCCGATTTCGCAATTTCAACGTCATGAGTAATCGAACTTTGGTTTAGTGTTGGAAATACTTCTTAGAGTTCAGTGAGTCCGAACGCATGCTGATAAGATTAAAAGTCCATTAGATTCTGTGGAAATTATTAATGAATTCAGCGTAGTCTTGGGAATTGTTGCGTATTTCATGCACACAACGTAATTCAATCAGAAATTCGTCAAATTTCGCAGGTATTAAGTGAATTCCTTGCGAATTCATCAAAGCGTTTTCTTTTCTAAGAAATCTACGGTTTCTTCTAGACTCTTTAATGGAATTTCTTTGCTTTATGACTCCCTTCCTCTCTCTTGTCTCTTTCCTTCTGTTTTGTTTTCGGTTTCGGCACTTACACTTTCCATTCATTAAAGTCGAGCCAAAAATGTCACGGCGCGTCGGGTGTCGCTGTCGTATACGTAATTATGCAATTCTTAGCCTCAATTTTCACAAGTGAAATAAAAAACTCAACACAAAGAACAAGAGAAACGACAGAGAACACCGTCGACTGTAATTTCCCAGCATTTTGGCGTTTAATTATGGTTGCCACAACAATCATTATGATTCCACACTGCCCTGCCCCACTGTGCGTGCGGTGAAGTAGGGGACGGGAGGCGAAAGTGGGCAGATTTTCACGCACGTGCTGCTAGACGGCTGGAAAATATGAACATTAGCAGTGAAAATGCCAAATGCGTCTAGAATACGAATGTAAACAAATAGCCAAGTTAAGCGAAAAAGCGAGTGAGGTGGACTTAAAAATACCTAATACTAAACATTTTCTTGCTGTTAATAATTAGCCAACAATTTTCTCTATGCTCTGTAGAGTATACCCGCGCAATTGGCTGCTTTTAGGGTATGTAATTGACAAAACGTAAAGTGACCGAGCACCGGAAGAAAGGTGCGCCTCGTCGACGTCGCTGCCGCTGTCGCTGTCGACGTTAACGTCAACGTTGACTGCGTGCGTGCGATCCGAAAACAAAGTGAACATTTAAATGCTGCTACATATGAAATTTGTTTGAAATTTACATAATAAATAAAGACATTTAAAGAGGGTAAAACAGCTAAAATTAAAAGGCAGCCAAAATCAAATTAAACGCCGGACACTGTGGGAACTTTTAAGCCAATTAACGCACAACTCTCAACAAATTCGGGGGCAAAAGTTTGTTTAATCTGTAGTCAGATCTGGGAAACCAAAATTGAGGGATGGAAGGTGATGGTTGGAAAGGGGGAAGAGGAGGGAAGCGGAGGGAAAACTTGTAATCAGGGCACCTAGAAAACTTCTCGTGTCGCTGGCAAATAAATAAAGTCACAGTTAGTGCTGTGCCAAATACCAACTCACATATGTTAATACACTGAGCGAAAAGAGTCACGTACTGTGTAAAATAGTTTAAAGCACAGCTTAGAATCGATGATAGATAGCTTAAGCCATACATAGAAATAAAAGTAATAATTGAAATTAATTCTAGACTAATTTAAGCTGCTGTTCTTGCTTAAAGAACCCGCTCCTTTCTTTCAGTGTATGCTCATATAGGAGCAGTTACCAACTCGTATTTGCATAGGCCACAAACACAAACACACAGACAGCAAATGGCTCCTTTTCTATGGTTATTCCAGTCTTATGAATATCTGAATAACTGCCTGACTGTCTGTCTAGGTGTGCGTGTGTGTTTGTGTTTGTGGTGTGTTGTGTGTGGTGTGTGTGTCTCTTTCGGTTGACAATATAAACACATCAGCCATAACCATATCTCATAGGGCTGCTCGTAAATTTTGTAGAGCTCCCCAAACCCATAAAGGGCCTTCAGAGGTGTTCACTCTCTTTTCCTTTCGCTGAAGTTCCTGTACTCCAAAAGCACAAAGGGTGTCCAAGACAGTGTAGGGGAATTTGTGCGTAGGAAGCTGGAAGTTGGTTTATATGATACAATAACTGTTAGTTAACAAGTAGTATAAATTAACAAATAAAGTTTAGTTCTAACAATACAACTTTGAATTTAAAGTACAGAGTCTTTTAGAGTTGTGCTTTAGCTTGTTTGTAGCTGTTTTCTGCTGCTTATTTTGATATGCCATTGTCGTTGTTTGTCTGCCTGTTTGTCTGTCTGTCTGTCTGTCTTTTGGCCCAAAAGCCATTCGAAGGCACGCACTAATTTTGATATTCAAAGCCAAGTGAAGTGTGCGCGTTTCTTGGTTAGTTGGCCAACACTTTTTGTTTGGCAACACGTTTCGCATTTTATGGTAATTTCTTTACTTTTTACTAGTTTCATTTAAATTTGAATGTAAACGTAGCGCCAGCTAAAAAAGTCGTAGAAAACTACTATAACCACAAGGTTTCGTTGACACCTATTTAGAGTTAAAGCCACAGGGAAAAGAGGCACGAGCAGATTGCAAAAGACCCTGTAATCAGTCATGTACACTTAGATCAAGCAACCACTAGTTTAACAAGTTAATAACTCATTTGAAACCAACAGTTAATAGGTCATCTTTATGTCCATAGCTGTCGCTTTAGTCTTATAGACCCTACAATCTATCTGCTTACAGGGCTCCTTCCCAAAGTTCGTAATTTGCCGCCTTTTTCACGGTTCACAATTGAAATCAACACTTGTTTGTTTGCAGTCACCAAACTCCAAACTGTCTTTATAGCTATCTATAGCCATACACTGAAAATAATATAAATATAAATACGTGTTCAGTTTATCTATCTGTTTGTGTGTGTATGTGTGTGTGGGTTTTAGGTGTTGTTGTGCGTAATTTAAGCAAATAAATAAACAAGTTGCCGAACTGGTTTCCAAAAAGCGCCAAATACCAATGCAAACATCATTATGAGAAGCTCTGTAATCATCATTAGCATCTCTAACGTCATCAGCAGCGCTATTATGCTTACTACACTGAAAATAAAACTAATCCGCATCTTTTCAGCTGCTCACACAATTTTAAATTGCTGCTCGACTATTTTTCTCAGTGTATGGTATTGTGATTTTTGGCCAAGAACATTTGTCGCCTTCAGTTTCGGTTTTTGGCTCAAAAGCTGTTGAACTTGTTTGCCATCTAACTGATTTAGCCATTGATATGTGTGTTAAGACTTTGCTTTTTGGCCAGGCTATAATAGACACCGTCAGCAGGGGTGTGTGTGTGTGTGTGCGTGTGAGAGTGTGTGTTCTGTGCCATTCGATGGCGTTTTCTTGTCAGCTTCGACAACGGATCACTTTTGCCGCTTTATGGACAGACAAACTTCCGCCTCTGATTCGTTGCGGGGATCGATTTGGCCAACAACAGTTCTTGGCCGTATCTTTAGGTGGACAATGTGTATCTATTAGTCTGTCGCTTTGGACATTCAATTAACGCATTCGTAATTATCTAGACAATGTGTCCATTAGGCGCATGTTGACGACTAATCATGTTAATAGAGACTCGGAAACATTTCAAAGATACTTTAGTGTAGTGAAAAAAGTATCTTTAAGATACTATTTCTGTTCAGGAACTCACACTATATCTAATCAAACAAAAAGCATATTTTTAGCTGCAGTTTTGTAGTAAAAAAGTGTCAAGTATCGCATAGATACATAAGTATCTTATAGATACATTTGTCAACACATTTCCTCTTTCGCCACTTAACGTTTCGTTCGCAGTTTTTAAATAATTTTGCCATTCGCATTCATTTTATTCCGTTTAATATTTCCATATTCCATCTTCAGCTTTTATAGCCATTCTATTTAACTGGAGCTTAAACAAGCCAAAAATAGCGTCTGAGTCGCTGAATTTGTTGTGGAACCAAACCCAAGTCTGAGCCAAGTTTATGGTCTCGTATTTACGCTAATTACCTAAACAAACTGCGGACCCAAAATGGAGCTTCAACTTGGCATCCACAGCAACAACATCAACATCATCAGCATAGAAATTTTATGGCTAGCAAATAAAGTCAGTCAGAGGGATTTCAATGTTAATCTAATGGCCAAAATCACTTGGCTCCCGGGCGCTCTTTTGGCTCGTTATCCGAGCAATCTTCATGGCTGGAAACTGATGTTCCAGTTGTGAGACTGCATAAGCAAAATAAGCTAAACACTGACCGACTTTTGAATACCCATTACTTAATTTTGTTACATAACAACTCTAAAACAGCCATAACTTTTAGAAAACTAAGAAGATCTTGATAAACTTAGCGAAGTTTATTGATTACAGCGTAGACAAACTCTACCCTAAACTAAGTATCTTCCATTTGAGGAAATCTGGCTTTAAACGAGCTAAAATGACAGAGCTGCGCAGTTGGCTTTATCGGCAACAGTAAAAAACTAAAAAGGCATTTACTTTAAGATAAGACCAGACTGATTTATAACATGCGCTGAATTCAGCGGAGTACGTGTGGGTGTGTGCGAGGGTGTGTTTGGAGGGGGGAGGTGTGTGTGTGTGTGTGTGGCATGCCACAGATTCACATTTGCTAATAGGCCACTTACAACTGCAGAGAGTCAACAAATTTGGCTGGGATAAAAACAACAATCAAAGTGGGATTAAGGACAAACAATTAAACTGCCTTAGGGGGAGCATAGACGGCTATCAATGAACCAGAGGCTGCAGACAACTTGCAACCTGCCACATGCCACCTGCCACCTGCCAACTGCCAGCAGCTTGTCGTGCTCTCGAGTGGATTTTCAGTTCGATTGAAACTTGACAACATAAAGTTTTAAATTGAGTTTTAGTTATAGTTTTAGCACGCCATTTTATTGGCACTTCTCCCACTGCCACGCCCACCTTCCAGACCATTTGACTGGGCGAAAAGTTTCCTTGTTATTTTCAAGCTGAATGGAAATTTGATTGCGAAAACTTTTCGATTCTCACGTATGGAAATATGAAAGTTGAGGCCTCAAAATTGTTAAGCAAACACAACAAAAACTTGTGAGCTGTGTGTGTGCGAGTGTGTGTGTGTGTAGGGACACACCTGGCAAAAGTTCTCTAATTGGACACATCATAAACGTGTACATTAAATTCGAGAATCTTACGAGAAATTAAACCAAAAAGCGCTGACAACTTTGGCGGTTTTTGATGGACCGACACCTGGGAAAAATGCAGAATGGATCGACTGTAAAAGACCCTGTAGTCATTCACATACCCATAATAATCAAGAGTTTACCATACTAATCAATTTGCAAGTTGTAGACTGTATAGACTCTGAGACTATAACATCTGCGCTTGATGCTGATCAGGAATATATATACTTTATGGGGTCTGCGAAGCTTCTGCTGCTTGTTTAATTACGGGGTCTACACAGCAATCAACTGAGAGTGCAGTCAACACACTGACACAAACACACACTTGTGCTCACACATACACAAATGCATGTGATGCAATCGGGGACTGAACAGTTCTTTTGGGTGGTCGTCAAAGAAAAGAACGCGCATTTTTCTGCTTCTTCCCAGATTTATGATTTGTTTATTTTGCGTTCTCGTTTTCAATATTCGCTGCAATCGTTTGAATACCCGCTAGCATTAGAAAGTGCAGGGTCTGCACGACTTAGTCGAGTTAACCGCAAAACAACATAAAGAAAAGTAATGCTAGTCACAACTGAAAGATTTAATCGGGTTTATGATGATTAAAGCAAGCAATTTAATATTTATGCAAGCAATGCACTGAGAAAAAAGTGTTAAATGAATGAATTTCAATCAAGTTTATATAAAGTTGGATCAACATAAAATTAAATTTATGTTAAGCGGGTATTTAGAGGTCTTGCCGACTCACGGCTGACTTGTGCAGCGTCAAATGAGCAAAGGGGCGTGGCATAAAGAGGCAGCGGTTTGTTTACTAGCGACGCGCGTCTTGGCGACACATTCGCAGCAGCTGAGTGGGTACAACTGAGTACTAAGCGAGTGTGTGAGTGCACACACACACACACTAACACACACACACACACACTCATAATCTTATGCGGTTTTCAACTTGTGCTGTCAACAGCATCACAAAATCTTTGGCAGCTGGAACGAGGACGGAAAGTCGCTTTTAATAACTGCAACTGAGTGCGCTGTGTGTGTGTGTGTGTGTGCGTCTTGTTATTGGCAAAAATCATAAATGAGTGCGTGAGTGCGTTTATGTTTAATTATAAACTCGAGACGGCAAAAGAAGATGTCAGAGACAAGCGGGCGCTACATTAGCCCCCAGATAGTCATAAACCATATTCCAGTTACTACACTGCGAGAAAACTGGGGGTGAGAGTGGAGAATTTTAAAGTTAACAATTGGAAAATGAAGTGGAAGCGAAAAAGCTAACACTACGAGCTTCTGAAAAGTTCACTAATTTAAGTACACGATCTTAGCACCCCCTTTTTTATCAGTGTAGTAACTCGCAGATATATATACTCCCAGTCTGAGTTCAAACTGCCGAAACCAAAGCAAGCAGCTGCCTCATTTATGGGCAGCCCTATGCATCAGATACGTACATATGTATGTATTGTATTTATATAGATATCCAGATATATGTACGTACATGTATATATAGTCGTATCTGGCTGCTGCTTCGACGTGCCTAAATTGCATTTGCATTCAAGTTATTTGCGCTAATTTCACGTTATGAAATTTTGTATTTCGCACATTTGCGCGTCGCATTTTCTTGGCTCGTTTTTCATTTTTCTTTTCGAGTTTTCTTCAGTTTTTCTTTTTCTTAGACGCACATTTTGCCCGTTTGATTAGCTCGACATCTGCATGGGATTTTGTGCTTTGTCTGCCAAACCGAACAAAGACTGCGAATTAATTGTAATTAAATCAGTTTCCTCGGATTAGTTGTCACAATTTAAAGCGGATTTCTGGCATTAGCCACAAACTAATTGAAGGGGAGTCGAGAAATCTGAAAAGATAAAACCCAAGCGCATAAAACTGAAGCTAAAGTTTCTCAGCTTGGCGAACTTTGTTTAATCTCTTGCAATTTATTTGCGAGTTAAAAATAAAAGAAGAATTTTTTCAAGAATTTGATATGATGTATAGTTGGAAGTAAAGTAGAGTTGGGTATGATGAGTCAGTGACATGAACTCGGCTTGAAGATGGACAGCCAAACTCGGTTAAATCTCAATCTCAATTCTTCTAGCTTTTCTCCATTGTAATTCGCTGTATAAATTAACAGAAATTCCAATTTTTATTAAATTTAAGTAGTTTTTCCATGGAATCAGTTACGAATGTGATGAATGAATGGGTGTTAAGTAATCAGAGTAGAAAATTCAGTGCAATTCTCGCTTCTATTGTGCTCATTGTGTGTGGGATGAAGCTAAGATTGTCAGTCTGTCCAGCTGTCCGTCATTCTGTCATAAATACTAGAGTATCATCAACAAATCCAGTTGGGATGCGAATTCCATTTGTGATTTGAGGGAATTGTGCTCTAATCTCAGACTTTGCCACGTTGCACAATTGACGCTGTTGGAGCTTCTTTTGTTGTGCTCGTCTTAGTCAATTGTGCGCTGGGTGGGCATTGAAATGGGGCACGCTTCGGCTGCAAGCTGCAAGAGGGCCCAACAAGAAGTAGTAGGTGGGTGGACTATAAAAACCCTGTACTTGTTTGGGAGTAATCAAATGCAACTAAAAAGCGATTGCTCCTACACCAGCTCTGTGATGGCACCGTAGCTGTCTGCTGATGTCTAGTACACCCTTAGTACAGGGTATCTGTAACACATTTTGTATATTTAGCTTGGCATAACTTACGGGTATTGTTCTCAGCTATGGTACAATAATATGCCACTATTTTTGGCCATGCCACTTGAATTTCACTTTGTCATACTACCAACTCCCACTCCTGCTCAATTCCTGCTGTTTTTCCATTTCCCATTTCCCATTTCCCAATCCCCCCTTAACCCGCTCCTTTCCCCCCCTATGCTAGTAGTTGCTCCTCAATTCCTCTCACATTTCGATGCGTTGTTTTGCGGTGGTAATTGCACGCGCGCTGAAGCATATCGTATGTTGCAGGTTTCCGTTGGAAAAGTGGAAAAGTAGAAAAAGTAGAAAAGCGGGAAAGCGGGAGAAACGACCTAAAATAGCGGCACAATCAACAACCAACAACCAAATGCGGAACATGAACCATAACACGTTGGTAAAGCAAGGGGTAAAACATCACTGGGGCAGAGAGGGGCGGTTCTAAGAGGGCATTGTGTGGGATAGAGGAGCAGGGGGGAGTTAGGCCTCGTCAATATTGCGAGCGACAGCTTTTTGTATGCACGAATTGTACGTGTTGCAATCTACAGCAAGTGAGAACGAGCTGGAGCAGTGAACGACTAGGAAATACCCTCTACTACACTCAATTCTGCATTACCTAAAATTCGTCTTTCATCTAATAACTATAGTGAGTTAAACTATTCAAAGCTAGAGTTTGGTACTAGAAGAAGGGTTGTATCTTTAAGTATCTTCCTCTTCCTACATTCCTGTAGTACCCCTTGCAGTACTTTAAGCTAAACGTTGCACTGTCCACAATCTACCCTATAAATCTACTTTTAAGCGGTACAACAACAGATACAAATGTTGCAACAGCGTGTGCGTGAGTTTTGTGCGTTTGCCGCTTTTTCCTCTTCTTCTTCAGCTGCTTCTGCTTCTTCTTCTGCTGCTTCTGCTGCTTCACGCTGCTTGCGCCGATGCGGACTCAGAATCAGAATCGAAATCGGATTCGGATTCGGACGCTGATTCTCTCATGTAAAAAACATGTTCTTTGTCATGCTTGGCATGCCGCTTTTGTGTCTGTATCTCGCCACTGGGTATCTGTATCTCTGCTTGTAGTTGTATCTGTATCTATAGTTGTATCTGCATCTGAGCCAAGTGCATGTTGGGCTCTGCCCTTTGGCCCATTTTGGCTAACGAAATGCGTCATTAGGACGCACCGTGCATAATTACAGCTGCAGCGGTATTAGTAAATGTATCTGCATCTGTAAATGTATCTTTAGCTCGCGCTGTAGCTATGTGTCTGTGTGCTGCGCCCCTTTGAATTTTTTGGTTACTTTCGTCTCTAATTACACGGCTTTGATTGATGTTGTTTTCTACTTCTTCCTCTGATGGGTTTTCGGCTCTTTAGAGTTTCCCAATTCTCATTGCAGCATGTGGCAAGTTAGTTGTGGCAACTTCTGTGCGTCTTTTCGATCGATTTCCTTCCCTCTGAAGCCAAAAGCAGCTGCATTTACTGCAAAGTATTCGCCTGCTTTACTTACATCACATTTAAAGCTCATAAATCTTGCTGCATTTTAAACACACACAAAGACACACACACACACACACTCACTCAGCCACACACTCACACAACCACTTGCCACAACGATGCAGCGAATTCTCGACACAATTTAATTTGTCACTCGACACGTCAATTATATTAATCGCTTATATACTCCATGACACGTAAGAACCAGAGACAGGCAGCTTATGAAAGCAAGACCGACAGCTAGATACCCTGTTTAACCGAAAGCACTTTAATTAGGCAACATGACAGCTCGTTAAACTATAGATTAGATAGGAAGCGCTGTTTCATATGGATGTCGGTTTAATTAATGGAACTTCAACCAATACATGACTTCAGAAATACTTAAAATATGTAAACTATTTATTATAAATGCCAAATTGAAGACTTTAAAGCAGTCCCAAGCTCTTATCAGCTTACTCAAACTCAAACCGTTAGTTTGTTAACAAGTAAATAATCCTTTATCCGGTTCGAAAACACTCCCAAAAGAAATCGGGGGTTTTGTTAGCCAAATGCAGCTGATAAAAGCAGCTAATTAAAGCCGATTTGTACGAAACTCTCTCGTGGTTAGAGTATTGAATGTTATTTATTACACAAAGAGCACAATTTGTTGAGTCGTTTCGTTTCGTATCGTTTCGTTTTGTTAAAAAAATGAACAGAAAATGAACAGAAAATGAAAATGAATTTGTAAATTTGATAAATAATGTGTGAATTTCTCTTTGGCTCATTTCAGCGTCAACAAAGTGGAGAAAAGACAAATTTGACAACGGAGCAAGTGAATGTGTCGACGCCCCCTGCTCCCTGCTCCCTCTGGGCTTGAGAAATGGGAAATGTGAGAAAGGAGGGAGAGAAATGGAGAATTTGGAGTGAGGCAGTTTATTGATTTCGTCACTGGATAAACAAAGTATCAAAAATAATCTGCTGATTGCACAATTTCAAAAAAATACAAACTTGAAATCGAAACTTGCCACAGATTGCCGTTATAATTGTTGTGGCTACTTTGGTTAATTGATTTCAGTTGCTGCTTTTCTGTTTTGGCTTTTTTCCCGCCAATGTCAATGCAATGAGCCGTTCCAAAGCAGCCAATGCCAACAATTTTCCAAAACAACAACACAAACAGAAACTTAATCCAAAAACCAAACAACAACAAAAAACGCAGCGACAGTTGCGTGCGCGTTTCGTGTGCGTTTTTAATCGCGCGCGTGTTTTTTAATTAATTTAAAGTGTTTTCTGTGTCCAGCCGGAAATCAGCAATTTAGTTTACAACAAGACGCTTCAAGAGGAGCCACCAAAAGCCAAACAAAAACAAAAACTGGAGCAATAAAAATAAGTTACAAAATTAAAGGAGCACAGCGACAGAAAGGACAAAAAGGAATCGCTTCAAAATGTTCGCGGGCATCAGGAAGCGACTGGCACGCAAGTGAGTAAAGTCCCTACACTCAACAAAAAGTTTTGAGATTACGTTTTTGGGTCTTTTGTCAACCATTTGGGCCGTCACTTTGTTTAATGTTATCACTGATATCCACGCGTTTAAATACACTATCCAAAGGAGGGCATGACAGTGCTTACACAGAGAGAAATTAGGGTAGGTGTCGGTGTTTTCTGTCAGTGTGGCAATTGAACCTTTTTGTCAGTCAGCAATTTGGTTTAGGGTGCACCTTTAGTTTATTGCAGGTGTATCCTTTACAGCACGGATTTCTACTCCATTTAATTTCTTTTTCGATACTTCTTAATGCGGAATTTATTAGCTTTACATTTAGGAATATTAGTATAGAAATAATTTAGATTTCTTTAATTTAAAATTTACCTTTTCTTAATACTTCACTTAACTTTTCCGTTAGAATTCCCTATAGTTTGCCCTGTGGAGTTAAGGGTATTCCTGCTTCGTTATCTACATTTTGTGCTCTCCCTCTCTTCCTTTACTTCCTTTCCTTATCAATGTTGTCCCTTCGCTTTTTCATGGCCCAATTCCGCCGTTAATGACCCACGCGATAAAGGTCAGTGGGGAGTCCAAATGTTTCGGGTCTTTTCAATTTGCAAAACGCCCCAAATCGCGGACAATGTGCCCGAAAAAAAGCAAATAAATATAAAGAAGAATTCAGCTGTTCTCGCTCTGCTTCTATTTCTATTTGTCTAATTAATTTTGTAGCACAGCTTGAGCTGAGAATCAGCTCATTGGCCAAGCTAAATGAGAAGACACCTCCATCTCCATCCCCATCTTCACTCCACTTCCACCTCCATCTCCATCTTCTCTCCATTCATGCCAGTCAGCAACAATCATTTGACATTGGAGCTCGTGAATTCGCTGATTTGTTAAAATGCTAAAATGTTAAAATGCTAAAATGTTGCACGTTTCGACACCGATCATCATTCATCGTCAGCGTAATGATTTTCAAGTTTTCTTAATTTTTTATTATGATTATTTTTGAATTGCCAAATGAGCCAATTAGTTTTTAAAATCTTTATTATTAGCCAAACCGAACCGGTTTCGTTTATCCATAAACACAAATTGAATTATACCACAAATTGGCGTGTTTTTTCTAGCCTCAAGTCTCAAATATTGTATCTTGGGGTAATCTTTGAGCTCTTTCGAGTGCCTCCATTAACTTGAAGCAATCAAAACATCATCTGCCAAATAATATGCGTAATTATATCTTAGATCCAGCGAGTGCCATTCGTGGGAAACTCGTGAGAGACGTGAAGCTCCAAAGATGAATGACTTGGAAAGCTTTTTCTTTGAGCCCAGAGAATAGGCCTCTAATTGTGTGGAAGCGTGTAGAAAACTGAAGAATCATTATAAAGACGGTACGGTAATCACTTGTCTTTCTACAGTTCTCTGTTTCTCAGTTTCCGAAATATTTGAAAGTTTGTCCAAAGTTGTTAACTTTAATGGAAAAGTTTGGGCTCACAGCACTCACACCATTAGTTATTCGTAAATATTTAAAGCTTATTTATTTGCTAAACTTTTGAAACTGCTTTTAAGGCCTTAATGCTTCTAGTTCCACTTATCAATCCAAGAAAATTCACATCTTTTCGCCCAGTTTCAGTTTCGAAGACTGTGCTCCACTAAAAGTTCATCATATGCTCCAATATTGTGTCCGGTCTGCTACATAATTTACACCCACTCACAAGCTAAAAGCCTCGCATAAATGACAAAGTAGAGGAGAACAGGGGAGGGGCGTAGGGTAGAGGGGTCTGTGTTTTGTTAGTTGACGGTGTTTACAAGTCATGATGTGCTAATTATTACAGAAAAGTGCAGGCAAATGCCTTTTAGCACTTAACGTTGACTGTCCCCGAGGGGCAACTCAAGTTAACAAATGCCCCCGAAACACACACACACACACACACACACACACACACACACACACAGCCACACAACACACTCTGGGGCCAGGTGCTAAAAAAACACCTGTGCAAATAGAAACCGAAAACTCGTACCCAAAAGTGAACCCGAACCCAGACCCCAAAGCCAAACCGAGGCCTAAACAGTTTGTAGGTGGCATTCTCATCTGCATAGTGTGTGCAAGTGTTTGTGTAGATAGGGATGGGAAGCTGTTAAGAAAAACTATCGAAAAGATCGAACCTCAAATCGATTCTCTGTGAAGAAGGCAGTAAACGCCTCGGGTATAGCTTGTTTTAGATGAGTTATTATTGAGTAGTACCGAAGTCTCTACAGCATATAGCAGATAGACTAGTTTCCTGTACACTCATCGATATTACCATCCCTAGTGTGCGATGCACAGTCTTGTACTTTGGGTACATCATACGTCATGTTGTGGCTTAAGATCTTTTGAGGCCCACACACAAATTTTCATTGGAATTAAACGCTTAGAAACGCCTGCGATGCTGCTTCATTTGCCCCCTCTTTCCTCCCTTTTCCCTCTTCGTTCACCGCTGAGTTTTCCGCTGGGGCACGGCACGGAAAATGTGGCAATCAAGCGCGACTAAAGTTAAAAATAATTACACGAAAGACATAACACACTTTATTAAACATTAAACATTTTATGTGGGCACAAGCATTAAACTTCCGCAAAAATTAAAAAAAGTAAGAAATACTTCAACTTGAATCTAGAGACCTCGTAGACTTCCCGAAACCCAGTAAAAAGCTGATGAATTCTCACGCATATAAAACTAGTGTTTAGTAAGATCATTTAAGAAGCTGGGAAAAGCATTGAAACTGCGGACAAACGTTGTCTCAAGACAGTACACATAACTGTAAGTGCATCCATGAGATACTTTAATTATATGCACTCAAGTATCTTAAGCACATGTCTAATTATGATTGATACGGGAAGAAGAAAGAAACTTAACTAAACGCCCAAGTTATACCCTATAAAAGGCAATAAATATCAACATTTATTGTTTATGAGGCTGTAATAAATGTGGGAATATGAGAGGAGTGTAAAGAAATGAAGTCCAAAACTTGGACAAACCTAGTCAGGCATACCCTTCGTTGTCTCTTTCGATTAACTTTCGCTGCATTACTGCAGTTTCTCTGACTTCCTGTTCGCTTCAAAGTACAGCCTACTTAGATACCCTGCGGTTATGGATATGGGAACAGCAACAACAAAGGGAGTATCAGCTTGGCGCCATTGTTGTGTCTCGATGTAGTTGTTGTTGTTGTTGTGTTTTCCATTCTGTGCTCATTTCGCCTTGGTCCCATTGTTCTTGGTGTGTGCTCATTGTGTGTTATCAAAAGTATCTTTTTCGCTGACAGCTTCTGACGCCGAGGCACACAAGGTAGCTGCCTACAGCACATGCCCCTTTTGGCTGCTGGGTTAAAGGGAAATGTGATGCAACAAAGCGTGTGGAGTAGAAGAGAAGGAAAGGAGGAAGAAGAGGAGAAGGAGGAGGAGAAAACTAGTTACAGTTACAGCTAGTTACACTACACTACTTAAGCATGTGTGTATCTGTATCTAACAGTTGTATCTGCAGCAGAAACAGTTGTTAACCTCGCGCTAATTTCGAGCTTAGATTACAAATATACCCTAGGAAACTGGGTCTGCTACCGGATATGCGCAGTATGTTATAAAACTTGAGTTTAAGTTTATTTTTTTACAATTGGGCACATTAAATATGCGGTTCATTTCTGTTTAATTGTTCTGTCAACGAGGCGTAGGGCTAGCAATAGACTCTGTAGTTAAAAAAGATACAAAGAGAGTGGCAGCTTTCAGTCGTTAGTTTTATGTGTAACAGCAGCTCTTAAAAGCTCCCCTTTCTCTCAGTGTAAGCTCTGGCATTAATGTGTCATATTTCAGACTTTAGTTGAGCATAATTTCATACAAATACTTCGTTTGTTAGCCACTTTGGAGCGTGTGGCAGCCCTGGCAATTGATCAATAACTACGCTCATAGATAGAACACACTCCATCATGCACACACACACACACACACACACACACACACTTTAACCGGGAGCAGAGTTTTCAGAGTTTTTCATTTTATTACTCGACACCCTCGATTTGTGGCCTGTCTGGACTGTCATAAATGCGCCATTAGGGCTAACAACACATTTTCAACTTCACTTAGTCACAACACAATATCCACCCACAGTTCCATCCCCTCACCCTGGCCCTGCCACACCCCCGCCTCTCTATCACTCCCCCTACACAATAGAAATGCCATTTTATGCATTTCAAGTGCGTTCTCTGTGCACTATCTCACATCTATATCTTTGTATGTGTAGCTGTATCT
Source organism: Drosophila dunni (assembly GCA_018152125.1). NCBI lineage: Eukaryota > Metazoa > Arthropoda > Insecta > Diptera > Drosophilidae > Drosophila > Drosophila dunni. The sequence continues at coordinate 21,186,800 of JAECXC010000339.1, read as the reverse complement.
GTATCTGTGAGTGTTTCTTTGAATGTATCTGTATCTGTGCCCATCCCGCGCATCGTCTGTCACAAGCAACTGAAGTGTCAATTCCATCATATGCCAAAGTGGCGCACATATCGCATAACATTGCACACAAAAGGGCACACAAAGGGAGGGAGTGAGAGAGGGGGAGAGAGCGGGAGGTAGACAGGCCAAATCAAAAGAAAATTATTGAACAATTTCTCAAAAAGAAAACGAAACGACAACTGCACAAATGCAGCAGCGTCAAACCGAAGCTCAAATGCGCTTTAAAGTAGGAACAAACTAAGACAAATTAAGTACAAAACAAGTTTGACTTAATTTAAGTTAGGAATTTTGTGTACTACCTAGTGGAAAGGGATTTGAAGTCTTCAAAAAACACACTTAAACCCTATAATCGATGTAATCAAAGTACCCCCGAGTAGTGTATACAAAATGAGCACAATGAAAGCGTCAAATGGGCGTCTGTGCCTCTGTCTGTCTCTCCAGCAGTTTGACAGCAAACACACACACAAAATGCCTGAAAAGAGTCAGCTTCATCATGAGCTTCAATTCGAATTTTAAACTCAATCCGAAAGATGCAAAGATACAAGCGTCAGCGATGCAGAGATACATTTTGGGTGTGACAATTGCAGCAAAGAGACGTGCCACATTCTGTTGCAAGTCAGTGAATGATGTATACCTTTTTAATGAGCAGCTGACACATGAATATGAATATGGATGGGGGAAATGTCAGACCAGCGATTTATTAACGCACAGACCGCGATCTCTACCAATTTAGCGGGCTTTTGTTAGCCGTAAAATTGCAGCTTGTAGTGGCTGGAATGACCCTAACCTAGCCAAAATGTTGCTCACTTCGGTTATGTTTATTGGTGTGGAACATGCAAGGTGCGTTTTAGGGAAAAAGAACTTCAGAGAAATGGAGTAGACTAGCCAGCAGAGACCCTGTACAGATGAAACATTACAATTTAAAGACGTTACTGGCAAACCTTCCACCAACCAACCCATCAAACCCTGCAGGCTGCTCATGTACAGGAGCTGACAGAGCCAATGAACGACCGTTTCAGCCAGTACTTTCCTAGTCTACATACATATATATATTTTCTTATGCATATAAAAACTTTTTGTGCTTTTTACACATGTTTGTCGTTTTTTATGGCGTATAGAATTCGCTCTATTGCTTTTTTACAGCGTTTCGTTTCGTACTTGTTTTCTAATTAAAAGTTTGCCCCTAACGTTTGCTTTAAACGCAAACTTGTTTCCGAATAGTTGCAGGGATGGTCAGCAAACCCGAAAACACCCGAAACACGCCCAGTTTAACCAAAATCGACCCACTGAGAGGCCCCACGGTTCCACAATTTTTGGGGCGTCGACGCATTTTACAACCGCTCCGAGTCAGTTTCAACAATTGTTGTTGTCGTGTTTGTTGTGGCTGTTTGTTTGTTTGTTTGTTTGTTTGCTTGTTTGTTGATAAACAAAAGGTAACTACACTGAAAGAAACTGCAGTGCAGGGAAAAGCCGTCAGAAGGTATTTAAAGCAGGAATTGCAAGCTTTTCTTGCAGTGTATTTATTTATGACTATCAGTTTCACAGGTGGGCGACAGAGGTGAGAGGTGGCAAAGGGGAGGGTGCGTTATCTGACTCGAAGCCGCGGAAATGGCATATTGAGCTCTGTGTTTATGGGTCATTGGGGTGTTGGCCAAGTTAGTGTCGGCCAACAAGCACAGTCCCCAAATAATTAGCATGCCATTGTCCTTGAAGCCAACTGATGGCTGATAACTGATAACGGATAATGGATAATATTACCAAAGCTACGTCGTCGACGACGCTGTTGTTGTTGCTGCCAATTGGCAATTGGAAATCAGCATTCGAGCCTCGTTCGTCGTTGCCTCGTTGCCGCAATGTGGCATGCAAATAACTTTCTAAACTGTTGGCTGCACCTTGACGGCTTCCTTTGTGCTCAGAGATGCATATGTGTAAGCAAATACACTGAGCGAAAAGTATTGAAACGTTAAGTCTTCTAAATTAAATCAATAATAGTTTCAAGTCTTCATTTTTACAGTGTACACTGTTCAAAAAGGTTGTGGTGAAGGCGGGACTTAGCTTGGGCTTGGCTTGTAGCGTCAATCAGTTGACTTTTGAAGTGTTTGGCCAGGTAAACACAAAGTGTCCACTTGACTTCCGTTTTGTGATTGCTTCGCTCGATTCCCGGAATCGCAACACAAAGCGTGACATGTGAATGGCAATAGTTTCTCCATTCCCCTACCCTCTGACCCTCCAGCTCTTTCTCTGGTTTAATTCATTGCATTTGCATAGGCATTCCCTATATGCACCCCCTTTTCCCTCCTGCCTTCCCTCTCCCCCTTGGTTGTGGTATTTACATGGCGAACTCACTTCTTGTTGATATTTGCATAAATATTTACAAATGTGAACAGCAATCGTGCCATTTCACATTTGGCGCCCTATTTGAGTGTCAATTGCTTGGCCCGCGTTGCCAGACAGTTTAGCCACCCCATTAAAGCTTAAATGTCAGTCACTGTGACTTATCGATAACGATAACTTGTCAATTGAAAGCTTTTATTTAAGTAGTTAGCGTGGAATGACAATTATAAATTGTTGATTAACTATAAAGTAAAGCATTTGAGTTGCCAGACTGTTAAATGACATTCACAATGGGTTATCGATAACGATAACAGCCCATTTAAGTTAAAAGCAGCCAACTTAGTTACGCTCATTATACTATCATTTTGGTATTCCCCTATGCTTTTTGACAAGATTAAGCTCAAACAATCACATAACTAACTCAAAATTGATCAGTTTTAAAGGGTTATTCTTGCTACCAACTGTAATCAGGCTTTCTTGATTATTTTCTACTCTGTTGCCACAATTACAATTGTATCTTCGCGGTTTGCAGAGATCTCATTACAGAGATGCGATCAGTCGGCGTCGCACTCAATTATGTCGCTGTAGGGTTGTATGAGCGAGTACGTCAGTATGGAACTGAAATAAGTATGGTTACATGCAGTACGCAGACGGTTTCCTGTTTTAAGTCAATCTCCACAGTCAAAAACCGCAGCACAATTATATGATGGTTATCGGATCTGAGATCGGTTGTTTCAGCCCGTATGCGAGTGCGAGTGCACATAATAAATCTTACAGATACATTACTTTGGACTGCTTTCGTGTCATGTCGTCAAATTATGCAAATTTCAAGTGTGGGCTCAAAATCAGTTAAACTCTGAAGCGGAAGGGAACTCGAAGAGATGCCCAAAAAAATAACAAAGATTTGGGTCATTGAAACACACTCTAATATGCACCAAGAGTGAGTGTGTGTGTGTGTGTTGAGTGTTCGACAAGACTGTCAACAACTAAAGGAGTGTTGAGAAATGAGATGCATGCACCATGCGCCACCAAATAGCAAAGAAAACAACTCAAATTTCACATAAAATTAATCACACCCACTGTCAGCAGATGGAGGCTGAAAAGAAGAGAACAGAAGAGTGTGCTAGACGCAGAGAGACCGTTTTGCCATTTCAAACAGCTATAACTTTCTTCAGGTTACACAAACTTGTGAGCTAAGCTGATGCTGGGCTAGCACTGCTGCTGCTGGTAGTAAGACTTCTAGGCCAACTGCATCCTTTTTGGCTAACACGTTGTTTGCCACTTTGTGCGCTTGTTTAACTTTTCTTCACACTGGCATTTGCACACGAAGAAAGAGAAAAGAAGAGTGAGGGAAGGAGAAGAAGAACAGTGCCAAGAAGACCCCATTTGAATGGTAAACAGAGTTTTGGACACGCCTATTTGGGTTATGCTGCTGCACGGATGAGCACCCGCCGTGAGTACTCGCTGCCCGCCTCTCCCCTCTCTCCCTCTCCCTCTTTAGTATGTGAATCTTTTCGGATTTTGTTTCATTCCTGCAAAATGGGTTACTACACTGAAACAAAAACTGCAGCTGAATTGGCGTCCCTTTACAAAGTGCAGTGGAGCGTGCAGAGCGGGGATTTACGACTGTGTGAGCATAACGGAAGCTTAGCCCTTAGTTTCAGTTCGCTCATGAATAAATTAACAATTGCCACGAATTTGCATACACTCACTGCCATATGTATTGTCACTGCGATTTACTACGTTTACACGAAACATGATTACATGAAACTAAATCAGAGTTCAGTCGATTCCCAGAGAATTTCTAAATCTAAAAGGCAGTTTAAAGTTCAACGAATTAGTTGGCTGCGAGTCAAATGTTTCTCTTATCAGTCTGCCTACAAACCGAACTTTCCTTTGTAGGTTTAACTACCCAAAACAGGGTTACCATACAAGCCTTTTTCATGAAAAGTGCTGCGTGTAAACTTGGCCACATTTGCTGCCCATTGTTCGGCGCACTTTAATCAATTACCATAAAAGGCCAATACGCTGCAACCATTAATCGATCTTTAGTCGCATAAATTATGCAATTTACAAATCAAAATTCCTCTGTTTCGCCAGACAGTAGCCCCAACTCGCCTCAATCCAGCTCAACTCAACTCAAGTCTATTGAACAATTTTCTTGGAAACTTTTAAGCCCCGAGGATGCTGGCTTTAAATCTCTAGCTCGCTCTCCCGCTCTCTCTTGCGTCTCATGTCGCAGTTGAAGTCTCTGTTTCGGTCTCTGTCGCTGCTTCCGTCTCCAACTGCATTTGCGTGTGGCCAGTGCGGCCAGTGGGCGGCGCCCACGCCCCAAAACAAAAGCAGCAAGAAGGGAAAGCACAATAGAGGTGGGTGCTTGTAGTATACCCTGTAAAATTACAGCTTAGAGGCGCGCTAATACACTCTACCTACGGGGTATCAACTTGGGCACCCACAAGCTCCACACAAAACCACGAGCAAAGCAAACAGAGAGTTGCATGCAACGCTTGACAGTTGGACACTTGAATAGTCGGACAACTGGACAGTCCGACAACTGGACAGTGGGACATTTGGGCGTTTTTCAGCTTCGATTTTGCATCGTTTGAGCGGGGGCGAAGGCGGCTTTCGAATTGGCGAATTGCAGTCAAAAATTATTGCAGAACTGTAAATTATTTGCACTGTCGACCTCATTGTCAGCGCTTTAAAACTTAACCACACACACACAGATACACACGCACACACACACACACACACACACACACACACTCATACAGTTGTCTGATTTAGCTGGGCGTTATTTGGGATTTTCGTGTCAGTCGTCGAATTAATTTAACGCGTTTTATGCAAATTTCGCATTTTGTATCGGAAAAGTAGGTGTAAACGCTCTATAATGGCCATTAATTATGTGCACACACACATGTGTGTGTGTTTGTGTATCTGTGAGTACTTAACTCAAATTGCGCTTAAAAAAAAACTAGCCAAGAGTTTGCTTTTAATTAATTTTGAGCTGCAATCAAGTTGTAAATGCAAATTGCCAAAATCTTTGGTAATTAATAAAGACTTTAATTGATTTGTGGGCCACGTTAAGCTTTCCTTTAATTAAATATGAAATGGCTTAAGATTTACTTTAATTAAAAGTGTGCCCTTAGCTTATGTTTATAAATTCCATTTTAATTATTTATTTTCCTGCTTTTTCTTATTTCTACTGTCAAGTTCTGACATTTCTTTTATCGTCGGCCTTTTTTGGGTGCCATAATTTCAACAGTTGATTGCTCCACTTAAAAGCCTCTTAGTATTTATTTATCTTTCAACTCAAAAGACTTGCAAGGCAATAATTATGGAGAGTACCCGGGTTTTCAGTGTTGCCACATTCAGGGCTTATCTGTCCAGTGTTGGGCAGCCCTTAATTAAATTGCGCAAAGCGCCAAAAAGTCAAACACAACATAATTACTTTCCATAAATCGCTGTTAAGGGTCGAGTGTCAGGAATCGGGATTGGGAGTGGGATTGGGGGGTATAATGGGGATATTTCTTTTAGAGCTCTTTTGTATAACAAGGAAAAGCAACAAGAAGCATTTCCGACATTTGTATACCCTGTAAACTCCAGCTTTGCCTTATGTCTTCATTTACACACCCATTGTACTCTTCTTACAGGGTATCAGTTGCTATTAAATGCAAGCCAGAAGAGTGTTGAACTGTTTCGACTTTTCCCTGCTTCTTCTTGGCTTCTTTTTTATACTTTTGTGCAATATTTATTTTTATATGCCAACTGCAATGCCCAGTGATAAGCACTGTGCGGGTGGTAGTGCGGCAGGGGGCGTGGCAGGGGACGGAAATTTATGGTCGTCACATAAAACGCATAATCAGTAAACGAATGGGGCACAGAGAGCGCCGGATTAACCGAATGACCAAACGGACGAACAGAATGACGGACGGATGAACCGTACCGCCCTCTTTCCTGCCACGCCTCCCTCTCGCTTGACGAATGTGCCACATTCATGTCGTTCGCGTTATCAGCGGCAAACATAAACATATTTACACATACCTATACAAATATGTGTATATAGTGTTGTGTAACTGTGTGTGCCTCTTGTGGCACCTTCACCAAGTCTCCATTGAGTGGTATATTGGTTAAGTTGTGGTCAACAAACTCTGTGGACGTCATGATATAAATGAAGAAAGCTTTGATTTCTTTAAGTTTCAAGTTTAAACCTATCAACGATGATCAATCGATGAATGAATTGATGTGTTGGCTAGTAAAGATAAGATTGATTAAAATGACAACTATTTGTTAAGTACGGGTATACTACAGCTAAACATTTATACAGGGTTACTCTTAGATAGAAGAAACTCTGGTAGTCACTGACTCAGCCCATTAATCAATGAGATTCACATTCTACTATTCATATTCATACCCCACTGATTAATGGCACAAGTTCCTGCTTTCACTCATCAGAAGTTTAATTGTGACTAATCAATTTATAGCCAATTGAGGGTATCCGCGAGTCTAGCACACTCCTCGACTCCGCTGCTGTCAATACATATTTGCCTTTTTTATGATTTTTTTGTGCCAACGGAAGCCGTCAGTCGCTGGGTGGCATGCAAATGTTGTGGCCCCTTTGCATGCCCGCGAAACTGGGCGTGGCAGGTGCCCTTATAGGGACGCTTTGGGAGTATGAATCACTCACTGATTTGCTGGCAGCTAAATTAGATTCCCAAAGTGCAATGTCTGCACTTTGCACCTTGCCACACGACGAGGCATGCACTATTTCACTGTCAATTGATTGAAGAGACGAGAGTGGAGGGGGAAGGAGGGAGAATTGACAATGAGACTGTCACGTATCGCATCGCATCGCATCGTTAATTAAGGCCCTGTAATGGCATTAGTTGGCCTCTTGACTTGCCATCGACGTGGATGTCTCGCTAATTAAGTTTGCATCTAATCGAATGACTCACGTGCAACACATGCAACATGACAGTGTCACACAGAGGAGAGAGAGAGACAGAGAGAGGGAAGGAGAGAGGAAGAGAGACGGCTACACATTAATACGCACAACCAGTTGCCATTTGGCGAGCTTGATAACAGTTAAATTGATTTTGATTGCTTTATTTGATGACCATAAATCAAAGGCGCATAGAAATTCTGGACCAAAGCAAACAAATCACGTGGGCCGCAATTGAAAAGCAAAGTGAAAAACTACAGCAGACGCATGAAATGCGACTCCAGCAGCGACTCCGAGTATCTGAAGACACCCAGTAGGTTTACACGCTGGAAAAGTACGTGAAAAGTAGTGGAAAGTGCGAGTTGGAAACTATAACATATATCTACCTTAGGAATGATCTGTAAAAAGCGTGAAAAGTGTCGTGTAAACTTAGTTGGAGTCAACATTTTGACCACTGCCCACTTGGTCCGGTGTCAACTTCAATTCTCTACAGCGCAGAGGGGTTAAAGCACTGAAGAGCGGGAAGTAGCAGAAAGAGAGGGGAGACTTAGAGGGAGAGGGGAAGACTGAGACAACATCAAACACGAAACGAAACATTTTGTGCGATTAGCTTGTAAGATTGTTTGGCAGCTTTGTACGTCCATTTATTTGACTCTTGTTTGGAGCTTGGAATTGGCCAAACTGGATTGTTCAAACGGTCGGGCATTTTGGCCAATGTTGGAGCCAAGACAGAGACTGCGACTGCAACTGCGGCTGAAGCTGGTGTCTTGACGTTTGCCCACTCGAATGCCTCCAAGTGCCAATTTTATCAAATTATTTGCACTTAACTCGCAAATTCAATTTGAAGTAACGAGCGAATTGTTGTAGTTGTTGCCGTTGTTGTTAGCAATCGGGTTATGGTCGACATGTGAGCACGCTAACCGTTCACATTCAATGCGACATGCAAACTAGGGAGTTTATCGATTCCCATCCTCGCTTTGTACCTCTAACTCCAGTGGCTGCTCCTGCTTCTCCTCCTGCTTATCCACCTGCTGCGGCACTGCAAGCAGGTGCAATAATCGATATGCTTCCCAGCCATATTGGGGTCAATTCGGCACTAACTTGGCAAATGTCACAGCACCTCACAGTCTTGACGGGTTACGCACAGTGGGACAAAAAGAAACTTTTTTAAGTTTCCAGATTTAAAGCCACGAGACTGCACGTTGATCAGTGTATCTGTTAGGAGACCCAAAGTAGCTTCAAATATTCAATTTTCCTCACTTTTGTGTAAAATTCTTTAATGCGATTAATTATTTGATCTCGAACAATTGTTTGCACCACATCGAATCAGTGTACAGAGGATTGTGTGCGAGTGTGTGTGCTCACTGAGGCACTTGGAGATTTGTGTGTGTTGCAACATTTGAGTTTCAGATTATCGGCCAGCTGTATGGGCCAATACAATAATTTTGACACTTCTTTGGGGGTGCCGGTGCCGGTGACGGTGCCAGTGCCACAGACCCGATTATAGGCCGCATTGGGAAACATTTGAGCAATGCAGCAATGTGCGATACGATCTCCCATTTCCACTCTACCCACTCGCTGGTGTAGAGTGCTGTTTGTGAGGCCCTGTAGGAAGAAGGAGTGGCGGGGTGTGCTAGGTTTGTCGGAGGAACAGCCAAAAGGAGGCGTGATCGATCACTTAAAGAAGAAATCGGGTAACTAGATGTTATAAATATGATTAAAACAATCGGTCTTAGCTCAGAATTTAGAGAGCATTGTATCATATTCTTGTATACCTACCGGGTCTTCAGCAGTCTACCCGCTCAGCTGTAGCTTTTCCCACTAGTTTTTGGTTTTTTGTGGAGCTGGTCGAGCAAGTTTTCGCCACAGACTTGTCGGCTGCAATCTTAAGAAATAGTGAATGAACCGAGTCAGTTTTGAAGGCTGTCAGTTTTTATTAATCTTGTGCTCTACTTTGTTTCCATTGTGTGTCTTGCAGGCAGAACGAGAAGGACTGCGATGAGGATGACAAGGACGATGTGCATGATATAATGCCGCCTCCCAACTACATACAAATCTCGCAGGGAAAGATTCAGTTGGTGCATCAGGCGAGGTCTTTGGATCACGACGCCGTCTCGGGGACTCGAAGTCCGGCAACGCTGACCTTGGAACGAGCTGATAAGGTAAGTTTAAGATAAGATTAGTTAGAAGAAGAAGACTTTCCTTAGCTCTTCCTCTGCCCCCCTTGGTGCTGGTCGCTTTGGGTGTATGGTTGATGTAGTGCTCTGCTAGTAAATCCCCCATCAATTATATTCCTCATACGAACTAACTCCCAAGCACTTCATCTACACATCCTGAGGTTAACCCACTTTCACGTGTCCTCCTGATTGGAGTGGCGTGCAGTTAAACTTGGCATGCAAATGCCAAAAGAAGGTGAAAGAAACACCTCTGAACTCACGGAGGAAAGCCACTTGAACTCGTTAACGTGCCAGAGATTGATGAACTTTTATTCTTCTGTTTGGTATGAGAAATGTTCTCATAACATGCAGATTTCTCCTGTTCGTTTCCTCCGAAGATCTTTACAGCTTTTAAAAGCTGTATGAATTCTTAATTGCCTGAGATGGTCGCTGATACCCTCTAAATTTATAGTGATACCCTTTAACTCGTAAACACACATTCCCACCGATTCTTCTGCTTATGATTGCAGTTAGAAATGTGCGCTTAACATGCAAATTTCTAGTGCTCAACTCTTCAGCAGTGTTTTCCTCCAAAGAAGGTAAAATTTCTCTTCGTTTGATATCCTGTAACTAATAAGCAAGGTATATCCCCGACAATGCTGAAAGCTTGCACATTCCCCGAACCACTTCTTGTCTAAGTTAAAGATACCCTGTAAGATACCCTACTCGCGTAATTACTTTGTCAAGGCAATCACTATAAATCAGAGCGTCTCGCGTCTCTTCTACTTTGCATTCCACTGCTCTGACATTTGCCATTCACTTGATCACGAAACGGAGTCTTTTGTTCGCTAAACGAATGGTTTCTCCGAATGTTACTTGGGTTTGGGTTGGGTGATACGTTAGGCCCTTTTAGAAGCTGCTCTGTTGGGTTGAATTGAACCCACAGCTGCTTGAATTAGATCTCGTTTCTCTAGCAAAGTTTAGTCCTATTTTTTCCCAGACTTGAGTCATGTATTTAGTTAAGTGTTCGCATTATTTCAAGACGGCAAGACTTTTAGACTTTAAGGCCATGGCGTTAATACTCGTATGCTCCATTCTGCTGCCGTTTGTTGTTCCACCGTTCACCGTTCACGGTTCGCCGTCCGCCGTTCGTCGTTCTCCGATCACGTTCGGACTTCCGTGACGCTTTAATAGCGCTAAGTATGGCGCATGCCTGGACTTGATTTATGGTTAGCCACAACACAACACCACAAATCAAGTAACAGCGCTGCCAACGTATACTCGACTGAGTTATACCCGTTACTTATAGGGTGAGGTGCAAAAAGCCTACTTCTCTTTTTACTACGTGGTTTGCCACCCATTTGGCATACCCTGCGACTCCACCCGTAACAGGTATAACAAAACAAGCCAAAGAGACGTTCACTCTGTCATGGCCATGGCCCATAAGCAGCTGCAAATGAACTGAGCCAAGTTTGAGCTTGGCAAAACGAACCTTCTATGTAAATGCTGCGCGAAGATGCTGTAATGTTTCCCAGAAGTCTCTCTCCAGGTTTCCTCTCTCTCTCTATCCCTGTCTCCCCTCTCTTGCTGCCTAATTGAAGCTGCTGTAAGCCAAGTGTGCAGCTGTTGGCCACGATTCGCGGCTGTGGAGTCTGCGTGTATCGATTACCAAGCATAATAATCGCATCAGAATGTTCCCAGAGTGAAAGAGGGAGCGAGTGGGGGCAAAAGGGGCATGCCACACACATGTTGCACGCTGAACAAAGAGACACCCACTCGCTGGTGCTGCTGCTGCAGTTGCTGCTGCCTCGTCAAGCTGCAAATTCGCTAAATGGCATCTTGATTGTTGTTGAAACATCGCAACTGACATCTGAGAGACGACAATAGACTTGCCACAGTCGCAGTCAGCTGTTGTGGCATCCAGAACCAAGTCACGTTCGTGTCCACATCCACATTGCGTGGATGCCTCCGCTGCTGCTGCTGCCGTTGCAGTTGCAGTTGCAACTGTGCGACGTGTGATTGGAAAGTTCATTGAACGTTGTGCAATTTATGTGCAACATTTGTTCCTCTCTAGTGCCTATTTATGCGCTGTGTGGAGGGTGCTTTGAGTTGGTTAAAAGTAGGTAAGCAGGGAAGCGAAGCAAAGCGCTATCAGAACACACAGGGTATACTACAGTCGGTTGAGCTTGCCTTTACGTTTCTCTGTTGATTTTCCTACGTTTATATATTTATTTCCCAGCTTCGGTTTCAGTTGCACACACAAACTCAGCTGTTGCAGCCTCCGTTGCTGCAGTTGCACATGCGCACAAAAGTCAACGACTGCGTGCATTTCTGTGAATGGCATTAAAGCGAGAAATGTACTCGCAAATGTGGCTAGAATCTGCGCAATACCCTGTAGCTGAAAGCAAAGGGTATTTAAGACTCCTCGAACTAAACTTAAGTCTAGCATACGCTGCCAAATCACCTACGTTAGGGTAACTTAGTCTCGACTACTGAAAAAGTTACTCCCCGAGCTGCAAATAGGTTAGACTCGCATAAGTATTTATCACCAGCAAACATTTATAACAAAACGATCTCATTGTTTATGTGCTGGAAACGTATGTATACAAGTACAAGTGTGTGTGTGTGATGTATGTGTGTAATCTTGTGAATCCATAAAATCGACTCCACTTTACCCACTCGACGTCTGCGTAATTTCCTGCCACAAATCAACAGCGTTCATAGTTAGTTTTAGCCAGGTTCGAACTAAGGCTCAGACTTGGCTTTGTTGTGGGCGCACTCCTTCCTTGGTGTATACCGAACGGAAAAACATACAGAAAAACATGCAGACTGGCAGCTACTTGTGGCACTTGTAAATTACACAAAACACCAAATGTGGCAGCCACAAACATTGGAAAAGCAATTTGTGCATTGCGCTAAAATAGAAATAATATTTAAATTTCCCCTTTGGAATATAACATATAAGCTTAGACCCTGTAGTTTTCATTTAAATACTATAAATTGAAGACCACAGGGTCTTTTTAAGCCAAATCTGTTAGGAAACAAAAGATTTAAAGACTCTAGTGTGTAAACCTATGGATCATATTTGATTTTATCTTTAGAACAAGTACAGGGTCTTCTACAGCTGTTACGTTCCCCTCTTACATTTCTCACTAGTTTTTTTTGTAAGTCTTTCTTTTTTTAAGGCCATAACAATAATTTTTACAACTTCCCCAACTAATTTTTAGTGTTTAAGAAAATGTTTTACGAGCCGCAATCGCTTTCGCCTTCTCGTTGTTTTTGTCCCACTGTCTCTGGCTGTTTTTAGTTGTTGTTGTTATTGTTTTTAGCATTTGTTTTTACGATTCTACTTAAATTTTTGTTTTTTTGTTTTTGGCCTTTTTTGCCGCTATTTTGTGTAGCGCCTTAGCCCGCTGGCTGCTCTTGGGCTAATAAGCCTTTGCCGCCTTCGCCACGCCTCCCCAAGTCTTCCGTCTGCTGTCTGGCGACAACTGGCCATAAAATAGCTGCAACTGTAATTATGAAACTGTCACGCCCACTTCCTGTCAGCGCCCACACAGCGTGTGGATCCATTGTCAATTCATAGCTGGAAATGCGATAGAATTAGTTGGTATCAGTTAGTGTGTGTTCACTGTACAGTGTTCACTGTGCGCTAAAGATCACTGTTGCATGGCAAGTGATTTGGTTCGTGCCACAGTTTGTTGCATGCTGCCACACCTGGTGAATTATTGGACGTGCACACCTGCAATCTAGTTGCAGTTTCCAATTGCAGCTCCACTTCCAATTGCAGTCCCAGACCTTTAGTCGACATCGCGTGAGGATTAAGTAACGTCGTGCCACATGCCCCACAATGGGGCAGAGTGGGATACAGTGGGGTAGAAATAGAATGAACAGCAAACACGACGATTTACCTTCGAGCGATAGAAGCGAAGTCAATGACAAGCTCGTAAATTTATTTGAATATTTTTAGACCCGGTAAGTGTGGGGAGCAAAGAGTATCTAAGCTTGTGGTGGGACAAAGGAGCACTCTAACTGAGTCTAGGGTGCTCCAAAATGATCTTAAACTTAGCTGGGTCTGCTACAGTCTAGCACACTCCACTTCAACACTCTAACAATGGTGCTTTTGACCTGTCCAAGTTTAGGAAAAAAGTAGGACAAATAATAAACTAATCTCAGATAAGAGCTCAGATAAAACGCTGCTAAATATTCTCGTACACTTTGTAATTCCCAATCGGTTCTAGCCATCACACAAAGAACACTTTAACGGGTTTTTAGCTCATATTTCTTGGTTAAATAATTAATTTGTTCTTAAGTAAACTGCTCCCACCTTTGGTTGTTGTTAACATTTGCTTATTTTGCACAAACACACACACACACACGCACACCCCCGACACACACACACTCATACCTGTACAAACATCACGTATACGCCGCATTTGGTTCATTTGCACCGCTTTGGGATCTGTCCGATATCATACAATACTCTTATATATATATATGTAGATATATATAAAGTTCAACCGATTTGGCATTAGTTCTTCAGTTTGCGTTTCTTTCTTTTCTTTTTTGCTGTTTTCCAGGATGTGTTGTTGGAAAAGCGCTTGATTGAAGTGGAGGGCGCGTTGCTGCGTTTGCAAGAGCAGTTCCACAAAGTGAGTATACCCGAACATGTCTGTACCGTACACCTCCAGAGAAGCTGGTGGAAAAGGCTACACTTTGGCTAGGGCTATAGTTGTCTTATGCTTATTGGGTTAGGACACGCCTCCTGCTGCCCACTGCACCCTGGCTGAGTACAGGGTATAAAAAATCCAAACTGTTTTAATTTCCTGTCTGTGGTCACGGGTTGACAACTTGTTTGAGCGTATTGCATTATGTTCAGCTTGGTTCACATGGCAATGGCCCCTACCCTGCGCCCCTCCCCTTAACTCCCTTGAGCCCCATCTTTTTGGTGTTGACCAGGCTGTGACCAGACCGTGGGCGTTACCCGTAGAGCCATTAATCGTACTGCTGGCATTCTGCTTACAGTCGTTTGCTCTCTTTGTGGTTTATGTGGTCAACTACACTCCCCAGCCAAAGTTTTGGGATCAGGCAACAGCTTTGCATAGTTAAAACACAATACACTGAGAAAAACAAAGGCTTACAAAGGGTTACTTTCACACTTCAAGCGAAAGTTATGGGGAATCGACTACCCACCTTTGTAGAGGGCATTACAAGGTCACTTTAGTTTCTTCCAGTGTAACACAATGTTGCCTAGTTCTACATGGCTCTTTGCCCTGTAATTAAAAGTTACAAGTTTAAATTAAATGAATCCAAAATGAAATTATCACAAGCACACAACTCTTGGGTTTTTGGGTTTTGGGTTCGGGGTTGACTTCTAATTTTGTATTCAGTTTTGTCACAGTTGAGTTGTTGTTGCTGTCAACGAGTTCCTTAACACCTTGAGAGACACATCACCGTTTTCCTCTTCCCTTTCTCGCCCCTCTCTCTTTCAAAAATCTCAATCTAAACTGCCCATCTTTTGAGGCATTTCAAGCTGAATTTGAGCAGTTAACCCAAGTTTTATGGCCATAGACACGGCGCTACGTTATACGCATGTCCGGCTTTAGGTAATTGAATTTGATAACAGCCGAAATACTGAGCTACTGCTTTTCTCCCGCCGTACCACCCCCTCTTCTCCCCCCGTGGCAAATAAATGGGCAACGAGTTAAACGCACAGAGTTTATGGTGTGAAAAGGCGCAGCAGAAAGAAATTTGGTCCAAATGCCATCGACAACTCTGTTCTCTGTTCCCCCTTCCCTGGTTTCCATCTCCGGCTGCTGCTCCTGTTCCTGGCCAATGATTTCCGCTATGAAATTGCTGAGTCCCGGCCACAGGAAGCGCCGGAGACAAAAACATGGCACATGGCAAAGGCAAAGGCAAGACTTCTGCTTTGAGCCCAAAAATACATTTACTCCAAAGTGGTTTTCACCCGGCCTGATTTTCTATTCTATTTTCTCGGCTGGGCTTCTTGCAGCCAGGCCAAAAGCGCAAATTTACGATCCTGGCAATGGCCATGGCAATAGCCCACCCGCCAGTTAGTTGCCTTCCTTCCTACAGCTTCAACTCCAGCTCCATCTCCAGCTCGTTATCACTACACAACGCCCACCCCGCCCTCGCTTTTCTGGGGGCTCATGCATGGGAATCCGATTACTTTGGACGTATGCGCATTTTCCGTCTTTTTGCACTCGTTACCTCAGGCCTACCGAGAGGAGTGTTATAGGTTTGTGTGGCTGTAGAAAGTATGAAATATCATGAGCCAGTTTGACTATGAAATTCAGACACAGGTTATTTCACAGTCGTGTGCACTCCACCCAAACTAAGCTTACTTGGTTTTTTCTACTTCTACTTCGACGTTTAGTGGTCGCACAAGATACATGAGCTACCGTTTCCTCGACGTCTGCTCCTCGACAATATTTCTGCACTTTATCTGTCTGTAAATAACGATTAACTATGTTGATGCCAGCTCCCAACTTCCAGTTCTCAGCTCTCAACTCCAAAATTTCCTACTGTCCTTTTGGTTTCACTTAGACGGCGTCTGGGGCTTGCCGCATGCCACATGCCCCCTGTGTGTGGCACGCCCGCTGGGTGTGTGCTTTATTGTTATTGGCATATCAGTGGTACGTCGAGAGAAATGGAGAAAGGCGGTGGGTACAGGAAAGGGGAATGGGAGTGTGCAATGACAAGTCAGCCCAAAAGTGTGAATGTTGCAAAATGTTGTGGCAAGCAGACAATGAGGAACTAGTGTTGCCAACTTTTTCTAAGGTTTAGACAAAATAGCCAAAAAAAAAGAAGGCTAAGATTTCACGCCAAATAATTTTTGAATTTTATCTACCAGATTTTCCATAGTCAAGCTAGATTTGACGCGAAAAAAGCTAACTCGTCAGCACTACAGTGCCAGAAAGAGAGGCAAGACAGCTTGTTGGCCATGTGGCATGCAATAAATGGCACGATTCAATGAATATCCATCTTATGATTCGCTATGCTCTTATCATAATCATCATCATCATCATCTGTTTCCAATTTGGGCAACTTGCTGAGCAGAACATCAGCCATAAAGAGGCGGAGCAGGGGGAGTGGCAGTGGCAGTGGCAGTACTCGGATTACTTCTAGTCGCAGTCGAAATGTAATTGATTCGCATCTGATTACAGTCAGTCGTAATCAATGAAAGCAAACTTCTGGCCGTAGATTCGCTCCTATCCTCTATTGTCTATTGGCCAACCACAATAGCCACGATTCGCATGCAAAAGATGATTTATGGAGACGAGAGCACTGACTGTTTTAAGCCAATGCATATCGATTGGGCTTTGTGCAGATTCAGCAAATTCCATTACGGCAAAACTGATGAGAGAACTTGTCTTAAAGCCATAAAACATGCAGTAAAATCTCTTGTAATTTGGGTAAAATGTGCAGCTTTCAACCTCTTACCGTTTGGGCAGTACGCTGATCAGGCAGCCACTGCTTCAAGATGGCAACAATTACTGTTATTGATTGGAAATTTGTAAGATTTGTTTAAGTTTAAGCCCGCAGCGACTTGAAGTGATTTGTGCATTGTGATCTGTCCTCCATTGTTCGTTCCAGGGATGAAAGGAAAGGTAAGAAGAAGCAGAAGAGATGCCACATAGACAAGTTGAAGCTTTGCAACTCTATTCTTAGGAGTCTCAATGCCACTTGATGGGGCAAGCTCTTAACCCTACTCAAATTGCTGACAGCTCTTGTTGCTGTGTTTTGTTGGCTATTTTGTTACAACAGCTGAGACGGAGAAAGAGACAGAGATAGAGTAGGTGTTGTGTTCCGAGAGTAACAAACATATATCTCTGTTGAGTACTAAATTGTGACTGTTTATTAACATAATAGAAGCAAGGCATCTTACAGAGTGATGTTACTTAACATAGATTAGTGTGAGTTATGTTAAAGGTATGGAGATTGAAATATGACGATCTGGCAATATAAATATATAACACATCTCCTCCCTAAATTTACATCTTGTTAGTTGTTTTGCGCTTTCTGAAATCCGGAGGCTGATAGCGATTAACGTCGTTGCGAGCTCTAGTACTACTTCTTATTGGAATGCCTGAACGACGCTGCTGAGGTGGTTGTTGAACAGTTTGTTGTTGATCGGTGTTCTCTTTGGGATCAGTACTCCTTGGAGAAGAGGGCGCTGTGCTTGCTGTTTGTTGAACTTCAGGAATTTGCTGATCTGAAATGAGAGTAGAGCTTGGATAGTCGGTTGCATACCAATATGCAGCGGATTCATCGGTTTTGTTGCTTTCGGCTGAGTTTGTTCTGGGCTTTAACTGGTTGATATGGCGCTTAATAAATCCTTTGCTTGTACGGACGATGAATAACATTCGACCAACTGATCGGTCGATGGTAGCTTCTATCCACTTTTCTCCCCTTGCGTAGTTTCGAGCATATACCTTTTGGTTTGGTATATATTTGGTCTGTTGCTGCTGAAGATTTTGGCTTGGCTTCTCGAAAAGTTGTGTCAGGAGCGTGCGAACTGGACGACCATTAAGTAGCTCTGCGGGTGTTTTACCTTCTGCGTTTGGTGTAAAACGGTAAGATGCAAGATACTTGGTAACGGCTGTGTTGGTTGTGTATCCATCCTTGATGTGCTTTTTCACTGAAGTTTTGAACGACTGGACAAAACGCTCTGCTAGACCATTTGAAGCTGGATGGAACGGTGCTGTTGTAATGTGTTTTATTCCATGTGTCTCACAGAATTGTGTAAAAATGTCTGCTGTAAGTTGTGGTCCGTTGTCGCTGACTATGGTTTTTGGATAACCCTCAATTGCAAATATAGTGGTTAACGCTTTGATAGTATTTGCTGTTGTTGTTGAAGACATTTGTGTCACAAACGGAAATTGCGAGTAAGCGTCTACACAAATGAGCCACATTGAGTCAAAAATGGGACCAGCGAAGTCAATGTGTATCCTCTCCCAGGCAGATGTTGCTTTTGGCCAACTGAGAAACTCTTTAGCTGGAGACGGATTGTTCACCTTACATGTGCTGCAAGATTTTGTCAGCTTTTCGATGTCATCGTCGATGCCTGGCCACCAGACATGTTGTCGAGCTAGCTGTTTCATTTTTACGATGCCCCAATGACCATCATGTAGAAGTTTAAGTATATCCTGTCGCAGTGTACTAGGAATAATGATACGAACGAAGTCTGTTTGTAGACATGGCAATTCCCTGTTGACTGAAAGACCAAATCGGCGGTTGAAATATGGCTGTATTTCAGGATCTTGTATCTTCTCAGGCCAACCAGTTGAAATGAAACTGTAAACCTTCTTTAGCGTGATGTCATTCTTCAGATGCTTCTTGATTGTTTCTGCGTTAATCGGAGGCGTAATATCGACGATATTGTAGCATGCTTCTTTTTTGTCAAACTCATCATCTGTGCTGATCGGTAGACGTGATAGTGCGTCTGCGTTTCCGTGTGCTGTGGTAGAACGATATTTGATGTCAAAGTTGTATGACATTAGTATAATTGCCCAACGTTGGAGTCTGTTTGTCGTCATTGTAGGCAGATGCTTGTTTGGATTGAAGATTGTCACCAATGGCTTGTGATCTGTGATTAGTGTGAATTTTCTGCCATACAGATACTGATGAAATTTCTTTACTCCGAAAACAATAGATAGTCCTTCCTTTTCAATTTGGCTATACCTTACTTGATGCTTGTCCAAAGTTTTAGAAGCGAATGCAATAGGTCTTTCCTTGCCGTCTGATTCTATGTGCGATAGTACAACACCAATGCCAAAAGAAGACGCATCAGTGGCAAGAACAAGTGGGAGTTCCTCGTTGAAATGAGCTAACTCTGTTGCGTTGATGATGTGTGCTTTTAGTGCTGTAAAAGCTTGCTGCTGCTGTATGCCAAATTTGAATGGAGTATTTTTCCTGCGTAGCTGATTTAATGGAAATGCTAATTGTGAGTAGTTTGGGATAAAGTTGCAATAATAGTTGACTTTCCCCATGAACGCATCTAGCTGCTGTAGATTGTTTGGCGGCTTCAGATCTTTGACAGCTTCTAAGCCGGATTGATCAGGCAATATTCCTTTCGCGCTGACTCTCCTTCCTAAATATTCTATTTCCTCTTTCAGAAAGAAACATTTTTCCTTTTTGCATTTTATGCCATTCTCTTGTAGAATGCTTAAAATTTGTTCGACGCGAACGTAGTGTTGCTCGATTGTTTGCGATGAGACAATAATGTCGTCGAGATAATTTCCACAACCTTCTATGCCACTCAGAAGTTGCTCGAGATACCTTTGGAATATAGCTGGAGCGCTAGCGATTCCGTATGGTAAACGCTGGTACTGGTAAAGACCTAGCGGCGTGTTGACAACCATGATCTCCTTTGATGCTTCATCTAGCTCCATCTGTAGATAAGCTTCTTTTAGATCGATTTTTGAAAAATATTTACCATGGCGTATGACGTGGAATAACGATTCACGTGTTGGTAATGGATACTGCTCGATATCAATTTGCGAATTGACTCCTTGCTTGAAATCTCCACAAATCCGAATTGCTCCACCTGGCTTAGGTGCGAGTACAATGGGGGATGCCCAGCTGCTGAATTTGATTGGTGTCCAAATACCTGCTTTTTCAAGACGTTCCGCTTCTTCTTTGAATAACGCGAGTTGTGCGTAAGGTATTTGTCGGCTTTTGTAGAATTTCGGTGTAAAGTTTTGCTTTAAACAAACACTTGCTTTTACTTTCGTGATAGCACCGATTGCTGGTTCAAATACGTCTTTGTATTTGTTACAAAGAGCTGTCATTTGATTGTTTTGATCAATGTTCACGTTCGCTATTTGACGAATTTCAAAATTGAATGTTTTAAATAGATCTAATCCAAACAGATTATTTGAATTCTCTACGTTTGCCACGATTATTTTCACACTTGCCTCAATGTTGCCACATTTTACGTTTGTGTGCAACTCACCCAACACTGGAATTGGATTTTGACCAAATGCATGTAATACTCTATTACATTTTAATAGTTTTGGGCTATTCAATTGTTTGTATGTTGGCACATTAATAACCGAAACACTTGCACCAGAATCAATTTGAAATGAAATTGTCTTTTTCAAAATTTGTAAATCAATAAAGTTTTGTCCACTTTTTGTCAGATTTGTGACACTGTGCAACGATTGAACATTTTCTGTACTTGAATGTTTGTTTTGATCTCTATTTTCACTCCTATCTTTGCTCTGCTTTGACATGCAAACAATAGCTATGTGTCCTTTTTTGGCACACTTGTGACAAATAGCATCGCGAAACTTGCATTCGTTTCGAGTGTGAGAGCGACCACATCCAGAGCATGATTTTGGTGTGTCTTTCTCTGCTTTATTTGCTCCTCTCTTTTGCTGATTTTTCTTACGCGAATACAGGGTGTTCATATCAGTAAGAGATTGTTTCTCGCTTTGTTCTTTTATGACTGCCACTGTTTTTTGTTGTTGCTTCATATGATTCTGCAATTGTGAGGATGTCTTGCAATGTTGGCTGTAATTTTTGTAGTGCTGCTGTGCGAACAACGTCGAAAGGCGTGTGCACAATAATTTGATCTCGAATCATCTCGTCTACAAAATTAGTTGAACAACCTTCGGTTCTGCATATGAATTGACACTCGCGCGCTATGCCTCGCAAATCGGCTACCCATTCTCTATGTGTTTGTGAGTCCCGCATTTGTCTTTTGAAAAATTCGTACCGGGCGGCGACAATGTGTCGTTTTGTTTGGAAATGTTCCGTTAATTTTTCCGTTATTTGCTTGTAGGTAAAATCATTGAGATTTTCACTGCCGAACAGATTTCGCAATAGTTCGAAAATTTCTGTACCTATCCACGACAAGAGATATGATTTTTTCTTCTCTTCCGCACTAACTGTATATGCAATAAAATGTTGCGATAACTGTTGCAAATAAGATTCCCAATTTTGTTGGTCTTTGTTAAATGCTGGAAACTGCGGACATATAGCCAATTCACCCGAACGACCTGAATTGCTAGCATTGTTTTGCATACTTTGCATAAACTCTAATTGTTTTTCAATTAATTGTTTTTGTTGATCTAACAACAATCTGATGTCAATTTGTTCGTTCGCCATCGTGCTTTAATGATGCGATTTTACACAAAAAGTAATTTTGTGTGTAAATTGAAACTTTTCGTTCGATCTCCGATGGACTACCGACACGAAAATACGCAAAAAGAACCGTACTTCGATTTGCGGCTTTTTTAATTCTCGTCGCCAATATGTTGTGTTCCGAGAGTAACAAACATATATCTCTGTTGAGTACTAAATTGTGACTGTTTATTAACATAATAGAAGCAAGGCATCTTACAGAGTGATGTTACTTAACATAGATTAGTGTGAGTTATGTTAAAGGTATGGAGATTGAAATATGACGATCTGGCAATATAAATATATAACAGTAGGAGTTAGGGAGAGGGAGAGGGACGAAGAGAGAAACAGGGACGCTGAGTGAAGCTCTAACCGAGGGAAGCTCAAGTGGTTCATGTGACATTTAATCCCTTTGCAGCTGTGCAATTCAATGGGCAACAGAATTCTGCCGCTCTACACTGAGAAAAACATGAAATTATTCATTAAAGGATAGGTTTAGCATAAAATCATTTCTTTAACAAGTTTGGCACACTCAGATCAAGAATATTCAGTATTCTTCTCTTTCTAGTCCCCCTTGGGATCTCTTTAACTCCGAAATCCCTTGTTTTCTTTCAGTGTTGTTATGGAAATGGTTCAAATATTTAGCCATGAAATTAGAAATGCTTGGACGGCACAAAGGACCAGAGAGAGAGAGAGAGAGAGAGAGTCAGCTTGTAAACAGTCCACGAGTGTCAAAAAAACAACTTGGATTTGTTTTTCTGTGTTTGTATTTGTGTTTTTACTTTTCCCTCGTCTCTTTCTCTGTGTGTGCTTTTCATCAGTGATAAATCAACAAGCCGAGCAGTCGGAAAATGCAAACTGCGCAAAATTCCCGCCCCTCCCAACGCCCCCTTTCAGCTGCTTCGAATGGGTTTGCCCATTTGCTAATGAAGTCGGATGGAAAAAAGTGAGAAAAGCCATTCGATGTGTGTGCTTATAAATGTTGTGAGCCAATTTATTAGTCGAAACTCTTCTTCTTAATCCTTAACTCCAGGATTAGCATTGGAAATTCATGCAGCAGCACGCGTCGTAGATAAGAATTGGAGTTGCACCCGTGCCAGCCAGTAGAGTGCTCGACTGATGTGCGCCCAGTTTAGCTTTGGTAACTAGGCTAAATTTCTCTAATTTTATACACTTTAAGCTCTGCTAAAGTCGTGTCTGTTCGTGTCACGCGATAAACTCCACTCTGGCACGGCTTGGACGACACTCAGTGGCAACAATGGCGAAGTTTCGTCACCAGCACGTGCTCAATTTTTAATTTAAATGCTTGCCGCTGTCTCCCACTCCGTTTGCCACTCACCCACGCTGACACGCGAATGGCAACGCCATTGAAAATCTGCGCCCTAATAAGCTACAGTCACAAAGAAAGCCTGACAGAAGAAGGAAGAGGAGTGGGAGGAGGAGAGAGCTAGAGAGAGAGTGAAAAGAAAAGAATGGCAAACTGTCAGTGTCAAGGCGAAGCCTCGAACGGCCAGAGCAGACCAGAACAGTGCCCCCAATGCCCCAGTAGGTGGCAACGCTAGCAGTGATGCCAGAACTCCCAAGGGGCAAAAAAGCCAATTAGTTAATTAAAAGTAGCTAAAGAAAAAATGGGTAATTCCCAATTTAAACTAAATATCTAGCTGTTGCACTCGCTGATCAACGTGAATACCAAGCAGTTAAGACTGATGTTTGTTGTAAAAAAGCATTTCTGCTATAAATAAATAGCTACTTTACAGCTTAAACAGCAGCACTGCTGCCTGGCGTCGCTGTCGCTGTCAACGCTGACGTCAAGTGGCACTTGGTGCGTCTTGAAGAGGTTTCACTGTGTCGAAGCCGGCGACCAGCGAGGAAGTCGCAGCACGAGCACTTTTTATTATCAACATTTTACCCCAAAAACAAGTAGCATCATCATCATAATGATAATGTCTGGACGAGGGAGAGTGGAGACTGGAGGTTTCTACGTCCAAAGTCCATTGAATTGCTAATAATTTTTGTGACAAACGTTTGATGGTTCACTCACTCGGAAACGAAGGCGCCTTTCATCCAAATTCAGTGTCTCTGCTCAAGGGCAGAACAGACGCCCCACAGAGTGAGCCACTTGAGTCCCCCCAGTCCCTCCGACTATTCCTTCCCTTCATGTACAATTTTTCCCTGCCTGCATCTCTCTCGCAAGCACTTAAAATACAATTAGTTAAAGACTAAATGTATACTATAATTCAATTTTCAATCAACTGTTTCATTAGCTGGAGAATCTAAAGCAAAAGGAAACAATTTTAGTAATAGGTTCGAAAATGGAACTATACGAACTTTTGTTAGACCAAAGCTCGATTATGTGTAACTTAGCTGCTAATATTTAGTGGACGGTATCCATTTCCCTAAAGTTTCCAACAGTTAACTATAGAAAATTGTTGAACCTTCCAGACTGTATTCTGTTTCTCTTTAGGGTAGGTCGGACCTAAAGTGTCAGATGGATGGATAAGACTGTTGCACATACATTTAAGTCTGTATACCCTTGCAGAGGGTATAACAGTATTGTCAGATGAGCGGACCCCTTAAGTCACCAAAATAATCTATATAGTCAGGACCCTTTGTTTTCTTCCAATCTACAGGGTATCGAAACCTTGGGTTGCCAAATGTGTCCTTGCTTTCGCGTTTTTTAGACTTTTCGAATCCACCCTAAGTATGTCCGCATTATAAATGTGTACTTACTCGTACCTTAAATATTTGACCCTCGACTCAAGACCCTTTCGAGTAACCGCTCTGAGCTTGATGATTCATGCAACGCCCACTCAAACCATTCGAAATATGAATGCAAAAACTACCACCTCTAATAGTATATGAAGAATCCTATGTAAATATATATATATATATATATAAATATATATATATATATATATATACTCGACTGCTTACATAGGACTTATGTGTGCTTCATTGCTATAAATACAAAAAACCCCTTGACAAAAAAGTGCAATGCAATTAATTTCGCGAATTTGAAGAGGGGTTGGGTAGGGGCAGGGGTAAGTGAAAAGTGACGCGAACTTTTGAGGCAGTCCGAACTTTGGGTAGTTATAGATCACCCCTCGTAGCAACGACAACCCTGTAGCACATCTGTAGAATGTTCCCTTTTCTGTTTGTGTTTGTTTGTTGCTATCTGTCCACTCTTCTATTCAACCCCTCCCCCACAGCTCTGCTGCTGCGCTGTCAACGTTTTGATGTTGCGTCCGTCGCGGTTCATTAAATTAAAAACAGCCAATTTCGTTGCCAAAGTAATACATCAAAAAGCAGTATTCTAAAGGGGAAGGGGAGTGAAAAGGAAAGGGGAAATGGGTGCACGCGGAATGTGGAATGTGGAATATGGAACATGAACCGGCTCAGCTGATGCTAATCTGTCTTACACAGCGGCAGCAGGAGTGATAGGGAGGGAGATGTTTTTGCCGGGCAGCTGCTTGGCATTTATGCGCTCTCCTTTTAGCTCTCGTTTTCGCTCTCACGCTGCCTGCGGCGAATTCGAAAGCTGTTGCTCTCTCTGCTCCTAAGCGGAGTTGAGTGGCCAGTGAGAGTGCGAGAGCGAGGGTTGTTTTCCTATTTGCCCGTCTGTCCGTTTTCAGTGTTCCGCCGGCGTCTGCCCAGCAGTGTCTCTCGGTCGCGTCGTCTGCTACGTTTTTTCTTCCTATTTTTCTTGACTCTATTTTTGCCATGGAAATTATAACTTTAACTGTAATTTAAGTTACACTTTTCGGGGTTTATTTGTCGAAACATTATGACGCGCTTGGGGACAGACCCCGAGGCTGTCTGTTTGTCAGTGTTTGTCTCTGTCTACCCTCGCCTCGCCCGTTTTCCGATTTCGCCGTCGTCGCCTTTGTGTCGCTGCCTGTAACACACACACACACAAGCTGCGCTGCTACCGGTTGCTATTGTCGTTGTTGTTGTTGTTCGCCTTTTGACCGCTTGTTATTTTTACGGTTCGCTTTTGTGGTCGGCGGAGTAAGAACTTTGCACAAATTACACACCACAAAGATAAACAACAATAAAAAACGTTGATTGTTATCGAAATGGTAAGAATTCGATATAAATTGGTTAAGTTTTGCTCGGATTTACAGCTAAGCAAATATTTATGGTCTGTAAGAGCTCAAAGGTCGACCAAAAGTTATCCCGTGCTGTTTCAAGGTATGGTAATCTTGTCCGAAAGGCAGACAGTGTTGCCATTTGCCCCGCATTACCGTTAGTTTGCCCAATCCATGTGGCCAGTTGGCTAACTCTGTCGTTTGTGGACCGGTCTTTATGGCTTTTATAGCAAATGGTCAAAAATGGCGATATAGGGAATCTATATACAAATTTTTCGCCTATTTTTCAGTAAAGGGTCTTAAAATATAAAGAGCTTTCAAATACTTTGTAGTATTCAACACATTAAATAGTATTCAATACTATAATTTCTATTACCTGTATAATAATTATGCATGAGGCTGATTACTATTTATTTTCACAGTTTAAAGCTTCTGTACAGTAGAGTCGTTTAGTTACTTGTTTATAGCCAAGTTTACAGTGCATCTCAGAGTTCTCCCCCATATATTACAAAGATTAATTCTAAGAGAGTATTCCTAATGCCAAACTGCCACCCGCTGCTCAATCTGCATGTTAATTAATAATAAGAATGTTTATATTTTGAATGGCATGCCACGCCCACTCCCACTCACTGGCCCCCTTCCCAAAGCCCCGAGCAGGTCAGGATCGTCAATCAGCCATGATAACTCGTTCCCCTTTGATATACTTCTTCCCCCATTTGAGCGGAGGAAATCTCAATGGTTATGGCCAGTTTGTAATCCCTGTACTGCTCTAGGGTTGCTTTCGATACAGCTTAAAGAGGGGTGGGGGCAGCGGATTACAGTTGGTTTGCGGGTGCAAATTGTGCTGTGATCTACCCTCCTTCGAGTCGCTTTTTTATGCCACCCACCGTCCTCTTTCCTCCTTGTACTGAGTGCAACATGTTGCCGGGATTTGTTTTGTTAATTTCTTGTTGTGTGCACCCTTAAATCATATTTTGGCAGTGCCCTGGCAACCCTGGCCACTGTCAATGTCATGCGCTAATTGAAACTTATGGAAATTTGTGGACTTTACTTTAAGCCAGGTCCACTGAGCAAAAAACTTGGCCTGAACATGGGGGATTTGTACAGAAATTAAAGTGATTTTTAAACTTAGAAAAGTTAAGCTAAATTTCTAGCTATTTTATGTTTCAGGGGTTGCTCTTTTTCAAGCATTTTGAATTTTAGTTCGAGCTAAGCTAGCCAACTTTTGGCTTGATTCCCCCTCAATTACTTCAAGTGTATTTGCTTATTAATTGCTGCCAAAAAGGGTGCTCATTCGATTTTATAACTTAATCAATAGGCCAGGATCAGACCCAGGCCCAGAGCCAGACCCAATCGGGCCTAGTTTGCTGCTGTTGCTACCAGACCCGTTTTATGGCCAGAACTCATAATGAATATTTATGAATGTGCATGAATGTGGCCCAAGACGGCTTCTTAGCCAGCTGAAAAGCCGTCAACAGCTGTTGACAGACGCACCAGCTGCCCCAAAATAGCTTTGGGGTGGGACTGGTGGGGGAATCCCCCTCTCAGCTTTGTTGTATTGCCTCTAATTTTATTAACACGTTCATCATTCATGCCATGCCACATTCAGTGGCACACACAAGTGGCGCCACCGCCTCCCCCTCCCCGCCCACTGTCTGGACGGCAATCAGTCTGCCGCAGCAGCGACAACGACAGTGGCTGCCGTTAGTCATTTGCCGCCTTTTGACTTTGACAACGTCTGTTGCCATACTTTTCTACTTCTTCCTCTTCTTCTCCTTTTTTAATATTTTTTCTTTTCGTCTTTTATGCGAGCCGAATTAATAAAAATTATTGCATATATTTGTAATTCTGAGAGGGTATCAGGGAGAGAAAGGGGAGAGGGATGGGGAAGGAGGAGGGGAAGGAGGGTGAGGGGGGGGCAGCAGACGTCACTTTTCAGTCATTCCCTTGCCCCAAAAAAGAAGCAAAAACTTCAGTCTGTTGCAGGCACTTAAATAGCGCGTGCCACAAGCTTTTATTGTTGTTTTATACCCTGTAAGCAGCTAAGAGGGGTATGCCAGGGGACTAGAATTAACTTGTAGCAATTAAGTTTATAAAACAAATTTAGATATTATTAAAAGTTATCCCAAAAATCCACGAAACATTTGAGTTTAGATGAGCTGTCGCTATTTGTCAACCGATTTGTCTAATAGAAGCTATATGCTTGGTTGATATATCATTACCATGTCACTGCTTATATAATTCAAGGGTAACTCCAAGTCGTACACACTTCACCCTTAAACATATTCCTAATTTATGCAATGTCTGCAGATGAAAGCGTTTTAGAAATATTTCAATATTGGAATTCATAGCTCTCACCCTTGCCACGCCAACAATGAAAGGGGAAACTAAACAAGAGGAAGAAGAAGAGGAAGAGGAGGAGAAGGCAAATAAAGGAATCTTCGAGTGGGAATTCCTTATGCATTCCAACTGTTGGAAATGTTAGATAAATAAATACATTTTATTGAAGTGATTTAGAGGAGAATCATTGAGTTGACATTGTGTGGTCATCGAGTTAGCTGTTTATATAGTCGTGATTACCGGCATTACGTAATCCCCGAGTTGGAGAACGTGTCTTGACACGTCCATAAGACGCTGGGTTTCATTTACAGTATCATTCATTATATTTGCACTAAACTTAAACTAAAACTATTTATTGCAAGCGATACGCAGGGATACTTGAGTTCAATCCGCACGAGATACTGTAGCTGAGTGGGATATACCCAGTGCCGTGGGGTATACTAAACTTCTTGGCAGTATGTAGCTACGTATGACGGTATGTTCCTAAGATTTATAGTTGGGCTGGGTACATTGGCAGTCGTGTGCACTCGTCTCTCCTACTCGTCTGTGTCTCAGTCTGCCTGTCGCTGTCTCTGTCTCTGTCACTGTCTGAGTTGTCGTCACGTCACGCAGATGAAATCGCCGTGATGTAACTTTTTATCGATTACATTTCACGCCAAACAACAGCAGCTGTACACTGAGAGAAATCGGACTAAAGTTGATTTAAGTTTTAAAGAGGAATTTAGATCTATAACTAGAATTCCCCTTCATTTTTTTTCAGTGTAGTGTGGGGAGTGGTTTCAGTGCTACTTTGAGTCGGTTGTTGACTCTGGTGATTTATAGTGTTGCATGCAACAGACAGCGCCATCTCTGTGCTCTCCCCAGTTCCGCATTCATCTCAGACACTCCCTCTCTCTCCCTCTCAGTCTCTTTCTCTGCCACCTCCACTTGGCTGCTCTAATCAATTTCGGTTAAGCGCCCCCTGACACACCCCACCCCACGCCCTCTTGAGACAGCTTTCCATCAGTTGTCGCTGGACGATTGCAACGGCAACTGAAACTGATTGCCACACTTTGATAGGAGCAATTAAATTGTCCCTCTTAATCATACTCGAAATGCATTAATTTATTGTGTTTAATTCCTTTCGCATTTCATTTAATCTGCGTGCCTTGTAGACCCTGTACTTGGAGATGGAGAAGGGGTATATTAGTTGGGTAGGGAACGAACAATTAGACCTAATCGAGTGACTTGGGGGTCTTCAACAGTCGCCTTTGCTGCTAGCTAATTTTTATTTCTCCCACTCCCTTTCTTTGCCTATCGGCCTCTCTCTGTGTCCATTGCTTTTTTCTTATTTTTTAATGCACTTTTTACAGAACCAATGCGGGTCACCAACATTTGAGAAGGAATTGCGCGAACAAATTGAGAAGTAAGTGACAAATCAATTACATTCTACAAATCTACACAAGCAGCTCCATGTGTGTGTGTGTGTGTGTGTGTGTGAGTGTGTGTGGATAATTCAAGCTGTTATACCATTATTTTTCATTTAGCAACACTTGTAAGTGGAAAATGTGTTTAGCACATAACAAAAGCAGCAACCGCTTTAACACTACATGGAAAAACAGCTAGAAAAAGCTAGATTGTTAGCTTATGAACTGTTCAACGTAGGGTCTAATCGGAATGAGCTTGAACACTGAATTTACAGACCAGTTCTGCCAAAATGCAGTCATCTTTCAAGACAAACAGGAGTAGAGTTTTTGAATTATGCTAATGACATGCTGACAAGATCTAAATATTTACGAGCTGCCGAATGGCTTTATGTTTTATGCATTCCATTTGGAAAACTGCAGTGGAAAGCAGTAAAGAAAATTGTAGTACCAGACGAGAGAGAAGGCAAGCAAGAAGAAAGAGAAGGAAACAGAGCTGGAGTGGTTGGAATTTTGGCTTTTATTTTTTGCCACATAATTATGCAATGGTAAAAGAGTTTTCTTCGCGCTGCTTTTGGCCAAAAGGCCGTATAAATATTTCATAGAAAGTCGTGACTAAGAACGCCTTCAACTTCCTCAGTCGGCGGCCATTACGCACCGAGCGAGACTTGGCTCAGAGCCTAAGCCACGTTAACAACATCGAATGCAATTTTGCAAATTACTAAGCCAGCAGAAAAGCAGCTAAATCCGAATCGGAGTTGGAGCTAAAGCCACAGCAGGAAGCATTTATTTTGCAGTCAGAACCAGGCACTATATATTTTCCATTTTCACCATTTTCCGCATTTGCTGTGCGAAAAGCCATCAATCAGCGACAGGCCAGAGAAACAGAGAATGCTCTGGACTCTAGACTCTAGACTCTCTAGACTCCAAAATGTAATTACGGCAATCAAAATTCGCGTATAGTTTTCTTTTTGGCCACGCACTTTTCCAGCATTTTCCGATTTCCCACACACACACACTGAGCGACACAACAAAATGTTTGGCAACTTGTTTTTCATTTACACATTTCATTTTATGATTTTCATTTTCCATTATCTTCTTTTTTTCGATTTTCTTTTTTCTTCAGCATGAATCGCATTATGAAATCCAAAGAACGCAAACAAGTGCAGACATGTCGGGATCACAAGGCGCTCCAGGTATGTATCTTTTAGCTGTACTTCTTGCTAATGTGTTGCCACTGACACAGCGAGGGGAGCAACGAAAGTTTAGCCAAGTTTCGTTTGGGCTGTAACTCTGGTTAGTTGACTCTGACAAACTCTTGGCGCTACCCTCGCCCTGCACAGCATGTGGAAAAGCGCAAACAAGAAACAATTTGCACTGTAGCGCCGCAAAGAGTTTTCAGTTCAGCTTTCCCCCGCTGGAAAATGGAGACGAAGGCGAAGAGGAAGAGGAAGACGAAGTCGAAGAAGACGCTGAAGTCTCAGCGAAGTCATAAATAAACGCATAAATTCATTTTTAAGAACAATGTTTTTCCCCTCGCTCGCATTCAGCGCATACAAATTGTCGCTTATCTGAGCCGAGTTAAGAATTTGTTTCGCTGGCGAATACCCTTTACGGGGGGTATAATAATTCAGTCACTAAGTGTGTGTTGAAATAGAAGTGACAGTGCCCAGAAAGTACATAATGACTGGTTTATATAGGTATGTCTACAAAGCTCCGTCTCATCGCTGCTTATAACTCACTCCTTGAACTCAACCTGATCGATGGAATATATTCTTAGCTTCCATATGAACGATAGGTCTAAGAATTAAGGGAAGTACAGAAAGGAGTATTCTAAACGAACCTACAGGGCATTTCAGCTTCGTGGTGCCAAAAAAACAGTGCTACCCTCCTGCTATTTTTTTAAAGGGTGTTGGGAGGGTGGGTTATATCGAGTAGGGTAGTCGTGGTAGCTGGGGTAGGGTAGGCAACGGTTGTTTTACTTTTTTCGCTCCTAAATTGATTGAGCGTTGGCATTAGAGACGCTTCGCTGAGTTTCTTTTCATTATTGCCCCCTTGCCACAAGACACAAGGAGTTCTTTCAGGCAGTCTTACCAAAATACAAATTCAAGTTAACTGAATTTTGGTAGAGCGCGTCTAATGATAAATCCCAGTCTCAGTTACAGTCTCAGTCTCAGCCCCAATCCCAATTCCAATTTCAATCCCAAGGTTCAGTTTCAAAACATTGTTCGTCTGGCTGTCTCGTTGTGACCTTCGGGCCAAGTTAACAAGTCGGCCGTCAGTTGTTTACTTGTTCAATTCATGCATTTTTCTTTTGGGTCTACAAAAACTCTTGTAACGAGTTGCATGTAAACTACTCACTTAGCACTTCAATCCGTTTCAAAGTGACACAAATTGTCTGATGAATGAGCCAGCGAGCGACCCTCGTCAATGCAGTGCTCCCAACTCAAGGTTTTCTCAATGAAAACTCCAGCGGAAAATGCATGTGACTATACTAGAATCCAATCAAGATATTTAAAGCTCTTAGTTGGTTTGGAAAACTTTAGTAGGAAGGATAAGGAAAGGATTGCTAGGAAAATAAACGAGAAATCTCTAATTTGTCTCTCTCTTTCTCCCACAGACTCGTTTTGCGAGACAGGAGAGTCTCCTGCACTCGATGCAGCAGGAGAACCGAGCGCTGCTCACCCGCATACGGCAGTACGAGCATTGCCTGGACGACGTGATGAGAAAGGTCGTAGACGCCATCGTGGCGGAGGACAATCTGCGGGAGGAGGTTAGCATGCTAAAGAGTCGAGTGCGGGATCTGGAGGCACAGAATGCAGCCCTCTCCGCGAGTCCGGTGAAGGGGCGTGACGAGGGCTACTGCACAATGAGCAGCGGACAACCGCAGCCCTCGAATGGCCACTTGGAGGATCTGCCCGAGGAGCCGGAGCAGTGGCTACTGCCAGCGGAGCCCTGTTCCACCGAAATGGAAGATTGGAGTATGTCGCAGGAGGAGCTGGCTGTGATAACCTTTGACGATGAGCGCGATCATCAGCAGCAACTGCAGCTGCAGCAACAACAGCAGCAACAGTTGCAGCTGCAGCGTCGGAAGCGGGAATATGATTGGCTCTGGCCCTCGAGTGACTTGATTAACTCGACGAGCGTTGAGACTGACTCCCTCACCGATGGCATAGCCCAGCTGCTGCAGCAGAAGGTAGAGTCAGAAGAAATATTATTCCTATATACGCGCAAACTCATGTCTTAATCTTTTCACAGATTGTCTACTCGGAGGATGAGGAAGTGGCCTGCACGGACTTCACCAACGACTTTTACAAGCTGGTCAACATACGCTCCAATTCCTCACGCAGTCTCTTCTCCTACCTAGAGGGCGAGACCGATGACGAGGACGAGGAGGAAGAGGAAGACGAGCAGGACTCGAGCATGTCGGAGAGCCAAGGGCCGGCGCGCTTGAGTCCCACGCCTAGCGAAGCGGGGCGTGCTCAACTAACCAGCTGCTCCTCCAGCGAAACCGACGAGCACTCGGTGCACATACCACCACCGCAGCAGGTGGAGGCGGAAGCGGAGGAGGAGGAGCACGATTATGCTGTAATCGAGGAATGCCGACGACGCGTTAGCGACATTGAGATCGAGGATGTGCCACTGATCATCCAACCGGCGCTCAATGAGCAGCAATGCATAGCACAAATCATCAAGACCGAAATGCGACGTCCTCCACATGTCCTGGTCAAGTCCAAGTCGGTGCTGGAGGATCAGGAGCCGAGCTGCATACTGCGTCACAATCAGCGTCGCGAACTTGAATCCAGTTTTGTGCGCAGCGACAGCATTAATTGCTCCCTGATGGCCAAAATAGCCAAGGAGTCGTCACCGCCAGCGACTGGAGTAACACCACCGCCGACAGCCGTGGCACCACCGCCAGCTGTCGTCTCCAAGCTCAAGGAGCGTCTTCTGCAGCGGCATGCGCTGCCTGCGCACTCCTGGCGTCGCAGCAATGGCTGGAAACGCGTGACGTCACCGGTGCAGACATCAGCGCTTGTTTCACCCAAGAAGGTGTGTTAATTAACCCATTTAGGTACACTTTTCTGATCAATTTTCCTCCTTTTCACCTACAGGAAACAAAGTGCTCTCCTGCGGAGCCCCTAAAGAGCAGTCACAAAGCCCCGCCCACAAGAATTCCAACGTGCATTCACACCTCCACGTCAACATCCTCGTCAACGTCATCGACATCGTCGTCACCCTCGTCGCCTTCACCGCAGACTACTCAGCAGACACCGCAAAAGCTTCCAACGCAACGCAAATCGAAAATTCCACCTCCGGTTCCCGTGCGTCGTTCCTATGCGAGTTAAGAAAACCGATTTTCGAAATAATATACCCTATATACCCTAGTTTAAGCAGACATAGGCGGAGTTTAACAAACTCTAAAATATTATATATTAAAGATTTCAAAAGACTAAATTGTGATATATTCAAACTAAACGAAGGAGACCGAAAGAAGACATGAGCGAAGATCAGTTATTAATCTAAGCAAGCTTCAAATTTATACCGTATTCTGAATAGTTTTTTGAAAGTGTTTTTCCCAATTTTCCAAAAACCAAAAACAAAAAAATACACTCGAATTGCTCTATTTGATTACGTAGAGCTTTTGGCCGAGTGGTTCCCAGACATGTGTTCGAAAACTGCATTTTTCAAACGAATAGAAATCTCTAAAAAAAAAAATTTTTATATATCATAAAACCAGGGTAATTGTCCAGTCTAGTCCACACTTCTTGGCGGTTTGACATG
Source organism: Drosophila dunni (assembly GCA_018152125.1). Taxonomy (NCBI): domain Eukaryota; kingdom Metazoa; phylum Arthropoda; class Insecta; order Diptera; family Drosophilidae; genus Drosophila; species Drosophila dunni. The sequence continues at coordinate 21,152,545 of JAECXC010000339.1, read as the reverse complement.
CCCCATTTTTATGAAATTGATCAGGTTGGACAATTATCAAAACTGGAAATTTGGAATAGCCAAAACTCTGTCACTAACCGAACCGAGTGAAACTTCAAACTCTTTACTAAAACTATCAAACGAATCTAAAAACTAAAATAAAAAAGAAATACTAAATATGATTATTATAAAATTGTAGTCTTCCGCACAAAAAAGCATGTATGTATGTGTATATAGATAAGCGGATTAACTGATTATCAGTTTATCAGCTAAAGATAACGACTCATCTGGAAACAACCGTTTAGAAATGGGTGAAAATATTTAGAGAACTTTACATTAACTGTAACTGAACTATATAGCACTTACATATACATATATATATATATATGTATATATACATAGATATGGTTTCGAATCTAACAACAATAATATGTAAATTTGAAAACTCTTCTTCTTACTATAGTTAGTCCCTCTTAAGTAGCCACGATGTGAGACTATATATATAGATCATTCGGGAGCAATATCGGTTAGTTGCTCTCGTCTGCATCCACATCCTAATAACAAGTTACATGCATAATTATATAGTATATATATTATATATAGTATATAGTTTATATAAACGCACTACGCTCGGCAAATGAGAAATTATAAATTTAAGCTCGTATATAAACATTATAAATGTATTTTCTTAGCGTAGCAAGTACAAAATAAACAAAACAAAATAAAATACGAAATATGAAATAATAATTAAAAGAGTTACGAAATATAAATTATTAAACCTACAAAACGCTGGTCTATTACTGGATTTAAAACAACAATAAAACCAATTACATGAAAAAATAATTACAAAACTTTAAGTACATTAAAAAACAATTAATTTAGAGTAAATTACAATTAATTTTGGATGAAATCAGTTCGAGTCTTTGCTGCAGTTCGAATGATTTTAAACGCATTTCCGGTTCGCTGATCCAGCAGCTTCTGTAGAGTTCGGAGTACTCGATTTCCAGCAGTGTGTTCGAAGCATTGAAAGGATTTGGAAAGTGCTCAGCTAATCTTGGCTGTTTTTTACGGATCGGAACGCGTCGCTTGACAACACGCCCATTGGCAGTATCAAAATTAAGATTACGACGTGCCTTTCTGTACAAATCAGTCGATAGAACTGCATTCAATTTTGGATTAAAGCCACTTTGGTAGATGCATATGACACTCATGGAGTTGTCCTGATCCCCGCTGGCCTTAAGCTCCTCCAACCGTGTATAGTTATCAGGCCTCAGGTGATGCTTGACCACCTGATAGGCTATAGTCTCGTTGCAGGTGAGTGTATAGAAGGGCAAGCGACGTGCTTGCAGCTGCCACATGGTTATCGCAAGTGAATAGATGTCCGCGGCACAACCGAGGCATCCAGAACGTAGTGCTTCCGGGGACATGTAGCGCAATGTTCCCTTGGCACACGGCGGTTTAGCATAGGACTCTCCCAACTTGATGGAGCTGCCAAAGTCACACAGCTTGCAAATGTAGCTCCGCTTGCCAATAGAGTTGTCTCTGGGGCCCAGGGTAATCAATACATTTGCTGGCTTCACATCCAGGTGCAAGACCTTCTGGGAATGACAGAAGCGCAGTGCTGCCAGAACATCGAGGGTAATGCTTAAAGGAAAACAAGAAAAAAATTATATTTCCAATGTGACTCCGAGCTACAGAGCTCTCGAACGGCATAAATTTTAACTAAAATAACAGGCCAACAGAAATGGTTAGTAGGTTGCAATACCAAAAGTAAATACACAGAAAGGTTTTCTTATGCAGGTGCAGAGCGTGCTCTCCCGCTCTAGCTCTAGCACTTCTTGCACTCTTCTTTTGTTCGCCTCGCAGTTTGTGTGTTTGTTCGCTGTCGCTGTCGCTGGCAGAGCTCGCTCTCTCGCTCTGGACACTAATTGCGCTCTAAGCAAGGCCTGCCGCCTTAAGCTCTCTATTGCAGTTTGTGTGTTTGTTCGCTGTCGCTTGGCAGAGCTCGCTCTCTCCCTCTGTAAACTATTTGCGCTCTAAGCAAGGTCTGCCGCCTTAAGCTCTCTATTGCAGTTTGTGTGTTTGTTCGCTGTCGCTTGGCAGAGCTCGCTCTCTCCCTCTGTAAACTATTTGCGCTCTAAGCAAGGCCTGCCGCCTTAAGCTCTCTATTGCTGTTCCTTCGCTGTTTGTGTGTATTTTCGCTGTCGCCAGCAGATCACTCACTCACACCACTTTCTTAAACTAAATTCTGCCGACTGCTGCGAATTATGTTCTCTTGGCATATCAGCCAGTGAAATCTTAACTTTTGCCATCATTTTCTGTCTAACACTATTTTAAGATGTGTTGTGTCTTACTGTGGATTTCTTTTCGCCTGAGAATTCAACTGGTAATTTGAATTTTCCAGCTGTAATACCAGGCGAACAGAACTTTCAGTAGGGCTTAAAGCACAATGAAAACAGCCAAACAAATCACTGATAAAAATTACAACTACAACTACACACAATGTAATCCGTCTGTTGACAAACCTAACAGACAACTTTTACATGTAAGTACAGGGTCTAAAAGTGCCTTTCACTTACAGCACTCTGTGCACCAAGTGCAGTGGCAGCGTGTTCAGCACCCGCTGCAGACACAGTCCGTTCGAGCGCTCCATGATGATCAGTCCCAGCTCAGGTGTCTCCTCCAATTTGAGTAGACGCACGATATTCCTGTGTCGCCAGTTGAGAGCATGTGCCTCATTCTTCAGCGTGCAAATGGCGCTCTTTCTAATCACCTTCAGTGCCACCGCGTGTTCTAAATAAGCATTCAATTTACTTCCGCTCAAGTTTCAATTTTGTTACGTACCCCTATAAATGGCCTTGAAGACTGTGCCGTAGGAACCGCGTCCCAAAATGTGGCACCTGTTGGACATGGACGCAGTTGGATCATTTCGGAGCAGCTCCTCTCGTTTTGGTGTAGTCAACACTATGCCACACTTGGTAACACATGACCTTTAATATTATTTAAAACAACTTTGTTTGTTATTACAAATAACACAAAAATATATTTCTTTTTCAATTGCATTTCTTACATTTTCACTTCTGCGCCATTTAACGGTGCTTTGCTTTGTTTTCATACTAGCCGCGTTGCCAGCCTGTTGTTTTTAAAACTACTTTTTGCAAGCCCAACTTCACTTGCCAACAGTGTTGCCAGATTGTTACAACACAATACCGCCAAGTTTGAATTGACTTTAGTTTGTATTTACAATTACGTTCCACACTCTTTCACTTAAAGTATGTTGTCACATTATTTAATTTATAGAAAAGTTTCAAAAAAAAAGTTGTTCTTGTTGTTCGGTTAAAAGCTGGCAGCTAAAGCCTTGTCTGATCAAATAGTACATGCTTCACACGTAGGAAGTAGGAAAAATGCTAAATACATTATTTATACAGTGATAAGAATTTATCGAGGCATCATTTTAGGCTTAATACTATCGAAATAAATAAGCTTTATATATGTATGTCTTCCAATTTGGCTTCCGAAGGTCTTTAAGGTCTCTGATCGCGTTCCTCGTGCAATTTCTCCGTTTCTTGCCTCAAAGCCTGCAATAACGAAAGGTTAGTCAATAAAATAAAAGGGGTTTAAAGGTAAAACTTACCAAAAAGGCTGCTTGAATTCTGTCTGTGATGAGTTTTCGTGCCACAGGTTCAGGCACTTGTTGATTCTTCAGCTCCTGGACATATTCGTTAAGATCTAATGGCTCTCCGATATTGACCGTAACGTTCTTGCCCAATTTAAACATGTACGGCTCTACATTGGGCAGCACCGCGTCCATGCCTTCGTGCCACATGGGCAATACAATTGGCAACTTGGGTGATTCGTAAATAATCCGACCCACTCCCCATTTCAGTCGGATCTCCTCCTTGGTCATGTTGACCTTTCCCTCTGGGAATACATGGACCCAATGCCCCAGAGCGCACTTTTCGATGCACAGATTTATAGCCTCCTGGTAAACGCCTTTTCCACGCACAACCGGAATGCATTTTCCTATTAAAGAGTACGAAATTATAAAATCAATCGGCTTATAGATTATAGGAAGACTTACCGAACATGAAGAACATTGAGTGCAGCTTTTTGGTGAAACAAATATCGTGGGCGGCCATTGACCAACGTATGCGGACAGTATTGCACACATAACGCATGGGAAGGACACCCCAGATACCGGGATCGTCGAAGCAGGAATGATGATTGGAGACGGTTACTAAGGGCACGCCCTTGGGACGCTTCGCCACCGCCTTGATGAGGCGATCCTTATTATAGACTTTCGTATGGCTCAATACAACTGGAAGGGATTGATTATAAAAATACAATCAGTTTGTAATCTTTAATAAAGCACATGTTATTTATGCCTCCCTATCAGGGTGTATTATATATAATCGAATGATTAGATTATTATTTTTTTCACAATGACAGAGCAGAAAAGAAAGAAAACAGGAAGCATAAATGCTGTTCATCAGCCAAGAATCTTGACCATGGTTTATACCGACGTGAGAGAAGAGAAAAATGCCCGAAATATTCGCGCCAAAAATAAAGATTCTATATATACATACACTGATCGAAAAAATGCACTTAAAACAAAGCAGATTGTTCATTAGGGCATTCAAATAGAGATAAGATTGGAGATTGAGTTGATTAATCCAAAGTTATTTGCGAATTACAATTGTTTAAAGGTTAAAGAACTTTTAATAAACCTTTTAAGACTAAATATTTTAAAATTTAGAACTGGTGTTTCTCTTATCAGTAAACAGGGCCTTGGGCACTTACCGAGTAGAATTTTGCTAAAGATGCCAACGATAGTTATCACAATTTGACTGGCGATATACCATAGTGTTGAGGGACTTCGGAGTCGCGGGAATATCCAACTGATGTCGTAGGGTATATCTACACTGGACGTCATGCCCGAGATGGAAGGCTTTCGGCCCTGGGACTGGCTGTCCTGCCTTTTCAAAGACTGATCTGCGGACGGCCGCAGGCTGTGCGACGAGAGATGAAGTTGAAGATTCTTCTGCTGCTGCTGCTGCTGTTGTTGCTGCTGCTGCATTCCGGATGAGGATCTACCATCTGGCACTGGATGAGCCTCGGGGGCCTGAACGTAGTGCTGCGAGTTAATGGAGATAGAGTTTAGCATCTTGACAATAGCTAAATCAAGTGCTAACCTAATACCTAAACAGCCCGAACCAACTTACAGATGGTCCAAGACTACTTTGTTTATACTATATTTAGACAGCTTTTAATTTAACACATATTTCACTACAAATTGACTTATACTGACAGTAAAGTCGAGTTTAACCTTTCGTACATAACCAAATGAAAACTAAAATCATTTAGCTATTTCTGGCTAAAGTTCAAATTGTTCTGGCAGCACTGGCCAACATAGGATTCGTGGGGTACTTAGCATGCGCAATGCATGAGTGAGTGAGATGCAAGAGATGCAGAAGAGGCGCCAAGGCTCAAAGGGAGATAGCGTGAGATAAACTGAGAGCGGGAGCGAGCACAGTCAGCATGAAAATGCACTTTGTTTTTGTCATTTTTGTTTTCTTTTTCTTCTCACTTTTTTTTTTTTTTGCACACAAAGAAAGCGTAGTGCAAATACGCAGTTTACTACGTTCTTAACAATTTTGTAGGACACTCAAAGTTCAATTAAACAAAAACAAATAGATTCATATATATTTAATTTGAGTTTGAATTTGAATTGACTCGCCTTCAATTAATTTAAAATATTCGTGTGTTCACTTTTTTTTTTGTTTTTCAATTAAAATTCTCTTTTCCTCTCTCTGATTTATTTTGCTTGCGTTGGTTCTATTAAAAAGAAGCGTAAAACGTTCGCGATTTATTAGAAATTGTTGAGGTTGTCACACAACCGTGCGGTGGGAACTTGAAAGTGTAACTGATTTCAGACTCGACAATTTTTGTGTTTCAAGTACAAATGCACTGATAGGTGCGTAGTGTGCACAAGGGCGTGAAAGCGCAAGAGAATCTGCCAAAGAGAGCTTGGACAAGAGTCAAGTGGAAGCTATCGCTATCAGTAAACATTTATCAGTTTAAACTAAAGTGTTGCAGTGGCAAAAGCACGTTTTCATGCTGAGATTTGCGCAGTGTTTACATAGAGAGAGATAGAGAAAGAGAGAGAGAGAGAGAGAGAGAGAGAGAGAGAGAGAGGGAGAAATGCAGAGTAAACAAATTCCATTTTCATTTTTAAAACGCGCGCCACTTAAATCAACCCTGTACTTTGTGGTGAGTTACATACTGTGGTGAATAACCAATTGGGGCCGCAGTGCGTGGCTTTCTTTTTCTTTCTACTGCTACCTGTATAATTTTCTATTGTAGAAATATCAAGGTCAATGGAAAATCTCTTTGTCCTTAGTATTATATATAAGTGTAGGCCTTACCCTCGCCACCAAGGCGTGTATGCGCTGGCCATTGATACTCCGCTGCAGTTGTCCCGCACTTAGATGCAGATCCAAATTCCATAAGCATCGGGTGGTTATCGCCGGATACACGTGATCAGGCCTTATACGCCTTAAACTTGTACAAATAGCCATCAACATGATGAACACACAACTTGTTTTGATATGTAGATGTACGATTACAACGGATGGCTAGTTTTTTGGTATATCGCATCCACTCTTTAACTTTTTACATAAGAGTTATTTATCTCAACGATACACTTGCGAATTTTGGACTTGCGCTGCGGCCGCCGACGGTTTCAGCTTTAGCTTGTTTTTCTTCAGCACATCAACGTTCGCGCATTCTGGCCCGTTAAATGTAGTTTTGTGCCTGCCGCGCACTTTGGACGAAGCGCGCATGTCTGAATTTTTATGGTTGTTGCAAATGAAGCAATAATAGTACTCTAGGCCAAAAGGAAATCTAAATAATTTATGAAATTTCATTGTAAGCAACCTGAAACAGCTGATAGATTCTTGCCATTCACAGGACACAGTTACATAAGTCAGCTGTTTAAGAAATAATCGATATCACAGAATTATCGACAGCATTTTACCAAAAAGCACTTTATGTTTATTAACGTGGATACTTAAATTCGCGTTTTTTCTCCATAAACTGAATTAACCATGTCACGCAGTGCACGTCCGCTTACATCAGCCCGCGTGCTTCACAAGATCAAGGAGTTGACAGTGCCGGCCAGCGATGTGACCTGCGTAACGAACCGCAATCCCCGTAACCTCGAGAGGTTACGCATCGCCTATAAGCCTAGCGGTTATCATCTGGAAAAGCCTGGACGCTCCTACTGGCATACCCTGGAGATCAATACCAGTGGTCGCTACGTAAGCGCCGACGTAAAACACTTTGAGAACGGCACTATTTTGAGTGCTAGCACTTCGGAGTGGGCCATCAAACAACAGTTGTACAAAACCAACGACACCTCCGCGTTTGTGAACTTAGGACTCGTCCTAGCCCAACGATGCCTCCGAGCAGGTATTACCGAAATGACCTGCAACGTTGAAGCGGTTGCCGGCAGCAAATTGGAAAAGCTGCTGCTTGCAGTGCAGGCAAATGGCGTCAGCTTTAAGGAACCTGCTAGACTGCCAAATACACAGCCTTGGGATGCTTACCGCCACGAGAAGCCCTGGGAAGTGTCGGAGGAAGCTGCAATTTCTAACACACAAAATAAACAGAAATAAAAGAAACAAACTTGTTTGGGTTTCGTATTCGTTTAGAATAAACGCTGATTATTTTTATGCTAATTACAATGAATCGCCATCACTGTAGTTTTAATTAAAACTAGCTCGTCTATTCATATTTGGACTTGATGTCCTTCCATTGTTTCTGTAAACCAATAAGAAATAGATTATAAAATGCACTTTTTAGTCTTACATAAGCAGCCAAAATGCTTACGCCTTTGTTGATGGAGTCGAAAATCATGTTCGAGCTGACATCGATGGCACGCTCGAAGAAGAATGCCGACGCGATGATGGCCACAGCGTAGGTGGATGTCCGCTTGAAGAGGGCGTTGTAGATTACCTTCATTTTGCTAAAAATTTGGTTAAAATTTTATTTTTTCAACAAAATTTCTCGACTGCTTCGCACGCCAATGAACAGCTGTATCAGAAAGTGTTGAGCAACGACTGTAGCTATGTGTCAACATTGAGTGTTATGAAGCGTTTGATTGCTAAAGCAAAGAGGCAGTCTTAATAATTTTTAGCTTAGTGGCAAGGCCAGCAAAATATTTTCATCTGAGTCGTGTTTCGACAACTTCTGAGATAAACTTGAAAGTGAGACGACAACAGAGCTGGCTTCTCTGCTGCATTAAGTGGTCTGACTTAGAAATATTTAAAACACTTCCATAAAAATTCTACACAATGGTTGATTTAACTGACGCCGGCTCTCCGTTTCAACAATCTATCCCCAATCTTGCATTTTACGTGCCGGCTGTTGTTGTTTTTGGACTAGCAGGTGAGTCTGAGTAGCATCCATAGTTTTAAAAATAAAGTGTTATTATATTGCGTCACGCATGAATTAAATTCCAATATACTATAATCTAGTTGTTCTAAATATCACAAGAAATATATGGCGAACATCAAAGTCCAACGAGAATTGCAATCGGGGTCAAAAGAAACTTTCACCACAAAATTGAAACTCCTCCCCAAACCCCTTTCAAAGCCTGTGCCCTCTGCCACTGGGTCTGCCTGCGTCTCAGTGTCCGCCATTGACTCTCTAATAAGCCGTTATCTGACTGCTTAGAGCAAATTATCTATTTGATTTGAAGAGCATTAAAATAGTTCTTGGTTTTGTATGTAGTGTATACGTGTACTTCAAACATCCTGCTTATCTTTTCGGTTCTGTTTCTGTTATTATTTGTTTTTTTGCCCACGTATTCAACTTTTCTTGTCTAAAAATATTGGCGCTCGAAAGTTGTTAAATGATAAGTGAAAAGTGATAAGAATCCAACAAACACTATAAAAAATTACAGCACATTTTTGCGTGTATGCGTGTGTGTTTAGTGTTCTGTGAGTTGATTGACATGTCCATAAATTAGTTGCTGCGTTTAACGATTTGTTAATTTTACACAATATTCTTAGGCTTTAGCTGCATGTTTGTTCAGTTTAGAACTTAGTCGGTTTCAAGCATTCATTGATTCTATTTTGGTTCTGCTGATAAGCGTGCGCCTCTTCAGTTTTATTAAAGAATCTTATCGCGTCCGTAGTTTGTTCTTATTTATATTTATTAACTGACTTCGTTCTACCTTTAAAAATATGCTGACATTACGGCAGCAAAATACAAAGCGCAGCGAATTCGAAGGCACATATCTCACAAATAATGAAATATAAGCGAACTGATTACAAATAAATATCAACTTATAATTTAGATTTGAATTTTAGCATTCAGTTTGCCAAGACAGCGGTCTGTACAACACGTTAGTAGCGCTCACAATTGTATAAGCTACCGTTTAACGAATAAAAAGTGCGCGAATTTATTAAAAAATATATAGTTTATTGTTAGTTTATATGTCAAATAAAATATTTGATTTTAAAAAAGTAAAAAAAATTATCTCGAATTCGCAGCCGGTAGGATTCGAACCTACGCTCCCAGAGGGAATCTGATTTCGAGTCAGACGCCTTAACCACTCGGCCACGACTGCTCTTAGCTCAAGTCGTCTAAAGTGCCATTTAACAGAAAGCGACACGTTGCTGCTTCTCTGAGAGTATTTCACACTATCAATTGCCACGTAGAGTTTCTTCATGTTCATATGTTTGATTTTAAATTAAAACATAAAAAGTGTTTATTTTACTACATGCACCTTTAAATCCTATGCTGTAGAATAGTACTGCACGCTAGTAGTTTGAATTTTGTATTGTTTTCGTGGACAATTTAGATTATTTTAAACAAATACAACAACAATTTGAGATGTTATTAAGATGGTATGCTCAGAGAAAAAAAATTAAATATGTCTATTATTCGATAAGGCTTTGTCGGTGTTCGAACTCGCGTCTGCGAAATGTGAGAGCGCAACTCTACCAAAAGAGCCACGCTATGCGCGCAAAAGTGTTTGGCTAACTTAGAACTGCTTGCTGACATTGTGTGTGAATTTTTTGTAAATTCACCACAGCAACATTAGTTTATGCAGTGAGATCCATCTTAATAACATTTAGTCTTTGCTTCCTTCACCCAATGCAGACAGAATAAACCGTTAAGAAAGACATTCCACATAAGCTAATTAAGCACTAAGGAATAAGAAATGGCCGAAGACCCAATTAATCAGCAAGCGTTCGCCGAGGATGTGGCTGCCGCAGCTGCTGCTGGTGGTCCAGATGGTTTTGCCATGCCCCCTGGCGGAGGAGGAGGTGGTCCTGGCAGTCCAGATTTTAAAATGCCAAGTGCCGATGAGATCTGGAAAATGGTACAGTCGATGGAAGGCATTTCGGATGAAGAGCGCGAAGAGCTGCGCGAAAGTATTTACAATCCAAAGCCACCATCTCCGGAGGACTTTATGAAGCAGTATGGACATCCGGGTCACAGTTCCAGGGAATATCTAGTATTCTTTGTGATGATTGCCCTCATATTGCTTGTCTTTGGTAAGCAGACGCAGAACAAAAGAGAGAGACCCAATCCAATTCATGAATACCATAAACAACCCTCGCCAAATGTGACACTTATCGGCACCACCATAGAGCTAAAGTCAAGCGAGCAGACTCCAAAAGACCCTGTGCTCAGACTGAAGCAGTCATAATTGTTAGCAGTCATAAATGTTATCATTCTAGACAGATTTCTCACAAATCTGAACGAGGAATGGAACCATTCACATTTTATGTCAGTTTGGTTGAGTTGTTTTAGCAGATGTCTGTACACTTTCTGAGTACAGGGTCTAAGTTTATTTGGTTTAGTGTACTATGCTAACATACTCATACACCCACTGGAATATTATGGAGCATGCTCGTTTATAGACGTTCGTTCGATTTTCGATAAGATAGGAGAAATCCACCACAAAATTATTTGTGTAGACCCAGCAAATCGCAGCCGATAAAAGCTTTATTTCTTTACCCACGGCAGTGTACACGTTTGGCTATGACGATCACAGTCTGATCGTAATCCCGTAGAAGAATATATATTTGAAAGCATGAGTGTCACCGTCGATGTGGGCGATGAGTCGATTGTAGCTCAGTTAAAGCGCTCGGTGGAGGCAATTGTGGCCAAGACGGGGCCCAACAGCAAGTTTGCCGAAGACTTGATGCAGAAAATAGGCAATCTACAGACCAAAATGGAGTCTCTGACTGAGAGTGATCGTCATCAGTTTATTGCCGAGATGAAAGGCTCCTTTCAGGAGGCCATCGCTCGGATCGAGCGACGTCTGTTGCAGCACACGAATTTTTCCCAAACCTACTCCACATCCATATTTGTAGCTGTGATATTTCTAATTGTCTCCGTATTTGGTTAATTTACATTTTAATCCCATGACTCCATCAGTTAATAATACTCTACATCTCTCTTTTGTGCCTTTGCAGCTCTCTTTGGCTTTAAACTCTACAAATCGCTGACGGAGAAGGAGCTTAAGAAGCAGGAGAAACTCAAGAATAAGCAACAGAAAAAGTCAAAGAAGTCCAATTGATTTTTCTATATACTATATACTCTATACGATTGTACTACATATGTGACGGCCCAAGTCAGCGCTACTTGGCTATAGTTTCCTAGAACTTCCCCGATTACACGTGGCTGACGACGCTGTGCAGTAGATTCTTCAAATTTATATTAAATTGAGAAACTTGTGCATTAAATCAAAACATAAATTTATGTAAATGAATTTGAGTAAATCGTGTAATTTGTATAACAACGTAATGCTAAATACACAACTTATATACTAGACTCAAATTGTGGTGCGTGACTTTATTTGTTTATAACGGTACGATTATAAAATGCCATTAAAGCATGTCAGAACTTGTTGCTGACTCCTGCTGATTTTGGCCTTTAGATACGTTTGGTATCCAAGGTAGAGCTCACCCGAACTTAGTATACCCTGTAAACTCGTCCACTCCTTAAATTAGCACTGGAATTGATAGGAATATGCATACCTTATGAGGCATTTTACATACCCTCCTCACAGGGTATAATAAGCTCCGTTGTCATGGAAAATAAATAAATCGTTTTGTCGAAGCCCTTTCAGTCACAAAGTCTCAGTTTCAGTTGTTTTCTAGAATTGCTCGGCTGCTCTTCAACACCAAAACTATCCGGTTTTATACTAATATGTCCTACTCTAATCGTAAGTTGCATCTCTGGGTCCTATTTCTGTGTTTTAACCAATTAACTTGACGCCAAGGTTACGGCTTTGATTTCCATTTGCCGGACGGCGGTTGGTGCAATCCCAAGAACGACATGTATTTCCGGCGCAGTGTCGAATGGGTGCCCGTCCGTAATGCTGGGGTCGGTCGTTCCTTTGCCATCACCAACGGAGTGATCTATCCTCGTGTAATTGGCATGATTCCGCGCTACGGGGGACATGTGCCCGGCGAGATCTTCAATGTGGGTCACTCCTTTGGACGTTCCACAGTCGACGCAAAGCGCTGGCTGGCTCTGCATCGCGATTGAATCCAAATCACTTAATATATTTGTCACTAAATTGTTGTTTAAGTTTAAGCACCTAATAAAAATTGTTATTGCATCTATAAAAATCGTTCAAAATGATTCAAGTTCTGCCGCCTTATTTGTTATTAACATGAACTACTTTTATCGCAGCGTCATAACGAATTAATGACATTTAAATTTGGCGGCATTTGAGAACTTTAACCGTGTCACCGTACTAACACTAACATCATCTACATTTATCTCAGCGATACACCAAATTGGTAACATTTAAAATTGGCGCCATTTATGAACATTAGCAGTGTCACCATACTTAACATTAATATCAAATAAAGTGATGCAGTCACACTGTCTCTCACTGTTATGTTATGGTATTTGCTGTTTCACCATTACACAGCTTTCCATTCATTTTAAAGTAAACATAGAAGAAGTAAAGATGAATTTAACACGAAGTTTTGTTAGTGGCCGACGTAAATTAATACATTTTTACAACAGCAGCTTTAGTACAAGTGCAATAAGATTACAAAATGTGCAACAGGCGACTGCTATCAAACGCATATGTATTGTGGGCGCTGGTCCCGCCGGTTTCTATGCGGCACAATACTTGTTGAAGCAGCTGAGCGACTGTGCCGTGGACATTGTGGAGAAACTGCCAGTGCCGTTTGGTTTAGTGCGGTAAGAGGGGGGCGGCAGCAGTATAAGGTGTTGGGAGAGGTGGATTAGTTTGTGTTGGTGCTGTTACCCGCACCGATATCGAATCCAAGTATCGGTCCAACTACAGAGCGGAAGATGCCATTGAAGTAATCTGTCTCAATTAGAGAAAGGAGTAATTATTGATAACAAAGTGAAAAGAAAGTGCACATCTCACCGCCCACTTGCTCTGGACTCCACAGTGGTGTGGGTAAAGGATGGGGAGACGCGGAGGGAGATGGAACAGCTGCCGCGAGTGCCCACAAGCTGGCGATGATCAGTAGAGCGTTCTTCCACATTTTGAGCACAGTGATAAATGCCGTGTTCCACCCAAACTAAAGCTGCTTATATATTTAATTGTCTCCCTTATCGACTAATTACTTTGCTCATTATGCAAATCGCACATTCCATAGCTTTGGCGTCGCACCTGATCATCCGGAGGTGAAGAACGTCATCAATACGTTCACAAAGACGGCTGAGAATCCGCGTTTACGTTTCTTTGGTAACGTCACGCTTGGCACGGATGTGACTCTGCAGGAACTAAGGGATCGCTACCATGCCGTGCTCCTCTCCTATGGGGCAGATCAGGATCGACAACTTGAGTTGGACAATGAGCGGCAGTCCCATGTGGTCTCCGCTCGCAAATTTGTCGCGTGGTACAATGGCCTGCCCGGCGCAGAGCAACTGCAGCCGGATCTCAGTGGCAGGGACGTGACGATCGTGGGCCAAGGTAACGTGGCCGTCGACGTGGCGCGCATGCTCCTGAGTCCCATCGATAGCCTGAAGGTTTGTTAAATCTTAGTGGTAGTTTCTGTCCAATTTAATCCGGTTTCTTTGTAGCTCACGGACACCACGGACTACGCGCTGCAGGCTCTGGCCGAGAGCAAGGTGGAGCGCGTGCATCTGGTCGGACGACGTGGACCTTTGCAGGCTGCCTTTACCATTAAGGAGCTGCGTGAGATGCTCAAGCTGCCCAATGTGGAGACCTGCTGGAGGCCGGAGGATTTCACGGGTAAGCAACTGCACTGTCTTGATACTTGATGACTTAATGACACATCTTAGTCCCGTTCAGGCATTGAAGCACAGCTGGAGAAACTGCAACGACCCCGAAAGCGTCTGACGGAACTGATGCTCAAGAGTCTGGGGGAGCAGAAGAGCACTCGTCAGCACCCGAAACAGTTTCTTCCGGTCTTTCTGCGTGCACCCAAATCGATTGCCGAGCGGGAAATGGAATTTTCCGTAACGGAATTGAAGGAAAACGCAGCTGTCTCCACCGATCGGACGGAACGTCTTCCCGCCGATCTAATCCTGCTCAGCATTGGCTACAAATCCAGTTGCGCAGATGCGGGGATTAACTTTGATGTCCAGCGGGGACGCGTCTGCAATGACCAGGGACGAGTGCTTAAGCAGCAGGGATCCAAAATCGTAGAGCCCGGTCTCTATGTGGCTGGTTGGCTGGGCACTGGTCCCACCGGAGTCATCTTGACCACAATGAACGCAGCTTTTGCCGTGGCCAAAACAATTTGTGATGACATTGCCTCTAAATCCTTTGACTGCACATCGAGTAAACCCGGTTTCGAACCCAAGGAGCTGCGCGTGGTCAGCTGGGAAGACTGGAAACGCATCGACAGCCACGAAACAGAGGCGGGAAAAGCCCGGAACAAACCACGTGAGAAAATAGTCAGCATTCCGGAAATGCTGCGCATTGCTGGTGCCTAGAGTCAAAAGAGGCCAAGATAACTTTAAGCGGGATCAGGTTAGTCATGAAAGTAGAACTCAAAATGTGTAAATATGTAGAAAATGTTAAAATGTTTCACTATTATATTTAAATTGTGCTAAGTTTAAAGCTAGTTTTCCAAATTTGACGTGACTTTTTATTTAAAAAAAAAATAACAAAAAATAATGGAGCAAACCACTACGCCAGAGCCTCATCTGGTGCCTGGGTAAGCTGTAGGGGTAACTCGTTTGGCTTCCATTAGAAAAAATCTTGAAATTCTTCCAATCTTTGGCCTGCCAAAGTAATCCCTTCCATCTTATGCTGGACATAACAATAACTACAGTGACCTCTTGCTAGATACACTGGACACTGTGCGCAGAATCGCGATAGAGTGGGCAAATCGTATGGCATCCAAACTCACAAGTTGCTCATTGATCCCTGCATTAATCATGCGCCGGAACTTATTGTAGTGCCTATTGACGCCAAGCCCGATCTGAAGGATTACCCAACACAAAATGAGCTCAAGATACTGCACGATCGCGAGGAATTTGTCGACTCGGTCTACAAGCATCCCATTATACCCGGATACGGGGGATTTGTCCCGAACATGTTCACGCAGACGGGGAAACGTTATGTGGCCGCTGCCACTGCCGGTGTCGCTCAGCACGAGACTTTGATGCAGCGTTACCGTTGCGATAATCGCACACTAAGACATCGTGATCTCCTTCAGAGTGGCAATGGTCTTTTCGAGCACAAGCTGAACGAGCGTTTGGTGAGTGCTTTTAAGCCGAGGTGGCAACGCCTGCAGTGCCCTCTAGGGCTCTGTTGTTGTTGAAGTCGTTGTTAGTCCAGTAGAGGGCGCTCCTACTCTATTGGCTGTGAGTTGTTCTCTCTTTAGCGTGTTTGTGTATTGGTCCTAACTAACAACTATCAATTCATGTGTGTGTATGGTAGAGAAAGTGTTTGTTTTATTCTCTTCTTTTCCAACCTCATGCAGCTACCGGGTACAAATTATCGTGCGCCCTTGATACCCGTAACGGGACGAGCCAAGGGCATTACGGAGAAGAAATGTCCACCCACAACGGAGAAACTGAAATATAGCAAGTTTACAACGCCTCATTTCCTGGATGACGACGACAAGGAAAAGTTTATTATTAATGGATATGCTGCCCACATACCAATGGCTGTCACGCGTTTCGGTGAACCCAGCAAGGTTCTAACCCACCATGCCCTCTGCAGTTTCTCCGACTACATGTACAAGAAGAAGCGAGACAAATGGTGCTGTGGCCAGGACTTGTCCACACCAGCAATTCAGTGCCCTCCAATTGGTCACTTTGTTTTATATCACAATGATCATGGCATGATTCCCAGCTATGCGGGACATGTTCCCGGACATCAGTACAAATACGGTCGCACGTATGGCAAGACTACTTATCATGCCAAGCGATGGCTCGAAATTCACAAGGATCTCTTAGTTCTGCCTGAGATTGCCAATATGGATTACGAATACTAGAAACAGGTTAAGCCACTTAATCAATTCTGTTGTCTGCAACTTACCAAGAAATGTCTTCAAAAAACAATCTAATGTAATTGTCAGAATATTAATATGAAATACCAACTGTTTTTCAAAATATACGATATAGATAACAAAAAGAAAACGGTTAAGTATTAATTTCTTTAATAAGAGCGATTAATCGATATGTATGCTTGTTCTAATTTTTCCTAAATATGTTGAGTAGACACTGATCATGTTATGGTGCATTTAATGTTATGGTACAGTAAATGTTAAGTTAGTTGCGAGCTGCCCACAGTCGTGGTGTGTTGACACACAAACAACACTTACTCTCTCTATCTAGCTATTGCTTCTACGTCGTTGCAGTAGTGGTTAAGTAAAATAAGTTTTCGTCGAATAAAGGTGTTAAAAATAGCAGAATCAATGTCAATGCCGTGATTAATTATTGTGCAGTGCCTCAAGTGCTTGGCAAAAATGTGAATACTGCAGCTTAAACAGCAAAAACCGAAAAAAAAAATCCATGAACGCCAAAAGAAAAAATCTCTTCCGAATCGAACAATTCAAACATACACATAGTGCCGCACTGCTTGCACAGTAGAGCTAAAATACTATACCGCAGTGAGAGTGAAAGAGTTAAACAGTGTTCTGTACGAAGATAACATACATTTGTGTACCTACCTCTCTTCAAGTGGTGAGTTGAATGCCGATTATTGCACCCTGCACACAATTTGTGGCGCGCGGCATATAAGTGCAATGTTGGGGCTGCAAGTAAAAAATCAACATGTATCTGATTGTAAATACCCATTTCCATGAAAATACTTATCAGCAAGTGATAAAAACTTTGTGTTCTAGATGCCAAAGTACATGCAAAGTGCGTGGGTGAAAAGTGGACTGCACAAGCAGGTAACAAGGCAGTCGGTGTGGCCCTACCACAACTTGTTTATTAAAAGCGAACAAACGAATAAAAATAAAAACAAAAAAATACACATGCATATGTAATTTTGTATAGTAGATGGTGAGATTTACGACTGCATGTTGAGTTTGTGGCGAGAATGAGAACCAGAATGAGAAAGTGTAGTGAGAATTAGGAAAAACCGCCAAAATGGGTTGAGTTTGTTTTGCATCGATTTTCCGGCGCGCATTAATACTTTTCCAACATTTTTAAATTTGCAGTAAGATGAGTGCAACGCAAACCAGCGAAAGTGAGAGGGCGAGAGAGAAGGAAACATTACCACGGGATGCGGCGGAGGAAGCTGCTCCATCTGTGGGCAGCTCTAAGGAATCCAAAGATAACGAATCGGAAATGATAACGACAGATAATGTGCGGGCACAGGTAGATATCAATTCACTGACGCCGTCGACGCCATCACAGACGCCTCCACAGCTGCTGGCAGCGGAAACCACAACAACCGGAGCAACCACATCCATACCAGAGAACATATTGTCGCCACCCAAATCGGAGATCCAAACGGATGAAACGAATACGGCCACATCCACTTCCTGCTCGCCGGCCTCAGAGGGTCAGAGGTCACCGGTGGGCGGGGGAGTGGTAGTAGCCGGAGGAGAAGCGACAGTTTTAACCAAGGAACCCACAACTCCCAAACAAGAGCTAAAGCAACCGGAAAAGCCAACGACCAACGTCAATGGCAGCCTTCCCAAGTCTGGCAAACCCTTGGTTACTGCGCTTAACAAGAAGCTAAACAAGTCAGCAGCTGCATCCACATCCCCGCGAGCGTCTCGCGCACGGAAACCAAAGGCTTTGCCCATGTACGAGAGCGAAATCAGTGACCACAAAGTGGGCATCAAGCTGTGCATCAAAAAGTCCGACACACTGGCCACACCGGCAACCACAGAGCTGTCAACAACGACACAAGCTTCATCCGCTGCCCCAAACCCAGCCCATAAATCCTCTCCAGCTACAACGCCAGCGAAGCCAGTAAGGAAACGTGTTCGCAAACCAAAGCCACAAGACAGCGATGAGAGCGAGTATGAGCCGCGCAAGAAGAAAGCAGGGGCGGGAGGAGGTGGAGGCGGCGGGAGCGGCAACAATGGAGAACGTCGTCAGAAGAAGTCATCAAGTCAGGCGACAGCAACAGCTGAATCAGACGCGGATCCGGTGGAGCAAAGTCCGTGGGGAATCACGTTACCTGAAGAAGTGCTCTTTCGTGTAAGCCAATCCTTTTCCAACTGGATAATAGCTATCTATGGGAACACTTCGATTATTTATCCTTTTTTTACACTTACAAAAACTAGCTGTAATCTTCTGTTATGCTTTCCTTGATAGATTTTCGAACTCGTTGTGGACAAGGAGGGCTGCCTGCCCACCCTGTTCAGGCTAGGTCGGGTGTGCTCGTTATGGCGACAAGTGTCTCTAAGGCCCACACTGTGGCGCACCATGGATCTGACCACCTGGATCAAGGAGAAGTATCGCACGGAACTCAAACTCAAGTGGTTTGTGGATAACCGATGCAGTGCCTGCACTGAATTAAATGTTTGTAAGTTTTTAGCATTTAATTCTCTATTTACCCATAGTCTTATTGGATTTTCCCTCTTATTAATAGCCAATTGGAAGATATCAGACATCAATTGCTTTCTGGCTAAACTCTCCGCTGGCTGTCCGAATCTCACGGGCATTACGTTATCGGGCTGGAAGGGTTTCACATCGGATCATTTGGCGTTTCTGGTCGAGAATATGCAAAAGCTGCAGCGATTAGACTTGAGCTCTATAAATGTAAGTTTATCATTTAATTACTTATATTTTGTAGCAGTGTATAACGGTATTTCTACTGCATTTTCAGGTGGAAATGAATGCCAGCAAAAGCGCCGTTGGTGTAAATTCGCTTTGCAATGCACTGCAGACAATGGGAAGTCGCTTAACCCATCTCTACTTGGCCCACAATCGTCTGGCTGGCATACCCAACATAGTCAGCGTACTAGCGGTATGTCAAAAACCATTTCTTAGCTAGTGTGTAGAGTAGTAAATAGAATAATTGAATCAGCGACTAATTCACTTACTCACCACCTGATGAGTATCTGTATTCCAACTGTTCACTCATTTAAGCTCTTCTTCTTCTTCTTGACACACACAGACGCACTGCAAAAATTTGGCACTCCTGGATCTCTCAAATGTCACCACACAGGCCTCGTCCCATGGCGTGTTGTACATAGAAAAGCTGCAGCATGGCTGCCAGAAGCTGAAGGTTCTACGTGTGACCAATTCGCATATAACTCCGAGCACAGCCGGCATGCAGGAAATCGTAAGTATTTAATCTAAGCACCTTAAAATATTAACTTACTAAGTGCTTTTCTGTTAGATGGACTCCCCTGGTTTCCCCAATCTCGAGGAGCTTTCCGTGGCCGCCCTGACCGATGAATCCCGCATTATAAGCAACGATCACTTGCAGCGCATACTGAAAAGTAGCTCAAAGCTAAAACTACTCGATGTCCGCAATTGCACTCGATTGACGCATGAGAGTTTGATCCGCTTGCCAGCCTGGGACATTAAGCATTTATTTCTGTCGGGCTGTTCGGTGGTTCGTGACATGGGGTGAGTGAACAATCGATTAAAAGATGAATCGATATCGATAACATTTGAGCTTTTGTAGTTCGGGCCTGGAACTAATTGCCTCCAAGTGGGCGCATAGTCTAATTGAACTGGATCTGGCCTGGGCAAATGTGCAGCAGCCCATAGACAATGCACTGCGTGCTTTGGCAGAGAAGGGCAGCGAGTCACCATTAGCGTAAGTCAAGGCAGGAAACAAAATGAAATATAAATACTAAACTGTTACTAAATTGCAGCCATTTGAACCTGTGTGGCTCGTCAGTTTCCGAGGAGGCAGTCAAGGAAATACTCACAAACTGTGTGCACATGAGCTCAATTAACCTCGCTTCCTGTCGTGGACTGCCGCGGGGCGTAAAGCGTCTTATGCAGGGGCCACAGGAGCTGCACGAACTGCGTGAGGTGCTGGGAGTGCAATTAAAAGTGAAGTAAGGGACACCACTGGCTGAAACAGAGTGCACTGGAATGGAATGATGTGAAGTGTAGTGAAGCAACTATTGAGTGGTTTCTCATTCCAATCGCTGTAAACGAAGTGGAATGGAATAAAATGGAGTGGAGTATTTGTTGCCTGAACTTCAACTCGTAGTGAATGACAGAAGAGTGTGGTGGAATGCAATGAAATTGAGTGGACCAATATTAGAGTGGTTCTTATCTTCAGCAGTTTCACACTTTCATCAACTAATGCAGAAAAAATCTCTAAAATTAGTCGAAAAAATCGAAAATCGCTTCCAGCCCCGCTTTCTTTTTATTACTACTTTATTTCTGTAGGCCGCATCCTTCCTTAAGTTTTGAGTTCTTGTTAATGCAATATGTATTCATAATTTAGTTGTTTCGAATTTTTTGTACCGCGTTTAATCAATTCACGTTACAAAAAAGAGAAACAGAAACAAAAACAAAGCAAGTCTCTAGAATTGCAAGAGATGTGTGTGCGTGTGTTTAGATTTGAATTTTTTTCATTTATTGATTAGATTAGTGAATAGTTAAGACACTGATAATGAGACCACACTGTATGTTTGTAAAGTATGTATGAATATTTAAGCTTAAGTTTACAATTAATTTGTATGTTTTTTGCAATACAAAAATTATATCTTAACAATAATAATAAAAGAATGTAGTCGTCAATTCAATTTGTTGTCGCTAAGGCAAATTCGTAGGATGTTTTTAACCACACATCAATTTGTAAATAACAATTTGGCGCTTAAGAAAAAACTGAAATACATATATATATATATATATATATATATATATATATATATATATATATATATATATATATATATATATATATATATATATATATATATATATATTATTCGCAATGATTTTGATTTCAAAAATATTTACACGACACACACATTAATAAACAATAAAACTTAAAAACAAAAACAATTAAATTGTTAAGCATTATTAGCAGTTAAGAGAAGGCAATTAAAGGTACATTTAATTTTTAAATAAACAAATTTTAATATTCTAAATTTTCTATTTGTTGTCAAATTTTTTAACAGGAATCGTATCTCAATGGACGCTGAAAATAAAATTCTTAAATAATTTATATAGTATAAACATACACAAATTTAAAGTATTTTCACTAAATAATTTTTTATTTCAATTGTGTGTACGTACATATTTTCATTCAAGATGAGCAAGTATGTGTATATGCATGTGTATAAGTGTGTATATGTGTGTGTTGGTATGTCCGTAACTTTAGAAAACTAGTGTAGAACAAATTTGCATCACTCTGCGCCGTTTGCCATCACCAATTGCACTTCTCTTTTTTCTTTTACTTCTTCAGTTTGTCAACGTCTTGAATGTAATCGGTGCCCAACTTGACGATTACAGCGCCTGTTCCCAGGCCGGCAACAGTGGCCAACAGTGCGTTGTCCTTTGGCAGAGCAGACTTAATCAGAGCCCAGGCGAGCACCGAACCCATGCTGAACAGCGTAGCGCCCAGTACTGCGTACATTCCACGCTTGCAGTTTTTCACATCCTTTAAGTGTGGTCGACCGTAAATGTAGAAGGCGCTGCCGGCAACGGCGGAGATCAGGAATACATTTGTCAGATCCTTTTTGGGCAAGAGCTTGGGTATAATTTGAGGATTCATGACGTTGACGCTGAGTGCTCCATAGCTGACGAGTCCGTGCAGTGGTATATAATAATTGAAAACGTTTTCTTTTGTGAACGGTTTCAAACCCACTTTATCACAAATGGTGCAGGCGTCTTTATTTTGTGTGGAGGCCATTGTATGTAATTTTTGTGATTCGCTGATTGCAATAAATGCACAATTAAAATTGGTTTGCTCTCTCTTTGAGTTATGTAAATGTCAGTGTTGTCAAATGATTTTAAAAAGGAATAATTGTGCCGGCTTTACGCGTATGAATATGATAAACTACAATTATTGCAGAACATCTAAATCAAAATGAGTGTATAATTTTTTTTTTGTTGTATTTACTTTATCTGATTGAATACACAACGTGTGCATTTTTCAAAATTTAAAAATCTACTGGAATTGTCTCCACCAAAAGCCGGCAGCAAGTATAACATTCTGGCAATATTGAAGTTCGAATTGCGCCAACAGCTGTTTGCAACTAACTGCATTTGATTGATTTTGTTCATTTGTAAAGTAAAGCATAATTCAATTTTTATTTTTATCATTGTATAAAGTGTCTGCTTAGTTACTTGCCTAAAAATAATTGTCCTATACGTTTGATTGAAATTGCTGGCATTTAAAGCGACAGCGTTACCACATTATTGTAAAGAATTAAAATATATTTATATCAAACACTTCGATAACAAGTTATCGGTCAGACATTGGTCGAAAATCATATAAAGTGCTAGATTTTTTTTTGCAAGTAGGAATAAGAAATAAATGAATGCGCGTATTGAATGTGCAAAGATACGCAAACTCAACGTAAAGTTACCGCAAATACCCTGCAAATACGACAGCTACAGAGGCTCGGGCCGTGTGAGACATGTTGACGCACAAAACTTGCCAAGCACGAAAAAAAATGCAGGTGAGTTACTGCCCAATACGAACACTGCCGAAAACCCAATAAGAAAAACACCGGGTGTGTGTTGTACAAGAAGGTGGAAAACGCAGTTAGTTCAGCGGTAAACGACGATTAATTGCATTATATTTCGCGCAGGTTTCCTTTGTGATACGCGACGCGGAGGAAAAACAACATCGCAACGGTGTAAATGCCCTGCAATTGGATGCCAACAATGGGAAGTTGTATTCCGCCGGTCGCGATGCCATCATACGTGTCTGGAATACCCGTACCGAGTCCAATGAAAAGTACATTCAATCCATGGAGCACCACAACGATTGGGTCAACGACATAGTGCTTTGCTGTAACGGTAGAAATTGTAAGAGTTTTATTTTATATTTTAGGACTTCGGAATTAAATATCGGTTCCGATTGTCATTCCGGTTCAGTAACAGTAATCAAATGATTTGGTTTGGTTTGCGGTTTACTGTTTCGTAGTGATACGTTTGATAAGTATGATTTTTTAATCGATGTTGAATTTGGTGTCTGTTCTACAGTGATCAGCGCCAGTTGTGATACCACTGTGAAGGTGTGGAACGCCCACAAAGGCTTCTGCATGTCCACCCTCCGCACACATCGCGACTATGTCCAGGCACTGGCCTATGCCAAGGATCGGGAGCAGGTGGCCAGTGCCGGCCTGGACAAGGCGATATTCCTATGGGATGTGAATACGCTGACGGCGTTAACGGCCAGTAATAATACTGTTACAACGTCTAGTCTCACAGGCTCAAAGGATTCGATCTACAGCCTAGCCATGAATCCCTCCGGTACTGTTATTGTCAGCGGTTCTACGGAGAACATACTACGGATTTGGGATCCTCGGACATGTATGCGTAGGATGAAGCTTCGTGGTCACACGGAAAATGTTCGCTGCCTGGTGGTTTCACCGGATGGCAATCAGGTAGTCTCCGGCAGCTCCGATGGCACCATCAAGGTATGGAATCTGGGCCAACAGCGGTGCGTACAAACGATCCATGTGCACAAGGAGGGTGTGTGGTCCCTGCTGATGAGCGAGAACTTCCAGTACATCATCTCGGGTAGTCGGGATCAAAATATAATTGTAACGGAACTGCGTAATCCGAGCAACAAGATGCTGGTCTGCGAGGAAAAGGCACCGGTGCTCAGTCTGGGCTACAATATTGACAAGACAGGTGTGTGGGCCACCACCTGGAATTCGAACATTCGCTGCTGGAAGTTGCCCATGTATGACCGGTGTACACTCAGCTCCGGCGGCATGGATGCCCAGTGGACGCAAGGGGGCACTGAGCTGGCCTGCATCAAGGGCGGAGCGGCTATCAAGGAGTGTACTGTGCTGAATGACAAGCGATATATCATTACAAAAGACTCCCAGGATCAGGTTGTCGTCTACGACGTGTTGCGCGTGATCAAAAAGGAGGATCTCGGACCAGTGGACTACGAGGAGGAGATCAAGAAGCGTAACAAACAAGTCTATATTCCAAATTGGTTTACGGTCGATCTAAAAACTGGCGTAAGTATCACTTATTTTTCAATTATTATCTTAGGTAATCAATGATTCGTGTTTCTGCAGATGCCAACGATAGTTTTAGGACAGGAGGAGGTAGACTGCTTCTCGGCTTGGGTGTCCATAGAAGCGGGTCTGCCGGAGTGCGATGAACCCACCACTGAGATAAAGGTAAACACTTTAAATAAACTCTTTGCCGGCACCTATGACCTAAGAAGTTTCATGTTTTATTCCCACAGATAAACTATGGAAAACTGCTGCTCGAGGCATTGCTGGAGTATTGGACGCCACCGCACAGCATACCACCGAATGAAATGGAGCCAACAGAGCGTGGAAATGGATATTTTCAAGTGCCTAAGCACACGCCAGTCATCTTCAGGTGCGTACTGATTCGGTTCTCCTTGAATCCTTCCTCCTTTAAAAGCCTTCGCTTTCCTCTTTCCAGCGAGGTTGGTGGTCGCACCGTGTGTCGCCTGTTGGTTCGTGATGCTGCCGGCGACAGTGAGAGCACGCTGCTCCACGAGACTGCTCCGCAGTGGGTGACGGATGTTGTGATCGAAAGGAATATACCCAAATTCCTAAAAATACCGTTCTTCCTGCAGCCACATCCACAGATGACCAAACCAGAGCGTACCAAAAAGGTAAACTAAAACCAATACGAAATTTAAGTTAAGTGTTGCTTATATGATTTTGTGCTCTGCAGGATCGTCTGGTGGCCAACGAGTTCATCCAGTGCCGCAAGGTCTGCGAACATGTGCTGGAGAAAGTTCTGAATGCGGAGACGACGCCCAGCGGAGGAGGCAACGCTGCAAATAATTCACTACAAAACAGTCAGAGCGACGCCAACTCGGAGGGATCTCAGCTGCCAGCGGAGGAGCGCATTGAGTTGTGGTGCAACGATGTGGTAAGAGAACAAGGGTAAAAAGCTTATCTATCTATTAGTCTACTATTAACTGTCTTTCCTTTTCAGGTCGTTGATCCGAATATGGATTTGCGCACAGTTCGTCATTTTATTTGGAAGCAATCGACTGATTTAACATTTCAATACAAAACAAAGCAAAACTTTAACTTTGATGGTAAATGCTAATGCTTGCAATACACACACCACTCACACACACACGTCATACATACAGCTCAGACATACACCACACAGCTCACACACTCCTACAGAGCAGGGGACTTCCCCTCATTATTCTTAGTCTAATTGTTAGTTGTATCTACTCTAAACAGGTTCTATCGGTGATAGTTTGGAGCGCGTCACTCGCAAATATTGAGCACAAGAATGCAGCGACCAGATATTATTGTGCTTTTTCTTCCCGCTACCGCTGCCCCAGCCCAGACAGACGCATGTGATCTTACGTTTTTACACCGAGCTACAAAATTAATCAACCAATTGTGTTTGTGTGCATGTTTTAGTTCCGAATATGTGTTTGTATTTGTACATTTAAACTGATGTCATTCAAGTCCAGTAATTTTATTTGCTCTATACACAGTTTGTTTATTTTTTTGGACTAAAAGCAATTTTCGAGAATAGCTGAGAAGAATTCGAGTTTTCACGCAATTATTTACATACCATTGCTAGTTACATAGATACAGAACAACACAGGAATCGGTAACAACATCAACGTCTTTCGAAACATGTTTTGTAAAATCATCCAGAGGACAATTTAGGTATATAATAATTATAATAATAATAACAATATGTCATAAAGTAATTATACTACGCTTCTGGCGTTATTCAGTTGTTTAATTAGATTCATTTACATATAGTACACCTAAACATAGATCTAGGTATTCTGTTATATGATAAAGAGAACAATGCAATTGTAGAAAACAAAGAAAATATAAAACGCATATATGCAGCCAATTTGTACATAAGTAAAAACTATAACAAAAAAATTTAATATACATATAAAAATCAATCAAAATCTTATTAAATTATTTGGAAGTTAAGCTTGGCTTTTCTTTCCCGTAATACAAACAGCGCCTACAGTTAGTCAAGTAATTGTTTTGACAGAGACATCCCTTTTTTCTTCTATCGAAAGAAATGTGTTAGAACAATTACTTGATTAACTGTAACTTATGACTACAACACTTTCGGTCTTAATAACTATCGATAACTTTACAATGTGGAGGTTTGCCGATTCGATCAGCAGTCAAAAAGGGTCGAGTGGGTGGGGGTGTTTAGATGATCTCTTCACCTGCGATTTCTGGCGCTGTGGGCCTGAATGCAATAAGCCTCGATTGTGCTTAGAACTAAAAGCATATGTTGTTTCAGGGTCGCTGGTATCATATAACCGTTAATATAATCCCGTGGTGCTGTGCTCGTACGCTTCAGCCATTTGACAATCAGCCACAAGCAGTTGTCCTTAAGCGTACGCAACGGGAAATGTATCAGCACCTGACTGCGCACATCACTCAGCTCATGCGGACGCTGTGGGTCCCGCGGGACGCGTATGCGGACGGGACAAAAGATTCGTTTCGACCGAACGTGCATACGTTCGCCGGTGTAGTAGTCCCGAAAGAACCAGATGTGCGTATTATATGTGTTTACACGCACTTCCTCATATGGCTTTAATGTGTATTGAATGTTTTCTGTATCGCGCTCACGCTCCCAGTACAAGTCAACGGTGCGATTTGTTGTGTTGACAAACAGCACGTACACCTCCTCTTCTTCTAGTTGTTGTTGCTGAGCTAGTTGTTGTCCCTCGATCATTTGACGCAAATTGCGGTTGTAGGGCGCAACCTGCATGTACATCCTCACCCAGTTTTTATTTAAAAAAACAGCAGTGCTCAAGTAATTTTTTTTAATATTGTTACGGCAATTTGTTAAAACTTTGGAAGCGTACAAGTGTGTATACGACTCTTCTTCTTTTTTCATGCCATTCACACTGCTGCAACGGGTTGGCAGCTCTGTTGGTCGTAACAGCTGTTCGTTAGCAGAAAAGGAGTTAGTCCATAATAACAAAACAAATTGAATAAACAAAAAGAATGGCGTTTTGTATTGCTGTTATTGGCAAGGATGTTAGTAATATTATACGGCTACATATGGAATTCCTAACTTTGCACTTCTTTTCTAGAACGCGCCACTGTATTTAGCCACATCGGACTTGGAAAAAGAACTGGACTTGCAATATCATGTACACGCAGCACTAGATGTTGTTGAAGAGAAGTGTTTATTAGGTAAGGGTGCACCGGACTCCAAGGAACTCTACTTGGGATTGCTTTTCTCCACCGAGATTCATAAAATGTATGTAGCTGCATTTCAGACGCACAACAATTTTCTACTAACGCCAAATTCTTTAGTTACGGTTTTGTGACCAACTCCCGAGTCAAATTTATAGTCGTCATCGACTCGAGCAACGTCGCTTTACGAGACAACGAAGTGCGGGCGGTAAGTGTAAATATGTTCGCATTCACCAGGGCCACCCAAAATCTGCTTGCAATTGGACTCCAACTTTCAAATGCACATGAAGAAAAATGATAGCAGAAGCGAACAGCAAAGAGTGGAGCATACACAAATATTAGTTGACATTGCAGAATTAGGAGCGCATTAAAAGCAGTAGAGAGAACCGTGAAGTACGGGAAAAATGTGAAAAATTCCTATTTAAATGAGCGCAAAAATCAGGGGCGTAGACCTCTAGGCAATACTCGTAATTTTATTAATTAATTTCGAATAGAACAGTTAGATTGTTTATATTGTCTTAAAAATCGTTTATGTACTTAGTGTATTAAATATTCAAAGCTGAAGGTAACATTCACATTTGTTTACTAAACGCAATCAATTTCATGTTTTCTTCTGATTAATTTGTTAGACAATAAAAACATAGAAACGCAAATTAGTACGTCCCGTTAAATTAATAAGGGGATTTTTTGTTTGCTAAACTCACAATTTTTTACCAATATCTAATGATATCTTGTTTATTTTTGCCTTTACAGATATTCCGGAACCTGCACGTGCTTTATACGGACGCTGTTTGCAATCCCTTTTACATCCCTGGCGAACAATTGGTTTCCAAGTAAGTTTAAAATTATCATGCTTTTATGATCAACATTTGAAACTGAAACTAACCATTTTTTGGCAGAAAGTATGATCGAGCAGTGCAAAAACTAATGAACGGCAGCGCGTGAGTGCATATAGCATAAACTTAATAATGTATTTTTAAATTGTACTTTAAAATAAATTCTCAACTTTATAATGTTAGAGAGCTCATAATCTTGTTTCATACCTAAAAGAGTTAAAACAAGTGCGATTGATTTGTACGAAATGCAATATGAGAATATTTAAAGAAATAAATGATGTGGATAAGACTTCCAGTTTGTATGATTGATTAATTATATTTTGTTAAAGCCAAAATGGTCAAAACAAAAAATGCATAATTATGACGTCTGTGATGTCTGTGGGTTGTCGTCTAGTTGACAGTAAGTAAGTAGTATTAGACATCAGTTTCCGCTAGTTTAGATGCTGAAAACCTGTTTTGTTTATAAATTCAAAAACGAATAGATATAAAAAAAACATTGAAGAGATGAAGTGATACGCGATATTAGCGTTTTAAAGCGATAACAAATCGCCAAATAAAAAAATTGTTTAATTCATTTGCACCCAAAAATAGTAATATATTTACATAATTAATGCTATTCAAACCATCCACTGAGTATAAAAGGGTTTCAGTGCGACACCAAAGACATCAGTAAGTCTTTAGAAGCCTTCAAGTAATCACCATGAAAATCTTCGTGAGTTATTCCTTAAAAACATGCTAAATCGTATTTAACATTAATTTTTACTATCTTCTTGTAGATTGCCTTTGCCTGCCTTTTGGCGTTGACCTACGCGAACGAGAACGCTAACGTATTGAGGAACGAAGCTGAAGTTAATGTTGAAAGTTTCAAATATGCTTATGAGCTTGATAACAGTGTAAAAGCTCAACAAGAAGGACATCTGGAAGGCCCTGAATCTTTGAAAGTAGGTGGATCGTACGAATGGGTATCACCTGAAGGCGAAAAAGTTTCCCTGCAATATGTGGCTGATGAAAATGGTTTCAGACCGTTGAACGCCAATCCAGCTCTACCCACACCACCTCCAATTCCTGAGTACATCCTGAGGTCTATCGAGTATATCAATAGTCATCCCAGCAAGGAATAAGTAAATAATTAAACACCAAAAACGAAATGCATTAAAAAAAATAAAAAAACAAGACATAAAATATCCTTTAGTTAATTATTCAAAAAGAATCGAAATAGCTCCAAGCAAGTGCAGAAGTTGATCTGTACATCTAAGCTGACAGCAGCAGATTGAAATATTTAAATGATTTTATTTGCTGGCTATTAACTTTGTTTGATTTCATCCTCTGAAATCCTGAAGTGTCTTATCTAAGACGAAAAATTCGTACCGGTTATCAGAAAACTGCTATAAAACTTGAAGGTATTGCCAAAATTTAGTTGCACAGCGAAATAAAAAACACGAAATAACAAAAACAAACTTGTTCTGAAATAGATTTGCACTTAACGAATGTAATATATTAAACGTATTAAATGTTGGCTTATCAATTAACTCACTATAAAAGGTTTCATTGCTGCACCAACGACATTTGTAAGTCTTCAATCAATCATCCTCATGATGATTCCTTGTGAGCAATCAGTTTGGTAGCAATAATATGTAATTCTTATCCTTTTGTAGACGATTGCGTTTGCTTGCCTATTGATGTTTACCTATGCGAGCATATACTGTAAGCCTGTACAGTAAAACCAAACTTGTTGTTCGCGACAAACAAGAGAATTAGTGAATTTTAGGAATCAGTTAATTAGTTTCTATTAAGTCGCAGCCGTCACAGTGGACAGTGGACAGTGGACAGTAGACATCGGACAGTGGGTACCAGTAAATATGTGCACATGCGTAGTTTCAGTTTTTCTTGTTTCTTGATAAAGCCGTAGAAAACGAGTTTGTTAACCAAAATTAATGAGCCGCTAATGCAAATGAGGGTCAATTTAAACTACACACACACACACACACACATGTGCATGTTCGTGTGTATGTGTGTGCATAAATGAATATATTCCTATTTTTGGTATTTTGTCTACGCTATTTCTTATATCGGTAAAACTTTTGATTTCATTTTCTATTAGTATTCTGTTTCTACTATCCTTGACCTTCTGCCATAACCACTACGGAAGGTATGATGATTTTGTCAACAGCTTGGTAACAACAGAAATTTATAGATATTTAATTTAATGTTATTAATTAAATTGTATTTGTCTGCTTAGTCTGCATCTAAACAATATGCAGCACTTAACAATTTAATTCTGGCCTTTAGCCCAGTTCGCTTTGAGAAATAAGAGCTTCTAACTGTGTGAGTTAACCACTGAATTTTCATGGGATTTTCTTAGTGATAATATCGATTGCTCACATTGGTGGCCCTTAACAACTAACTGCGATAACAGATCAGTAGATTGAAGTGGAGATCTCTTAGCATTTTGGGTTGGAAAAGTGAATGTCATCAGCAATTACTCCGTCATAAAAGAGCATCAAGAGTTGAGTCTGTAAAATGAACTTAGCGACGATCAAGGTAATGTGTTTTCATATCTACCCGAAGTCGTCATCATCATCGTTGTCAAATGTCAAAACAACAACATTGAAATTTGTTGATCGGATTGCTCGTTCTGGTTCTGATTCCGGTTCTGGTTCTAGTTCAGGTTGTGGTTCTTGTTCAGGTTTTCCGAGACCCAAGGCAGCTAATTGCATCAGAAGCTCAGCAAAGACGAATGCTGACAGACTGTATGCGAGAATTAATTTTCATCGTCATGCTGAGCTGTCGAAACGTTCAGATGTCCAGCTGTCTATATGTCCAGATGTCTATATGTCTGATCGTTCAGATGTCGAGTGGTCAAAATGCCAGTCCACATGTCGCCGCCATTCGTCAGATTGCAGAAAATTCGTGATCTACGAAGAGATGAGTCGAATTTACAGGGTATCCCAAACTACAACAAACATACTACACCCTCTGCACAGGGTATACAATTAGGATCCTACCAATCGCTACTATTTTATCCCAGTATCTCAATTGAATTAATGATTATCGGCAAAAAATACCCTGGAAATAGTAAGGGAAGGGCAAGGTATGCACGGCGTTAGCATTGATCTTGTTGGGCTAACATGGACATAAATCAATTCTCTGGCGTTTGTTTGTTTTTATCTGTGGGCAAAAGGCAGCTGTTGGCCATAATTAAGGCGAGTGGTTTTGGCCAACTTATTGGCCCAATACTTTTTCAACTAGCAAGTGCTCAAATTAAGAGTGGTAAATAAAACAAATGGTCAATATGTCAAAATGACGTCAAAATAATTGTCAGCTCTATTTTGTAGACTTTCTTGTTGTTGTTGTTGGCTTAAAAAACATAATTCATAAATAAATAAGTTGTTGTGTTCTCGAAATTCATAAAGTATCTAATTAGTATATGAATGAGCGCGAGACGTAGATACGGATACAGATACAGATACAGATACAGATACAGATACAGATACAGATACATGTTGAGATACTGATACAGTTTCAGTCTAAACGCCACATATAAATCAATTAATACCTTTGAATGTGTTTAGTGTTTATTGCTTTTGTCATAAAACAAAACCAAAGTGTTGATTATATTGCCGATTAAAATTAAAATTTAAATTTAAATAAGGAAATGACACACAATATTCACATTTTTATATTTTCGAATCGTTTATAAAAATTGTCTGGCATTTAAGATTTTGAAAAACTGCCGCTGTGTCGCTGGGGGAAAATTCTGAAAAGATTTTCTATGTGCTATGTGTGTGTGTGTGTGTGTGTGTGTTTGTGTGTGTTACTGTGCGTGGGCGTGGGTGGGAAAACCGATTCGCGGCCAATTAATTAATTTGAATTTTAATTTAGTTTGATCATTTCATAATTTTTATCACATTTACAAAGCGAACGATTTGCTTAGGCGCCTTTGATTGATATGATCAATAAATTAGTGGGTGAATTCCCAATTGGATTGTAATCTAACTGGAAAATGACCACGCTTCCATAGGGTACACTGTGAGAAAGTTCACTAACAGTTTGACAAAACTTTTCACTGAACATACACATCGTTCTAATCGTTAGCCAAGGCTAATGCTGACTGATCAGCGTGGGGACTAAATGAGCTCAGGTAAATCAGGAAAAGTGAAACTTTCTTCTCAAACTATTCTAAAAATCGAAAGTGATTTAATAAAATTACCCACAACTGTGTAAATATTTATCGATTACAGTCTGCTACTGTTTCGCGCAGTGTATGGTATAAATATAATCATTGTGGTCCACGTTAAGCTTAGCAAACCACTACAAAAAGCCAAAACTGAGTATATTTTATTGCTCTTGGTTGATGGTGGGCCACCGAAAGTAAAGACCTCTAAATGCTCAATGCTCAATGCTTTTACAGTCTTTTTCGAAAAATAAATACAAATTTTCCAAACACATGAGTGTGTGTGTGTGTGTGTGCGAGTGTGTGTGCGAGTGTTGTTTGTTTTGCTTGCTTTTATTTTCGAAATGCTGTTGAAAACCATAAATTAGCTTGTTACTTTTGGAATGCAGCGTTCAAAGTGACGTGAGTGTGTATGAGTGTGTGTACGAGTGTTGGTGTGTGTGTGTGTGGGAGTGTGCCTAGAAAATGTGAAGAATTAAGGAACTAATTCAGTCGCTAGCAGTGATCATTCTGGTGTAGAACGAAGAGCACAAAACTCACAACATGGAAAATATTGTAAGTATTCAATTGGGATTAATCTAATAAGACTTTCATTTAATCACAATTGAAATGATTTGGAAAACAGGATGAGGATCTGACCCCCGAGCAGATTGCAGTGCTGCAAAAGGCATTCAACAGCTTCGATCACCAGAAGACCGGAAGTATTCCCACCGAAATGGTTGCCGATATTCTGCGTCTCATGGGTCAGCCCTTCGACAAGAAGATTCTCGAGGAGCTGATCGACGAGGTCGACGAGGACAGTAAGTACTCCACTATGAACTGATAGAGTTCCCTTTATAATTCCCTTTTATTTACAGAGTCTGGTCGCCTGGAGTTCGAGGAATTCGTTCAACTTGCCGCCAAATTCATCGTGGAGGAGGATGATGAGGCCATGCAGAAGGAGCTGCGTGAAGCTTTCCGTCTGTACGACAAGCAGGGTAATGGCTACATTCCCACTTCCTGTCTGCGTGAAATCCTGCGCGAGCTGGACGATCAGCTGAACGATCAGGAATTGGACATCATGATTGAGGAAATCGATTCCGATGGCTCTGGCACTGTTGATTTTGATGGTGAGTAGCCAGTGCTCACTAGAGAGTAGTTAACATTCCTCCCATTCCTGCCATTCTCGGTTGCGCACCAATTAGCGCTTGCCGCCATCTGCCAGAAAGTACTTTGGCCCAAAGCCAACAATTAACGCGGCCATGGCGACATAATCTCTGCTCTGCTTCTCCATTAACCGGGCTGAACGCCCACGCGATTAGACGAGCATTTCTGCCCCGTCCCCCATTCCCCGTCCCCTGCCCTCTTCCCCCTCTGACCACTGCCTATTTTTAGCATCTTTTGTTGTGTGTATCTATGTATCTGTATCTGTATCTTCTTCCGTCTGTTTTGCTGTAACTAATCGCATCACTTTGAAACTCTTTCAACTTACAGAATTCATGGAAATGATGACGGGCGAGTAAACAAAGCAACAAACAATGTTTTGAACCAACTTCCAACAATCAGCCAAAGATATATATACACCCGATTGTATATATTAAAACACACATTTCAAACATGTTTAATCCGTAAGCTTGAATAAAGAAAACATTCGTCTCATTATCATAAACGTAACTCGGCCAAAAGCTGATTGTGTCAACAAAAATTACCTAAGCTTCTAGGCAGTGTTTAGCCCAGTAACCAGGGGGTAAAAGGGGATTATCAGTTGATGAAAGAGTGTGTAACATTTAGTTGGAATTTATAGTACAGTTTAGTTAAGAGATTGACTAAGCTTCAGTGCTAAAAATAAACAATTGTTGGCCCAGTAATCATAGCTAAAAGGAGCTGATAAGTTTGTGGGAATGCTTGTCAAGGTTCAGTGTTAAGTGTTTGAAAGCAGGGCAGTTCCCAGTCGACCTGCCTGATTGTAGTAGCACCCACTTTTGATGGCTATAAACAAGAGGCAACAGGAACTGATTGAGTTGTCGGAAAACCCGAAGCGTCAAACACACACGTCGAATGTGGCAAACACTTGCCTCACACACAACTCAATACGCGGTACTCATTAACTAGTACTCAGCTCTCACAACTAACAGATTATTGCATCATTTCGACTGTTTAGACTCTGTAGCAGAGAAGCAGAAGTGGTCTGTAGGAAGATGGGACTTAAGTGCCGTAAATTACAAGGAAAATAGTTGAGCATGGCGTTTCAGAACGTGCGCAGGGACTTCTTCAGTCGGTTTCCTCTACGAATGCTTTCCACTGTTTTCCGTTTACAGTTGTTTCTGCTGACGCCGCTGCCGCCGAGGTGACTCACGGGTTAATTGAAGTCCGTAAGCATCAATTATCGACTCTGATTGAGAATCTGTTCGTTGTGTTCTGTGCATTGTTGTGGATTCTGCTCATTTATGTGCTAATTTGTGTAAATTTTGTTGGCTATGCCCAATGCCCAATGTGGCGTATGATTAATTTTGGCATATTACGTGTAACGTATACGCAGCGTTCACCTTCATGCTGAGCTGATAACACGTCTTGCAAATTCTTTGCCACTTGACTGACCTTCTAGGTCCAGTATGCCACGCCCCCCGCTTTCCGCTCACCGCCCCTTCCATTCCTCAATAGTGTCAATAACTGAGTGCAGCAAGAACAAAAGAAAAACTCCTAAAAACAAAAAAAACTTTAACTGCATTTGTTTATTTGTCTTAGGCGTGAATGAGCACACAACCAGTTGGATTTGGCAGGCAATGCCCGACTGTCAGTTATGCTGTAGGCGGTGTTCCTGCAGCCCACACTACTAACTAATATACCCGCTTGGCAGTTACTTAGTGTGGCCCACAAAAATGTTGGCTAAAAAGACGTAGAAAAACTGCAAAAATGTTGACAATATGTTGCAAATGCTCGTCTTCAATTGTTTGCTGCCGTCAGTTCAGTTGCCTTTCTAAATCACAATAACAACAACAACAACTACAACTATAAAACAATTTAACAATTCTTCAAAATGTCAAGCTTAAGTTATGTGTTTGCTGTTGTTGTTGCTGTTGTTGTTAACCATTTTGCACTTGGCCATAGAGGGGCAGCAAAAAAAACAGAAGAAGTTAAATGACAAAGTCGTCTCCAAAAAACTGCACAAAATTTCGAGTGCAACTGCCCTTTTTGTGCCTCTTGTTGTTGTTGTTGCTGTTGTTGGGGTAACTGTTGCTGTGATAGTTGCTGTGGTTGTTGTTGGGCAGCTTAAAGGGGGCAATTTGCCTATTTGCGCAATTGTGTTGTTGGCAGCCAACAATCGCCCTGGGGCCACTCTGGTGTCGATGTCGATATTAATGTGAGTTATGATCACAAAGAGCAGCAACTAAAAAGCAGTCGGAGGGAGGGGAAGGGAGAGGTGGAGGGAGGGAATGGAGAGAGAGGGAGATAGGTTAAAGGGCTTGGTCAGCACGGGAGTAGGTCAAAGAGTTGAATTTGTTTGCTGATTTTGCTAAACTAAACTTAACATCACCTACTGAGCGACATGCGATGCTGATAAAGGATAAAGATAAAGGAGATAACCGCAGTCAAAGACTTTTGTCTACAAAGCTTCCATGATTTGTTGTGCTCAGACTGCAGCCTATTCCCACTCCCACTACTCCAACTCTTGTCTGTACGCAGATCAGTCAGTGGCCACAAATAACTGTGTGTATTTCAGATTTTTTTCAAGGATTTCTTAACACCCAAGAAAAGCCATTCAGCCGGAAAATGCTAGAATTTCATGGAATGCCTGAAATTGGTCAGTTTTGAATTTATTGACATCCGTTTCATAATGAAGCTGTAAAAACGCTTCTAACAATTGAATTCGCAGTTGTTGTTGTTGCTGTTGTTGCATTGAAAAGCGCATTCAAATTGGCAATCGAATGTGATGAGAGCAGCAGCGCAGTGCTGGCGTTTTAGCCATTTTTAAGCTGGGAATGGGAGTTTACTTTTCAATAAACTATATAAATATTTTATTATAATCTTTATTTATTCCTGGCCTTTTCGCATGCAATTTTAGCTTCTTTTTATGAGCTTGTCAACACTGGCACAGCCTTCAGCATTAATTATGTTTCACTTACTAGTTTCAAACTCCTATTTTTATTACAAGTTTCATAGCCACTTTTATATTAGCTGTTTTGCCCCT
The DNA here is from genome assembly GCA_018152125.1 of Drosophila dunni. NCBI lineage: Eukaryota > Metazoa > Arthropoda > Insecta > Diptera > Drosophilidae > Drosophila > Drosophila dunni. The sequence goes on along the minus strand of JAECXC010000339.1, from coordinate 21,115,630 downwards.
GAATACCTGTCAACACTGACGCATCGTTCAGCTTCGATTGGCTTTCAATTTATGAGCGCAAAAATCCAACAACTGGCAACTTGTTGGCTTGTTAAATTAAAGTTCGGAGAGTGATCAATGGACTGAGTGAGTTGAGTTGAGAAAAGATGAGAATTGAGATGCGATCCGATCAGATGGGAGATGGGAGATGCGCTGAGATGAGACTGTTTAGTTGATCTGGCTAAATCGCAGTGAGCCAAACGCCAACACAATGGCCAAGAGAAGCCGCTGCCGTTGTCGTGTCGTGTCGTGTCTCCCTTTCAAGCCAATTCAAGCAATTGTTTTTAGCCAACTGCAGCTGCAACACACCAACAGTGCTGACACTTAAGCCGTTTCATAGCTATGCTGGTCAAGTGTGACTTTGAATATAAATTTGGCTTGAATTTAGTTGGCTTAAAGGCGCTTTAGTTCAAGCCTGAATTTTAAAAGAAAATTTAGCTTGATTTTACCTTCTTTTAGATATAAATTTGTTTTCTTCTGATATTTAAAGCTCTTTCAATTTGTTTTTAAATCTAGCTCTTTTTAGAGTGTCAAATGCTGCCTGCTCTGACACACACAGCTGCACACGATTGCAATAAATGCCATAAAGTATCAAAATCTCAACTGAGTTGCAGTCTCAGCCGCTGCCTGTGTCTCTGCCTCTGCCTCAGTCCCTAGCCTCTGCCACTGCCTCTGCTGACGTCTCTGCCTCGGCTTGGGCAGCGTTTTGGTTCATTCCATTCCATTCGATTGCATTCGATCTTGGCTCGAAGTGCATTTTGTATATAAAGCTGGAGAGTCTCGACTTGAATCGGCACACAAGTTCCGTGACAATAGAAGAGGACACAGCTCCCGTTAGAAGAGTTCAGCTAAAAAAGGCTAGAACTAGCGCTAAAAGGATACCTCAACTAAGCTGTGATTAGTGAACTGTGAACTGACTGTGTGTGTGTGCGCGTGTGGTAGTGTTGGTGTGTGAATTCAACCAACTTTTAACTGAAAATGGAACTGCAGTTGGTGAGTCTCAAGTATTGCCAGTAACTGGTGAACATTCTAATCTAGACAGTAAATGCATGTGGTATTGAGAATTCTGTTTTATTTACATTATATATTATTTCACAACCTGGTGACAAGCAGCTTTTAACAGCCTATAAAAGTAGGCCATAAAAATTAGTTAAACATTTGTTTACACACATAAAACAGTCTATAAACTTGGCTCGTTAAAAGCCGCTTCTGCCTCCAAATAAAAAACAATTTTCCTGACAAGATTTGAATATTATTCACTTGACACGGTCATTATAATTTTGAGACACCTCGAGTCGGGAGAGCGTAGGGAAAGGGCAAAACGGCTCTTTGTCGCTTTGGATTATGATTGTGCAGTGGCAAAAGAGAGTGCATTTTGGGAATGTGTTCAATTAAAAAGTGATTGAAATTTCATAATTGATTAAATATTTGTCCACTCAAATACAGGGTGTTGAAGTAAAGGGGTTGAAGTGCTTGGTTAGACCGTTAGGTTAGTGAAAAGTATACATAATCTTAGGATTATGTACTCAACTATCTTTCCCAAGACAGTAAAGAGTATCTGCTAGTCTAGCATCCCACACAACTATGGGCATGCATAATGACAGACAACCGATTCCTATTGAATATAATGCTGCTCAGATCACCATTAATTACTGCCAATATGTTAATTTTGAGTTCTATTTGCAATCAATGAAATTTCTCTGTTTCAATTGTTAATTGAAAATTAATGAATTTATTGCTTAATTAATTAATTTGAAATTTCAATTGTAAAGATTTGTAGAATGTTGTGGTAAATTAATTAGTTTTTAACTCTTTCCCAGTCTAAGATTCTGAAGTCTTGAATTTATTTCCCAATCGATTCCAAGTAGCAGAAACTCGAGTATTGTTTCCGTTCTGTGTGGCACGCAATGCACAGACACGGTGGAGTCTGCAGTGTTGCTGCAACACGGGGCAACTGCAGATGCAACTGCAACACGTCGATGTGGCAAAAAGATTTACTAAAAACGCATAAATTAAAAGCCCATTAAAAAAATCAGATGAAAAAGCGACGGCTTCTTTCTTCAGCCGCTTCTTCCCCCTCTTGTGCTTCATTGATGAAACTGAGTAAATCCGTCTGCAGCACGCAAAGTTGCTCCATCGCGGCCCAGCGTGCACTCCACGCCCCCTCACCGCCCACGCCCCCTGAAGCAGATCTGCGACGACCCAATTGTCAAATCCAATCAATTATATTTGTGGTAAACAAAAATTAACAATCCGCAATCAACAATTGGCAGCCACAAAACTTTACTTTATTTATGCCCTGTGGAGGGGGTGTAACGGGTTTGTTAGAGGTGTGTCAGCTGAGATTAACCTGAGGACTCTATAAGTCTTTATGATAAAGATGCGACATACTGCTGGTAAGTTTGACTGGTACTTCTCGGGGAAGTAGGAGAAATCAGCTCAACAGGTGTCTGTTGAAGGGTTACATCTCTTTGCCCTCCACATAACTCCGAACTAATTTCAGGAGCTGCCCACAGCACAGGGTATACTGCAGTCGGGTGTGCCTCGATCCACTCACCTCGACACAGCAGCAGTTGGCAACAGAGCGCAGCATCCCCAGATCTGGTCACGAATTCGCAGTTGGCATGCAATGCGGGGAGTGGAGGCGTGGCGGGGGGCGGATGACTCAAGCTCGCATATAATTTGGTCCTTTAAATGTCAAATATATGCCAATATTGGCAACAGACTCTTGGCCCAAAGTAGCCAAAAGTGAACAGCGAGCACTGAGCAGCTGATGGAAGCTGTCTGCGAAGAGTCTTGAGTTTTATGTTTTGTGGCCAATTAAGTAAACGCTTTAAACTTCAACTTGACACTCGATGACGCAGTTACTGCCACTTGCCACTTGCCAGTTGCCAGTTAGCAGTGATGCCACTGCCTCTTGCCACTTGATGACTGTTGGTTGTTGACTTACCTGTTGTGGCTACAAAGCGCTTACTTAACCTTCCAGCCACCAATGCAGCCAAGAGTGGCAACAAGTTGTGGCATCAGTTCACACGCTGTTGGGCCAACACCGCGTTGCATCCACAAATACCAGAGTTCGATGCTGCAACACAATACACTTAATAATGATGATGCTCCTAATGATGATGATCATGTTACTGCCAATAGTTTAATAGCCGCTTTTAGCCAATACCGAACAGCAAATAACAATAATAATATTGAAGAACGTGATCGGTTGGCCACAAATGCCAAAAGATTTACAACTTTTCGGTTTTCGATTTTCGATTTTGAATTAAATATTTTGTATTTCATTCATAACGAGATTTATCTGTCCGTCCATCTGTCCACCTGTCTGTTTGCCTGTCTGTTTCGTGGCATGTTTAACATGTGCCCCACAATGAGGCATGATTCATTGCCCCCGAGCAACGGCGCTCTTTAATCTTCTGAATCGCTGGGGGCTGTCTCGACTTAAGGATTGAAATGTCACAGTGGGTGCTGACTAGGGAGTAGAACCAATCAGGCAGAGTGAACTGATTACAAGGAGCTCACTAAGGAATAGTTCATCAGTGGCATACAATTTGTGATTAAACTAGCTCCCTTCCCACCTTCCCCCAAGGGGCGGGTTGATTCAGGTCATCGGCTGGTGAGCAACCAGAAAACGCCTCCTGCGGAAAAACGTGCATCGCGATGGCATAAAAAGATGCACAAATTCCGGTTTTCCCGTTGCTGGGGAGTGCTGTCGGGAGTGCACACCGCTAGCTGATTTTCCAACCTGCACTGCTGACCCAAAGAGCCAGACTACAGGGCAGAGCAGTGTGTTGTCTGCTCGCTTCACTGAGTCATCGGGGCATGTCTGGCATAAATTAGTAATGCCGCAACACTTGCCCCATGCCACATGGATTACAGCGATATCTGATCTCGATAGGAAGAAGGGAGAAGTGTTTTTGGTTTATTTCAATTTGAAGCCCACTCAAGTCTTTAACTGAATAATTAAAAACTTTTCATAAAGTATAGTCTCTAATTGTTCAGTTAGTGAACTCGTTATCGCTATTTCCTTTATCGTATCACTAACTTGTTCTCTCCTCTATTGCAGGCACTGCTGGCAATTCTGCTGACGTTGACGCAGACGCAAGCAGCGAAACTCGATAACAAATACCTTCCGCCTCCGGCGAGTGCAGCAACAGCAGGTGGAGGAGTTGGCGGTGGTCTACAGGGACCAGGAGGTGGTGGCGGTGGGGGCTTTGGAGGTAGCAACAATGGCCTAGGCGGCATCAATAATGGTCTAGGCGGCATCAACAATGGACTCGGTGGCTTCTCGGGCGGCGGTGCCAGACCCAGTGCACCGGCTGCCCCTCGACCGCCCTCCGCTCCCGCGGCGGGACCACCAGGTCCACAGATTCCGATTCTGTCTTTTGTGAACGAGAACGACGGCGATGGAAACTATCGATTCAGCTACGAGACGGGGAACGGCATCAAGGCTCAGGAGGAGGGCACCGTGAAGAACAAGGGATCCGAGAATGAGATACCCTCGGTGATGGGATCTTACATCTACACCAATCCAGAGGGAGAGCTGGTCGAGATCTCCTATACCGCTGATGAGAATGGCTTCGTGCCTTCTGGAGCAGCCCTGCCCACTCCCCCGCCTATTCCGGAGGCCATTGCCAAATCTCTGGCGGCCCAGGGAATATCCGTTCTCCCCGGAGGTGGCTACAGTGGTGGTCCAGCTGGTCCCAGTGGTCCTGGTGAGTTCAATTCTCCCAACATTCGAAATTGTGATTCTAACTTTTCTTCTTTGGTAATGCAGGAGCGGGAGGATATGGAGGCGGTGGAGGTGGCGCTGGAGGATTCGGAGGTGGAACCGGTAGAGGTGGTGCCCCAGGAGGTGGTGGTGCCCCAGGCGGTGGTGGTGCTCCAGGAGGTGGCGGTGCTGGAGGATATGGCGGTGGTGCTGGAGGAGGTGGAGGCTTTGGTGGCGGAGCTGGCCGTGGTAGTGGAGGAGGAGCCGGCGGCGTCGGTGGTGCTGGCGGCGCTGGAGGATATGGCGGAGGTGCAGGAGGAGGTGGTGGACCTGGTAGGGGAGGTGCTCCAGGAGGAGGTGGTGCTGGTGGCGCTGGTGGATATGGAGGCGGCGCCGGTCGAGGCGGTGGCGCTGGTGGAGGTGGTGCTCCTGGAGGAGGCGGTGCTGGAGGGTATGGCGGTGGTGCCGGAGGAGGTGGAGGCTTTGGTGGCGGAGCTGGCCGTGGTAGTGGAGGAGGAGCCGGCGCCGCCGGTGGTGCTGGCGGCGCTGGAGGATTTGGCGGTGGTGCTGGAAGTGGTGGTGGTGCTGGCAGAGGAGGAGCTCCAGGAGGCGGTGGCGCTGGAGGTTTTGGTGGTGGCGCAGGCGGAGCTGGAGGATACGGTGGCAGTGCCGGTAGAGGAGGAGGTGGTGCTGGAGGAGATGGAGGATTTGGTGGTGGTGCGGGAGGAGCCGGAGGATTTGGAGGTGGTGCTGGACGGGGAGGAGCTGGTGGAGCTTCAGGAGGAGGTGGTGCTGGTGGCGCTGGAGGATATGGTGGTGGTGCGGGAGGAGCCGGAGGATTTGGAGGTGGTGCCGGACGTGGAGGAGCTGGTGGTGGTCCAGGAGGAGGTGGTGCTGGTGGCGCAGGAGGTGCTGGAGGATATGGAGGCGGTGCCGGTCGAGGAGGAGGCGCTGGAGGTGCAGGAGGATTCGGAGGAGGTGCTGGTGGCGCCGGAGGATTCGGTGGTGGAGGCGGCCGGGGAGGTGCACCTGGAGGAGGTGGTGTTGGAGGCGCTGGCGGATTTGGAGGCGGTGCTGGTCGAGGAGGTGGAGCTGGTGCTGGAGGAGGCGGCGGAGCAGGTGGCGCGGGAGGTTTTGGAGGTGGGGCCGGTCGAGGAGGCGCTCCAGGTGGCGGTGCAGGTGGACCTGGCTCACAATACATTCCTCCAGCGGCTGGCGGAGGCCGGGGCAATGGCGAATTTGATCCACAGTCTGGCTATATTTACTAAATCCACAAACTTGGATAGGTACATCTCAATGCAACGCAAATCTGCCGGAAAATACTCTTAGATCAAGTAGTAATTAAGAGCATCCCAAATTTTTGTTGTGAAGTTTTAAATATTTTTAAGATTCCCAATTGTAAAATTGACAAGTTTTAATCGGTCTTCCAAAATTAATTTCTCGTATGTTTAAGTTACCGAAAAGATAATAAAATATCAGTTTTACCTTTTCAAAATGACAATGCATTTAAATGGCCTCTTTAAAAATTATATTAATTTTCAAAATTGTTATTAATTCTTTCTGCAATTCTTTATATTAGAATACAATATTTTAGAGATTTTCGTAAGCATTCGCATAACCTTTTACGACTCGTTGCCTCCTAGGATACCAGGGGAACATAATAAGCAGCAGCAGACACTCAATAAATTTGATAAGACCGATGCATACTTTTAGTTGTAGCCGTAAACTCCGACTGTGTTTAATATGCGTCATACTTTGCGGCTCATGAAATTAATCAGAAATCTATTAAATCATATTTTAAATAGCATAGTTTTGGGCTGCAAGTTATTACAATTGATATGGCTATACAACCATAGGTGGCGACTGCTCAAAATAATGTAGTTATGATTGACAACAATAGATAGCGGTTTCACTTTAAACAGCAGTAAGGCAGCTAAGCAAGAGGTGGCGACAGCAGCTGATGTTTTAGTTTGTATGGAAAACAATTGATGGCAACTGATGTCGCAACAGTGTGAGTACAAATCCATAGGTGGCGATTAAAAAGTTCGCCTACAAGGCCATAGATGGTGACTGCAAACTGCTAGAGCAAATATGTACAAAGCAGAGGAGCGGCCAGCCCTTGCTTGCCAGCCAGAAATAGTTTTGGGCTGTTAGTTATTACAATTAGTATGGCTTTACAGCCATAGGTGGCGGCTGCTCAAAATAATGTAGTTATCATTGATAACAATAGATGGCGGTTTCACTCTAAACAGCAGTAAGGCAGCTAAGCAAGAGGTGGCGACAGCAGCTGATGTTTTAGTTAGTATGGAAAACAATTGATGGCGACTTAATGTCGCCACAGTGTGAGTACAAATCAATAGGTGGCGATTAAAATTTTCGCCTACAAGGCATAGGTGGTGACTGCAAACTACTAGAGCAAATATGTTCAAAGCAGAGGAGCGGCCAGCCCTTGCTTGTAAGCATGTGTTTACACATGCTTAGCAGCCAAGCCCGCTCTAAGCATAGGCTGTAAAGTGGGAGGGAGAATGCATGATTGCTGTGTGCGTGTGTGCACTGTGTGTGTTACAACTGATACAGTTATTTCTGCACGTGCAAAAGTTGTTTTTTCGCTACTTGCTGTAAGTTCTGTTCGCCTGGTATTTCAGCTAGATTTTATAATGTTACCCCTTTTAGTTTTCGATTGCCCACAGTACCACTACATAAAAAAGATTATATAGATTTTCATGGGCATGTATTTCATGCATTTGCATGCGACTAAATCGACTAAATCTAAATCGCGATTAATTTGATATCGAATAATTGAAAAATAATCAATACAAATATATAAAATTAAGTGGATTTCAGATCTGGGAGGACTTCTTGAAGCGTCTGTTGTACTGATTATAGCCAAAGGGATCCACCAACTGATTAGGTCTGCCTCTCAACTGTTGGGTGATCAGTGCTTGCTGCTGCTGTTCACTCTGCTGCTGCTGCTGATTCTTCTGCTGTTGCTGTTGTTGTTGCTGCTGCTGCTGTTGCTGCTGTTGGTTGAGATTCTGCTGTGCCTGCTGCTGCTGCTGTGGTGTCAGATTACTGGCCAGCTGCTGACCAAACTGCCCCGCGTACTGTGTTGGCAAATTGCCAGAGTTTAAGCCGTTGAAGGGTTGTTCCGGTTGATATTGCCCGGAGTTCTGAAAGTTTCTCTGCTGCTGTTGTTGCTGCTGCTGTTGCAGCGGTGTCAACTGCTGTCCTGGCGCAGGACGAAAGGGTGTCGATGCCTGTGGCAGCTGACGGTAGGGCGTCTGATAGGGATTCAAGTTTGGATTGAGCACACCCTGTTGATACGGCTGTGCGCCCACAAAGTATTGGGGTGTGGCTGGTATGCCCGTACCCTCAGCACGGAATCCGTTCTCATCGGCAATGTATCGCACGGTTATGGGCGTGCCTTCGGGGGAGGTGTACGAGTACGAACCCTGTATGACCTGTAAATATAATTTAAACAAGTAAGAAATCCTACAGTCGAGCGAGCCAACTGTCAAAGACCCCGTACTGCTTCTAGTGTGCAATTTTCTAACCCGTTGCTTTTCTCTTATATCAGTTTGAATTTTGTATTCGAGATCTACTGAAAGTTCTGTTCGCTTGGTATTACAGCTGGAATATACAAATGCCCAGTTGAATAGTCAAGCGGAAAGAAATCCACAGTAAGATACAACAGAATTTACAAGAGCTCAGTTTAAACAAAATAATTTTGTGCATGTTAATTCAATGTTAATGTTAAGTTACTGTTAAGTCAATGTTATGTTAAGTCAATGTTAAGTTACTGTTAAGTCAATGTTAAGTCAATGTTAAGTTACTGTTAAGCTACTGTTAAGTCAATGTTATGTTAAGTCAATGTTTAGTTACTGTTAAGTTACTGTTAAGTCAATGTTAAGTTACTGTTAAGTCAATGTTATGTTAAGTCAATGTTATGTTAAGTCAATGTTAAGTTACTGTTAAGTCAATGTTATGTTAAGTCAATGTTAAGTTACTGTTAAGTCAATGTTATGTTAAGTCAATGTTAAGTTACTGTTAAGTCAATGTTATGTTAAGTCAATGTTAAGTTACTATTAATCCAATGTTATGTTAAGTTAATGTTAAGTTACTGTTAAGTCAATGTTAAGTTACTGTTAAATCAATGTTATGTTAAGTCAATGTTAAGTTACTGTTAAGTCAATGTTATGTTAAGTCAATGTTAAGTTACTGTTAAGTCAATGTTAAGTTAATGTTAAGACAATGTTAATGTTAAATAATTTTTACATAGCGACCTGCTGATATTTCTGTTGGCCTGGTATTTCAGCAAAAATTTTTAACGATTTTTGGCGCTGCAGACCGCCGCTGTCACACAAAAAAAATCCGCAAATGGCCAAAACAGAAGATTTTTCTAGCTTATTCACCAGGCAAACAGAATCAGCAGCAAGCGACAGACTGTAATTTAAATTCAGTTACAGAGAGTAGAGAGAGGGAGCATAAACAAACACCCAAACAGCGGTGAGATCGTAAACAGAGAGTGGGTGGAAGAGGGAGGCTTTGCACGTGTATAAACAAACCATTTTGGTTTGGCGGGAATCCAAGCTGTGCACGTGTATAAACAAACCATTTCGCTTATTTACTTTATGTATTGCGACCTGCTGACTATTTCTGTTGGCCTGGTATTTCAGCTCAGATTTAAAAGATCCAGGTGGTCATACGGAAGGACGGACGGACAGACAGACAGACGCACAGACGCACAGACAGATGGACAGAAGGACAAACAGCGAAGAGATCGTAAACAGAGAGTGGGTGGAAGAGCGAGGCTTTGCACGTGTATAAACGGACAGACGCACAGACAGACGGACGGACAGACAGACAGACAGACAGAGTACGGGGTCTAAAAATTATTAATAAATAATGAAAACGCATTCGAAATGCTCACCTGCGCTTCGACGCCTTCGCCATAGCCAAGGTTCTTGACGTAGCCCTGGGCCTGGGCCGTAGTGCCATCGGCAGCTGCGTATCCGTAGGAGAAACTGCCATCGAGATTCAGTTCGTTCTGATAGGCCGTGATGGGCACGTAGTTCTGGGGCTGATTGTACTGATTGTATCGATAGGGATTCTGGGCAGCAGTGCCCAGCGGAGTAATCGGTGGCGTCAGTGGGCTGAGAGGGTTCAGAGGATTCAGGGGCGTGCCTTGGGCTGGAAAGATGCCTTGTCCTGGCGCCTGTTGTCGTTGGCGCTGAAACTGCGACTGTTGCTGCAATTGGAGTCCCTGTTGTCGCTGCTGGAACGGAGATTGCTGGAAGGGTGCAGTGGGCAGCTGTGCCGCTCCAGTGGCGATTAGCGCCAGTCCCACCACGCAAATCACTAAGTACTGGAGGGAAATAAAGAGAGAAAGAGTCAGAGGAGACCAAGATAGAGGGGTTAGGAGTGACGAGAGATAGATCATGTTTACCCGCATTCCCGCGCACTTGGAAGTCATTTAATCTGTCGTCGTTCCCGCTGTCGAGTGTGTCATAAATCTCGTAAAACGTTTAGCAAATTACACGCTCGATAAATCTGACGTTTTCACTTTAGCACTGATTGTGTTGGGAAGGATTGGATGCCGATTGGACTATAACTGCTGCCACTAGAACTTGCCGATTGATGTGCAACGACTGCAACTGCATCAGAATTGTTTGCCTCTATTTATACAACGATCACGACGATGACGATGGCGACGGCAACGACTGTAGATTTTCCAAGCTTCGCAAATTGAATAGATCAAGCGCTGAGCCCTAAAGCGCAGCTCGATCAGCAGAATCTACGGCGCGGCGCCCAGCGGCATCGCTTCCTGTGCACTTGCCACTGGCCGCATGCCACATGCCACATGCCTCATGCCACTGTCTGTTAGAGGTGGCATTCTTGGTGCAATTTGTGAAGTCAGCTCAATTTATGAACTTGTTCTGAATAAAAGATGGGTATAACAAATGAAAATCGTTGAAGAAAAACTGAACTCGAAATGAGCGATATTTCAGTTCTTCTTTTGTTGACGAATCGGCTCTATTGTTGAACTTATTCGAAACGAAACGAAAGAAAAAGTAGATCAACTGGCTTCAATGGGCTTTGACTGACTTAGTTCACTGAACAAGTTCTTACGTTCAAATGAACAAAACAACGCAGCTCTACTATCTGCGCATCTGCACCGCAACTGTTGGCGATCTTGATTCCGATCTCGTTGTTGCTGTTCTTGGTAGCTGGCTTGTAATTTATCTACGAGCTGAGAACGCGAATCGTGTTAACAACAAACAACAAACTTGAGTTGACCGTTTGAGTTGACCGGTAGCTGGTTGGCAGCTTTATTGGTTTTTTATTGGCCATTGACAGAAGGACAAACGAATTTGTTAGCGAACTTCCATTTGGCTTCCCATTGGCGTCTCTTAGCCCTAACGAGTTGTATGTGTATTTATGATGTTGCATGCATCAGATACGTGCCACAACCTGCATTATCGTCGTATGCAAATGCCTTGTTTTTGCTGCTCGGTTTGTTTGGCTTTTGTTCTTAAGGTGTTTATGTGAGTTATGGCATCAGTTGATTTTTGGGCTACTGGGGCGTATACGCAACTTTTCCCCCTCATAGTCAAGGTTAATCCCATGCCAACTGATCGCATGTTCTGTGTACACTCACTTATTAATTACCCGCACTATCTATCAAGGAGGCAGACTCTAGACAGCATCCATTGTTGTCCATTGTTATTCAGTTCATCATTCATCATTTGTCATTTATCATTCGTCATAGTTCGAGGCGTTGCCCTGTTATGATTGTAATAAGTCATTTTTACACCTGCCCTGCCCTGCCATCACTCTCTTCCCTGACTCAACTTGTTTGCATGAATTACCTGAACATACCTATTTTTATGTTCCCTGCGCTGCCTAATTGAATGTTTAAATTTTTATGAGGCTTTTCCACTCCCACAAGGCCACCACTTCTGTTTGCTCATGGCCATGTCCAAATTTTAACAATTCAGCGCTAATTTCAAGTGGTTTCATCTCCGCAAACCTGCAATTAAGGTTAATAACATTTTAAGTTTAATGTTCTATTTACTTACCCGTTTTAGTTGCACTTCCAAATTGCATTTATTTGCAGTCCACATATAATTTGTAGATCAGCCCAGTTGTATGCAGTGAAATCTTAGCAATTTTTAGGGCAGCCCAAAAGTATGCAGCACACATCTTACTAGAGTAACACAAGTTACGATGACAGCAACAACTTTTGTATGCGCTACCCGTTTGTAATTTAAAAATTAACTATATGGTACATGCATTTAATTATATTATTTAAACCGTTTTGTATTTATACATATATTTCTGTTTAATTTAATAAAAAGTATTGCTGGGAAGCAAATCAAACACTTTTGACATTAACTTGTGTCTATTAATTCCTTAATAAAAGCCATAAAAACAATGTCAATAAAATGTTTTAGCAAAGGCAAATGCATTACACATGGTTTGGCCAACAAAATGCCAAATTACAAAACAAAACTCAAACATGTTCGCGTATCTTTATATGAGTTATTTATGCTAATTTCAAGCAGATAAACAATCAGAAACAAAGCTCAAAACTAGACAGAAACAAGCAAACGAAGATAAAGGGTTATTGTTATTATTTATGTTGCCAACAACAAGCATTGCATTATAAACAGTTAAATGTATTAAAGCACTGATCTTTGGTTAAAAGATTCTGCGAATCGAAACCGGAAACTTAAGATGAAGTACCCAAAAGACATTAAATCTTTAATTGGCTTACAAACGATTAAACGGCTTTCATTGCGTATACGCAGTGCTTGCGGATGAATAACTCCAATTATTATACTCCGTTATTACATCAGACCGCAATCTAAGCTACAGTTGAAGAAGATGTTGTTAAAATTAATGCACAAATGCAAATAAACAGCAACAATGAGAAAAAAACACATTACTTTGGGAACACACCTTCCAGCGACGGTGATCATTATTAATGTTTTGTGGTGGAAACCCAGTCATTTGACATTTTGGCCGACTCCAGTGCGCAAATGTGGTTCCATTAGGCCAAGAGCCTGCTAATGTTGTTAATTGATTCAGTTTTAAGTAGAGGCGGAGAGAGCTGTGCTGCTGTTACAGTTTCTCTCTCGCTCTCTTTCCCAGTATTTAACTAACTTAAATTTATTCTAATTTCTGTTCTTAGTCTTCAGTTTACTGCTCAGCTAAAGGTTAATGTGTCGCTTCTGAGTTATACACTCGTTGGCATTGCAGTCGAGTCTTTAATGAGTTTCCATTTCAACTGCACTGGATTTCAGTTATTAAAGACGAGTTTTAAAACATCTGCCGAACATTCTTTGCCTTCGTTTTTGTATTTGAATCAATTTGTTAAGAGGTATATCTTTCAGCATTGAATTTGGGCTCCAACTGGGCGTGGCGTGCGCTGTGTAACGCCTTTAGCAGACAAGGCAAATGCCAGACTGTGTTGTAGTCCCAGACAGCACTGACTAGTAGATACCCTGTTGGTACCCTACTGGGTGTAAGACCGAAAGACACACAGTTGGTATACCCCACTGCTGCTGCCAAGGGGTATTTGGCATCGGGTTGTGCTGCCGTTGCAGTTGCAAAATCGCTTAAATGATTATTAAATTCTTGTGGCATAAATGTTAGTCGCTTCTCAGTGCCCACCCACTGTAACTGGCTGTAATGGCTTGAAATGTGGCCAAAATCCAAATGCAGAGCAAACGGAAAGTGGCTAACAAAACACACACAGCTCACAGCACAGAACGGCAATGGATCGGTCGGAATTTGCATGGAAGTCAAGTGGAAAACGTTTACAACTCTGCAAATAACAACTGCAATTTTGTCAGCCACTCAGCCGCTAACTTTTCTGCACCTTTCGCTGCATGAGAGGGAAACGAGGGATGGGGAGAGGGAGGGTTGGAGGGGGCATGGCTTCTACGCCTACCATGCGACTTGTTTGTACAAGCAATTTGACAAATTTCATTAGTAGCTGCACCCAAAATCTTTAATCCCAAATCTCGCACTCCTCCACACTCCAAAAGTCTCTGATAGTTCTTGCAACTTGGCCAAGAGAGCGTGTGAGAGCGAGACAGAGAATGGCCAATTAGTTACATAACAAATTCAGCTATTTTGGCCATTTAAATTGCAAATATGCTCAAGCTAACAATACAGTTCAACAAACTGTCTCCAGACCTTTCCCCGACTCTCTTCGCCCGACACTCTCTTCCCCCTCCTCTCTCTCTTCTCTCCTCTCTGTCGACTTGTCTTGCAACTTTCTATTGACCCAGCATAAAGCAGTGAAATGATGGGTATATAAAGCTAAGAACTCTTTTGTCTGCCGTCCAGTATTAGCATAAATTCGGAAGACGCGTCTGCATAAAAAATGATTAGATTGGTAAAAAAACAACGCAAAAAAATAAACAACTCACATTAAGAGATGGAAATAATCTCGAATGTTCAATCTTCTTTTTTCGCAGTTGCTCTTGACTCTGTCGCTCACTTTGGCGGTCAGCAGGGGGGCCCCACCGCGGGATCAGGGGCAGGGGGAGCGGGTGGAGATCATTAAGTCGTTGGCAGAGCAGAAGTCAGACGGCTCCTACTTCTTTGCCTACGAAGGTGCCGACGGCAGCTACCGGGAAGAGGTGGGAATTCTGAAAAGATTACATAACGAAATCTCCGACGATGAAGAAGACAACGAAACGGAACTGGAGATCTCAGGTGTCTACCGCTACACAGACAGCAATGGGAAGCGCGTGGAGGTCAGTTATGTGGCAGACAAGAACGGATTTGTGCCCGTGGGCACAAACATCCCCAGGGAGATCACAGATACAGCACGCAATGCTGTGCGGTCGCTGGAGGTGCGGGCGAACAGCAAGAACTAGCTACACTGAGGGAAACAAATGAGTTATTAGTAAGTTAGACTAATATATAAATAGTTATACTTTAAGTATTAAAAAAATTAAAGTGAATCCCACACAAGGTTCCAATGATTTCCCGCAGTGTATGGTGACTGCACTGATTGCACATCACAGCAGTAAATGTTATTTAAACAATTATCGAAATAACCGACTCATAAACAATGCGAAGCTGGCTGTCTTGGCTGCCTCTTGGCCTGGCCAATAAATTGAAATCAGAATTCAGCGCCAACTCAGAGCCAAAATATGCGAATGAGGAGCGCCGAGTAAGCAATCACCCAAGTAACAAAGTGGCCAAATGGGCTAGTAACTGAGCTGCCAAGTGGCCAGTAGACACCTCCACGAACACCTCATTCAAGCATCTTCATCATCATCATTATGATTGGCTTCATCATTACGATCAGCTGCAGGCTGAGCACTATAAAATGTGCATCGTGCACACATTTAATTTGACGATGCGAGATTTGTCTCTCCCTCCGTTGTTTGACTGTCAAAATTATAAATTGTTGCAATTTTTAGTGGCACTCTTTTGGCACCGCAACATGGTAATTTTACTCTAGACTCGGGTCTTCGGTTTAAGCCTGGCCCAGAGCAGTGTCCCAAACCTTGCCTTAGATTTGCCCTTTGCCAAATGTCGTCTTGAATTCAGCTCAGAAAATGCTTCTAAATTTTAAAATTATTTCCAAGCCAAGTCGGTTAGTTTCACTAGCCAAGATAGCCATAAATTGGGATTATTCTTTGCTTAATTGTTTTTAATAATTCTTGTTAATTGATTTAACTACGAGAGTGGCGATAAAATGCACTGACATTTATTTATGCAGCTCATTTGAATTTTAATTTGAGACATTTGTCAATTGTTAACCCACAGCTAAGTAAGAGATAAAGTACAACGAGACAGCACTGATTACGACAAATCAAAATCAACCCTGAAATTTATAAATAAAAGAGTAAGAAGTGCCAGTTTAACTCAATTGGTTTCCTTAAAGTTCTACACAAAACTTTTTTTTAGGGAAACTAAAGAAGAAACTTTAGTGGTCTTTGAATTGAATTTGAATAGAAGACAATTGCTGGGCAGGTAAACAAGCAGATTTTGGAATAACAATATAAACTATAAACAAAGCAAACACATTTGCATTTAAATCCCAGTAAAATTCTTTTCATCTAGCTATTTATTTCGATGTCTGAGCATAAATAATATTCCACTGGCTCGCACACCTTCCAAACTGAGCTAAAACTGGGCAAGTGGGTGTTGACATGAAAATGCAAGTGCCCAGGGCGCAATGTTTTACACAGAGACTCCTCCCTCTTCTCCCTCTTACTACTCTCTTCCCGTTCCCCTTCACCTGCTACTCAGCTGCAATTGTCATTGGTTGATTCACACTCAGAGGCAGATAATAAATTACAAGAGGAATTACACAAAGCGCTGACATTTTACATGCTAAATGAAAACATTTGTGGGATTGGCGGATTGGTGGATTGGATGCCAATGCCACCGCAATATATTGATGTGGTTGTGCATGTAAATGTGGATGTGGATGCCACACAGAAACCACTGTCAAGTGCCAATTAATCGCGACACCTTCGAGTGGGCTTTGAATCGGCTTCGATACAAGTTGATTGAAGTCACGCAGAGAATGCTGATCTGAGGCATTATAAAGATTCACATAACTGACACGACACTTGGGAATATGAGCACAGCTAATTTTGAAAGCTATTAACAAGTTGGAATGGAAAAGTTGAGGTGCTCGACGGATTGAAGCCCACTTTTCATAGCTGCTTAGGAGATCCCCACGTAAACATAGGTTCTAGGTATACTTTGTTAACTGGGCTTAGAAGTTACAATAATTAATTAATCTTCATTGTACAAATATTTATAAACTCTGACAATTAATCAACTTATAGCTAGTAAGCATAAGTGTTATTAAAATGGGTTTGAAGTCTGATTCCTAACTAGTAATAAACTTTACTTCATTTTACCGTCTATGTATTAACAAAGTCTCAGCTGATTTAAGTATTCCCCATTTAATTAATCTGTTCTCGCACTTAAACATCGCTTAGCTGCATTAAATCATCGCTATCGCAGTGCCCTCACTAGCACCGATCGATAAGCGACTTAATTGCCCAATAAACGAAACAATGTCGTACGGAAGTTTCTCTGGATTGTATCTGGAATAACTGATTGACACATTTCTCAGAGCCACAGAGTTTAAGGTACTGCCAGTGCCAAGACCAGAGTCAGAGCCAGCCTCAGTACCGTCACTACTAATCGAGACACGCTGCGACCCTGACATTTAGAGTGAGGCAATTTCGAGCATATCGCAGCTGCCATAAACCGGGATGCAAACATGTTTAGCATGTTTAAGCGAAAGATGTATTTGGCCAGAAAGGCAGTAAGGCAGAAAGCCATCGCTCTGTTAGCCAGATATAAAAGCCAAGACACAACTGCGCTTCATTCAAACTCTCGCTTTCGCTGCTCCAGTTTCCATCTCCAACTAAAGATGTTCAAGTTCGTAAGTAACTGCAGACATTCCTCTTCGAAAGCCCCACACTTACGCCAGTCTGTGACTTTTTCAGCTACCTCTGTTCCTACTGGGTCTCGTCGCCTGCTCCTTGTCGCTTCCTGTGGAGGAGAAGAAGAACGTGGAAATCATCAACTCCACAATCGAAAAGGGCTTGGAAGGTGATTACGAGGTGAAGAACGAGTCCGCCGATGGCACAAAGCGCGAGGAGACAGGCACCGTGGTGTATGACGAGGAGGGAAAGCCGTCCTTAGAGGTGCGTGGCTTCTACACCTACATCAATGAATTCGGAGAGGTGGTGCGAGTGGATTACACTGCGGGCAAAAACGGCTTCGTTCCAGTGGGAAGCCACATCAGTGCTGACATTACTAACACCGCTTTGGCTGCCAAGGATTTGCCCAAGTTTGAGCCTGAGCACTAGAGATAGTTCCCCTAGAAATAGATAGTTATATAACTGTGAAATGCCAGCGAGTTAATTTAATAAACATAAAACAAAACAAGATTGAAATTCTCTCTCCCTCTCCCTCTCTTTCTCTCTCTTTCTCTCTCTCTCAATCGCCCGCTCTTACTGTCTCCAACTTAGAAATTCGCAGCTCAAAAGACCTTGAAATTCTAGTTGACATAGTCGCGGTACAGTGAAGCCTCGTTTTGCTGCACTACACGCTCAAAAGCTGTACGATCCGACAAGACTTCTGACCATAATCCATCATTATTTTGGGTTCTTACGCCTCATTATCAATCAACAGCATTAGCTGTGATTAATTATGCAAAACGCAGCTACCCAAATTAATGAGATTTAAATCACCATATGTTATTAAGCTATTTTCAGCTATTTTTAGCTTGAAAACAGCTTTATGTCTGTGGGAAACGACGTAGAACTTACACTTGAAACGTTTTTAGTTTTTTCACACTAAAGTTAATTATTTTAAATATTTGTTTTTGTCATTATCAGTGCGACAACAACAAATGAGCTTAACAGCTTAAAAATTTCATCAGCAGAGTCTTCGTCTTCGTCTTCGGCTTCTTCTTTAATTTATGACATCATAACTGTCGAATTAACATAAAGTTTTTGATTGGGATTTTCGTCTGTGTTGATTGGTAAATAACTTTCAAGAGCTCAAGGACTTTGATTTTGTGTAAAGTTTTGTTTTATTTAATGACTAAGACTACACATAGTTAGTTACTAAGTTATCAGACTACGTTTTAGGCGCTCTTCTTGTTTTCCTCGCTTTTCTCCAGCTTTTCCACCTTGGCGGGTTTCTCATCGACCAGAACTTTGACCTGAACGATCTGTGACTCGGCGGGTTCTGGCAGCTTCTCGCTCTTGTTTTTCCTGCTGGTGTCGGAGCGTGCCCGACGTTGCTTCAGCTTCAGCTTCTGCTCCTGCTCCTCTTCGTAGGAAGTGTTGGGCAAATCAGCCGCTGCCTTGGCCAAGGCCGAGATCTCACCCAGAATGTTGGTGCCAATGGGCACAAAGCCATTCTTGCCGGCCGTGTAACGAACCTCCACCAACTGACCATCGGCATCGATGTAGCGATAGGAGCCCGAGACTTCCAGGGCTTCGTCATCGGTGCCTGCGTTCACGATATGTCCTTCCTCCTGCCGAAAGCTCTGATCACCGCCCTCGTAGGAGAATTGGAAGGAGCCATCGGGGTCTTTGTTTGTCTCGAATTTCAGCAATGGAATCTGTGTCTTCTCGGTCGTAGAGGAGTCTGGAGTGGGAGCTCTGCCCAGGCTGGCGCCATGGACAGTGGCCACCAGAAAAAGACTGATTAGAATCTTGAACATTTCGCGTAGTGCTCTTCCCGCAAAGGTCGTTACCTAACTTGGCTCTAGAAGCCCAAAGACCGAGGCTTTTATAGCAGCGGCCAAAAAAATTAGCATCCATTACGTTGCTTGTTGCTTTCTGCTTTCCGCAAGACAAAAACCCACGAAATATAAAAGAAACCGAAAAGAGGAAAAAACAAAAAAACAGAAACCCAAAAGGTAAAAAGAAAAAGAAATTCTATAGAAACGAAGCTAATGTGTCTTTAATAAAACACTCACAACCCGATTTGCATAACTGCGAACTGCGAACTACGAGCATTTATGATTCAGCTCAACCATGATTCAAAGATCGATTTGATCACTTGATGCTGTCCCAGCTGAAATGCCTTGTACCATCGATCACATCACTCCACTGCTCTATACCTGAGCTACTACGAGCGAACGTGTGTCTCACCAGATTCTCAGATTCACAGATATTTCGGGTATTCGGCTATAAGTTATGGCTCTCAATTCGGCTGATGGATTCCACAAAACATGTGCATTTTAATTAATCTACGTCACAAACTCGTTTGCACTGCGGGTAAATCCATCACAGCTACACTTGGGGAAACAGGGCACAATTAAGACGAAGTGGTGTCTGAACTTGAGGGAATCGAGTTAAACTGGGCTGTTAACAGTGGAGCAGCTAAAGAGTAGTGGTATTGATTATAGATGGTAATCAGGCAAGATCAGACCGCTCTCTCCTAGTTATTATTTTCAGTGCAGCCCATCACAAAATCAATTTGTCATTTAAGTAGCTGCCTTGGTGAATTACTCAGAATTGTAACTACTAATCAAATGAAAATCGTATGAAAATGTTTAGGAAACTGCTCTGTGATTAGCATAAAGTTGGGGCATTGTTTTCCACTAACTTGGCCAACAACAAGCAGGCAAACAAAGATGCATACATTAAGCCAAACATTAAGCGCACTTAAGATGCGCCGATTGAGTCCGAGAAATGAATATTCGCAGACTAACCACATGCGATTCATTCATCACTCCGAATGGATTCAAGCGGCATCTCAAACTGAGTCTGAAACTGAGACGGGAAACCGAGCACACGGGAAACTTCTCGGAGAGTGAGACAACTGTAATAGGAGTGTGAAAAGATTGCGACTGCGAGTGGCCCAAAAGGGGCGAAAGGGAAGGAGGCGGGTCGCTGGGTAGACTGTATGCCAAATGTGAAAAATACGCTTAAGCAGAGCGAAAGATGCGGACTGAAGAAGACGAAGGCCAGCTGAAAAGGCGGCCAAACTAGTGTTGGAGAATTCAAGACGAAAGGAAAAACCCACTGAACCACTGAGAAAGGGTGGCAGCGCTGTAAGCGCGGCACAGTGGTACAAAACGCTTACTTCGGTGTAGAGTAGAGTAAAGAGTTAATGCCTTGTAAAAGTTGTAGTAGCTTTCCGTTCCACTGTGCACAGTGGTACAGCAGAGTTGGGGGATGGGCGGTGGGTTGAGAGCGGAGGCGAGTGGCGCTGCTGGAGAAGGCGTCAGCGTTGCACTCGTTGCTGTTGTTGTTGTTGTTGGAGGCGCGTTAATCTCGCGCGATGTTCATCATGGCGTGTTCGTGATCATCGCGCACTCTTTACAGTTGTTGTAGTTGCTGCTGCTGTTGTTGCCGCTGTTATTGCTGCAATTTTTATGAATTGCAACTGACATTTCCTACACGCTGTCGCTGCCTGCAAAAGTTTAAAGTTTAAGCCGAAAATTGCAATTTGTTTGCGCCGGCCGGCATAACTAACCAATGGTTTACGCCCCTTCTGCCTACGCCCCCTCCACCCCACCCGACTCCTCCTTTAGCTTCCCCTTGTTCCCCATTAGCCAAATCCCTTGCATGTCATTTGGTTCACCTTTAGAGTGGGAACTGGTGCAAGGGAGTGGCCTGACAACTGAGGCATTTTGGTCAGCAAATTGGCCAACAGAAAGCGCTGCAAATGTCTAAATTGTTTGTGGCACAGCAGCAGCTGATGTTGCAGCTGATGCCACAGATGCCACAGATACCGCAGATGATGCATCCACAAACAATGGCAAACAATGAAATCTATACAAACATTAACCAATTCTTTGGACCACAAACAAGTGGGCAAACATCTCAAACCATTTCAGTGCTCGCCCTGCGGCTTTTCCACTGTTTTGTTGCATTGCAAATGTCAATAAAAAAATGTGCACAAAGAGCATAAAACTACAGTGGAATCTGATTCGAATGCTACTCACAATCACACACACAATCACACTCATACCATTCATCAAGCGTGGCAATTGCAACATCCATTCAGCTGTCGAGTATTAATCTTTTAATTAATATTTGAATTAACAAATTATTGCATATTGCGGCGCATCGCAAATTGAATCGCACAGGCACTCAGTGCGCACAGCTCTACATTGAAAACAAAGAACGGTTGTAATCAAATTTGAGCTAAGAAAAATGAATTCCAGTTTGTACTTTTCAAACTTTAACAAATCCATCAAAAATTGCCAAAGCGTCTAAAAATTATTGAGTTTATTTTTAGCCCTATCGGAATTTCTAACAGTGTATACTCAGTACACTCATACTCAGATTTATACTCATATTCATAATGTTGGCAGTCAAACGCCATCGTGGGCTAATCAAATGAACTTCGTATTGCTAATTCACATAAATTAATACTCTGAAAACTCGGAATGCCATTCACACACACACACACACACACACATAAATTTAATCACCCACAGAATAAGTCTAGTAGCTGATACACACACACACGCGCGGTACACGCGGCGTATGCGCAACGCCCATTTGCATTTGAAACTCGTTGCGCATACGCCGCTTGGTGCAGCTTCGAGCTCTTCCGATTCTTCTGTCTGCCGCTGCCACTGCCTGTCAAATAGTAGGCATGTTTCCATCCCCTTTGCTGCTTCCCCTTCTTTTAATTCTCATTCTTCAAGCCGCTTCCTCTTCGACTTTGTCTCAGTCTTCCTCTTCTACTTTATGTACTTGCTGCTCTTGTTACGGATGCTGTCGCTGCTGTTGCTGCTGCCGGTGCTGCTGCCATGGCTGCTGCAGCGATTGTTGCTACAGTGAATGCATTTTTTTGGTATAAAAACGTTTGAGCCAACTGCAAACAAGTCAAAACAGTTTTGACGAGCCTTCCAAGCGCAGACACAAGCTCCCGACCACCAACAACTTCAGTTCGAAAACGAGAAAAGTCGCGATTTTCAAAGTGAGTTCTAGTTGAGTGTTGAGTGTTTAAGTTGTTGCCTAAAAGGACGAGTGATTGAAAGGATACAAAAGGCTCACAAAAAGGATTATCATCAGGAAATCAAACCACAACGAAAATCAGTTATATTTGAGAAAAATACTTAAGAATCTTTACTCAAAGGACTCTTTAAACATGAAGAACATTTCCTTAAATTAAATTTCATTAAATTTTTAAATATAACAAGTATTAGAGTAACAAAATGTGTGTGGAAAAAGGGAAACTAAATTAAATAAACATTTCTACTAAAGTTTTGCTAAGAATATTCTTTGAGAAATAGTTCACAAAAGATGCTAAATAGCTGCTGAAGCAACACATTTAATACTAGCTATAAAACGGCTATCTAAAGCAGCCATTTTCCGGATTCTATCTAGCATTTTGATCGCAACATCTGACATATAGTCTTTTCCCAAGCTAAAATCATCTCATTGCCATTTGGATTTACTTTCGAAAAGCGCAAAAGATTAAAGTCAATTATTTCAACGATCATAAAATAATTACGCCGATCGAAGCTTCGACTTGGTCTTCGTCTTCGATATCGGCTTCAAAAAGGTCAACAAATTCACGCAGTTAAATCAGTGTTATGACTCAATCTGCCAATCATCTAATTCGCTTGTCTTTCCCGCCTTCTCCTCTCCCATCTCTTTTCTGCAACAACAAGAAGAAAAGGTCATGCAGATGCTCAGCTCCTCCTACGCCGTTGCCGCCCTTGCGCTCTGCTGCCTTGGCGCAGTCGCAGCGCTGCCGCAGCGCGGTCTGCCTCAGCCGCGTTCGAACTCGTTCGATGCGAACGCTGCAATATTGAAGCAGAACTTCGATCTGAACCCGGATGGCTCCTATCAGTACAAGTGAGTGGTTTCTATGAGATAATAATAGTAACACTTACATCTTCTTACTTCAACTGTTACATAACAGTTACGAGACGAGCAATGGCATTCGGGCCGATGAGGCTGGTTACCTGAAGAATCCCGGCTCACAGATCGAAGCTCAGGTGAGTGTTTCAGTTGCCGTCTTTTACGAGCAGCTTTAAAATCTTTTACACATAGTGTTGCATACTTTGAGGCACTTACAAAACTCCTTCCTCTGCAGGTGATGCAAGGCTCCTACTCCTACACTGGACCTGATGGCATCGTCTACACCATCACCTACATTGCCGACGAAAACGGTTTCCGTGCTGAGGGTGCCCATATTCCAACCCCTCCACCTGTGCCCCGCCAGGCTGGTGCTCCGGGCAGATTCTACAAGTAAATTGGGCTGACCATGAAAATTAATTATTAAATTGGATGCACTTGTATGAAGAGATGGAGTTTCAGGGCAGCAGGCTCAGCAGTTGGTCATCAGCAAACGATAATTCACAGTACCACTTATCGCTTCTTCACTGTACTTTAAACACACACACACGCACACCTGCTACACACACACACACAGAGACACAACTCATTTAATTTCATTTCATGTGTGTATTTATGCATTTTTCAAGATTTCAAGTTTCCACTCTTCCAATCCCCACATCTGTCTAGACCTTAACGAATTGTGTAAAATATGTTTTGTACATAAAATAAGTTTGATTGTTAAATGTCGTACGATAACGCAAGCTATGCAATAAAACGAATATTGCTCAAAATCCGTGAATTAAAACTGAGTAGCAGATATGTGCTCCTCTAGGAAATTGAGCGCAGCAAAGTGAAGTAGGACATGGCGGTCATAACAATCTGTAAAAGAGAATGAAACGACTTTTAGACAGTTCTAACTTGGTAACCAACTTACCGATAGAAACACTTCCATGTTGGCCTCAAAGAAGTAGCCATCGATGTGACAGCCCCGCTGAGCTCTCATCATGGCGAACTGCAGGGAACGGCCAATCTTCGCATCGATGACGCCTTCCTCATACCAGGGGCTGTCGTAGATGGCCCTGGCGAATTCCTGACTCTCCGTCTTGAGGTACTCACCACAGCGACAATACAAATAGAGTTGTATGAGAATCGCGACGACAAACACGAGATAGAAGGGCATCTGGGGCTGTCCAAAGCTGAAGGACAGGGTGAAGCTGAGTACGCACAGATGAATCGAGGCCATGACCAACTGTATGCAGATTAGTAGACGAAAGTAAGACCTAATTACATTGCTGATGTCCAGACTCATTTTGTAGAGTTGAATTATGTCGTGGAGTCGCCTCTGGGTCTCCTCGAGAGTTGAGCCCACAAAGAACTGAATTTTATGCTGAGCTATTTTAAACAGCGCGACCACGTTGTGTACTATGGAGATGATCAGTGTGTCTATGCAGATTATAGGCGTGACAACCCCAAAACTGGCAGCACTCAGCAGCACATTTGACCACAGAAAGTTGTGGAGCTTTCCATTGTCCCAGGGGGGACTACAGGGGAAAGAAAGTTATGAGAGAGAGAAGAAGGGAAAACTTTCATTGGCTTGCCAAAGACTTGATACCCTAGTAGATATTGCTATGGGCTTAGATACTAAAAGAGCTACCAGGCAATCTGCAAGGGCATCGATGGAGTTATCTTTAAATACAAATGAAATTTACACGTAGGGCACATTCATCTCCAGTTGCACCTCGCCAGTGATGAGAAATATGAGTCCAGTGCTCATCAAAGGCTTCAAGCTGCTGAGGATGCCAGCTAGAACAAAGCAGTTGGCGTATATACCGCTAATACGTTGTTGCCGCTGGTTCTCCAGCTGAATAATATCCGCATGAACTGGATTTTCACACTCTACAAAAGAAGAAACTTTAGAGGAATCGAATCAATAAAGAAAATGCTTTTACCTCTGGCCAGTATTTGGTGAAACTGCTGAATTATACGACCAAAGTCCTTGCGCAGCCAAATTATTAGGCCAAACTTAAACAGGGCCAATTTGTTCATAATATAGGCGGTTAAGGCATCTGACACCTTCTCCACGTCCTCCAGATTCTGCAATATATAGACCAAAACCAATGCATCCATCGTGCACACCGAGAGCACACTCAAAATGATCCTCAAAGGATACAGCTGACTCCGCTCCTCCGCCAATATGTCGACTCCCAGTAGACGGAAGTAATAACCTTGCACCTTGAAAAAGTTTTCAATTGAAAAAGGCATTTGATCAGCTCGCTACCTAATGCTTACCAGAGTCCTATGGAACACTCCTTTTATAGCAGAGAATACCACCAGTTGTTACTCCTAAATTATTGATGTGAAAAGTTTGACACATGTAGCTACCTAAGCACCTTAGCTTCCCACTGTGCACAGTGGTATAATGAGCAAATAATGAGCGTAGCGAATTGCCCACGAGTAAGCTAATTTATTGGGCCTAATTACCATAATTAAAAGGCTAAAACGTGGGTTAAATGATTCAGTTTTTAAGCTGTTGAATTTGTAATCTCTAATTATTTTTTAGGAGCATTTAAATTGGAAATTTATTTAAATGTTTTAAACAGTTTTTTTAATAAACAAACGAAATTCTGATTTGCATATAAATTTGAAACATCGATTAGCGAGAACTGCAGCTTACAATGCACTCACAGTGACTTTCTTGGCTGAAAAGTTAAATAAAAAATCGGAGGTGTTTTTTTTCGGAATGTTCTTTATTTACACACATCGAATACAGAGGACTTCAAGGTGTTGTGGGACGCAGGGATGCGTTGGCAGGTAGAGGGCTGTACTGATTGCAGTGCCGAGATTATCGGCCCCATCCCCAGCCACCACCGCGTCCACCCCAACCTCCACGTCCTCCCCAGCCGCCGCCGCCACCCCAGCCTCCGCGTCCTCCCCAGCCGCCGCGTCCACCCCAGCCACCGCGTCCTCCCCAGCCACCGCGTCCTCCCCAGCCACCGCCCCACTGGCGGACTTCACGCTCGCCTTCGTTGGCATGGGCCTGGCCAGGATCGGCTACGTCGAGGAGATTAATCTGGTGTTCAGAATCCTCCGCATACTGGGCATAGCAGTAGGCAAGGCAGAGCACGCCGATCAAAGCGATGAGTGTTAAACGCATCTTGGAATTCTTTGCTGGGATTTACTTTGTTTGTACTTCAAGCTTGAGGCTCACTGTAGAACTGATGCCATTGGTTGCCCTGTAGCGGCCTTTTATGTGCCTGCTGAGCCTCGGAATAACCGGATGATTTAACGTTCCTGTTCTCAAACGCAGCGCAACGCAAAGCAACGCAACGCCCAATTCCAAGTGTCTTTTAAGTACAAGTATACTTAAATCTACATTAGATGGGGTTTTTTTTATTATTTATTTTTTGTGTTTTGCTTTTCTGTCACTTTATTTGTTTAGCTTTGGCTACAAAGATTATTACACCTTTTGTTGTGGTTGTTGTGATTGCGGTTGTTAAAATGCAACAAGCGAGAAAGTTGTTTCTACCAGACGTACATCAAATATTATTTGGAACGCATATAATTTATTAATTCAAGAATCATAATCATTTCTCAACTCAATAAATGTGCTTAGCCCAAACTCAAAAGTCCGAATACTTGTACTCTAAATGTTTAATGGATTTAAATTATCGTAAACTGGGAATCCTCCATTGTCTGTCTGTCTTTGGTCTACTTAGTATTCGGCATAAATATTCCAAGTAGTCGAATTACTCAAACTGGATGAACTTCAGCAAGAGCGAATAACAACAATAAACAAAAACAAGTAAACAATCGATTTATCGAGTCATTGTGTCAAGTTTACGTCAAACGAGTCTCGGGTTCGAATGGAACTTTGTTTATGCCGATATACTATGGGGATGGAGATGAGCTGGGAACGATTATACGGAGCTGTGTTGACAGTTGAAAACAAACCGAAAAATCAAATGAAATTATTAAAAACCAAACATTGAGTACTCTAACTAATAATTAACTTAATAACTCACTTACTACTATTTAATTTAACTTACTATCATTTAATTTAACTTACTACTATTTAATTTAAGCATTAAACTTTATTAAAAAAGCAATAGTCCAAAGAAAAATATTTACCTCCTTTAGCTTAAACTTTGATATGGGTTATTTTGGGACTCAGCCAACCGAATTTTGTTTGGTATATCTTGTTGAACTCGGTATGAATGGGACTTTCAATTTGCATTCAAAAATTAAAATAAAAATTTTGGTCGATTTTTGAAAAAATGTCAAAATGTCATAAAAATTGCCAAAAATGGATAAATTTTAAAATCAAATAATTTTAATTGTGAATGATTCTACCACTTGCGTAGAGTTCAAAAAGGTATAACTTTTTAAAATACGTCTCCAATTGGCTGTGCTATGGTCAATCAAAGTTGACAAGATTACTAACTATTAACCCATTTGCCCACACAAGGGTTAATACATCTTCATCTCAGTCTGTCCCAATTCTAAGTATAATCCAGTTTAATGTTCATGTATTTAGTATGCAAAATTTAAGTCTATTAAACAAGCATATTAATAATTTACTAAAAACAAAGAAAAGCAAAAACATTTGTTGTTATTTATTTGTATGCATAAACTCTACTAACTGAACAATAAAGCTAGAGTGACTCAGGTCTTGTGATCTGTGTGTCATACCGCAATGAACTTGGTCAACAAAAAAGCCAAAGCGTTCCCAGTCAGGTGAAGTACCTTTTGAGTCCAGAACAAATGTGGGACTACAATTAAGTAATTAATCAAATTTACATTATTTTTCCATTGTCTTTTTGAATTGCACTTAAAGGAACCTTAGGACTCTCTCACCTCCCGTTGTAGGCAGTTTTTACAGTGCTTTAATGATCCTATTAATAATTATTGCTGTAAATTAAATCGATTAAGTAGCTGTCATTCAAAGGTAATTCAACCTGGGAATTTTATGTGATGTGTATGACTACAGGTGATGCAAAGCTGAAATTTTTAAATTCAGGTAATAAATAAAATATTGTTTGTTGGTTTTCAAAATGCTCTTTATTTACACACACAAAACAGATATAAAAAATAACATTGGGAGGTTAAAGCTTAGTTTGGCAGTTAGTTTAGCTTGAATTCGGCTAAATTTGATTACCAACCGCCCCAGCCACCCCAGTGATGTCTGTGGTGTCCCCAGCCACCACCCCAGCCGCGCCTGCCCCAGCCACCGCCTCCCCAGCCACCTCCCCAGCCGGGATACCCCCAGCCACCGCCTCCCCAGCCGCCGCCACCCCATCCACCCCAGCCGTACTGCCGGGCCTCTCGGTTGCCCTCGTTGGCATGGGCCTCGCCCTCATCTGCGTCTATATCCAGCAGGCCGATCTGTTCGCTAGGCTGTTCGTTATCCTCCAGTGGCAACGCCTGACTGTAGGCCAGACAGAGCACGCCGATGAGCGCCAAAAGTGTGAGACGCATTTTTATCCCGATCTGCTTTCCTTACTGAATTTAATTAACTGTGCTTGTAGAGCTCGATGCGTTCGATGTAACTGATGCCCAGTGCGACAGTCGAGCCGCTTTTTATTTGCCTCCAAAAGCGAAAGAAAAACAAAACAATAACTGGATGAGCCGTCATTCCTGTTCTCTTTTGCATCACCTAATTTCAGATACTTAACATACATATATATCTATACTATATAGAGATATATAGTAGGTGTACGTGTGCGTGTTTACAAATTAGAAGGTACTTTTTTTGCAGTCCAGTATTGCTAATTTGATGATATTTGTTTTTATTAGCTCTTAACTTATTACACCTGCCGCTCTTCTTCTTTTTCATCGTTTCGTTGACTGATCTCAACCAGGAGCACAAATATGGCTTAGTAATTAGCGAGTTCAGCGTGTTAGACACTGACAAATGTGTTATTTGATCTGGAGATAGAGCTGAAAAACTGGGACAGACGCTAGATGAAGTCTCTAACTGTAATGCAATGCAATGGAGGGGTATATGAAGGCTAGTCCGTCTTTGCCCATGAATTTATCGCAAAGTAAGCTGTTCCTTACTCTATTTTCCCCTTCTTTCATTCAGCCTCTCACTCACTCTCAGCAATTTCGAATTTCACAAACTGCCCGTATCACCAATAACCGTTATTACTGTACATCTTCACATACGCTTTATTATGTTTTCTTACTTTACATATCTATGTTATGTGAACATAATGTAACAAAGCTGTACAGCTGCTTAAACCACTGTTAAAACTATGATCTCACTTCACTTCTTTATATCGAGTATTTGATTTCAAGCTTTCAACGTCCATAGCAGCCTCCTCCACAGCCACCGCAGCCTCCTCCGCAACCGCGGCCATATCCCCGACGATAGTAACCACCGCGGTAGTAGCCACCGCGCCTGCCACCGCAGCAGTAGCCACCGCCGAAGAAGGCGCGTTCAAAACGAGCCCCCTCCTCGGCATGATCTTCTCCCTGATCGGCCAGATCCATCAGAGCTACGGGCTGTACAGCTTTCTCCTGTACAGCATCCTGCTGCTCCAAGGCAGTAGCCCAGCTAAATGCTAAGCAAATTGTGACGATGATTAGCACCGAAGCTAAGCGCATTTTTAGCTATTTCCTGTTTACACAATTGGTTTAATTGAAGAATTACGTAGATTTGCTTTTTGAGGCTTTCTTCGTTCTACTAAGACTACAAACTACGCTCCAAGCGACTTTTATTCAAAATCTGTAAATTCAGTCAAACTAATTGTCGTATGCAAATTCCCAGAAAAACTATTCACTTGCCGACGTCGATGATCGATTAATTTCGAGGGTGTATTCAAAATTAATCAACTTCATACGAACTAAAATAGTAAGAGGAGTAAAATAAATTTAAATAAATATTTTTAACAATCAAAAATTCGAAATTTATTTCTTAAATTAAAACGATTAAGGGTTTAATGACAATTACTCAACAGGCTAATGAATATTAACCTGGAATACTTGATAAAAACACGAGTTTTTTATCCTGATCAGGATAGTCCGAAAAAAATATTTAGGCCTAAGAGTGGTCTTGACATTTTGGCATGGATTTTAGCAAGGAATTTTGTACTTTTAATGGAATCCGCCATGTCCACCGCCAAAGCCACCATGTCCGCCATGACCACCGCCGTGTCCTCCATGTCCGCCGCCATGTCCACCGCCGAACCCACCGTGACCACCGCCGAATCCACCGTGACCACCGCCAAAACCACCGTGTCCACCATGTCCACCGTGTCCGCCACCGAAGCCGCCATGACCATAGTTGCCACCACCATGACCACCGCCGAACCCTCCATGTCCTCGCTGAGCAAAGCACAAGGCGATGCAGAGGAAGCCGATGATAGCCGAGATTAGAAGACGCATCTTTGATTACTGGTTTGAAGTTGGTTTGGAACTGATGCTGCTCTTTGAAACACACTTGTCTTTTATGCCAAAATCAGCACAGTTTTAAGCTAGAATTTAGAGTGAACAAGATTTAAGTGCGCAGGTTTCCAGCATAAACGAGGGTTGCAACAAACAAACCCCAGAAACGCATATTTAACCGAAAGTAGAGTCGAGTTGAGGCACTGAAAACCTTTTGTCTTGGAAGGGCTCATACCTAAGAAGCAATTTCCAATGTTCACAAATGGAATGTAACCTGTTTTTACAACAACACTTTGAGCCACCCTCGCAGCGTAGCATGATTACTATCAAAATTTGTGGCGCATCTTGGCATTGTTTTCATTCTCTAATAGCTTGAAATAAAAAATCCCCAACCCAAATACCCGAACCCGCCTGGCAAAAATAAGGCGTATTAATTTAACCGTAAATAAGCTAGAATTCTAATTGAAATTTAGCTGACAGTAACCTTTTAGGGCAGGTATCTTCTAGCTGATCCCCCGAATTAGTCACGGCTCTTAGCGGTTTGGGTATTTCAGCATTTTATGGTCCAAATTGAAGAACAACAGAAAACCAGTTAACAGTTAAGTTGTTTCCAGAACAGTTAACGGCAAAGTAAACAAATTAAAATTCAAGTTCATATTTTGACAACATACACAAACTAAATGGGTATTATATACCCTAGAAATATTAGATAATCTCAACTAATTAACAGTCGTAATTCACAGCTCTGTAAATACGATGATGAAGCATACAAAATATTGGCCTAGTCACTAATTGTTGGCTGATCTTGTGAAATCCCAATCATACGACTTGAGCACTTCACACTAGCCACTTAAGCTGCACTTGACCTGCCACCCACAGATCAACAAATTGTTATACCCTGTACTTATAGAGTAATAAAGAGCCTGATCAGCTGGTCGCGGGTGTAAGGTGCTAAGTTATAATAGTAGTAGCTGGATTAATAGCGTAAAAGAGTTAGTAAATATTAATTTGGTTGCTGATTGGAGTAGTGACATCAGGGCAGTTGGTGTGTGT
Source organism: Drosophila dunni (assembly GCA_018152125.1). Taxonomy (NCBI): domain Eukaryota; kingdom Metazoa; phylum Arthropoda; class Insecta; order Diptera; family Drosophilidae; genus Drosophila; species Drosophila dunni. Next base: position 21,084,112 of record JAECXC010000339.1, on the reverse strand, counting down.
GCATTTGAAAAGGGATTTCAGTGCCTCCAGATTTTCAGCAAGATTGGGATTAGTATAAAACAATCACCTTTTGTTTGTATATGTTTATTGTAATTTATAGAGAGAACAGTCTACTATTATCCTCTACCACCAGTAGCTATAACCCCAAGAACGCGGGTAGCTGTAATAGTAATGCGGCCAGTAAGGCCATGCCCAGAAGCCGCCCCAAAGAAAGCGGGCCTTGCGAGCTCCCTCCTCCGCATGCTGACCGCCCACATCGGACATCTCTGTGAGACTGGTCATGGAATCGGGTGAAGCCATCAACTGCTGTCTCTCCTGCAGCTCCTGTGCCAAATCCTTCTCCATCCTGGCTGGTAATCCGGTGACCAAACCGAGCAGGGCCAGAGAAATCAAGATGCACAGATTCATGCTGGACAAGATGGGAACTAGACTGTGTTCTAACCATCAGCTGGTTGCCACTTTTATAGGCTTCGAAGCCTCACACATTTTGTTGCCAATTAGAACTGTTTACACCCTTTGAGTGTTTTCAATCGTTCGAAATCCATTCGATAGAAAATCGCTGTCTCTGCCTTTTAACCTGGACCTTTGTTTTCCAGAGTGCAAGGCAAACAGAAGCTGTTTGCTTAGATCACTCCACGGGGAGCAATAAAAAAACTACAACTTATTGACTAATAAAAAAAAAAAACGAACTATATCCCAATATAAATTCAATTAGCATACAGCTGTTACAGTTACTGTGTTCACCAAAATCAAAGCATACTTTTGGGCTGATCAGCAAAATTATTATTTAAAATTTAATTTTTAAAAATTAAAATATTTGTCTTCTTGGTTAATTCAGAGTACGGTCACACTGTAGTCGAGACCATTTTCAGTTGACTGTGAATACTCCAAGCTAATACGTTGGTGGTAGTGCAGTCACACTGTTGCCAAGACTATTTTATTGGCCAAACAAGGGTTAACATCAAAATGCATGTTACCGAATTTCTAACGCGTACAAATCGTCGCAATCGAAATGCACAAATTGAGCACCAGGTGCGACTGAGACTTGGAGAATGTCAGCGGGATTTGGAGAATCGTCGTCGCCAACTCGCAGCTCAGCTGCAGAGCGAAGAAAGAAGGCAGAATGAAGAGCTGCGAGAATTGCAGCAGATACGTCTTGATGCGGCCCAAAACGAGAGAATTGAGTGGATTCAACTGGCGGTGATGAAGAACGAACAGTCGGAACAGGAACTCATCGAACGCAAGAGGCTACAGCGTGAGATGTACATAAATCAGCTGTCATGCAACGGATGAAAAATATTCTAAATGATTCCATTTCTGTCTATATTTAGTGAGAACTCGGAGGAGCATCGTCACATGGAAACGCAGCAGATTCTCTGGGACACTAAGCGGGCGCAGCTCTATCAGATTGAGGAGCGCAGAGAGAGGCGACGCAGGGCAGCGTACATGGACAAGCAGTGGCAACTAAACTAGTTGACTTTAGAAGACTTAAAACTGCCGATAATTAATTAATTAATTTAATTTTTTGTCACTTAAAATTATACACAATCAAATTAAAGAACCGAAGCACACAAAATTCATGAAACTATACTTTTAGGCTAAGTTGTAGACACTTACAAACTGGGTTAGAAAAGCTATAGCTTTTAATCGACTGTAAAAGACCCTGGACTCAAAGACCATCAAGTTTCCTTAAACTGTTTAAATTCCTTCAGGGAATTAATGCCTAATTTTATGCCATAAGTAAACTTTTAACATCTCTAAAATTTTATTAATAATCAACAATTTTCGTCTTAGAAAACTTAGTTTAAAAATTAGTGTAATAGTGCTTAAACTACAAATACTCAGTTGAATAAGTCTTTAAACGGGTTCACTCAGCCTAGCAGACCCAGTAAACCACTCAACGCTTGCTGATTGCCACCTGCACCAGCTGCCGCGCCCCCACCGTTGGCCACCAAGGGGCGTAGGCTGCTGCCAAGCGCCTGACCCAAAAGTCCAGCCAACTGTGCAGCTTGAGCTGTGCTTATTTGAGAGCCACCACTGGCGCCAGCTGCACCTGCACCAGATGATAGACCAGGTGAGACACCAGCACTCTGAGTAGCGCTGGCATAGTTTCCGTACGTAGGATTGCTTCCATAGCTGCCGTAGTTGGGCCGTGAGCCGTAATAGCTGCCCGGATACTGAGGCCTCTGATAGTTGTAGTTGTAGCTGGGTCTGTAGTAGTTTAGTCCATAGCCTGGATAGCCATAGAAGCTCTGCGCCAGTCCAGGATAGCCCAGTCCCAGGCCGAGTCCCGGGTAGCCATAACCATAGCTGGGTCTGTAACCATAAACATTTCCATAGCCATTTCCGTATCTATTTCCATAGCCGTTTCCATAGTTAAGACCGTAGTTTGGATATCCTGCGCCTCCGCCCGCACCGCCATAAAACTGATCCGACTGTGTACCCGCTCCAGCTCCAGAGGCTACTGCTCCTCCTAGACTTCCCACTGGAGCAACTGGCACATCGAAAAGCGGTCCAGCTCCACCGAAGAGCAGCGGGGAAAGCAAGCCCAGGGTGCGTCCCTGAGGCTGATCCGACTTGGCTCGTCTAGAGCTGCTCCTTTGAGCCGCAGCAAGTGCAAAAAGCAGACACAGTAGTGTCAAATTAGTACGAAGATACATTCCGCACGAGATACAGATTTAGCTTGGGAGTCTAACTAACTAAACACGCGGCGGAGCGACTAGCAAACGGCAACTAAAGTTGCAGCTCTCAACTAAAATTAGTTTTATACGCAAACTCAAGAGCAGAGTCACGACATGACCAGCCCAAAACAACAGTTCTTTGCCAAAAGTTTCCAAAAACAGTATAAATGTTTCGGAAACTGGCAGACCTTCGTCTTCATCGCATCATTAAAAGTCGCTACAACGCACAGTGGTGCAAATATGCTATTTTTGATTACAAAAGGAACGCAAAACTAGTTTTATTTGAAAGTAATTAATTAAAACAGCTTAAACAACACAAATAAAAACTATCGTTAGCAACAAAAGAAGAGCCAATGGACTATAATTGAATTATATCTACTCTACATTCAACCACTTCTAGTTCAACTGCTCTGTTACCACTGTGCTTCCAACGGAATCACGCCTGAAACGCATTGAATTGTGTGAAAGTCGCGCGGGAGTCGCTCGAAAGTCGCGTGGGAAACGCGTCGAAGTCGCGTCGTCGTCACATACTGGTTCTGGTTCCATGCTTTCATCGGATCTCGCAACTTTTGCAGACACCTCTGTCTACAGCCGATTGACATTGACCTTGGCTAATACTATTTGCCAAATATTGATCAGAAATTTTGGCTTAAATCTGTTTCGGACCGTTTTAAAATTTTGTTTACTTCCGCGGGTTTTTCGCGTGTTTTACTTTATAGGCAACTCAGCTTTTGATACGCCCACAAAAAAATCAATAGCGTTGGTAATTAGCAGCAAACTAAATACTTAATTTGTGTGTTATTAATTTTAATAAATTAGCGTTAAGCTTTATTGTGGATTTTTAGTAAGTACCGCGTACACGAGTACACGTGTCGTATATGCTAACATTCAGTAACCTACATCTCCCTTGATAATCAATTACGCAAATTATCACTAGTGACGAAATCAGAGGCAACAAATTCTTAAACTTAAAGGGACTTTTCGTAAGCTCAGGGAAACTACTTATAGTACTTAGTGATGCTTAATTTGTTTCTTGGTTTCACATAAAGTTGGTGTAATTCTAAAACTACAACCGGTTTTGTGACCCATTCACATTCGATTCATTTACTATTTGTTTGCAGTCATCTTCATTAATTAAACGTCACTTGTCTTGAGTGCGAAGTAGTAAAATTATCCATTCTACATCTACACTATGAGAATTTTGTTTATTATGTGGTAGTTCCCAAAACAATTACGATAATATCAATTTAAGCACACTTCACACTAAAGTAAGCGATGACTGTATGAAGTATGTGGACTAGCGAATACCCTGTTCAGCGTTTCATTCTTAACACAGCCCAAAAGTATGCAGCATAACATTACTGGTTACCACTGAAGTCATTTAATTAAAAATGTTATACCATGAAGTGTTTCCGAATTATTCTACTTGAAATCCTTTCTTAAAAAATAACTCTAATTAGTTCCCATAAAAAAGCATTATTGGTTGACTGTTTTGCGTCAGAACAGGTTGATTTCTGACTAAGCTGAAAAAAAATGGAACATGATCTTAAACTGCGCAATTTTTTGAGACGTAATCGAGAGTTCAGTGATCAGAAAGCCGAATTTGTGATTGCCCCTTAAGGCTTAAAGAACAAAACGCACAAATAATCAGATGAAAACAGTCGTTGTTGATACTTTGAGTGAGGTCTGTGGTTGTACCCTGGAAAAGAAGAAAGTTTTCGTAGCTGATATGAAGAAACTTATATTAATTATAAATAAACTTTAATAATATCAGATTATGTGATTACAAGTGCCACGTAATCTGTAGATACGGAGTATTTACAGTAACTCTTCTCCATTTAATATATCAAACATTTCTTTAAACAGATAAACCTTGTCAGTAAGTTACCCCTTCAGCTTTAATACAGGGTATTCGAAAGTGAGTCCCCCACAATAGTAAACAAGTGGCTCAAGGGGCTTGTTCACAGCAGCTGTGAGAAGTGTTTAATTTGTCTCGTGTTTTCGCCGAGTCTTTCTAGAAGTAAACAACAAGTACGCAAAACTTTTGTGGCTCATTGGCTCTAGGCCAATTTAGCAAACGAGTGATAAAAGTGCAGGGGCAGTTGAGGGCAACAGGGGCAAACAAATTGTTATTTCGATGTCTAGCTGAGTGCCCTGAGGCGTCTGGGATTTCTATCGGCTTTCGATGCTTACAAGTTCTGGAGAAATCAAAAAACAGCGAGAAAAAACTGAAATAATAATTGTAGATGGCAAAATTAATGAAGATTTTTCAAAGGATGAACTAATCGAAAGTTCTCAAGTTTGTTTCATCGAGGGGACTCCCTTTCAGTCGCTGCGGACTATAAAAGATCTGGGAATTTGATAAACTACTCATAGATTCAATTGAATAGTTAAAGATGAAGCATTTTCTGGTGATCGCTCTGTTCAGCTGCCTGCTCGTGGCCCACATCAGTCGGGCACATCCCCTGGAGCCAGAGGAGCCACAAAAACTCACACTGGAGGACGTTGATGCCAAGCCAATTCTGGATGACTCCGGTGCACGTGTTGCCCGCTTCTTTGGCGGTGGCCGCGGTGGTTTCTGCTGCGGTGGTGGCGGTGGCTTCGGACGTCGCGGTGGCTTCGGCGGCGGTGGCTTTGGTCCTCGTAGAGGCTTCGGCGGTGGTGGTGGCAGCGCATCAGCATCGGCATCGGCTTCGGCAAGCGCCAGTTTTGGCAAATAAAATCGCAACACTTTAATTTAAAAATAAACAAATTAAAATTTAAACAAAGACAACAAAATATTTAACTTTTTATGACGCAAATCAAATACTCTTTAGAAAATAATTATGACCAAAATTAAAAATAAATCGGAATTATTTCTGTGATTTAATTAACAACTGTTTTTTCTATCAACATTTTTTATAATTTAATCAATTTTTTAAAACGTCACAGACTTGTTAACAATACTATAGTACCCTCTTGAAACACGGTATCCAAATCATAACATAAAAGAAAAGACAAACAACTTTTGGGGGCTTGGATGCTGCGATTTCTATAACGTATACGTTATTTTTCAGCGCTTGTTGACACCTCCGTGGACCGGTTTTCGCGTCCAAAAACAAAAACAGCCATACTTATAAATAGTATTACATTTATCGAGTGTAAAATTATTCCGGAGCGTGTTCACGCGCTCCAAAAACAGTTAAATTTACTTTAAATTTACATAGCTGTAGAAAAAATTAAAAAGTTATTGAAAAGTGAATCGTGAACTGATATGAATAAATCAGAGCAAGCAAGTTTAAGACTTTAACTTTATTAATGGTCGAATAAAGCCATTAAAAAATACATTTCATGGGATTGATTCACGATTACTCAGGCAGCATTCGGCATAAGCAGAGTGAATCAAGCAAAGAAGTTTATGATTTTCAGGAATTTTCAATAATTTGATAATTGATTAAGTCACCCAAACAAATGTCTATCTATAAATTAATTGAATTAATATTTCACCAACGTCATCAAAGCTTAGGAAATGTTCCAGTGTTGACAGATTATATCTAGAAATTGTAAGTTGAACTTGAGTTGATAATTAAATAAAAAATAATTATATAATTACTAAAATACACAGTTATAATACGAATTTTGGTGAAATTTAGATTGTTTTAAAAATATATTATTAATAAATACCAGCTGGTGCCTAGCACCGATTAGGAGTTTAATATTTAACTAACATAATCAATTTTAAGAAACGTGGAGCTAAACAGGTGTGGAAATTCGTTGATAACCGGCTGATTCATGAATAAAATGAGCCAAAACAAATATTTTGCACGGCGTTCGCTTTAATTGAAAGATTACACGGAAACCTTTGAAAATGATAATGTGATTCATAATTATCCCAGTAACAAATTAATTAACACATCTTACACTGCACTAAGCTCAACTGGAAATTGTTACGTAAATAAATATGAATTACGAGATATTCTTAGAACAAATAGTTTACATAACTGAAAATAGCCAAAAAAGTGACGTAAAATTGTGAAAAGATTTTGATTTTAATAGCTGACTCATACAGTGCCTACCGCAACAAAAATCGGCTAAATTCCTCCCCTTTTGGTGATTAACAGACGGCAGTAAAGACGTCACTGCAACTCCCCCAGAAATGGCAGTAACAAAAGGTGCTAAATAGCTGGAAAGATGTGTAGCAAATTAAATTAGTGCTGCTGCCTGGAGCACAGTCTGTCATAATAATTAGCATATTCAAAATGTTAAAATTCACATATAAAACCATCGATAACGGAGAGTTGAGACACAGAACCCAAAGGAACAGCGACAGCAGCACATCGCCAATCATATTTTAACGAGTCTTGACTAAAATCCAATTTAAAACCAAGCTCCACCATGAACTGCTCCATCCTCTTCACACTGATCCTGCTGACTGTGTGCCTTTGCCTGCATTCTAGCCAGTCGGCTCCCATTGACAGCAACAATCCCTACCAGGCCATCAATTCTGCTACAGATATCAGTGGACAGCCAGTGAGGCAGAAGCGCTCCCAGGACTATTACATCTGCTATCCCAGCAGCGTCGTCTATGGTTACAACAACCCCAACGATCTGGAACCTCATCGTCGTTCGGGCTCCGCTCAGCGTCGTGTCTCCGCCTACGACTCCTACGATGCACAAATTGCTCGTGCTGATCGGGAACGCGCTGAGTACAAGGACAGCTTCGGCAAATAGTTACGGAATATATATAGACCAGCAGTTATCTAGTTTGTAGTTAGTTCTAGCTGTAGTATATCTGACAAAGACTCAAATTTATTTATTTAGTATATTAAACAAAATATGAAAAACAAATAGCAAACGTCTTTTAATTGTATCTCTATCAGCTTTAAAAAATATAAATAATCGAGCCGAAAGCTAAACAGTAAAGCCTCTTAAAAATATCCAGCTATTTCATATTACCTTTAACTTTAACTACAACTAAAGTTTACCTATAATTTAATAAAGAATAGTATTTATTCTGCACATAAAACACGAATTTATTAACTGTTTTTGCTTAACTTTGAGGTCGTCTTAACAATGTGATCGATTGTTTCTCCACTCAAAACAAAGTCAATTTGGCCAAAGATGTTCAAGACCGTCGCACGCTAAATAGCTGTTTTTATGGCCAAAATCTTAAATGGTTTTATTGGCGTGGCCAACCAATCTACACAGTTAACAGTTAATAGTTTTGCGCATGAGTCACAGCAGCTGATCAGCTTTAAACACAATGTGTTGCATACTTTGGGGCTGCATGCCAAAATAAGTTCGTTTCCTGAGTCTTTTGTTGCACAAAGCAATCAACAGAAGGTGTATGAAGAGCATTTCACTTTTGCCCGATTTCAAGCCAAAAACTCAACAAAAATCGAACAACAACAATTAAATAATTTTCTGGCTAGCCGATTTTCGACACTCGCCACCGTCTGAGACGACACTTAGCACCTTATTTGCGCTTGGCATTAAGCAGAATGTGCGAATTGTTTATAAAGAGATTACAAAACCGTGCAGACAAGTTGTTCGGCTTATATATAACTTTTTTCTCTAATTTTTGCCCCACCATAAAATCGTAAAAAATTCACTTTAGCTTTTACGAGCCCAAAAAGAAAACCACAAGCGTTGCGGTGCTTGAATCACAGCAAAAGAAAGTTTCCTCCGCGAGTCTCGCATAAAAAGCGTATTCAACAAGCCGGAAGCAAACAGTTCGTCAGTTCAACTCAAACCTAGCCAAGATGAAGTGCGTTGCCAACAAGTCCTTGCTGCTCCTGTCCCTCTTGCTGCTCGGCAGCAGCTGCCACGCCCAGCCCACAGCCCGTGAGGAGCGTCAGCTGAAGAATCCAGCGGGTGCCACCGACGCAGACGTTAAGATGATGACTATGGGCACAGCTAACATGACGCCGGCCACCTCTGCTCTGGGCATGACCATGCCAATGACAGGCATGTCCATGAGTCCCATGGCCATGCAACTGGGCCGCTATAACAGCTATCCCGGCCTGGTCTTCGGCAGCGGTGCCACGCCCGCTGCGCCTTTTCTGGGCGTGCCTGGTGTACAAACGGGCAACTATGCAGGAGGTTTTCCCACTGATCCCAATCTGAGTCTGGGCTATGGTTTGGGCCTAGGCGGCTTTCCTGGCCACGCCCAGACTGGAGGCTTCATGTACGGCAATCCCCAGCCAGCTGTGGACAATTTTGGCGGCTTCAGCGGCATCTACAACATGGGTCACATGCAGGGACTAACAGGCGTTGCCACTGGTCTGTATCAGCAGGCAGGAGTTGGCGGCTTCGGTGGCGTTCCTGCTGTGGGCGGAATTAACGGCGTTGCAGGAGTGGCCGGCCTTGGAGGCTTCGGAGGAATGCCACTTCCCGGCTACTTAGGCGGTCACGGCATCGGCGTCGATGGCGGCCTTAATGTGCCTAACTACGCTCCCGGCTTTTAAATTATCCTCATTTTATTCAACAGCGTATTTAAAATCTATTTATTCTATTTATTTAGCAAATGTCAAAAGAAACACAAGTTTTAAAATATTTATTAAACAATTTTTCTATGCATAAATATGGACAATTCGTACTAAAAACTAATTGCAGGCCCACAGTTATTTCTGATTTGCGCTGATCAGTGCAGCAAATTGGTTTAAAAATAGAAGGAAATAGAAAATAATTTTATATTATTTATTTGCATTACAAACTTTCTTTATTGCTACAATTTACGACTGCAACATTGATTAATTTATTGACTGTCACTCTCTCTTCGCTCTTCTTGTCTCGCTCCCTCTCTCCTCCAGCTTAGTTATATTTCTTGCCACCCATTGTGGCCCACTGAAAGAGTTGTCTACGTTGCTGCTGTTGAAGTTGCTGCAGTTTCAGTTGCTGTTGTTGCAGTTGCTGCTGTGGCAGCTGCGCCTGCGTTGCTTGCTGCCACTTGGCAGGGGAAGCTCCTCGCTTGGCGGCCAGTGTATAGGCGCCCTTTCCAACAAATCGCGTGGGCATAGCACCCAATCGCATGTTGTAGCCCTGAGGCAGACGCAGGCGTTGCACTTGCTGTTGTTGTGGCGCTGAGAGACAACTGACCAAAAGCGGCAGTAGCAGCAGCAGCAGGAATTTGTGGCACATCTTGGCAAGAACTTTAGTCACTTACTGTGCTTGACTCGTGTGGCAAGTACAGCTTTTATGCAACTTTGTGGCACTTGCAACATGCAACGTATCTGCCACTCAGACATATGTGTCAGCTGATACTGCCGAACAAGTCGAAAGTGGGCTAACTGCGATTGCGGATTACAACGGAGTCCATGCCCATCCAACTGGTTTTGAAACCCTGTACTCGTAAGCGAATAAAGAGGTCTATGCGTATTAGGAGCAACATAAGGCGTGTAGAATTGTATGTATCTAGACGAAATGTAATCAATAATCCAAAATATCCTCTAAGCCTTCCCATTGATTACACCAAACCTAGTACAGGGTCGTATACAGCCGGCCTACTCGACTGTGGCTCTTCCTGCTTGTTGCTCATGCGCATAAGTCACAACTTCTGCTTCTTCCTGCCGCTAATTGCACAGTCGCAGTCGCAGTCACTGTCAAAGTCACAGCTGGAGTCGAAGACAGCCCCGACGTCGCGTCGCTGTCGGCGTCGTCTTGACTGTCGCCGTTGCCGTCGGTGTCAAGTGCAAGGCTAAAATATGAAAAAGTGTTGACAAGTCACTTGTACTATTTGCGACCTACGATGCCAATTTGTTAGTCATTTGACCGATTGGCTCTTTCACTTGGCTACGCTTCACTTCATTTCACTTCTACTCGCGTACTTAGAAAGTGAAATCCACATTCCCACTGTTCGCAAACAGTCCACAGACAACACATGTTGTTTTACCTGGAAAACCCAGGGAACCCATTGAGAATTACCAAAAATACCCATTATAAATATCACAGACGCTGAAGTAATGCAAATACTTGTCTACCTGTTACCCAAAGGACTCAAAGAGTTGTGAATAAAGTCTGTGAAGAAACTATGTTATTTATAGACTAATTACCCTTACAGAGGGGTTTACGGGCAGTAAAAAAGAGTTAAGACCCAAGGAAATACATAAATGTTCCTTAGCACCATCTGTTCCATCTTTCATGAGGTCTAAAACTATATCTATATATCGCTTTATCTCACTCTCATGCATGCCTTCGCCAGACAGTTCAACTCTAATCTACTCTGTAGTTTTCAGAGTGAAAATTGAGTATTAAACACAATAAAATGTAGGGTGTCACGACAATACTTCCCACAAGTCTTACAGGGTATTTCACAAGTTGGTAAATAACAATTTTCCGCTCTTATCTATGTAAGGCAAACTAAACTAGAAAGTAATTTGTTGACCTACTCAAACATGCAGCTATCAGGTCATTGACAAATTGGCATCAGGTAAAAAGAGGAGGGGCCGCACAGGTACCAGACGAACGCTAAGAAAAGTGTCTCTAAATGCTCAAAGAAGCAGCTGAGGCATGCAAAAAGGTTTCCATCATTCGGTGAGTGTTTGTTCAACATTTTGTTGCCGAATTCCCGAACGGAGCTATAAGAGTGAACGTGTGGCTTGCAACGTGAAACAGTCTCAAATTACCCGCGTTGCAAGTAGGACACACGATGAGCTCAGCACTTAGGATTATTAACACGAGACGTGGATGGGAACTGGGATTTGGTTTCCTTCTGCTCATCTTGTCACTCTCCTTGTGGCAAGTGGGTGAGACAAAATCCATTTCCCTGTGGAACGAAGCCAGCTACGATGCCAGTCTGGATCCGATTATCTGGTCGCTTCCCTTTGTTCAGGACACAGTGCGCAGTCATCGCACTGCAACACAATTTAATCCTCAACAACTTAATCCCTACCAGCAGATTAATCATCGTCGTAATCATAATCATCAGCGGCGTAAGAAACCTTGTCCAGAGCTCATCAAACGGCGACGTCAGCAATCGTTGAAATTCTCCAAAAAACTGAGAGCCAACACTAACTACAAGAAGTATGTGCACAGACGTCGTAGGCTAATGCTGCAAACGAGATGCTAAGCAAAGCGACTAAAACTTTAGGCTAAAATTAACTTAAATTAGCAATAATTAAATATTGGCATAGTTAGAGCAAAGAAATCTATTGATTCAATTAACAGCCACATGAGTACACTGCGAGAAAATGTTGCTAAATTATTAATCTAGTTTCTACTTTAAATTAATTTAAGTCTACGAACCCATGAGTAAATTTAGTTAAATAGTTTTTTTTATAGATTAAATAGCTTATAAATACAGTGACAAGATTGTATAATTCCTATTCATAGTACTAACAATTTGTATTAAAGCCAAATAAATTATGTTTACAAAGATTTCTACCAGAATTGTATGTATTTATTTTTCTTTGATACTTTCTACAGAATTCTCCAGGAATTTTTAGCTCTGAGAAATCAGAGATGAAGTGTTCTTTAAACAGACACATACAAACTCTAACACACAGCTAGACACCCTCAATTGTTAACTGGTTCGCGACAGCGATTGCCAAACGTGGCCAAATGTAAACGTTAACAAGCCAGATACACACACCGCTTGGCTGTTAAGGTCAATTAGATAGACGTTTCATGACCAGCTCAAACCACAATGGTAAATATGATGTAAGCTGCGACTTGGCCTAAACAAACTTTAGGCCAACTGCAGCCCAACCCAAGCCAACTGGAATTGAAGATCAATGAATGAATGAAAGTACATGTTGGCAGCTGATAACGCAACTCGTGTGGATTCTACCAATTAGCAGTATTATACGCACGAGCGTATTTGGCCAAGAAGCGTTGGCCCGGCCCAAGAAGCGCTTACCACCATTATGACCAGACCAGTATATAAATGCCTGAATCTGCGACAGTTGCGATCAAGTACAAAAGAGATTAACATCAACCAAATATGAAGTTCGCATCCAGTTTTCTGTTTTTCCTGCTCGTTGTCATCTGCACCACTTGGGCAGCACCACTGGAGGTGGTAGAGGTGGCGCCTGCACCACTCACCCTACTCGATGTGGATCTCGACGTGGAGCCTCAGGCAGAAGCTGAGTCGGAGAATGAGCGAGTTGCACGCGGTCTGGGACTCGGTGGATTTGGTGGCTTAGGCGGTTTGGGCGGCAAATTCGGCGGCTTGCATGGTTTGGGTGGCTTCGGAGGACTCGGTGGACTTGGTCTTGGCCATGGCTTTGGCGGTGGCTTCGGCGGACACGGCTTTGGTGGACTCGGTGGATTCAAGGGCATTTTCAACAAACATTTCCGCTAAAATTTAGCTTTTTTAAGCTATTCAATTCATTCATTCATTAATTGATATTTTAGTTCTAATAAATAACAAATTGTAGATAAGTAATAGCAATAAAATATAAGGATTTAATATGTGCAATGAAAAAGGTGCATCCGTACATAATATACCCTGTGTCCATTCGATTTTCTTTGCGTGCGTGAGAGCGAGAGAGAACGCGAGTCAGCTGGCTTTCTCTAACCGATTGCTGCCTTCTTCCAAACTGATTGCTGTCTAGTCTAGTGCATAACCTTTTTTCCTGTAAACCTGTTTTCTAGAACAATTTTGAAATTTAAAGTGTATACGCGTCGAAATAACCGATAAAATGTGCAAGTGTTACAGTAACTTTTAATAAAATTGCATAAAATACCTTCTACTACAACAAGAAAGTTTTACACAATAACAATAAACTAAAGATATATAATAATATAATTATTAATAATTTAAGCTTCAATTTTCATAGTTACACTCCAAATCAATCAAAATCCTCGCATTTGAAAAATAGGATTCAGAGCGCCATAAAACTGGAGCTCTGGCTCCGTTGTGGTGGTGCGTAGCAGAACCAGAGGATGCCTGGTGGTTGTCCTCACCGTGGGTTGCCAGCGGTGCAAAACTTCACGCACTTGCCCCACAAAACTGCGCCACAACTTGAATGTTGGGCTTGCAGCTGTAAAAATGAAGTGATTAATAAAAATGGGAAGGAAGTAGTGGATAAACTTACCCACTGGCGGTGGTGCAACTTGAGCATCAATCTCCAGCTCATCCAGTGCTGACGTCAGGACTAAAATGCCACCAAGTGGCAGTAACAGCAGCAAACAAATGAGATGCATCTTGGTGAAGCCACAGCACAAAAGCGATACCATCTACTTATAAGCAGCACCCACTGTGGTGGCTCAATCACTTTCGCATCATAAAAGTGGGGCACACCCTCTAAAAAAAGTAGCAAAAACTACAGCAAGTCGACTTTATGGGACCCTGTTTCCATATATAATAATAAATTTAAGCGGAGCTATGTGACAAACCTAATACACCCCTTTACACTTCATGAGTACCGGGTCTTGAAACGAAACTCGCTGTTTGCAAAAACATAAAGACATTTATTGAGGGGGAAATATCACAAGTGTTGTAAATTGAGCAAAATGGAATTCATTTATCCGTAATAACCGCCGCCAAATCCACCAAAACCACCACGGTAACGGGTACGTGTCACGACGCGCGTACGCTGATATCCACCACCAAATCCGTAGCCACCATAACCACCGTATCCGCCTCCAAAGCCGCCGAATCCACCGCCGCCGTAGTATGGCGGTGGTGGAGGTGGCACCGGTGGTCCAAAGAATGGCGGTGGTGGACCTCCAAAGTATTGTCGCACCTTCCGAGCACCTGACACATCGGTATCCACTTGGGAATTGTCTCCTGCTGTTGCCAGTTCAGCCACGAGTACGGCTGGTGGTGCAGCTTCCTCCTCCGACCCCTTAGCCGCACCGCAGAGCAGCACAAAGGTGCACAAAACTATGCAGAGTTTCATTTTCGGTTACAGTCAGAACGAAATATAGTTAGCCACTGAAAGTGAGCCACGAAATTGGCTTTAATTTATAGCCAAAATAAGGTAGAAGTTCATTGGCATTTTCTGGCATGTCATTGAAGGTTCGACCACACCACAGCAGAGCAAATCACAGCAGACACAAATAGCCAAAACTAATTATATTTAAAAGCCGCCGAGTTGTTTACTTAAAACTGAAATTGAAATCGAAATTGAAATTGACCCACAACTGCGGTCCGCGTCTAGCACGCGGAAGTTTTGCGCTTCATCCACAGTGGAACCACTCGGAGTTCAATTAACCCGTTCTGGGCTGCCCTCGAGATGACTATCAATCAGAAGAGGCACAAGTGTTGACGACTGAACGGGTTTATGGCAAGAAGTTTGGCAACAGCGCAAGGGCAATTAGAATAAAAGAGCATAATTTGTGTATAAGTAAGAACTATTTAACATTGTTTTAAGATTTATTGTCTTAAAAATAATAAGAGATTCTGGTTTTCGATATGAAAATATGGGCTTCTTTGGAATATTTGTGAAATCAATAATTCTCCGTATCATTTATTATGTTTTCCAGTTTCCAGTTTCTATAAACCCAAAATGTAAATTCATCTGCAAGGAAATTTATAGCCATTTATAGCTAACAAAGACTCAGCAAGTCAAGTGCTATTTGTGTTGTTTGTCTTTCAAGCTGAAATCGGATACTCGCACCCACTGTAAACTCCAATAAAATGCGCTCATTATGCGCTACTTTAATGCTTACTTAAGGTACTTAAGACACAAATAAACACTTTAAAATTGTATGGACTGTCAATATGGGCTATTAAAATACCCTGTGTTTGTTATATTATGTATAGTTTCGACAGGGTATCCTCAAGTCACAACTTCCCGTTTGTTTATTCATCCTATGGCCAAATAATAGACAAACAAAACTGTCGAAATGTAAAACGAATCTCCGGAAAAAATACAAACAGACAAAACTTTTATCTTTGCAGCTGAAAAAATCGATGTTGTCCAGCGCAAAAACAGATGAAGCAGTGCTGCCATTTTAGCTGTTTTACAGCAAAGATTCAAAATTAATGCGGTATAAGTTAAACAGTATTTATTTATGGATACTAAAATCACAATTTGTAAGCAGAGTTCTTAACTTATGTCTGTAAAGCTAGTATTATGCTGACTTTTTGCATAATTTTGTTATTAGTTAAAAACTTTGGTGCTTTTAAGAAATATCAAATTTAGCCTTGACAAGCTAGTTGTATTTATTGCCTGCACTAATTTAGAGGAACTTTGTTTTTGGCTTGTTTGCACTTGAAACTTTATTCAACCAAAGAAGCCGCCGATGCCAAAACCTTTTATCTTGGCAAATCCAATACCACCGCCGATGAAGCTGCCACCGCCAAGGCTTCTACCGAAGCCACCGCCGTGTCCACCACCGAATCCTCCGCCGTATCCTCCGCCGTAACCTCCTCCGTATCCACCGCCGTATCCTCCTCCGTATCCGCCACCGTATCCACCACCGTATCCTCCTCCGTATCCTCCTCCATACCCTCCTCCATACCCTCCTCCATATCCTCCTCCGTAACCATAACTGGGAATCGTGTGCACAGTTGAAATGGTGGACACCACAGGCACAGTAGTGATAACCGGCACAGTGGTCACCACAGGCACAGTGTGTATGGCTGGGGCCCCGCCCAAGTAGCCACCGCCTCCGACTGCTCCGCCTCCAATGACAGCACCACCAATAACACCGCCACCGCCAATGATGTGTCGCGTCTTTCGCACAAGTTCATTGCCTTCTTTGCCCACAATGGGCGTGGCACTCGCCAGAGCGAGTACAAGTGTCCAGATTAGCAGGTAAACCGTTTGTCGTATCATCTTTGAGTCTGAATCCAAGCAACTACCGCAACTGAAGTTTAAGCCAATCCAAGCGGCTTATTTATGCAAATTAATTAGTTGGCCAAGTTCGTTTTGGCCACAACTGTGCGCTGTGTTGGCCTATTTGCGTTTAGTTGTGGCCTATTTGCGTTTGCAATTCACAAATCAGAAACTCACAAAATGGGATACCAAAAATTCCCCGAGAGAGCTCAGCGGATATGAGTTGAGTTCTGGAAATATCAGTAGTTTTAAGTCCAATTACACTGGGAGAAGTGTTCTACTATGTGGATTATAAAAATATATAATGGAGTGGAATATTTAATGGTGTGGAAAAATGTTCACATTTCACTTTACTATTTCTCTCAGTGTAAGCTGCAGCTCTATACCTTTAAAGGAGAAACAGATGATTAACTAAAGATACTCAGTCAAGTCTTAGCATATTTACAACTTACTTCTACAACTTACTCGACTATTTCTCCCAGTGTAGTTCACACCTCATCATCTTCGAGTAGTGAAGGTCAAGCCACGTGCATGAAGTCTCGTAAGCAGCGTCCCCTAATCTGGTTAATGTGTAAGCAAACACAAGCATAAGTGCGGGAATTTTCGGTGGTTTAATGACGCACCACAGCGAGGACAGGTGTGTACAGGTGAGGACAGGTGGGTCAGTTAGGGCATAAATAGGTTGGCAGCACTCAAAACGTGTCGCATAACGCTTTAAACAACACGATAAACATGAAGTGGTGTCATCTACAATTGCTGCTGATCATCGGTGGTGCACTGGTCATAGGAGCTGACCCACTGGGCGGTGCAGGCCTAGGCGGAGTAGGCGGCGGCTTCGGTGGCTTTGGCGGCGGTGGATTTGGAGGTGGCACCTATCACGAGACTGTACGTGTCAGAGGACGTGCCTTTGGTGGCGGTGGTTTCAAAGGTGGATTTGGCGGTCTTGGTGGAGGCCTAGGAGGCGGTGGTTTTGGCGGTGGTGGCTTCGGTGGCGGCGGCTTTGGCGGTGGACGCTATCACGCCAGATACGACAAGAAGATTAGCGGTGGATTTGGTGGCTTTGGCGCTGCAGGTGGTGCAGGTTTACTAGGTGCTGGCGGTGTTGGATTCCTCGGCTAAAAGTAGCTAGAAACTAAGTGTGAAATACAGTGAAAAATAAAGCCAAAGGTAATCAAAGAAATCATCGAGTTTTTCTACAGAAAGTAGTGCAGTGTGAAATCAAACCTAACTAAAAAACGGCTAGAAACGACAAACTTGATCTGTGAACAGTCTCTAGTTCCCTTGGGAAGTGCACTCTGAATTTCCCCCCTTTCAAAAAAACCGCTAAACACTCTTGCCACACTCTGGCGCACCCTGTATGCACGTCAGACTTGTGTATTTTTGTTATGCTCACAAAATTTGCTGACATGCGCAATTTCAACCCTCGCGCTCTGCTCAGTTTGCTGTGATGCGGTGATGGTGGTGGTGGTGCGGCGTTGGTGCGGTGCCGTCGGCAGTGTCTGATGGTTTAATTTTTTTGTTGTATATTTTCTGAATGGAGCAGAAACAAGACAAGACTCGACACGACGCAACGCGAGGAGACTTGTCCTCAGTTCGAGTCAGTCGCTCGCTGCAGTCGCTCGTGGAGACGCCAAAGAAAAACCGAGAAAAATAAAGAAAAACTGCGAAAACTCAGACGTTTCTCGCTGTGTTTTCTTCGCAATTTATCAGTTTATAGTATTTTCTTTTTGGCTACGAAAAATACGTATTTTTGACAATATTTGTTACAACAAATCAGACGACAATTGTTTGCTCTACAACTGACTAAAAATAGTCACAAAACTGAGCTAAGCATATATATATCTCAAGATATCTCTAGATGTGTATATAAATATTTTGTGTGTGTTGTGCGTCAAGTGAAAATTGTTTAAAAATAAAACAAATGAATGTTCAGTTAAACATATGCAACAAACATCAAGAACAACAACAACTTGCAGTACTTTGAGCTACAACAACAACAACAACAACAGAAGCTGAGAGCATACAATTGTGGAATTTGATTCGATCTCAGGTACAAATTTCCCCCTAAACATGTTTTAGCTTTTTTTATAAGAAACTAAAGAAAATTTTCATTAAACACTGCTCTCTTTGGGAGCCCTCACTCTCAGTCCCTCTCTCTCTCTCTCTCTCTCTCTCTCTGTCTCTGTCTGTCTATCGCTGCTCTCCCAGTGGCAGTGTGACCAGCTTTGGCTGTCACATTTATTTATTTTCATTGCCAAAAAACATTTGTTATTAACAACA
Source organism: Drosophila dunni (assembly GCA_018152125.1). Taxonomy (NCBI): domain Eukaryota; kingdom Metazoa; phylum Arthropoda; class Insecta; order Diptera; family Drosophilidae; genus Drosophila; species Drosophila dunni. The sequence goes on along the minus strand of JAECXC010000339.1, from coordinate 21,065,445 downwards.
AAATTTGGCTGTCCTGCAGTTCTTATCAAAGTTTCAGATTTTTCAACCCTCTTGCATGTGCTCTCTCTCGCTCTCTGTATACCGTACTCTCTGCCCATTCCACCCTCTCCCCTTGGTTTCTGCCTCTGCACAATGCCTTCATATTGTGTTACCTGTCTTCTTATCATCTGAGCTCAGTCACTTCCTTTGTCTGCCCATTGACACGTATCATTATGCACAACAACAGCACAACAACAGGCATATTAACAACAACAACAACAAGTGCACTCTCCAGACGGTATTCTGATACAACAACAACAACGAGAAGGAGCAGAAGAAGCAGACGAAGCAGAATAAGCACTTCTTGGCATTTTTTAAGGCCTGTGCAACCGCACTTGCAATTAGACTAATTGCAGCTAAATACACACACACACACACACACACACACTCATACACACCACTCTCATATGTGGTGTCTTTAACAGGTTGATAGACAGGCGCCTCACGCACTTGGCTGACAAAACAGCGGGGGTATTCCCGATACTGATTTAAGATTATATGCAGATTTAACAGAAAAATTATTCAGTCAGCTGAAATTAAATGAAGATGCAGTGGCTTAATCATACTGCTTTAAAGTTTTAAGAAATCGTAAACTTTCAAAACATATACCAAATTTTAATATTAACTTAAGTTGATTTCTTTTTAATGTCCACAACTTCTTAACTTCTTAATCGAATCTTAGATGTGCCAACCCTTCCATTTCTATACAAATTTTTTCGCCGTGCGGCTATATTTTATTTCAATCGATTTCTGTTATATTGATTTCATATTTCAATATTTAAAATCAAACAATTTTAAAAGTAAAAGCCACTTGCATTGAATATAGAGCGTTATAGCCTTGCAGCAGTCGAGTGCAATAATATTCGAGTGCTGACATACTCTTTCTTTGCCCCACTCCCCCACAGATACCCCTTTCCCTGTGCAAACACCCAACTCCCACGCTGCTGACGTCGTTTCCCAGGACAAAAGGCAGAGCGGTCGTTGTTTTTGGTCGCCTCTTGGCATTTCGTGTAGGTGTGTGTGTATGTGTGTATGTAGTTCAAGGTCATTGAAACTTTGTGGCTTGATAAAGTACTAAAAGTGACTGAAAGTAGAGCAGCGATAACCCCAATCAGAAGAGTCCTCACATTTCTCTCGGCACTTTCAAGGACGCATCATTTGTAGTTGATTAGTTTTATTCGTGTTTTGCTTTATGCGGAAATTACTCAACACTTGACAAAAGGGTTTGTGGCATGCGAATGTCATTTAAGGTTCATCAACTTACAGCTACTTTTGGGAATTTGAGCACAGGTTAAAGGTGTGGGAAAGCAGGTGCTAATGAGTGGCTGGCATGCCAAAAGTTCGCACTAGAGATGACAGTCGTCCCAGTGATAAGAGGGCGATATATATCGGGAGATTAATTAAACCGGTAAAGAAATATTTCTTTGCTGTCTGACAAACCTAATTGAACCCTGTACTTCAAAGAGAAAGGATTTGTGACTTAATTTATATAAAAATTCCTATACGATATTATTTTACTTATAGTTTTCCTTTACTCCTCGCCAGCTCAGTCACAGCTAGTGCCAGTGAACTGACGCTTCTGCCACACTTGGCAGCTGTCCAGGTGGAAAGGCAGAAAATGTTAAAGAAAAGGGAGACGAAGAAAAAGCGTTGCATATTTTCCACTTTATGCAGCCATGCAACAGGAAGCGCAGCCATTGAACATTTAATGTATGCAGTTACCACATTCTGTTGCCCAGCACGAAAGTGGTTTGCCCCACCGAGTGGCGCACACGTCGGCCAATGAAGCGAGACAAAGCCGTGTTCCACATGTGGCACTAGCCACTTTCCCTCCAAACCCCACTCCTACCAGCTACCCACCCTATTGCTCCTCTAACTGGCACAAAGCTTTGTGAAAGTGACCATAAATTGTGTTGAGAGACCCTGTAAGGCAAAAAGAGCACAGAGCGTATTTAAAACTGATATAAGTTAACGCCTGCCACTATTTCCTTGGGCTTTCTACAGGGTCTTTAATAGTCGGAACTCACTAATGCTACTCATTTCTAAGCGACTTGTCGCTGCACATAAATCAGCAGAAAAGCCAAGTGGAGCAACTATACACTGTAAAAAAGAAGACGAAAAGTGTAGTTGACCCTACTAGATGCTAACTGGGCCTAAAGCCAGCTAATTGCATTTGCGGCACAGTCGAGGGTGGGGATGAGCTGCTGAAGGGTGGGCGACACTAGGGGCGAACTTCAGAAAAGGGCCGCCAGAGCGACGCCAGCCAGCACGTCTAGTGAAGCAGAAATGCCCGTTGTACGCAGAGCCAATGTCCCCATTACGTATACGAAACGTTGTCAACAATAACTTTTTCCTCTTTTCCCTTTTGCCTTCGATTTCTGTTTTGGCAAACTGACATTAAGGAAGACATTAGGCCCCCATATCCTACCACCCACTGCCTTCCTTTCCTTCTCCTCCTCTGAAAATTGACTTTGAGCACGCATCAACTTTTCATTTTGTATTCATTTTCAAAGTTGTCAGCAAAAGGATGTGCCTTTCTTAAGAAAGGAAAGGAGAAAAGGCTGCAAAAGTTGGCCAAATTAAGTTTGATTCAGTAATCGAAAAACTAGTTAAATTTAACTTTAATTCCGTTTTGATGTTATAAAAGTATCTTTGTGTATTTTTAGCTTTAAAACAGCCAAGCAGAGTCTGGTGTTGAAAACGGTGTGCCCTTTTGTAGCATGCTAGCTGCAGCTATGGCCTCAGACATCAATTGGGATCCAGGTGAGTTTCAGAAGAATCCCGTAAGGACTCTAATTAACTTATCAGTTTTTTTACGTTATCAGCGCTTTCGAGACTGATTACGACACTAAAGGAATCAGACAACTTGTCCAATGATCAAGAGATTGATTTCCTCAAGGCTCTACTGGAGTCCAAGGAGCTGAATGCCTTAGTCAATGTCCACACAAAGGTGGCGAAAGTGGGACGCGATGATCGCTTAGCTCCAGTTCTATCGACCTCGGCACAGGTTCTGTACGAGGTGTTGGAACAGCTCTCACAGCAGTGCCATCTCAGCGATGATTGCAGGGAGGCTTTTCACCTGTTACAAGACTCGCACGTGCAGGTGAGTCCTGAGCTTATACTCGTTTCCTCGACTAAAATGATTACTGTGATTAATACTTACTTATTTCTGCCTACAGCACCTGCTCTTCGCTCACGATGCCATTGCACAGAAGGACTTTTATCCGCATCTGCCGGAGGTGCCCATTGAAATGGACGAGGATGAGGAGACAATTAAAATTGTGCAGCTCGTGAAGAGCAATGAGCCATTGGTAAGTTAACCTACTCGATCCCTAAACCGTTCTCATGTCCATTTTCCACCTCATTTGTCGTTCGAATTGTGTAAAGCTAAGCCTGGTCTATTGTTCACTGTCCAGGGTCCCCTGTCCAGAGTCCACAGTCCACATTTCATAGTCCTACTCGTCCTCATTCCCATTATGATGAGTAAGTGTTCTCAGCTTTTGCCTCATGTCTTTTAAATCAAAACTGCTCCAACTGCTCCTCTCTGCGCTTTCATTCATTTCCTCCAAAAATAAACCATCTAATTTCAAATTATTTACGCTAACAAATATTTTGTACATTCTGCTTTGTATACTAAAACTAAAACCACTTTCAAAATCGAATAAAATCGAATTGATTTTCCAAACTCGTAAATCAAATAAAATCAAATAAAATAAACACAGACAGGAGCACAAAGTGCGGAACCGATTGTTGTAAGTAAACAATGTCCTTACTGTACACATAGCTGCCACCAATAAGAATCTTAATCAAAATGTTGTTTAACTTTTCCACCACAACAACAACAACTACTACAATTACTACAGAAATTAACTCTTCACACAACAAAAAAAACAACAAAAACTTTGTACAAAAACAAGCGCAATTTGTTTGTTATTTTTTCAAGTCTAACTCGCACACACACATACACATGAACTCAATCACACATGCCAAAGACACGCTCTCTCTCTCACACAAACACACACACTGGCACTCGCACAAGCAAAATCAGCTTTGCATTGTTATAAAAACCGTTGCCTACTTTTAGGGCGCAACTATAAAAACCGACGAGGAGACGGGCAAAATAATCATAGCGAGAATTATGCACGGTGGAGCTGCCGATCGCTCGGGGCTGATACACGTAGGCGACGAGGTCATCGAGGTCAACAGCATCAACGTGGAGGGCAAGACGCCAGGAGATGTGCTCACCATATTGGTAATAATTCAGACATCTTTAATTTGTATTTTAACTTACCGAACAACTTACAGCAAAATTCCGAGGGCACCATAACCTTTAAGCTGGTGCCAGCGGACACCAAGGGCGCCCAGCGTGAGTCCAAGGTGCGCGTGCGCGCCCATTTCGACTACAATCCGGATGTGGACCCGTACATACCCTGTAAGGAGGCCGGTCTGGCCTTCCAGCGCGGCGATGTGTTGCACATTGTGGCGCAAGACGATGCCTACTGGTGGCAGGCGCGCAAGGATCACGAGCGTTCCGCGCGAGCAGGACTCATACCCAGCCGAGCGCTGCAGGAGCGACGCATACTGCACGAACGCACCCAACGGGACTCGAACGAACTGGACTCCAAGCGTAAGTGGCAATTACCTGAAACTTAAGCGCTTTCATTCGACTTTCCTAGCATGAAATTCATTCCATTTCACGCTCATTACCCACGCTCTCCCCCCGACAAATATCCCGCAATCGATCACAGCGGGTTCATGCGCCTCACTCTGCACCACACCGCCGGGCTCGCCGCGGGCTCTGCAGACAAGCACCAGCAGCTCTTCATGTCGCCAGCCAAAGACTAAAAAGATAATGTATGACTTGACAGAGAACGATGACTTTGATCGCGAACTGATAGCCACATACGAGGAGGTTGCTAAGCTCTATCCCCGTCCCGGCATCTATCGTCCTGTGGTGCTCATCGGCGCTCCCGGAGTGGGACGGAATGAGCTGCGACGTCGGCTGATCGCCAGGGATCCGGAGAAGTTTCGCAGTCCAGTGCCATGTGAGTACAATCAATATGAAATCATAGAGGTCTCAAATGGAATCTTAATTAAACCACCTATCAGACACTACGCGTCCCATGCGCACCGGGGAAGTGGCCGGTCGGGAGTACATTTTCGTGGCACGCGACAAAATGGATGCGGACATTGAGGCCGGCAAGTTTGTGGAGCACGGCGAGTACAAGGGACACCTGTATGGCACCTCGGCGGAGAGCGTCAAGTCGATTGTGAATGCTGGCTGTGTGTGTGTGCTCAGTCCCCACTACCAGGCCATCAAAACGCTGCGTACGGCGCAGCTGAAGCCGTTCCTAGTGCACATTAAGCCGCCCGAGCTGGAAACACTAAAATCCACACGCACCGAGGCCAGAGCCAAGTCCACTTTCGATGAGGCGAATGCTCGGAGCTTTACGGACGAGGAATTTGAAGATATGCTCAAGTCAGCGGAGCGCATTGACTTCCTCTACGGACACTTCTTCGACGTGGAGATCGTCAATGGTGAACTGGTGAATGCCTTCGAGCAGCTGGTCCAGCATGTCCAGCGGCTCGAGAACGAACCGCTCTGGGCGCCCTCCATTTGGGTGCAGTAGGACATACGCCACTAAACTAAATATGTACACTGAAAACTTTAAACTAATTTTTATCAGTGTAGGATCAAGGATCCAATTTGTTGATGAAAAAACACCAAAGTATTTGCCATACGAATTTAGCCCTTGTTTGTCAAAGAAAAACGAAACGGAAGAAACCGCTAAAGCTAAAGCTAAATGTACAGTTAGTTGCCAATGTTGGACGGCATTTAGAAAGACAGAGACAGCGACATTCAGACAGACGTACGAAAGACGGAGACGGAGACGAAGACAGTGCGACGTAGAGAAAATACTATTAACCCTTAGGCAGTCCCACGGGCACAAATCCTGTCCAGTGTTAGTCCTTTTCACGACATGTACCTTTTTGCGTAAAAGTGAAAACAATGGAAAGAATACAATAAAAACAAAAACTAAGTAACATTTAAACAATTATTATAATAAAATAAATTATGTAAACTATTAATTCGACAATTCAGTTAACCAACAAAATCTTAACAAAGTAATGGAAATATGTTGTACAACAATTATTTTATTCGAATAATGATGTCCAAAATCTAACTATATATTAAAGAAAAAGATTTAAATGTTTAAATTTTATAAACAAAAACAGAGAGATAATTATAAATGTGTTACAAATTCCAAAAAGCACTGAAATTTTATTCTAAAAGGGGGGAATGGGAATGCAATATATAAAATGTGTTACTATAGTAAAGTAAAGTAAAGTTTCCACGTATTTACTTATTATTCCAAGTTCCACCTGGAGAAACAAGTATTAAGCTAATAGTAAGGTATATTTAGAACACTTACAAATGTGATCATTATTTTTAGGTGCTAATTTGCATAACACTTGTGTGAAATAACACGACACTTTTGAATGCTATCTAGATAAGCTCAACGTTGTATTACTTTATCAGCAGATAAGTAAAACTGTTTCATTTCAATATAAATCAACGTAATTAACTTACCTGTCCACTTTAAACCCCATTGCGCACATATGAGCTAAAACAGCTGAGATCACTTAGCAGCAGTTCATTAATTACTCAATTGAATTTACTCACATCAATTGCTTCAGCAGTTGTGTGCACTGCGCACACAGGTGTTAAGGCAGAAAATTTGCTATCGACTGAGGTCCATAAATTATCAACGTCATTGCGAACCGCGCTAAGGTCAATCAGAACAAGCGGAACCATAAAGAGAGCAGAGTCAGCAAAGAGCGAGAGAGAGACAGTGAGAGCGGCAGCAGCTGAGGTAGCCAAACCGTCGCCGGCAGCATGTAGATAAGGCAGAGAAAGCAGCGACGATTGCAGATGCTGAACTAGAGTAATTGCAGTGAGAGCAGCGAATGAGCTAGCAAAAGAGGCTCCGGCAGCGGCTGGAGCATAGTTATGGCAGAGGGTAGGCTGAAGCAGAGGCAGCGACTGAGCTAGCTAGGCAGCGCCTGGACCAGAGTAATATCAGTGAGAGGGTAGGCATCCATAGAGAGCAGCGCAAGTAACAGCGGCAGAGGCAGCGACTGTGACAGAAAAAGAGGCGCCGGCAGCGTCTGTAACAGAGGCTGAAGCAGAGTAAACTAGTAACAGAGAGAAGGTAGGCACGCAGATAAAGCAGATGGTGAGGCTGCGACTAAAACAGCGACTTCGACTGCGACCGCGACTGAGGCAGCGTCAGCGAAAACGAAAGAACCAAGGAACAGCGCAGTCTGCGATCGCGTGGCATTCACATTCCGGATTGTGTGCTAATCACAAGTGGTTGCTGCGCCCCAGAAACAAGTTCCCGTTACCCACTCACCGTTAGATTCGTTCAGTGTTCTGTGTGCGTGTGTGTGTCAATAATGTCGGCATTTGAATTGAAAAATCTTGATGAATGCTTGGAAAAGCATTTACCCGCTGAGGAGCTGCGGGAGGTAAAGCGTATTCTCTATGGCGTGGAAAAAGAGTGAGTATCAAATCTAAAGCTAATTAAATAAAACACTTGACATTAGATTAGCCCTAGTAAATTGATATAGAGTGCAGAGATAAGTCTAGAAGAAAATCGAATACTTTGTAGCGAATTTTTTGAATATTTGATGAGCAAACCAGTATAAAATCGTACGTATTGGTAAAAAAGTACATATATGCTCAATAAATTTATAATTAGATTAGGCGCACATCACGTATACGCCACACACACACATGCTAGGGCATATCTATAGATAGTGGGAAAAACTCAAGAGCAAAACAAAAACAGATACCTAAAAAACGGCAATGTTTACGAAGCAGTAAAAAGAGCGAACCAGATAAAAAATACACTGAGCGAAAGTTCAGTATACTTAAATTTATTTGGTCTAAAAAGTGTCTAATAGCTAAAGTTCTTTGATTTTTAATCCTACCCATGTTTCCCATAGTCAAACCCTCGAGTTGTCCGCTGAAGCTCTGGCCACCGCCAAGGAGAATGGTTTCGAGATCAAAGGTTATCGCTTCACCGCCCGACCTGAGGAGTTAAGAAAGCCCCGTGTGGTGAGAGTGGGAGCCATTCAAAACTCCATAGCGCTACCCACGACGGCGCCCATTGCGGAGCAGCGTGAGGGCATTTGGAAGAAGGTCAAGACCATGATCAAGGCCGCTGCAGAGGCAGGATGCAACATTGTGTGCACTCAGGAGGCGTGGAGTAAGTACACCAAGGGTTGAATCTATCCCGGGGTTCTATATTCTTCTCCCTATTCCTTCCTCTAGCCATGCCCTTTGCATTCTGCACGCGTGAGAAGTTTCCCTGGTGCGAGTTTGCCGAGGAGGCTGAAAATGGACCCACTACGAAAATGCTCGCCGAGCTGGCCAAGGCCTACAACATGGTCATCATTCATTCTATACTAGAGCGGGATGTTGAACACGGGGAGACGATCTGGAACACTGCGGTGGTGATCTCCAACAGCGGACGCTACATAGGCAAGCACCGCAAGAATCACATCCCCAGAGTTGGCGACTTCAATGAGTCAACCTATTACCTGGAGGGCAACACGGGACATCCGGTGTTTGAGACGGAATTCGGTAAGATTGCCATCAACATTTGCTATGGACGCCATCATCCACAGAACTGGATGATGTTTGGCCTAAATGGCGCCGAGATCGTCTTCAATCCCTCGGCCACCATCGGTCGCCTCTCGGAGCCACTTTGGTGCATTGAGGCGAGGAATGCGGCCATTGCCAATTCTTATTTCACTGTGCCCATCAATCGTGTGGGCACCGAGGAGTTCCCCAATGAATACACCTCGGGAGATGGGCGTCCAGCCCACAAGGAATTCGGGCCCTTCTACGGTTCCACCTACGTGGCGGCCCCTGATGGCTCCAGAACTCCGGTAAACAGCTGTTTAGACCACCTAATCAAGTTAATCCATTTTCCTCCTCTCTCAAACAGAGTTTGTCCCGCTGCAATGACGGTCTGCTGGTGACGGAACTGGACTTGAACCTATGCCGTCAAGTAAAGGATTTCTGGGGCTTCCGTCAGACACAGCGCATTCCCCTTTACGCGGAGTCGCTGCAAAAGGCATCCGAACTGGACTTTAAGCCCCAAATCATTAGGGAAAAGTAGTTTTTTTTTTTGTATTTTAATTTTGGAAAATATAATTTGAGAAACGGATTGCTCCTAATACGTCTGATACAAACTAGTATTACAAGTCCTTCTGGTAGTAGCCAGAAAGTCGGCGAGCCTCCCGTATTCCCGTCTCGACAGCACCGTGTACGGTCGAGTAGTGCTTGGGACTAGTTGCCTCGCCGGCAAACAAGATCACTGGTCGTACTGACATGGGCCTCACATCAAACAGGGACAAATACGAGGCACTTGTCGGTTCAAAGGCTAGCAGATTGACCGGTTGTGCCAGTTGTTCGGGTCCAGTTTTATAGCTCTTGGTTAACAGCGATGGGTAGGAGTAAGCACCCAAATGGGCGGGATCAACGGTCCACCGGGTGCTCATCAGTCGCTTCGGCTGCGTTATTTTCATGTTTGGTAAAAACTTACGCAGCATATACATAATGCCCTGGGTTAATAACTTCGTATCGATTGTCTCGATTACCTCCATATTGGGTCCAGCCGCCCAGCAGAGCAGTACTCGGGGCTGGTACGCATACGGAGTAATGCTGTAAATATCCGATAGCCACTCCAGTTGCGGTTGATTCACATCATCCGCTCGCCACATGGCATTGAATCCACCCCAATTCTCATGCCAAAAGGGTTCCTCGAATTCCGCAAATATTTTACACACATTTCCGAAGCCCAGAAAGTTAATTGCCTTCCTCTTGGCCAGGGGCAAAACTGGCTCAAAGAGTCGAGTGTTTTTCTTCAGCACACCCAACGATACAGTTACCACCACATGATCCGCCAAATATTGTTTATTGTTCTCACACACGATCTGCACCGTGCCATCACAACGATCCCAGTTGATCGTCAAGACACGGGTATTCAGTTCAATGCAGTCCTTCAACAATCCATGTTCGTTCATCTCATCGCCGTCGACTAGCACGCGCAGGAACTGCTTGAATCTGCAAAGGAGCGAAAGCAGACCTAATTAGGCGATCCTACCCTCTAACGAACTAACAGCATTTCAACTGCTTACCCATTGTCCCGCCAATTGAGCATGCCATCGCCTTGACAGGTGTTGAATGTTTCATATTCCGATGAACTCATGTCCACATCGACAGCAGGTCCCTCCATTTTCTTGAAGGTGCGCAGAAACTCAGCCGCTAATTTACGACTAATACTTTTGAACTCGGGCTTCGAAAGCTCCTCGGCAAACTTCTCGATGAGATACTCTCCAAAGGTGTCGTCCCGATTATGCAGATCCTTAAATCGGTTATTGAATATCGTACGCATCACGTTGACCAGCTTGACGACCAAGGAACGTCGCATTTTCTGTCCATTTGAGCGTATCCATTCGCAATGCAGAAAAGAATCTCTCGTTGAGTCCAATATGTTGAGATCCTTTACCATTTGGTAGACAATATTGTTACGCTCACCATTCACCCACTGGGCGCCCATATCGATATAGTTATCGGCAAATCTCATTGTTCTAATACGTCCCCCAATACGATCCGACATTTCCACAATGCGAACATTCTCAAATCCCTGATTCTTTAGCTCCACCGCACAGGCCAATCCAGCAGCTCCAGCACCCATAATAATTATATTCGGCTCGGAGTTAAAGCATTGACTGAGCTTCTTGGGAGTTTTTCGCTTTGAGGCATGGTATCGATTGTGGGGTCGGGTTCGTTGTGGTTTCTTTGACCAGCACTGCAGTTGGAAAGAGGTGAGGAGCGGTGGGAACACAGTTGGATCATTTTACTTACACTTCCCATAGGTCGAAATTTCAAATAATTATAAAACTTTTAGACAATTTTGTTAACTTAGCTCACCCAGCCTACCACCCCACTAGTCAAGATCTAGACTAGAGTCTAGATAGGGAGATTTACTTGAGAGCAGCCTTCTAAGTTGTACTAGGTAGAGAATCAAGTTTTTTAAAATAATCGTTTGGTCTAGGACAAGCCCATCAAACCACGCCACTCAGGTCCTTTCTTTTCAAACCTATCTGAACCCTTAATGATAGTTTCTTCTTAAATTAACCTTTCTTACCTATGTATTCTAGAAGCTCATTCTTAAAAAAAATGTCTTGAACTTCTCCTAGTTAACCCAAACCTTGTATACAATTAAGAACTATAATTTCTTTAGTTTACATATCATTTATGTCATACCATATCAGTTAATCGAAGACTTAATATAGGATCCTTAAGCACAGTATATATGAAGTCTATTATGTATTATTGGTTGATTGATTGATTGGTTGTAGTCCTTATTGATCACGATACATAACTACATTGCACAGTTTTTTAGTAGGTTTTCCCCGCTGTCATAGCTGGGACTTGGTCAGAGCGAGGCCATAGAAGTCGGCTAATCTTTTGGCCTCCCTCCAGCCCGCCTCCACAGCTCCATGGACTGTGGAGTAGTAATGCTCACTGGTTGCCTCACCGGCGAACATTACAATTGGCTTATCACAGCGACTCTGGTGAGGCACAGACTTGTCTCTGCTAGGAGATGGCGGTGTCATAGTGACCACAGTCAGGGGCTGCGCCAATTCGCTGGCTCCCGTGCCCAATCGTTCGGTGTCCATGGAACGAAACGAGTATGAGCCACGGAAGTGAACATTTTTATGCCACGCCGAGGTGCGAAAACTCAGCGGTTCAGGTATCTGCCAGTGTAGGAAGCGCCGGAAGAGATACATGCAGCCCGAGAGCACCTCCTGCTCAGGTAAGGTCTCCATGTGCCGACCGTTGGCATTGATTATCCAGCCAGCCAGAATCCTTGGCTGATAGCTGACCCGGTAGAAGCCAAAGACATCTTCCAACCAGGCCCTCGAAGTATTACGTATATCATTCAGATCCTCCTGCCGCCACAGCAGAGTGAATCCCGTCCAGTCATCGGGCCAAAAGGCCTCGGGGAATTCCACAAAGATTTTGTTGACTGTGCCAAAAGCCAATCCCTCGACTGCCCGTTGTTTGGCCACGGGCAGCTTAGGATCGAACAGCTGCAGGTGCTGTTCCTTGAGCACTCCCAGAGAGACGGTAACAATCACATGATCCGCTAGACAACTATCCCCGTTAGACAGTTGAAGTTCCACACGAGCATCATTGCGATTCCAGTTGATCTGCTTGACAGCCCGATTGAAAAGGACTCGTTGCTCGAGGATTCCCAGCTCGGAATCATCGTTTGCCAGCTCTCGAGTGTGCAGTAGGAGACGCAGTAACTCCACGTAGCCTTTGTCCTTCCAGTTTAGGAGTATGTCACCCTCGCACTCCCAGTAGTTGAGGTAACCGCGTCCCGAAACCTCCTCCAGCGTATCCGATGCCTCCACGGAGTTCTCAAATTTCTTGTAATTGTCGAAGAACTCATCGGCTATAACCTGATCGATGTCCGAGTTCTCCGGTCTCTGCAACATCTCGTAAAACTTGTTGGACAGATAGCTGCCCAGTGATCCGCTACAGTGTCGCAGCTCCAATTGCCGCGTCACCAGTGAATCCCCAACAATCGCTTTGAGCCTATTAGCTACATTATCGGGTAACACCTCCTTGTTACTTCTCACACATTGGTAGTTCTCATAGACTGGTCCCGTGGACTCCAGTAAATCGTGTTTACTCGCCAACTCATGCACAATATTGTCCTGTTCCCCGTGACACCATTGGGCCCCGAGATCAATCACATTCTCCCCGAACGGTATCGTGTGTATGCGTCCTCCCAGTCGATCCTCGGCCTCCAGCACAAGCACGTTCTGGAATCCATACTCCAGTAGTTTTGTGGCACACGCTATGCCCGATGCTCCAGCGCCGATTACCACGATCTTGTAATCTCGTTGTGATTTGCTCATAGTTTAGAGTTCTATAACTTCAAATCCGATCTGCTGGAAAAAGAAACATTTTGAAAACTATTTAAAATTATGAAATAGATTAGAGAAAAAGCTAATCCTCAAATGAAGACCTAAAATTTAAAATTATATATTTAATTTTTATTAAAATCAAGAGTATTTTAAAGCCAGTACTTTATCTAAACAGAACAGTTTAAGAATTGATTGAAGCAATTGTTTTTAGCTCAGCAACAAAGCTCTATACCGCAGTTTATTCGTCTGACGTTGGGAATTATAATGAAAAGCCGGCAAAACACTCAGTAATTGTATATTTGCATATGTGAGAGAGCGATAGAGAGAGTCTTTCAAATGCAAATTCCATGCATACATTTACACAGCTGCATTTACAGTTAGCTGCATATTTAGTTGGTATGCGAGAACAGCTGTTGTAAACTATTCAATTAACGCTAACATTTGTTTGAATACTGATAAGAAAAGCGCGCGCAATGCACTGATAAGAGTCGCTTCACGTGAGAGAGAGGCTGAAAGTAAGAGCGAAAGAGCGCACACATACGCACGCATACACGCACAGAGTTCAACATGAATTTATTAATAGACCTTCAGTTGTTGCTGTTGTTGTTTTAATGCTTCTTATTTTTCTCTTGCTCTTTCCATTTGCATCTTTGCTGGACCAGTTCAATTTGCCGCGCTGCAGTGTGAGCAACCCCGCGGGCAACACTAACACACATGCACTAGCTGCTTATACAATTCATGCTCACACACACATACTGGGCTGCTGCCAGAAAGAGAGCGCACGAGTTTAGCATTGATTTTATATTATTCGACAAACAAAATAACCAAAAAAGTTTTCAAGGTTCTGTAGCAACAGCAATTTTCAACAATTTCACATCAATATATAAATTTTTACTTATGTTTGTATGTGCTATATGCACAGAGCATACACACACATAGCATACATAAGCATTATGTGCACCCCACACCACCACTCGCTTCCGGTCGAAAGTTTGTTCTTCCAACTTACTGTTAATATTTATGTAGGTTTGTTTTATACTAAATAATTAATTTGTTTTTTATGTGTTTAACAAATTTCGTCAACTTTTAACTAAACGCGAAACATAAATAATATTGAAAAATTAACTACGGCTGTTGCTCGCACCGCTGCCGCCGACGCTGCTACTGCGGCCTTTGCTGTCGCAGGCACTAACAAAACTGAAAATCATATGGAAACGTGCTTATGCTGAGTGCGCGCCCAGCGGCCACTCCCCCTCCCAAATCCCCACCATCAGTTCATAAGCATAGCAACTGAACGAACGACGCTGCTCACCACTTTGGAAGCTTTCGCGGCATGAAAGCTCACTAAGCGAAAGCGCGCCAAAGTAGACAGGACAGCTGATGATTGGCCATGGCAAATCGGATTGAGTGGGATGGTGTAGTAATGTTTACTTTGAAACAGCTGACCGGCAAATGAAATGCGTTAAGTTGGTTGCACTGCATCGTTAAGTGTTGGGCAGTGCTATGCAGCCCATAAACAAAACAAAACAAGATGTAAACAATTTAAATTCGGATTGGTTAATATATGTTTATTAATAATATTAGATTAACTTAATTAATAAGAAAACTGCTGCGGTGCTACCAGAGTTTGTCACTGAAAACAATTTCCTTGAAGATGCAGTCCTGCTTGGCAATACTGACCATGGATTTCTTGGACTTCATGGCATCCTGGACCTTCTCCCGTACCTCGGCGGCCTTCACATCGTTGCGTATGTAGAAAAGACGCACCAAATGATCCTCACTCAGCGATGGATAACTTCCCAGCAGCGTATGTAAATCCAGAATCAGCAACTCAATGTCTGAAATGAGCAGCGCCGACAACGTGGCTATCAAATCCAACGGAGAATCACTGAGCGAAATCTTGGGAGCAATCTTCTCGAAGAAAAGCTTAAATCGCTTGGCCTCCTGGTTAATCTTCCTGGTAATGGCATCGCACTCTACGCGCGGCTTGGACAAACGCTTGGAGAGCAGAGCACGTATATACCGCTTGGCCAGCAGCTTCTGGGCCTCACTGATGACCATCTCAAAGTTGGCAGGACGCAGATGATTGTAGTCCTGGAAGTAATCATCCAATGTCACACAGATGGTGTCCACGGCAATGGTACTAGCCAGCCATTTGGCCGTGAACAGATCGTTGAAATGACACTCCATGTCCAGGAAGGCTTCTTCTAGCAAATAGTTGGCTGCATGCGCGCGAATACGCTGGAATGTGGCCAAAAGTTTCTCGAAATCCTCGTAATGATCCGTGCGGGACTTAGGCCAGTACAACTGCTTCATTTGCTGCGCCAACTCAATCATCTGCTGACTGTTGTTCACAATGGTAATGATGTAGTGGGTAAAGTACTTAATCTGATCCCGATTACGGAAATGATGCTCCTTCAGTTCGATGACGTTCTTTAGATACGTTTGACCGAAGATCTCCACCTGCTGGATGCTCATGACCAGCGCCTTGAATGTCAACTCCTGGTGAATGGTATTGGTCACTTGGAGATGCTGATCAATCATCTGAAAGATGATCACTGGCGCCGATGTGTGATAGTAGTGCTCATCCTGGTCGGGTATCATTTCAGAGAACCATTCCTGCTTCTCGGTCTGTGCCGCCTTGGTCATCCACTCTTGGTAATTACGCTGCATGTTCTGCAAGTACTCGTTCTCAAGCGATTTGAGGTGTTCCTCCCGCAAAAGAGGTCCAGCCAGCTTGTGCACATCCACGCCAAGATCTGGATGGGACATGAGTTCCGTGCCCGGATACGTGTGCGTCACCCAGGCCAGCATGGAGACATACTCATTGCCCTCCAGTCCTGAGTGCACAATGTTGTCCAGCTGCAAGGAAACGGGAATAAGCAAGCGCTTCAGAAATGAGCAGGAAACTTACATAGCTGGACAAGCCCTCGTGATAGAACTTGACATACTCATTGAATATATCATAGTGTGCTGGAAAACAAGGCACACACAGGGACTTTACCACGCGCAAATCCTCCAGAATGATCTGACGCAGTATCTCCAGATCCCGCACCAGCCACATTTTGTTGTCTGCCCGTTCCTCCAGCTTCGAGCCTTCGATGCGGGTGACCACGGCCCCCTGCAGCACATCCATGATCATCTTGCGCCAAGCCTTGGGTCGGCCAGGTGGCAGAAAGCCCGTTACCTTCTGCTGCTGCAGAGCAAACTGATCATTCTTCTCCTCGCGTTCTATGATTCGCAGAGCGGTGACAATAACCGTTGGTTGCTTGCGCACAGTGTTTAGCGTGCGACTGAGTATGAGTCGGATCTTCTTCTCCAGGGCCTGCGAGACGGTGTCCACCTTTTCAAAATGACGTTTGAGAGTAATCTTGTCGGAGGCGTGCTGCTTGGGCTGCTTATGCAGCTCATAGAGCAAATCGTCGCGAGAGTTTTCCAAATCTGACAGACCCTGATGAGCAATCAGCAGTTTATCCTCGTCGATTAGACCCATGGTCTTCTCCACGCTGGCATCCACATTAAAAATATGCTTAAGATTCTCCATAGCGGTGGCGTACTGTGAATGCTTTGTGTTCTCTTCCCGCACTGCCTCTAGCGCATCGTATACCTCAGGCACGCCCTCCAGCAGCCGCTCCACTTCATTCATGCGGCGTCGCACCTCGCGCACATCCTGCATGCACGTCTCCAGTTGCTTCAAGCCCACACGCACGCCCTCCAATTGATTCTGCATTCCCGTCTTGAGCAACGCCTCCACGGAGGCCTTTTTGCGTGCAATGCGGTGGCGGTATTGCTCCACCTTCTCCAGCTGTCCCGGGCGCTGCAGCATGTTCTGTATGTCCTTAAGTGCCGCTTGGCGAGCCTCCTCCTCCAGTTGTTGCAAATCCATTGTGAAAAATTTGCTACTTTTGTGATTAACAATTCTGAATGTCGGAATGATACTTTATCGATAAAATGGGGATGGTTGTTGCGTCGCACAGCTGATAGTTATCGATGTGCCTCCACAACAGCTGTGTACTAGTAACTTAAACCAAAATGTTTCATTTGATTAAACTTACTTTATTTAAATTAAATCAATTTAAAAATAATTTAATTTAATTATTGGCTATTTATTTTAATAATAGTTAAAATGATTTTATATTACTTCAACTGTTGCACTGGTCAATAATGGGCAGCACTGGCCCACACAACAGCCAATAACTCTTACATCGATATACGAAACTCGAGTGCTTATCGGCAGTGCCTCCACAACAGGTGATCGCCGGCTAATTGAACCACAACAATGATTGGGTTAGCTGCAACTTTTTCAAAGCAAAGTGAATTAATTAATTTAAATGGTGTTTATAAAAATGAACTTGAGGCCATCAAAGTGCTACACACGTTACCAAAAGACAAGCTTAAAGAATTCAACGCAATGACAGATAGCTTGCTGGCTGAACTACATCAGCCAGAAGACAAGGAATCGTTGGTCAAGCGCTCAAAGGCTTTGAGGGAAGAGGGAAATCGCATTTATAAAGCAAAACCAGCGGAAGAAGATGCTACAAAAGCAGCGGATCGTTTGCTTGCCGCCTGTCGCCTCTACACAAAAGCCATATTGGCAGCTGAGAATGCCTACGACGAACTCGCTTTGGCCTATGCGAATCGTGGCCTGGTGCTGCAGGATTTTGGTTACTTTCAACAGGCATATGATGATTACGCCTGTGCACTAGACTTTGGGTATCCGGTAAAAATGGAGCACAAGCTGATAATGCGTCAAGCCCACTGCGCCTGGAAACTAAACGATGACAAGCTGCTGGACGAGCACTTGAGCGTCTTGCAGCGTTTGGAGCTGAATGACAGCTTCAAGGAACAACTGGAGCAGCTGCAGAAAGAGCTTAAAGTACTTAAGAAGACTCCGAATCTAAAGCAGCAGCATGAAAACACCCAAGAGCAAGGAAAGCGCCACAAAATGTATGTTTCGAAGCAAAGATTAAGAAAATATTTCAAGCTAATCTTTCTGCAGCGTCAAGGAGTCTGGTAGTAGAGGACGCCACATGATCGCCGATGAAAGTGTTGCCGCAGGAGATTTAATATTCACGGAGAAAGCAGAGTGCTTTGTGCCCGTTGAGCAGCGTCTGATCTGTCAGAAATGTGCAGCGGTCATGATGTGTGCACCCATTCCATGTCCTCAGTGTCGTCAACGCGTCGTCTACTGCTCCCGGCGCTGTCGCCAGCTGGACGCCAACGTGCACTTCTACGAGTGTGCCGCCCATCGTCGTGATCTGCCTAAGATGCTGGGCGTATCCCATCTAGCTCTGCGTGTCTTAATCACACACTTGCCGCAGTTGCTGCCACAAATGCGCGGCTCCAATGCCCGTGAGCTGTGGCAATCCCTCATGGCCATGGCCCACCAGGAGCACAGTGGCAGTGCTTCACAGGCTGTGCAAGGTCTACGCATGATTACCCACCTGGACAAGGTGCCGCGGGATGAATTGGTTTACCACGCGCTCTGCGCTAACCTGCTGCAAGTGTATCTCCACAAATGCACCAAGTTCTATGACCTACTCAAGCTTGGTTGCTCCCAGGAAAGTTGGCATTTGATTGTAGCTGCTCTACTGCTACGCAACGCTGGACAATTGCTTGTGAATGGCCATGTGGGTGACGCACTGCTTCCTTGCAGCCTCGACACCAATGGGTTTGCACTTCTGCAGCCCGCTCTCTGGCAGGGTCCCTATCACCTGAGACTGGGCTGCATGCACAAGTTCTCCAACAGCACGCTGGTCACGGCCATCAACTTACCCTATCTCAGTCTGTGTAATCACTCCTGTGCCCCCTCCCTGTACACCAAGTACGACGGGTGTTTGGTACGCAACTTTGCCGTGGAGCAGCTCAAACCAGGCGATGAAGTCTTCAATTGTTACACCCCGGATTGCAGGCACTTGATGCACAGCCAGCGTCAGGCACAACTGGAGGACACCTACAAATTCAATTGCAACTGCAAAAAGTGTGTGCTCCCGGACAAGAATAAGGACTACGTGAGTTTGTCGAGTTCGAGTGTCCTACAGGATCTATAAAGTTATGTTTGTTTTTGTTTTACAGCTGGAATTTCATCGCTATCGCTGCGAGTTTGAGGGCTGCAGGCGCATCTTCCTACCCAAACCACAGCGGCATCAGGACACTCTTAACTGGTGGATGGAACCCGATGAAGACATCGAAATCTTCTGCACTTTCTGTGGCAAATCACAGCTTTCACAGTGGTATGACCAGTTTATGGATCTACTGGAGCGCTGTGGGGATGCTCAAGGGCGTCGTGATCTTTACACGGCATTCGAAGGACTCGAGACTTGGATAATCGGTTATCACACGCTCAAGCTAAGTTTGGCCAAGGAACTGATTGTGGCCTGCTTTGCGGTGAAGGAGGGTAAGAAAGAGTCTATAATGAATACATCTAGCTGCTAATGTCAGCTTTTATAGCTTCTGACTGGTCAGACTTGGACTACGAGCAGTTGGCGAAGATCATTGAGTTCCAGTTGGCTGGCATTGCTACCCAAAGTGGCCAGCACTCCAACGAGTACACCTCCCGGTTGACGTACTTGTTGGATATACTAGCCTGGAAGAAGCACAAGTGCACAACACAGCGACTGCAGCAAATACGCAGCACCTTCAACTATCTGCCCAAGGAAACGAGGGATATTTTTGTCAACTATTACAACGATTTTATTGAGCAGTAATTAACAATCAGGGATCGTAATTATATATGATTTAACAACAATTTAGAACAGGGTTTTATATAGAAATCAAAGGTTTTTCTACAAAGTTTTCAGAGCTTTCTTAGCTTATATATAAATAGATTTATTGGAGCTTTTTTTTGTCCAAATTGCAGCTCTAAATATAAATTTCTTTAATGAGATATATGCAACAATTTCACAGACTATTTGTTATTGTCTTTAAACTTTTTGATACACATCGAGCTACTATAACATCTTTTTGGTTACGCTTTTGTCACTATCGTGGGTACACTTTCAATTAAAATAAATGGTATACTTTCGAGCTATAAAAATGAGTTCTAGTTAAAAAATATATAAAATTGTCTGATTTAAATCGAATTTTTAAAGAAAAGCCTCGCAACTCTTATACACGATCCCTGTTAACAGTGTATATAAATTCACTAGCATTAAATGTTCTAAAAAACAACAATAACTCTGGCACTTTTCAAATTCTAAATTACTAACAACTACAAGTTACAAGTTCTGAAAGCAGCCCGCTGGCAAGATACAATAAAGAGTTTTGAATAGACTTCGCTAGGTTTGATGCCTTCTCCCCCTATATAAAATGTGAGGCGTATTCGTGTGGCATGACACCGCGTCGGGGATAGAAGGTGTGCGACGTGGAGAACTTGTGCAAGTTGGTTATGTCGCTGGTGTAAATGTCGGCGAAGCGGAACAAACGACGTGAAAAATACGTTGGATTGTGGTACGTGCGAAAAACGCTGCCAAATTGTTCGTTGAACACGTTCTTGGTTTTGTTACTGCGAAAAGATAAATATATACATTAAGTTGGTTATTTAACTAGGGGGTAGTGCTAATGTCGAACGTGCCGACTGTAGAAGACCCTGCACACGCCCAAGCTGTGCTCTTGAGTACAGGGTCTTCAGTTATGCTACTTTTACCATACCGCAACTGATCCCGTTCGTCCATCCAGTCCCTCAAACACACCTGCGCCGCCTCGCTGTCGTCGTCCTGCGTCTCCTCGATGAGCTGCGTCAGCATTTGCAGCCAATTCGCGTTTTTCTTAAAGTCCACGCGATTCAGCGTCTTGATCTCGTGCTGCAAGCAAACCCAAATCGCTTTAGATACACTTTCATAGCTTTTGATCTTTAAGATACTCACATCCAACTCGCTGATAATTGCGCCAGTGCGCCAGCTGTGCTTCAAGGTCACATCCGCCAGGTCACTGTAGGGGTGATCTCCGAAATAAAGCACCGAATGACCACGCCAGCCCTTCAGTTCCTGTAGTTGACGCACTGAGCCCTGCAGAAAGCAATTACAGTGTCAAACAAAGCTTATTACACCAGAAAGTTTTTATTTTTGCTTACCTCATAGTAGATTTTTCCCTTCTCCAGCTTAAAAACACGATCCCAGACATGTGATCGGGTCTTCTCGTCAAAGAGTCGAATGGGTCGAGATTCGTCGGTAAAGAATTTTGGTTTTCGAGCCTGAACAATGACCACATCGAAGTAATCCCGCCAATTGGCGCCCACCAGATACGACATGCCACAGTTACTAGAGGGAAAATGACACATATTGGTTGAGTATGGAAAAGTTTCGACTTTAGACTCACACAAAGGAGAACGGACTGTTTGTGACCAGAAAGAGATTCTTGCCCGCCTTTTGTAGCTTCTGAAAATATTGCACTAGTTTTTCATTACGTTCGATGTATTTTTCGGTATTCTTCATGACGGTGGCATGCATAATGGGGTGACAGGAGCCCATGGCGGTTCTTGTGTCATGGAAAACGATTTCGGGATTGTAATCGATGCGATTATGCTCGAAATACTCGATGACATTGCAAAGCAGACACATTTCAGGCACAGAGAATAAATCAGCCAATTGTACCATCTTGGAGTTTGTATTGTGCTGCGAGAGAAGGAGAAGAAGGGGTTAAAGTGGAGCCTTTGAGGGCTGATTTGAAGATATTCTTACCTGATGGGTGCTGTTGGGTCCCTCCACATACGCGATGGGCAGCAATCGATTGTGGTAGAGCTTCAGCACCTCCTCAGCACCCACTTTGGTGCGTCCCCTGTAAACAGAGCCCAATTGCAGTTGCAGAAAGGAATCGAGTTTGACGAGCAACCCCTTTTCCACATCGTAGTGCAGGCCACGCACAGCAAAATTGGGCTCATATTCGAGTTCTAGAATATCATCGGGATAACGGAAACGCTTTACGAGCATTTCCCTTGCCAAATTGTAGAGTAAATCCTCCAATATGGGCTTATAGCAGGCCAGCGTGTAATCATAGTCGAAGCCATAGACCTGCACCTCACTCAAGTCGAGTTCATTGCACGCGAACACGGCGTCTGGATGGACGTCGACGGGGAGTTTTTTGGCTGCAATAGAGGAGTCGTCACAATTGAGGCTCAAATCATTTAACCCTTATGCCTAAATAGAGCAAACAGTTGGTCAAGCAAGCGAGAAGTCACTTGAAAACACCCTGTACGTAATACAAATTATAAATATATTTAAAATTTAAATTTTAAAATTTAAAATTTAAAATTTTTTATAGACACTGAGTTGAACATAATTTTAATCACTTTAAAAAAATTCGTTTATTTTTTGTCACTCCAAACACCCACTGTGCTTAGTACAGGGTGCTCAACAGCACTCACTTGACCAGCTGCATATTTTAAATATATTTTTAATACTAACATTGCCTAATAACTAGTTTAAGGCTTACATTGAAATTTCTTTTTGGTTGCTTCGTAGAGCGCTTGGAAATCACTCACTGTTTTTGATTGACTGTGCTTGATTGACTTTGATTGGTTCGTAACGGTTTCTTTACAATCGCTCAAATTACTCCTTGTCGTTGTTGTTGTGCTCAGTGATTTTGTGAGCCTACTCAGCCTGCTGTTATTGCCATGCCTGCTGGCGTTTGTGGCAAAGCCAAAGATCACATTCTGTTTGAAAAGTGCACTAACAATTGGACTACGCGCGGCACACATTTAACTTGATTGCCTGATTTATTTTATTTAACTGAATGTGTGCGTTCTTGTTATGTGTACACTTGCGTGCTTCCTCCCTTCCCACGCGATGCACGAGCAGACTTGCATGACGGTCAATTGAGAGCGCGCTCTTCAAATTCGATTCGGCTTTTAACCATAACATCCGTTGTTTCTCATATCTCCCTTTAAACTGGGGATTATTTTAAAAGAGTTTTACAAATTTAACAGAGCAGCTAATTAAAAAATCTGCAATAATTGTGGCCTGCAAACAGCTGATCAATTAACGCAAACGTTGTTTAACACTAGTATCCAATAAGCATTTGCAACTTAACGATAGTTCCATCGATTGGTGACCCTCATTTAAAAGTTGTATAGTTAATTTAAATTGTTTATTTTTTCATTAAAATAAAAGTTAGCAACTAACTATTTTTTAATAAATGTTTTGAGGAGTTGCCAATCTTTAAACTTTCAACATGTGCTTTTGGCTATTTTGAGCACCCCTAATGGCGCTCCATTTAAGCAGCTGTTCGTGTTGAACAGCGGCAATAATAGGTGCTGTAAAATATTGCGACTTTTCTGTCTGCGTGTGTGTGTTTTAAGCGATCGAATGAATGGCGATTAAATTAATCAAAATTAAGTGTGAAAATTAATATTTTTCGAACAAAATTAACAAAACAAATAAACACACTTGTGTTGAACAACGAAATTTGCAGTGCTCTAACTCAAGTAATTTGCGTGGGAAACAAACACTCGTGTAGCGTGAACAAATCAAAGAAAAGAAATTTCTTTATGCGAGAGAGTTGTGTGTGTGTGAGCCTCTTGTCTGTGTGTGCGTACGTGCGATTCATTCATTCCCATTACGTGTGTGCTGTGCTTGCTGGCAAGAAAGATTTTGGACGGGGTAAAAGTTAACCAAATAGGCAGCAACAGTTTGTCCATGACTTGTACAATTTTCGATAGTTATTGTTATTGTTTGCAATTGTCCACATAGAT
Organism: Drosophila dunni; assembly: GCA_018152125.1. NCBI lineage: Eukaryota > Metazoa > Arthropoda > Insecta > Diptera > Drosophilidae > Drosophila > Drosophila dunni. The sequence continues at coordinate 21,041,699 of JAECXC010000339.1, read as the reverse complement.
GCCAGCAATGTAGAGCCTGCTGCTGGCCCCTACGAAGAGGGAGACGGTGAGGGGCCTCAGCCAAGTGCCATGAAATAGGAATAAAAAAAACACAAAAAAGACAATTTTCGAAATCTATACTAAAAAAAAATTAATATTTGCGGCGCAAATTAAAAGAAGAAATCGTAATATACGTTTACGTTTTGAAAAGAAGAAGCAACAATAAATACGTCAAAATACCAATACCAATACCCCAATACAGGGCAACTTGGCAATTTCATCGTATTGGTAAACACACATATATGAGAAGGAGAATACGAGCGCGTGTATGTGTGTGGCCTGTGAGTGAAAAGTATTTTTTCGACTAATTTTTGGCGTTATCAACACCATCACCCACCCAGAGAGAGTCCCCGAGCAGCACAATTAAACGCTCAGTCGTCTGAAAGTGCCAAAGACAACGACAACGACAACAAAGCGAAAAGCAAAAGAAAAACTGACAAAACCTCAACGAACTACACAAATCACACAACCAAACATATTTGATACGTAGAATTATGAACGTAGAGAACCAATTGAAGACACCGCTAACGCAGATTCGTAATTTGGTCAAACACGTGAACAAACGAAATTTTAATGAGAGCAGCGAGCAAATAAAGCAGGTATGTTTTCACATTTAACCTTGTTTCGAATTGTACATAACCAAATAATAATAATAACAACAACAATAATACTCAGCGACAATGAAACCGTTTTTACAAGTGTTGGCAAATTTTGCACAATATCAGTGTTAGGACACACACTTAAGGGCTGCCAACTTAATCGGCACTGTTTCGATTGTATGAATAGCGCCATTTCGCTCGCACATGCATTTTTGCCGACGCCATTACAGTTTGTGTAAAAAGCAGAAAATTTCTCTGCGTTGCGCGAGTTTCTTGTACAATAAAATTGCCTTTTTTGTGAAGTTGAAAGCTATTTAGAATGTATAAAACTGTATTAAGTGTTAACTATAAACAATGCACGCCGCCTATGCGTGCGACATAGTGAAAAAACTCAAGTGAAATTGTGCAAAAAAGCCAAGTACAAACTTTTCTGGCCAGCTGCGCTGCCGCCAGCCCTTCCAAGTTCAGTGTACGAACTTGTCTAAATTACTTTATTGAGTGCGCATTTTGCGAAAAAAGAAAAAAGCATAAATATATGCAATTGGAGTTTGGGTAAGGACGTGCTTATAGTTAAGTAAAATAAGTTTCAAAAATGTGGTGTTTCCATCATCCTTAGGTACATATTTATTGAACCTTTCCCTTTACCCCGACTTCTTCTTGGATTTTGTGCAGGCCTATAATTCCCAAGTACTTTGTATGCCTTTTTTTTCAACACTTTGCATTTTTGTTTTTGTGGAGCAGCAGCTGCGCGGCCACAGCTGTTGTTGTCTCACTTCTGCGTACACTTGGTTTCACTCACACAATACAGAGAGCACTTGTGTGTGAACGTTTGTCAGTATTGTAAGGAATTTTGTATTTAGTAGTTTAATAGAAGTGTAAAGTTAGCTACGCCTAATATTTCTGTTTATGACTTGTCAAAATTTCAAAGTGTGCAATGAAAATCGAAGAAAAAGAATATATTAAATAATTGCATCAATTAATTATTGTAATTGCTGTAATTGCTCCATGTGTTGTTATCGATCTCTAACTTCTGTTGCCCGGGCACGGCAACATGTTCAGGTAATCGATTTATCGACTCATTAAACTAATCTAAGAATTTTCAATTCTCTTCTCTCAATAGTTTATTCAAGACTACGGCCTCGATGCGGATCGTAGCTGTCTCCGCTATCTGTTTACGGTATTGAACTTGCAGGATTTGTCTCCAAACGTTGCCTCCCAGCTGCAGGCAAAGCTGCTTGGAGCCCATTTGCAGCGACAATTGCAGAGCTCATCGTTTGTGACCAATATTTGCATTGCCTTTGATCAGCACTTTGCCAAACAAAAGGTAACTACCCTTTAAACCCTTTAACTATTAATATAATTTCATTGGAATTCTTTTATTAGCAGAGTCTGAAGCCGTTTGCTCTTGCCGAGCTCATTGGACAGGTTGCCAAGCTAACCGGCATTAACAAACTCTGCGAGTGCATATTTGCGCTAGCGGTAACCCATAGTTCTCATCCCGAACTACGACAGTCGGCACGGGATAGCCTTCGTCATTCATTGCCTGATCTGCTTGACTCCTACTTGGGTCAGAACGCTGCTGCCAGTGGATTGCATGAGATCTCATTTGATCTGTTGCAGTATTTACTTTGCTGTCTCCACGAATACGTATCGCCGCAGTTAGAGGCACAGTTTCTAAACAAATTGCGCGAGGAGTTTCCCCGCGAAGCGGTGCCGTTGGTCCTAGCCCCACTGTTATACCGCAGCGCAACGACGACGCCAACAACGACGACATCAACTCCTGCGTCCAGCTCCAAGTCGCACGAAACTGATGCTGAGGAGGAAACAACGACCTCGAACACGACGAATAACAGCAATTGGAGCGGCTCCAATGCAGATAATCTGAATGAAGTTGGCATTGAGGATATCTATGACCATTTATGCGAGATAATATTTACAAAACAGGTAAATTCAACTATTTCGTAGCATTTTATACAACTACTTGACTAATTACTCTTTGTTTAGGGCAAAAATAATATTATGGACACATCTTGGATTAATTTAATCCTTGAAATCGGTTATGAATTTACATCGAGCGTTGAAGAGTGCAAAAATCATTTGTGTTGTGGCGGCGCATCCCGCGAAATCCAGCCTAAAGATGTGTCCAAAATCATTGGACTCATGTGCCGGCGTCACTCATCGCTACTCGATTGCAATGTAAATCTACCGACACCAGCCAACTTTTGGCCTGGCCAAGCTGGCAATAGTTCCGCAACTGCATCCCAACAGTCTGGCCAGCAAAATTCCAATAACAACAACGATGGCAGCAGCGAATCCGGCAGCTCAGCCAGCGATCAGAAGAAGGACAAAAAGGAGACGACCGATGCCACACAAACATGGAAGCCCGATGTATTCGTGCAGGCCCTCAAGGAGCTGGTGCCGCAGCTCAACTGGAAGGACGTCTGCATGGGTAAGTGGGGGGATTACGACGATTAGGCTTAAGACAAGTCTAGAAACGGTAGAGAAGCTTGAACTGGCGGGAACAAAGCTAAAACGACATCTCTACTCTACTCTAAATAACTCAAAAACATCTGGTCAGCAGTTAAAGCATATCTTGGATATTAATGTCATTATTCGGCTTAAATTCTCTATAAACACTTTGTTTATGTCATCGGTTACTTTAGTGTTTAGTATTAATAGTTGTTTAGTTTTGAAAAGCCTCTATACATTTCTAATTTAGTTGAACTTTCGTACACGTTTAAGAACACGCGGACACATGCGAGGATAGTATTTGATAAATTATCTACAGTATTTTCTTTTTAATTCGATTAGCTCGTATACTCTATAGATCTTCCTTTATATATCTGTATCTATAGTATTTCTGTACAAAATTATTTGCTTATAGAATTGGATCATCCGGAGTTTGTACTAAAAGATCGCATCGGTTTGGATTTGTTGTTGACCATTTTAAGATTGGCCACACAATCTAATCTGTTCCCCCAACCGGAATGCATTTATCGCCATTGGGCGAACACCGAAGGCCAGTTATCGCTAGTGACAATTATGTTGAAGAATCCCGATTTGTTCTCCTTTGCCGACTATGTCTTCAGTCAACCGACATTGGATGTTTTAAAGACGCCACCCGATGCGGACAATAAGGAGATTGCAGCCTGGAAATCGTTACATTTGGTGGAAGTATTACTCTCCATTGCGGACAAAGGTTACTATAGTCAGGTGCACGAATTGTTCAAATTTCCGGCACAGAATTGCCCGGACGTGCTCTTTCTGTCTTTGTTACAAATAAATCCGCCGTTGACACCACTGCGACAGGATCTATTCAATCAATTGATACCCACGTTCCTGGGCAATCATCCCAATTCGAATGTGATCCTTGCCAGTGCATGGAGCTCCACCAATTTCCAGCTAAGACCGAACATTATGAATGCCATGTCCGAGTGGTATTTGCGAGGCAGTGAATTTGATCAAGTGAAACTGTCGCGTATTTTGGACTTGGCTCAGGACTTGAAGGCCCTGTCCTCATTGCTCAATGCACGCTCCTTTTTGTTCATAATCGATCTGGCTTGCTTGGCATCGCGACGGGAGTACTTAAAGGTAAATATAAAGTACTGCTACTTAACTACCAACAAAATACCGCAAAATATCATACTATATTGTTTTATTTCCCAAAAATACTAAACGTTTGGTTTTTCTTTCTGCAGCTGGAGAAATGGTTGAGTGACAAGATCAGGGAACACGGCGAACCCTTCATCCAGGCCATGATCAAAGTGCTGCAGCGTCGCTGTCCCCAGGTGACCAATGCGAAGCTACCTGAGGATCAGCTGCCTCCGAAACAGGCCCAACTGTTGCCCGAAACGGTCACCACAATGATCACTTGCCTGCAGGCGTGCATCAACAGTTGCATGCAACCGGAAATAGCCGAAATGATAATGCAAATGGTGGCCAACGTGGCCATTATGGCCAACAAGGCACGTGCCGCCCAGCAGCAACAACAGCAGCAGCAGCAACAACAAGCTGGCGGCCCACAAGGACTTGTACCCCCACAAGCGAGCATTATGCGTGGCCATCGTGGCATGGATCTGCCAGGTGGTGGCATCGTGCCCCCACCGCCGCAGCCACAACAGCCCTTCTCGGGCAACCTGAATGCACAGCAAATGTTTGGACCCGGCGGCATGGATCCACTGACCAACATGTCCAACAATCTGGCTGGTCTCAATCTAGGCGGCCCAAATGGTGCCTTCAATTTTGGCAACATGCTGAGTGAGTATTTTTTAGTAGATTAAACTGCTTTTCTCCTAACAAAACTGCAAAAAGACAATTGCCTCTAAAGCTCAAATTTAAGCAGGATTTTGTTGTATACAGGAGTTATCTAATCTATATCTTAAATGTAGATTTTCTATTAAACCTAAAACTTGACTGTTCGATCAGTACTCTACCTGTCTCCGATGATCAGTCAGTCTAATTAATTGGATATAAAACGAAATCTCTTCAGAAAGTATTAAGAAACCACCTTCCGATTATTCCAAATATTACCAATTACTGAATCTTTGTTCCAATTCCCAACTAATTCTAAGCATTTCTTAATCGCACCAAGTTCAACTCTTTATTGGGTTTGTGTGCGTGTTTGTGCATGTTTGTAATTTGAATTTAAATTTATATACTGTATCTTTGTGATTGGCAACAGACAACTTGGTTTCTACTCCAGCATCTCCGTCGCGTCTCATGAATCCCGGCGCTGCCAATCCGTATCCGCCCATTCCCATACAGATCCCAGCACCACCGCCACCAAATGTTGGTAATCTGGGACGTATGCTGCCATCAGGACCCCAACAACCAGCCCCAGCTGCGCCTAATCCCAATAATTCGGTAATGGCTGACCTACAGATGCCCGTCTCCAAGGAGGTGGAGGATGAGGCGAATTCATACTTCCAACGCATCTACAATCATCAGCCGAATCCAACATTGTCCATTGATGAAGTACTGGACATACTGCAACGCTTCAAGGAGTCTAGTAATCGACGGGAACAGGAGGTCTTCCTCTGCATGCTGCGTAATCTGTTCGAGGAGTATCGCTTCTTTGCCCACTATCCCGAAAAGGAGCTTCAAATAACAGCACAACTCTTTGGCGGCATCATTGATCGGAATCTGGTACCCACTTTTGTGGCCCTGGGTCTCTCACTGCGCTGTGTACTCGATGCGCTGCGCAAACCCGAAGGCTCCAAGCTCTATTACTTTGGTGTGACGGCCCTGGACCGGTTCAAGACACGTCTCCACACCTACAACAAGTATTGCGAACACATACGCTCAATTCCGCACTTCACGGACTTCCCACAACACCTGATCCAGTACGTGGAGTACGGCATGCATGGCCAGGAGCCGCCACAGCAGAAGCTCATTGGTCTGAGCAATACTATACCATCGGCAATAGCGCAGGGCGGTGGTGCTGGCGCAGCTGAACCTTTGTACAGAGCCAATTCCATGCCAGGTAAGAAGATTCTCATAGTAGAGATGTGTCCTAATCAGGGATTAATGGTTCCTCTCCCTTTCAGGTAACATGCCCGCTGCCTCGAATTTGCAGAAGCCACCGGTGGCTGTATCGCACGCCACGCGCATGAAATCCATTGCGAATGCCACCAATATCGACACACTGCTGGTTGCCAATCAGGAGGAGAAGGTAACGGCGCCACCGGAGCCAGTGCAGGACAAGACCGCATTCATTTTCAACAATCTCAGTCAGTTGAATATACCCCAGAAATGCGAGGAGATCAAGGAGATCATGACCAAAGAGTACTGGCCCTGGTTGGCCCAGTACTTGGTGTTGAAACGTGCCTCCATGGAGTTCAATTTCCACACGCTCTACTACAACTTCCTGGACGCGCTCAAGAACAACGAAATCAATCGTTTTGTGACCAAGGAAACGCTGCGAAATATCAAAGTTTTGCTGCGTTCGGACAAGGGTGTGATTAACTTCTCGGATCGGAGTCTTTTAAAGAATCTTGGCCATTGGCTGGGCATGATGACATTGGGACGCAATCGTCCAATTTTACAGCTTGATTTGGATTTGAAATCCTTGCTAGCGGAGGCCTATCACAAGGGGCAACAGGAGCTGTTGTTCGTGGTGCCGTTTGTGGCCAAAATACTGGAATCTTCGGCCAAGTCGCGCATCTTCAAATCCCCCAATCCCTGGACCATGGGCATTATGTATGTGCTCGGTGAACTGCATCAGGAACCGGATCTCAAATTGAATTTGAAATTTGAAATTGAAGTTTTATGCAAGACGTTGAACTTGGAACTGGACAAACTCAAGCCGGTGATCTATTTGAAGGATCCCACGCGTGCGCTGCTCATCGAGCAGCAGATGTCCCAGCCCAAGCCAAAGGCAGTGGAGCCGTCGCCACAACAGCAGCAGCAGCAACAACAGCAGCAGCAACAACAACAGCAGCAACAGGCGGCGCCTTCGGTGCCCACCTCCGTGGAGGATGCTCAGTCAATGATGATGAACAATTCGAATGCTGCTGGCTCAGCTGGCGCTGTGGCCTCACCCAATCTGCCGACAGATCCTAGCCAGGTGGTGCTGCCACCACCAGAGCCACGTTACTCCTACGTGGAGGTGAACGTAACCAATTTCCAGCTGATAGCCCAGCAGTTGGTACTGCCAGCGAATATACCGTTTCTACACGCCAATCCCGGCATCAAGCACATCGTGGTGAATGCCATCGAACGCACAATTACAGATTGGCTGCAGCCAGTGGTGGATAGAAGCATTAGAATCGCTTGTGCCACCACCGAGCAGATCATACGCAAGGACTTCGCTCTGGATGCGGATGAGAATCGCATGCGCACAGCTGCCCATCAGATGGTCAGGAATCTGGCCGCTGGCATGGCCATGATCACCGGCAAGGATGAGATCGCACGTGCTATAAGCCAGAATCTGCACAAAGCATTCATGTCGGCGCTGTCGGGTGTGCCCAGCATGTCCGACATTCAGGCCGCCTCTGTGCAATTGGCCAATGAGAATGTGGAGCTCGTCTGTGCATTCATCCAAAAGACGTCGGCGGAGAAATCCGCTCTGGAAATCGATCGACGTCTCTCCACAGACTTTGAGACCAGGAAAATTGCCCGCGAGGAGGGCAGCCGCTTTGTGGACGCACAGATCTTGAGCTATCAGCAGGAACGTCTGCCAGAGCCAGTGCGTCTCAAGGTGGGCCCAGCACCGCCCACACTGTATGCCGTCTATTCGGAGTTTGCACGCAGCATTCCCGGATTCCAGCAGATGAGCGATCGGGACATTGCAATGTTTGTGCCAAAGCCACAGGACTTGCAGCCACCGAATGTGTTTGCCAACGATGAGAGCAGCATGGTCTATGCCGAGGTGGCCAACAAAATGGAGGCATTCATGAACACAGCCATCAATGTACCCACACTGCAGCTGCAGGCCAGTAAAATGCACATGCTACTCACCGCCCTTATGGCCACACGTCGTCTACGGGATCAGGAGTCCGCATTTAATCTGCTCACGCGTGCCGTTGAGGGCCTAACCGAGGGCTTGATCAATGTCCAGGATCATCTGGAGCAAATGAAACTCTACCGTGACATTCACTTGCGAATTCTAAGTCTGCTGCACAACAGCTTTGGAGCACCCAACACGGAGCGTGCGGTGACCAAGTGCTTCTTCGACATACGTGAGGAGGTGCGCTACAATGTGGAGGCCGCACGTGCCCTGATTACTTCCCACTTTGTTAATCTCAATCAGTTTGATGGCATGCTGAGGGATTGCATGGAGAATGGCAACAACTACGTGGCCATTTCCTTTGGCATTGCGCTGCTCGAACGTCTCATTCTGGAGGATCGAGCCATTAACATTGTGTCCGACAATGAGTTCATGGCCACCGTGGAGCTTCTGGGACGCCTTACCCAGCATCGTCATCGCTATCCCGAGTGCATTGTGAATGCTATTGAGACCTTGTGGTCTGGTAATCTCAATGCCAGCGACTATGGACCATTCAATCCCGGCGAGCGCTATCTCGCAGGCACATCGCACTACATACACTCCGGCATGCATCACGTTAGGGTGAGTACTACAAGAGGTTCCAAGGCTTCCATATTCAAACTTTCCATCCCTTTACAGTCATGCGACACCGATGATCCACCTGGTCTGCAGGAGAAGACCGAGTTCCTGCTGAAGGACTGGGTAGCGCTCTACACACAGCAGAATCAGCAGACGACACGGGATGCCCGCCACTTCGGGGCCTTCGTGCAGAAGATGAACACCTACGGCATACTGAAGACAGATGATTTGATCACCAGATTCTTCCGACAGGCAACGCACATCTGCACGGATGTGGTCTACCGCATGTTTGCGGAGCCCAGCCTGCCCATTAACCAGGCCAAGAACAAGATATTCCAATGGATTGATGCCTTTGTGCATTTGATTGCGATGCTGGTGCGTCACTCCGGCGAAGCGGGTAATCCCACGACCAAGATCAATCTGCTCAACAAAGTGCTGGGCATTGTGCTGGGCACACTACTCAAGGATCACGAGATGCGTGGCGTTGGGTTCCAGCAGGTGGGCTACCATCGTTTCTTCATGATGTTGTTCATGGAACTGTGCTCCGCCGATGTCAACCTGGAGTCCCTGATGCACAGCATCGTGTCGGCCTTTGCCTACACCTATCATCTGCTTAATCCGAGCGTTGCTCCTGGTTTTTGCTTTGCCTGGCTGGAATTGATCTCGCATCGCGTCTTCCTGGGTCGCATTCTAGTGCAGATACCCGGCCAAAAGGGTTGGCCACTGTATGCCCAACTCCTGCAGGATCTGTTCAAGTATTTGGCGCCATTCTTGCGCAACACAGAGCTGGGCAAACCGGTGCAGTTGCTCTACAAGGGCACACTCCGTGTGCTGCTGGTACTGCTGCACGATTTCCCCGAATTCCTGTGTGACTATCACTTTGGCTTCTGCGATACCATACCACCCAACTGTGTCCAGATGCGCAATATTATTCTGTCGGCATTCCCTAGGAATATGCGTCTGCCCGATCCCTTTACACCCAACCTGAAGGTGGACATGTTGTCCGACAGCAGCAATGCCCCCAAGGTCTGCAGCAGTTACATCATGAACATTCAGCCTCCGAACTTCAAGAAGGATCTGGACTCGTATCTGAAGGCACGTGCTCCTGTTACATTCCTCTCGGAGCTGAGGGGTCATCTGCAGGTCACCAGCGAGCCGGGCACGCGCTACAACATGACGCTGATGAATGCGCTGGTCATGTATGTGGGCACCCAGGCGATTGCTCTGATCAGGTGAGTCTACCATTGGTATACTCCGCTGTTTCCTCATATTAATCCCTCTTTCTCCCTTTAGGAACAAAAACTTTGTGCCGAACACTTCGAACATTGCGCACAGTGCTCACATGGACATTTTCCAGAATCTGGCCGTGGATCTGGACACCGAGGGACGCTACTTGTTCCTGAATGCGATTGCCAATCAGTTGCGTTATCCGAACAGTCACACGCACTACTTTAGCTGTGCTGTGCTTCACCTCTTCGCCGAGGCCAATTCGGAGGCTATTCAAGAGCAGATCACACGTGTGCTCCTAGAGCGTTTGATTGTCAATCGGCCGCATCCTTGGGGACTCTTGATCACATTCATTGAGCTCATCAAGAATCCAATTTACAAGTTCTGGGATCATGATTTCGTGCATTGCGCGCCCGAAATTACCAAGTAAGTTAGCAAAAGCTTAAACGGGAGGGGAAAGTAATTAATTAACTTTAAGTTTAATTCAGGAAGTTACTTACATAAACATTTAAATTAGTGATACACGTATATATCTATTTTTGTTGGTAGAGTTTTAATTTAATCGACTTTTAAAAACTGTATTCAAAACCATTTTTGTCACTGGCTCAAATGTTCCAAGTAGCACACACACACCCCACCACACACACTACGGCACAACCTACAGTAAATCACGATGCGTGGTCCCTTTATGATTTGCCATTTTGTTTTCGTTCTCGTTTTCAGATATTTTGGTGAATGTCTGATTGTATTTAATCGATTTGAGCCATTGAACAGCATTCAGTGTGCAGCGTAGCAAGAGTTAAGCAATAGGATAACGATTACGATAACGATAATTTGCATGTAAAAAACGCGTGAAAAAATTAATACTTAATTTGAATTCCAATTATACTAAAATTTTCGAACCATATCTATATATATGTATATAAGAAAAAATATTGTAAGTGAATTCAAATTGACTCGATTCCGTTTAATCGATTTTCTAACCTAACTTTTTCTATTTTTTCGCCTTTCTTCCTTTGACTTTTTGCAGATTATTCGAATCGGTGGCAAGATCGTGTTTGGCCAAATCGAATGTTAGCCAGCAGCTGAATATGGCCGTCGATGGCGGTAACGAGAATCAGGAAGTTGTTAGCATAAACTGAGTGGAAGTTCGACATGCATAAACATGTTTGTGCCCGCCAGGAAAACAGACAGCAGAATTGGAGCAACAACAGCAGCAGAAACAACAACAGCAGCAGCAACAGCAAACAGCAACAACAAAGGCAACCCATAAAATCAATTATATGTACACATATACTAACAAATGTGTTTAGTTTTTAGTAAAATCGTTTAAAGCAAGTAATGAAACAATGAAAAATGAGAAACAATAACAAAAGCAAAAGCAACAAACAAGGCGCAAAAGAGAAACACGAAAGGAAAGGAAGAGGAAAAGGAAAACTGTTAAATACGAGAGAGGAAAAGCAAATTCGAAACTGTATTTAGTAGTAATAATTGAAAAATTGAAGAATGAACAAACAAACAAACAACAAAAAAACACCCACACACACACACACACACTTAAAAATTAAATGAACATAAAATTGAGAACATTTTAAAAATGCCGAATGCAAATGTTAAACAAATTTTAATTGAGTTGTATTATAATTATAAATGAAATTCCTGTATTTACCTGTGGTTTTATACACCTGGGGCGCTGAAGCAGCTACCAACTCGAGCTGTTACCAATCTTAAAGCGCTTAAAAACTAGCGAAATCAAATGAAAAAAACTAAAAAAAAAATTGTAAAATTGTACTCAAAAAAAAAAAGCAAAAAACTTACAAAAAAAGAAGAGAAGAAAAAGCAATGTAAATATGTATGTAGTTGTGGCCTAAATTGTTTATAATAATAACGGCAACTATTATTATAAGCAAAGGCAACGACAACAAGTACATAATATTAATATATATACATATGTAACTAAAATATTCTTATCAGTTTTGTGTATTTAAATATATATATATAAAAACGATATGTGCGAAGCAGATTAAATTAATATCAAGTCAATAATTGAAAAATGTTACATTTTTTAAGTTTTTTAAAACTGTTTCCCAAAAACTATATATATATATTTGAGCTGCTTAATTTTTTACTAAAATTAAATTAAAACTAAAAACTCCTTGTTATTTGCAAGATCGGCAAGATATATATCTATATATATATGTAAACTGCAGCTGCGACTAGAAAGAGATGGAAGAAGAAACGAGTATATTTTTAACCTTAAATTTTTCTATGTTTAGTTTAGGTTTTTTTTAAATGTTATTAGCTCAACTCACTGCAGCAATCAATAAGCCCCACACGAGTAAATGCACTCTACACTCACACACACACATACGCATACGCATACCAACTCACACTTACATCAACTGTATTTATGTACGTCAGCAATTTGAAGTGAATCGAGCGACGATTATAGAAAAAATGTGTACATTGTTGAGAGAGAGAGGAATGAGAGAGGAGAGAAGCAACAGCAGCAGATAAAACACACACACATGCATATGCAACTCATTTAATAGACTAATTGAATTATGCGCAGCAAAGCAACAAAGCAACAACAACTGCTATAGTAAGGGTATTCAAGATCAATGCAAATACTTTTCTACATTGCTAACAATTTCCGATTCTTATGTAAAAACAAAATGAAAACAACAAATCGATGAAACAAAATGAAATCTATATAAATATATAATAATCCATTACAATCGAATTAAGTAACATTATGCATTAAGTGGAATAATATTAAATATATATGTACATGTATAAATGGCAAAATTTTACAAGAACCGTGTTTTAATGATTTCTGGTAGAAAAGCTTTCATTTACTGTGGCAAACAGATACACACATACACATACAGGCTTACATAAGACCATCCCAACGAAAGGCACAGTGCAGAGAAAGGCGTGGGGGGAGGTAGGGAGGGGCATACATTTAGGTTAAGTAAACAGCCAAAAACAATGAAATGTCGATAAACGGATAACGGCGGATAAGGGATAAGCACATGCATAGTACACATGTAGGTGTGTTTGTTTCTATTGTAAATACATTGACACGAATTCAGCAATAATTGAAATGCTGCAGTCATCGCTATCGTTGGCTCTTAATTCACATGAATTTTTGACATAAGGCTGAAAATACTAGTATGTATACACATATGTTTGCCTGGGTGAGTGTGTGTGCGCGCTTGGCAACCAGGCGACCGGGCAGCAAGCAGCAACAACATAGAAAAAATGTGGCACACTTAAATGTGGCGTCGACGTCGCAGTAGCTGCGCAAACTGAGCCCCTGCTCCCTCCCTACACTAACACATGCAAACTTATGTATACACTGCGTATATACACAGCGTATGTACATACATATCCGAAAGATACAAAAAAGCGCGTCCAATTTGAATGTATTTAGAATTGCGCGCGCGCGTGCTTCAACGAGAGGGGGAGAGAGAGCGAGAGCGAGAGCAAAGTTTCGTTAAAAAGCTTCAACTGCGGCAGCAGCAGCGACAGATTCAACCAATACAATAACAGGCGCTGTCACGTGTTCGTGTTCGCTGTTGTATGTATCTAAGTGTGTGTGTGTTTGTTGCGCTGATGTAGTTTCTGTAGCTTGGCAGCGCAGAGCTTTTTGTGGCGCACGTTAAGCTCGCGCTCCCGCTCGCGCTCGCTGACTCAGCGCCATTAGTTTGAACACATTTTGTGTATGCTGCTTTCGGGCTACGCTTTCTTGCTGCTTCGCTTTTTTTTTCTTGCAGCACCTCTTTTTTCTCTTTTCATCTCAGCGTTGTTGTTGTTGTTGTTTGCGCATTGCGCATAATTGTTGTTGCTTGATATTTCTTTACATTTACTTTTTTCTGTCGCCTTTCAAATGTTTATGCAGCGTTGCAGCTACACACACACACATACATATGCATACATTAATACAGTGGACTTCAGCTAGACAGACCTTAAAAGAAACCAAAGAAAATATAAAAACCACAACTGGATTTTTTTCTTTCTCTTTCTATATATTTTTTGCTTCTGACACGCTCTCTACCTGTCTACAGTCTCTCGCTCTCTCGCTTGCGCACTCTTCTAACTCGGTGTGGTACTCATGTTGCTGCTGACCTAGTTTTCTAGGCCTGCACTGGCCAAGTGGGTTTTGGGTTTGGTTTTAACTTGGCTTTCACAACACACAACTTTCTTGTTGCTTCGCACCCTTTTTCCCTTGCCACCACCCATACTGCTTCTTTTTCCACTTTTGGATCCCATTCCGAGTTGCTTTGCATTCCCTTGCCACCCACAAAAGTTTAGAGTCCACACTTGGATTACATTCCACCCACACCACAGAACTCCACTTGTCTCCCTATCCCTCCCCTTCTTCTGTTTGGCTTGCAAATTAAAATATAATCCTGTTAAATTGAAATGCTAACGGAAATTACACAAAACACGAAAGACACGTAGAATCGAAAATAAATTACAAGCTTCCGATTTGCGCTGCTGGAACGTGTCCTCTCTAAAAAAGAAAACAGCAACAAAAACACACATGTATGCCCATACCAACGTATGTGTATATGTACTACTCCAGGCAGTGCTGTCCACCTGCATATAAACAGTTAAGATGCACCTTAAGCAAAGAAGCCTAGAACAAAAATTCATAATCACACTCCAATTGCCATTTTACTTGCTCTGTATACGATACTTTTGCGCTATGCGATAGTTACAAGCCATCGGTATGCAATTATAATCGACACGATCGATTGGTTATCGATTGACGTCAGTTCGCTAGTGTTAAGCAGTGCGGGGATTACAAAGTGCGGTCGGTGTCCTTTCCAGTTGTGAAAATCGTGATAATTGCGAACTTGTGTTCTGTGTCAAAGTGAAAACTAATGAATAGTGATCTTCTGGCAGGTGAGTTGTTAGGTTTAAGCGCTTAATTAAATTGTGAAACCCATATGTATGTTTTCAACCGTGACTTTACTTGTCCGACAATGGCCAAACGTATACAAGTGTGTGCGTGTGTTGTCAGGCCAGCAGAAGCTATCTAATTGGAATAATAGGCAGTGCAGTGCTGCCACCAGTAGCCCGCATGGCGTCGTCGTTGCTTGCACACCTGTGCGGTCGACAGATTTGCGCAATTACAAGTGCAAGCACATGTGCTGCGGTCGCCAGGCTGCCAACCTGCTGCCTGTGGCTGTGAGCTTCTCCCCCTGCCCCTGAGAGCACCTTCTATTGAGACTAGAGGCTGACGCTGTCAATCCAATTGGGAATTAAATGCAATTGCATTGTGAGAACAGCAACTAGAGCACACACACGTACACATGCATTGGCATACAAACTGACAAACGTTTACATATATGTATGTATGTATGTGTGTGCGTCACTCTTTTTCTTGCACTCAAGCTGCGCTTTACTTTTGATTTTGTGTAACGGTTGTTTGGCGTCTGCAAAGAGAGCGATTGTTCAACGATTATATTTGTGTTTGTTTGTGTGCATGTTTGTCGCTCTCTTTCTTGCGCTTTACTTTTGATTCTGTGTTACAGTTATTTGGTGGCTGCAGAGCAGTTGACCATTTTTGTTTGTTGTTTGTAGGAATTTGTGCTGTAGATAAGGATAATTGAGTTATCAATCACTTGCATTGATTGATTTAGTTCAAGAACTGCAGTTTTTAATTTTTAATTGCATTTCGATTGCCAGGAAATTGCGCTTTTGATGCTGCCAAATTGGCAATCAATTAAAAGCACCGAAAACGGCTAAAACATAAAACTTGCCGATTTTGTAAAGCTTTTTTTAGGCACTTTATTTTTAATTGCATAAAAAGAATACTTGAAACTACGCGTTGGCATAGGGGCCAATACCTGCAGCTCTGGCCATCATAGCGGGTATAATACTCTGCTCATAGTTGCCACTGAAATACTGGGCATAGGGACCCGAGGCAAAGACAGCGACATCGTCGCCTCCATGAGACTCAGAGGCGAGTGGCACCATCGCAGGACTCACGTACAGTGGATGCTGTGTCTCCTTCATGCTGATTTCCTTGCGACCCTCCTTCTCGCTAAAGGCGGCATAGTAGCCAGGTCCATTGGCGTAGGAGAGTATGTTGAAGGGCTTGTGATCATCGCCCAGGGAGTCGGAAAGACCAGTTATGTCCAGTTTGCGATCCTGAAAGATAAGAGAAAAATTAGAAGGAGAATTAGAGTGGAGTTTGACAGAAACTAGAAAAATCCTTTACTACCCTCTCGGTAGGTTACCTACCGGATAACCGTTGATGCTGAACACGTGCGAGTGATCCGAAGTGACTACAATCAGCGTGTCCTCCTCGGAGGTCATTTCCCTGGCCTTCTTTATGGCCCTGGCAAACTCAGCGGTGTCCTCGAGTGATCTCCTCGCGTAATTCGAGTGATGGGCCATGTCGATGCGAGCACCCTCAACAAACAGGAAGTAGCCATTGTCATTCCGGCGCAGCACACGCACCGCTGCCTCAGTCAGTTCGGTAAGCGATGGATCGGCCAGAGGGCTTAGGGAGGGACTGCGCACCCGGTCGCCATCGTAGGGCAAGTGTCCGGGGGAGAAAAGACCCAGCAGGTAATCGGTATTATCTAAGTCCGTTT
Source organism: Drosophila dunni (assembly GCA_018152125.1). Taxonomy (NCBI): domain Eukaryota; kingdom Metazoa; phylum Arthropoda; class Insecta; order Diptera; family Drosophilidae; genus Drosophila; species Drosophila dunni. The sequence goes on along the minus strand of JAECXC010000339.1, from coordinate 21,025,155 downwards.
CGAGCAGACCCTTTCGATTCCACACGTAGCGAGCGGAGACATTTCTCAGCTGTTTTTCCTGCAGCCAATCCTTGATGAGATGACGTCCATCCTGGCGATAGCCCATGCGACCAATCTCGTCCCTCACTGTCTCATTATGGAAATTCTGCCTGCCACCGCCTAGAATGACCTTCAGATTCTTGCCCACCTCCCACTCGACCAGCTGGCGAGCAATGTCGATGGTCTCCGTGGAATCACATCCGCCCTCTGTGACCTCCATGTCGTTCTCCCAATTGCGATCTGTGGTGTGGGCATAAACGCCCGCTGGGGAGGCGTGTGTGACGCGTGCACTTGTCACCAAACCCGCGTCCTTGCCCGCTGCCTGTGCCCACTGTCCGATGCTCATCACATGATTGTCCTCCACATTTCCTGCCTTGCAGTCGTAGCGCTGGGCATTCGCATTCACGCCAATTGTGCCGTAGTTGCCCTTCACTCCGCCAAGGTAAGCCGTGGCTGTGCAGGCGGAGTCCGCCACCTGCCGGTTGACGCAGTAAGTCTTGGACAGACCCGTGAAGGGGAACTGCTCAAAGTAGACCTTCTCCGCGCTGTCGCCGAGCAGATTGCGTGTCGCCGTCACCGTGTGAATGGACATGCCATCGCCCAGGAACAAAATCACATTCTTGGCTTTATTTGTATGCGCCGCTTTCAATTGTTCCAACTTGGCGGCGAGAATCTTTTGGGCAGTCTCTTGCCAGTAGGCTGTCTTGGCCTCCTCCTCGTTCTTCAGGCCCTTTGAGGAGCGTGCTGTGCGCGCATGTTGATGGTCTGTAAATAGAGGTTTATCACGTATGCGATTATTTACTGGACCTACGTTTAAGAGGTGGTCATGTGCTTATCGTCGTATCAGTTTGACGGCTCTATTTTATATGGCCACGATAAGCTCTCTCATCCAAACAATAACTTCCTGAATGCTTTTAAAATCTTTTCAAACAAACAGCAGTGGGAATTTCTATTTATGACATAAGCACGGCAAAAAATTCCCCCGAGAAGGACCCTAGGTAAATAAATTATAGCTCAATACAAGATTTTTGGGGAACACTGCTTGATTGATGCCGATTGAACAACGTTACTCATAAGAATATATCTCCAAGGCTGGAATTTGCGTTGAAAACTGTTGTTTAAGCTTTTTTCAGGCATTTGCTGAATAAATCAATAGGCCTTTTGCTTGATTGACGCTGATTGATCATCGTTTATTTATGAAATTATAACTCCAAGGCTAAAAAATGTATGTTAGAGTGTGTTTTCTGGTATTTCCTTAGTTTTTGCTACAACAAACATTATTTTCTTACGGTCGCTGCTTGATTGACCAGCTGATTAAAATTGCTACACTCTCGATAATCGTGTGCTGACAGCTTGATTGACTGAGTGACTGATAATTACGATAATCGACTTAATATTTTGAAGAGCACTTAAAAAATTCCACTTTTCATAGGCTTACAGTCGCACTTACACGTGTGCTAACTACATGATTGACTGATTGATAGACAGCAAAAGTATTTAGCTTCAAACCTTCAGTTTTGAATGGATTTTAAAATACTGCCAAAGGATTTTCCAGCCAATTCGACTGCCTTTTGGTGGAAAACTACAGTGATTTACCCACCTCTATGTGCGCTGACCAAAACGACGAGCAGGAGAAGAGCGAAAAGCACTCGAAGATTTGATTTGAATTCCATTTTGAGTTCGAGTCTCGCAGTCTTCGGACTTGTGGCGAGATCAAGTTTCAAAAGTGCACTAAAAGAATATTGGGCGAAATAATTCTTATGGCACGGCGTACGTTGTGGGCAGCTTATCGCTGTGAATGGTCGAATGAAAAATCTAATCAGTAATTCCTGGTAATCAAAAGGCCAAAATCAAATCGCCAAAACGATTTATGACCAAAGCAAATTGAGGTATTAGCAGTTTAGATGAATTCACGTGTCCGAGAGGCAGACAAGGGGCTTAAAATGGATGTAAATAAGCATGTTCAGCATGCAAAGACGTAGAGTGGAGCAAACACGACCAAAAAATACCTTGTATGGGTATACTTGAGTTACTTGCGGTTAAGCTGGAGTAGAGGAAGACATATGTCCCCTACTGCCCACAACAAACTAGTTATACTCTCGCCACGGGGTGTACCAAACACTCGTTACGTATACGCCCCAGCGTCCAGCAAAGAGAAAACCGAAAACTGCAAAAGTGCCTGGCATTTTCTTATGACAGAAGCCTGCAGGCGCTTTTAATCAGCCAGCTTCTTTGTGAGACGGTTGTTGTTTCTGTGCTCGTTACAGAAGGCTTTTGAGGTCAGTACCACTCTCAAGTTGTTGCTGTTTGCTGTGTATCGAAATGAGTTAAGCCAAATATGCAAAAATTTCAACTATGAGCCCGGTAAAACTTTGATTAGCTCACAATAAAGCTGTTAACGGCAAGGAACTCCAGCAAACTGTGGTGCAAACTAGCCAAAAATGAAACTAGCAGCTTTAAAAGTTCATTTAAATGCATATTTATTGAGTTAACTACCTTATACTGGTACAGGGTCTAAACAACAATTTCATGCATTGAACTCGATTAAGAAATTGCTTAAATAACACTGTATGAATTCCACAAATTACTCAAGTTTTTGCTAATTTCCTCGTCGAAATTTCTTTCATGTGCATACAAAAAAGTGCTGCATACTTTTAGGATAAGTGCTAAGTGACAGACAGTTTGAAAAGTATTCGTTTCATCGTAACTTTGGCGCCAGTTAAATAAGTTTTTGCTTGACTAAAGTATGGTTTTAGCCAGCGCCACAATGGAGCCCGTAAACTTGATGACCTAAACAGAAAAAAGCGGGGAAATGGGGGAAATATACATATATATATGTGGTATGCGGCTTACGGCAGTGAATAGTGGCAGCGAGGGTGGAAAGAAGGGCACTTCCACCACAATGGGTCGCTGGGCGCGCATTATGAACAAATAGACACGTTGTCGCACCTTGCGATCCCACTGATACCAGTAACTAGTGTAGGCCGTTTCGCCCAGTTCCAAGCTCTACAAGGAAATCTTAATTGGACCTCAGAGTTTTTAAAATTTATATTAATTCACGTACCGCAGTGGACATTTCGGTGGCTCCGTAGCAGTACAAATAGAGGCAGGAGCTCACAGTGCTGGCATAGACCACGTAGCGTATGATGTTATAGCCAGAATACTGAGAAATTGGCAAATCAGAGAAAGGTACTTCAGAGTTATCGAGACTATAGATCATACAATATAGTAATTTTAACCTACAGATAAGTATTACCTGGAATTTACGACTCAATTCAGCAGATTTCTTATCTACATTAACATAATTTCCAATTCCTTATCAATGCTCACCAAAAGTATATCGATAACACTGGTGGCTATCACCAGACTGGACGACAGAAACTGGGCAAAAGTGGGCGCGGCCATAATCACCGAGAAACGTTGCACAATGCCAACGATATCGTTATGACGATTGATCACGTCGTGCAGTTCCCGACAACACTGCTCCGATTCCCGTTCAGTAGGAGCTGCAGAAAATATTTTAATGGGTGTGTCAGTAGAACCGTTATTAGGGCTCACCCTGCACTGATCTGAGCACACGTTGTATGTCCAGTTGCAGTGCCTTGAGCAGAAAGGTGACGTAGAGCGTGAAACTGAAGAAAAAACCGTCGGTGGCTACGAAGGCATAAACGGTGACTTGACCGCTCCAAGTAGAGTAGAGGTAAGCTAGTGGGTAGAGGGGTAAGCGGTGGGCAATGGCAGGGAAACTAAGGGGAGAGAAAAAATGGGGGAGAACGATAGAAAAGTAGTGTTGAAAAGTGAGTCTAAGGAACGGCTTGCTGGTCTAAAAGTAGTGCTAAAAGAAGAACTAAAAAAAGTATTGAAGAAGTGCTTAAGTAGCCAAAGGATGTGCTAAAGGTAGTACTAAAGACAATGCTCAATTTACTGCATTCGGAAGGGCATGTCGTATTTGAAGGGCAGGAAGCGACGCGACCACATCTCCCAGAACGAGCGCAGAACAAAGGCAGCCGTGTTGATGGTGCCCAGAGTGAACATGAGCATGCTCAGCAGCGTGGCGATCCTGTAGTAGCTGCGCTTCAGCTTATCCCGCTCCTCCCCACGCTGCTGCTCCGTGAGCTGACGAATGCGACCGATCAGCAGAGCCACCTCGAGGGAAAGTAAAGTTATATAGATACTGGGCTTTAAACAGTCGTGTAGCTCTTGTGTATCTACCTCCTTGCGACTCCACCACATGCAGCCCATCTTGAAGAGCGTCGTTAGACTGCAGGCGAGTGGACAGAAGGCATCCATGGCATCCACAGGATTACTGAAGATATAGAACCATCCAAAACTAAACTCCGCCTGACAGCAGTGGGCCAAGTTGACGAAATTGAAGAACAACCAGGCAGAGGACCAAATCGTCGGCTGCTGCTCAAACCGCAGACCCAAAAGACTGAAAGAGTAGCGAGTGGAAAAGAACAAATCCTTCTGCAGAGGATAGTTCCGACTGAGGAATCGAGGCAACATTTCGATCGAACTAATCACAGAGGATAACCCAGTGGATGTATTTATAGTGCATAAGCGAGCAATTAGACAATTTTCAGTGTCCAATTGAATTACCAGCAATTATAATAACATTGGCGTCTGTTTTGGTTAATAACATGATAGCTGCTTAGCTAATTGGGCTCCGTTTATTATTAAATTACTTAATTACGGGCCAAAGGAGCTGAACGGACCGAAAGGATTGAGCAAGCAGCGCTTAACTGAATTGACCCCAAAGGTTAAAACTCAAACAAAAGATTTGTATGGACTAAGAGATACCTTTTTGGGGGAACTCCCGGGCTTCTTCTGTAGCCCAAATCTTCACTAATTTAAATCAATCTCCTGCTCGTTAAATATTTATATTCCCCTCAAATTCTTTTAACTTCCTCTTTTCCCACAGTCTCAATTGTAGTGCAAGTCATGGCATAAATCTGCAGGTTTTTGAACCCGCAATTCCCCGAAAATCATGCAAAATAGCTATATATCTTTATATAGAATAAAATGTGTAGCATCGCTCCAAGTGTTCGCTTTGTTGTCAGCCAATTAGAATTTTAAATGGATCTGCCACTCGAGCAATCCAATAATGCCCCGATTTTTATAGGTCACTATGTTTTATTGTCCCCCTTTTTAGTGCGCATAAATGAATTCTTAACCTACCTTCTATGCAGATATCTTTACATTTCAATGTGCCAAACCCAAATTTTATACTGGATTTCTTTTGTCAGCAGGCAATGAATTATTTTAATATCTTTTTAAAGTTTTGACACATGTTGAATTCTTAGTTTGATCGTGTCTGAACCTGATTCACCATTTCAATGACGTTTTTCATAAAGTTTTGTAAGTTTTGTCTTACAAAAGGTGACACCCAGCTGGACAGTGGCTGTCATAAGTCAGTGTGCAGCATATGCTGTCATGTAATCACTTTTAATTAACTGGCAAACTTCGCACAGCTTCTTCAGTGCGTCACTCGTCGAACGTGGCGTATACGCAATCAAATGTTGCCACATATTGATTTCGGGGATAGAGAAATTTCATTATTTGACAGCCAGCTGTGACAATGCTATCCATCTAAATAGCACCAGGCACCAATCAGCAATCTCCCAGAACCTAGCACCACATGCACAGCGGTTGGAGTGGCAGTGAAACTGAAACTTGGCTCTTTTATGGCCAATATGCATGCACATGCAGCCAAGGGACTCCTTTGGCTAATATCATCGCAAGGAAATGTGAAAATGGGAGCAGCAGTCGCTGTCCTCAGCAGCGGCAGTCGGTGCAAACAAACAGCGAAGCACTTTTAGCTGTTTTCAAGCTAAATAGAGGGGACTAAGCTAAAGCTTACCCTTTATTTAGCCATAAATTAATAACATCAAGCCTTGATTTAGTTGACAACTCTTCTTACTGCCAACCAAACAGTTTCTACTCACTTTCTAGCCTTTTTACCGCTAGAAATCGCACCTAAGCACAGCGTTGCCCCACAAACTATGACTTTTTATGACAACAAATAAATAAAGGAAACTAACTCACGCACACGCAAGGCAACCACCCAGTAAACCACCCAAACATTGCCCGAATATTTTAGAGTGTTTTTGGTGGCGCCACACCCAGTTAAACCTCCCCAAAAGTCCACACCCCCAACAGCCCCAAAAAGCAGAAATCCACCCTCGGAAGCAACTGGAAACGAGCCTGGAAAATGGCGTTGTGTAACTTTGCTGATGATCCTGCAACAGAAAGTGGCAAGTGGCAAAAAACAAGGTGTGCCAGTGTTTCTTAGACCCTGTACCAAGAGGGTATATCAGTCGTGGTAGCAAGAGAGGGTTGATTTCTGTTCCAAGCTTTTAATATAGTTTTCACTTCACTCCTCTAAATTTGTGCAGGGTATCACACAGTCACGCGTACTCGTTTCCGCACTTTTTTAAACTTTTTTCCCAGCTTTGTTTTCGCAGTAATCGAGTCGCGGAAAAATCTGAAATCAGGTCATGGTGTCATGTGGAAAACTCAGTCGGCAACAAGCAGAAAAATAAACCAGTTTTTCCATTTTTTTATTTTCTTTAGCTTCTTTTTTTTGCTTTTCTTTTCTTCTTTTTGCGCAGAGACATTTGTTAAATGTGTTTGTACTTGTGCCCTACATTGTCGCGGCCCCGGGCAGTGGGAGGCACTCAAGTGGGCAGAGGGAAAGGGAGGGAAGGGGCGGAAAGGGGAGTGGCTTTGTGTAGAGCGGGGAAAACGAGTTTTTCCGACGCTGCACCAATTGGAGGTTGAGTCACGATTTCAACGAGGTTTTTCTTGATTCGAGTTTGAGTGTGTGTGTGCGTGTGTGTGTGTGTGGAAACAGGTTGATTTTCCTGTCTCCCGTTGCCGTTGGCCATTAGCCAAATGGGATTTCACACGCTTCCTTGGCTCACATGGCAGCCAATGCTGTCAACAATCGATTGCAAAAAAGGCTTCAAGTAAACTCCAAAAATAGCTCAAAAGTTGGCCAGATAAATCTAATATAATTTATATATAATCAGTCAAAAAGAGCAAAGGAAAAACGAACCAATCCAAAAATATTTATTTTATTCAAAGTTTCTTAGCTCTTGCGCAAAAAAGGCCACCTTGCCAGCACTGGCAGCACCTGCCACATGTGCCACTTGTTTATCCCCGCCCTTCTCCCCCTCCCTTTCCACCGCTCGATCAATTTACACTAAGTTACCTAAAATTACATTTATTTTTAAGCTCAAATCGGGCTCACATGAATTTATCTGCGTTGTTTCTGACACGAATTCAATATTTTATGGCTTAGATAATGCCAATAGACTGCAAATACTTTGATACAGTTTTAATGGATGGCTTAGTAATACTAGGCAAATTTATATCTGTCTGAATCAAATTTATAACGCTCACAGTCTCGAGTTTAGGACGATCATTGATTGAGTTAGGGGATAATAGAGAACAAAGAGACAGAATGACCTCTCTCCATTTCTTTCTACTCTCCTATCTCTGTATTAATTTCTCACTTTAATATTAAATGTTCATAATATTATAGTATCTAGTATCTTGTATCTATCAGATAATATAATTCAAGTATGCTACCCATATCCGTCCTTGGTTTTCCCACCCCTGACAATTCCATTTTTAGCTAGAATTTAATTGCAGTGCTGGAAAATGCGAACTCGACTCATTCCAATTTTTTTTTTCTTTGTAATTTGCAATGCGGCGTTAATTATAATTAAAACTATTGAGCTAAACAGAAATGTGCATAAATAAATAGCGAATGGCGTGAAGGCATTAAGACACATGCACACAACTAACTAACAGATACAGTAACAGATACAGATACAATCAGCACTCAGATACATGTTGTATAAGATACATTTGCTGTATTAGTTGTGGTTGTCGCTGTCGTTGTCGTTGTACACAGATCAAGCATGACACAATACAATTTGTGCACTGCGGTACTTTATTCTATCCCCCGCCCCTTGCCCCTCGCCCCCTGCTACCCTGTAATGCCCCGCTTTGCGGGTCGTCGCGTCTCGTGTCGTTTCGCATCGACTGACGTGACGTGACAAATTAAATTGTTTTAAATTTTTGTTGAATCGCTTTTCAAATGACTACATGGAGCAAGGCGATTATTTAGCCGTTATACCCTGTAATTATTGAGTGGTTGTGTATGGGTAGTTTGTGCTGGAACTGTACTTTAGCTTTTCTAAACTCTTTCACTCATAACTTAACTAATTTATAACTTTTCTTGGATCTAGGGTGTTTTCTAGTCACTCAAGTCGCTTGATCATCAAAGTAGCGCATTTGTCATGTGTTTTTTTCGGGTTTTCGCCCCAAGATCTGTACAGAAATCGAAGCGGGCCATACATATAGTAACCATATTGAAACCGACCCACAGATCTTGTTGTCATTGCGGTCAATAGTGCACGACATAATTGCTGATTGAATGAGACTGTCAACTGACGTCAGCTCCCAACTGATTAATAGCAATTAGTGAGCCGAGAGAATAGACAGTTAGACAAATAGACAGATAGATGGATAGATCTATCTCAGACCCCGCCCACCTACACAGTCATAATAGAGACTTACAGTGCTCAAAATTCATTTGAGTTAGCTGTTAACACAAAGAGCTAAACTAACAGACAGTGGTAGGAAAAAGTTTTCTAACCAAACAAAAATTAATTTAAATTTTACTGATTTTTCTTACATTCTTTATTTTTTAGTGATTTTCTCATCAAATTTGGGATTAATGTTACAGTTGGTGAGTTATGCTTAACTTTTATTTACTTTATGTACACAATTTTATGGTCTTAAAGCATTTTAATATAATTTTCTATAAAAGTCAAACATTTATGGTACTCAGCTCAAGCCATTCTTTAAGAACTAAACTTATTTTGGTAACTTTTCCAACTCCCAATCGTTTTTTATACACCCTGAAATGTGTGAACTACTTCTGCCTATCAACAAACTTGTGCTACGCACTGTAAGTGTCAGCAAACACGGCAGGCAGGCGAGGACAAGTCACGCCACATCTTTCAGTCGGTTTCTCAGACAATTCACTCTCGCCAAAAAGGAATTAGGTTCCCCCAAAGTTGTTGTAGTTCCTCCTCTGCTTGTTGTTATTGTTGTTGTTGTTGGTGCTCGTGTTGTTGTTGCCTCTGTGGCGCCATAAATCTGCAGTTTTGTGGCAGTCGCATGTCGTTTGGCAATTGGACAAATGGACAAATGAGTTCAAAACTAGCGCAACACTCGCATAAAACATCAACTTTGATGTTATGTGTAGTGGTACACACTGTCGAGCACACACTGTACGACACTGTTCGCGTGACCCACAACGGCAGCATTTTAATTTGTGTAAAATCTTAAATCTAGAACCGCAAATTTCTATTCTGACTTGTTGCCATTGTCACGTAGCCCCCAAAAGTCCATTAACGTGAAACAAGTTGGTACAAGAAACTACAACTGAGTTACTTGAGTAGTTTGGAATACCCAGTGCTGTGGGGTGTAATGGATTTATAAGAAATAGGCCAAGAAAGCATCCTTAAAGTCGAAAAAACACATGTATCTTTGAGATACTTATTCATTTGTTCTTCAGCTTTTCTTAAGTATTTACATAAAAATGTTGTAGTCACTTTGTATCATATAGATCGCATTAAGTATGATTTGAGTCATTACCACGAATGACAAACGTTGATTGAGTGTAATCATGCCAAAAGTCTGTATATCTGTGCTCCGACAACTGAGTTGTAGAATCAGCCAGTCGAGCTGTAAGAAAACTTAGTAGAGGTGAAATTTTTATGACTAAAAGTAAACCAAATTCGCTTACCGATCTATCCACTTTTTTATGCCCAGACCTCGACTGTCTCAAGATAGCTAAGATACTCTCTGGCAGATCGGAAACAGCTTTAGCCAAATGATTGAGCAGAAAAAACTCTGCGAGGGAATACACGGAATATGCAGACACAACAATGATTAGAAACTGCCGTGTGATGAGCAGCAGGTGTTCACGATCGAAGAGCAAACGTATAAAGAAGTAACCATTCAAAATGCCCGTGGAAATCGCAACCAAAAGGTTGCAAAACAAGGGCACACCAAAGAGCTGACAAAACTCGGCGCACAAATCCAGAAAAATTTGAATTTTCCGGAAAAGCTGTAGACTTTCCCTAAGTTTTAACCGCACGACGAACTGAGACTGTATGCCGACTCCAACGCAATAAATTCTCCAGAGTGTGAAGAAGGTCAACAGGCTCATAGTAGCGATCAGATTAAATATAGAAACTCTGCTTAAAATTTGCACAGTTTGAACCGAAAATGTTTTTGGCCAAAGCCAAAAGAGACACAGAATTTGACAGACAAATTGGTAACAGATAAGAAAAACTTTCAAACAGAGGTTTACATAAAGATATCGCCGATCCTTTAAGGGTTCTATATCCAACTCCAGTTTCTGTAGTTTGTTGAAAATGCGGCGAATTCCGGGCTGTAAGAACTGCGTACAGTAGAGCGTCGATAAAGCAGCCGTCGCGTGCACTACTCCATCCAGGAGTATAGCAAATTTCAGACAATTTGAGCTCATGCGGGAGACATACTTTGGATTGTCCTGTGTCAAGTAGAGGAACATCGAGGGCACACAAAAGAACATCAGCAGACTATATAGCACACTATAAGTCTGCATAAATCGGGAAGTTGTGAGCTTCCCTGTTGCGGATTTGGGATAAAATCTGATGAGTCCATGCAGCGCGAGGAACCAGGCGATAAACAGTTTAACTTGCTGCATTTTAGCTACAACTGATTAAATTGGGTAATGCTCTAAAATCGACTTCCTAGTGCAATTAGTTTAATGGCTTCCTTTGAAGTGTCAAGTTTCTGTTTCATTCGGTCAAAACTGTCATCAGTTAAGCAGTGTAAACTTAAGTGACAGTAGCTGAAAGTAGTTTATATCTTATGCTTTAAACTGACTGTTAAACGGTTGGGGTTAATCCTTTCAACACATCTAATTTAGTAGCTATAACTGTAGGATCCTTCTGAGGTGTTCTCTTCAGCTCTTTCTTCCACTCCTCTTCCACCCACCTCTTCCCCCTCTGTTCTTTGTTGCCTTCCCTACTTTTTCCCCTCTTAGTTGTCTCTTTTCGTGCCCACTTTCGTCACTAGCTGATAATAATGCCGCTGAGGTTCGGAATTTCTTTCCTCTGCTCAATTAAAGTTTACAACTATTGCGAGTGGTCTATTTGTATCACAAAAAAAGAAAAGTTTATTAAGTAGTATTGTTTATTTTGGGAATTTCGGAACTTAAGTGGATATTACGAGTTATCGATGGCGATAAAGTGACATTGTATTGTGCAACATGTTTGTACAATGCTCAAATAATTAATAAAAGTGTAAGAAAAGCTGTTGATAAAATTAAAGTAATTAAAAAAGGCTACCACTGACTCAAAAAGACCCTGTAGCTAAAGGTTTTGAGTAAATTATGCAAGGTATAATGGCATTTTGCAGGATTACAATTTGATTTTTGCATAACTTTTGAGTAAGTCATGCCATTTTAATGAATCTTTTAGGTTACAAGCGAATCGAAGAATGCTTTTTTCAGCATACCCTCTATGCACTTGTAGACAGGGTCTACCCACAACGCGTGTGGTGTTTAGCGGCTTTCTGAAGTATCGCAACTTATCAGTTTTTGTCTTTTCGCCATAAAAAGGCAACTGAAAATTCGCCAAGAATCAGAATCGTTAAAGGTTTAAACATAAAATGGCTAAATCGTTGAGTTCCCTGACTTTGTTGGGTTTGGTGCTCTGCAGTGTGCTCCTAGTCGGTGTCTATGGGGGCAACGACTACGACTGGGGCGCAGTGGGACCCAATGACTATCAGCTGGCCAAGGAAACCGTCTCGAAGGCCTTCTTCCTGGGCATTGTGCAGCACAAGAAATACGTTTTCAAGCAAAAAGTCGGTTCGACAACACTCAAGACTTTTTCATATAGTTTTACATCTCCTTTTTCATCTTCAGGATAACCTGAATGCCCTGACCATCACGGCCATTAAGATCACCGACAAGAAGAAGAACAATGGCGCCACGGCCGTGCTTGTGGCCGGCGGACCGGGCTCCAAGGGCGCTACCATTGAGTTTACCTCAGAGCGCGGTTATGGCATCAAGGATCAGGTCGAGATCTGGGGACGTTAAAGCAAAGTAATCCTTAAAGTATGCTCGACAAATGAATAAATCTTGAAACTGCAGAAAATGGGATTCCTTAAACTCGTTTAGATCAAACCCCTATATAATATAGCTTTCATAGACCAAATCGATCGGAAATTTACGATTTGCATGGAAAAGTGTACTCTACAACGCTTACAGGGTCTTTTACAGCCAGCTTGCTTAACTGTAGCTCTTCAAACTAGTTTCAACTACAAACTAATTGAATTCTTCTGCTCCGATTCTTCACCAATCTTAAAGTTATAGCTTTTTTTGAGTTAAACATTTAATTCAAAGCTTATTCACTTGAATGGAATCTACATTCATAAAAAAGCTAAAAGACAAAGCCCAAAAAGAGTCCGTTACTTTAGTATAACTGGTTGGGAGAATCTACACAGTTCTACAGGCACTTAATCCCATTTATCATAGTCTAGACGCTGTAGATACAACGTATCTAAATACACATTTGATTCTCCAGTCGAGCAACAAAATCTACCAAGCTCAAACCTTACACACACCAACACACACACGCACACCCAAGTGGTTGCTTCAAGGCCAACTTCTTATTAAATGCCAAAATGTGAGCGTTTGTATTGAGAATAGAAACTACAAAGCTGCAAAGCTACAAAGCTACAGCTAGCGAGATACAAGATACACTGCAAAAGGCTTGCCTATAATTACAGATCGCAAAAGTTACTTGAGTTTTTCAGTGAACAGAAGGGTATACCCGAAGCTTTGATACCCTGCATCTCAAGTTAGCTGAACAACCGCCAAAAATAGCTATAATTCTAGCTATTTTAGTCGAGAATCAGCTCTCGAACTGCTCGCAGGGCCTTCAGAGCTTGGACTTGCTCTGTGCTTGATGTATGTGGCTTTTAAGTGTGGGCGTGGCTCGCCATGGTTCATTGGAACGCTTCCAAAAGATTCGTCAGATACAAAAATGGCGTCATCTGTTAGAATGTGGATTTGGAGTCGCATTGCGGTTTGCTAATGAGCCACAGTCTCGACAAACAAAACTCGTACACCAGTGCTGCCAACGCAGCCTTTTAGCCATCAAAAAGCTAGCTATTTTTGAACTTCCCACCAGAAACAGCTATATAGTTGGCAGTACTGATTTAGGTATTTTTACTTGTCTGTCTCGAGTTTTTATTATTTTTGTACGTCTAACTCAAGTCGTTGAGCTCCAAGGTCAACTTCTCTATAGTTTGAGGCCCCCACAGAGCGAGAGACCCAGTAACTGTTAACAGTTCCAAGTCTTGATCTGAGTCTCAGTCTCAGGGTCTGAGACTTTGTTGCAAAACTCCATGTTTGAATGCAAAATACAAAACACAACAATATCTATTAATTATACATGAGTGAAGTCTATGGTAATAGTTGAACACGTATACGTGATTTCATGGCAACTTTAGCGCTATCCCGCTCTCGATATACTTCTCTCTGTCGCTCGCTCAAATGCAAACTTGGCTAATAACTAAACGTCAATGAGTCGTACTTGAAAAAAAAAATGTTTAAACATGTTTTTCCAGCTGCAAGCAATTAAAGACTTTAGCCAGTTTTTTATACTTAGCTGTTTTTACAGGAATTCAATTGGAAAATATAGAAAAATTTTAGTTTTAGGATCAAACACAAATTTTCCATAAATTCTGCCTTCCATCTCTTTACATTTCGCCTGCGCGCTGATCAGTGTGTGAGTCACTTAATCACGGCTACTAAAATTATACACATTTTCCGCATAAGCTGAACAAGAAAATTGCATCATCAACAATAATATAAATATTTACAACGAGAACAATAAAAACTTATGCAATTTGTTAGTCATTTTAAGTGATGGGAAAAAAACGGACACGGAGATAATTTTGACGTGTGCACAGCCCATGAGAATGTAATTGGGCAGTGCATACAGTGTGTCAAGTAATTATTCCCACAAAGCAATAACAGAACATTTACATATATACATAGAGAACTCATTCTTTATTATTAAATTTTATTAAACTATAATTTAAAAATATAATAGTTTTTTCTGTGTCAAAACAATTACTTGACCCACTGTGTGTGGCTCTCTTTGTCTCTCTTGGGCACATGATCTCGCTTCTCGTTCGATCCACTCATACACAAACACGCACATATGCCAAGCACCCCAAAAATTGCCTAGCCACACACTTACACAGCCTAGACTCTCACCTGTCTGGCTACGTGTTTGTGTGTGTGTGTGAACATCATAGCGAACTTGTTTATTTTGTAAATTGAAAGATTGCCGACGGAATCGAATGATTCAATTTCCAATTAGAATGAGTTGCTGCTTGTTTAGCAGCGTTTTGCTAATTGGAAACAACCACAGGCATCAGATGTTAAAAGCGCCTACAAACTGACTTCTTAATCAACTTTCTTCAGCGATAAAAATCACCACTTACAATGACACATACACACAAACTCATTGTGCGTGTGTTTGTAGTGAGAGCGACCTATTTGTTGCTCGCTCTCCAAAACTAGAAAAAGTATTATTTCTACCCACAGTACAGTTTCATTCCGTCATACACACACACATACTAGCAAACTTTCATACACGTATGACTTAGCAACAAGACAACAAAAACAGAAACAAGAAAAAGTAAAATACAAAAAAAAAAAACTGCCGCCGCCGTTTGTTCAGCGTTCTCTGTCGTTGTTGTTTGCTAGTCGTAACGGTTTCGTCTCTCGCCCCTTGCCTTTCTCGCGTTCGTGGAAAAAGCAGCGTACACATTTGATTAAGCGTATGTGTGCGACAGAGCTAGAGAGATATGAATGCGTACATTATGAGCGTGTCTGTGTGTGTGAGGGAATGATAAAATGTGTAATAAAAGAAAACGTTTCATAGGCTGCAATTTTTTATTTGAATTTTCAAGTGATTGAAAATGGTGAGACAATTACAAACATATTCCATCTTAAGAGTAAACACTGTATTTGTTACAACTAGGATATAGCACACAATATATTGGTTTAAATTGAACATGTTGAAACGCCGCAATTTGTATAGGAGAGAGAAAAAGACTGACTACTAGAAAAGCACAGTAAGTCCCCGTCTCGCTCCCACATAGGTTGCAGTACGTTGATAAATAAAAACGCTCAACTTTGTTGCTTTACACACGCTACAAATATCGATAGAATGTTGTCGTTGTAACAGAGCGTCGCAGCAGCAGCGTTAGCTCGTGTGGAAAAACTTGTAAAACAAATACACTGAAAGCGCGACGCGGAGGCGCAAGCGAGCAGCACACAGAAAGGAAGAAAAAATTCCATTAGATTTCTGTAACGCTGCTGCTTGCCGACAAAGCTTGCGACACGAAACGAAAAACGCGGCCAACTTTGTTCGCTGTGCAGCTGCAAATGGCGCGAGCAAACACAAAGCAAACGCCGAAAGCAATACACGAGCGCAAACTTGACGAAAAAGCCAACTTAACGAACGAACGAATAAGAGAGCGAGCATTTCGTTAGAATTCGCGTATATGTATGTGTGTGTTGCTTGCTGTTTCATAAATTATGACGTTACCCGGAGCTTTTCGTTTTTTTTTTTTTGTTTCTCTTTCGAATTTAGGTGAAGAAATATGTAGTCTAGCACATACACATATGTACATATTTTTTCAGACTTGCCGTCATCCGATAATAAAAAGCACATGCAAAGGCCATTCAAACTTGTCGGAATAAATGTGTGTGTGTCTTTTGAGTTAAATCGACGAGCGGGCTGCCGCTAGAGCGAGATGGCAGCGCGCTTTTTCCCATTTACTCAGCGCCATTTGCAAGTTGCGTAATTGTCGGTCGATTCAAAAATGTGTCATTCAAGTTCCTGGTTCTTTGAGGCAGCAGCAGCAGTTTTCATCTTCTCTTTTTCTACATTTTTCCATACATATTTTTTCTTTTACGTAATGCGCGGGCTTTTCCGTGAATTTATTTATTTTTTCTTTGACTTGTGCATGCACGTTTCAATTGTATTCAATTTTCTTTTAGTTTTTATTTGCTTTGCTCACATGATACACACATGATATAAAATCGTACACACACATATGCATACACATGTATTGTCTCCAGGCAAAGTTCACTAGAAAAAACCACCACCAGCAGCAGCAGCAGCAGCAGCCACAAAGCGTTGCGTTGCTTTGCGCCGCGCCACTGAACCACAACCACCACCACCAACAAATGCCGCGCCACTATTTAACTATTTTCCACGTTAGCAACAACGGATTCTTTCGCTCAGCAGAGTCGAGTAGTTTTTTTTTTCATGTTCTCATTTGTTTAAGTGTGTGTATGTATTGTGTGCTGCTGCTCTCCTTGGTTTTTTATTATTTTATTTTTCACTTGACTGTAATTTTTCCAAAGCGCTATAAGCGCTCAACGAACCGCACGGTCCAACGTTCGACGCACGAATGATTCGACATCAACGCCAGCGACAGCAACACGGCGACAAACCAGTTTTACATAAGCCCGCGCGCAAGTACAGTAAATATAAGCTATGTATTTGTGTGTGTGTGTATGTATGCGAGAGCAGCGCTTCAAGCTTCGTGAAAGCTCCTTTTGCTGTTGTACATAACCGAGAATATTTTTTTTTTTGTGGTGTGTATGTGTTGGTGTAGTTTTGTCGTTGACACACATTCAATTTGTGGCTGCTATTGCTGCTGCTCTCTTTTGTGCTTTTTTCTGTAGTCATCGTACGTTTGTGTGTGTGTGTATGTTGCACGTCGCAGTGTAGTTTTGTAGCTTTGACGCCTTTGACGCGCTACTTGGCTGAAAATTGTTCCGTCTTTGATGGTTTTCCATTGAAACGCAATGAAAAGATTTGTATCAAAGTTGTGAAAAACCAGCAAAACAAACAAATAAAAATATGTTGACTTTATGCTTAGATAAATTGCAAAGATAACGGGCTTCGAAAAGACTAAGGAGTGGAGTGGGCGTATGCAAAATGCTTGATGAAAACAAATTTAATTAGAAAACGTGCAGTGGCCTGTATGTGTGGTAGAAAGTGTGCCAGCGGCAGAGATTCTGATTATTTAAGTGGGAGGGAGGAAGAACGAACAGTGACCGCAGGAAGCAAATACATACGTATGTTTGTGTGTGTGTGTGTGTGTGTAAATAGTTGCCAATCAGCATGTATGCATGAGTGTGTGTAAAAGTGTGTCATCACTTTGCACAACTAGAAAACTTGTTATTTACAAAAGCAAGAACAGCAACAACTTTGCTGTTTCACACTCTCTTCCTCTCTTGCTGTGTATTGCAATTCTCTTTTGCTGTTCTTGTCTCTACTTCTACTTCTTCTTTTTCAAAACTTCTTGTGCCTAGCACATTGCACATGTTTACACACACACATACACATACATAGAGAGACTTTTGCTTTATAAGTGCAAACTAGAAACTGAAACTGGGTTATTGGTGCAAATGCGCGCGCGTTTTTTTTTTCATCTCCCTCCTCTTCTTCCCAAGCGACCAACCTGCTGTTTTCTTCTCCCTGTCGCTCCAGTGGGCCCTCAATGTGGTTGTTGCTTTTGCACTTGTCATGCGAAAGCCGCAGCTGCAGCTGCGTCTACATTTTAGTTTTTTGTTGCTGTTTCTCTTGTTGTTGCCTAGCAACGTAAAGTGGGCGGAAATTGCATCAAATGACTAATTTCATTGTTCTTATTTTTGCCCATTGCCTATCGCTGATTGCTCTTTGCGTTTTCGCATTTGTAAATGCACAGTGGGTCAAACAAAGTGCTGGGACTGTAAATTATTTTCTTTGTTTGAAAAAAGCTCATTCGACACACTGTGCTACTTGCATGATGACGACATCAGCGTCAAACATGAAGAGAAACCAAACGAGTTTCAATAAAGCGAAACAAATTTTTGGCGATGACGCCACAGCTGCTGCTGCTGCTTCTGCCTCTGCTTCTACTTCTTGTAGCTGCAGCGTATGGTTCTCTTTGCTACGTTTGTTGCTGTTGTTGTTTTATTGCGTTATATGTTTTATGTTGAAAATTAAAAGCCACGCACTCGTAAACCGAAAGAAAGCTGACCAAAGCAACTCTCCCTCTCTCTTACTGTGCGTGCTTTTTGTGGCTGCTGCTGCTTCTCTTTGGTCTTCTAACGCCTTTACGAGCAAAACGTGTGTTGCATGTGATTTCATTTAGTTTTTCCCATCTTTTATGCCCCTTTTGTCTGTTCTTTCTTCTGTTTATGTTTAACCACAAAACGCAAATGAAATGGTATTTTTTTTTGCTTTTTGGGGCCAAAAGTTAATGCGCTCCAAGCACGATCGCATTTGTAGCCTCAATCTTTCAATTATCATCCACAACACGCAGTCCACAATTTGTTTATGTGTGGAAAGCATTCCATTTCATTTGGTGAACCGTTGGATTGGAGTCTTGCTTCCAGTTGGCGAAGCCGTTTCTGATTGGATTTCTACGTTGTTGTTGTTGTGGTAAACCAAAACAGAGCGACGTTTATCTGCATTCTTTGGGAAAAGATCAGCAGTATAAAGCTCAGTGACCTACTTACTAATCGTGCAGATGATCTATCTTTGAAATATTTAACATAAATTTTGTTGTTTACTAAATTACACATGATTTGTGTTTAGAAAGTTGGCTATAGAAAAATACTGTGTGTTCACAGTGTACAATGGGCATAATAGTAGAAAAACTAAAACATGTTTTTGTGCACATCCGTTTTGCTTTTAATTGAGTTGCTCTCTAGTCTTTATACATACATACACAGACTGTGCGTGAGTGTAGTGGTAGTTGTAGCTAAGCTCAGCTTTGAACATTGCGCTTTTGAACTTTAGCTACGAATTCCGCACAGTATGTGTGTGTGTGAGTTTGTTTATGTGTTTGCTCAACTACAACAAAGAGTGTAGTTATTTAACAACTGGAAAACCTTGAAATATGCACGAGTGACTAATTAGAGGAGGTTCTGTCGACGCCGAGAGAGCGGAGATCGGCGGGGCACGGGGGCCTGTGAACTAAGCAATCGGTTTAGGTTCAAATTCCAATTTTATATATGTATTTAGATTTTTATACTTTGATTTGTAAGTAGCTAGTTGAATAAATTTTTTCGCTGCGACTTCCCACACAAAAGCTCTGTTTTACATACTTACATTTCTCACTGAATTCTTATCAAAGAATTATGATGCACTGCATAACATTCCGTATAAGTTGCTTCATGTGTTTCCACTTGATTTTGCTGCTTTTCCTTATTTTCTACATCGTAGATTTTGCGAGTCCTTCACCACTGTCCGCTGTCCACCGTCCGTCCGAATGTGCGCGTCTAATGCCAGCGAATAATCGTTGGCGAATGTGCGCAGCCTTTCCTTAGCCTCCAGTTCCAACCGAAAAATGCGTTCCATATACATACATACATATATAACTATGTGCAGTTGGCTGAGTGTGTGCGTATGTGTTAGCTCTGTAGGGGAAGCCAGTGTAGGTCAACGAGAGACAACAACAACAATGGCTACACAGAGTACTCTTCGTGTCGTCGTCGTCGCTTGCTTCGCTGTCGCTGACGTAGCGTAACTTTGCCCCTGTGCGTGTGTGTGAGTGCCATAGTGTGTGTGTCTTTGCCTTTGGCTTTGTTTGTCGCACAGCTTTTAAGCTTCCCAAAATGTCTCGCGCGTATGGGACGCTAAGCCGCAGTAAGCGTAGCGCATTTCAAGCTCAGCGCAGACATGTGACGAATTTTAAGCCGTTTCCAATACAATGGAAGCAGCCTTTGCTCTTGGAACTACAGCGTGTGAGAGAGTAAGAAAGAGAGTGAGTGAGTGAGAGAGAGTGTGTGGCTCCCCAATAAAATGTTGTGTGAAAATTGCGCATAAATGTGAACAGCTGCCGCTGTCACTGCCACCAAAAGCTGCGCAGTTTGTGTCTTTGTAATGTAGCTAAACACAAGCATGTAGTTTCCTTTATGTACACACACACACACACAAGACTCTGGCTATTTCCGCAATGGAATTGATTAGAGCAGGGAGGGAGCACCCTTATCAGTTGTTGCCTTATTTCTTTTCTTTTTTTCTATCGTTTTTGGTTTGTTGCTAAGCGTCGTCCCACTGTGCCGATATTTTTTGTATGCAGCGCAATGCAAGTTTCAGTTTCCTTCCCTCGACTCTCCACCCCGCCCCTCTGCACCCCTGGCGACCCTGTAGCAACCCCCTCTCAAGTTGTTTTTACTGCGCATGTTTTTCCCATTTTCCCACTGTATGTATGCGATTTTCTTTTGTTTTTCCCGCAACGCTACCTGAAGGAATTTTCATTTAGAATTGGACAACTTGGCTCACAAGAAAACAACAATTCGTTTTCCGGAATGCAATTTAGTTTCTGAGATACAGAGATACAAAGATACTTTCGTATCTGGGGTGTCAAGCACTGCAATCCAGAACCCGTTTGCCTTGTGATTAATCGTCGATTTGTCACCTGATATTCAGTCGAATCACGACCATTTCCATGCGAAATCCGTTGAGACATTCGGGCTCATTACCATTACCATTGTCGTTAACATTAGATCACATAATTTCATTGAATTCCAACCCATTCAACTGATTACAACAACTGCTAAACTGCTAATAGAAGTACTGGGCTTTTAGCTACCTATGTATATAGCTATATAGCTGTAGGATCCTAACCCAAGTTGATTTTGATTTCGAGTCCAATTCTTTTTCAGAACTCTAAGCCCCAAAACGGCTCTCTGTCTACTCTAAAAAAGGCTATATTCAGCCAGACGATTATGTGGGTACAAAAATAACTAAAAATATTTTAAGAATGTCCTACTAGCAGATGAATAATTTGAAATATCTGAGAACTTTTCAAGTGCAAACAAAAGCAACGAAAGGTTAAACGATTCATTAGAGTCAATTAGCTTAAAATAGCTACATTTTCAGCTGTATTTGCAGTCTAGCAGTTTTAGGCAGTACTCGGTAGTGATATCAATATGATGGACTGAAAAATAATAGCTATGTATCTATATACCCCCTAATGAATCTTTTGTGCTTGTATCTACAGCTCTTAATTAGTATCTTTAGCTTGACTTTCTGGATAAGACAAACAATTTGCGCTTAATTGGAAACGAAAGATGATTATGGGCAAGGGCACTCTGTAGTATCTAGAGGGAAAAAACGTCTTGTATTTCGTGTTTTCACTTTGAGATTATCCAAAAATGTAGAACTCATTAGAGGGAAACCCAAGGTTGATTGCATTCAGGTAGGAAAATTGAGGTAAATTGAAACGGAAGGCAAAAGGGAGGAGCAAAGGAAAGGAAAGGGGATGGGGAGGCAAGGAAAACTCGCATCCGTATCCGTATTTTCATTTAACTTTGAAGATTGAGTTTTTGCTTTGCACGCACACACACACATACACATACATTAGGTGTATTCACACACGGAGATAATGAAGGCATTTGGAACGGAGCTCAACCAAAGTGAGCAGCGGTTTTTTTTGTCATAAGAAGTGAATCCCCTAAACCAAAGTAACCTCGAAGCAGTGGCTTGGGAGGAGCAAGCTCGCCGCTAACAGACCTTGTATATGGTTTGAGCGTAGGGTAAGCACAACGGCTGCTATCTGCCTTTCAAATTTAGCCATTTTATAGCTTGTTTTAGTAAGCTTCTAACTACTAAAGCTGCTGAACTTTCTTAAAGTTGTTTACCTGTAAAACTAGCTTAGTATTGGCTAATGAACTTAGTTGACTCTCTGGACTCCTCTAGTACAGGGTCTTTAAAAACATGGGTGAAGCAATTCCGGCAAGTCGTAGCCCAAAAACGACAGAAACAACAACAACGGAGATGACAGTAAAGCGGGCCAAGTAAACAAAAAAAAAATGATGAAGAAGAGGAGTAGGAGGTGGACACGGAGGGACAGTGACTGGGAAGGGGGGAGAAGAAACTGAAGAATGGAAAACATTACAAAAAAGTTCATTGAACCTGCGTAGCGTTGGCTACTTTACAACAACAACAAAAACTCCAACGTCTTCGGTTTCTTCACTGCGGCTTTCCCGCTGACTTCAAGACGCTCTTAGGGAGAGTAAAATGGGGGGAGGGGTATGTATGGGGTAGGGGGAACTACACAGCTGCTGCTGACGGTGAGTGCATTAGACAATAAGGGGCGTACATAGTGGGAGGGGCGTGTCATACGCACACACGCAGACGTTGACAGTTACTAAAAAGTTACATACATAAATAATTCCACACAGGGAGTTCAGGACAACTCCCCACGTACATCAAGTAAAACTTAGAAAAGCCGCCAAAAATGCATTTCATGCCATTGTTTTAGCTTTTTTCCCGCATGGGGAAGTGCGAATATTTAAACAGCTTTTGTCAACAAACTTACGACTGCGACTGTAAGTACGTAAGTATGTTTACATACAAAGTATGTATGTGTTTGTATGTATTTACATAGCCACAACAAGCGTGCATACATACATAGCTACTTGCGAGGTGTAAATGTATGCATTATGTAAACATACTTACATACGTGCCAACAGCAGCAGTGGCAGTGGCGTATGCTGAACGTTTTTCAAGGGGGTTTAGGAAGATGAACTGTGTCTAAGTTAAGAACAGACCTGAGTAGAAGCTAACATTGTAAAGCAAAGCAGATAAAGTGGCAGCACTGTTGAAAGTGTTAAGCAAACCCCTTTCCCCCTTGCTGCTTAGACGACTACGCCACTGGCGTGCATACATACATGAAAGCGATGAAGACGACGCGAAGAGCACAGCAAACAACGAAACAACGAAACACAGCTGAAAACGAAAAATGGAAAAAAGAAACGAAACGTTGACGACGACGACGACGAAATAACGAAACGATGAAACGATGGCATGACTGTACTATGTACGTGTATGTACAGCGCACACAAGCAGCGACGTCAGCGACGACGACGACGACGACGACAGCAGCAGATTGTGTGCGTGCGTTTGTGTGTGTGTGAGTGGATGATATGTACGTACGCCCGTGTAAGTGTGTGTGTGTGTCTACACAGGTATAGAGGCGGAGGGTACGTACGCGCTTCGCGCCTGTTGCAAAATTCAGTGCCGCAGTTTCGTTCGTGACGAAAGGATGTACGCCGCTAACAAGAGCGTATGAAAACATTTACATAACACACACACACCCTCACTCACACACACAGACGTACACATGTATAGCAACGTTATGAATAACGGTAGCCAAGAATACGAGGAGCTTTCGCAGCTGTTAAAGTCGTGGAATGTGAGCGAACTTTTGCCGCATTTGCAAGGTAAACAATTTACAGCTGCTGATGACAGTTCAAACCGATAGTCTTACCGATATATCGATCACTCTTTCTGCACTCTCTAGAGGAAGCCATTAACACACAGGAGCTGCAGATGCTCAAACGTCACCACTTGAATGAGCTTTTAAGGAACTTTCGCTACGGAACCAGAATTCGCTTTGAGCATCACTTGGAACGTTGGCGACGGTGGATCAATGTGCCATTGCCAGACGTTCCGCTGGAGCGGGACGGCAGAGAGCGCCTGGGTGGCCACTGTACGGGCTGTCAGTGCTCGCTGAGTTCCACCATTCCGCCGCTGCAGCTGAACAAAAGTCATTCCAAGAACGATTTGATCGATGAGTGCAGCAAGCAATTGCCATCGGAACCGTTTGTGTCGCTCAACGAGGAGGGCGACGCTTGTTCCGGTTTCAATGTGCCACTGCCGCTTAGCGATCACACGGAACTGGTGCACACGGAACTGGTTACCTCGGAACTGATCAAACCGGAGCTACCCGAATTGGATGGGAGTGTGGAGAGCGGTGTAACCGTCTTGGCCATACTCCAGGCCTCGCCCATCAAGGCCCAATCGCTGCTGGAACGTTTGGGCCACAATGAGGCCTTAGATGCAGTTCAGCGTTTGCTTTTGATTCAATTGATTTGCAGTTACTACGAGGATAACCGACTGCATTTGACCCTGCAGCGTAGTCACCTCTTGGAACGTGAAATTCTTCAGCTCTTTCCGAAGGAACAACTTTGTTTCTATCGCACCGAGAGGCGTGGCAAGATCTATGTGCGGTTCACCAACATGAAACGCAACAAGCGCTTTGGTCACCAGCGAGATCAGAAACGGCGACGCGAGGAGTCACTAGTCACGGCCAGTTCCTCATTCGCCTCCAAGCAGGAAACCTTTGGCGGTGATCCCATGTCCAGTCCCGAGAGATCAGATTGATAGCGAATTAGCCTAAGTCTAGTTTTGGCTGTGGTTTAAGCGAGTCTTTGAGATGAGCTTTTACCCAAAGTAATACCCAAATATCATCCAATTCCATCATATCGTTTAGGTTAGTCACTATTGTTAAATATTCTATTGTATTTACTACCAAATCATAGACATTTCCCAAGAGCACGTTTGTATTCCAACTGTAAAGCTAAGTTTGATTTACCCGCTTAATCTGAAAGCTGTTGAAAGCCATCACTGGAGTGGAAAGTAGGGCCATTCCATTATTTTAAAATACTACATCGTTAATTATGCTTTAGGTTACCTATAAATACTATAAATATAGCTTAAAGAATACCTTAATTCGATTAAAATTTATTTTAACAAAGATTTTATTTTTAATACCTGATGTAAACCAATTTGGCCCACTGTACAACTCAGCGACACGACAACAACAATACGAAATTAGCATTGAGGATCAAGAAACACGTGCAAAGCAGCACGAGATAAGCAACAACAAAATATGAATAACTGTTGTTGTCATTTGGCAGTCTTGCTGCCTGTGAGGGAGAGCGAGAAGGAGAGCGGTCGGTTGTCTGTCCCAAGAGCAATGGCGGCAAGAGAACTGCCTCTGCCGCCGTTGCTGCCTCTGCTCGCAGGCTTACAGCAGTGAACAGTTAAAGCTCCGTGAGGAGAGTATTTGAGCTTCGTCTGACTGCGACTAGAATCTCACGTACTCAAATAAATCCACAGCGACAAAAGGTGACAGTGTCGAATGGGGAAGGGGTGGGGAGTGGAAGGGAAGGGACAACAGTGAGAGCTCAGCACTTAGAGCGAAAGCTCTTTATTTATTTTTTTTGGCCAACATCAGCAGAAGTCAAAGAAAGAGAGGGAGAGGGAGAGCGTGTGCTCGCTATCTATAAGAATATTACATGTGTACAGTGTACATGTATTTATGACTGCCACTGTTGTTGTTGTTTTCTTTTCTTTTGTTGCTGTCATAAAGTAGACAGACAATTTGGCAGGCGACTGTGGACTGTGGACAGTGGACAGACGGCGGACTGACATTTCTGATTACATCAGCAGCGAAAATAGCCAACGTCTTAACAATTGGATCGATTAGCTTGCTGTAATTATATGACCACGTATCTTGTAGGTACAATTACCATGTCAACAGTGAGTCAAGGAAGAATTACATCACTAGTAAGGCCAAAAACTCCAAGTCGCAGCTTTTCTTATATGAAAAAGCGCTTTAGTTTCTCTAGCCTTTTTTTGACTGCATGACAACATAATTTCTTTACCGACTGTGTGTAAAGTTAATTAAACATTTTTCAATATGTCAAAATTGTCGTTTTGTCAGCAAACTACAAGTGTTGTCAGCGGTACCACTGTGCACAGTGGTGCCATCTGCTGATAATGATGATGGTGCAAGATGTGGCAACGACTGTGCGTGTGTGTGTGTGTGAGAGTCTCTAGCGAATTAATTAATTTTTTTAACTGTTGCCAGCGTTTTGCACTTGAGTCCGCTTGTTTTCTGCTAATTGACTTTATCTCATTGTCGCGACAATGAGCAAACAGAACAATCTTACAGATAAAAATGTATCTTTTGATAACACACAGCGAGAGAGCTAAAGTTAAATTTGATTTCTTTCCGTTTCGTTTGCTTTTCCATTTTGTTTGCTACTACAATTTTCCTACTGCATTTCCCTGCGAACAACAAAAAAGGGGCGTATCTGTATGAGTATTCGTGTGTGTATCCGTGTGTGTGTTTTTTTCTAGTATCTGTTGGATACACGCAGACAGCGGCCACACGATAAATAGGTCGTCGGCTACAAAACTATTTGTCGCCAGCCACAAAGTCACAAAGCTACAGCTACAAAGCTTATGTACACACACACATACATACATACACACAGGCATACATGCCAGCTATGTACTCGCTTGTGTGCTGAGCGAGCTTTGGCAGAGCTGTAAAAGCTCTGCAGCAGCAGTGGCAGCGCTGCTCTTGCTCTCCCTCTCCCTGCTTTCCTGTAGCCTACGCTCTCCGCGTTTGTGTGTGTATGTGTGACAGCATAAATTTTGATCGGCAAATGAAAACAAATTGTGGCTATTAACATGTCAATAACAAGAAGTAGAAAAAGTGGATAAAAAATACACATTTTTCCACTGTTATACTGCGTTGTAGCTGTTATACATAGTGCAGGCAGCTCCCCCTCCTACACCATTTGCAGTAGCCCTCCCACAGCCACTCACGCTCCCACTTCCACTCCCACTAGCTCTTGCTCTCTCTCTTGTGTTGTGCTCTCAAACACATGCTCAGTTTCTCTGCCCGCGCTGCTGCTGCTTCGCGTAGGGAAAGTAGGTCAATTACACGTGTCATATACAAGTGCTCACATAGATGTGAGTGCGTGCGTGTGTGTGTGAGTATGTGTTTGCTTGTGTGTACTCCACACTTTATGCTTGAGCAGCATTATCTGTGTTGTTGTTGTAGTTGTTGTTACTGCTGCTTCAACTCATTACTTTAAAAAGAAAAACTTATTGCTCTGTTCGCTTTGTTTTTCTGTTCTCTTTTTTGGGTTTCTGGTTTTTCTTGTGCTATTTGTGTACAAATATGTTTCTGGGTCGTTTGGACCGGATAAACATTTGTTTATGCCCAAAAACATAAACTCGACAAGATTAAACAACTTAAAACCACATGAATTTCCACATAAACACGACACACACACACACAGGCATGCATAATACATATGCTTTTTGGGTACATATTTGTTTAAGCGCAAAAGCTGAATTGTTTTTAAGTGTTGGTTAAATTAACTTTTATTGTTTACTTGGAGCTAAGAGTTGCGAGCAATAGAAATCAATAGACAGTTTGTATAACAGTTACTATAGAGTTTACTAAGTGTTTTGTTGTATAACAATGCAAGTATCACATTTTATTTTATAACAATTATATATCAGTTTTCAGTTAGTTGACTAGTTTATAATTGTATAACAGTTCTATAAGCAATTAACAGAACTTTTTAACTAAATTGGCCAAAGAAGTGTTATTCTTTCGTGTTTCTTATATGTTTTCAAAAGAGTTTACCTTAAAAATAGTTTAACTAAAATTAGGTTTTCCAGTTTATGCTGTTTATTAAGTTAGCAGCGCTCAAAGTTTGCCCCAAAGCTGCTTCCTGTGCCAAAAATAAAACAGTTATTCCAGCAAATTGCAATTTTTGGCTCGTTAAGCGCTCCTGACACACTCTCACCCCTTCTCCTTCCCTCTCTTCTTGCTTTTCCTTGCTGAATCTGCTGATGACATAATGAGCATATTTTTAATAACGGGAAAGTGGAAACTAGTTATAATCTACATGAAAATATGTACACTCCGTTCGCCCTACCCCTAAAAAGGATAGAGGTAGGGAAGAGGGTGGGGTTGGGAAAGGGCATAAAGAGGACACACGCTTCAAGGCTTTGCCTTTGCCCCCAAAGAATTTAGCTATTAAATTGCAAAAGCTTTCGCTGCTGCTGCTGCTGTGGAAAGGACGTTGAAAGGACGAAGCCATTGGAATTTGCAAGCGTCGAGTGGGTGCCAAGCATATAAAGCAAAAGGGAGTGGAGAGGGAGCGAGCGAGGGAGGCGGAGAAACTATGTATGTACTTGGAAATTGGGTCAATCGATAAAAGGCAACACCAAAGCAGCAGCAGCAGCTGCGTTAGCTTTGGCGTCGACGTTGGCGTCGGCAGCGCGGCTGCAGCACATGCGCCAAAGCAGTGCGGTGGTGGCTGAAAGCTCTTCGTGAAAGCTTCGGCAGCGCTTGGCTTTAATCCAATTGTAGCGGGGCAGTAATAACTAACTGTACATAAGCTGTGTGGGTGTGTGTGCGTGGATGTGGGTGTGTGCAGGTACATACTCACGTATGTATGTGCTAACGGTATATGCTCCATGTGACCCCAGCAAATGCTCGTTAACCAATACATACTTACTTATGATTACATCATGCCATGTATGTGCGTGTGCGTGTGTGTGTGTGAGTGGGCATGTGTGTGTGTGTTTATGGGTGACTTTTAATATTTTATAGGGCAGCTGGCTCTGCGATTCCAATTGCGTTGTCCCCAGTCGCACCCCACAACCCCTTGCCACACCCACTACGCCACCGCCCCTACAATTTTGTGGGCCTATTAAAGCAGTCAAAAATTTCGTATTCAGTTTGCATGAGCAGCAAATAAATAATGCCGCATAATGAATGTGCTTTACTTTTGGGCTGCCCAGGACCTTGCCCAAAAAGGAAATAATACCGAAATAAAATAAGACTGATTTCATTTGTGCTAAGTTGATTGCATTTCCATTTAATTTGTAATTTGTGTGCGAGTTTTGTTTGCCAATATTTTATGTTTATGTTGCTGGCAGCCGTTAAATCAAACACTGCTTGCCGGCATTAACATGATGCACTGCTTTGAACTGCTTCCTCTAGCAACACCAATGTTGGCGCAGAAACTAGAGCACTATGTTAACGCAAAGTACACTTGAGAGCTGCGCAAATGTGAGCTGCTTGAAGTTGGCTGCGCTTGCTACGCTGAGTAGGCAAATTTAAACAACACTCCGAAGCAGCAGCTCTTGGAATAAACATTGCGCTGAAATTTGAACGAAAACAAACTGATTTTCATATTATTTGAAATATATTTTATTGGTAGGCAGTTTTGAAGAACATTTGTAATGACATTTATATATAATGAACATGTTTCAAATAATCGTTTTTTCCCGTTTCTTTTTTTTCTCATACCTCAAATTTCATCTCGATTTTAATATTCTTCTATGTATGTATATAATAAATTTATTTATTTATTTACTTTATGTTTTTGTTTTTTGTTTGTATTATTTATTACTTATTTGTTGGTTGTTTTTCTGTTTTTTTTTGTTTTGTTTTTAGTTTGCTGCGGTTGCGTTCTTGTTGCTTTTGTTGTTGTTGTTTTTGTTTTGTTTTGTTTGTTTAATGCAAATACCTTGTAAACTTATTTAGTTCATATATGTATAATATATATAATGTATATATATATTTGTATATGTATATGTATGTGTATATATATAATGGCTTATCTATATATATATAATATATATATAAGTATTTTGTTTTTCCTTTTACTTTTATTTATTTATTATTATTATTATTTATTTATCAATAATCAATATCGTAGATCACCAAACTTGTTAAAAAAATGTTTACACGAATTTTAATGTTTTGCCTCAAATTGCTGTTGTTCTCCGTCTCCGTCTTCGTCTCCGTCTTCGTTCTCCGTTCGCCTCTGCTGCTGCTGTGGATCGTATGTGGATCGCATGTGGAACTTCTCGGCCTACTTTACTTTCAGCTACTTTTTAACTGCTGACTTTCTTTTAAATAATTAAATATTTTGCGCATTCTTTTTGGTTTTATCTGCTAGACTTTAAATACTTATGTGTGTATGTGTGTGTGTGTATTTAGTTTTTAACTGATTAATAAAGTTTTATCATTTATCGCAGCATCAAACATAATTTATTTTAAATTAATTTCTGTATGTGTCTGTGTGTGTTTTATGCTCTCTCTGTTCTTTAATAAATTCATAATTGGCCTTACTTTAAAACTACAGTTAATGCATACTCTGTATGTGTGTCTGTGGTGTGTCTGTGGTGTGTGTGTGTGTGTATTTTAATATTGAGTTTACAATTTGCTAAATTACATATTAGAATTTCTAGTTTTTCTCGTTTTTTCATTTGTTGTATAGAAAAAGTTGAAGCTTTTCTTAATTTCCTTTCCATTCTTTATTTATTTTCTTTTATTTTTAGGGTACACGACGGCGGGGATAATATGATTAAAGTGTGTTCTCTTTTGTTGGTAAGATAAGTCTACAGTATATATATATAGATATATTTATATATAGACAATGTACCAATTAGTTGTTGATCTTCTGTTGTTGAAACTATCTAGGCTAAGAATAAGTTTAGTTTAGTTTAGTTTAGTTTAGTTGAAAGGCAAGTGTTTCATTACTATTTATTTAGAACTCGAGAGTGAGTGAAATCAATCAAATAAACGTTCAATCGACTTATCGAATAGTCGATTGTGCATGTTATCGAGTAATCGATTTGTTTTGTCTTTCAAATTGTTGGTGCTATGCTAATCTTTTGCTCTAAGCCCCGATATGTTGGCTTCCAACGAATCCTAGTGTTAGTCTATCGAGTGTCTGTGTGTGTACAACTGTGTGTGTTTGTGTGTGTATGTGTGTGTGGGTTGTCATAAATATATTGTCAATTGTTGTGTAGATTTGTTGGGTAGTGTTGTATTTATCTGATTTGTCCTTAATTGCTTGATTAAACTGTTCGTGTTGTTGTTACTCATGATTATGGTATGGATCGAGAATATATATGTATAGAAAGAGAGATATATAGTAGTATTAGTAAGTTGTAGTAGTATGTGTTGTCATATATAATACAGATTTTATTATGCGTCGGCCTTAGAACCTAGATATATGTATATATATTGTATATATCTGTACACACTTGCCGTCTAGAGTGGGAAATGGGGTTGGGGCTGGGAGTAGGGGGCGTGGCAATGTCCTTTACCGTTCATTAAGTTTATTACTTGACTTGCAACTCGTGTTTTTAATGCGTTTTACCCGTCGTTCCTAGTTTAGGAACTTTTTGGGGGCCCTTAGTTATGTACACAAAGCGAACGTGTATCGATAAATCGATTAATCGAGTGAACCCGATAACACATCTGCTTAATATCTAATATAATTTAAGTAACGTAACGTGAATACAAACGAGTATACTCGTTTCGTTCTATCGGGTACTCGTTTTGAGTGTTTGAATATTTATCGAGTACCCGTTTTTCCAGCACTTTTGACTGACTGAGACGCTTGTATGCTCTATGTATTATATATTTATTTGCCTAAGCTTAACGATATTGGTAATGGTATCGATAACGATTTCGATAACGACAACGATTAATCGATATCTAGTTTTTTGGGTGGCTAATAATGCTTATGAATTGTTTTTTTGTTCTCAAACTAATATTGCAGCGACAAATCGATATAATTTTGGTCGTTTAAATATAAACTTGTCGAATAATTATCGATTAGTCGATTATTCGAGCGAAAGCTATGCATTTTTTATGTTATTTTGTGGAATTCGAAACAAAGACAAATACTAACTTATTTAATTAGTCGCTTTACTCATATTCTTATACGAGTATGAATATTCGTATTCGTATTCATACTCGTAGTGTATCGATTTGTTTATTTAGTCATGTGATATTCAGTTAGATGATATGATTGTGTTTTTGTTGTGTTCTTCTGAATGTCATGGGCTTTAAACAAATTGAATATAATAATAATAGGGGCATTCCCCTAGCATAATTAAACTAACTAACCTCTAACTGCTATACAATTTAAATGCGTAACAACAAACGGAAACCAAACGTTCTAGTAATTTTAGTAATCGCATAAGCAGGAATACCTCTAATGTATGCCAGCATTAAACATAATTGAACTACGCGTAATTTTAATCGAGAAACTTTTGACTAATCTCAGATATTGGCAGTGATTTAGGAAAATAATCATAATAAATAAAGAATCGATAAATGTTCGATAACAATAACACTAATGGCGAGTTATCGACTGTTGAAGTCGCCTCAAAGCTCATACACAAGAGAGTAAGTGAGAGGGAGGGTGGAGAGAGAGAGTAGGGTCCAGAGTGGAAATTGTTCTAGTTTCGAGTTGAGTAGGGTGTATGCAATGTTTTATAATGTATATTTAACTAATTAAAATAGAGTTCCAATTTCAATAGTTGATTTTTATTTGAATAATTCGAATTTGTAGGCATATTTCTTTATCGATTTGTAGTTGTTGTTCTTTGGTACAGGGCTAAAGGCTAATATACTCGTAATGCTCGATACAAGTAGGCTACAATATACAGATAATCGTATATATATATTTATATATATATATTCATAGATATAGATATATATCGGCGTATCGAATAATGTTTGTAGTATAAGTTATTGCTCTACTTTTTAAGTTGTTAATTTTAATATTTTGTATATTTTTGTATTCATATTGTTCGATAACGATAAATGCATCTATGCTGTATGTACAGTGTATGTAATGTTTGTATGTATGTATGTTTTGTGGGCATGTACTTGTGATCTCCTCGTCTCAATTGTTCAGTTTTAACTAACTATAACAGAGGCTATTTAGCATATCGATAACTACAAATATGTAATTTAATAATTATATGTACCACCAGCGCCTAACAATTTATTATACTTGTATGTAGTATTATTTTTTGTATATTTATTAATTATTTTATTTATTTTTCTTAATTTTTCTTTAAATTTTTCTTTTGTTTTTCCCTTTTTTGTGAATCACATTCGCGCCGTATGCAAAAAACTAATGATGGGACTTTCTGTGCCGAGAAAAACTTCATCGAAATCTCAATTTGTGTTCACACGCCGTTTTTTTGCAGTGTAAAGTTTCTGCTGTCGAAAAGTGTTGCCTACTTTTGGGAGCATGTACATAAAATGAACGAAGTTAACGGTTAACTAGACAGCGAGACAGCGAGAGAAACAGACGGGGAAATAGTGTGTAAGAGTGAGACAAATATAGGGAGCGTGTGTGAAAGACATAGAGAGAGAGAGAGAGAGAGAGAGCGAGAGAGATAGTTAGAGTATACGAAAAGTGTGGCATTTAAGGGTATACATTGAGTTACGTTTAAGTTTAAGTTCGAGAGACGTACTAAATTACGTTAGACGTTACGTGTTACGTAGCGCGTTACGTACTGACTGACATTTACATAAATGCATTCATAATTTGAGTATAGCGGCAACCTAATTACAATACAATAAATATCAAATAATTTCCTTGCATTTACATATGTCATTTACAAATGTGTGTAGAGTGTGTGTGTGTGTGTGTAGTTTGTGTGTGTGTGGTACATAGTAGTAGAAGAAATACTGCATAGTCGGTATCGGTATCGGTATCGGTAGTATACAAAATAGTAGACAGTGCTGTTTGTAGTTTTCTGTTTCTTTTTCTTTTCTATTTGCTTTGTAAATATCCTTTCTTGCTCTGCTGTTGTGGGCTCTGCTGCGGTTTCTCTTTAGAAGAAGCTCTTCAAGAAGCCAGCGGGTCCAGCCTGAAATAGGGTACATAAATTGTTTAAGTCTAACATTTTATTCACTCAATTTTGTGTGTACTCACATCTTGTTGCTGCTGTTGCTGTGTTTGTGCTTGTTTGACTTTGGCTTGAGCGATCTTTAAGGCTCTGTAAAGGATTAAATAGGA
This sequence comes from Drosophila dunni, assembly GCA_018152125.1. NCBI lineage: Eukaryota > Metazoa > Arthropoda > Insecta > Diptera > Drosophilidae > Drosophila > Drosophila dunni. The sequence continues at coordinate 20,991,503 of JAECXC010000339.1, read as the reverse complement.
ATAAGGATTTAGATACAAATATTTATGTAATACATAAGAGTATAAGCTAATCCCAGCTCCCCTTAATCATCTTAATCGCCAGTCCTTTACTTACTGTTGCAAATCCATGATGGTCTTCTCCTTGGCATTCTGCTCCTCCTGTGACATTTGTACCAACTGTAGCAGTCGCTCCGTCTCGGTTGCCGCCTTCTTGTGCTCCTCCTTTGTGTTCTGCAGTTCCTTGACGCAGCTGCAATAAAATTGAATTAAATGAAGTCCTTTTTTTTTAGACCCTTTCTTGACTTACGCCTCGAGCTGCCGTTGCGTATCCATGAGCTTTTTGTTGAGTTCACCAGCTGCCGCTGCGCCGCCTCCTTGGGTCTGCAGCGATTTCTCCAGCTGATCCATTTGCTCCTTTCGCTTGCGCAGCTGCACATCGAACTCGGACATTTTCTTCTCCTTGTCCTCGATGTCCTTGCGCTTCGCCTCGATCTGCTTGCGCTGCTCGTCGATGATTTTACGCTCTCCTTCGGTGGCCTTTGCCTGGTTATCGATCTGCTTTCTCACCTCCTCCAGCTGCTTCTGTTGCTGCTCCAGTTGCTGACGCTGCACGTCGGTGGCTGCTGCTCCTGCAGTGCCTGCTTGTTGCAGTTGCTGCATTTGCTGTTGCAGCGCTTGAATCTGCTGCTGCAGCTGTTGCACTTGCTGCTGCGACGCCTGCAGCTGCTTCGCCTGCTCCTGGTTCGACATCTGCAGGGGAGAGTGGTTTGTTTGGGTTAAGAAGTCTGAACTACAGAGTATTCTACTGTTGTGTGGACTCACCTGACTCTTCTCCAGCTCCTGCACGAGCAGTTCCAGCTGCTGTTGGAAGCGATCGCGTTCCGTGCACGCTGCCTGCAGTTCACCTTTGACCTTCTCAAGCTCCTTGGCATCGACGCCGCTGCTGGCAGCTGTTTGCTGCTGCTGTGCTGCTTGTTGCTGCTGCTGTTGTGTCATCTGCGTCATCTGTTGCTGCATCTTCTGCATCTGAGCATGCTGATCCTTGATGTGTTGGTCCATCAGCTGTGGGAAGGAGGAATGAAAGGAGAAATGCTATAGTAGTGGATCAAGTCTAACTCCCTTAATCTGCTCCCTTTCTATATCATCCCATCTTTCCCTCTCTCTGTGTCCCTCTCCACTCCCTTCCCTTACCTGTATGCGCTTGTGCATCTCCTGAGCCGCCTTGTCGGCCATATCCGCACGATTCTTCTCCTGCTCGATGACCTTGCGCCACTGTTCGATCTCCTCTCGACTTGCGCCCGCTGCAGCTGCTGCTGCCGCCTGTTGCTGCTGTTGTTGGGGTCCCACCGCAGCCAGGGCTCTCTCGGACTCTGCGAGCTTCTGTTGCAGGGCCTGAATCTCCTTCTGCATGGCCTGGATTTCGGCTGGGGCGGCGGGTGCAACGGGTTGGCCATTGCGCAGTTTGCGATTCTCCTCGCGTGTCTTTTGCAATTCCGTTTCGGCATTTTGCAGCTCCTTCTGGAAGTTCATCAGTATCTCCTGACTCTTCTCCAGCTGCAGCACAAGCTGTTCCCGCTCCATGGCCAGCTGTTTGATGTCGCTCTCTAGTTTCTGGACATGCTTCTCCAGCTGGGGATGGGCAGCGCCGCCAGCGGCGCCAGCACGGTTTGTTTGCCGTAATGTTTCCCGCTCCGACTCGGATTTCTCGAGACGATCGTGGAGGCGACCGAGCTCGGCGCCCATGCGCTCGAATTCGATGCGTGTGGACTCGGTGTTCTCCTGCTGTTTGGCCAAATGCATTTGTGCCTTCTCCAGTTCCTTGGCCAAGCGACCGGCCTCCAGTTCGGTAGCATCGCGCGACTGCAGCGCCTTCTCGAGGCGATCACGCAGCCGATCGATCTCCTGCCTTTCGCCAGCCGAGGGCATCGACATGGAGGCGGATGTGCGAACCGGTTCGCCGGGGCTCACCGAGGACTGTTGCAGGCGCAAACGATCGACCTCCTTCAGCAGTTTCTCGTGCTTATCCCGCGCCTTCTCCCGCTCAATGTGTGCACGCTCCAGTTCGCTGCGCTGCTTGTCCTGATTGGCCAACAGTTTGGCCACCTCGCCCTTGGACAGCTCCAGCTGCAAACTGGTCTCGTGCAGTTTTGATTCCATGTTCTGTATCTCATTCTCGATCTTCTCGTATTTATCCTTGTACTTCTCAAACGATTCCGACTCGTACTGCGACTTGCCGCGTATCGTCTCCAGCTCCATCAACGTCTTGTCCAGTTTCTCCCTCAAACGCTCGTTCTCCTCCTTTAGTCGGCGAGTCTCACGTCCAAAGGTGTCCGTGTCCTGCAGCTTGCGCAACTCCACCTGATTCTTCTCGTAGCGTTCACGCATCTTCTCCAGCTCGACGGCATAGTGTGCGGCCTCCTCCTTGGCAGCCTCCACGCTGGCACCCGCCTTGGTCTGGGCCGCATGGGCGCGCTCCAGTTCGTAGGTAACACGCTCCAGTTCCGACTGGAAGTGCTCCTTCTCGCCCTGGGAGCGTCGTATGTCCGTCTGCAGTTTGTCGAACCGATCGCGACTGTGTTCGAGTTCACTGCGTGCATTATCCTCGCACTCCTTGGCCCGACTCAGCTGCAGAGCTGCTCTGTCGCACGCTTCCTGCAGTCGTGTGCTCTCGTCCTGCAGCTTACGCAGATCTTCGCGTGCCTTGGAGGCGGCCAGTCCTGAACGCTCGGCTTCCACCTCGAGACGGGCACGATCCGCTTCGGCGGTATCGCAGCGAGATTGCAGGCGATAGATCTCGTTCTGGGCACGATCGTACTTCTCGAGCATCTTCTCGAACTCCTTGTTGGAGGTGTCCTTCTCGTCGATCAGCTTTTGGCTTGCGTAGAGCGCCTTGTCCAGTTTCTCCTTGAGTATTTCCACCTCGGTGACGGCATCGTCGCGTTCCATCTGTAACGAGGTAGAGATGTGGGATTGGAAGGGGGATTTAGCACATACAGGGTATACTTAAGTCGGTGTGAGTCGCGTGTGTGTGTGTGTTCTTTTCAAACGAAGCTACAATAATTTTACAAACAGCCAATTTCACTGGTTCAATTTCAGTTCTCATGCGATTTTCCAATAATATATAGTATATATATTTATAGGGTTAAGTATATATATATTCGATATAGTTTCGATTTAGTTTTGATAGAAAGCCAATTCATTAAGCATGTGTGTGAGTGAGTAAACAGTCGTTTCTTTTCTCTCTTTTTACCTGTAATTTCTGTTGTATGGCATGGGATTTCTCGTAGCGCTCCTTCAACACTTCCAGATCGGTTTGCATCGCTTCCCGATCGCGTGCTGCCTTCATCAGTAGCGTCTGCGATGATTCCGATCGCTCCTTGAGCGTTTCCAGTTCATCGGAGAACTGATCCCGCTCCTTTTGTATGCGCGCTAGCTGCATCTGTTTATGTAACGATCGATCGATCGATTGTACATGTATATATATGTATATATTCGTGGCATTATAGATGGATGTAGATGGATGCATGTAGCACAGACAGTTTGAAAGATAGTTATACGTATATGTATGCATAGGAAGTACATTTATATATATATTTGGGTATATAAAGTTAGAGTATATAGTTACGATGCATATGGTAGTGTTTGAGTGTGTGTGTTACACTGATAAAAAATTAAGAGGCGGTTTATTGAATCACTTTGATGGGGTTTTTGATGAAGTTAGGAAATAAATTATAAGTTAAAGTAGGGGAATTAAGTAAAGATAAATACACTTCAAGTAATTTTTTGAAGTGTAGAAATTAGAATCGAAATAAAAACTGTTTAAATACAAACAAAGGTAATTTCCTTTCCTCCGAAAGTTGGAAATGAAAAGTTTTCAAGCAATGAACTTTCATTTCCTCCAACCCTTTCAATGGGCTTACTTTTTTTATCAGTGTAGGTCAGTAGTAGTTACTTAAAGTAGGGTTATGTACAGTGACTGGGGGTTATTGCTTTGGGTAATTAGGGCGTAGGCGTGTTAATCACAACATTTTACAACTATATTTCACAGACATCGATTAGGCAATTCCACAAGGTCTACGCAAGAGAGTGTAGTGTGTGTTGTTGTGCCTGAGGTGTGTGTACTAGAGGTGTGTGTGGGGGATAGTTGGGGGTCAACCTGCATACCTGCGTCTTCTCAAGCTTCTCGCGTATGCGATCCGTGTCCAAGGTGAGAGTTTCGCGCTCCTTTTGCATGCGAGCCGCTTGTCCCAGCGCCTTGTCGAGCTGCGATTGCAGGTTGTCGTAGTCGTAGGTTAGTTTCTCCTTCTCGAGCACCAGGCGACGATTCTCGGCACCGGCCTTGTCTAGTTTATCCTGCAGATGATCGACTTCGTTCTGGGCCTTGTCCAGTGAGTTTTGCAGCTTCTCGTGCTGCAGCTGCGATTTGCCAAGCGTTGCCTGCGTGCGCTCCATTTCCTCCTTGATTTTCTCCACCTCGGAGAAGGCCTAAGGCACAGCAAAGAGCGTAGAACGGAGAGGGGGAAAGTGGGTAGGGTAGGTGTAATTTAGTGTTCGGTTTTGGGGGGAAATATAGTGGCTTTATACCCTACCCGATCGCGATCGGCGTGTATGCGCGAGACACCGCTCTGGGCTTTCTCCAGCTCCTGGCGCAGACTCTCTTGCTCTCCCTGGGCATTCTCCAGTTTAGCCTTGAGTCGATACACTTCTCCCTGGCTCTTTTCCAGTTTCTCCTGCAACGCTGCGGCCTCTTCGCGTGCACGCTCGGCATCCGACTGGTTATCGGAGATTTGTAGCGTTATCGATTGAGCGATTTATCGATTTTTTGTTTTGGGGGGTAAATTGGATGTGGATATCGGATATTATTTACAGGCACCTTGTGAGGTTTGGTCTTAAATGATTGACTGACTGACTGACTGACATAGGTAGTAAACAACAAGTACGAGTTCTTAAAACTAATTACGATAACGATAACGATTACGATAAACAAGTTCTAGAGCGAGAGCGAGAGCGAGGCTGAGGCACAAAAGCAAATTGAGAATGACTCATGACAATAATGTTTGGCGAGCAGGCAGACTGACAACGGTAGATGGCGCTTGGGTGCAACAACACAATGAGCGAGAGCACAACAAAGAGTGTGAGAAAAGACAAAGAAGGTATGCATGTGTATGTGTGTGTGTGTCTGTGTGTGTGAATAGAGGTAAAGCTACAAGTATTAAGGCAAAGTAAGGAAAAGTCTCTTAAGACCAAGTGTATGTGTGTGTGTGAATTATGTACAGCTGTGTGTTGGTGTGTGTGTGTGTACAAGAAATTAACAGCTTAGGTAAATCAAGCGCAAGTTTTATAACTTTTGCTGAATCTCTTTGACCAGAGTTGCCAAAGTCACGTTGCAAATGGTTTCTCGTGTCTTGCCTGAGTTGGCACTGTGTGTGTGAGTATGTGGTTTGGTGTGTGTGAGTGTCAATGGGTGTTGTAGTTGCCAAAGACAAAGTTTATCAGGTAAAACCTTTTGTTCTTTACTAAGATTTGTCTATGCTAAACTGGGAACTGTCATGCCAGTTGTTTAAATTGTTAAGAAGGGAATTAAATTGTAGTTCAGATACAATTGTCTTATGGTTGCCTTAAGTTTTAACCTGGCTAAAAGACAAATAGTTAAACATGTCTTAGAACTCTGATTTATGTAGAGGCAAAAAGGTTACACCTTTAGAAACTACTCAAGTTTTTGGCGTAAACATATACACTTTATAGAGTAAACTGGTACAGGGCTGCACACAAGTCATGCAGGAGACACACACGAAACACTCGTTTCAATGCAGACAGAGAAGGGGAGAGAAATGAGACTGAGATGGAGCGACTCAAAGCGTAGATTTGTACAATGTCAATGGATTAATGTGTAGATATATTTAGTGGATATTTTAATATGTATATTAAGTATTAAATGTGGGTTAGTATGTTAATAATTTAGGCAAATGCAAGTTACGGATAGTTGGAGCTGTACAGTAAGTAAAACACATGACATTTATGGATGTACACGATATATATACGATACACGATAGTATACGATACGATATTTATAGTAGATGGCAACTATTTTTGTTTAGTTTGTATAGTTTTTTAGAAAGTATTTCTATTTTTTGATAGTTTTATTGTTTTTTGTTTAATTTCTTTCAATTGTTTTAGTTGCTGTATCTTTTTGGCTAAAATCTTTTTTGGTTTGTTTGATTTTTACTCACAAAACGTTTTTCAGTTTCGCCCTATAGAAAAGTGAATGTAAGCACAACGATTTAAATAGAGTTGAGGTTTTAGTATACAATTTTCAAGTAAGAGAGCTTAGAGAAACACAAGATAATTAGTTGTATTTACTTTAAGTTTAGTTTAAATAATAGCAATGAAAGATTTACAAATGAAAAGAGAGAAAACTTTAAAGTCGCTCTAGAAATAAGTTGAAAGTTACTAGGAAAAACATCTACTAAACTAGCAGAGATTAAAAATTCTAGAACTGATTTAATTAGCATCATTTATTTATAGTTTAAAATTTAAATTTCTTTTGTTTAGGCACTTTTTGCTCATTGAGTTTTATATACACTTGAAATGCGTTTGATTTGCAGGTGCAAATGTGTGTGTGTGGCAGTGTGTGTGTGTGTGTTGGTGTGTGTTTATTGTAGTTGGTTTTGTTGTGCCACCAATGAGTCAGCGGAGTGTGTGACTTAAAGAGAAAGTTTGAAATTGATGCAGCAGAAAGTATTGTATATATAGAAAGTGGTTCATGGTTGGATCGAACCAATGCGTTGTGTGTACAGTATATAGATATATGTTATAGTAGAAGTAAAGAGACTTTTGTCTGTTAACACAGTTAATTTAGCACACGCACACAGAGACGAGAATTCTTATGACACGCAGACAAAACTAAACTAAAAGAGCACTTTATGCATAAGATATATATATGTATTTATATATAAAGATAAATGTTTGTATTTACGGGTATTTAATTTAGATATCAAGTGCTTGCATACCTGTGTCACTCTCAGCTCGGCCTGAGTGCGTCTCAGCTCGGCAGCTGCCTTGTCAGCCCGCTCCTGAGCTCGATCCAGTTCCTGGGAGGTTGTCATTGTGGTGCGCCCGAAAGTTGTCTTCATTTTGTTGTTGAATGAGACCCCAAAACGGGAGAGTATTCAATTAGTATTAGGTAAATAAGCTGCAGACTTGTTAACATTAACATTTCCAAGAGAAAGTGCAACTACTGAGCATTAGCATTTAAAATAAGCACAAAAAACATTAGCAGTTTGTGTGTCCAGCAGGAAATGCAAACAGAATGGCATACGATGCGTATACGTAATGTGTGTGTGCACTGATTGGAGCTACAGTGGGTGCAGTAGGCAAGACTTTACTTTAAAGTTTTTTACTGTACTTGCTGCACTCACTGTACTCACAGTTTGTCAAGTTCTGATTGTTTTAATGAGCATGAAATTGATTTGGTTTCTTATTTTGTTAAGCTTTGAGTGATTCAAGTGCATTTGACGCTTTAGAATTGGTTCACCTCTAACTAAATTTAGCACAACTAACTAAAGTTTTCTCTTTGACTTGGACTGTGTCTACTGGGCGTATGCTTAATGTTTGGCATTAAATTTTTGACAAGTTGATTGATGGCAGTTCGATATTCTTTTGTTTTTCTGTACTAGCCGTGAGCGTTGTTTTGTCTACTTCTAGTGGACCAAGTTAGCTGACTGCTGTTGGCCAAAACTTACCGATATTTTGCCTGTTTCGAACATTAACTTTTGTACGTTCTGCAAAGTACAATGGGGAGCACATGCATATCATGTTCAGCGACAATTAAACCAAATTCAAATAGAGACATTGCATGGTCATACTTAATTAAAGGCAATGATGATGCGATTTATACCCACTCCGCTCTCCTTCCCTTCCCTTCCATTTATTTTATTCATTTCCATTACTGAATAAACCCCCCACTTAAATTATGCACTTCAATTTGTAATCGTGTAAGTGTAATTGAGATTAAATCAAAACCGAACGAGTGTCGAGTGAGAAAAGTGGTACGAGTACTAAGTGCTGTGCTTTGGTGCGGTGCCTCTGTTTTGACCAGGCTAAAATGGTTGTGGTGCTGGTGGGAAACACGTGTGAGTTCTTAATGGTGCGACTGAAACTGGTGTTTAGTCAGTGGTGCTAATTTGCTAAACGAGCTGACCTTTAAGTTTCTGTCTGACTATCTAACAGATCAATTTAAATGTTTAAAGCATGTTACACTGAGAAAAACAAAGGTGTGCTGGATTCAAACAGATGGAAAAGCTAGTGGAGACATTTCTTAGATCAAAATCACATTTGTTTGTCAGTGTAAAAACTCGGAAAAATTTATAACTATAAGAATTTTGAATTCAATGCTATGTAATGATTGCTAATAGTTAAAACTAAGCTATATGATTTTCCTGGTGGGTATTACCAATTAAATTTTTCGTTTTCCTACCAGAAACTTGTAGGATTTGCTCATGGGGTGTGTGCTGAAAATGTTGCTACCAAAATTAAAATAAAAATCCTGCTGGCAAGATGCTAATAATGCTTAAGTGTAGAGCTACGGGTTGGTGGGGGTTTACTTGGGGTTAGTGGGAGCACTACGAGATGCGAGCACAACTTAGGCACTACGATTAGTTAGTTTGGGTATTTAGTTTTAGGTAGGTTTTTTGGCAATAGGCTTACTTTGTGTAATGTGGTCTGTTCTTCTAGCTGCATCTATTTTTGTTTTTGTTTTTTTTATCGATTAATGTATTTTTTTTTGATTGATTATTATATAGTGGTGATAAGTTGTTGTTGTAGTTGTTGTTGGGATGCGAGATGTTGTTACAATAGTTGTTGTTGTTGTTAAGTGTACATGTAAATATAATAGGCACACATAGAGGCATATTTATAGTAATAGTTAGAGTAATAGTTATTGTATAGTTATCGTTTATCGATTAGAAATATATATTTTTATAGTTATCAGATAGCATTGTTCGATATGTTACTTATATATGTACACTGCACACAGAGGAACACATACATAGGTATATAGAGTATGGTAGTTATGATATAACTGATATCGGCTAAGTTTAGATAGATTTATATGGATATTTATCGATAGACAGTTGGTCAAGTTAGTATTGGGAAGGCTTAAAGAGGCTATACAATTAATATTACACAGTTTATAGTGAATTTAGATGTATCGAAACGGATTTATGTTCGAACATAACCTCAATGTTCATATAAACACCGTTCCTGTGGGAACTGCTGGCATATAGAATCTCTGGGGCGTCCATAGACACCTATTTTTTATTGTTCACTTCTCCTAACTTTACTTGACTGCCCGTCTATCGTTTATCGATATGATATCGGTTGCGGGAACCGGTCATAATGCACGAGTACCTGCGAACGCTCCAAATCGTGTTTAAGCCTCTCGTTCTCCAGCTCGAGCCTTGCTATGCGCTGCTTCGTGGACTCCCAGTCGGCACTGCTGCGTCCCATCTCACAGGTGGCCTTCTCCAGTTCCGCCTTGGACTTGCCCAGTTCGCTCTGGGATGCCTCCAGTTTGATCTCGAGTCGCTCCCGCTCATTGACCGCTCGCTCCAGACGTGTCTGCAGTTTCTCCACATCGCTTTCGGCCGCTCGCAGTTTCATCTTGTAATCGGTGACCTCACGTTCATGCAGATCCCGTTCCTCCTGCTTCTCATGCTCGGCACGATCACGCTGTTCCCGCAGCTGAGCCATCTGCTTCTCCTTGTCCCCGATGGCCTCCTCGAGACTGGTTAGTGCACCCTCGGAGCTGCTGTGGTGGGCCTGCATGGCGGAGAGACGTGCGCGTGCCATGTCCACCTGGTTGTCCTTCTCCTTGAGCAGATCCTCGAGGTTCTCAATCTGTTTGGAAGTGCGGAAGTTAAGTTTTGGGTTGTTACCTCGGTTTTTGGGTATAAATGTTGGATGTTTATTATTTTGGGTGCTTTTGACTTGTTTTAAGGTAAAGACAATTGATTTTTAGCTATTTTGGAGTATATAGAGAATTCATAGGTGGTTTTTTTGGTGACTGAAAGTCTTTAGATACTTTTTTGTTTAATAAAGATAAAAAGAATTTCTGTTCCTTATAAAATTTAGAGTTTGAAGTATGAAATGAATTAATTTTCTTAATTTTATTGTAGGGTATTTCGATCTGGAAAACTAAAGAAGATTTGGAGGTCTAATGCAAAAGGTAAGTGGCATTTAAAGTGGTCCCTTTATCTATTAACCCGCTGGAGTTTGTAGAAGAAAATATGGGTATGAAATGCCCAATTTGAAGAGTCTAACAGGTCCAAAAATTTTCTTGTGTTGTTTGTTCTTTGATCTAACCTTGCGCTGCAGCACACTAATCTTGCGATCCTTGATGTCCATGTGATCCTTGAGCTCGGTTAGTTCGCTGGTGAGACGATTGCGCTCCTGGACGGTCTGCAGAGTGCCCTGGGTCTTCTTCTCGATGAGACGATTCTTCTCCTCGAGCCGCGCACGCATCTCCTCGACGTCCGTCTGCAGCATGTTGTAGTGCTCCTCTTTGGCACATAGCGACTCCTTGAGCACCGCTATGTGCCGCTGATAGTCCTAACGAAATGTTATGTTTACTGTTGTCAAGGAAAACAAAAGGGGATTTCTTGGGTGAGGGACAATTACCTGATGCTGCTCCTCGAGCGTTTTCATTTTGGCCGCCATCGCCAGAATCTCTTGATCCCTTCTTTGTATTTCAAGACGGAATTCGTCCAACTGCACGGAGATTTTTGGGTTTTTTTTTCGGGATTGTATTTTGGTTTGTTTGGAAAAGTGGGTGGGGAAAAGAGGACAAGATACAAGATGGTAAACATTTTAGAATTGCAGCACAAATCGCAAATTGCCTAAGTTAAAAATTCTTTTTTTTTTGTTTTCTCCATTTACAAGTTTTTTTTGGTGTTTGTGGGGTGCAAATTGCGGCGCAGTTGTGTAGAAATGTGGCATGATTATGCATGTTTTTACATGTCGTATGAGCGATGTTTAATGGGCAAAAGTGTGGGCGTGGTCGAGCGAGCAAAAAACACTGTTTGGAGAGAATTGTGAGGAAGTGTCTGCAAAAGTCGTTGCCCCAATCAAAGACGTGTGTGTGTGTGAGAGTGTGTGGGTGTGTATCTGTGTGTTAGTGGAGGTTAGAAAGGGTCACTTGAAGTAGCTGGCTGAGACTAGAGGTTTTCCATTTATCGGTTTGTCGCATGTTTTGAATTTTTTATTGTTTGCTTTTTCGAAAAATGTTCATTTTATAATTGCTTAAGTTTTAGATTAAGTTTAACAGATAATTCGATTACGAGCTCCGAATTCGAACTCAAAGAAGTTGAATTAAGTCTGAAGTAATCTTAATTAAGTTTACAAATACAAATCAGTGTATAAATATAAATATATATTTATGTATATATATATATATATATATCGCTGGAGTAGTTAATAATTATCATAATTACAAGTATTGTTGTTATTGTTGTTATATTTTAAGTATAAATATTCAAGATTCATCGTTATTGATTATTATAAATGCCTCTGCTTGTCAAAAGTTCTCACTGCTCACATAGGAAAATCGAAATCAAAAAAAAACTATCTAAATGTATGACAAAAGTACAGTGAGTCAAGTGAAGAGAACTGAAACTGTATCTTGTATCTATGCATGTGTGTTTAAATGTATCTGAGTCTAGTTATGTCCTTTACACATAAATGCTTTCAATTGGCTAGTGTTAAGCTTATTATCCTGCCTTATACGACTATAGAGAGCGATTACACCTTTGTGGGAAAACTTAAACAAAAGGTTAACTACTTCAAACTGTTTTTAGTTTTAGTTTTTCTTCAAGTTTTTCTTCTATGAACACAACGATAGTTTTTCTGCTTCTTATTGCTTTGGCCAGCGTATTGTATACGTCTAGCTCTTCCTCTTCCTATAAACTCGATATCGCTACTACTGTCGATCAACTACAATTTTGTATGCTATGCTATACTTTTAACTACAAATCTTTTAAGACAAATTAGAGTAACTCCTTTTAAGGTTTTAGGTTTTGATTTCCACTACTTACGAAGCTATAACAAACGAGTTTTACTTTCTTTGAGAAAAATATTGAATTCGAAAAAGAATTTCTAAAGCCGAACAATTTCTACGCACAGAAGTTTTTAAGTTTTGGGAGACGAATCGAGTTGAAAGTTGTAATAAAAGCACCTAGTTGTAAGTATATAGAGTATATATATGTATAAGTATGTATATAGATGTATAATTATATAAATATATTCAGTTGGAATACTAAGTAATAAGTATGAGTACAATAAGAACATTAGTACGCCGTACAATAGATAATACATTTCAATTGATTTTCCATTTTTCATTTTCCATTCCATTTCTTGTATAATATTTGCATAGACACATTTTGAATGCTTCTTCGTTTATTTGCTTTTCGATCGAACACTTTTTTACTTGTTAGTTTTTAGTTTACTTATAACTTTTTGAAATTTCAACCAGTGTTGTGTTAGACACACACACCTGGCCAGCGGCTTAAGAAATAGGTCTAAACCGGCTAGTCAGCTGCCCAATTTACCAATTTACCGACTTACTAATTTTCCACTTAACTCAATTATCGTTTTATAATTTATTCAAATTGCCTTCATTGTTTTTTGTTTTTGTTTTTTGTTTTTCGGTTTGACTCTTTCGTTGATTAAATAATTTCACATGGAATTTGTATTCGTCATGTTTCATATATTAAGTACTTAATTGACCTTCATTGCTAATCACACGATAACGTTTTGTATTACTTTTAATTATTGTTGTTGGAAGAGTGAGAGTTTGGTAGTTGCAACTAAAGTACAGTTAACCGATTCAAAATGGCGACTGGGTGAATTAATTTGTTATGCAAATACGAATTACGAATACATTTGGGTACTAGTTAAGCATTTGAGTTAATTTAGCTAGTTAGGTTAGTCATAGTAGGTATATTAGGTGTAGTTTAGGTATAGGTATAGGTAGTTAGTAGGTTGATTGGGTACAGGGCTCCTTGGCTAGTTTGGAAGTGAAGAAGAGAGCGGGAAACTTACAAATACTGGGAGTAATTCTTTTTCTTTAGAGAGTTGCACTAACAATTTGATCTATATATAAGTATCTAAGTATCGATTACTTTAGTTTTAAATAGGTTTTTGTTTTTGTTTTCGTTTGTTTTGATTTAATAATACTAACTTTAAGCTTCACTTTCATTTAGTTTCTTTTACTTTTTTCTCGCTCAACTTAACACATACGAGTTTGAAAAACGTTCATCATCAAATAAAGTAAAGTAAATTTCATTACAAGTATTTATTCATTGTGTGTATAACTATATATATGTTTATACTAATGGTTTTACAGTTATGAGTAAATATCATTTAGTTTCACTTCTTTTTTATCTTCTTATCTTTCTTGTTGTTATTTACAGTCTTTTACTTTTGAGAGTCAAGAGCAAAGTTGTTCAAATTTCAAAAACCGAAATGATACAGTATCTCTATACAGTTCTTTTACAATTTCTCTGAAAAGTTGCCCTGAGTGCTCTAAAACAAACCAAAAATTAACAACAAGCTAGTACTGAAACTATACAAAAATTAAGAAATATTGTTTACTTAATTTATTTATTTTTATTTGTTTTTCTTTCATTTGTTTTTGGTATCTTTCGCTACTTTAAAATGGCACATGAAACAATAGTTCTTTCCTAATCCTATAAGATACATCCTATAAGTTGGACATATCTTTATTGGTGTTCTATACGAGAATCGTACACTGCAAATGTCGTTCGCTTTGAGAGTTGTTTGTGAGGGCGGTTAGGGGGCGGGGAAAGCGTAAAATGCATTATAGATTTTCTTGTTCGTTAGATATAGATCCAGTTTCTTTTACGGCTTACGTATTTTCTTGGTATTTTTGTAGATGATGATGCTTAACGAGTATTAGTTGAATTTTGTTTATGTTGGTAGTATCGAGTAACGAGTAACGAGTAGTTTCGAGAAACGAGTAGTCTCGCTAAACGCTTGGTGTTACTATATAGCTGAAATCAAGAGCTCTTTTGAGAAGAATAATGCTAAAAGGCGTGAAAGTGGACTAAATGGGTATCGTAAGATCTTGAAATGAAGTTGGATACTTTACCCCGAAATTTGGCACTTTTTAAAAGTATTTCGCTGAGAAAGTCAGAAAGTAGGAAAAATAGAAGTATAAACCTTTGCTGGTAAAGTATTTAAACAAAATCTTGAGCTCCTTTTAGTCAGCCATATAATAACACCAAGGATTAGCGGTCTAGGAATCTAGGGAAAGCGTGTCTACGTCAAATTTAAAACTTACTTGTCGCTTATGCTCTGGCGGCAGTTTCGGGTAATCTAAGTCTAGTTTCGAGTATGGCAAGTGATGGTGATGATGGTGTTGTTGCTGCTGCTGTTGTTGCTGGTGGTGGTGGTGATGGTGTTGCTGTTGTTGTTGTTGAAGTTGTTGCTGATGTTGCGTATACGTATGCGGATATGACGAGGAATGCAGACCAATCGGATGATGATGATGATGCGAATGCGTATGCGGATGCGAATGATGTAAACTATCATAGCCGCTACCGAGGCCCGACCCGAGGCCCGAACCGATACCACTACCGATGCCCACATCCCGAGCACTACTCGCCAAAGTGCCGCCAAAGGGGCCCGTTGTGTTGGCCAAAGCAGCCAGCGGATGTGTCTGCAAATGATTCTGATGCTGATGCACATGATACTGATACTGTGGATTCATCTGCTGCTGCACCGATGCCTGTATCTGTGAGTGTGGCTGATGGTGATGATGATGCTGGTGATGCCCCAACTGATGGTGCTGAGTGCCAGCGAACTGTTGATGCAAATTGTAGGCATTTGGCTGCTGCTGCTGGTAGTACTGCGAGATGGCGGGATTTGAGGCATGCAGTGAGTGGGACATGAGATGATGCCGCTGATTGAGGCCCAAGCCCAAGCCCAGACCCGAACCCAAACCCGCTGTCGAACCCAAACCAAGACCGAGACCGGAAACGGTACCCAAACCGGAACCCAAGCCCAAACCCAAACCGTAGCCAGAATTGAGCTCCGAGTTTTGATAGGGATTCGAGTACTTGCAGCTGGCCGTGGGATACGATTGGGCAGCCATCAAATTGGACACCGAATGGGCTGAACGCAGTCGAGCAGCTGCCGCCGCTGCGCTCTGTGACTGCAGCTGCGGCGTCAACTGCGTCGGCGTCTGCGTTGGCTGAAAATACATGTTCGGCTGCGATGAAAAGCTCTGCGACATTTGCAGCAGATTATCGTTAAGATATGGCGGTGATATGTCACCGCCATGCAGTGTCGGATAACTGGAGACCACGCGACCGGACAGCGGCGTTGTCACCAAACCACCGGGACCAATTGTCCCAAACTGTTGATGTTGCTGACCACCCACCAGCTGTCTGGCCTGGTGGCTCAGATTTAAGATTTGCGATGACCGCGATATCGATTTGTGCGCCTCATTCAGCAGATTGACAATGTTCGATGAGCTGCTCTGGTGCAAGGGTGGTGCCGGATAGCCGTACACGTCGTTATACATGGTCGCCGATGGCAGTCCGGCAATGCTGTACCGTCTTCGGCGTATCGGTGAGCCGTTCTGTCCGCCGTACAGCTGAGCTGCTGCCGCTGCACATGCCGCCGCACAGGCCGCACTCGTGGGATCGTACAGGTAACCGCTTGAGGCTGTTGTGGGTCCATACAGATCATAGGTATTGCCATAGCCCAGTCCCGCTCCCAGTCCTAGGCCCAATGAGGAGCCGTTTAGCGCTGTCGTGCCGTAGCCGCCGGGGCCGTAATATTGTCCGATTATGTCTGGCAGTGGTGGACTTCCGCTTCCGGCGCCCGTGAAGTTATTGTACATCTGAAA
This sequence comes from Drosophila dunni, assembly GCA_018152125.1. Taxonomy (NCBI): domain Eukaryota; kingdom Metazoa; phylum Arthropoda; class Insecta; order Diptera; family Drosophilidae; genus Drosophila; species Drosophila dunni. The sequence continues at coordinate 20,975,596 of JAECXC010000339.1, read as the reverse complement.
ATGGCCGATTTCAAATTGGTTTTTTTTGTTTTGGGTTTTTTTGTTGTTGTTGTTGTGTTGAGTTCGAGTCTGTTTTTAGTTTAAATTTATTTATATTTTATTCTTTTTCTTTTTTATTTTTTTTTTGTTAACTTTTTTTATTGTTTATTTTTCGTGTAATTTTGTTTCTGTTGTTTTGAGTTTTCGTACGCGTTTCTTTTGTCCTTTTCTTGAGGTTTTTGTACTAAATCATAAGTTAATTGTTAGCTCTAAAATGTATTTAGTTTTAACAACAAGTTTTTTGTACATTTTCATTTAACCAAAGCGATTCTTTGCCCGAACACTTACGGACTATTTTGGCCCCATAATTTTCATATTTTTTCATGTTTTTGCTTTTGTTGTTTTTCTACAAGTTTTTGACTTAATTCAAATGTTTTCAACACTTTGCTTAATTTACAATAAGGTTTTGTAATAATAGTTTAATACTTTTTAACTCTCATTTAATTATTAATATTTTGTAAATTATTTGTATAACTTTTAGTTCTTTTTTCTTTCTTTTCTTTGCTGGCAAACTGCACCTAAAAGTTCAACAAGGGGGCGTGACTGAGGGAGCGTGAGAGGAGGAAAGAGAGAGAAAGAGAGACAGAGAGAAAGAGAGAGAGAGAGAGAGAGAGGGGCCTTGGCTTTTGCAACATGAAATGTGTGTCACTTGAGAGAGGGTCACTGTGTGTGTGTGTGGGAGTGTGTGCAGCACGCCCATTACTATGCAGAGTGGGCGTGCCTGTGTGTGTGTGTGTGTGTGTGAATGCCGCTGCTCGTTTCATTTTGTTTTGTTTGGTTTTCATTTCGTTTGGTTTTTTGTTGGTTAAGTGAATATTGCGTATACGACATGTGTGGCGAGGCATACAAATGCGCTTGGATTCTGATTTCGTATTTTATTTCATATTTTATACTTTGTTTGTGGTACGGTACGAGTATATGGTACATTTTTCTCTTTTTTTACTCAGGAAAGAAACATAAATTACTTATAACAATATATAGTTCAGATGCATTATAGAAATAACGTGCAAAAGTATATTGTAATCAATTGTTGCTGTTGCTGTGTTGTAGTTGTTGTAACTGTTGTTGTTGCTGTTGTTGTGTAGGTATAACAAACAAATATAATATATATTTCATAAATATATACATAGAAAAGTATTCGATTTGAGTATTTTGAGTAGAGTTAGACAGACAGTGAGTGAGTGAGTGTGACAGAGTTAGAGACAGAGACAGAAACAGAGATAGAGATAGAGTTATAGAATTACAAAGAGATAGAGACAGCAATAAAAACGTGACACAGTTAGAGATTAATTAGTTAGACAGAGATAGAGAGAGAGAATTTTTTATTTTGAGCGCAACTTTTGTTGATTGCGGCTGAGTTGTGTGTGTAGGTGTGTGTGTGTGTGTGAGTGTGCTAGAATCCAACGAGTGGTGGGTGTGTGTGTGTGGGTGAGTGGTGTGTGTGACTTGTTGGTTGCTTGGTCGTCGTTTGTTTCAAATAACAAATTGCAGTTCATATTGTTAACGCGTCTTTTTTTGCTTTTTTTTATTATTTACAAAACCAAAAAGTAATATATTTAAGTAGTTAAAGTTTAAGTTTAAGTAACTGCAACAGGCGGCCAGTCTTTAAGTTGAGTGGAGTGGGGAAAAGGGAGGGGTAGGGAGAGGGAAGAGGTAAACCGAAAAGGGAACAAATTCGGTACAAGTTTCGTCTTGTAAGCAAATAAACGCAATAAAAACAACAAACTTTAGAGAATCGTATATATATAACGATATATAAACATATATATATGTTTAATGAATGAACTGAGCGACAAGTAGAGACACAGAGAGAGAGACAGAGAGAGGCAGACAGTAGAGAGAGATAGAGAGAAGTGTGTTGGAAAGTGTGGTATAAATTCATATATATATATTTATATAGTTTGGTAGTTTGATGTTTTGCAGGTATACGTATGTAAGTATGTACTATATACAGGTCATAATTGTTTTTATCATTTTATCGTCAAAGAGATTTGTCAGTTGTTTCTAATCGCCTACAATTTTTTATTTCTTTTCTTTTGACTTTTTTTTCTGATTTGGTTTTTTTCTTTTATTGGTGCGAAAATATTACAAAAGCATATTGTAAATAGTTGCATACGATTTTTAATTTTCAACTTCTTTAAATAAATTATTTGATTTTCTTTTTGTTTTTTGGTTGAACTTTTTTTTGTTCTTTTTTTGCTTGTTTTGTGTTTGCTTTTAGAACAACAACAAAATATGTCATAGATGTAATTGCATGTAATTGAAAGTGATCAATTCTGGAAACAAATACAAGTATCTCGCATTCATCGTTTTAAGCTTTAAAGTGTTTTGTTATTTTATATTAGTTTTTTTTTTATTTCTTCTGTTTTTCTTTTTTTGTTTTGCATATAAAAAAGCCAATTTTTGGAGCCATTACAATCGATAAGTTTCGTGAAAAATCTGAATCTTTTGGCAATAAAATGACAAAAGAATTATTCTTGTATGCTAAATAAATCACAGTTCACTAATAGTTTATAGTTTTGGTTAATCTTTGGTTAATCGATTAAATTTGTTTTAAAAAAATTCATTTTTTGAATTCTTTTGTATTTTTTTGTTTTAAATTTGCTTTATGTGTTCTCGTGTGTACTTCGGTGTGTGTGTGTGTGTGTGTGAGTTAAAATATTTGTTATATTACTTTTTGATTATGTAACGGCATTAAAAGAAACAAAGAAACAAACAGCGTTCCGTACAATACTAATTAAATAATGCACAAAACGGCAGCATGTGGAGAAATTAGCAAAAATGAAGCCACTAATTTGTAGTTAATTAAAACTGTATTAAAACTTAAGAGTAAAGTTTATAAAAGAAATATTTTCAGTGTATTCCACTTTGGTTTGAATTAAGTACGTAATAAAGCTAAGAATTTAAGATTGGAATTTTAGGAATTAAAATTTAGTTTCTTGCTAGATTTTTAATTAAACAAATCAAGAGAGTAAAACTGCCGTTAGTCGTTTCTTTGGAGTGTCAGAGTTTTTTAGTGTTAATTTGAATTAAAATGTACGAACAATAAAAAGAGAACAGAAAGAAACATTTAATTTGAAACACACGACAATTAACACCAACAACAGTAAAGATAAAACTGTTAAGGATAAATATGTATATATATATATAGAGTATATAGTAATAAAGGCACGAGTTTAAAGAATATATATATTTAGAAATATGCCAAGCCACACACAGCGGGAGAGAGACAGAGAATGAGAGAGAGAGAGAGTGGGGATAGTGGAAGAGAGACAGAGAGGCAGAAAGAGAGACTGAAAGAGAGCGAGAGCGAGAGAGAGCAGGTGAGCAGCTAAAGTGACTCGCTCACTTCAAATAATGCCAAGAACTTTGGCCAACACACACACATCAAAGAGCAACATAAAAAACGGCACACTCACACACACACACACTCATTGAATGTGGCCCGAAATAACAACATTTTGGTTACAAGGTTATTACGTATACGTCATGTGTGTCGCAATGTGTATATGTATATGTGCTTAACGGCGTTTGTGTGCGGGTGTGTGTGAACAGAGAACACAATAACGACATCTCTGTGTGTGTAGGGGAATTTTAGATAGAGAGACGCAGGAACTCGAATGAAATGAAACCCAAAGCAAAAGACAAAGACAAAGACTGCGAAAATGATAGAGCAGCAGATGAAAGCGGAGTGGGGGCAAGGAGAATGGCAAATCCAAAAGAAAATGAAAATAAGCAAGTAGCAAAAGCCAAAGGCACAAAAAGTGAAAAAAGTGCCCAACAATAAGTGTGTTAAGTGCAAAAGTACACATGTACTCGACTGTACAAGTGTCTGTGTGTGGTTTTGCGTGTGTGTGTGCCGGTGTGTGTTGGCTAAGTGTGCCTATTTTTGTTGCCTGTCATAAAATTAAAAATAAATACATAAAATAAAGCGCAAACACAATTCGACCGTTCGCTTAATGACTGACTTGAATAACAACTTGAGTTGTGGGCGCAGGCCACGCCCACAGCACTTGACGAGTGAAATGAAGTTGGGAGTCGGCTTTTGGGCTTTGTAATTATGACAAATCATCACGTATCTCTCACAAAGCCAGACAGACAAGCCAAGTCTTTTCAGCTGCAGCCAGGAAGAGTCCCCCCATATCCCCTTATATCCCTTTATCCGCTACCTCTACCCCCCTAAATCTCTTCCCAGTTTCGTCTGGGTACACGCAGCAGCTCACTGCTAGAATGGGTTAAGTAAAAATGTATTTCAAGTGACGTTTATGAAGTGCTGAGTGTTTGCTGTCTTGCCATTGTCCCCTTTCATGTCTTTTTTGTCTTTCAATATACCCTGTAAACTGATGGTTTATATAACATTTGATTTAGCTGCACTTAAGCTATAAATAAAACTGTTTGTGTGTCAAGTAAACTATTTGGCAAATTTATTTATTGCCGCAAAGCATTAAAAACTTTCGCATTCGATTTCCATTGCCTACTTTTGAGCGCAATCCTTCAATTCCTATCTAAATAGTTCATTGCATACTTTTGAGCGCAGTGTGCAAAATCAGTCAAGCAGAAATCACTGCCAACTTCTTGGCAGCGCTTTCAAAGTCCTTGATAATGTGAACAATAGCAGGTGTAGCCTGCTGGGTATCTCAGTGTCTTGCATGCCCATTTTCGCACATTACCAGCCAGTTTTGTCTGTCGCAGTTGTAAGAACAATTGCGGCACGCGTTCGGGGGCTTTTTGCTAATGAGCGGATGGTCGTACGTCACGGACACGGACACGAACAAACTTGCATTGTGCATGTCTGCACGTTTCTCATTTTGAATAGACTGTCATGGGTGTGTGTGTGTGTGGGGTGTATGTGGAATTAGGGAATGGGTGGGTGGCTGTCTTGCTGTCTTGCTGAGTTTGCACTTGAGCTCATTCGTTCAACTCGCTCGAACGCTGTTGCCAAATTTCACTAATTACGCATGGTGACCTTTAAAAAGTGCTTTACGATTCGATTAGCATAACAGCGTGCTATGCTTTTTTATGTGCCCACTTTCCCTATCTCTCCTTCTCTCTTTCGCTCTCTGTGCTGGTTTGTGCATTTCGTGTCGTGTTGTGTTTGCTGTGGCACATGGCCAAGACATTAACTTTGCCTGCATAAACTTGCAAGTAATTGTTAAGCCAAAACTACTGACCTACCCCAAACAAGAAAAAAATATTTCTCTATTTATTAGCTGACTTTAGCTATTTTACTAGCTCGCAAACAAACCGTGCTGGCAACGCAGCTTTAGTTAGCTGAAAGCTCGAAACATTTAAATAGTTTAAATGGAGTTTATAGCTTTAAAATATATACAAAATGTAGCTAATTTGGCCTTTTGGTGAACATTAGTCAAGTCTTGTGTTTGTGCGAATTAAAAAGCTGACAACACTGTTTAAAAGGGTTGCATTACTGCATACAAAAGGCGCTCTTCTCTCTCTCCGCAGTCCCTGCAGTCGGTACTTCTTTTTTTGATAGAGGGGCAAAGTTTGGGGTGTGTGCGTGTGTATAGAGTATTTAGAGTGTCTGTGAGTGTGTCTGGTTTGTTTGCCAGTGACATTTGCGAAACGAGACGTGTCGAGACTAGTCGAGACATGACATTAACTATAATGTTAACATGAGAGTTAGCTTTTTGATGTAATGATGGAATGACAATTGCGAGCATTGCTGATGATGTGTCTATTATTGATGAACGTGTCGATTTGTTGTTGTTTTTTTGCCGTTTTGTTATTGCTCAGTTGATTGAGAGTTGATGGTGATGATGTTAACTGATGATTGATTGATTGACTGACTGTAAACGCCTGCTCGGAGTGCTCCGACTGCACCGATCGATCATACTACAATACCTTATAGTAGACATAGGCATTGTCCATAGGTTTCTGGCTCTGCTTTCTGTCTTGACTTTAAAATGTTGCGGTTGTTGTTGCAGTTGTTGCTGCTGTTACTGTTGTTGCTGTTATCGGTGTTGCTGCTGCAGTTCGTTGTACTGTGTGTAGGCCCCTTTGGTTTAGGCCCCTTTGGTTTAGGCCTTATTTTGCTATTGCCACTATTTATGTAATTTGAGTTGCCTGCAAGTTTTTTGTGCGCAGGTGTCAGACCAGTGCCGTCTAACCGTCTGTCGGTCTGACAACTCACAGTGTCTGTCTATTCGTCTGCCTGTCAGTCTGTGTGTCTGCCTGCCTGTCTCTGTGTGTGCGCAGTAATACAATAATAAACCGCTAAACAACAACTTCCTTGTTACTTTTTATCTTCGCGCTGCTTTCGCTTCCTGCTGCTTAATGTTAACTTCTACACACACACACACCACGTACACACACATACATATAAAGCTAAGCAGCAGTAATTATGCGTATGTGGCTGAGTGAGACGGGGAGACAAGAAGACGCTAAAAGTTGAGCTAAGAGCAAGAATTTTGCAGCTGCTGTCGCAGTCGCTGCTTCTGTTGTTGTTATTCCCGTTACTATTCCCGTTATTTGTATTTGTTTTTGTAGCTGTTTCGTTTATTTTTCTTGTTGTTGTTTTTGTTTTCGTCGCTGCTGCTTTTGTTGTTATTGCTAGTTAATGTCGCAGATTTTTGGCTGCCGCTGCTTAAACAAAAATTATTGATTTTATGCGCTGCCAGCGTTGCTGCCTGCGTTGCTGCCTCCGTCGGCGTTGCCGTCGCTGCTTCTGCTTCGGCTGCTGTGGCTAGCTTTTAATTGAAAGTGCACTTTTGCTCATGCGTTTCTTTTACTTTTGCTATTTTTCTTTTCTTTTTTTTTGTTGCTTATTAATTTTTGTAAGCTCAAACACACACACACCAAGACACATATACACTCACACCCACATGCACAGTGAGCGAGATTTTTGCAGTTAAAGGCACAAATTGAAATGCTTTACATCCTTTTGAAGGATTTTCTTCTATTTTTTCAATGATTTTCTGGCACACACGTTCGCGCCACGTTTTTAGTGCTCGTCAGCTCGGCTTTTTTTGTATATTAATTTTCTTTTTATATGGCACAGATATTTTGGAGCAAACGTGCTGCGTTTATCTGGTCTAAAACGGCACAATTCGTTGTTATTCGAAGATATTTCTTTAAATATATATATGCACATATATATTTATAGCTTTTTTTCTGCTATATATTTTTGCTATTTCTTTCTTTGCTGCCAATTCTTTTGGGCAGTCACAAGTCACACTTTCGATGCGTACGCGTCGCGCGGGGGCTTTCGGGGAGGGACTTTCGGCAAATTTGTCCGTGTCGCGTGTCTGGTTAGCTAAAACGTTGCGTATACAACTGTTCGCGTCTGCGAAGCTTTTGCGCCCACGAGGCCACAAAACCATTGAGACTGTTTGGCAGCAGGCAAGCAGTTCTTAGGGCAGCAGACGGGGGCAGAGGGCAGCGCTGCCCACTTTTGGCATTTCGCAGAGCTTCGCTTGAGCGCAAAATCTCGACTCAGCTTTGGTTTAGCTCAACTAAGAAAAAAAGCGCGTCATGTGGTGCATTCGGCATACGCTCTCACTGCGTTCAAAGTGTTACGCTCTCTCAGCAGTGCGCTCTCTTCACATTGCGCTCTCAGCTGTCCTTAGACAGTCGGCACGCGGTGAGCTTTTACAACTTTGGCTCAGACAGAAAGCGGAAAGCTTTTACGTTTTACGCTCAAAAGCTTTGACTCGTTTATTCGTTTATTGATTGGTTTGCCAGTCGTGAGCAGCAGCTCGTGAGTACGTGTCGTGCTTAACAGCGCTGCTCTCTGCTCTGCTCTCTCCGCTCTCCTCTGTCTCTATATGTGTTTGTGTATTTCTTGCCACGAATTAGCGGCCAACGTTTGTGCTAAACACCAAACATTCGGTTTATGCTTGCAGCTGCCACTGTTGTTGCTACTGCTGTTTTTGCTGCAGCTGCTGCGGCATCTGCTTTGGCATTGCCAGCTTTGCATTTGATGCCTGCAGCGCGTGCGTCTGACAGTTAAATGCAAGTTTGCAGTCTCGCTTTTTCAGCAGCTGTTTTTTGTGCGACTGACGCTACCAAATGTTGCAAATGAAAATGAAACTGAAAGTGGACAGCAAGTGCAGTAGATGGCAGGAAGTGGCAGGAAATGGGGTTGCCTTTCGATTAGGCTCTGCAGCAGGCACGTTCAGTTTCAAATGCATTTTGTTATTTTAAGTTAATTATCTATTTCGGCTTTAAGTCGTGCCACATAATAACTGCAATTTGCATTTAGCTTTTATACACTTCCCTTCTTTACTTATTATATCGCTTGTTTCATACTCCTTGAGTCTGCCCACAAAAGTAGGCAACACTTTTATTGCTTGCCATCTTGGCTGCTGCTGCGTAAAGAAGCCTGCAAGTTACTTGTTCTTCAGTTATCCTTGAACGATTTTAGACCAGTTTTCAAATGTAGTATTTAAGGCATTATATCTTTAATATTTATGCATTTCATACGCCACAAGGAGTAGATCTTTAAGGCTAAATGTATGCCAAGTTTGAGAAATTGTTTATACCATTAACGTAAAATAATTTATTCCTTTAATTTTTTTTCTTTGACGTGTTTTACTTATAAGAAATAAATTGTTCATAAACTCCCAGCCAAACACGCGTTCCAGCTGTTGTCCTAGTTTGCTTTATTAGTTCAGTACGCATTTCATTGTGTATTCCGCGTGTATGAGTGTGTGCGTATGACAACTAACTGCATAGAATAATGGCATGATTGTGTCTATGGGGAATGGGTCAGAATGAATGGTAAATGGGGTAAATGTTTGTGCTTGGCCGTTTAAAATTGAAATGCAATTGCATGGAAATCGATAAATCAATTGTAAGTGACATTTTGAGTGCAAATGGCATGAGCAATGATAAGATTCACTTCAGCATAAATGATGCTCTTTGCTCTGTTCTCGCTGTTCCTCTTTGCTCTCTGTCGAGTGGTGTGTGTGTGTGTGTGTGTGTGTGTGTGTGTGTGTGTGGGTGTCCAGAGCGGTGTGTGGGTGCTCAGCGCAGTTTCACAGCGCATTTCCGTTTCCGGCTTAATTGTTTTCATTTCATTTCAATTCACTCAACTCAACTCAGCTCAGCTCGGCACTAAATAAACGAATTTTATCAGGGAACTTTGTAATTGCATTGCATCTGTCCAGGACAACAGCACAGGACATGCCCACAAAGTGCGAGTCTGCGACATAACTTTATAAACTTGCTTTGTGTGTGTGTTTGTGGGTGTGTGTGTGTGTGTGTGTGTTTGGGAGCAAAATGAATTTTGTGGGCAGCCGGGTAATTATTTTATGCCCTCGGCACAAACACAGCCACGCTTGCCGCACAAACCGTGTCCTGCCACAATATATCAAGCGTTGTGTTGCCAGCCGTGTATTTATAACTAGCAACGGGTAGCTAAAAAGCGAGTTAGCTCGGCTGTGTGGGACCCTGCGACTTAAACGCTTGTAATTAGACAGTTTTTGATAAGTTGGTCACACCCTTTGCTTTGCTTTAGGCACAGGGTCAAATAACCAGCAGCAGCCGCAACTACACACACAAACTCACACATTGTAATACACCCATTGGCATTATTATTTATGCGTATGCATGCACTCTCCTTTCCTCTCTCCCTCTCCCTCTCTCTCTCTCTTTCGCCTTCTCCTTCGCTCTGTTAAGTTCGCTTTGCATACTAATTAAAATTCAGGCATTGGCGCCGTTTTGCATAGCTCGGTAATTTGTGCTTGCCCGCAAAGGCAACGGAAAACTATACAGAAAGGGGAAGGGGAATAGTAGGTGGGCGGTGGGAGGGGAGGGGACGGGCCTTAAACAGCATGAATATTTGAATGTAGCTGCCATTCATCGACAGGTTTAGACCAGGTCATGTTGGCCTACTCTAAGCCATTGGCTAATGGGCATTGGGCTAATGTCTACACAGAGAGAAAAACTCAAGTAACTCTTGAGTCTTGAATTTTGAATAAATTTCACATAATTTAACTTTACTTAATTAAATTTTATTTAGGTTTATGTGCCGAATTGCTCTAATTTTCATTTTTACTGCCCTTTTCTCTCTGTGTACGAATGTAGAGTGTTGTACAGTGGCTAAGAGATAAATGTGGATAAAGGCTAGCGCAAATGTATTTTGTCGAGCTAAAAACAACAAATAACGGTACACTCACCCTCACCCCCTGCTCCTCCTGAGCGTATTTCTTGATTTCACGCTCCAAATCAAGCTAAGTGTGAGTGTGTGTGTGTCAGTGTGAGTGTGTGAGAAAAGATTTTATAGTTTCTTTGCGCTTCAAAAGGGCAAAAGAGCACGAGACTAGGGGTGGGAGGGTAGGGGGTTGCGGCATGTGGCAGGCAGACCAACTGACGCCACATAAATGCCCATAGAAAATGTTAATAAAAAATTGACACACACTAAATATGCGTAAGCTGAATGTTATGTAAGGTCTGCCAACAAATAAAAAGTAAAATAAAATGGGGCCTTGGGCTAAGACTTAGACTTTGACCAAGTCATGTAGCAATAAAGTAAACTTGGTAAGCAAATTTATAGCAAAGTAGTGACTAAGCTGAGTATCATTGGAGAGTGCACACAGGAGTAGTTGAGTGATTTTATTTTAAAACCCATTCGGGTTTTCTTTAATTCTAAGCTGTTTACTGGTCTACGTTTATTAGTCACTCAAGCACTCAACTAAAACTAGCTACCATTATTAAATAGTCTGTTCTGAAAGTAAAACTAATTCGAACAGTTTGTTTTGTGTCCAAAGATTATAGAAAATGAATTGAATGCTGTATCGAGAGCAAATTGAACAATGCTGTGCATTTAAATAGGGCAGCCTTGACTACCAGATGAACCGGAAAAAGCAGACAACTGGGCGCAATGGGAACTATTAATTACAGTTGCAGTTGCCGTTGCCATTCTGCTAGTTTTATAGCGTGAAAAGACACAAGCAGATATATAGGAAATGCAATTGGAACGATACAGCAAGCTGACCTCGAACGGCATACAAAAAAAAAAACATAAAGAAAGGAAATGCAGCAACAAAACGGCTCTGATTGCTCGTCTTTTTTTTCTGTTTCTTTTTTTGGGTCTAGGCGGCGTATACGCAACTTTTAATTGCTCGCCCACTCCACGTAGCGAAAAGTGTGGGAAATTCAGAGGAAAAGTGGTAGAAAAAACAAGCTAAAATTGTTGTTGTCACTGTTTGAACTGACGATTTTTAATTACTGATGTCCCTGGACATGTGCAGAGCCTGGGTTTCTAGGGCCGCAAGTGACAAATTTGTTTTATTTAAAAATTGCATTTATTTAGTTCCTTTGACGAATGTACTAGAAATAATGTTTAAAATAAAGCAATTATATTTTAGAGTTTAGTGTTGGCTGTGATTTGAATTTACGGTAGCTAGAAATTTTAGTTAAATTGGCATGAATTTCCAGAGAATTTAATAAATCAACCAATAAACTTCATTTGAATATATGAACTGATTTGAAATAAGAGAAATGTTTGAGTTTAATAATTTATAAAGAGTTTCACTGAAATTCCATAAATTTAAAAAGTTAAATAACTGTTATTTTAAATCACACTTTAAACTAATTTATGCACGGAATAAAAATGAATTTTCAAGTCTTTGGCATTTGCATGCAAACAAAACTTGGCCACGTCCATTGGCCATAATTATAAATCAATTTTTGAAATAGCCTGCCTGTGGTGTGACTGTGGCTGTGACTGTTATGCAATAATAAATAAGTAGAGGGAATAATAATTTATTCATAATTCATCTGAATGCTTGAATAAATTGCGAATACACTCGAATAATGTCAAGTGCACAACGAGCCATTAAAATTGGCATTCTTGGAGATTGGAGGAGCAAAGAAGAATGGAGCTGAGAGGCGCCTTAAATAAGTGTTGGAATACTCGAAGCTATCTGTCAGTTTGCTGGCATCAAGGTTGTTTATGCCACACCAAGAGGCATGCCACAACAGCTGCCTCTCCCCATCTCCATTCGCTGCTTTGTTGACATGCCATGGATAGTGGGGAGTGGGAAGTGGGGAGTGGACTCTGGGACAGTCTTTTGTGTGTCCAAGGGATTTGGCAAATTGCAGTGGAAATGGAAATTGCGGCTTAATGTATGGCATTATGTGTTGTCTACGCATTTTATCTATGCTCGGGCACACTTGTCGTATACGTAATTATAGAGGTTTTTTCGCTCTCTGTTTCTGACCGTCCTTGGGGGCATTTTGGACACTCTAGACATGGGGATACATGGGAAAGCTGGCTACTCTATGAATTTCCCTGGAGATTTCATGACGCAACTGGCTGCCTTGCAACGCGGCATGTGGCAAGTACAATCACATAAAAAAAGTGGGATACAAGTAATAAATGGAGACTGCTTTTTGGGTTCAGTTTCGAGGGACAATAAGTGTGAATTATGATGGAAATCGAAATGCATTTTCTGTGTTGCATAATGCCTCGGCAGTAAACTATAATGTGGGGCACGAAGCAGGGGTGGGGGTGCAAGAACTGTGCAACAAATTGAATTTTATTACAAGTGCTTGCCCCATTTTGCGACATTCAAAGTTGCAACAAAAGGAGGCGATGCAAAAATCATGAACAATGCGAGTGTGACAAGCTGTCTACCTCTCTCTCTCCCTCTCCCTCTGTCTGTGTGTGTGTGTGTGGAGGTGTGTGTGAGTGTGGGGGTGTCTATTGATGTTGCAACTCATTTCTTGAGATTTTGGGGCAGGCAATACAATAAATGCAACATTTCAAATTAATTCAACAACGACAAAGCAGTTAGCAGGCGTGTGTGTAAGTAGGTGTGAGTGTGTGTATGTGTGTGTCACAGTGTTGCCAGACTGTTAACAGTGTCAATAAACTAGCTGGTAAAATAATAAAATATAATAAAAGATTTGATGAAGCAAACAATTCATAAGCAGTTGAAAAGAATAGCTAAAACTAGCCATAAACAAGCTCAAATGGCAACACTGCAGTAGAAAAACTATGAAAATAACGGCAAATGCTAGTTTTAAGTAAAAGAGTTAATAACACTACGAGGGTTGTATGTAAAGTTAGTAAAAATAATAAAACTGGCGGGAAAATAGAAAATCGATAAGAAAAAACAGTTAACAAGTATTTGTAATTGTTGTTGTAGTTTATTGTTGGTTTCGTTTAAGAGTTGTGGGTGGCGTGGTAGGGGGCGTGGCAGCAGTGTTTGTTTAGTTACCAACTGCGCCGCGCCCCGCTTCCACGCCCCCCTTTCATAGTGTGTACGAAATCATTGTCTCTAGAGCATTTTGTTTGCCGCAAACATAAATTTTATATATATAGTATATAGAGAGACTCGATATTTCTTCTTCTTCTTCTTCTTTTTGTTTATTTTTTGTTGGGTGGGGGGTAAAAGGGGGAAATTTGTGCCGCCTGTTTCAGGTGGCAAAAGAACAGCAAAACAGAAGAGAACACAAAAGAATACGAGTAACAAGAGTTGGGAAATTTCGGGTGGATTCAAATAGCTAATGGAAAATTTGTGTGGACTCACCTGTTTTTGTGCCATCGCCTGCATCTGCTGGAACATCTGACGCTCCTCCTCTTTGCCTGTAAGATTTGTGGGCAAGACAGAGATGGGCATAAAGTCTTAAAGAGTGGAGGCGGGAGAGAGCGGAAGAGTGCCTGACTTACCCATGCCCTTGGCCTGCAGCATTTCCAGCAGTTTCTTGATGCTCTCATCGCGTGCAATCAGCGTTTGCTTCTGGGTCTCCACACGACACTCCAGATCCTTGATCGTCTCCCTTAATATGCTGATCTCACGCTGCAAATGATCATTCTCTGCATAAATCGCCTCCATTTGCTGCTGCATCTCCAGATTCGGTTGACGCATGCGCAGACGCAGCTCCTCTTCCAGTTGGCGCACGAGCATCGCTTGTTTCTGGAGGAGAGAGGAGAGTCAAGCCATTAATAAGCGAAAGACTCCCTTCACTACTACCCCATCACCTACCTGATTCTCTGTGCTGAGCAACTTTAGCTGATCGTTGATCAGACTGTACTTGGCGCTCTCCTCCTTCCGCAGCGCACGCTCCTTCTTCAGCTCCGGCGACCAGAAGGTTTTGATGCTGTGCATTGAGCTGCCCAGCTTTTGATTCGTCAGCTCCAGTTCACGCTTCAGATTGCCCAGCTCGCGCTGCAGATCCGTGTTCTGGTGCTGCAAGTCGCCGAGATAGGCGCGATCCGATGTGGGCATGCCGGTATTATAGCCTGAGGGGCAGGAGAAAGGGGTAAAGAACAGATTTCAAGTACTGTGAAGCCTACTAATTACCTCCTAGGGCATTGGGACTCTGTCGCGCTGAACGGCCGTAGAGCTCGTCCTCTAGGTACAAGCCACGCTCCAAGGATCTGTCCCGGGAGCGATCACGCGGCTCTCGGATGGGTATGAACTCGCGATCGTGCGGATCGACGAGACCACCGCGATCGAGTGATTGATAGCGGGTTCCTAGGGGGTAAAAGAAAAGGATTTAGAGATTGTTACACTCAGAGGAAGTGTCTGTGACACTTGTGGGAGTCTAGTCTGGGTCATTACTTGGATAGTCCATGGCATGTGACATCGGTGGTCTGCTGGCACTGCGGCTGCGATGGTGTCCCGCTCCAGCGGGACTGGTTGGCTCATCCATGTCGCGGTAGTATGGACTGCCCATTGCTGAAATTCACACAGAATTCATGACGATGATCAAATGAGGATGACGGGTTTTCTGGTTTCTCTTTCTTTTGCTTTCTTTCTCACATGTGTGTGTGTGTATGTGTGTGGGTGGGTGTGTGTGTGACAAGAAATGAAAACAGGAAACCAAAAGAAAAGCGGTAACTAGTTTTGCGAAACTTGTGGAAACTAGTGCCGTGAAAGTTTTTGAAACCTCTCGGTTCACTTGGCAAATTTTGCGCTGTTACTGCGTTAATTTAGCAGCTTCATACTGAAATTGGGAGTATGTGAAGTAATAGTTTTAAAACCCTTTTATACTTTTACAGAACTTCCAATAAAACACTTCTTAGGTTGCCCCACAAAACTAGCTTTAATCCAGAATGGCAAAAAGATCGGACTTGGTAAAGAAAAGTTGTGCCTACTTTAAATTTTAAAATTAAATAAATTTAGCTAGCTAAACAAATGTGCTTTCCTTAGTTTAAACAATTACTTCGCATACTTTTCCCACTAAAAAAAGTCAGCGGGAAAATGTAAAATGCAAAAATGTTTAACGTGTTTTCATTTTCTTCCCCTTTTTTGTCGCTGTCATAGTAGTACTTATAAAAAGGCTCATAAACTAGCTACATTGTTAGCTGCTACTTTGGCTTCTTTTTCACTGCCTGACCCGCCCCAGACCGCCCACACTACTCTCAGATTTCCCCCTTGCCGTGTGTGTGATTTGTGGAAAAGTGTGGACCATAAACTAAACTTTTCCATAACGAACACGAGAACATTTTGCACGTATCGCAGCTCGTGGCGCTGAAACTTAATTTGTGGCTCTTTGTGTGCTTGGCGTGTCAGTGCTGGCATTTTGGCCACATTAAAGCAAATTTTCTAAGGCTTTGTTTAAGCCAGCTAAGTGAAGACTGAAATATTGTTTTCAATTTGTGGGGCTGGCAGCTGCAGCTTTAGCTGTACTAAGTTTTAAAGCCAAGTTGGCATATTTAAGCGGTGATTTTTTGGGTGTAAGACTAGGATAACTAACTCATCACTAAGCCTCTTGTATTTGATTAAAGTTTCAAGTATTAAAAATTATATAATTTTGCAGATAAACAATGTATCTAATCCTCAAGCTCTTCTTTCTCCGGGTTAGTATACTACTGACACCATTCGGGACAGACTTTCGTTTCGCAGTGTTTGGGCCATAAATATGTTGGCCTGCTCGTGTTCAAGCTGTTCCAGCTAATTAGTGTGGTTAGTAAGAGTTAGTAGCGTTGGTTAGTTACAGTTTTATTCGAACATGTGTCCCGCTTAAACTCAACTCAAGCCAGCGAATTATGGTCAATTTGTGTGCTCAGTTAAGCGGCTTTCTCAACTCCCTATCTCCATTCCCTACTGCCACCCACACCCCCACCCCTTAGTCCCTGCCTGATTTATGGCCCTTCAACTGGGTCACAGTCTGTCTGTTAAAGTATTCGCACGCCAGTTCGTATTGGGAATTAAGTGAATCGTTTTCTTCCTTATGCTAACCATAATTGTAATCCAGTTTGAGGCTTTTGATTTGGTTTAAGGCTACAGCAGGAAATTTAATACAGTTCAGCTGCTAGCCATGTTTGCTAGCCAAGTTAAGAGTTAAATCAGACTAAAAAAAGACAAAAATTCAATTCAATTTCAGTATGAATTCATACCAATTATGTGTGTGTGTGTGTTCGAGTGTGTGTGTGGTTGTGTGTGTGTATTTTTTGTTGTTGAAAATCAAAATTGAAAATCGAAAATTGAAAATTTGTTACAGATTTTGCAGATGAGTTAAGCCAAAACGGAAAATGTACCATGCGCATGCGTGTGATGTTAGACAGAAATTATAGATTTTAGTTATAATTTTGCATTAGTTTCATTAACTACAGTTAGTACAGTAAGTACAGCAAGTACACAACTAAAAGCATATAGTTTTTGTTTATATTTCTTTGTACAAAAGTTACTCGTCCTTTTGTCGCCGTTGTCCTTAAGCCAATTATCCGTGCCAACATACAGAAATCATCGTTTAGTTACATTATCTCAATTTGTATGCATGCAACTGGATTTGTAGTTACTTTTAGAGTTAGTAGAAGTACTAGCATTAGTTAGTAGCTTTTTTGTTGTTAATTTTATAGTTAGTAAGCCAATCAGTTTGTTATTTAAAGAGCGCGTAAAGTGGATAGTTTTGGGAGTAAAGCACTTTGAGATACGGGGCACTAAGGTGAGCAATGTGTATCTTTGAGATGCACTTTCAACAGGTTAAGCTTAAAGAGCTTAAAGCTGAAGGTTTAAGCTTTGTAGCTTCAAGATATGACTATTTATAGTTGAGTTTTTGGTTGTGACATAGGAATAATCGTTTGACAATCAAGACTGAGCTTGGAAAACTTTTTTGTGCTCTAAGTTAACTCAAAGAAACCCTCAAATGTGATTAGTTAAGAGTGGAGTGTAACTACAGGGTCCTTAGCTGTGGCTGCTACTCAAGTGCTCGTCTCAGTTGTGCTTTGCTTTAAGTCCAGAGTTAGTAGAAGCTTAATTTGGATGCTTAACACTAATTGTTAAGTTTGAGCAATTGTAACTAGTAAGTTAGTTAGTTAGTTGTTAGTTGTTAGCTGTAACTTGTTAGTGTATGTGTGTGTGTGTGTTTTGGGGTGTATTCTTGTGTGTGTGTGTGTTTGGCTGTTCACCTAGAGGACTTCCGCGTGCGCCGTAATCCCGAGACGGTGATCGATCGACTGTTGGCAATTCCTGGAGTCGACGCACGCGACCAGGGCTGCGGACACCAGAGCTATTCACTGGATTATAATCGTCACGTGACATAATCCGCGGCTGATCCGCGGCATGCAATCTCAGCCAGCGAGCAGAAAGCCGTTACTCTTGTCTCTCTCTCTCACTCTCTCTCTCTGTCCCACTCCGCTTTTAGCCGTGTTTCTTAGCTGTTTTTTTGACTGTCAGCTGTCCTTGTGTTGTCCTTTAAATGCGACGTTTGATTTGGCTTTTAATAGCTAGATTGATATGCACTTTATTTGATTGCAAACATTTGTATCTATTTGTGGTTAAATTCTTGAGATTGCTTTTAGTTTGGGATCTGGATTTAGTTCTAGATTCAGACACGTCGTTTCAAGTGGACGCTGCATCTGCAAGTGTAAGAAGTGAGAAGAAAAAACATAGTACGAAAACGAATACGAATACGAATACAAATACGAATACGGATACGAGTACAAAGTACGGGAAACAAAAGAATAACTTACGGTTTCGTATACGTAATAATTCAAATCATACGCATTACACATACGCCCTGTTGTGTGGTGTGTTTATGGGTGTTTGCTTTGTGTGTGGAGCGCATCTATTTGTCTGGCCGTTTTGCATTTAAATTAGTCTTAGCCAACTTAACCTTTTTACCCAAATCTCAGCCAACTGCTTAGCCGTAACCAGCTAAAAGCTTGTCAAGGAAACCGGCGGAAGGAAGCAGAAGGAAGCGCTACAGAATGTCGAAAGCATTGCATTATGACAGCTTTGGGAATATGAACAGAATATGCAAATATCCGTTTTCCTTCTCGGCTTCTTATTTCCCTACTTTCTCCCTCTCTCTCCCTTCTCTCCTTTCTCTTCCTCTATTTAAACAAAACAAATCGCATGCAAATTGCCACTAGAACAACCGCTTCGCAGAGGAGTCGCATTCAGTTAAACACACAGGCACACACACACACTCATACACACACACACATGCGGCTATACGCAGGCAACCGATTCACATGAATAGCAAACGAGGTTGGCAATAAAAGCTGCCATTTTTCATAAAGTTAAACAAAATATTCAAAGGAAAAAGAATATAAAGTAATAAATTAAAAGAGATAGTAGATAAAGTATATGTAAGATCTGAAAGGAAATCTTTAAGAAATTAACGCTTAAATTAAAAATAATAAAACAGAAAAGGAAGTCGGTATTAGCCTACTCCTGACAACGTTTACTATTAACTCTATTCCTGATTTCTTGCTTTCTTCGCCAGCTGATTGAATAATGGACACAATAGGTAGACCTACCTACCCATTGCTCCATCAGCTAGTGACGACAACTTTTGAAACTACCCACGCTAGCCAGAGCGACACAGCTACCTCAATAGGTTGCCAGCTACAGCGCGTATAGCGCTAAGACAGTTCTCACGTTTTTTGTTAACCTGGCTGAAACGGAAAGGCTCAAACGTGAAGAGTGCAGCGAGACAGAATGCGCTGCTTTTATGAATGGACAAGGCAGAATGCGATAAGGGGACGAGGGAGGTGTGTTAGAAAAGTGAGAGGGGGTAGGGGAAAGGCCGGGCGAGGCGAGTAAGCAACAACAACAACGAAGGCAGCGGCTAAATAAAAGCTAAACGAATCAGCAGACCGGAAGACCATTCAAATGTTTACTTGCATGAGCAAGTGTGAGTGTGTGTGTGTCCCTGGGTGTCACTTGAGTGCCCATTTACGTGACAAGCCCGTATGTGTATTTATGGCCAAAATGCAGCAGTGGCCCACAGCTGCTTTTGGACAGCGTCAAAACACAATCAAGATGAGGTCAGAACGGGCGCTAAGAGCCTGCTCATAATAATAGGGCCAGATTCGATTGCAACACAGCACTTTGCTGTGCAAACACTGCACGCAAACAGTCACACACACACACACTGACACACACACACACATACACCCAGCCTCAGTCTCTTAGTTTTAGCTAGTCGCTTTCCACTGGGAATTTTGAGGTAATAGAACAAGTTTGATGCATAAAACAAGAAAGCAAGTAAATTTGTGGTAAGAAAATGTAAAGAAAAGCTATAAACAAATTTGAAAAGCTGCCAAAAACCAGCCAGACAATAAATTAGCTAGAAAAAACGGCTGTGCAGTTGGGACTTTAATAAATTTGTATTGATTTAAATGTTAATCTGTTAAAACGTTGCCAAAACTGTTGGATCATGAGGTGGAGCACTTCTCGTAGTCTGAGCCAAAAAGAGCTGCATTTTGGATACATTTTCATGCTTTTTTTCTAGAAAACCACTTTGGAGCATCCATTTCATGCTATCTGCTTTTCCCTTTGCTTATTTTAAAACTATTTAAATGTATTCGATTTTCAGTCTTTGTTTTTCTACCGCTTGATGCATTCTTCAGCTGCCTTTCTATCTACTTTTCACTCCCTTCACCCATCACTCCCACACACTGCCAAACAGTTTGATCTATTCATGCATAGACTAAGCTCAGTTTTCAGTTGCATACTTTGAGGCGCGGCGTTAATGCTGCCGCTGCCACTGCCGCTGCCACTTGCACTTCCGGTTGTCACTTTGGGCACACTCGTAATGGAATTTGATGACGAAATCGTGTACAATTGTTGTCTGTGCACTCACAGCTCGCGGCAGAAGCAGTCGACAGTCGACAGTTTGGCTTATCAGTCGACTTATCGCTCACTATCTGCCTCTCTCGCTCCCTCTCTCTCTTTCTCTCCCTCTCTCTCTCTCTCTCTCTGTGAGTATTTGTAGAGGCGTGCAAGCAAATACATGTTGAATTGCCGCTGCCACAGCAAATTCACCACAGACAACTGCGCAGCTGCTCGACACACACACACACACTGGCCTACGCTCTTTCTCTCTCACACACACACTACACACGCACACTCGCACACACACTCATGTGGTTGACGGCTCAACAATAGCGTCATCGTAAAACATTTGCCGCATTTTGTTGTTAGCAGCGAGCGGCATTTTTTCTACACAACCTTTTTTTTGTGCTTCCACACACACCAGCACACACACACACACACACACACACACACACACACACTGGCACACACAGTGTCGCACACTCCCACGCGGCGAGCGTGTTAAATAAGGTTAAAATTTGAAATCAATAAAAATTATTCCATTCATCTAAAATTAGAACAAGACTAAGACAAGCCAAGAAACTGTAACTAAAACAACAACAAGAAGGAAAGCAATGCCAGAGAGGGGACACAGGAGGGTAGGGGCAGAGGAGGGGGTGGGGGCAGGCACTTGCCGCAAGTCATAAGAATAAAAACAAACACGCAAAGCGCTCGAATGAATATTGACAGTGGCTGCAGTATGTATACTCGCATGACAAATCCTGCGAGGCGAAGGAGGCAGAGGGAGGCGGTGGGTCACAGGGAGGCGTTTCAGCGGGAGTAACGTGCCTAGCACTATTTGAGCTGCCACTTTTTGGAGCCAATTTCGTGCGCGTTTTCCGTTTAGGCCGCGTCTAATTATAAACTATCAATTTGCCAGACAAATATGACAAAAAAAGAAGGAAAATCGAAATGGAAATCGAAATCAACAAGGAAAAGCCAAGGGAAATGCAAACCAATTAAATGTGAACGACAGCTGAGATAATCGACTTGTCAGCTGTGAAATCGAGTACGGAATACCAAATGTTCCACGGGGCGTATGTGTAATATACTTTAGCTAATAACTAAAACTACTTAGGGCTAAATTACAACTAATTATTTAGTATACAATACTTAGACACAAACATATTTAGTTAATACTGCGCACTAAACTAAATAAAGTTGAAATTAAGTTATAAATTAATAAAGCTAAACTTACTTAGGTTTTAATAAATATATTAAGTAAAGTTAATGCACAATACACATACACATCCACATACACTTACAGACAATAAAGAAAAATAGACGGAATTTATCACGGGCCTTTTCCTCAACAAAGTTTGAGGACTCTTCTTCTAGTTTTCCGAATTTACTTTCCGATTTTTAATAAATGTTTGAAAACTTATCTAACATGCTCAAACTTTGTAGGGGAATTGACCTAGCACTCATAGTTATTACAAGCATGAATAGTTTGGAATATTTTGGAGTATTTTTGAATATTTTGTATAATTTTTTATTGGGTCGTTTTTACGTTTACTCAAAGACATACGCAGAAATCAATACGCATAAATACAATTTCAATACAGTTTGAGTGTCTCCATGTGTGTGTGTGCTGTACGTGTGTGTGTGTGCATGTGTGTGTGTTTGGTACAGTGAAGCCTGGCACAGTGGAGCTTACCCGCTTTGCTTAAACGATGAATTTTGAATGATTTTCCCTCTGACGTCGCTGGGTATGAAATTGAATTATTCGCAGATTTTTCCTTTGCTGACTCCAAACTTTAGTTCCAGTTCCAGTTCCAGTTCCAGTTCTAGTTTCGGTTCCAACTGCAGTTCCAAGCGCACTAACACAGACACGCACAGCGGCGACTACATTGCTTTGCAAATGTGTGCGTGTGTGTGTGTGTCTAAGGGGAAGGGGGAAGAGTCGGGGGAGGCGTGCGAAAATTGTTGACTCTCCGGTTAGTTGTTGCTGTTGTTGTTCTTTCTGTGCATTTCCGTTTCCGCTTTCGCTTCGTGTTTTTTGCCGCACTTTTTATTTGTTTTTTTTTTCTATTTGTTTTTTGCTTGTGTTTTTTTTTAAGTTAGTTTCACTTGTTTACTAATTGAATTTTTTAATAGCCGCTTGTTAATTTAATGCATTTTTTATGTATGTACAGGGCTGCAAGTGTGTGTAAAGTGTGGTGGTGTGAGAACAGACTGAATTAGCATTAGTAATGATTATAATCGAGAACACATCACAATTCATTTTAAGCACTTTTAATGGGGTTTTATAAGTTAAGTTATAAATCTTAATTTTTATGACTTTATTCGTTTTATTATTGATTTTTTGATACTTTGGGTTTGTAGCACATGTCTAGTTAAAAGTATGTTAATTTAGTTCAACTGTTGAACTTTGAGCTCTTCAGTTAATTAAACCATAATTTATTATGTCCCCTTTTGTTGTTGTTGTTGTTGTTGTTGCTGTTGAGCTTGTTGTGACTCAAGTGCTTCGTGCCCAACGAGTGATTTACAAGAGGTAAACTCGCTTCAAGCCAAACGAGATGAAGTTGACGGAGGAGTCGGAGAGATAGAGGAAATGAAGTATAAGAATAGGATAAGAGACTGGAGTATGATTTGTAGCCGTGAGAGCCAAGAAAGGAGCTAGAGCAGAATGGAGAGTAGGACTTGAAGCAGAAATGTGAGTAGGAGAAGGAAATGAAGAAGCGACAGGACCGGGAATTTTGATAAAAGGATTGAATAGAAACGTAGGAAAGGAAGTATTAGTTCTAGTAGTTATACCAATCTGGTTAGAATATGGTTAATAGGCTACAGGTTTAGCAGGAAGGATCGGAACAGTAGTAGAAAGGATCGAAGAAACACCCAGAGCTGGAGAAGCACTAATAGTTAGAACAAGAGTACGGTTTTTAATGGAAGTGTGAGACGTCGAAGCAAAAGCCGCAACAGCAGTAGGAATAGAAGAATAAGTGAGAAAAAAAGTAGGAGAAGGTAGCATAGTAGCAGTCAGAGAAGTAGCCAAAGTTTGAACCGGAGTGAGGTTCAGAGATGGAGCATGTGTCAAAGAATGAGCGGAGTGAGAATCACGCGCTCTTTTCGCTCGCTTCAATGCCCCGACGAGAAGCCACTGACACATATTTGCCGAGGCACGAAGCAGCAGCGCCCACACAATGTGGCACTTAGAGCACTCAGCGCAAGAGTGTGAAAGAGAGAAAGAGAGAGAGAGAGAGGGGAGTATAGAGACAGAGTAAGCAGCAGAAAGAGAGGGATAAAGAAAAAGAGAGAGGTATGCCGTGAAGTTACTGCCAGTGAAGTTTTACGGAGTCCAAAGCAACGTAACGACACGAGTGGCAACAACGTAACGTAACGTAGTGTAATGTAACGTAACGTAAGCAAACAAGCGAACGAACCACTAACGAAGCTAACGACATAAGGGCTCCTCTACCACTGTCTCCACTCCCACTCCACTTGCTCTCTTTCTCTCTGCTTCACCCACTCCGCCCACTTACAACATTATGTTACGTCCCCCGCTAACCCTACGCGTGTGGCAGTGTGTCCATGTGTGTGTGTGTGTTATACAGCTTATAGCTTTTCAAACTTAATGTATGCGTGTGTGTGAGTGTGTGTGTGCGTGTCTGTGTGTGTATCTCACACGCTTTATATGTAGGTTGAAGCAATTTATAATAATTTTTTCATCAATCGATATGCAGTCAAGTTGAGTGAGGCAAACAGCTCCGAGCCCCTTCGCCCCCTTTCTCCCACTCTACGCCCCCTTTTCCCCTTTTCCCGCTTTCACTTTAATGTGTATTCATTACAGCTCGAGTGTAGTCATGAGTATGAGTACTCGTACCCATACTTATACTCGTACTGGTCTAATTCATTATTCATTTCGTGCTTTCTTTTCTTTTATTTTATTTTTGGCAATTTTTATATTTTTATTTTATTTTTTTAGCCTTTTTTGGCAAGACGCGAGCACATTTTGCAGGAAATCACTTTTCTGTATCCAGGGAGTCGCAGTCGCGGCCTGAAGCACAATTGCTACTACACACGCACACACTCATAGACTCACACTCACACACACATACTTATACACATTATTTCTTCTTTTTTTCAGCTTTTGTGAAACTTTTTTAGTTTTAACTTTTTTGTGTTTCGTATTTTTATTGCATACTTTGCTGCTGATTATTTTGCACAATTTTCACGCACTTTTACACAAAATTTAGCTGTTTTTTTCTGGCTTGCCAAGCAATTAAGTTGGCCTTTTTTCCAGCAGCAGCAGCAGCAGTTAAAAGATACATTTACAGCTACAGATACATATACTCAGTGTGCGTATGCGTGTGTGTATCTTTTTGTGTCCCAGTGTGTGTGCGTGTGAGTGTGTGTGGTGTGTGTGTGTTTGTAGAATCTAACCCAAAAAATTATTGTTGTGCGGCAGCTGTAAGGCGCGTTTTGCGGCAAAGCCGTTGTCCAACTAACTACCCTCAGAGAACTGAGCGACGTTCGTTCTTGCCACTTGCTGTTATAGTCGGCCAAGTCGGCTCTTATAGTCGCCATATCCCTTGTATTCCATATATTCCATCGGTGTGGTGAAATAGTTTGAGAGCGCACTGAGTTTAACGCTTTTGCTTGCTATTTGCAATCAATGAATTTTCATCGCGCTCGCGCAGTTTCCCTTTCTCTCTCTCTCGCTCTTACTCTCCCTGTCCCACTCTTCCTCTCTTGCTCTCACACTCACTCTCTCGCTCCGGTTGTGTTGTGCGGCTTATGAAAATTCCAATACTAAAATATGAAATTTTGTGCCTGAAAATTCCTTTAATATTGCCGCCTCACTTTCGTGCGCTTACGTATTTCTATAACGTAAAGCATTGCATAGTTTTAAGCTTAGCTGTCTGGCAACGCTGCGCTGCGCATTTAAATGCGCGCCCTAAAAGTATGCAACAGTTTTCTTGTTGTCGCGTAAGCAGAGCTTGTTAACAGTGCCGTCAGCAGTTATCTGCACAGAAGGACTTTTTCTCAACTTTGAATGACTGTAGCTCAGCCAAATGAAGTCGGATTTCAAAATGTTATACCATTTTGCGATCTACACAACCAGTAGAGTCGATCGTAATCAAAATTTGGAATTTTCAGAATCGACCCATTTTTGGCAATTTTTATGATGTTACCCCTTTGCATTTTTGCCAAAAATCGACCCAAAATTTATTTTCCAAAATATACGAATATTTTGATGCAAATCGATAGTCCTACTCCTCCCGAGTCGAAAATGGTACAACAATCGCAGATCGGACATCTAAAACCCAAAATATTCACATTCAAAGATGCAAAAAATTGTTGTACGTGGAAATATTATGTGGAAGTGACTCTGTGAAATATATTTTTTCAACGCTTTCTACTGAAAGTTCTATTCGCCTGGAATTGCAGCTGGAATATTTAAATTGCCAGCTCAGTTATTAGGCGAAAAGAAATATGCAGTAAAATACAACAAAAGCGTTAAGCAAATGTTATTTTATTTAAAGTAAAATGCTAAACGACCGTTAAATTTAAATTTGTGTATATCAATTTATGAATTTTGAATTTTAAGTTCTTAACGGGCTCAACAGATCACACAACACACATATAGGTGTGTGCACACACACATACACATGCTCAGCCAGAAAAAGCAGCCGCGAAGCTCTTAAAAACGAAGATTTCACCAGCCGAAACACCAGGCCAACATAAGTCAGTAACAAGTAACAGAATTTACTTGGCGCGTAATGCAACAGACGTGGGGGAGAGCGAGAGCGAGAGCCCTTGCTTGCTATTGGCGGGCTTCGTGCCTAGCGGCTCACGCATACATGCAAGCAGCAAAGGGCAGCAGCGAAGCAGCCGTAAACAGAGAATTAAAAGCTGAGAGCGGCAGAGCTCTCTCTAAGCAGTGGCTGAAAAGTGGGAGGGAGAACGAAAGATTGCTGTGTGCGTGTGTGCATTTACAACTGTTACAGTTATTCCTGCACCTGCTAGAGTAGCTTTTTTTGTTTGTTTGTTTTGTGCATTGCTACTTGCTGTAAATTCTTTTCGCTTGGTGTTTCAGCTGGATTTTCTACAGTTTGCGAGCTCAGCGGCTCGTCGCAATTTCCCCCCCACCCCTTCCAATGCAAAATACGTTAGATTTGAATTCTTAAATTGTTTTATTCTTAAAATCATAGCCTTATAAAGTAACATAGTTCTGCTGTTTTGATGATAGACAGATTTCATTAAGCTGTAAGTTTTTAATAAAATAAATTCTTCCAACGTTTCTATAGCTTTTTATTCGAGCGTGTCTGTAAGTGTGTGAGTGTAATACATATTGAATAATACTAAGAATTGTTCGCTATGAGCTAACTAAGTAATACTAGCAACATTCGCATTTGGGACAACTATTTACAGGTGAACTCCTCGTAGCTCTCCTCGCACACATCGCACTCGACGTGGCAACACCATTGGAATTGACAGCGACACTGCTGCTTGCGATGGATGTGCTGGGTGTTGTGGCCACGCCCACAGCACAGAAGATCACAGCTCTGGGGGCCGTGACCAGTGTGATTACAGGGTCGACCCATTGTGCCCACTGTGCCGGTTTGAACGCTGCGCTCGCAGTAGTTGGGCGAAGCCTCCAAATAGACGAGTTCCATGCGTTTCGGCCAACTCCACGCTGGCTTCTTGCCAGAGCCAGCCACAATGCGCTTTTTTCTGTAGAGAAATATGGAATTAGAAACATATACCAAGAGGGGGAAGGGAGGGGAGCTCACCTGCTTATTGCTAATCTCAGTCCACGTTTGCCTCTGACGGCTTGAACAGTTTTGGCTTTGTGATATTTCTGCATGAGCTTGTCGCCGACCAGGTTGAAAGGCGGCAGACTCTTCCAGCAGGTCTTCATCACACAGGAGCCGCTGACGCCATGGCACTTGCAGTCCGTGCGCAGCAGCTTCTTAACAATCTGTTAGAGACAAGAAAAAGAGTTAGTTGTGGTTTCTTTACAAATACTACTCATACGCACCCTGCGCCCCACTTGATTGTTGTGCAAGTTCATGAGCGAACGCGCGTCTCGTTCCAGTTCCCTGGCGTCCATGAACTTGCTGGTGTGTCGCACGCCAAAATCCACGTCCGCCGAGCAACCGCCCCACTTCCAGTTCTCCGGCGGCGCCGTCTTGTGCCGCACATCACAGCCGCACTTCGAGATGTTTCCCCGCGCACAGGCGGCAGTGACAGAGTAGGCAGCCCCGGCACTCGCTATGGCATACGTGTAGGCGGCCTCCCTGGAAGCTAAAACTCTCGATGATTACAGTTTCTATCACAACTGCTCCAACTCCACTCACCTATGGGCACGACGTGGGCAAAGACATTCTTGTGCCACACCTCGGAGCAGTTCCAGCGATGACCACGAAACTGCTGCTGGCACTCACGTGCTCCCAGCTGCTGGCCCTCTCCCAGCGCGATGAGCACGTCCGGCTGTTCCACGCAGAACTGTCGCTGCGCCGGCGTCAGACCCGGTATGCGGCCGCAGAGCAAAACGGACGTAAAGCTGGACACTAATCTGACGAGAAAGGAGAACAGAAAATACTCGTATTAATCAGGCGTGTTCAGGGAAGGAGAAACAATTATGTGTACAGGGATTTAGTTATGTTATTGACTACTCTGTCCAACTAGTGACTAAACCGGACACAGCTTCCCATTGGCGCTTGAATTCAGCTGCACTGCAAAGGTTTTTTAGCTTGTGAGTTGACATTTTGATTGAATTTTCACCTCTCACTTTGTAGCAATGCCGCGACACGAACTGTGGACCACCGAGCAGCTCGTGTACTCGCCTGTTGCTTGTCTACAAACAGCCACAACAACAACAGCAACAACAACAGCAAATAAATAAAATATAGCTATAGAAATATGCACAAACAAATGTGGATCGATCGATGGCTGAAAAGTCGTGCTCAATAAACGCCGACGGCGATCAATTCATTTCCATTTCGTTTGCCGCCGTTGCCATTGCCATGGAAAAGCGTTTGGGCTAACAGCCAACTAACAGTCGAGTTAGCCAACTGGCCAATGAATGGCCAATAGAAAACTGAAAAAAACTAAACGTTTTTTTGTTCGCTGTTTTTTTTTTTCAAGCCAAAAGATAAATGCGTTCGACTCGAGGCGAGCAAAACTCGCAACTCGCAAGCTGCGACTTGTGGCTCTCGGCGCTTATTGTGGCTGCAGTTAGACCCTGTAGTGGGGCAATAGAAAGGTTAGGGTGTGCTTTAGTAAGTTAGTTTTATTTCGACTCAAAGCTTATCACACTTGACAGCCGTTCGCTAGCGAGTTCCCGCTGCGAACTGTTTCAAGTAAACACTTTTAACAAGTACAGGGTCTTGCAGCACACAGCTAACTACCCCACTCACTTGTTATTGTTGCTCTGCGGCATTCGTAGTGGCATGCATCGGGGGCGTAGACAGTTTTACTGTCAGTTTTAGTCAAAATAATGCCGCCAGCTGTGTTATTAGCCATAATTACAGACATCTCCTCCGACGTCGTCTAATCACGGAGAAGCTTATGCAGTGAAATAGTGGAATGTGTCTAATCAAGGCTCGCTTAAATGCTAAAAACTCCAAGCCAAGCATCTTTTTGGGCCACTAAATGCCAGACAACGGGCCACAACTCACAGGCCACAGTTTACGGGCCAATTTAAGTTTAAGACGCGTTGCTGGCTTAGAGTTGAGCTCACTTAAAAGTGGATTAATGAAGTCGTTTCATAATGACTTGCAAATTGCCATGCGAAAAAAGTGATTAAGGCAAGCAAAAAAAAAGCCAAAATAATACTAAAATCGCAAATCATTTTGGCGCATAAAACAGCTCAATTTCCACATCTTGTTCGGCTCTTACAAGCTGTGATTAATCTTCGAATCGTAGGAAGAGACACCGTGTAAGTCCGCTTCCCACTCGACCCAGTCAGCTCAGCTTAGCTCAGCTCGGCTCACTCGACTCACCTGAGAACATTCCAGGGCATAACGAGCTCAATTGTCTACCTGTCGATTGGCCAGCAGAAAACCAATCAAACAGCTGCCAAAAAATAAAGCCAAAAAAAAGAAAACCACAAAAGGAAAATGCCAAAAATGCTGCCAGCTTACATTAGAGTTTATTCGGAATCGTATTCGGAGTTGGATTTGGATTCGGATTCGGACTAACAGCTGTGCCACATCCTCGGGCTAAACAATTCCAACTGGTTGCCATACCACTGCCAATCAGTGCAGGCACTTTAGCTGTTTTATGGCAGTTCCAATTTTTGTTTAAAACATTTAATTGGTTATTTAAAAAGGAAGACAATAAAAGAGAGAGAGAGAGAGACATTTCGAGCGTTAAATCTAGCCTTTTTCGCCTAAGAACTGCTGTCAACACTACTGCCAGTTGTAAGCCAAAAACTTTTAACTGCAAAACGGCTTTCGCCGTCTTCGCTTACAACAACGCACTTTTAATTGGCCCAATTAAATCAATTTACAAAAATTACACTCTTTACAGCGCTCAGACAATGCCCAAAAGGAGCAACATGATCGCAAACTCATGTCCTCCGGCAAATTAACCCTTCAACTGGCCAAGCAGCAACCGCAAAAACAAAACATATCGAGTAAGGAGTATCGGGAGAGGACAGTGGACAGAGGACAGTCGACAATCGACGATCGTTTTAATACACTCACTATCGGACTGGGTACTTTAGTTGGTAAAGACATTTAAGTGCCACTTTAAGTACTTTAAAGATAGAAAGCTACTTTAGCAACATTTTGAACTGGAAGCATGTCTTTCAATCATACAAAAAAATGTTGGAAAACTTAAAATATATTTTACTAGCCATGAAAGGGCAACCAAAGTTCGTAGTGCTCCGTCGTCTTACATATATATTTATATTTATGGTGCTGTTGTTGCTGCTGTTGCTCATGACTTGTTGTACACGTTGTTAACATGCAGCTCAAGCAACGAGCGAAATTGGTAGTAAACTAATAATTAGGCTCGTTTAACAGACACGACCAGAGATCGGGGCCAGGATGCGGATGCGACTGCGACTGGGAATCGTTGAGCTGCAACGGCCTCCGCACAACAACAGCAACAGCAACAGCAACAATGCTGCATTGTGGTTGCTGAAGTGGTTTCAACGCTTCAGTGGCTGCAACAACCTTCAACTTTAACTCACCGCTAAATTCTGTTGATCGATCTGTCAGCGCATCCGCATTTGGTTTGTCAGTCAGTCAGTCAGTTCGTCATTCAGTCAATAGCTTTTCGTGCGTTCGCACAGCGTGACCGTCATGCCCACCTCAATAGCAACAACAACAACAACAGCAACAACCACCGCAATCAGGGACAGAAATCTCTTTTCATTGAAGACCTTTTGTTTTAGCTCTTAGTGTTTAGCCTTTTACTGGCTGTGGGTAGTTTAGTTTTCTGCAGGTGTATGCAACGCCAGTGGGCGTGGCACTTTGTACTGCATTTATTTGGGTAGGAAAACGTCGAAGGAGCGCTACAGTTTAAGCCTGTTAAAGGACATCATTCCACGCCTCTGCCCTAAGTCCTCTAGGATTGGAACTGCTTGTTATGTGCTCTCCCCGCCTGCTTTACAGGGCATACCACAGTCGTGCCTACCCTCGACTAGCGCTTTCTTAGTTGCTTGTTCCACATACTTTTCGTGCATTATTTAATTTGTTTGTGGCACTTGAAGCGCGTTTCGCGTTGCGAGTTGCCTGTTGCATGTCAACGCCGACAATTTCATCAACAACAACAGCAGCAGCAACAACAACAACAACAACAACATCCACTCTTCGCCATTTCATTCCCATTCCCATTCCCATCCCAATTCCTAGCACTTCATACGCAGCGTCAACAGTCCAAGTCACGTGTACTTGATTTGTGCTTTGTTCCCTTTTCTTAACCCTTCCCTATTCCTGCCCTACCCCCTGCCCCTCCTCCTGCTCTCCACTCTTTTATCTCTGGCTCTATATCACTAAAGTCCAGGAATGGGAACGAGACTCGCCTTTATTTCGTGACCCTTTTCCTCTTGTTTTCCTCTTTTTTTGAGACGATTCACAGCTTAGATTCTTGTGCGTGAGAGAGCAAGGACCTGCTGTGAACTTGATACCGCAGATTTCCGACCAGGGTTGCCAACGTGCTAGCATACAATTAAAGTAAAACCAAATTAAGGTGTAGTTTTCTTTGAGTTTCCGCTTATAGTGAGTTATTGAAGGCACGGAAAGTCAAAATTATTCTGAATAATACGATTTCTTTTATCTAATTTAAAATCATAGAGTTGTCACCATATTTAACTCTTCTCTATATGAAATGCTTGAAGATTTCTCGCAGTGCATGACTAAAATCCAGCAATAAATCAACCGAATGATGCTACCAAGTATGATGTCAATTCTTCAGTTAGCCAAATAACAAATAACTGGTTTTTACTACCCTAAAAATACTAAGTTACTAACTCAAAGCCAATTTAAAGCGACTAAGGAAAATGTATAAAATTAAATGCTATTAAATAAAAAGCACAATAAAAATAAAATTGAAGTTTTCTTAAAAGTTTTTTCGAGTTTTTCCCCCAAATCAAACGCTTTTCCAGTAGCTCAGGAAAACGCATTTCCCAATGGGAATCTTTATGCTAAATATCAGCAAATAATTATTATGATACGAGTAGTTTCTTTTTGGCATTAACAAATTGAAACTTGTTTTCGTTTTCGGTTGACAATTTTATGATCGTGGTCGCTTTGAAGCAAATTGAGCCGAACATCGATTGAGCATTGGCTAATCATTGGAATGACGCGCAAATCAGGCTGAAACCGTTTTGGCCAACTACAACCACAGCCCCAACTCCAACTCCAACTCGAGCTCTGGCTAAGAGTGGGAATCATTAAAAATGGATTAGACCAGTCGCATAATTTAGACGCATTCAGAGCCAGCCTAACTCCAATTAGCAACACGCGGAGGGAACTCGCAAATTATAACTCGCTACTTGCAACTCACAACTGGCGACTGGCGACTTGCAACTGAAACTGGAGCTGAGACTGAGACTGAGGCTTTGACTGGGTATGAAATGCAGACTGACGCTAAGACAGACAGTGCAGTGAGTGAAAAAAAGGCTAAAAAAGGGGCGATTAAATAAACAATAATAAAAACAATATGTAAGAAAGAGAAAAAGATTTAAAAATCAAATGCTCACAAAGGCACAAGTGTTTAGCCTTTTAAAAGCCAACAATTGACTACAAAAATAGCTCAAAAAGCTACAAGTACGCAGCTTTCTTTAAAGACAACAATTGCCTCCAAAAAAGGCTAAACGTTTTACAACAGTTAACTTTAAAAAGCTACAAGTACGCAGCTTTCTTTAAAGACTGTTTCCGCTCTTCCTCGAAAAGGCCAAACTGCCAGCACTGCTGAGCTGGCAGGCTGACCACTTATACTACAACTCGACAGCAGCATAAACATAAATGCACAGCGAGTCAATAACAAGCCAAAAAAGCAGCAGCAACAACAACATGGGGACTCTCTTAATGCGCACTTTGGAGCCTCATAAAAATATGACTTTAATATTTTCACGCGCAGGCGTTTTCAGCCAGACAAAACCCGAGTCCAAACAAAACAACGCGTAACCAGACGCTGCTCTATGGTCCAGGCAGGGCGCGAAAGGGCAGCAATCAATGCACTGAGAGAAACGAAACGAAATTCCTTCTTTCCCGCTAAACTGCTTACTCCACGCTCCCTCCTACTCCAGCTCCTATCTACTTCATCAATTACCCTTCGGTTTCTCACAGTGTACGCGCAATACTAGTCTTAGACGACCCACCGCTGCGTCAATTGGCTTGCAACGCAGTCGGCATTCTTGGTAGCTACTTTGGCTGCTTTTGGCCAACTGCCGCTCGCATGTTATGATCGCGATCTGGCCAAGATCATAAGCTGTCCGTGCTGGTAATTACATGGCTCTGCTGACATGTTCATGGCGCTCTGCCCGCTGCCTTTTTGGCTTGAAAATTTACGAGTTTGCAGGCAGCAAACAAAGCGAAACACAAGCTAAATAAAAGCGCCAATTGAAGGCGGAAGCCACATTAATTCAGTTTTCAAAACAATGCGCATTTCTTGGCCAGCATTTCTTCCTCTTCTTCTCCTCCTTTTAGCTGGAAAGTCAGCTCCTTTTGGATGCATGCAAAGTGGGCGAATACCAAGCTGAATACCAAAAAAACCCATAAAGCCATGTTCAACAAGCCATCAATAAAACAAAAATAATAGGAAAAGCTGTAGCGGAGTGAGCAGGCTAAGAAAGACCCTGTAGTTATTAGGATAGAAAGTGTAGCTTAGAAGTTAAAGAGTTTTGGCGGATTTGCTTGCAGTTCCTAATGTAAATCGATGCGTGTGTTGACAAAACTAAAACACCCTCTTCCAATTCGATAAGTACAGGCTCCACATAGCACAAATAGAGCCAAGCCTTGGTAATGGCATTGGCAAGAAAAATGTCGCTGTCCGGCCAAGGCAACAATTGTGGCCCATTGAGGCACAATCCTGGCAACAAAAACGACGACGTAATTGACCAGAGAAAGATGTATGTTGGAGGCTTAGAGTGGAGCTGGAGGTGGGGGTGAGGTTGGAGGTGAAGGTGAGGGTGGAGACTGCTGCTGGCAACAGGTAAAACGACCCAAACGCTCGAAATGGCCCAAACGCAACGTTCGTCATGGGCAATTGGCCACTAAAGTTGGCCAGCTGGCTAGTCAGAGACAGAGATCAAGAGGGAGAGAGAGGTGGGAGGGGAGAGGGACGCAGACAGACAAACAGATCAACAAGAGATAGTTTTGTTTGTGCTCGAGTCGATCACTCATCCAAAAGTACAAAACGATCCGACGAAGCAGCAGAAACCACCGCAAGCACCGCCAACTGCAGCTCAACCACCGCACAGTTTATAGCCAAATAGCATTGACTTTGGCTTTAACTGTTGGCCAGCAACAGCAGCAGGCATCCACATTTAAGACCATTTTTGGCCATGGCTTGTTACTTGGCCAAGACATGCACTTGGAGCACTTTCAGCACAGTGTTGACACTTTAGCCATTTTATGGCTAAACTCTTTAGTACTCAAATATTTCTACTTAGCTTATAAGTAAGCATGCTGTTGATTTTGGGCTTGAAATTAGCTAGATTCTAGCTGGTTTTCGCTTTCAAACAGCTATTAATACAACTAAACACCGCTAAAAGTACAAAAACCTAACCACATTTGATTAACAAAGTGTGTGCTAGTTCTAGCTTTCTTTAAACTCTTGTTAACTGCAAAAAGGCTACTTTTTAGCTTGAAATTGTGGCAACTCTGCTTGAACATGAACAATCTTGATCGCAATTTGAGCGTTTGTCTGCACGTTCAATTGTTCGATGCCTGTTACAACAAGTAGTTAGTTGGTCAACTCCCCCCGTCTCCTTCTACCTTTCCTTTTCTCTTTCTCCCACTCGCCCTGTCTCTTTCTAAGCGCATCTGCTGACTTGTTTCCTGTTATGTCCAACAAGCCATTTGGCCGCGTTTAAAATTGAAGTAAGCCCAATTACAAGACAGTCAAGACAACATTTGCTGACTCTCTGTTTCTGGGTTAAGACCCTTTTTGGCCAACTGTGAGGGCCAACCTGTTAGCGGCCAAGGCTCATGGCTCATGGCTCATGGCTTACAGCTTATGGCTCATTTCTGTTTTGGGCCGCTTGATGCGCATTGTGTTCAGTTCAGTTCGGTCGTTCAGTTGTTCAGTTGTTGGCCTGGCCAAGAGAGGAGGCGGCCCACCTGGACCAGCCCACCACATTCAACTTCAGCTTTGGCTGCGTATCTTTGAGATACGCGCAACTGCATCTGCAGCAACAGGCAATTAGATAGCAGCCAAAACAGCACACACACCGAACACTCACTCACACACACACATACACCCAATACTAACACACAAAACACAGTCAGCCACGTTGTTGATGAGTTTATGGCTAAAATTGATTTCCAGTTGTCGTTGTCGTTGTTTTACCACCCTGTACAGCCCAAACAAAGCGGGTATATAAAGCGTGTCGCAGTGCAGCGCTAGAAGCCCAAGTCCAGCATGACTACAGGGTCTCTGGCAGTCGCTTATCACCTCTGTAGCTTTTCCTGCTAGTTTTGTTGCTGCTCCCGTTGCTCCTTAACTTGGCCAAGTCGTGTATGTCATGGCTTTGATTGGCAAACAGAGTTCGCCTTGGAAAATGGCATTCGTTATGAGTTTGTCTGTCCCACTCACTCCCTGTAGCGCTGTCTCGCTCTACGACTGTCTTTTTTCTAGCCATTTAATTGCCCATTTTAATGAGATTTTTCAGTGTTTTTCCCGCTTTCCGTCTGTTTGCACTGTTTTATTGCGAACGCCCGTTTTTCCAGCAGAATCATCGACGATCGATTCGATTGCCGATAACCCGATTGCCGATAGACCGATTGCCGATTGGGCGTTTTGTGTTTGGGCGTTTGCAGATAACAAATTTACATACGTCTCCAGATCAAAATTACTGATTTTAGCGATTTGGTGGTGTGCCTGGAAGTGGCACAAGTGAGAGAGAGACAGAGAAAGAAAGAGAGAGAGAGAGGGAGACAGCTAAGAGAGAGTGACAGAGGAAACAGTTGTCAACTGCTGCAGATGTTGTAAGCGATAAAAAGCCGTTAAGAAAAAAGATCACAAAAATTACACGAGAGCTACACAGAAAGAAACAATTGTACAGATATAAGCCTATTAAAATGTTGAATCTTAGTCTTCTATTTGAAGTCTTTCGAGTCTAAGTAAGTTTTAGGCATATCTTTCAATTATTTCAAATTTAAACACTTTGGGCCTTGAAATTTCAATCCTCGTCCAATTCGTTTCCCTCTATAATTTGTATTATATTTGGAGTCGCTTTGAGAAATGAATTATCAAAGTTCTAGCAGTAGATAGTTTGAAGTAAACCAAAATAGGATCAATCGGGATAAAATTGTATTACAAAAAGCGTAACAGTTTTAAGCCAAGAGTAGAGTAATACCAAAATATACTGTATCTAACATGAACACTAAACACTAACATGAGGAACTGTTTGAAGCAAGTATTTAAATTGTTGGATTACAGTTCAAATAGTTTCTAAAATGCGTAAAGTATTTCAGTTTTATTTGATAGTTTAAGTGCTGAGAAAGTGTCTTATAAGTATCAGCATGAATATTAGAAATTTAGTTCATTCAACTCCCAACTAAAAGTCAGAATAAATTTACAGGTTGCAGTTCATTTAAAAGTCTAAAAACAAAATCGACTTTTGTTTGTTTAAACAAAACTGCACTTGTTGCCCTTACACCTTACCTTATTTCCATGATCCAGAGTAAGTATATCAAGAGTTTGTTGTGTATCTTCCACATGTTGCTACGTTGCAGGAACACCAACACAAGCACAAGCACAGACACGGACACAGACACGGACCCAGACACAAATCGTCATCATATTTATAAAACTTTAAATCAGTTCATTTGTTTTTATACCATTTCGATTCGCTTCCAGTCTGATAGTGTTGATTTCAATTTTAAACACTCGCCACTGAATTTCTGCTGAACACTGCACAATTTTGCACTACAATTCATAGTAAATTTAAGTTTTGGATGTTGATTTTCTATTTTATAGTTTTCTTATTGTGCGAGGGGTTTTCCTTGAAATCAAAGTAAGTAAACAAAAAAACAGAAGACGACGGCAAAATAAATGAAATTGTTGCTAAAGTCAATACGATCGGATGCTATTGGTTTCGATTTGGATTCGATTCGTTTGGATTTATGTACAATACATGTGTTCATATGCTAATTAACACCTTCTGTTAAATTAAGTCATCGCCAGTTCATTGGATCAAGCAGTTGAGGCCTCAGGCTCTTGGCTTAAAGTTGTTGGCTTGAAGATCGCGACTCGCGGCTATCGACTCTTGGCTCTCAACACTTGGCTCGTTTCATTCATGCAAATAACTCAACTCGCATAATCTCCAGCCTCATTCATCAGTCGAAAAGAGCCGCACACACACACGCACACACACAGGTACG
Organism: Drosophila dunni; assembly: GCA_018152125.1. Lineage (NCBI taxonomy): Eukaryota > Metazoa > Arthropoda > Insecta > Diptera > Drosophilidae > Drosophila > Drosophila dunni. Next base: position 20,938,530 of record JAECXC010000339.1, on the reverse strand, counting down.
AACACGCACACGCACTGACCGCTCTGCAGCGACACACGACAAAGCAGACGATCGATCGCCCCTCGCAGTCGTAATCCCCTCGAACTACACGACTTTTTAATTTATGATAAAGCGCCTCCGACTGTCACAACCAAATTGCGGCAATAACCATAAACGGCGCAGCAGGTGAAAACTACCAAAAAAGAGGCAGAAAAAAAGGCCAGAAAAGGCTAAAAAGCAATAGACGCGGAATACTTTGAGTCTTTCGAGTGTTTGAATGTTGTATGTTAATTCACAGCGCGAGATAAAGATGCTGTGTAGTCTCCACCTTGGTCAGGAGGAGGCTCCTCGACGCCTCGACTCTGCTGCTCCTCGGTGTCGTCGGCTCCGCTGTGATCGCTTGAACGGCTTAGACGTCTACCCGGGTGCCGAGAGATTAACATAAATGCGGCTCATTAGTGACACAATTAAAGATCAGAGCCGACAATCCACAAAGATTCACAGGCACAAACACGACGCGACACGCAGCGCTTTGAATTCTCGAATTCGTTTCAGTTTTCAGTTCGGCTTTTCGTATTTGTTGAGCTCGCGTTCGCGCTCTTTTGTTTTTTGGGACCCGGGTCAACCGCTGGGCGCGAATGTCGTATAAGAACTGGCGAGCGAGCGAACGTGCGACTGCGAGTGCGCGTGCGAGTTGAACGAAATCCAACAGAAAACTATTCAATCAGCCGACGCAGCGAACATGTTTGAGCTGCGCTCGAGGAAGCTGCGCTCACGAGGGTTGTATAAGCGGTAGCTGAGCGGCGTTGGCAAGAGAAGACCGCAACACATACTAAAACTCTAAGCAACTGCTTAAGCAACACACTGAGCAGAGCGAATGTGTGGTTTGGTTTAAAGGGAGGCAGTGAGAGAGAGCGAGAGCTGTCCCTTGCACTTACTAGCATATCCCACTATTTTTCTTTATTATACTTCCCACTTTTCCGTCTTCAGTCGAACAACAACAACAGCAGACGCTTTGCGGGAGCATAGAATATTTCTCCACGTGTGAAGAGCGTGCTTAGTGAGAGTGGGAGGGAGCGCTCTCTGAGCTTTTACCGTTGCTTTGCTGCATTTTGCTTCTTCCATTTCCGTCTGCGATCGAACAACAACAACACTAAAACACAGTTATAGCTAGCACTAACGGAACTAGCAAATACTGCACTAGGAATAGATTGTGTGGAATTGTTTTGTGTTGTTTTATTATTTTGCTTCCTACCCAGTACCACTAACTCCATGAGCTACCCTCGCAACAAGTGGTTGGTTCGATCGCACTTGGCTAGCTTGCAACATGTTGCAAGTGATCGATGATCAGCGTGTGCTGATTTATGGCTGATCCTTGTGAAGAGACTGTGGACTGAGACTGGAGTCATCATTAAGCCCCAATTACGGCGTTTGATAATGATGGCTTGGGAAAGCTTTCCTCAATTTAGCGGCAATCAAATCAATTATTTCCACAAAAGCGGCTAAAAGTCGTGTTAACGGCTTTTGCCAGTAGGTTAATGTCAAGAAATCGAATTTGGACTTTTTTCCTTTCATGAACTGTTCTAACTGTGCTGCTACTAAGAAAGAGGAACTAAATTTTAGATGAAATAAAATAAATAATAAAGCTGCAATTAAGCTGCTCGGCTGTTTATGACCCAGTAGCTGTGTTTTCCACAATAAAATTAAATCAAAAGCAAAAAAGAATTATTAGCAGGTGATTTGTCATCACACTTTACCCACACACACACACAGCGACAGCTGTGAATAATGTTCATCAAAGTGTTTTCGTGTCACATTTAGCTGTTTTTATTTTTAGCTACTTTTAGTATTTTTTTAGTTTTTGCCTCACAAATTTACAACTTGTTTAAGTTTGCAATTGCATCAACTTCAACATCAACGGCGATCTCTGCAGTTTGCGGCTTAAAGTATTTTACAAATTGGTTTTTGTTTTAGTTTTTAGCCGTTTTTTGTATCTGTGGCTGTTTTAGCATTTGTTTAAAGTGATTTATGGTTGGTTATTTACAGCCCCGCTGGCCAAGTTGTGAAATTCGTTGTTAACTTGGCCAAGACGCGCTTGGCGCTTCTGCCAGACGTCCACGGTAGCTGTTTTTCTCTTAGCCAAGTTGTCAGGCGAACAGCGGGAAAAAATCTAGCTCTAGAAACTGAGCAACTGAGCAACCGAGCCACTGATGTCTCCTTTGGGCCCGGTCTAATGCATTTCTTGGATACTCGCGTGTTTGGCTTAATTGATATGCCATTTATGTTAATGCCGTGCCAACGTGTTGATTGCCATGTTTACACTTGGCCTAAACTTGTTGGCTTCAACTCACATAATCTTGATCTTAACAAAATATTTTACAAAATTTATGGCATTTAAAACTCACATTTGATGCGATGACGGACTTATTAAATGCAATTACGTTAATACCAAGATAATTACGCTTAAAGCGTTAACGGAGTGACAGACATGGCCATAATAATAATAACAATAATAATAACCATAGTAATAACTCAACAGGTGTTTGCCAATTGCCAATTGGCAATTGTGTTTTTAGCCCTATTGTGATTTGATTTCGATTTCGTCTTTAGATTTCAGTTTAAAAACGTGACTCACAAGATTCAGCTTTAAGATGCTGCTTTATGGCCAAGTTAGCAGCACAAATGGCCAATTGTTGTCAGCTCATTATCGTGACAAGTGGAACTAACTGAGAACTTCCATCAATTCTACGATTTTGACCCACATTTCAAACAATTCCCCGATCAATTTTATTAGGTGCCAAGACTATTAAATTGTATACTTTTGAATGTTGGCTACTAACTTGGCTTACTGTTCAGAAGACTTTTCAGCTGGAATTACTCTGAAATTCTACTTTAAAAGCTAGAAGCAAGCTAAAGATACTCTTAACTAGCTGAAGACTGCTTTAAAGGAGATACTCGACGCTTTGTTGCCCACTTCTCTTACTGTAAACAAAGTCGAGCTTTATTTCTCTAGTCTCTAAATCCCAGATTATTTTAAAATTTATTTTATATTTTTATTTTTAACTACACACTTCGATTTTAGTTTATTTTAGAGTCAGCAAGTGGAACTATTTAATTAAAGTAATACTAGGAGAGCAGGTCAGAGAGAGAGGTCCAGAGTGATAAAAAAGCGAGGCACATAAAAATCAGAAGCGTGAAACAATAATAACTCAGAGTTTCCAGCTAATAAACAAATTGTGGAATTGTGGAAATGCCAAAGAACAAATGACAAACAAATAAATAACAAACAAATAACAATAAATGGCTGGAATAACAGCTCATTTTATACGATTGTGGCTATTTTGTTTATTTGTTTGAGCGTATTGTTGGTTAATAGCGGAAAAGGGCACGGAGTGGGGTAGGGGAAGGGGTAGGGGAGAGGGCAGGGCAACGCTTGGTTTCACATTTCCCGCTGGCGCACAATGAGAAATTCGGTCATTCTAACGGAAGGTAATTAATCTCAATTTTAGAGAAGAAAAAGAATCTTTTTTTTAAGTGCAGCATAAATATTTTAAAACTAATTAGCTTATTTAATTAAAAAAAAAAAAAATAGCTAAAAATCATAAATTTTTAAATTTACCCATCGAAAATCTGCCAATTTTGCCCACTGTGCTTCCGTTGCGTAATAAGGCGAATGTCAAGCTAGAACTATGGGCACAATGGGCATTCGATATGCTGTTTGCATTGGAAAATTGGGCTAAACTCTGATTGCAGGCAGACAAACAGACAGGTGTAAATTGAGCTACAAAAGCAGATAGACAGATAGGCAGTTAGACAGATACTTAGATACAAAGATACACAGACAGTTAGATACAAATGGCAGGCAGGAAGGAAGACTTTGCATCAAATTACACAAATTTGCCAAAGGTTCGAATCACATTCATTAACAGAGCACTGTCAGTTTGGCATTCTATTCATAATTTCTGGGCGTGGCATACAAAATATACTCACAAAAGAAGGAAACAGGTTCATAGGCGGAGTGAGAGATGGCAAAGTAGCCTTTTTTAGTACAGATACAAATATTATGGCCAGCACTACTTCAGCCACATGCGTGTTAATTGAGAGACCAAAGTGGCAAATGGAAAATTAGTTTTTGTTGCAGCTGCTGCAAAAGGTTGCAGGTAAGTTCGTCTGCTTATCGCCACATGTTGCACACTTTCACCCCAGGGCGTGGCCAAGGGTTAAGAAGGAGAGGAAAAAGGCAGAGGGAAGTGTCGAGGGTTGTGCAAAGGATTAATTGATAAAGACTGGCGCCAGTAGGGACAAATTGTTAACTAATTGGATCGCCAGGTATGCCTAATTACACAGGTGTGACAGGACACAAAGATAATTATCAAATGGCACTCACAGTTGAGTTGAGTTCCCGCTGTCGCTGCTTCAAAGACGCTTGAATTAGTCACTAGAAAGAAAAGTGTGACGTCATTAAAAAGGGTTTTTAGCTGCTGAAATGTTAGGAAAATGTTTTTATGTTAGTTTAAGTATTAGTATAGCTATAAAGTTGTGGACCAAACTTAGTTTCTGTAGCTCTCTGAACTATATTTGGTAGCAACTTTAGTTTTAGACACCTAAAAACTGTTTCAAAAACACTCCTTCAAGCCAAAACAAAACATTTAGTTCAACTAAAGTGTTGAATTAAACTTTATTGAATGTAATTACAATTTTACATAAACTGGAAAGTCGTTTTACAATATAGCATTCATATGAATAATACGCAATACGTAATACGTTTATTTAACAACGTTAATCATTTATCATCATCTTTGCTGTTGTTGTATATTTAAGTTTAAATTTAGATATATATGTATAAGTATATATACTGTACTTATGCTTCAGTTATGTGTATGCTTTATATACTTATACTTCAGTTTGGATATATATATAGTACGTGTTAAGGTTGTGTATATAATATATGTATTTAAAAAGATTACGCTATGTTTAGTGTGAGTGTGAGTGTGTGTGTGACATAAAAGTTAAGAGTTAACAGTTTCATCGTCTAAATCTGGTGCGAAATCCAAAAAACATAACTGATCAAGTATTTTGAATATTTTTCAAGAAAGTTTTTTATTTTTTTTGGTTTTTTTGTTTTCTGTTTTTGGGAGTGAAGTTAAAGTTGTAAGTACATTTTTGGATCTGACAGAGTCCAACAGATATGTGACTACCAAATATTTAGTTTAGTTTCTTTAGCTATATATTTATATATATATAATAATAAATTGCAAGTATCAAATTTATCGAATATCAACAATTGGTGTTGTTTTTATAAGTTTATAGTGTTTATAGTTCTTCAGTTGAAAAAAGAAGTTTCTAAGAAATTAGCAAGTTTCAATTATGAATTTTCAGTTTCTTTATAATTAAATTGTTTATTAGTTTCAAGTTTTTAGTTTTTAGTTTTAGTTTTAGTGCCAATTGGCTTAAGGTACTTTAAGTTTTTCTGTGCCTTTTGGCCTTTTTTCTATAGATTTTAAACACACTCAGGTATTGCTACTTGAGTGTCGTAGTATTAAGTATAGTTATATTTATGTGCAAATATTGCAAATCGTTTTTAGTTTTTAATTTTTATTTTTTACACTCTGACTAACGAGTAACAAAAGAGCTTCACGAACATTTTTCTTTGCTCTAAAATTGATTGCAATTTGTTATTAATTTTAAATTTAAATTTTTAATAAGTCATTTAAGTAGAGAAATCTTTTTAGTCTTCATTTCAGATTAGTTTCGTTTTTATACATAAGTACATAATAATTAGAATTAGTTGTAGTAGGAAAAGAGGGCAAATATATATGTAAATTTAAATACGAGTAGTTAACAATAGAATAGAGCTACAAAATTTGGCTTCTTCTGGCCATTAACAACTGTGAAAAGAGAACTCAAAGTGGAGCCGGGTTTGAGCCGGATTTTAACCAGGTTTATATACATTTTCTTTCTTTTTTGGTATATAAGTTCTTTATAGTTATATCTATTACATATTCCTTTGTTTTCCTTTGTTTTATTTATGAAAGCTAACAATGTGGACGGACAAAAATAATTTACAAAAATTCTTGTATTGTTACATTTTAGTTTTTGGAAAAGCGAATCATCCTCCGCAGGCTTTAGATATTTATATTATTAACTAGTTCATTCATTACATTTAGCTAGCCAGTTTAGAGTTGAACAATCTGTTAAATACGAGTACGAAGAATATTGGCGAGCATAGGGTTAATTTTAACTTGATTCTTCCTTCATTTAACTAGATTTATTTGCTAGACTACAAAGTCACCTTAAGTTACAGACTTGGAGTTAAGTACTTGTGTTTAAATTTAGTAAGCACAAACAAAACTAATCAAAAGAACTGTTTAAAACATTAGATATATTTGTATCTCTTGCTGGCTCCGATTTTAGAAATCAACAACAACATTTTGGACTTTAGAGCTGAGCTTTAGTTTTGCTTTGGATATTAACAACTAGTGTGTATTATAAAATCGAGAATTAATGCTTTAAATACCAATATATATGTATATATATAGATACAGGCTGACGGGCTGTTTTAGAAACAAGCTTAGTTCGCAGAGATAATACCTTTAAATAGACTAGCACATAGTTATATATTTAGTATTTAGTATTTAGTTAGAGCTAGTTATATATACAAATGTATCTATATATTTGGGAGGCATACTATACTTTATATATAAAGTTATATTTATCGTATATTTCACTACACTTGGAGTTTAAAAGTTTCTGTTTATCGAAGGCTTCGTTAATAAGTTCTTTTGAGTTGACAAATGGAAAAGTAGTTACTTGGAGCTTTCTTCTCTCATCTAGTATATGGTATAAGTATATAGTATATATAAAATCTAGAACCTATAGAACTACGAATCAGTTTCATAAGTAGTACATGCACATAAGTTTATATTTATATGTTAAAATTCGTTATGCAAATGAATAAAAGTGCAGATATTGCTACTTTATCTACCACTGTATATATACGATATATATAGAATATAAGTTTACTAGGTTTAGGGAGTCAGAGAAACAAAGTTCCACTACGAGAGGTGCCTGGTGTGTGTTTGACAGTGTGTCTTAATAAACAATTATTATTATGAAAGTAGAAAGTTTCACTCAGTTGTTAAAGCTATTAATAAATTCTTATTGAACATATAGTGTTATCTCGCATCTATAGATTCCTCCGATTTCTTAAAGTTCTTTAGATTTCTTAGGTTTAAAGTTAAAAGTTCACTCAGTTGCAAAGTTGCGCTCATTGATTGGATTGCATCTGTTCCAGCAAATTGTTGTTCTTGCTGCAGGTATTCAAATTGTTAGTAAAAGTACAGTATAATTTGATTCTTCTTACCCATTGTCACTATGGCAAATTGACATTTCCTGCTGCCCTTGAAACTGCAAGTTTTGAAGGTATTCCGCCCTGCGTTGGTGCACCAGCTTCTCTTTTTCGGCTCGCTCTCTCTGTAGTCTGATTCAAAGAGAGTTTTGTATTAGTGGGTGGTAAAACAAAGTTTATTAAAAGTAGAAACTAAGGAAAACTATAGAGATAAACGCTATAAACGCTGTTCTGTCTGACATCTTACCAAGGTCGTCAAGTTGCTATCCCAAATGCTAGCATGGAAAATCGATGCACATTTATAATAATTATATTCTCACAAGACTCGGGTACTAAATACTTAAATTAAAACAGAGGTGCCACAAAACAGATCATAGTAAAGCACTCATAGACAATAAACACTGCTACAATAATTCTCCAACCTTTTGCTGCAAGCGCCAAACACAAACAGATTTGTGTAACTGTAAACTCCAGAGAGGACAATAACAAATTAACATTGAGCTTGGCGCAGCAGCAAAAGAAATGTTAGTTGCTGTTGCTGATCTCTTTTCGCTTCGGCAACGAATAAAGATAAGCAACGGAGAGCGAAAATGTGTTTGTGTCATTTGCTTTGGTTTACGCTGCAAACACACATGAACGCACACATACACTCATACTGCCTAAAGAGCATAAGAGCGGCCACCTCTGTTATGAAAAAGTGCTCTCTTTAACTTAAGCTGAGCTACTCACTTGATGCGTGATTGTCTCATGAACTGTTGTATTTTGCGTGCAGCCTGGTTCTGTGTGGACTGCGAATAAGTGCGCCTGGAAAGAGAGTGTGCGAGAGAGAGAGCGTAAGAGAGTAATTACAAAAAGAAACTTTAAGTGGTTGTCAACTCACTTCAGCGGACCCGATGGACTTGTCTCTTTTGGCGTGCTGGGCTGTGAGGCCAGCTCATTTTGCTGCTGCTGATCTTGCTTGTAGTGATCATAAAAACTGGACAGACACTGCGAATTGCTGCTGACACTGCCGTGATCACTGCCCGTGCCCAAAACACTACAGGGCGTGTGCTGGGACTTCTTAAAGCGTTTATTCCGCCGATAGGAGCGATAGCCATGTTGAATAACCAAGGCGGCGTTTGTCATCTGTCTGTAGTAGGCATACTGCTTGTACCGACGATAATAGTTTTGGATAACAATCGCAGCTGTGCGCTCCTTGTTCTGCTCCTCCATCTTCTGGCGTCCCTTGTAGGAGCGGTAGGCCTTCTGTATGCACTTGGCGGCCTCATAGAGTTCCCGCTGCTCCGTATCGGTTAACGTTAATTTCGAAAAGTCCGCTTCAAAGGGATACTGGGAAGTGCTCGAGGCGTGCAGGAATTCAGTTAACTGTTTGGTCGACGGTGGCGGACTTGGTGAACTAACGGAAGGATCTGTGCCGAGTATGGAGTAACTGGCTGGAGATTGTAGTGGTCCCGAGCTAGCTGGACTTAGACTGGAGCAGGGTGTGCTCACGTCATGATACCGATAGCTGTGATCATGGAAATCAAAGCTAAAGTCACTGTCAAAGTGCGTATTCGGCAGTGAGTCCAACAACGGATCCATAAAGCTATCGGTCAAAATAGAAGAAGACTCCGAGTTCAGTGGCTCAGTCAACGGACTGCCCAGCACCATCATCTCATCGGCTTCGTTCTGCAAATTATATGTAAATAACATAAGTTTCACACTCTTCCTCTGTTAACTTAACAGACTCACCTTAATGCGCTCTGGCATCGCTGCTATTATGTGCTCTGCCAGCGTCAAAACTTTGGCATCCGAGTCCCCTGAAAGTATGCAACAAAATGCATGAAATAACTGTTGGTGAATACAGGGTGATACTTGATAACAAGAGAAATTTACATCGAGACAAGCACAACTGTAGCAAACAGTTAGCGAGGGCAGCTCAACAAGTTTAGCTTGATTTAAATTTAAGAACAAAAGTAACTTTTCCTCCACCACTTTTTAAATCAATTATTTAATTTCTGTTAACTTTTCAAGCTGCCCTCGCTGCGTGTATAATTTGTCTGTTGAGAGCACGCGATACACACACTTAGTAGCTAAATATTTACAATAGAGTTGAGTACATTTTGAACATATTTACAGCTGTATGCGACACACGACATATTAGTTACTAAGTTAGTTAGGTTGATTAGCTTAGTTAATTGTTAATTGAAGGACTGTGTAGTACATCGATAAAAACACGCACATTTACGGTTTAGTTACTAATCATACGTTTAAGTATTAGGTGAGCATATTAACATAAATACGGGCTTACGAGCAGTGCGGGCATTTTAGCTGCTTTAGAGCTACATTTTTGGTTAGCTTTTAATATATTTCTAGCTATTTTAGCCAGTCCACACTGTTTAACATAAGCGTATTTATGTTTATACACTCACACACACATAAAAACACATACACACACACACACATCGCAATAGAAATCAACATGAAAACAGTAGCATTTACATAGATTATATGAGACTATTAGACTTTGACAAGTATTTACAATTAGTATGTGTGAGAAAGTGTGTATATGTGTCTGTGTGTGTGTGTGTTTAGTACAAGTTTGCAACGAACAACAGCAATAACAACGAGCAACGAACAACAACAATTGAGAGACAGTTTAGTTAAGTTTAGTTTTAGTTAGCTATTTTAACAGTTATGCATTAGATTTGATGGCATACTCGATATACGATAGACGATAAACAGCAGGATTAAATCCTCTGTATGTATGTATGTGTGTTTGTGTGTGTGTGTGTGTTTTGGAGGAGATTTGTTGTTGTCACTGACCTACAACGGGATCATTGAGCTCATTGTTAATGGTGACATCGGTGACGCTCGTCGAATTCTCATCACAATCGATTTCTTTGTCGTGTATGGGACTCGATTCGCCCGTGGATACCTCGCCTGGTTGTGAATTTAGCGAGAGGTGTTTAAGCACTTTTTGTCGTCAGCAAACAATAATATTTTCTTCTTCTTTCTCAACTAAAACTTATACGCATGCAATCCTCTAATACTTACACAAAGCAAAATCCATTTTACGCAGTGGGGACAGTAATCCGGAGCAGTTATTCCCGGCCAGTGTATCCAGCGGAGAATCAACGCCCAGCGCGTAGTTGTCGTGTCCTTCAAAGTTGCTGGGAAATGAAAGAAAACTTCATTAATTAAGGTAGTTTAAAAGAGTGTACCCGACTTACCCATGAAGTCTCGTCAATGGCTTGACGGACTTGCTGCGCATGTCCATATTGATGCCACTGTCGATGGAGGAGCGCTTCGAGTAGCGACTGTTGTTGTTGGGCGGACTTTGGTTGCTGCAAGCAAAGCAAATCAGATCAGATCAGAGTCTATAATGATAGGCAGACTAAACTTTACTACCTATGCCAAGCAACGGGCCGCAGAAAGACGCCATCGTGTCGTCGTTGCAATTCCAACTCATAGACACTGTAGCCCGGCTCCTCGGTCGACGACTCAACGGCCAAATTCATGGAAAGATTGGCAAGACCACCGCGTGGGTGCGGCTTGCGGCAACGCTCCTTCTCCAGACGACACAGCTGGGACAAGAGCTGTTTGTGCCCCTTGAGACTGGCCAAGTCCAGCGGCGTCTGTTGGCCCTGTGTCTTGATTTTTAGAGCATTGTGATTCCACTTGTAGAGCAGCAACGTGCACTCGATGTGACCACGCACACAGGCCCAGGCGAGTGGAGTAAATCCATGCACATCCTGACTGAGTGCATCCAACTCCGTCTCGAGTATGATATGTGGATTCTCGGCACGCCAGTTGAGCATGGCGCCCACCAGCTTGGCATAGCCCAAAGCAGCAGCCAAATGGAGGAGGGTCATGCCACGCAGACCCACACTCCAGCTGGCGACGGTGCTGGGCGTATTCCAGGCGTGCTTCGTCAAGCGATGGCAGTAGGCCACCAGTTTGTCCTCGAAGTTGGGCTCCAGATAGAGCGCTGTTTGATCCGTCTGCGAAAGGGAAGGTAGAGTTAATTGAAAATGCATAATAAAGTCAAAGAAATCCAGGTCTGAGCTCCCAGAGCTGACTACCCCACTCACCGCTAGTTCCTGCTCCACTTTGAGCTGCAGTTTCTCGTCGATGGTCGACAGACGATTCAGTAGCGTAAATTTGTACAGACAATCGTTGGAGCTGCTGGCATCGAAGGGTGCGTCAGCAAGCAAAGACAATTTGTACTCGAACATGGCCGCATTGGAGACAAGAAAACCACCGCAGGCCACTTGCAGCGTTACCACACCCGCCTCATGTGCAGGGCAGTAGCAGCGCAGCACGCCCTCCTGCACCAGCACCGTGGGCACTGGCTGGGCATCGAAGAGCACCGTGTAACAGCCGACGTCACTGCTCCAAGGACCGGCGACTAGAACCTTCACACCGCCCTCGGTGTAGGACCACTCGGGACTAAAGTCACAAATGTTGTGCAACTTGCGCTGCGACGGCGACTGCGACTGTGGCGTTGCCAGATAGTTCAAATTCTGGCCATGACTTTGCTCCTGCTCCAAGGCGGTGTTATTCAGCGCCTGCTTGTCATCCAAATCCAACTCGGGGAACTCGACGAGCATATCGAAGGCATCCAAGTTGGCAAAAACATCTGCGTTGTTATCGTCCTCAGCTGGAGGAGTTGCCACACTGTTGATCCGTGCTTGTTGTTGTTGTTGCTGCTCAGTTGTGGCTGCAACTGTTGCTGTTGTTACCGCTGCTGTTGCTGCTGCTGAGTTGAACGGCAAATTTGCTATAAGAGTTCGTTGTATGTCCTCGTGTGACAAATCCAGTGTTTCATTAAAGAAACTCATGTTTTCCGCTTGTGCTTCTTCCTCGTTGTTGTTGTTGTTGCTCTGATTGTTGCTGTTGTTGTTGGCGGAGTAGCTGCTGTCGTCGCTGGCGCTAATTTGGCTGCTGTTATCACTGGAAGCACTAAAGTTTGCACAACCATTAAGTTGAGGGGCCGTGGCCTGATTGTTAACGCTGTTGTTGCTGTTGTAGCTTCTGGTTGGCTGCTGTTGCTGCGGTGATTCCAACTCCAGCTGTAAAATAAATCAAATTATTACCAACTTTTATTAAACTCATAGTTTTGAAACCAATTTTGATCTTTAAATCGGTTAAAACGGGTAAACAGCGCAAAACTGATGGCTGCTTTGAATGAGCGCCTAAAAGCATGCTTTAGATTTTAAAAACCAGCTTCTTCCACTCAAACAATAATAAATATATAAGTGTTTTTGTCGACCTTAAGTGGTAAATTTAATTCAAGCTCACATTTTATGATTTTAACTCCTTACAAAACCAAATTTAATCAACATAAACTGCGTAAAAATAGAGTTGATTTGCGGTTGAAACCACAAGACTCATAACTCGCTCCCACACCCGATGCACACTCACCTCATTGAGCTCATTGGCGCTCATTAAATTATCACAATTTGTTGCTGTTGCTGCTGCTGCTACAGCTGCTGCTGTTGTTGTTGTTGCTGCTGCTGCCGTTGTTGCAATTTGTTGCTGTTGATTGCCATCGATAATCGACTGTAAGGAACTCGAGTTTGATGTTGTTGCCGACGTGGAAGGAGTGTTGCCAGCGGAAGACGTTGTTGCCGTTGTTGTTGTTGCCACAGTTGCTCTGAGCAGATTGTTATTGCTGCCGCTGTTGTTGTTGTTGCTGCTGCTACCCCCACTGCTGAGCTGCTGGTGCTCCGGTGACATACACATGGCCTCAACTTGGGGTTGATTGTTGGGGTTTGTATTTGCTGCTGCTGCTACAGCTGTTGCTGTTGTTGTTGCTGCTGCTGTCTGTTGCAATTTATAATAATGTGTATTGTTGTTGTTGCTACTGGCAGCACTCGCTTGCTGCTGCTGTTGATTGTATATAAAGTTATTGCTGTTAACATTATTATTTACGACATTTAATTCGTTGCTTGTTTGAGCTGTTGCTGCCGTCTCTCTCGGTGTGTCCGTTGTTGTTGTTGTAGCTCCTGCTGCTGTTGTTGTTGCTGCTGTTGCTGTTAATTGCTTGCTGCTGTTGTGGCTGATTTTGTTGTTTGAGGTTTGATTTTCAATTAGTTCCGTATCCATGACATTTGAGGCAATAGTTGTTGCTGTTGTTGTAGCTGCTGCTGCTGCCGCCGCTGCTGCTGCTGCAGCCTCCCTTGTTGTTGCCGTTATTGTTGTATTGGCAATTTGCAGGCGATGATTTAAATGTGCTGAATTGTTGTTGCTGTTATTGTGATTATGATTTTGATTGCTCTGATTGTGACTGGCCACAAAGCGTTGCAAGTTTAAGTGTTGCTGCTGCTGCTGTTGTTGTTGGTACTGCTGATGTTGTTGTTGCTGCTGCTGTTGCTGCTGTTGTTGCTGTTGTTGCTGTTGCTGCTGTTGCTGCTGCTGTATTATCAGATTACTTCTTGTGGCCAACATTTGACTGGCACCACGATATTGCTGCTGATAGTTGCTGCCATCTGTCTGCTGTTGCTGCTGCTGTTGTTGCTGTTGCTGCTGCGGAATGATTTGGAACTTGATCGCTGATTCTTGTGGCAACTGTTGTGTGGCATTGTGGAACTGCGAGTGTGAACTATCCAAGTGCAACGCTGATTCACGCTGCCTGTGACGCTCTGACCAGCGTGAATAAAGCTGTAAATAAAAGAAAGGTTATGGTCAAGAAGTTTCAGGTTAGACACGATTTGGTTAAGAAGTTATCAGTATTGAGGTATAGTTTAAAACGTTTCGGATTTATTAAAGTCAAGCGGAATAAAGTGAAGTACAAGGGAATCCTTCTTTGGAGTACAACTCACCTTGCTGGCCACCACAACATTCGGTGTGCCGTTCTGCCCATTGTAGCCCTCGTTTCCACGCTTTTCCGACACAGACTTGACAATGCCCGTGCGTCGCATTACAGGGTGTGTGCAGGTCTTGCCATCGGCACAACTGGCATCACCACAACCGCAATCCAATTGCTTGACCAATGCCGCCTGACGCGACAGTCGCTGCTTCTCCATCAGCTGACACACAATGGACTCCACTGTCTCGGCGGTCTACAAAATGGAGCAGAAAAGGGGGTAGAAGAAGAGCTATAAGCTATATGGATAGAGTTGATATACTAACCGATATTTCTATATCATTTCCAGAGTCCGAATCCTCATCCGAGTTTACAGTGGACACTGTAGGTGAAATAGCAATTAAAATTTCCATTGGGTTTCAATAGAGAAGCTTTACTTACACATGGGTTTCAGCTGACTGACCAGCTCCTCCTTGGTCCACTCCTTCTTGTCGCCCCAGAGTGTGATGCTGGGCGCAATGACCGCCATTTTGTTATCATCCGGATACGGGACATTCAGATAGTGCACCAAAACAATATCCGGATTCTAAAATTGAGTTGATGCAATAAATTTGAAGGGAATACGGTCACACCCCCTGGAACACCTACCTGCAAGAGCCAGTAACATCTGCGATGAAATGTGGGCAATATGGCGGAGTGTACATAACAGCCGTAGATGCACTGTGGAGCAAAAACACAAACAAGATCATAAAACATGAAATACTTATAGAAATATAGCCAAAGTTTCCAACTGTACGCGCTTTAATTTAATTGGAAGACATAAAAAAATGGAGTCAAAGCTTAAATTAAATTACGTATCGCCCACACTAGGGGGCGCCACCAGCAGCCAACACAAGTGCCAAAAATCAAACCCTTTTTTTTTACTACTGTGTAGTTTGAGTTATGCAACATCTTTTCTTGTTGTTTTGCTTTATTCTCTTTGTTTTTCTATCCACTTTTTTTTTTTTTGCTGCGCATTTCTTTTGCCGGCTTCGCTGATAAATTTGTTGGCCGCCGTCTTTGGGCGATATGCCGCTGATTTTTAGTGTTGTTGTTTTTTTGTTTTTTCTCCCCTGGCATTTCAAGTGTTTCAACGTTTATAAATATTAGTTATCGTGTAAGGAGACACACGGACAGACAGCTAGACGGACAGTAAGAGAGACAGACAGCCAGGAAGCCCCATGCTGTGCATGCCAAGTGCATAAATCTCCACAAGCTACTTGTCTTTGCTGCGAAGTGCAAAAAAAATCAAATAAAAGAAAGAAAGAGACAGAGAGAGATGGAAATTCAAGCAGCGTATTAAAATAAAAATTAAAACATGTGAGAGAGAGTTGCAACTGTAAATGATTGACTTCAACATATCCAGCTTATGCAGACTCGCAGTAATAAGCTTTGCCAGTAGTAAGTACACACACAAATACATAGACATTTAAGTTTTTCATTGTAGAGTTTACTCTCTCTCTTTTGATGACAGACGAGACCAGCTTCATGCGCAGCAGCAACAGCAGTTACTGTGCTTACAGCTCAAAATGCGAAGGAGACTATTCTGAGTTGAGTAAACACACGCACGAATAACCAATAGAAGTTTCTATTTACTTAATGCTGCTCTCTCCCTTTATGCATTTTCTACGCGCGCTTAAGAAAGACCACACTCAAAGAGAGCACGTGTTAATGGCAGAGGTGTTTAAGCTTACACTCTTTAGGCAGCGCTTATGTGTGTGTGCGTGTGTGTGAGCTGCTAGCTTAGGCCTAAGCAAAGCACACACACACATTGTCGTTCTCCATCTCTCGTCGCAAAGAGATCACCAACAACAACATACGTTTTCCTTTGCTGCAGCCAGCTCATATTATTTGGTTGTTCTCTTTTCTTGAACAGTTGTTAAATTCTGTTTAGCATAGAACACCTTTCCTAAAACATTTTTAAAGGGTATATCGTATAGAAATTGCCCCAAGAGTAAAACAAAGAAAAAATTGGCGTGAAAACGCCAACAGTTTTTATGCTTCTGTAATGGCAGCAAAGAGCGTCCAAGGAAGAGAGTAGCTGGATGAGGGGAATGAGGGAACACTACTGACGGACGGACGGACAAGAGACTTTATAAATACGCTTAACCCTTGGCAGAGCTTATTTCATTAGCAGACAAACAAACAGCCAGAAAGCAGCCAAAACGACAAGAGCCAAGAGCCGGGAAAAAAACAAGAAAAAGAAAACTTAGTTTTTCCGTATACATCCGGCGGAAAATCATAACTCACATTGGAAATTGTGACTGGGCAACCCTTGAAAGTTAAATACATGAAAAAAGTAGCTTAACTTAAGCTTCGACTTCCGTCCAGTTAACTTAATGGCTAATATACGCTTTGACGCCTCTTGACCAACTCGCCCAGCCCACACGCCTAATTGGCTAATTGCCCAGCAGGCGACAAGCAGTAGGTAACTCACCTCAGTGCCTTGTACTTTCAGTTTCATGTGATCCTCTCGCGTTGTTTTGCCGTCCTTGCGTTTCTTCCAGCAGTAGCCATCGCGTCGGTAACGCACTTTCTTACGTGAGTAGAGCAGCAACGAGCCGCTCTTGGGTCTGCAGAAGAGAGTGCAAAAAGAGAATTAGATGAGCACAAAAGTAAACTAATTTAAGAGTAATTTTTTAATATTTATATATTTATATATTTATATATACATTAATGTAAACATACATTAAGTGACTCACCTTGTTTTGACTTCTTTTGATTGCCATTCGCTGTGCTTATCAAAGCTGATAAGAATCGCTGCGATTTCCTGAAAATATTTAGCAAATAAATATTTATATACAAGTATTTACGATATACACTAACTTTGGGTATAACAACTTTTAAAGAGCAGTAATTTTAAAGCTATAAAATTAAAGTAAAAATTGTTCACCCCAAACTTCATTTAACTTAATTTTAAATGAATTATTATATGCGATATATAATTTCTAAATAAAGAGTATCTAAGCTTCTAGCTTATTGCACATAATTCTACTAAATTGTGTCAAATTTTGTTTTTATTTTGGCTTTTTAGTGATAAATTTGTTTAATTTGCGCGCGTCCTTCGCTTTTCACGCTAATCAGCAAATCACGTGTATTTACCTAATTTTAAAGCCAGAACAAAAACGGTTAGTACAACAAAGTGTTGGTCAAGCGTTAACCAACTTAACTAACGTGCTAACAATTTCCGACTTGGTAACATTTTGTGGCCAAAACAACTCGCGGCATTTCCTGCCCAGTGTCCGGCAAAAGTTTTATCTTTTATTATTTTTTTGCTCTTTTGCGCATTAAACAAAGGCTAAAAAGGAATTTGAGAAATTTTCATTTTGACCGCAGGCAACAAAACAGGCGGACCACAATTTACAGGTGTCGCCAGTTGACACCTGGAACTCAGGTGCGAAGGGAGCCAAAGGAGCGGGCACTAAGGAAAAGCAGACTGGAAAAGACCCTGCACCTTAAGCAGGGCTTACTTTTTTGCAGCAAACCTAGCTAACTCTATACACTTTCTGGCTACAGGGTCTACAAACATTTGTTGTGCATATTTGAGCACAACTGTGGATAGTCTAGAGAGTGTGACTAAGTAGTGAGTGTAACTAAAAGACATTCAAATGCAAAACACACAGCTTACAGCAGGCAGGAGGCGGTAGCAGAGAGAAGTGGTGGGGTGGGGCAAGTGGGGGGTAGGAGAGATGGGAGAGGGACAAACGCTGCTGGATGCCCATTTGGCATTTTCATAGCATGTTTTGCCGATAAAGTTATCAATTTGTTTTGCCAGCCTTGACGTTGCATGAATAATGTAAGTGGCCACACACACACATGTACACACACTCACAGTCACAACAAACGAGTACTCGTTTAGCATTCATCCTTAACTCAAGTCGAGTCGACTCGACTCAACTCAGAGCAGCAGCCATTCATCTGTGCCGTCAACACAGCTGGCGACACGCCCCTAAGACCAAATAGACTCGACCCAAACTCGAAGCTCCACTCGCACAGTGGGCAATTTAGTTGATTTTGTAAAACCAAATTTAAAGCTTAGAAATAAAAGATATAAGAATATCACAATGTCAGCTAAATCACCCACTGTGCCAACGTGGCCAATAGCAGCATACCCCTTTGCCCATAGTTCAATTGGCGAACTGAAGATGTGCAACAACAATTTCATATGTCAGAAAAATCGCAACATTTGCGAGTGTCATAAAAATTGTATGCAGCAAAGGAAGAGAGAGGGAGAAGGGTGGAGACGAAGAGGAGAGCGGGTAGATGGGGTTGAAATCACAGGCGCGTGTTTGTCAAGTGGCAAACGTTTGCATTTTGGCCAAATTGCCTTTGACTTTCGTTTTTGGCATTGCCATTTTGGTTATTTATGCATGCCTCAAGCCTCGAGTCTCTTCCTCCTCCCCTCCCACTCCCTTTTTGCCCATTTCTTGTCCAATTCCTCATTTGATATGATGAATTCTAGGCACATGCGAAATGTGCTGCGCGAGAGGCGCATTAAAAATTTATGCTCACCTCAGCGCATTTCACATTTCAGCAAAAATGCGTATGGGGATGCTCTTAAATTCAACTCTCTTCAAATCAATTGTTTTTCAAAGAGAAGAGTTTTAGGCATTTCTTCATTTGCTATATTATTACTCATATTTTATACAAAACAATTAGAGTTGTGTCAAAAAAGCAATTTAAAACTTTGGCTAAAATGCGCAATGGATTTTTCATCTCATTATCAATTTAACTTTTTGATTTTGAAGCTGCAACGTTTTTAACCACACTTTTAAGAGAGTGCAGGGGAAGAGCGGGGAAATGAGCTCAACTGTTACTGCTTTATGCTCTACCTTTTGGCGGGGAAAGGTAGGTGGGGGACCAAAACCTCGGCTGGCTGCTTAAATGCCAAATTAAAACTGTGTGGTTAAAGCCACAGTCAAGCGGCCATTTAACGGTCAGTGTACAGTGTAGCCACCCCTCACTCTCCCCTTCCCTCTCCTACTCTCTTTATGTCGCTCTGCCCTGAAGCTATCGTCCTGTAAGCAGACTAAAATAAGCGTGCGTAATTTTATTTATGCCCCGAACACGGGTACATTTTGTAATTTTTGCCAGGCCTGATGCAGTCTCTGTCGCCTCCCTCTCTCCCCACACAGTCGTCGTCGCTGTCACCTCTCTGTTTTACTTGTAAAACTTTATATTAATAAACTGTGGCACGGTGCTTCATACTGTGATTATGCTCTTGTATATGCGCTGTAAGCACTACTTTATGCAGGCTGAAAAAGAAAGAGCAGCAAAGAGAAATGGGCACATGAAACAGATTGAGGGGAGGGGGAAAGAAAGATGAGGCCGTAAGCAAGAAAACGAAATGCACTCTAGATCACAGTTGCTCTCACGCCACTGCTCTCTGAGCTCACTAAGTTTGTGTGCGTGTGTGTGTATGTGCAATAAGCATAGGGCAATGCAAATTCGTCTTTCGTTTCTTCTCTCTTTCTTTGCCAAGCACAAAGCGATCGGAAACAACAACAGCTGCGCAGCTAATGTAAGTTTCTTGTTCTCTTCTTTCGAATTTACACATGTAAAGCTCTGTTAGAACTCTAGCAGTCGTCTATGTGTTGGTGTGTGAGTGCTAAGCAGCAAGTGGACTATGCTCCAGATCAGTTAGCTTCGCTGCTCTGTGCGCAACGCATCGTTCGATCTCTATGCGTGTCTACTGCCGACAGCGACGCCAGCAGAACTCTAGCTCAGTTCGCGAGTGGACTCTCTTTAAAATTTAAACGATTTCATTCTGAGCTGGGCACACAGCAGTCGAGCACCTACTTTAAAGCATTCCAACTTTTCGTTTTTCACCACATTCGCCTGCTTTTAATTTAGTCAAGTTGTCGCTGCGAGTGTTTAAAACGTCGCTTACCAAATTCCACGCTCCCCTCCTCCTCCTGTTCTTCCGATCTCTCAGCCTCCGCGGGAAAAACTTTACAACTGTCCAAATGAATATTTGCGGTTGCGCTTAATTCACAAGTAAAACAGCAAACAAACCAGTCGAGTTGGCCAAAAAGCCATTTGCTCTTGTATTGTTATTTTTTAAGCGAAAAGTTTTATTGTAAACAGCAGAAAACTGAAGTTTGGCGGGTCGCGTACGTGCGACGGTTGTGTCCTTTGGCCCAGCCAAGGCTTAAGGGTGAGAAAGGGGTGGTGTGGAGAGTAGGGAGGGGGTATTCAACTATTTGTATTTGTATTATAGTTTGTGACGCATAAAAAACTCACGAGTCGCGACCGTTTCTAATAAACCAGGCCAGAACAAGCAGACGACCGGCCAAGCCAGCGAGTCGTCTTATTAATCTGCTTAGAGAAAAACTAGTAGAAAGAGCTACAGTGAAGGGAGGAGACTGTAAAACACCCTGTACTTGTACAACTTACAGAATTTCTACCTTTTTGTACAGGGTCTATAAGTACTTGAGGACCTTCAGAAAACAGACAGTACACAACTGCTTTCAGCTGTCAAAGTGTCCAGCCTACGACTGGCAGGCTCATCCGCCTGTCAACTGCTGCTCCGCCTGCCTGAAACTGTAAATCGTAGTGCGCCCTGTACCCCCCGAAGTACCGCCCTTTCCCCCATTTCGCTGTCTCTTTTCCCCTTTCAAGTCACATTTCTTTTGAGCTTTAATTTTCGACATTTTTATGTGCAATCAAATGCAAATAGACAAACACAAAAAAGTCGCAAAAAATATAAACAAGTGCGCGAGAGAAGAGTGTGCTGGACTGCGAAGTACCCGGCAAATGGGACATCTAAAGCAGAAGTAACCTTTTACACTTTTTCACGCACCTATCACACTCTACGCTTAAACATGCTAGACCATAAAAGTATATATAGAGTAGTATAGATTGAATAGTATGCAAAACTGACCTCATTTGTATTCCAACGATGCCGTTGCGATGGAAAACTGTCGGCTCTTGGCAGGCTCTCCAAATTGTCGGGCAGTTTGATGGGTTCGCCATCTGGAAAATAGAAAATGGGGGAAAAGAAAGAAAACGCAACAAAATGCAACGAAAGTGTAAGTATAAATATCAGTATAAATAGTAGAAGTAATAGAGATATCAAAGTGAATTCTTAGACCCTGTTTTGCACCATTAATTCTGCATATTTACCCCCCTCTGTCTGCCCCTCCTTCCCTTCTGACCACTTCCAACAACAGGTGCCGCTGTCGTGGCTCACGTAAATGCGACAAAAATGTAAATCAGACACAAAAAATGATTTATAGTTTAAATTTAAATGTCAACTTAATAGCGATACGAAGACTAGTCGTCATATCCATTTATCACTGTGCAACTTTTGGCTGTTGGCTCTTGGCATATGTCTTCGCTTTTGGGGCGCAAAATTGCATTCCGGCCAAATGCGTGTAGCCAGCCACGCCCACAGTCCCTATCCCAAAGCTATTCCTATCCCGATTCCATGTCCCAACTTTGCTCGTCATTGAATAATTACATCGCGCACTTAATGACGCTTGCAACTAACTGAAATGGCAGAAACCCATCGAACTTGGCTTTAACTTTGGCATTTGGCTTATTAAAATGCCACGCAACTGAAACTATAACAATTGCATACAAGTTGGCTGTACAAACTCAGCTCTAACATACCCTGTAACTATGCCAGAGTATGCACAGAAAGAACTTTATATAAGTTGAACTCTAAATTTAGCTATAACTTTTCCATTACTTTCCCTAATTCTCCTACAATTAACTTTAAATAACTCCACTCTCTTCTCAACTAAAACTCATACCCTTTATAATCAAAAACTTACAGGGTATACCCACAACAAACACTTACAAATGACTATCGAAATAAACTAGCGAGCAAAGTGCAATTTAGCAAAAATGTGTAATAAACTCGACACATTCAATCGCCGTACTCAGTACTCAGTACTCAGAGTACTCTGAGTATGCCGAGCGCTCAGAAAAGTACTCACAGCGAAACTAAAACTAAACGAATATATCAAAAAGACCAATACGTTTGCTAACTGTAACTGTAACTGTAACTGTAACTGGTAAATAGAATGCACTCTTAAGGGTCATAAAAAATAAAAAAAGGGGGGAATAGGGGGGCAGGGGGAAGGAACGTATTGTACAATTTATATAAAGTGCTCAAACTGCTTGCTTTCCCTTGCCAAAGGTCCAAACAAACGCCGCGTAACCAAAAGTGTTGCCAAATTGCAAATGGCAAAAGAGGGCCAAAAAAATTGAAAGGGGTGGCCTGTAAGCCAGTTGGGGTGGCTTTGGGGGTAGTGTTGACGTTTTTTTTAGAGCTCAAACCGTTTGATAAAATATCCTAAATCTACGGCTGATTTGACCTATGGAAATTGCTATAGTTGCTATATTATAGTTGTACGATCCAAAGCTTCTGATGTGTCAATTTGATCACGAAAGATTTAGTAGTTCCCAAGTTATGGAGTTATGAAAAATGATTTCTTAAAATATACCCCAAAAGAGGTTAGCAACGCTTCTATCTAGCTATTCCGCCTTTTCTTTTTGAGAAACCCTTTTACGACTTCTTAAAAGCTATATCTGACTGAAAAAAAGCTCAAACGCCAGCACTGATTGGTGGCTGGTGTCGAAGGTGCGTGGGGAACGTATAGGAACGTAACTTAGGTGATGATGATGATAATGATGATGATGTAGTGGCTCAGGGCAAAAGTGTTGTCGTCGTCGTTGTCGTTGTCGTTGTCCTAGACGCAGTTCAAGTTGTTGTCGTTCGCGTACTTTATGGCCTTTTTCTATAGCACACACACTTAACACACACACACACACACACTTGAAACACATTTAGTTGTGTAATTGATGGCAATATTTTGTAGTTTGATAGCACACTCAAGTTTTATTGCTCAACTAATTTGTCATGAGAAAATCGCCTTAAGTTTTCAGTTTCCCGTTTTCCATTTTCCATTTTCAGTTTTTAAAGCCATAAAAATTCCCAACACGATAATTGTCGTAGAAAATCCGAGGTTTTTCCACTTCTCCAATATGCGAGTTTACAGCAATAATTTTATTATGCAGTCGCCTGCCATTGTTGTGTTAAAAATGTCAAAAAGTGGAGAAGTGAGAGGAGCAGGAAGTGGGTTGGAGTAGGGGTAGGGGCAGGGGGAAACGCCAGCAAGAAAATGAATGAAAGAAAGAAAGAAAAACTCTGTTTGATTAATACAAATAAAAAGTTTTTTAACTGCGCTTTGCATATTTCATGGCAGACGCTCAAAACTGACGCTCAACGTCGACGTCATATAATAGACTGACTGCCCTGGGGGCGCATAGCTGGGCGTGGCTCAACTGAAACACTGCCAAAAAATGTGACTAAAGGTGTGTTGACCAACGCAAAAGATACCCCTTAGATAGCACAAATGGCACAAAAGTTATAGCTGTTTAAAGTTTAGAGTTTTAAAAGCTAGAAAGAGCTATAACTAGCCTTTTGTTAAGCCCAGCTCAATGTGCTTTAAAGGCATGATAGCTAATGATTATGGCCACCTTTTGAGCACTTTAAGCAGTAGTGAATCCATAGCCTAGTCATCAATATACCCTTTTGTCCACTGTTCACCTCTGCATGAAACCAGAGAGTCCAACTCAGGTGCCATCAGCCATGAGGTCCCAGGCGCGTCATGTCGACGTCGACGTCAACGTGCCCCAGCCTCCATGTGGCAAGGATTTTTACTGTTTTTTGGGAAGCGTTCTCCGAAGCTTCTCATAATTTTTCAGCCTTTTGCTTAATTGTGACAAATGCGCTTTGGCGGCAAAAAATTTGCACAAGACTCGCATAATTTGTCGCTTTAAGAGCAGCTTGACTTGTCTACCCAGCCCCCTGGGGGAAAGTGGTGCAAGGGAGGGGGTAGGGGTAGGTACTGACCAGGTAACATTGCATTGACATGGCAAATAGCACAAAAGAGTTGCACATAAATAATAAATTTGTCGTTTTACGAGCACTTTGAGGCTGCCAATTTGTGGCTGCCAAATTGTGGCTAATAAATATCTGACACTGGACATAAAAAACGCATGAGCAGTAGCAGTACAGGTGGGGGCAAAGGCCGGTGGGAGGTGGGAGGGGTCACAGGTGCAAGCAGTGGGCGCGAGGTCAGCAAACAAAACATTTTTTCGACTCTGGTTTAAAGTATGCAAAAGACAACTAGTAGTCAAGGCCTGTAGACAGAAGAAATCGACTGTTCAAGACCCTGTGCACTGCCACTCCCCCTTTCTGCACTCTAACGCACTTTAGTTTAACTATATTCCTCTGTTAACCTTTTCACTACAGGGTCTCAGCAATTGTTTACACTTTGGCCGCGACTTTGGGCCGCCAAAGTCAGCGAGTGTGAAATTACTTTTGTTTAGCGGTGTTGTCACAGCAATACGTCTCTTTCTCTCTACCCACTACCACTCTCTCTCTCCCTCTCGCAATTAAAAGCGTAACTGTCTG
Organism: Drosophila dunni; assembly: GCA_018152125.1. Taxonomy (NCBI): domain Eukaryota; kingdom Metazoa; phylum Arthropoda; class Insecta; order Diptera; family Drosophilidae; genus Drosophila; species Drosophila dunni. The sequence continues at coordinate 20,913,945 of JAECXC010000339.1, read as the reverse complement.
CGAAACAGGCCCAAAACACACACACACACACACATCTCTTGGTCCAAACTGTGTAAGAAAATTAACTGCAGTCGAAATAGAAAAATGGCCAGAAAACAGCTAATAAACAGCCACACACCTTAATGTATTTCTAACTCTACTTTTTTTACTCATTCTTCTGCTCATGACGTTGGCAATACCAAGGCTAATAAGATGGCCAAGTTAAGATAAGACATCGTGACGTCCTAAACGGAAAAACGCTGCGAAAACAAAAGACCAATAAATAAACAAACTTTTGCGATAAAGCCAAGCACAAAGACGTCATTGTCTTTGGAAACCCATAAAGAATAATTCTTGGGCATATTTGAATTGGTAAACACATTTGTGGGTTATAAAAACATAAAAAAAATAACTATTAAACTGTAAGAAATAGTTACGTTAAGAAAAGTATGAACTCGGAAAGTAAACCGATCAAATGTTAGTTTGGGATAAGTGGGATAACTCTAGGAGTAAAGTGGTTTAGAGTAAAGTCTTCAAATTTAAACCCTCTTTACTGGTTTTAAAGTACTCTTCTTAGCCTTTAGACCCCAACACTTCAGCTGCTTCTTCCCGATCTCAGAACACGTTCCTCTTTATCAGTGTATTTAAGTTCACATCGCATTTAGTTTATCTTGAATATCACAAAGTAAATGTTACCACAACTACTTATGACAGATGAATGCGACTTGATTTATGCACACACACAGCACACCTCACACCACACACCACACACCCATACACACCCTTGCACACACCCAAACACACACATTTGTAAAGACGCCGCGTTGCGGTTGATAAAAATCATATAAAGTCGCCTGTCAGTTGATTTTTAGTCATAGTTTTTTGGCAAAAGAAGTCGCTTCTCTACCCTCTCTGTCTCTACCACTCTCTCCCTCTCTGTCTGCAATTTCTGTGCTTTGCATTACAAGGAACCATTTCTCAGTCGTGGAGTTTTATGCATATTTTGTTGTGTTTGACTGAAACAGCAATTAAAAGACACATAACAGCAAATAATCGTGTCAGCAACTAAGCCAAACAATAATTAGTAATAACAGCAACAACAGCAACCACAATAAACAGTAAACTCTGAAATGCTATGCAATTTCTGTAAAAATATTGTGCAGCACCATTTGGGCCAGGTCAGCAAGCGGGCCAAAAGGGAGCGAGTGCAGAGAACGAAGTCGGAGTACACCAAAGGGCAGAACCAACAACGATTAACATAAAAATGCAACAAAACAGCTAGTAAAGCAGTGGGAATGGGGTGTAACAGACACAAGTACACCCTGTAGTGTATGAATAAGATCTTAAGAAGGAACCTCTGGAAACATAAACTAAACTAAGGTTTTCTGTTCTTCCTTTAGTAACTCCCATTTAAACTGCTAGTCTTTCTCCTTAGCCAGCCCATTACACCCTTCTTACAGCGCACGGGCACAGCCAAGTTGAACGTCTTCCAAGTCATAAAAGTGCTATTAATGAATTTCTAACCAAAATGGCATAGAACAAAGGCCAAGAAAAGCACAAGAACAAAAGCTGCACAAATGTAATAAATTATTCACATTTATGACGACCAAATGAAACGGAACGAAAAGAAATGAAACAAACTGAAATGAAACGGAAAGAAAGCAAGCAACAGCAGCACTGTCAACGCGGCGTATGAGCAACGAGTCCCTGTCTCTCTTGCACCCCTTCGCCCTCCCTCTCTCCCTTCCACGCTTTTCTACTTTGAGACTTATGCAATTACTGACATTCATTTCATTTGTTGTTTGCTCGCTTAAGGCAAAACGCTGTAAATCAGTGCAAAAATTTCACATTTGCTAAATGATTTTCATAGGCAGAAGTAGCGAAATGTATTAAACACAACATACCCTGTAAAATCAACTAGAAAATTTACTTTAAACATAAGAAACCCTTTATTACTCATCAAAAATCCCTTTAAATCACTTAACTTTCAGCCTTACCCATGCTACCCCATTTCACTCCCACTTTACAGGGTATACACATAAAAATTCATCTGCCTGGCAAACCTTTGGCATATGCTACACCAAAAAAATAGAGGAAAACAGCTAAAACTAACTACTAATGCACTTTGGGAAAACTTTTACTTAGCTGTCTTACGATTCAGTCAGTGTCCTTTTCAGCCGACCCGAGGGGAGTTTGAGGCGTACTGTTTTTGGCCTGCAAATTATATTAATATGCAGTCGCTGAATTTCAGAGTCTCGCGACCCTTCACCTTTTTTTTACCACAATAAACATGCAATTTTTTCACATACCAATTTTTTTGGGCACCTTTGCATGTGAAGTACCATTTACCCTACACTCCCCACTACCGCCGGCCCCTTCCACTCCCCTGTGTTTATTTAATACACATTTTTTCATATAGAAATATATTTTTTTCCAGTGGTTTAGCAGCGAAAGCTGTAATTTATTTTAATGCTAGTATTTATCAAGTCCTCATAAATACACTACGAGTATTTGCCCGACAGCTACAGCTGGGAGTGTGTGTGTGTGTGTGTCCTGTGTGTGTATGCTTTACATAAATTGTAAATTAAACATTTAAAGTGCCATGAAATTAGCACGAGTCCAAAAACACATGGAAAGACTAAACTGCTCTCCATTAAAAATGCATAAAAACCCAAATTGCCCGACACGAAAGCAAATTAATCTAAATGCCCGAAAACTAATAAGCTCTGATCAGTAATATAGGGCATGAACGACTGTGAAATACCCGTTACAATAGGTATTTAATACCCAAAGACATTCTGTTGAGTTTAAAGTTGGGTTTACAAATTTGTGGACCAAAGTAGCCCAATAGTAGTAGAAGTAGCCCTATTAGTAGTAGCAGTAGTAGTAGTAGCCCTATGAGTTGTAACAAAAGTAGTAGTTGCCCTTTTAGTAGTAGCAATAGTAGTAGTAGTAGCCCTATTAGTAGGAGCAATAGCAGGAATAGCAGGAATAGCAACCCCTTTAGTAGTAGTAGTAGTAGTAGTAGCTCTATTATTAGTAGCAATAGCAGGAGTAGCAGTCCTTTTAGTAGTAGCAAAAGAAGTAGTAGCTCTATTAGTAGTAGCAATAGTAGTAGTAGTAGCCCTTTTAGTAGTAGCCCTTTCAGTAGTAGAAATAGTAGTAGTAGTAGCCCTATTAATAAATAGTATAAATAGTAGTAGATATAGTATTAGCAGTAGCACCATCAGTAGTAGTTAGTATTCGAGTTTGTAGCCCCAATTGGTTAGTTAATACACGCCTTAAACAGTTTATACCCCAAGAGCACTTTAGGCACTGGTATTAAAACTAATATTTATCTAACAAAATTAATATGGTTGTAAGCTAATAAAGACATGGCCTGAAAGTGGAGTTGGCCACGTTAAGAGGGAGTGGGAAGGGGTGGAGAAAGGTAAGGGTAGAGGGCGAACCGTCCACGCATGGACACAACATACAAAAATTGTTTGTCTAACCGACAAACGACAAATGTAGCACAATTTTAGGCGTTGCAGCCGATAAGCCAAATAAATAACGTAACAGAGAACACACACACACAGCCCCAGGCTGCAACACACACACACGCACACGCACACACTCATGTGTGTGTGAATGCAATGTGGGCATCGTTTAGTAGCGCATTGTTCAATAAATCTATTTGCGTACGCTCTAATCGAAGCACCTGAACAGTCAAAGGGGAGAGGGAGAGTGAGAGTGAGAGGGAGAGGGAAAGGCAGGTAGTGAGAGCGAGCGAGACACGAAATGGCAACAAATTGCCAGAGACAACAACATATTAATCCAAATTAGCATCAAAGTGATTTAATTGCTTGGAATTTTGCGTTGGCAAACACTTTTCCGACTTTTGCAGCAGCGTTTAAGCAAAAAGGCAACGCTAGCCAGCAGTGCAGCGGCAATTCAGAGAAAAAAGGCTAAATGGAAGCAAAAGAAAGCAAAGAAAAGAGCCAAAAATAATGATACTCATAGTAAATCAAACAAAAAGCACAAAAAAACACAGCGAATCTTATAAATTAAAACTTTTTGGCATAATTTTAGCAGAAATTCAATGCGATTTTTAGCCCAAATTTAATCAAATTTATAGCCGGTTAGTCACAGATTCTATATAGATACTTCACGAGGTTAAGTTAAACACATGTTAAGCCTATGGAATTGCCATACAAATATTCCCGACTAGTTCTTCAAACATTTTAAAGATCTGTTTAGAGAGCATCTAACTTACTAAATCCAAATTGTGGCAGCACTGTTGGCCAACCCTCCCAAACCAGGGCTGGTTAAGTTGAGCAAAACACATTACAACACATTGGAGGACACATGTGAAGCTATCTGCTATCACTTTTGGTGTGTACGTTATGTGGCACATAGCAGAGTTGGCTTGTAAACATGCCCCAGGCATAGGCCTTGCATTTTGTCACCATTTGACCATCGATCAGGCTAAAAACAACAAGGCGACTGCCAAATTCTATGGCCTCTGCCCAACCCTAACTACCCAGAATCCCTCCTAGCACTCCTCGCCCCTTGATTACTGCTTAAAGTGAACTTTAAACATTTTTTGGTTGAATGAAGCGATTGTTGTACACTCACAAAAAGGAGATATAGAGATTACAGTGAGAGAAGGGCTTAGTCTAAGACATTTTAAGAAGAGTTGATTAAGTACATTGATTAAGAATAGTTAGTCTTCAATCAAAGACTACTCTTAATCATGTATCTAATCACATTACTCAATTTACAAGTATCTACCAATTTTAGTTTTGAAATTTTGTCGAGTGTATCGTGGGGTCTCATCTATAAATTGCAGCGCTTAAAGCCCGCACGATTTATGTAGCTTTTAGTAATATGAGCAAATATATTACGTGCCACGTTAACTCAGCCAAAAGTGCACAGAGTAACAGTTAGTGAAGAGGGGGTGTGAGAGGGACAGAGAGACAGCAAGAGGATCAGGATATAGTGAGCTGTTTGCCGATGGATTTTGAGGGTGCAACTAATTGAATTGCCGCTGCAAACTGGAAATTAATAGGCGCACATCAAAACGACAACGCCCACAGCTGTTCAAGGCAATAACTGAGCCAAAATTAAAGGCCAAAGTAAGCACACGAACACACAGGCCAACTGTATGGCTTACTGGCCCTGGCTCTAAAGGACCAACTCATGGGCAATATTTATTGAGTACGTGATCTTTGACAAATCCGTATGTGAAGCGTTTTGAATTTTTTATTACGCTTTGGTCAGTATGTGACTAGCTGTCCCACTCGCTCTCTCCCTCTCTCTTCCTCTCTCTGCTGCTTGTGGCAGCTGGTAACCGCCTCGTTTCGCATGCAAAAGGCGGCCAGCAAAGTGCCTTATTAAAATTTTGTCAACTTGCGACTTTTCGTTTTTCTTTTACAATTTTTCTTCCTGCTTTTCACACTTTTCCTTCGGCTTGACTTGAGATTTGCACAGTGACCCTGTAGTCAAAAGGCTTGTCAGAGTCCACGCTGTAAGCCAGTTTATTCAAAGGTTCTAAGGGACTACAGAGCCTTTTCCTGTCGTCTCTTTTAACTCCAACTTTTCCTACTAGTTTTGACTTCTTCTTTTGCTAGTCCCCTGACATTGTGACTTATACATTTATAAGCTGACCGAGCTTGAACTTCCATCAACGCTGGCAGCTACAATTCCAATGCATTTCATCTTTAAACACGATTGCACATTGATCATTTTGAGGCAAGTAAGCTCTTTACAGTTGAGCAGCCGACTTCTTTACGTATTTAGATGTATTTAAAGTAAGTGTCTAAAGGGTTTCTCATCTATAAAGTAGTGACATAATGTTATGCTACACTGTAGTTAAGACTTTTAAGCGCAAAACTGCTGTATTAAGTGTAGTTAACTGTAAAAATCTTATTTTTAACACTAAACTGTTATGCACGCCTGTTATTGCCACTTGATAGGCGACAGGGGGCGTGCCATTGAGGTCGCAGAGGCAGCGCAGAAAGAGCAAGAAGCAAAGTCGTCCTGGCGGACAGCAGTCACGACAATGGCATGCCAAAGACAATAAAATTGACTGACAAAACAAACAACAACAACAGCAGAGGGAAGACAACTAACTCACACACACACACACACACACGTATAGCCAGACACACACTCCACACACACACACACACATTGCACACTTGTTGGTTTTTCATTGACGCACTTTGGTTACAAAGTTTTAGCGTGCCCAAGTGACGACAACTCCAACAGTGGGACAAAAGTGGTGTTAAGTGGACTTCAAATGGGGGAGTAGACTGAGCGCGAGAGAGACAGGGTGAGAGAGAGTGAGTTGGAGTGCGAGTGGCTGGGGCTGCGCTGCAAAGTATGCTACAAAACGCGCATAATGAAGCTGCTTATAAACGAAGTACGACATTTATTATTGTTATTGCGGCCCTGTAGTTGAGGAAAGCAAAGCAGTTACTGAGTTTGTGAGCTGCTTAATATGCATAAAAGGAGGTAGAAGGCATGGCAAAGGTTTAAAGGCGTATATATGGTTAATAAGCGTTAATATTAGAGGTAAAACATGAGACTTTTAGAGTAAATGAAGAAAAAACTATTTTTTGAAGGCCTCGGATAGATCAAACTGGCTTTAAACAGAGTATAAGTTTCGCTTTAGTCCCTGTAACAGCTAAAGACGATTTTTTTATGGCTTTCCTAATAAAAATTTGGTTTCCAAGCTATTTTACAGGGTCTACAGCCTTTGTGCTGGCTTCGCTTAAGCCGTTACTCACTCGCATGAAATGTTAACTCGCACCTACAAGCCCACACACCCCTACACACACACACTTCTACTCCCACACTCTTTGTTGTTGCATAAAAAACACTTAAAATGCCGTTAAGTTAAAATAATAAAGTTAAGCGGCCGCGAGGCAGCAACAAAATCTAATGTAACAATGCTTTCCACACACACACACAAATACAGGGAATACGTTGCACAATTGCTGACATATTTCAATGTGCAACAAAAGACAAGGAAGACATAAATGAGACGAGGGCGTGCCACAATCGGGGGCATGCCACAAGCCCAACGCCAAACAATACACAAAAAACTAAACCAAACGGCAAATGTTGGGCATATTTTGCATTGTTAGCGACATAAAATCGCACACACACGCACTCACACACACCTCTACACACACACACACTCAGTGGCAAAGACAATTCACCTGAACGTAGCGAAGGTTTTGTGTCTTTTCAGTTTGAAGTGCCTTTTGTTTCAATTGTTTGTAGTTTAGGTTTAGGCTCTCGCACTCGTTAAGGACAATATCTCTAACTGTAACTGTATCTGTGTGTGTGTGTGTGAATGTCCTTTGGCGACTCGCAAACATATGCGCGACGCTCCGCACGCGTTTTGTGGAATGGCGTGCGAATTATTGCACAGGAAGATATGAAATAAAATTTAATGAAATGTTTTTCACAATTGAAAATGTGGCAACTTTAAGCAGAAGATACACCAGAAAAGCTAGAGGGGAAAAGCTAACCGACTTTAAGAGGCCGTTACACACTCTAACTGATTAAATCTTAGACACATTTTCACATAATCAATAAGTTAACAAGGTTTATGTATTAAAAAGTGATTTTAGAGGGAAACGTTTACATGGCAGCTATATGATATAGTTAACCGATTCGTGCCAAAATCAGTTGAGGAACACAAAATGGTATAATTTAAAGCGTGTTTGAATTTGGTAAAGAAACCTCAAGTGGTTTTCAAGTCATGCAGTTTTTAAACGTTTGCCCAGAAGTATGCTACAAATTTAAGTAAAAGTCTACTAATTTAATACCTAATGTTAGCTCTCTTGACTTTCTAACAGTAGTAAGTCTTTTCTAGCTTGATTTTGATAACTTTTAGCTGTTTTCCACCAATTTAAAATGATTTTTCTTAGAGTTTTTCAGCTTTACTTAGCTCAAAATAAGTTTTAAAAGTTCCACATAGATAAAACAACCACAACATAGATAAAAAGACAGATAAATAGATAAATCCACTAATTTGATTAATTAGACACACATGCAACACCAATACATATATAAATAGTTATATATAGTTACAATTTTGCGTACAAACTTCAGATTAATTTGCTGATTGTTGTTCACTAGCCACGCCCATAGCTTTAAGGGGGCGTTTGGCATACTTACTGACACTGAGCGGCAAGAGAGCGCTCTGCAGGTGACTAAAGATCTGTCGATGATGGTGATGATGATGGCCCAAATGACCATTGAAGTACAGGTGGTTCTGGTGCAGCGACAGCTGTTGGTGGTGATGGTGATGGTGGTGGTGGAAGTGCTGCTGTTGCTGCTGTTGTAGCTGTTGTTGTTGCTGCTGCTGTTGCTGGTGTTGCAAGCTATGTTGCTGCTGTACATGCGGCAGCAATTGCTGCTGCTGTTGTTGCTGCTGATGCTGCTGCTGGGAGTGTTGCTGATGCAGCATTAATTGCTGTTGTTGCTGTTGCTGCTGATGGTGTTGGTGCTGGTGTTGTGTTAACTGTTGCTGCTGCATATGTTGCTGCTGTCCGTATGTTGCTGCTGCAGCTGCCGTCGGCTGTATCGCTGCTGCTGCGACAGCGGCTGCTGCTGGTGTGGGTATTGCCACAGCCACCGCTGCGGCTGCTGTTGCCGCTGCTGCTGCCGTCGCTGCTGCTGCTGTGGCCGTTGCTGTTGCCGTGGCTAAAATGTGATGATGCGTTGTTGTTGATGAACGATGCTGACTTTGTACTGTATTCAAACTGTGTATGGAGGCATGTACCGCCGATTGATAGATAATACCGTTATTTGACATCGACGTCATCGACTGATGATGATGATGATGAGCGTACGCCATTGTTGCTCCCGCATGTCCATTGCTCGGCTGCACCGACGACGTGGCCGAAACGGGGGCCAAAGGCAGCGCACGATAACCGGCCATAGATCGGCACTATATATCAACTTTATATATCTTTCGATCGTATATATGTAAATTAGTTCTTTGTAAGATCTCGATTGAATCACGTTGTTAAATCGTTTAGTTCTCCACAAGATCTCATTTCCGGTACGATTTTAACTCACTTAGCGAAATAATTCCAAAAAAAAACTACTTTTAAATATTTCGGACTTTTTCGGACTAGTTTTCGGAGTTAACAGATTTTCGGAGTAATTTTCGGAGTTAGTGAAATCAGCTGCCTTTACCATTTAACGACTTTAAAAATTGCAATAGGCCTAAAATTTCACATAAATCCGCTTTTAATAACTCCGAAAATCGATTTTCTCTCGTTTTCCCACTCAATTATTTAATTACGTAAATTGTTGACTAATCTGATTGCAAATCGTCTACGTCTTTTCGCGCTGCAATCCGTTCAGTGACTAAATTCGTTTAACTCGCCTTTAAATTTCCTACTAAATTGAAATTACGAATTAAAATAAATTTCTTTCCCAGCAGATCGTAGATTTTAGGCTTAGTTGTGCCTGATAATGTCACTCTTCCCACTCTGATAAGTCTTTATCCAAGTTTTATCTTGACACACGAGAGTCGTGTGTGTCAACAAAGAATATTCAAATTTCAAATTTGTTGTCTCTTCTCTTGTCGTAGTTTTTACATTACATTGTTATTATTATAATTTAATTAATTTCAACATGTATGGTCACAGAATTTACAAATATGTCGGGAGTTATCTGAGGCTAAAGTCTAAATATTTGTTCTTACAAAAGTTTTGCTTTATCTCGACCTTGAACCGCAGTTCAATTTGTATTCGGTTGTCTGAGTTTCAGTTTCAGAACTTGAAAACTATTTGCACTTGTCTAAAAAATGTCAACTTGGCACAGATTAAAAGCAGTTGAGTTTATCCCGGAATAAACTACTTTATAGGAAGGCTATATTTAACTAAAATGTGTTTATTTTTGAAATATTTGCTTAAAAGCATAACAAATTTTTTACTTAAACTTTGTGGTCACTTTTAAGAACTATAAAAGCCTAGGTTAGGTAAGGTTATTTTTAGATCTTATTAAGAAAACATTTTTAAATACGACTTTAAGTTTAAAACCAATTTTTCCATCTCTTATATTATTCTACTTTTCACTTAAGTTCAATTTAAACTTATCACGTTTTTATCACAAAGTTACAATGATAAACAACCAGTAATTTAATCAGCTTACACTTGAAAATAGTCGCTATAAATCACATAGATTATGTAGAAAGTACACTGAGTAAATCTTAGTAGAGCACAAACAACAATTCAATTAAACACAGGAATAACACATACATATAGTAATATATATTTCTATGGTTATAAATAAAAGGAAAACAAAAATGTTCACATCGATAAGAAAGAGGAAGAACAACAGCAATTTGAGTAGTTGAAGACAGTAATTTACTAGTGACATAAGTAGTTGCTACACAGATAAGTAAATAAATAAATAGAACTAAAATTAAGCACAAAGTAGTAAATAACTTTTGGGTAAACAAAGATTTAAATACGACTCTTTTAATATACATTTTATTTATTTTAGTTCCAGATTTATTTATTTTTTCTACTGTGTAGCTTCAACTTTAAGGCAATTACAAGATTGACAACATTGACACAACAACGAAACACAACGAGAGTTCGAATTAAATGATATTTAAATGAAAATAATAATAAACAGCTGCAGTTAACGTAAACAAATTACATAAACAAACGCTTGTTAAATACACGAGAGAGCAAATGAACCTTGTGAGCGGAGGAGGAAGCTGAAGCTCTGAAGCTCTGAAACTCGAAGTCTCGGAGAAAGTAATGCTCGATATTCGATGCTGCTCGTTGCTGTTGATATTGACAAACAAATATTGTCAGATTGCTGACTGTTTGTGTGTTGACACGCGTCGCGTAACGCGAGCCACGCGAAGCACTGAAAACACGCAAAACGTAAGACAGCGTAACGTAATCAAGACAACGGCAACGTTTACGTTAACGTCCGACACGTTTGCCCAAGGTCTGAAAACTGAAAACGGTAAATCGCTCAGCTCCAAAGTCAACGCAGGCAGCAAAGTCCTCGTCGTGTGTCGGCTTCACCTTCGGCTTCGGCTGCGACACGAGCATAGTTCGGCTTTTTAGGCTGTGCATTCAGCCACGATTCGTCGGTTGCCTGTCGCTTTGAAGCCGCGAGAGCGAGTGAGATGTCAACAGCATGAGAAGTGCAGCGAGCGAGGCGGTGATGATGGATGTAGTTGTGAATGGGTGGGGGAAGAGGAGGTGGAGGTGGAAGTGGAAGGAGTAGAAGAAGGAGAAGGAGATTACTTGTGCGAGTGTGTGTGTGTGCGTGTGAACGCCTTGAAACGAACTCAAGTTATGCGCTGTGAGTGGAAGCTTCGATAAACAACAACTAAATCACATAGAGGAAAGGCAAGGGTAAGGCAACAACGACTGTTAGAGACCCTGTAGCAGTTAAATTGCCTTTCTAATAAGCCTTTCTTAAATAACTATTAAGAAAATTGTGAAATGTTTATAAACAAACCACGCGGGCGTTAGTGGGCGTGGCACAATTTATATTAGTTAGCATAGCCGACAGACGCGACGTATACGTAATATACAAGTCAGCTGCAATTAGCCTAATTCCGTCTTGATGTCAGCGGCTGTGTGGGTTGGTCGACAGCACCTACACACATACAGACACACTCCTACACACACACCTACCTAGTGGCATTTCTATTGCCCAAGAAAGTGTGACAACAGTTAGGGGATGTTCCGAGTGCCGAGTTCCGTTAGAGGAGCCTTCATCGTTTGACCTGCGCATTGAGAGCGCGCGCCTAAAACGAGGGGATAAATGGGTCCTACCCCAAAACAAAACTACAAAAACAAAAAGAGCAGAAAACAAATAGTAATTCAGCGGATGCCGTGCACGTGGCAAAGCACAGTTATGCGTGGCATGCAACTACACAACCTGCACACACTGCCACACACCTGCTGGACACTTGCAACACTGGAATTTTTAATAAATATATTCCAAGCGACGCCAACGCGCAAATATGTCACACACACATCACACATACGCACTGTATCACACGCCTAACACACATTTCGCTAAAATAATTAATAAATTGCATTATTAATATATAAATATTTAAAACTATGTCAATAAATGTGCACAAATTGACTAAAATTGAATAAAAGTTTGAAAATCTGAACTTGAATCAATAAATAATACATTTTAAGCTAAATTGTTGGCACATTTTAATTGCAACACAAAATAGGGTTAATTACAACTGATCAGATAGCATTTAATTGAACAAAAAACAGAGAAAATAAAATTATTTATGATTGGGAAAATCTGCAAATCATCTCGGAAAATTGTGTAACTAATGTAAAACTAATGCAATTTGTAGTAGGCACGTTTGATACAAATACAGACATTCGATGTGATGCCGAGGGTTATTAAAAATACATTCAACAAACGATTATAAGCCCAATGAGCATACAAAAATATACAAATTCGACGGCCTAATAGAAGGCAAAAGCAATTCAAATATCCAGTAAATTTGACTGCCACGGAATGTTGAAAGCTTTTGGACTGTTTCTCTGTCTGTTCACAGTGGTGAGTGTAAAGGAAACTGCTTCTAAACTTTTGAACTCTACTGTTTCCACTCAAGGCTTTGGCCAAGTTTAAGTCGTTGCATTGTCAGGACTACGACAAGAGTCTGGTGCAATGTGATTTGTGCCAGATCAAGGCCGTGAGTCGTACCAAGAATCTGATAAACATTATGTTCACATTGTACAAAAATGTGAATTTAACCATGGTGAGTTTGAAAGCTAATAAATTCCAAGTTTTTTAGAAGCGTCACTTCATTTTAGGTGCGTATCCAAATATTCAAACGAGCGAATGGTTGGCGTCCTTTTCTCTACGACATTAAGTTCGAGGGATGCCAATTTATGAGGAAATCGAACAACATTATAGCCAGTATTGCCTATGGCTATCTAAAGCAATACACCAATTTGAATCACACGTGTCCTTATAAGGTATGCCATAGATAATTATATAATCAGCTCATTTACGCTTCTCTTTCATAGACTGGCGAGAGAATCCATGTAAGAAACTTTGACCTCGATGTGGATAACCTTCGGCAACGCTTTCCCATCGACAACGGAGAATATGCTTTGCAGGTGTCGTTTTATATTGAGAAGAAATTGAAATTGACAATTAACGGATCCATTTATTATTTCAACTATAAGGAACAATAGAGCAGGGAGTTTCTCGGTTTGGGTAAATAAAAGTGCTAAGAATCCATAAACATAATTCAAATAAAAATCAATAAAAAAAAGTCCATTAAATTTGGCTTAATATAAACTACTTCGATCTAAAGACAGCTGTCGAATTATGTCATTTCCATTTATCATTTTAACTACAGGCATCAGTAGAGCAGGAAGTTCCACAGTTTGGGCAAACAAAGGTGGTTTGTGAGAGTTTTTAAATAGACTTTAAGTAACAGTATTTGTATAACTAATAGTTTAAATTAAAACAAATAAAGTGCAAACTGATTTAAATGAAATGTCCACAATTTTTTATTATTTAGTTTAAGCTCAAGTTTTATTTATGTCTGAATGAAAATGTCATACCCTTAAATCGCTTATTGAATCTAACAAAAAGTTTGGTACTCAAAATTCAATAATGAAACCTGAAAAGTCTCATTAAAAATACATTTGCAACTACAACAGTTTACAGCTTTGTTATAAAAACCAAAATCTACTCCAAACTGACTGCAGTTTCAGTTAAATGCTCCCAAAATGTTTAAATCTTTCCCGGTTTTAATCTGTCTGTTATTATTTTGGCCACTGGTGAGTGTTAAGTGTCCCTATTCAACTGTTTCTTAACTGTTTCCACCCAAGTCTTTAGCCAAGTTCAAGAGTTTAAACTGTGAAGTCTACGACAAGGAGTTAACTCGTGTTGAATTGTGCCAGATCAAGGCCGTTAGTCGCAGCAGGAACTACGTGAATATTATATATCTACTATATAAAAATATAAACTCAATTCAGGTGAGTTAAGCAGGTGATCATACCGCGTCATACAAAAGGAAATTAACTTCTGCATGGATTGTTCCCATCAATTCAGGTGCGATTTCAATTATTCAAACGTGCGAATGGCTGGCATCCTTTTCTCTACGACATTAAGTTCGATGGCTGCAAATATCTGAAGACTTCCCAAAATCTGATTGTCAAAATTGCATTTGGTTACATGAAGCCCTTTACCAATCTCAATCACTCCTGCCCCTACTTGGTATAGTTTCGTTTTAACTTTATGTACAAGCTTTTAATGTATTCCTTAAAAACCTCTAGGCAGGTACTAAGCTTATTGTTAAGGACTACGATCTCGACGTGGCTAAGGTGCGGGAACGTTTTCCCATCGACAATGGGGAATATTTGGCACAAGTCTCGTTTTATGTAAAAAACGAATTGAAATTCAAAGTCAACGGTTCCATTAATTACTTTGACTATAAGGATCAATAAACTGGCAGTGTTATCCTCTTATCAATATGAACCTTTTGTATCCCTACGAGGCTGGTTATAAACTTAAATATGTGTACAATTTTTTAATCAAAGCCTTTTCCAGGCAGGCAGTCGGATCTATGTAAAAAACGATCTCCATTCACAATGGCGAAAATGCGCCTCAGGTGTCAGAACACCTGAAATTTGCAGTCAGTGGTTCCATTTATCATTTTAACTATAGTGAACACAATATAATATATCCGATAAGTCGGCTTTAATAGTGATTTTCAAACCCATTAATAGTTATTAAAAATGCATTAACTTAGTCTGTGTTTAAATCCGACTTAAATCAAGCGTAACTTGAATTTTGTCGCATATTTTACTCCGAAAAAGTTTGCTCTTTTAGTAAATAAAAATCAAATTTGTCATTTCTAAACGGTTTTGCTAGTTTGCTCGTCGCAGTGTGTGTTTGCGCTCATTAGAAGCAGGTCTAAAGTGCAAATCAGGGCTGGGCAAATATTGTCAATAAAGAGTTTTTGCAAAAATCCGAAACTAATCAAAATGTGACGCAAAAAAAGAGCCAAGAGAAAGAAATCCAAGTTGGTTTGAGCTATGGGGGCGTGGCAGTGACAATTAGGCACTGTGTTAACTAATTAGCCACCTACAGTGCAAACTCGCTTTGTAGTTCAGTGTGTCCCTTTGTGGGTGTGTGTGTGTGGGGGGGTGTGTGTGAAGTGGTGCCAGGCGCCAGGTCCATCATATTTTGCAATTTACTCACAGGCAACAAAGAAAGAAAACTGTTTGCCCTTTGCTTTTCCACAGATTTCCATTTTCCATTTCATTTTCAATACCAACTACAGTTGTGCTTAAAGGGTATATTTATGTAGCGCTTAGCGGTTTTTTTACTTTCCAGCTGGCATAAATAAAGCCATAGTTATAGCTGTTTAAGCGTTTTGCCTATAAGTATGCAACAGTTTTTTAACTTTACGTTTAAGGCTTCCCCGTGGAAGCGCAGACTTGTGTAGGGTATTAGCTAGTCGGCACTGTTAGTTAAACCTTCTTTCTTGCCTTTTTTGTAAGCACACTGTGCTCAAGTTTCATAACAAACGGAAATGCAAAAGTTTCTGCTGTTTTTTTTTTTGCACTACGGCCGAAAAACAAAGTTGAAAACTTTTTTATCTCTCCCGCTCTCTTCCACTGTCTCTTTTGGCAATTATGTGCTCGAATCACAAAAAAAAAGGAAGAAGAAAACGCCCCAAAATAATGATAATGAAGCAAACCAAAGGATTTTCAAGAAAAATCAAAAAAATACACTTTGAAAAAAAGCGAAAAACGAAAAACAAATGTAAAAAACTTTTGCCATTCAGTTTTTTATTTTTTTGCTCACATGACGGCACATGCATGCCAAAGTATCTATGAGATACTTTCTGGTGATTTGATGGGTGCACGCCGTGTGCTTGTTGTGGGGGTCGTACCTGTGCCGCTGTTGGTAATTTGTTTAATTTGCTTACCTTCAGACCAAAAAAATCGAGTGGAGTTGTGGTATGAGCTAGGAAATACCCTGTAGGAAGGGTTGTAGGGGCGGAGGACCACAAGATTTATGGAAGTCACAGTTTGTGAGAAACTTGTCTACCATTTCAAGTGAGTTCTTAAACAAATGCTGAGTAAATATACCCCATATACCCTCTGAATTCGCTTGCTCAAAGAAATAGAAATGCAGGGGTTAGTGGCATTTTGGACACCTACTTTTTATTTTACTTTCTTTTTGTATATTATTTTTGAAGGTTGCCTTTCGGGGCCTTTTAGCTAATGGCTTCGCACACTCCGATAAAGGCGGAGGCACGAAGCGAAGCACAAACAGAGAAATAACAAAAGCATCAAACTAAAACTACAACTAAATTAAAAATATTTTAAAATTTTAGCCAAAGTTTTATCAATAAAATGCTAAAGCGTGCAAAAGTCCGTTTCGCTGCAAGTTAGATAAGTATCTTACGGATATGTCTGCATTCACACACACACAGAGTACACCATAGATACACGTATGTGTGTGTGTGTGTGTAAGATACTCAATAGAGCAATTGAAACATCAGCAATACTCGAGCTGGCAATATGTCGACAGCTCGACGTTTCGACAGCCTTTTTGGCCACTTGACACCCACTCACGGCCGTCTTCCTCTTGGCCATAACTTAAATCTGGCTTAAAAATCACTTAGCACTTGCTCTTTTCCCCCAAAAAACGCTTGTTTCCCATGTGTCAGCAGAAAAATATAAATGTCGCCCTAAACAGCACTACGCACAGTGGGCAAAAGAGCTGCTATTAACTGACAAAAAATGTGTATATCTATTTTAATTCATTCCTAACTTAAATAGCAAATTTTGGCTACAATTTTATGAATTTATCCCACTGTTCTCCCTTTACTATGTCCCTCTACCCCTCTCCCCCACGTACCACAATAATCAACACCTAAAACACAGCTTACCAGACTTTAGACAGACTTACGTATAACTCCAGAGTTGTCGCACATTTTATCTATGACAACAACAACTCTAGCAGCAACAACAGCAATGGGCGTAATAATAGAACCCGCTTTGCTATTGCTTTATTTTTTTTTTTTTGTAGACATCAGCAATTTGTTGCAACTAAAATGTCGCCTGGAGGCTACTGCTGGCTACGTGCAACTCAACTGAATTGAACTGAACTCCACTGAGCTCAAGTTGCCACTTGGCTAATCTACAATCTCCAAGGATTTAAAGACATCAAGGAGGAACATAAAATTGTAGCTTAAAGTGGGAAACTTTAAAGATAATCACATTTTAATAAGAAATTGTGCTCCTAAAGTGACCATGGAGGACCCACTTTAAATAGATTTACAAATCAAGCGTTCCACATTTGATTCAGCACTTTCAGCCGCTCAAAGTGCGGCACTTGTAAAAGTTTTTAGTTCAAGTTTGAATTGGATCAGTTCTCGAGTATTTCGAGTCTTGAGCACTTTACGCCCAAATGAACTAATTTGTTCTTGTTCAACGTTCACTAATGAACAACCAGAAGAACAAGCACAAGACAACAAATAAAGAGGCCAAAAAGAACAAGAAATAAGTAACCAATTGAACCGCGTAGCTCACCCTGGAGATTTCAGCGGCAGCAACTGTACAATAACGACTAGCAATGTGGCAGTGAGGCAGGTCTAGACTTGCAGCATACCCGGTAGAAACTCACAAGAACTTTTCCTTAAAAAAAAATGACAGAATCATATCTTTCGGATTCTTTTTTCGGAGTAATTTTGAATAATTTTGTAGTTTAGAATTTACTAAGTTTTGCTGCTCTGTGGTTTGTGTAGACTCTGTGGTGTCTTTTGGCGTTTACAGGGTATGTTCAAAGGGCTTCATTGTGGAAAAATATCATTTTCGGATACTATTTCGGAGTTAAGTTAGTTTTTAGCAGTTTAGAGAACTGTGCAGGCCCTTTGTTGTCTTTATGGCGTTTACAGGGTATATTACAAATGCTGGCTAGTGTGAAAATCAATGAGCGTTCACAGCTGGACGAATGCCCTGTAACAGAGAACAGAGAACAGAGAGAGAGCAGCAGAACAGCACAGAGACGAGACTCAAGGATTTGCCCCGTGGCAAGTTTATTCGGATTTAATTGAATAATTGTTAGGCTGACCACGTACGCGTTCAAAGTAGCAGGGTTGCCACACCCAATGTGGCTGCCAGCGCTTAAAGCGACGCCTCAAAGTAGGCAACAAAAAAGATTCATCAACTTTTCTATCCTTTTTCTTGTTTCTGGGGAGTTCATCAAAGAGACTAGTCAAGAAAAGCTTGCCACATGCCACAAGCTCTTGCTACCTGTGAGATTTATGTGTTGCATCTGAAATGGGCATTTGTATTGTTGACTCTTAGACTTACCGCTCCCAAGTGGCACATTCGTTTGCTCAAGTTTATTCGTTGCTGCCACAGACGCTGTTGCTGTTGTTGTTGCCACACTGGCTGCTGCTGTTGTTGTCGTGACTGCAGCTCCTGCTGCTGTTGTTGTTGTCACTTGCTTGTTAACACTCTTGCTTAGCCGCAGTATCGTTGTCGCCGTTGTTCCCGCTCCACTCGCACTCGGGGGCGCCTTCAGCTTGTGCAACGCAGCTGCCACAGATTTGGCAGCTTTGCCATTGCGTGTCACGCTCAGCACATGTGACTGTGACTGCGCTGTGACTGCCACACTGTGACTTTTGTTGGCTGCAAGCGGCGGTGGCGCTGGCGGTGGCGATGTTGCCATCGCCGTTGTTGCCACTGCCGCTGTCGAGTTGCGTATGACGAGAATCGACTGGGATTTCTCCAAGCGCTTGAGCGTCTGTAGCACAAAAGGTGATTTGCTGTCGCAGTTGCTCTCCGAGCTGAGGCTGCGAGTGGCCTAAGGGGGAGAGAGGAAGGAGAGAAAATAAATAAATAGTTTAGCATTAGATTTGGCTTATAGAAGCTATGGGATATATATGTGTATGGGTCTAGCTCTCAAAGTACCTAAGATACAGGTGTTCATTGTATAGACTACACTTTTGATACGGATCAGGAATATATATGCACTTTATGGCAACAGCCATGCCATCTACTGCCTCTCAAGCACCTAACGTACTCCACTTGAGTACAGGGTTTATACACCCTGTTGACAACTTACATGTTTTAGCATAAAAGGACGTTCTATGAGCTTCGTGCTCGAGTTGTTGTTGCTGTTGCTGTTCCGGTTACTGCTGTTGTTGAGCTTGTTAGCTGCTGCTGTCGTTGTTGTGTTGTTTTGAGCCTTGAGCACACTCTCCAGCTGACTGGCATTGATCGGCGTCTGCAGCAGAATCGTATTGGATTCCTTGCCACTGCTCGAAACTATCGAAATGCTGCCCGAGTTGGTAATAGTTTTTCTTGCCACAGTTGTTGCTGTTGGCAGCTGATTGAGTGTTATGGCCGTGGCTTTATCCTGCTGCTGCTGTTGTTGTTGCTGCTGTTCGCTGAGCAGACTGAGTATGTCCTGTTTGTTCTGTATGATGATCTGTCCATTTTCATTTCGTGTGCCACGCAACAAAATGATGTTGCCCTGTTTCTGTTGTTGTGGTTGCTGTTGTTGCATGGCCTCGATCTTGAGTTTGGCAGCGCGTAAACTTGTTGTTGTTGTTGTGGTTGCTGTTGTTGGCTCATTGCTAATGGTCAGTTTGCCACTGCTCTGTGATTTGACCAGGCTAACACGGCTCAGGCCATTCTTTGTGTGGGCTGCAAAGAGTGAAAGAGGAAATTTAAAGCTATAGATTAAGTACTGGACTAGTAAGTTGGTTCAACTAGCTTAAAAGTGGCAAATGAGTTCACGTTGAGTGCCAACAAAAGTTGACAAACTGTTTCCGATACCAAAAAGATACAAAGGATGCAAGCAAAAGATACTTTTGTGTGTCCAGCTAAACAGGCAACAGAATTTATGGCCATAACTGGAGTTTAGTCGCACATTGTCAACGCGCGACTTTTTTTTGTTGTGTATTAGAAATTGATAGAGTCGATGATATGACACAAAACAGCAGTGTGTGTGTGTGCGTGTGTGCCCCATTGTGTGGCAAGATGATGATCAGCAGAATGTTACGTATACGCCACGTTTGTTGCCTGTTGGCGCGGTCAGTGGCTTAGACGGGCCAAAACAAAAGCCAGCGTACGAGGGGTAAAGGAACTAACGGTAAATCAAGCGAAAGACGACATGTTTATGGCTCGAACACACACACACACACTTACAGGCAGAGACACAGACGCGTTCACACAACTAGGACTACTTAGCTTTTGGGACGAGAGAGAAAAAGCACGAAAAACGCAATAAAAGTGCAACAACAAAGCAAACAGAGCGACGACAGCAAGGGTGGAGTGTAAGAAGGCTGTGCGGTGGGGCAGGAGGCGCGTCAGGCTGCATGCGTTACCAAATATAGACTCCAAGGCTAAAAGGCGACACAGCGAACAAAAGTGAAGCGCCGGAAACATTTAAACGTAGCTAAACACTTGTGACACCCTTCCCCTTCCAGCTGTTCACCAACAAACACACCTACACTGACAGAAAGTAGTTTCTATTAGCCACTAATAGCTTAATTCCAATTTCACTCTACTGAAACCATTTGGGAATTATAATCGTGTGCATGCAAAACTGTTTTAAGAATTAAGAATTAAGTTTCTACAAAAAAATAAATTAAAGTTTCCTTAAAACACCTTCTTTTCTTACAGTGTACGCCCTTCTCCATCTACTCTTCTTCTACACACTCTCCTTTGGCCTGCTGCACTTCCCCATCCCCCCTCCCTGACACGTACTTGTGTTCTGTTTGTTTTGAAAACGTGTGCGGGTCATAATTAGCCACTACTTCTGCTTATTCTCTCTCCTTCTTCTACTGTTTCTCCGTCTCTGTCTCCCTGTCCACCATTGCTGCTGTCCTGTCTGTGACCATGTGGCCAAAAAGACATATGTACACACACATACTTACGTGTGCATGTGTGTGTGTGTGTGCAAAAGGTCGCCAAAGCAAAACAAGCAAACAAACTTACGCGCAAATAACTGACTAGAAAATACCCTTTACTTTGATAAATTACTAAATAAATCTGTACAAAAACAAAGATAGTTTGACATGGTAAATAATATAAAAAGCTAATTCCACATTAATAAAATATAAATAAAAATAAATGTACCATTGAAATCGACAAGAAAAGCTTTACACACAATGTACGATTAACAAAACTCCATTTTACTTCCCCTACTAAAAGGGTACAACAATCAGCAACGCAGTGCTCGAGAGAGAGTGAGAGAGAGAGATGTGAGAGGCGACAAAGTTAGAGATGAGAATGAGGAGCGACCATTCATTCAAACATACATACTTCATTGTAATGTATGGCAGGACACACAGAGCGTAGGCCTAACAGAGACAGGCAGAGAGTCAGAGGGTGAGAGGGAGACAGCGAGAGCCCTCCCTATTGGAAATTGCTTCTGTAGTACCAGAACTCTGTAGTGCTGAACTACAGCATAAGTAGAGCGTTTAGTACTACATCACTCGTACAATGGAAAATTCTCAGTAAGAATTTTACGTTTTACAAGTGAGAATTTCCCGCTGCTCTGGTTAGCGAGAAATTCACACTTTTGTGATATTTTTTTAAAGACTGCGCTGTTGGTTTTGCTGCTCAGAACTTATTGACGCCTAGAAAGAAATTCCCATTGAAATGTATAAGCATTTATTTCAGTAATAGTAAAACATATATTGTATTATTAATATATTATCTTATTATATTTGCATAATTCCCTATATAGAATTGTTCTATATAATTATCATATTAAAATAACAATAAAAATTATTCAATTCTATTTATTAATATTAAAATTATGATATTATATTAACAATTGTTATATAGAATTTTTACAAGTCCATGATAACAATTGTCGATAAGTACGACCGGTTGACTATCGAAAATCGGTAACACCATTTATACATTTTACGGTGTTGCCAAACAATTCAAAACTATTTTATGCATTTTAAAAATTATTTATTAATTTAATAAGTAGTTTAAAATAAAATAAATGCATTATTTGAATTTTAATAAGTGAAAAGTGAAACGATCGCTGTCATCGATAAATACTCAGGGCTGCTTATGCGTGTATCGGCTGTTCGATACATTTTCATTGAGTTCGCAGCCTTTGTTCTTGCAATATGCCGCGAGTGATTACAGATTGTAAAAAATGTGAAAAGGTGAGTTTTATTAAAATAATTGAACATTAAAAGTGCTTCAATTACTTCTGTCTTTAGTACTGATATGTAAAATACAAATTTTCCAACTAATAATGCATATTTTAAATGTTTTTATCAGCTGTGCCACGGATGGTGCAATTCAAGCTTGCCAATTGCGTCGCTAAAGTGTGACTGGAAAATAACATAACTTTGACGAATTTTCTCCAGATAAAAATGTAAGTGTTATATATATTGGAAATAATATTCAAATAATAAGTAATAAAAAGTTAAAATCTTGGTTTCAGATGTTTTCTTCAGTAGATGGATGTCGACACAAAGGCTATCAGAGGGAACCTGAATCGCTAATGCCGTTTCTTAATGTTATTATTTTGTAATTTATTGTATATTTATTGTATATAAATAAAATTTAATAATAAATAAAAATAAATAGAATATATAGTATGAGGAGGGAGTAAGGGGAGGGAAATCTCTATTAAAACCCAACTGGAATTCTAGCAATAAATCCAATTGGAATGCCGCCGAAAAAAATTTCCTTGTGTGAAAAGTCTCTTGTACGGGGTAGCGGCGTTCTCACACAAAAGTGCTACTGCACGACGGAACGATCTGTTGGTTTAGATCAATTTCCCAGTGAGTTTGATGGACATGCCGCCGGGAAAAAGAAGTTAGGCAGGGTGTAGTTGGTACTACTTCTGTGTGAGTTAAGAGCGCGGAAAATGTACAATTTTCACACAAATTTTCCAACGGGGCTGGCAATGTCCGCGTAACACATAAAACATTGCACAGGAGAGCAGAGAGCAAGGCGAAGGGGAAGGGGAAGTGGAGGCACTTGCTGAAGTTTCGCATATTTTTGTGTTCGTCGCGGGTTTTTGATGTGCGAAGGCAACCAAACTGGCCGCACAGTGGGACAAACAGTGTTTTTAAACGACAGTGTTTCATTACTTCAATATTTACAATACAAATTGTTTACGAAATTAATCTTCTGTTTAGACATGTTTCTTTATAAACATGCAATAAGGAAAAGATTTCAAATGCTATATTTAAGTATTGCTACTCAAATTGTTTACACAATTTAGTACATAAATTCGTAATTCGCAGCAATCACCTTCCAACTGTTTTGGCCCCACTGTGCCTAGGAACGCACGTGGCATGAAGCATGACAAGGACGCAACTCCTTTGCTGTGCAACACAACAAATTGCAAGTCTATTGAAATTTTATTAGAAACATAAATCAAAAGGAGCCAAGCAAATCAAGATAGGCAAAGAAGGAGCAGGAGAGCTAGAGAGAGCGGGCTAAATAAATAAGGCAAGAGACACTGTGCAACAACAACAAAAAGAGCGCGAATATAAAAGCAACTAATAAATAAATAAGCGCAGAAACGCAAAGTAAAAGCAAGAGCAAAAAAAGTGCCCTTGTAAGGGAAGACGCAAAGAGGAGAACACAAAAAAAACAAAACAACAAAAAGCTACGCAAATTCCAATTGGAAAACCAATAGTGAACAAACGGTAATCGAAGCAGCGCACTTATCAGCAACTAACGGGACCTGCTAGATAACGGTACAACTCATCGATAATTATGTGTGTGTACATGTGTGCATGCGTGCGTAAGTGTGTGAGTGGAGTGTAGAGTTGAAGTTTGTTGCTTTCACTGTTCTTTTCTTGTACTCACTTTGTTGCAGATTCAGATTTAGATTCATGACCAACAACAACAACGCAGCGCGGAAAAGCGGGAAAAGCTATTTGTTTAGGCTCCTTTTCCATGTGTTCTCCCCACAACCAAAAAATAAAATTCTCCACTCCACCACACACGCTATACAAGTGAACACCTTGCAGTCAATTGCATCTGCATCGTTGCGCATTTAACTTAACTATATTCTTAGTCAAATGCCATTTTCGCATTTTCACATTTTCACGCACAAACACAACGCAACGCACACGAAAAACTCACAAATAGCACACGTACATTTATAAACACACGCACACACACATACATATATCTATTTACATATATACAAATGTATGTACATATGTGTGTGTGTTGGGCAGCAAACGAATAAATATTTCTCGATACACGAAGGTGGAAAAAAACAAAGGTAAACAATACGTTTTCTTAACTGCAGCCCGTACTTTGAGTGTGACGCGCGTTCATTTACCACCGAATTTAATGCACTTTATGTGTTCTGTTTAATGCAAAATGCAAAAATTACCGATCAAAATATCAATTTTTCAATTTTTTTACGCGTCCCCCCGACTTTATCCACGGACTGTGAGCGGACAGCTGTTCTTACAGCTTTAAAAGCTTAACAGCTTGCCAAAATGTTAATAACAGTGTCTGGCTTAGTAAGCAGACACTTGTGTTTATTGAATAAAACTAGAGCTGACCACAGAAATGTATTGCAAACGCGCACAAAATACTGTTTTTGTTCAATGTTAAAGGTAGGTTAAACTTTTATTTTCCTGCAAAGCAGCCATAAAAGCTTGTATTTGAATCTAACATCTGTTAAAATATCGTCACTAACACGACTGGGTAGAAGGTGGCGGTCGGCAAATACTTATCGTTGCTCATCGATAACAACTTAAAAGCGCTGCTGCACACTGTTTTAGGAACAGCTGATACTCAGTTAATGCTGCCAGACTAGTCAAAAGTTATGAGCGCGAAAAAACTACTCTTGAATTCTGTGATCATATTTCATGACCTTGTCCAACTTTTATTTGTAGCATTGTTAATTATTGTCCTATAAATTGTATAGATCTGCTATTTTACTCGAGATACGTGTGCTGTGTGACAAACGAAAAGCCTTCAATAATTATTTGCCTTGCAAAACAAAACTTTCGCCGTTTTAAGTTACCCAACCCCCACTCACCTCCCCTGCCATTTTCGGTACCCCCTACCCCATTGACTTTGGAGAGCGACGGAAGTCTCTCACACTAACGCAATGGCGGCCAAGCGAATACAGAATAATTGCTGTGCCAGTCGGTGCCATAGCGCCAACAACAACAACTACAGCTACAACTACCACAACAGCAAACAACTACAACTATAACAACAATGACAACACTTATCTGTGTCGTTGTCGTTGTTGCTGTTGCTGTTGCTGTTGTTGGGCTTGTTATTTTATTGTCGCTTTTGTTGCACATTGAAAATAATATACAAAATAATTGAATTACCCGACTCAGAGTGTGCGATGTGATTATTCAAGGGGCGTTCAGTGTACAAAAGCGTGCTGATAAGACCCAAAAGCCAGAGCAGTTTTAACGAGATAAGCCCGCTGACAACCTCATTTGCATATTTCATGCGAAACGACAAGCAGAAACAAGAAAAAATCAACGACTAGAAGGGAACAGCAACAAGTGCAAGCACGAAGGACAACAGAAAACATAAAGCTCAGAAGAGCTTTTAATGCGTGAGTTCTCTTGTAAGCTTTTCTAATGCATTTTTGTTTTTTCCCACAGTTACATCGATAACGCAGTCTATCGATTACAGCCGCTGAGCGCGATAAGCAGCAGCCCAACAACAGCTCAACAAAAGTTGTCAATCAAAAAAGAAGAAAGAAAAAAAAGCGTGAAATGAAAACGTGACTTGAGCTGCGCTTTAACATCATCACGTATGGAAATTATGCTGCTAGCGTCGCAGTTGCAGTCGACGTCGCAGTCACACTGCCTGCTGTTGTTATTGTCCCCGCACCCAGGCTTACAATGTTTTTTTTTTTTATATGGGATGATTATATAGAGAAATACCAGCACGTTTCTACATCAGCCAGAAAACCAGAAAATTGACTTCAACTGCCATTTGATTATTTACAACATTTTTTTGTTTTGTGGCATTTTAAATAAAATAAACTGCGACTTTTATTTTGCTGCATTTGGTTAATTGGGGCTTTGAACTCGAGGATGTTGTTGATAACACACCCGACAACGACGACGAAAAAACAAAAACATAAAACTTGATTTTAAACAAGGCCTCCCGCCCCCTCCCTTCTTCTTGAAAGCCCCTGCCCCACAGCTCACGCCTGGCTGGCAGTCAACGCCCCCAGCGGGCGTCAACTGCGACGGCAACGACGACGACGACAGCGAAACCAACGTCGACTGGACTTTGACGAAATCGATAACAAGAATAATAAGACAATAAAAAACGAAAAATGTAAATTATATGCAATAATAAAATTAAAAATCAATATGGTTATTAAAATTTACATGTACGAGATGAAAAGGTTTCGCTTCATATGCAAGTGGGCGTTGGGCGTGGATCGTCGCACACACACACACACACACAAGTGCACGTGGAGACTTAATAAAATGCAATTTTTGTGGCTGACAATAAAGTTGTTGCTAGACACACAGCGCAAAAGGGCAAAAAACAACAACAGCAATTGCGGCCTCTAACTGTAAATTGCCAAGACAGCCATCGCTCTGATTGTTGTTGTTGCAGAGCGAAGACTCCTATTCCAGAGAGAGCGAGAGAGCGTTGTCGCTGCCAGGGATGTCACAGAGCAAGCCTTGGAAGCACACACACACACACACGCACTTCTATACCGATAGAAACATTTCCATGCAATACTCTGTGTACGTGTTAAGCCGGTTTTGGGATGCAATTTACAGTGCAACATCGATTGCACCAGCAGTAGCGGCAGCAACCACAACAACAACAAAATGTGGCAAATTTGAAAGAAAATACTGAAAAAATTCGCGGCATGCTCTACACGACAACAAAAACAACAAGACAATAATTAAATCCTCATAGGTACACTACACACACACTCGCACCCATGCTTACAGTTGTACACACACACATACAGTTACATGCATAAATACTATGTATGAACAAATAATTTTGTACATTATACGCCTGAGTTAGGAAACCAGTTTTATTGCAATTCAACCAACCAAACCAAACACAAATCCCCCAAGAAATTACGTAGCACAAATGTATGTGAACATACAGTGATCGAAATAAATACATGCACAAATAAAAGAATTAAATAAACCTTAGACAATAAGTGAAAAATGTTTCATTTTTAGAAAATAAATAAAATGAACATGCCAAAATATATTATATATTTAAATATTTGTATTGTCAAAACACTTACGTGGCATACTGTGCTTGTATGTTGTGCTGCTTTTCTGCCGCAGCTCACTCTTTCGCTCTCGCTCTCTAAGCAGCAGCAAAAACAAAATTGTCTTTGGGTCTGGTCTTTGTTTTTACACAAGCAAACCAAACACACACATACTGAAGCATTGCTGACACACACACACTGACAGATTTATGTAAAGGTTTTTCTGTTTGTTGTGTTGTTGTGGACACCTGTAAGTATAATTGTTTATGTACTTTTTACGTATGTAGCTTGGGGATTTTTGCGCGATTCTAGCGTTGCTCAAACACAAATTGTGTGTACAAAATATTTACAGTCCAAATGTAAAAACAATTGAAAAGCAACAGGTAAATCTTTTAAATACACGCACACATGCGCACAGCTGAACGCTCGCTCATTCGTACATGTGCGTGTGTTGGTATGTGTGCGTGCTGAAACCACAAAAGAGAAAACTACGCTTACTCACTCACAGTGGCTGTTGTCGGGCATTTGAGTTGAACCTTTCACATTATACTTCAAAAATTACTATAAAGTAATTTGCATTGCTTAAAATGTAGTAAAATAAATGTTTCTATAATTAGTTTTCGTGTAGATTTACAACAATTGCAGCGCATTAGAAGTGTTCATAATACCGCGTGCGTCATTCGTAAGCGAACAATAACTAGTTTCACGTTTGTACATCACGCATACCAGGGCTGTTGTAACAATTTTTAGCTCATTAGCTTTTCCAATGCCGGCATGTAATAGAGTTGCTCACTGGAAGGCAAACGCGCGCGTTTTCTGGAAAACTGCACTGAGACAGCTATGCTGAAGTTGAGCGAGACTCTGCAACCCTGGCAGGTGCAAAATGAAACGGCCTCATAACTTTTTGGTCAACGCAACGGCAACTCAAGCCTCAGTCTCTTGCGCGTGATCGGTAAAAACAAATCGACGGACCGTGAAGGTGGTGAGGATATTCCATCGACATCGAACATTGTTGGTGTGCGTGCGTGTGTGTTTGTGTGGTTTGCTGTTGTTGTTGCCGCTGCGGCTGCTGTCTTATCTTGTTTTGTTGTAAATTTGCGCAGTAAACTTTTTAAATATTTAAGAAGAAGAAGACGACAACGACTACGCGCAAAAGAGAAGGCAGCGAAAGAGAGCGCGCGCGCAAAAAATTTATCAACACTTGTTGTTGTTGTCGTCGTATTTTTTGTGTGTTGTACCAGCCGCAGCATCCCGCCATTGTTGTTATTATTTTTGCCCACCGTGCATCGCGTGTAACGGGAAAACTGTGCCGTCGTCGTTGTTGTTTTGGTTGTTAAAGTATCCAGTCGTCTGTCGTCCATTCTCGCCCGCATCGCATCAATTGCACTAATTTCTTCAATCAGCGCACAAGGCAAGATTCACATTTATTTTAACGAGTAAAACTAGCGAAAATTGTTCAACAAGTGAAAAGTACATACAAAGTAGAGGTGTGTGTGTGTGTTTATTATATGCATGTAAATTTGGCCCATTGTCCAAATTTAGATTCTAAATCCGGAATTGTCTGGAAATACACAAATCTCTGCTTCTTACAAGAGTTTTATTTTGCACAGTCATTTAAGCGATCGCGAATGAAAGACAAAAGCGTAGAAAACAAAAAAGAAAGAGAGTGGGAGAGAGCGCACATGTCAATTTAATTGAAAAGAAATGTGGAGTTTAGCAATCATTTTGTTAAAAGTATAATTTAATTACAATAAATAAATAAGTGCTCATTGCGCTCAATAGAAGCGTCGGCGTTGTTGTAGGTGCTCTCTTTTGTTGCTACTGCTGTTGTTGTTGTTGTTTGCTCTAATCTCGATTTATCTTTGTAGTGAGAGAAACGAGCGGCAATCTTAACAATTGTTTATTGTCTCTCGGTCTCTCTTCCCCTCTCTGGCATTCGATTTGCATGTGTTTGTGTGAGCGATGATGTGTTTGACTGCTGTTTGTTCATGCATGTGTGTGTGTGTGTGTGCCAGTAAGTGTGAGTGTAAATGTGAGGAGCTAAACTGCAAGTGAATTAAACGAAACGACTTGAAAATGTTGAAGCTTTGCTTTTTTGTTATTTAGTACGCAGCTGTCTCCCGACGTGTACGTTACGTAGTGGCGCCGTGGCGCTCTTAAAATTAGCGGTGAAAATCTGTAACTACTTTGCCAAGACTGGTGTGTCTGTGTGTGTGCGACTTTGAATCTCTACAAAGTAGTGTTTTTAACATCGATTTAACGCCTTGCTAAACAAACGGTATGCGTGTGTTTTTCTACAATGTTGATGGTCTCAAAACCACAAAAGAAAAGCAAAAGTGCAAATGTAAAATTACGATAAATTACAGTTACCCGTACTAGAGTGTGTCAGTGTGTTTTCTCACAAAAATTTTCTGCTTTTTTTGCTTGGCACGCGCATTTGCAGGCACGCACACACGCAAGCGCAGTACGCAACGCCCGCTAATTATGAAAGTTTTTATTTTATTGCTGTTTTTAATTTCGTATTTCCACTTAATTTTCTTGTGCAATCTTTTAAACATTAAAATACATTTATGCGTGTTTGCTTTGTTGTTGTTTTGCTCAGACACCTGTGGCATAAATGTGTTCGTATGTGTGTACACACTCCTAGCCAGTGTGGCCACCATGACATATTTAAAAGAAAGTATGCTGCTGCTACTGTTGTTGTTGTTGTAGTCTCCAGGCTAAAGAAGAAATCATTAATCTCAAACACGCTGCTGCATAAATTACGCTCACATCGCATGGGGGAGCGAGATAGGCAGAGAGAGAGCCAAAGAGAAGATGTAAAACAAAATGGTTTACCAAAAATTTCACAGTCAGTAGACACAGCTAGGCGCATTGAAGTACCGCAAATAGATGTTAAATTCGCTTCCCTCCCCCATTCGCTTTGAACTCTGCTGCTACTATCGGTGACGCTGACGCTGCTGCTGCGCACGTTCGTGCATATTCTCGTATTTATAGTATTTACAAGACTGCTTTGTTGTTGTCATCGTTGTCTAATCTGTGGACATAAAAAGCTCACGCATTCTGCATGCTAAACCGATCGTTTGCTGTTTAACGGCGAATGTGGAGACTTGGAGTACTTGTTGGAGGGGTAGCAGGCAGAAGGGGAGTGGGTAGTGGAGGCCAGTGTTGTTAACTTCCGCAACAATGGCAGTGTTGTTGTTGTCATTGCGGTTTTAGTTGGTTGACTTTGACGTCGTTTGCTTGTCGACATTATCTTCAGTTGCCTCTGCCGCTGCGCTGCTCTGCTGCTGTTGACTGCGTAAATGTTGCTGTTGTTTGAATTGCGCAGAAGCGACGTCGCGACGTCGGAGCCATAATTGCGCGCAATTGCCAAATACAGGGTGGTGTTCGCTACTTTTCATTTCATTTTGTTAAGCTTTAGTTTTGTGTTGTGCTATTTTATTTGTTTTTGTTGTTGTTGTTGTTGGCGTCATCGCACGCCGCTTTTGGATAATTTGGCTTTCGCTTTTGTGCCATTATTATTACCCGTTGTTTTTGTTGTCATTGCCTAACGTCCAAATCAACTGGCAAATGAATCAAACTTATGGGCGCACAGTAGTCGCGCGCTATGACGAACCTAGCAAGAAACCAGTTTTTAAAATCTATAAATAAATTTAAATTTTGTTTACGTAAATAACCCAATAAGTTTTATACAAATTTCTAACAAAAAATCAGGCAATTTAATTGCCTTTCCAGCGAAGTATTACTGTATGACAGTTTGTGTGATTTGTGCACGAAAACAACGGCGATTCATTTTATATTTTGCAAGATTTTTCTTAATTAAGAGAAACGACAAAAAATAAAGAACAACAACAACACGAAATGTGAGAATTATAGGAGAATTTCACAAAAGATCCCGAGTTTCAAGGTGTGATACTTAATAAAATTGACACAAGTACATTATGTGCATATGTATGTGTCTTTATCTCTTGCACGTGTCTGTGTGTGTGTGTGAAAGAGTTTGTTCTACTTTGGTGTGAGTGTGTGCTAATGTGTGTGTGTTTTCTGAGAAACTCTGGCTTATTGTCTTTGTCTTTTTCTTTTTGAAACACCGTTGCGATGACGTCTGCAGCAGTGTTGGCAGTTTAGCCAGTTTATGGCTAGACAATTAGTTCACAAAAGAAGTCTAGCTGTCTTTGCAGCCTTAGATAAAAAGGAATTAAATTTAGAGTGAATTATCAGCTAGATAGAGCTAAAAGTTCAGCTGTATTTTCAGCTATAAATTCTATGCTAGAGGTAAACTGCATTTTTAATGACACAAACTTTAAAAATAGCTGAAAACTTAACATAAAGTTGTTTTTTAAAGCCAAAATACCTCTAAAAATGAAGTCATTTTACGTAATAACTTTTTATTAGCCTTTAATAGCTACATTTCCAATCAAGCCAGCCAAGTGACTCTGTCAGCACCGCTGTTAGAAGGTAGTTACGACTTGTGGCAACAGGTTTAGCTGTTAACTTGAATGCAGATGCACTTGACTTGGCTGCGGATTGATTTACCAGCTGAAAAGAATGCATTCAGATTCATTAAGACGGCACAGACGTTGTTGTTAATTAGCAATACATTTAGCTATAGCTATAGCTATAGCTATATAGTTATAAGTAGCTATAGTATATGGAAGCTATATGTGTTTTGTTTGTATGTCTGGAATTTTTGCAAATTAAGTTTCAGTTGGCGAAGGGAAAAACCCCGTCATCATTAACAGATTGTAGAAACCAGGGATAGTGCTGGAAAACAGTTGGGGGAAACTGCAAAAGACCCTGCAGCAAAACAGCAAAAGGAGAATTTGAGGATTTATTTGATGTCTTACCTTAAAGCTATAACTAGCTAGAAAAACTAGTGTAGAGCTTGGCGAACTGCAAAAGACCCTGTAGAAATTTAGCAAAAAGTTTTGACACTTCAAAAAAGTTGTTAGCTTATCTTTCAAGAATTTATATACTCATGTACTTAACATTACAGGGTCCAACACCTAATGCACTACTAATTAATGTGGAATATTATTTTACTTTACAGATTTCAAATTGAGATTGTGAACACCACAAAAGCAGCAAAATCGGCGGACTCAAGATGCCTTATCAGCCAGCGGGAAATAGCAGTGGCTCTGGCTTAAAAACGGCCAAAATGTCGCAATTGAAATTCTGGAATAAACAGAACAACAACAAGAACCAGGAGAAGCAACTGCAACAGGATGGAGGCATCTCAGATGCCGATATCATCGATGCCAATGGCAATGGCACCGGGAGTGGCAACAACAACAGCAGCAGCAGCAACAACAACAGCAATTCCAAAAACGATTCAAAGAACGGCAAAAGAAATTGGCTACACACACCTGAGCAGCTGATCAACGGACATGCGGTCTATCTAGTCAAGGTAGGACTGTGACACGGGGGGAATTGTGCTCAGTTAGTTCTTGAACTGGGTTGAAAACAGTCGAGCATTTCCTCATTAACCCCTTGTTTCCCCTCTTTTCACCCCGCAGTTCTTTGGTAATTTGAGCGTGGATCAACCCAAGGGCATCGAGGTGGTCAAGGAGGCCATACGGAAGCTACAGTTCGCCCAACAGATGAAGAAAGCGGAGACGGGAACACAGGAGAAATTCAAGAAACTGGAGATTACGATTAGCATCAAAGGAGTCGCGATTCAGGAGCCGCGTACCCATAAAATTCTACACCAATTCCCATTGTACAATATCTCGTATTGTGCGGACGAGAAGGGTGTCAAGAAGTTCTTTAGCTTTATAGCCAAAACCGTCAAGATCAAGGAGAATAATTCATTAGATACGAATGGTTATGGCAACGGTAGTAGCTCCAAATCGGAGGATACCCATGAGTGTTTTGTATTCATATCGAATAAACTTGCCTCGGACATAACGCTGACCATTGGCCAGGCCTTTGATTTGGCCTACAGGTGAGTCAACTGGCTTTTAACAGCTAGTTTTATAGCTAAAGTCGTTTAAAAGTAACTTATCTAAAGTTATAGCTAGAAGAATATAGAGCAGCAGGGGCTTAAAGGTTAAAGATAACTGGGGCAGAAGTATTAAAAGTCAGTGCTGCCATTTTAGCTGTTTTATAGCTAGATTTTGCTAAACCATTTAATTTTTGCCAAGAAAAAGTATTGAGTAATAATTGAAATGGAAGAAAAGATACTTTACTGAATGAAATACTCGTTCACCACATAGGTGCAGGGTCTAAACCAGTCGAGTACTTGTTAACTCTTTCTCCTTTTTGTGCAGAAAGTTCATGGACAGCAATGAGAAGACGAATCTGAACAAAGCGCAGCAGCAGATCGAGCATTTGCAGCAAACGATTGCCATCTACAAGGATCGACTGCGAGAGTTGTCCACAAAATTGCCAAAGTCCGAACTGGATGCGATGCTGTTTAAGTTGGGCATTAAGGATATAACCGATGCGCCTCCCAAGGAGCTGAATGGCAACGAGAGCAGCTTGAGCAACGGCAAATTGGGTGAGTAATTAAATAAAACCCAAATCGATATATATATTCACGAACAATCTGTTTCTTTTTCGATCTTATTCATTCAGATGAGGACAAACTGCTGATTGACACGAACTCGACGACTGCTTCGATCCACTCGGCGTCACCCAACACCTTCTTGCCCATCGTACCGCCCAGGAGCAATCTGTCCAGTCAGCTGAGCATTAGCAGCGGCAGCGGCGGCGGCGGAGGCAAGGGAAATTCACAGAAAATGGATGAGCTCTTGCTGAACTCGGATTCGGATAGTGATTTCGATCCACGAGCTGATGAGATTCAGGAGAATCTCAATGGTCGTAATGCTATTAGCAATGATCTGTTTGGCTTTGAGCCATCCAAGAGTTTTGGCCAACAGTTGTTCACCACCACCACAGCCACTAACAACAACAACAACGATCACAAGCTGCACAACAACAACAACATCAGCCTGAGCAACAACAACAGCAGCAACAACAGCAGCGGCTTCGCCAGCGAACTCAACATCACGCCGCCATTATGTACGTAGAAAGTATATACCCGTTAGTACAGTGTGCTACAGGGTCTGATTTCGCTTGATATGCCAATTTTAACTGACATTTTTCCCTTTGCAGTGGCGCCACCGCCAAAGATTGCGGCACCGCGACGTCTGACGCCATTGACCA
Source organism: Drosophila dunni (assembly GCA_018152125.1). Taxonomy (NCBI): domain Eukaryota; kingdom Metazoa; phylum Arthropoda; class Insecta; order Diptera; family Drosophilidae; genus Drosophila; species Drosophila dunni. The sequence goes on along the minus strand of JAECXC010000339.1, from coordinate 20,879,553 downwards.
ACAACAATAATGGCCTAAATGGCAATACGGATCCGTTTGGCTCTGATCCGTTTGAAATGAACAATGGACCCAGCGTGTTTAAGGTAGGAAGACTCACTATTGTCCAGCCCTGTAACTGAGTTGTAATGCATTTCCTTTTCTACAGAGTCAACAGCTGAATATTGATGACTTTTCGCTGGAAAGTTTGGACCCGTTGCGCAAGTGAGGAGGGGAAATTCCAGAGGTGCTAATGAAGCCATTGCAAACACACATCAAACAATTAAATTACAAACTAAACAAAATGAACAAACAACAAAATTGAACAAAAAGAAAGAGTATAAGGAAGTTAAAGAAATTGTATGTTAGCTTATTGGTGAGATACTTTTCTCGTTCACTGTTGATTTCCGTTTCGATATTTCCATTTATTTTTGAATATTTCTATATCTAAATATTGTATGTGTATGTGTATTATTGTTTATATAATTTTATATTTGCATATTATGTATGATTATTATTATTATTATTATATATACTAAATATTATTATATACTTTATATATATATTATTATTGCGATTCGAGTTCGTCTTCCAGATCGCACTCAATGCACTTTGTTTAAACGAATCAATTGTTGCTGTAGTTAAATAGTTTAATTCAATCAGTCGAAAAGAAAATGTCTAAATGGAAAACGGAAAATGGAAAATGAAAAGCGTCAGAAACGTCGTGATAATGTGCAAAAGCTAAAAACCTAAATGTGAGAATTTTGTATAAAATAATTGTAAATCTAAACGAATCTTATATGTGTATAAAAATATATATATTTATATCGAAGTCGTGTAATTTTATTGTAAAAAGTTTGGACATTACCAGCATACGCATCTCTTTGAGGTTAGTCCAGTGTGAACTCCTAGTCACTTCAGGCACACTGTTTACCAGTTTAAAAAATATATAAAACCCCCTTTTTTTAACTTTTTGTAACAATTTATATATATTTATATTAATTTGTTCTGTTAACAACAATGATAAACTTAACACGCTACTGCCATGAATACAAATTGTAGTTGTTGTTGCTGCTGTTCTTGTGTTTTTGGGAATGTTTGCCTAGAAATAGTGATATATATGTATGCATGTGTGTGTATATTTATCCACTTTGTGGTCTGATTCTAAAACTATATTGTTGCTGTTGCTGTTCCTCTTCGTCTACTTTGTCTTCTCATAGTCGGTTGTCCTGAGTATCATTTGAGTATATCGATTTCTAATCCAAATCGTTATAGCGCTTCGGAATCGTCGCACTCAGTTGCCTTGCATTCATATCGGAGCTCTGAAACAAGCAAATTCTCCATATATAAATATAATACTTCAATTTCAGTTTTGCTATATAGAGAGTAGCTTTAGTTGGTCTAGTTTTTGATGGGAATTTATCAACTGAAATTGGGCCAGTCTTATAGGTTTTTCAAGAAACCATATATATAACGCCAACGATTCGAAAAGTTCTGAAATAAATAAATTGGGTGGAAAATTATAAAGTTACAGAAAGAAAATTAAAAGTCTAGAATAAATAGATGAAGCTTGGAAAGGTTGAAAATAAAAGAGAAATATAAAAATTTCAAATCAAAGTGAAAGAAGCGAGGAATTTTAAAGCATACCTAAAAGTATGCAACACTTTTTAACACAGCTTCAGAGTACAAATTACAGCGCTGTCATGATTTTAACAACTTAAATTGTTAGTAACAAATGAAGGTGGATAACTGAAAAGTGCATTCCAATAAAAAAACATGCGTGCTTAAAATAAAAAATAAAAACTAAATAGCTGCACCCAAAAGTAGTCAAATAACTTAAACATAAACTTCATGAAACACTACAAATTATTAACAACACAATTAATTAATAAAATCAGGTACGTAGCGTTGTGTATGTGTATAAATCTCAACAGTTTATTTTGTGTAGAGCTTAAAAAATAAATATAGGTATATATTTTGTATTTATTACATGTAAATATCGTGTGCTTCAAATTAAACAGACAAAACGTTTTTTTAAACTTAATTTTAAAAAAAGATCTCACTTTCAAGAAGCAATAAATATATATTATATATATCAAATTATAAGACTTTATAGTTATACGCTAGTTTTAAATAAAATAAACCAAAAGTGAACCCCACAATTTCCCAGCGAAAACAGCCCCAAATCGCCTGCAATTCGCAATTTCTTTTTTTTTTTGGAATGTCAAACAGTTAATAAATGACAAATTGGTTAGTTAACGACAACGGAAGTTGCGCTAAAAATGCAAATTGGACTTGGCTAAAGGCAAAAGTTAACAAATAACAAATTGAGTGGTGAAAAGAGGGAAAATTCCATGCTGGGTTCAAAGGGCTTTCCGAGAGTAGAGGATTGGCCTTCGTTTGGGATTTGGAGGGGTGTTTTGGGGATAACTATTGGATGATAGCGCTCGTCTTCTTCGGCTTCTTGGCGTATTTTACCTGATTCGACCAGTCACCAGTCGGTACTGTGGCGCGATAGAACTTTGAGCTCGTCTTGTTGAAGATGGGCAACAACTCGTTGGCCTCATCGGAAAGGGCCTGAAAAACAGGTGAGGGTAAGTGAAAGCTTCAGCAGAGGAGCAGAGGAGTTTTACCTTCAGGTATATGATGGCATCAGTGCCGAATCCCTCGCAGGAGAGTAACACAATGTCGCCGTGGAAGTAGCGAGCGTAGAGCCTCGAAATGGGCAGACCATAGCCATAACCAGCCAATGGCACCGTGTGCATATCCGATTTCGACGGCTGCGGTGCTGTGCTGTACATGTACTTGAACAGCTGATCGGATTGGGAGCGTGGTATGCCACCACCTTGATCCGAGATCTTAACACAAATGTCTTCTTTGCCGCGACAGATGGCGACCTTCAGCGGCGGCAGTGTATCGCAGTTGTCATGATTGTGATGCTCCACAACGGCACGCATCGAGTTCTTGAACAGCTCGAAGAGCATGTGATACAAATGAGATGGCACGTAGACGGTGCGTATGGGTAATACTTCATCCGTTGACGTGCTATGCTGTTGTATCTCCAGTGCAGGACTCGTCAGATAGTATTGATCACAGAGGAAACGCGCATTCTCGTACGCATCACGCACCACATCCGACAGATCACAGGCGGGATCCAGGCAGCCAATGTGACGACCCAACGAGTGCGGACTGGCGCCAAAGAGTAGAGCTATGGGTGGAGTATGAAAATAAGGAAATTATTAAGAGGAATACTTTTAAATGGCTAAAATTGGGTGAGTATATTGATTTTTCTAGACTTTGACTCACTGTGCTGATTAATCAGCATACGAATGCTGATGCGAGACATGTAGAGACGGTCCAGAAAGTATTGTATGGAGCTCTCAGTGGGTGCATCCACTTGACCGCCCTCGTTCTCCTTCATCTCGATGACGCCCTGGGCCATTGTCTGTACAACATCATTGTGTCGATTCCTAATGAGATCCAAATCGCGCACAAATCTACAAAACGATCAAAAAATAAATTAATTATTTTCAATTTTTATAAAGAGAATTTCGACTCACTTTTGTAGATTATCATGAGTGGGTTCGGCGTTTTCGAATTCCAGCACATCCTCGAAGCTCTTGACGTACCAGGAGCTCACCTCGGTGACGGAGCGTGTGTGTAGCAGATTGTCCGGCAGCAAAGCGATTTCCTTCATGATGTTCGCCAGGCGAACGGGCAATTCTTTGCGCAGAAATATATAAGATTTTTTCTCGCAGGCATTTTGACCTGAAAGAAGCGGTAAAATAAAGAAAATTTAAAATTTAACTTGCTTTCAGTAAACTTATTATACTCTCCCCACTGGGTAACTGACAAATTTCGTTCTACGCTTATCAGCAGTCATTTCCAATCAGCCAGCGAGATTCTAATCAGAATCACATTCCCACAGATCATGCAAACAATATGAGGGTCAGTTACAATGAATTCAACATATTTTGAGTCTAAGTTCGTTCAATGTGTGGAAAACTTATATAAATATGACGCTTTAATTTGTCTGATATGAGAATTGTTGCTATATTTAAATTTTGTTTGCGTATTTATTAAGCAAACAATGCAAATGAACCCAAACGCTTTAGCTTCAGGCATGCACAGTGGGTCAGCGAAGTATGTCGACAAAGAAATTAATTTACGCACCAATTGATTTAAACAAAGTAAATCATTTTCTTGTTTCAGTTGTGCAGTTCTTGTATAAAATTGTTGTCTTTTCTTTGTGAAGAAACTTTTTGCAGCAACTGTACGTATCTTTTGATTGCATGAACTTATTTGTAAATAAGCTCAGTTCAAAATACGCAGAACGGAAATTTAGTCAACCAATTAAAATCTTTGAACTCACACACACACACAAAGAAGCCTGTTACACACATACACTTGTGCTTGTGTTTCGCTTTCTGTTATTGTTCGTCAGCAAATTTCGTAACAGAAACAAAACAAACGATTGACAAAGACAAACGACCACAAACTGATAAGCACATTGAACTCCACATCAGTAACGAAAATAAGCATAATAATAGGCGATATTTAGATTCTTAATTGTGCCCAAAATAAGCGAAACATATTGGGGCATGCCCCGCCAGACATTATGACTTCCAATTGCCGATAATTTAGCTAATAAATAGATGAGAGCTGTATAAAAGCAGTACGAAAATAACAACAAATTTACAGTGGGACTCAAAGCTCACAATCAAAGAGAGCGGAGCAGTGCATGTGTCATAAATAGCGGCGACTGCTTTGTCGGCCATTTTGTTTATGAGCCAATTGTAACGAATTTCCAAAACAAAACAGAATCTAATAAAACAAGTTATAAAAACACGCGAAAGCATAAAAAACAATAACAAACAAAAACAAAAACAAGCGACGGCAACCATAAGAATATGCGAGAAACTACCAAAGCTGGATGGGCAGACAGCAGCGACTGTGAGAGAGCAGTAGAGAGAACAAGAGGGAAAGAGAGCGCACGATCGCTAGACACGCGCGGCACTTAAGCACTTCTCTCTCTTTCCCACCACACCGGCTGACTGACTAGCTGACCTCAAAATAGAGCTTTATTTATTTATGCTTTGTTGTTGTTCTTCGTTGTTTGCCTTCCGCTTTTATCGCTTGTTTTGATGTGCGTATCTCTAAGTGTGTATGTGTGTATGTTTGAGTGTGTTTGTTTGCATTATTTGTTCTGTTGTTGTTCTTCATGCCGAACTTTGGCTATTGCAAAAAATAAAATGAAAACATGTGTGTAGACTTTGGTATCTGATCGAAATCTGTCTGGCACTTTGATGAATTACTATCGATAACAGCTGAGCTGAGCTGCTCCTCGCGTGATTCTAATCGGAAGCATTTCTTAAGCCCTATACGTTTGGGCATCTAATTGAATTGTGTGCACAGGTGACAAGTTTGCACGTCATGGAATTCAATTACTGCACAATTGAAAGCTTCTTCTATTATACCATTTAGTAATTTAGCAAATGATGTGTTAATACCAACTGGAATATTGAAATGTACAACGGTAAACACAAGTGTCACGCACAAGAAGTAATTTCTTAATGCACTGACCCCCTTACCACACACTGAGCAAGGTCAGGGATAGTCAAGTCCAGTCAAGTTGAACGCACAACGGAACTGCGCAATTACACTGACATTTACATTTACATTTTTAATGTATTGAACAGCTGAGCGTGACGTCACAGCCAATCTGCTGCTTGGAGGCAGAATTGGCATCTTGAATTAGTCCAAATTGCATCAGCAATTTTCATTAGATCCAATTTTACTCTGCCGACGACATCTTTGCTTATTTTTGACTCACATTTGCCTTTGTGGCCGCGCCTCTCCGTCTCTCACACTCTCCCGCTCTCACACTCTCCACACTCTTGTGTTGCCCTTGCTTTGCTCTCAATCGTCTGACAGCTGGCAAAGATAGCACAAGAGAGCGAATTAAAGATTTGCTGGACTTTCAAATGCTCTCTACACACATTGTCTGCATATCTAATAAAGGCAGAGCGAGTGGGCACGACAGCTCGATCTCTCTCTCTCTCGTTCTAACTGCATATCGCTTACGATAGCTCAGATGAGGCGAGATCTCTCCGCACTTGTTAGTTATGACTTGCAGTGCTCAATTTCCATATACCCTGCAAAATATTGGCAAAACGTGTAGAGAATTGCGGCGCGTGTTCTTGTCATTATTATCGGGGGCGTCTATGACTTGTTATGTTTTGTTTCTCTTTTTTTTTTCTTTTTGCTTTGTTTCTTGTTCTATTTGGGTTAAGTTTTGACGTCTTTTTTGTTGTTTTATCTTATTTTTCTTGCTTTTTGTTCGATGATTCCAAAGTTCAAGCATCCATGCAGTAGAATTGCAAAGTCCACTTCTAATTATGATGCTGGGACTTTCGGTTATCGTCTGTACCTATAGTATATATAGCTATATACAATTCCTCAGTTGGTCACACGTTCAATCAGCGGAAAATATAAAATTTTCCGCTTAAAAATAAAAATATTTATATAGTTAAATTTGTATTTTGCGTAAAAAATTGTCATATATTTGTGTGAGTGTTTTTTTTTTGCCCACGCAGCACATGATCAGTCGAAAGAGAGGGAAATCATGGGAGGTAATCAAATTGGAAAGGGGCATATATACATATATATTGTTTTCTAGCTGGCCAACTGATAGCGAAAGTGATTAGAGCCATTAAATATAGGCCAATAACTAGTTGTTATCTTGATATTGAGTGCTCAAGTAGTTTATTACGTATACGACATGTAAAATATTAATAAAACCCATTTCCACATAACACATCTATGCGATAAAGTCAACAACAATATGCTACTCTATGTATGCGAATTTTAGCAGTTTTCCAACAGATCCCTAGGGCCACACTCTTGACTTTTGTTAGCACTCGGTGGGGTGTTAAAGTGTTTACAAGTACAGTTGGCAACAAAAGCACTCTGCCACCTTATCGCTCACATCAAAGTTCAAGTGCTTTTTGTGGACAAGCGTTTATTAATTTTGTTGACACTTCATAAAACAAAACACAGCGAAAACAAAAGTTAATATGGATATAAAAAACTAAGGGAAAGCAGGGAATTGTGATCATAAATCGTATATTGTGTATTGATTATTTTGGACCAGCTGTACCTTACGTACATTGTTCACATGTCTATTAATAAACACCGGCCTTCTAGTTGAAAGACTCGAAGACCCTTTAAATTCGCCTCCTTGCCTGTCTAAATATAGACCAAAGAGGAAAAAAGCAGTTATAAAGCAACATAATCACACAGGCTCATACCAAAACTGGGTTCCCAGCCACTTGGCCCGAACTGAGAGCATTGTTTTCAAGTCAGTTGCTATTTGTGGCACAGTTTGCCTGCATGCCCTCAAATGGCTAAGAACTTTTACGGCCCAAATGCGCTAACAAAGCCTGACAGCCTAGTACTTAGCCATATACCCTATAAAGAGTGCTTAAAAATTGGTATGTCAAGCTAACCGAATCGTTTATTATTTTTTAATGCCACGAATATTTTTAAATAAACTTTTGTTATCTTGTTTTTGTATAGCTTTTAATACACATTGATAATAAAAATATATAGCTCATTGTATAATCATTTAAAACGAAATTTATCTTTATAGTTCCTGTGTTTTTTGCTTAAAACCATTTATAAGATCATAAAAATGTCGTCTTATATATTTTTAGCTAAGATTTACATTTTTTTGTAAAATGCGATTTTTACATAACTTACAGGGCATAACTTAGTTCATACGCTAAGCTCTTTGGGCTCATTGAAGCTTAGAACAGTGTAAACGTGCTTATGGATATACACAGCCGGTAAATATGTATTTCTGGTATATTTGTGTGTGTGTGTGTGTGAGTATAGGCTTGCAGTTGTCTATATGACTGACATTGAAACGTCCTTGGCGGCACGTGCCAAACACGGCAACAACTGCAACTGGTGGGTGTGTGAGCAGGAAGGCTGATGCAATTCAATCCAAAGTATAAATTTTCATTGTCATTGAAAATAACGTTTAGTTTTGTGGGAACTTCCGTTTTACATTTTACTTTGTTTGTTGTTGTTTATTAGGCCGGCAGCTGCACTCTCCCTCTCTCAGCTGCTCATTTAAGCTCTGCATAGTCAACAGTTTGTGTTGTTGTCCGACTCAATAAAGAGAGCAAGTAAGCAAGAGAGAGAGAGAGTACTTGAAACTGCTTAATTGACAACTAAATGAAATGGGTATTAGATAACGGTAATTCGCTCAGCTTTATGGGGATCTGCAAGCTAAGGCTGTGTGAAGTGTGACCAAAGCTATTTACTTAGTTGGGTTATATAAAACTGAAGGGCGATAAGATCACAGCTTGAAGCGCGCTTACGTCACAAGAGACTCGCATTCATAATTCTTTACCAACTACAACACGCAGCAAAGCAAAACAATTCACACGAACGCAACACACACACACGCGCTCTCACAAGCATATTGAAAACGAAAGAGAGTGACACAGAGAGAGCGAGCATAGCAGAGAAGAGAGCGCGCTTTTTTTTTACCGGCAATTACATATGTTTGTATGTATGTGAACATTAAAGGACTACGTGCAAGCAATTAAATGTAATTAATTCTTACCAAAATCCATAAACTGCTTTATCGACAGCGGCGACGGATTGAAGCCAGAGTAAAAGTCCAACATTTTGGCCAAATTCGCCATGGATGACGAAACGGCCGAGAGGCGTACGGGAAAAATGCGCATATTGAAGGCCTCTGTGTGTGTGTGAGTGTGGAGCGCAGTAGGGTGGCGCTAGGGGTGGGGTGTGTTTCTCTTAATCAGTTGCTTAACGTCCAAAACAACTTTATTTGCGCGTCTCTGTGGCTAAATTAAATACGTTTTCCTTTGCCGGAATGTCCTTCGCTCACCTTCAGCAGCCGACAATAACGGCGAGGATACGTACAAACATAACCACACTCTTTTATTTTGTGGGCAGCAGAAGGAGACTTTTTTTTACCGCAATCTAGAGCATGCAGCGAGAACAGCTGGCAAAATTTGTTGTTATTGTAAAAACAATAAATCAATTGTGCTTTTCCTGGCTTTGGTATGGTTTGGTTTTTTTGGTGGTCGTTGTGGTTGCGGTACAAAAAGGTAGCAAAATATATGTATTTATATTTGTACATAAACCGTTTTACAGTTTATTTTTATTTTTGTTTTGTGTTGCTGCGCTGCCTCGGCCGCTGTTGCTGCTATTGTTGTCGCAGCTTTTTTTGTACAAAATTTGTGGCCAGATTAAACGTTAGATTATTTACACTATTTGCTGATTTTGTGCGCCACGCGTATTATTTATGTATTTACTTCCAGAGCTCGTTGTTATTGCAGCGCTTGGCGTTGACTAAGCGCACAAACCGTCGCGTATTGTCTTAATAATTAAATCCACGGCAGTCGAGAGAGAGACGGAGACTGTTCGAGAGCACGCCGTGTATTGCTCATTTTATAGGCGCGCTCCAGAACGTTGTGGCTGGTGTACGTGTATGTGTGTGCGTGAGACGATTTTCAGCTGGAGGCTTTTGGGGCCAGCGACTTGAGTGTGACCGTTTTGTCTCGCGAGCAAAATACATGAAGATACCAACAGAAAATACCATTGCGATATATCGCGAAGCTTAAACGTTAAAGTATGCTCGAATTGCTGCATGCCCTGTAATAAAGTAATAAACAATGAGTTGAATTTTTTTTTATTTTTTTATTGAATCCCTTATTAATATTAATAGATTAATATTCATAAGTTACAGCATATACAAATGTAATCGAAAAATTATTCCAATTTATAATTGCAATAATTATTCAAAAAACCTTAACGCAATAAATATAAGTTTGTTTATGTTTTTTTTTTATTATACATCGCATTCTTGATTTAAAACACATTGAGCGTTGCATATTTTCCAGGCTTTGCTTCTGTTTCAAAATTCGTGTTACATAAAAATGGTAAATTTTCGAAATTCACAAAATTCAAAGATAATGAACAAAAATTTTACAGTTTCCTTTTTTTCTTCCATTAGAGGCCCAAAAAATAGTTGCTTTTAAAGTTTGTTAAACAAAGTTTACAAGCACAATGAAGAACTAAAAGTTAATTGTCTTCTTTTAGGCCAGAATTGGGAAGTTTCGTTTTTTGGATAATTCATGTTATTTTAATAATATTATATATAGTACTAAGGAGTATCTAAACGTTTAACATTCGTTCTGGCTAACTTTAATTGTTGTTGTAATTCAAAGTGATTTTTTGTTTTTGTGTTGTGTTTTTTATAAGACTATAAACTATAAATATGTGTTAACAAAGAAAAACAATGCGTAAAAATTATAACAAATTTTTGTTTCGTTTTGTAAAATGGAAAAAAATACAATTGTAGTTTCTGTGCTTGGAGTTTGTTTTGGTTTAAGGAACATGACAACAATAGTATGTGTGAGTGTGTGTGTGTAGCGAGTGAGTGTCTGTTTGTGTGTGGGCAAGTGTGTGTGCAGCTGGAGAGCGCGCTCCAAACGTAAGAGCAAAAAGTCTACACTGCCGCTGTGTGTATGCGTGTGATTGTATGCATATGCTTTGTGTGTGTGTACGTGTGTTCTTATAAAACATTAAGATTGCTGCAGTTGCTGGATACCTGACTATATATACACATATTCTACACACACACACACGCACACATACAGAGGTTACAGTTACAAATACAAATACATTTATAGGTATAGTAGTATATAAAGTTGAATATATATATGTTGTATATATGTATGTTTGTAGCACAAACTCTCTCTCTCTCTGTTTCTTCTCCCTCTCTCACACACATTGGAACGACGCTGGCTTCCAGCTTTCCAGTCCGTTGGAGAATTATCAGTAGACGAAACGATTGAAATTCATGCCCAAATCGTTGCCGCCACACCCACCCGCCGGGGGCGGCGTCTGATCGTCCTCGTCGTCACCCTCGTAGCCGTTACGCGTCATAGTACCGTTATCATTTAAATTCTGCCGCTTCGCTTGGCGTTTAAAATGCTGCAACTGCAACTGCAATTCGTGATCATAATCCCGATTATCCTGCTTCACATAATCCCTCAGCGTGCGCGGCAGTTCGTCCAGTTTGAGTGGCGGCATCTGTGGCATTGGTACGATGGGATGCAACGGTCCATCCACCGACGACTCCGCCGATCTGCCGCACATCTGATAGAAGAGTATGTACGGCGTATTCGGCGACATCAAACTATGCATCTCCGAGGGCTTTGAGCTCGTGACCAGATTATCATTGAACTTGAACCAGTTCTTCGACTGATCGGCGGCAAAGGTGAAGTAATGCCCGGAATCCATGCTGTAACCGGCGTGAACTACACCTGCGTAGAGGTCATAGTGCACCGTGCAGGTCTCCTGCAGCGAATCCATGGCGCACACCTTCACAATCACCTGGTGGAGGAGGGAAAGAATCAAGTTTAATAAGGTAAGCCCCTACTAGTAATCCCCATTTCCCCATACTCCTCCCGACACTTACGCTCTCGTCGTGGAACACTTTGTGCATCAGTTTGGTGCGGAAATGATACTTCTGATCATACTTGAATTGCTTGAGGGTCAGGATTAGGTTCCTCGGTGCTTGGGTGATGGCAATCCGTCGCTCGGCATCACACAGTTTCTTGCAGCTGGGACAGAAGTATTGATTCTCCCCATCCAGTTTCTCCGGGGAGCAGTAGTAATCGATAAGATCCTGCACGGAGTAATTGGTGGCACCGCAATCGTCCTTATCGTCCGGAAACGACAGCTGCAACTCACGGAAACTGTCCTCGTTGCGACTCTCCCAGGTGCAACTGAGGCAGGTGTACGTCGTGGACAGTTTCCCGGCGAATGTCTTGTCAATCGTCGAGGGCGGCTTCTTGGGCTGTGCGCTGGTGGGCGTGGCATTCAGACCAATCGCTGGCGGAGTAGTTACCGTCGTCGTGGGTGGTCGACATAGCTCATAGTCCTTGCTATTATAGGGTATCACACCGGCGGCCACAATCTCATCCACAATTTTATTCGCCGGTTCGGTCGATTCCTTCGCGGGTTTGGAATCCTCCAAGTGGTGATGATGCGCATTGCTGTGCGCTCCAATCTCGTGCTCATGCAACAGATCCAGCAAATATCCTAGGAACTCGGAGCTGTCCTGCTGCAGTCCCGGCGTAAAGCCCGGTGGGCGTGTCGCCTTCAAGACCCTCGTGGGCGTCAGCTCGTAGCGGGTAGAGTGATGCATCAGCGCAATCTGTTGCTGCATCTTCAGTAGCAGCAGCGAGTTGCTCTCGATCAGCAGAATCTGACGCGCGAAGCTGTGCGAGAAGGGATTAGAAAAGTTAGTGGGGGGTTCTAGGATCTCTAGTTAACGCTACTCACTCGCTGGTCATGGCCAGGGCCTGGAGCACGCTGTTCATGTAGCAGGTATTCCCCAGATTGACCAGTCCCACACGAGCGTTGCGTGGCAGGGCGTGCTCCAGCATGGCGTGGGCAATGGCGACACAGTTGCGGGAGGGCTCGTACATCTGGAGGAGATCCTTGAGGCTGGCATAGAGATGTTCGTTGTCGTAGAAGCGCATCATTAAAGCATTGAACAGATCCACCAATCTTTGGATGCAGGAGCGTGCATCGTTCGATGAATCATCGATGGTGTTCGATTGACTGTTGATCACATCAATGACCCACGGAATCTTTGGCAATAACTGCAAGAGATGAGAGGAGAGGAGCATTAGGTGGCGTCCATGTGGGAGTAGATAACTTCCTTACCTTGTGGAATATCTCGGGCGAATGATTGATCGTGGAGAGCATGTGAAAGACAATGGGCGCCGCCTTGGGACGCAGGGCAGGAAAGATCATGAGCATGAAGAGCATCTCGATGTTGTCCATGGCGATCTCGTCGAGCAGTTGATACTTCTCCTGCTCCCGCAGACCCTGCAGCAGCGCCAGAATCCACAAATTGAGATTCGAGCAGAAATTGCAGAGTTTCAGCCACTGACAAAGTAGTTTCACTGTCTTCCTGATGCTCGCATCCTGGACACTCTGCTCCAGCAGCGATTGCACTGCCTCCACTATAAGATTGGGACTAAACAGCTGGAATACAATGGCCACAGCCACGGAGGGCGGCTCCGCATTTGTCTGGGATATCAGTTTGTAGACGATGGACAGATACAAGATCAGATACTCCTTCTTCTTGGACAGCATTTTGCCCACTTTGACAATCTCCTCCTTGAAGAGCGTGAGATATGTGGACGAGGGACTGATGTGCATGCGTGCCAGTGTGTGTATCACCCGATTGTAGCCCACGAAGGTGGCATGTGAGTTCTCCGGGTTGATTTCCTGCAGCAGTTTCAGCAGCGTTTGGATTTCCAGCTGGATGGCTGTGAATTCATTTCCAACACTTCCGCCACTTCCCGTTCCAATTGCTTCGCGGCCATTGGACGCTGCCAGTTGGCTGCTGCCTTCCAGCTGTGCGCTCGCGTCCATAGCAGCGCCGCCGACGCCATTGCCGCCACCGCCACCACCTTCGTCTGTGCCTGGGTTGGCGTTCATCATGGCAGTGGCGGCGCTGCCTGCTTGACTGCCGGCTGTGTTGCTGGCATTCTCGTTCGCTTCGGTGGTGTTCTGTTTAACAGCCATGGGGAATACCGCAAATGTGATCTGCTGCAGCTGCTGTTGCTGGTACTCCTGACGCTTCAGATAGTGCACTTGACGCTTACGGGGTCGTTTCGGTTTCTGTTTGAGGCGGGAACTGCGGCTGTTGCGGGGTAAACGACACTCGAAGTGTCGACGCCGCGTCTCCTTGTACCTCCTCCTGTTGCGAGTCGTTGTTACTGCTTAAAAGTGACACAGAAACATACATACATATAATCGCTCGCTGCAGCACAACAACACAACTACAACAACAACAACACAATTGTGTTGTCTGCTTTTGCGTTCTGCTTTTTTCTTCTTTTTGTTGTTTTTAATTGTGCAGACAACGCTTTGTTTTGCTTCTATGCTTAAGATCTTCACAATTTCCTTATTTTCCACCCACACAAATTGTCTTTTTTCTCTGCTTTTGTTTTTTTTTGTTGAAACTCTTTTATGTTTGTCGTTCACGTTTCCACAATTTTTTCAGCTTTTGACTTGTGCTGCTCGCATACACAGTTAATTAACAGCACTATACATATATATGTATATATATTATGCTTTGGCGTTTATGTTTACTATAATTTAGACTGCTTTTAACAAATTCTTTGTGATAATTTTCATCAAATTTTTGTTTTTTTTGTTAATGTTGTTTTTTTTTGTGTCTACTGAGTCAGTGAAAGCAAAGTTTGTGACACGTTCAAGCTGCATGACGTGAGTCGTGAGTGGAACGGTCAGATCAGGGTTGCCGCAACAGCGGCTGTTAATCGATAGCACTGTTAACTCTCAATGTTTGTTGCTATCAATTGCTGCGCTTTCCTATGTTTAGCAGAGTACCCAAAGCTATCGACTTACAGTACTTTCGATAGTATCGCTGTTAAGTGTGTTGCTTACGTTGCTGTTAACAAACAGCTGACGTTTATTTTTTTGTGCCACACAAGTCGCGTCTGTCAACCGAAATATATAAACAACTGCGAAAAATACTCAATAAATGAAATAGTTTAAACAGTTTAAGAATTTTCTACAATTAAAGCGCACACAAAATGCATCCCGGGCAAATCGAAGTCAATGAAATCACGGGCTATTGGACATTTTTGCTGAGCGTGAGTTTTGAAACCAAAACTTAAAGTTCAACTACCGAGCTTAGTGATATATACGTTTATTCCGATTCTAGATCGACTGGAAAGACCCATGGCTCATAGCGTTGATATTGATACACGTGCTCACAACGAGTACGGCGCTACTGACCCGAAATAATACGAATTTTCAAGTTTTTCTCTTCCTAGTGCTGCGTACGTATAAAATTTAAGTTGAGTTCATTAATATCTTAATAATCTCTATTCTTTTTTTAATAGTATTGGTTGTGTACTTCTCGGAGAGTATTAACGAATACGCGGCACAGAACTGGAAAACATTCTCAAAACAGCAATACTTCGATGAGAACGGTTTGTTTATTTCCACCGTTTTCTCGATTCCCATATTGCTGAACTGCATGCTCTTAATCGTGAGTATTAAACTTGCCTCACACTTGAATGTTTCTAATCAAATAAACTTTTTCTAGGGCACTTGGTTGTACAATTCTACACAAATGATGGCCACGTTGAAGACGGCGCAGCTCAGGGAAAAGGCGAGAAAGGAACGTACTTTAAAGGCTGAAACAGAAAAATCCCTTAAAACGGAATAATCCTATAAGAAAAGCATTACAGAATTTACAGGCCATTAACAGTAGCGTTTGAGCCACGTCAGCTGTACTTTAATATTTTCTTGTTGTCCCTATTTGTATGAATAAATCATTTACTTTAAGTACTGTGAGTAATTAGTTTAATTTCTGCAAGCTTTTGACTATTGCACACAGTTTAAATTAATTATAACAGCTGCCGGCTAATTGGTATTTAAATACCAATATTTGGTACTTTAATACTTAGCAACCTGCAGAGATTATTCGCTTACCCACAACTGGTCACACTGATTAGTCGGTGGTTGAAAGCAGTCAAGTGCAGCAGCAGCGGGCGACGTTTTTTAGGCGCTGCGTAAACAAAAATTTTTTGTTGATAGCGTTTGCAGCTTTTGCAAAGCTACCTGAACAAATTAAAACGTAAATTATAATATAGAAAATTTGGAAAATATAACAGTGGCAAAGCGGTGTTTAAAACGAATTAAAAAACCTTACATCGCGTTTCGCCTCAGCTTACAGCGCTCGGTGTTATTATATGTGTAGCAGTGTTTGTGTATGCGTGTGCGTGTGTGCGTCTCGGGCTGCGAAATCAAGTCGCAGATAAAAAACGAAAACAGAAGTTGTAATTGTCTGTCCAAAAAGACTTTTTCTACAAGGCCAAAGTCAGCATTGATTTAAAGGACACACACAGAGACACACATTAGTACTTAACTCCCAACTGCAGTGAAATATAAAGAAAAACAAACAAAACAGCAGGTGAAAAAAAAACACTCAACGAAGAACAGAAGAAGAAGAAAGCCAGCTTAAGGGCCAAAAACGAGCTACAAAAAATCTGTCGCAGAGCAGCATAGTAATAAAAAGTGACGCATCTAGTCGACGCAGCGAAAGCCGATTATAAAAAACTTTATAAAAAGGTAAACAACAATTTAAATTGCAAACAGAAAACAAAAAAACTTGAGGCCGATTTGAAATCGGTTTAAATCTGTGCGTGTTTCATTCATAAAAACGCAATGTCGCAGCAGCAGCTGGCACTTTACTTTGCCCCTAACTCCCACTCCTAGACCCAACTCCCCCCGCTCTGCAATAGCTGCCCACACACTTTTGGGTGCCCACACACTTTTAGGACATTTTTAGTACTATCAGCAAAGTAGAACTGGTCTTACTGCAGTTTGAAAGCTTTGTGTTTTTGATCGCGTTTTAATCTATCATCGTTGAAGTGTAATAAATTAGTTATTAAGTTAAGTAAATATGTTGTTAATTGCTGTGATTAAAATAAATTTTGAAAGCTGACAATCATAGCGCCCTCTCTCTCCCTCTCTCTCTTTGCCAGCTCCTCTCTTTAGTCCACCAAAATGGTCGTCCTAGACTTCCAGTTTCCAGGCTGGAAATTTTCTGTTACCGAATTTTTACGATCATTGGCTTGTGTTATAGTATTTGACATAAATGCATTGAAAGGTGCTAATTAAAGTTGTTTTAAGACTTGCATATTTGCAATTCACACCTGAGTTGGTAAAACAATAACAAGCATTTAATTTAATAGTCTAGTATTGAACTGGGCGCGTTGAAGTCACTGAAATGCCAAAAGCAAAGCAAACTAAAAACCAAAGCAAAATAAATAAATAAATACCGATACGTGTGTGTGTGTGTGTATAAAAAACAATCAAAATAACTCGGTGACATCATTTTGACTAATCGCCAATTTTAGCATTTGAAAAACGGCGGCTGCTGCTGTAGCGACCAAAGCGGTGGGATGGGATGCGGCGACAATACCAAGAGCAGCAGTCATAAGGGAGCGGGGTAGTGGGCGGCAGTGACGGGGGTGGGGAGTACTGCTTGCTCATTCTGGGTGATACGCCCGCTAGACGACGACACTGGAAAGAGCAGGTGCCTTAGAGCAGAGTGCGAGCGAGACAGAACATCAGAGTCAAAGCCGAACTGAAGCCGAAGCTCTGAAGCCGAGTGCTTTTTTTTTTACACCTTTGCAGATCGTTTTGTGGGTGTATGTGTGTGTGTGAAACCCGTGGGTTCAACTATGTCGGCGTCTGTGCGCGCGTGTCTCTGTATGTGTGTGTGTGTGAGCAGTTGATAACGAAAATTTCACTTTCGATGCTTCTAACATGAAATTCTCTACAAATGATTTGCATTTTTTGCTTAATTTATTACCGTATGCATAAGTGTATTGCGTGTGTCATTCACAGTTAGTTTTCAAATTTTATCTCTTTCATTTCGTATTCTTCTTTGCTTTTGCCTTTTATCTTATTGGAACTTACATACGTGCGAGGCACTTGAACTTGTTAAACTTCCCCGCATTTCAATTATTATGAGAGTTTTTTAAAAATATTTTTCTATTTTGAGTACAGGGTCTAAAAATATTTGCTTGAAGATCAGATTCATGTGTTGATTTAATCAGGCTTTAATCTAGGCAGATTGCGCTTGAAATAGTCTCTGCTATGAGCAGGAGGAGCAACGAGAGAGAGAGAGAGTGAGAGGGCAGAGCTTTACGCTCCACTAGCTGGAAATCTCGTTAAGCTGGCTGTAATGGAATCGGGAACGGTCGTCATACGCTATACATGATTGAATCTCAGCAAATGTTCCAAGTGCCATTCACTCGATACACCTTTCCCCCATCCCGGCCCCTTCTCCTTTCTGCAATTTATCAAAAGCAGATTGAGCGCACTGTGGTTAAGGGAGGGGGAGCAGTGGGGGCGTGGCAGCTGTGGGGACATACGGCAAATGCGATTACGACATAAGCGATTAATTTTATTGCATTTTTGCCTTGTTTTTGTTGTACTTTATACATATAAACTAATTAAAGCAATTTTCAATTGTGGCTCGAGGCGACACCTATTAACGGGTGGATGTCAACATAACCCAATTGGCTAGTAGCTGGGCCAACGAGCCACGTTATCAACACAATAGCGACTTCAAAGCAATTGTTAAATTGCCCTCCCGCCTCCCAAAAGGGTTAATTGTGTGACCCTTCAACCCGTCGACTCCCTGCCCCCTTCTCTACCACTCTTTCTATGTCTGTCAAGTGGCGCTCAGTCGTGGCTTTGGCGGCTTCTTTTCCACGCTTTTCGTGAGATTTTCCATTTTTTGTATGCTTTGTCTGTCGTTACAGTGACTCTTTGTGGCATACCCGTTAGTTTTAGGAAGGAGAAAGAGCTGTAACGGGTGTTGAATAGTTGTGTATTATAATTTAAGTATGTATACTGAAATTACACCTTAATATTTGTATGGTTTAGTATAAAAAGTTGTGCTTGAATCATACACAATACTGTTACGGGTATTTTTCAGTCAGTCACTGCCTCTTTAAAAGCCGTTTGAGCGTCGTTTTAGCCCAGTACTCAAGGCAGCAGTAAGAACTTATGTTGTTGTGGAGACTTCTGACTTTAATTTAGCAGTTTAAGTCACTAAAGATACTTAATTTAGTAAGCAAACTTGTGCGTACTGCACGCAGATCAAGTTCGCTTTAAGTGTTTGGGCTCAAAGCAGTCGAGCATCGCTTGTTTTGAATTTTATACAATTTATTTGTGCAAGAATGTTTATGTTGTCGTTGTTTTGGTTGTTGCTGTTGTTGTTGGGTGCTCCCAATTACCAAGTGGTTCGTCCGTCTCTTTCTCTCGCCTGTGCGTGCGTTTTTCTTGCTCTTGTTTTTCGCCTTGTCACGCCTCATTTAGTTTTCCACAACGTTTCGTCGGTGTCGCATGGAAAACAGAAAATAGTATGTGGAGCGTGTTCTTATTACTTTTTTTCACTTTTCTACTTTTTACTTTGCCAGATTTCAAAATGCACAATTTTCCAGTTGTGTCACAGAATTAGTTAGGAAGGTACCAAAGTGTGCCTATGTTGGGTCTCTCTTCCACTTCCATTTCCACTCCCCCTCTCTCTCTGTCCCTCTTTCATGCTCTTGCTTCTTCTTGTTGTTGCTGAGAAGTAGATCAAAAGACTTTATTGCGGTCACCGACATCTAGATTTCGTTCTATTTCGTATCAACTTCAATTAGTCTCAAAAAATAGAAAGAAAAACTGTTGACAACATAAATGTGGCAGCAATTATGGCCTAAAGATACCGGCCAGTAGCTGTAAGAACAGATTGTGGAGAAGTGCGCAGATAAAACACTTTAAAAAATAGAATTTCTGTTAAATTTAGAAACTTGGTCTTTGTTTAAAGTTGGAAAAGTATTTAGAATTTATAAATATTACTTATTAGGCTCTTTAAAAGCCCATAAAAACAATTTAAAAACTAATTCCAACTGCTGCCTACTTCAATTTTCCACACAGACAACATCTGTTTCTTTGAAAAACACAACACTAAATTAATCCATTTAATGAGCTGATTACAATCCAAAAACAACAACAAAAACTTTTCAACATTTGCACAGATGTTATTACACAAAATCGCATTTATGCCATTAAATCGTGTGTCTTATTGTTTAAACAGCGAAATGCAAAATATTAGTGTAAACATTGAACGCTTTTCCGGTCTCGATCTTGTCGGAAAATGGCGAAAATCGTGCTGATTGTTTGCAGATCTCACGGTCTGCTCATTGGAACAGGCGATTCAATTAGAGGAATTATATATTTATGCAGTCTTGCCACTAAATTGTTTAATTGGTATTGATTGATTTGGCAAATACTCTTTGCTCTTGACATGGTCAATACTGTGACAGAGACTTAGTTCTGTTGGCCTGGCCCTGTGTCACAGTTGGAACCTACAAATCTCATTATGAATTTATGTAAATGACACAAAGCAAGAAAGAAAGGTAGAGTGGAGCAGAATAGACAGCTAGATACTCAGTGGTAGTGGGAAAATAAGCTAACCTAACTTATACACACGTTTTCCAACACTCTTTCTTAGGCATTATTTAAGTTTGGAGGAGTTTACTTGCCAAATTTCAAATTCCTAGCTCTTGTCGTCTACATTTTGCGTAGTGCGTTACATTCTGAGTCACAAAATCATGCTACCCTCTCATTGGTCTTATACCCTCTAATTTGCCATTGGTAATAAAATGTGCTGCAACTTTTCTTTGGCAATCGTCTATAAATTTCAACTTTTCTTGACATTTTCCCGCATTGATTGCCGCTGGCCTATAGCTATCTCCCTCTCGCACTCTCTATGTCACTCCCACTCTCGTTGTCTCTTTTCCTTCGCTTTCTGCATGTCGCAACCTCCTCGATTGCGACCCTTTTGCTGTCCCGCCTTTTACTTTACCTTTTTATAGCGCATTTGATTGACACGCCTTTGATTGCAAAAGTCTCAACTCGAATATGCTGAGCTGGTAGGAAGAGCAGCAGCGGAGTGCACGCGACTGCAAGAGACCCTGTACCTATGTGGTGGAAAGATATAAAGAATGAAAGAGCATTTTTATAATCAGACTGAGCTGCTATAGACAGTGTTCCCTCTAAGTGTTCCCACTTTTCTGCGCTACAAAGCCAAACTACCCCCTTAAATTTGCATACTACAGGTCCCATAAGTAGCTTCCACTCTTGTATCTAATGTCGAGAGCGCATTATGAAGTTTTCGACTTCCAATTTTGTATCTTTCGCCTCGCAAGTATCTTATCAGTAGCTGCCAGATTGTTATCAAGAATCCAAGGCTGATAATCACTTTTATATGTCCACTTTGCTCGCAATTATTACGTATACGTAATATTTGCAGTGTCTGTGGGAAATGGAAATGAAACGTTAAATAAGAAAACGACCCACGCTTTTCATTAGGCCCCAAAAGAAAATGAAGAAAAACAGAGCGGAAAATGTAAAAATATTTGTTTTCCATGTCGTAAGAGGCAGCCACAGGAGGACGGGGGAATCTACCAAACTTCACATAAATATAGAAAAATATATACACACAGTGGGTGTGAGAAGTTGTGGGCCACTGTGTATTTATAGTGTTTGGCTTGTGCCGCAAGTTATTTGCTCCACAAAAGTCAAAACAAAAACACACATTTTTCTCATATTTTCACTATTTGACTTTTAGTGTTTGGCTGTAAAATGGCTTTTCGTGTTTAAACAATTAGCTTTTCCCTCCCATTCGCCATTTGGCGGTTTCCCTCCTAACATTTTCACATAATTTCTGGCTTGTCATTTAAAGATTTTAGGCATTTTTATGAGGTAATTCCCTCAGAAAATAAATCATTAACCATATTCTATATGTGTGAGTGCAAAACTTGTTTAGGCATATGATTAATATTTTCATTTTAATATAATATATGTACATGTTGTTATTGTTGTTATTCGCGTTCTGGCGCTTTTGTTCTGCTGACTCATCCGATTTTTAAGCAGCATCTCAGATTATAATAGCTGCTTATAGCTGCTTATCGAGATTGTTGTCGCTATCATAATGCTAAATCGGGAGCATCTACACGGGGAGAGAAGAAACCGATTGTTACGGCAGAAGGAATTTAAAAAAAAAAGACTTTTAAGGTAATTAACTTTAATTTAAAAGGTCGAAAGGTGGCAGGCGCTTTCGACCTCATTTAGTGTATATATTCTTGATCAGCATCAACAGCTCAGTCGATACTGCAAGGTTCGTCTGTCTATCACTGTGAACACCTGGATCTCAGTGACTACAAGAGCAAGAGCCAGCAAATTTGGAATACAAATTGTTGCAGTGTAAACGGTCTTAAAATCTTGCTATGTTCTTGAACCATTTTGTTAAGAGATATATTTTTTTCAGTGTAGTTAAAGCTTCAAGTGTTGTTTTACCAAATCGCACGTACAGTTGCTCATCGCTGTGTAAATATCATAAAAATAGGCGTGACTGAGTCCAAATTCTAGCAATTATAATAACAATATATATATGGTGATATTTATACTATATACACACAAATATTAGAACACCAAATAATTATTCAACTGGGCTAATTTTAAATGCTGATCAATGTAAAACACTTTCTCCCTGTGCCCTGCTCCCCCAGCTCCACTCATTGTTGATTGATTGGGTTGTCTCAGCAGTTGTCACACCTTTTTTAAAGGGGTATCTGTAAGTGTGTACAACTCGTGCTCTCGACTACGTCATTTGTTTTGCATTTTCGAGTGCATTTCGCAGTGCTCAAGTATTTTGCATATTTTGTACAAGTTGTAACCTGAACTGGGCTTAAAGCCGTCGTTGGAATTTGTTTTCAAAGTGGGCGTTACACGAGCCACATCAGGTGTTGGCCATAAACTCACAACGCATTGGCATCAATCAAAGTTCAAACTGAAATTTGAGTATAATAAATTATTTTTATAGCGGTAATCCCAGATCAGTTTCAATTTGGTTTAGGAAAGTCATTAAAAGATTGCGGGGAATGCCTCTAATGATTTGTAACTTAATCTAGCTGTTTATTCACAGTGTAGTGAGATCAGTTTTAATTTTTATTTTAAAATTTAGTCAGCATCGACCAACTATAACTTTTGGGGTGAAGTACGGTCTCATCTACGTTCCTTTTACTTACTTTCTTCAACTTCTGCCTAATTTCTTCGAGTGTAGCCTTGCTTTTTTAATGGAATGCAGCTGATTTATGTATAGCGCTGTTCTGCCGCAGAATTCCTGACACTGTCAAGTGCCGTTCGTCGTTTGCCGTTTCCAACTAGAAAATACTTTTATGTAGCGCCTTTAAAGCGGTCGCTGCACTTAACCAACACTCTGTTTCCCTCTCTCTTACACTCTCCTGTTAATCCTGTTGCTGACGTGATGGTGCTTTTGTGGTCGTTCCCTGTCCTGCTCTGATGGAATGTGCATTTTCCATTATCCACACCGTGGAGCTTACTTCGAGTACAGCACGAACCTAACCTCAAACTCAAACACCGACTCCGACTCAAACCCAACTCACAATTCACAAAACTGTCCGACTGACGATGCTCCCATTTCTGTGCATAATTACACCACTTCTTGCCTTTCTTTCTACCCCGCTCTCGCTCTATCTCTTTTCTGCCCTGCTCCGAAGGACGATGACGTGCTTTGGCATCTCTAACTGGCACAAAACTTCCTGGCTTGGAACCCTTTTCTTGCTGCACTTTGTGTTTAGCTTTTAGACCCTTTAGTCGGGGGTATAAGCGGTTTGTTGAGGGACGGAAAAAGTACCTCTACTTTGTAAAGAAAACTAAATGTGCAGGGTTTCCCACAGTCTAGCCTACTCCCCTTCCCGCTAAGCCAAGTTTCTACTCTGCCGAACAAGTTTGTGCTTGTCGTTTGTTGTTCATGAACTAATTTCATAGTCGTGCTTCGTAATTAAGTGCGAGTATCGTAGGTGTTACCAAGTTTTTCAACCACACGAGAATTCCAATCAATTAGAAGACGTTAAAGCATAACTAATGGAGCTAAATTTCCATTTCTAGGCTTCAGGTAATTCCCATTGCTCACCCTAACCTCAATTTTCAATTAACTCTATGTACATATGTGTGTTTTCGTGTGTCTATGTGTGTGTGTGTGTCTGTGTGTCTGTTTGTTGCAGTTTCACAATTCTGATTGCTGATGAAAAGCTATTTTCTTTGCAGATTTTTCCGACATTTTCTTTTGCTTTTCCATGCACAATTTACAAACGGGAAAAACGAGAGAAACAAAAGGTTATTGCACGGTCTGGCAATTTTCGATTATCATTCTTGCTTGACATGCAATGCTGATTGTCGTTAACACCCGTACTTAAACCATGTGCTACAGGGTATATTATTTTTATAGGCGTTACTTAAATAATACTTATTGTGTGTGCTCTAATGTGAACAATGTGCAATCAAATTAGTTTTACTTATAGAATGCAGTTATGATAGACTTGCAGATACCCTGTGTTTTGCGTAATAAAGCCATAAAATAGCACTGATTAAGCAGAAAACGGTTTTTGATAAGTTTATTTTTTCCCTAGCATACCCTATTATAGAAAATTACTATAGGGTATTATGTGGCTCGTTTAATAAAGCAGAATTAAGTGTAAATTAAGTACAACTTGCCTTGCTATGGTATTTAAAAGTCGAGTGTGCTCCCCGTTGATCGGTTTATCTTCCCCTTTCCCTCCTTCTCTTTGCTGTGGTCGCAATTCTTTTCCATTTTCCATTTCCCAATGGAAAAGTTGAATTAACACGAAATAAACGAAACGATTTCTTGCCTCAACTGTTTTATTTTTTCCAGGTAACTTTCGGAATTCCGAATTATGTGCCAGTTATCATCATCATCATGGTCGTTGAGGTTGTTGCTGTTGTTGTTGCGCCTTTGATTTTGGCGTGCACGCTAACTGCGGATTTGGCTGAGGAGAGGGGCGTGGGGGAGCAGACTAGGCAGGATAGTTAGGGTGCAGAATTTATGCAGGACTCGCAACGTTTGCCACTGCAAAAACGATTACTAGTTTCTAAGGAACCAGTTATACGCGAGCATCGACTGTAGAAGACCCTGTAATGCGTAATTCGTAAGATTACAGTTTATTTATACAAAACACTGAATTTATACCAAATATTGCTAGGGCAGCTATATGATACAGTTAGCCGATTCGCACTAAAATTGGTCATGACAACACATACACCGCGATACATACAGAGAGCAAAATTGGTTGAGCTAACTACAGTAGTTTTAGAGTTATGCTGTTTTCAAATAGAACCCTGTAGTTTTGTTTAAATGTATAACCAGGTAAGCGTAGGAGTTACTTAGGTAACTCTTTCTGTTCAATACTGCTGCAAGTACAGGGTCTTTTGTAAGCTTAGCTAGCTTCATTGCTGCTTTCAATACTTTTTTTGGGTTTGCAACCAAAACTTTTCGAGTCTTTTGACGCAGGTTCCCAAGTCTGCTAAGTCCCTTATCCTACCCCTCTTCACTCCTCCCTGATTGCAGTGATTTCTGCAATCCTTTCAACACTTTTCGCACACTGCGCCCCGCTTCCCTGACCCCCTTTGCCATTTCCCAGGTTACCTGTTTGTTGTTTGCCAGTCATTTTTCATTTTTTTTTACAAATTTTTCTTCCTTTTTTGTCTTTTTGGCGCAGCAGCGTAAATTGTGCTAAAGTAGCTAAAGTGCCATTTACCTGGGAAAGTCGAAAGTTGAGGAATTCTTTGCTTAGACAATTCCCATAACTATTTTGTTCGAATTTGTTTCCTCACACCCACACACACATGACTTTTATTTAATCAGCGCTGTGACTTTTGCCTCGACCTATTTTCCCATTGCCTCATTATTATCTTGAGTAAGTTTTCATCCCCCTTGCGTAGTTGTACTCCCCTTACTCCCCCTCCTGATCTGACCCCATTTCTTGGTGATGGACTCGTAATGAGGTTAAACATGCACTTGGCATTTTGTGATGAGTAAAGTTCAGTTCCACATTTTGTTTGATCAAAGTTTTGATAAAGTGTCGAGGCAACACTCGCCAAACTTTTCGTATCGATAAACTTTAGTTCCTGGAAAACACGGCTAAATCCATTTACATATTTACCTATTTATTTATCCAATTCTATTTGTTTTTTATTGGTCTTTACAATAAACACCACAAACTCAACTCTTGCAATTCTGCAGCTGCTCAAAGAGATAAGCGTTCACTTATCTATTCTTCATTCGAATTCCCTAAAATCGCCCTGGAATGTAATTTCATATGCAGCCCAAAAACGGCTGCATTTTGACCTTTTTTTTCGGGGGAAGGATTTCTTTGGTATTTTTGCTGTCGAGGCAGCGAACAAACAAGCGGTCAGCCTTGTGGGAGGACAACAAACGCAAATCCAAACAACTTGCAGCTGTCATGGAGGTAATCTCGGCACTGCACTGCCTGCACAGTGGTGCAAAAACAACATAATGTAGGAGTTATGGCTGCTTTAAACTTATAGGAAAGGAAAAGAAAGTTCCTTAAAGTATGCTATAGTTTTAGTGAGTCTTTGGACTGCTAATAGATTTGCTGTGTTAATTTGCTGAATTCTTTTGATTTTTATTCATTAAATTTATTCACAATGTGCCACTGTCTGAGGTGGCCACTTGAAGCACACACACCACACGCCTGCACACAACACACACCTACACACACACACACAGTCTCCGCAGACACGAGCTAACAGGATGTCGTCGCTGTAGGCGGCTCTTGAAACGTTCGCTTCTGCTCAGCTCCTCTCTCACACCTCTCCCTGCCCCTCCTTTTGCACTGTCTCTCTTCCCACTCCCTTCGTACCCTTCGGGCACTGCGCAATGCGTCTGCCATCGCCGTCGTCATCGTCGTTGCCAAACTCGAAATAATTCAGGCAGCTTTCGTTGCATACTTTTGTGCGCAAATGTTTACACAGCTCACAGGCTGTCTCTCTCTTTCACTCACTCTCTCTCTCTCGCTCGTCCTTCATTCATTTTGGGCTACAAGATGCAGGCAGCTTTCACTGTATGTGTGTGAGTTTTGTGTTATTTTGTTTAGCTGGCCCACATCTGTCTTGGTCATGTGTAGGTATGTCCCCTGCATATTTATATGCATGTACCATGTGTTTTGACCAGTGTTGTTAAAAATGCAGAGTTTAAAATAGCTAGATTTAGAGCTAGATTTGGCGCTAAACAACTAGCTACTTTTTGAACTTTTGGTGAACTTAAATTTGAACTTTTTTGAGGCTTTGAAGTCCGATCTCTGATTGTTATCCTCTTTCAACTCAATCTATTAAAATATTTAGCATCCCTTTGGATCCATTTCCTGCCGTTGACATTGTAAATCAAGTAATCCAAGCTGACAACACTGCGTAAACATTTATTCAATTCTTTATGCCTTTTAACTACCTTAATTTGCACATTTTTGCACAACACTAAAGACACTCATTATTTTGGTATACAAATTGAGCTTATGATTATTTAAAATCATGCCAAGTTGAACTCTTTTAGCTGTTTTTATACTCAAATACTTCTATGTAAAAGATTTGCTTTTGTGAACAAGTTTCTTAATTGAATTAATTAAAGTGATGGAACTTTAAAAATAAGAATTCATAAATTGAAAAAACTATTTGAGCGATGGAAAGGGAGAGAAACAGAGAGAGATAGACGTCTCTTCAGTACACTTGGCCAGGCTCCATTTCTTTGCTCGGTCCATCAGCATCAGCTTATGAGTCATTTGTGACGTCATCACTCGTCATACTCATCGCTGTCATTTGGTTTTTCGCTGTGTCGAAATTGAATTCCACTTTCCACGGGCACTGAACGTTGATTGGCTGTTTTGTACTGTACTGTCCTGTTGAAACATGTCCAGTCTTGTGCTGTCCTGTACTGTTTTGTGCTGGGCGCGGTTTCGTTTGCCAACTCGTTTTGTGTGCACGTCTCTCTGCGTCAGCAAATATGAGAAGAAGTAAAGTAGAATTTAAATGAAGGATCCTGTTTAAATGTCCTCATCCTTGCAACGCTTCTCTCCGCACTCCAGTGCTCACCCCTCCTTATTATTTCCTGCTCCTTTGGGTCCTTTCGCTGAACGTTATTTCCGTTGCCTTCTGTCAACTACGTTTTACGGTCTGTCCTTCGTCCTTGCTGTCTGAAATGCGTCATCGCATTGCCCCACTCATCGAGTACAGCAAATTTGACACTGATGCCAGTTTAGACATTGGTCTCACATCCTTGAAATAAGAAAATTTTCTGCTCCTTTCGAGTAGGAAACTCTAAGGATTCTATTGTTCCTATCTATTGTTGCTGTCAGAGGCTGAAACTGAGATTGTGCACTTAGGTTGAGCACGTTCGTGATTTACCCTGATCATGGTGTGGTCCAAGCGCTGAGAGGTGTAAAGTTTGAAATTTCCCTACAACTGACTTTGTTTAGGTTATTTCTTTCAGTGCATAAACTGATTTCCCTTATTTTTCAATATAGCATGAATCACTGTGCTGTAGGGCAAGAAAGAGAGCGAGATTGAGGTTAAAATGTCGCTGTCTGCATGTAAAGATGAGTTATGTTCACACACTCATTCAACAGGATAATATCCTGCTGCTCTCCTGCTCTTTTTTCCCTCAAAATCCCACTCAACGATGTGTGGAATCAGAAATAACACAAAAAAAAAACAACATAATAAATGGTCGACACTTTTGGCGAAGGATTTGAGCTCCCAATGGGGACAACGCCAACTGCAATTCGAGAGCGAACAGAGGAGGAGAGAGAGGGAGAGAGAAAGGAGAAGAGAGAGATTTCTGAATTGAAAACGAGCCGCTGCCAATTTCCCTCTCATTTTGTGCAACTCGGATTCCCAACGATTAATTGGTGCTCCAAAGCGGATTACAAATGATTTAAATGATTTGAAATTGAGGCGGCTTAATAAAAACTGCTTTGTTTTTCTTTTTACTTTACATTTTCCATATTTCTCTTTTTTATCAACTTTCTGCGCTCATTGAATTGCTCTTTTGCACTCACTGTGCCAGGGGAGATTGGCTCGTTGCCGGTGCCCTGGGCTTTAGTTTGGCTTGGGTTTGGGTTGGGTTGGTTCTGGGTTTGTGGTCGTGTCGCCAGACAGACGCTGCTTTTGACTCGTGACAATGGAATATGTAATAAAATTGTACGGCATTGTTGAGCGGAGCAGGAAGCTGGCGAAGACGCCTACACAGAGCGGAATAGTCAAGTCAGTTCAGGCACGCAGATCAGTGTGTCGAGACGAGTGAAGATTTTTAAGTTTAGAATTGATTTGGGCTTAGCTAAAGGTTCCTTGTGCTTCTGTAGGTTTTTCAAACGAAGGCCTCCTCTTCTTGCAGTGTATGCCCCTACGAGCGCAGGAGGAAGCTGTTGGTGTGGCTTGAAGTCGCCTCTTAGGAATTCTCTGTCTTTTGTCTCCCTCTCTGGGATGCTCCTTTAGCCAATCGACTGTCGCGTTGTTGTGCCACTGATGATGCTGTGCTCACACCTCCCTCCTGCCCCGCCCCCTTCAACGACTGATGACCCAGTTAGCAAGCAAGAGCGAAAGAGAGAGACAAAAGTAACATAAGCGTTATTATTTATGCGTTAATTAAATATTCCGTATACACATGTTCATAAGCACCCACAACATGTTTACAACACTGGCAACAAGAGCGAATTAGAGGTGGGTGGGGCTGGTGCAGGGGTGTAGGGTGCTTGTGCTGTTAAGGGGGTCATCACTGAGCCCATAAAGCACACGAAACACACCCGAAAAACTGAAGAAAACCGAGCGAAAGTTCATAAAATATTTCAATTTATTTTAGTTCTCGGGGTTTATGACGACATTTACGCAAATCTTTTTTTTCATAAGCTGATTAAGCCTAAGATTAATGTGGAGCTAAAAGGAAATCTGCTCAGCCGTTGGGCTTAGCAGCTTAAAGGGTATTTGCGAGTCGCGTTAAGTATTAAATATGCCATCAAATTTAAATCCGGCGCTTTGTAGTTGAATTTAGACGGGATTTGCTGGGGTTTAAATTGGTTTTGTTTTAAATTTAATGGAGCTGAGCGCAATTTTAGCAATTAAAGGGTATCTAGAGGTCTATTAAACTGCTTTATTATGCCTAGAAAGTTGGAATAAAAGAGGTAACTACAGATAAGTCAAAGTAGGTGTTCACAGTAGGTGAAACCTATTTGTTCTACCTTTACACAGGGTACTTTTGAGTCGAGCTTACCCCACAGTTATGCCTAACTAGGTCGTCAGCGCATTGTGACTGCAACTGATTATAACCGCATTGTTAATTTGAGGGGCGTTGAAACTGTTGCTAATTTTTCACTCTTCTCTTTCGATTCTTCTGCAGAATTGCTCGCTGCAGACTCAATCATGATGGAACTGGAGCCCCGTGTGGCCATACTGCAGGATCTGCGCCTGCAGACCTTCGATTCCATACGCTTTGCTTCCTATCGCACCGCCTCCAAGCTGCGCTACATACAGAAATCGACTAACCTCCATTTGGTTGACATTTGGAATGTGATCGAAGCGTTTCGGGAGAACGGGCTGAATACCCTGGAGCCGCAGAGCGAAGTGAGCGTTGCCAGACTGGAGACACTTGTCTCCTCGCTGTATCACAATCTCAACAAGCGTCTGCCAACGGCCCAACAAGTGCCAGTGGACTCCAAGGCGGGTCTCTTGCTCAATTGGCTGCTGGCCGCATACACCAGGTAAGTACGCAATTTACAGGGTATACCTTTAAACTAAACCCCCTTCCACCCTTTCGCAGTGACAACTCGGGCAAAATTCGTGTGTTTTCCATTAAAGTAGCGCTGGCTACCATGTGCTCCGGCAAACTGGTGGACAAACTCAGATGTAAGTAGGCGACCACTTTCGTCACTTGCTGGACTAAACATACCCTGTTTTCCGCAGATATCTTTTCACAGATTTCAGATGGTGCTGGCCAGCTGGTGGCCTGGAAGCTGAGCGAGTTCTTGCGGGAGGTGCTGGCATTGCCAGCCGCTGTTTATGAATCACCCACATTCCATTACAAGGAGGGGCTGGAGGAGGAGATCTTTCCGGCGGAGAATAAGGTCACTGTGAATGATTTCATGGCAACACTTATGTCTGAACCGGGTCCATCGTGTCTCGTTTGGCTGCCGTTGTTGCATCGTTTGGCCACCGTTGAGACTATTGTGCATCCGACGATCTGCTCTGTTTGCCATAAGGAAAACTTTACTGGATTTCGTTATCGTTGTCAGCGGTGTCACGCCTACCAATTGTGCCAGGAGTGCTTTTGGCATGGCAAGACATCGTTGAACCATCAAAACGATCACGAGGTCAAGGAATACTCAAGCTACAAATCGCCCAGCAAACAGATTGGTCACTCCTTGCGCAAAAGCTTCCGATGTGTGCCCGAGAAGACGACGCAAGTGTTGCCACGATTCCCCGATCAGCCCGAAAAGACCCTCAATCTATCGCACATTGTGCCGCCCTCCCCGTTGCCCTCGCACAACGGTTTCTCCGATCCCGCCCTGGGACATCTCCATGGACCTGGTGGTCCCGGGCCGGGACCCGGACACGGCGGCATCTTTGATCGCTCCAGCACGCTGGACTCACGTGCCACCGGACGCAGCCTGGACACCACAATGTCGCGCGTTGCCGCCGCCTCGGCCAACGATGAGGAGCATCGGCTTATCGCACGCTATGCGGCTCGTTTGGCTCAGGAGAATCGTGCAGTGAGTAGAGATATATCTCAAGACAAGTAGCAGTCTTTAGTTCAACCAATTGTCTTCCACCTTTCTAGCCCTCCAACATGCCCAATGCGGAGAGTATTACGCCCATTGGCACAGACAACTCCCGGGCACAGCGGGAACTGATCGCCCAGTTGGAGTCCAAGAACAAGGAGATAATGCGTGAAATCGCGCGCCTGCGTCGCCAGCAGGAGACTGAGCAAATGGCGCCAGAGAATCCGGCGTTGATCAATGAGCTCCGAGCGCTGCGACAGCGCAAGGGTGAGCTGGAGGGTCACTTGGGTGCGTTGCAGGATTCTCGGCGACAATTGATGGAACAGTTGGAGGGTTTAATGCGTATGCTCAAGAATCAACAGACTGCCTCGCCCCGCTCCACGCCCAATTCGAGTCCACGTTCCGGTAAATCACCGCCCATGCCTGGTGGAGTTCAAGGCGGTGGCGTTGTCTTGGGCACCTCACCGATGAGTGCTCTGCACGCTCAGCAGCTGCAGCAAATGTCGCATCCCATGTTGCGGGCAACACAGCAGCAACTGCTCCAGCAGCAGCAACAACAGCAATCCTCGCCCGGCCTAGGCCATGCTCCATTTAGCCAGAGTCAGTTGGAGCAGCTCAATCAGATCAGCAGCGATATGCGCAGCGCCTTTGCCGCCAATGGCAGTGCAAGTGAGTATCCCACTGGGAAAATTGGGGAAACGCAGCGTTGCCAGACTGTCATAAGCTAGATTTATAGCTAAAGCTATTCGAAAACTCCTAATCTAGCTATAAACTTAGCTAGTTTAGCTGGCAACACTGTGCACAAATTTGGAGGTTCAGTTGATTGTGGGTAAAACGGCAAGAACTAAGTTAATTCAGGTCTGTTTGTTAGGTTTATATTCATGTGCAGCTGTCTAATAATGTATTCTTCACTCTATTTGATAAATAATAACTACACAATATCTCAATCACACTATTGTACATCACCGCAACTCTCACATACACCACTGAGCCACCGAAATACGCCAACGCCAACACCACAAATTTCACCTTCACTTGGGAGGTGCAGGCGTGTTTATTCAAAATTTAATTTAAATTTTACCAGTCGTTTAAAAGAGTAACTGTCTGGCAGCACTGTTAATGTAACAGCATTAACATTGCGTCTGGTGATATAACAGTGCTTACGCAACTGTTAAGCTAACAGTCTGGTAGCATAACAGCGCTTATGCTACCGTAAAGCATTGTATAAGGCGGCCATGTTATTAACATGCTCATGTTAAACCCGATATACGCGCTGTTTCGATAAACGCTACTCTGGCTAAGTTTATCGTTGTGTTTGGCGGTAGTTCAAAATTGATTGCGATTCGTGACACAAGCACACACGTCTGTACCTCTCGCTGTGGAGTTCACAGCCTCAGTTCAGCATAAACAAATCTTTCGCTTTATATATATGGCTTCACAGCCCCCCCGCCGCAGCCCAACCTGGGCACTACTAATCCGAATGCCGACGCGGAGCTGAATGAAACTGCCGATAATATAACATCGGCCATTTCCACAATGGTCAGCGATTTGAATGCAGGTAAATCGCTGGGAATTTCGCAAATAATAACCCTACTCCCTACCCACCAAAAACTGAAATATATCGCTCTCCCGCTCGTTCTCTATTCCCTAACTCTCTTGCTCTCTTTCTTTGTGAAATCTCTGCTGAAACGCTGCTGAACAAGTTGCTTTTAACAATAAAACATTATAAAACAAGTAATTGTTTTGACAAAGTGTGAAAATATAGCATATATTGGGTTTATTTGTCAAAGCAATTAAATTATTGGAACTGCACTTTTGCTGACTGCACTCAGAGGCTGTTAGAGCTGATTAGTTATAGTTTTTGGCACCCAAAAGTAGTTGAACACCGCTTCTAGAGCCACTGCAAGTTTGCACCACACTGCCACCTGCCAAAACAATGATCAAGTGCTGTAAATTAATCGAAGTTATCGAAATACCATATCGATTTACAGCACTTCTCTGATCATACCCTTAGTTAGTATGTTCTTTCTAAGCTTAACTCTATGTTCTGTGTGTGTTTGTGTGTGTATTGAGTGCTTTGCTTTTCTTTTGGCATCTGTGTCTTGGCCTTGTTTTTACAGCACAAGGACCCATTGGCTCCTTGCCACAGCCTCGTTTCATTTTGCCACTGGGTAAGTGTACAAAACCAACTGCGACTAGGACTCGAAGAGTGTTGAAAAAACTCCCAAACTTCCCAAATTGCTGCATATTTTATGTTTTCTTTTTTTTTATTGATTTTAGATTATTTCCCAAATAGACGGCATAAGAAAAAATGCTGCAAATGTTGAAATTGTGTTAAAGTTTCGCCATTTTAAGTTTTGCTTATAATTTTACTCCTTTGTTTGTATGCACCAAAAACCAAAAAATAATAAAAAACCAAACCGATCCAATAAACCGTCCAATACAAACTGAAATACTCTCTCAAGAGTATCGCCACATCGAGGGTGGCGAGTCTTCCGCTTCCGGCTACGCTTCGGGCAGCGCTTCCGGTTCCGAATGCGATTGCCAAACTTTTGAGCAGACTTTTCGCGCTGGCGAGGATTACGATTGTGATGGCGCCCAGTTACCCTGTGATCCCCTCGCTGACGAGCGTTTCGACTACACTTTCGGTCAGAGCGATGAGCAAATGCAAATGAATCGCATTCTCGGCTATCGCCATCATCCCGAGCTCTTTATTGACGATGATCAGGCCGGATTTCCGGCACTGCACGAGATCGGTGAGACAATCGATGAACTGCAGTTGATAATGCACGCTTACATTATGAAATATAGTCTGAATATCTGATTTGTAGGTCACATCGTTCAAGGTAAACTACTAAATACCTATATAAAGATCATATATAGATCACATCTTTAGATCATCTCAAAACGTAGACTCGTCGCATACTTCTCTCCCTCAGCATCGATACATGATGTTTTAGCTAGCAATAAAACTCAAACTCGTCTCCATTTCTCTCACTCTTCTCTCTCTCTCACGCTCCCTCTCTCTCTTCTCTATCATGTGCTCTCATGAGATAAATGCATTCAATAGATCTTAAGGTATTCTGTAACTCTGCGAGTAGACACTCTTTTTTTATTAAAATTTGAACTCATGTTGGCTGCTCGTTTTGTAAATCAAGGATTATAGTATTTCTGAGCTATAAGTATATATATTTCCATACTGATCCACTGTGCACCTTGATCAATTTCAGATTTCGACGAATCTCAATCATATAATCCCGAATGGAATGAAAAGGTAAAGGATTTCGCAAAGAAATCCTTATTAATTGATGTTTAACTATATAACTAGTATTTTATTATTGTTGTTGTTGTATTCTCTGATTTTTCTTTTGATTTTCTTATACACATGCACGCGACTTATCTATAGCTTGTGTAGTAACTTTTTTGGTGGAATAGTTGAACCTTAAACAAAATATTTTATTATTTTTCACTTGCATGCCACTGCGTAGTGTTATTTTTGGGTATTCTAGCTATGGATATATCTTGATCCTGTATCTCTTGATCTCTTGTCTATATATTATACTAATTATTGTTTACTTTGCAGGCAAATGCGAATAGTCAGTGGCAGGAGCAGTTTGCACAATGGAGTCTTAATTCACAAAAGAACTAAACAACCTGGTGTGGCACTACGTTTATAGGGTATACATAAATATATATACAGGGCGTGATCGTGGCACGACTCGCTTAGCTTTTTATTAAACTTAATTCTTATGTTGATCTAGAGCAATTTATTTATTGACTACACTATCTCTTATAAAACATTATAATTTATTTCACTGTCGGCGATTAAAACTTTATATACGTACATTTATTTATACGACAGAATCGTCGCAAATCTCGGAGAATCTTCATCTCCTTCTCTCGTTTGAAGTATGAATCTTAATTTAAGCTCCATCGTTTTTCTAAAACAAAAATTGAAGCGCTTTATTGCACGTGAAAGTTGTGCAACTATTTATTACATATTTAACAAAGAAAATCGGAAAATCAAACATATAATACAAATATAAATACTATATACTAGTATAACATACATATATAAATATAGACATTTATGTACTTAAAACTAGCAACTTGTTGAAATACCTAAAAATCAAATTCTAAATGCTGATTACTGTCATTTCATCACAGGCAGCAGGCAGCTGAACAATAAATGATATAAATCAGTAAACGATACACTTTGATATACGATAAAAACATTTAAATTTAAACTAAACATACGAGTATGCAATCTTTAGCCAGATACTACTAAATACATAGATTACTTTCCAAAGTTTACACAATATTTTTGGTATATTGAATTTTATTTTAACGAAAACAAACTGAGTTTCATTTTAGCATATACATCAAGTTTTTTAGACAAGAAATCCCATGTTAAAACTAAACTTGATAGTATTTATATAATTATTATTATTATCAATTTATAATATGCATTCGCAAAGAAATGTTATACAATATAATCGTAATGCAAAAAGCACAGAAAGATGCGAATGGAAAACAGACATTTATAGAAATTATACATAATTAACCACTGAATAATGGAGAATATTACAAAAAAAAAACATGAAAAGTAAATAAAAATACATTTTAAACAACTCTAATTAATTTGTTACATTTAAACAAACGGGTAAGCGCGCGTAAGGTGTGCGATATATCGGTGTCTCCTAATTGCGTTAACAGCATTGCGCTAACAGTGCACTGCTTGCTCTGAGTTAAGTTGGCTGCGAACGCTAAGTTGAGCACAGTGCTATGTTATCGACTATCGTTTATGCTTGCAGCCAGCACCGCGCGAAACTTTCAAGTCATTCGTGTTTCAACATTCAACCTGTATAGACGTCTTCGGTTTCGTTACTCTCCGCGTGTGATCAATTGTTAAACTGGGCTTACACTCACACAGACAGCAGTAAGAGAGCGCGCGCGCATACATCTAAGGCGCGTAAAACCAGCTTAGAGTGAGCTGACAAGTGTGTGTCTTGCAAACAGCATCCGTGCTGCTTCGTGTAACAAAAAGAGTCAAAGCTATAACCGTTTTTGGTGTTGTCTGCTCTCACGGCGCTTCAACGTAGAGCGCAACGTCAAATAGCTCAGCTGCAAAAGTTAAATAAGCTCATCGCCAAGACGCTGCTGCAGTTGTTGTGTGTCTCTCTTTAACAATATCAGAGCAGCAGTAGCTTCTGTATAGGGTGTGGTGCTAAATATTAAATTTTTTCTATAAATCGTACAAGAAAAGAATTTTTTAAGAATGTGGCGATTAACTGACAACCTGCTGCCCGCACTTGTGGTGCTCTTCATCGCGCTAGCCACGCACACAGACGCGCAGAGAACTCCAACGATTTCCTACATTACACAGGAGCAGATTAAGGACATTGGCGGCACTGTCGAATTCGATTGTTCCGTGCAGTATGCCAAGGAGTACAATGTGCTCTTCCTCAAGACTGACTCGGATCCCGTGTTCTTATCGACAGGTTCCACGCTTGTGATCAAAGACTCGCGCTTTTCACTGCGTTACGATCCCAATTCTTCCACATATAAACTGCAGATTAAGGACATACAGGAGACCGATGCGGGCGTCTACACCTGTCAGGTGGTCATCTCCACGGTGCACAAGGTTAGCGCCAATGTAAAACTATCAGTGCGCCGTCCGCCCGTCATCTCCGATAACTCCACGCAGTCGATTGTGGCCAGCGAGGGAAGCGAGGTGGAAATGCAGTGCTATGCCAGCGGTTACCCAACACCGACCATCACATGGCGTCGCGAGAACAACGCCATTCTGCCAACTGGTGAGTTAATACTTGACCCCATCTCCCAAATACGCATATATGTAGCAATAACCAGCGTTTGACCCAAGTACAGTGTGTCGAAGAATTGTTCGCACACACAGTCAAGTTACATTCATTGCTTTGCCATGGGGAGTACTAATTTAACAAGTGTATTGTTTTCTCTTTGTTAAAATAATTACTTGACGTGCTGTAATTCTATTAACATGCTATCGAGCCCTTGTGGACGGTCTTCTGGGCGCGTTTCAAGCTCTCTCTGCTTCTCTCTCTTGGCGCTCTCTCTCTCTCTCTCTCTCTCTGCAGAACGTTAAGAGTTTGAGTGACCGTGACTCACTGAGGCGTCACCTTTGCGCTACGTTTGTTTATTTGCCAGTTTCGTTTCTTTCGTTTTGCCTTGCATGTTTTGCATATTTCTACTTTTCCCACCTGTTTTCAGTTTGCCCCTTTTTGAGTTATTTTCTTTCATAGTTTTTTTGTGCTACTAGCAAAAGCTTCTTATATTTACATTTGGAGCTTTGGGCGTTAAGCTTGGATCTCTCTCACCCACACATGCACACAGACAGTTCACACTGTTAGCAGAGCGTCGCTGTTGATATCGGTGTCTCTTTCGCTCCCACTCCCTCTGTCCTCACGCTCTTTTCTTGTGCTCATTTTGAGCGTTGCACTTTTGTGCGTTTTTACTTTCTTTAGAAAAACCCATCAACTTGTTGTTTTATTGCTTTGTGTGTTTGTTTGCGCACCGATAATAAAATAACACAAATTTGTAGCTCAGGTACAGACAGTGCGTAGCAGCCGAAGGTCAAGTCGAATCCCTTACAGGTGTTTACGGCATCTTTCCCATACCTGTTAGCTGTTCTAAGCAGCAACTTGCACCTTGCATCTTGTCAGAGAGTCATAAACGCGGCCTTAAGCAGAACGTAATTGATTTTAAAGTACCGTTTGAAGTCTTAACAAGCTTGCAACGCCATTTTGCAACAGCAAATTGTACTGTTAATTAGCGTCTCATAAATCCGGTCGAACCGAGCAGCGATTATCTGGAAGAAGATTGATTGTGCATCTTCCAGCTATTCGCTGCTCTGTGCAATGTATGGTAAAACTGTTTTTAAATTTATATTATAATTGTTTTTGAAATAAATTCTAAGAATGTGTAGCTAATGAGATCAAAAGGCTAAGCCTTGGGGAAGATTAAATAATACAGTATACTAATATAGTATATACTTATTTAGACGTGTGTTAATGCAAAACACTTTATCTGCTTCCGCTGAGAGTAGAATTTAGTTACTTCAGATCATTTTGATCTAGAAATCAGCTTTTCTTAAATTCCCACAAACTTTAAACTTGATTAATTTAAAATCTGTCAAATCTTCTCCCAGCTGGAACTCCCAAATCAAATGACTTTATTGAACCTAAACTTGCATTGAGTCTATTAAGAGACAAGAATCAGGCTTTATAGCTGGTGACTAATTTATTGATTCATAGGATTACTTTATAGGCAGTAGGCAGGAAAGCCAAGAATGTATGTAGGGCACACCCAGCAGATTGAATGACTGTATACCATTTTAGGGTTTTGATCAACTTGTGCAATCTTTAATTGCTTTGGCCTTGATTTTACTCAACCTATGCGCTTGGTTGTGTGTGTGTGGTGTGTGTTGGTGGCAAGATTGCTCCCTTTGGTGGGCTCGGCACTTGAAATTGAAAGCTACTTAAGCTGAAAATGGCAGTGAAACAGTAAGGGGATTGGGCATGAGCATGGGTATGGTTAGAAAACTTGGACACGCTTCAGGGAATTACTTGAATGTGGGAACTGGCTTAACTTTGGCTCGCACAATAAATCAAAGGCTAAAATCGCCAGAGTCCAATGTTTGCTTACCTTGCATCCCAGTCAAAAGGAGGGGGATAAAGGGGAGGAGGAGGCAAAGGAGCTGCATCCCTTTGCGCGGAGTTTCACACTTTTTTTACCGCTCTAATTTAAAGCGCTTTGGCAAACACAAAAAACAGCGTCAAGCTTTGAAATGCGCCAACGAGGCGAGCTCAAGGAGAGTTAGAGAAATGGTTGGGAGCTGGGAGAGAGTAAGAGAATTGTTTGGAGAACGGGAGTCATGCACTAGAGATGCTTTTATGCACACAGAATTTTCACATTTCGAGGCATTCGACAACTTCAGCACGCGCAATTGCTTCCGCAACTTGAAAATGTTCCACGTAGCGTTTGATGGTCTTTGCTTTGGACCTGGAAACGGGCACCGTGAACTGGGAATCAGGGAAAGGAACCCAGCAAACAAAGGGAGTGAGCAGAGAGAGAAAGAGGCGGAGGGCAGAGAAAGGAAGAGGTGTGCGGCTCGCAGCGAATGCAAACAAACCATGTAAAAGGGGCAAAATGGGCGTTACTGTGTATCAGACACGGTTACGGCTTGGGTGGGTACAGTGCTACAAACACAAAAAATGCAGAGTAAACAATGCTTGCAATGAGAGAAAAAACAAGTAAGCAGGGTCTATAGAGCGTGCACGACTGGTAGTTACCCTAGAAGCCCATTTAAGCTACTTTCTATGCACAACTTTCTTTGTTTCATGCATAACTCTTGATTTCAACACATGTTTAGGTAAAAATTTTAATAGCACTTGGAGACTTCACAAATTATTGTGCAAGCCAAGTTTTAAAGCTTTAGCTTTCAATTCGCTTGGGTTATACCCTCTTGAAAACAGTCCCTCCTTTCAATTTGTTTGGTGTATAACTTGGAGATTTATTAAGTGATTGTAATGAAATTCTAACAGCATGAAAAGAGTATACTTCTCCTCTAATACAGTAAGACTCAAAGCTATAGCTTTTAAAGTATAGGAGATATGTCTGATTTTCAGATATTAAACGGGAGTTCTAAAGGCAAACAACCTACAAACTTTTGCACAACCTCATTAAACCCCTTTTCAACGACTGCAGGGTAGAAACAACAACATGCGGCCATGTCGAATGTGCTAAGTCCCTTTTTATCCTGCCGGGCACAATGAAAAGGGAACATAATTTTTATTTTGATAGCCCAACAAAATACAATACAAAATACTATATACAAAATACAAAATATATATAAATTACAAGCCAAAAAGGTGAAATCTCCCCCCTCCCCTACGCTACTCCTGTTCTATTGTTATTCTTCTCCTTCCCTTGCCATTTCCCTTTCCCTCGCCCTTGTTGTGTTGTAAAATGCAAACAAACAAGGAATATGGAATAAAAGCCGCATCCTGCGTGCCAAGCTCTTCTAAGCAACCCCGTAGAACCGAAACCCTGCTCCTCTGTCCTTAGTCCTCCCCGTCACCTGGTTCCCTAGCTGAGCTGGAGGGTAACCTACGGGATTGGGCT
Organism: Drosophila dunni; assembly: GCA_018152125.1. NCBI lineage: Eukaryota > Metazoa > Arthropoda > Insecta > Diptera > Drosophilidae > Drosophila > Drosophila dunni. Next base: position 20,839,087 of record JAECXC010000339.1, on the reverse strand, counting down.
ACGCCTTCTGGGAGAAGAAACTCTAATCAGATGCTTCCGTTCTTGGGTTTTTTGGCAAACAACTGGGAAGGGGTGGATCATTAGACGCTAACGTGTGCGATCTTTGACTTTCCGGAGGCTGCGAGGGGTAGAGAGATCGATCCAACTTGGTCTGTAGTCAAAGTATTTACTAGAAACCGTAAAATACCTTCGATTTCATAACTCACAACCTGTGCGTCACTTGCACCTGGCATCGATTCACCTTTAGACTTGTTTGTTTGCGATTGGAAATTTGCTTAGCCAGGCTAAAACTGCATTGGCCAATGCCTTTTGTTGTAACTTATGGCAATAACAATGCGTTTTGCATAATAAAACTCACCTTGGCCCAACTTGGGGCGTCACGTGAGGCCGCTGTTGGAACTACTTACGAATTGCTTTTCTCTTTTTTTGGGCTTCCGTTCTTTTTTTCGAGCTGCGTTTGCTAAAAAGCAAAGAAAAAGAAAAAACCCATAAAAAATAACAAACAAACCTCAAAAAACAATTTGTAATTGAAATTCAGTAAGTTTGAAACGCCGACAGCTGTTGTCTGTTTAAACGAGGGCAGTTCGTAGAGTTTGGCTACTGATATTTAAATAATCTTGTTATGCTTCAATTGAGTTTGATTTTATCGCAGTTTCTCAATGTTTTTTCGAACCACCCTCCTCGCAATTAGTTAGGGTATTTCGCAATATGTTTTTATTGTGATCAACGGAAGCATCTGCGATCAGCGTGCCCATAAAAACCCTGTTTATCGCATGGATAAATATAAATTGGGCACTCGAAGTGTCTTTCTCCCTTGAGTCTGTCTGCTTCTTCTGCTGGAAGATATCCGGCAGTTTAGATTCTAATCGAGCGATAAGATCCAAGTGACTCGCTTGAATAAACAGCTAATGTTGTCGGCATCGCCAATTGACACTAATTGGTCTATTATGTGAGGGCCATTGATGGGTCTAAAGATCATAAATGAGTGCACTTCTTAAATGTAAATGATCCCATTGCTTTTGCACACCACCGAAGGAGGAGGGATGGGAGGCTAGGAGGGAAGTTTCTGTTGTTTTCTATGATCAAATTGGTTTAGTCTTTAATTCGCAATGAAAGCATACACCCACAAAGGAATCCTCGTTCTTTTACTGAGTCTATTAGACGCCATTTGGAAACCTCTAAACCTCTTTTATTATTCCAAACTCCCTTTCAAAAGTCTTCGGAATCCAATGGAAAAGTCTTGAGGGATCTAAAAGTCTAATTTAGATCGGAAAACTCTTCAGACTTCAGAAAACTCTTCCCAGATATAGCCCAACTCCTTCCCCAAGGAAAAGGTTACTGCTATTTGAACACTTTCATTTCTGCTTCCCTGGAAACACTGGACTTTCCCTGAGTTCTCGTACTCCCCCCCGTTGTTTATTTTGGAATCGTGGCTACTTAAGCGTGAAAACGTTTATGCAAATTACACAAATAGAACTCAAGTAGCATCTGGAGTACTCCAATTTCGTAATGAAACACAAATGCAATTTCTGTTTGAGTTCAGAGTTTCGGGTTCGAGTAGCCATAACTAGCTCAAGGGTGAAAATATATGCAAATTTACCATTTGCTGCAAATATTAATACGATTTTTTATGCAATTTATGGGATTTATGAAATTTAGGCTTAAAAATTTCGATGCGCAATTGATGCGACACTTGAACTGAACTTCAAACGCAAACGGGGCGTGGCTAAATTAGTTGAGTTGCCCAATTTATTTGCCACCCCCTTCGAGGCAGTCCAAATATTTGCAAGTAATTATAATTTGCACATATATACTCAAAGTGAGGTTGGAATGAGGCTGAATTTATGATTTATTATTGTATATGCAGGCATAATTCCAGTTTTCTACCTCAAAGGGAAATGAATAAAGGCGCAACAAAGTTGCAGTGCCTACAAACGGGTGTGTGCGTATCCTTAGACCCTGTACCAGAAATTTTACGAAGGTTAGGTTAGGTTATGGAAAAGTTGGGTTATCTTAGTGGTTTCCACAACTGTTGTCAAAACGTCAAGACAATTGCTTCAAAAGCTGCCAACTTATTCAAAGAACGTGTCGGTTGGGTCTCTTGCAGTCGCTGCAACTCGACTGTACCGCTTTCCTGCTAGTTCTCTCTTGTGTTTTATGCATTATGACGCTGTTCTAGTTGCAAACTCAAAGGGAACAACAATAAACCAACAACAACAACTACAACACAACGATGACGTACTGAAAAAACTTGTTTATAAATGTTGGTTGCTGGGGCAACGACCACATGACAAAGCAGCCAACAACTCTGAAAACTGAAACTCTTAGACTGCAAACCGTAGACAGAGACAGAGATACAAGAAGAAGACAGAGAGAGTAGAGCACAACTGACCACAGTTCTTGCCTTCTTGTTCTTCCTGCTCTTCTTTCTCTTTCAAACTCTTTCTTTTTGTAGTTTTTAGCTTTGCCTGCAATAATCGACTGAAAGTGCCTACTAACTTGTTAGTTAATTGCATGGCTTTTATTATAGCCCATCCCTCTTTTTAGATTCCTGCTCGTAGGGCACACAATTCGACATAACCGGCACTTAAAGTTAGTTTCACTTGGGATTTAGTACTGCCTTAAAAAAATATATTACTTGGTGCGGGAAACAGCTTAAAACTAATAAAGTCTTTATTAAATTTAATATCTCTTTTGTTAAATTAGTTACTACAACTAAATGTTTTTAATTTGGGAACACAACTTGCCTTTCTATGTGAAAAATCAGTTTGATATAAAAACAGTTTTTGACTTAAATTTGTTTTTATGTTTATAGCTTTAATTGTATTTCTGTAAATTAAACCCCTGATATGGGTACATAGAGCCCTCATCTCCAGACAAACGCCATTTTGTTGGCCATTCATTGGACTTAAACAGTTTCAATGACGCTTTTCGAAACCTTTTTTTGATCGCCCTCCCCGATTGAGGTAAACCCATGGATTATATGTGTGTAAGTACGCATATTTATGTAGGACTCTCATTGGTCTTGTGCAACTCGCTTATCACACCAAAATTCACGTATTTCCAGCTATTTGATTATTTATTTAGCACTTTCCACGTCGTGTCGTCATGAGAGACCGGCTTTTTAAGCCGTACCCAGATTTTGGGAACTCTGCTCTCACTGTGGTGCCATTTGCTGTTTGTTTTCAGGATTTGTATGGTATTGGTTTAGGCCTGAAACTTGTCAGATTTATTGCATGAGTTTTCCACCAGATTTTCACGAGTTTTTCATGGGTTTCCCTTTTTTCGGGGTGTTGTATAATTGTCTTTTCAATAATAGCGGGTTCTTCAGATTTTTGCCATTTTATGTGGGAACTAAATTCAATTATAAGAGAGACGACATTTTCCAAAAACTCAATTGACTTTGCCTTTTGTGAAAGCCTCGTTTGGGGGCGGTTCCAATCCAATAAATGGCATACCAGGCAGGCAGTCAGTCCGTCCACATACTTACAGGGCAGCTATAATATGCTCTACTCGAAGAAATCACTTTTCAAAAGTCAACAACAAAGTCTCTTGCTTCGTCGGACCGGAGTCAAGGGAAAGGGGGAAAAGGGGGGAAAGTGTCACTGAAGAGTTCGGTAGGAAAGCAGGCGGGTAGCTGGGGGGGAGTGGGATGAAATCTTGCCTATACATGAAGGGTGTTTTAATAGACCCAGTGGGCGAGGGTTTTATAAGTTCGTTAGAGGCAGACGAAGACCTTAACCATGAGAGATCTCCGAGTTGGTAAGAGCTAAGACCACAGAATTTGGTATTTAAACAGCTTAGAGTTGTAGCAAACTTGAAGAACACCCTGTGTTGGCACAGCGTATATTGAAGTCGGTTGTACCTCACTGCACTTGGCTTTCTTGTTGTGGGTTGCGGTGGTTGAAGGTTGCGGTTGAGGCTGATGCGTTAGCCACCAAAGTGGGTGCATTCACATGTCTCAAGAGCTTGTTATATGCTCGATATGTGTGTGCAGCGACAACAGCAGCAACTAGAGGCAGTAGAGGAAGAGAGGAAGAGGAACAAGAACTCATAATGTTGATGTTGCTTGATGAGTTTCGGGTGACAAAACAGGAAGAAGCGACAAATTTTGCAGAGGTTTGCAATTTTTACAAAAACAACAACAGAAGACACAAGTGCAAAGAACTGTAGATGGACCAAATGTAGGAGAAGTAGAAGATGGAATAGAATAACTGGAAAACAGACGGAATTCAGGGTATCCATCATACAGGTGTAATGATTTTTTGCTGACATCTCGGAAGATACAACTGTCAGATGGCGGACTTTGCTCTCAGAAAGAGAAAAGATCAAGAAGCTGCAGAGCTGCAAAGTCAAAGAAAAAATTTACTGTGTATAGAAATGACAGAAATCCATTACAATCTCAAGTAACTCGACTTCCAGAAGAGCTAAGCAGCTAAAATTTGTTTACAATACAGTTAAGTTTAAAAGTTATAATATTATATAAAAAATAACTATTTTTTATCACTCATTTTCTACAAAACCCTTAGAAAAAGTCAGTCATACGTTTAGGAAAGCAGCTTAGAATTGAGTTTTGTAAAAAGTGAAAATTGCAGTTGAGACAAACAAATTGTGCGCACTTTTTAATTGGATTTTTGCAAGCACAAGAAAGGGAAAGGCATACAGAGGGAAAGAGGGAAAGAGAGAGAGAGAGAGAGAGAGAGAGAGAGAGAGAACTGTGCCTGAAGCTTGAGTGAAAACTCGGGGAAACATAATGGAAAAGGTAATGGAAATGGAAATGGAATTGGGAATGGGATTGAGCCGCGGTCTCTGTCTCCTTCTGGGTCTGTTTTTGGTTCTGTTTCTGACTCTGTTTCTGGTTGTGGTTCTTGGTTTGGTTGCCGGTCTGCTACTGGTTCTGGGTCTGGTTTGTGGTTCTGGAAGTGTGCAACGGGCGCAAATAATATGAAACGTCATTAAACGCGCACCCGTTTCCACACAGATAATAATAATGATGATTACGATGATGACGTTGTGTTGGTTATGATGAGTCACATGTCGTGGCGCATTAACATTCATAATTTCCACATGACAACGCTTAAAGTCAGACCATACACTCGGAAAACCTATTGTTTATCATTAGGATAAACATTACTTTACATTTAAACAAAATTTTTAGGGAGTTTGGTAAATAGAAGAAAAGATTTTGGAGCTTTAAAAGTTAATTCTAGAGCTCAACTTAAAATTGTATTTAAAATATTTTTTAAAGCCCTTTTCTCAGTGTAGCTTTCCCGAGCAGACCTACGAACCGAAAACAAACCGAATCGTTGACATTTGAAGAGACATTTGCGCGGTAAAGGCCAAAAAAGAGGAAAATTGCAGGAAATTGAAAGGGAAAAACAAATATGGCCGCAGGCAGCAAAGAAAAGGAAGCGATATTGCAATAGACACAGCAAAGGACAAAAAAGTAGAAGCAGAGGAGTAGGCACAGGACTAAACTAGAGGCGGACGAACTGCAGACACTGTACCGCTAATATTTAGCTATACCTCTAACCATTTCCAATACTTTATTTCGACACACGAGGGCAGTTTCCCCTCCCCCCTCCCCCTACCTTTCCACATAGGGCTCTGATTGGTGCATGGAGGATTTTTCAAATATTTTTTGCATGCCATTTAATTTCCATGTTTGCTGAGACTTTTAACGGTGGTTGTTTGCGCCGTAGACGCCGTGGACGTTGCCAAAATGGCGGCCTCTAAGTGCTGCGTTAGTTTCCCAAATAACATAGGTAACAAGGGAGCGCGAGGAGCAGGAGCAGGGGGAAGAGCAACCCTTCAGTTTCCCAGCAACTTGTCACAAATTTTCCAAGCTAGCGCGCAGCACGAAAATTAAAGAAAAACAAACGTTGGCGATAAACAACAGTTAAATAATAAGCAAAACTAGTGGGAAAGTGAGGTAGCTGGAGTGGCATAGACTTGAAAAGACCCTGCGGGAAGCAGAAAAGCTAACCAAGTTGGACTGCTGTTTGGATACAAGCAGACAGTTTAAAGGGCTTATGTACAGGGCGTTTATAACCAAATAGGACTTTTCAATCCTGCAGCTTGAAGCGAGGAATACTCCGACGTAAGTCCGTAAATTTTTAACAGGATAGTACAACTACGCGGTCTTTTACAGTCGTTTCGCTTCACTGTAACCCTCCTACTCATTTTTTTATGGAATTTTTTTGTGTTATTTTGTTGACGGATCGCTGAAAGTCATTCAAGCGTCTGAAGAAACGCGCAACACCCACAACTTGCCACATGCCGACGTCGCTGTCGCTGTCGTCGCCAGGTGAACCCAGTGAACCTGCCACCAAACGTTGACTGCTTTTAATTCTTCCCCCTCTGCACCTTTTTCCCATCTCCCCTTCACTTTGAATGCATTTCCTCTGAGTCGGCATTTTGAGCTGGCAGCGAGGGTGTCTAACAAGGCCTCTTTGTGCATCCCTCGCATCCTTTACAGAAACTACCTGGAACATTTCAGCGTTACCTTTGCCTTTGCCTGTACCTGTGCCTCTGTGTGATATGATAAGACAGCATCAAAAGGTTCCTACTTCTTCTTGTTCTTCTTCTTCGTTTGTCCCTACATTTCGTCATCATCATCATCGTTGTCTTCTCACCTTGCCCTTGCACCTTGCACAATTTTCCATTTTCCATTTTCTTTTGCTTGAGTTTTCATGCCTTCAACTGACAATTTATCTACGCAGTCCCGAAGAGGGAACGTTCTTTGTTAGCCTGGCTTTCATTACCATCATATACCTGTCTTCTTCATCTCTCGCTCTCCCCTCTCTTTCCTCTCTCTTTCTCCTACTCTCGTCTGTCTGTGTTTTTCTTTCATTAGTTGGAAACGCAGCTCAGATTTTTCCGGCACGTCATTCTGCCGTTGCAAAGTGTTTTTAATTCTCTCATTAGTAACTGAAATTACAACGCAGCATTTAGCAGCTAGTAGCCAGTGTTGCCGGCAGTTTTTGGCCAAAAATAGCTAGATTGTCAGAGAAAATGGGCTATAAAGGGCTTAGAACTGCAAAATTTCCAATCCAAATCCCTTTAATATAGCCTTAAAAACGCTATATTGGCAGCACTGCTTGCAGCATAAAGTGCAGCAAAGAGCTGCAAGTCAGTGCTGCGTTTCCTGCTGCCTCTCGCTCTCTTCCTCTCGTGTTTTCTCGCTCTTTTGTCTTGCTGTCTCTGTCGGACGGATGCGGGCATTCAGAGTTTTCTCATTTCTGATTAATTAGACGGTGTCAGTGTTTTGTTCGTGTCTGTCTGCTCTCAATTTGTCATATAACGTGTTATTATCCAAGTCAAAGAGTCGGCAAATCTCGTACCAAATTACAGGGTCCTTGACTTTGTTTACACTCAGCTCGCGTTACATGAAACGTGCGTCGCTTTTAGGTCCCTTAAATTTCCTGACTTGAAATACTATAAGAATTTTCTTTCATTTGTAAGATTGCATTCTTTTGCCCTGCTAGGGTTGATCTTCAAATTTCAGACTAATAAATTTCTGAGCTGACTTTTAGATATAATTATAAACAGACCCAAGAAACTGAAGTCATTAGAATTCGAGTCTTTAAAGAGTTTTTCATTTAATAAGCAATTAAATATTACTGCACAGTAAGTAAATAATGGGGATTCGGGGGTAGAATCGGGTTCTAAAATAAGGGAATACTTGATTTATGAGCAAATGCTCTTTAAAGAAATATAAGTAAAATATTTTCTAGATTGTTTTGATAAATTGCCATTAAATCTTAGTCTTCTACAGTAGTCTACAATATCACTCAAGTAAGTTTAGTGAATACTGTGTAATTCTTTGTAGTTCTGTAGTGCGTGCCCACTTTCTGTTGTCACGCCCACTTTGAGACACAGTTAACGGCATTTGTTTGGCTCCGCTTTGACCTGCATATTATTTCATGCATCATTCATCCCACACTTGGCTTTGCAGTACAATTTGTCACTACGAATAATGGAACATTTCTATGGTTGTACCTAAAACTTGCTCATTCTCCAGCTCTTCCTCTGCCCCATCTCCATCCGCAACAAACATTTCTATGCTTTTACCTGTTTCGAGTCACGCTGGTGCACTTAACCCGCTTCTGATGACACGATCCCAGCTGAACAATAGCAGAAGCAAGTACTTGAAGCTACAGCTGAGTGTGCTCGCCTTTGCAGACCCAGTAGTTGGAGTAATCAGCCTAAGCGAGCAGTTGGTAATCTTTTTATAGTATTTTTAGATTCTAGGCTCACATACTAAAGCGATCTTTCAGTTTCTGGTCTGTTTTGTTGCCTTGCAGCTCCCTCTATTACATAGCTTATCACAAATTTAAATACTCCCACTACTGCTGCGTACTGAGCCCAAACAATATTTGTCGCTTGCACGCACATGCAAGCAGCAGGCAGTGAACTCTGGCTGAAATGATTCACATTTCTAGCCAATTAAACATAGAGTGTGCATGTGTGTGTGTGTGTGTGTGTGTGTGTGTGTGTGTGTGTGTGTGTGTGTGTGTGTGCATGTGTGTGTGCTCATATACCCAAATGTGTCTCTTCTGGTTATTGAAATGAATTTGTTGCGTTGCCCGCATCGCAATCATCATCAAAAGTCTTTTCAATTGACAGCCCACAAAATTTGTCGAGCAATGCAATTTGAGTGTTTTGTCAAGCAACAAATGTATTTGAATTTTAATCCATTGCCCTGGCCACGCCCCTCCCTACCATTCTGCCGCCCCCTTCGGCTGCAGCTTCTGCTGCTTCGAGTTTGAAAGTTTTGCTGTCAATTTGGAAAATTTAATCAAATGCATTACTTCGATTCCCAGTTGCAATTAATTTGAAATGTTTCAACTGAATGAACATATTTCCTTTAACCCCTTGGCAGACACTCCCCCCTCTCTCTTCCCTGCTCACCCGCATATTCCATGCATATTTCCGAGCATTCTGCCGTGTAGTGCGTTTGGTAGTTTGTGCCAATTGTTTAAGCCTGAATTGTTTTTGCCAAATGTTTGCACAGGCAGCCCAGAGGGGGAAAACAGAGAGAGAGTATGCGTGAAGGAGCGAGAAAGAGATGGAAGATTGGTACATGTGCCTTAACTTCCGGTTATGAACTCTGAACTGCGCTTAAGCACCTTTTGCATTCATAGTCAGTTTTTCATTCGTATTCGCATTCGCATTCATGTTTACGCTTCAGTTAATACTACTACACCCCCTACTCCAGCCCTGCCTATGCTCTGTAGCCCTGGGAATGGGCAATACGCTTTCAAAATTAGTTGCACAAAATGTAAACTGCAACAAGCCGCTGAACTGATGTTCTAACTCAATGATATGGCTATTTTCGTAGGGTGTCATTTAAAGACCCTGTACATTTATAAGTTTAAAGAGTATGCAGTGTGAGTCCCAACATAATCCCACAGAGGGATCTTTGTACCACTTTAAGCGTTCTCCTAGCCAGCGCAGCAAAGTGTGCATACCCCATAATTGTCAGGGTATCAAAACGCTTTAGTCTTCAGTCTAAATGGTTTGCTTGTTACGAGGTCATTAACGTTGCCATTGTTCAAGCCACACTCTTTTTCTATACACACACTCTATAGACCATTAAAAGGTCACTCGGGAAAATGGGAAAACTAATGAAAAGCGGAGGCAGCAGCAGCAGCTGTCGCTCATTAAAATCAGATTTGACTGCACAAACACAAAAGGATCAGATTTAAAAGAACATCTAAACAATTGATAGCCAACACTTTATTAATAAACTGTTTTTCGCTCTGCTTCTTTCTACTTGCAGATAGCGCCACCTATGTGGGTAATACGCTGCGCATCAAGTCGGTGAAGAAGGAGGATCGTGGCACCTACTACTGTGTGGCCGACAATGGTGTGAGCAAAGGCGATCGTCGCAATATCAACGTTGAGGTGGAATTCGCTCCAGTGATCACTGTGCCACGCCCACGTCTGGGTCAAGCCCTGCAGTACGACATGGATCTGGAGTGCCACATCGAGGCCTATCCACCGCCAGCCATTGTCTGGACCAAGGATGACATTCAGTTGGCCAACAACCAGCATTACATTGTCTCGCAGTTTGCCACCGCCGATGAGTACACCGATTCCACACTGCGTGTGATCACCATCGAGAAGCGTCAGTATGGTGACTATGTGTGCAAGGCCACTAATCGCTTTGGTGATGCCGAGGCTCGTGTGAATCTCTTCGAGACCATTGTGCCCGTCTGTCCGCCAGCCTGTGGACAGGCCTACTATGGCGGTGCCGTGCACATGGTCGCCTCCGTCTCCTCGCTGGCTCTGGTGGGCTTCTTGTGGGCCCTGCTCTTTGCCAGATAAGCCAATTAATCGAATTCTACGACAAAGCTATCCATATCTCAAGCACACCCATCAAATCAACTCTCGAATAACGAATATCGAACATCAGAGTTGATCTCGTAATTTCAACACTTTTTCCAACAATTACTTGATCAACTAAATATATATATATATATAGCGTATATAGAATCCCATACAACTGTAGACGTGTCGCAATATATGAACAATTTTCTTCACTCGACTAAAATCGTAAGCTTAAGTTCTTTTAAATATTGTTTTCCATATCCAAAAACGTCCAACCTTATATGTATATTAATTTTAAGTATGATTAAGTTCACTGAATGTCTAATTCCAATCCAGTCCAGTCAAATCCGCAATTAACTCTCTCGTTTCGAATCCCGTCCGTTATCTATGTTCTGTATATTTTTAAATAATTTTTTAAGACAATGACTATATACATACATCACAAAATGGCAAGACCTTTTCGCTTTACATCAATGAGAATATTTTATTGTTTATTAAATAAATCATAAAGTATTTTCGTAATTAAGTTGCAAGTCTTTAAGCCAAATCTGCCAAGTATATTCCATTTACACAAACACAATTCGACGCAAATTAAATTAAATGCAAGACTTTTGAATACAATTTTAAGGCCCAACGTTTTTTTGTGGGTTTCGATTCGATTTTGTAATAAAAAAGAAAAGAAAAAATACGATTAAAAATAAACAAAATATAAAAAAATTGTGGACATTTTAAATGGCAGCAGTTTAACTGCAGTCTCTACTTGGATTTACTGGAACTGCCATTTGCAGCGGCTATGCGATAGTAAAGATTAAACTCGGCTTCGTATTCGGCAAAGGAGGTGTTTTTGTATGTCCTCGTGGGTGGCACATACTTGGCCAGAGGATTGTCCAGTATGAACTGATAGATACGCTTGGCCTTGTCCACCCGCTGCTGGGTCTTAACGCCCAAGGCCTCAATGCTTTCCTGATACTGGGCAATTTCATCCTTTTGACGACGCGCCTTCATTTTCAAATCATGTGGATCGACTGGGGGAAAAGAGTAGAAAACACGGAAATTAAATGGATGGCAAAGAATTGGACGCGGAGTCTGAGTCTGAACTTACCAATTAATGGCTCCAAATTCAATTTGATCTCAGACGAATGTGCGGCAATTGCCGACGCCCACAAAATGCGTTTGCGTACTTCCTGCTGTACCCCGCGGGGTGTTAGCAGATGTCCCGGCACCAGTTGGATGGTGGAAGCCAGCTCCTGTGACTCCACGATGAGCGGATTGGCCGACAGCAAGTTTAAGCTAAATGGAATGGGTTAAAAGGCCTAGTAGGACTAGCACTAAGAGCAACTTACCAGACAGCTGGAACGCAGCTCAGTTTATCCAGTGGTGTTTCACCGAAAGTCTTTACCTCTTGGACGTGGCCGGGCAGCGTGGGAGGAGCAGCACCGGTAAATGGCATAAGAGCAGTGGTGTTCGCTGTGCATGCACCTGGGATTAGAGTATTATCGAAACTGTGACGAAGTGTGTTGTTCATAACGGTGGTATTGGGATCGATGTCCAGCTTGGTGCTGGACAGGACACTCTTGTTGCCCAGACAGAAACTTTCCATGCCCATCATCGACATATTACCCTTTAGCTTATTGCTAAGCATTTGTGATTTGCTAGTTTGATTCATATCGTCGAGCATGCTCTGTAGTAAATGCTTTGAATACAGAATTTTATCTTTGATCTGAGACAATTGAACGACATCTTGGTGTATGCGATTAATTGTGGTATTTCTTTCGCTATACAGCTGCTTTAACGATGCTATCGTCATCTCGTGATTCTCCAATTGTTTAGCACCTGCATCTACCTCCAATTGCAGCTTATCAATATGCTGCGAGAGAGAATCGTTGCGTGCCTTATAGAAGTTGTGCATGTTGTATTGGAGTAGATACTCAGATATAACCTCTTCGGTGATTTCTTCACCTTCGCCATTGTTCACCTTCTTCTGCAGTTCATCTACAAAGGTTTCATACTTTTGCACATACTCCTCCTCCAGCTTGGCCACGTTTTTCTTCGCACACATGTATTTTGCCACAATGCCCATTAAATCGGCTTTAGTTTTGAGCAGCTTCACCGTATAGTTGTCCAGTGGTGGCTTGGACAAAGATCCATTGACAGCATCAGCATTGCCTTTCTTAAACTCATTTGACTCCAGTAGTAGTTCGTCCATAATCTTCATAGTGGCATTGAAGATCAACACATTCGGTGTATTGGAAAATATCTCACGCATTTTTGCCCACAGTCGTGACTTTTCTTCTGCCATATTGTGACCACTGTTGTCTTCAGCATTGCAGATCTCGTAAAAGTTGTCCAGCTCCTTGAGAGCTTGTTTTACAGCCTGCATTGCCAGTTTCTCGCTAGAATTTTCGCTGGTCAGTTTCACTGGTGTTGCAGCCAAAATTCGGGCTTGGTTTTTCTTCTCTTCTTGGTAGGTTTTTTCCAGTGATTCCAGCTTTAGTTTGAGTATATTTACTCGAGAAGTTTGTAGATGGTATTTGTGCTTTGCAGCTATTAACTGTGTACCTAAACGACATAATAAACGACAATTTCAAATTTGCGCGCTCAACGGCCGACTAGCTGCTAGCAATATATTACTTGTATGACCAACACTGGGTTGGTTTGTTATCGATAGCAACAAGGCAGCGATATTTTTAATTTCCATTTGGCGGACTCGCGCCTGGTTGAAGACAAAGAAAACTGGCATTTCTTGTCTACTTACTTTTACTTTTGATGTAAGCGGCGTCTTCGTCAAACTGCTTCTTCGCATCTGCCAGACGTGCCAAAGCGTCCTCTTTCTTCTTATCGAGATCCTGCATTTTGAGATAAATCTGCATTTCCTTTGGTAGAAAGCTGCGCTCACAAATCGGCACCAACTTTCCATCGTACTTGGCTAGTTTTGCAATAAGCAGGTTCTCTCGTACCTCCTTCACATATTGGCGTGGTTGAACGCGAGCCTGCATTTGCATAAATAATTCGCAATGGCCGGACTTAAAGACCCTGCAATTTGCTGTTCTTAGTTTGTTTATGTTTCTCAAGTTCCTGAGTACTTACGATCTGAGTGCATCCTCGCTGGGCAACGCATTGAACGGACAGCCCATGCTGACGGCCCAATTGCGAAAACTTTTTATTTTTTCTTCATACGGCATATTTTATTGAACAATTAAATTATATTAAGCACTGAGATGTATTTGTTGCTTCTGACTCCAATTGAAATATGGCCGCAAAACATGGTTGCCACATCGATATCGATATCAATTTCAAAACAAGCTATCGATTGGCTGTTTTTTAGTAGTTTATTATGTACACACTGAAAACGTAATTTAAAATTTTTAAATGCTCAAGCGCCCAAGCCACACTGCGTTACAAAACTTTTTGCCAGCGCACACTCCGCATTCATGGTCCAACGATGAGCTGGACAATTCTTAAAGTATTCCATATAAGTGCAGCCAAGTACAATAGCCGAAAACGGGCTACATTTGGGTTGCTGTGGACTTAACTGCTGAATTGCCGTCAACCTGCGCTGTGACTGCGGTTCGCATTTGGTGAACGCGGCTACCATTGCTTCCACATAGGCAGAATCATTAGAAAACTTCATTGATAGATCATTTCGTATAACTTGCAAGTTGAGTTGCATTGAGTCTTGCTTATATTTGGAACTGGTTAAGATGCAATCAGCTAAACACTGCGAAACGGATTTAAATTAGTATAATACTCAATTCCGGAGAGGACTACAAACTTACAGTTGCTGCGTCCATGGACGGAGGTGCATTGTTCGCTGTTCCAATGTATTGCCTGGCACAATTCTCGGCAATTTGATCCCGGCCTCCATCTCGACAACACAGAGCTGGGTCCTTAAAGTTGATAGTGTTAAGTTAGAGTCCTTGAGATTTTAGTAAGATTACTTACCACTAGCTTCGGAGGCCTTTGGCAGTCTATGGTTTGTCCAGTTACCACGGAATTGAACGCAATTCCTAGCACAATAAATTTAATGATTATTTGACAGGCCGACATTTTTCCGAGTTTTTAACGTAATTTTAAGCTCATTGGTTGGAGTAAACTGATAATAAAGTTTAAACAAGCTCTCGCTTTTATATGTCCACAGGTGAGATGATGTTGTATAGAGTTTATCACTATAACTCTAGTGGTAGAGTACTTAGTGGAGTCAACCACGCATAACAAATAACTTTGGCCAGGTTTAATCCGACTGCATTTGGGCCAATGTCAAAACTAATATCATATATTTCCGAACGTTGACATTATGAAAAAGGTTAAAGCTTCGTTATCCACTTAGATTTCTATATGTTTTGATTTCTAATGGAATTTATCACTCGCTCAATTAAACAGCAATTGTTGAACTCAACAAGAGGAAATACAATTATACCGGCCAATAGCTTTGACATTTTTCAAGGTATGAAAAAGTTTAATTGCGATAGTTTAAGCCAGCACACGCTAATGATTACACGTTGATCTGCTAATAATGCAATTCAAATAGTAGCGGTCGCTAGGAAGCTGTTTGCGTATGCAGCTGGTCACACTAATGAGTTAAGCAGGTAGCATGCGATGGTCACACTGACAAGCATTTCAGCAGCAACTCTGGTGATTCAGGGGAAAAGGAACAATTCCCCAGGGAAATTATTTATCGAAACGAGAGAAGCGGGAGAGATACGTTTATTAAGTGTGTTATTTGTTATGGATGCAAATACAAAAATGTAAGCAAAATAACAATTAAATTAAAATAATATGTGCACTTAATTTAATTTAATTACACAGCTTAATAGTGGGCGATGTGCGTGGCCGGTTCAAGCAGCTGTTCAGCCGAGTGGAGCAGGTAAACAAAAAAGCTGGCCCATTTGAGATTCTGTGCTGTGTCGGTGACTTTTTTGGCGCGGACAAACAAAACGAGGAATTAATTGCATACAAAAATGGATTCAAACACAGTAAGTACTAAATAAATGAACAGAAAAGAAAGGTAGTACTGATTATAGTAATTTATAGTAACGGTGCCCACCTATATACTGGGCCCCAATAAGCCAGAGGACTGCAAAAACTATGAGGCTCTCGAGGACAGCGAAGTCTGCACGAATCTGACTTATTTGGGCAAACGTGGAGTATACACGCTAAGCAGCGGTGTCAAAATAGCCTATTTAAGCGGCGTGCAGGCAGCAGGTAACGTGGCCGCTTCACATGAGTTCAACAAGGCGGACATTCAGGCGGTGCGCAATTCTTGCCTCGTGGCCAAGAACTGTGGTACGGACTACAGAGGCATTGACGTGCTGCTCACGTCCCAGTGGCCCTATGGTTTGAAGGAGGAACAGAATGTAAGTTCCGCGACCTTAAAAGACTTTAGTGTACCCTGTGTTGACTCTTCTGTATGCTCTTCCAGGACAAGGCTTCCAAACTGCTGTCGTTTTTGGCCCGCGAGATCAAGCCACGCTATCATTTTTGTGCGCTCAATGGCAGCTACTTTGAGTGCCAACCATTCCGTATGCCCAAGGATGAGACCACACAGTTTGAGCTCTGCACACGCTTTATTTCCATGGCGGAGGTGGGCAATGCCCAAAAGGCCAAATACATTTATGCGCTCAGTTTTAAACCAGTGGACAAGGCTCGTCTGCTTGATCTGGTGCAGAAAACGACGGATGAGATTCCCTGTCCTTATATTGGCTTGGATATGAGTGCTGTGATTAAACCAAACGAAACGGTAAGTAATACATCAATGAATTAGCTAGAAAAAGGCTCAGGCGCAGTAGGCAGTAGGCTCAGTAGGCAATCGAAACTGTCAGCAACTCAAACAGAATATCAATCCCAATTTAATTTGCTCTTTGATTTCAGTCGGAAAATCAACAATACTTTTTTGATATGAACTCCGGCGGAAGTCGCAAACGACGTGGTGATCATGTCAATCGCGATAAGCGTCCAAAAATAATGGAAGTCAGTTTTGGTAAGTTTAATTTCTAACACTTTAGACTGTTCACTAATGGGCTCAACAATCTCAGATGACTGCTGGTTCTGCTTGGGCTCGGAAAGGGCTACAACGGAGCTTGTGATTTCGGCGGGAGATCTATTTTATATGGCCATGGCCAAGGGACCCATTAATAGCCACCATGTCCTGCTAGTCTCTACCCGCCACTTGCCCTGCTCCGCTCAGCTGAATTCTGAGGAATGGGACGAGCTGGTCAAGTATAAGTCCGTTTTGCGTGAATTCTTCAGCACTCTGGGACAAGTTGTGTGCTTCACGGAGCGACATTACAAGACCCCGCATTTGGTCATTGATGTGCTGGCCTTTGAGAAGGGATATGCCTGGAAAATCAAGCACAGTTTTGAAGTGAGTCATACAATTATTACGGAATCTATTTGTTTAAACTAATATGGCGTTTGTTTGCAGGACAAAGCGGAGGAATTCAATTTAGAATTCGAAACTCTGCCGGCTTTGACCTCAACCAGTATGCTGCCTGCAATGGGTCCCTATTTTATGGCCGAGCTGCCAGATAATACCACTTTGATAACTCGCCAGATGAAGCACTTTCCGCTGCACTTTGCCAGGTGAACAGATTTTCCTAGACCACGTACTTGGCAAGAGCACAGTGGCTGTTTGGCTCAACTCAACTAAATCCCGATTTGTTTTTCAGGGATGTTTTCTGCTCCGAGAACTTGCTGAACTGCGATGAGAAGGTGAACTGGAAGGCATGTCTGCTGGATAAGGACGATGAAACCGCCTTTGTGCTGGGACTCCGCACAAGGTTCAAACCCTTTGATTTTACCCTCGATCCTGAATATAACACTAATTAATTTGTGATTTCGTTTGATATAATTCATTAACAACCAATGGGGACTCCGCACAAGGTATAAACCCTTTGATTTTACCCTTGATCCTGAATATAACACTGATTAACTTGTGATTTCGTTTGATATAATTCATTAACAACCAATTGATAGATGCACACAATCCAGTTAGAAATACTATACTATAATATTGCTTAAGTATATGTTTAGAATTGTTGATTTATTAAGTTTACGAGTCCCGCTGATAGATCTTGTTGAGAATCTGCAGGAAAGTCTGATGGGGCACACCACGAGATGTTTGTTGTATGTGAGTTTTTATCATGTTGTAGGATTCCTCCTCAAAGATGGCATAGGTCGAGGGCAGGCTCAGCTCCTTGTACAGCTCCTTCACGCGCTCAACCTTACCGGGATCTGTCAAGACAAGATTATTTGGATTAGACTATTTGACTAGCAAATTGGAATTGCATTTCCTACCGTCATGTCCATAGCATTCTATCATGATTTGCTTTTGCTCTGCGTTGGCCCGCTGCATTGCCACAACGGCGAGCCAGGAGCACTTGTTGTCCTGGATATCGGTGCCGATCTTGCCAGTTATCTCCGGATTGCCAAAGCAATCGAGAAAATCGTCCTGCACCTGGAAAAAGTGGCCCATCTCGAGCAGTATGGTCTTGGACTGTCTAAATGCCTCGGCATCTTTGTAGCTGTAAAAGGTAGTAATTAATTAGGTATTCCTCTAAGCTCTAGGAGATTGCTTACCCAGCTAAATGCATAGCCAGTGCAAAGGGCAAGTAGAAGGAGTAATAGGCAGTTTTATTGTCCACAATTGCTTTATAGTTTTCCATTGTAAAGTCCGAGACACTTTTGTTTGAGTTGAGCAAGTCAAGTGACTGGCCACAGGTGGTTATAAAGGCTATTTCGTGGAACAGCTCCAAGAGTGGCACATAGCAGTCCAGGTGACTAAAGTGTTGCTTCAATAGTGAGTACAAGGCATTCTCAATCATGACCGCATCATTGATGGCAGTGAGTCCAACGTTATCCACCTTGTGCCAGCACTTCTGACCTCGTCTCGTCGTGCTGTTGTCCATAACATCGTCCGTGATGATGAAGAAACTTTGGAGCTAAAGAACAGGATTTTAATACTATAATAAAGTCATAGAGGATCATGAATTTATAGCTACCATTTCGACACACCAACCCAAGTACTGGGCCAGTTTAATGTTCTCCGGCGTCAGATCCTGGGGTGCAACTAGATTTTTGTAGGTGAGCACCGTCAAGATCCCGCGATTCTTCTTGCCCCTGGGCACATTGTACTGCATAACCTGGGCAAGCCATTTGGCGCCATCACTGCAGTTGTAGGCCTTGGTAGCATTTGTTAGATCTCGCACTACGTCTGTAAAACAAAAGAAATAAGTAACATATGACAAATGACTAACAATGTACTGATAACACTTTTAAACTTGACCTTGGCTCACTGTCAAAACAATTACTTGACACACTGTTGGTATTTTGTGTGCTTTTCGTACACTTGCGATTATTATTTAATATTTAAATTTGTTGTTTTCCCAAAATAGTTAACCTTTTTCAACCAGTTTCCAGCCACTTCAGGCCATATAAAATATGTTAATTGTTTTCTTTGTCAGCAACATTACTTGACACACTGCTTCTATAGCCGAAAGTTTGTATTATGATGCTAATTGACGAGAACTCACCAGGAAATACTGACATAAAGTCGCGGCTTTCATCTTTTGACACCGTGACTCTGGCTGCTATGGGCACTGAATGATTTTGCAGGGTAGATAGCGTTCTGCAAAATAAAACATAACAAAAACAGTTGAATACATTGGAAACTCTGTTTTCGTTTCTCCTTCGGAGCTGCTGCAGGAACAGCTGTTTGTGGCCTACGTGACCACACACTTTCTCACTCCCTCGCTCCTTCTCTTTCTTTCGCTTTTCTCTCCCTTACTCTAATCGTCCCCGCCACACCCCTTGCGAGATTAACATAGGAATTCAAGTTGGTAAACACAAATCGTCGTTGGAATTCTAATTCTAATAAACTGGAATTACCTGGTCGTCTTTTTCAGTTTCTGTTCGTTAACAAGCTCCGTTGGTAATCCGCCGATTGTGTCTACGGATTTGACTTTATCACTCGTTGATATCATGCGTCGTAGTACTGTTGTGGAACCATTCAAAAGCCGCTGCTGTTGTGGTAAAAACTTTTGCGCTAACTTGAACATGTTTGTCGGATCAACAGTTATAACTGTTTTCTATTACGACTGCTCCAACTTTTTGTTAATACACTTTTTCTATTAATATCTCACGACGTATTCTCGTATTCTTGCTGTTCAGTTTAGCGTAATCATATACGCTTTCATTTCACATAGAATTTGGCCTAATAAATGTTTGTTTACATTGATTTCTTTTAAACAATTTTTAATATTGCGCTCTTGACACCAATGTTAACTTGTCGAAAGTCGAAAGAATTTTACCAACCAAGAGTAGTAAAACTATCGACGACGGTGTCGTAGTTTTAGTTTGTCACCGACAATCGATAGCAATTTGCAACTATCGATTCAACGTGATATTGAAATATCGATTATGTCATATCGTTTAGTATTTGCTGACTAATAAAATTCAATTTCTTTATGGAAAATGTAAAGCTTTTTAAATAAGCCACTGAACGATCACGTATTAGCCAGCATGCTTTCATTTAAGCCAAGCTACGATTTTTCGTGTAGTTGGCAACGCGGTCACTAAAACTGCCATCCCTACTGTGTATGTAAATTTCGCTCATCCCTAATACGCCGAAAACGACGTTTGATCAAGAAAGTTTTGTTTGTTTTTATGGTTTTTATGCACCAGACGAACGCCAACGCAGTGCATCATGATGGACGAGCAACTAATTGATGAAGTGGCTCAACATGGTGTTATATTCAATCGTCAAAAGTATTATTTAAATGGCAGCACCAGCGGTGGAAAGTATGAAACCAAGGACGAGGCTTGGCAACTAATTGCGCTCAAATTGCGCACGGACGGTAAGCTTTAATTAAACACCTGCAACATGTGGCAAAACGAGTAACACTCTTATTAAACTCTCAGTTGAAACTTGTAAAAAGCGTTGGAAATATTTACGCGAACGCTATGTGTCACAGCGCAAACAGGGCGATCCACCTGTCTACGAGCATCTGTCCCGTCCATATTTGGAGAAAATGAAATTCTTAGATCAGCACATACAGCCACGGAAGTCATACCGCAATGTGCCAAATTTTCTAACGTCTCCGCAGTCGGCCAACAGTTCAAACTACAGTGAATACAATGTGGACTCCAAGTCAAATAGTTCGCTCAAGAATATGTTACATTTTGGAGGCGCACCACAAAACCATCATTACCAGCAGCATCAGCACCAGCAACAATCTGCTGATCAACAACAACACACAATGAATGCATTAAGTTCAGCAGCTGCTTCAGCACTGGAAAATGTAAATGGTCAGGTGAAGATTGAAGCAGAGATATTTCGAGATTTTGCCGCTGCGGTGGCATCACAGCACATTTCCCAATCCCAAATGCAACAGCAACAGGCGGCTGCTGTGGCCGCAGTTATGGCAGATTCCTCGCAGGGCTACCAGGAGCCGTACCGCGACAACACTGTCGTGGGAAATGCTGCTCAGAACAGTGCTGGCAGCACTGGGGGACTCACCTCCACGTCTTCGTCTATGAAATCGCCGTTATCATCGCCACTGCCGGGCATTGGTGTGGGCGGCGTGCAGGAGGAGCAGCCAGCTTCTTCGGGGCAACAAACAGGCGCAGTACATTCCTCCTCCAGTGTAGCTGCAATGGCCAGCAGTATGCAAGTACAGGCTCACGGATATAATCACAAGAATAATAACAACAACAGCGATGATTTGCATTCTTCAACGTCCAGCAACTATCACAATAAGAAGCCCCGCGTGCAACTCAGCACGAATGGAGTTCAACATTCCAGCAGTAATGGCGGGGGTATGATGAATGCCAACGGCGGCAACAGTCACTTTGTGCATGACAGCGATGAGGATTCGGATGACAATAGCACTGATTTAATGACTCCGCAAACCATGCTGCAGCATGACAATCACTACAACAATAATGCGGCCAATATGCAGCGCAATTCGACAAATGGCAACGGCAGCAATCAACAACAGCAGCAACAGCAACCACTACAGCAGCAACAGCAGCAGCAGCAACAACATCAGAATATGTTCCCCACAAACACGGACTTCCTGTTCCAACTCTATCAACAATTGCCACAACAAGCTGGAACTTCGCACACAACAAACTTTGGCAAATTCCAAACGCCACCGAATCCTGCTCCCACTGTGCAGCGTTCCTCAGAGCATCTGCTGGGCGAACTGGTCACCACAGAGCTCCTCAAGATGAACAAAGATCGGCGAAAAAATGTGCAGAAACGCATATTGGAAATACTCTTCTTCGATGATTAGCTGTAGCAGTATTACTGGCATAACGCACTCTTTTGTATATATCACACACCGACACAGCCACACACACTTATTTATTAACAGTGCTACAGTTAATAGTTAATAGTTTTAAACAACATTCATTTAACTGATTTGTCTGCTTTTAATAGAGTTAGTAAAGTGTTGGTCAAAAACCCACCATGGCATTTGAAAAGTCTACAGACTCAACGGCTTTCCATCTGTGCTAGTCATGCAAAAATCTTGACCAATTCTTAGATTTTAATCAAGTTAAGTTATACAGCTACAGTAAGTGCAAAACTGTATTTAAAGGGATTCTTTTGTGGTATACTTGGTATACTTAGTACAAGTAATAAGGAACAAGAAAGTAATTTATTTTTAATGTTTATTAAAACTTGTGTATTGAAATACATAATCGATTATAATCGGAACTAGTCTAGTTTATTAATTGTGTAAATTTAAATTTAGTTAACGTTGTATAGCCGTTGTATGTTTTTACAAAGAAAGTGATTTAAAAAGTGTCTGGAAGCTGGCGGTGTCCCTGAGATGCTTCGGCACAAAGCTCACATCCACGACGTTTTTCTTCGGATGCGGTTTGTCATCTGGGTCTAAAATAAGTGTAATCATTTGTAAGTATTAGAAAGGGTTCATTTTTTTATAAAATATAGTCGTTATTACCATATTTATGATCGTGATTCTCCTCGCAGGTTCGTGGACAGAAAAGGACCTTCAGCTGGATGGGCTCGTAGACCTTGAGCACCACCTCCGGCACGTTCTTATCACAGTCAACGTTGGGGTAAGCTAATAACGAATGATTGAAATGATTTAAATGATTTGAATGATTCACTGGGCGAATGGGTAGTAAATGTACGCTCTCATTCTTTGTTTGCAACAGCCAAGGTTTGCTGTTGACTGTAAGGATCTGTTGATGTATGTTTGTTGTGCTTCTTGTTTGTGTTGGTTTTATTGTTGTTGTTGCTAAATCTCTTTTACTTGATTTATGATCTGTGATCTGCGATCTCTCGCTAACCTCATTGACATCCAAGGCTTGTCGCAGAAATGCAGCCTTCTCGGCCTTAACTGCCAAACTCTTAGCTATTAGCTGCCTTTTGACCATGTTAATTAACCCATTGCTACTGGGCTCGAAGCCGCTTTGTGGCTTCTGTGGTTCTGCGTCACTAATGATCGTGGTATGCCGTTTGGTTGTTGCACCATTAGTTCTTCTCCTCATTAAATCCTGATTAATGTTGCCTTCATTTGGATAATCATAATCTTCATTATCGTATGCCAAATTCAAGCTATTAGTGGATCTTGTTATTGTGGGTTTTCTAGTGGTGCTAGTAGTTTGCTGTCTGCCCAGATCACGGCGGGTCAGCTTCTGTCTGAGCAGCTTGAGCAGCAGACTCTTGTGTTCCCGCACATCTTGTGGAGATGCCTTTGGAATTTCCGCCTCAACAACGGGCTCATCACTGGCATAGTCCTCATCCACAAAGTTATCGGAATAATCTTCCAACTGGGAATCCTTCTGCTTGTCAGAAACTCTTACAACAGTGGGCACTGGAATGCTGGAGCTGGTCTCCAGCGTATCCTTGTTTCGGACTGTCGTGTCTGCCAGGATAAATACGCTTCCTGTGGTACTTTCCACAGATTTCAAGGACACTTTTTTCATTACTTCAGTATTGTCAGTGTTTGCCGATATTTTCGGCCTCATTTGGCTTGTTTTAGCGGTTATTCTAGCGTCATCGTGAAAATCTTCTGTTCTCTGCAAAGATTCTTTAACAGAGGACTGAGTCTCGTTTCTGGCCAATTGATGAATCGATAACCTCAAGGACTGCGCTATAAATGGCTTCGAGGTGGCCAGATTGTGCCGCGCCAACTGTGCTATGGTCACCCTAGGACTTGGCGTTCTTGTCGTTGGCGTTGTTGATATAACCTTGAATAGTTTCTTCAGAATTTGAGCAGCGGCAATGCTGGACATTGCTGCTGGCTTCTGTAGCGGTTTTTCTGTACTCCATTTTGGTGTTGTGCTTTCAACTATTTCCGTTTCAGTCTCTACTTCCGCTTCATGTGCAGGCGCATCGTTTACGTAATCAAAACTAACCTCACTTTCTCTAAGAAAACGATCTGAATTTGTTTTCGATGTGACAAAGTGTGTTCTTGGTACTGTATGTTGGCTGTTGTTCTGTAGCTGTGGTTGATTTTGAGGGGGTTGCTGTGGTTGTTGTGTGTGTATTTGCTGTTCTTGACGCTGCTGTGTTTCTTGTTGCAGTTGTTGTTGTGTGCATGCGAATTGTGTGTTTGTATCTGTAAATTGAGTGATTAAGTGTGATTCGAGTTTGGCACCTGCGAGTGTGTACAGATTTCGGACTAAGGGCACTTACCTGGAGTGGCACACGGAGGCAGTGTTGTAGTTGTTGGCTTCAATGTTGTAATCGGGGATGTTGTCGGTCTGGCAGTCGTCGTTGTCGAAGGCTTGCCAGTTGTTGTTGTCTTTACAGTCGTCGTTGTTGTTGGCTTCGGAGTCGTAGTAGTTGTGGTTGTGGTTGTGGGGGCTTTCGTTGTGGTTGTTTGCTTCGGAGTAGTGATCTTTACTGTTGTAGGCTTCACAGTTGTAGAAGTTGTTGTTGGAGCCTTAGTTGTGGTTGTTTGCTTGGAAGTAGTAGCCTTAATTGTTGTTGGTTTCACAGTTGTGGTTGTTGTAGGCTTTGAGGTGGTTGTTGGTTTCGGAGTGGTTGTTGTGGGAGCCTTAGTTGTGGTTGTTTGCTTGGAAGTAGTAGCCTTAATTGTCGTTGGTTTAACAGTTGTGGTTGTTGTAGGCTTTGAGGTGGTTGTTGGTTTCGGAGTTGTTGTTATGGGAGCCTTAGTTGTGGTTGTTTGCTTGGAAGTAGTAGCCTTAATTGTTGTTGGTTTCACAGTTGTGGTTGTTGTAGGCTTTGAGGTGGTTGTTGGTTTCGGAGTTGTTGTTGTGGGAGCCTTAGTTGTGGTTGTTTGCTTGGAAGTAGTAGCCTTAATTGTTGTTGGTTTCACAGTTGTGGTTGTTGTAGGCTTTGAGGTGGTTGTTGGTTTCGGAGTGGTTGTTGTGGGAGCCTTAGTTGTGGTTGTTTGCTTGGAAGTAGTAGCCTTAATTGTTGTTGGTTTTACAGTTGTGGTTGTTGTAGGCTTTGAGGTGGTTGTTGGTTTCGGAGTGGTTGTTGTGGGAGCCTTAGTTGTGGTTGTTTGCTTGGAAGTAGTAGCCTTAATTGTTGTGGGTTTCACAGTTGTGGTTGTTGAAGGCTTTGAGGTGGTTGTTGGTTTCGGAGTGGTTGTTGTGGGAGCCTTAGTTGTGGTTGTTTGCTTGGAAGTAGTAGCCTTAATTGTTGTTGGTTTTACAGTTGTGGTTGTTGTAGGCTTTGAGGTGGTTGTTGGTTTCGGAGTTGTTGTTGTGGGAGCCTTAGTTGTGGTTGTTTGCTTGGAAGTAGTAGCCTTAATTGTTGTTGGTTTCACAGTTGTGGTTGTTGTAGGCTTTGAGGTGGTTGTTGGTTTCGGAGTTGTTGTTGTGGGAGCCTTAGTTGTGGTTGTTTGCTTGGAAGTAGTTGCCTTAATTGTTGTTGGTTTCACAGTTGTGGTTGTTGTAGGCTTTGATGTGGTTGTTGGTTTCGGAGTTGTTGTTGTGGGAGCCTTAGTTGTGGTTGTTTGCTTGGAAGTAGTAGCCTTAATTGTCGTTGGTTTAACAGTTGTGGTTGTTGTAGGCTTTGATGTGGTTGTTGGTTTCGGAGTTGTTGTTGTGGGAGCCTTAGTTGTGGTTGTTTGCTTGGAAGTAGTTGCCTTAATTGTTGTTGGTTTCACAGTTGTGGTTGTTGTAGGCTTTGATGTGGTTGTTGGTTTCGGAGTTGTTGTTGTGGGAGCCTTAGTTGTGGTTGTTTGCTTGGAAGTAGTAGCCTTAATTGTTGTTGGTTTTACAGTTGTGGTTGTTGTAGGCTTTGAGGTGGTTGTTGGTTTCGGAGTGGCTGTTGGTTTTGGAGTGGTTGTTGTGGGAGCCTTAGTTGTGGTTGTTTGCTTGGAAGTAGTAACCTTAATTGTTGTTGGTTTCACAGTTGTGGTTGTTGTAGGCTTTGAGGTTGTTGTTGGTTTCGGAGTGGTTGTTGTGGGAGCCTTAGTTGTGGTTGTTTGCTTGATAGTAGTAGCCTTAATTGTTGTTGGTTTCACAGTTGTGGTTGTTGTAGGCTTTGAGGTGGTTGTTGGTTTCGGAGTTGTTGTCGAGGCCTTAGTTGTGGTTGTTTGCTTGGAAGTAGTAACCTTAATTGTTGTTGGTTTCACAGTTGTGGTTGTTGTAGGCTTTGAGGTTGTTGTTGGTTTCGGAGTGGTTGTTGTGGGAGCCTTAGTTGTGGTTGTTTGCTTGGAAGTAGTAACCTTAATTGTTGTTGGTTTCACAGTTGTGGTTGTTGTAGGCTTTGAGGTTGTTGTTGGTTTCGGAGTGGTTGTTGTGGGAGCCTTAGTTGTGGTTGTTTGCTTGGAAGTAGTAGCCTTAATTGTCGTTGGTTTAACAGTTGTGGTCGTCGTAGGCTTTGAGGTGGTTGTTGGTTTCGGAGTTGTTGTTGTGGGAGCCTTTGTTGTAGTTGTTTGCTTGGAAGTAGTAGCCTTAATTGTTGTTGGTTTCACAGTTGTGGTTGTTGAAGGCTTTGAGGTGGTTGTTGGTTTCGGAGTGGTTGTTGTGGGAGCCTTAGTTGTGGTTGTTTGCTTGGAAGTAGTAGCCTTAATTGTTGTTGGTTTTACAGTTGTGGTTGTTGTAGGCTTTGAGGTTGTTGTTGGTTTCGGAGTGGTTGTTGTGGGAGCCTTAGTTGTGGTTGTTTGCTTGGAAGTAGTAGCCTTAATTGTCGTTGGTTTAACAGTTGTGGTTGTTGTAGGCTTTGAGGTGGTTGTTGGTTTCGGAGTGGTTGTTGTGGGAGCCTTAGTTGTGGTTGTTTGCTTGGAAGTAGTAGCCTTAATTGTTGTTGGTTTCACAGTTGTGGTTGTTGTAGGCTTTGAGGTGGTTGTTGGTTTCGGAGTGGTTGTTGTGGGAGCCTTAGTTGTGGTTGTTTGCTTGGAAGTATTAGCCTTAATTGTTGTTGGTTTTACAGTTGTGGTTGTTGTAGGCTTTGAGGTGGTTGTTGGTTTCGGAGTGGTTGTTGTGGGAGCCTTAGTTGTGGTTGTTTGCTTGGAAGTAGTAGCCTTAATTGTCGTTGGTTTAACAGTTGTGGTTGTTGTAGGCTTTGAGGTGGTTGTTGGTTTCGGAGTTGTTGTTATGGGAGCCTTAGTTGTGGTTGTTTGCTTGGAAGTAGTAGCCTTAATTGTTGTTGGTTTCACAGTTGTGGTTGTTGTAAGCTTTGAGGTGGTTGTTGGTTTCGGAGTGGTTGTTGTGGGAGCCTTAGTTGTGGTTGTTTGCTTGGAAGTAGTAGCCTTAATTGTCGTTGGTTTCACAGTTGTGGTTGTTGTAGGCTTTGAGGTGGTTGTTGGTTTCGGAGTGGTTGTTGTGGGAGCCTTAGTTGTGGTTGTTTGCTTGGAAGTAGTAGCCTTAATTGTTGTTGGTTTTACAGTTGTGGTTGTTGTAGGCTTTGAGGTGGTTGTTGGTTTCGGAGTGGTTGTTGTGGGAGCCTTAGTTGTGGTTGTTTGCTTGGAAGTAGTAGCCTTAATTGTCGTTGGTTTAACAGTTGTGGTTGTTGTAGGCTTTGAGGTGGTTGTTGGTTTCGGAGTTGTTGTTATGGGAGCCTTAGTTGTGGTTGTTTGCTTGGAAGTAGTAGCCTTAATTGTTGTTGGTTTCACAGTTGTGGTTGTTGTAGGCTTTGAGGTGGTTGTTGGTTTCGGAGTGGTTGTTGTGGGAGCCTTAGTTGTGGTTGTTTGCTTGGAAGTAGTAGCCTTAATTGTTGTTGGTTTCACAGTTGTGGTTGTTGAAGGCTTTGAGGTGGTTGTTGGTTTCGGAGTGGTTGTTGTGGGAGCCTTAGTTGTGGTTGTTTGCTTGGAAGTAGTAGCCTTAATTGTTGTTGGTTTCACAGTTGTGGTTGTTGTAGGCTTTGAGGTTGTTGTTGGTTTCGGAGTTGTTGTTGTGGGAGCCTTAGTTGTGGTTGTTTGCTTGGAAGTAGTAGCCTTTATAGTTGTTGGTTTCTTAGTTGTGGTTGTTGAAGGCTTTGAGGTGGTTGTTGGCTTCGAAGTTGTTGTTTTGGGAGCCTTAGTTGTGGTTGTTTGCTTGGAAGTAGTAGCCTTTATAGTTGTTGGTTTCTTAGTTGTGGTTGTTGAAGGCTTTGAGGTGGTTGTTGGCTTCGGAGTTGTTGTTTTGGGAGCCTTAGTTGTGGTTGTTTGCTTGGAAGTAGTAGCCTTAATTGTAGTTGGTTTCTTAGTTGTGGTTGTTGTAGGCTTTGAGGTGGTTGTTGGCTTCGAAGTTGTTGTTGTGGGAGCCTTAGTTGTGGTTGTTTGCTTGGAAGTAGTAGCTTTAATAGTTGTTGGTTTCACAGTTGTTGTTGTTGTAGGCTTTGAGGTGGTTGTTGGTTTCGGAGTTGTTGTTTTGGGAGCCTTAGTTGTGGTTGTTTGCTTGGAAGTAGTAGCCTTAATTGTTGTTGGTTTCACAGTTGTGGTTGTTGTAGGCTTTGAGGTGGTTGTTGGCTTCGAAGTTGTTGTTGTGGGAGCCTTAGTTGTGGTTGTTTGCTTGGAAGTAGTAGCCTTTATAGTTGTTGGTTTCTTAGTTGTGGTTGTTGAAGGCTTTGAGGTGGTTGTTGGCTTCGGAGTTGTTGTTTTGGGAGCCTTAGTTGTGGTTGTTTGCTTGGAAGTAGTAGCCTTAATTGTAGTTGGTTTCTTAGTTGTGGTTGTTGTAGGCTTTGAGGTGGTTGTTGGCTTCGAAGTTGTTGTTGTGGGAGCCTTAGTTGTGGTTGTTTGCTTGGAAGTAGTAGCCTTTATAGTTGTTGGTTTCTTAGTTGTGGTTGTTGAAGGCTTTGAGGTGTTTGTTGGCTTCGGAGTTGTTGTTTTGGGAGCCTTAGTTGTGGTTGTTTGCTTGGAAGTAGTAGCCTTAATTGTTGTTGGTTTCACAGTTGTGGTTGTTGTAGGCTTTGAGGTGGCTGTTGGTTTCGGAGTTGTTGTTGTGGGAGCCTTTATGGTTGTTGGTTTCTTAGTTGTGGTTGTTGTAGGCTTTGAGGTGGTTGTTGGTTTCGGAGTTGTTGTTGTGGGAGCCTTAGTTGTGGTTGTTTGCTTGGAAGTAGTAGCTTTAATAGTTGTTGGTTTCTTAGTCGTGGTTGTTGTAGGCTTTGAGGTGGTTGTTTGTTTCGTGGTTGAAGCTGTTGTCGGTTTTGTTGGCTTGCGAGTAGTGGTTGTTGTTGGAGCTTTGGTTGTCGATGTTGTTACTTTGGGAGTTGTTCTGGTCGTGATTATTGTTGTTGGGGTTATCGAATGTGTTGTCAATTGTCTGGTTGTTCTGATTGTGTTTTCGGGTGTAGTAATTTTGGTTGTTGCCTTCGATGTGCTTCTTGTAGTTGGACTCTGGGTGGATGTTGCTGTTGGCTTAGGAGTTGTTGTGGTTCTACGTGTTGTCGTTGTTGTTGGCTTGGGAGTTGTTGTAGTCCTACGCGTTGTTGTTGTTGTTGGCTTAGGAGTTGTTGTGGTTCTTCGTGTCGTTGTTGGCTCTTCAGTTGTGGTTCTACGTGTTGTCGTTGTTTGCTTGGGAGTTGTTGTAGTCCTACGCGTTGTCGTTGTTGTTGGTTTGGGAGTTGTTGTAGTCCTACGTGTTGTCGTTGTTGTGGTTGGTTTGGGAGTTGTTGTTGGCTTAGGCGTAGATCTTGTTGTTTTATGAGTTGTGGGTTTTGTTGGTCTCTCAGTTGTTGAAGTCCATGGGTTAGCTGTTGATTTTGTCCAAGATCTACGAGTTGTTGTTGTCCAGGGTTCGGGAGTCCAATATTTCCGAGTTGTGGTTGTCCAATATTTAGGAGTTGTTGGTGGTTCGGTCTGCTCACAGTCTGGTGTCGTTCTTGGATGTTTAAAATGTTTAGCTACAATCACGCCGCTACCAGAAATAGTTTTCGGGGCAGGTTTCGATGTGGTTGTTTCCGTGGTTGTTGTTGACTCAGTTGTTGTGACAGGAGCTATATTAACACTGTCCTCAGACTCCGAATTTTCTTTAAGTTGACTAAGCGATTCGAGTTTAGCAAAGGGATCTTCAAAGTGTGGGGCATATGCGTTCTCATTATGATGCTGAATATAGCGATTGATTTCCGGTTGAGAAACCTCTGCAAAAGCCGCTATCTGGGCATTGCCGTGTTGTGGCAAATAGGGATAGTAGGGGGACATGGGAGGGTAGGACGCCACATAACTGGGAGTATTCTGCACTCGCACTGGTTGACACATCTTGCTCTTCACATCGTAGCTGTGGTTGGCAGGACACCTAAGAAAGAAGATGGGAGATAGGATTTAGATGAGTTCGACTTCTCCTTGGTGACTTTATAAATGTCCACTCACTTTAGGCGGGTCTGCAAATAGTTTCCATTTGGCTTCAGCTCACAGGTGTAGTACAGGGCACAGTCTGTGGGCGATTGAAATGTACCTTCCTCTGTGCACTCCGGAAACTTGTCCTCAGTGTTGTCCGGAACATAGTTGCCGTTGCCGGAGATCTCCGTCGAGGGACATACATTACCGACAATACACTTCTGGGCACTGGGTGAGTAAATTGTGCCAGTGGGACAGCCTTTCCATTCCAGATTCAGATCCTTATCGCATTTGTAGTAAATCTTGCAGTCAAGGGCGTAGGGAAAGCTTCCTTGTTTCTGGCAGGAAACAGGATAATCCGGACGCACTCGATGCACACACTTTCCTGAGCTCGAGTTGAATTTCTGAAGGCGATGGAAGAGTTTAGAATTTTGTAATTTAATATTTCTTCAATGGATTCTACCTCCAAGTTCGGGCACTTGCTGAAGATTACGCAATTAGGACGACAGACATAATAGTATTCATGTTGATCGGGATGCGGTTTGATACCCAGATAGTTCCTAGAGCAGCGGTTGTTCTGAAAGTTGTCGGAGAGTTTGAAAATGAGTCAGTTTTAATATGAAAGACCCTGTACTTATTCTAGATAATTCGGAGTTAAAGACTTTGATTAAGTGAACTTACATAATCGATTGCAACTGGGTTGCCTCCACCTGGCAGGGGTCTTCTCATGCCATACGAGTTGTCGTAGTAGCTGCCGGGTGGGCTGTAGATCAGTGGGCGTGTCTGGTAGCCATAACCATAGGGTGTTGGTGGTGCCGGTGCTGGATACGAGTAGGGCTGTGGGTAGTACGGGCTGGGCAGCATGTGCAAGTGATGGGGCGATAGTCCAAGGTCATAGCCACTGGGTCGACTATTGACCGCAGTCAGGCAAATGACCGACAGCCAGATGATGCAGTGCATCATGGTTTTTACAGCACTTGGCACTCAACTCGAAAGTGGGGGAACACAACCAACACACAGAGAACAACAGCAACAACCGACGGTTAACACTGGATATATGGTTTATTTTTGCACCGACACGTTGCTCACTTCACTACGACCAATGCCAATTCTTCGAGTGCACATTAGTTGCTCGACCTTCTTTGTTGCAGGGGGGTTAATATGTCCTTAGTCCTTTGTTGCGTTCCGGAACGCGGCTCGTGGCTTAATGTGACTTGGATCGTTCTCGTCGCGTTTTAAATGCTCTACGTTGCATCCAAGAATGTTGCATAATTTAAATGCCAATTGCGCTGATGCGTGATTTAAGTACAAGAAATTATTGCACGCAGTCGGCGTCGCAGTTGCAGCGAACTGAAAATATTAAAATTATTTTATGCAAAAAACAACAACGAAAAAATAAACAAAACTGTCTCATTTTTGTCTATGGCAATTTCAATACGCGCTCTCCCCACGTGCGCCTCAAAAAACCGGAAGAAGCAATGAGATTCGACAAGTTTCAGCAGTTTTGGCCATGTGCCAATGCTCTAAAGCAAGACGGCAATACTCATACTCGTGGCCAAGTCGAGCTTCCGATGCGGCTTTCTTTCTACTCACAATAACAATCTCATCTCAGAGCATGAGTAATTTTTGTGTGTTTCTTATTTTGTTTTGTTCCGTTGCGTTTCTCTTGGAGTTCTGGACGTGATCGATGGCAATGTGGATGGCGATGCCGATACCGGAACAAGAATGGCTCAGTGATTAACACAAATGCTTCCATGCGGCCAGATAAAAACCAAACTGGGCCGATAACACTTGCCACAAGTGAATGCGAGTTCCACTTTGACATCTCTGCGTTTGCGCTTTTTGCGGCTTGCAGTTTTCCAAAAAACATTTTCCACTGAATCGGATAGAACTGATGAAAAAATCAGAATTCAGAAAATCGGATGAAGGGGTTTTTTTTGGGGGGGTTACTTGGAATTAATAGCACGGGTTAATTTGGAAACTGAAAATGGTATTCCGAAGATTTCTGGCTGATGTTTGAGATCAAACATATACATTTTTAAAAAAGGTTTATTGAAATAAATTAAAACTCTTCGTTTATCTTCAGGTCTTTTAAAAATCTTAGTCAAAAATCTTAATATTACAAACCTATTCAAATTTCATTCTACCATGATCATTCATGTAACCAATTTGTGTTTGTCATTGACAATCTTTCAGCGTATTTAGTACATATGTTTGCGTTTATTTTACTTTTATTAATATTTACACGTAGGCGAGAATTACGTTTTGAAATATTTCGACTAGTTTATTTTGGGCCCAAAGCTGTTACGTCTTTAAACACGTTCACAGCTACATTTTCGGGGCAAAGCGGCACGAACTTTTTCCCCAGACGCCGAACAAATTTGTCAAACCGCTTGGAATATCAAAAACTATTGAACATTAATAATGAAAGGGCCTTTGCATAAGCCACTAATCAACGAACTTGAATAAAGCGTGACTCCCTTAAAATGTAGTATTGGGTGAAGGGATTATGTTGCTGAACTATGAGGCATGAAGGAATTTTGGAAGCCCTGAATATTTCGTGGGTATTACCTAAAAACTAATGTATTCAATAAACACGAATTCGCAGTCCTGTAAATATTTGAAAGTTATTTATGTCTGATAAGCTGAACGTGAACTTTTATTTCCGGTTGAAGGAGTAAAATATCTGTAAGACTACAGATAAGTGATGGGAAACATTCCAGTTTACAGGGCATTAAAACAAACGGTTTATGAATAAGTTTAAGCTTTTATTGCATTTTGTAACTTAGTTGTATACAAATAATTGTGTGTTGAGATTTAGCAAATATGTTTAAGGTGTTTTCTCTATGTTTTCTATATCTTGTCTTGTTAATATTAATTGTTTGTTCGGTTTTAAGGCTTAGATCTACATTGGGTATCGTTAGATATTGGAGGCTCCAGGATACTGAACCAATTGGAGATACGTTTTTGATATCGTAGTTATCGGTAGTGTAACTGTAGGTGTATGCAGCTTGTTAGTTGGCTATCGGAACAGCTTTAGATTATTTACAAACTAATCACAAGAAGTAGACGATGATGAAGACGAGCAAAATTCTCTTGTGCATACCTTAGACCTCTTGATTATCTTCCGACTCGGCGACCATGGTCAGACTTCGCAGCGATCTGTGTTGGAAGAAACAACAATAAAGAATTCAATATCAGCTAGAGAATGAGCGAAAAGGGCATGAGAGTCAGATGTAAGTTAATCAACAAATGCAAAACAATGTCAATTAATCTCAAAACATGCAGTATTCGTGTTAGAAGAGCAATTTTTAATTATTCTACTGATAAGGCTTATCTAACCAAGACGATAGAGCTAACAAATCTAAGCAGCTGCTAACGCTGCTTCAGTCGAATTTTGTCTCAAGTCGAGATTTGTTTAGAGCAAAATGAAATTTTTGAGCTTAGCTACAATTTTGTGCTTGTTAATCGGGTTAGTCCAAATCAAAGCGTGTAAGTTTCAGTTAACCTATACCAGAAATAGATTTAATTTTTTAAAAACAACACTTGTCTTAGCTCCTATAGATACGATGGCCTTTACGGGAGTTTGCGAATTACAGGGTGACTGGTGCACTACACGTTGTCAAATAGCCGGGGGACGTGATGGTCAATGCAACAAGGTTAAAATTTGTATTTGCAGACCCCTCTAAGAGGTCATACACTCTCTCTACAGTTAATCTACAGTGTTAACTAAATAAAAAGTACTTTCGAAGCATATATTTACAATTGCAAACTGTCGTTTTGGCAGGGGGATTCCTAGTGGGAAGAATTCCAAAAGAAAAGGGTATCAAGTAAAGGTAGGGACTCTGGGAAACGTAGGGTAACTCACCTGGAGCGTTCAAACAACGAGGGATCTGTGTAAATAGGCTCACTTGGATCCTCAAACTGATGGTTGGTATTACTGCCAGAGCGAATGGGGTTTATAACCGGCAGCTGACACATGCGAGCCAAATTGCTGTGCGAAAAGTAGAAGTGTAGAGCAGTAGGATGGGATTATAGGACCGGTTAAAGAATGTCCATTATGTATAACTCACCCAGTGGCGAAAGTCTTGTGTAATGAGCCGCCAAACATGGACATGTTGGTGCGAAAAGCGTTGGTGCTGCGATTAGAGTTGCTCTGATTGCAGACACCTGCGCCAGACGATCCAAGACCGCCTCTGGAACTGCCCGCTCCGATCTCCGTGAAGCGTTCGTGGGTGCGTATCGAGGAGTGCGAGTGTCCCAGCGAATGTATGGGCGAGTTGCGGTCCACGAGACGGTTCTTCGACATTGATCTCCAGTAGCGTCTGTCAGAAGAAAATCGAATTAAGGCAATGACAACTGTAACCCTCTCCCCACACACCTGTAACCCAATCCGGCGACCAAAGTAATGCTGAAGAGCAGTATCATTAGCAGTATAATGGCTGTGATCAGTCCGTGATACTCCGAGGGCGTCATGCAGACCGTTTCCACAGGCGCCACCAGCTTGCGTGGATACGACTCCTTCTCAATTTCTTCACGTGTCTCGAAGACCTAGATAAAAAGTTGATTAACTTTGCTCAGATGATTAACTCCCTAAAGTCGTCACTTACCTCAATCATCTCGCGCACTTGTTCGGGTTCCTCGACCTCCTTGGACTTTTCTCCCTCCTGTGTTCCATTGAATGCTGCACCAGCCGATGTGGCACTGACTGTGGTGCTATTCACCACAATGATTTCCTCCGAGTGGTCCGTGTCCAGCTGATTCACGCCTTCGAGTGCCTGTGGCTCAGGGATTTCCGTAATGTTCAACGATCTACGTTTTCTGCCGAAAGAGGGTTCCTGTCTTCCTGCGGGGCCAGGACAATAGGCCGGCTGACAACCTTCTCGACAGGAACGTACAGTGGCCTCAAACACCAAGAAGTTAGACTCGGGTATCTTAAAGGCATTGAAACGGGCCTCCAGAGTGTCACCATCGCGTAGTTTGTCCAGTTCGGGGAAGACATAGGGATCGACGGGACAGCCAAAGCGATCTATGAGCTGAATGCTACGCCCGGAGTAGGGATCTCTGGCCACCACATTGGTGGCAAAAATGTCCGTCACATGGTTGTAGCCATCCTGGGCCTCCAGTCGGAAGGTCAGCGGATCACCAACAGCAATTGTAGTTGTGGGTCTACCCTGATAGAGTATACTCAGACGCACCTTCGAGCTCAATGTATTCTCCGCTGGCAAATACTCTATGGGAATGGGGCTACCAGAGCTGGAAATTAAGCACAGTTTTAACTGATCATGTTCCGATAGCATTTGACAAGTCACTTACCCCGCTCCGATATAGCCAGAGCTGACAACCGCCTCGCCGGGGCCACGAAAGATGCAGGTGAGATTGTATCGCTTATCGCGACTTGTTTGTACATTGTCCGAAAACTGCACGACCACGATATTAGTCAACGTATCGCCGTACTACACACAGAATGTTGATGATTAATGCAATCGACTGTCGAGTGTCACAGCGCAGAGTCATTACTTACCCGTTGTGTGCCGCAGTCGGGATAACCCTGAGGTCCACTGATCCTCAGGACATTGACGGTGCCGCCGTTGCCGCGGAAGAAGCAGCGATCGTAGAAGCCATACGTGTAGATCCGTCCCAGAAAGCCCTCCGGGGTTCGTATGGTAAACTCCATGCCTTCTTCGTTGCAGGTTTGGGTAACTGAGAAATGGGAAAATTATTCAGAAATTTTAAACCAATATAAACAAAATTAGTCTACAAAATTCTCAATATGTTTTCTTATAGTCTGAAGAAGTTAGGTTCGAATAGCAGCTCTACATTATTTATTTTCACAGAAAAGTAGAAAAGTAGCTCGAAATTTTTCTTTCTGTGTAGTCATTGTCACTGTTAATTGTCTAAAGATCAGTTACCATCCATGCACTCGCCATCGCTGCGTCCAATGCTGCGCTCGTAGAAATCGTAGTTGGAGGCGTCAAATGATCCCGGATCGTGTATGTCCAATTCTCGCGAATCTCGGTCGCTCAGCTCACAGTTGGGGGACTCTCGGTCCCGTTCACGTTCCCGCTCACGATCGCGATCGCGATCTCTGTCTCGATCATCGTAGCTGGAGGCGGTGTCTCTGTAAATTGAAATACACAATTGCATTCTTAGCTGAACAACACTGATCGCCCATCTTCGTGCGCTAACCTGTAGTTAAAGCTGCGGCAGACAAACTCTCGACTCTCGATGCACTCGCGTTCGCATTGTATCAGACTTGGTACGATCAGTGCCCGTCTCACAAAATGACGTCGCATTTTGTGCCTGGCCGCAATCTGCTTGAAGTTGTCACTCTCCTCGCAGCGGGTGATCGGGGGGCGTGGTGGACCAGCGCCCACACCACCACCACCGGCACCGCCATAAGGTGTGGGTGGATGTGAGAGACCCAGACCAAGACCTAAACCAGGTAGCGGCAATGGACGATCATCGAGTGCTCCTCCAGCGCCCACTCCGCCACCGTAGGGGCGATTAAATGGTGTGTCATAGCGGCCATAGGGGCCACCTGGTGGGGGCCTGCGTCCAGGTGGACCATCGTACTCCCGATCGTACGGCCCAGGTGCATACCGATCGCCATAACGTTCCTCGTAGTCGTAGTCATAGTACGGAGGTGGACGATCCAAACCTGTTTCGGGAAAACAATTTACAAATTAACTTATATACATATAATTGATTTTCTGACTGATCGCACAGATTGCTCACAGCTGGGGTTACTAAAAGTATGCTAGTAAAAAATATCGTAAAGCTCTTTATTTATATTGCGTTATTACACTAAAACAGCTTTGTAATTAAAGCTGCATTTTTTGCACTACAAATAGCAGAGCTGTAAAAGCTTTTTATTTACACCAAAGAGCTTTGTGTAAAATGTTGAAAAGCTTCAATGGGTCTAGATTGGTAAAATAGTTGTCTAAATATCGGATAGGGTTTCCTACTCCTATTAAAAAGTGTTGTAAGATTCAGTTTTTGTTGGTAAAACCATGCTAGTTGGTCTAGAAAGCTAGAAGACATGAAGCTCTTAATAATGAGGAACACAAAAACACTTATAATAATTCCGCCTTTTTCTTAAAAAGATATTCAAAAATTCTAGGTTTCTTCTTTATTTATTAAAAGTTCAACAAGTGAAGAGAGAGCTGTCTATTTGTTAATCATATCTGCGATCATTCAGAATATAATACCAGTGATCGACGTGATCGCATTCTCGATCAGTTGCTGTTTGTGATAATCAGAGTTAAAAGTAGTTGTATTAGACTGGTAGTCGTATTAGTGTGTGCTACTTACCAGGACGTCTGCCAAGATCACTGCCTCCAAGGCGATTACCGTACTTGAAGATGTCGATGGGATAACGATCGGTACCTACCGGAAACCGATTCGGATTGGAGGCATATTTGCTGGCACTGCCAGTGGGCACGAGAGGAGCGGGCGGATATCGTTTGGCTGACTCAGGTTCCGGACGTCGAGCGCTGTGCACAATGTCATCATAACGTCCGGGTGGAGCACGCGAGTCCGGTGCATACGGATAACGGGAGCCGTCCATGGAAGAAGGACGATAGCGTCTATCAGGAAATATGCTGTCGGGAGCATCACGGCCGGTATAACCACCTACAGGATCCCGACTAGGTGGATAACGGGACGGATAACGACTATCGCCGTATCTGCCGCCGCCACCGCCACCATATCCGTAGGGTCTGTAGGGTGCATCATCATCGATGGGGTAGGGTCGTGTGTGGGGCAGGTCGCTGGGCAGAGAGTTGTCATTGATGGCCGGATAAGGCAGTGGACGATACGGTAAACGATCACGGTCCCGCTCCCTGTCCGGATAGCGTCTGTCTCCATAACGATCTGGTGGATAGCGTTCCGGATAGCGATCACGATCCCGATCTCTATCCCTGTCGCCATTGACACCCATTGGATAACGTTCTAGGAAGTTGGCCGTGCCGCGTTGGGTTAGTTAATTAGTTGTCAGTATTACGTGGTGATTTCACAAGTATAATTGTGGATATTAAGAGTTATATTAGAGAGAGCCGTCTTCACTTACCATATTCATCCGGATAACGATCGTAGGGTCTGCCATAGCCCATGCCCGTGCCGTCGCTGCCTGGACCTGCACCAGGATAACGAGAGCCACTGCCATAGCGATCTGGTGGATAACGATCACGATCGCGGTCTCTATCCCGATCCCCATAGCCATAGGGATAACGATCTACAGTGGTAGGGGAGTGGTTAAAAACGCCAGTTAACAATTAATTTATACTCCAGATGATCTACCATATTCATTAGCTGCCACATCGGGATAGCGATCGTACGGTCGGCCATAGTCCAAGCCATCGCCAGGTGGAAGTCTATTGTTGCTGCCTCCATGCTGGCTCATGCCGGAGCCAGGTCCGCCCACACCAGCACCTGTTGACCCCGGACCATAGCGATCGTCGTGCTTGTTAGGCTGTCTCCAGTTGCTGCCTGACTGATCACCGGGTCGCTTGGGATCATTGCCACTGTGGCTACCATCGCCATCGGCGCCACCGCCCACCACATTCACTGTGGGCGAAACAGAGATGCGAAATTAGTGAGATCTCTCTCTATTAGCAGCGACAGCTTACTTACACATCAGATTCTCATAGTAATCATAATCAGCATCGTATATAATTCGCATGCCGTCCTTTTGATTGTACCGACTGAGGCGACAAGTACGAAAACGGTCGCTGTAAACTGCAGACCTGCAATTTGTTGCACACCCAACAGACAGTGGAGAGGGAGGAGCCAGAAAGACAGAAAAACAGCAACAGTAACAGTAACAGAAAGAGAAAGATATCAGATCAGTGCAGATCATAAAAGTGGTTCGTGGGTTGCTCAATTTGAGCTGCAGCAAAAAAGGCAAAACAACTACGAAACTTGTCGTCGGTTCATGCCGAACTGCAGACACTCTACGGATTCTTTAACCTTCTTCATTCTCCTGCCAAACTGTGCTTAATTGA
The DNA here is from genome assembly GCA_018152125.1 of Drosophila dunni. NCBI lineage: Eukaryota > Metazoa > Arthropoda > Insecta > Diptera > Drosophilidae > Drosophila > Drosophila dunni. The sequence continues at coordinate 20,800,044 of JAECXC010000339.1, read as the reverse complement.
AAACCTGTAAACACCGTTGTGGCAAAGGGTACAACAGGTATGACAAGACGAGAACGCACCTGCATTGGAAGCTCGTCTGACGAAGGCATTCATCGAGGCACTCGCTCAACGATCGTCCCGTGATCTCCGAATGAAACTCGCCGCCGAGCCGCGAATTGCGGTAACGCTGGAATGCAGTATCTGGACGACGACCACTGGAGAAGAGATGCGAGGTAACTGAGTTATCTGGATAATCGTTGGCGCGTTCTGCAACGGGAATCAATGTGAGAATGGCTAAAGAAAAATGAGCAAAAAATGGGGAAAATGGCAAATGGAAAATGTGAAGAAGCAACCGTTGTACACAGCAATCTAGCTGTCGTTCGGTTCGGTTCGGTTCTGTTCTGTTCTGTTCGACAAAGTCGTAGTCTCTGTCCCAGTCTCCTTCTGAGTCTTCGTCCCCGTTTTCTCCTACGTTTGCTCCTCTGTTTGAGTGGTCAGCGTTTAATGGTGCACTTAACGCTGTATCTGCCTCTGTTAGAGTCTTTGAGTCGTCTGCTGTGGTGCTTCTAGTGCTGCTGGTGGTGCAATTGTGTTAGGCGCTAACTTGCGGTAGCCACTTACGATTATCGAGGCAAACAAGATCATAAAAATGATGTGTGGGGCTGGAACTAATGCTAATGTCATCCTTCTGTGAAATTGAATCCTCCTCGGACAAAATGCACTGTTTACTTTGATCATCAAACTCCACCGAACGGCAAAAATATCTGTAATGATATTTGCAATTGATGTTTTTATAACTAATGTATCTCAAATGAGTGTTTCCAACTTTAATTACTTCTCTGCACGCAGACACATAGTCTGGCATTCCTCCAATGTCATGTTATTAAAGATGTCCACCTCAAAAGGACCGCCCAAACGCTTATTTTCCTCCTTCACAAACACCGCCAAGCCGTCACAACGTCGCTCAGCTGAGAGTTGATTAGTGGGAAGAAAAGAACAGTTTAAAAGTCCCAGCCATTTAAAATTAACTGTTTTGACTTGCCATTCAAGCAGGTGTTTTCCAAGTAGTCCGAATTGGGATCATCCTCCATGAGTTCTGGGTGTGTGCGCCGTGTGAATCTGCTCAAAGTACAGGATCTCATGGTCGAATCAAAGTTTGCGGAGCGACACACAAATGAGAACTCATTCAGACACTTGTCCTCACAGTCCGAACGATTGGCGGCTGTTATCTGCGGAGCATCAAGGCAACAAATTAGTAACATGAGTGTGCTAGACTCTGAGATACGCGGGGGTGCAGTGTTAGATGGCATCTAATAGATGTATTTACACTGTAGCCAGTAGCTGCTGTTTGCGGGGACTTTGATTTATTGAGGCGACTTTTAGGTGTGGTATTTACATGGGTTATCTCCTTCTTCATCACTCAATAAGTGAGCTACTCATTAAGCTAGTGTTTAGTGCATAACAACTTAATCTTGTAGCTACAGCACTTAAGATCATTGGCATAATCAACTCAACTTTAAGCTCTGTTACATAGGTAGTAAGTTCAACCCTATATCTGCCTTATAAGTTCCTTAGAGTACTACACTTAAGATAGTTTTGGTAGCTCTAGTTATTTATAAACCCAATCAGAGCCCACTTACCTCCTTGATGTCGCTTATGGGCAGCTTCAGCTTCTTGCGAGGATGCCTCTCAAACACATAACGTCGACTGGGACACTCTCGCTCCGGGCGGCTAGCTGCAGTTGGAAGATAAAGTTAGGCAACTGTTGCTGTCAACACCCACACAAACACACACACACACATCCAACAACACACAGCCACACACAAACCCACACTCACATGTCAGACAAATCTCGTTGAAGTGAACGCTATTGGGGACCAGCATCAAGCTGCCAATGCCCTCGGGTCCAGCTTGTTCGGTGGTCAGATAGCAGAGGGACTCCTCGTACTCGGAGGTGCCGCCGAATGAGGTGATTCTGCTGCCGGGCTGGAAGTCGAAGCTGGTGCAGGTGCGCACCAGATTATTGGTGCCGGTGCGATCTCTTAGACACAGATCTTGACACTTTTCCAGCACGCGGAAGGGCGGTGCTGTGTCCCTCACCACATCGTCGTCGTAGCCCTGTAGCTGCTGATTGGGCAGGCGCTCGTAGAGCACTCTACCAAGTCCATTCTTACAGGTTGTTTGAGCTGTCACAAAAGATCAGTTAGAGGGATAACTGGGGATGGTAACACGACTTACCATAGCTCTGGGTAAAGCTGAGGCTGACCAACGTGGCCAAGAGTGAAATGCGCAGTCCCAACTGGGCTAACATCTTCCCACTGTCTGTTTTCGCTTTTGGCCAGACTCTCTAGCGCGGCATTATTGGCACCGCAATTGAAAGTTTCTATCGCGTGTTTCGTACTGTACAGGGCAATAAAAAACATGAGTACTCTTATCTCAACGTTATGATCAAATGATTTCACAAGGCTCTGACAAATCCGACCTCAAAAAGTGACAGAAAATATCACAAACTAAATAATCCCACCCCCGTTTTACCACCAAAATAGGTATCTATAAGTAAATCCGAGTGTGAGTGTTTCTATTCGCTTTTTTTCTACTCACACTCGCACCATAATGTGCACAATGCGTAACGCGAATTTGGATCATTAAACTAAAAATTTAACAATGCTACGTGTAGCTTTGCTCATATCGATCCACAACTCCGGATGTTGCTTCCGGCTTATTGTCCGCACAAAAGCTATTTATGTTTAGAATAATCACAATAGTACAAATCGAGTTCGCCAGAAACTAGAAGAGTAGAAAGAACCCACTAAGCTCTCTCGCATTGACCTCAAAGGGTTCGTGCTGTACTCGGTCCATGGAAATTTTTGGTTCTTTGTTTTTAACGCGACTTTCGCAAATTGTGAAATTATTTTGGTGGTTCATGAAATAAATTAAGCTAGTTTCTAATTAGAAATTTTTCGAATGTCGTAGTAATTAGAGGATAAATCCTTGGGGATCTTAAGGATCATAAGGATTATAGCATTTATTTACAGACTCTTTTTGAACTAGCAAGATTATTATAAATTAATTAAAAATATTATTTCACTCAAAAATATATCCTTTAAATATCCTTAAGCCTCAAAAACTGTGTAGCTTCGTAAGCACTTCAAAGTTGTTATAACACTTTACCCTGCGGCGTGTTATAATCCTGTGCTAATTATCCTCTATGCTGTTGCTGCCTGTAGCTTCGTCATAGTTTTACTACTGTTATACTAAAGTTGTGGTTGCTGGCACTACTGTTATATGTTTGATTTGCGCTTGCTCCTGTAACAGTTTTGTTATACTTATGTCATACTAAAAGTTTCTCTTCGCATATATTTACACTTTTAGTTGGAAATTGTTGAACTTTTTGATTAATTATTATAAAGGATAACACACAATTAGTTGAGCTTGGATTACGTACACTTGTCAAACTTTTACCGTTGAAGGATCACTTTTTTAAGTGTTTTTATAATTTTTATAATTGGTTAAGGACACAGTTCATTTACAACTCGTAGCACTAAACACTCAATTATTGAAATTCTAAAATTGATTAATTTGTTCGGCGAGTGGAGATTAATCCGTGGACCGGGAAAACCAAACCGATCGTTAGAATATTTTGCGACAAACTGAATGCGTTGATGGCCAACAGAGTTGAAAAGTGTGGTCTGTTTTAAGCTGCAATTGGTGGTCTCGGCAGAGGTACATTACCCCATTACTGAAGGGGGTGGGGCTTGGGGTTAGGGGTATAGGAGTACCATTAACATTAGCGGGGGCAGCAGTGCCAATCCAACAACAGCAGCAGCATGACAACAACTCCAGCGGCAACAATGGATTGAAAGAGGAATTAATTAGATGTGGAGACAACAACAATAAAGAGAAAGAGACAGAGAGGGAGAGAGAGTGGTAGAAAGAGAGGGAAAGCACATAATGTTCTAAATATGTGTATTTCAATTCAAATGTTAATCATTTCAGTTCAGTTCGGAGTAAAGCACAAAAAACTCCAACAAACCAAAGGTTGACAATAGTCCACACTGAACAAAATCATCCACTTAAAAGTCTTTCCACAGGGGGTAGGTTTAATAGACTACTCTTGAGTTAGTTGTAGTGTTTTCGAGTGTAGGCTGGGTGTGTTTTGGCAGGGTTACAGGTTGGTTGGCGGGTAGGGGCAGCGGTACGAGGTTCTGCCTCGATTCGGCCCCCGTTCTGGCCCAATGTGCATGGAACATTGAACGTTAACTCTAATGACACCTGTGGGCGGAGTAGCATTCACAGCATTCGCTTCTATTTTGTATTCGAATTCATGGACACGCTCACACACGCGCAGACACGCACACTCGTGTCCAAACTAAATACCCTTTCCCAGCTGTGTGAAGGGCATCAACTTTTGCTAAACGATTGCCGCTCCCGCATCTTCATTGTCTGCTGCTACAGATCATGGTAAACCCAAAAAAAAGAAGAAACTTGGAGGCTACAGTGGAGTAGGCGGGCTTTTAAAGACCCTGTGCCTGTACTGATACATTTACAGTAGAGGTTTATTAGGTATTTTATGTAGTGACTTAGTTTAGTTATAGTTATAGTAGACCGATGATGAAAAATCCCCAATAAACTTTATACTCGTGATCATAGACGAACTTTCTTGGTACTATTGGCGACCTAAGCTCTTATAGTCCCTGAGATATTAGGCTGACGCTTTAGCGACTCGGCTATTGACCCTGATCAGGAAAATATGTACTTTATATAGGTTAAGCCAAGCTTTCCTCTGCCTCTTTCGCATAGCCTATTGAACCCCCCTACTATTTGTTAGTACAGGGTCCAAAAAAGAACTGAATGTGATTCGAAATGAATGTGAATGTGAATGCGCTTCACGTCTGAATAAGTTCGAGGCTCCATCAACAATCAACGGTCAGCGGCAAATGCAGAAAATTTTCTGATTTGAATATTATGCTCGTTGCACCTGTCGCCATTGGGGGTGTGTGTGTCCGAGTGTGTGTGTGGGCGCGGCTGCACTTTAACGAGCAGAGGGCGTGGCTGCAATTCTCTCTACTTCATTTAATAACAATTGGCCAAGTGCCTGTTAGTTGACCACGTTAGTTAGGGTCTATTAAAGCCAGACGCAGTTTGAGGTTTTGTCTAAAATCCGTTCAAAGCGGGCTTTAACTAGATACGAAAGAAGAGTTTAGAATCGCCAAAGTATTCTTTATTTCGATTCTAGTTTCGTCACTAATCATTCATAATTTGAATTAAAATGATTTAAACTTTCGTTTCCAAGCTCTACTTTTATCACCAGTTCTTGCCTCTATAGTCTAACCATGATTCATACTTATCTCTTTAGTAGATCTATTAAATTTTAGTTCTATATGACTAAACCCAATTATTACTCATATATGACAATGTTGGGATCATAAAAAACTGCAGAACAACTGTACAAATAAGCTCAAGTTACCTGATCCGCAAACAGGCCAAGGAACACAAATAACGTTAGTTGGTTTTGGCCAAGATTGAGTTACTTTTCGTGCATATTGTACACAGGGGAAGTTGGGGAAGGGGGGAATGGCTTAAAGTGCAGACTGGAAGTGGACAAGAAACCGTTTATATGATGGAGGATCCCCTTGAGCTACAAACTTGACTAACTGTGGCTAATAAAGACGGCAACGAAAGCCACTTGAATTGAAATGAAAATTCATAAAAGTTCTTCAGGCTTATCTACCAGATAACGATCTTGTGCCATTTGATTGACCATACAGGATTCCAATAACAATATTTATGCTTCTATGGCCATGTTTAAGCCAGGTTAAAACGGTTTCGGCCAAGCAGCGGAGCTGGCAATTAGCCAAGTCTGTGGTTAGCATTACTAAATGGCTTACAGCTGGCACATGTGCTGCAAATTGCTATTGCCAATTGATTACCAACGTGTACTAACTGGGCTAACAATTTGGCTATGAAATTCCACCCTCAAGGTTGTAAAATTATTGGAAATTGGATTACTGTAACATGGGAATGCTTTCTTCTTAGCCGTAGTTTTCATGGCCAAAATTAGGTAACGCCGATTGAAGCAATTGCGCTGCTTTGGGTGCAAAGATTCGAATCGAGAGAGTTCTTTAGGCAGTTGATTAGATCTGATTACACAAAGTACTACAGTGTAGAATGAAAACTTTATTCTTCAGTTAATCAGGTACAGGTTAATTTCATCAGAGGATTAAAATAATTTAAACCTTCGGGCGGAAATTGGGGAACACATTTTATGTAAACTATTCTTCTCTACCCAAAATAACCCTAACCAAAAGATAACACAAACCTTAAGCAAACAATAATAAGTGAGTTCATTGCAAATTGGGCAGCTTTGGGTTGACAATTGTGAGGAGAACACGGGCAAAGCCGGGTTAAGTCAACAGCGTGCGATGAGAGAGCGTGCAATGAACCCATTCTATATAAATTGCAGATGGTCGGGAATTTAGCGTGACTCGGAAAACTATTAGATCATCAGCATCATTAACTGACAATAAAATCAAAAAAATTATAGTATAAACAACTGAAATGTTGAAATTTTTATTTATTCACAATTTTTGAAGCGTATAACAAAACATGAGCAAAATATGTGATGATAAAAATATATTTTATGTATGTGCCACATAAAAAAGAGTTCAATCAACTGGCCAGCTGGGGAGACTGAAGAGGGGGAAGGAGAGGGGTAAATTGGGGACTTGTCAAGTCGTAAACTCGTTAACTTCCGCTGCAGCAAATTTGAGTAACGATAAACAACGAAATTGTTTATTTATGTGTCGCATGAATTATGTCTTAATATAGAAAAGGAACTAGGAGAAGAGCAGTGCAAAGAGGAGAAATAAAGAGGGATAGACGAAGTGCAGACGCATAAATCCTGTAGAAAGACAACTAATAACCAAGTATAAAAAACAAGCTTGGGAATTATTTAAATTTCTTTTTCGACGCGTCGTCTTTTACTTTGCTTTTCTTTCTTTTTTTTGATTTTTTAATACTGGTTCTTAAACAAGTTGTAAGCATCTAACGGCTTTTAGATAGCCATGTCGATGTCGATAATGTTGATGTTGATAAATATTGTTGTTAAGGGGCGGGGGAAAGGAGGACTAGTGCAGGGGGGCGTGGTGCTTATTGGGCTTGTAGCGGACAAGGTGTTGGCCATACACTTTTATGATGCTCAAATCAATGTTGATTGCGGCAAGTGCACGTAACACGCGCCAACGGCTGTTGATCTCAACAGCAACAACAAGAAAAGTAGAGTTAGAGTAGAGTCAAACAGGCTGGCAGATACCCTGTGATAGTAGAATGCGAGTTAGAGCGGGCTAAAGCTGGCAGCTATGCGACTCCTACCGCTTAAATTAGCTAGCAAATATTTGTCCAGCTTTTTAGGGGCGTTAGGGGCGTTGTGTGCATAAATAAATAATGAAGTTTACTGCATGCAGGTATTAACAGTCTGCATGCCAAATTTGGTGCCCCTAGCTCTTAGCATGCCTAAGATTTTCAAGATCAAAGTTCAGCGCTTTCAACAAACTTAATATACCCTCGCCCCAGGGCCTTACAATGTACCACAAATTGCAATCACAATGAATACGAGGGGTTATGGTAGGGGGTGGTGTATTGTGCGGGGAGGGAGTGAGAGGAGGTTGATAGTAATAAAGTGTTTTATTTAACATTGACCAGGCCTAACAATATAATGGTACTCATAATGGCAACGGCATTAAAGCAAATTGATATCAATTTAGCAACAATATATGCACAAGTGCAGAGCACACTCATTGATTGTCTTTGGCTAGCGGCTAGCGGTAGGCAGCATGTGGCATGTGGCATGCGGCATGCGGCAACTCTGGCAACAACTGCAACTTTAACTGCCTAACTGGCTAAAACGTAGCAACTTGCGTTTGTGTTTTGTGGCAATAGTCGTCGCATTGAACTCTTCACTTAGCTGCAAGCGAGATTTAAACACACACCACACACACACACACCAACACTTACAACACACACATCAAGTCACTTATAGGTGGATATACTGGCCATGCATGTGTTTCGATGGCCAATAACAGTATAGACCAGTTCCGAGTTTTCAAAGCGCCGTTTGATGCTCTAATTTATACAGCATACTGATGAGTTGACCGCGCTGCGAATTGTTCTATTCGAGGCACAGTGGTGTGAGAACGTTCAAACTTAAATGGCTTTCAAATAATGAGCAGCATTTTGGGTGGGGTCGGGACTGAGATATTGTTAAAGTTCGAAGGGTCCGAATAAAAAGTGTTCTGAGATTTCCTTTATAATTTGTTTCAAGGTCGGAAAAGTTTTTTAAAAACTTTACCTATATCTTGTCAGCTTAAATTTATTTTAAAACGCATAAATATTTTTCGTAAGCTTAAAGAATTCTCTTTTACCACTAACTACTTCTACCCACTGTGCCTAGGCGTATTTGTTGCTTCGGTTTGTCTCCTCCATTCCAAAGTCAAAGACTGCCTCAAAAATGTGGCAATCGCAGTGGCACAGTGGCACTCGCTGTGGCACTGGCACTGGCAGTGGCAACTTCCACTTGACCAACACAAACACACAGACAACTCAACACAAAACACACAGAAATGGAAATATTTGTAGCGGTTAGCGTTTAATTGAAATGCATTTGGCTTGTTTGCTGTCAATCAAAGCCGCATTGCAGCCATGTGGCATGCAACATTGTGAGTCTCGCGTGGAACACAACACACACAGCGAGCCACCATGACAGTGGGATACCCACTCGATGATCAATGACTCCCCATCCATCCGGCTGTCCATACGTCTGTCTGTCTATTTGTCCGTTGTACGCCTGACTGTAGCCATGACCTTCTCGCTGACTCCTTTCAGGCCGTTAACCGTTATGGCCATACGTTACGACCAAATGTGTGAGTTTTATTAGCCATTTTTATAGTCCCTCCTCGCAGGCGCACCCCATGGGGTGCCATATGCTTTTTGGTCTACCCATTTGCCAATCCTGCCACAGCACTTGATCACATCATTAATCCAGAAATCCAGCTCCTAATCGACTATTAGTTCTTAAATGAAACGTTAACTTTATGGCCCATTTTTATTTGAAGAAATAAAATAATTATGGTCAGGCGTTTTAGTTTTGGCTTCCGAAAAGTTATTTAATTTTTTTCGGAGTCTTTGACTTACCCGACAACAAACTGAAGCGATTTTCTTTTGCCATTTCAAGTTTGCCTTCTTAATTTATTCTGCATTTAAATTATAATTAAATTTCTCTGAAAATTCATAGATTTTTCACACTTGCCCCTTGACATTTTTCGGTAAATTTGATTGCACACCGATTGATCAAAACTTAAGCAGTTTAAGTGATTGATTTGCTGTCTTAGCACACCCAAAGTTTCCCCAGAACTCAACTGACTTAGAACAGCACTACAAATTAGAGGCTTGTGTAATTTTCGGGTGTTTTCCTTGACCCAAAAAGCTGACCCGTGATGTATGACTATATTGCCGGACTTCATATGAGTTGGCCTAATGTCTAACCAGTTAGTGCGTTGAGTGCCCCCAAAAATCTGCCTCAACGTAGTAATTGTGCTGCGCTTGCCTCGTACCGTTATGAAGCCCCGAACGGCACTCCAAAGTGTTCCATGGGGCGAGTGTGGCAGAGTGTGGCATGCCCCATGTGTGCACCTTTTCATGTTTATTGCCGTGCCGGCCCATGAGGCAATTGATAATAATTTTTGAGAACGCGACCGCAACAGAACATACACCAAAAAAAGTGGAGAAAAACACAGAAATGCAAACATTATTCAAGCGTTATTTATGAATACAATTGCAGTTGTAAGTCTCATGTTGCAGGTTGCAAGTCGAAGTTTGTTGAGGCACAGCACCGACATCATGAACAGAGACAAGCACTTTTGCAGCAACAAGTGAATCAATAACAAGGAGCAGAGCTCAACTCAGCTCAGCTCATTTGAGTTCAGTTCAGTGGAGATCAGCTCAGCACGGTGCGGCATCCTATCCGCGGACTTGAACTGGTTTGCCCCATCGATAACGACGACATCCACGGATCAGACAGGCAATTTGATTAACAGTGGGCGAAGAGGCTAACTTAGTGGGCAGACATTTAAGTAGCAAATTTTGAAATAAGAATGCTTTGTAGTACTTGAAGAAAACTTTAAAACGGTCTGATTAATCAGGTACTGTACTGTAAATCCTCTTTCGATTAAAACTTATCACATTTGTAGGCTTATTAAATTAGTTCCGCTAAATTAGACAGCACAACCACTGTGCAGCCCCCCTGAATGCGGTCTGTGTACAGTGGACGTTGGTCGGTGGTCGGTGGACTGGGGTCTGCTGTCTGCGGTTTTGTGGCAAGTTAAAACGGAGACGTGTGTCCAAAAGTTTGCATAAGTTTCCCGCTCAACTGGACCTGACTTTGTGGCAGCAGTTGTTGTTGCTCCTCCTGCTGCTGCTGAGATGCTGCTGCTGCTGTGTGTTTTTCCTTGCTTTTTTACAGTTAAAGATTTATGGATCATGTTGGCAGCCGATACGCGGATAATTGTGTGTAGGTAACGCAGCACAAGTAATCCAGAAATCTCCCTCGATCTTCTCCTTTGATCGCAGCACACACACAAATTTATGCCGAATCTTTTGGGTAACTGCAGTTCGATTTAGATCAGATCAAATCGAAACGAATCGAAACGAATTCGACGCCCGTTACAAATACGCCAAAGAGCAACAAAGAGATGTAAATGCAGTCCGAAAACTACAGATCTCACTAGGTCATAAAAATCGAATATGTAGACGCAGATGGTGACGAGGGGGGACGACTGGGAAGATCTGGTAAAAGACGGCCTTTAGAACTGTGTATGGTCTAGAGTTGCAGCTTTAACGGAATTGTTTTGGGTATGTCTTGTTACGATTATAAAAGAAAACTTTCACAAACTAGTAGGAAAAACTAAAAGTAAACGCGACTCGAGGGGACTCTGTAAAGTATGTAGAGCTTTAAAACTGATTTACCTTTTCGAGCTAACTAATTGTGACTTAATCATTGAATTCTAATCAAGTCTTGTATAGACTTATGGGGATTAATTTTAGTGGGATTTCATTTGTATACATTTTTTAGTTTCTTAACTTAATACACACCCTTCTCTGACCACTACAGAGTCAGCTTAAAATACATAAATAAAAAATAAAACAAACTGTAAATGCAGCTGTTAATAGTTAATGTTTATACGCGTCTGTCGCCAACTAAAGCATAATTATTAAATTCCGAGTTTGGGAATGGGAATGGGAATGGGAATGGCCAACTGAACGAAAGAAAGACTCAATGCTGAAGACGGAAGACTGCAGACTGTAGATTGCAGACTGTAGACTGCAGACAGCGGACTATTGAGTCTAGATTGTTGCAGCTAAAGGAGTTCGCAGTTTGTTATTTTTTATTATTAGTTTTAGTTGTTGTTGTTGGTGGTGCGTGGCAGTTGCAAGTGGGCAAGTTGCACATCTAGTTGCCCAGCTAGTTGCGGCTACTTAACTGTTTTTTAATTGAAACCAGTTTGTTGTTTGTAATTGTTTATGTACGTTTTTTTGTTGGTCTGCGATCGAAAAGCGTTTGAGCCGCCTTATATGCCATAACTTGTCGTTATGTCAAGCAGATTGGCCGTGTAATTTGAGCCAAGATCTCCAACGTTGAGACTTACCATTCACGCATCTTTTGTCTGATTTCCCCAAAAAGTTTTCACTTGTTCTAGTTTGCAGTTGCCCCCAACTAACTAACGCTCTTAAACGCTCTCTCGACTGTAACTAAAGTGAGAAAATTGTTCAACTCGTAAATTACCAGCTGAACAAATGACAAATGATGCACGTACTCGCTTATCAAATTGGAGCAGACAATGCGGCAAGTTCTTTGTAGTCGACAATGGAACAGCTCTTGAATTTATCATGCAACCCAGTGATCTCCTGAGCTCCTCCTTTCCACCTCTCCCCACTCTTCTGTCTCCACTTCTGGCACGTGCACTAGGATCCAGGTTGTCCCATTAGCTGAGAGAGATTCTCTTCCTGCTCCGAGCTGAGAGCCGTTACTTTTGGACACTGCACGCGATGGCCATGTCACGTCAGCTCAGCAATACTTAATCATCGTCAACATAATGATCAGAGTGTTCATTATACTTCCAAAGTGTCCACAAGAAATACATCAGCAATATTGTTGAAATCGCATGGCAAATACAGTAGTAATTAACAATTAAAGCTGGAGTGGCAGCCTAGACGGGTATACCCGACTGCAAAGTACCCCAAGCTAAACGTTTCTTTGAATAACTTTTTATTTTGTGAAGCGATCTTTGTGAAACTTAAAGCAACGTTCTAGCCTACTTTGTACAGTATGCCCTTTAAATTGGAATGGGAAAGTTTAAGTAGATCCTACTAAATTTGTCTAGTTAATATTTGTTGAATGATTTAGGGCGTAGGGTGCTTGGTACAGGGCTTAAACGACTTCACTGCCTACTTCTAACCATAACATTCGTTTTAAATACTCATTTCGCCTACTATACAGGGGTTTTCAAAGCCCAAGCCACTACGCATTAGCTGTTATTACCATAAATTTATGGCTTACGCTGCGTATGCTTGATTTGAGCGACATCAAAAGTAATTAAAGTGCCTAAAGAGCTCGCATTCACACATCAAAACATTTCTTATACAATTTGTCAAAACAGAAACTTATACTTTCGAGATATAAGAGCGTAAAGTCTCAGTCGCAGTCGCAGTCGCAGTCTTGGGAGAAGAAAATGAAGAACTCGTTTTGAAGAGTAGAGAGTCAGAGCAGAGACTGAAAACAGTTTTCGCCGACTTCCTCAGCTCGTGCCTCAGTCGGAGTCGCCTCAGATTGGGAGCTTGGGAGCCAGTCGCAGTCGCAGTCGCTTCAATGACGGCGACCTTGATAGACGTGCCAGCGGCTGAAACGGAGACAGACTTGGGCTTTAGACCAAGTTAGAGACTGAGTGAATGAGTGTTTTGGCCAAAAAGAAAAGCAAACCGTCGTCGAGTAAAAATCAAACTTCACTTTCTTTGCCTACTCCAAATTTAATAAACATAATTTCTAATTAATAACGTTGTCGTGTTTTCATCTAAAGCGGAAAATGTGAAAAATGTGTTAATGAAAAGTGCAGTCAATAAAAAACAAACAAGCCAAATCAGCAACAACAACGAAAACAACAACAATTTGTTTTTTAAACTAAGCCAAAAAAAGAAGCAAAAAGAAAAGCGAATACAAAAATCAAGTGTTAAAAGTGCAACAAACACAGACAAACTGTTCTACCGTTAACAGCTTGTTAACTTGGCTATAATTTGGTGCAAAACAGCTCGAGGTGTTAATTTATTCATTGGCCGCACACTTTTCAAACAGACTGTAAGTACAACAACATCTACAACATTTTGCCAGGTCAAATTTGCATTTCCCTTCGCCAAAAGAAAACGTTAAGAAAAAAGGTTTAGTCTTATTTCTATTACCATTTCCATTTCCAATTCGTAGTCCATTTCCATTTCTGTTTTGTGGGCATTTGAATGAAATTAAGCTTATCAGACCATTGAGTTTAGGTCACTGGGCAGACACCCGAGACCTAAAGAGATCAAGCTCATGTCTCTCAACTTCACTTAAGGTGAAAGTAATTTGACCAAAATAAAAATAAAATATATAAAAAGAGAATTAAGTTTGTTACTAAAATCAGTTAGCCAAAGTTTTTTAAGTTATTTAAAATTGAAGACTGAAGAAAGGTATAACTTCTGCCTATAGTATTCATAGTATAGCCTTCTTAATATAAAGCTTAGCTTAATTGTGTCTTTAGATTTAAATATAAATTCTTAAACTAAAAGTTGTCAAAAGATTAAAGTTTACTCAGTTTAAAATGATGATACATGTGCTTAAAAGGCAGCCGACAAATTTGTCCTGCAAGTCTCAAGAGATTTATGTTGGACACACCTGGGCCACAGTAAACTGTCCATAAGTGCGCCAAGATCTAAGCACAGTGGTCAATGGCCAATGAGCAGTCGACTGGAGCTGACTGGGAGTTAAAACTTGTGTTGTTTTTGTTGTTGTTGGGCACAGCGTTCAGTGCACTGTCGTAATTTAAACAACAACAGCAACAACAATTTGGAAAACACCGTTGTCTGGGCCCTTGCCTTGGCCATAACTCGAAAAAGCCTGGCCAAAAAGCATAAACATACTGAGTGTCTGAGCATAAGTACACATTAAAGCACATTAAGGCAACTGGCGAGCTCAAATGATGCGCTCCTCTGGCCACAACAATGAGCATTGAATAAATTTCAAATTTGTTTTTTAATAGGGGAAGGTGGGGCGGGGAGGTAGGGAGGAGAGTAGGAGAGGGGGAGTGGCAGGCAGCGCTCAGTGTGTTCTGTGTTCTGTGCTCTGTGCTCTGTTCTCTGTGCTCGTTCCAAGTGTTAAAAGTACGCCGAGTGTGACGTCGACTGCACTCGGAAGCAGACAATAGACAATAACAACAACAATCACCGCAACAACAACCACTACAGCTGCTGTTGTTGCTGCTGCATCTGCGTGCCACATGTGGCAGCTTAGAATGCGTTGCACTGCAAATTCATATCATAAATTTATGCGCAGACTTAGAACAATGCTCAGAGCAAACTAACGCCATATCGTGTTGCCTAATAATTAATGAACGTGCATGAACGTGCATGCAACACACACTCACACACATTTACACACACACCTGGCGCTGTCTCCCTCTGTCTCTCTGTGGGGCGCACAAAGTTCAATTACCTGTTAATTGAGTTTGGTCGAATGCAAAAAAAATATGAAACCTCTGTCGACCTGGCCAACAAACAGTTTTTCTCAGATTTTCTTAGTTTTCCCAGCAAATCATTGAGCGCAATCATCAAAATCCCATCACCTTCATCAGCGATTTTTATTTCTTTAGCTGTTTTTTCTTTGCTTTTTAGCCATATTTGTTACAAGAAACGAGTGTGGAAAAAATATATGAAACAGTTGGAAATCGGGTCATTACTGCCATTAAATTGTTTCAAAATGCAACAGTTTCGAAGCTGGGACAAAGCAGCGCTTAGAGACCCCGATTTGACCAGGGCTGCAAAACAAATACATTAAAATCGATTTCGAAGTAAGCTGATTTCCTTCGTTTTACTGATAGACTTACTGATCTGCATGCAGTCTAAATGGTAAGCGCTAGGATGCTGAAAGTTTGTAAGAAGACAGCAGCTGAATTCCCATTATATAGACTCATCGAATCATATTTTATAAGCCTAATCTCAACAACATAAACATTTGTTGACAGTATTCCATTCTAGGCTTAAGATTATACGGGATTACTCTACTCCAAACACTGCTCAGGATTAAACACCGCATTTCTTTCCGAGTAAAAGTTGCGTTCTAAAAAATTAATAATAAATCTCGATCTTTCACTATTCTAAATTCTAAGAACAGCAACTCGGCGACTTCTTCAGCCCTAGCACTGCGAATGAGACAAATTTCGGACTTAAGCCCAGTCCGAAAGTCACAAATCACGTTCATTACAATAATAACAATAAAATAACTTGGATTGTTTTGGCTTTAGTGCCAGCTAACTGTATAAACGACTTCAGATCGAAGCTGATGACTGATCACGGCTCAATCAAAATCAAAAGACTTAAGCAACGAACGTGAACTCGAACTCAACTCCATTCATTCAGTTTTTTTTTTGTATTTGTATTTGTTTTTGTATTTTATTTTGTTTTTTTTTAATTTTAGTATTTTTTGGCTGCTCGGTTACAAAAATTTTACTTTCAAATTAGGCCGCAAACTGTTGCTTTTATCGCTTTCTTCTCATTCTCTCGGACATAATGATTGTTTCCACTTTGGTGGTGTTGTTGTTGTTCTTCTTTTGAATAGCAGCAGCTAACTATAAAAAAGCTAAGTATTACTAACAGTTAGAAGTCCCCAATACGAACATTTTGGTCTATTCTGTCTTCTGTTATTGTTGTTGTGTGAAATATTTATGTAAATTTTGGAAAAACGCTGTCAAGCTCTGAAGCTCCAAAGTGCAACTGATTAGCGGTATAAAACACATTTTGGAACTGAGCAAGCTGCCTATATACTTATCTACGGTGGAACTGTGTGTGTGTATGTAGATTAAGCAAGCATAACTGCAACGCGCATTTTGGTAACGGTACTAACTTGGCCACAACTGTGGCACATTCATATACGCAGCTTGTTCCCAGCTAACAGCAACAACAACAACCACTGTTGTTGCCACTGTTTGGTGGCTGCATAAATTCTACACCTCTGCCTCCTTATGTGTGTCCGTCTCCCCGCCCCTCTGTCCGTCTGTCCGCCTGTCTCTCGGCTTATAAGTATACATTTGCTGGCAGAACGAGTTTTAATTGCAACATTTGTTTAAATGCTGTCCGTTAGTCGAACGACAACTGCAACAACACTCGTAGAAAGTAACACTATCCTCTCTAAACTGAATTTAAAATACACTACCTAACAGCAAGTAGTGACAGTTGGCGAAGTAACTGACTAATTTTAGCATAGGCAAAGCGGGCTAAATTAAAACTTATCTTCAGTTATGAAAACCTGTTGGGAATTAATTGTTTATTTAGCTAACTGATCAGCAGTTATGCTCAACTATATGGACTACTTTATATTTAGTACTTAATTTAATAAAGTTTTAACGGCATTATAGCCACAGAAAGTCTTGCTTTGGAATCAGTTATGAACGAAACTTATGACAGCACTTAACTACCCGCCGTAAAGGGTATTACAGCTGCAACAACAACAGCCACAAGTTGGCTTAGATGCTGCTCCATTTACCAAAATGGACACCAACAATTTTTGCCTCATTAAGCGGCCGCTTAAAGAATGTCAACGCCAAAGTTGCCCAAGTGTGTGTGAGTGTGTGTAGTGCGTGTGTGTTCGTGTGTGTGTAGTGTGTGTGCATAAACAAAGTCAGTGGGGAAATCTCTGCATACTCGCTCAACTCTTTACTTGTTTTTGTATTCGCGTTTTTGGATTTGTTTTTAATTAGTCGCCGCGTTTTCTCTCTAGTTGCCAAATCGCATGTATTTATGGCTTAAATGTTTCTTGCTCGTTTTAGCTCTGCAACAACAACAACAACCACATCTACGATCATCCATCATCATCAGCATCATCATCGTCACGACCCTGTCGATGCAGTGACTTCTTTCATGCATTAGCAATGTGGCGCTCGCTAAAATGCGGCTCACCAAAGTTGGCTTCTCTTGGCTCCTGCTCCAGCTGCTCCTACTCCTCCATTGTTGCACAGCCACGCCCACAGCACCCACAGCACCCACAGCTGCTGTAGCGACAACAATTGGTGGCGCCGAGGTCAATGGCGCCACAACCCTGGCAGCCACCAGAGCTGCCATCTACGCTGCCGGCGACCAGAGTCGCTACAAGCGGAAGAGGCGCACAGAGAATAGCGAGAAGAAGAGCAGAGACAGAGGTGGAGACAGGGCTGGCGACTCAGACAATAAGAGAAATCAAGTTGAGGATTTAAAGCCAGCGAATTTACTGTTAGAGGATCTGCAGCAATCTAACGGACAGCTAATCAATCTGACAAGGCATCACGATGGCGATATCTTCTATACAACTGGTGAGTACTTACATTTAATCCCACTTACCCACCTCACACCACCACCTCCTTGACACCCCCCTCTTGCTGTGTGGCATGTTGACAGCAGCATTAATTTCCAGTATGGTTAGCTTATTAGTCGCACAGTCGCTTGATGAGCTTTTCTCTTCACAACTTAAATACCCTATCGAAAGGGTATTTGCATTTGGTCATGCTGTTGCTAAGCTGCAAAAGTTATGGCTTAATCAATACCAGTTCTCAGCCAAATCTAATATCTTGTAGTAGTATTCCTTTTGGTATCCAATCAATAAGCTTGCATGGAAATTGAGTTAGTTTTGGCCAAGTTATGCACACTTAATAGCTTAAGTCACTAGCGTGGACAGCAGTTTGGTCTGTCTGTAGCGTACTCTGCAGCAAAACTTGTTGGCTTTCGCCTGACTTGTGAGTATTAAAAGCTATACGCACTTTGAAGCTTCAGTCACCAGCGTGGACTGGTCTACACTGTCTGCTACGAGTGTAGGAAGCCTTAGCTGTCTGCATTAAAAGTTATACCCCCTTTAGTCACCAGCGTGGACTCTCATTCAAAAGAGTACAAACTCTGCTGTGTGCGTTGGTATATTTTTCACAGTTTGTTTTTCATAAACTTGGCGCGTTCTGTTGTGACGGCTTAAATCAATCAGTCGCAATTCTCAGCCTCTTGCCACATGCCACTCCCCCCTTGGTCCCCTCCCATTTGCCCCGCTTTCCCCTGATGACTTAACGTTTTCTCTTTCCGCAGGTCTCCACCTCGGTGTCGGCGCTGGTCTGGGCGGTGGCAGCTGCAATGCGGACACCTGCATCGGTCTCTCGAGTGGCACCGCGGCTCTGATGCGTTTGGGCAGCGAAGGCAACGGTAAGTTGCACGATTAATATGGAAATTTGTTTGCCACTTAACGTGTTTATAATCTGTGTTCTGTATGCCTAACTTCCCTCTCCTCTCTTCGTAGATGCTGATGGACTGGGTCAAGCCTCAGCCTCATTGGCTGGCGGCAGATTAGAGTTGTTGACGCGACGCATGAAACTGCAACGTGCCCAGGGGCAGGGACGAGGTCAGACGCAGAGTCAGGGACAGCAAACGAGAGGAGACGCTGAGGAGGAGGGTTGTAGTTGCCGTTGCTTGCCATATCTGAGGGCCTATCGCGAGGATTTGGGCATCTGCGTGGATGACATACATGGTAAGTGAAGATCTGTGCAGATTCCTAATGTTTTCTTTTATTGAGCAGTAAATTCAATTATTTCTTAAGCCAAACTTGGGCAAACTCCATCGAGTTGACAGCAAAACTGCGGAAGTGTCTTCAGTTTTGGCTTTTTTCCAGCCGGGAGTAATTAGTCAACCAATTCGCTTTAAAATTCGCTTCAAATTCGCGTTGCTTCGTGCTCCATTTCATGGCGTGTGCCCTGGGAAAATTTCCCACATGTGAGAGCCAAGAGTTGTTGCCACATTCAGTCTTTTTGGTGGCAACATCTATTGTTTCTTCTGCCACTTCTGTCTGCCACAATGGTTGCTCAACTATTTCTTCCAGCGCGCTAAAAGAAATGCTGTAATAATAACAAAATTGTGCAGGGCTTCAAAATCCTACACCACCCCTCCCATGTCTCACTTCGCCCCCTCTTTTCTTGCCACTCTTTTCGACTCAATAAAATTGCAGAATGAAAATGAAACGTGACGCAAACATTGCGACAAAAAAAGCTACAAATAAAGGGATGACTAGAGTTGGCCAAAACCGAAATTTAAATGCTCTGCTTGGAAAACTATTCAATTTTCTTTACTTTGGAAATTTTTAATTGAAGCTTCCTTAATAGCTTTTAAAGAACATATTTCCTCTACAAACCCATTTGTTAAAATTGAGTGAACTTTAATTTACTAGCCACAAAATATTATTAAAGTTACTCACCCAAAAGTCAAGTCTGCTTTAACCATTTTTTTTAAAAACTGCAAAGTTTGCAATAAAGTTATGACACCTTAACTAAGCCGTACATACATACACGTACTCTTTTATTAATAAACATAACAAACGGTAGCTACAAAACTTTACGGAATTATGACAACAATTTGCCATTATTGAACAAATCATTTTGAGTTGCCAGCACATGAAAGGAAAATATTTGAAGCCAACTTTCGCTTACAACAATAACAATCGGACGGAAAGTAAGAGGGTTTTTTATTTTTATTTTTTATACTCAGACGGAAAAAACAAAACTAAGTATCTCGAAGTGTTTCGTTGGTATAGAAAAACAAAACAAAATAGTGGAAATAATAACGGTATCGCTGCAATTGATAAGCGTCTCGATCTGAGCTGATGTTATCACAGCTGGAGGTAAAAATAAAGTATAGAAAATGTTTTTATTTTTCGACTTTTCGACTGACCAACGTAATGCGAGACTTTCTCATTGAGGGCAAATTTGTTGCTGTTGTTTTTGTTGTTTAACTAACTTAGTTTTGTTGTTGTTGTTGTTGCAGAATGCTCTCTCTCACCATTTGTCAGCGGTTCATCGTCGGAGAAAATTCCGTTTGTGTTTTTGCCACTGCGAGGCCAAATCATTTACCCCAGCAGAGAAATCAGTTTTCCCAGTAAGTAATGACCCCTTAAGCCCCGCCCCCTTTCGCCTCTTTTGATCACTAAATATCTTGCTAATCTCTTAGATATTCACACACCCGTTTGTGCGGTTACGGGTGCCCAATATTTGGGCTCTAATGGTTGGTCCGATCTGCGTAATCCCATTGACACCGATTATCCATTTCGCATGTTCCGCGACGAGGGACGCAGTTTTCTCCAGTGGTTGGGGGAAGCGGAGCTAAGACAAAAGATGCAGGGCCGTCTCATTGTAGTGCACCTCGTCTGTCGAGACATGACGGTTACCTTGAACGTTACCCAAAAGGGTGAGTACCTGAATAGGATAACTCGAGCTTTTCCTAATAACCTTTACCACAACTTTTCTGCTTTCAGACACCCTGATGACTCCCAAGAATGTGCATTCACCTTGCGTCGCCTTTCGCGTCAATGGTAGTCCTGTCAAGTACTCACACAGTACGTAATCCTTTGAGGAAATTTATTTCCGAATCCTGAAAATACTTCTAATCAAATTTATCCCCCTTAGATGTGCCGGAAGTATTCTTCCAGCCCGCCAATTCCACCACACTGGCCTCCACCTCGGACGGCATGACAATGCGCGAATATGTCGTCATTGGCATCTGCAGTCTGCTCTTGGGTCTGATCTACGTAGCCTCCGTCTTTCTCTATTTGTTTATGAAGAAGCGCAAGAGTCGAGGGCGTCACAACTCACGACACTCCCTGGACAATCTGGCCAATGAGATCAACTATCCGAAGAATGATCAGGTGACGTTTGGCGCACCTTTCAGCCGAGTGGGCAGCATCTACTCGGCCAACAGCATGGGACTGGGCAATGGAAATGACCCCGGAACAAGAGCTAGCATGGTCAGTTTGAAGGATGACATTGGCATTGTGAAGAATAATCCTCTGTTGCAACACTTTCCGCAGCTTGGAGAGCGAGAACACAATTCGGGATTCGCTAGCGACATTTCCAACTCGAACTCCGAGTGCGAAATGGAGGAGAAGATCAAGGTAAGTCTCCTCATGCTCTAGTTGGAGTTGTCTACATTGTTCACAATTGACAGACATCCGTTTCGGTTCTGGTGCATCCACAGCTGAGCATGTCCAATAAATCCCCCAAGTCGGGAGAATCCTTTGCGGAGAATTCAAGCCATGAGACCGACGACTTTCTGCAGGAGAACGAGTGTCTGCCCAAGGAGAATGTGGCTGTCATTGAGGACCTGATGAGCGAGGAGAAACTGGAGAGCCTCAGGGCGATGGTCAATGGGAATGTGCGCAAGAAGCTCTACTTCAATCCCGCCTACTTTGAGCCTCATCTACTGGCCGTAAGTAGAGCCCATGTTTTCTCCTACCACAAACCATGTCTAATACTTTTCTCACTCACTGTAGGAACCGCCGCAAGCTGCCATTGAGTTTTTGCAAAAGATTCGGGAGGTGATTGCCATTGCCAAGTATAAGATGGCCACCAAACGGTACCAGCCATCACTGAACATCATACCCGAGGAGATGCCCCTGGAGTCGAACTCCCCCTCTACCATGTACAATGTGCCGCTCCAGCAGAATCTGCAGGCCAAGAGCATGGGCGACAAACGCAACAGCATCGAGCAATGGCTTCAGAGTGTGCCCAACTCGGAGGTTAGCTCGTCTCCAAAGGCTTCTTCGCCCAAGAAAAACGGTTCTCCCACCAAAAACGGCGCCTCCGCCCAGCGCAGGGAGATCTCCGCGCCCAAGGAGCGCCCACCGCCGCCACCAATGCAGAAACCGCAAGTGGAATCCAAGAGAGCACTCGAGGAGCAACAGAGAGTAACCAAATCCAGTCCAGAGCCAAGTCCTTTGAAGCCCAAAACTCCACCGAACAAGAACTACGATAGCTACTCCGCCTTCACGGCCGCTGTATCTGCGAATGTCTACGGATTTGCGGAGACGGGCGGAGAGATCTACAATAATCCCAAGTTCATGCTGGCAGACACGCCCACGGGATCCCTGCGGAGCTCGTCCAGTCGCTCAAAGTCGCTGAGGAAGCGCAGTGAAGTCCTGGATCAATTCGCTGCTGCCAACTCGACTCCGACGTCCCTGACCTCCTTCGATCGACAGCATTATAATATGTTGAGGAACATGAAGCCCACGGATATAATCTATGACTCCTTCAAGCGGGAATATGCAGCACATATTCCTACGCCGGACTACGACAGCACCATGGAGAAGAAGATCAAGGAGATCTACAGCAGCACACAGAGCAGCATTCCTTCTGTCCCTACTCCTGACTACAGTTCTCTCAGTCGCAAGTCCCTGAAGCAGTTCCAACCGGATTCTCCGATCTACAGACGAAAGTCGCCGCAGTATTTGATCGTGGACTATGAGACGGATAGCCTGGAACGTCTGGAACCGAGCAAGCGCAAGAGCTCCCATTCCTCCAGTTCACCGTCGTCCGATGTGAGCTCCCAACTCAGTCCTAGTCTGAGCACAGCTCTTCCACTCGAGGAGGAAATGGAGATCAGTCACACGGTGTACGATCGTCTGAATGGATTTCGCAAGGAGGGCGAACTAAAGAAGCGTCATCAGCATCACAATCAGGCACAGCGGCACAAGGAGGTTGCCGCTAGAATTAAATACGACACGCCCTTTCGTGGTAGTATGACCATCGAGGTGGAGCACGAACCTCCATCCGATCTGGAGCGCACGGACAGCGATCAGTTCGAGCCGGACACTCTGGATCGCAAGCCCAAGAAGCAGAGCTTCTGCGACATAAACAACTGGGAGAATCACGGTCAACAGACTCCCCAAGTCACCAACAGTGAGCAGTACGTGGATTCCGACTACAATCAGATCAATTCTCTACCAGATTTAAGTCGCCAGCTAACCCCCACGGAGAGTAGCAAGCCCCGCACGGCTTCCTTTATACTCAGATCGAGCAACTCCTTCCGCAATCTGCGGGAG
This sequence comes from Drosophila dunni, assembly GCA_018152125.1. NCBI lineage: Eukaryota > Metazoa > Arthropoda > Insecta > Diptera > Drosophilidae > Drosophila > Drosophila dunni. The sequence goes on along the minus strand of JAECXC010000339.1, from coordinate 20,776,901 downwards.
ATCTACGAATCCCCGCTGGCTGTGCAGGACAACTACAAAGTGGAGACTCCGCCCCGCCCGCAGCAGAGCGAGGAGCAGGGACGAATACTCACCCTGGAAGCGAAGCATTCACGACGACAGCGGGGACTGCAGACGTCTCCTACGCTCTCCGTCGTGGACGTCAGCAGGTCAAAGACTACCATAAAGATTTCCTCCGAGCAGCAGCAGGAGAAGAACTCCAAGTCTGCTATCTATGGACGTGACCACCGTGCGCCGCCTTCGCCTCCACGTCCACAGGCCAATCAACACTTCTGTGCGCCACTTGTGCAGGGTAAGCGTCCATTGCCCCCTCCACCGCCGCCACCTCCATGTCCACAAGATCGATTGGAGGAGGATAACTACAGCATGCACAGCGAGATCACAGAGGTAACGGGCGTCTCCGAGAGTGTAGAGAACTCCTGCAATAACACAATGTCGAGCGTGATCTCAGCCATGACGGAGCAGAGCAGGGCCAAGGGCAAAGGTGTGAGGGAGGTTAGCAGCCTGGAGCAGAAGGAGTTGGACTACGATAACATATACGGCAAGAAGATCAACAGTCTGCGCAATGATTATAGTCTAAACAAGTATCTTAATCGGAGGAAATCCCAGATACGCGACAGGGACAAGGACGCGGACAGCAACGAGCAGAGCAACGAACAGCTCAAGGATGCAGTGCAGCTGGACAACACCACCAACAATAACAACAACAATGCGAAGACTCTTAAGGAACTCGATCTCAATCAGTTTGATGCGTTGTCCATCAGCTCCCGCTCGAATCGGAGCAGCAGTCAGCTCTCGGAGCGCACCAAGGAGATGTACCGCAATGCAGGTGTTCCCGTTGGTATCGCCTATCCTCAAAGAGCAGCCAATAGCTCGAGCTCCAATTCGAATTCCAACTCCATTTCGAGCTCTAATCCCAATCCCAATCCCAGTGGAAATGTGCAAACCGTTTACCGCTGTGAAATTGAACCCGCTCAATTGACAGCGGGCATGCAGATCGCCATTGGCCTCAAGGATCGGGCCAAGAAGGCCAAGGACTTGAAGAACGCGTGGCGTAAGTTCGTCACCATGGCGGCCAATAAGTTCAGTCCCAGTCAGAGTCCTGCTCCCACCTATGGCACTAAGAACTCGGCTGGATTCCTGGAGGCACTGGAGCGGGATGACGGCATCGCTTCCATTATTGAGGATGCAGTCGTTCCAAGCTCAGTGGTGCCACCTGGCAGTCAGAACTACTACGAGCAGAGATTTGGTCAACTGGACAGTGGATATATGAGCACCGATTCCACGGAGCTCTACAAGCGCAATGTCTACGATCGCTACAACTTTAAGATGATGTCTGGGCGAGGACAGATCATACGTGTGGACACCATTGCGGACACTGAGGATGAGACTACTAATGGCAATCGTTTGGTGTTGGACGCTGCTCGCTTTGAGGATCTGGAGCACATGGTGTCGCCCGGCAATCGAAACTCGGCGAATGCTGGCGAGGATCTAAGCGATGCCGAGTCGGATAAGACCCTCACACGATCCCAGACAAATGAGCTGCACGTTAGGGGCAGTACCACCACCATATCTTCCTATTCCTCGGAGGACGATCAGCGTCGGGGCCATAGCACCTGTTGTGGCTCCTCTGATGAGGAAACCAACGCCGAGGACATGTGGGAATCGGGTGCGGAGAGCATTGAAACTCACTCGGTGCTCTACAAAATGATAAGAAAGACTTAGTATTTAGGCATGTGCAATATCAATATCTAGCGATATCAATATCTTAGTAGTAATCGAATCTATCGAAAGACTTCCATTTAGCGTAGTAAACTTGATTAAACAAGTGCAATAACTCTACGATTCTTGCCAAACCACAAGGTGCAATTTAATATGTTCTAAGTTAAGTTGTTTTAAGTTGATTAATTTAAGGATAACTCTCTTGAACCGATTAATTATCGAGTAGTAATCCCCCAGCCCATTTAGTTCTATTTTAGCTTACATCGCATCTCTTAGTTATCAGATGCGAATTGTGATAAATATTAGAAGTCTTGGGCCGGAAATGTGCAATCAATAATATTAGTCTCAGTATCAACTATAGACTTTTAAGCTAGTCTAAGTTAAATTTTAACACACAGTTTTCTAATAAACAATGTAAATAGTTTTATTTAAAAAGAAAGTGTATTAACTTAATTGAAAATTGGTTAAAATACCAGGAAAACAGCAACTAAAACATGGTTTAAATTGTTTAACCTGCTATCAACTTGTTAAAAACATTTGTTATTTCTACAAAAAGTCCGTTAAACTGATAGTATATTAATGAATTCTTTATCTATTTCCAATCACAGCTTTGCAAACTAAGCCCTGAGTGCTGATTATTGCTGATAATTTCCCACACCTACAGCTGAGTAGAAAAAACATTTGTTTGTCTCGATTTTGTAGAAATCTGTTATATTTGCACAAATTCTTTTCACAGCAAAATAAATATTTGTTTTTTACTTAGAGTGGAATTTTCTCAATACAGTGACTCATCGTAATCTGGCGACTACAAAAATTATTGGTAAGCAAACTGTGAATATTTCTTATTTTTATTTATTTAACTATGAATATTATTCTGTATATAACTGTTTTTATTATTATTGAATTATTATTACTAATTATATAATTTATATATTTAATATTACTATTGGTATTGTTATTTTCGTTTATCACATTGTTATTTATTTGTTTTACTTAGCTACATAGCTTTATTGATGTGCGAAGTCTTAGCGTCCGCACTGTTCAGTTCTCTCCTGTTCTCTCTCTCCCGTTTGTTCTAAGTCAACACATTTTGCGTACATTGCTTAAATCTTTTGTATCGTATTCGCTTTTACTTTGTATGTTTTTGCAGGAAGCGCAAATAGTTCAAGTATGCGCAGTACAGTTTGACCAACTTACTCTCTCACTCTCCCTCTCGTTCTTGAATGCGCAGACTGAGAGCACAAAGAAAGACAAACAAACACACACACACACACATAGACACGCCGGCTTCTTAATTTAGCTGATAAGCGAGGCAGACTCTGTGTCTGCCTACGTGCATGTGTGTGTGAGAGAGTAAGCTCTTCGCCTCATAAACAACTTAGGCAGACGCTGTCAAACAGTTATCGCTGAGACGTCAGCAAGTGCGGTTCTAAAAGAGTGAGAGAGTGCGTGTCTACAGCTAAAATGTCAAAGTTCTTTCTGTTTGTTTGTCTTGCGGTTTGCTGCAGTGCATCCCTTGTGGCTGGCAGGAGTCTCTGGTGGTATCACCTGTCGACGCGGCCCCAGGTGCAAGTATCGTATTCACCGGAATTGGTCCAAGATATGCACGAGTTTATCGATCTCATACCGACTGCCGTTATCGACGAACTTGTGGCGGAGCATTTAATTGTCGACTCGGGATTCCGTAAGGCGATAAAATTTCTACGCAGTTCGGATTTCAAGCAATTGTTGCAACGCATTCAATTATTGCCCGAAGTAATCGAGGTTATCAACTTTCTGCATCTAAATGATACGGCTGTGAGAACCACTCTGCGGGTGGACAAACGCTTCGAGCTGCCTTGGACTCCAAAGAAAGAAGTTCGCAAGGATTACGGATATTATCTAGCGGATCCCTCGTCGCCGAATAGTTTGCAAGAGGGCGTGGTCGTTGTTTTCGTGCCTGAATCACAACCTGCGGAGGTAGTCTCCGAGCGCTTTGGCACCTTCGTTGGCTTTGTCCAGGAAATTTTGAATCATCTGCCCCGCGATCGGTTTGTAGCTCTGATCAAAGAGAAGCGCCAGAAGGGCACGGTATTCCCCAAATTCTATGAAGCCCTACGCAGTGATAAGTTTAAAACGCTGGTGGAGAAAACCATGGTAAGTACTACTGAAATTCTCTGAAAATATTCTGTTTGACACGCCTTCTTTTTCTTATCTCCACAGAAATCTCAGAATGTTATCAATGTTCTTAGCACATTGGCCAGTCATGACATCGACGCCAACGCCTTGAAGGGAATCGCCTTTGAGGTCATCTCCTGGGGTCCATCGGTCTAATTTAAAACGCTAATTTAATGAATCCAACTACTAGTTAATAAGTTTTATTAATTTTGTTTACATTTTACCAGCCACAAATCAGCTGATGAAGCGGCAAAAATAATATGTAATGCATACTTTTAGATGCCATTATTTAATTTACATTGCTTAAAATTGTTAACTTTTAAAATATTTGACACAGACTTAAGAACTAGTACTTCCGATTGGCAATTACATGTTCTAAAATACAGACAAAAATACTATTTTAAAAACTATATGTAAAATATAAAAATAAGAACAATTTTATATAAGAAAACACTGCAAAAAATGTATTTCAAATAAAGACTCTTTGTGAAAATTCAAGGCTAGGATTTTAAGAATAAAAAACAATTCAATTCAAAATCAAACGTATTTTTCATTGCTAGAGAAGGGGGGAGGGTGGGAGAAGGGGTGATAATACGAGCTGCTGCTCGCAAACAGCTAAAATTTCAGCTATTCTACCAGGCGAACATAATTTAAAAGAGGTCGCAATGCACAAAGTAAGCCAGCGCAACATGCCCTTACACATACAGAAGAGTAACCCAAGCTTAAATGCTATTGGTTAGCTTTAATTGCGCTCAGAGCAAGCTCTGCCGCTCTAAGCAATGAATTCCGCCACATGGCTGCTTTGCATATGTATTTGTGAGCGCTCAGAGCAAGCTCTGCCGCTCTAAGCATTAAATTCGCCAGGGCGCTGCTTTGCATATGCATTTGTGAGCGCTCAGAGCAAGCTCTGCCGCTCTAAGCAATAAATTCCGCCACGGCGCTGCTTTGCCTATGTATTTGTGAGCGTAACGTTTTGCCCTCGCGCCCTTTTTCGGTTGCGCTCAGAGCAAGCTTTGCCGCTCTAAGCAGTAAGTTCCGCAACGTCGCTGCTTGCCTATGTATTTGTGAGCGTAACGTTTTGCCCTCGCGCCCTTTTTAGGATGCGCTTATAGAAAATTCTGCCGCTTTCTGCTGATTCTGTTGGCCTGGTATTTCAGCTGTTGAAATCTTTATTTTCTGGGTTTCCTTTGGCTTTCGCTGGGTTTGGCGACAGCCGCGTGCTTGCCATATATATTTTTATTTGTTTTGACGGCTTTGCTATTACCTCTCGCTGGGTACAAAGGAATCATTTCAATTTTGAAAATTAACGCATATGTTGTATCTTACTGTGTATTTCTTTTCGCCTGATAATTCAACTGGGAATTTGTATATTCCAGCTGCAAGACCAGACAAACAGAACTTTCAGTAGCATGAATAGAAAAATTAACTTCAACGTTAGATATACATATTCTGCCACAGCCTTTTAGGCGCTGCGTGAAAACTCTTATGCAGTGCAAATCCATTGCATACTTTTGTGCAGCGGCAGTTAATGTTAACGCGAAGCCTGTAAAATTTTAAGCATCTTTTTGGGGCCCGCGAGAGATAGTCATTGAGGTTTGTCAGTTTTTTCGCTCCGATCAGTTGGTCTTTGGATTCTTCGGACTGCAGTCGTATCGCGGAAGCATTTAGTGAGTGTGAATTTAAGGGAAACGAAATAAAAGCGCCATTTTCTTGCCTAAGGCGATCAACAGTTAATTTTTTGAAATCTATATTGTGTTTTGGAAAAAGATTTTGGAAATATTTCAAACTACGCATGAGTCATACAAAAATAAAATATGCAAATTAAGTAATGAGATACAAATTCATCTCAGCCAAATGCAAATCGATGAGTCTTGAGGGAGAGATTTAAAATTAATCACAGTTTAAGTGAATCACGTTTGTAATGCAGAAAAAATGTTAAGAAAATAAAAACCGAAGCAGCAGTTACGACCCACACAACAACAGCAGCAGTAACAACAACCACAGCAATCCGAAACACGTTTTAACACGCTTAAAAAAGTGCAGAAAACGGCGCAAAAAAGTGCACAGCATCGCGACTCGCGACTCCTTTGTTTTAATGACGCCTGCGGTTAATTAAAAAATAAATTTGACAAATGATTAAAAACATTAAAGAATTTCGAGTTGTCTAAAAAAAATGTACACTTGAGTTCGTGACATCACCGGTCTGTTTTCCAAAAAGATACACTTCAACTTGTTGGTTTGTTGTGGGCGCAGATACGACACAGAAACCCGAAACACTTGTTGCTGCCTTAAAAGGCAACCCTAACAGGCAACCCTATAAGGCCGCGAAGTTCGCTGACTGCAGTTATCAGTGAAATGCACTGAGCAAAAGAGCGGAAGTTTGAAATATTAATTTTGGAATTTAAGTAAAAGCTTCGAACATGAGACATCTAAAACTATGAATCAGCTTTAAAAATACCGAAATTAATCTAAAATATGTTTAATCATAAAACCATTGCTAAAAGTCTTAAGAAAACAGAGTGCTATTATAAAAAAAATGATTTTTCCAAGTGTTGATATGGTTAATCTGATTTTTCTTACAGTGTAGTGTTTATCGCTTATCCATTTGCATGGACTTTTGGTACGCTGCTTCTGTAATTGTTGTTGTTGTAGTCTTTTCCGTTACAAACTTCGCAATTAAACTCACATAATTTGTCTATTAATCACTCTATTAGCTAAAGGCTACATCAAATCATAATTCCTAATTAAAAATTATTAATTTATAATTTCCCTTACGTGTCTACCAAATTTGTCTCGCTTTATTTCCATTTGCCTTTTCTTCTGACGCTTTTGGCTCCGCCCATTTAAAAATTTTAATTTTTTTAAGTGAATCAAGCGAGACAGTGGCGTTGTCAATGCTGTGACAATTCTAGCGGGGATTTAGCAGTTTTAGCTCTGCTTAATTTCGCTAGAAATTACGTATACGTCGCTGAGGTGCGAACTGATTGGTTGGCAGCGGCTCATGAGGCAGTTTGCTTTATTGGCTTTTGCGCACTCCAGACGATCAAATACAAATTGAGCAGGGAATTCTCATTAGAGAGAATAGAGAGAGAGGGATAGGGAGTGAGGGTTGAGTCTGTTCGAGAGAGCGTCCCACTGAGCGAGCGTGTTTTAATTAAATTATTCTAAATTATCGAAAGTGCGGGGCACTGACTCTCGTCAGTTTTCTCCCCGCCTGACCCAAGTGCCCGCCTCTTCTCCCTCTCCCCTCTACTTTTGTTATTGTTGTGCATGTAGGCCAGCCAATTGTTTATGAAGTGCACATTGAGTATAGAAACAATTTTGTATGTACTCGTTAGCTTTGTATCCACTTTAGTTAAACACACAGCTGTGTGTGTATCTGTATCTGTGTATCTGTGTATTGTATTTCCTCATGTGGCATATAAACATTTTGTGTGCTTCTTTTGAAATTTTTGCCCAGTTCAGCATGAAGTCATGCTTCGCATCCACAAACAAACTCGCATCCGAATTCACATCTCCATCTCACATCCATCTTAATTATGATGTTTTTTATGATGACAATTTAAGCGTTGATAAAAAAAAAGTGCCCCTAAAAAGAGCTGTGTTTTTTCTACATTTAAAACTCGTAGCTAATTGTAGACTTGATCAAATTAATTTTCAGCCTCTTTGCTTGAAAAAAGAGTTAGAGAAAACGGTTTTCTGCTTTCTGTTTAAAAATTTTCTGGAATTTTCTTGTTTATTTATTTGAACACTGCAATTGTTTTTAATATCAAAAGTAAACAAAGTGCAAAAAGTGGATGAGAAATGTGCGCTGTAGTTTTCGCCAAGAGTGCATAAAAAAGCTAATAAATTGAGTAAACAAATAAAGAAATAAACTTGCTGTACATAATCAAAGTAGATCGCGTTGTATCTTGTATCTTTTGGTGTATCACGCAGCCCAAAATTTTGTGTCACGCCTTGAAAAACAGCTCGTCACGTATTCCAAGCCAAACACGAGAAATAACTCTAAAAATTACTGCTGACAAACATTAAGTTTTATGCGTTTAACTCGAAAGTTGCGCAAAACTTCCTCCAACTGTTTGTAATTATTAGCTTGTTTTTGTTTAGCCTTTTTTTGTTTGCTTGGCTTGCAGAATTCTGCAAGGAAAAACTGGTAACTTGAGAAACGAGTTTGGCAAGCTTTTTCGTAAGCAATTTTCAAATTCACATTTCGAAATCTCAATAAACATTCCAGTTGACAAGCGGATATTGCAGAATGTATCTACAGAATGTATCTTTGAGTGCAGTAAGCTGCTATAGATTGAAATACATATACACGCTAGGTTTTTTTTCGTATTTTGAAAGTATTTGAAAGAAAAGTATGTATCTTTTACGCTTAGTCACTAAAGTATCTGAAAGATACACACTCTGTACGTGCAAAGCTTTTTGTTTGTTGCTTTAGAATGTATCTAAGCTGACGAAAGTGTCTACATATGACACCATTTAGCTTAAGATACTTTTGCAACAGTTTTCCTAAAGAAATGTATGTCAACTGTGAAGACAACTCTTCAGCCCGTAACTTTTATGACTTCTTGCCTATGAAAACTTCCAGTTTCTCTTGAAAACGCTTGTATCTACCCCAATGCATCTTAACCTAACATAACTATCTTTTGCTTACGCTCCTGTTTGTGTTTGCTTATCGGTGACTTCGAGTGTCAAACAATGAAACTGTTTGTCAACCGACAGAAGTGCTTAATTGGCTAGGTAAATGCGAGAAATACAAGCACAGGTAAACACAGGTAAATGTATCTAAAGGGGGAAGAGGAACACTGTGCCTTTATCCAATTAACAAAAGTGATTGTGCAAATTATGTTTATCTCTGGCTTACATCAACTTCTCTACTTCTCCAATTCTCCTGAGAGGGGGGGTCTAAGGGGCTGTTCGCTTACACTAAATAACTTGTAAGAACTATCAAATGACAGCGGCTACTTATTAGTTGCTTTTTGTTCTATTCTTGGTAACCTAAAGATACAAGATGTATCTTTTGTTTCCCAGCTGTTGAGATACACGTTTTTGGCATTTTAAATATCAGTTTCAGCAGCTGTGGAGTATTCAAATTAGCTTTAATCGTATCGTGTGATTAGCCGATTTCTCACACATACTTCAGTCATCAAAATTGATTTTGTCTTTGACTTTGACTTTCCGTTTATCTTTGAGTTGGAGTTCATCAGCGAGTGAAGAAGCCGCCAAAAAAATATCTTTCAATTTGAGCACTCTGAGCGCTAAAATTAAACCGTAAAGCGTTACAAATTGATCGCTAATTGATATTGATATGTCGATTATTTTATGATTATTCTTTATGATCGTTAAATCTGATAAACAATTCAACAGACTTCCCAGTTTATAGCTGAGTCAGCAGTCGGTTCGAAATGTGATCACAAGGTTAAGTGATCGCCACAATTGAAGCCCCACTTCTTGAACCCAATTTTGACTCGGTGGTTCAATTGTTAACATTTAATAACGATTGTACCACAAAAAGCACTTAAAAGCGCTTTCTTTAATCACCAGGGGAGGAAACCTGTAGGTCAGCTTTTAGATTTTGATTTTGGCTTGAAGCTTTAGGCGTTTGGCTTTGCCTTTCAGCTGTCAGCGACTGGCGACTGCCTCTTGACCAAGTTAGCCAAACGGTCAACGCATCTGTGAAAATCAACATAGCGTGAAGCGTTTGTCAATTGTCTAAGTCTCCATATAGTTTAGCTAAAACTAAAAAACTTTGTTTTGTTTTCCGACTTAAGCTTCAAGGTTTGTGCGTAGATCTTCAGCGACTTGGGTAAAATATGCCTGACCAGAGAGCTCTCCATTGAACTGCTTCTTATTACGTCGTAGGACTGAGACTGAGACTGAGACTGAGACTGAGGTTGAGACAATGCGGGTTTCCCTCTCCAAGCATTTCATTAACAATTGTTTGGTGTTCGTCATGGAAATGAAATCATTTACTTAAGTACACAAATGAATCACTGATTTACATTATGTATCTCAGTTTTTGTTCAGATTTTGGGTAGAAATTTTGTATCTTTAACCTTATCTTTGAGAGATTTTTTATGAACCTTTGTCCCCTTTACTCAATTCGCTACCTTTGCCTACATCTTCACAGTTAATTAACTTACCTCAGCGAAAGTATCAACAAAATGGATCTCAATGGATGCGGTTTCAGTGATCCGCAAGCGCAGCTCAGTCTGGCGCTGGCCAAGCGGGACATACGTGAGTTCCATGCAGCCCTGGACATGGGAGCACAGCCGAATCTACAGGACGAGCGACACACGAGCATCTACGAGAAGGCGCTCTCCACTCCAGGGTGTGCCGAGTTCATTGAGGCCTGTCTCGCACACGGCTGCAATGTGAATCATGTGAGTAAACAGTGGAAACCAACCAAACCCTAACTTACCTTTAATCAATACCCACTCCCAATTGCAGATTAATCAAAAACATGACAAGGCTGCTATCAGTTATGCCGCCGACTCCAGAGATCCGCGTAATCTGGCCGTGCTCCTGAGCAGACACGGAGTGCAAGTGGACCGCAAGTACGCAAATCTGACGCCACTCAGCTCGCTGGCAAAGAATCTTACCCCTGAGAACTTGGAGGATGTGCGTCAGTGTATGCAGAGTCTGCTCCAGTACGGCGCCTCTCCCAACGCCGTGGACCAGAGCGAGATGACAGCGCTACATCACGTGCTGAGAAACAACAAGATCAAGGCGCTCCGACAAGAGCTGCTGCAGTTGTTTCTGTCCCAGCCCAATCTAGACATTGATAGCTATCGCAATGGACAAGTGCGTCAGCTGCTGCAACAGCAGTATCCCGACTTGAACCTTCCTCCTCAGCGAAACACGGCCGAGGAGGGGGAGATCGACTGCGAGCGGCTGCTGCGACAGCTGCGGGATGGAGACGAATCCCAGTTCGAGCAGATGCTCAAGGAGCATCAACTGAACACTAGTGACAAGGATAATTTACGGAATAGCACACAGGAGGAGTATCTGCCTCTCTTCGTAGAGTCCATCAAACGGGGCAAACATCGCGCCTTCGACGCGATCCTCAGCACAGGACTCAATGTGAACAGAAAGTTACCCGGAGATGCCTCTTCACCCATTGAAATCTCCATCATCTGGGGCAACTGGCGTGCACTGGAGCAGCTGCTGCATCATCCGGAACTCAAAATAGCCCCAGGTAGAATTCCTATGCTAAAAGTCCCCCTCGAACTCACCTAATCCCTGTTCCTATCTCCACCAGGTGCATCCCTGCTCAACAGTGTGATCAGCCGACTGGAGGAGCAGCCTTTGGATGACTTCTGTGATCACCAGCGCTGCTTTGAGCTGCTCCTTTCCAGCGATCACGTGGACGTCAATGAGGCCGATGCCTCCGGTCAAGTGCCCCTACACTATGCGGTCAAGTTCCGCAACACGAAGGCTATACAGACACTGCTCCACCACGGAGCCTACATTGGCCCGAGAAGCGTGTTCAAGGAGCTGCCCATACAGGACATGTCACCGGAGCTGCTGGAGCAGCACTTTGACTCCTGCATAACCACAAACCATCAGAAACCGGGTGTGGTAACCTTTGAGATTATCATCAACTTCATGAATCTGATGCGCCATGAGAAACCTGGAGCGGGTAAGCGACGTCCACCGCAGCTACAGGACGAGATGACACCGATTGCCCACATAGCCGAGTCCAAGGAGCTGCGTCATCTGCTGCAGCATCCGCTGATCTCGAGCTTCCTGTTCCTCAAGTGGCATCGCCTCTCGGTGATCTTCTACCTTAACTTTCTGCTCTACACGCTCTTCACCATCTCCATCATAACCCACACACTGCTCAAGTTCAACGAGAGCGAGCAGAAGGCAGTCACTGCCCTCTTTGGACTGTTCTCCATGATTGGCATTGTGTATCTGATCATTCGAGAGATTATACAGTTTGCCATGTCGCCACTTACGTACTTTTTTTCGGTCACAAATCTCATGGAACTGGCTCTCATCCTGTTCTCCATCCTCACCTGCCTGCAGTCCAGTTTTACCGAGGAATCCCATCGGGTGCTGGCCGTACTCACCGTACTCCTGGTGGCCATAGAGTTTTGCCTGCTCGTGGGTTCCCTGCCCGTGCTCTCTATATCGACGCACATGCTCATGCTGAGGGCCGTCTCCAGCAGCTTCATCAAGAGCTTTGCCCTCTACTCCATCTTCGTGATCACTTTCACCCTCTGCTTTTATATACTCTTTGGCAAACAGCAGCCGGACCCAGTTAAGCCCGGGGAGACGGCTCCAGCTGAGAAGGATGGGGATTTCAATAGCTTCTCCAATCCTATTGAGGCTTTGATCAAGACTATTGTGATGTTGACGGGTGAATTCGATGCCGGAGACATTAATTTTAATAGTGTTCCCACGTACCTGATCTTCCTGCTCTTCGTCTTCTTCATGACCATTGTGCTCTTCAATCTGCTCAATGGTCTGGCAGTCTCCGATACACAGGTGAGTGGACAGGCGTAAGCTACCCAAGAAGTTCCATTTAAAACTTCTATTTCCTCCTTCCACAGGCCATCAAAGCGCAAGCGGAGCTCAATGGCGCCATCTGTCGGACGAACACGCTGATGCGCTACGAGCAAGTGTTGACTGGACGCCATGGACGCACTGGTTTCATCGTGAACAGTCCGATCTTCCGCACACTCTGCCAGCGACTGCTAAACATCTATCCGAACTACATGTCAGTGCGTCAGATCTCCATACTGCCCAACGAAGGCAACAAGGTGCTCATACCCATGATGGACGTGTATGAGCTAAAGGAACTGGGCAATGGTACTGGAAATGGCAAGAGCACCACTAGTTTTCAGCCACTGGCCACGAATCCGCGTTCAGAGCAGCCGAAGAAACTGCTCGATCCGCCATTGAAGCTACTCCCCGGCTGCTGTACTCCATGCGGCGATAAGTGCTCCAAGATCGATAACCGCACAGTAAAGTTGGCTCTGGCTGTTATCGATCAGAAATCGAATGCTGAGCAGAAGCGACAGCGGGAACAGTTCACAGAGCGACGACTGCAGCAGATCGAACAGAAGTTGGAGCAAATTTTGGTGCTCTACCAGCAGAGGAACTAACTTAAGATCCCATAAGAAGCCAGTATTTATTGCAATCCATTCACCGATTTCCTCCGATCTAAGGCTTATTGTATTATCTTGTAGTCAGAAATTGTTTTATTAACATACGAATATATAAATATAATTAAATTTAACAAAAACCCTTATGAGTTATAAACCGAATAACCGAAATAATCACTATTATAATAGTAGGTATGATCTGCCCGATATATGGTATATATATATACTATATACAATTTCAACTAAAACATAAACAATTTGTTGTCGTTCTCTGGTTCTTCAATTACATAAATATATATCGTATATAGCACTATATAATTTATATGTATAACTTTCATTTATCGTTTTCAAGTGTGTGCGTGCACAGTGTCCTCAGAGTTATTGGATTTCAAATTTCAATGTTTTCAGTTTTCTGTTTTCAGTTTTCCGTTTTCAGTTTTAAAAATGTTTTTTGGGTTTTTTAATAAATTTTGACTCTTCGATAAGTATAAGTATAAGTAGTATAAGTTTAATGATTATATAATATTTAGACAGTAAATATTGTATAAACGAATATCATTACTGTACCATTTTGTACCCGAGTAAATATTTAATTGCAAATGTTTTTATTTTTTTAAGTTTTTGGTTTTTTTTGTTTGATTTGATATGATTCGGTTCATTATGTGACTATATATACTTATTATCTTTATGTTTTCTTTACTTTACTTAACTGGTTAGCGGATCAAATCAAATCAATTTGATGGCCTAACAACTTGGCTAACGGCTAACATGGCCAATTAAAACAAATGATTGATGTTAACAACAAACAAAAAAAACTATTAAAAAGCCGCAAAAGTTGCCAACTAATTTATAAATTTAAAATGCGTATGGAATTGGAATTATTTCCATTCCCGAAAGCAGTTTGATTTGATTTGGATCCGTTGCAGGTTGAGCGCAGCTGTGAGTTTTAATCATTTTCAAATTTATCATTCATAATTTAAGCTAAATATATATTTATATTTATATATATTTGATTATGCTTAGGACGACTAAAAAACGCATTTCTAATATCAAAAAACTTTTCACTTTACAGCATTTTTTTTTCTTTTTCTTTTTTGTTCGGCAAATCAAAATAATTGACTTTGTTTTCAGAGCATGTTAAACAATTTTTTTTGTATGCTTTGCCTATTTGTTATTGCTATTATTAAATATCAAATATTATTTTATTATAAATTTATCTTTCTTTTCTTTTGGATTTAATGTTCGATATATGAAACGTTAACTTTTTTTTGAACCTCAACGCGTAAATTTACAACAAATAAAATCGTGTTCTGTTTTTGTTTCTTTATATTTTTTAAGGCATGCCTAATCAAACCAGCTGTAACTGTACTATATCGGTACTAACGGTACCAGTATGTACACTTCAATGTATTTTTTCTATACTGTTTGTATTTGGTATTTTTTATGTGTGTGTGTGTTTTTGGTTTAAATACTTCTGTATTCCAGTTCTAGTATTGAAAAATTGGTAGAAGGGGTTTCAGTCCGAGGTTTACTGTGTGACAAAAGAAAGAGGGGAAAAATACCAATTATTTTGGAAAAAATACTAAAATAGTGTCGAAGTATCACTCTAAATTTCAGTGTTGATATTAACAGGTTATCATTTAAATTAAAGATAGTTTTCACATAAGTTTTTAGTTTAAATATACAAAAAACTGAATTAAAATAGTTTTTTAACCCTAACTGGAACACAGAAGCATCGTTATTTGAACCGATTCGGTCTGTTGCACTGCGGTGCTATGAGCTATGTTAAATGCATAGGACTGTTTCATGTTTGTTCTTGTTCGTACTTGTTTCTGCTTGTTCAGTTTTGTTTCTGTTTCCGTTTCTGTTTCGGTTGTTGTTGCTGTGGTTGTTGTTGTTCTTTTGGTACATTTGCTTAGTTATTATACTAAATTAAACTACTAAAATTGCTGGGGTCTTACTTTTGTTATTTTTTGTTAGTTGGGTTTAAGCGTTATTCAACTAGATTCGAGTTCGAATCGCAGTTCGAATCAAATGTGGCCTGTTTTGTGGGATTCTTTTGTTACACATTTTTGTTGGTTTATTAAGTTCTGGTAGTTTGGTTTGGTTTATTCAAGCTCTGGCCCCTGGCACAGTTATGTGTTAATTGTTAATTGTTAATTATGTAATTAGTTAATAATTAATATGCCTCATTCGTTTTATTGTCGTTATACTCTATGACTAAATAAAATGTTTTGTTTTGGGCTTAACTAACAAGTACATAGATGTAATGTTTTTCTTCCAATTTTCTAATACAAATGAAGAACATTTTCCTTGAAGCGATTATTATTGAAGACAATTTAAATTAAAGCTTGATTTTTTTTTAGTTTTTTTGTGTTTTTTTATGGTTTCTTTGGTTTTTCATTGGATGCTTGAATTGTTTACTATTGTTATTAAATTGTTTATGTACAGAGTTCTATTGTAAATTAGCACGTCATAATTATGACGTATTTATGCATTGTTTTATAATTTATTTTTATGTTTTGTTTTTGTTTATCTTTTACTTTCATTTACCATATTTATTTATAAATATCACTTAATTGACGAGTGTTTGGTTTCTGTTACTGTTATTAAATGTTATTTATTTGTTACATTTTGTATTAAGTATTATTCATTCAATTTGTTAACAATTTCTCTAATTAAAATTTATGTTCTTAAGTTTTTCTTGTGTAAAAATTGCAGTTAAAATCACAAGTGTGTGTTTGTTGTTGTTTTTGTTTTTGTTTTTACTTTGGAGATAACGATTTAATTGGTACCATAATTTCAATTTTATATCAATCGCTGTCTGATTGTCTGTTGTTAAGTATTTTATTTTTATTTATTTTCTTGTTTTTTGCATAGTAAGAAGTGTGTAAAAGTGTGTGCGCTGCACTGATTGCTGTTATCAGTTTATCATGTTATCAGTTATCAATTATCTATGAACCGTTAGCCTGTTCGATGTGTTAACTTAAACTTAAACAAACTCAATCAATCAATGCTCACAGAGTATACATGTGTGTATGTGTTTGTAGTGTGTGTGTGCGTTTAAAATAAGTTTCTTAGAAACTTTGACCAAGGCCTAAAATATATAGTATATAGCTAGAGTATAAAGATGTATATATAATATATTGTAATATAATAAATGTTAATGTTTTGTGGAAGCTTTCTCGTATAGAAGATATCATTAATGCAAATTTTGATTCGACTTTAGTTAGACTAAATGAAAGAAAACACTTTGTATGGTAAGAATATTCGTTTAGCGTTAGGATAATTAAATACAAGTTAGTATATATATATGTTTAATACGATAGTAATAAAAGTTCTCACTGGTACAGGTAGGACTCTGGTACTCAACTGATTCTTCACTCCCTTCACTTCCCTAACCCGATTGGGTTTCACTTAGCTATTTAGACGATTTGATTGGATTCAAGTTGAAATTGCTCTTTGGAATCTTTAATCACTTGAGTTTTGTAGTTTTATTTTGGCTTCTTTTTTCGAGTGTGTGTGTGTGTGTGTTCTTATGTGAGGCGAGAGGAAAATATTTGAAAATCTACTATTTTTGATGGTTTCTGTAATACTTTGATATTTGTACTTGAACAATCGGGTACGCATAATCTATATAATCTAGAATTGTTATAAAAACCAAAAGGATTTAAGACACAAATAAACCTCTCTTGAAATTCTGTTATACAATTGTTGCTAACTAGTTTAATTGTTATTGTGTTAATTTAATTTAATTAATAGCGATCTCTATTTGGTTTTTTAATTTAAAATACTTCCTTTGGCATATGTACATTATATATAAAGTATATAGAGATATATACTGGTATATATTGCTTTAAAGAAACTGAGAATTCCATTAGTTTAGACTACGACGCGTTATCTTTCTGTTAGTTATACTATAAGTATGTATATAATTCTATGTAATAATTATGTATCGTATTCTGTAATTTATTGTATTGTATAATTTTAAAACAACCTTCAAAATATCTTCGAAATCGCCCGATATATATGTATATATACGTATATATAGACTGACTGATTGATTTGACGACTAAACGAAAAGACCAACCGTTTGGATTAGTTCTGTAACTATATGCTGTATATGTTATACTATATATATTAGTATATATATTAAGTTAAGTTAATGTTAGTGTAATCATTTCTTGTTGTTCTTGTTTTTGATTTGTTTTTTGTTTTGTTTTCTTCTTCTTCTTCTTTGAGTATTACAACTGTACGAATTAATGCACGTTTTTGTTAACACAGAGTTTATATTGATTTCGTAAACTAGACTAAGACTAGGACTAGAACTAAGACTATCACTAAGTCTAGCGTTTAAGCCCAACTAAACCCGGCTGGACGCACAGCGCACTGTTACCAAGTTTAGCTTGGACTGGATACAGTTAAGTTCCACAAATCTGATGAATTTTTAAATAGTTGCCTCATTTTGACGTACCTTATTAAAAGCGCCTATAATATTTACGTGTAGCTTTAAACGGCTAGATTAACAATGGGGCCAGAAGGCTGACAAATTTCTCTCAGACTGGAGATTGTCAACTTGGGCGTTTCCCGCCCACTCCTGTTGACTGGCTGGCTGAAGAGGTGCTGCTGCTGCTGCTACTGCTGCAGTTGCTGTTGCTGTTGCTACGGCTGCAACTGTTGCTCATGGTGTTGCTACTGCTGCTCTGGTTTAGCTGCTGTTGCTGTTGCTGCTGATGCTCCAACTTCATTCCCTCATTCACTGAAGGTCATCTCTGCTCATCTTCAGTGCCAGCTGCAGCTGCTGACGGCTGTTGTTCCTGCTGCTGCTCAGGATTGTAGTCGTAGAACACTTGCGATGTGTCGCCCTGCACATTGACATCGATGGGCCGCATGTCGTCCAGGTTGTCCAGACTAAAGTCACCACGCGGCGGCTCCTTGGGACTGTCGACCATGATGTGCACTGTGGGTATGAGACAGCTGTCCATGTCGTGGTCCATGCCACTTTCGGCGGAGCCTGTGCTGATGCGTATTTGTGGTGGCTTCGGCTTTTCCTGCCGCTCATTCTCCTCGTCGTCCTCCTCATCCTTGTACTCCTCGCTCTCGCGATGCACCAGCACATGCACCAACGTGGCATTATCCGGCCGCAAGCTGAGCGCGTGTCCATGCGAAATTGGATGAGTTTGTTGCTCTGGCGATGGTTTGGTCACAATAACCTCTGGCGCGGGACCTTCCGCTGTGAACGGGAGTGGGAAGAGAAAAGAAACTTTAGTGCTACTTATTCCAGGGGAAAGTAAATGCATTAAATACAAATCACACATACAGACATAAGCGTTCTTGTTAACTCTTAAAGCGCTTTGTGCTGATAAACCTCTTTCTAGGGGCGGTTTCTTGCGTATAAAACTAGAGGCGCGTTTTCGCGTCGGAGTTGCTGCCACCATCTGCTGTTGCTCGACGTTGATATGGGCGCCAGCAGTGGTTGCCACAGTGGCGGAAACAGAGGCGGAGGCGGATGTGGAGGATGTTGAGGTTGAGGTTGTGGTGTTGTTGGTGTTTATTGCAGCTGTTTTGTGGGTGAAATGCACGCATTAGTGTCTTAGGATCGTGAATACAACAAAGTACAGAGTTACAAATAGTAGGTTGTGTGACAAGAGGTTAAAGTTCACAGAGGGCTAGAACACCCGGTACTCGTAGAGTTCACAGACTTTAGGAGGTGCAGACACGACCATTTTCATTAGAAAGAACTAAAGTTCTGAAAGTTATGTAATATTTAAAGCTCAAGACATAAACTTTAAATTTGATAGCTTTAATTACCAAATCTGGCACACGAGAAACTCAACCTTAAGTACCGAGTATCTTATAGTCGATGACTCGACTATGCTTCTTAGTCAAGAAGTTACGATTAAATAGAGTATACGTAAAGGAGTATGTCATGAATTTTTAAGAATTACGAGTAACAACAAATTGCGAGTGTCTGTACAACGATTGAATGTGGTTTTGTGGTATTTGTCAAAATCAACGAGATAATCGATAAAAGATAATAACTGAGCTCGAAAAACAGCGAAATATAAGTATATAAAGTTTTAAAGAGAGCGAAAGAGAAAGAGAGACAGAGAGAGACTTAAAAGCCGCATGATAATGATATAAACTATGTACATAAATATGATGCGAATAAAGTTTGATTCGAATAATCGATTGGTGCAGTCTAGAATGAAACGATTGTGCTCCGATGGACTCTGTGGACTATGTACAAGAGTATTTACATATATAAAAGTGATTTTAAATTTTGTGGTATTTTGGTGGCTTTTGTTGGATTTTTAGGCACTTGTCAATAATTACTTTTTCTATGTACTGAAGGTGAGGTTAAACTGTCATCGACAGCATCCTGATGACGCAAAAAGAAATTATAAAAGCTTCGGCGACGACTTGCTCTAGGCGCTTCCACAAATATGCTACCGCTAATGATATATAGATAATAATAGATAATAGATAATACAAATCATAATCACAAAACATAAGTTTGCTTTTTGGTTCGGTAAAGTCGGTAATTAGAGAGATTTTTGTAGATTATTAAGACAGTTATAGTATGGATACTTGGATCGATTCTTTGGCTGTACTTTAAGATACATATACATTATAGTAGGCTCTGCAATTTTTTGACGAAAATACGGATTCAAGTTTGGTCAAAGAACTGTACATAAAACAAAAAAAGAAGAAGCTGTTAAAGTTTTTTAAGCTGTACATATTTAATTATACTTGGAATAAACATATATAAGAAGTGAGTGTAGAATTCTTGGAGAATTTAGCTTGCTTTTAAGCGATATTTAAAGCAGCGAAGCTTTAAAGATAGCTCTTAAGTTATCGAATTGTTGTTTTGATCAGTTGGTGACCAGCTTTGATAGAACTCCGTGTATAAAACATAGCATAGGTCAAATATTGGCTTTAAATTTACTTACAAACTGCACAGAAGACAAATTCAAGCTCAGATATGATAAAATTATTAATCTAACTTGAGAAAATGTCAATTAAATTAGGAAATACTCGAATAACTCTTCTGTGTAGTTCAGGAAAAGTTAAACAACTTTTCCGCAAGTCAGCACACTTATTTGACCTACTGTTTTGTAGTTTTGGGTAGTATGGAATGTGGCTACATTGAAAGTAAAAAAGTTACAATGATAATCGTGATAGATCTGATATGAAATTAGTTCAAGCAGAGCGACTGAGTTAGCAACTTAGAAGATAAATCAACTAAAATTACGCATTCAGTAGTCTAATCAGTAATTAGTCTCAAAAAGTTACTTTTTGGATAGGCCTCTACTTACAAATGATATCATTATTTTTACTGAATTTGATTTAAGAACTGCAGATTAAGTTTTAAGTTTTTGAGTTGTAGTTTTAGTTGTTGTAATATAGAGAGTTTGCTTTGCTTTTGGTTGAATGAGTAGCGAGATATTTTGGATGTTCAAAACTAGTTAAAAAGTCGATTGTAAATATAGATAAATATATATTATAGTATATACTATTTATAGTATGAGTGAGCTGGTATTAGTGGCGGCGAGAAGAGAACTTAAAACAAAGTTTGCAAGATTTGCTAGTAGTTGTTGTTTTGTAAGATAATTGATTGATTGATTGTTTGATTGTTGTAATTATTGTTGTTGATGATGTTAACTAACTTTGCCTTTACCTAAGTAATTCAAGCCACTAGGCTGGGAGCCACTTCTTAATACGGCTGTGACCATATCTGCGAGCAAGGACTCATAGTTTAGGGAGATACAAGAGGATATGCTAAAAATATGGCTCAATTTTTATATATGCACATTGTGGAACACAAAAAAAAAACATTAGAGAAATCAAGTAATTATTTATGGTTGAATTTTTTTCTTTTTTGTTGCATGTTTTTAGCTGTTCGATGATTTGTGAAAGCCTTTCGTCTAAAAATTGCATTTCGAATCACGTATATGGTTACTGAGTGTAGCTGTGTGTGTGTGTTGTGTGTGTGTGGTTGTGTGTATGTGTACTGTGTGTGTAAGGTTAAGGATTAACTACCGTTTTCCCAGCTCATCGCTTTGTTGTTTAATATCCTTGACCACATCATCGGCTCCCGAGACAAGCATTAGCGGCAAATTGAGCCAAGGACCTGCAAGCTCACTGAGATCAGAGCCATCCGAGGCGCGGGAGGACTTCCGGGAGGAGGCGCGACTGGAGCAGGCAGTGCCACGACGGCTTACCTAAAACGAAGAAAGAGTTTAGCAACAGTTCTTTGATTTTAAATCCCCTCAGCACTAAGTCATGGCATTCATCAAACCTTAACCACTTTTTTTTCCTCCTTGCTGCTCATGTCGAGCACAGAAAACTCACCTGCAGATGGAAGAAATTTAGAGCGGAGAGCTTCGATTGCCAGCCGCCGGGACTGGAGTTCTGTGTGGCGCTATCTCCAGAATTGGAGCGTTCTTTTTCCCGTTTGCGCCTGCGAAATGACAGCGATTTAGTATTAGCAGAGGTAAAAAGTAGTGGGAAGGGCTACAGTCGAGCTGGCCGACTAAAAAAGACCCTGTACAATTGCATTAAATATACTAGCTAAATTACTCTACTTAAAAAAATATTCTACCGACGGTTTGTATGACAGCTATATGATATAATTGTCAGATGTCAACCAAAGTCGGCCAAAGAGATCAAATACAGTGCTTAACAGATTGATAAGACACCTTTTTTTTCTTAAATATTTTTTAAAATAAATTATTTAGAAATACTAAAACTTTACTTAAATATAGTAAAATGCAATAGCCAACGGATTCCAGTCATTTTACAACAATATTTTAAATGTTTATATTTTTTTTCAACAAAATAACAAAAAAAGGCATTTTCAGCCATATCATATTGATAAGACATTTTTCAATTTGGCTTATAAAAATACAAAATTTGTTAACAAATCTTAACAATTTTATAATTTAATAGTTTATTATGTTACCCTGGGCCCTTCCGACATCGAAAATCCGCTTTTTTATCGAGTCAGAAAGGATTTTCAGGAACTTGGGCTCTAGAAGACCCCATTCTCTGACAATTCATTCTTTTAACTGACTAACACTGGCAAACACAACATTATCTTTGTAGACAAGTCTTGTCAAGACTCCCCAGACATTTTCAATCGGATTTGGATACTGTGAGCATGCAGGCCAGTCCAATAATTTAACAGAAACATCGGTTAGATAACCCATTTTATGGCAACTGGTGTGTATCCTGGCATTATCCTGCATAAAAATGTTTGGTTTTTCTCGGTTTTCTTTCAAAAATGGTAACAAGATACTCTATAGTACTTGTATATAGTCGACACTATTCATCCGGGAGCTTGTAAACTGAAGTTTAGGGTTCCAAACTTGGTAAATGCACCCCCACAAAAAACGATCGGCAACAAAAAAATTTTTTTTTTGAAAACAAAGGTTTTTTTTTGAAAATCGCTCCAATAATGGTGATATCTATCTAGTCCGTCAAGATAACATTTTTTCTCATCAGAAAAAATAGTCTTTTTGAAAAAAAAATGTTACTGCCCATGTAATGTTCAGATTCAAAATTTTTCTTACCAAGTCCCAGTTTGTTGCCAAGTTTCTTAGCCCTAAATTGGTCCTGGCAGCTTTGTGACGTACCGTTAGTAGTGGTACCTTCTTAAGGACAGCTCGGACTATTTGTTCCGACTTATTTAGTGCCCTCCAAACTGTTATTGGAGACACTTTATTGCCCAAAAACGAAGCAAGCTGGCCAAATGGTGCTGTTGAGTCGCTCGCGTTCTTACCAACATTTCGCTTTTCGGGGTCACCCAGCTTTGGTTTTCTACCAGAGCTTCCTTTTTGTCCGTATCCATTCGGATATTTCAAAAAATTGGACACAACAGTCAGACTACGACCAGTTTCGGGAGCAATTCGACTTATTGGCCATCCCGATTCAGAAAACGCGGAAAATTACGCTTTTTCTGCCCCCGGAAGCTGGCTAGAATGACCCATTTTATTTTTCTTAGTTATTATTACAATAATAAACAAGAAAAGTTAACAAAAATTTACATCCTTTCGCTTGAAGGACACTTTTAATAAAAGTGTCTTATCAATATGATACGTTTGCAAGCACACTAAATTCTTGCACTTCAACGAAAAACTAACGGTGCTATTCCAGTGAACGCTAAAAATAGAATGTAACGGTACTATTTTGAAGTCAATACTTTGCTCTTTCGTTTCTCATATTTGGTTTTTCTAAATTTCCAACAACAAATATTTTACAAGCAAAGAAACATAAAATTTTAAGGTGTCTTATCATTCTGTTAAGCACTGTATAACACTAGAGTTGGAATTAGATACAAAGATTGAAACGGAGCTTTGGTTATTCATACAGACAAACTTTTTATACTTAAATTTACAGGGTCTAATGAAAGAAGTATTGTGGTGTGGTTGAGTGTGTTTGTTTGTGTAGTACCGCAAATAGTCTTTCCATGCGGTCTGAATGGTCTTAGCCGCCTTTTCCTGGCGCTTCCAGATCCGCGTCGATGAAACAATTTCCAATTCTTTGCGGGTTGGAAACTGTTTCTTGAACTTGACATCCATTTGTTCCTGCAACTGTTTGAAGTTATCGGTCTCCTCGACATGACCTAGCACGTGCTTAACTAGCGCGTGCAAAATGTCGAGACAGTGTATTTTATTACCCTTAGAGATGGGCAGATTAAATGACACTAAAGCGACATTATTGGGCTTCGAGATGCCCAATGGTGGATCGAGTGAGGCAATAAAATCGGACAGTTGCGAGAAGTGTATAAATTGGGTGGCATGTGGATCATATCTGTAACGAAATCAGTTGCAAATAAACGTTAATTTCAAATTCTTTTACTATAAAATATCCTTAATTTATGTCTAAGTTTGTGTCGATGGAAAACCTACTTGGACCAACGTATGTAAAACATTTCCAAGTCATCTTCAACGATGCCAATCTCCTCCTCCTGATGGGCCTGATTGAAATTCTCCAGTATGATGGCAATGTACATGTTGATCACAATCATATAACTGATTATAATGAAGCTCGTAAAGTATGTGATCGCTAGCAAGGGATGACCGCAATCTCCATTCGTTTGTCGATTGAAAAACGGATCACAGTCCGGCGGCTGTATCATCAGCGACTCCAGCACATCATTCCAACCCGCCGATGTCATCAGGCGAAACAGCAGCTGCATGCTACGGCCAAAGGTCTGAAAGTTGACCATGTCATCGAGTGCGCCCTGTAGCTTGACATGACCAAACAGCGACATGCCCAATATCGCATAGATGAAAGTGATCAGTCCGAGCAGAGCGCCAATATTGAACAACGCCGGCAGTGAGACAACTAAGGCGAAAAGCAATTTCCTTATGCCCTTGGCAGCCTTAATGAGTCGCAGAATTCTGCCAATACGAAAGACACGCACCACACGCAACAGCGTGGGACTTATGGGCAAATCAATCATGATATCCTCCATGAGTATGCCGAAGATGGAGGCCAGCACGAGCAGGAAATCAAAGACATTCCAGGGTACAGTGAAGTAATGATAACGCAGTCCCACAATCTTGACAATGGCCTCTGTGGAGGGTGTTAAAACGGATTATTAAACACAAATCGAAAGAATTTTTAGGCACTTCCATAGGGGGAAAGTGAGTCGACTTACCCAGACCAAAGACAGTGGTGAAAAAGGCATTGCTTACTTCCAGTATAAAGAACACCGCATGTGGTTGATCGTAGTGCTCGATGCCCATAGTAAGCATATTGAGAAAAATCAGTACAAATATCGCAATTTCGAATCTGATGGCGATTTGTATGTGGTTAATTGGTACATATATTTTGGAGATAAAAGTCACAGATAGCCATTAAATAATTCAGGAGGAAATTAGTACAAACTTCGGCTACAAACCGAAGCTCAAATGCTACTCAAAAAGCTAGAAAACATTTGAGTAGCATTATTTAAAGTTAAGTTTAAAACTATAGCTAGTTTATATACATGCTTATAATACATTTACATATTGTATACCCCCCTTTGGTTAATGTAGAACCCTTTAGAATGGCAACTACACTGTCTAGAATATTTGTTGATTTTCATGCTTACACTTCACTCAAATGCAAATTGGAAAGTGCTTAGAGATTAGTAGAGGAATGCAGTTTAAGTAATACTTAGTACATAAGGTGCTCTAAAACATCTAGGCATATCTTTATAGAGTATTTGAAATTAGATTATTTGCATTTCTGACGGCGTTTGAGCGACTTCTTTTCCATTTTTTTATATTTTATTATTTGTGTTACAAAGAAGCGTCAAACACCCTTCGATTTTTGTTGAAAATGCGGAGAATGTGAAGTGTTCAAATGATTTTTATCACCAAATCGAAAATTGGAAAATCGAAGAAAAAATAAAGTCAGTTTTTATCAGAGATCTTAGATAAAGAGAGTGTGTGGTAGGGTGTGTTGTGTGTGCCTAGTTCAGAGTATTAAAACTAACAGTAAAGTAAGTAATTAAGTTAATTAAAACTATAGTTAGCTATAGATAATTATAGTTTAGTTAGTTAAGTTAAATTTTTTCTTGATTTTCAATGTTCTTTTCTTTTTTGTTTACCTTCTCGAATTGGATAAATCATAAAACATAGCTAAAAAATGATTTATAGGTCGCTTAATAACTTTCTGTGGTTTCTTTCGTCCCAATTTTTTCATAGCGGTGTAATAATGTTTTTGAGATTCGGTGAGAAACATTTCCAACACTCCTCCTTCATACTATAAAAGTGATGAGAATAGAATGAACACATTTATTCATATATACAAATACAAATCCACAAATTAGATAAATAAAGACATATATATTGGAGTGGAGAACACAGGACAACACACTCTATATACATCATACATATATACTTAAAATATTTCATATATATAACACTCAACAAAACTGATTCGACAAATACATCAACAACTTTTGGGGTTTAGGAAGTTTGTACAGTTTCGTGGTGAGTTCAGTGTGGTGTATTTGAAGTTAGCGTCTGCGGAGTTATATATACAGACGAGTTTTGAAGGTACAAGTGTATAGAGTAGAAAGAAGTCAAGAGCTAATGACATAGGCCAAATGAACTTACCTTCTTCTTGAGCATATTGAAATTATCAATGATAACTCCAATGAACAGATTGAGTGTAAAGAACGATCCGCAGACAATAAATATAACAAAATAAATATAGGCATATAAGTTAGCTTCTCTCTGGGGTTGCAGATCCACGCCACGGGCATCCACCGCATCCGCCATGACCTCCATCCAACCCTCAAAGGTGGCGACCTGCAGCAGTGCGAGATATCCCATACCGACATGATCGAACGTAATCTTTGAATTGATCCACGTGTAATTCTGTCTAATGCAATCAAATTTATCATTCACTTCCTACAAAAGTCCAAAAAGTAATCAATTAATTTCATGTTCTATATATTTAAGGTTTAGTTTGATTAGAAACTTTGGGAGCACGATAAGTTGATGGGTTATACTCACGGTAATTGGCAGCAACTCGCCCAACTCATTGACGCATTTGAAAAATTTACCACCAAAGAATTGTACACCCATTATGGAGAAAATCAACCAAAAAACTAAACAAACCAAGAGTACATTGAAAATTGATGGGATTGCGTACATGAGAGCATTTACTACAATCCGCATTCCTTGCCACCTGGAATAGAAATGTTTCATGAAGCTCTTACTTTTACTAAACGGGGGGATTTGGGGAGTTATTTGGTAGGGTAAATGGTCACGATACTACAAATGCGTTACTACAATTGTTTTGGGCCAATTCGTTAACCGTTATCAGTTATCAAACTCAACTACATTTAAAGTTTATGTACAAGTAAACAGTTTTTGAAATTTAACTTTAGTTTTTCGTATTCACGTATTTACATAATTATTTTATGATATGAACTATTCGTTAGCTATGTACAACTATATAAATATATTAAACATATATTTTGGAGTTATGGCGATGCAATGTGGTCTGGTCTACGTATTTCTATTCGAAATTCATAAAGAACACGAGATTGTATTAAACACTGCACAGCTCTGGCTTCCATTGGGAAGAAATAAGTTGACAAAATAAAGGCGCAGAGACCAAAGTGAAGAGCTGACTGTATACAGTTTGGTTTAGCAATTAGTTAGTCAATAGTTCACAGACTAGTTTAGAGCCCAGCTCCGAGGTGCCATGCTTACCTAGAGATGGCTCTCAGCGGACGTAACGCTCGCAGAGTGCGCAGGGAACGCAACACCTTGAGATTCTCGTTCTCCTCGATGAGCAGCGAAAAAACGGATACCTAGAAAAGAACAGTCCATTAATATCATAGAAAACACCCTTTAGCTAGCAGATATGGTTCACAGCTCACACAGATACACTTACAAACACTATGATAAAGTCGAGTATAGTCCAAAAGCTTGTAAAGTACTTGGAGAATCCCAGTGCAAGCCATTTGAGCACCATTTCGACCACGAAGATGAGGCAGAAGGAGAAGTTGGTCCAGTAGAGCACACGCTTCAGCGTCTTATTGCTGTCCAAATAGATGTCCTCGAAGCAGAGCGTAATACTCGACGCAAAGATCAGCACTAGCACAAACCACTCAAAGGCCGGAGTATCGACAACCGTCAAGACAGCCGTTCTCACCCGTGTCCAATGCTTGGCACTCGGTGTGTCCATGCACGACATGAACCAAGGACACCGAAAATAGAAGCTGCAATAAAAAGTGTTTAATAAATAGAGAGAACTGTATTGGCCATAACTTACTGATCGTAACACTTTTGGGGAAAACAATCGTCTGGGACTTTTGGCGGCTTTGCCTGGCCGAAGCTCGGAAAAGTCATGGGATCATTGTAAGCGCCCTGCGAGTTACGTCTCCCACCGACAGTGAGATCGTCTACGTAGGAAACCAAACAATGCCATGGTTTTTCGGTCAAACGGGAGAATTTTGATGTAGATTTTTGTTGTGGCTCAGTCTTTTCATCATTCCGATCTTGTTTGGCCTGCTCTGACAGGGACAAGCCCATGCCTATACTCAGGCCACCGCCAATGCCCACGCACACGCCAACGCCGGAATTACTATCGGCTGCTCCCGAACTGCGGGATTCGGTGCGTGCGGATTGAAAGGATGCGGCTTTGTCAAGTGTCGATTGTGGATGCTCGGCGCGTTGGCGTCTTCCAGTGGACGCCACGCCCACAGCCTCTGGGTGCACAACTGCGACAGCTGCTGTGGTTGCTGTGGTTTGCAAACTGTTGGCATGATAATGCTGCTGATGCTCCGTTAAAGCAGCCAGCGGTGGTGTTGCCTTCAGTGTTGATATTTGCGTCAGTGTTGTTGGCTCAATGCTCGATTTCAAACATGTTGCTGGCGTGATCGATTGCTGCTGCTGCTGGTGTTGCACGGCGACAACATCGCGACACATTTGCTTCTGTATCAACAGATTCTCATACGAGTTGGTGCTCTTAAGGGACATACTGTCCATGCGCAGCTTGTCGCTATTGAGAAATTTTCTTGGCATTTTCTCCGACTCGATGCGCAGCGTGGAAATTGGTTTCTCCTCCTCTGGCAGCTCCTCGACGCGCTCGATCAGCGACAGTCGCTTGAAGCGATCAAATTGCACAGTGAATGGATCAATTTTGCGTCTCATAAATGGCGATTGTGTGTTGCTAGTTGAACCAGTGTTGTTGCCACTTGTGGCGGCTACAGCGAGTGCCTCCATGGCCGCAAAGGGCGCGTGGATTTGATCACAGATTTTGCGTATTTCATTCGATATGCTAAAGTCCTCGTCGATCTTGCGCTGCTTCTCCAAACTGCGACGCTTCAGC
Source organism: Drosophila dunni (assembly GCA_018152125.1). NCBI lineage: Eukaryota > Metazoa > Arthropoda > Insecta > Diptera > Drosophilidae > Drosophila > Drosophila dunni. The sequence continues at coordinate 20,748,042 of JAECXC010000339.1, read as the reverse complement.
TTCACCGACTGACGATTCGCGGCTGCACTGACGGACTGCGAACGTCGCGGTACTGTGGACAGATCGTAGCTATCATAGGGATTCAGTGGATGCACTACCTCATCGGCTGCTGTGCGCTCCGAGGCGCCGGTTATGATCGCTATGTGATCCATTATTGCTTTGGTGGCCTCATCTGCGGCAGGAGATGGTTCGGAGAGTGTGGAGATTTTACGTTCTAGCGAGCTAGTGGAACGCTTAATCTCCTCCAGCTCCTTTTCGAAACTCTGTATAATATTGTCAAATTCAGAATGCTCCATGAGTGGTTCACTCTCCTGCTGATCGTGGCCATGATTGGAGCTGTTCCGCGAGTCCAGTGTTTGCATTATGGAATTGGAAATGTAACTGAGATTCGATTTGAGGCTATTGTTGGTCAGTTTCTTCTCGCGGAACAAGTCCTCGTCATCCTGCAGAAACTGGAACAGCTCCTTTTGATCACAATTGAGTAGCTCCTCGCGCAGATTCGCCTGCGACAGCAGCTCATCCTGCTCCAGGGATATGGAATTCAGCGAGTGTCCACTCGAGTGTCGCCTCATGGCGCTTTCCTCCGACTTGAGACTTCTGGAGGGCAGCAGCGAACGCTGTGACTGTCCGCTGGACTGTGACAAGCGATCCAGTGACTTGCGATAACTTGGCGAACGAGTCAACAGTGATTTCTGGTACTTGAGGTACGCCTCATCCGCATCCTGGAGCGAATCACCGCGTGCCAAGGAGCCACTGCGCTGATCTGTCGCGTAGGCATACGGATCTGTGTCCGTAGAATTGTATTGTCCCAGCAGACGCAGCTCAATGGACTCCGTGTAGGTGGCCTCGTCCCGAGAGTCATTCTGCTGGGTGCCCACACCCGACGAGATCTGATGCTGCAGTCGACTGCGCTCCAGTTGGCCAAGATTTGTGATACAGCCATTTTCATTGTGACCACTGCTTGCGACTGACTGCATCGCAGACTCATAGGTTGGAGGCAGACTGTCATGTGGCTCCCGCAGTTGCTGCTGTTGTTGTGGCTGCAGCTGCTGGGTATCAGCCGGTTGAGCAGACTCCTCGTATTCCAGGCCATCGACAATTGTATGCAGCCCGTCGCTGAGCGGAATTTGAAAGCCAAAATCTGAGCCAGAAACTGGACGGTTCATAGATTCCTAAAAAAGAGTAGTTGAAACCGTTTTAAAAGAAGTCTCTTGCCTTATAGGAATCTCTTACCTGATAGCTCAATCTATGAAACTTTGTTTCCGCCAGCAGAGCGGGCTTGTCGATCTCCCTGGTTGCCACTGTGGTGGCATGAGCCTGCTGCTGAGCCTCGAGCACAATTTGCTGAAACTTCTCAGCAAATTTGCGCTCCTTGCGATCTTTGCGCTCCTGGCGCTTCTTGCGTATGAGATCGCGTACACGCTCAATGCTCCGAGCGAGCTTCGACTCCTCGCCCACCTCCTACATTGAAGAGAAAACACAGCAATTAGACCAACAGTTTAAATAGGAGTGGAAAATTCAACTCAAGAGTTTCACTACGGTTATATTTTGGAAAAAGACAAATTGACATTTAGATTGTATCCAATACACTGAGCATAATTACGAGCTAAGAACAGCAAAAGCAAGGCAAACACAAAAGTTGCAAATTTAACACGAATATATATATAGAAATAGTTTATAACAATTGGTATGCAACAGCTAAATGGGGATTATTATTTACACACGGTTTAAATTTCTTTGTTTTTAAGTTTCTCTCTTTTTTCAGTTAACAAAAAATAAAGCAAAGAATTTGTTTAAATAGTTTTAAGTTTTAAGTTTGTTAAAATTACCTTTTTCTTGAAAATCTGTTTAACGTTTTTGGTGTATTTAAAAGTATATTTTTTGGGGTTTTATTTTGTTAGGTTTGTTTTTTTAAGTGTATTTGTGTGTGTTAAAAGTAGTTAAAGTTTAAACGCATTGTGCAAAGTTAGTAACAGAGGTTTTAGTTAATTAAAATTGAGTGCAAAATGGAAAGATTATCACATATAGTATATATATTAAGTATAGACTTAGACACTGAGACTTAGACAGGATATAGGAGACATATCAAATGCATAAGACATACACTAAAGAAAACCAAATTAAGTTAATGGAAAACGTTTCAAATTTCGACCAATTAGTCGAAAGTTCAAATTAGTTAATACATTTAGATTAATTGACATTAACAAACGCAAGTAGTTGAAATGTGTATGGGAAATTTGGTTAATAATTTAAAGATTGTGTCGTGTATTTTACACTTTTTGTTCCATAAAAAGTGCTATACATTTCTCACTGTGTATGTGTATAATTCAATTCGGTTTTCAATTCTTTTGTGAGTCGATTTCTTTTGTTTATAGTTAATTACTTGGCTAGGAGAACAGAGACACACACATTCTCACACACAACAAGTGCAAACATTGTAAATTTAATAAATATTTGATTTTTTAACTAAATTTTTTTAGCTTTTTTGGATTTTAATGGACAAACGGCGTGGTTTGCTGGCCACTATTTTGGAGCATTTAGTTTTTCCTTTTGTTTAATTGAACATTGATTGGCACACACACATACAGTAGTTTTACAAATACACAGATAAATCACAAGCAAATTGTTAAATGGAAAACGCATCGAACTTACCTCTTTTTTGGACTTGAGCTCCTCGGAATTGAAACTGTTGAGCAACAAGGCCAAGAACAAGTTGAGCACCATGAAATTTCCCATGACCAAGGTGGGCAGAAAGATGGCAAAACAGGTGGAAGCTCCTTGCTGCAAATGGAGAGACAGTAAGTGAATTGATAATTAAAAGATTTCCACTTTAAATACCTCCTCTTCCGCACGCATGCAATCCCACAGCGGCTCGATCCATTCGCCACACAGTATGCGAAAAATCATCATGAATGAATGAAAGAAATCATTAAAGTTCCATCTAATGAGGAAAGTAAAGCATTAATTAATTTATTTCCAATATAAGTTTAGAGGGAACCCACCTTGGCACAGGATCGGGGTCAAATTTCTCAGGCGTGTAGTCTTTGGAGAACAATTGCATGCCAATCACAGCGAATATATAGATGACTATAACTAGGATCAACGTGAGGTTGCCGAGTGCACCAATTGTCGATATAATAATGCTCAACAGCACCTTCATCGTTGTCCAAGACTGTGCCAGCTTCAACACGCGCAACTGTCAAAGGAAAAACGGTTAAGAGCTAGCTAGAAAACGGAATTAAAGAAAAACATACCAATCGCAGACCACGCAAGACACTCAAACCATCGACCAGCTCAAAGATGATGTCCAGTAAACTGGCCGTGACTATAAGCAGATCAAAAATATTCCAACCGCAGAGAAAAAACTCCTTCGATAGCGCCATGAGCTTTACAATGCACTCGAAGGTGAAGATCGATGTGAAAACCTGAGGGGGAAATAAAGACTTAGTTAAGATAAAGATCAGTTGTTCAACTGGCAATTAGACCTACCTTATTGCCGACATCAAGCGCATTGCGAAAGGCCGGACTCATGCCGTGATGCTCCATGGCGAGAAATGCCGTGTTGAGCACAATGCAGAGCGTTATGGCCAGCTCAAAGAGCGGATCTCTGACCACCTTGTAGAGACAGTTCTGGAACTGCAGCCAGCTCTCGTAGTCGGCACAACAGTGCACACAGCGATCACAATTGCGATCGGGTAGATCATCTATTATAAAAATTCATTAGATATATGTCCAGGGTTATGAAAAGATTTGTTTGTTTACCAATGACGACAACCTCCGAGGAGAATTCCTGATGCAGCGCATAGACGTTATGATTCTTGATTCGGGCGATGTTACCATTGCACTTAATCAGACGCACTTCGCGTGGGGATAAGGCCAGCTCCACAGTAGACACGTGTCCCAGCTCATTCACCGTGTCCTGCTCCTCGTGATCATCCACAACACCTGAGTCATCCTGCGAGGACTCGCGATTGACACCACCGCTGGAATTGGAGCTCGTCTGGCGACTGCTCGTGATGAGTTGACCCTTGTAATCCGATGGATATAGCATATTTGGATTCTTAACACTTCCACCCTCTCGGAAACTGATGCGTGTCTTTTGTTGTTGTTGCGATGTAGCCGCTGTCTGTTCGCCGTTGACCGATTGCTGTGGTTGCTCCTGCTGCTGTTGTTGTTGTTGCTGCTGCTGCTGTTGCTCCATTTGTTGGTATTGCTTTTGGGCCTGGAGCGTTAGTGCCGTGGGACGTTCACTGGTGCTATGACGTGGACTTGGTCCTGGGCTCGGAGTAGCAGAATTGGATTTGTTGTTGTGCTCGTTCTCGTTGCCATTGCTGCCATTATTGCTGGACGTCTCCTTGCCGCCCTTCATCTTTTTTCGACGTGTCTTCTTCTTGCTGTAGGAGGCCAGCAGCACACCCTTGCGGGAATCAATCTTCTTCTTGTTATTCTTGTTGAGCTTCTTTACATTCAAAACTGAAGGATCAAAGCTAAACGTCGAATCGTCACGATGATCCAACAGATCCTTCTTTCGTTCCTGTAAAGAAAACAAAACTTTGGTTAATAAAAGTTTGTTTTAAGCAAAACTGGAACTTACCTCATTTGTTATTTCCGCCTCCTCCTCGTAGCTCAAGGCGACTACAGCTAACATCAGGTTAATTAGGTAGAATGAGCCAAAAAACACAACCACAGTAAAAAATGTTACACTCATTGGACCACAAGTTGCTAGCACCATATTGTAGACATTCTCCCAGTAGTCGAGTGTAATCAATTGGAATGTTGTCAGCATGGACCACATGAAGTTGTCAAAGTTCGTGTAGCCGTGATTGGGATTCTCGCCGACGCAGATGCACATGAAGCCGATGGGGCAGTGTCGAGCCCCCGTCAAGTTGCCACACAACATGGGCATCTCCTCGTCATCGAACATCCAGTTATCCGTATCATTAACCCATCTAAGCAAAACATTTCAATTATTACACTCAGCAATTTTAAGTTTTCACGCACACTTAATTCAAATAACGGAACAATGAAAACTAGCGATGGCACTGTTAACCAAAAAGTAATCGTTATGTTAACGTTAACAACACAGTGCTGCCAATGCCAACAGAATGTTAAATAGGTGCTGCCAACGCTTTGAAATGAGCGCGCTTTTTGAATTGATTAATTTTTGTAAATAAATTTCCAATGCACTACTTACATTTGCCAGTCCAGATGCGAAATATTAGTCCAATCTGCGGGCACTGTGCGTACGCATTTATTTCGCAATTCACCCATATAGACCTGCAGGGCGAAGAGGGCAAAGACCATCAGACAGAATATAGTCAAGGTCATGACCTCCGCCAACTGGCGAAAGGAATGCAGCAATGCATTAATAATAGTCTTTAATCCAGGCATAATGGATACGGTTTTAAGGGCACGTAGGACGCGAAATGTACGCAAACCGGCTAAATTGCCAACCTCCATGCCAATGGTCGCATATCCACTGGTGATGACAACGAAATCCAGCCAATTCCATGGATTCCGCAAATACGTATACTTGTTGAGCAAAAAGCCTTTGGCAATGATTTTGATTACCATTTCAATTGAGTAAATGGCTAGGAAGATATATCTGCCAAAGAAAATAGATAGTAAATTAAAAATGATTTAGCTAAAAGTAATTAACTTACTCAGCTTCCTCCACAGTTTCAGTCATGGCTAGGAAAATGCAGTTAAATAGAATTGTTGCCATAACGCAATAGTCAAAGAATTGATTTGTTGCTATATAGACGCACACGCGTCGCCATGGACTCCATGGATGGAAGAGGAAAAGACTTTTGGTGCCCGTAAAGCGATGAATGTAGTTCTTGCGAAATCTCTTCGACACCACACAAAATGTCTGCAAATAAAGAAAACATTTGTCTTTTAACGGGTTGGCGCTCAATAAATGTTAACATTTTAAGTTGCTTTGAGAATTATCGATGCCGATATTGAGTTGCTCGTTAACAGAGTTGCTCCTCGCTAACAGCAGTGCTCCACCCGTAACAGAACTACTCGATGCTATGCAGCTGTCATATAACATATCGATACTTTTCAACTGTCAAGCCCGGCCACGCGAAGTAGCCAGCTAGACTTCCGTTTTCCAATCGTTCTTTCGTTCTCAGACCGTCTTCGAGACTACACGGAAAATGAGAGCTAAGGTAAAAACCTAAAAAATCTCATAAATCCATAAAGTGCAAAGAAAAAATTACTAGTGTTTAATATTGTACGAAAACATCAATTCTTAAAACTAATTAAACTGTGTTTGTGTTTATTTATAGTGGCGTAAGAAGCGTATGCGTAGGTTGAAGCGTAAGCGCAGGAAGATGCGTGCAAGGTCCAAGTAATCGTATCGACTACATCGCCCAAATGAGTGGTAAGTAAAAAGAAACTGTCCAGCGGAGCGCTGGCATTTATTGCACGCATCGCTTAATTGACAGACAGACTGCTAACGCAAGATTTTCCTTGTTTTTTGCAGGAACTTCTGACGTACAAAGAGAAAAAAAAATATGGAGATACCGACTGGGCAACTACGCGCCCGAAGTAATTTTTGCACACCTAAAGCTTCTCACAATGAAAATGTGCTTTTAGAGATTCATTTTGAAATTTCAAGTTGAAACTTTTCAATAAATTACTGGTTAAACAAAAGTTCCACCCTAAAATTTGTTGTGTAAATTGTCATATGGAAAAAAAAAAGTTCCAGCGTGCTTTCTCAACATAACCAAATTTCTATGAATGGGCTGCGCGTGCACTGCACTAACGCAACTGGCCCGCTCTGTAAATACAGGTATAAGTCTCCGAATAGGTGGCTGAACCTTTATCGTACGAATCTCTTGGATATTCAAGATTTGAAACCAACAGGGTCAGCGTAAAAAAAAGCCTTGCAGTGGAGGAAGTATCAGTGAGTACCAACACAATCGCCAAGTAGCACAGGGTTGTCAGACATGTGTGCTGCAGTGGACAGGGCTGTTAATGGTCTAATTAGTTCCGCGTCCAATCAGACTCGGCTCGGGAGCACAGTGGAAACTAATGACTGCGGGGAATACGAACAAATCGATAGTTTCCGTATGCCTTTGGGCCAACAGTAGCAGCAGCCCCACAAAGCAGTTTATTAGCGTTGTGATTTCTTTAATTAAGCTTGACAAAGGATAGTCAAACCTTCTCTCCGCCTGCTTGAAGGTCGTTTGTCACACATAAATGCCGTTCAGCCGACTAAGCAGAAATTTTAATGTAACAAGCAGAAATTACGATTGTGGCCATTTCTCCCTTTGCTCTACATCTACAATGTGTATGTGTGTGTGCTTTGTAAATTTGCATGTGCTCTTGCCGTCCATTTTGTACGAGTGGAGAGAGAAAGAGAAGGAGAGCAGCGGGCGCTTGCTTTAGTGTGTTGAACACGAGAGCTTAAGGAATAAGCGTGTGTATTTTAAGTGCACAAAATGAAAACTTGTGTCGCCTGTTGTTACAAAGATTGCAATTTCGAATTTTGTGGTTTTGTGAATTTATCACAGACTGCGCGACATGCATCTGCAAACATTGTTGCCACAGATGTGTTTGCTCTTCTCTTTCTCCAACCGGCTTAAAGTGGACCATTAAATGCTATTAAACACTTTGATTTTCCGTTTGCAACGCAAATTTGCTTCGTCTCGTGCGTTGGGCATACGCAAACACTTATACACATGTTTGCCCGCACTTGCACACACACACACAGACGCCGCACGTACACGTATGCGAACGTATTTGTGGCTGGCGTTGCCATGCAAGCGTGCGTGCAAATGTCTGGCAACATTTCGTTACATTTACGCCAGCCCTGGCCCAGCGGCGTTTCTTTAGCCATTTGAATGTGCATACACCCCGCCCAACCTGCACAAAACCAGCCACATCATTCCACCTTTTGGCAGAGTTGCTTGAAAATATTTGGCCACGACACGTGGTACATATACATATTACTGTGTACTGGGTAATGGAACGCCGCCAAGTCTTGAGTAAACTTGCATGTTCCTCTGTAATTTGTCCACTCTGGGCTGGCTGCTGCATAAGCCAAGGGGCAGGGCTACCGATTCCAACTGTGGCCAGTTTGTTTAAGCCAACCGTCACGTAAATTCTGTTGTCACATTGCTGCTCGGGCCTTTTTAAAGGCAAACGGCAAACTGTGCATGACCCATTTCCTTACCGCAATGTGTAAACGTTTGTGTGGGTATGTGTGTGTAGGTCTGTGTGTGTGTGTGTACTTATATTTGTATTTATATTAGTGTCGCTCTTGTCGTAGCTGTTGCTAAATTTACTCTCACTTTTCGAATGTATGTACACACACAGTGATTTCAAAAAAGTAGTGGCACGCCAATTACTTTTATGCAAAATTGTTAATGCCAATATTAATTTAGTTAGTTTGAACATTTTACGAAACTAACTTAATTAAGATGGCATTTGCAAGAATTCTGCCAACAAAGTATAATAAACAAAGTTAAATATGCCAATACTTTTCTGATACACTTTATGTGCATGTTCCCCCACCCTAGCTCTCTTTCATGTGCGAGTGTATGAGTGTGTGCGTATGTGTGTGAGCTAGACATTATGCTGATATCCGTGGCGCGCTTTGGCCGCTGCTTTCAAGTGGCCCACGAGGGCTGTTCTAGCCGTTTGCATTTCCATTAACCTCAGTTTGGCATCAAAAGTGCATTCATTTTCATTAAGTCGTTGCATTTGCACTTTTGCACAATAACAAAACAACAAAAACAGAAAACTGAAAACAACGACGCGTTCCATTTCCGCCTGTGCCACTTGCTGTTTGCCAGTGTTGGAAAAGTGTCGAGGGAAAGCAACAAAACTGGCAAACTGGCACACAAAAACAACACCCTGTGTGACTTATTAATTAAAGGGAATGGAAATGGAAGTGGATACGGTGGAAATGGCGGAAAATGCAGCATTTTCATTGTGCACTCGCCAAGGGTTTTATAATTTCGTCAAGCAGCGCGTAACGTGTATTCGAGGGACTAGGTAGAACCCATGAAAAACTACTTGTTCGGGGTGTCCTATAGGCTTAAACTAGTTCTAACTATTTTATTTATGGCAATAAGTTAAGTAAATATTTGGATTAGGTTTCTATTATATTTTGTTCCTAATTAACTTTGGATCAGAGCTAACTATATAACAAATAAAATCAGCAAATTTAAAGGGTATCTAGTCTTCTTCACGCCCTGACTACTTTCCCATGTGTTTTAGCTGTTTATTTTGCTGGGATTTCATGCTTACTTTTTTTGTTGGTTCTTTTGATTTTGAGTTTTTAGTTTTTCACTTTTGACGGCACGCTAATCATATGCATAATCGTGGGTATAAACGTAATGTCCGACTTACCTCCTCGTATATGAAGGTGTCAATCTCCTCGAGCGGTTTGCCGTACATGTGCTCCGGAAAGGGTTCAAATTTTCTGGGCAATACATCGCCATCCTCAACGGAGGCCTTGGTACGTGGATGGAAGCCATATTCCCGCACCAACTGAATATGACGATTCTCGTGCTTGACCTGCGACTTTTGCGTGTAGGCAACGACTTGCTGTTTGGCAACTGAAAACACCAAAAAAAAGAAAGCACAAAATGGATTAGGATTAAATTTGAGTAATGGATTCATATAGGTTAATGCATTCACTATGCTAGGGGATCGAGTAGGAAGGCGGTATACAAGTTCAAACAAGTGTTAAATTGATTTTTAAAAAGTTCTTACACCCATTGACCGCTTTTCCGGTAGAAATGACTTTTCTCAGAAATAAATTTATTATTTAGGGGTTCAAATAGAAACATTTAGTTGGGATTTCACTTTTATTGCTGCTAGTTTTATGTACGCTGTGCGCTGATGTGTAAAAATCAAGGGGGTAACCCCTACAATCCACTCTAATCAGTCTGCCCCTTTGAATAACTGTTTCTCGGAGATGCTTTGAGCTAGAAGCGCCAAATTTGGCAAGTAGACTGTTTTTATGTGCTAGCACAAAGTGTTTACTTAAATTCCTTGGCACCACGCCCCTAGTGCCTATAAAAAGCAAAATAAATATATGCCAGCGGTTTTCAGCGGGTTTTCCCCCACGTCTGCTACTCAAATTTAATAGTTTTATAGCGAGCAGTGTTGTGTAATGTTCTGGTTAGTTTAATAGAAATCGGTGCAGTAGCAAAAAAGTTATAGCCACAGACATCTTAGAAGTAAACTGTACAGGGTGTATAACTGTGAGTCGAGCTCCACTTTAGCGAAGTTTGCATATTTACTACTACACTGGGTCTACAACAGTCACTTTAACTCTACTTTGGAGTACTTGGCATGCTTATCAAACCCTCCTCTCCACAGATGAATAACGTGAATTCGCCAACTGTGCAGCTCTTGCAAGCAGTCGGCGGCGGAGTCTCTGGAGCAGTCACACGATTCATCACACAGCCCTTTGATGTGCTCAAGATACGCTTTCAATTGCAAGTTGAACCCCTTATCCACCGGGATAAATCGAAAATCGCCTCATCCAAATATGTGGGCATGCTTCAGGCATTCAGTAAGATCTATCGGGAGGAGGGAATGCGAGGCATCTGGAAGGGTCATCTGGCTGGACAGATGATGAGCGTAACATATGCGATCGTTCAATTCTGGTCATATGAACAGCTCCGTCATGCCGCCCATCAATCCCCATTTTTTTCTGAGCACATGAACATGAGTTACTTCATTTGTGGAGGACTCGCCGGTTGTTTGGGCACCATTGCGGCCCAGCCATTCGATGTGGTAAGAACTCGGGTGGTTGCCGCTGATCCACATAGTCGGACCAGTAAATTACGTCCAGTGGGTGGTGCGTTTAAGGTCTTTCGTGATGAGGGATTCCGTGGTATTGGCAGTGGCTTATCGTTGACCCTACTGCAAATTTATCCTCTGGTCGGTGCAAATTTCCTTTTTTACAAGCTCATCAACAAGGGGCTTGTCTTATTGGGTGAACGGATTACGAATGAGCCAAATCCAACGCATACAATACCCGGACCGTTGCTCTTCTTTAGCGGCGGTTTATCGGGCGTTGTATCCAAAATGCTCATATATCCCGCTGATGTCATCAAGAAGCGCTCAATGCTCCATCACTTTGAGGACGATCGTCGATCGTTTGGCGTCAATCCCCAGTGCCGTAGTGTTAAGCAGTGTGTCACTAACACCTGGCGGCACGAGGGACTCGCCGGTTTCTATAAGGGCATGCTGCCCACACTCTACAAGTCGGGAGTGATGAGCGCTTGTTATTTTACCATTTATGACTACTTCAATCACTATGTTACTCATGCATATCAACAGTACGAAAGGTCCCTGCAGCAGGAGCAACAACAGGCCAAAAAGTCCCAGAAGACAAGCAATTGGTAGAAATCACCAAAAAACTATAAAAAATCAAACTTTTTACCTCCCCCCCTCCAAACCTTAACTATGGAGATATTGGAAACGGTTTTTCTTTTCTACATATCATAATCCTCTCTTTTTTTAACGGCCTTTGGACGATACTCGTTTTGAACATATTTTAGACATGTACGTTTTCATACCTTATTTATATATAATCTTTGGAACTCTTGTAATAAATCGCAAATCGAAGCCTGCCTCGAAATCTTTTGGGTTTGGATTGTAATAAAGTTAAAACGAAATATCAGCTTCGTAGTTCTTTTTGTTTGGTGTGCACGCTGATCAGTCTGTCTAAAGTTGCTGGAAACTATTTTTATGTTATAATGTATGAGAATTTTAGCATAAAAGGTATACATTTCAGGATTCTACCCCTTTCTGATTGTACAACACGCTGATCAATCAGTGCTGACAAATCAATTAGGGGATATTTGTGGTATGTTTAGGCAGGCAATATAATTTATGTAATACTTTTTGACGGACTTTGCTTCAAAAGTAAATTTATTTAGGCTGCACGCTGATCAGTGTAATTACTGCCTATTATCTGAGAAGACAATCGCCTGCAAATTGTCATAACTTTATAACAAATAATTGCTTTGGCTAACGACAAATTCGCTGATCATGAATACAGTAGTTACTCGCTAAGATGAGTCTGCAGAAACCTTTGGGATTGTCTGCGAATGCCGCGGTCAAGTTTTTATTATCTAATAAGTTACAACTATTGATATCGTAAATCAGGTAAGTGACCAAAACAAATTTGCTTAAAGTTATTCAACAGTTTGAGTCATGAACGAGATGAAGATGATGATGATCATGATGAGCACTTTATCGCCCTCGAAAAAAGATGACGTGATAAGCAGTGGAGAGTCTTACGGCATCTGCAAACGGCGCTCCCCAGTCGCCACTTCCCACTTCCCACTCCCCTCTTCCACTGGGCTCTTCTGCAAACCACTTTCACCCCGCTTTAAGTCTGACATAACTGGCTATATATATTTATATAGTTAGCTATTTTTTTAGAGATAAACACTGAGTAGTTTTGGCTTTTAAACTTATTACACTAAAATGTAGTTTTTATTTTTTGTACCAAGGGGATTCCCCTCGAATTTGTTTCGATTCGCTGCGGTTATATAAATACGAAGAGTACATAATGGGTTAATTGGTAAGTGGTAAATGGTAAATGGTAGATGGACAATGGGTTAAGTGTGTGCGCATGAAGTCTTCTCAGTCTTGGCAGTCTTGGCTTGAAAACTGCTAGCTGATTTATAAGTTAGGGTTTATCCAAATGGGCCATGAACATGAACATAGACTAGACGACCGACCAAAACAAGTTGGCCTCCATAGATAACGGGTCCTAAGACCAGCTGGCACCACCTGAACCGGAACCAGAGCCCGACCAGCCACCAGCGGGTGCTGCATAGTTGTAGCCAGCACCAGAGTCACCGCCGCTGGCACCACCGCTGTAGCCACCACTGTAGCCACCGCTGTAGCCACCAGCACCGCCGGCAGCAGCAGCCACAGCCACTGTGTCATCGTGTCCATGTCCCGTGTTGCTGTAGCTGGAGTAGCCGCCGCTGGAGCTGGAGGAGGTGGAGTAGCTGGAGCCACCGCTGTAGCTGCTGCCACCGCTGTAGCTGTTACCACCGCTCCAACCGCTGGCAGGTGGTCCATAGCTGCTGTAAACACCAGCATCACTGGCACCACCGTGACCACCAGAAGAGGAGGAGGCAGAGGAAGCTGCTGAGGCAGCTGCCACTGCAGCCAGATGAGCATCATCATGTCCAGACACGCTCTGGCTGTAACCACCGGAGCTACCGCCGTGACTGTAACCACCGCCGGAGCTGTAGCCACCGCCGCTGCTGTAACCACCGTCGGTAGAAGCTGCAATGGCGGCAATGTGAGCCACGCCGTGATCATGTCCACCGCCTGCACCGCCGCTGCTGTAGTCATGTCCGTGTCCACCACCACCGTGTCCGCCATGTCCAGAACCTGCTGCGGCCGCAATAGCTGCAATGTGAGCATCACCGCCAACGGCACCGCCGCTGCTGTAGTCGTGACCGTGTCCACCACCACCATGTCCTCCATGACCTGAACCAGCTGCTGCTGCAATGGCTGCGATGTGAGCATCGTCATGTCCGTGTCCGTGTCCACCGCCAGCGCTGTAGCCACCGCCGGAGCTGTAGCCACCGCCAGAGTAGTGACCACCACCGCCGCCGGAATAGTGTCCACCACCACCGCCGGAGTAGTGACCACCACCACCGCCGCCATGATGATTCTCAGTGATCACAGCAAAGGTTGCCACGTGTCCACCACCTCCACCACCGCCGCCGCCGCTGCTGTAGCCACCGAAACCGCTGCCGCCGCCATGACCATGGCCATGACCGCCACCGCCGCCTCCATGTTCATGCACCTCATAGGCAGTAAAGTCTCCGCCACCGCCGCCGCCGCCATGATGATGTTCCTCGTGGTGATGATGCTCCTCGTGACCACCGCCGCCACCACCACCACCGCCATGACCACCGTGGTCACCACCGCTCTCTGGCAGGTGAATGCGTATGTGCACGTGCTCCCGACCAAATGTGGGTTTGCCCCAGACTCCGGAGCTGGCGAGCAACAGAATGCTCAGCTGTGGAGGGTAGAGAAAGATGCGGAGAGGGGGAATAGTGAGACAGAGATAAAGAGGAAAGGAGTGGGTCCCAAAGCTAGCGACACTTGGAAAGTACTGCTGACCGTTTATCTAGATAACCGTGTGGAGGTTTTGTAGTCTAACGAACCGGAAATGCTCTAAAATAACCGTTAACCGAAAGTCTAGCATAACAGATTGAGTTGAGTATACGTAACCGGTAGTTTCTGGAACTTAACTTGGTCTATGGTTTGACTTTTCGAAAGGATAACCGTTTTATTTAAATATTCCATAGCCAACTCAACATCCAAGTGAATCATCTACGCACCGAAACAGTTTCCTTAAACACTGTAACCGATTTAAAGTGATTTTTTTTTAGTTTTAAGACTCAAATTCCTTCCAAGAGTATAACCGTTTCACTAACCGTTATGCGAATCGGTTTTAAAGCGTTTGAAGGACTAAAAACCGAGTTTTCTACAGTTTTTTGTTTCAATAATCCAAAACCGATCGATAAGTTTAAAATTTCGTTAAAGTTCCGTACGTAACACTTTTTTTAAAAACCGCGTAACTTCTGGGCTAATTAAGAGTTCACTGGGGGGATTTCAGTACCCACACTTACAGTTAGATATGCCGCCATCTTGCTGAATTTGCTGTGGACTCGTGAGTGGAGTTTTCAAGGATCGATGCCAAGTGAATTTGGGTCTTTTGTCTGCTGGGACAACGACAAACTGGAAATGATTTGGAAAACGGCAAATGCGGTGGGTTTTATACGCCACAGCGTCAACGGTTATGTAATTGTGGTGCCCAGACAAGTGCAAGAGATTAACCAAGAGGAGAGCGGAGCGTGGAGGCTGGAGAGCGGAGTGGGGAGAGTGTAGCTCGCGCAGAGCTGGAGAGAGTCTGCAAGTTCAAGTCTCTTTTGAAGGCCGCTTTGTTTTCGATTTTCCGTTTTCGATTTCAAGATGACGCTCCCTCTCTCTCTCTCTCACTCTCACTCTCGCTGGCTGCCCTGCCCCCTTTGGTCGCTCGCAGAGTGTTGACCTTTCACACACATAAGAGCGCCAGCGAGCGCCCTTTTTTTCGCCAAAAACCGGGCCATCAACTTGTTACCGACTCAAGATCGAAATCTCTGCACCGCAGCAGCTTCTCTTCCGTCTCTCTCTCCCTTTCTCTCGCTCTCTGTCTGCTCCACTTTCATCGTCTGCTGTCGCTGCTGCTTTGCTTATTATTATTATTTTATTTTTTACTTTTTGATGCTGGGCTGCTTCATTTTTGATGGCAACTGTTTTTTGGTATTTTTTATTTTTTCAATCGAAAATCAAATTAATATGCAAGTTGATCAGCTTGCCCTGGGCCGCACCTCTCTCCGCTAGCTGTCTCCCTCACTCGCTCACACCCTAAGTGCCTGCTTAGCATGCGCTGTAGGGTGTGCTGGCTTGGCGGTGGAGTATGTAACAACTCAGGAATTCGACTTGGAATACATAATTTATTGAACAAATTAATTGTTATTTAAAAATTACTTATAATCTAAATTATTTATGACATTTGCTTACAAATTTGTCAAGTTTTGTTAAAGTTATAACAAGTTTACGAGTTTATACAAACATAAAGCTTATAAATTGGTATAATTATTAGATTAAATAGTAAATTGGGCTACATTTGAGCGCAAAGACTCTAGAAGACCCTGTAGTCTTTCTAGCTTACAATTTACATACAAATAATCAAATTTCAATCGATTTACCCTACTGAAACTATAGGATATAGTTTTCCGATCTCCTTTAAATGGGGTAGGTTTAGAGAGATCTCTACTTTCCATTCAAATTTGGTAGGAACAGCTCTTAATCCCTATGATACATGCTCTAAAACAAGTTCCTAGTTTTACAGGGTATTCCCCCGTCGGTATGTCTACATGTTGTCATGTGTCTTGTATTTTATGACATTGTTGCTGTTAGCCCAATACTGGTTAGAGCGCTAACCGTTATTTTGATTGTGTTTACGTTTATGCTTATGGTAATATTGTTGCTGATATGAACTTCCTATTGGCAATTCCTTTTGCCACTTAATCTTAACTGTTTGTTGTTGCTGCCCGTGAGCCTTATACAACAATAAACATCGTCAGCAGCAGCAGCAGCAGCAGCAACAACAACATCATCGACAGCATCGACTACATTAAAGACAACTTGCATAACTTGGCCCGCTGGATTCCAATGCTTGGCTTAAACCTGGCAACTGCCTGTGATTTGTTTTGCTTTACTTGATTTGGCCAAAACCCTTTTGCTTTATTGGGCAATACTCGTGATTGCTGTTGGCCCATTAAAGACATTTACACACAGTATCTTTCAGCAATTAATCCATCAACAATAGACTTCACTGTAGTGTGGCAAGTGTGCCTGAATTGATTGGGATTTGTCTGCAAATGTAATTGCATTGCTTGGCTCAAATTAAAAGTATCTGTGGGATTGGTTTGTATCTGTAGATGCAGTTTAAATGATTATCGATAGGTTGTAACTGAAGGGCGTACATAAGCTCAAGCTTTTGATTCGAATTTAAGTTGCTTTAAGTTGTTATCATGAGCATTGGTTACTCCCTTTATTTCCTAAGATTTAATAATTGAATTAAGTGTTCTTATACCTAAGGAAGTCCAAATAAATTGAAATAAATTACTTTGAACTTTAAAAAAGTAACAAAAATCAATGCAAATCAAGCTTCTTTCCCTCTCTCCCCTCTCCCTCCGACATTTCTTGAGCTTTCAACAGAGTCTCGCTTAATTACCATTACGCACTGAAATATGTATTGCAAAAACAAACACATGTTGATTAATAATTAACACAGCAAGTTATTTAATTAACAAACTCAAACTCAAGCTCGAACTGAAACTGAAACCAAAACTTTTTTTGCTTTGGCAATTTAAATTTTGTTTAATTGTTTTTCAGTTTTTGAAATTGTTTTAGGGTTAAAAACTTGCCACACAGCACACGAAACTGGTAACTGACTGCAGCAAGTGCCTCTGCCACAGTGGGGCATTGTCATTATCATTATCATTGTCATTAACATGATGATCATTATGCTGCTCATCAAAAGAGAGGAGAAAAAGAAGGGAAAAAGATGAAAATTTCATGTCATGCTCCGATTGCAACATTGGCGAAATTGTTGTTGTTAATTTTTGAGTGGAATTCTTACATCAGAGCGACTGAGAGACAGACTGACAGACTGGGAGACAGGAGGTCATGGCCATTTCCCACATCTGTCTTCGGTCATCCATCTGCATCTGTATCTGCAAGTGCTTGTATCTGTATCTACAGCTCGTTCATTGTGTTTTCTACATTTTTTTGCTTTCGTTGTTGATTAACCAAGCGGGTTTCATTAGCACTCAGTCAGCTGGGGACGGGGTGGTGAAGGGGGCAGCAATTTTCATTAACTGTTCTTCGGTTTTGTGCCACATTCAGTGCTGTCATTTAAGCCAATTTGTGGCTTGTTGTAGCGACTTTTTAATTGCGCAAATTAGAAAAGTTTGGCAAAGCTTTTAGCAGACAAATTGTACAGGCCAGACCATGCCTTTACTGCCTGTAACGCCCTTAATTTTAAGCTCAATCTCCCAGATAACTCTATTATGCTTAAGTCTAAAAACATTTGTATATTTGTATACTTTGTTGAACAGCTATAGCTATTTAAAACTAATCAGCTTTTTCTAGCTTTTATTGTCAACTAACACTAGCCCTTTTAGCCCTTTAAAACACGGCCAACACTGGCCCACTACTCATGGCCCTACTTATTTACATACTCATAGTTGTAACAATGCAAATTAGTTGATTACAATTTCTCCTCGCTTTTCTCCACCTTTTTTGTTGTGCAAGTCAAAAGCGATCAGTTTTCGGCTAAAGATTCCAGTTCCGATTTAAACTCTTGCCAAATTAATTAATATTCATTTGTTTCTGTTGTTGTTGTTGTTGTTGGAATTTCTTTTGATTGATACAAAGGTGTAAACAAAAAGCGCCGATAAAATGCCTCCGACTTGAACAGTTCAAAAACAAAAGCTTACATAAACACTACTTCAGCCACAATGGCAGTGAGCAGCAACAACAAAAACAAACAACAACAACCAAACAACAACAAACAGTTAACAACAACAAGCCAAGCAGTTGTTACCAATAAAACAAGAGTTGAAAGCGTTGAGAGCAGAGATGCAGCAAAAATACCCTAACTTTTGGGATTGGGACTAAAAGTTGGGATGTTTTGGGTATTTCGCAGGGGAATTTTATGTGGAATATACAGTTTAAGTAATAAATACCATTTTAAAATAAATATTTTGGATTGCACATAGAAAAATCAGTGCCTTAGTTAAAAATTTCGGTACCAGATGATAGAAAACGGCAAATTAAACGATTTTAGTCAAGTTTCGCACACGAATTTTGATTGAAGTCCATAGTAAATAATTAAAAATTTTAATGAAAAGATTAAAGCCATAAATCAATGTTACAAATACTGCATTCAAAATCATTCAAACTCTATTGTTATTAATTTTATAACACCTTTTGGTTAACAATACTTTTCCTTACTTTTTTAAACACAATAAAGGTTGAAATTCATTAACATTTTTTATAAAAATATAGCCAATAGTTTAACTATGCAAAACCACTTGAATGTATACCGTTTTTCCTTACATTTTAAGCGTTTTGCAACACTTATGCCAGAATTTTAAGACTAGTAAAAGTTTAACAAATATTTTACAGAACGTTTTGAAAATTCAACCACACGTAGGCTTCCCTACTTGTCTTTGTTCCACTTTCACTACGTTTCACAGTGGATTTGAAAAGTTTGTGCATCAAATGAATTAACTTTCAAAGCGTGTGCTTTATTATAAACAAAAAGAAAAGTTGAACATTGTTGGAAATGAAAAGCAAACAGAAATTATTAATTCTCGTTCGCATTCCCATTCTTGTGTGAAACTTTGTGGAAATGAAACACCGTCGTGTGCGGTGGTTCAACTGTGTTTCATTTCCACAAAGTTTTCACCGCAGAAATGAAATTTGTAAATATTGAAATTGCTCTCGACTGAACTTGTTCAACAAAACCAAAAAGTTTTCTTCATCTTCCAGTTGAGTTACAAACGTGACTTGGGATTCGTAATACCCGGAATCATCACCACGGCGGGATGATTAGGTAAAAACTACTACTATTTATACGAAATGCATTTCATACAGTTAGTTATTGTTTTGTGCCTTTAAAAGTCATTAACTATCAGTGGAAATCAAGTTCGTGTATAACTCTTGATGAAGATTAACGGGCAATGGCAACAGCTCTGGGCCCAGACCATCCCAGATCAGCTGCTGTGTGCGACAGAGAGCGGAAGCTGGCCAAGAGGGCTGAGCTGAGCTGTCTGCTCACAATGATGGGCAAAACTGGTTGTGGCGTCTCTCGCACATTAACATGAAATGCAGCGCAACGCGACGCGATGCGACGCAACGCACATCTTCCCCATATTGCATAATGCGCCCCAAAAATAACACAAAAAAATGAAAAAAAAATAAATAAAAATAAAATATACGAAAAAATAAAAGCCAGTAAGGAATGTGTCAAGGAGTTCATACGATCTGTTGTATACCCAGTAGGAGTACGGAGCGTAGGAGTAAATGATAAATTTGCAGCAAACTGCAGCTGACTGCTATGAAACCACTACTCTAGTAGCTGGCTGCTACGAGCTGACTTCTTTGATAACCCTACTGAAGTAGCTGGCTGCTATGAGCTTCCTACGCTTTCTTTCAACCAACTTACCCACTCTAATTTATTTACGCTCAAACAAATCAACTGCCAACATACCTAGTATACCCCCTTCACTGGGTACCAATAATATATGTATGGCAGGGAGAAACCTGCTTGCAACATCTTCGGCAGATGCGAGACAATCTTTATGCGGAAGCAAAATGATTCTCAAAAGCAGCGACGACAAGCAAAAGGAAATTGCACAAAGACACACATACACACATACACAGTTATTTGTGCAATATTGCAAAACTTGGATTTTCCAAAAAAGAAAAGAAAAGTAAAGTAGTTGCATTGGCTGTAAGAGGAGTGGTATGCACTGTGCGGGACCCTGTAGAGAGTAGGAAGCTTAATCAAGGCATTAAAATGGGTTGTTGGTAGGTGGGAAAATGAATGAAGCGGTTGAGCTAAGACTTGAATTTGGAATAGAAACAGTGCTAAACGATGTCATGCTAAAATTGGGAATAGTAGACTGGAGTTTAGTACATAAATTCGTACTTAAATCTGATACTATTTGAAGCATAGCTTTAAAAGGGCTCTAGGCATGAGAAATCGGTTTGGAAGAAAGGCGAATCGGAGGTAGAATCAAACCCAATAGATGTCATCTAAGATAGAGTGGGGAATACTGAAGATTAGCATAAAAACTACTTACATTTAAAAAAGATTCTAGATACAACTTTATGTGGGAGTTGGTCATACTTTCCATGAACCATAAAGGTGAAGTTAAGCTTTGAAAGTGAAAAAAGTTGCTAAGAATCTTCTAACTAATCTGAGCGCTACATTAAAATATTCAGCTAGAATTCTGTGTACTAAGTTTGTTTACTTAAGAATTTTACACGTATTCTGTTGCTTCCTACGCACACTTTCCTGCTGACAGCTCTTAAAGACCCATTTTGGTGCACGACTTGACATACAGGGTCAACAAAAAGTAAATGCCAAGTAACAGAAACATAAAGAAATACCAGTTAATGCTGCAAGTTGCAAGTTGGCATCGTTGCAGTTGCAAGTTGCACGTTGCAGTTGCAGCTGCGCAGACCTTTACACAAGTTCAACGGTGACTGGGAAAACTGTCTGGAAAATTGTATGGCATAATTGCCAGACATCATGAAGTTGCAGTACTTTCTTCTTTGGCTGCCTCCGCTTCCTGGCCAAGACCAAAGCCAAAGCCATAGCCAAAGTTATAGTCAAAGCCAAAGGCGAATAAAAAAACAGTCCGACAAAAGAGATGCAATAAAAAATGGCATCAAAAATAAAGGAAAATCAACTGCAAAGGGAAAAAGAAAATAAAGAAAATCAAAATAGAATGCAGTCCAAGGTAAGCGGAGAAAAGCGGTAAAAAAGTGCAGTTAAAAACGAATAAACGTATAAAAGTAAAAAAGAAAGAATGAATAAAAAAAACAAATAGTTTGCTCTACATATTTAATTAGTTTCCGTTTCCGTTTTCATATTTGTAATCCGCCAGTCGCACTCAGTGCTGTCAATTAAGCGCATTTAAAGCTAGATTTGGGGATGGCCTAAATGCCAGAACTTAACCTATTAAAGCTAGAAGTCTTCTTAGTTTTGTGACTAGATTTGACAACTTTTTAGTACACTGAAAATGGTACTAAAACATCTGCCATTAATTCTTGTTTTCAGTTCAGTTTTTTTTTAAGTTAATTAAATTTTAATTTACTCCATTTTTAATTGAAATTGGGCTACTACCAGTCGAGCATCTCCACAGCTGCTTTGACTCAGTCTCCACGTCTGCTTTTGCAATTTGTAGCAATTTGTTTTGGATTAAACTAGCTACTATTTTGGCTCATAAAATGCTGGCAACACTGTGTGCCCTCAGCCTCCGACAGCCCCGCATAACCCTGCCACGCCCCCGTGTCCCCAAACGCCCCCGTTCGCTATTGGCCTTTGTGCATTGTTACGACCCACAGCTGCAGCTGAGAGCTGTACTGAGCGTTAAGGCCAAACAATTGGACCAACTGGTAATTGTCCTATGTGCGAGTGTGTGGAAGAGTGTGTGTGTGGGAGCGTGTACCTTTCTCTACCATTTTTAGAGCCCGCAGTCAAACAGACTACAGGGTCTGTAGGGCATAACTGACTCCATAAGGTATATACGACCATCCAGTTCCTTTTTCTATATGTTTCTATAATTTGGACATGATCAAACTGTTGTAACTTTAGGTTAACTATGTCTTTCTTTAAAAAATCGAATACAGATTGCTCCTGTGAGAGTACGTGGCCTTTTACAGACGACAAGCTCACTTACAGCCTATGGTCTATACAATTCTCCTTCTCCTCTTGTAGCCCTTTCCCCACTCCCTCCACCCACCTCTGCTCGAAGCTTATAAAGAATGCGTTTAGTCGAACGATTGCGTAACTTATGGCCAGTGATTAACGGGGACTGAGTCAGAGGCTCCCAAAGCGATTGCGTTTTTAGTTAATCATTTATTTAAATTGCCCTCCGAGCAGCTTCCAAAAGTATACTCACAGTAACTGTAACTGTAACTGTATTTGCAAATGTATCTGTATCTCATACAAGCAGTTCTGTGTGTGTGTGTATCTGTGTCTTGCCTTGGAGTCAAATTTTATTGAGCTGCACACACAGCCACACACACAGGCACACACAATGAGCAATGCTATTTAATTATGCTGATGAGCCGAACAGCTTGAGCACAATTCCAATCCCAATCCAAGTTTCAATCCCAGTCTCAGTCCCAATCCCAGTCCCAGTCCCAAAACCCAATTTCAATCCCAATCCAAAAATCGCAACACGCACAAGCAAATGTAACTACACTGAGCGAAACGTGCGAAAACGTTTACTACCTAAGGCGTTTTAAAGTAAAGTAACAAAAAGCTTAAACTTATGTTATAAACCACGACTTTTAAAGACCCTGTACTTATTTTTAAACTTTTGTTTAAAGTAAAATCAAGTAACAGCTGTTTCTCTCGGTGTAACGGTAAATACTCGGCCATATAATGGAGCTCAAAAAATGTTGGCCTGCTTTTTGCTCTTTGCTTTGTGGACCTTGCGTGTTAGTAAGTGTAAGTATGTGTGTGTGTGCTTGTGTGTGGGTGCTGCCTGTTTTTGTGTGGCCTTTGGGCCAAGTGTCAGAAGCGGCAAAACACTCGCTGATTTCATATGCATGCTCAGGCCATGCGCAGATTTGATAGCACCTTCCTCCCAAATCTATATACTTATTTATGCTAACAAACAGCAGGAGAAAAGGAAGGAGGGGGAGACCAGGGAGTGTGGGAAACTATGTGTAACTGTCAGATTGCATAGCTCATTTAGTGCTCATCACTGTCCCGCCCATCAACCTCTGCCCTGCCCCACCCACTGTCCCAGTACTTTGTGCACAACTCACCTTTATCATCATTCTGCGGTGCTACCGTTTGATCATCACTCATTTTGACTGATTGTCCTTGTTTATCTGCTTGTGCCTTTTGCGGTTGAGTTTTGCGTTCCTTTTACTCCAGTTGTCCTTGTTGTTGTTGTTGTTGCTGCTGCTGCTTTAATCGCAGCTGCATGTCTCGCTCGCTCACTCACTCTCTCACTCAATGTCGTAGCTCTCTCCTTAAGTTTTGTCTCGTTCACACGCGCACTGGCTGCTTTAAGCTTAACGCGTTGTTCTCTTCACACACACACATTGGGATCTTCGTTAATATTGTCGCCTTTGTTAACATTGCTCAGTGCTCTTTTGTTGCTGTTGTTATTGCTATTGCTCTTACTCTTGATGTTGCTGTTGTTGTTATTGTTATTGTTGTTGCGTTTGTGCTTATCACGTTCGGCGCTTTCATGATGCTTCACGCTCCTCTCAATACAGTGTCTGTATGGGTATGTATATACATAGATTAGTTTGAATGTGTGTGCGTGTATACGTTTTGTTGTTTGTGTGTGGGTGTGTTTGTAATGGTAGCCAAAGCTATGCAAATCTGACGAGTATGACAGTTTCCAATAATGGAAATGATGAGCTTTTGCTGCTGCCTTCGCTTTGTCCCGTTCTTGTTGTTGTTGCTGCGTTGATTATTGCTGCCTTACATTTAGTGCCTTGTGGATGATTACTGTAAATGGCAAGAAAGAGAGGCAATGAAAAGAAAGGAGCTTATTAGTTTGAGCTTCATTTGCTATTATGTGTATGTAGGAGTGCTGCTTACAGTGTGTCATGTAAATATTTTACCAACAGAAAAGCGAAGAATTATTTAAGTCCAATCAAGACATTTAAGTAACACCAAGAAATTGTAACTACATATCAGTGTTCTCGAAGAATAAAGTCAGTGTGAAAGTCCGTGAAAGTAATTACTTGACATACTGTATGTGTAACCCACTCAATTGACGCCGTCATTAAACGGAAATTGTCAGACGCTAATGCGCAGCTTAAGACACCTACACGGGGCTTATGCGTGCAGGTAATACGTTCGCATTACATTTACGTAACGTATGGAATGGCATGTAAGTTACGTCTGTACGTATGTAAGTACGTAATGTGAGTAACGGAAAAGATAAACACGACAGAACCGGAAAATGGCGCACGCTTTAAGACTTAAAGCTTAATAAAGATAAAGTTAATTAACATTATGGCATCACACACACAAACACACAGGGACACTCACACACACATTTACAAACATACACAGACAAGTTACAAGAATTGATAAATGGCGCACAGTAAAAGGCAACCAGAAAAGAAGAAGTTTAAGCAGAAGAAAATGAAGAAGGTGGCAACGCTTGGATGCTGCTCACTTGGCAGAGCTTTTGTGTGCTGTTGTTGTTGTTGTGGCTGTTTTATCTACTTGGTGTTGTCGTTGTTGTTTTCACCGTTTTGTAGGTAGGCCTGCTTCCTGTTGTGTTTTACAAACTTCTTGACACCGCTGACGTTGGCGAAATGGAAAACGTTAGATGAAGTGCCATAAAATATTCAATATCAAGTTTGCCTTTGCTTCGTCTTCATCGCCCTTTCCCCCTTCTTCTCGCTGCTTCTTCTTCATAGTGCAGACAGGTGCGCCTGCCTTCTCCTGCGGAAGTCACACTGTCATTGAGTGAGCAAAGCAATAGGAAGGGAAACGGAGACGGAGACGAAGACGAAGACAGCCTGAGCTGTGGAGGGAGAAGCAGACGAAGTGAGAGCCAGACCAAGAGCGAGCGAGACAGAGCAGAGCGAACTATGGCAGCTGAGTCAAGCAACAATGCAGTCATAAAGGCGGCCGGCCTTAGAGAGATATTTATGTATGTATTTTCTGCCTATGTGTGTGCCGCGTGCGTGTGTGTGTGTGTGTGTGCGTAACTGTGTGTGCGTTTGCCGATAAGAAAATGGCCAAGCAGAAAGTGAAATCAGTTAGCAGAACAGAAACCCTGCGGCATTCACCTCTCCCATTCCACTCCTTCAACATCTGCTTCAGCAGTGCCAACAGTGATGCCAAGAGAGCAGAAAATAATTGTCAAAAGGGAGATTAAAATAGTTGGAAAAAAGGGACACACCGACTGCAAATTAAATTAATTGTCGCATTCTTAAATACTCCACTATTAAAAGCGTTGAATAACAAAAGAGGAGGAAGCAAGTGTAAAGCTTCGGCTAATTTGCTGACCAAAGCAAAGACTTCGTGTAGCGCCTTCGGATGCAGTCAAAATAGAAGCTCGAAAAGGAAGCAAGGCAAGTCAAATAAGATCAGTCGCTGTGCAGCGTTCATGGAGAAAGGAAGGTGTAGCGCACGATCTGGACAGCTTGCTCTATCATCCTCTTACTGGCCGCTTCTCCGCACACAAGCATTCACTATGATACTATGCGTGTGTGTGCGCCTTGCCTGATTTAAACATACATCAAAGAGTGCTGTATACTTTTGTGCGCTGGTGCTCGTTAAACATATTTAAAAAACAAACTTTTACAAATCTATCCAGCCAGAAGGCTAAGTGGCCAACACTGATCTCTCCGTCTACAGACCGCACCTGCAGTGCTTTTGCTAAGCACACAAATCGTCAAAATATTTTTATTACAACAATAACAGCAGCACGGCAGCATTAACAGTGCGTTCAGTTCAGTTCAGTTGGCCAGCAGCAAATTTTTATGGTAGGCGGGGGTTGGAGTTGGGAGCAGCAGGAAGTTACTACATTTCTACAGCCACAATTTTTTGGGCGTGACCTCAGGGAGATTGCTGCCCCAGAGAAGAGTGGGGGCCGAGCGCACGAGACCGTGGGCGAGAACAGTAGATGGGCGCAAGAAGAAGAAGATGGAGAAGCTTTAAAATTGACTACACAACAAAAAAATATACAATTTTATGCCTTTTGTACGTTCTAATACATTCATTAAATGCAAAAAAGGCCAGAACTTGAATGCTTTCAGCTGATTTGACAAATTTATGGCTTTGTTTTTGTTTATTCTAAACTCAATTATAAACGGCAGGCAAAAATAATAAATAACTTAAATATAAATTCATAAAAATGTTATTTAAAAGGTAAATAAATCAACAACTGATTATAAATAAGCGTGAAGTATTGTAATAAATTATTAAAACAAAGAGAAGAAAGTACAAAAGCTCTCACGACTGTAGTATACCCTGTATCAACTTTGTCGTCGCTGTACAGGGTGTAGTAAATTTAATAAAGCTCAGAAATTGAGCCAATTTTTGTGCGAAGGGATTGCGGAAATTCCAGCAGCAGCTAAGTGCTGGAAAATCGTAAGACTCTTGGAAATTGAGGCGATAAAACTAAACGGAAGCTGGTCCTCTGCGCCTTAAGCTATGCTATAATTTTGTACTTTTTGTTGCTGTGTTTTTTGACTCGACGCTAGTTAAGTGCACATCAAGCGCTAATTTATGGGCCAAAATGTGTTGCCACAAGCCACAAAACCGCACTGTGGTGCCCCAACCCCTTACCACCCCAGCCATTCCACGCCACCCACATAATGCCGTTATACGCTTGAGGCAGCAGCACGCTACTGTATGAAGCCGTTTTAACATACATATATACGCCAACATACACACACTCATGCATACATGGGTGAGTTGGTTACAAATTGAAATGTTCAATGATTTACCTTTAAATATGGCTAATTGCATTTTGTTGCAGCAGCTGGTGTTATTTGCTTTATGTAATCACAGGATATGTATACGTATACACCCATACATACGTACATCAATGCGTATATGTGTGAGTGTGAGTGCGCGCGTGTGTGTGTATTTACATTTCAATTCGCCCAATGCACTAGTTACTATTTTTATACATTTATTCGCATTCTGCTTTCACATTGCATTCGTATTGGAATCTTTGTTTCTACAATTTTTTTTCCTTTTGTGCACTTCACTTTATGCTTCTCTCTCTCTCTCTCTTGCTCACACTCTCGCTCGCACTCTGCGGCTACTTCAATTTTGGGCCCAGCTGGGCACACTTTTGTTATTATTATTGCTTTTCTTTTCTGTTGTTGTTATTGTTATTGCTGCTGGTTTTGTTTTAGTTTAGTTTCAGTTTCAGTTTTAGTTGTGGCGTTTTGTATGTACTTATTATATGCTTGTTTCTTGGTATGTGTGTGTTTGTGTGTATTTATTTTAACATTAATTACATTTTTATTTTAGTCGCGACTCTGTGCAACAATGTTGGCAAAGTAAGAAGGGGGCGGGGCAGCAGCAGCAGCAAAGGAAGAGCCAGAAGCAGAGGTAGAGGGGAAAAAAAGCGCTGGCACGCACATTGTTTGACACACATACACGCGCGCACGCATGCACACAAATATACACACACACACGCTTATAATGCGCGACTTCAGCAGCAGCAACAACAACAAGCGAGAACCACGACGACGACGGCGACGACAGCGGCAACGACGACGGCAACGTTGCACGCACACACCTTAAGCTGAGAAGTGTTATTACAATTTACTGTTGATTTCTTTTTACTCTTTGTTTGTGTGTGTGTTGCGTTTGTGCGAGACGAGGGCAGCGCGAACGCGAGCGCGCGGGAACGAGAGAACACGATGAGAACAGAGCGTCACAGTTGCTGTACGTGTACAAGTATGTGTGTGTGTGTGCTCGGCTTGTGCGAAAGCGTGCGAAAGAGCGCGAAAATGTAGGTTAGTTTCCGTTTTATCCTGCTTTGCAACAACAACAACAGGCCACTATATGCACATTTCACTCTATTTTTGGGCGCAGAAGACTTTTTCGCTGCTGCTGCTTCTTCTTCTTCTTGGCTTGGCTTGCACTTGTAAATCTCAGACTCGCTGCGCTGTCTATGTGTACGTGTGTGTGTTTGCGTGTGACTGTGTGGGAGTGTGTACGTGTGTAAGTGAGGCTCAGTCAGTGTCTGTTTCTGTGTGCGTGTGTCAGTTACTGTTCGTGTTGTTGTTGTTTTTTGTTGCTTTTTCTTTTTGCTTTAATTTTATTTTAGTTTTTGTCCTTTTGTATGTGTGTGTCTCGCTCTACGGACGCGTGCATTGCATTTGGCGACTGTTCGATTCTAAGGTTCGTTGGCGACTGACTCGGCATACGGAGCAAACTAACGGGGCTTTATTCTGTCGTTTGTGCTCGTGTCTTTCCTTTCGCGTTTGACGTAATCTGCAGAACCTACTATAATTCCCCCTATTTTGCGCACATGCCAGCACAAATGGGCGCTC
Source organism: Drosophila dunni (assembly GCA_018152125.1). Classification (NCBI taxonomy): domain Eukaryota; kingdom Metazoa; phylum Arthropoda; class Insecta; order Diptera; family Drosophilidae; genus Drosophila; species Drosophila dunni. The sequence goes on along the minus strand of JAECXC010000339.1, from coordinate 20,719,671 downwards.
TCTCTCACTCACCCACTCTCACTTACTCTCTCGCTGCGCTCGTTCGGCTGCGGCCGAAGCGTCCGTATGCCATGTGCGTGTCGCAGCATGTTCTGTTTTGGCCAAAATGTCAAAAGCAACGACCGCAGGGCCAACAAATAAAAAAGAAAGTTTACACACTGCTCTCGTCACATTTGGCACACATTTCTCCTGCCGGCATAAACAAAATGCGCTGCGGGGCATGGCAAATTTCCCACTATTTTATACCGACGGACGCTCTCTGCTGCTGCTGTGGCTGCTGCACCGCAGGCCGCTGTCTAAAAATGTCAAAATTATTAAGACCAAATTTGGGCCACTCACTAACAAAAAAAGCTGCCCTCAAGACAGTTTTTTATTTTATTTTATATCTAAATCCCTTTACTGCCATCCCTTTCGTTCCCATATACGCGGCGTATGCGTAATATTTGCCCGTTTGTAGCCAGTTTCATACGCGGAGATCAGCAATGCAAGCAATCAAAGTGTTTTCTGTACTTTATTTCAATTATAAACAACAAACTGTTCTAAGATCGTCACAGTTTCGCGATAAGCCCGAGTGAGCGATGCTCTCGGCGCTGATAAGAACCGTTACTAAATCCGTTGCTCTAAAGTGGGTAGTTCGAAGGGTTGACTGAACTAAGGAAGGTACTAAAGAAGCTAAGTCTAAGTAGCTAAAGCTATTTATCAGCTAGACTTTAGAAATTTGAACAACTAATAGTGTTTTAAAATGACTAAAGAAATCTAGTTATGTTTTTTTTAGCTTGGAACATCTAAAGAGCAATCGGTTAAGCAACCCATGCTGTGGACTGAGCAGTTGCCCCTTTAAGCTGATTAATCCCAGCTTTGGATGTCAGTGCGCGCTGAGAGCTTGAGACGAACGCAACTAACTTAAGGAAAACCGCTAAAGAACTGAACTAATTTTAATCAGCAACTAAAACCCCGATAAGCAGTTATCAAGCCCAAAAGCAGCTGAGTTTACCGCATTTCAAGTTGTTATAGGACTGAAGGGCGGATTTCGCCATCCAACCTTGAGATGCTTCTACGATCTGTAGCCGTTTTACTGCTATTTCTAGCCGCAGTAACTGGCGCTCCCAAAAACCCCTCCAATCACACAGCAAACTATGTGGAGTCCACGCTGCGTATACTCGATGTGGCCACACAGCGTATGCGTGCCATTTGGGAAATGCGTAAACGCATTTTCCTGCAACTGACAGCGAAGGGGAAGTCCCCATTGGGAGGACAAGCGCCCAGCAAACAGGAAGTGGAAATGGAGACCTACAGATTACTCAATGAATTGGCTGCGAATCTGAGTGTTGTGCCCGTGGAGCAGCTGGGAGATCAGAAGCTGCAGAGACGTGTGCAACGCTTGGCCAAGCTGCAGCTGCAGGGACTGCCCCCCAAGGACTACGAGCAATCGAAGGATTTGCTGCGTGCCATGCAGAACTTCATCAAGGGTTCCATGTTCTGTCCCCACGACGACTGCTCCGCTCGTCGACCACTGGCCATGTATCCACAGTTGTACAACCAGAACATGCGCAGCAAGATCTACGAGGATTTGAAGTACAATTGGTTTAGCTGGCGAAGAGCCATCAACGACAAGGATACGGCCAAACAGACGTTCATTGACTACGTGCGACTGCTGCGTACGGCGGCTGCCTACAATGGACACGTAACGCCCTCGCGCACCTGGTACCTCTACTTCGACACGGAGAACTTCCAGGCCGAGATGGAGTCGGGTAAGTTTAAAATTTGAGCTCCCTGCTACTCCTCAGTAAGAGGATTAGTACCTAAATTGATCCTCCAAACGATTTTCCATCAATTCACTTTAGTTATCTGGGAGATAATGCCTCTATATAGGGAGCTACACGCCTACTTGCGTCACTCGGCCATTCAAGCCTATCCCAAGGAGAGTTTCAAGGACGATGGCGCCATTTCCGCTCCTGTGTTGGATCAAATGCTTTCACAAGCGTGGTATGCACATCAGATCTTTCCATCGCCCTATCCCAAGGATCAGCTGCCCTCGGTGCATCATCGACTAGAGGAAGTGCTCGTCACGCCCGTCAAGATCAACAAAAAGGCAGCCGAGTTCTTCGAGTCCCTAGGACTAAATCACATGTCGGAGTAAGTATCTTGGACTACACCACCCGATCCCTTAACCCTCTTTTCTCCTATTTAAAGCGGCTTCTACGAGCGCTACTCCCGCCGCATGAACGACGACGAAGGCGGTCCGGAGTGCAAGCCGCTGGTCTACTACTTCCCTCCAGAGGTGGCCCTACGCTATTGCCCCAAACTGGACTACAAGAAGATGATGCAGATACACGGCACCATGGCCGAGTTGCAGTACAACATCTACAAGAAAGAACTGCCCTTCGGACTGGATACTGAACCCTGTCCCGGTTTTGGCAGTGCCCTGGGGGAAACGGCGGTACTGGCTTCGGGTACACCGCGTCATCTGCATCGCCTGCACATCCTGTTGAACGACAGTTTAACAGAGAATCAATCGCTCAATCGACTGCTGCGCATGGGAGTGCACACGCTGCTGGCGGTGCCTCAGTATTTCATCAACGACAAGTTCCTGGTGGACGTGATGGACGCGAGAATTGGAGTGCAGGACTACAACTGCGCCTATTGGGGGCTACAGGACAAGTTCGCTGGTGTACAGCCGCCCATTTGGCGCTTAGCAACGGACTTTGATGTGGACTATAGGTTCTATCGCGGAATGCATCCGGATACTTCCAATACGAGGTGAGGTTAGGCTGCTCCCAAGTGTTTTACTACTAGTTCACTTGCTTTTCTGTAGGAAATTCATGTCAGAGGTGCTGGGCTTCCAGTTCTATCGCTCCTTCTGCTTGATCAGCGGTCAGTACAAGCCGGGGGATCCCGCATTTCCACTCCACAACTGTGACTTCTACGGCAGCAGTCAGGCGGGGGATCTCATACGGTGGGTAGTGCTCAGTTTCCTACTGGGTAAACTATTAAACTTGTTGCTTCTTCCAGTAAAATGATGGAGTTGGGCGCCACAAGGCACTGGCGTGACGTCATGCAGATTGCTACGGGGGAGCGGAAGCTCAGTGGTCGCGGCATTCTGGAGTACTTTGCCCCACTGTTCACCTGGCTGAAGGAGCGCAATCTGCAGCTGGACAATGAGCCGGGTTGGGATGCAGATGACTGTGAGTATGAAATGTAGTGGAGTTAAAGGCTGTCTAACTTTTCTTATACCCCCAACAACAGTGTGCCGTAAGGACTAGATGTTGGCACTATAACTTTGTATATATTCATTAATACTTAACCTAAAGGGCAGTACTTTGAGTTGTTTTCTACTCATTTTACCCTGTATATCATTTTTAATAACACTATAAATACAAGTTTACCCACTGTGCAACCTAAAAATCTTGTTATTGGACAGTTACTAAAGTTATTTTCTATCCTAGTTGGTCTAGTAATGCATTTTATACCAAAATAGGTTAACTTTCACCCACTGTACGCGAACAGTGAACCTAAGACCACCATACCAAGCTTCTTCCTCACTACAGACTTAATATTTCGATACAAGAATACGATAAGTAACACTTTTCCTACCCCAAACTTATCGATAACTTATCGAATACAAAATAGAATCGTTTATTGGTTGTACTCTCTATATATATACAAAAAAAGGCACTTTGGTAAAACGACAGAAGATTAGGCTTAAGCTAAGTACGATTTAAGTTAAACATAGTTTAAATTACGAGACGAAAGATCTGTAAACAGATCAAGTAGATATATATATAGCATATGGGCGCTGCTTCTAGTGGTTTGCGGTGATTCAGTGGAGATCTTTGATACAGAAGGTGATGGGATCAAGTCACATGGTTGTCTCCGAGTCGGGGGGCGTGTGATAGTTCAGATTGTAGGCGGGTGGACCGTTGTTCAGGAAGGCCATGGAGCGTATGCTCTCGCGGGAGGCGGTGCGCTTGGAGAAGGACATGGGATCGCTGGCATAGACAGGCGCCACTTCAGGCACTAGCGGGGGTGGCGGAAGGTACTGCTGCTGCTGCTGTTGGTGCTGCTGTAGGGGATGCTGCTGGTAGAGCGGTGGAGTGCAAGGCGCTTGCGGTGGACTGGCACTGGCGCCGCTGAGACCCGCGAAGACATTCTCGCCCAAATTGTTGTTGTTGTTGCTGTGATTGCTGTGGTGACTGGACAGCGGACGCGAGCCGTGGAAATTCGAGTAACTGGAACGCACCGAAGGCGGTCGATTGTTGTACAGCTGATCAGGGTCCTGATTAAGCTGAGTGCACGAGTGCTGATAGCTGTGATTGTAGTGGCCACCAATGGGCGCTGCTGGTGGCGGTGGCAGTGGCGGTGATGCCTGCTGTTGTTGCTGCTGCTGTAGCTGCATCCCTAGGCCATTGGTGTTGTAGTAAATGGGATCGAGTGGTATGTTCTTGCGGTAGCTGTGATAGAAATGCTTGTTGCTCTTGGCCAGGCTGCCCAAGCTGCCGTTGTTGCTGTTGTTGAGTATGTCGTCGTGCAGCGACTGCAGATTGGAGGCGGTAAGCAGCGTGCGCTGCTCCTGGCGATGAAATGAACCCAGTTGGGGCTGCTGCTGTTGTTGTAGCTGCAGCTGATCGAGCAGTTTTGTGACCGGATTCTGCTGGTACTTGCGGCGTGAGCTTCTCGTGCTGCTGCGCACGTAGCTGCCGCTGCTGCTGTCGGGTGCAGCACCACCACCTCCTCCTCCATGCTTGCTTCTCAGCGTGCCGTGCGTGGACCTCCGCGAGCTGCTTGCACCGCCCGACTGCCGCCCGTGGGAGCCCCGTGCCATTACCGAGCGCCGTTTGACGCGACGCGGCGTCATGGGCTTAGGACAGAGCTCGTTGCCATCCAGATCCTGTGACTCGTGGACATCGTTGCGCTGATGTTGATGGCGTATGGTGTCGCTGCTGCCGTGGCCAAACTCAATGGAGTACAACGACGACTGGCGCTGCTTGGAGAGCGCGTTAATGTGCTTCACTGCAGAGAATCAAAAGAGACATTAATAAGTGGTAACAGCAGGCTGTTAACTGGGCTAAGAGCAGGCTTAGAAAGCAGCGCAGTTACCTCTGGTTAGAAGGAGTTCAGTGTGTGCGTGTGTGTGGGAGTGAAAACGGTTAGCATATGTTTTAGACTAGTATTAGCTACAGTTGGATTTAGTAGTAGTTTTAGCCAACACAGTGCCTCACAGCTAGCTGCTCACACCTGGCCCAAGCTACGGCTACATAAAGTTAAGGCAAAATTATTACAATTATTTGTGTAAATGAACATTTATTGGAAACGCTTTTTAATCATTTTTTTTTTTTGTTTTTTGCAAGAAAATTGGCACACGCAATTAGTTTTGTAAATAGTTATAGCTAAACTAGTTACTATATACGATATATATTCTATATAGATCGGCTCGTTAGCAAACTGCTTGTAGCTTAAACTCTAGACTTAACAATTCACATATAGTTTTTATATATTTATAACTATTTACTATATAATCCATAACGAATCTCGCAAAACTTTGCTAACATTTTATTTATCAACAAAAAATAGAAGGCAACTAATTTGTTTATTTATTTAGTATTGTTTTTAGAGAAGTTCTCGCTTCTCAGCAAATATTTTGAAACGTTTTTAAATATTTATTTAATTTTTTCTTTTGCTTTTAAAAATTTGTGACATTTTTTTAGTTTTGTTTTTATAATTTTAACGTTTTTCTTTTTCCATTTTTGTATAGTATCACAGTTCAACATAAAATTATAAAAGGCATTTTTTAATTTCTTTTTTGTTTTTTAACTTTCCGCTTTGCGTTTCACTTCGCTTCGTTTTGTTTTGTTTCTCTGCTTTGCTTCTCTCCCGTTTTTCGATTTTTCTTATCACATTTCTTAGTGTTGCAACAAAAAGCCATTTATGGAAAGTCTCTAAGATCTGTCTATATATGTCTATGTGTGTGTGTGTGTGTTTCTTTCTCATTTCATTTCATTTAGTTAATGGCTTCTTTTCAAGGCATCCGATTTAAAGCTTAGTCTTAAATCTAATTTACACTTTATGGGCAATGCAAGTGACAAACTTTGTGAATGAAACGTTTGGAATTGAAACAGGTCTGAAGTTTAATTCAGTTCTTCTTTCAATTAGGTTTAATTGCAAGATTGGAACGTTGGAATTGAAAATATTTGATCTTCCTTTAGTTTTTGGAACGCTTGGAACTGAAACAGCTGTGCATTTAAACTTTCTTGTTTCGATTCTATATAAATTCGCTGTCTAATTGGCTTGCATAGCAAATGGCAACATTGAAATTGATCATTCTACTAAGTGGTTCCATTTCACTTCGTTTCAAGTAGTAGTTTCATTCCTAAAGTGTTTCACTCTGAAAAGTTCTACTCTATTCCAAAATTGTTTCATTTTACACACTCTTCGCCTTACATTGCCCCTTTGAAGTGTCTGTGTAAGTGGTTCTATTCCAGTTGTACCTAACCTACAAATTGTAGTGATATATATATATTTTCGTGATTCGTCGTAGTCTAAATCTAAACAATTAAATCTCTGTTAGCCACAACAAAAAGAAGACGACAAAACACAGAGTTAGTATGGACACAATGAGGACACAAGCGGCAATAAACTGTCCAGCACCTGAGCACGGGTGTAAGAAGAGATAGATAGAGAGAGGAGAGTATTTGAAAGAGGGAGAGAGAGAGGTATATAATAAAAGCTGAACATACTTGAGGCAGGGACTGAAAAGCAGAGGCAGCAACACACAGAGAGAGAGAGAGAGTAGGAGTGAGAGAGAGTCTAGGAGAGCAGCCGACGGGGGTCTTAAAAAAGTCTTTAGCATTTGGTCAGTTTAGGGAACTGAGGGGGAAGGGGTGGAGGGGTATATGGAACTCCCCTGCCTACCCCTGAGCACCCACAATGGAATTACAAAAGGAGCGCGGACGTGTCTTCTTGCCACTCCGGCGATTCACATGCGGAGCCAAGTGCTCCGACTCCTCCAGGCGATCATCGCTCTGGGCACGCACAATGTCACAGAAATTCGCCTGAGTGGGCGCTGCGGGGCGTGGCCTTGGTCGTTGACTACGCCGTAGCATAGGAGAACCCGGCACATACTGCGTGGGCATCGCGTATTTCTCAGCTATTTCCGGCGAGAGATCAGGATACGGCGCTTGCCCCAACCGAGGCTGGAAGATGTGTGGGCGTGGCGCCGGGGGTGGCGGTGGCGACAAAGTCTCCAACACATGGCAGCCATGGTGTATGGGCACCGTGGGCAGTGGTATCTGAGCGGGGCGTGGCAAGTGCTTGGCACCCGCAGCACGCATCATGCGAGGCGAATAATTCACTTCAACGCCGTGATTGTTGTTACTTTGGGCACCAGCGGTGTGAGAGGAGCTAAGCACATTGTTGTTGCTGAACAGACTGTTGGGAGTGGGACTCTGGAAGGGCACATAGGTAGCGCCATTGCCGCCCGAGGCACTCAGCACAAAGCAATCATTGATGTCCTCATCATCCTCCTCCAGATTGCGCGACAAACGATCCTGGGCCAGCTGGGAATACTTCACCTCTGGCACAGATCGAGGAGGCTTGGGTTTCTGATGAATACGCGCAAAGTGTCCACTCTGGACACTGGGCGTTTCGGCCAAACAAATGCTATAGTTGCTGGTGCTCAGCTGGGGATTGGAGTTCTGCAGGGAGGCGTAGGAGAGCGAGGGTGTGGTCTGTGGTGACATGGACATGGACATGGAGACGGACATGGGACTAACTGAATTCAAGGGATTTGCCTTGCTCTTGGGACTCTGACGCTTGCGTCGCTGGCTGCTCTCAGTGTAGTTGTTGTGGCTGTGGCTGTGACTGTTGCTGCTGCTGTGATTGCTGCTGCTGCGCTGCTTGAGACTGTTGCCACTTGTGTGTGTTAAATGTGTGTTAATTGCTGTGGTGTCTGCTAATGTCTGAGTCTGAGTCTGATGCTGATCATGGTCAGGTATCAGTGTATTATTGTAGCTGTTGCAATTGCTGTGATTATTATTCATGTTGTTGCTGTTGTTACTGCTGTTGTTGTTGTTGCTATTTAGATTTGATTTTGATTTGGATTTTGAGTGTTGTCGATGTTCTTGATGATAATATTGCAGTGAATTTTGTTGCTGCTGCTGCTGTTGCTGCAGTTGCTGCTGCATTTGTTTATTTGATTGCATTGTTGCTGTGGCTGATGTTGTCGGTATACTTGTATAGCTCACGTACATTGGATGGACGACTGTGTGCTGTGGACTCTTCGCGTCGCCGTTCATGAAATCGACTGTAAACCAGAAATTTATTTAATTTTCTTTAACAATTTACACAAATTTACGTTAATTGTTGGCATTGTAAGCGGCTAAGTTTCACAAAGTGTTAAGTAGTTCAAGTAAATAAATAATTTTTACAAATTTAGGCAACTTTGAGTTGTTTATAAGCGTTTTTTCTTATGTTTATATACAAAGTTATTCAAAATGTAGTTTATAAATTTGTTTAAATTGTTTTTAGTTATACAAAATTGTTTTAAACAGTTTCAATGACTAATTTAAGCTTTTCTTTTAACAATTTGTGAAACACTTCCAGTTACTATACAAAATTTGTTCAAGTTAATGATGCAAATCGACGAAAAACAGCTTTTAAAAAGCTAAAACAATTTGTATTTTATATTTTAAATAAAGCATTAAATTATTTCGACTTTTAGGCAGTCAAAACTTTTTAAATTATAATTTTAAAATATTTTTATACCTAATTTAAACAATTTACATCATTAACTTGAAAACAAACACAAAATTGTTGCTTCTTTTTAGCTTTTCTCGCTTGCTGGTTATAAAAACATAAACATAAATAATAACATGAATTACAAGCATATAAATATATATATATTTTATATATTAAATGATATGAATATGATTTATGATATAATGCACAACAGTTTCTGGTTCACATAATAACAAAATGGTTAAATGCATTCCGGGTAGAACTTTTTCCCCTTTTTTTTTGACAATAACAATCTTGAGTTTCATTTGTTTTTTCTTTTCTTCTTTTTTTATAAATAAACAATAAACATTTCATTTCACAAACATTCGTCACTTGCGCGTGTTTTGTTACAACAAATAAATAAATCAATAAATATTTACAATGGAATTTCTAGTGGAGTTTTTAAAAAAAAGTTGTGAAAAGTGAAATAAATTTTATGTTGGGGCAGTTGGAAAAGCAAAACACCCACAGAAAGTACAGAAAAAACTAAATACAAGTGTTAACAAGACTGCAAAGGTTTAGGGAGTGTTCAGTGTTGGCAAACGAAGAAAACAGTTTTAGAAAAGGAGTGGAAATGTCTGAAAATCTATGGAAAACTTTTACTACTTTTAGCAAATGACTAAAGCCCCTTTTACAGGGTATAAATAGACTTAGCTATCCCGCATTCTTTGCAGTCTTATTTTATTATAATAACCAGCACCCATTAGTGATTGATTTGAACGATAATACGAGTATTGAGTGTGCTACATATGAGACGATTATAACTTACATCTGTCGTCCTCATCGAGAAATATGCAGCTGATTAGAATCGCACCAAGTATACCCAGCAGCTATATATACCCAAATGTATATATTGTGGTATGGGAGAGCATGAAAGTAGGAGTATAAAATTGATTTCAATTTGAAGCACTTTAAATTGATTAATGCTCTCACCGCCAGCGCACACTGTACACCCGAGTGTATGAACTCAACGAGGGTATAGTCCAACAGACAGTCCTCGACATGCTCCGGACGGAGGGGACGGAATAGATCATCGGCTGTGATGTTATAGGTGGGCTTGCAGCCATAACCATTTGCCTCGAACCACGAAACACTTCCGGTTCCCAGATTCAGCAAATCGCTCTCCTGTTAAGCAGAAAATTACGAATTAGAAATTGTTGAGGTTCAATTTAGAGTAGGTGAAGTAAATAAATACACAAAAGTATAATCATTTTTCTGCAGTGATGTGAAGTTGACTCGGAGATTTAGCTAATTATACAGATGGAGATGCCTCTCGTCTGAGATATGTATTGTTTCAATATCTAGACAATCCCCTGATCAATAATAACTACTCTTTTCAGGTCTACAAACGCCTATAATCAAGAATATATTTCGTATCTGGGTCTCTGATCAAGAACATACATTTATTCGAAGTATGGAGGTGTCCCTGATCCAGAGTACGTATACTTTCAGGGTCTGTAAATTGCCCTGATCAAGAATCTATATACTTCCAAGGTCTGGACATACCCTTGATCAAGAACACGTGTTCTGTTCGGGTCTGCACTTGCCTCATTCGCCCTGCTCTTTTTCAAAACAACCTAATTACTTGACCTACTATATTTAGATTTTATGGGAGGTGGGGGTATTGACCCCAATTACTTACCCTATCCAGGTTGCCAACATTCAAATAGAAGCATATCATAAAAGCATTCCAGCCAATCCACACAAAGTTCCATAGCAAGTACTGCAAAACACAAAAAACAAATTTGGGTTATCGTTATCGATTATTGATAAGAGAGCAAGAGAATGTAGCACGTGTTTACTTACAGTTATGATGTATTTGATTCTAAAATGATATGCGCCATAGAATCCAAATATTATAAACAGTATCTGAAAGAAGTTGACCAATATGGGCAGCCACATATATCCGAGAAAATCGAATACCTGGCGCTCGATAATCGTTATCTGTCGGAGGGGAGCAATACGAACAGATAACACGCATTGTTTGCATGCAACGAGACGAGGAAGAAGTATAAAAATAAATAAATTAATAGAGTGGAATGGATTACTGATAAGTTAAAACTTACCATTTGCAGGAAGCATATTGACAGCAGAAAGTGTCGCCGTGTACACGAGCACGATCCCATCACAACATAATTATTCCATTCAGAAATTTGTGCCAAAGATTAGTTGTGTGTGTGTGCAGTGTGCGCGTGTGTTTGTGTGTGTGAGCAGCTTTAATGCAGTAAGCTGCATTGAGTTAAAGAGCACTCCACACCACTCTAACACGTAGCTTTATACGCTATCTGGCTATCTCAGTCACTTCTTTGTTGTGTTTATGCTTTTAATCGCTTGCTTTCTTTATTTATGCTCTTTTTTTTATTATCTGTTTGCACTCCTATGCTTCGTTCTTTCTATTGGCATTTCCGGGGATGTGTTTTACGTTCTGGCTCCAGCCTGTATGTGTGTGTGCGTTCGTTTGTTTGTGTGTTAGTGGAGTGCAACCTGCTTAGCCACTTGTTCTCTTTCGCACCTTAGAATGTATATGTTAAAAGGGAGACGAAGAAATGTAATGCAGCTGTAGCGAGGACTGCACTTGGCTTCGGCTAGCAGCGAAAACCTGATCTCTGTGAACTAAAAGTAAATATAAGCAGAAAAAAAAAGAAATTAAAACGAAATGAGCAGCAAGCAGCAGCTACCGAGAGAAACTTGGCTCTCCACATAAATACTACATAAACAAACACACACACTCACTCACTCACACGCTCTCAAGCAGCATATTTCTACGAAAACTGCAGACAGTGCAGCAAAAAAGTAAGCACACGCCTCAAACTTTATATCTATTGTAAGATAGTTTACTTAGCAAAAACGGACCAATAACTTTCATTTAGCAATCATTTCATAACACGATGTAAGTGTGACTTTATTTTTATGATGCACTGTTAACACACATGTACGTCTGCCAGGTTCGCTCAAGTGTTTGTGTGTGTTTGTTCGAGTATTACGTGCACACAAACTATTTCATTGCTTTGCTTTGTATATGTATTGTTTTAAACAATTCTCAAGCTATTAGATCTGCCCAGTGCCGTGCCCATGCCCCATGCCCGGGTCAAGTAATTAATTAATTAATAAAGATGAGCAAGTTGTCTGCAACTAACACATTGCTATCAGTTCAAATTTAAACACACACATACACTCACTCACACATGTGCAAGCATATGCTTACACATAGCTGTATGTGTTTCGATTTATATATAGTTGTTGTTTAGCATATTAATTCAATTGTCAGCTATTAATCAAATTAATGCCTATGACAACACGAAACGCAGTGAATTTTGTCTGTGGTGTATCAAAATGTATGACGCGTTTAACTTCTGGCTTATGACTCAATATTCAATTGATTTCCGCTTGGGACACAGGAGCACCAGTCACACAAACACTGGCATACAATCATTTGCACACTCATATCAATGATTGAATCACTTTATGCAGGCAGTTCCGTATGTTTACAGTTCGATTGTCCATTTACATAATAGGCCACTGCTGACTATATGTTTTTCTCTTCTCTTTTGTATCACAAAAATTAACACCCTTTCTTACGTAGCAAGTGCGCGAAGCTGCTATACGCGGCGCATTCAACAACTAAACTAGAACTGGACTACAGTGTGACCATAGCGTTGCAGAAGTGAAAATATCACACTCCGATATTTCACACGAGTACTTTATAGTGACTCGCTATCGTTATCGATAACAGTACCAATTTCACAATAATGTTAAATTACATATTATGCTGCATACATAAATGAAATAGGTTGATTATTATTGTATATTAAGTGGTAATTGGTTAAATAAAGACGTTAAGCTGTTAGTTGTAGTTAGTTTTTAAGTTAGTGCAATCTCTGCAGGAATCGATACTTGGCCGCCTTGTTATCGGCAGCTGCACAACAATAACAACAAAAACTGCCGCAATAACAACCCGACGATTCGCGTAAAAAGTGCAATTATCCGGGGTTTTAATTAAATTATACCGCATGTCAGCACTAAAAAACCAGGAATATGACTGCACCATCAGGTGCAGGCAACGTCAGCATGGCGACAGCATTACGGCGGCGCTAACAAAACGATCCATTGACGATCAGCATTTAGCCGCATTTGTAGCCAAAACCTGTGCGAATTTCAGCAATATACGGGATTATCTCGGTCGCTCCGCTGTGCACATGTGTGCCTCCGTGGCACGCTACAGCATCCTCGAATGGCTACTGAATCACGGTGCACACATCGACATACGTGACTACGAATCCGGCAGTAGTCCACTGCACCGGGCTTTGTATTACGGCTGTATCGACTGCGCCGTTTTGCTGCTGCGCTACGGCGCCAGCTTTGAGCTGCTGGACGAGGACACGCGTTGTCCATTGCAGGCCATTTGCCGCAAGTGGGATGTGGACACTGCGAGTCCCTCACAGTGAGTAGTAGTCGTGGAGTCGCTGCAGTGATGCGCAAAGTTAGGCTGAATAGTGCTGGCAGTTTAGCTTTTTTACCGCCAGTGGGAGAAATTGATAAGTTTTTGGAGTGAATTTGGACTTTGTTTAAACTGAAAACGAATTTTTCTTCGATATTTCTGGCCTTTTTTAAGTTTTTTTCTCATCTCCCATATTCCTTTCCCTACAGAAATGAAATCCTCGTCTGGGGCTCCAACAAGAACTACAATCTGGGCATTGGCAATGAGCAGAACAGCAATTTACCGCAGGCGGTGGATTTCTTTCGCAAATCGAATCTTTGGATCGAACACGTCGCTTTGGGAGCCTACCATAGTCTCTTCTGCGACACCAAGGGGCACCTCTATGCGGTGGGACATGGCAAGGGCGGCAGACTGGGCATTGGTGTGGAGAACAGTCTGCCAGCGCCCAAACGTGTCAAGCTGCAGCTAAAGAACGACCACATCATAGATTTAAGTGTGTCCAGACAACACTCGCTGCTCTTAACGGATGGTGGCCTGGTCTTTGCCTGCGGTGTCAATGATAATCATCAGCTGGGTGTACGTGATGCCGGCGAGAGTCTGGCCACGTTCCGGGAAGTCGTCTCGCTGCGGGACAAGGGTGCGAGTGATTTGAAACGCGTGATTGCCTGTGATCATCATTCCATTGCCTACAGCAGCAAGTGCATCTACGTTTGGGGCGCTAATCTGGGACAATTTGGCATCAGTTCCCAGACGAAAAGTATACAGGCACCCACACTGGCACGTACTCTGAAAAGTCCTCTAATACTCAACTGTTTTGCTAACTCAACTGCCTTCAATTGTAGATGAAGCTTCCAGAGCGCACGAGCATTAACTTTGTGGAGGCCAACAATGCAGCCACAGTGGTTTACTCCACGAACAAATTAATCTTTCTGTTCTATGCCGAGAAGACCAGAACCATCAAGACGCCCAAGTAAATTCCCTATTTTCCTTACACAACACATTTAAGCTTCAAGCTCTACCTTCGACAGTTATGAGGATCTCAAGAGCATTGCGGTGATGGGCGGTAACATAAAGAACTCTACAAAGGGCTCGGCAGCCGCTTTGAAGCTACTCATGCTCACCGAGACGAATGTGGTCTTCATTTGGTACGAGAACACACAGCAGTTTTACAGGTGAGTCGCCTTAATGTACCTACGTGTCCAACTTTGGCTAAAATCCTTTGTTACAGCTGCAACTTCTCGCCCATTCGCCTGCCGGAGATCAAGCAGATTCTGTACAAGTGCAATCAGGTGCTCATACTCTCCGATGGCTGTGTGTATCGCGGCAAGTGCAATCAACTCTCGTTTCCCGCTGGCAGTCAGGAGAAACCCAAGCACAACATGGACATTTGGCAGAACAACGATCAGAATCGTACAGAAATCTCCAGGGAGCATTACATACGCATTGATCTACAGCGTGTGGCAAATATCGATCGTGCTGTACGGATTGTTTGTGATGAGAGTTTCTCCTCCTTCGCTGTGCTTCAGGAATCACACTTGAAGTACTTTAAGAAGCCACAATTACCACGACGAGAGCATCACTTCAAGAAGCTCTATCACGACACCTGTGACTCGGATGCGGTGCACGATGTGGTCCTGCATGTGGATGGCGAACGCTTTGCAGCCCACAAGTTTATCATCTTCAGTCGTGCGCCGGGATTGAGGGAACTTATACGCTGCTATCTGGACAAGAATGTGTATTTAAACTTTGAGCACTTAACTGGCAAAATGTTTGAGTTGGTACTGAAGCATATCTACTGCAATTATTGGCCCACGGAGGATGGTGAGTAGGGAAATATTGGCCTATAAGACCCTATGACCGATTTAACCCTTCTTTCTGCTCTCCTCTCTCAGATATCGACTGCATGCAGCAAAGTCTGGGTCCCAACAAGCCTCAAAAACGCAGTCGTGTCTGTGAAATGTTCCTCGTCCACTTGCAAAAGTTTCAGCTGCAGGAATTGGCCAAGTACATGCAGAGGTGAGTTGGCTTACTGGTCACACAAAGAGCTTCCACTAGTTCCCTATAACTATTTGCAGTTACATCTCAGAAGGGCAGTTCCCTCTACCCAGCAGACAGCGCACAAGTCGCCTACATCGCTCGGACTTCCCAGAGCTCTACGACGTGCGCATCGTATGCGAGGAGGGCGAAGTGCTCGAAGCGCACAAGTGTGTGCTCGTCGCGCGTCTGGAGTACTTTGAAATGATGTTCATGCACTCGTGGGCAGAACGTGCCACAGTAAACTTTGACAGCGTGCCCGTGGAGTACATGGAACCCATACTGGATTATCTCTACAGCCTGGACACGGATTCCTTTTGCAAACAAAACTATACGGAAACGTTTCTGTACAACATGATCACGTTGTGTGATCAGTACTTTATTGAATCCCTGCAGAACGTGTGTGAATCTTTGATTCTTGACAAGATTAACATAAGGAAATGCGGTGAAATCTTGGACTTTGCTGTCATGTACAACTGCAAGTTGCTGCAGGAAGGCTGTCTGGACTTTATCTGCCAGAATCTGGCGAGAGTGCTCACCTATCGCAGCATTGAGCAGTGCGAGGCAACAACGTTGCAGCTGCTCAATGGTCACTATCGAAAGATGTTCCAAAAGGTGTTTGACTATCGTCAGATCACGCCGTTCTCTGAGGCTATAGAGGATGAACTGCTGCTCAGCTTTGTCGAAGGCTGCGAAGTGGATCTGGACTATCGGATGTCGTCGGTAAGTCTCTCCAAGGCTCAGTGCTCCCAAACTGTTTACTATATCTAAGCTTTTCCAGGATCCCAAGCTCAAAGACGCCAATCGAAGCAAGCCCAAGGAGCTGCACAACAAGCAGGATGCGCATCATTATGAAAAGCAGGCTATCAGCAGCATGATGAGATCTCTAAGCGTCAGTGAATCCACGCCGGATCAACAGACTGCGCCACAAGACAGCACTCCAAGTGATGCCAAGAACTGGTCACGTGTTGTTGACAAAAAGGAGCAGAAACGCAAGCTGGCCGAGACAGCACTGAAGGTAAACAACGTGCTCAAACAGGAGGAGCAGCCAAGTCCAGAGCTGGTTGTCATGTCGCCCAGAACTCCCGCTAAGGAGCTAACGCCACCACCACCCGAGAGTCCCAGCGAGGCTAGCACACCTCTTAGCAAAAGCTACAATCTAGATCTAAGCACACTGATGGGACAATCCCAAAAAATGTCACAGAAGCAGCGCAAGCGTCTCTCCTCCGAGTCGCAGAACTGGCGTGCTCAGAGCTCCACTACCTTCGAGTTGAATGCGACGCCACCAACGCTGCCCAATGCCTGGGGCGTCAGTCCCTCCGCCAATTCATCCCATTCCTTCTCAGAGGCTTTTAACTCCCCGCCTGCCACGGGCAGCATAACTGATCCTACGTCGTTTGCGAACATGATGCGGGGACAGGCAACCACTGCCAGCAGCAGCAGCGCTGACCAGACCAATAGCTTCTCTAAGATCCTTGCGGATGAGCGGCGTCAGCGCGAGAGCTACGAGCGCATGCGCAATAAATCTCTAGTCCATACACAAATCGAGGAGACAGCCATTGCCGAGCTGCGCGAATTCTACAACGCGGACAAAATTGACGATGAAACAATTACAATTGAACGCAAGTCCAGACCAAGTGACATTAACTTTAGCACCTGGTCAAGACACTAGAGCGGTGTTTCACTGTATTTGCTTCGGATTTATTTTATTGAAAGCTTAACGATTATAATTTTGTGCTGAAAAATTATATAATAAAAATTGACTGTTGATTTCAAACGAAAGTGGGTTAGTAGAGGGTATAGGCGATCTGTATTAAGATATCTATATCATAAGTGATATAGACTGCTCCCAAATGGTGTCATATACACAATATCTGAGTTTGGTTTCGATATCTCAAACTAATCAGTGGTTTCCAGCGGTTAGTCCTATGGGAGCTATGTGATATAATGGCTCGATCCGAAACATATTTGGTTTGAATACACCTAAAGGTACCCTACATATAAAGTGTGACTTTGGTTAAGATAGCTCAAGTTATAGCCTTAGCCAAGTTAGACCCCTGTAAGCTTAAAACAGGTATAACTTTTTTACCTTACACTTTTAGTAAAACTTTCTTTAAACATAGGAATTTGCATCTTAAAATTGTAGTTTATATTTATAAATTGTTATCACAAATATTAAATTTTATATATATTTTTCATAAGATTTTTAAGAACAAGTTTTAGTTCAAATTGATTAAAATTTAGACTGCTAAAAGAAATGTTTAGTTCATTTCCAGGTACCGTCATCAGATGTAGAACTCGGAACCACCTGGAAAAGGTTGTAGGAAGCGGATTGAGTGGTGGACAAGGGATCAAAAGGGGGATACGAAAATTGGGACATCACAAATTGATTAACAATTTTTATTAATTATAATTAAGAGTAAAATTATTGTGGATATATTTACAGGCTGGTAAAATAACATGAGACAAAAAATAAACAAAAAGACAGGACAAATAAATAGCTAACAATATATATAGTATATATAGTAGAGATACAAGATATGCATGTCTATATAGATAGACTGAGAATTCGAAAAACGAGATACCCGAAACCCTATGACAATGAGCATAATCATAAACATAACAGTAATAAAATAATAATAATTAAAATATCATTAATAAGCCCAATAGACCCAATAAGGTCCCAAAAATCTCAAAAGCACTCCTTACGAAAGGCAAATCCGTACTGATCGCACTTAACCCGCAGCGTCTTGGCCAACTGAGGTGGCCCACAATAAAATACCGTTACTTTGCCCTTCTGCTGCGCCAACAGCTGTTGGAACACCTTGTCCCAGTTGGGTCGTCCCGCATTCGTGCGCGTCTTGAGACCCGTAATCAGATCACGTTTGCCCTGTAAGTTAGAAGGGATACATATATATATATATATACACATATATAGGATTTCTATATAGTTCTCTACCTTTTCGTGCAGCAAATCCAGCGCCAACTGCAAGCCCACCGCCTTCATGTCCGTGCGCTGCAGCGCACTCGTGATGTACATGTGCATGTCCAGAAAACTGCCAAGAAGAGGGTTAAAATCTTAGTCAAAACTCCCTTGGTATACCCCATTTAACCGCTCTTACCGCTCCATGGCACCACCCAGCTCCGCCTGCTCGATTTCCAGCTGCGAGAGCAGATTGACAAACCACTCGAAGGATCGTTGATCCCGATTGATCCAGAAAAAGTCCACTTTACGCAGATTCATCACAGATTTGGGTATCTCGCTGGCCCACTCGAACTTGCAGCGTGGACAACTGTGTCGCACCTTCCAGTAACGGTGCATTATGGACTGCAGAATGGAGGCGAAGGGCGTGACGCCGATGCCAGTGCCGATGAGCACCGCGTGTTGGGCGCCAAATATGTGACTCGATGGAGCGCCATAGGGACCATCAATGAAGATCTAAGTAAATTGGGGTAAAGCTTGTTAGTAGCTGTGTGCAGTGGGTCAATAGGTGTGCTAGGGTTGCCAACATGAACAGGGGAATCGAAAAAAGGTTGATATAGGTTAGGTCATAAAGATAATGAGGGAAAGGAGAATGATCCCTTGAAGTTCTGTGAGTAAAAGTCTGAGTTGGCAACCCTAAAACGTGTATTGGTGTGTGTGTGTTCCCAAACCTCCATAACGCCCGCATCTAGTGTGACCTTGCCACCGTTGTTAGTTGTGGAACTGCCACTGCCACCGCCACCGGCATTGTTACCGCCCCGATTGCCAATGGATGTGGACAAAGTGCGCAGAAATGTGGGACGACGTAAACGGGACTTTCTGCCACCTGTCGCCGTGTGTGTGTTATCCTTGGAGATGAAATTTAGTGGAAGGAGCGTGGGATTAGCATGATTTCAGTTAACTTAATCCTAGGTTACTCTTTTTGTCTACTAACCTCCACGGGTTGATCCTCCGCAGCGATGCTCAGTCGTGCCATGGACGACTTATCTGCTGCGCTCTCCGATCTGGACAGACGCACGCCCTGCTCGGACATGCCATGATCAGTGGTATCCCCAAAGGGAGTCGACTGCATCTCACTCTGCTCCACGCTGGGCGTCTTGAACGCTATAATCGTGGGCTTGTTACGCATGTAGCGGAAACTCTGAGCCAGTGACTTGTTCTGTGGACTCAGATAGGCCAAGCCCACGCTATTGTTCCGAGCACGTCGCATGCGCTTGTCATCAAAGGCGCTCTCCGACTCGGAGCGTCCCAGGGAGCGCAAACTACAGGAGAAAAGGGGGTTAGGTCTTAGAAACCGCGACAAATACTCGACTTACGCCTTGAGCCTGCTGCGCTTCTTGCTCTTCATGCTGATGTCCGGCAAGGAGATGCTCTTCTCCAGCGGTCGCTGCTTCAACCGCTGATCCTCGCGCTCTCCTCCCTCGGCTATAAATGCCCCATTGCCCATACCCGACAGCCGTTGTGTCTTGAGCTTCGGTTCGGCGGTTTCCTTGCGGGAGAAAGTGCGTTGCAGCGTCTTTTTGATGCTCCTAATGCGATTCACACCCGTATTGGCCACCGTTGGACCCGACTCCGGTAGAGGAGCAGCCTGTTTGCGATGATGACGCGGAGGACGCTGCGGTGGACCCAGTTCTCCCCGACTCTGGACTGTGGCCATGTTGCGTGCCAAGAAATCGGTTTGTGGCGTCCTCGTCGTTGTCGTTGGAGACAGATGGGATTTGTCTGTGAGCACGGGGTTCCGTGACTCGTTGAGGAGCATGAAACTGGGCGTGGGTATGGCATGCATATGTGTATTGACCTCGCCCTTGTGCAGCTTCTGCTGTTCCCGCTCAAAGTAGCGATACAAACGGTTCGTCCACTCGCCCACGGTGCGTATGTGGAGCCACATGTAATCCTCCTGCTCCGGAGCGGAGCTGATGGTGAAGGGATGCCACTCGTAGTTCGCTGTCGTCGGTATGTTGACAAACACATAATCCCCCGGACGGAAGTGGAAGTTGTACGGTCGCTTGATGACCAAGTGAATGACCTTGGAGGGCAGCAGAAGACCCGAGCTGATGTAGGTCTTGCCATGCTCACCCCTCATCCAAACATAGCGCAGCACACGCTCCACAATGTACACCAGACCGGGCAGCATGAACCACATCCAGAAATTGGGACCATGGAACAGTGTAAGAATCCAGAAGGGCACGTACAGGAGATGCGTCCAGTAGAAGACCTCAAAACTGCCCTTTCTGCGCACAAAAGGCTGCGAGCAGATGAACATGACCAGGAGTATAAAGAACAGCGCCACTCCGGTGGGATTTGCACAGCCAGGAATCAGTCCAAACATTGAGGGTCGATCCGTTAGCAGCCATTCGGTGAGTGTAAAGTTTCCCGCATTAACATTGGGGTCATTGACCACAATCATCGAGAAGTTGAACAAGTGCATGATCGTGTGCACCAGACTGAGCACGGAAATCGTTATGCCCGTCAGCTGATGCAGGTAGACGTGGTGGTCCAAGGGGAGAAACGCGGAGAGGCCTTGGGAGCGCAGATAGGTCAGGGAGTGTCGCAGCATGAGGACGAGCACCCAGGCACAGTTGAAGTTCAGACATTGTCCTGAAGGAGAGGAGAGATAGGGGATTAGAAAAGAATTAGCCAAAAGAAGGAAAACTCACCGCATCCTCTGGCTATGATGACAAATCCATTGTGGGCACGAAACTGTATGGCACGCGAGATGAAGAGGCACAGATTCACAGTGATGTAGAAGAAGAGGTAAGAGACAAAGACCTGATTGTTCTTCATGTAGGCCAGCGTTAGCTGATGAGGTATTTTATTCCACAGTCCTGAGCTCTTTTTGCTCGCTGGCTGCTCCTCGGCAATGGGCACCAGCCAGCGATCAATGCTAGAAGAGGCAAATCAAAAGGGGATTAAGTTGTAGCCTAAGCCAAGTCTACCACTTTATGGCACCTACGTAATACTGAGATTCTCCAGCAGACCGCCATGTTTGTGTAGCTGATTCTTGAGCGCTTCGTAGGTTATCTCACCGCTGTTGTGAGGATCGGCATCTTCGAACATGGCGCTGGTTAGATCCTCGATTTGGTCCTCGGAGAACTCCATGCCGTTCTCCTTAATGCAGTGTCGTATCACATCGTGCAGCTCCTTGTGCTGTATGAGGCCATCACCTGTTGGAGAGTGGGTTGATTAGTAAAGAGCCTTAACTTGTTTAACCGGAGACACACCATCTATGTCGTAGACCTTAAATAGAAAACGTATTTTATCATCAGCCGATTGTCCTGAGAACTGATGTATGGCATCTATGAACTCCTGCAGGGATATGGAACCCGAGTTGTCCTTGTCAAAGATTTGAAACACGCGCTCCGTGAAGAAGGGCTTTAGTTGGGGGAAAGAGTGATTAGTAGAGGAATTAACTGGTCAGTAGGGGTGATAAACCTACGTTCTTGGAGGTGACAATTTTCTGGAACTCCTCTCTGCGTATTTCCTGCTCATTGCCCACAGTATTGCGAAAAAGTTGCTCCAGGCGGGCTAGGGATTTCTTATCAAAGCCAGTGCGGGGTCTAAAAAGAAGAGAGGGATCAGTTTACACTACCCAAGAACCGTTTAATCTAACCTAATCTTAAAAAAATAACAGTTGAAACCCCTTTTACAGGTATTTCTCATACTATACTCATATTTAGCAATTAAACGCTATTTATTAGCAAATTTAATGAATTTCTAAAATGTCGCGACCATTAAAACAAGTTAACCGATGAATAACTTTTGGGTTAACTGCGTCTCAAGTCCCAGTCCCACAAACAATTGAAATTCTAAACAAAAGTCTTTAAAAATAATTAAACCTGCTCTCACTTTACAGTTATATATTTATAACCTATAATTAGACCTTACCTAGAGTTGGTTAAGTGCGATATAAACTCCATAACCTGATTGGTCGATATGAGATTGGTGCCATCGTTGTCGATCAGCCGATAAAGTTTATCCAATATCTGTGGAATGAAAACTTGTTAGGAGGAAATTTTTGATTTGTGGGCGTGCCACTTACGCCTCTCGTGTGCCATATGTCGTGGAAGTTCTTAAAGGACACCTGACTCTTCTCGCCACAGATGACATAGGCCACAGATTCGATCTGCTCCGCGAAATCCATTTGCCGATCGTCGCTGATAGGGAGAGAAGGAAAAAAACGTGAGATTAGTATTTACATGGGGAATGCGTGACTCTGGAAGACCCTGTAGTTGTAGTAGGCTGTAGATATTTAGCTTAGAAACTGTAAACTTTTAAGCTTCCTTAGCGGTCACACAGATTTGTCTTAAAATAAGCTTAGAATTCATACTCATCACACCCTTGGCATACTTGCAGTACAGGGTCTAAGCCACCGCACTTCCAGTAGCTGAATCGTTGCTCCAGCTTCAGCTACAATTCCAACTGCAATTGCAACTCCGGAGTGCGACTCCCGCGCCCGACACACGCTATATTTGTATTTGAATGACTTCATTACGACAGGCAGGCCAGTGACAGTTGCCAGTTGCCAGACAGAGCCAGCAAGATAGAGAGCAGGGCAGAGGCAGAGACTGGGCAGTGGGGCTGGGCGGGGAGGTGCTGGGATGGAACGGCATGCGGACTATGTTAGCTGTTGTATATGTTAACATACAACACAGATAGCATCACCATTGGCGATGGCATCGTCGTCGTTGTCCGCTGGCTGCGTTGTCGTGCAAAGTGTAGTGCTGGCATTTGCTGGCTTTGGTAGCTAACTTGGCGCAGCTGGAATGCCTTCGCCTGGGGCATGCCACATGGACACACTGCAACAGCAACGGCAACGTCAGCAAGAGCTGCTTTTAAGCGAGTATGCACGACTAAGCATCACCCGTTAAGTTCAAGCAACAAAAAGTTATGCACGTTTGCCTTCTAAACTTTCAAACTGGTATAACTTTTTGTTCTTGCCAACAATCTGTGTGTAATGAGTCTGTGTTATAGAATTTATATAGAGCTATAGTTTGATATCAAAACTAACGCGATAGCTTAAAAATTGTAGGTACTTTAGCGCTTTTTCACCTTACTAGTGACGAAAGTAGCTCAAACTGCGCGAGTGTAGCGATTTCAATAGTATTATATAATGCCTCATGCCGTCATTACTCTTTAAAACACACTTGCTGTACCAATATACCCTTTACCCCACTCCTAACGGGTATATTAAGAGCTGCGTGTGCTTGTGATTGGGAATGAAATCAGTACAGAGACAGCTTTTTTGCTGGCATCTAGCTAATTGTTTTGGCACCTCTTTACTCTCAACTCCGTTCCACCATTAGAGCCAAGAGGCAAATGAAGTTGGACTTACGTGAGACGACCCTTTAGGTGTTCTATCCAGCGATCTTGCAGCAAGTAACCATTGCGATCCAGATCAAAGAGTTGAAAAAGCTTCTGTTGAAATTCCTGTAAATAAAAATTAAAATAGATTGTAAAGAAAATCAATTTAAAAGTGTATAAAACAAAGTGTTAATTAATTAATGGGCTACAGTGGGCACTACAGTAGTAAAAACTGTAAAATAGATTACTTAATTTCCCACTTAGCGAGTGCCCACTGTAGTTGTGTATAAACAAAATCCATTGTTTACAACTGGGAAACAGATTTATGCACTGGAGAACATAATCACAGAGCTGATTGATTCGTTTAGCCAGAGATCAATTGACCTTAAACCCACTCGAAGCGGGAAGACAAACGGTAAGATGTGTGTAAGTAAGTACCAGATATTAGCATTAATTAAATGCTTATTAGTATGCATATTTAATGCACGATCCATTGTCTTCACATATCTCTGTATATATACATATATCCACATCGGTCACACACGACGAGAAGTTGAAAACAAAATGTGCATATTTAAGAGATGAGCATCGAGTATTGGATTTGGGTCTGGGACTGGTTGGACAGCTTTCTTGAGGCCCATAAAAAATGCACACAGCGTGTGAGGCGGAAAGAGACAGGAATAGAGCACAATAAAGACAACAACAGCATAAATCAAAATACCTTTAAGTAAGCCAAAAAAATACAAAAACAAAAACAAGTTTACAGTTTTTGGGTAGAGCGGGTAAAGGACCACAAAATATGTAGCACAAGGTCAGCCAAGAGAGAAGGAGAGAGAGAGGGGCAGAGGAATGGGGAAAGAGAGTGCATGAGGTAAGATTGAGTGGGAGAACACAGACATTCCTGGACTTAATTTATTCGTGTTATTCTCAAAACTTTTTCCCTAAAAAAAGTTCAAATAAAAAAATGTACACAAAATTCCACAAAGTAATTAACTAAAATTGTACTCCACATAAATGTATGCAATAATCACTTATTAAACAACTCTTTCTTGAGCAAATATGTGGCACAAGGTCAGAGCAGTGTAACAGAGAGAGAGAGAGAGAGGAAGAGAGCTGAAAAGGGAGCGAGCGAGATAAGAGAACAAGCATTCCCGGATTTTCCGCACTTCATTTGCATAGTTCAAACTGCTACACTGCCAAGGTAATTAAGAAACGGTAGTAGTCGTGATAAGCAGTGTATACCGTACGGTGTATAACAACTTTTCACTTTTCCCAACTCACTGCTGATGTAAGTCACTAAATTCCAATAAGAAATTGGCATAAATCGTAGCATCGCTAATTGCAAGTGTCGAAAATCGAACAAATTTATATATCAACTTATTTTAGAACTGGTCACTGGTCACTTTTTGCCAAATCGACTTTTTTTTATAGAAAAATTAAGTTGGATTTTTCGATATAATATTTTAAGGCACAACACTAGCTTCTTTAGAAATGTATTTCACAGATCACTTTTTCCCCAATTTCCGAGGGGGATTTTCAAAACACGGTTTATTTCTTACACATCGCTAATTCTTAGTTCTTACCTCATCCAAGAAGAGTTTGCGAAACGCCTCCCTCGTGTGTTTCCCCTCGCCAAAGCGAGCACTGCACTCCGATATCAGAAGCCAACGCTGTTTCTCCCGTCGCGCCTCCAGCTCCATGGAACTGCAGTTTTTATCTA
Organism: Drosophila dunni; assembly: GCA_018152125.1. NCBI lineage: Eukaryota > Metazoa > Arthropoda > Insecta > Diptera > Drosophilidae > Drosophila > Drosophila dunni. The sequence continues at coordinate 20,694,423 of JAECXC010000339.1, read as the reverse complement.
AATTAAGCTTGTATCGTTCCATGTACAAATTCGATTGCGGCTCATACATAGACGCTTCCTGCTTGCCATTAGAGTATATGTTGGTATTGGAGTTGGTATTGCTATTGGCATTGGCATTGCCATTGTTTCCGCTAGCGTCTTCGTAACCATTATGAGCAATCAGAATGCTGGGAGAAGTGGCTGTTAACATGGGAGAATCCACTTGTCTTGTCTCCGCATTTAAATCCAACACAGCTGGTGATTTTTCGCTGGTGTAATCACGTGCTCCATGCAGACGCTCCAGATACTGTGAGGCCTGTTGAAGCACCTGACTCACACCACTTGGTTCGCTCTGACCGTTGGGATTTGTGCTGGGCGTGGCACTGTAGCTGTTGTTGCTGCTGCTGGGCAGCTCATCGGAGAAGGACACTTTTTTGGGGGAGCGCGAGGGCGTAACGGGTATTTCCAGTGATTTATTCGAGGACACTGAGCCACGATGATTGTCTGGCGCATGCAAATCGTTATCCATTTTGTTTTGGCTTTGCTTTTTTTCAAATTACAAATTTATGCACATTTTACAACACAGTTGAAACAGCTGTTGCGCATGGTAATTAATCGATCGCTGTAAGGATCTAATGCACAGGACTTATCGATAACATGTGGGGTCCAACTGTTGAGCACAGCGAACGACGCGACGGCGCAGCAGTTACAGAAATCACTGCTTTAAATACTAGTATTTTAGCGGGCACCCTTATTAACTAGCTTAGTATTAACACGGCCACCCTTATTTCCGTTTGAGTCGTCGCGTATAAAAAGGAACACAAAACTTTCAAATACAATTATTAAGGGACTTTTTTAAGCGCTCGCGTTAACGAAACGAAGATCACGAAGCGCGAACGGAAAACGGCCAACAGCGAACTGCGAAATTAAAGCAACACCAATCGGGAGCAGCAACGAACAGCAACTGAAAGCGAAAGCCCCGCGACACGAATCACAGGCCCCCAATGCGCGACGTGCGTCGGCCCTCGGCTCTGCTTCGTGTACGTGTGTGTGTAAGCGTTTTAACGTGTTCGTGTGTCTGTGAGTTTGCGGGGATCTTGGAACGCGTTTCAGTTTCTGTTTCTTTTTTGTTGTTTTTGTTTTTGTGCTTTTTTCGACGTGCCAAAATCGCATTAATTTCGAAGATTTCAATTTAGCTTTAGCTTTAGTTAGTGACCAGAATGGAATCAATATGTGGCTAAAAGGCTGTCATAATGCAAGTGGCAGGTGAGTGAGCACGACTGACGGCGACCCTGTATGAAAAGGATAATGCGACGGGAAAGAAGCAGAAAGGTCACAGTGGAGCGAGAGCGACTCATGGGAACCCTGTAAGTCAGAGTTTTATTGATCTTATTTTGAGCCCTGTGGCAAGATGGCTGTTATGACACGCTGGCGAAGCTTTTACTGTTCCCCGCGCTGCGTCTAATTGTTTGTGGTCCAATTTTGCATGACACTGAGCTTCTGTCAAGTTTAAGGTACACATTTTACTTACCAACTACAGGGTCTTCTAGGCCAATATAGCCACATTTGAGTCAGTGGGCAGATCGATTTGAAATCTTTCAATCGACATTACTGTTAACATGCTCTATCTCTGTGTGTGTGTGCGTGCATGCGTGTGTGTGTGTGATTCAGCTTGAGATAGATATTCTAATTTAGTCAACCGCCATTGGTGTCTTTATGCGATAAGGTGCAAATACCAGGTAGTACCTGTACCAACACTGAAGCTCTCTTCATTTTTTAATTTCAACGACCGTGTTGTGTAATAATCAAACTTGTTTATGTATGTCTGTACGTGTACGAACGTGTCTGTTTCCGAATTCTGCTCTGACTGCATTTGTAACACATTTTCACGGAATATTATGAGTGTCTATCATATACATAATACCCGCTGCTCTTTGTCATTTCAATAAATATTTAATACTATACTATATAATAATTTTTGGTAGCTAGGGAAACGTTTCTCACTTTAAGCCAGAAAAGTCAAAGAGCCGAAACAAAGCGCAACTCAAAGCCAATCAATATGCTGACAGTTAATATTTGGAAATCATTTTTAAATAGTTCGAAATCCATAAAAATTCAATCTCAATGAAGGTCACCACATATCCAAAACATGCAGCTCTCAATCTCTCAATATCTTCGACACTTTCAACAATACACAAAAGTCTGTTATGTTATTTTTTTATAGTGTCATTGAACTTGAGCACTTTCCCTCTCTATCACACCTTATCTGCCCCTCTCTTTCGCTCTGCAATGACTTGGGTAAACGAGAATTTGTTTAGCTCAATGATAAAGCTAAAGTCACTGCCATAATTTCAGTTTCGGTTTCCGTTAAGAGCCAAAGGGCAAACAGCAAACGATTTGTGGAGCAATTGCTTAGATATACCCTGTAAAAAATGTAGTAAGAGTGTATTAGCTTTAAAGGTGTGGTGTCGTCTATTATTCAACAGTTTAAAGCTGCTAGTTGCTAGCTAACAGACCATGTTAAACTGCTACCAACTCACTAGAGCCTGCTGTTAGCCTTTATGTTAACAGCTCAATAACTTTACAGCACTTTCTACAGTGTTATCTTAACAGCAACCGGACTGAGTTTTAACAGCGCACTGTTAGCCTTTCGGCTTACAACTTAATAACACTGTTAAAACGAATTTTTGTAGAACTCCTTACAATTTTTAAACCTACACGCCTTCCAGGGTATCTCAGCGTCATGCAGCCGTTACCAATACCCAAAATTTACTTGTTTTTCTTAATAATTGCACGCTGCAGAGGCACAAACAATGGCCAATATGAATATGATCGGTTGATTAATGTTCGTTATTGGCCTTTGCTGCGGTCACTGATCGCAAGCCGATCCAAAACTGAACTGATCTGATCGGATCAGTGCTGCTACCGCTTACTTTTTGATTAGTTTTTTAATTTTTTAAGCTATTTTTGGGCCACAAAATGGTGGCGTAGGCCCAGCTGAGCTCAGTTCAACACAGAGTATTAAGATTAAGAAATGCAGATTAAATGTGTATAAAATATTAAATCCAGTTGCTGTTTTAATGTTTAATAAGACAAGTTTAAGCCGCTTTAGACTGTCTCACTCTAGCCTACCAACTGTCTGACTGTCTGTCTATCTCTTTCCTACCACCAACTCACTGTCGTTTTATGCGTTTCACGCATTTATGGCCATTGTTGTTAATTGCTGAAATTGGCATTCCCAATCACAGCAGGAAGCTCGACTTCACCGCAGTCGCCTCAGTTGCCCAGCAGCAAGTCACATTTCTTGGCTCCCAGGGGAGGTGGCAGCAACAGCAGCCAGTGTTGGCAAACGGCGGGCGGCATGTGGCTGAGGCAGAGGCCTTTAATTGAGCTCAGGAGTTGGAGTCGGAGTTGGAGTTGGAGCTGGCGCTGCAATTGACACCGCAGCGGCCAATTATAAAGCAACTGAGACACTGTTAAAAAAGAAGAACAAAGTCACATATCAAGTAGTTAACTTAAAGAATTTTTAACATTATTTTAAGAGTTATGATTCTTATTAATAATATCTTTAGCTTTAATTTTAGTTTCATTTAAAAGCCCATGAAATTCTTGATTCTATCACACTTTTTCGAACAGTGCATAGTTAACAGAAGGAGACATCTCACAGCGTCAGAAAGAGACAGCAAGTGGTACAGGGGCGCAGCGAGTGGGGCAAATCAGCGGGGAAAAAGCTTTTCCTCTGGGTGGTCACACATTCTAGACTGCTTGGCATGCAGATTGATTTGGCTGACTAACGTTTTCAGCTTTGTAGCCAATTTTCCAAATGGTCAACGCTCAACGCAGTGTCATCAATTTAAATTAAGTTCCAGCGACTTTATCGCCACATGCCTCAGTGCCGCAGGCAGCAGCATTAGTGTTGACACAAAAAACAGGTCAACAGATGGGTTAAAAGTAGACAGAAAAGGCTAAAAGTGTTAGGAAAAAAGTTTGCTGTTGCTGTTAATTACATGTAAGCAGATTTAACATAGCACTGCAAATGTGGGCGGTAGAGGAAAGCAGTCGCTGTTAATAACATAACGAGCACTGCTTACACTCATGCGCTGTTAACATATACCGAATAACAGAGTTTTAGTGCAGAAAAAGGCAGCAAAGAGGACGAAGCTTTAAACAGGAGCGTTACTAGCTTCCAAACTAACCAAAAAACAGCTAAATTGTCAGCACTGTGATTGGCAACTCTTCCTTGCTCTTTCAATCGTTTGCCCGTCATCATTATCCAAAACATGTCATTAGGCAACGGCGACGACGGCGACGGTGACGGCGAAGACGACGACAAAGTTATCCAGAATCCTGTTCTGACACCGCTATCAACTGCCAGTCGCATTCCAAGCGACGTCGACCGCGGCGTATTGCGTGCGGCGCAGCGGAAATTGTCCAAAAAGGCGACGACGACAGCGACGCCGACTGTGACGGCAGCAGTGACTGCGGCAGCGACAGCGACTTGGAGTTTGGAGACTTGTGACTTCAGACTCTGCGCAGACGCAGACGCGCTAACATCGCCTTCAACGTTGTGTTGTCGTTGTTGTCATCAATACTTGTGTTTGCTGTTGTTGTTGTTGCTGTTGTTCTTGTCGCTTGTTGTTGCTGTCGCCTAATAAAGCAGCCGCGATCGCAACGCTAATTAAAATAATTGAAATTTCTCACGGGAAACGCGCAGCTGGCAAGTGTCGCAAAGGAAGGAGATAGAGTGAGAGAGGCAGCGGAAAAACGAGAGAGGGAGTTACACTGAGCGAAAGTGAAGGAAGTGCTTATCAGTTATCGGATTAAGGATTTGAGGCTGCTAGAAACCTACAGTAAATTTTGGCTACAATTTCTACTTATAAAGAGAAAAGTTAACTGAAATTTTAAAAACTTTGCGATTGAAGTTTTGTTTTAAATAATTTTAAAATAATAAAATAAAATACAAAAAGTTAAGCAAGTGGAAATGTTTTAAAATTAATAGAGAATAGAGCTTGCAAGTAGGTAAAAATAAAAGTAATTGTGCTTAAAAAATTATCAGCTGTCTGCACTTAAGCAAAACATAAGTTAAATGCCAAAACCAGCAGATAAACTCTGTATTTTGAGTACAAAGAACAAAGAACTAGTGCATTTCTCGCTGTGCATTAATTAATTAAATAGAAACAGCTTGTAAATTTATAGGAAAAGGGTTCATCGATTTTTTAAAATTTTTTGGCAGACGAATTTGGGCTTTAAACAGGGCTTTAAACTAGTCAACGTTTTCCTGAGCCTTTATATATTTTTCCCTCGTGTTTTCGCTCAGTGCACCTACACAGAGTTGCTAGCCATATCCGTTGCAAGTGCGGCTAATTGCAAATTGATCTCAATGCGGTAACTGGCAACATGGACATGTCCAACAATCGAATTGACAGTCAACTTTTGATGGACATTAACATGGCTCAAAGCGTCGGCGTTGCACGTTGCACATTGCACGTAGCATGGACATCCTTTTGCAGGTATTAAGTAACTTTGGCATAAATGCATAAATTTCATTAGCTGCCACAGAACGTATAAATTCTGCACAACTGCCAGACAGCCAGAGAGGGGGAAAGGAGGGGCAGGAAGAAGGGGGGAGAGATAGTTGCTAGTGTTGGCACTTAAATTAAATGTCAGCTTAGTTAGTTGCGTAAATAATTCAAGTGATTCTTGCCACATGCCACAAACTGCGGCTCGAACACAGGAAATGTTGCCAACAGATCTATGCAACAGATAACAAACGCCCTCCCCTGTCTCTCTCTCTCCCTCCCTCTCACTCTTGGCCAATTTTGAAGCTTAGCGCATTTATTCACGCATTCAGTCGAGTGAGTGCTTTGTGAATACTTTGTGAGTGCGTTGTGAGTGCCTCTTTGAATGCCTCGTGAATGCCTTGAGTGCACTGTCCCGTAAACTTGTCGAAAATGATTTGCAGATCAAGATTCGTGCGCACAATTTATGTGATAACAAACTGTGGCTGCCACAAAACTCTGCCTCAAGCGGCCTAAAAACAGTGCCACAAATTTGTAATAAATTTTAGTTCAACATTTTTGTGTTTAGCTTGTGTTTTACTAAAAAGAAACTCAGCTAAGTTTGCCTATAAATTTAAAATATTAAGCAACCACAAAACTATAAAAAATAGCTAATAAAATTCGATTTGATTTCTTCTCTTTGTGCCCTCAACAAATATTTTGTGTACTCTCAAATCACAAATGTTCTTTTAATATTTTAATAACATTCAGCTCTTGGTTGGCCAGAGGAAGTCGGATTAAAAGTCTTGTAGGATGCGGGAGAGTTTAGCAATGGTCAGGAGCTCACCTGGCGTCCTTTTGGTGGAGTAGAGACGCTCCCAGGCACGTCAGCCTCATGTGGGCTAGGACAGGGCAGCGGCACTAATATTTAAGATCAGCATAAATTATTTAAAAGTATTTCAGAAATAATTTTTTTGTTTTTAGCACTAAAATCTTTATTTAAGAATTATATGCAGAATTCTTACTAAAAAAAAAATTATAACTTATTATTCTTAAACAGTTTTTGCTCGACTTTAGCAAGTGTTTTAAGTAGCATTTCTTAGTAATTGTTAAAGGGAATTGTGGTAACAAGAAGTGCATTTGTAGCTGGAGCTGCGCCCAGAACTTGCCCCAATTAGTGGAACACTTGCAGAGGCCTCCAAGTAGCGCTAATAATGACGCCTTTAAATGTGCAATAACAAAAAGTGAACATGTGTGTGAGTGTGTGTGTATAAGTGCGTGTGTGTGCGTTGCAAGTGCCGCCCATTGGCTGACAAAACCAGCTGCCACATAGCGTTGCAAGTAACGAGATAGAGACAGAGAAAAAGTAGCTAGAGACTAGAGACTGGAGACTAGAGACAGCCTCTTAAGCTGAAACGTGAATGTTTTATTGATGTTTCGGTTTGTGTTGAATGGCAGGCGGTTCGTCACCGAGGCTGTACTGTATCAGTATCACAATGAAGGTAATCATGCTGCCCAGCATCTGCAGTGCGAGAAAAAAGTAGTAGTGTTAAAAGAAACGCAGGAATTCAAGTGTTTTTACATATTACGCATACGCACCGTTGACAGCAAACTAGCATTTAGCGTATAGAGGCCATAAATCGTGTAATTCTGCAGGTTTGTGTACAGATTGATGCTCATTTGGGAGAGCTAAATGGGAGCAGAGAAGATTTAAGTTTAAGATTGATGGGAAGCTGCAGTTTTCTTCGACCTAACTCACCCGTGATCGCAGTTTTTCCTCTGAGGCGAAAATGTTTAAGCTGCTCAGGTGACGCAGCATACGCTGGAGCTAAAATAAAATTTAATTAAAATTAAAAGAGGAGTGAGAATTAATTGAGGCATTGGTAGTCTTGTTCAGCTAAGACAGTATTCACTGTAGTCGGTAGACTGCTGAAAAGTTCAGCAAATCGATTAAAGTAGAGCTGTCTGCATTCATTTCAGTCTTTAAATCCTATGCAGATTACTGTCCACTCGACTGAGCACTCACTGTAGTCTTTAGTCTCCTACTCGTCCATCAATATTAATCCATTTTCGCCACTCACCGACTGATACAACAGCGAGAAAGCGACGATTGTGAGCACTAAATTTATAGACTCCGAGACAATTTGATAGCCATAGTAGAGCAGCGCGGTGGGCACGTCCAGAAAGGCGGGCTCATGATGGAGCAGCACTCGTATCATGTACATGACCAGGTGATAGGCCTTGACCACTATAATGGTGCCTGCCTGTAGTAGAATCCACAGCAACTGCAGGCGACGATTGCTGACGCTCTGCTCGGCCAGTTCAATCAGCTCCATTTGGAGCTGGAGGTGGGTGAGGAAGAAGAAGGTGGAAGAGAATGGGGAGATGAAGGAGGAAAAGGAGAGTAAGATTGAGTGAAAGAAAATATGAAAATCTTTAATTGGTCTTACTGCCATAATTGCCTCGAGTTTGTGCAGAACTTTTTCCACACTATTAGCATCCGTAGGACGCACAAACTGCACTTTAGTTGGCCACACCATTGTTAACGGTAAACTACGGAAATAATGGTAATAACAGCTCTTTTAAGCTGTAAGTTGGTGACACAGTTGGGTAAGAACTAGAGGGTTGTTAAGAATGATTGGTAATAGGGACTTATGGGACTTCTAGCAAAGTTAGCTGCCCTTCATTGTTACTTTCTTTAGATACACCATTTGAAATAAAGTAACCCACAAAAAATCGGTATGAGAATTGTCCTCCATGGTCACTTTATTTACTTGACTCGGACAACCAAACAAATAAAGCTTGTTAAGCTATTAATGTTACATGTCGAATACTTAATTTATAACAAAAAAACTTCAAAAACGATAATATATTGATTAAAGATTAGCAAATTCTTTTTATAGCTCAATTGTAATTTGTCAAAGTTTTTGAACCGCCCTCGGCTATGCGATTTCAATGATTAATCGGTAATCATTAATCAAATTGAAGCCGAAGTTGTCGCGTCTGATTAAAAATTGGGAGCGCAGCGCGATACTTTGATCAAATGAAGCCCTTGGGAGAGCAGTCGTTACAGTGGCAAGTAGTGTGGCACGTAGTGTGGCAAGTGGCAAGTACAAATGGCTGTGGGCCACCATGGAAATCATTGTAAATGCATGAACATGTCCGGGGACTGCAGCCGGACTGTGGAGCGACAGCTCAAACAAACTGTGTGTCAGTCGCAGTCAAGTGGAGTCATAAAGCAGCGACGTTGACTTGCCCGGGCTTTTGGGGCTTCTGGGGGCCTTTGGCCAAGATCGGTGGCAGTCACCAGCCAACAGATGCCTGACACTGACACCTCGATCACTCAACGGCGCAACTTGGAACGTGCAACGGGATTGGAATTGGGATTGGGCAACGAGTAGGTGGATTTATGGGCTGCCCAGCGTCAGCTTAATGAGTTTCTGGCATTAATAAAAACCAGGGGGGGAAAGGAGCAGGGGGTAGATAGGAGACAGGAGATGGGAGTCGTGTTCAGAGTAGGCTGACAAAAACCTGCATTTGTTAAGCGTATTCGACTGCGTGAGAGCCTGTACTAATAGTTAACTCTACTCCAAAGTGAACAGACTACAAAAGACCCTGTACTCATGCTATTTTAAGAGTCAGCTGAGTTTCCATACCTTATACACCTTTAGCTTCGACTTTGAAGCTACTTTTGACAGCTTCCCAGGCACAAAAAGCAGATCTTTTTATAGACCCTTTAAGCGCCTGCCTGAGCTGGGTCTAAAAAAGGCAATTGGATTAGATTAGACGGCCCCAGCTGTCGTGACAGGTTGAGACTCTGAGCTCAGCTCGAGCACGAAACTTGGCCGAATGAGAATTTATGGCCAATGAATGGCTGTGCGAGAGCCAGAGGCTTGATCAGGTCTGCACTGAACTGTCTTGGCCTGGCCAGTGCGTGCATTGGACGCAATATTTTATAATGACTTCATTACAACAACTGCAATAGACTGGCAACAACAAGAGCCTGGGGCAAAACTCTCGAAAATTGCAATAAAAAAGCTGACTTTATTTTGATTTTCTTTTGGCCAAATTTGGCTGCTTTGATTCGTCGCATAATTGGCAATTACCGTGGCCAAGACGTGGGCGACGTTTGCACACTCACGGTTCCCACTCCCATAGAGTCGCCACAGAAAAAAAAGGAACGAGGAAAGCAAAATAAGTAAAAAATTCAGAGCCTGCTGGGAGTTACGAGTTCATATCGCATATAATTGCCAAATGATTTTCTTTGCCTTGTCACGCAAACCCTGCGGGTTGTCTGACAGTTAGAGAGGGACAGATGGAGAGATAGGGAAAGATAGGAAGAGGGGGAGAGATAGGATGAGAGGAAGTCCATGATGTGTTTTTGCAAAGTGCATATTTTAATTAAATAATTCCCTGAACAAATTCATTCCTTTTCAATCTCACTAAGCCCATTACTTGCATTTACTCTAAACAAAACAACAAAAACTCTGGAGAACACACAGCAAAAGCAAACCAAACACAACCCCAACCTCAACCGTTATAATTATGCACTCTAAAAAATAAAAGCTCCACTTTAACTTTCGCATTGTTGCGCACTTTGCTGGCAGCGCTGCAAGTGAAACCGATTTTGACAAGTGCATGCAAGTTGACAGCCAACAACAAATCTGCATTGAGCGCGATCGACAGCAACGAATAGAGATAAGCAGAGGAATGTGAAAAAATAACTGTTGGCGTAGTTTACATGCGCCCTATGCGAGCAGCGCAGTCGCCAGCAGTAACAAATGAGCTGCAAGCGCAGTACACAAAACTAACGCTGCACAAAATTGGCGCTAACACAACAGGCATAAAACAAAGTGCCTGATGAAAGCTAAGACAAACTATTTGTAAACAACAAATTAATTAAATTGTTGGTTTTAAATGTGCAACGAATTTATTTAACTACGCGACTTTAGTTTAATGGCTTTAAGTAAATTTTTTGGCTGTTCACAGCATTTGGTTTGTTTATTAGCGCCATCTCTTGTTGATGAGCGCTGGCAACTTTTAATTTTCTTAAAAGAAAACTTTAATTTGTTTAGCTCATAGTTGTAATAATTGCGTTAGTAACAAAGTAAATTAAAATAAGGTAGTTAATTTGTTGTTTTGGCTGCAGCTGCGGGGGATTTGTAATTTCTATAGTTTTTTAGGCATTTATTGATTGCTTTTAATAGCTGCACGCAGCTTCCATTCACTTAGCCTTAAGCCCAAGTGAATGTGCCGCACACACACAAATACACACACGTACGCACACACACACACACACACAGCTGTTGTTGTTGCTGTTTCCTGCAGCGACGCATTTGCATATTATTTAAATGCATTTGTATGCCAAAAATTAGCGTCTAATTGGAGTTTACACGCTGCATTTTTCCATGCGCAAATAAATTGTGGCAATTGTGGCCCGGGACACGCCCCCGCCCCCTGTCACCGTCAGATCGCCGCTTCTCTTGTAGTTTGCCATTTGCTGAATTTGTCAAGAAAACGAGTCGCAAAAAGTCGCAAAGTTTTGTGCGTTGAGCCGCAAAAATAAAAAACTGAAAACAAATCAACAAGTGCCGCTCAGCGCCATTCACTGCACACACACACACACACACTAGCACACAGTCACACACACTCGCACACGCACACCAGCTGTCTCGCTCTTACACCTTGGGCACAACTGCGTATGCGTGATATTTTTAAAAACTGCTGTATTTTCTGCGCTTTTCAATTTTATAATTGCACATTACACACACACGCACACACATGTATACACTCGCACAGGTGTCGCTTGTGTTTGCCAAAGTGGGCGTGTCTATTAGGGGCGGCCTATAAAATGGCGTCCATATAAAGGCCAAATGCTGGAAAATTAGTGGCAAGTAGCGTATTTAAGCCAGGCTTTAAAATACGCATGGCAGTTGCAGACAGTTTCTCAAGTAATTTAGTGTACGTCATTTAAAACTTTAGTGATTTAAATTTTTAAAGAAAACAAAGTTTTTTAATTTACTGGCAAGAATAATTCTTTTGTTACTTTCTAGTGCTTGAAGTAGTCTTTAAATAGTTAGGAATTATGTAACTGTCTTTCTCCTTCTCTCTATCTGTTTCTGCAGCAACTTTTTAGATTATATGGAAACTCTATGCCTACGGCCTCTGCTAATCCGATCCCCAAACGGCGAGCTTGCAACATTTTGGGGCGCATGTCGTCAGCATTCTGAGTTCTGTTAGATCTCTTGTTGAACATGTGCTTATGCCCGCCTCTGCGCTGCTCAGCTGCTTCAGCTGCCTGCCACTTGGCAGTTGCCACTTGCCACTTGTGGCATCGTATTACCAGCCAGTGACAAGCACCAGCTACCAAAGTGCGTTCAATAGCGAAATTTGATACGGAATTTGCTGCTGCATTTGCAGCACTCCACATTGCTCCAGTTGCAAATGACACGCTGGCTTCTATGCTAAGGCATACCCTGGGAAGAGAGTGAGCTAGGCTTGTATAGAAGAGAGTATCGTAGTAAAAACTATGGACTCAAGTTTTACAGTCAAATGTAGACCTTTTTCTCGCAGTGTATTAGCTTTTCAAGGGAACATGTAATATTTCTTTTCTTGTTAATTATATTTATGGACTCAGAACACCTCAAGTAAGCGCAATTAGTCTTCGCTGAAGAGCTTTCACTGCATTTAATTTTTCTTCATATTTTTTCAATTAATTTCGCATCAAGCGCCGCCCATTTAATTTGTTCTTGCCTTTTTTCAGCTGCTCATAATTATTTGCATTGCGGCTGTCACTCGCAGCTATGTAACGTCATTTGCAACATGACAGAAGCTGCTAATCCCACCACCTACTTGAGATGATTTCCACTTGAGGATCGTCAAGGAGTTGGGGCCATTAAGGCCCCAGCCAGCTGCACTTTTGGGCTCTCATCTCGCGAGCGCTGTGAAAATTATTAACGCCATTAACGGCAATAGAAATATTTGTGTTTGCTTTACGTTGCCACTCCCCCCGCAGCACACCGCCCCCTGTAGGCACCTGGGGGCCGTTAAACGGGTTGCTAAAATTACTAGTCATGCGGCTGACTCTGAATCTAAAGCTGAAGCTGAAGCTGAAGTTTCAGACTGTGGCCCACAAAATGTGACTAATGGCATTTTTTAAATGCAGAGTCTGCCTAGAAACAAGCTGGAGGGGGGAGAGGCAGAGACAGAGGGGAGGGGTGGTGGGAAAGGGGGGTAAGAACAGAGGGGAAGCTTAGGAAGGAGGAAGTCAACTCCTTTGCAGTTCTTTAAGTTTTATAGGCTACAATTTTTAACGCCTCGCCAGGTGCAGTCAGATCAGTGCACACAGTTTAGCCTTTTTAAGGCTAGATTGGCACATATTAACTAAGCAGCCAAAAAGAGTAATTAAATATAAATTACAAGAATGTTAGCGTCTGTACAGAGCTAGTGACTTCCAATTTAACCTAAGCCGCACCTTTCTTGTCCTTTCCATTATGTTTATACAATGCTCCGATCTAGCTCCTAATTTGACGGAACAACTCAAATTAATAAGGGAAGAGCTGCCTTCTTTTCCGCTCGAGGAGTTGCTCCGACGACCAGATGCAGCCCAGAACATAGTTTGTGCCGAAGGACCTGATTTGTATAACATCGATTACCATAATGAGTACTGGCAGGTGCTTCATAATGGCAACACAACATTCCATTTCTTTGGTGCGTATTACGATAACAGAAAGAAGCATTATCCTCTGGTCCGACTACTGAGCATGGTAAATGTGCGTGAAGGGAAAGGCCAAGGAATATATCCAGTGACCTATTGTCAGCTGTGGTACAAGGATCGTGTGGAGCCTCTGATTGTTGAGGTCGTTGATTATAAAATGCTCTGGATTTGGCCTACTGAAGTTGGGATGTTGTATCCGACACTCATTAACAGTTCAGTGGCCAATGATAAGGATATGTTGCTGGTACCCGAGATGGTTTCCCTGGTAGCCAACAAGTGCGATCGAGCCAAGAATGTGCTGCGAGATGTCTATGAAGTGGAAAATGAAACTACGGAGAAGTACATGAATTCATTAAAAAAACAGCGACGTTTTATGATCTGTGTGAAGGTCGTGGATTTCCTTTACACGGATTTGTCCTGGCGACTGAATTAGTGCGCATTCTAGGAGCAGATAAAGTTGTCTCCTACGACGGTCAGATGCATGCGAACATGACTCGAGTTATTGATGACTACAAGCTCAATAATCACGGTTTCGTTGAGCTTCGTCCCATGTCTCTAGGCCGTGGTGACCCGCACTCACCACGACATAATACATCTATAAATAGTACATTAACAGCTTTCGATTCTTTATAGAATAGAAACCGATTTAATGGCTACTCAAACTAACAAATTGTGCTCAAAATCTAGTTTAATAGCTTCAACTAGTTTTATGCTCCGTCCAAATAATTAGCCACACTAACTGTACTTTTAGCCTTGTTATGCTTTGCCTTTTTGGCATCACTGGCGCACATCCCCATGCAATTTGCGACGTGCAACGGCAACGGCAGCGGCAGCGGCAGCGGCAGCGTGGTACGTGGTACGTGGTACTTGGTACGTGCAACGTGCAACTTCAGCTGCATCGTCAGCTCTCGTTGCGTGTGCTTTTCCGCAGCGTCATTAATTTTGCCATGAATTGACAAAAACATCATAAACTACTTGTTGAACAGAAAATCCACTTCGGGCGACAGCCGCGCAGTCGCGCAGTCGACGCCGTCGTTGCAGTCCGCAGCCCACGCGCCAAACTGCCGACGACGACGGAGACGATGTCGCAGCATCGATGCGATTGCCGCCCGGCAGGCTCATGTTAACGTCTCTTCCTATTCCTCTTTTCGCTCTCTCTCTTCACGTCTCCCTCACACCACAGTCCATGTGTAACTGGGCGAGGCAGCGCGCTGCTTAGCTCTCCGCTGCTCTGCTTTGTACTGTATTCCTCTGCTCTGCTTCGCTCTCCTGCGCTGTACGTTCTGTTAGCCTCTGCTTTGCTTTGCTCCGCTGTTCCTCTGCCCTGCGCTGCTTAGCTTTGCTCTGCACTGCTTTGCTCTCCTCTGCTCTGCTCTGTTATCCTCTGCTCTGCTTGCTGCTAGCTGCACTGCACCTCAATTCAGCCTCATAAATAAACATGTCTAGCATTTTGTCCCGTTTCGAATCTCACGATCAGCTTTGACCTACAGGGCCCATAAGTTGCCCAAATTGATGACCATCCGATGGTATCAGTTTAAGCCACATACATTTATATAGTCAGTGCTTACTGTATTCCCTCCCCTCTCGCTCTCACTGCTCCTCTACTTTATCGGTGTATCAATTACAGGCGACATGTACAAAGCAAACATCTGAGCAGTGAACATTCTCCACATTCTCAATTTCCGAAAGGAGTAGAAGAAGGAGGAGTTGTAGGAGCAGTAGGAGAAGGAAGCTAAGGAAAAGCTGTGCCAATTCTGTATTGGGTTTAGATTTATAAAAAGATTAAAGGTTGTATTAATTTAAACCTTAGACTTTATAGATTGGAATTAAATTGACAGCTTAAAAAAGACACTGGAAAAGGAGTTGAGGAAATAAAATCGAACTGAAAGTTTACGAATAAGTATGGGAAATTAGAGTAAAAAGAGAGGAACATTTTCAAAGTATCCCAGATATTAAACTTTAGTTTAATTAAGTGCAATTATTTAATAGTTTTATTCACAGATTGATAGCCAAAATCTTGCCGATGAAACCCCAAAAGATTACCGAACTAATCCAAACCAACTACAGCTAATTCTAAGCCCGATCTGCTGGCCTAAACACTTGACCTTAAGCGTAGAATTTGAATTTAATTGACCCACGCGGCGTATGCGCAATGGCTCAAGATGCACAAGAGCAGGCAATTAAGTTAATTGCCATGTGTTTAGCAATTTTGGCCAACAAACATTTACAAACAGCAATTTACGACAGCAATTGAAGGCATTAATGAATTGGCTAAGATATTGGCCATGGCAGAAAGACTTTTCCAGGCAACAGAAGCATTGCTTTCCAGCTACAAAACGAGTAGCAAAGTTGTCTGTCTGTCTGCCAAAGGTAAATCGAAGCCTGGAGATTAATAGCGATAAGCTATTGATTAGCTGGCAGGGGTAGGAGAGGGGGTTGGGGGAGAAGGAGATGGAGAAGGGGGAGTGGCAGGAGAACAGGTAGAGCAGTCAGGTAAAGAAACAGCTAAAAGTTGTAGCAGATTCACGCTAGATGTTATCAGCAGAGCAGTAAGAGGAGAAGCAGTGATAGAGGGAGGAGTAAGAGTGGCGAAGGGAGGGGTAGGAAGAGGGGAAGGCTGGAGGGGGGAATTGGGCAGGTGTTACATGCATGCGATCTGCAGATAATTCAAGCAAACGTTTCCCGGATGCCACAAACTGAAACGAAAACGAGTAAAAAAAACAGCAGCAGTGCAACGAGTCGACTGCAAAAGACCCTGTAGGTGCTGCAGTGAAGGTTTTTTACCAATATATCCTAGGGGAGCTGTAGGATATAGAGCTGTAGGATATAGAGCTGTAGGATATAGACTCGCCTGTGGATGCTAATGGTGCTTTATGGTGTCAGCTGCACTTCCTTCTGCCTGTAACCAAAAGACCCTGCATACCTTTAGAGTACGCGGTCTTAGAAACTGAAACTCCAAGTGGACTGCAGAAATCTTCAAGCTCTCTCTCCCTCTGCTGTCTCTCCAGCCTCTCCAGTCTCCCCTGCCCCTCCTGTCTCTCTTCTCACCTGTAGACAGGTAGTTGAGATTGGGATTGGATTCTGGAGATTGGAGATTTTGGATTGCGGTGAAAATTAAGCGCACGCTGGCAATTTGCATAAAAGCAGTTTAATGTTTAAATGTTTTTATTGAATCGACGCTCGATTACAAGCAGAATACAGGGGCGTGACAGGGGGAGGAGGTAGTTGCTGCCGTTTCTAATTTGCAATGCAAATGCAGCTGTAAAGATGCTAAAGCAGCAGAAGAACGCTAAAAGTATCTGTATCTGTATCGGTAACTGCAGCTGTATCTGTATCTGTATCTTTTATCTGCATCTCTTATCTGCGTCTGCATCTAGTTCGCTGTTAGGCAACGCCAAGACTAAACATTCTGACCGCATATGAGCGGCCCATTTGTAAGTGGCCCGAATCGGTTTTGGTTTGGGCCAAGAGCAGCGAGCTGTTAACTGGTTTTTTAATTATCGACAAAGAAATTGGCTAAAGAAACGATAGCTTATCAGCGCAGACTACGTGATTGCAAACACGCTAGGTACAACGTGGTGTGCCTGAGCTGGGGCCCTGTAGACCAACAGCCTGTAGAGTACTTGCCACTGCGTGCATTAAAGTCGAGCCTACTCTAGACAACAGAGTGCTGCCTGCCATTTAGCCGATCAATCCAAATGAGCCGCAGTCTGTGATCAGATGTCAATCAAAATCAACAGCGAATGCTTCACACTCCCTGCCAACATGATATATGTATATAGTTCTGATCTAGGAGGAGATACTTCTCGCACTGGATTCTTGGAGACACTTTGAGACTATCATCATTAGTCGCTGCCAGTCGACATTGAGACACGTTTGATGTGCTCCGTCAGCGGACTGTCCTGGCTTCTAATTGCAGAATGGCAGCCAGATCTGGATATGGCCAACACTGAACACTCTGCAGTCACCAGTCAACAGTCTACAGTCTTCTGTTTCTGCTGCGTTTCAATTCCAATTCTTCAGCTACCAGTTGGGCTATCGGAGACGTTAAGTGACGCCTGATCTTGAACTGGTTCCGCTCGAAACCAACGCGGTGGTCTCCCGTGTCAACATTCTGCCTCTCTCTCTCCTGCTCACTCTATGGCAGCTCCCGACTTTGCTGCCTTTCCAATTGCAACTCTTGACAACATTTTGGCCACAATTTCGGGCCCTGCTGTGCGGGTATCATATGATCTTGGCACGTCCAGGCCGCCACATGCAGTGTCATTACTCGTTGTCCAATCTTGTTGCTTGTCATACCCTGTAGGTGTTTAAAAATAGGGTTGTTTCAGTATATTTCAAGTATTTAAAGTTCTGTAATTAGCGGGGGTGTCAGCTAAGCAGTGTACTGCTTGCTAATCGCTCACCAACTGAGCGCGGTGCATAGCGAGAAAAAGTGCGATATAAAATCACTGAAATCACTAAAATTACTTTAAAACTCTTAAAACCAGCAGCGAAAACAGTTTTAAATTAATTAACAGCCTAAGATTTGCCCATTTATTGCTTAGAGCGCTGTTTTAAGTAGTTCCTGTTAACATTACATTCATATAACAGTGATAACAGCACAGACTGTATGCCAAACAGCAGTCAACATAAAAATGTTAAGCAGCTGCTGTTAACAGCTTACAGCTGAGGGTCACGGCCAAGCAGTGCAATGCCTAGTGGGTGTAATCAGCTTGCCGCAAGCAGTGCTAGCCTGTTAGCCGAAGCAAGCAGTGTATAATTTAAATAATTAGTGGGGCAATAGGCAACAGGGTATTTACTAGACGTTTACACTCAAAAATTATGGATTTCGTTTGGATTTTTGTTGAATATGGCAGATTGTGCGTCTGTCCGTCCGTCTGGCAGTTGGCAGCATTCGGTGTGTGTCCAATTGCCGCAGGAAATCATAAATTAAAATCGATTGTTTGACAAGGCTCGTGAAATATTTCCATTTTGGCTTTCAATTGAGCCTGCTCAAGCTGGCCAACAGTCTAACCAGCTAACTGGCCAACACGACTGACTAACTGACATTTATGGCAGCCATTCACATTTGGCCAGAACCGGCAGACGGCCCAACGAGAGACGACGACGACGACGACGACGACGACGACGACGACGATCACATTTCGTGTCGTTTTGCCGATAAAACATGACTCAGCAACATTGGAGCACTACAATTAGCACAACATGCGACTTCAGTTCGTTTTAAGCCCGAAACGCTGATGGCCAAGATGCGATCGATCGCATCTATCCCGCCAAAACGGGAATACCTCTAACAAATGGCCAACAACTGCGTTATGTACAGCAAATAGCAAATGGGGCCCAAAATTGGCGTGCAGCGTAAAAATGACACAACGTGTTCGGTTTCCAGCTGCCACATACACCGGACAAAAAAGAGTAGTAGAAAAATAAAATCTAGTAAATGTTTTACAGGGTATTTTACAAAGTTTCAGCTCTTAGACTCCCTACAATTTCTCTCAGTGTACTTGCTGCTGCTCTAAGCGTTTGCTCACTTAGTGCTGCTCAATCTCACGCGACACGCTCATAACTCATAAAAGAAGCCATTCCCAATACCGAAATTTGCACGCACCTGGCAGCTGGTCCACCCTGGCAGCTGGTCCACCCTACCTACCTCTCCTCCTCCCCCTATCTCTCGCTGTAATCGCCATCAACACCAAGCGGTAAATGGCGCTCGTGTGTGGCCAGTGACACTCGAGGCGCTGCAGCACAGCTGGAAGTTGCCGACTGGCAGCTGGAAAGTGAAAACTGGAAAATGGAAGCTCCGAACGAGAAACAGGAGAGCGTCAGCGTTGCCACGTCGTCGCTAGAGATGACAGCGTGAGAAGCTGACAAAGTCAGTTAAACAAATGAATTAATCAACTAGCAGAACTAGCAGAAAAAGGCTAGAAAGTGATACGGCTAAAAGTTGTTACAGTTTAGCTAGAATTTGTTGATTTAGTTCAATAAACTTGGCGTTTATTTAAGAGGCAGTTTAGCTTTTTAAATGCTAGTTTTGGAACTGTTGTTATTAAAGACCTTAAAACCGTACAGTGCCTAATAAAGTTATGCGCCGAGTAAAAAAGTAATGCAGCTAGTAAATTTTACAAATCCAAGTTATTTGTGCTTAACGGATTTTCCACAGAACCGTTTCACTTTTAGCCAAATTAATCAGCTTTTATCCGCAGTCCAGTGACTCAACTGGTAAGTGATAAATAGGAAGCTATTTTACAATGATTTTCCTATTAATAAAAATGAAGTTGTTTAATAGAAAGAAATAAAGTATCCGCTGGGCTATCCCGTACTTTATTTTAGACAGTTTTTTACGGTGGGAGTTTGTGAAATTTGGTTAGTAAGCCTCCTCGCCCTTCCTTCCCAGTGGAAGTTCCCCTCGATTTAGATACAAAACCTGTAGCAAATTGATTTATTCCACAATTTTAACAAAAACGGAAATATAAAGCACGCTCTAAAAAAGATTTGATCTATTGCTGGAAATGAAGTTGTCCATAACAATAGTTTGCTGTGTGGCTCTGGCACTCCCACAAAGTTCGAGCCTGCCTCCTCCCTTTTGGAACTAACCTTAAGATTTCTATCTTTATCTAAAATGCGAGCTTAAATAAAGAAAAATACTAAAATCTTACTTTGACTACCCATTAATAAAGTATCCTTCGGAATGGCCGTAACTCAGTTTTAGCCGATAGTTTGTATCACTCACGCTGTCACCACTAAGAAGAGAGAAGAGAATTTACATCGTTGAATGCAGTTTATTTATTGCTCTTTTTGTTTAGTAAATGTATTAATTAAATAGTATAAGTATTAGTATTAGTATCAGTTAAAGTTACTAGTTAGTTACCAGTTTAGTAGCTACTAACTAGTAGCGACTATGAACTCAGCTCGATTGGGTGAATTCATGCAAAAAACACTTTACAACTTAACAACTAATAGCAGGTTTCTTTCTCTTAATTATCTCTGTGTTAGCTGTGTTATCGTTATCGCTATCGCTATGGTAATCGTTATCGTTATCGCTTCTCTTAAACTCTACGATTATTAGATCCAAGTGGGTTGCTGCTATGAGCGTATGTTGCCTAAAAGTGGAGTGCTCTCGGCAGCCTTTGAGGTAATCACGTTGTTGCGGGTAGACCCAGCAGCACTCGACCCTGTACCGAATCCGGTGCCCATTTCCATTCCCGTTCCCGGTCTTTGGCTTGGTCCCGGCTGCTCGTCGGCCTCGTCGATGCGGGACTGACGCGCCAGTCGCTTCTGCTGGCTGATCTCGTGCAGATACAGGGCACTAAGGCACATGTCGGCGACGGTGACGCCAATGGGATTCTTGGACAGACGCGGCTCCACGCCATACAAGCTGTAGAGCAGCGTATCCGTTGGCCCCTCAATTCTGCCCTCCGCCTTGCTCAGTCGCAGACGACGCATGCTGTCCAGTGGCGCCACACAACTGGTTGTGCTGCTGCTGGACATGTGCTCACCCAGATTTTGCTGCAACATGTGACGGAACTCACTGCCCGCTACATAGCCACCGCCACGACTGTGCGCCATGGCCTGCGAGTGCTGCAGCTGATCAGCTGTCAGGTCTGCAGCCAGTACCGAGTTGGCTATGGAGGAGTACTCCTCACCAATGGTGCCAAATGAGATCAGGCTGTGGGTGAGCGGATTCTCACGTGCTGACGGCTGTGGTGCCGTCTTTGCTTGCACCAGCTCATCGATGGCATGCTCCCTGATGCCCTTGATAAATGCAGACGCCTCCTTGGGCATCTGCCACTCGGGATTGTTGAGTGTGAAGCGCACCAGGGACATTTCAGTCTTGCCACCCGCCATGCTCTGCTGCTGCTGTTCCTGGTAGCGTTGGTGGTGCAAGCGGGTTGGCGGTGGTGCTGCTGCTGTTGCCTGTGCAGTGGGCTCCTCTGGTAATCCGCTGTTGTTTAGCTGCCAGTCGGGATTGCCGTGTTTGCGCACGTCCATTTGGGCAAAGGAGCAGACGTTGCCCACGCCGCGCACGGAAACTAGAAAGAGATGAAGTGAAGCTGTGTTAGAAGAGTTTTTGGGCAAGGTAAAAAGACCCGGTAGTGGAAGTACCTAAGCGAACTATAGGGTTTTCCCTACTGAACTCTGAATACTTTTTATGGCAGCTTTTCCTACTAATCCCTAATGTGCGTCCCACCCATGGTTCTGGGAAAATTTGTTAGCTAGGTAGCATTAACCGCTAAGTAAGCTGAGATAGCAGGAAAACCCGCGTAGTTTTTCGGCAGAACTGCCGATTTCGACCCGCTCATTAGTAGGTTAGGTAGAATATACCAGGGAATCAGGTACAGTCTTACAGAGGTAGGGTAAGGGTCTTCAAAGTACTAAACTTACCTGTAAAACTCCTGAAGAACTTGACAATCTCCATGGCTTTCGGTCGGAAGACAAAGATGAGCACGAAGGGCGTGACAAAAGGACTGAAGATCTCGCTGGCCAAGTACCCAGCCTTGAACTGAAAGAAGTTGCCAAATTCGTTGCGTACATGGGCAGTGTGGGCCTGTTGCTTCCACTCCGTGGGCAGGTAGTGCACGTGAGCCAGAATGGCGGTCATAAGCTGCTCGGGACACCAAATTAGATTCTCATCCGGTATTAAAGTGCGACAAACGACGCCCACAACGGTGAGCACTGCAATGATGGTCAGCACGTGCTCCACCTGGAACACATGCTCATCGTAGATGCCCAGGGCGAGTATGAGGAGCAGCACGCCACCGCTGATGAAGAGTAAGTTCCTGGCGATGACCGCTGCGAGGGGCGAGGAGAAGGAGCTCAAATAGCGATCTGCGTACTCGTAGGCACGATTAAGTCTGGCGTCCAGTTCGTGATCCAACTCGTTGAAGTGACGCAGGTAGAGGCGTCCATAGTTGGACCAGGTGCGCAGTCCCAGAGCACTGGGCTCCTTGCGCAAAATGTTGGCATAGGAGAAACTGAAGTAGATCAGTTGCCAGAGGAAAATGACAGGCGCCAGCAGCAGATTGGCCAAGGCTACCCAAAGTATCAGTTGGGAGAGACGTTGGGCCAACTCCGTTTGATTGCTGCGCACCGCGAACTCATCACGCAGCTGCCAGTTGTTCTGGAAGGGGGATCCCGGGCCCCGAAAGAGTATGAAATCAATGTTGAGCAGCATGCCGCGACTGAGGGAGACCACCTCACCGATCAGGGGCAGGTGGAAGCGCACAGGTAGCAGGCCTTTGTTCATCAAGGCCACCAGATAGTTCTTGAACCGCAGCACACGATGATAGATGTCCAGTTCAGTGAGCAGCTCCTTGTCGATGCACATGTGCTGCTCCGCCTGGACGCGACGTGTACGCTGCTGTACCTCGTGCCAGGTAATGTTATCCAGCTCATGATCCTCGATGCCGAGTGCTGTGTTATAGAATCGCTTGATGTCCGCGTACTGGGTGATATGATAGATCATCTTGAGCAGTCGTATGCCCAGATAGATGGCAGCCACAAAGATTATCAGATACGTAAAGAAACCAAAGTTTTTTATACACTCTCCACTTGATACGAACACATCGCTGAGTGTTGTTTTACCTATGTTCAGTTCGTTGCCGAACAGCTTATCGTAGTCGATGCAGTGCATCGTGACTGTCAACAGCCAGACGACAAAGGCAAATTCCACCACCTGGAACATCTCGTCCAGCACTATGACACGGAAGCCATGTTTCTGCTGGTAATTGTACATGCGCGAGAAGAATGAGTCCAAATCTTCTATGTGATTCCAGCGATGGGATTCTTTGCCCGTTTCGGGCACAATGTGTATCATGATCCCACTGTTCCTTGGGGTGTCCTCATTATCGTGTTCGTGTTCATGCTCATGCTCATTATCATGTTCATGGTCATTTAAATGCGCAGCAGCTGTAAATGTATTTGCGTCGTCTGTTTTTGTTGCTGTTCTCCCCGCTGTTGTTGTTGTTGCTGTTTGTGCTTCGCGAAATGGATTTGCTTGCTCCTCGGCCAAGGAGCGATAGTTTATATTTGGGCTTGACATGACGCACTCCTACAGACCCCCCTCAAGGTCAATTGTGCACTGTATATATTTTTATATATCACTTTTCGCCTATCTAGTATAAATTGAAATGAATAATCTGTCCTCTCTTTGTTGTTTAATTTGGCTACTGTTAGAATAACGCGTTTCACTTTAAGACACTAAAACTTACCAAATTTGCATGGTCACTCTGCAAAAAACATATGATCTGTTTGTATCATGTTAGCTGCATACCTAACAGCTGGTTTTACATTATATTGCGGAGCAATTATGTTAGTTAACATTTTGTTAAAGAACCGAGGTGCAGCTTACGTTTAACTCTACTCAGCTGCAGAATAACCACTGAAATTAAAATGGCGCTCAGCTTAAGTTAACAGTGTCTGTTGAGTAATAACAGCAGGGGTGCAAACAACTGGCACTGATAACAGTATAGTGCTTCCATCCCTGGTTTTGAAAATATCTGCAAAATATTAAATACTCATTCAGAAAAGTACTCGTACTCATTCCTCTCTGACATCGTACAGTCATATTTGATCTCGGTATTTCGTGTTTGTGTAATAAATCAAATACAGACAATTTAAATAAATAATTTGATCGAATTATTCGTGTTTGTGTGCACCAAAAAGAAGTGTCGATTGTGTTTGTGCAATACGGCCAAAGGAAAGGATTGTTAGAAAAAAGGCAACGCCAAGGTAAGTGGAAAGCGACGCGACGGGTAGAGAAAATAAATGGGAAAAGGAGAAGGAAGAAAAAACAACCGTAAAGAATTTATGACAAAGAAATTGCGAATGTTAACAATGCTTTGCATGTTTTCACTGCAGCAACACAAATATCGCAATACATTTTTCATTTTCGCGAGTGTGCGTCAAAATTGCCAATACGTGCGCGCCTATAAGTTTGTGTGTGTGCCTGTGTAGACAGAGGCATTGTAAAATTTTGTATTGGTTTTTCTTTGCACTCGATTCTTGTTTGCCAGTGTGTAGTCCACCAAACGGCCAGCGGCAATATAATCGAGTTTCTCGCCAGGCACACTGCCAATTGCAGCCCTTTCACGCTTGTCTAGCGCCGCTCCTGGGCTCTTCTTCTTGCCACTTTTGGCTTCCCCATTCACATGTACCAACCAACCACCATGCAAAAAAAAAATACTTGGCTCACAAAAATTTCAAGAGCCGTCAACTGCGGGCTTCGACTTTCTGTTCTGTTCTCAATGCTGCCTTCTTGCTCGCACCAACGACTGTTAACTTTTGCGCGCCGGCTTCTTCCCGCATTCAAGTGCAAAGACGTCGCTGCCGCGGTTGACTTCGACGCTGTCGTTGTTGTCGCTTCGCTTTGTCTGTTGTTTTCGTTTTTTCCACGCGCTTTTTTGTTTGTCTCTTCTGCCAAGAAAAGCGACGACTTCTCAGCGCTGCTACCGCGTGTGCCGGCATAACTTCATTATATTGTAATTTATTTATTTTTTTTTCATTTGTCTTTGTTGTTTTCATCGTAGCGGCAAAGAGATAAAATCAAAACAAAATGTTTTCATTTGTCTGCAACTCAAAACAACTCCCACGCTTGGCTAAGCCACAAAAGTTCAACGTCCCAGCAAATTTGGCTGTGAAAAAGAAACAAAGCAAATATGGCAACTGTGCCTAACCTATATTTTATGCATAGTAGTTGCCGTTATGTTACTCGATGCTCAGCATCAATCGATGCCTATGCAAAAGAGAGAGAAGAAAAGAGTTATTTGTCTATTGCACCAGCAAGTGCGCGATAGTGCGGAGTAGTCGACTCTTGCATACCCTACCCATTGAAATTTGATTACTGTAATTAGCTAATATAAAACCTAGGCTGAATATAAATAAAAATACAAACTAGTTAATTAAAATAAGTTTATTTAAAATGAAATACCATATTATTTAACAAAAGAAAATTAAAAGTTATTTTAGAGTAATGTTCATAGCTAATATGCTGCTGTTGTGCTGCGACTGTTAGGGTAACTGCTAAAGAGATGCTTTGTAGGCCAGTCAAACTGTTACTTACACACACAAATACACAACGTAAACCAATACTAGTTAGTTTTCACACACCCATAATATTTTTTGTTCAACGTTGTCAAGCATACGATTTACAAATTGGATGCGGCCTTAAATTTTTAGCGTGGAATTTATCTCCGAACTCTTTTAGAATTTGTTAACTTTTGCTTTTGTTGTGCTGCAAAATTTCCAGTTTAGCGCTCACTTTTATTTGCCATCTTTGGCTTGGGGTTCTCTTGTTGTTCCAGAACCTCGACATTGTTAATTCGTTTAGCGTGTTTACTTTTTGTTGTTTGCATTGACTGAGTTTGCATGTTTGTGTGTGTGTGTGTGTGTGTGAGTTTGTCTCTTTGTGTGCGCGTGTGTGCTCCTCTTGCATATTTTGGCAATGAGGCAATCTACACCAATTGCTTCCAATCACTGAGATTCCGCTCATCTCTATGATGCTCTCTCATTTATGCTCTTTCGGTCACCGTGTCTCTCTCGCTCTATGTTGCGTTCATTGACATTGAGCTGTTACTTTATTGTATTGTGGTATTTGCTGCAAATAAATTTGATTTTACTGTCGCAATAGATTTATGAGTAAAAATTAAGAATTGCTGATAAAGAGAAGGAGAGGGAGAGAGAGAGCGAAACACGTAGAAAATATGCCGAGTAAGCATCATTATTCTTGTTGTTGTACTTTTTTTTGGTGACAGGCCTAAAAGAAACTCGTTCAAAATTTGTTGACCAAATAAAAAAAAGTGAACCAAAAAAATTGGTTCGATATTTCGGGTAAATGAAATTTCTCTTACGGGGGTGTTATATACCGGCCTATTTACACACACACAAGGCTGTATGAAATGCCTCCTCGCTGTTGTTGTTGTTGCTTTTCTTGTTTGCTTTGATTATTTATAATATATGAGCATCCATATCATACAATATTTATGGCGCTTTCCAGCACTGCAAATGCAATCAGCTTAACTTAAATTGAATTTTGTTTTATTTTTCTTTATTATTTTTTTTCTCCACTTTTTTATACTCTCTGCAAGAGTATATTGGGTTTGTGCAAAAGTATGTAACAGGCAGAAGGAGGCGTGGCAGACCCCATAAAGTATATATATTCTTGATCAGCATCACAAGCCGAGTCGATATAGCCATGTCCGTCTGTCCGTCTGTCCGTCTGTCCGTCTGTCCGTCTGTCTGTCCGTCTGTCCGTATGAACAAACAGATTTCAGAGATGGTAAGAGCTACAAGTTCGAGCTTGGTGTCAATCGATCACATATTTAGTCAGTCAATACAAGAATCTTTTTTTTTTTCGATGCCACGCCCCATTCGCCCACAATGAGCAAAAAACTAGACACACCTCGGAAAAAATCGGTGTTTTCGGCGAATATCTCAGTAACCATGGCACCTAGGATCACCAATTCTGGTATGGAGGTTCCTAGCGACAGCGCAAATGCATTGGCATTTGAAATTTTGGACTGCCACGCCCCTTTTTCCCACAATTCATACAAATAATTCTGAATTTTTTACGCATTTGTTCATGTAGTACAGCATTGTAATTGTATAATTCGAGTAGAGGCTAACTATATAAAACTATTCCTGAAAGGTGCATTAAAATCGGACTACAAACAAGAAAACTAGAAGCGTTACAATATTGATAATTGAACGCAATATCACTAATGAGTGCAAGCGAGACAGAAACGTTTTCGCTGCTTGTGTGGCGACATCTCTGGCCGCAGTCGCTGGCCACGCCGAATACACACATACATACATATATGCATCATATATTCTTAAACGTATGTGTATTCGCATACATACAAACAGATGTATGTGTGATAATGTTTAGATTGTTTTTGTTATACTCTTTTCAATGTGTTTTAATGCAAGTACTAGATATTGTAATATCTTGATACCGATTTTAATAATAATATCGGGATTAAAATGCAGAGAGTATTATACGGTCGGGCGTGCTCGACTGTACTGTTCTTTCTTGTTTGTAGTTGTTTGCACAACAACTGCAGCATGTTAGCCAAGTTTGGCTCTTGCTAGCTGCATTTTGGGCCATTGTACGGGTGTTTTGCTTCCTGATTTCCCCGTAGGCTCCTCAAATTGAACAAACACAATAAATAAATGTGTGTGCGAGTGTGTGTGTGTGGTAAAAAGTTGTACATAAATTTTATATTTTGCATTTGAAAGTTACATTTGCCCGCATTTATTTGAAAATCTCTGATGTGTAAATCTCTGATGCGGGTCAATTGTGTGCAGATTGATGTTAAAAAATGTATAAATTTCCCTTTAACTTGTGACTAGAGATGAGTAGGAAATACATATTCATTAATTAGGTTTATAATTATTATTTTAATAAATTTAAGCTTGATATTAAAGTAAAGAAATGAAATCGTTCACTCTTAAAAATTCTGCTTCTCTCTGATCGGAACTCTGTGACGTCACAATTGCGCGCAGCATCGCTGATTTTCTTCCTCTTCTCTTCTCTCTTTTGTATTCATATTTTATGATATTTTTAAGTTATCATACACAGCCATCAGAAGCCCTGTTTGTCCCCCCGAAAACATGTTCCGCTCGAGAATTTTGATAGCTTTTGTCTTATTGAATGGCAACAAATGGCAACGGCATAAATTGTGTGTGTGTTGTGTTGTTTGTTGTGTTGTCTTATGCTAATCTCGTATGCCTCAAACACGTTTACACACACAGTAGTCCCCAAACGAAACCTTGAGCTGCCTTGCAGCGTTTCTTGTTTTCCCATGACACACACACACACACACCCATATATTTATCTCTGTATATGTGTTTTCTCTGCTGCAAATCTCTATGGAAATATCTACGTTTATTATACAATCATCTTCACTTGCAATGACTAAACACAAAATGGAAATGGCAATTACAGTTGGCAAAATATAATAATAAAATAAAATAACAAATACATCAATTGCTGCAATGCCATCAAATTTCATTCCCTTTCTTTGCCTTGAAGCTACTTTTATGTTTCAAATACATCAAAAAGGTTAAAGGTTACTTTGGGGAATTTGCTTTTTAGTTAATATTACATCGTTTATGTGTTATCTTCACTTTACCTGTGCTTAAAGTCTTTCAATTGAAGTGAATTCTTAAAAAATTCCATGATGTGTTTAAAAATTGTTTAATAAATAATTTATGTTAGCGTTACTCTAGCTAAGTTTAGCTTTTCGTAGATTTTTGCTGCCGAGAAAGTGAAATTTGACATTTATTCAGATTTTAATTCCAATCAATATGCAAAATAAATAACTTTTTAGCGACAAAACTGGTTTATTGATTTATGGTGACAATTATTTTTAAAACTGATTAATTGTTTAATGAAAAGTAACAGTAATTCAGACAAAGATTAGCTTTATTTTTGGAATAAAACTAAGTAAAGAAACGTATACTTTCAGACTTTATAGATAAAGGTATATATAATAAATTTGTGTGGAAAGTAGGCAACATTCGCTCATATTATGAATATATAAAATCTATATAATTCTACAATATTTCCATACTTTTCTTAGGGCACCATACTGCTTATAAAATGGTTGGTAGTTAAGCAATTATTTAAGATGCAATTGTTGTAGTTATAAGATTTGTAGTTGAGTTGGATACAAAATTGTAGCTACTTTATTATGCTTATGTACAGCCTTTTTTTAGCCTTTTAGCTGATGGGATTTGGGTGCTGAAGAGGCGATGGGCGGTGGGTGGGTAGTTATGGTTAGTTTTTAGGGGGGCGGGGTAACTGCTTACCAATCGAAGGTGCTGAATAATTCACATCGAATGCTTAACGTAGTAGACCCAGAAGAGAGTCAAAGTTGAGACACATGACACGAGACGACACCAGTGCTGGCCGTTAAGCTGAATTATAGCTAGTTATGTTTAGGTATAGGATTAAGAGGCTATAAGTCTGTAAATTACGCTAAATTATCAACTCAAATTTATTTTAATTGATTTATTTTTTAGCCCAGCAGTTTTCAAATGTGTTCCATATTTAGCTATTTTTTGCCTTGCCCATTTTATTACAATTCTAGCCGTTTAGCTGCTGAAAATTGGTCAGATCTGCAACTAACTAAAGGCCGACCGACTGAAAGTGGACAAAAGTTTTACTGTACCGCCAAAAAGTGTTTTGTCGGCTAGCGGGAAAAGGGAAGGGGCGGGGGACGCGGTTAGCACACGCCATAAGCACATTAGTTATTAGCCGGGCCGAGAGGGACTACTAACGGTGTGAGACGTTTGGGGCGAAAGGGGGGTGTAGGGTAGGGGGTGTTTGGTGTAGGGGGCGTCGCGGGGCAGGGGAGGTGGGAAGATAGACACGCGATTGCTGCCAACTTTTGTGGGTTCGTTGAGCACGACGCTGACATGTCCATAAAAGCCTTGAAGTGGACAGACTACAGTGTGTGAGAAAGAGAGAGGGAGACAGGGGAAGTGCGAAAGAGATAGACTGCTCTGCTCTGCTCTATCTATAAAAATTGTCAATTGTGTGCATTTCCGCCCTGTCTTTTACCACTTTTTTCCGCCCGCTCACCTCACACCGCCACAACCCTCACGCCCCTCCTCTCTTTCTCACTCGCTGTCCCATTCTCGCTGCTGTCAAGTCCCAGTCGCATTGTTGTTGCGTGAACATGGCGTCCATTAGCTGTTTTTCCGCTAAATTATAGAGTGCCCGGCGAACGCATATGCCCCGGACGGAAGGACGAACGGCCAGAGCTGGACAGCGTCCAATTAAGTTGGGCAGGAGACAACACCAGTCACGACAAGGAGACAGCAATGGGAGGTGGGCGGTAGGCGGTTGGCAGCGGGGACTGGGAATGAAAGGAAAATAAAAGTATGCTCCTGCTTTTGTGTCCTGCATAAAATAACATAGCATATACAACTAGATATATATATATATACATAACTGTAAAACTGTTTCCTGCTGTGTTTTGAGCCAGCAGGCGAGCGGGAGGGGCGGAAAAGGCGGCGATGGAAGGCGCTTGTGGTCAGCAATCCACCTGTGTGTGAAAAGCCGATGGCATAGGCAGCACACGAGCAAGCTAGACTGTGAGAGGCCCTGTAGAAAATAACACTGCACAGCAGAGTGTGTTCGACTGTTAAAGACCCTGTAGGCAAGCACTAAGTGGTTTAGAGCTGTATAAAATGTAGAGTTAACGAGGTGATGGAGTGATCCTCTTCACACGACATGAGGAGTAGGTACCTATCCGATTTGAGGTCATTACGAGGATCAGAGATGAATCTAATACACCCTTTGTAGATTTAAACTACAGGGTCTCACACTTATTGCTACCACTCCACTTGCAAGTTAACTTATTTTCTTTATTGTGAGCCTTTTTTGAGTGTGTCTCTCTCACACGGTGCGTGTGTGTGTAGGCGTGGTCATTGTGGGAATTTGTGGTCAGGCGTATATGTGTGTGTGTGCTAGTGTGGTGTGTTTGTGCGCTGTCAAAAGCTATTTGAACAGGATGTGGTATAGCAATCAAATGATTTTCACATAATTGCTACCTGTCCATTTATGTCACATTCAGGCCACACACTTGCCAGCTCAAAGGGGGCTACCTTTCTTTCCCTCCCTCTAACCATCCCTCTGCTTCTCTGATGTTCTGCGTGGGAAGCTGTAAATATTTGATTAACTAGCTGCGGTTTGCTGCAATCAATGTGCAATTAAGATTTTGCTCTTCTCCACACGACTTCAAACAAAACCAAATTCACACTAGAAATTGCTGTTGTCCTTTGTCTATACTCCTATCCTGCCTGCCACGCCTTTTTTCTGCAGGCAATTGCCCTATTATTAACTGTCTTTAGGGCTATTGAGGCCAAGCGGCTGTTGAAAGTCTCAGGACTCATTAAAAATGTGGCAAATGTTTCGAGTTGCTTTTTTCTCTCACTCTCTCTCTCTCTCTCTCTGGTCTCTTCTCTGTGTGAGAAAATGCATTAAGTGCACAAGAGTCGAGTTTTCCGCAAATTGCTCTAATTATATGAATAATAGACAACTTGTACCCTGTGTTAAGTGGGTGTCATGAGTTTGTTAAAGTTTTAATTTGGAAACTGTGATTCCCTTGAGAGTTATAGCCAAATTGATCAGTTTATTTTATAAGTAGGCATAACTTTGGCATAGTTAAAGCTGGCAACTCCAAATTAGGTGTGTGTACTGCACCAGTATAGCATAAGAATTGGCTATCACGCCCCTAACGCCCACAAAACGCTTAACAAAACTTTACAAGCTACTTTTAGCGGGTTTTGCTAAACTTAATCTTTTCCAATTCAGTTTGTAAGTAGAGCATAGTGTTGTAAAACGCTGCTATAAGTTTCTAAAAGATTGGTTTAGAAACGGAAAAGTTAAGCCAGAAAGAAGCAGGTAGGAAGCGTTCATAGCAGCCAGCTTGGTTGTGTGTAGCAGGCAGCTGTCACTTGTCTGCAATTTTATGCCAATCTATTAATAAGAAACGTTTTCCTAGCCAGGTTTTGAGCCACGTCAGCTTCCCGCCTCTTTAATGATATTTGCAAACGTCGTTACAATTTGCTGCGTTTCACAAGCGTTTAACGATTCCCCAAGCAATCATGTCCACTTCTAGGAACAGGGTATAAAAAGGCACCCCCCCACTCCTATTGACCACTTGGGCTTAGAAGAAATAGACTTGATACGGTATTGTGCTATCAATATTTAAACGCCTACGACGTCTTAAAAATGCATAATGTGAAAACATCAGCTGAAGTTGCATGTATCTACAGATATACCGATATATATTTAATATTCATAAGCAAGTGCACCCCTTTTATAGTTTAGTTTTTAGTTCATAGTTATTAGTTGTGAAAATGTGGAATTGTGTGTGGTTCCAAAGCAATTACTATATACTCCAAAGAGCCAATATGTAATTTGACTATATAGTGCTCCCATTCCAAGCATATACACTTTTATATAGTATCTCCCACACATGTGTTGATCTATCAATCATGGGCACAGCAATGCACTTTTGCCTACCAGTAGTAGATGGGGGGTTTATAACTCTCTATATGGACTATATACATTTAGTATAATGCTCTCTCATTTCGACTATGTCTGTCCCAATCTGACTTATCTAGTCTGTTGTGGCCCAAAGGAACAATTAGTTGGTTGGTTGCCTAGCAATCGGAGGAATCCATAACTGAACATTTCCCCTGTTCTTTTCGGGGACTTTTTATAGGTATTGTCACTTTGGAACATTTGTACGATTTCTATTGGTCAAGCATTTCCGTTTCCATCGCTGTTCATGTCCTGATCTTTGATTTTCATTGGCTGTTCATGCCGAAGGATTTTCCTATAAATAGTTCAATTGCTGGAAATTATTTTCATTAGTTTTCCAACCGCACTTGCAACAGGATCAACAATAAGCAACTCTACTCAGTTCCCTAACATAAATTACATTTCAAATGTTACATAACTTGGTGAAAACTCAAGTGAAAAAGTGGAAAATGTGAAAAAAAAAGTTTAAATGCAGATTGGCTGTCGATTTTCTACAAGAAAAACTATGTGAAACATTGAAAACTTGTGATATTAATAAGGAGAAACAAAAGGTAATTTTATGGGAATAATTTCGATGGTTTTAGGTTGAAAAAGTTTGCGAAAATAGGAATAAGATGAAGAAAATTGGATTTTCCCACAAAAGTGGAAGATTGTTTGATGATAAGATTCAGAAAACATTAGTTAGATGAGGAAAAGTTACAAATCCAATCGATTTTATAAAGAAAAGTGGAAGATATGGGCTAGCTTAAACAATTGTTCAGTAGTTTTTATAACAAACTATAGGAAATTTGTAACAATAGGAAAACTTATAAAATTAGATAATAATAAAGAAAATCTTGAATACTTTTTATCCTTTTGCATCAGAAAACTTTTGAAACTGGTATTTGATCAGCGGTTGAAGATAAGCTGAAGACTTTATATAGTTTCCTGATTTAGGCAACGATATCTTTCCTTACTTTGTACTTAATTCCATCCAATGGGATCCTCATCTTGCTAGTCTCTACATATTTTCGATTCTGGAACTCTCTCCTAAATTTCCCCCAGCACAACTGTACCTACAAGGTCTTTGAACTGACAAGTCAAGCACTTTTACAGCTTAAGCCAAGTACTGAGAAAAATAGCAAGTATTTGATTTGGTGTGAAGTTGAAGTTTATGGTCTGTTGGGCATACAGTGACTGGCAGCAGCTAACCGACATCAAAACTGATTACAAGACTTAGGTCTTAAGCCAGCCAATATTCAAGGTAAAAAATCTCTTTTGCCCACACACAGCAAACCCTACAAATTACGTGTAAACATACTTAGTGTAGCTCACTGTATGGCGGCTTAAAAACAAAAAGCCCATTTAAATCTGTTGGCCAAAGTATCGGACATATTTTTGACAACTTAACAGCTGCGAAACAATTGATGTTTTGACATCTGAGCCGAGATTTGTTCAAGTGCCGCAGCTAGAAATGGAAACAAAATACACACACACACACGCTGAACACACGCACACCTCGAGTGTGTGGAACTGTAGGCGACGGCAGCTGACAAAGCCCCTCAATTGTTTTACTTTTTATTTCTATGGCGCAATTTAGTGATTCAGAAACGTTTTGAAAATAATTTTATGTAGACTCATTCATGGGGGCAATTGCTTAATTTGTGCCAAAGGGGAGCTATTTATACACTGGCGGTGGGTATTATAATTCCATAGTACACTGTTTAATAAGTGAAGCCTGTAGCCTGTTTAGAGTCCACGCTGATCAGTGATTTGGTAGACATAGCCATACCTTTGCCTTAAAGTCAGACAATCATAACTGAAGATTATTTTACAAAGTCATAAGCTCTTTATTGTGGGCTGGCAACCCTGTCAGAGTACACGAACTTCGTTGCACCTCAACAAATATTTTATTCTCAACAATTGTTGTTGCACTTATGGAATATAATATTGTGTGGGCCGTTGAGAATTTCCGCCTGAACAGTTCTGCTGCTGTACTGCAACTACAGGGCGTTGCAACTAAGTATATCGTACGTATGGGCACACAAACAGTAATACATATTTATAGTTTAATTATATATATGAATGGATCAAGACCTGGACGCCTTTTGTCAAACGCTTTGACAGCAGCTGCTGCACGAGTAGCTTACAATTCTGTCTGTCTGTCTGTCCATGCGTCCATTCAGTAAAAACCTGTCCGCAATTTATGCCGACTTTGAATGAATTCGATTCGATTTAAAGTCGAATTGAATTGTTGTTTAATTGCGCTTGGCAAAGCAACACAAAAAAGTACGACACGAAATCAAATCAAATTCCAAACCCACAATGCGCTGTCTTTGTAAATGGTGTTTGTTGGAAGAGTCGCTTGGTTTTGGCATTAGGTTTGCGACAGCAGAACTTGAGACTAGAAAGAATTTCCTAGAAAGTTTCATAGTTTACTTTTGGATGTCGAATTTTATTTCTATTTGATTTTTACGAGCCCTAAAAGTATGCAATAGTTAATGTGCTCTGAAGGGAATTTTGTATTTGAAGATTGTTTTCAGGACATCGAATGCGATCTCAGAGTTCAGGAGGTAGCAAAAAAGTACTAAGAGAGGCTAGATGCTCACCAAACAGCCTATTAGGTACTTTAACCGCCAGTCCCTGCACGAGAACAAGTAGAAGACTCAAACGTCACTATCCTCAAGATCTTTTGAGCAGCAGCTTGGTGTACAACTCACCATACCTCCCCATATATATGTGGGATAGTCACTTCTCTTAAGTCTAGCTGCCCCAAACATATATTTTCCTATGTATCAAAGCACCCATTGTAATGAAATAAAAGTGAGTTATACCGAAAGTGTATTCGCTCGTCGTTGTCAACACCTTCTGCTGGCTATTTGATTTTAGTCAACAAACTATGAGTCTTCGACGTCGTGATGTTCAGTTGTTGCTCAACTGGCACACATGGCGTATGTGCAATCTGCTGCTCTACCGCTGCCTTCGCTTATCCAGCAAAAAAGTGAAAAGTTTTAACTGTCAAACTGATTTACGCGTCTCTTTATGACCCTGTTTATTTTTTTCCTCTGTTTCTAGGGAGAATGAAAATGAAGCGCGAAAGCAATGATGGTGATGGACCACAGGACCAGAAGCGCAACAGACGCAACGAGGAGACCGTACGCATACTGATACCCAGCAGTGTAAGTACCACATAACGTAATCCTGTTAAATCCCACAGCTCAGCTTAATATCCTTTCACCTCTCTCCATCTCTCCCCCTCTCTGTTACTCTTCTTGGCGTAAATTGCAGATTGCCGGCGCTGTTATTGGCAAGGGAGGTCAGCACATACAGAAGATGCGAACTCAGGTACTATAAATTGAGAAATCTTAAATTTATAAAGCAAAAGAAACACAAATTGAAGCACACTTAAAACAATCACAAAAATTCCCAAATCCCACAAAGATATGAGAATATAGCGATAACAGAAATTATATTTGAAGCGTCTAGTATTATTTGCACCCTAACTCTCAATCCCTCTCCCTCTGTCTCTCTCCACTCTCATTCTGTCTGTTTCTGGTTTCTCCATCAAAACGAAAGACAAATTCCAAATTCTTCTCGCTGCCCTCCGACTCTCTGTCTCTCACTCTTCTTTTATGCTCAATAGAGTCTTGCAGTCTCTGGACCCAAAATTTGCAGTACTCCCGTCTTAATCTCAGCTCCCTTGAAGCGTATTTGGTATTTTAATACCAAACAATTAAGAGAAAAAAAGCTAAACAAACTACACGCTTTCAAACTAACATTGCCCGACTCTCTCTCTCTCCCGCTCTTTGTCACTCGGGTGCTAACACTCTCTTGCTATCTCTTTGTCTCTCTGTCTATCTCTCGCCTTGACTCAGTCTCTATTAAAAAATAAATGGAGTAATATTTAGGCGCTTTATTTACCAAGAAAAAAAAATAAAATAGCTACTTTTTTTTATAATTCAATAAATTAAAAAAAAAAATAAAATAAAATGTACAATTTACACGCTTTTAACCTTTTTAACTAAATGAACAATTTTCTCTCTTTCTCTCTCTCTCTCTTCTA
Organism: Drosophila dunni; assembly: GCA_018152125.1. Taxonomy (NCBI): domain Eukaryota; kingdom Metazoa; phylum Arthropoda; class Insecta; order Diptera; family Drosophilidae; genus Drosophila; species Drosophila dunni. The sequence continues at coordinate 20,658,130 of JAECXC010000339.1, read as the reverse complement.
CTTCTTACGTACGACCCAAAAATGTAACAAAAAAAAAAACTTGTGTATAAATAAAAAAAAAACCAAATCGTCTGACCAACTGATCGATTCATTAATCGATTGAATGACCGACCGATTGCCCGCCCGATTGCCTGCCCGCTCTGGTCTGTCCCACCACACACTGCACACTGGCGCCCCCTGGGTCTCGCGGGTATCGCTTCGTCACCTGCCACTGAATCTGAATCTGAATAAATATTGATAAACTGGCCCCAACGATGATCAAAACGGATATCGATAAATTCGATTATTTCGATAAACCCCAAAATAATGATGTCCAAAACCGATGCCAACGCGCTGCACCATTGAAAATCGACCGCACCCATCTCAAATGTCAATATATATATCCATATATCTGATATATATGATTATAATGTCGACATCCATGCTGGTCCCTCCCATTGTGTTGTTGTCCTTCTCACTCACACTCTTAACAACTTGTGAAAAACCGCTCAACTTTACGAATATATGTGTATATGTATATGTATTTTATATATATATATCGAAATCGTCCATGCGCCCAACTGTACGCCCGACCGACCAACCGAATGTCTCACCATCTCGTCTCGCCCGCCCGCCCGTGTCCGCCCTCCCAAACTGGCCAAAAATGAACCACTGAACCAACCAAAAATTATATAAAAACTCCAATCAAATCCAACAAATGTAAACAAGCGCAGTATAAAGCCACTGTATCTGTGGACGATTCCCAAGGCCCCGAACGGTAAACCACAATCAAAATCTCTATCTCTATTACCAAAAATGATTTTTTTGTTTATTCTCTCTTGTATAAGCTTACGAAATATGTCTGTAACGAATCCTTGATTATAATCCTTTATAGGTCTCACACACTCTCTCTCTTAGCTAGTATTTCTCTCGTATCTTTATCTTTTTATCTGTTATATAAACATATATAATTTTTTTTATAGTTATTGCGTATTCTTTGCTGGACGCTCTCTCTCTCTTTCTTACTTACTTTCTATCTGTCTTTTTGTCTCTTTTGTTGTATGTGCTAGAGTCTTCTCCAGTCCAATTTGATTTTTGTCCTGATCGTTCAAACATAACCTCAAATTAAATATATTAATCTTAACGCTAACTTTGTTACTAATTGTTGCACAGCCAAAAGAAAACAAAAACAAACAACAACATTAATTTCATGTATTATTAATACTAAATGCTATATAATCCAGCACTGGAGGTAGTACTCTCTCCGATTAATTCAACTCTAACCTCAAATTGCCATTTTACCCCTAAGAAATCCAGCAATCGACCTTTCGGGCGTATAAACAAAAGGACATTTAGCTAAATCTGCCTCTCAACGCTCTCTTCTTTCTCTCTCTCTCTTTCTCCCGTTGTCTCTTTATTATCATATATCATAAGTTGTTATTATATATAGTCTATATAATGTTATGTCTAGGATTAGCGCATAAATTTTAAGTAAATGTTTATGTATATTTTATTCTAATATCTGTGTGTATTTCTCACACTTCTTTCTCTCTTTCTTTTTCCTACCTTCTCTCTCTTTCTCTACAACCAATTTTCCGCCCTCTCTTTGTCTCTGTCTCTCTCTGCACGTTAACAGCACCATCCAAATCTCGGCGGACATCGAATCCACGCTGGAAATCATCACCGAAATGCTCAAATACTTTGAAGAGGTGCGTATTGCGAGTGTATTGTAATTTGATCCATTTGTGTATCTGTTTCTATATATCTTTACCGTTATTCAATGTGTGTTTCCATAGCGCGATGAGGAATTCGATGTGCGCTTATTAATCCATCAGAGTCTCGCCGGCTGCGTTATTGGCAAGGGTGGACAGAAGATCAAGGAGATACGCGATGTAAGTACCAACTAATCAGCTATTTTTATATTTTCCTTTATGTTTTTCTATGGAAACGTGGGAAATGCGAGTACCCGTGTCCTTTGGTACTCGTCTCCCCTTGTCCTTATGTGTCCTGTCATGCATATCGCTAGCAGTCGAATGTCATGCACATAATTGCCTCGCACACACACATGGGCTAATTATAGCAGCTGACCAAGTTGGGTTGGTTTCTGGAACTGCTTCAATAGACGCGTTAAGTGGTTAACGCTCTAAGAGTCCGGCTATCGAGCCCTAAAAATGTCATGTAACCAAATGTATAACTCCAGCGGTTTAGGTATAGAAAAGTTGATTAAAATCAATCAAATTCAGTGTTGACTCTGCTGCTAAAACTTTAAAGGAGTAGAATATGAAAGCAATGTCCTGTAGGGCAGATTTAACATAACCTAGTCATGAAGTCGGGCTGTAATTTAAATAAACCTACCCCTAAAAGTGTGTAAAGTTCTGTTAAACTCCAAAATGGCAAAACTTTAGTCAAGTTTAATTTATTTTTTGTAAACTGAAGCCACTAAAATCGAAATATTAAAACTTGCAGCCATGTAAACTGAATTGGCCAAAAGGTGAAGCTGAAGCGCCAGCTCTTAGCTATATACGTGTGTTTGTGTGTGTGTGGCACATGCCAGCAAATTCCTGTCAATGGCAGAAATATTCAGGCAGCAAATAAAACGCATAACAGTCAAATTCATAGACTTGTGCAAAGGGATCTCTTGTGTTATGGCTGCTGCTGTTGACGACGTTTGTACTCTCCAGGACTCTTTCATAACGCCCTGGCAACGTCATGTGTGTGTGTGTGTGCAAGTGTGTGCACATGTCAAGCGCTTTTCAATTGCACAATTGCCACACACTCACACAACTAGCAGTCACAGAAATCAATCAGTGTGTTGAGCATTATTGTGACTTAACTGCTTTGCAAGTGTTACGAGACCCTGTAATCCAAGTGGGGTGTTTGAGGCACACATTATATTATTATTTTTACTTAAAAAAAAAAACATTTTACTCAACTTTTGCCTTTTTAAACACAACTACACGGTCTCCTACAGTCGAGCCGACTAAATTCTTCTTTTTTACCTGCCTTTTTGTGCTTTTCAATTATATTTGCACAGCTCTCATTAATTAGCAATGAGTAAAAGTGACTGCTTTTTTAATTGGAATCTTTTTCTCTCCTTAGTAGTTTTATTTTTTATTCAGCAGCTCACACACACACACACTTTAAGCATTTAGTTCGTCGCTTTTTCTTACCTTCGTCTCCCTCTTCACTTCTTCGCTTTGCTCACTCAAAGAAGCGCATGAATTTAATATTGCATACTTTTGTGCGAAGTCAAAAAATAGCAAAGAGAAAAAAGTTAAAACAAAAGTCTTGGACGGGTATTATTGCTCTCTTGTTGTTGTATTTTTTGCCTCTGCTGTTTTCTTATGAATATTCATATATTTGTACCCTGTAAACAACAGGCAATATATAAAAACTGTTGCCAGTTTTTGGGTAAACAAGTCTGGAAATCGTGAAGGAGTTTTTTAGTGGAGAAGGGAAAACTATAAAATTCATTTGAGGCAAGCAGTTTTTGATTTGTACTCTGTTTAAACTGGACTATAAACTAGTAAGCATAAGCTAACAAATGGATAGTTTTATACAAGTTTTAGCTTAAAATTACAAGAGTTTTGATTGGTCCACAGTTAGGTTGCTTCCCCTTTTTACTTGTAGGCTGTAAACTAGTTGGTTCACGTTTTATAATTTCCCTTAGTTAACTTTAGTTGCGGATTTTGAATTCCTAAGTAACATATTTCATGTTTCCATCTTAAGCAAATTGCTCACTTCTCTATTATGTATTTAGATCAAGAAAAAAGAGGAGTAACTGACTGCAGGACAAAAGTTTTCGTGTTTCTCTTCCTGTTTCTTATGGAGGTCAACAAGTCCAACAAAAAATATTAAATATACGGAAAGAAAGCAAAGACGAAGAGGGAAGCAGACAAATGCAGCTGAAAGCATTGCGTTTACTTATTTAGATGTGACCCTGTAATCGAAAAGATGGTATAACAGGGAGGTAGGAGGAGGTGTTAAAAGAGCTTAAGAAGAAGATATTTGAAACTACTTTAGTGAAACTTAGACAAGGGTTAGCTGAAACTAGTGCGGTTGAAATCGACTGTCTATAAGTCTGTATAGTCTACAGGGTCTTTTTAAGTCAATACACCTGAGTGCTGCCTCTGCTACTTTTTGTTTTTTCTTAGCGTATTTCTTATGCTGGCTGCAATGTGAAAAGTGTTTATAGCCGCCATCCATTTGTATGAATTCTGAGCTCTGAATCCTGGCATCCTTGCAGCTGTCTCTCTGTGTTCTCTTCTTTTTTTCTCCGTGTGTGTGTGTGTTGTCTGTTGTCAGCTCAGCGTTGATCATAAGCGGCAAGGAGTCGCCTCAACCTCAGCATGTGTTTGTTTGTTGCTGCTGCGTCTCTGTCTTAGTCTCAGTTTTTGTTTCACCTTTGTCTCCTTTGGGCAAAAAGAGGCGAGTCGAGTCGACCCCGTTCCGCAGGACTCCTTTAGTCCTATATCCTAGCCTGGTGTTTCCTTTGTCCTTTGTTTTCTTGGGCAAAGACGCAGCTGTTTTCCTGCTTTTCAAAAGACGTTTTGCTTTATCTTTAGGTCTTTTAGGTCTGTCTGGTTTTCTCGTCTCCTTTTGCCTTTATCCTTTCGTACTTATTTTTCTATCAACGTCTTTGCCTTTGCCTTGGTTTGGTTACTGCCTGCTCCTTTCGGTTTTCACATTTTGACTTGAATATTTTTTTGGCTTTTTAACAAGCCGGTTTTTTTTAGGAGACTTTTTGCTCTTTTGGCTGTGTCCTTGGTAGTTTCTGCCAGAGGAGTTTTCATTTACGTTAAGGACTCTATATTTCATATAACAAATCGTTTCAGCTCCCTTCTTAGTTGGTTTTTAGGAACTTCTTTCCGCTTCATGTCTAGTTTAAGTACCCGAGTTATTTTTAGTCTTCGCTTTCGTCACTGGAGCAACAATTGAGTTAGAAATGCTTTCCCTTCTCTGCTTCTGTTTCTTCCTCTGTTCTCTAATTCAATTTACGAGCCTCCTAATTCATAACTCAAACCATTAAAATTGTAAAATTGTCCTGTGCTGCTTCTTGTGCCCCAAAACTAAGGAGCAGCTGATGTTGCCGCTTGTGGCATCTGCTAGCAATAATGAGACAACAGCTGCCTCTGCTGATCCTACACCATCCTTAGTGAACTGTGCTCTCCTTCCCCTTCTCCTACTCCCGCTCTTCTACTCCTCCTCCTGTTCCTAATCCAAGTGTTCCTTTGCAGCGTGCCAATGGCTTTTGTTTCCCTTCCTTCTCCTTCTACTCACTCTCTCTCGCTCGCTCTTGCCTGCGGCTTACAATTGTTGCTTCGCTTTGGACTTTGGTCCCGCTGTTGTTATCCTCGTTCTCATTGTTGTTGTTCTTTCTTGTTGCTGCTGTTGCCTGTGGCAGCTCTTAATGAATGCCTAACAGGTGCTACAACACACACACTCAGTCACACACACACACTTAGGCATTACGTGCGGCAGCTGAGGCAACGACATCTGTTTCTTGGAATTTCTTTACAAGCCGCACAAATTGTTGCTTTGCTCTGTAAAACCCTGTAGTCACAGGCAGCAGAGGCCTATAGGTTCATAAGAAAAGCAGTACTAGATATTTTAAATTACATAATAAGCAAATTATAAACCATTTTTAATGCTAACTAGAGTTAAAGAAAATGTCGGTGTATTAAGTACAGGGTAGCTTACAGTCGGGCTTACTTGTATGTTGCCTTTGCTCTGCCTTGTTGTTGTTGACATTGCCTAGAAACTTTTGAGCTGCTTTGATCATTTGATTAATAAGTTTATGGAACTTCTCTGCTGTCACTCTCACACACACGCGCACAGTGGAGCAGAAAGGTCCTTGTTGCTGCTGCTGCTTGTCTTTGTTGTTGTTTCCATCAATATCCGGTTCAGTTTGACTCCCTGCTTTGGTATGTGCCACATACAGCAGATAATGTTGTTGCCACATGCTTCCGCTTTATTTAAGTGCTCTGACAATTTTTTTTAATTTGGAGCAGCTGCAGTTCAAATAGTTTAACATCTTGTACAAAGATGCCACAGACAGCGACTTAGAAAGTCAGCACGAAGAAGGAGGAGGAGGAGCGGAAGATAGGAAAGTAGCAGGAAGGTAGAAGAAAATTAATAAGTGAATGGCATTAATGATTACGTTTCACATTTGGCATGTATGCGTGCGTGTGTGTGTACGTGCATGTGTGTCGCAATGATCCTGCGCATGCTTCAACACACACACGCACACTCACTTACACATGCATTGGCAGCAAGACACGGAGAGTGTAGAGCAGAAAAAATGTGAAGCTTAAGAAGCTGAACAATACACCGGTTTCACAGCAGCAGCAGCTGCTGCGTCGCTAACATAAGCTAAGCAGCACCTTTTTTCTATCCTTTAAGCAATGAAAACAACAACAACAAAAGCAACCACAAGAAAGGCGCGCACATGCTGCCTCTGCTATGACCTCCAGCTGCGCTGCTCTGCTCTGCTTAGCTGTGCTCTCATCAATGCATTTTTACCTTGCTAACTACGTTCTGTTATTCGCTCTCCTGAGAGCTGTTAAAGCCTAAACAGACTATGCTCTCACACTGTTAAAGCGCGGCTGCTGCTCTGCCTGTACTAGCTGCGTCCTCGCACTGTAACAGCGCTGCTCTGCTCGGTTCTCTCAGCATATTGCTCTCTGCTCTGTTCTGCTAACGCTGCCTGGACAGGCTGCGTCTTTTCCTTACATAGCAACTGGCAAACGTTGAACCCAATTAGTTCGACATTGGCACTGGTCGCGTGCGGTTGTGCTCGCGCATCTTACGCTACAATTTCATCTCAAACTCTGTGTTGTTGTTGCTGCTCCTGCTGTCCAGGCAAATAAACAATTTAAACGAAAAGTCGTTCAAGTGCTAGTTATTTTAAAAACAACCAATAATGGAGATGTATATAATATTATTGCGCGACATCGATGAACACTTTTATTTGCAAAGAAAAGCTGCAATAAATAAAACTGAACTAGAGGAATTCAATGGCACAACAGCGCCACCTACATGAGATCATTCACATTAACGTGGCTAGGAATCTAAACACAAGGAAAATGTGGCAAAAAGGTACAAACAAAAAGTGTGTTTATTAACATATTAGAAATAGATGGTGAAATGTGTCAACACGCATACACACACACACACACGAGCTTTACTTTTTGAAATTCCTTGTTTTTTTTCGACTGCTTTGCAATTTCAACGCAAAAGTATGCTATGCTTGTGTCATTGTGTGTGTGTATGTGTGTCATGCTCTTGCGCGCGCTCTCACACACACACTCACATTGTGACACGACACATTTTTGTTGTGCTTGGTGTTTAAATTTAATAATAAATTCAATGAGCGTCCAGTCGCGTTGCGTCGCTCTTTGCCTTTTGAAGTTTTATATTGTGACATGAAGGCAGCGAGCACGCCTCGCTCTCTCTCACTCACTCCCTGTGCGTGTATGTATGTATGTGTGAGTGTGCTTAAGTTGTCACTTTGTGTGACTCAACATAAGCCCACTTCACACACACACACGCATACTTACACTGGGTTTCTTTTTTGATGTGTCGCCATTGTTGTCTGGGGGTCACACGCAACGGCAAAGGAAAAGGAAAAGGCAACGAGTTGTCGCCAAGGGAGCGGCCAAAGGTATTGGCAAGGGGAAGGAAGGGAGCATGACGCAGCCTTTGGTCATTTGGGTGAAGCACGCAATTTAGGCTCAGAAATGATGCAATCATCAGGCCACAACGCACTCGTACAAGAAACGTATACGGAAATAGGCTCCAATGCACGTCCCTCGTATTCCCTCTCCCTCAACCACACACAGGCTCACTCATAACATGCATTCCTAAGTGCCTATCGAATTTCACATTTACACTTCCGCTGCAGACGACAACAACGCGTTCAACTTAAGAGCGGGAGCGCTAAGAGTGGGGAACTTGGAGGTGGGGGTAAAGAGAACTTCCGGCACACAATTGGGAGCCTCAAGAGCAGCTGCCAAAACGTACAAAAAAACGACAAAAAAAAAGGAGGAAAGGAAGAAAGAGAATCAAAATGTTGTCGGCAGGTAGCAAACTGAAAAGTGCCTGCATCCTGCATCCTGCAACCTTCTTGCTTTCCGCTCTTTCCCTTTAGCCTGACACTGACAGCTGCGTGGATGCATTGCAGATGGGTATGAGCAAAGGTATGGGAATAGGGATCATCACAAAGGCGATGACGATGATGATGATGATGAAGATAGGGTCGTCTCATAAGCAGCTGTGTGTGTGCTGGTGTGTCTGTGTGTGGGTCAGTTTCAGTGTCACGGTCAAATTGATTTGAACTGTGCTGCAGCAGCTGCTGTTACAACTGCATCCTTCCCCTCCTCCTTTGCTTACATTCCCCCACCTCCTCCTGCTGCTGCTATTGAAATTGAGTGTTGTAATGCAACATTCAGCATATAACTGTGCTTTGTTATGTGATTGGTCATTCAGTGAACGGCTCTCTCCCGCTCATTTACAAGTCTGCTCTCCTTCCTTGCTTTCTGTTAAAAGCTCTGCTGTGAGCAGAGCTGAACAAAGTGAGAGAGCAAATCAGATCAGTCTCATTGCTGCGTTCAGCGAGTAAAGACGTTCAAGCGCATGATTTTCTTCCTTTTTTTTGTATACGTCACACATGTAAACAGTTTGTTAGTATGTGTGTGTCTTTGAGTGAGTTGTCGTGTAGGCAGCGAAGTCGGCTGAATTCTTAACTCAACCATGAGTGGTGCGAATTGCGCTCTCTTTGAGCATCACTATTTGTTATGCTCTTTACTGCTTGTCCAACAAACTAATCTCTTTTTTGCTCTCTTTTCTCTTTGCAGCGCATTGGCTGTCGCTTCCTGAAGGTGTTCTCGAATGTGGCGCCCCAGAGCACAGATCGCGTGGTGCAGACGGTGGGTAAACAGAGTCAGGTGATCGAGGCGGTGCGTGAGGTGATCACGCTGACCAGAGACACGCCCATCAAGGGACCCATACACAACTATGACCCGATGAACTTTGACCGCGTGTATGCGGATGAGTATGGTGGTTACGGCACTGGCACCGGCAGCACGCGTCCCAGTCAGCGAGGCAGCCAGCGCGGCAACAATGGCGGCGGTGGTGGTGGCGGCGGAGGAGGAGGCGGTGGTGCTGGAAATGGCGGCTTTGGCGGCGGAAATGGAGGACGTGATCGCTTTGGCGGCAATCGTGGTGGCGGTGGAGGTGGAGGCGGCGGTGGTGGTGCTGGCGGTGGCGCAGCTGGACTGGGTGGCATGGGAGGCGGTGGACCGCGAGATAATCCCTTCATCAATCCCTGGGCCAATGGCGGCGGAGGTGGCGGTGATGGCGATGGCTTTGGTGTTGGCAACAATGGCGGTGGCTTTGGTGGCAACAACTTTGGCGGTGGAGGTGGTCCCTTTGGCGGTGGCAACTTCAGCAATAACGGATTTGGCAATGACTTTGGTGCCGGAAATCAGCTCGGCGGCAGTGGAGGCGGCGGCGGTGGCACCAGTAATCTGCCCAGCCTGGGTAACTTTGGCCAGGGACAGGGCAACAATGGTGGCAACTCTGGTGGCTTTGGCGCCGGCAACAACAGTCTAGGCAATGGCCTCGGAGCTGGCTTTGGCGGCGGTGCCGGCGGCAACAACAGCCTCGTGGGCAACGGCCTGGGAGCTGTTAACAACGGAGGCGGTGTAGGTGGACTCGGTGCCAACAATGGCTCCGGTGGCTTCAATGCCGGCGGCGTAGGTGGAGGCGGCAGCAGCGCCGGTGGCGGCAACAACAGCAGCAATGCCCCAACAAACATACCGCAGGGCCATGACCCCAACAACAGCACACAGGTCACCATTCCCAAGGATGTAAGTAAAGATTACAATCTGTCAAGTAAAGGCAGCCTGAAAGTAGGCAACAGTTTACTGTCTGCAAAATACTTGACTTTGTGTGAAGAGTTGTGAATGAAGAGCAACTAATAAAATTTCTCTTAATTTACAGCTGGCTGGCGCCATCATCGGCAAAGGAGGTGGTCGGATTCGCCGCATACGGAACGAGTCGAGCGCTTACATAACCATAGACGAACCGCTTCCCGGATCGAATGATCGCATCATCACCATATCGGGTACACCAAAGCAAATACAGATGGCACAGTATCTGCTGCAACAGAGGTTGGTCTCGCAAACAGACTAAAAGTATGCACAAATCTCCTATCATCATTTATTGACTAACAAACATCGAAACATATCACACATCCCCCACTCACCACACACCTTTCATACCAACTAATAAAGAACTAGGAGAGTGGCAACTCATCGTCAATAACGCATCGCTTTTCATAAACATAAACAAAAGAAAACCAAAAATATTTAACTAATTGTTCGGCTTGCTGTGGTGGAAAAGTGCTTTCCGTATGGAAGACTAGTGATTTTGTTGTTTGGTCTTTGTTAATAACAATAAATCCCTTGTCTTCTTACGGCGAGCACTTGTGCTCTTCATTTGTTTTTGGTGTGCTAACAATAACAACAACTCGACTCTCTTAATACATGTTTAACTCGGTTGAAAGTGGTGTCTCTTGAGCAACGGCAGCGGCTCTCTTAAACTGCATTTACGGACTCTCTTTAATCAAAGCTTAAAACGGTTAAATGTGCTCTCTTAGGCATCAGCAAACGGTTATCACTACGTTCAATCATTCATCCATCTCTCTCTCTCTTGCATACTTTCCCCCTCTAACCCCTCCAATGCTCAGTACTAACACAAGCTTTAAGAGCCACTCGCTCTTGAAATTAATACCGCTCTTCGTTTTTAAACCCAGTGTGCAAATTTATTAAGTGTTTTTCTCTTCAATACTTGCAGTGTACACGAGAATGGCAGGCGAAATATTTAAATGAGACAAGTCTGCGCCAATTAACAACAACAACAACAACAACACGAACCATCGATGTGCTTAACAAAACTGCGCGTTCACATTTAATTTTAAAAAAGTAATGAAAAGAAACAGAAATTGTACTAAAAACAGTCGCCCAATATATAAAAAAAACATATAGAGAGTAATATATATTTCATTTGTAAGTTTAAGTAAATTTCTACCTATAAATATCCCTCCCTATCCCAAAACTCTCCACAAATGAAAGCCCCTGTCCCACTTCCCCTGAAACTAAAAATTCGATTCTATAAAATACTTTTAAGGAGCATGAACAAATAAAGTATAAATACATGTGTAAATTTCTAGTTTCTCATTTATTCAGCATTAAAATTAGGCAAATGAATCTTTTTCCGGTCTGGCGCGTTCCTAGTGAGATGGGAATGCGCCAGGGGCCTAGCTGGAGGCCGCCGGACGGGTCGCAGGTTGCGGATAGCGAAACGACCTCCTCCCGAAGCACACTCCTTTCGGATTGCAAGGGCGGAGGTCAGCTGTTATGAACACAGCCCCGGACAGCCAGCGGGTGCCGTCTTATCAATAGCCCTACCCACCCTTCCCCTTCTCCTCATCTCACCCCGGGCCGGACTAAGGTGTCAAACGGACCGTGCCGAGAGTCGGACCAGGCTGAAGGCCCGGGTTAACAACTAGTTCAGTCACTAACGGTGTGCTCAGGCAAGTGGCGACCGCCTGTTCCAAGTAGCCTTGACCGGGTACGGCGGATCTCTGCCCGGTTGGACCGTACACTTCTCCGCAGCTCGTGGGAATCACTATGAACTCTAGAAATCTTAAAACACAAAGCAATCAGAATCGAAATCAGCAAAACTTTGAACAGGACAGACGGGATTGGGCGTGGCAGCGGGAGAGAGATCGGGAGCGGGAGCAGGCTGCACCGTCTCCTAGCAACATGCAGCCCCAGTTCCGAGACAGACCGGAGAGCAGGGAACGTTACACGGAGTACTCGCAGGAACGGATCTCCCCCGGAGCTGGCTTCCGACGTAGGGACCGAGAAGCGGCTGAGTCACCCCCAAGATCCTCCCGCACGCCCCAACCGCCAAGTCAGGGCAGCGACTCGGGCGGCACCTGGCGTACAATGGCGCTGCGGCCGGGACGACGTGAGGAGCGCGAGGGGAGCGAATCGAGGCGCAAGCGGCGGCGGGAGGACACGGAGTTACCGCCACCAGGACAGCCAGGTGGACTGGATGATCCGAATCGGCGGAATCTGTGTGGCTCCCGTACCAAGTGGTATTTGCGTTACCTGAAGGCGGGTTACCCCTCACCAGAAGCCATACGCATGGCCAAGGAACCCAATCAGCCCGTTGCCAATTTCCAGCCAATTCCAGAGGCTTCCTGGGAAGCGGCTCAGAGGGTGGAGCCGGAAGTGGAGTTTCGTCCATTGCGGGACGAGAGTGACCTTAAGGTGGTGCTGGTGCCACTGGGTTATCCGGAGAGCAGACTGAGTCACCAGGAAAAGATCGATCTGGAGGAGGCGATTACCAACGAGGTAGCCACCTCCAGAGCGGAGGCTCCGCTGCGCTTCAAGGCTGTGGCATTCCGCAAGGGCTACCTGGAAGTGGACTGCTTCAATCGCTTCGCCGCGGACTGGCTGCTGCGCACCGGCTCCCACCTGTCCACCTACGACGGTCCTCCTGTGGAGGCGAAACCCGCCCAGGATTTGGAACAACAGCAGAAGCAGATTAGCATAAATTTCTTTCTGCCGCGCAGCTCCGACAAACCCAATCAGTTCCTCCGGCAGCTACTCAAGTCCCAGAACGAGTACGACATCGACTCCTGGACTCTAATTTCTCGCCAAGATCGGGGCGCTGGCGTCGCCGTCACCTTTGGCATCGATGAACGGAGCGCCCAGGAAATTGCCCAGAATGGACACACACTCTTCTATCGCATGGGCACAGTCCCTGTACGAGGACTCAAGAATTTGACCAAGGAGCAACCTGACCACGATCACGACCCCGCAGATCAGTTGGAGTCACTGGAGCGATCTCCTCCACACGCTGATAACGGGCATCGCAATTCCAATCCATATGACAAGTATTATCAGAGTCAAGTTCCTTTTTGATTTTTTCAGTTTTTCATTTTACATAAAAAATAACATTTCAAATAAATGCGGTTTTCGATGTGCTTAAAAAGTTGCAGAACATTTCCTTTCATTTTCAGCTACAGGGTCTAAAACATGAGGATTTAAAAGATTCCACATTTTCGAAAGTCTCGAAACGTGTACAAAGAAAATGGGAAGTATATAAATCGACCTGTGCCTAAAACTTCAACTTATTTGCTACAAGACTTGTGGACTCTACTCTCAATTACTCACAGTCAAGTATTTTCACTCACAGTAATTCAATTACACTCATATAATTTATTTAACAGCAGCTGCGCTGCAGCCTTCATCGGTCAAAGCACTCAATTGCCCTCTCACTTTTCCACTCACTGTTACATTTACACTCAAAGTTAATGCTGTCGCTTGCTGCTGGTTATGTTCGCCTAGTGATACAGCTGGCATTACGACTAGTTTGTATGCAGAACAGCCGATCGCAAAAGCTTAGGCACGCACACAAGCACACGTACACCAACAGGCACGCACACACACACGCCATGATAAAAGGAACAGCGAAGGTGCCGAAAACAGACAGCGCAAGCAGCTGAAACACCAGGCAAACAGAGACAGCAAAAACAGCTTTGAGTGAAAACAAAAGTGTTTGAGTGAGAGTGGAAATGAGTAAAACTGAGTTTGAGTGTAAGCTTTTGCGTGCATGGTATTGCTGATAATGACTTAGATTATTTATGGATTTGATTTAAAATTAAATCAAATTTAAATAAAACGAATAAAAAACAACATAATATTTAGTATGCCAAAAAACACGTGATTTTAATATTTGATGCACATTATCATAGTGTTTAATTACAGGTTTATAAACAGAAAACTGCACTATTTCGGATACAATATTAACTGGTTCGTGTATTAGAGACAAAAAACGTCACTCGATTCAATCGCAATAAATTATTAGGCATTAATATATGTAGGTATATATGTATATGATAAAATAAGTACAACAATAATGTATAAAAATAAAAATTGAATATTTTTCCTCTTGTTGTCAGTTATTTCTAGAGACGAATTAAGCGCTAATGATTAGAGTCTAGAGTATTTACATTGTTTCAAACCGATTTGCCAATTTGTTAACGTGTTTGGAGTGTGATTTAACAAATGTTTGATTGAGCATGATTGATATTACTTTCTGTTGTTTAGCACCTGTACAGTGAAACCTTTTTAGTAGCTATTTACTTAGTGGACTAAACTATTAATTAATATTGCATTTCTTGTTTTCCCAATTCGAATCAATTCCGTTTCGACGAGTTGATTAAATATTTACAGCAATGTGTTAACAAATGTTTCTCGCCCGTGGAATTGTTGTTGTTATTATTGTTGTTGTGATTGTGCTGCGGTGCACCCAGCTCACGGGTGTATATATCGAGGCCATACTGTCCCTCCTCGGGGAAGCTGCAAAGAAGTTTTCGTTTAAGTAACTCGCCGGATCATTTAAACCTTCAACTACTCACTTTATGATGAAGGTGACTATGTCATCCAATGTGCTGTGGGTCACATACTTGGCCAACTTCTTTTCCTCGATGCCATTCTTGTGCAGCGTGGCCATAAAGTCCGTCAGCGGTCGTGACATGCGGAACTGCAGATCCAAGCTGCGGCCGGCAAAGATTAGTGGATCCTGAGGAAGACAGAGAGAAAGGGAGTTTAATCTAAGACTACTCTGCAGCTGTTACTACCCCACTTACCTGGTGCGTAATGGGTATGAGTCCAAAGAGGCGTGTCGCCTTTGTGGGTCCCCATTCGCCACTGGCGCAGTCCGGCAGCGGCACCATCACCGTCTGCAGCTCCTCGCAGCAGATCTGCAAAGGAAGGAAATCAGTTTAAAACATCGCGCAGTCTAAACTTTAACAGTTATCCAGCTCTAAGTTCACTTTCCGACCGAGCTAGAGTTCCAATCCTTGCCAGCTCACCTTAAACTTGCAGACAGACTTGAATTTCATGGGCTCCCCCGTCAGGTACTCCTGCGGCGTCACTGCATTGGCGAATATGTCCAGCAGGAAGGCACCGGAGCAGGGCGCATGAACACGGAAGGCCACAATGTTGCCAATCACGGACTGCATGACAAAGCGTTTGAGGGAGACGCCGTCGTAGGAGAGCTCCTCGTCGCTGTCATAGAACTTGAGGTTGTAGTGGAAGATCAGGCAGCTCTGCATATCTGTGGGCATGGCAATGCGCACGGTGGCAGCTCCCGTGTCGTCCGTAAAGACTACAGCTCCGTAGCCCTCGTCAGCAAAGTGTAGGCCATAGCGGAAGAACAGCGAGCGCACAAACGGAAGATTCTCGAATTCCCGCAGAGTGATCGGACGCTTCAGCAGCTGCCACTCCTCCTGCAGGGGATAAAACTCGTAGATGAACTCCCGCGGATCGGTAAGGAAGTAGTGATCATCGTACTCATAGCTGGCAAGAGAAACAAAGTGGGGTTAAAGTATTTTCTTAAGAGGATTAGATCAAGTCTAGGCTGGAGACTCACCGCAGACTGTCGTTCTTGCCACGCCCTTGTTTCGGCGCCTCCTTGGCATTGACCAGATGCCGAGCACCCCAGTTACACTGCACAAAACGCCAGGCGCCCGCCACATAGACTGCATTCCAGGAGTTGCGGAATCTCGAGTCCTGGAACTTTACGCCCGGCTGATAGCCAGCGCTCTTGGAGTAGCCCTTGATGACGACACAGTGAAGACCCGCATAGCTGCAGAGACGCTTGAAGAGCACGTGGTAGCTCTCGGTGCCGTATTTGATGCCACGGAGCAAGCCCATGGGCGTGTCACCACGCAGATCGTCGTCAAAGTGCATGGCATTCAGATTCTTGACCGTAATCCAGCGGAAGATCGTGCGCGCCTTCTCGATGTCGGTGGTGCAGCGACCGACCAGTTGACGCACCAGATCCGTAAAGGTCTTTTGATCCTCCTGCGCCACCGAGATGGCAATACGATCCACATCCTCGAACTCAATGGGATCCGTGTAGATTTGAAATTTACTAACCGCCGGTGGAGCCGGCACTGGAGCATTCAATGGATACTCAATGGGCACAGCACCCTCGCTAAACTCATCGTCCAGAAAGATGCTCTCGCTTTGCATGTACTCGGAGCGCCGAGCACTGATCAGCTCTAACATCTCGCTGGACTGACGATCCACCAGAGCAGCCGTCTCGTAGCGTTCGTGCTCCAGCATTTTGCGTGTAATGCTCTCCTTCTTTTTGCTCCTGCGCAGCGTCATGTTCTTCTCTAGATCCTCCTTCTGCTGTTCGTGGCGCAGCGTCAGGATGTTCGCCTCGTCCCGATTGCGACGAGAAGTGGCCAGTTCCTTCTCGAACTTGTGGGTCAACCGTTGCAATTCACGCTCCCATTCGTCCTGGAACTCATTCTGTATCTTGCGATCCTCCTCCTCCCGTTTACGTGCGAATTTCCTGTACAAATCATCCTCCTCCTTGCGATGCTTCATCTCCAGACGAGCCTGCTCTTCGCGTGCCTGTATGTGGGAAAGAGAAGAACCATTAGAAGGATACAAGCGCGAGGGAGAAAGCAGCTACTTTGTGTCTCTTTGTTGTTTTTTTGCAATTGCAGTTTGGTTGCGGCTTTTTGCAATGCTTGGCTTGTTAACTTGGCTAATTATAATGCCACGCTTCAGCTGCAACGCTTGGCAAAATATCTGACATTAGTCCAAGCTGCTGGTTATCCCGCGTCAAGCACTCTCCACACTACTCTGTTCCCTCTCCTTTCCATCAACTGGTCACGCATTGCGTGCATCTGCCAATAAATGCAGCTACCACTAACGTCTCGGCGATTTTTCGAGTCAGGTTCACAAATTTCACCTTGCGTTTATAGCAATTCTACATATTATCAATAATTTAAAAGAAATTTTACGTTTTCGCTATAGAAAGCTCAAATTCAAATTTTAGTTTCTGTGCTGTAAAACACAAAGGATTTCTAGGGCCGCAAAAATATGAGAGGGCTACCGAAAATTTAACTAGTGCATGGTAAATTCTAGTGTTGCCAAATGTCCGTTATCGAAATGCAACTCTCGCTTGCAGGAGTTTCAGGGCTGCACAAATATTTAACGCTGCCATTTTTTCAAAACCAAATAATACAAACTAATAATTGTTAGCTATTATGTTGCATTTAAACTTCAGTCTATTGTTTAAATTGTCTCACAATTCACTGCCTTTTTTCGTAGCGCACAACATTCATTTCAATTATGCAGTTGGCTAGTTTTTCCCTAATTATAAAGCTATAGTTGCATGTTGCACTCCATTTCCTTGGCAAATAATCATACGGTATTAAACAAATTAGCTTAGTAACATTTTAATTATTGCTTCCGCATGGGAATTTTGAAGCATTTAGCGCCGCTACACAACAACAAAAAGTCACACACACACATACTTATTAACAAAGGCAATAACAATATGCAATTAAAACCGAAAATTCAATGTCAAGTTCAAAACAATAACTTAAAAAAAAAAAAAAAACAATAGAGTAATAAGCAACAGTAGCAACAACAGCAACAACTACTAAATGGTTCATAGCCCCGTTGACAATGGACAGTTGAAATTGCGTGAGCGGATTAGTGGGACCAGAGCCAAAAAAAAAATCAGCAACCGCGCACAATATTGAGAGCAACAACAGTTATTACGCCCACGGTGACAACGGCAAAAGCAGAATAAAAGCAATCACAACAACAACAGTAACGAGAGCAACAGCAGCAAAAGCAAAGCCCAAAAATGAAAACGAAAGTCCAAAAGCGTTGAAATTAATTATTGCATAAGTTACACAAACAAAAACAGCACTAATACACACGCACAGACATCAATTGTACTAAATTGGCGTCTCTGCTGCGTCTGACAAAAATGCGCAAAAAGCTCCAAGCATAGCATGAGGAAGTTATATTTGTGAGAGCAGTCACAATAACAATAACAACGACAAGGCAATTACATGGCGGATCAAAAAAGCGCGTGCATTGCATAAGGGCTCAAGTGGGCAAAAGAGAGCGAGAGTGAGAGCGCACGATGCCAAGGCGAAGCTTTAAAGATAGCAGAGACAACACAGAGAGTGTGCCAAAAGAATGACGCTTGCGAAGTCGACTGCGCTGCCGCTACCGCTGTCTGTTGAATGATGCAGCAAATGCCGTTACTTTCACTCTGGTGCGCATAATTTAGATTTAGCAAAACAGCGCAGCGTCAACGTCAATGCTGACGTCGCTGCAGTGCAGCCGGAAAAACAAGTGACGGCAACGTCGACGCGCATAGATATCCGTATATGGAAATCTATGCTGCCAGCTTAGACAGACCAACAGTGCTGTCCAAAATAATGTGTACGGTGCGTTAAACCTGATTCAAGTGAACTCCAATTGGGTTTTTTTTGGTCGTTGGTGGTGGGTGTGTGTGAGTGTGTGTTTAAGTGAGTGTGCGTGGCAGTTGTAAAACATGCAAAATTTTTAATGACTGCATGCATGCAATTTTTCACATATTTTCTATTAGAGACGTGTGTTTGAGTGTGTTTTTTGTGGCTTTTGCGGTGTGGCAACAACACAAAGCCATCAAACACCTGTTCGAAATTTGTTAAATTGAGCGTTGCAATAATATGAGTTGCTGTTGTTGCTGATCACTCGCGTGTGGCATTCTCAAAAGTGAAAGAAAATGCTCTTTTGGTGCCACATTTGCCACAAAGAAAACCAAAACACTAAAAAATAAAGTCAAAAAAATAAAAAATTTGTGCGATTTAAATTTCATTTTTTGAAATCGTACGTAAAATGCGATTATAATGCTTTCACCGTCATGCAGATTTGCCAGATTTGCAGCATCAAGTGGCCAGTGGAGAGTCACTGTATGAGCCAAATCCAAAGCCGTGGCCGATAAATGTTGCACATTGCCGTAAATCTGTTATCGAGGCGCCACAAAACGTGACCACTGTTTGCGCTTCTTGCACATGCTTAACGCATTTTCGCCTCCCCTCCTTCACCACGCCCTCACTTTTGATAGCCACAATCTGCACTTGTTAGCCATCATTTTGAATCTGGCTCACACTGCTCAACTCAAGTCGAAGATAACACATTAAATTTGAAATCTATTGAGAGACATGCTGCTCAGCTGTCGGATACCCTGTAGTCGGATCTGCTTTCACTAAATTCTACACAACACAGCAAAAAAAAAGCTAAGTTGGCAGCACTGGAATTGATCTCAAGTGGTGCGTCAAAACAAAAGACTTGGGCAACAAACTGAGGGTAAAATAGCACACTAGCCTACATAATCATGACTTTGCCTGCGATTGTGATTGCATTAATTAAATGCTACACTCCCCCAACTGCCCCCTACCACCCACCACTTGGTACTTGCCTTCAGTTGAGACGGACATAACAAACGTTGATGGAGACAGCGCGACTGACGGAGCATTGCACAACCGTTTGTTTACAAGACACAACAACTAGGCAGGTCTTTATCGTAGTGGCTGTGTGTAGTGGTGTGTGTGTGTTGCCAACCCGCTATAAACGACTGTAGCAATGATTGCTGGCCTGGCCAGCAGCAGCAGCAAACGAGCAGTTAAATTTCATTAGATGTTCTGCACTAAATAATTTCTTAATTTGCGGCCACTTTACAGTCAGTTAGAATACATTGTTGTTGCAACACAGGGAGGCTGCAGCAAGTGGGTGGTGGGGGTGTGCCTGTAGTTTATTACAAACCCAGAAAAGTTTAAAGCTGAAATATTTTATAGCAACTTGGTAATCAAAGTGAGGAAAAATGCTTAAAAAGATGTTGAAGAAAAGGCTGCGAGTGAGTTGCTCGATTGCCGGGTGCCCAGTCTTTGGTCTACCCAAAAACACCAGCAGAAAGAGCTGCTGGACTGTTAAGTGCCCAGTTCCCTAACTAGTAGAGAAACTGAGCAGATTCATCAATTTTCTCTAGGCATTCTCAAGCTACTTTTCCAGCTTTTGTTGTTGGTTTTTCAGTGGGCTAAGGATAGCAGAGAGAGAGGAGAGGAGAGCAGAAAGACACCCGAAGTGTTAACTCACCAGATAGAAATCAATTGGCTTCTCGCGCGCTTTGTTGTAGGCCTTTTGTATCTCGGTCTGTTTGAGAGCGTGTGCGATATGCAAAGCGCTTGCATCGAAGCGACCGTATTTGTAATCGGAATCATTTTGGGATGGCGAGCTCACCTCCCCACGCCCACCGCCGCCTCCATAACCATTAGGCGTTGATTGGCGCGAACTGAGGACACCTGCAGTTAACACAAAGTCAGTAAAAACTCAGACACTTATAGGGAAAGATATTTACCATCGATTTCGGTGCGTGTGCCGCGTATTTGCTCGTTCACGTATTTGTTGGTACGCGGCGCATTCAAAGCCTGTCGAATGCCCACCGATGTCTGATCGAGATGCCCGGGTCCGCTCTTTGGTACATGTGAACTGCAGTAGACCTGGACAAAGGGGAAGACACAGATAGAGATCAGAAATGGTAATGTTAATGGTAACTCCAAACAAAAGGCAAACAAGAAAGCAGAAATCATGCAATGTGTGGCAAGTTAGGAGGCATTTAAAAGCGATTATCATGATGAAATCCGAGCAGATTGTAGATTGAGTCAGATTTGTAGATTTATCTTAACGTAAGTAAGTTGGGGGAAAGGTTTATTAGCCAGTTTGTTAAGTAATCTATTGTTTTTAAGGGCACTAGGGAACTGGGTGTGTAAGAAAGTTACAAATACGCGATTACATTGCATTCCTGCAAAATTAGCATTGAAATAAATAAGTTACATACACTGAGAAAAAATTAAGTCAGTCTACAAATATGCCCATTAGTTAAATA
Source organism: Drosophila dunni (assembly GCA_018152125.1). Taxonomy (NCBI): domain Eukaryota; kingdom Metazoa; phylum Arthropoda; class Insecta; order Diptera; family Drosophilidae; genus Drosophila; species Drosophila dunni. The sequence continues at coordinate 20,637,319 of JAECXC010000339.1, read as the reverse complement.
GTTTATTTAAGCTGCCTTTAAAGAGTTTAATTTTAATTTACACACTGATTTCATGAATAATTCCGAAACTAGTTCTGAAACGTGTTAGAAATTGAAATCAGTTGATCAGCATCAAATTTGTTTGTTAATTGATGAAATATTATTCGCTCGTTTTAACCTGGCCATAAGTCAATAGTTGAGTCTAAAAATGTGGAGTTTATGAACTTGTGACTGTTATGCTCCAAGTTTTTATTTCATTTTTTAGCCCTCAATGCTGATTTGCAACAAACACAGACAGAGACAGACATACACCACTTCACCTACTCACAGCAGGTGTCCGCCTTTTTAGCCGTGACAGTAACTATGGCTATACATCTATAGATATCGGTAGATACACATATAGATGTGTGTGCAGTTGCATATGTGTTGCTGCGAGTGACACACTTTGGTTAAGTGCAACAGCAAAAAGTTATTTATTATTATGCATACGCGGTACTTGCATGCAAAGCGCGACAACCGCAGCGACAGCTGTGCAAATACATATTTGTATACCCTGTTATGCAAGTGAACTGGTAGAGGGTGTATTAGTTTTGTGAAGCGGTGAGAAAGTTTTGAGACTTTTGTTTGAGTCTATAAAGATTTCTTCCACAATTTTGGAATTAAAAGCTTGAAACTTGAAGTGTTTTGTAGTGAGCTCAGAGTCTCTTTTTAGCTGAGAATCTGGTTCTCCTAAGCCAAGGGTATCTAGTCTCAGTGTAGGCCACATTTCCATCCACACCACAAAGCTGGTAAGACCTTTGTCACCTTGCTTCCACTTACCTCTTTGTCGTCCTGTTTGTGCTGATTGTTGAAATATGTCTTTAGCGTCAATTTGGTGCCGCAGTGGCAGCACTTGAAGCAACCGGAATGAAAGAATGTGAAATCCTTTAGAGGCCCCACGCGATCCACCTGATAGACGGTCTCGCTGCAGCGCAGACAGGTGGACTCGTAGAAATTTGGACGATACATTCCGTGGATTTGCTGCTGTTGTTGTTGTTGCTGAGATTTTTCCTGTTTGCAATTTCCGGTTTCTCGGTTTTTTACTTTTCTTTTTCTTTCTAATTTCACTTGCAATTTATATTCCGTTCAATTGTCTACCGATTTTCACGTTTATCGGGTTCTTCTAGTTTCCAGCTACTCCTACTGCTTCTGCTTCTTCTTCCTCTACCACTTCTACTGCCTCTTCTTCTTGTGCGGCAGTCGTGACACTTTCGGTTAATTTATTGGCCAGCCAAAATGTGCGCCATGTTCCACATCAGCTGCGACGGCTGTGGTTGCTGCTCCTAAATGTACAAAACAAGTCAAAATTAGTTAAAGAAGTGTCAAATTTTGGTAAAACAGGAGCATGTTCGACTAAGAGATACCCAATGAATCTTAAAAGTATGTTTCAAACGGGGATTGTCTATTAAAATTTAAAAATTTAAGTTTTTCTCGCATAACTTGCATGATTCTAAACCGATTTTAATGCGACCAAATAATGGTCAAAATAAATGGAGACTCAAATATCAGTGTTCTGTCTTGTAAACTACGTAAGAACTATTTTACAGCCGTCAATCCCCAGACTCATACATAGTAATACCATTAGTACCGCTTAAAGTAAACGAAAACTTTGAGAAGCGTCTATAAAAGTGACTGATTGTGTGGGATTTTGAATTTCCTTTTAATATGCGTCGCACACACACTCAAATTGGTCATATCAATGACCAGCAGCAACGACCACAACCACGACAACAACAGCATTGACAACAGATCACATCACGATATAGTCAATACCAAAAGTGGTCAAAGTCACAGTCAAAGCCAAAAAGTTGCTTCATTTTTTTTTCTTCTCTTTAGATTTGTTTTGCGTGGCCAAAAAACTTTCATTTTTGTTGCAAAGAGCGAGCTAAAGTTAGAGCCAAAGCCAAAGGCAGAGTATAAATAAAGCCAAAGTCGACTATGAAAAAATAATTAATGAATTTTAATCAAGTGGACAGAGACACCAAATTCGTAAATGGTCAACAGCAGCCCACCAAAAACTTTAGTCTGACTAATATGCGGTATTGCCGCAAAATAGCCAAAGTGATAAGCGAAATATTAACTAAAGTAGCTAAGCAATAAAAAGGCTGTCAAAGAAAGAAATGTAGCTAATTTTTGAATAGTTTTCAGAGGAATTTATGTCAAATAAGTAAGAGAACTAAATTTCATTTAGCTATTTAGCTAGATTTTTAAATGCTTATCTGTTATAGCTAATTATTTTGACTTAGAAGTAAACTACTATTAATTTTAGCTTTATAAGTGCCAAACTGCCAGCACTGTCGCTATGAAGGGTTTGTCGCTGTCTCCAAGTTTGTCTAACTCTGATCGCATCCACAATGTGGCATTGCCATTGACCTCGCCACAGCAACTTGCTGCAAACGTGCAACAATTGAACTTGTTGTTGCCATTGTTGTTGTTGCAGCAACAGTTGCTGTCGCGCCTGGCACCGAAGACACTACGTAGAAGGAGGCAGTCGCTGAGTTGTTGAATTGTTTTTCTCTCTTTCCATTTGATTAATTGCAGCGATTGTTGTTGTTGTTGTTGTTTCCACAATTTAATCAGAGATGGAAAATCATAAAATACATACACACACACACTCGCACACTCACTAACACTTATGAACTGCATGTAGTATTAATTGATTGTTGTTGTTGGCCAAAATTAAAACAAATGCGGCTCAAAAGCAACTTTTTGTATTTAATTTTTTGCTTTCTTTTCAAGTTTAATGAACGTTAAGCAATTGTAATCGCAAAAACCACAAGACTTATAAGCAGATCGTTGTGGAGGGGGGGTGGGTGTGAGGGGGACTTATGATTAGCCATATTGCGGCATCTAAACTCATTGAAGGTTGCTGGCCTGCCTCGCTGGCGATTGCATGCAACGCGTCAAATGGAAATGGAAAACGCTGAATGTGAAAATTCAGACAACGTTTTGTAACACCAAATTATTTTGATTGCCTGTAAATTATGCACAAGTTCCGCTTTTGAGGTTTCGCTCGCGATCGAGCGTTACGAACAAAATTAGTTAAAATTACTAAAAATTAATTTTTGAATAAAAATTTGTGGGGAGTTTAAAACTAATTAAATTTCAAAGCTAACAAGTTGTGAATGCCAAAGTTTGTTAAACAAAAGTGAGTGAAAATAAAGCTTTAAGCTGCTTAGAATAAGTCTAATTTAAGCGGCTTTTAGTACTCAAGTGAGTAAACCTGTATTTGTTAGCTGATTTATGCCCTTTTTGGTGGACATAATTCCCGCTTGAGCTTGAGCATACCAAAGAGCACTCATCACCGAATGGATTCTGTCAATGGAGCTGTCCAAAAGGCGTTTGATAGGCCCAGCTAAGCAAATTGATTTGGCGCCGTCGCCGTTGCCAGCAACCAAAAACCCCCACACAAAAATCAATTGACAAGCGTATTCAAGCCATGAATGAAACGCCCACAAGCAGAGGTAGAAAATGAGACAAAAAGGGGGAAGAGCAGAGGGAAATCGACAGAAATCTGTGATGCGATCATTATCAACAAAATAGCAGGTGATTGAATGGTCTAATTAGACGCCGATTTTGACATAATTAGCGTGTAATGATAATTGTAATGAAAAGTGTTGGACGAATCAAATGTTGGCAGACAAAACGACTTACATCACAGTCAACAACAGCGAAATCACGTATTCCCCACAGCTGTGAGCAGCTAACTGTGACTAAGAAGCGTTTCTTGGGGCACGGGAAGAATATCCAGAGGGGAAGCCAGGTGAATCGGGGGGCATTATATGCTTAGTTGGCGTTGAATTTCGCACATGCCAAGCATAAAAGTTTGTCTCATGTATCACTCTGCTTTTCCAACTGAATGCATTTGAATAATGTATGCGGAAAAAGTGTTGGCAAACAAAAATGTTTACAAGGCCAAAGTTTTGTTTGTTTCATAAGATTTCAACATAGAAACTGAAACTGAAACCGCTTTTGATATTAATTAATCCACATTTCGTAGCACTTTAATTACATTTCTATGTTGTGATGCCAAGTTCAAGTTAAAACTTGAATTTCTTATTAGACTAACTGTGATAAATTGTTAGCGGAAATTAAGACAAACTTGTTTTCAGCCGCTTGAAGGCCAAATGTAAATTACAATTTTTATGTCTCTCACGTATTACAAATCCTTAAACTCTCAAAAGTCTCATCTACTGATTTGTATGCGGTGATTTCACACAACACTCGTAAATGAAAACACTTTCGGTCTTGTTTTGAGACTTTCGGGAGCATAAATAAAAGAATCGAAAGTAGCTCAATCAAAATATTTAAATAGATTTAATAAAAAGTGTTTGATTTGCATATCAACAAACAGAAAATAAACGTTTCATTTGCTTTTTTATTTGGATGAATCAATTTGAAGGCAAGTTCGTTGCTTAAGTCTTTTGTTTGGCGCTTCGATATGCAGACGGCGATAACAATGGCAATCGATAATAACGGTAAGCGACGCATTGCAACGATAACAACAACAACAATGGCTTAATGAGACCGTATTGGCATAATTACTGCAGTTAATGGAGAAAGAGAAAGAGCAAACAGAAGCAGAGTGGAGGGTGAGGAGAGGGGACGGTGTTTGAAAAAACCATAAAGCGACGTGTTTTTTATTTAATCTATAACTGGTTTCCAGTCATTACTAATGAAACAATCATAGTTATTTAAACAAAATGCAAATGATTGCGTCACTTTTAACCCGCTGCACGCTCAAAGCAGCTAAAGTAAGACAGAGAGAGACGGAAGAGAAAAAAAGAAAATAGAAAAAATAAACACATTCAAATTGCGCGCTTACGAAACGAAATGAATAGCATTAAGATAATAACAACAATAATAAGAAATAAAAGAAAAGAAATAAGAAGAAGAAGAAAATAACTGTGACTGCGATTGGAATCTGTTTTAGTCAGTTGGCAAATGAAATACGCAAATATGAGCAGAGTAGAGAAAAGTGGGCGCAAGTCTCGTTAATAGTTTAAACAAATGTTCAAAATGCTGCTAGTAAAGTAAATACCACTATTTTCCCCCTTTTTTGTTGGCTGTGTTAATTGCAAGTGTGCTAAATTGGAACCTGCTAATTGAATATGTGCCCCAACCCCAAACAATGCGCTGCTTTCAGCAAACGAGAGAACTGTCAAAAATGACAAAGCTCACGAAGCAACCGTAAAAAAAGCACAAATGTGCAGCGAACTAGCAGCGACCACAACAGCAACAAAAACTACAATAATAAGAGCAAATGCCTGCGCTCTTCCACCCCAAAACTGCACGCTCTCGCTCGTACGCTCTCACTGTTTCCCCTTCCACCTGCTAACAATGCACTGCTTTCAGTGTTGTCAAACTGTTAAAAATTAAAATTAAAACCAAAACAGACAAAAGGAAATAAAAGGCAAGAACAATGACAACAATAAGAGCAGCAGGTGCCTGCTCTCCCTTCCTAACACTGCAGCACTCGTCATCCTCTCTCTCAGTGTCTTACTCTCTGGCCGCGACGTCAGCGGCGCATGCTTGCAATCTTTCACTTTTTGTGTGTCTACGCTCGCGCGCTCCACTTTTAGTAAATTATTTCTCTCGTCTGTGTTTTTTCATTATTTTTATTATTATTATTTTTGCCTTGATTATACACACGCGATATATGCAAGTGCACGGCTGGCAAGAGTTAGCTGCACTTTTGGACCCTTTGCCTTTCAGCAGTTTGACATACTTTATAGTTGTATTTTTTTTTTGTTTTTTAGTATTTTCAATTGTTCTCTGTTATTCTTGCGGCTTAAGCTTCAGTTTCGGTTGCTTTTTGTTTTATGTACGTTTGTCTAAGTCTCTGCGCACGAGTGTATGTGTGTGTTTGCTTGTGTGCGTTATTTTCTACGCAGCTAAACAACTTTCTTCTCATGCGTTTGAAGGGGCGCGCGTTGTGCAAAAGTATTTATGATAAATTTTACACACATTCACATATATACACATAAGCATAAGCTGGTATAGCAACAAAACTCGCCACTAAAAATCACACATATGCACACTTGCACACACACACAAACATAGTCCAGTGAGCACAGCTAAAAGTTTGGCTCCCCAACACACACACTCACACAACACATCACAGCACAGATTCTTTAGGTTTTATTACATTTTTGGCATTTTTGTCATATTTTTGTTGTGTATGCGAACCAAACAGTTCAACTTGTTGGGATACTAACACAAATGCGAACTATAAACGGGAATGTAACAAATTTCATTACCAAACATTCACATATACACACACAAGTGCAAGGCAAATTGAAAACCGACCGTTGTACACGCTATTCCGACGACGATCGCTTTGAGACTGACTCTAGGAAGCTTTTTAAGATATGAGCCAGCTTTAAAGCCGGAATAAAGAGCTTTCAGTTTCAGTCTGCTATGCGTCTGTAAACTAACAGAAAATACCAAATCATTAAATGATTTTTATTGTGATAAGTAAAATGATCAGAAAAAAAACCAAAGAAGGTCTAGAAATTTAAGACAGTTCGAATCATAAACTAAGATTACAAAAAAAAAAAAAATAAATGAAAACCTAACAGAAAAGCAAAAACAGTGCTGAAAAATACAATTTATTTCAAATAGGTATCAGCTGATTAGTACATACTGCTATCGACCCACCGCCTCAGTCTATCGACAAATATATCACAAACAAATATTGTGAATTGGGACAATTGCATTTCGTTTTGGTTTTAACAATAGAATGGGCAACTCTTTGAGCTTCCTAAGCGAGGACGAAGAGGACCTATGGGAATTCCAAGAAGAGGGCCATGGCTACAATGTTATCAACTTCACGGTTAACGCCATGGATGTGCAATTTCGTCCCCAAGACTACCATCCGAGCAACCTGCCTGTGATACGTAAAAAACCAAATCTCGACAAATTTCAAGTGAGCATGAAATAACCCCACCCCCTACCACATCCCCTCCGAAAACTATTGCGTGTAATCAAACTGTTAATTGCAGAGCACAGACATGTACAAAGAGATTGATGCACGCAGCAGTTTGACCCATAAGCCAACAGAGCAACGCTGGAATTTAATGCAGGCATTGCAGCAGCGTGAAAATGGGATTGCCTCACCACACAGCGACTCGTTTTCCCCCAACCAGCAGAGATTCTTTTCCAATCTATATATACCAAATCAAAAGGCAATGCGTCTAATGTCGCTGGAGGCCAAAATCTATGTTACCAAGTTCAACAAGTCGGGCAGCAAACTTTTAACAGCTTGTCAAGGTCAATTTTACGTTACCAGCTTTTGTTGCGCTTAAGCTTTCGAACTTTGTTAATGCGCAGTTTGATTGTGTTTTTTTTTAATTGTGATTGCAGATGGCTTTGTACGCATTTATGATGGCTCAAAGGGCACATACCATCTGCTCAATCGCATCAATGCACGAGATGTACAGTGGAGCATCACCGATGCGGATTTCAGTCCAAATGGACAGCATTTTGCCTATACCACCTGGTCGCGTTCATGTAAGTTTTGAGCAGCTACAAAAAATATGTTACGCATTGCTTTTGTCACCTCTCTTGGATGTTGTTGCTCTGTCCCAAAGCTGCAGCCACTAGCTGCGAGAGAGAGCAGGGCAGAGAGAGGCAGAGAAAGCTTTGGGACAATGGGTGATCTAGCGCTCACTTTCACCTGCTGCGCCCAGAATATCGATTAATTGCTAATCAATTTCTTTCCTTCAGTCTACATAATGCCTGTGAATGGCTCCGATGACGATTGCCAATGGATCGACGTGAATGAGACTTCTAGCAGTCGCGTTGCAATCTTTTCAATGCGCTTTTCACCCACTGGCGATAAGATTATCGGTGGCAGCAACAATTCGGCTGTTATTGTGGGCGATGTAGCCACTCGAGCCACACAAATCATACGCACACATCGCACCCAAGGCACCGATGTGAATTCGGTGTGCTATGTCAATGATACCGACCCAAATGTGATTATTGCCGGCTGCGATGATGGACTCCTCAAGGTATATGACTTGCGCACGTCGTTTCGCAGTCGCCACTTGTCCAAATCGGTGATATCGTTTATTGGGCACTACGATGGCATCACTTACATTGATCCACGTAACGACGGCTATCATGTGCTATCCAACTCCAAAGATCAGAGCATAAAGATCTGGGACATGCGCCAGCCAAGCAATCTGCGGCATCGCAGCTGTGCACGCCAGCATCAGCTGTCCATGACCAGGTGGGATTATCGCTGGGATCGTGTGCCACGTGAATGTAGGTATCATTTGTATATTTGAAAAGATTTGCCAAGCTAACGATTTTGATTTCTTGCAGTTTATAATCCTCACAAGGCTTTAGATGGTGATAGCAGCATTATGACCTATCGCGGTCATCGCGTTAGCAAAACTTTGCTGCGCGCCAAGTTCTCACCGTTGGAACAGACTGGACAGCGTTTCATATACACCGGATGTGCAACGGGGCGTATTATAAGTGAGTAAACGACGGGCGTTGAATTTAGTATTGGGATGGGTTAGCTGTGAACACAGGGTGTTTAACAGTCGTAGCAGTCCTTATTTCTACCTTACAGTCTCTTAAACCTTTTTTTTTCCAGTTTATGACGTGCTCACTGGGCGCATACGAGAGGCTATTGGCGGACACCGCAATGTTATTAGAGATTTGGACTGGCATCCAGTGCGTTCAGAGATTGTCTCCAGTTCGGTAAGTGGAGTAATAGCTTGACTAACTCCATAAACTATAATAAATAAATCGTATTTTCAGTGGGACTCGCATGTACATCTGAACAACTACAACAGGAACATGACCCCACAGGCGATAAAGCGTCGACATAGTTCCACGCAGGACTCGCGACCACTGAGACGATCGCGTCGTCTCGCCAATCGTAACATGACGCCAGTCTAGACTTAAGTTATACTTGGATACATACACCTAGTACAGTCATGCCTGAATGATATCCACTATTGTGTGTTAATAGTTTTTAATTTTATATTCATGAATTCTTGTTATAGTTATAGTTTAAACACAGACACTAAATTAAGTAACGCTGTAAACCAAAATAGAAGTACGTCCCTTTTCCTGAAAGAATTCAGTTTGCCCACACTCATGCCCTTACTTATCTCAGTTTTTGATATCGGTCAGTTGATCTTAATTGTTTTACATTGAAATATGTAATTATGTATAAAACTAACATAAGCTTAAGCAACCTATTTGAAGTCTTTCTTTATATCATAGGCATTACAGTACTGTGGGTCTCTAGTTTAAGGAAATCAATTATCATAATTATCTGAAGACTATATATTCCCCCATTAATTCTCAGTTTGAATCAGTTTTTATTTATTATTTTTATTGCTTTACATTTAATGTGTAACTATGTACAAAACTAACATAAACTAAACACTTAAGCATTCAAATTTGTAGTCTTTCCCTGGGTTAGAGCACTGTGAAAGTCTTCATATTCTTGGCAGTTCGTACAATTTTTCTGTACGTATGCTTTTTCAATTTTTTAGTTAGTCTTGGGCCTGTTGATTTGACATATTTATTGCTTCTACCCTCCCATAAATTTACGATTCGACTAGCATCTTCCAATCTTTCCACCACGTTCAGTTGAAAGTTGTCCTCATCGATGCCATAGCCGGTAATCCGGTAGAGCGAAGCGTTCTGGAAGGCCTTCAAATTGACAATGTGGAATTTTTCTGCGACAAATGAAGAAATTGTGCAAATGTTGAATGAATCACGTTTTTCAATGAGTTCTTCGTGTGTTAAATATCTATCAGTGTCGAGCAATTCTACAGTCTCTACAGAAGAGTCTTCACTCTGAGCACTTACATTTTTCTTGTGCTTCAAGGGTTTATCTACTTCTACCAATTCTTTAACATTAGTTTGTTTATTGGTCTTCGCTTCTGGTTGCTCCTCGGGCACATGCTTAGACTTTTTTTTCTTCTTTTTTGGTGGTGCTTCTTCTTGTGGTAAATTATCAGCATGCTTGGACTTCTTATTCTTCTTCTGCCGAGCTGGCTCCTCGGCTGCCATCTTCAGCTCCGTTTCTTTCGAGGTCTGTGGTGGAGGCTCCATCAGTGTGGTATCTTCTAAGAGCGCTCGCTTTTTCTTCTCTTTTGGTGGGGCTGGTGCTGCTTCTTGTGGAAGATTATCAGCATGCTTGGACTTCTTATTCTTCTTCTGCCGAGCTGGCTCCTCGGCTGCCATCTTCAGCTCCGTTTCTTTCGAGGTCTGTGGTGGAGGCTCCATCAGTGTGGTATCTTCTAAGAGCGCTCGCTTTTTCTTCTCTTTTGGTGGGGCTGGTGCTGCTTCTTGTGGAAGATTATCAGCGTGCTTGGACTTCTTTTCTTTCTTATTTTTTGTTTTTGGCTCGGGAATCGACGTCTCGGCCTGCGGAGGAATCTCTTCTAGGAGCTTCAATTTCTTTTTCTTTCCCTCTGGCTCGGTGGCAGTGGATTCGGTTTTCGACTGCGGTAGAATTTTCTCCGTGTGCTTAGATTTCTTTTTCTTCTTTTCCATTGGCTCAGTGGCAGCAGTTTCCTCGGGAATCAACGTCTCGGCCTGCGGAGGAATCTCTTCTATGAGATTCAATTTCCTTTTCTTTCCCTCTGGCTCAGTGGCAGCAGTTTCCTGAAGATTCTTATCCGTGTGCTTCGACTTTTTTTTCTTTTCCTCCGGTTTTGTAGCTTCCATCTTGGCATGTTTTGGTTTGTTGTCTTCAATCTGCTCTAGCTGCTCTTCCTCTACGGGCTCGATTTCCGTCCCCTTGGACTTCTTTTTCTTCTCCAGTGTAGCAGGCTCAACCTCTGTCTGCTCTGGTTTGGTTTCAACATCTTTGTCGACTTTGACCATCTTTTTAGGCGACTCTATTATTTCCTCTGGCTTCTCTGTTTCGATATTCTTCTCCTCTGCACCATTGCTCAACACAGGCACAGCAGCAGCAGCAGCGTTACCATTGGCCCTATTTTTCAATTTCTCCATTTTAAGTTTGAAGTAATCGTCCACAGAAACTCCCGTGCTGACAGTTTGCACACCGCCAAAGTTAGGATTCACCTCTTTTGCCTCCTCCTCCGCAGCTTTTTCTTCTGTAGCAGTTTTCTGCTGCGCAGCACCAAATGATTCCTCTGCAGCCTTCTTGCCAAAAATGTTGGCCAAGTCTTTTTCGCTGTATAGCGATAAATCTTTGCCGCGCGTGAATTTCTTGTAGTGCACTCGTGCCTTGCTGGTTTTGGAAGCCTCCTCCAGGGACACACCGCTTATGTTTTCTTTGAGGGACTTGATCTTTGGCTCCTCTTCGGTTGGTGCTGGCTTGAAACCAAATCCCATGGGACGGGATTCGTCCTCAGAGGCAGAGGTATTTTTATCCTCTGCGGCGGCCGTAGTGTCGTCGGCGCTGCCCCCGTTAAGCTCCTTCAGCAGGCCATTGAAGCCCTCCTCGTGGACGGTCCACTGATCATCTCGGTTCTCGTAGCCCAATCCTTCAGCGTCGTTCTTGAAGCGAACGCGCACAAACTCCTGCGAGCCGTCTTCGTTAGCGCCCAGGCCACGTCCCTTGGACCAGCCCATTTTTTCCAGCATTTTGGTTCCGAAACGCGTATCATCTGCGAAATGGTAAGCACAATGTTTAATACTTGTATATTTAATAGAATGATTTAAAATTTAAAACTCTGGTTCCACCTTCGTAGAGCGCTTTGCCGCGCGGACACAAATTGTATTTTTTGCGACGACGCGGTTCAGCAAGCATCGCCATATTTTTATATCAAGTAATATAGTAGTAGCACACACGTTTAGTAGTTGTACTTTAATTATTATTTTGATACTGCAATAATTATTCTTGATCAAATATAGCACAAATAAAAACTCGCAGCAGAATTGAAACACGTGCGGAATGAAAGAAAAGTGAACGAGCAATGAAACAAGTTGTGCACGAATTGTGTCGTGTGTGAGCCACATTGGTATTATTGCGCCGCAATTTAAATGCAGCACTAGACAAATTTTCTAACTATATATTGACTTGTTAAATTTATATTTTATTATACCTGAATCGATTTCTGGTTTCGAATCCATCTTTACTAGATGAGAATTACTATTCAACGGCTGATTTTTAAAGTCGCTTCTTCTAGGGTTCAGTCGAGACGTGTGTGGCCTACTTTGATGAGCAATCCAAACTAGTTATCGATAGCGGAAACTACATCGATAAGTTACTACCGCCCACAGCTGTTCGCTGCTGTCATTATTCCTTTTGTTTATTTACTTAGCATTTGAATGGAAAACTTGAGCATTTAATCAGATTTAAAATGGATCTAAGTGTAGATGTTGCTGCAATTATTAAGCAGGCACCGGAATGGAACTTTGCTGGTGACTGCGCGCTGCTGGAGCTGATGAAACGCATCTCACAGGTAGGCGTCAACTTCTAAGAAAAACAATTAGATAAAGCTTCCAATTGTTTTTTTTTTCTTTTAGAATCTAGAAGAGCACGGCGAACGCACTAGTAATAAATTGAATGAGTTTGAGACGAGCGTAAGGCGTGCTGATATTGCTCTGGACAATGCCACCAACAGTCTTCGTTCCCTGCAATTTGGGCAGCAGTTTGTGGAGTATCGGGTGGAGGAGGTGGATGACGATGACTTCGCCCTGCCCGAGGAGGCCCCCGTGCCGCCGCCGAAAAGCTCACAGCAGTTGGCGCAGGAGTTTCTTCAAAACAATTTGCAAATGCTTCGCAAGAACTTTGAGCCGGTAACAATTGAAGTGCCCGACTCTGATGATGACGAGGAAGGAGCTGTAAATACCACGTAAGTAGCTACAAGTTGGGCATACGAAGCGGTTTATAATTCTTTGATCCATCCAGCACTGTCTTCCGTGCCAAGAATCCCTATGATGGCATACCACTGCCCTATATTATTGGCTCTAAGGAATGGGAGCAGCACAAATACGCTGGTCTCTATGATAGTGCTGAAAACAGCGAGGATGAGCAAGCGGAACAGTTCTCGTCCAGTTCCTCAGATGAGCTGGAGGTAGCAGATACACCTAAGCTGTCCGTGGAGACACCACAACTCTCAGACTCCTCGTCACTGGCTTCTGTTACACGTGCTCCGCCTTCACCACCCGCTGCAGTTACTCGTCCACGTCCGATTATAAGCAGCCGGAGGAATCCACACGAACGTGACTTGTTTGCCGCTCTGCGTGCGTCACCTCCTAGCGATGAACCGCCGTCGAGCTCATCGTCACTTAACTCCTCGCCAGCGGTGTCACATAGAATGGGAACAGGATTGCCTCACGTAGACGCCTCGATCAGTTCTAGCAGCAGCAGGCAAACGCCACCCAAATTGTTCGATGAACCCATCACTGTCGCTGCAGCTTCCATTCCATCTCCCGTTCCTGCTCCCATTCCGACTTCCGCTTCTATTCCAGCTCCGTCACCGGTTAAGGAGCAACCAGTGGAGAAACCTCAACCAATTGCCAGTCAAATCAAACGTAAACCCGTCAATCTATTTAATGATGATGACTTCCAATCGTTCATGTCCGAAATTGTGGACAAGGTGCAGTCCAAATCTGGTCACAAGGATTCACCAAAATCATCCCCAAGCAGCACAGCCAGTGCGCCTGCTCCCAAGACAGTCGAGACGCCACCAATCAAAACTGTTAATCTCTTCGAGGACAGTCCTCCAGTGACTCCAATACCAGCTCAAGTCGTGCCCAAAACTTTGCCCAAATCCATGTTTGATGATAATCTGGAGGATGATGATGATTTTCTTAGTTCCTTTGCGACCAAGGCTAAGCCGTTGCCGCCTGTAACGAAGAGGAATACGTTGTTTGATGATGACGACGATGACTTGGACATAGATGACATTTTCAAGTCCTCCCCGGCGCCAAAGACTGTTCCTAAGTTGGCAAAAACTTCGCTATTTGATGATGATGATGAGGAGGATGGCGGGGATATATTTGGAGCCAAAGTGCAGGAGGAGAAGGAGCCGCGGTTAGAGCAGGATAAGAAAAAAAATCAGAAAATGGAACAGAAGAAGCTGCTGGAACAACAGAAGGAAGAGGAACAGATGCAGAAGGAGTTGGCGGAGAAAATGGAACAAGAAATGAGGAAGGAACAAGAACTCAGGGAGGAGCAGGAAAAAATGCAAAAAGAATTGGAGGACAGAAGAATAAAGGACCAGGAGCAAAGGGAGAAACTAGAGCGAATGAAGGAACAGCAAGAGGAGCAGAGGAAGCATCAGAAACAAAAAGAGCGGGAAGAAAGACTAAAGGAGCTGGAGGAGAAGAAGGAAGAGGAGCGATTGAAGGTGCAGGAAGAGGATCAAAAGAAAGAGCAAGAACAGAAGGAAAAACGAAAGGAACAGGAGATAATGAAGCAACCGGAACACGATCAGGAGCAGTCGATAGCCACTAGTTTGCAACGCATAAGGCTTTTTGACGACCTGGACGACGATGATTTGTTTGGCACGCCAAAGACTGGTATGCGAGTGCCAGCAGTTCACGAGGAGCCTCCAGATGATGACGTACTCGAGACAAGTCCAATTAAAGAGTCACACAAAGAAACAGCCAAGGAGCAAATGGCGGAAAGGCCACTAAACACTTTACCCAAAGTGAAGCTATTTGATGATGAATTTAGTGACGATGAACCCACCGTGAAACCCACAGAAGCCATAGGAACAACTGAACCCCAAGAGATTAAGGAGGCGATGCTGCCAAGTGCGCAGACGGAGCCAAAGGAAAAAGCAGCCGAGGAGGATGTGAAGCCCCAATCCGCTGCTGTATTCGATGATCTGTTTGACGACTTCAGCGAGTCGCCAGCTGATCAGGATCCAATCATGAGTCTGGTGGCTGATGTGAGCAGTAAGCAGAAGAGTACTGAACCTCCCAGGGAAGCGGACATGGCTGCAGCTCAGCAGATTGTGCAGAACTACACGAGTCTCTTTTCTGATGAACCTCCCGATGACAGTGAGTTTTTCCAGTCCCTCGGCTCGAGCAGCCTCAACAGCTTGACCACATCCAAGATGTTTGACAATGAGCATGATTTCTTCGAGCCCAGTTTGCCTGATATACCCAGCAAGGCAGCGGCGGAGTCGATGGAGCAATCCACCCAAGATTACGGAGGAATGCGCCTGTTCAGTGATGTGCCTCCGGAGGATTTAGGCGATCAGCAGGCCACAGTGAAGCCTCCACCTGTTGTAGGTGCCGCCACCAAGCGCATACACACAATTTTCTACGACGACTTCAGTGAAACTGCCAGAGCTTCAGCGGATGCAGTGGACAGGAGCAGCACGAAGCCAGTGTCGCCTGTCAAGAAACTGCAGATGCCCAACATTAAGATTAACGTGCAGGCGTTGCTACCTGGAGCTGGAATGCTGCCCAAGCAGCTGAAGCAGGAGAGGAAGGAGCAGGGGTTGGAGGGGGAGGCGGAGGAGGAGAAGCAAGTGAAGCAGAAGGAGGAGCGGGTGGAGCAGAGGGAGGAACCATCCCATATAAAGGAGAAGACGGCAGAGCAGACGGTAAAGAGCTCCTCTGCCGATGGGGACAACATTTTGCAGTGCATTAGTAAGACACGAGCTCGTGGTCCTGCTCGTCGTCCCTCGACGCGACGCGCGCGCAAGGAGAACTACGCCAAGTCACTGCAAGAGGACCAAGCGGTGGCAACTCCAAAGGAAGCAAGCGAACCTAGCAGGCAAGTGCCCCCGGAGCGGAAGCTAGAGGAAAATTCGCAGCACGCTGTGCCGGTTAAGCAGACTCCAGTGCGCAGTGCAGCATTCCTGGAGAGCGATGATGATGATGCACTCTTCAAGCAGTTGCCAAAAGCTACGCCAGCTGCTCCTGTTCCTGTGACAGTAGCTGCTACAACTGTACCACGTCCAGCTCCCGCAGCTGTTCCTGTCTCTGCTGCTGCTCCTATTCCCATCAACGTAGCTGCTCTTACTCCTGCTCCTGTGGCCCTGCTCCACACTCAGCCACCTGACGATGTGGCCAAGTCTGCTGCAAAGCCCAGCAAATTTGTCTCCTTCCTCGACAGCGAGGAAGAGGACAGTGACTTCCTGTTCAGTTCGGCAACAGCAGCCCCAGCTGCGGAGTCCAGCAGGAAGCAGGCTTCCTTCCTGGACAGTGCTGAGCAGAGTAACCAGAAGTCAGGACTGTTTAGTCAAATGGAAACCAAGCCAGCTGTAGCTACTCCGGTACTACCAGCTGTGCGCCCCTCCGACCAGAAGGGAACAGAGACACAGAAGGTAGCCAAGCCAACGAGCTTCCTGGACAGCGATGAGGACGAAGACATCTTTGGGGCAAAGGGAAAGCCAGCTATGCCTAAGGAGCCCCAGCCGATTCCCGGCCAACAACGGGAGCTCAAGCCAGCTGCTGCTGTATCTAGCGCTAAGGAGTTGAAGTCGAAGCCAACCGTTTCGAGCAAACTCTTTGATGACAGCGACGATGACGCGGACGATCTGTTTGGCAAAGCAACAGCCCCCAAATCCAAACCCGTCAAGCCCAAAGCTTCGCTCTTTGCCGACAGCGACAGTGAGGCAGAAGTGCAACCAAAACCGCTAACAGTAAAGGCCAAATTGCCGGCCAAATCCACCAAAAGTCTCTTCAGCGACGACGACGACGATGATGATCTGTTTGGAGGAGGAACCAAGCGAGCTCCAGCGAGTAATCAGCCTAAAGGCCAAGTTGCCAAGCCACAACAGGCTTCAAATCCACCTAAGAGTGTTGTAAAGACGTTGCCCAACACTGAAAGCTCGGATAATCCTTTGGCGGATCTGCTGAATCCATAGTCCCATAAATTCCGAACAATTTGATAACACTTTCAATTTTATTACACTAAATGTATGTACCATATATTTACAGTTATTCATCTGTTATTCGTTACGTATACGTAAATTACACTATGCTACAAGAAACCGATTGTGGAAGCTTAAACTGTCGAATTTGTTTTAACCTTTGCCAGACAATTAGTTGAGTAATTAAGACTATTTAATTGTCTTTTAATTAAACAAATAATTGTGGTTGATGGCAGTCGTAAGTACAGTCGAACCTCGCTAAGTAGAAAGGGAATTGTTCATTTCGTTCCGTCTTAGCATTCTCCTTAACCAGGTTCCACTGTAGTTCGTTGTCGTTTCGCTAAGCTGACGCAGCCTGTCTTTAAAATTCCTATATTTCTATATATAAGATATATTTTGTTTAATATTATTTTTGACGAACTGAAACTGAGTTAGTTTTGTGGCTCTTTGGTTGTTATACCGAGTGTTCACTGTCTCGGCATGTCAGTGTGGTAGTCGAGCAGTCGCTTACAACTAGTGAGTATGATCTATGCATTTAAAACTGAGTTTATGACTTGGTTTTAGCCTTAAAATAGCTGCTTAACTGCTAAGCTGGAGACTCCCTTCAATATTTTAGTGATTTTTGTATTATGAAGTCATAGCTCCCCTTTCCAGTGCTAGTAGTTTAAGTGTTCCCTACAAGCACCTACAGCGCCACATCCCGGTACTTGCGGTAGTCGTCGGACTCGTTGCCCAGAGACAACTTGCTGTTGGCCGTGATGTAGGGATTGGCATAGTTGGCGTAGCCGAATCCTCCGTAGTACTGCAGCTGCTGTTGGGAGCCGCGACGCTGCAGCTGCTGAGCGAGCACTGTGTGGCCGCCAGTGGAGCTGCAGGTGGAGGGGCGACGATAGAGACCAGCGGCTGCAGCTGCTGCTGCCTGGAGTTGGTGCTGCTGCAGCTGCTGATGCTGGAGAGGATTGTTGAGCAGCATGGCAAGATAATACTGCTGCTGCTGCGTGTAGTTCTGGAGCAGATTGTTTCCATAGGCAGCCAGATCGTTCTGCACTTTGTTGATGCCATCGAGATTCTCCAGGGAGATGCAGTTTCTGGCCAACTTGGTGGGTGCAGCACCGCGGGACGACTGCTGCTGTAGCTGCTGCTGGTGATGCTGGTGCTGGTAGTGACGCAACTGGGCGGGCGGTGGAGTCAGCTGCTTGGGCTCAATGGAGCAGTAGATGGGATCATCCCTGCTGGAGCCAATCAGGGAGGGTGGCGATGGTTTGTGCGAGTCCTGTAGATTGTTCTTCAGATCATCGATGGTTATGTTAAAGTACTTTGCGTTTTTGTCCTCCGTGTCCAGCACATGGCGGGGATTGTACATGCCTGGGAGTGTGCAGCGCAGATCCATCAGGGATTGGGCACGATGGGTGTTACCTGCTCCTCCTGCCCCTACCATTCCACCTCCTCCTCCACGCTGGAACTGCTGGGCCAACGCCGGAGCAAACATGCTCGCATTGAACTCGTTCTGTGAGCCAAACTGCTGCTGATGATTATTCAGTCCTGTTCCCAGTGGCAGCTTTGTTTCATCACAGAGTTGGTAGCCTGCATTCTCGAATCCACTCAAGCGTTGGCTGGAACGCCGTGAGTCAGCCTTGGTCATGGGCACACTGGGCGCGGGCGTCTGCAGCGAGAGGCGTGTGGCCAAGCCCTGGAGCTGATTGAGCACCTGCATCTCGCGGCGCCACTTGATGCCCGTGGGAATCACACAGATAAGCGCCAGGCAGTTGATGATCAGCCTGATCAGGTAGGAAGTGAGCTCGGTCAGGCCATGCACCGATTGTAGACCCTGTAGGAGGAAGGGGAGTTAGTAGGCGTAAGTGAGTCTAGTTTGAGTGCACTTACCCAGTGCTGTGTGGTCATGAGCATCACCAGCACCAGTTCGGGTATCGACATAAAGCCAATCACAGCTGACCAGGCAAACAGTGGCCAACACAAGCCACTGACCAGTCCGTGTATGAGAATCGTGGTGGCCACAAACATCACGAAGTAGAGCGTACAGAGTATGTAGGCGGCAAAGGGGAGTTCCCCGTGCGCCTCCAGCAGCCAAGAGACCTCACATGAGAATGCACCCAGATACACAATCTGCAACAGGTGAGAAGGTGGACAGTTGGACAGGTGACAGTTGACAGTTGCAAAAGAAAAGCGAAAACATAAATCAAATGAAAATGAAAATGAAACGGAATTCAAAAAGCAATTCGGGTTGACTTGGAAACGGAGTTGCTTCTTCTCCTCTTTTGTGTTTTTTGTTAAAAAGCAGAGACACTCTTGCTCCGCAATCATCCATCAATCAATTAATGAGCTTGCCACTTGTCGTACGTACGTCTCTTTCTCTCAGTCTCTCTTTCTAACTGTCTGTCGGTCTGTCTGTCTTCTCTAATTGTTGTCACGAACATCGGAATAAATTCCGCTAGCAAAAGCAAGAGTTGTAGCGAGGAGTAGTCGATTAACACATACCCTGTAAACTTTTTATACTGCAACTCTATCCACTTGGACACTGTCAAGTCTATGCAACCCCCTTTTATCCTTTTACACGGTATGCCAAATGTTAAAATTTAAACAGCTTTTGTGCCAAACGATTTCATTTCATTTTCACTTAATAGCACCGTAATAATAACGACACTAACAATAATAATAATAATAGTATTAATAGTGTTTCGTTCGGACTCGCACAGACTGTGATAACGGTACCAGCAACAGCAGAGACAAGCACAGACTTGAACGATCACGTTTACATTCGGTTTACTTACCAACAAGAGGCCAGCTGCCACACAGCAGATAATGAATAGATTCGCCTTTATAAATCGCTCCATGATGCGTTCGTTCCAAAAATTTTGTATGCCGTTACCGTTTTTCTGATTCGGTTTTAGTGTCGGCTGCTGCTGCTGCTTCTTCTTCTTGCCACCCGTCGACGACTTGTGGAACGAGGACGGTGAGTGCGTTTCACTGGCCTTCTGATAATTCATTGTCGGGTTGATCAGCGAAAAGTATCAAATAAAATATAGAAAATAAGTTCCGATTTTGTTCTAATTCTTTTTAACTTTTGGTGTCGGCCTTGACGCGGGCGATGACAAGCGAATTTTTGTTGTTGTCTTTTCAGTTGAATGAGTTTTCAGTGCGGAATGGGAAAGCGTTAAGAGCGGCCTAATTGAGCCGTGTCATGTTGGCCACTTTTCGGTTGTGCTCTGCAAATGGAAATGGAAATGAAGATGTTACCAATGAGTAAGTAAGTGTGTTGTACAGTGTGTGAGTGTATATGTGTGTGTGTGCTTGTGTGTAAAAGCGCTCGGAACAAAAGACTTAGGCAGCGAACTTGTTTCGCGGTCAGTTAACGGCAACTCAAAGATTCAGTTTAAAGAATCTGTTGGAGGCAACAGCTCGAAGCTTCTGTTGTTAGATTCAGCTATTGATTAGTTGAAGCTTTTCACTTTTTCACTTTTCAGTCAGTTTGTTTTGAGGCAAGTTCGTTGCCTGAGTCATTTGTTCTAGACAAGTTTGTTGCCTCAGTCTTTTGTCTTAGACAAGCAGCGAATTGTGTCAGCTCGTCGCTGTAAAATGATTAACTACTTATGTCATGAAGTCGTGTGCAAATCACTAAGAAAACAAATCAAAAGAGACTAGTAGCGAGTCGAAGTGGCAGTGGTAGACCCTGTAGCTGAGATTATAGAAGTTAAAAGACTGGAAAGTGTAAAAAGTTCTAGCTTTTATGAAGGCTTACTTTTATGTGCTTACAGAATTTATATACTTGGGTCTGCCCAACCTTTTTCAGCCCCTTAAGCACTCCAAACCACATAAACGCTTGTCGCTCTTTAAGTACAGGCTTAAAAACTTAATCAATTATGCGAGTAGTCGCGACACACTCACAACCATTTGTTAATCTTATTATAATAGTAGTCAAGAGTCAGACATCGTATCAAAATTGGAAGCCAGATTCAATGCCATCAACAGGTGCGCCAAACTTGTAAAAATGATGATCATGATCATCTTCAGTTTATGATTTAAACTGTGTGGTGCGTTACGTGGTTTGAGTGGTTGTTGCTTGGTGTGGGTTGAACCAACGTCTACGACTGGGTGCGATTGCCATAATTGTGATTGTCATTGGCCGGATATGCGCGCGCCTTTTTGTGACGAGTTCTTTCAGGTCAGCGGCCGCTTAGTTAATGTCTCCCCAATTGAAATTCTGCTAATGTTGAGTTTTGACCGTTTTCTTCAGCGCTTTCTTTTGGCCGGAAAGAATTGCACACTCAAGAATTATTGTCAACACGCCCCGCAACCCACTCCCCCCACTTGGCCGCTTTTAGCCAGATTTTGTTAATTTTCTAGCTTTGCTAAAAGCGAGCGATTCACAAATTGTCCGGTTTGGGTTTTTGGGCAGTTGTGGAAACGAGTTTAGTGGTCAGTTACTCGCAAGGTGGCTATTATTAGCAGCAGCAAATACCACAGCAACAACAACAACAGCAGCAGCAGCGGATACAAATTGTTATCTCGCTTTGCTTATTGCTCAAAATGTGTTAAGTGAAATACAACTAAATGGGAAACAGATAGATGGGAGGGGAGAAGCGGGAGAGACGGAGAGAGATGCAGGGCAGAGGGAGAACAGCGACTGAGAGACGCTGAGTTAATGTCAGCTAAACAAAACTTTTACTAGTCCCAGCTCAGATGCTCTAACAAAACTATGTAGAATTAAGTTCCTTTATTCTACTAGAGACTTTTAAGCTATAAAATGTTGTCATTTCAAGCCAAATAAATCACCAAAACAGCAAAGAATACAAAACAACTTATTTCCTAGGCTTAAGATATCAAATAACAAATTTTAACTTCCATTACTTTAGCTTGCTCCCCTGACTATAGGAAATCGACTGTCAGTGGGCCTTTCTGCTGCTAAAAAGCTAGCTAAATTCGCCTGGCTCAAGTTTGTTTACAAAATTTAGCCACACCTCCATTTCCACCCACACATTGTCATAAATTCCAATGGAATAACTTTGTAATAACAAAAGTTTTTTTGATTTAAAATTCTTGGATGACGTCATGTGACAAATTGGCTTTTAATTTATGGTCAACTGGTTTAACTGGGCTTTTTACTGATGAGCAGCTCTATTGCAGCGTTTTAATTTATAACTTATTAATTAAACTAAGCTAATTTTTAGTTTATATACAGAATAAGTCAGTTTTATAGCTTTACTTTCCCTTGCTTAAACTCGACTATTTTTAGCTATTAAACCGCTGCACACACAGCTGGAAATTAGTTCACAGCTGAGAGTATTTTGTGTGCGTTGAATGTTTTATGCAAATTAAGCGCGCCCTTGACTGCCACGCCCATTTATCTGCCGCCTTTAAGCTTTCAGCAGCTAAAAAAGAGCCGAGAGTAAAGTCAGGGATTGGAATTGGAATTGGGATTACAAAATTATGCAGATTCCGGCTAAAATTGCTGTGAAATACGCGTTCAGATGTCGAAATAGCAACAACAATTTGCATTGTATTCTGCCGCGAGTGTGTGAGAGTGTGAGAGAGTGTGTGTGTGTTGTTGAAATTATATATTAATTTTATTATTATGCATGACGACTGCAGAGCAGACAAAGTCGCTGCTTTAAAAACTGTTGCATTTGCGGCAATTTGTGGCGTCGTCTCGTGGCGTGGCAACGCTTGGCGTGGCGTGTGACTGTGGCGAGTTCAATAGCATCGACAACAGCAACAACAGCAACAACAAACAATAAACAATAACACTTAATAATAGCTGGCATAAGTAATGTTAACAATAACAAATGGCATGCTCGCCGCCAATGCATGAATAGAAAACAATGCAGTCCAAAATATTTACAAATATTATGCAAAACCCAAAACCAAATCGAAATGTTGAAAGCAAAAATAACAGCCATAAAGTTAAGTTAAGGAATTCGTATGCAACAATTAAATAAGTTTCAAATTTATGAGTGCGTTCCATGCGTTTCAAAATGCAATAAAAATAAATTAAAAATTTGTATTGAATTTAGTCTTACCTTTCACTCGACGGGGGGCGTGGCACGGGGCGCTGATGTTGGCATTAATCCGCGCGTAAGTTACAGCCAAGCAGCTAAAGTGGGAAGAAGCAGAGGTGGAAGAAGAAGACACACGAGTTGTAGAAATTATCGTTGGAGCAAGAAATGATTTCACATGCGTCCCAAAACCCATCAGATCTCACAGCCACACACACACACACACCCAGCACAACAAAAACGCACAAAACAAATCAAGAGATTCAAGTTTAATGCTGGCCGAAGCTTTGATACACTTACAGTGCGTACTAGTGACACAAATTAGAGTCGTCGCAGCACTTAATCGAAAAAAGCTAGATTTGATAATATAAACATTATGTGTAGCTTTTTTTCTGTACTACTTTCTGTTCTACTGCCTCGCCTACTAAAAACCATCACACATTGCCTGACACACCATGCATACCCGCTGCCACAGGGTATAGCTACAAATAACGACAGACATTGCTCAGCGTTGAGTCATGTCGAAGGAGAAGTCGAATCGCCGTCGTCACCGTCACCGTCGTCGTCTCAGTTATCACATGCCAATGCCTACTGTAGTGTGCGTGAGCTACCCGCACAGCAGAAACAGGCAACAAAAAAGCTGACAAATGTGTGCCAGCGAAATGCTAGCGGGAAAACGGCAACGCTAACAAAAAACAGCTAAAGTCTCGCACTGGTTCTAACACTTTTACTAGCTTTAATTACGGTATGTTCTTCTGCTTTTCGCTGTTGTTTTTTCTGCACTTTAACATAATTATGTTAATTATTATAATTAATTAATTTATTTGTTTTTCTTTTCTTTGTTGGCCAAAAAACGCAGCTCTGGGTCAAGACCAATGATGAGCGTAGAGTTGTGAGAAAATAAACAATAATTTTTGAATAGTTAGTTCTACACACAAACACACACTTTACACACACACACACTCCACACTCACTTGTGGCGCCGTAACGTGCACGGCGTAACGGTTAACGGTTTAAGCAGCGCGCGCGCTTCCAAACGAAAACAGTTAAAAGTGAAAATCAGAAGACTTAGGAAACGAACGCGAGTCACACACACATAAACAAACAAACGTACACACGCAAGTGCTGTCGACGCGTCAGCTGAGCTCAGCGGCTGCTCAACAACTGAAAGAAGCTTCGACTCACCACCGCTGACGCTGCTGCTGTGGCCGGCGTCACTGCCGCGTCGCTGGCGGCGTCTCAGCTGCGTTTTGCATACAAAGAGAGTTGAATTGATAATCAGGCGACTCTGTAGTCGGTTGGTACAAGGGTGTTATGGGTTGGTGAATATGTATAGTGATTTTCAGTGCTACTTTACTATTAGTCTGAAATTTGAATATTTTGATTAGTTTAATTAATCGATTTCTTAGTGTAGTTAGTTAAATTTGTGGTTAAAGCCGATCTACTATTTTTACTTCAAGCACAGAGTCTTCTACAGTCGAGCACATACTGCTTCCGCTTTACCACACTAGTTTTTAATTTGTTTGAGTTCTCAGCATGCTCTCAGTCTCTTCCTCTGAGCTCAAAGCCCAGACCTTAGTTCGAACAATTAAAAACTTAATTTCTACTTAAAGAAAGAGAGCGAGTGAGAGTGCGAAGAACAGAGAGACAGAGAGAGAGAGAGGGTCAAACTACTGCTGATTGCATTTGCATAATTTAAGCCCAAAACAATACGCGAGCCACGCTGCCGCTGGCTAACGGTAACACATTTGTTTCTCGGCCCCAACTGGACAAACGCTTGTTCTAATTATAAAAAATAAAATAATGTTAAAAATTGTGTTGTTGTTGTTTGCTTTTATTTGCTTTCTACGCAGCTTCACTAACTTTGTTGTAACTTGTATAAATTCTTGTAACGTTTGCTGATCGAAAGTTTGAAACGGTATTGAAATAGTTTTTTGAAAACATAATAATTCTTTTTTGTTTTGTTTTGAACTTGGGCAACTTTTGTGCTTTTGTTAACATGCATTTCTGGCTCTTTTCTTCTCGTTTCTTTCCAACTTAAGTGACACATTAAATGATTAAATGTTGGTTCGTTTCTTTGTTTGTTTATCGGCTTAGCTGCCTGGCTTAACACCTGGTGTTTTCTATTAGTTATTAACTAATGATACTTTTCACTGAACAAGCTCTTTTCAACTGTTATTAAATCTAAACTAAAATCTAAACAAACAGCCGCTTAAATTTTTCTTTTTTTTGGCCACTGGATAAGTTTCTGTAACATTTTAAATGCGTTTAGTTTCTTGTCTCTGTATCGAGTTCCTTTTCGTTGGAACCATTCGCTGCTCTGTCCAGACAGCCATCATCGAACAGCGATCCCAGTTGTCCAATGCGCTTGATCTGCTCCATCAGATCGGCTATTTCAGGCGTGCAATTGCGGAACTTGCGCAAATACGTTAAGCCACGCAGCATCTCGTTGTCCAGCACACAACTGAAGGGGTACAAAAAGTAGATTAGTTATAGAAGGGGAAAGTACTGTAGGTTTCCACTCACATTAAAGCTGCTGCAGCAAAGTTGCCCGTTTTCTCCAGCTGCTCCAGCCACTTGTTGATTATGGTTTTGATCATGGGATCTGTGGCTGGCAAATGTATTCTGGCATTGGCCAGTGCCTCACGGAAGTATTCGTGTTTGAGCAACAGATTTATGGACTCTGTGTGCATATCAATTGCCGAGAGATAGGTGGCTGCGTGTAGAATAAAACCCTGCTCCTCCATTTGTGTGGCGTAGGCCTTGCAGCATTTCTGCCAGAAGCTGATAGGTGGAATATAGAAATTGATTATATTTTAAGGACTGGCAAGTTTGGCTTCATCGACTACACTCACACATAGGACACAGTGGGTGCCAAAGATATGTGCCACTCGTTGAGTGTCTTGTGCTCGATATGTTGTTGCAGCTCGTCACGCACCTTAAAGGTGCTCACGGCGAGACTCAGCGGAGCAATGTCCTTGTTGTTTGAGTGCTTCAGATTCGTTACTGCAAGCAAAGCACAACATTAGACACAGTTTCTACAGGGATTATTTAGATGTCTTACACTCGGTGGCTATCAAATCCTTGGCCATCACTTTGGTGCTGAAGAGCTTGGACATGAGCACGGACTTGTCGATTTTGGCTGGATCCTCAGTGAGCACCACGGCGAGTTTCTCCAGCGCGTGTTTGTTGAGCTCCTTCTGTGTGAGGCAGAGGCAGCTGCGGCTATGCTGGAGGTGAGTAGGTTTAGTTAGGGTAATCTTCAAAGTATTTTCACAGTCTACTTACGCCCATAAAGCTATCGGGTTTGGGTTCCTTGCACTTGCTGCACTCGAACGCTGTTGGCTGCTTGGTGTCCAGACTAAGTGCATCCATTAGTTGCTCCACCGCTGGCTGCTCTGGTTGCTGTGCTGGCTCTGACTGCTCCAGCGGAGCCGTCTGACGTTGTGTCTCCGCCTTGCGTCTGTCACGACGCTGACGCTTCTTTTGACCCGCAGTTAGAGTGGTGCCAAAGGACTGGTTCAAGGATTTGCTGGCCCACTTGACATTGAGCAGTGCATCGCTCTTCGAACGGATGAGCTTGTCGCCCTGCGCCAGAGCCTGCTGTATGCTCAGCTGTTCCAGGGACACTGCCTTGCCACAGCACATGATGATGTTCTCGTCGGAGGGCAGGAACATGCCGCACCACATGGGGCAGTGATAGCTGATGGTCAACGGCGGCTGTTCCGGCGCCTGAAGGTTCCACAGGCAAACCTTGCCCTCAATGTGAAAGCTGAGCAGCAAATGTGCCTGCAGATTGCTCCATTTGACTGAAGCTATCGAAGCTTTAGCATCGCTGGCCACCAAAGTGTGAAGCTTTGTCCAGCCACGCTGCTCCGCGTGGAATTCCATGATCTGTAGCTGCTTGTCGTGACCCACGACTGCAAAACGATTGCGCTCGATTGGATTGAACGCAATGTCCGTCACGTAGCGCGACAGCAGCGCCACCTGTCGTACTAAAGTGTACTTTAAATCTTGGCCTACTTCGCGTTCGTATAACTGCAGAAATCCATCGTCGGTGCCCACGAACAGAAAGATGTCACGCACATGGAGATAACTGGCTCTCTCGATGTGGGAGAAGACGATGGCATCTGTGGGATGAAATAACATAAAATGAATTTCTGAATGACACCGTTTGGTCAACAGCAGAACTGTCGGCTTCATAATAACAGCACAAACACAGATCGATTCAAAAGTCCTGCTGAACTGGAACACTAGCACCCACTGTAACCAGGGGCAACTTGTCAACAAGTCTAACAAATTATTTAGTTCGACAAAACACACACAAAGCAACTAAATAACAATCGATTTAGCGATTCAAGTGAAGATATTAAATTAAAGGTAGATTAAGAGGCATAAGAATGCCGCATCCGCATCAGAAGACACTGGATGAGCTGATCCAGCAGATCATGCTGCGTCTGAGGCAACGCGATCTGGAGGTGGAAGAGAAATTCATGAGGTTTATAGTGCATCTTTTGGTCCGAGATGTGCGACGTGGATTGTTGAAAACGGATCTAGAGGCGCCGAGCAAGTGCAAGGTGCATGTATTCATCGATAAAATTGTTGCCAACTACACAAATCCATCCAGGAGCACAACGATGGCCAACTTGCACATGTCGTGGATTATGAAGAACGGACTGGGCATCAATTTGAGCCATGTTAAGGAGCAGTTTGAGCTGAGATTTCAGCAGGAACTAAAGCTGCTTATCGATG
Organism: Drosophila dunni; assembly: GCA_018152125.1. Lineage (NCBI taxonomy): Eukaryota > Metazoa > Arthropoda > Insecta > Diptera > Drosophilidae > Drosophila > Drosophila dunni. Next base: position 20,609,751 of record JAECXC010000339.1, on the reverse strand, counting down.
ACATACTGCGCTATCCGGAGTCGTGCAGCAAAACTCAGTTGGATCAACTGTTTGCCAAGATGCAGGTGTTCACTGTCGTCAGCTATCACCTGGGCAGTCCCAAGAATCATGTGCTGCTCAAGCTGACGGCTCAGGCGCTCAACAGTGTCATCGGACGCAGTGATCTGCAGAACTATGTGCTTAAGAAGAGGTACCATCGCCAGGAGTATTTGCAAAGATTGGCCTCCACTGTGGCGGGAATAATTATCTACAACAACGACGGACCTGATGGAGATCGCGAAAATGTGCGTTATGGTGAGTTGGACAGAGGAAGGGAAAATCATTTTTACTTCACGACTTCTTCTAGTAATCGATGATCTGGAGATGGCTCAGCGGAACACCTCGGCTGCCTTTGAAACAGCTTTTGAGCGCCTTAAGATTTTGACTGGCGACTGTCAATCCGCCATCAGCGATCAACTGACACTGGACAACAAGGAGACCACACTCTATTACAGTGTGCCACTGGGACAACTGCATCGCATCAATGATTTCGTGATAACGTTCATTATGCTGCGAAGATCGCTAACCGCTTTAAAGCAGAGCTACGAGCATACTGCGTATTTGGTGGGCGTGGAGAAGGAGCGCTACGACTGCGTGGTCGCCAAGATCAACGATACGTTGGCCATGCGCACAGCCATAGACTCGGAGCTGGTTTTTGTAAGTAATCAAACTGCTCTTCTTGTAAACTACAGCGTCTAATTCTTGCCTATACACAGCCCCACTTTGTGTACCTTTCGAAGGTGTGGAGCAATCTAAACGATTACTTCAATCACATTGTGGAGCTGAACAAACTGCGTGAGCAGCTTGAGCTGCAAGTGCCCAAGCAAATGGAGGACTTGGCGCTGGAGACCATTGTGGAAATTCAGGAGATGGCACAGCGTCGCAAGGTGCCGCATCAGTTGAGCTACGACCAATGCATGTCCGCCTTGAGTGAATACCAGACCGATGGAAACTTTTGCAGTGTCGCCCAGGCCGACATCAAGGAGTTTTGTGCCCTGACTTTGGCGGTGACCAATGGTCTGCTGTTGCCAGCGAAGGTGTGGCGTAATCTCTGCACAAATCTGGACATACAATTTGGATTTCAGGATTTAACATATGCGCGCATTGGAGAGCTTTGGTTTGAGAAGTTTGTGACCGCCTTCAGGCAGACAATTTTTACCAGCGCCAATCTTTGCCTGTTGCTGCATCTGGACGAAATGCTGCTGGCCAAGGAGATGCAGGAGACGGTAGTAGAGCCGCCCAAGAAATCAGATTTCCAAGGACAAACCGAAATGGTAATACAAAACGATCTATCGCCAGCGAACTGGATGAATGTCACATGGAATGCCTGGGATTATCATCGGGAAACGATTCATCTCGCAGAGATACGTAAGTGTCAGACTCAGGACACACAGACTAAGGTGTGCTATGGTCAACGCAATGCTCAGAGCCAGGCCTACAACACACGGCAGCACCATAAGTGACAGTATTTGCCTACCTTTCTTTTTGTGCACATTGTAGGCACCCAAAGTGTGATTCACTATGAAGTAGATGTAATTCTCCTGCCACATCAGAGAGTAGACTTCCTTCTTGTAGACAGGATGAAATGTAGTTCGCACTTTCATGCTCTCAACATCAAGTATGCCGACCTGCAAGGGGTATAGAGTTTAGTAAAGTTAATAAAGATAAATCCTGGTTAAAATTATCCTACCAAACCGTCGTAGGTGCCAAAGGCTAGCTGTAGGGAGTCGGGACTCCAGGCTAGTGTGTAGATCGCGCTGTTCACGTGCACCATCTCAATGGGAATGCACTGCGAGGACAGCTGCGAGATGTCGAACAGTGCTAAGCGTTTGTCCGAGCAGCCCAAGGCTATTCTGTGGGGTAGAAAGGGGAATTGTAAGATTGATGACTCCTACTCTGGGATCCACTCACTTGTTCATATCATCGGGACACTCGGCAATAGCACGTATGCCAAAGGACAGACAGCCATAGAGTGCCGTCAGCTGACCCGTTTGGGGATTGAGCACGCCCACACGACGGTTGCGCATGCTCAGCCAGATCTTATGCTCGCCACTTGGCGCAAAGGTGACTATCTCCTGGGGAGTGCTCTTAAATGCTACGTTCTTATGCAGTTTATAGCGACGCTGCTTTGGTTCGTACTCCAGGGACCAGTAGACGAGCTGCTGTCGCATGGAACACACGATGGTATGGTCATTTAGCCAGTGCACCTGCTTGGAGCGACCTGTGGAGGATTGAATGAACATTTAGTAATGTCTGCTGTATTGTGTGCTCATTGTACCTGTTGCATTATTCTTGTTGTTATAGGTCTTGCCACAATGTGCGCCTGTCAAGGTGTTCCAAATCATCATGACTTCGTTGTCGTTGATAGACACTAGTAGAATGTCTGGGCGGGAGGAGGATGTGGTGGAGCAAATGCTCATTGTCTCCACGCTGGCAGTGGGTGCAAGCTGTGCCGGCTGATCATGCTGAGCAGCTGGTTGTGGCTTCGTTGGCTTCATCGGCTTGGGTGCATCATGCACCTCTGCCTGATGATATATATGATGCAGTACCTCCCGCTTGGGTTTGGCAGCTTCGCCGTCCACAATAACCGCGTCATCGCTGGATGAGCTGAACTGTATGACCTCCAGGCTGCCCTCGCTGGAGGTGCTGATCGGTGTGCGTTCGGCCTTGTGGGAATTAGTGCTGCTGGCATCACTGCGTGGACCACGCATAGCAACGCCCGACTGCAGGCAGTCGGCGAGTGTGACCTCAACTTTGGGCTTGTTGGAATCCTCCACGCTCAGTGCCTGGAGATCCGCCTTCATGCTCTTGCAGGCCTCAATGAAATCCAATTTTGTGTTATCGCAGGGCTTTTCGAGGCCAACAAAGTCGTCACTGGAGTGGCAGGACTTGGAGATGGTCTGGCGAGCAGGAGCGCCAAATTCGCACTCTAGATGATCTGTATTGTAGATATCAAAGATGTCGTCATTGTCAGCTGCCCTAGACTTGGTCAAGGGAGCTTTTCCTGGCTTTCCTTTATTTTTGGGTTGTTGAGATTCCATAAACTCCTGGTCAGTGGGCTTCTCCAGACCCACAAAGTCATCGCAGGACTTCACGAGCGGGTCCACAGGCTGCTTTGCCAGCGGAGCCACTGCGGTGTTGCGCCATTGATCAGTTGCTGCCGCCTCTGTGCCCCGCATGGGCATTTCCCGCCAGGTGAGATCACAAATCCTGGACTGCTGACACGTAAACTTGTAGATGATGCTCATTTTGTGCATGTCGCAGACCATAACGAAGCCGGAGTAGGTGCCCAGAGCAAAGATGTGCTCATTGTAGGGTGAGCACCGTAACACGCTCAACTGATGATTCTTGGGCGAAATGAATGTGGGACGACGACAGTACGTATTGGAGGCGACACAGTAAATGACCAAATCACTGGCATCCATGGACAGAATGTTGCCGTTACATATATAACCCATAAGCACGTTCACCATGGGGTTCATCATACGCAAATCACGTGCCTCGTGTTGATGCTGATGCGCCTTGTGGCCCATGATAGCCTCGCCCAGTCCACAGTCCCAGACCTGCACACTGAAATCCTCGGCAACGATGGCAAATTGTTTGTTGGACACTGTGTCGTTATCTTTGTTACTTTGTGCCCACAGTGGACTCACATCAAGCGCATTTACCGTTATGCGTGTGGACATGGTTTTCACGGCGGCATTTTTTGCATTTTCTGCCGCTACCGCAATGTAATTGATGCATTTGAAGCCGGTGTAGAGTATGCCGCCATCGGGTGTTGCCACCGACAACGGTGTTTGGGTGCAACTCGGTGTGGGCACGTTGTTATACATTACCATGGCAGTATCCATAGCTTCTGCAAGCTAGCGCAAAAAAAAAGAAAATGGTGAACTTTTCTCAGAATGGGCTTGATTTGTGCATCTGCTTTTCTCTCCTTTTGTCCTTGTTATCGTTATCAGCGTGTGACCGATGGCGCACTTTTAAATACTAGTATTTTTTGGTCAACCAGTAGACGGTCACACTGCAACTGGTTTGCGATGAAACCACTGACTCACGCAGCGGAGCGAACGACTAATTGACAGTAGGGGGATGCCTAAAATAATTAATAATTAAAGTCACCTAATGATGCTAACCTAATTATTACTAAACGAAACAACATTAAATGTAAATTTAATTTTGCGTGCATTTTGTTTGCTCTTGCAGTGTGCCCACATTATTAAAAGTGAATTAATAAATGGTGTGTACACACCTAAATTCTTACAAAAGCGAAACTCAAATCGTTTCAGGAAAGACCATAATGAACGACTAGCTCATTTGATTACCCAGTGAATAGTTCAACCGAGCTGACTCTGAACGACACAACACAACTTTATTTCGCAGTAGGAGTTTGTTGCGAGGTGTGTTATTTCGTTATTCCGTGAAAATAGCAACCAAATTTTAAATTTGCAGCTATTGCATTTAGCGCTATATTATTTGAAAGAGATTTCTTACCGACTTGACAGTTTGTTAAAATTAAATTAGATTTTTGGCTTACAGCAGGCGTTGGTTGACGTCTGGAAAGTTGTTGATGTGTTCGACTCCTGCCGTCATTTGACATTGTTGAGAAGCTCTGCTGCCGGCTAAAAGCAACAACAACGACGAAGATGACGACAAGCAGCGAGGATGTTCTATTGCAAATGGGCGAGGTGCGCTATAAGAAGGGCGATGGCACCCTGTATGTGATGAACGAGCGTCTGGCTTGGATGGCGGAGCATCGCGACACTGTCACCGTTTCCCATCGCTATGCGGACATTAAGAGTAGGTGCCGAGAACCTGTAGTTAAAAAGCATATAGGGTGTACTTAGTTCGTGGTAAAATCAATACTTATTATTTTTTTTGATTTACAGCTCAGAAGATCTCGCCCGAGGGCAAGCCAAAGGTGCAGCTCCAGGTGGTCTTGCATGATGGCAACACATCGACCTTCCATTTTGTCAACCGACAGGGTCTGCCCGCTATGCTGGCGGACCGTGACAAGGTCAAGGAACTTTTGCAACAACTCTTGCCCAATTTCAAGCGTAAGGTAGACAAGGATTTGGAGGATAAGAATCGTGTGCTTGTCGAGAATCCCAATTTGTTGCAGCTTTACAAGGACTTGGTCATTACCAAAGTGCTTACGAGCGATGAGTTCTGGGCTACACATGCTAAGGATCATGCGCTTAAGAAGATGGGCAAGAGCCAGGAAATTGGTGGGTGAAACATTTGAGTATAGCTCTGAAAGGTAATTAATCCTTCAATTTCTGTAGGCGTCTCTGGTGCCTTCTTGGCCGACATTAAGCCGCAGACAGATGGCTGCAACGGCCTCAAATACAATCTTACCTCGGATGTCATACACTGCATTTTTAAAACATATCCCGCCGTTAAACGCAAGCACATGGAGAATGTGCCGGCCAAGATGCCCGAATCGGAGTTCTGGACAAAGTTCTTTCAGTCGCACTACTTCCATAGGGATCGCCTGATCGCTGGCACCAAGGACATTTTTACTGAATGTGGCAAGATCGATGATCAAGCGTTAAAGGCTGCAGTGCAGCAAGGTGCCGGTGATCCTTTGTTGGATTTGAAGAAGTTTGAGGACGTGCCGCTGGAGGAGGGATTTGGTAGCGTTTCTGGGGATCGCAATGTGGTCAATAGCGGCAATATTGTGCATCAAAACATGATCAAACGCTTCAATCAGCATTCCATTATGGTGCTTAAGACTTGCGCCAATGTCAATGGACCCAATGCTTCAATGACCAATGGCACCAACATGGCCAACGGTCCACTTGGCCAATCTACCTATACTAATGGCCTTAATGGCAAAGCATCCAAGCATAGCAGCGATCAACCCTTGAATGATACCGATAACGTCTCACAGGCCAAGAAACAACGACTGATTGAAAAAATACACTATGAGGATCTGGGCGAGATTGAGATGGAGGAGAGCGATGCTCAGGCGCTCAACAAAGCCAAGCAGTTTGAGCTGTCCAAGGTGGAACGCTACCTCAATGGCCCCCTGCAGAATCACATGTGTGAGAATCACGACGATGATCTTGGCCTGACCGATGTCCAGTACAAGCTGGTGCGCAACTCCGAGTCCTGGATGAATCGCAGTGCGCCACGCAATGTCATTTGTTCCAAGGCAGCTGTCAATGCACTGGGAGAACTCAGCCCGGGTGGCTCCCTCATGCGCGGCTTCCAAGAGCAGTCGGCGGGACGTAAGTTAAGAAAAGTTTTCAAGATTTCCTTTTTAAAATCCACGTTTTCTCTCCTATGCAGAGCTGGTGCCGCCTGATTTTCAGCGCGACTTGCGCCATTTGTACTTGTCGCTGCTGGAACTGCTAAAGCACTTCTGGAACTGCTTTCCACCCACCACTGAAGAGCTGGAGACAAAGCTGCAGCGCATGCACGAGACACTGCAGCGCTTCAAAATGGCCAAACTAGTGCCTTTCGAGGTAAGCTCTATAAAGCATCTTTTGGGGTAGGAGATGTTAATACTTTATTGTTATTTACAGAATCGTGCGATGCATGAACTCTCGCCACTTCGATCATCGCTCACCCAACACATGAATCAGCTGTTGCGCACCGCGAATTCCAAATTTGCCACCTGGAAGGAGCGCAAGTTGCGCAACAACAGATAACAAACACATCCTTAGCAGTTGCTGCCTCATCAGCATTTGGAGCAACTGGAAACGCAAACACCAAGCATATTAAGCAACAACATTATTGAGTAGCACTATAAACAAATAAATATAAAACATTTAATGATACTAATTACTTAAATAAGAATTAATATGACTCTTAAAGTTAATTAAGAACTTGAGTTCTAAACTGGTTCGAAGTTTTTCTAGTTCTGCGAAGACTGGCAGCCTTCATGTTTACATTTTACATCTCAAGTTCAAACCAAATCAAAGTGACGCCCAAAGCAGTGACCCAGTTTAACTCCGTCCTATTTGTCTATAGTTCTATATAAAACTAATTAACAACTTGGTAAAAACTGCTGCCAAGTTTCTTTCGCGCTCAGCGACAGAAATTTCGTCAGTTCTACTCGAGACGCGCTTCAAACAACAAACGAATTTTTAACGGACATTGAGTTTATCAAATAAAACATTATATACCATGAAGTACAGCTTAAAGTATAGTTTTTGGATCAATTTGCTTGCGTTGCCTGGAATATTCTTATTAGAAGCAGCGCTGATTTATCCCACAAATTCGGAGTTTGGTGTAACTTTTCAGCTTTTCAAAACATTTGAGATTTCTTTGTGAACCCAAAATATATTGCAGATCTTTATGGCCATATCGGTGCCCATTAATCTGCCACATCGTAATGTCTTTCTGTCCTATAATTACGAATATAATTATTATCAGCCCGAACACATTTACAAGTTTCCACCAATTTTGGTAAGTGCCCGACGGAAAGTTTGTGTTCCAAGTCTTTTGATACAAGTCGCAACGAATTTAGATGGGAAATGATTGGGCGGATGGTTATCTGACGTATCCGACTTATGGGAATGGAGGCAGACAGTGTGACAACTGTACAGTGAGCACTAACAGTACGAGAGCAGTGAAGCAGCAAAAGGTGGAGGAAAAGAAACCGACGGCGGAGACCTTGAAGAAGAGTCGTCAGAAGCGCGAATTGTCGCTCATAACACGCACGACGTTCTATGCCATTTTAAAGGATAAACTAGAGAGGTACGCGGGACATACATATATAAACTGATTTATAGATTTATTGATATATAATCCATTTTCAGATCTGGTTATGAGCCCGAAGCTTGTCTGCTTCGATTGATCTGCGAGACAAACGACTCCTCGCTGGGCGAGATCAATGGTCTTCTGGGCAACATAGTTCACATTATATTCACGTAAGTCTTGATTAAAGTAATGAAGTTTTCGAAGGAATTACTTATCTTATATTCACTGCAGTCCCAGCAGCTCCCGTGATGAGCAGCTATCCTCTGCCTACTACCACGCGGAGGCGGATGGACTGCAGCAACAGTGCGGGGATTACCACGAGACGTGTCCACACAAAGTCTTGGACTTGATTTCAGCGCCAGTGGAGCAGATTCTAAGTGAATTAACAAACAGAACGCGAAGAAAATAAAATTGTAAATGGAAATGGAAATTGGAAATTATTTGTTGGTTGCTTGGGTTCTTGGCTATTTGCGTTGTCAATTAACAATTGTGGCTTTAATGCTCTAACCGATTTGCTGTGTAAATTCTCGGCTCAGTTCTTGCTGGCAGCTCGTGGCGACATGTGTTTACTGCGTTTTATAGGCCAACTTTTGTTGGCCATGTCGGTGCTTTGCTTTCGTTTTGGTAACTGCTATTTGGCCTTTATGCCTTCGAGCACGCATGGTGTAAGTTATGAGTCGCAGAAAGCTGTGGAAGTGTTAGCCATTTACTAAACGCAAGTGCAGTTTCAATACTCGTATTACTCGCCTTTTTCGCTCAGTGTGTGTTTGATTTTCCTTTAGGTATTTGCTGCCTTGGCTGTGCCTCTGGAGCTGCCGCATCGTAATTGTTTTGTCTCCTACAATTTCGAGGCGAATTACAATTCTCCCTACAATTGGAGTCTGCCGACATTATTTGTAAGTTTCATTTGCGGCTATAAAATGTAGCATTCAGTTTCAGTTAGCAGCGTTTTTAAATGGCCAATTAGCACAGTCGAGTACACTTCGCCCACAATATTTCTGTTTATAGCAAAATGGACCCATTGAATCCGAAGAAGTTGAACTATCGCGTAAGACAAATGAAGCGGTGAAGTCTAAAGATTTAAAAGGGGAGCTAGAGGAAGAGGACAAGGGACAGGAGGAAGAGGAGCAGGTAGAAGCAGCGCAGAGAGAGGAGGAACTTGAGCAGGAAACCTTAACGACAGCCACAACTGAAGCCAATCCCCAGCGAGAGAAACGAGATCTGCTCAGTCGCTCAAATATTTATCACATTTTAATGGACAAATTTCAGAGGTAAGCACAGAATCAACACCATCCAAGTTCCTACTGAAAACTCAGTTGATTTCAGGAGCGGCTTTGGCGGCGAGTCCTGTTTACTGCGTCTCATTTGTGAGATCAATGCCGCTGAGCTGGACGAGGGCAACGGTGTGCTCGGCAGCCTGATGCATGTGCTCTTTAGGTGAGTCTAAGCAGAAACTTACTCCAGTTATAGCTACTAATAAAGCTTCCTTAAGTAGTCCCAGCACATCGGCAGCGGAGCAGTTGCCACTGCGTTTCTATCAGGCGGAGTACGACGGAGTGCAGGATCAGTGCCATTACTATGAGCGCAGTTGTGGCAAGAGTTTGTTGCAGCTGATTTCGGAGCCTTTTGAGGAGATTTTTCGCAGAATTGAGAGCAATAATCTGTAGTTATTTTGTAACAAAGACAATAAATTTAAAGATTTAAAAACTCTTTTATCTGTGGGCCTTATGACGTCACAGGCGAAGTGTTACTTAAAAGTGTTCTGGCAAAATGTGTTGGGTATCGTGTGCGACAAAACTCTGACCTAGTTTCTCTTCGCGATTATTGATTGATTAGCAACTTTCGCTGGGGTAGAACATTTCGGGCACTTAATAATTGGATCATCAGTTTTAAGTCTATTAAGCTTAAGTCTTGGCCCAACGCAAGGCATAAATCTTTCAGTTGTACGCTGACTTCAACTGGCTATGGACAAACTGGCATCACACAAAATTATCTGGCTAATCACTTTGGTTTCAGCAGCTGAAGCTGCGCTCGTTTGGAACACAAAGGGAGAAGTCGCGGTAAGTGACGAGCATCTTCCAAAACTTACAACTCTAATTAGAATTCTCGTCAAAGCTTTTCATATCCATTGCTGTACCCATTGATGTGTACGACCGTCATGTGTTTTTGTCCTACAACTTTGAGGCGAGCTATCATCTGCCCAAAACTTGGCGTCGCAGGCCGCCGATTCTAGTAAGTTTTCCAAAAATTCGAGTAGTAAACATTAAAAAGGCTTTTTGTGTTTTTAGCGTAGAGGAAATGGCACTCATGTTGGTGCGTACAACAATAAATTAGACGACTTTGATGAGTACGAGTATGAGTACGAGTATGAGGAGACGCAGCATCACAAGCGCAAGAAGCCCAAGCCGCCTAGGCGAAAAAAGCCAAAACCCGGACAACACAATAAGCCACCAAAACCACCAAAACATCCAAAGAAGAAGAAACCCAAGCCCAAGCCCAAACCACCCACTGAGGACTACAAGGATTTCTTTGAGGATTCATTGGCGCGACGTCGGCGTGAGCAGACGCTACTCTCGCGAAGCAAATTCTATGAGCTACTAAGCCACAGATTTGAACAGTTAGTAAACAGTTATTTAGTTAGCCACACTATTAATACCCTTTCTTTTCGTTACAGACACGGCTTTGGCACGGGCGATGACTGCTTGCTGCGTTTGATCTGCGAGGCAAACAGCGCGGAGTTGGGCGAACACAACGGTGTGCTGGGCAGTCTCATCCATGTGCTGTTCAGCCCCAGCAGTTCCCATGACGAAGGCTTACCTCAGAGCTACTACACGGCAGAGCTAAAGGGGCGACAAAATGACTGTATAGAATATAGTGGAAAGTGTGAGCGCAGTTTTCTTGAACTGATCACACGACCCTTGGAAGACTATATACAAAATAAAAGACTTTCTTTTCAGTAGTAGTATATAGTAAATGATTCATTGGGTTAATATACATATGTAGACTAAATCATACTAAGTGCTCTTCATGAACATCTTTAGAGCTGGCCAGGCACAGTTCTTTACATAGTTTTGTGCCACTCGGCACTTTTTGTTACTGGACTGCCAGGCGTAGTCGGGACAGCGACGCATCAGCCTTGAGTAGGCGCAGAGACTGTAGAACAGCGCGTGCCGATCGCATTCGTCGCCCTGGCGACTGATCTGACTAATGTCTCTGTATTTACTGGGCACCAAACTGGCACAACTAACGAAGTTGGCTTCATAGGCATCGATAATATTCTGATTGCCAAACGCTCGTTCCAGCATAGGACGCACTTTGCTGAGATTAAGTTGTTTGCCTTGCAGCGCTGACGTCACATTGAATATGCAAGCCAAGCGACACTGTAAAAAATGGGGAATATGTGGATCACCTTATCTGTAACTCTACTGTATATAAACTTACACTCGGCTGTGTGCCAGAGTTGCCACACTCGCTGTTGAAAGCGCCCCAGTTCGGCAGTGGCAGTGGACAGCAGATCTGAACGTTCTGTAGAACAAAGTCAAATGCTGAACCCTCAAATAAATTTAATATATTTCCGCAAATTACCTTTAAAGTACTGGGAGCTGATTTGCAATTGGCTGAACTGACTGAAATTGCATTAATACTGAGAAGACAGAGAATGAAGAGCGTGAATTCGAACTGCATTTTATAAAGTTGGTAGGTGCACTAAATGCATTACCACTTTAATAACATTCCAAATCGCTTATTTGCACTACAAGTGTAATCAGATTAAACCCAACGACAAGTCTTGTTTCCGTTGCAGATGACATAACGATTACATAAACGCATATGCCCCGGGGCAGAGTTAGGGAAATATTCGCAACCCTCAAATAATTTTATGACTTTCATCGTGACAGTTAAAAACGTAGCCGATTTTGATTTGGAGCTAAATTACTTAATCAGAGCTAATTGCTAAGCGTTAAACCGGCAATTTGTCTGTCTGGCCAAAGTTGCGTATGTGTAATTGCCTCAAAGTTCAATAGAATCGTTGGAACTATGGTATATGTTTTTAGGGATATAGGAATGATGTCCCAATCCTGATTTATTTTCTTCTCCTAGCAGCTTAGCACTCAAGTCTCAATATGAATTTTAGTTAGTTACATAAATTAATCAAAAATTATTAAAATAAAAATTATAAAAACAATGTTATTTTGGTTTGGAAATCCAACATGTCTAATCCTTTTGCTCCTGCTATTGCCTTTGGCCAGAAGTGAGTACAGAAACAATGTCAATCTGCTGTGCACGCAGATGATGAACACTCAGTTGCTGGAGAAATGTTGTGGCGATTCCAAACCGAGTAATTTGCCCTTCATCAGGAGCAATTGTGCGAAGTACAAGGATGATTATGGAGCGGTAGATTTTAAAAAGCTCATAAATAAATTAAATTAAATAAGACTTTCCTGGCAGTGTCGCTACGAGTGCATCTTCAATAATTGGCAGCTGCTTTATCCGAATAATTCGCTGATTCTGCCCAACGTTAGGACGATGATTAGTCAGCTGTATCCGCGGGACAGTGGCTACTACAGCTACAGTATAATGCTACTCGAAGCCTACGAGCACTGCGAGTCTTTGAGCACCACTTACACGGGTATGATGCGCATGTACGCCTCGTTGGCGGATCCGGAAACGGATAAAAACAGCGCGGGAGTGATGTGCCAGAAGAACGCCATGATCTTTGCCAAATGCGCGATTGCCAACATGTACCTGAACTGTCCATTGCAGGATTGGCAGGAAGATCAGGAGGATTGCATGGCCAGTCGACGTCTGTTGTCGCACTGCGTCAGGTTCCTCAGCAACATCGAAGACAGCAGTCAGAACAAATTACGATCTAGAAGTGCCGCCCAGAGTCACAGGCTGAAAAGGCGCAGTCTTCAGCCGTCGACTCATTGGTACACAACCTTCATCAACTGGCTTGTGTTTTAGTCCAGATCCGACTCCTTCCAATGTGTCAGTCATTGTGTCACGAAATATAAAATAAAAGCTTGACGGGGTATTAAAAGGTGGACAAAGGTCTGCTATCAGATTAAGCAATTTATTCGGCAATTAGTGATACATTTTGGGTGCGCTACATTAATTTATAAAGTGCCAGCATCTAAATGGTATAAAAAGCATAACGATGGCTGAACAGCGATTCAGAGCACACACAATGTTGGCCAAGTTTACTACAGTCCTAACAGTTTGGCTGCTGGCCAACTCTATTGTGGCTAACACAGACGAGTTTGACTGTACGAAACGCTTGGACTATAACGTAAGTGGCGACAGGAATATACGGATTACCTGTACCATTAACATATTTTCACTAGACTGTGGAAAACTGCTGCGCGAGACCAAATCTGAACTTTGATGCGTTTCAAGGAAGTTGTGGAAAATACATGCCTGAGGGAACGCCGAAAATGTCGCCAGTAAGTAAAGCATACCCTGTAAATCTCAGAAATCAAATTTGCTCCACTTCCTTTGCAGTGCCTGCATGCCTGCATCTTCCACTCTGAAAACGTGCTTACTGACAAGCAGCTGAATGTGGAAAATGCCGAGCGAATGCTGCAGAAAATGCTCGGCTACAACAAGGAATTTGTCGATGTTTATGTCAAATCTTTGCAGAACTGTACTGAAAATTTGGATAAGCTGCAGAAACGCTTGAAACGTCGACCGTATGGCGGATCAAAGTGCTCAATTATACCTGTATTTTTGGGCATGTGCACGCTGGAAAATGTATTCGCCCATTGTCCTGCGACCAGTTGGCGTAGCAGCAAAGTGTGCGAGGATGCACGTGACTTTATGCTCAATTGCAAATGTGATAAGAGTCAGAGTGTGTGTATTCAATTGTAAACGCACAATTCAGTTGGATTTTAATTAAAAATTGTAATCAAAAATTAAATGATGTGTATTAATTTGTTAATGAGCAACTGTCTGGCTTATAATTCACTTATATAATGTTAATTCATTGCTGTGAAATAACAGTAAAGCTAAAGCATGCTGGGTGGGTTGATCGTACTGCTGCTAACGCTGCCGTATCTACACGCAGGAAGCACTAAAAAGCCCTGCATGGACAGGCTGGACATTCCAGTGAGTATAAAGATATTTTATTTAAAGCCCAGAAGTATGCAACAGAAATTTGCATAGCGCTGGCTGGGTGAGACGATGGGGTAATATTGAGTACACTCGGGTGAGCTAATGTTATGGTATGGTGGTAAAATAGCTATTTTGAAGAAAATAAATATAGCTAAATCTAGCTAGAAAATAAATAAGCTGATTTCTGTAGCAGATTTCTAATAATAAAATAATTTTTCACCTTTTCAGTCCACACAAAGCTGCTGCAAGATGCCTGAAATCATTTTAAGCTCTTTTGATACAAAATGTCGTCATTTGGATATGGCGCTACATAACTGGCCCGTAAGTAACTAATGTATTTAAAGAAAAAACAACTTATACTCACAGAAAATTCTATTTGCAGTGCACATTTGAGTGCATTTATAAGAATGCCAAGGTTCTAAACGGCACTCACTTGGCATTGGATAATGTGTATGCAATGCTGGACAAACTGATAAAGGACAATCAGAGGCTCAAGGATCTTTTCGTGGAGGGTTTCGGTGAATGTCAAAAAAAGGAGGACCAAATGGTTAGGAAACTAAGCACTCGTCAGTTTGCCAATAAAGCCAAGTGCTCTCCGCTTGCCATGTTGTACGGCATTTGTGCCTACAAACATGTGTTTCTTTATTGCCCCGATGAGAATTGGACCAACAGCAGCTTGTGCAATCGCATAAGAACCTGTGAGTTGTCCAGAAGGATTTAGGGAGTAACATGTGCATAAAATTGTGGTTTATTTCAAAGCATATCAGATGTGTTTTTTTGAGCAAAAAGTTTAAAAAAGGCAAAGGGAATTTAGAGGGCATGGAAGGCATAAAGTTTGCCTTTTAAATTATTTTATTTTTGGTATTATTTCTTCTACGTTTGTTGATCTCAGTCGAAGAACACATCATACCATCTGGGCTGGTGTGTTGCTGCTGCACTGCAGTCGCCTTGTGAGCTGTAGACTTCACTGTCTTCCATGGAACCCAGTTGCACTGCGGAGTTTTAAAATTCAACACTCTTGATCTTTAACCTTTATTCGCTGCCTTACCCAACTGCTCTAGGCTGAGTCCCAAACGCTCCGCTTGCTGCATCAATACACTGAGCAGGACTTGTGGATCCGCTGCGCCATTCTCCAACAAATCCTGCAGAGAAAATTGCTGTTCCTCCAGCTCTATGCCCTCTGCATCGCAGCCAAAATCCAGTTCGTTACTATGCAGCTGCTAGAACCCCAAAGACTATTAGGTGCATTCCAAGCCAGCAGCTACTTCCACTCACCTGCTGGGATTCTGGTCGTATCACAAAGTCCTCAAAAGCCGCTTTTACACAGCCAAAAAATAAAACGATAATAAAAATTACTGCCAAGCGGTTCATGCTGACTGTATAACTAAACGCTTTGAGTACTAAACCTTGAATAAATCGCTGTTGAAACTAAAAATATTTGGAATCATTTGTCATGCCCCATTTGACCAGCTGCAATCAATAATTGCGATCAAAACAAAGTTTTTTTTGGTATAATTTACCTTCAGTTTATTTACTAAAACGAAAAGTCCCAAAAAATTGTTAGAAACTAAAGCAATTGAAGCTTAACTAATGGGCAGCGGCACGTGGGGTAGCGGATTGCACTGAAGAGCAAATTGTTTGGCCACAACACAGGGCTGATCGGTTTTCCACATTTTTGCGGGGCAGTTGAGAAAGGTTTCAGCGTTGACGCAGCTGTAGATCATGGCGGCGTAGGGGGAACAGCCTTGGGGCAGCACTTTGTAGGCGTTTAGATTGGTAGACTTCAAGTGGCCATGGACTGTAGGGGGAAGAGAGAGAGAGAGAGAGGGAGATAGGGGAGAGACATAGTTTATTTATAGTTTATTTAATTGTTTATCTATGAGAGCGAGTTTGTGCGGCATAGCTGACAGCTACGGCTCATCTATCCCTCATATGTAAAGGCTACATTTGTATGACATTTTATGGACCAAAGAGGAGTGGAACTAAGAAATTATAACATACAGAATCTGACTGCATTTCTAGCGAGTCTACATATCAAATTCTCAGTTCTAGCTCACCCCTAACAAGTACTAGTATAAATCAATAAGCATACGTACTGTTTTCGGCGCATTTCTCAAAGGAGCGCACTATGTGCGGCACTATCTCCCGATCCCTCCGATGCACATGTTCCTGCAGATAAGCACGAACTTTATCCATCTGCAGTTTGTTATTCACCAGAGCGCCAGTCTCACGATAAATGCAATCCGGGTAGCACTGACAAGAAGTGGAATACGGTGAGAATGATACGCTATCAACTGGCATTGAGCCAACTTACCAGATGAGCATATGCCGGAAACTTTTCATTAGCCGATTTCAATTGATTTACGTGCTTCTGGCACTTTTGCGGCACGTTTCCCAGATTGATTTCCGGTGTGCGGCAACACGAGTTGATGTCCTGCCAATGAATCATGAATGGATTAATTCAATCGTACTCACTGTCTCTCCGTCTCCCTTTCTGTCTGAATTTACTCACGAAATTGTTAAAGCTCGGCGGCGATGTGCAATTGTAGGCGGCGTGGGCGTGGCTCGCCAAATGCGACAGCTGCAAAGTGTGAATAAAATATGAATAAAATCGAAGTGAAAGCGAAACGAGAGCAAATAAATAAAATATAAAGGAAATTGCGCTTACCATTAAAAATGCAATGCACTGGAAAATCGTTGAATGCATTTTCCGCAAAATAGTTTATGCACAATCGAAGCGTGGCAAAAGAATAAAACTTATGCCAGTAAAAATCGGCGCTATATATAGCCCGAAATTGTAGAATTTGATTCTAATGAGCTAGCGGCTTATCATCATCATCATCACAGAGTGCGGCCTTTTGGTCCAATGCGTCAGTTGAAGGTGACACATCACTGTTGGTTCCCACTGTTGGGAGTGCAGAACTTTCGCCCCACGACTGGCAATGCGTGACGGAGTTTTTTGGGGAAATACCAGAAGGTAAATGGATTATAAACGGAATTACACTGATTAATAATGGCTAAAAAAACAGAGCAGTTCAGGTAAACAGTGAGTAATGTAAAAATTGCGTATTGAAAATCATAAAGTGTGAAGAGAACAGAGGGGTTCAAGGGGGGAGTAAAGAGGAGCAGCATAGATTATTGACTTTGCGGTAGTTTAAACATTTCTACGCCCAAAAGTGATTAAATGTTACACCGGAATTCGTTTGAATTTCAAATTAAAGGCCATAAAAATCGGTTATGCTGCTATTGTGTAATATTATAGTAGTTATATAGAACATATTCATTTTATTTACATCAATTTTTCTACTTATGCCAATTAATCACAACTTTTATCGTATTATAGCCAATTCCTTTCTAGCTTATCGCGCAATAGTTGCCCAACCAGCTAATTAGTGTTGCATTTAATTAATATTAGTACAATTTATGATAGCAACGTGTTACAGTGCGTGCCAGCAGATGTTTGCCAGGATAAAGAGTTTAGCCGGAGTTAGTTCATGCATGTATGAATAATGCGCTTATATTTTATGAACGTTATTGTTGTTGTGGTTGTGGCTGTTGTTGTTGGCATCTCTTAGCACATTGTTGGCTGGCAGCTTATGTCATACCATTGTTGAGCTTCAGCCTCAACATCTTTGTCAGCATCTCGTCTTAGCTTCATCTTCATTCTCATCCTCGTTCTCATCTTTATCATCATGTTGCTGGAATTGCTGTCTCATGTGCTGCGCGTTTGTCTGAAGCTCTTAACCGCTAAGCTCAAGATGTTCAAGGTGAGTCGCAGTTGAAAACTGAAAGTTTAGGTTGTTATTAAAGTGTCTCGAGTGCCTCATGCACGTTAAGCATACGCCTCGTAAAACAATCAACGAAAACAAATTAAAAGAGTGAAGAAAACTTTCAAGTTGTAAGTTTTATGCTTGAGTTTAATACTTTAATTAATTTGTTAAGTAAATTATTTAATTGGTAGCTTCAACATCACGTATACGCCCCATGACATACATTTATTTGCTTTGTGTAGAACGTATTCACTTAGAGTTCGCATCAATTGATAGTTTTAATCAATTCTCCATCCATTGCAGGTGCAACAAAGCACAATTGATGTCCCTGCTGCACAACAAATCGCAGTCAACTCTTTGAACAATGCGAAAGCAGTTAACTCGCTTAGTTTTTCCACTGTTGATTGTTGGGGGAGAATGGAAAATGGAAAATTGAAAAACTTTAACGCTGTTTGTCTTAGCATTCGATCTGGAACTCAATTCAATGTGACGATTTCTCAACAAAGAACGCGCTTTTATGGCTCTGCTTGAGTCCTTAATGCGGCACGTTAAGCGGAAGGACGTGCACTTTAAAATCCAAAGCAGAGGCAGGACATGGGCATAAAAGTACACGGGGACAGAGGAACAGAGAGAGATGCCAGGACATTGGAACAGTCTACATGTCTTTGCTCTTGGCGCTGAATTTTTGAAATGAAATTTAAATGGTCTCGAGTGGCAGTTGACATTAGAATTTACTTGTAGCCCGCAGGGCTGGGCTGGGGAGTGGTGTGAGGCGTGGCATGTGAAGGACTCTTTTCGAATGTGTCAGACGCATTTTTTCGACTCTTAAATGGGGGCATAATGTTCTGTCATTGTGTTATTATCAACAGATTCGCTTGCTTTTTAACAAACAAATAAATTCGAGTGTGTCGGCGTGTGTGTGTGTGTTTGTGTGTGCGTGTCAGAGTTGTGTTTTTCTTTTATTTTATTTTATTTTTGTCTTTTCAATTTGCTGCATGCGCTTTGGGGCAAATCGAGGACAAGCACCTGCCGTCGATTGGCATTTTAATAAATGTCGACACGAGCCACACACACTCGAGTTTAATTTGATTAGCTGCAAGTGGGGAGATTAGGGGAGGAGGAGGTAGGTAGACAAAACTTCAAAAGCAACATCGTTATGATATCCCTTGGTCTTTGGTCCTGGTCCTGGGCCTGCATGCCAGTGGCGAGCACTGCGCCTAAGCAAACACACGACCCACGCAACAAAAAGGGCAACGAAATGCTCGACATTCACAAATATTTGCATAAATCAAATGAACGGATTAGAAGGCGTTTAACCAGCGACCAGCAACCAGCAGCTAGAGCAGCGACATAAGCTACAGCTGACGAGCTGAGGAAAATTGCATTTCCCGGAAAATCCCAAGTTTCAGAAATCCATAGCAGGCGAAAATAATAAAGCAATGTAAGTATTTCAGTAAATATTTAAGGAGCATTTAAATATATAAATTTTGTAATAAAATTCCTAAAACATAAATTAATTTAAGTCCCCAATAAGTTAAGAACTGGCACGAAGCTTGTAAAATATATATAAATTAACTAATTTTCCTTTGAGTGCCTTAAAAATATTTTATACATTAATTTTGTTACAAAAATTTGTTCCTCTCTCGCTGCTCTGTTATTTATGACAAAATTAAATTAATTTTTTAAAGCAACGCAAATTGAATTTAGCCTTATTAAATACAAGCTTAAAGCAGGAATTTATGGCTTTAATTGAAGCACAAAATTGTTTTCTTTTTCTACAGAATTTCGTGAATGTTTTTGAAAATTCCAATCGCACACACACGCACACCTGTTGAGCGGCAAGCGAAGCGAAGCTAACAAGAGGCTGCCTGCCTGTGGATTGTGGAACGCAGCTTTCGCATGAGCTTTTTGGCCGTTTTGTGGAACGCAAATGTTACGCGCCTTTTTGCCGAAGCACAAAAGTGGTAAGAACTGAAGCAGCGTCGTCGTTAGGCTTGTTAAGATGCTCCACAAACATTCAGTTATCAGCGGCGAGTGAACGAGTGCGGTTCGAGCAGCTACAGTGAGTGCTAGGTGAATGCGAAAGCAATAAAACGCATAAATTCGACTCGAAGTCGAGTGCCAAAATTCAAGTGTTTCAAATGCTCATAAAAAAGAGCAAAAAAATTTAGAAAAAATATTAAAAAATAAAATTTTTAATAAATATTTAAAATTGCCCAGTGCTCGCTTGCTTGACAGTGCCGGTCAAATGTTAACGAACGTGCTTTAAATGCATATTATTTTTTATGAATTATGAATTCGAGGCGTTGGCCGTGTAATGATTGCAAATAATGAATGTAATGAATGCCATGGCAAATAATCCCGCATTAAAGTGCGTACAACAGCAACAACAACGGCAAATAGTGTGTGCGTGAGTGTGTGTGTCAATAACCGAGACAACAACAGTGGCCAAGACAAAGATAAAGTTAGTTAGAGGGAGAGCGAGCGTGTCGCTTAAATATAATCATTTTGCAGCTTAGAAGGCGTTAAACACATTTAAGCCTGGGCAAATAAGTGGCAAAGGACAAAAGGATATCAGAAGCATTAGCTAAGCTGCGGTCAGTTGAAAAGTCCACAGAAACAAGGATGGCAACAGCAGCAGGAACAACTAACTGAGATACTCAGTACTGCTAGGCTTACTTAAGGCATAGGTGAGTGTACATGTGATATCGTTACATCGCTCTGTGTGTTTGTGTACAGTAAAAATCACCAACTGCCTGTGGGTTTAATTAAACGGCAGTGCTCTCACATACACACACACATGCACCTAATACAACAATAGCAGTGGATACAATGCAAAGTGCACTGAGAAAATAAGTTCATACCGATTACAGGGAATATCAGTACTTTACGGGGTAAACATAACTTAAACGAGGTATAGTACTTAGTGTACTAAGTATTTTCTTTGAGCTACAGAAATCAAAGCTCACCACTTAAAAATACTTGCCTATTTCGCGCTGTGTAGGATAAAGTGAACATAGAAGAATGAAAGGATTGGCAATTGGCTACATTGTTGTGTGGCTGTGTAAAGACTGTTTGTGTGTGTGTTGGTGTGTGTGTGTGTGTCCACTCAGTGCAGTATCGATTGCCAAAAAAATTCCATTAGAAATCCACTTGAATGCCATCACATTGGCCAACGATAACTGTATCAATGGCAATACCAGTAGCAATAGCTATAGTTACTTTGTTATTGTTAACGACTAACAATGGCAGGTAATTGAGAAGTTGAGGAAATCAAAAAGGAAAATCAGCAGCAGCAAAAAAAAACTTGTTGCTATACTTTTGGGGTGCTCTTTTAATGTATTTCCGCAAAAGGGATTGCCTCAGACTTGTTGCCTACTTTCGTGCGCTGCTTTTAATGTATTTTCGATTTGGATTTGATTTGATTTGATGAACTTCCGTCGAGTGCTGAAATAATTCTCCTGCCCTTGCCCGTGCCCCTGCTCCTGCCCACGCACGTCGTAAAATATCTGCTTTTGGCAAAATCTCTGTCATACTTATTTGCCAAACTTGCATTACATTAAGCCATATTTTTATTGAGCCAATAAATAACAGATTTCGCACATACAGGTTCCCCCTGCCTACCCCTACCAAACTTTATTTGTTTGTTTGCCTTCCTTTTCTCGCCTTTGTTATTCGACTTTTTATGGATTTATGCGAGCTGTGTTAAAAGCAAATCCTCCGCTTGTTAGCAACCACAAGCACTCGAACTCCACTCACGTAGCTGCAGCGCGTGCCGCGTTGTTGCACGTGCCACCGCACGAAAGGGGGTAGGGGAAAAACCGTTAATAGCGAGACAATAAAACGCAACACTTGTTGGCAATGGCCTCAGATTCTGTTTCAAATGGCCGGCCATCAAGACGGGCATAAAGGCCAAAAAAGTACTGGCAGCAGGTGTGAGGCAGTGCGTGCTTCTGCTTTCCCTACTAACCCCCTGAACCCCCCCTCCACTCTCCGGAAGTGTTGGGGAAATTATGATATTTGTCTAGACAGACAGAGCGCCGTTTGCCCATTGCTTATGTAAGCTTATGCCTAAACCCTTCGCTGACATTTGACCGCTTGAAGTAATGCTTGCGTTTTTCACGCTATTCGCCATCAAATTTGATTGCCGCCAGCGGATGCATAAAAACACAACCCTCATACCCCCACCAGTGTGCCCCAAAAAAACTATGCTCCTACACTGTAACCAAAGTCTACACACGTTTATCTATCGTACCTAGGGGAGTCGTAGTGTATTTCACATATCCACAGCAGATACTTGACTTATGTGAGAGCGCTAGGCAGCTGAGCAATTTCGCACAACAACAAATAAATTAGCATAAAAATTAATTAAAATTCATATTAAATTACATTTGTTTGTAAATATTTTGCGAGTGAAATTAAATGTAAATAACATTTTGATTTGATTTCAATTGAATTTCGTCAATATTTCTGTAGCTTACGTATACGTAATTTATTACTGCTGATCAAAATGACAAAAATGCTTGTGATGTTAAGCTTTCCGAGCTGAATTTAATCAAAGGGGCGTAAAATACAAGTACACACATGAAAGGGGCTCACGCGTCGTATGCGTAACATTTTTCTCATGAATTTTTCAATGCGTCGCGACCTCATTGCGCTCTGCTCCGCTCTGTTTTATGCATATAAAATTTAATGAGCTACAATAATGAAAGCTGACACAGCGTAGCCCAGCGCACCACAGCAAAAAGAGCAACAACAAAAGCTAAAAATAAAAAAAAGCTATAAAAATTGTGTTTGTGTTTTGTCCTTTTTTTCCTGCGTCCCTGTGTGCTTCCTCTTCGGACTGCTCGTCTATGTTTATATTGTCTTTAACGTTTGTTTAATAATGAAAACGTCTTTTAATGGCAAGCCGAGAGTGCGGCCAAAGGAGGGAAGGCCAAAGCAGCCAAATAAGAAAGACAATGCAACATTTTGTGGCATGCCACATATGATGATTATTATATTTAGCAAAATTCAACAAATGGAATTCCCAGCAATTACCAAACGTTGAAGCAGCAACAGAACATCAGCTGATGGCAAGCAACGTAAACATTTGAAAGCATTAGAGCAGCAACCGGAAATTGCAGACACTCTCGCACATGCTGCACTGAGCGAAATAGTCAAGTAGTTGAAGGGGAAGTCAGTGCAATTTATGACAAGAAAAACACATGAAGTAGTTAAGTATAATAGTTTAAACAGCGATGCTTTCTTTACTGCTCTAAAGCTTTAAATGCCACTTATTTGTTACCAATTTTGCTAGCACTTTATTTGAGTGGCACGTGATTTTTTTGCAGTGCATGAAGAGAGTTCGTAGCAGCGGTTTACGACTCAGACGCATTCCCTACACTTACTGTACTCAGTCAGCCGCAGGAATTCGATTCCAGCTGTATGTGTGTGTATGTGTGCGTGTGTGTATGTGTGTGTTGTCAACAGCGCCTTTGGCAAATCCATTGTGTGCAATCGCACGAGATTAGATACAATCTTCTATAATAGCATGTACGATAGCATTGGGAACAGGGAAATGGGGATAACCAGGGAGACGGCAATTGAAGGCAGTACGGGCGGGGTCGAAACTAAGGAAACTTAGGGAAACAAAGGGAGTGGCTGGTGGGGGAGTGATAAGTGGGCGGGGCTGCAGAGAAAACAGCAGCAACAAATAAGCAAACGTTATAGTACATTATCCCCACAACGGACATACTCATTTTGTCTGCTTTCTATTTCTGTGTGTGCACTTTGTTTGGTCATCTGCAGATGTGTCCCTTTTATACCCTGTAGCTGCAGTCCTAAGACGTGGGGAAGAATAGGCAAAGATTGGATTTTTGGTTATAGCTAGAAGTTTATAATTAGCTCAGTTCTGTTTTTGATGCCTTTCTGTCTCACTACCTGAACCATTGAAACTCAAAGAATTTAAAATGTAATAGTGTTAAATCTGATGACAAGACTTTAGAGTTTGTTAGCAAGGGTATATGAGTTAGTCAACATACTCCCACAGCAGCCTCCCCAAGCCTACACATTTCAGCTCCCAACTTTCTACTTTACGTTTCTTAAAGGGAATCTGTTTGTTTGGCATACCCACCGTCTACTTTTTTTGTGCCAGCCAGCGGCATTTGTCGTAATGTCCTTTTTATTTTTGCGTTGATTTGGCCAAGCTGAAAATATTTTATGATGAGCGTTGGACATTCATCAAGTTGTGAATGCCATAAATGAGATTGTCAGATGAACACATTCCATCTGTCCCTGTGTGTGTGTGTTTGGGTGTGTGCTGTGTGTTTGTTTTGTCTTTTTGTCGAGCTGTCAAAATGAATTTTCATTTGCGCGCAATGAATCGTGTCGCAGATACTGTTATCTAGCCTCTAATTGATATCAAATCTGCAATTAGCAATCAAATTTTCATTTTCATTTTTATTTCCATTTCCATTATTTAGCTGTCTTTTTCAGCGGCTTTTCCTAATTTTTTACAGTGTTCTGGCTTGTCAGCCGCAAATTATTTATGAGGCAATTAGATGCTCGACTATTTCAAGTCTATTCTTAATTTTTTTGTGGCCTGTTTTTGGCTTTTTTTCTGGTTTTGTTGTTGCCATTGCGGGGAAAGCAATTTGCAAAATTGCGGCTTCAAATTGAAATCTAAGACTGTGTTTGTGTGTGTGGGAGCCCTTTCCTTGTTGTACTTTTGCTGTTTGCCTTTGGGCCGCAACTGCAACTGGGCCAATGGGGACCGCGCCCTGGCCATCCGCCGAGTAAATAAGCTTGAGGCATGTGCAGGAATAATCTTGTCGGCGGTTGGCTTTATGTTGCGCTAATTTACGAGCATCGGCCAAAAAAAGAAAACAACAAAAAGATGAACAACATCCGTTACAAGAACAACAACTCAAGTTACAGCAAAAAGGCGTACAACAAGCGGCCAAAAAAATGATGAGGCGTTGGCATACAGTGGGCTACAGAAAAAGTGCTACAATGCGGAAACCCTTAAAAAATGCTTTAAAGTATTTAAATGCTACAATAATTTAATATTTAAATTCAGTTTCATTTTTTAAGCTGATTTGTTAAAGGTTTTTGAATTGTCTACTTAAATTATGCAAACGTTTTATATCCGGCACATACAAACTATTTTTTATGCAGCTTTGTACATAATAAATACAAATTTGTCAGATTAAAATAAGTTTTGTTATAAAAAATGCATAAAAAAGTGCAATTATTTAGGTATAAATAAAACAGACTTGTTGGATATCAAAATAAATGTTATAAACTCGCTTGACACCGCAAATAGTTAATTCATAGCTATATTTCCCTATTTCTGGCTATTAAAGCACTTAGAACTTGTGATTTAGTTATGCCGCTTTGTGCATAAAGAAATACTGAGTATTTAGTGCGATCTACTATGTTTAGTTATGCTGTTCCATACATAATTTAATGCCAACTATTAACCGAAACGAAAACCTTTTTCGTTGGAAACCCATTTCCGCTTGGCCGCTTACTGCTCTCGCTCACTGTCTGCACGCTTCGCTTGGCACAACATCTACATATTTATTATCTGTTTACATGTGCGTGTGGTGGTGTGTGGGTGTGTGGGTGTATGTGTGAGTGTGTGTTTTTATGCCATGCATTAATGTAACGATGCATCATTTATGCCATTTATTATCAGCCCATAAATGCAAGATTTGGGTCCTGCTGACTCAAAAGGTTGAGCCCACGACGCCCCTTTATGCGTGCCACGCCCCCTTTAGCCTATAATTTCTATGTCCTAGGTTACCTTTTGTCTTTGGCAGCCACGTACGTTAATTGAACCAAACCCCACACACAGACACATCCAGAGTCCTCCATCATAACCAAGTTGCTGTATCTGGTCTATTTTGTTGGCCAACTTTCTGCAAGCTAATGAATTTTTATGGCCCTGTTGGCCAAGTTATATGACGAGTTGTAGCAACAGTGTAGCAGACAGAGCCTACTGTATCGACTTGGCCTCTGAATCAGATTCTGACTGGAGATGCAATTTTCCCGCCGTTTATGACGCTTTAAACAGTTGCCCTTTTGGGGCTGTTGGCCAAGGAAGTCATTTTGGTCCAGAGTTTTATTGGCCAATGCAATTAACGCAGTGAAACACATACATGTACTTCGTTGGCTTAATGAAAATGGTATCTGTTGGTCATTTAGGGGCCGTTTCTGGTTAAAGTTGCCAGCTGGAGTATGTTTTCGATGGGCTGAGACTTATTAAAGAGACTAAATAGCATACAAAAATTAATTAATTTAAATTTAAATTAATTTAATTCCCTTTTTTTTCTACCGTAGCCAACTTCACAACATGCAGCTAAAGTAGTAGTATCAACACTAGGGGTAGCAGCAATGAGTAACAACAACTTGCCACACGGCATCGACAACGATAACAACAACAACAATGACATCCTTGGGAATTCCTTGAGCGACAGCATAAACGACACCGTTTGGTCACAGAGCAATTTGGATGAGATCAATCAGAGTGTCGAGCTGCACTGCATGGTGCAACAGCACATTGAGTTGGCCACGTACGGCAATGCCACGGACCATTGCAACACGCAGTTCGACTCGATACTATGCTGGCCACGCACCGCTCGTGGCACGCTGGCCGTGCTGCAGTGCATGGATGAACTACAGGGTATACACTACGATAGCAGCAGTAAGTATTTCAAATTTAGTAAAGCAAGTAGGTTGGAAATGGCCTGAGTATTAAAAATACTAACGCAATTTTGTTAATAATCATATATACCAAAAATACTAACAAAATACCAACCAAATACTAACAGAATACCAACCAAATAACAAAATGATACAAATTTTTCACTCTTTTTTATTCCCCGCCCCTTTTACCACCACTCCTCGCCCACTGTGCAGAAAATGCCACTCGCTTTTGTCACTACAACGGCAGCTGGGAGCAATATACCAACTACGATGCCTGCGCCCATTTGCCCGCGCCCGAGACGGTGCCGGAGTTTGAGACAATTGTCGAGCTGCCAACCATTATCTATTACATTGGGTACGCGCTGAGCCTCGTCTCGCTGACGCTGGCCCTGATTGTTTTTGCCTACTACAAGTGAGTGTGAAGCCAGGCAACTAATTGCTGTGCTATTCTTATAACAAAACACTTTTCCTTCCCCTCAATCATGGGCCTCTCTCAGGGAACTGCGTTGTTTGCGCAACACCATCCATGCCAATTTATTTTTCACCTACATCATGTCGGCTTTGTTCTGGATTCTGCTGCTGTCTGTGCAGGTGAGAAGCAGCCTTGTCTGCCCTACACAACGTTTCGAATTAACTCTTCCTCTCCCTCTCTTAGATCTCCATTCGCAGCGGTTTGAGCAGCTGCATTGCGCTGGTCACACTCTTTCACTTCTTCACACTGACTAATTTCTTTTGGATGCTGGTCGAGGGCCTGTATCTCTATATGCTGGTGGTCAAGACCTTTTCGGGTGATAACATCCGCTTCAACATATACGTCTCAATTGGCTGGGGTAAGTTGGGCAACAAATGTACTGAGCGAAAGTAAAGTGTTAAGGGAAACTGACTAAATTCCTCTTCTTTCGGAGTTTTTATCTCGGTGAGAAATTCCAGATTCTCTGTACGAAAAGACAGCCTCCTTTGCTCAGTATGCTACGTGTATCTAATTAATTTTCCTCTTCATCCTCATCTCTGTCTCCTACCCTTTTGACAGGCGGCCCTGCGCTGTTTGTGGTCACCTGGGCGGTGGCAAAAGGTCTCACGGTTAGCTACAATATGGATAAGGTGAGTTTTGAGCTGAGGGCAGAGCTTCCTGGCTGTCTCCCTCTGTCTCTTTTGTTTGTCTCCCTTTTTTTTTGGGTTTGCCTCATTAAAGTTGAATTCGCGCTTAGTATGACATCAACTGTCCCTGGATGGAGGAGACGAATGTCGACTGGATATTCCAGGGACCTGTCTGTGCTGTCCTCATTATCAATCTGACATTCCTGCTGCGCATCATGTGGGTGAGTTAAGCACTTCCGACCCATAAACTTCATTATGATCATCATTATCCGCTCTGTCAGGTGCTTATCACAAAACTGCGTTCGGCAAATACCGTTGAGACGCGACAGTATCGAAAGGCGGCAAAGGCGTTACTTGTGCTTATACCCCTCTTTGGCATTACGTACCTGGTGGTCCTGGCAGGTCCTTCCGAATCGGGGCTAATGGGTCATATGTTTGCTGTTCTGCGCGCTGTACTGCTGAGCACACAGGCAAGTTGTTTTTTCCTGTCTCTGTTTGTTAATCCCTTTGTAGACCCGTTAGTTGGCAAGGCAGTGGGAATGCATGGCTTGTAGGTGTTGGAGTTTAACAGCTCCTCACTCCGTCACTCATTACACCAAGTTTTCAACCACGCATAACTCCCCGTTTTGCTTAGCAAATCGAAAAGTTCTTTCTACTTTAGTTTGAGCTATCAAATATTTACCTTACCCGCCTTTACAGGGCTTCTGGGTGTCGTTGTTCTACTGCTTTCTCAACTCGGAGGTGCGAAACGCGCTGCGACATCACGTATCCACCTGGCGTGACACACGCAACATTCAGCGCAATCAGAACAGACGGTGAGTCCACACTCCGAAGTAGTTAGTAGTTTTCACCTCTCAACTATTTTCACACACAATCCACAATTATCACACTCTTAATTTAAGTGCACTAGACAACAACAACGATAACAACAAACACTTTTTAACTGTTTTTCAACTTGGCAGCTATACTACAAAAAGTTTCTCCAAAGGCGGTGGAGGCTCCCCGCGGGCTGAGAGCATGCGGTAAGCGAAAACACCTTACTTTTCTTCAATTTTTCGGCATTAATTATAAGCACCTGTCCGTATGTTGTAGTTAGTGAGTTGCTCAAAAGTTTCACTCAACAATCAGACGCATCTCAATGTATTTTATTCGGATATATTCCAAGTTTTGGTATGGTAATCAAATTAGTCAGTTTGGCGCTCTCTTCGCTTTAGTTTTGAGTTCACTGTTGATTTTCATGCACTTTACTTAAGTTTTATACTCTGTGGTATCACACCCCTTACTTACTTACCTTAAGAACCACTTGCTTCTCTTTTGCCTATCACATCGCCACTAAATAAAGTACTTCAAACATAAATTCTAGTACGAATCTTTTTTCCCGTGTATAAGCAGCCCTTTGACCTCCTACTATGGGCGTGGCAAGCGGGAGTCCTGCGTCTCATCGGCGACAACAACGACGCTGGTGGGACAACATGCACCACTGTCGCTGCACCGTGGTTCGAACAACGCGTTGCACATGCTGCCCACTAACAGCAATCTAACGGGAACTGGCAGTACGCTCAGTGTGCTGCCAAGGGCAATCAGTCCGCTAATGAAGGTAGGAGAATTTTTTCTTTATAAAGGTAACTCACGTATTAACTTCTGGCTACTTGCAGATGGGACTCGAGGAGAACTCTGTCTAAGCTGGCAGACAGTCACAAGCACTTAAATTTAGTTTCCTATTTGTAAATGATAAAACTAAGTCGAAGATTTTACGCATCTGAAGAGACTGAACTGAAATAAATACTATTATTTAATCGCGAATTTTCCCCAACGTCCCTAAGCCCTAACTAGCCCCGCCCTCACCAGTGGCCCTCCAACCCAAACTAGTCCTAGTCTTAAGTACTTATAGTCTTAGCCAATTATTGTAAATGTGCTGTTTTAACTGAATGTTGAATGTTACTGAGTGTTCGTTCCAAAGCCACCAACCGCATCACCAAGCTGTACAAAAGAAACCAAACGGTTAAAAAAATATTAATCATTGACTTGTAAACAAATCCATTTTAAAAGCCAAAAACAATACACAGCAACCACTTTAAAACGAAATAATAATAATAATAAATGGTCTATTTACTTGAGTGTATGAACAACTTTTTTTACCTTCAACTTTACCTTTATTGCGTTCTCCATTCACTGCCGGAATTATCATTAATTTAAATTTCTCATTCTCATTTTTTACAGCGCGTTTTGTTTGGGAAATTTTCGCATTGAAATTTTTAATTTCTTTGTGTTCATAAATTTGGAGCAAAATGAAATGAAAATGTATAAAAATTGTGTTAACATCAAAGTAATTTGGTTGCGAGGCGCAATAGCAACAACAAGAGGAAGAAGCAACCAGGACAACATTAATGAAAAAAATTATTCAAATACCCTGTAATTGGTGCTCAAAGAGGGGTTTGTTGGGTGGTTTGTAATAAAATGAAAAAATATACAAAAATACCAGGTAATAGATGACTTATGTTGTTTACCAGCTATACCTAGTAAATTTGGTAAGTGGGGTATATGCTGTTGCTAGATTTCAACATATTTATCTTAATTACTCACTGTAAATTTGGTTCCAGCAACTTTAAAAGTTTTTCAAGTATTCATTAAGCTATTTTTACGAAGATACCCTGTATATTTATTAACTAGAGTATTCCTCGTACAAAGTTGGATATTCAATTTCTACTGAAAACGGATTTATTCAGCACAAAACAAACTAAATTCATATTACAGGGTATCTCCTAATGCATCACTCTAGGCTACACCATTTTTATTCACATTTTAATTGCATTCTTTGAAAATTTCACTCTGCGGTTTCACGAGAGACATCAAAATACCTATTTTTCAGCTGCCACGTGCAAGTTTTTCCGAGTTTTCCCAAGTTTTTCTCAAGTGCAACTGAAGTGCTACTCGAGTGCTACCAAGAACCGCTAGCTCGAGTGAATGTAACCCTGAGAGGGCCAAATGAAATTTCATTCAGTGACAAATTAGTGAAAATATTAATATAAAGAGTTCCCAACTCCAAAGGCAAGTGAGCACGTAAGTTATCTATACAGATAGGGTCATGAATAGGGTGTTTTTGACGGAGTTATGTAAGGTATTTGAGGGAAAAACACTTGACGACTTAACGGTAGTTGGCGTGAATATCAAGTTATGACTTGTCGACCGAGTCGAGCTGGATAAAGTCCGACGCTATAAAAATGCATTGCACTCGGCAAAATAAATTCCAGTGCCTATAAATATTGCATGAGCGCAGCCTCTGCGGAAAAACAAGCACGGAGAGAGCGCTGCAAGTGTGCTGGAGTGCACGACTAGCAGGTACCCTGTAGCAAAAGAGGTAAAAGAAGGTTGAGAAAGAAAATTTGGAAAAGCGGAGCATGAGGGAGGGAGAGAAAGGTTTTAGCTTCGTAGTTCACTGCACGCAGATCAGTGTGAATAGGAGTTATTTTCTTCATAAATGTTTAAACGTGTAAACTGTTTTGCCCGACCACTCCCAATGTATTTTTTATGAACACAGGGTATAGCTGGCAATGAAAATGAAATGGAACTGGCAACTGCAAAAAGGGAGAAGGTAAAGGGTGAAGAAGAGGAAGAGATGGAAAGCGCAGGAACGACCAATTGGAGTGTGGGTGTGATGGCCAAACGAATATGAATGCAAAACACGAGATTCCCACTCGCTTCAGCCGCATCAAGTGCATAAATGTTTAATGTATTTGTGTAAAATATGCACAGAATGCTTTTGCTGTAAAGTCGAGAGTTAGCCCTGCCACTTACCACTTTATGGACCCTGTACTCGGACAAAAATTAAAGTTAACAAGCAAAAAAGGTGGCTTAACTTTGGTAAAACTTTTAAATCAGCATTTAAAACAGAAAAGTTCTGTGGCATGACCTGTTTGAGTACACGATCTTACAAATCAAAGGCAATTAATTTAAGTTCTTTAAGTAGTTAACCAATTTGCATAAAATTATTTTCTAAACTATTTCAGCTGTGTAACTACATGGTCTCTTGAAGTCTGCTGTACTGTAGCCTTTTTCTACTAGACAACTAGTCTTATCTACCCGCCATAAACAACGTCAAGAGCGAAAGTGAGCCGACAACATGGCGTATGAGCAATTTAAGCACATAGTGTGTATACGTCGTACTTTGCTAATGGAAAATATTTTGGGGCAACGTTGCTAAAGCAGCGCCAGAGTTCAAAGTACTTAAATGCCACAAAAAACTACAGCATCAACAACAACAACAGCAAAGAGAACCGCAACAATAATCGTAACTGTAAAATGGGGCAGAGCATAAACATTTATTGTGCGGCCAAGTGATTTGGCATTCAAATGCGTTTCCACATTTGCAAAGTTTTTGCCACTTGTTGTTGTTATGCAAATTAGTTGCAATAAATAAAGATTTTGTAGACCGTGGCACAAATTGCGAATTGAGTCATATGTGGCCACGCCCCCCACTGGCGTCAAAAGAAGGCGTCACTCACGTTGACGTAGCGCTGAAAGTTTTGCCAACGCACTGCAGCCACCTGATGGGTGAGTGTGTGTGTGTGAGCCAAGATAAGCAGAGGCAACAGTCAACAGGCGGCACTCAAATGCGGCAACAACGCATTTGTGGCACACAAAAATGCCAACGCAATTGTTACATTTTAATTAACCAAATTGTGCGCCTAAAAAGTTGGCAAACGCATTCCCAGTTTTGAAATGAAACTCAATTAAAAGTCGCTTAGACCCACAATTTGCTGCATGCCACATTACTTGCTGCCCCCGAGCCCCGAGCCACGCCCCCTCGGCTGCCCCTGCCTGTTGCCTGTTTAGTACCCAAATGTTTAACCGCTTTAATTAACTAAAGCCCTGAAGAGCATAATTTCAGTTGTTGGCCATAATCAAAAGTGAAATTACCCCGAAGGTCAACCGTGCGGCAAACAGCCAACAACTTCTTTAGGCCACACAAAAAACAGCAACAACAACAAAGCCACAGCAACAACAATAGATTTCTGGGAAAGGAATTTTTATTTATTTTAATATTTCAACTGCCGAAAATAGTAAAATTTAAATGACTTAAAGCTGAGAGGAAAACTTTGAGCTGTTTATTATTTCAGACAGATACTTAAGTTTAATTTAATATAAGTCTTTAAGAGGATATTCATAACTTTATCTAGATTTATCTACATTTATTAAATCCACATTCCATTCATCTCTTTAAAGCAGATTCCTTTTCTTCTCTTATACAAGCCTTAAATAGCTTTTTGCCTAATTTACCGTGTAATTAAACTGTACTTATACAATTTCAAGATATTTGATTTCACAGGAATTCCAAACTAATGGCGATTTGGGGCCGAATAATTTGGCGGTTTTAATATTTGCGGTGCTTGGCCTTTAATTAATGAGGAGAATACCTTGAAAGCATTTTGCCCCTGACGAATATTATTAATAGAAGACCGAGGTGAGGGAAAGGTGGAAGAATTCTCTCGTTGAGTGCAGTGATTTATTATCATGTTAATTATGCTTGAGTTCACATAGGTACAGTCAAGTGTGGATATGAATGACTGGTAGAAAGCCATAAGTTTTCACTGAAACTAGTTGTATTTATTAAAGGCCATCGTTTGTGCAGAGTTGTCAACTCATTTTGGGAATTCTCTTTAATCTTGAGCCACACAAAATGAAATCTCATCTGACGTTCTTCGCGCTTGACTGACTCGAAAATATGCCTCGGACGCCATAACAGGATGTGGTTGTCGTCTGCTCGACTCTCCGAGTCCCGGACTCTTTCTCCGAATCTCCTATCCGATTTACCGACTCACCAAATGGTCGACGGACTGAATAGTTGACTGCCTGTGGGCAGCCAGTAAGATTCCCTGAGGCACAGCTCGTGTTATAGCTAATTAAATATTTGCTCTCTGCCCCAAAAGCTTGTCACAGCTGTCCAGAGATTTGCGGACAAAGTTTCCGTTGAGTTGCAGTCTTAAGTTTATTGTTGCACAGTGGTATAGGCTTAGTAGTTTTTAGTAGAAAATCAGGGAGGTTTTAAAGCGATTTCTATGATGAATTCAATATATTGAAACTTCCGGTATAGATTGATATGGTATGGAAATCTGAATTGATTCTCCTAGTTGTCTAGAGTTGAAAATCGTACATTTTCATTTGACTGAGTTGTGCACATGCAAAAATTTATAAAATTGATTAAAATTTAACAATTTTTCCTGTCTGTCAAAATGGGAAGCCAGCTAAGCTAAGTATAATTAAAATCGCTTTTAGAACTTTTCTATCTTTGTATCACTGTGCAGATGTCCTCAGTTACTTCCTCTGCTGCCACTTTCACTGCCACTGCTGATGCTGACAACTTCAAGTGCTGCCCGTTGACGTTTAAAAAACAATTTCCGTTCGGTTCTTTTAGCCCGCTGCCACGCCTCCTTTATGCCATGACTCCCTACAGCTGCTTATCTATAAATATCTATGCAAATCGCCAATCGCAGCTGTGTTGCAACCGCTGCTGTTGCAACATTCATGGCCACAGGGATGCCACGCCTCTAATTGAGCACACTTGACCCATATAATGAACTTAGAATTAAGTTTATGCCTTTTTCTAGCCTTTATCTGACTGTTCGCATACTGCCAATTGCAATTTAGTGCCTGTCATGCATACTAATTAATATGATAGCTTTTCTCTTAGTCTGCCATTAGCAGCAATTTTGTCGAGTCATCGTTGCGCTCAACTCAGTTTTCTGCTTTTCCAATTTTATTACTTAAACAGCAGCAGAAATCAATCAAAATAAAATAGCAAAACGTTTGACAGCACATCAATCGCTTACTTAATTGATTGCTTGCAGCAGGCAACAGCAGCAGCAGCAATAATAAGAGCAGCAGCAATAAGCACAGCAGCTCTGTCAACAGCAGCGGCAGCAGCAACAAAAGCTAGCACATTAATACCAGCAACATCAGCGATAGCAGCAGCAACAGCATCAGCAATATTAGCAATTGATGCAATTATAACAAAAGCAGCAACACGGACAGCAACGGCTATATAAACCCTATCAACAGCAGCATTAGGAGCAGCAATATCTGCCGAACTATGGGCCCTATAAACCCTAACAACAGCAGCAACAAACTGAAAACTGGCAGTCGCTGTAGAAACTTTTGCAACACCAACAGCAGCGGCAGCTATCAGGGCAACACTAACAGTATTCACAGCGGCATAGCAGAAACTATGTAGGCAGCAACAAGGTACAAAAACAACAACAACAATGAGCTGCTGCAGCTATAGCAACAACAGCGAAAGTAGCAAAAGTGGCAACTCGGCTAATTTAAGCGGATTTAAAGCGCTAAATGAAAATCAAGTTGATTAAACGCGGGTAAAGAATGCGCGTTAAGCCCACAAATGGCGAGTAATTATATAATTTGGCATTAATGCTGTTTGGCTTCACAGGTAGCCGCATAAATTAAATCCTTAAAGAGAACACAGTTTGTGCAGCAGCAACTAAAGTGCTCGAGTTTTCCCATGGAAAAGACAACAGAATTGACAGCATTTGGGGAAGTTTTTCAGCGCCATTTATTTGTGGCACGACAGCTGCGACATTAAGTGTATGCAGGTATGCAGGGATAAGAAATGCATATTTATGGATAGAAAGCAGGGAAAACTCTGAGTTAAAAGCGTTGGGAAATGGCTGAGAGCTAAAGTATGTAGCATACTTTTCAGCGACGTTAAGTTACGTGCAGCCAACAGCTACCCAGCTTGAAAATGGAAAACTAAAATGCTGCCAGACATTAATAATGCGGCTTGTTTTTGATTTTTCACAACAAGTCTGAACGTGTAGCTTCTAAAAGTTTTCCCCGACTAAAATATTATTTTAGGCCCGTTTTGTGGGCCAAGTAGTATTCAATTCGCAGAGGCGTCAAGTCCAGGCAGTCAAGGGGTGGGGGTTTTTGGGGAAATTTGAACTTTTGGGTGGAGAGCACGAGAGTAGATTGAGCGGCAGTTTGAGGGTTGAATGTGCAAACCTTTTTGCGGCTGGATATGTTTTTGTGCTGCTGAAATACAAAAGGATCAAGTTTAAAAGGCATTGCTTAAAGAAAGAGGGAAGGCAAAGGCACAGAGAAAAAGAAGAAGAAAAAGATGTGAGATAGATGTACTATAGTCCGCGACTAAAAGATACCCGTTACTTAATTTAAATATTCATGAAATGTAGCTATTAATTAGAAACTTTGGTGGTACATAAATTTGCAGCATACTTTAGGCGCTCAGTGTGGTTATACACTACAAGCAGCCATAACTTTTCATGTACTTATGCGATACCGATGCGTTCAATGAGGTTGAATGATTAATGATGTAAAAAAGATGAAAAGTTGAAGACCAAAAGAGAACATGGCATCCAGAAAAGGTTTAAAGAAAACTGCAAATTTCGTGGTAAGACCAATGAACTAAAGTCTCTCAAGCTTAAAGTGTTGAAAAGAGCTATCTACAAGTATACAATATACCCCAGCTGCTCTGCGATTAAAGGGTAGTTTAAAGCAACAGTGTTGGGAAAATATTCTTTTGAACAAGTTTTTATTTTATTTTGCTGGTCATTTAATTGGTTTTTGGTTTTCAAACTCAAAGCTTTGGACGCCCGCTCGAATGTAACGCACTTTATTGCAACTTTTGGCTGCACAAAACTTGCACCAACTTAAATGTCATCCCCAAGGAATGAAACTAAAGTGACCCCGTCTGTTCACATACCGAAAAGGTCAAGTGTGTGGTCAATAATATAAAGCTGGCAAAGAAACTTTTAGCTTGGCCAACAGCTGCTACGTTTCTGGGAATTGCAACACACTTACTTACTTATTTTTTGGACTCTCCGTCTGCCTGTCTCTCCGTCTGTCGGTGTCACATTAGCAACACCGTTTGCACACAAAGTACGTAAAAAGCGTAAGAGAAACTTTCTGGCATTGCTGGGCGAAAAGTTAATTTCCAAAGCATCAAAAGATACAAATGCTGTGCGCAATTTCCGGTTACCAAAATACGTTTATTTTACCTTTTACTTTGACGGGGGGCAATTTTTGCAGCAGCAACAAGTGCTGACACTCAAGTGTGTAGCTGAAACCCACGCAAATGTCAATAATTTAAGCTTTTCGGAAAGGTTTCGGAGTCAGGAGAATGGGATGATTTGAATTTATATTAAGTTAGAACAAAGTAAAAAAGTTTTTTATATTTAATATAACTTCTTGCATTTATTTATGGCTTTTGCTATGATTGACAGGTTTTCGGAGTGAGTTTCGGAGTCACATAACTAGCTTATTTTTTTCGCTTTTTAAAGATTTATAAAAACCACTCGACGCGTAGAAAATGTGGCAGGAAGTGAAAGAGATGGGGCGAGTCAGAAGACAGAAAGGGAAAGCGAATTCTTCGCCTTGAGTTTGACAGTCGTTGAAAACTTTTGGTCTAAACTGAACTGACAACTTCAGCTTCTTTCTGTTTCTCTTTCACTTCCTCTTCAACTTTCCACTTTTACTTCCTTTTTTGGAAAACTTTTGGGTGCTCTTGTTGCTGTTGTTGTTGCTCTGCTCCTTTGCGTAATTCAATGAGAACTGCTTAACTGAGTCAACGCTGAACGCTGAATTGTGAACACTGCCAGCTGTTAATGGCCATAATGCAATTTCAATTTCAGTTTAATAACATTAACGCCAGCTTTTTGGCATCAATTAATACACCTGACTGGCTGACTGACTGGCTAACTGGGCAGCCGTGTACATCAAAGAGTTGTTGGCCAGGCCCAAAGCAAAAGCAAAAGCAAACAGCGCACAAATGTCAACAGTAAGTGGAATATACATTTAATTGTGTCTGCTCAAATATTGGCGAGTCCTCAACCAGCAGCAAATAAATGCCAAACTGCTGTTGTTGTCTAGCTTACAAATGAGGCAGGTAGCTGGTGGCAGGTGGGGGGTGGGAAGAGGGAGTTGTTAGGTGTGGTAAGTGCCCAATGCGCTGCTGTTACTGACAGACTCTGCGGGAGACGGTGTCAAAAGGTTTTTTGTCCAATTTCGGTAGTCAGTAAACAGCAAAACACAATGAGTCTGCTGAGTTGGTGGTTTAATAGCTGTATTCAGCTTAGAAACAGAGTTATTCTCAGTCTGGTTAACTCAGCCGTTGCCTTTACCAATTTTTGGCTTTACTTTTGACCTTTCCCATCCTGTAACTCAGAAAAGCACAAAAGAATGAGCTGAATTCATGCTCTAAACACACCCATAAGCATAGCTACAGGGTCTCTCATATTTGGGCTCTATTTTCTTCCCAACTAGTTGTAGGCTTCATTTTTGGCTGTTGTCGCATTAGCTGAGCTGTCATTTTAATTGGCGTACATTTGTCAGCGTGCTACGAGGCGTATGCGTGATTTACCGCCGAGAAGAGAAAGAAGATGAAGCTCTTGGTTTGATTGGCATTGGCTCTGTGGCTCTCTGTGTCTAATGGCCCCCAAAAGTGTCAAGCATTTTGGCCTCCGCATCAATTCATTTAAAGCTAATGGCAAAACTCGTCCAGAATCAAGTGACGACTTCACTTCATTTCAATTCACTTCACATCATTTCACTTCACTCTGCTGTCTAATATGTGACAAATGCCGCCACTTCAGTGGAAACTCTTCCCTTACAGCCTCTTCCCTGTAACCGCTGTAACATGTAGATTGATATGTGCTTCAATTGGAAACATGATTGATTACGATTAGTTCACAACTCGATAGTCACCTTTGCCTCTTCTCCTTTTCTGTTCCCCCTTTCTTTTCTGGTGTAATTGAGCATTACAAACTGCGAACAGTTCTTGATTTTGGCTGTCAAGGAAACTTCTGATCCAACGTTTCCCTGGAAGCAGCGCCAGCAATCACAGCGTTCGTGGGAAATTTTTGTTGTGGGAAACTCACACTCCCGAGAAAGCGACAACTGATTTTCATTTGTCACATGCGCCGCACGCGACGCTCACATTTCCAATTACAACTTCTTGCTATGTGTCTAGCAGAGGGTGTAGTAGTATTATAGTTGTTGATAGTGGCATAAGTAGTAGTACAAGTAGTAGTATTAGTAAAGTGTTAAGTATTCGATGTCTCCAAGATACCAAAGAGTGCTTTGAAGTCCTATTCAAAGTGCACTACATTGCCACAGGGACTAGTAGGGGCATGTGGGTCCAACTCTCTCCTTTGCTCTCCTTTTTATTACATCATAGAAATTCAAGATGCTTGAATTTAAAGCATAATAATAAAAAACTTGTTGCCAGCTCATAAATGTCAAGCGTATTGAATTCAAAACGAATTGAAATCGAAGCAGATTCTGTTACAATTTGAAAGGGAAAAGGAGAAACGAAAAGAAACGACAAGGAATAGAAATAGCTAGAGGAAGTATAAGAATATTGATTGGAATATGAAGCTGTTACTCCATTTCTTGCTCCAGTTGATGACTTTTGTGGCTACCCAGTCGGAGGAGCTGCAACTGCATCGCGTGCCACTGCGTCGCTTTGCTTCGGTGCGTCATCGATTCCAGCAGTTTGGGATTCGCATGGATCGACTGCGTCTCAAGTACAGCGCAATGGCAGCGTCGGGTGAATCAGTGGAGAGTGTACCCTTGAGTAACTACCTGGATGCGCAGTATTTTGGGCCCATCAGTCTGGGCACTCCGCCACAGACCTTCAATGTAATCTTCGACACGGGATCGGCCAATCTGTGGGTGCCCTCGGAGAGCTGCCATCACAAGTTGGCTTGCCAGATTCACAGTCGCTACAACGCCAAGAGATCGCACACCTATCGGGCCAACAACAAGCGCTTTGATATACATTATGGGTCTGGTAGTTTGGCTGGATTCCTTTCGCAGGACACGCTACGTGTAGCCGGTTTGGATGTGAGTAATCAGACCTTCGCCGAGGCCACTGATATGCCGGGTCCCATCTTTTTGGCAGCCAAATTCGATGGAATTTTTGGCTTGGCCTATCGAGGCATTTCCATACAGAATATTAAGCCTCCTTTCTATGCCATCTTGGAGCGGAATCTGCTGCCACGCCCTGTGTTCTCGGTGTACCTCAATCGACAGCGAAACAGTCGCCATGGGGGCTTTCTGTTCCTCGGTGGCTCTAGTCCGCGTTATTATCGTGGGAACTTTACCTATGTGCCTGTCACTCATCGTGCCTACTGGCAGATTAAGCTAGAAAAGGCTAAAATTGGCCAGCTGCAGCTGTGTCCCGATGGCTGTCAGGTGATCATCGATACGGGCACTTCCTTTCTTGCCGTTCCTTATGACCAGGCGACGCTTATAAATGAATCCATTGGGGGTATTCCCGCTGCCTACGGGCAGTATTCGGTGCCCTGTGAGCAGGTGCCTCATTTACCTGCTCTGAGCTTCATTCTCGGCGGTCGTCGCTTCGTGCTAAAGGGGGAGGATTACATCTTCCACGATATCTTTGCGGATCGCACTGTTTGTGCCTCGGCTTTCATTGCTGTGGATCTGCCCTCGCCCAGTGGACCACTCTGGATTTTGGGTGATGTATTTCTGGGGAAATACTATACCGAATTCGATATGGGAAATCATCGAATTGGCTTTGCCGATGCCAGGGATTGATTGAAATTCCTCAGAAATGTTATTTGCTTACCTGTTTCAGTCTGGACAGTAACGACACTCTCTGCAGCACAAAAATAAAGTAAAAACAAAAATGACGTCAATGTCCGCTGAATTCTGTGGGCGGAAGCTAATCAAAACTCGCTGCAGGCCAGAGAACTGAAGCCACAAAATTGTAAAAAAAACATAAGAAGGCGGAGTTTCAGCTGTAATTGATTCGCTAAGAGAAAAGCCACAAAACAATAAAGAAAATAAAAATTACAAAAAATACTGGAATGTATAAAAGAAAGAATTTAAGCGGCAGTTGTATACCCTGTAAATGCTCGATGTGCTTCTGTCATTTGTCTCTGACTGCTTTTACCTCTAAATGAAGAGTCGATTCGTGTGTTTAGCCACTTTTAATTTGAAAATCTGCTTAAGGTTCGCCCAAATTCAGTAACGACGAAACTATAAAATCTGTAGAGTCCAGAAAACACATCTTCAAAATCTCTTACCCCGGGCATAATCAGTAGAAAATCTC
This sequence comes from Drosophila dunni, assembly GCA_018152125.1. NCBI lineage: Eukaryota > Metazoa > Arthropoda > Insecta > Diptera > Drosophilidae > Drosophila > Drosophila dunni. The sequence goes on along the minus strand of JAECXC010000339.1, from coordinate 20,569,236 downwards.
GTTATAACAATGTTTTGGTAACTCCCAAGATCCGAAAGCATTTGGTTACAGCTCTTCAAAACGACATAAATACGCTCAGCTTTAAGTTTACGACTCGTTTGCATTTCAAACCGAAACTGAATTTGAATTTGAATTTAAATTTGTATTTGTATTTGTATTTGCTGCGCCATTGCCGCCCCTGGCCACACCCCTTTCCCCACAGGCTTCTAACCGCAGCTATGCTCCGGTTTTTGTGTGTCGAGTTCGTTGAGTTTTTTTGCGGTTTTTACGAGCGAGCTCAGCAAATTTCGTTGGTTGTAGTTCGAATCGCAGCCCTTTGTTTAAAGGGTGGCTGCGTGTACAACCTGTGGTATACTTGATATTTGCACTTAGGGTAACGTAAACGTCTATGCTTAATGTTTAGTTTATTTCTGCCTTGCTTTTCACACATTTTCCCATTGACCTTTTGCCTTTCCGTTGGCTTTCTTGCGGCTTACACGACCCTTTATTGATACTCAACTTGTCTCGACTTCTTTTGGCCTTTTTATAGCCACAAGTTGCCGCCACTTCCACTTCCCCCACTGTTTTGTTTGTGGCTTTAAAAATTGTTAACTCTGATTGCTGTTTGCTTAACCTTTCAGAGTTTCTTTTAGGTTATTTTCTGCAACATTTTCATAATTTTCGCACACAACAAAGAGCCCGAAAATGTCTTGGCCATAATGAGAGGTCCACAATGCAAAAGGGCCAAGTTTAACAGAGACTTTCATTGACTTTCACTTGGCTCGGCCAATCGAAAGCTGCTCGTCAAGTTCTTTAGTCCACAAAGGACTTACCTAGCATTAAATCCATTTGGCCAGAATGCCGTGGCTCTGTTAGCCGTTAAACGCTAAACCCTTGGCCAACAATAAAATCTTTAGACCACTTTGTGCACTGCAATAAGAAATTGCGTGGACTGAGTGATAAATTTGTTCTGTTTTCCACTGGCAGTTGCAACATTTGCTCTAAAGTGTTTGCCTGGCTATCAAGTGCTCAGCAGCTTTAAGTAGCGGGGGCGTGGTGGGAGGAGGAGGCGGAGCGAACTGTTCGGGCAAACACACAACAGTTGAGTAAAATAAAACAAGCTTCGACAGTTGTCAAAGTGCTTTATTGCTTCAATATCCGTGCTGGATTTAAGGGTTAGCTTTGACGGCAACAAATGGGCCAGAGAGTGGAGTGCTAGACTTTAAGAGACCCAGCTTGTCTGACGTTAAATATTTTACTGGAGCTAAGTTACATTTTTGCATAAATAATTCTGTTTTTTCCACTGTCAGCAGCACCACTAACTTGATACACCCTCTATCCAGTTTAAAGTACAGACTTTAAAATAATGTAGCCTACTTTTTAGTGTTCGATGAAATCATTTGAAATAATTGTTCATAAAAAGCACATGCACGAGCCTTTTGTTTCCAAAGACGCACTTTAGAAATAAATCAAGCGCCCCAAATGTGATAAATCGAATCACATAATCACATGTGAAAGCTGAAAGTGTCGCGAGGCACAGCGGAAGTGGAAGTGAACTGATGGAAGTGAAAGTAAGGAGAAAGTCACACACAATTGTCATGGCAGCCACAGCGAGTAATTGAAGCAGCAGCAGCAGCTGTGCTTATCAGCCCAGCCCAGTGCACAGCGTACAGCGCACCCTGCTCATTTTGCTAGACAATAGTGGTAGTCGTCGACCGGGTATTACGATAAACGCGATAAGCATTACAAAGCCAAATGGCACAGGAACAGGAGAGAGAGACAGGGAGAGAGAAGCGTAGAGACATCTCAGCTTCAGCTTCTGCTAATGACAGCATCGGGATGTGGCTGAAAGGAGCCAGCACTTTAGAATTAAATCATTCGATAAGATTATGCATACATTGTCAGTGCCAACGGCATTGTCCTGTTGTCCCGTTGTCCTGGTGTCCTAGTGTCCTGTGCTGCTGTGCTCCTGTTTCCAGGCCTTCGTCCTGGGCTGTCCACACATTTCTATGTAAATTTATGTGCTTGCCGTTTTTATTAAAAAAGCAAATATCTATCTACGTTGTCAGTTGCCTAAATCCCTGCTAATGACACTCAAAACTGGGCTAATGAGTCAATAAGGCAATTTGCGTGTAGACCAACAAAAAATAAGGCATAACCAAAGAGGCTGCAGAACAGCAGGCACTGAGAAAAATCGAAGGCCTTGTTTAAGAAGTCAGAGGCAGTTTTAAAAGAATAGTTTCTGCCAGTGTATATTTTGTATAATTTCAATTTTAATTACATAAAAAAACAGTGCTAAGCTGCAGATATGTTGCCTTTGGCTGCTTTTGCTCAGTATGACCTTTGGACACTTTTTAATTAAGTTTTTTAGGTGTAACTTAAGCTGAGGTCAGCAATCAATAGCCTGGCTAGAAAGCCACTTAATTACTTTAATATGGCATTTATGGAAAATGCTTTTGCTTCTGCCAGATTGGTTTTGAAAAGCTGACAAAGTCTGCCTCTGGCCTCGGGCACTTTCATTTGCCCTGTCGCTCTATTTAGCTCGGCATTTTGACAAGCCCAACAGGATCTGGCAGGACATACATGACACGGATACGGACACGAGAACACGAACACCAACACGGATGCGGATGAGGCTACGGTTTTGTGGCTTTGGTAACGGTTTCTGGTCGACCTTCCTTGTTTATTTTGAGCCTACGCTAGAGAGCATGGACACCTGTCTGCGTTGTAAATGTCAATTAGTTTTGAGACAATACCAATTAAATTTGCACAAACAGTATTACACACACGCACACACAGGTAGACTCTTCTACTCATACAAGGACAGTGTGCAATTGAACTTTAGAGCCTGCTGGCAATTACTTTAAGTGCATGCGCTTTAAAGGATATCAACTGAAAGTGATTTCTACGATAAATGTACTCACTGCCGACTGACAAAGCATCATTTATCAAAAATCCTTTCGACTGTGCCAGCAGCGAAAGCATTAATCTAAGCGCCATATAAGTGCTCAGCACAGCAAGGGAGGTTTAAACAGTTTAGAGAGCAGTAAAGAAGTTTTGAATAATTTTAAACTGCATCACAATCAGTCAGGCAGCATAAAGTGTTAAGTATGTCTAGCTATTAAATAAATAAATAACAAACAATTAAAAAAGCCCTGCTGTGTAGTTAAGGTTCCACCCAAGTAAATTCTACTCAGTTTGACGATCTGGCAACACTAGTGGCAGCCCGCTGTGCTTCGAAAAAAAAGCAAATTCAGCTCAGCTCACAATAGGTTGTCGTAGGTTAGCTGCTGTCTCGTATTTTTGCTTTTTCACTTTTTGCTCTCGAGATTTTCGCTGTCAGTTTCAAGGACACGACTCGGCATGCCTCATCATGTTGCAACATGTCGATTACCAATCAGCTGGCAACAAGGTTAAATGGCAGCATAGTTAATTTTTTTTTTGGCAGCTAACGTGACTCAATTGGGTCCAAATACCAGCACAAAAGGGCTTTAGTGGCTAAGCAAAATGAAATTGCGCATACGCAGCGTGAAACAAGTTTGCTCACACTGTAAATAGGTTAATTATTGCACTAGGAAAGTAGGTACAGTAATTTTCTGGGGTGAGTGTGCATAGGATGTGTGCGTGTGTTTGTTTGGCATTGCTATTGAGCCTTTGTAAGCTGTCGCAGCAGCTGTGATGTGATATGAATACTAATTATGCTGTTTTCCTTCGCTTTTCAAATTTGAAAATGAATTTTCACTAACACACACACTCTGACGCGCACACCTTTGCACTGCAAAGAGCTTAAAATGGCTTTCGAAAATGCTGCATAATGAAGCTAATCAAGCGCGAGCTTAGCTGTGAAAACTACATTAAAGCTGATCGACTGTTGTATGCCCAGTTGTCTCCATTCACAGCTATTCAAATCCTCAAAAACCAATAAAACGCGACCGTTTTACCTCCCTTTTGGGCGTGACAAATATTTTCAAATCAGCTTAGCAGTTTCGTTAGCAAATTTAATGTGTTGATAGCTTCTTCAGTCACCCACTTTGTGCCCTTTGTAGACTGGGCTGACACCAAAGGTGTTGAATTTGGCATCTGCTTTTGAGTGCGTCGCAGTTTCTGTTTAGCGACTCAGCTGAAAATGCGACTGACAATTAACAGCTTGCCATTTTCACTGGGAGCTGTGAGTTTTCCTTTAGCTGCAGAGCTTTTCCAGCATTTCTGCTTTAAAATTTAGAATTTATGTAAATTGTGCTGATATTTTAGACATCAAATTGCACTGCCATTATAGTTTATTAAGAGCTGCACACGGCACCACAAATTGTTTCCCCTTAAACTAAAAACCTAAGCAAATTACAAGGCAGCAAATTGGTAACTCGAATTTGCTGCAACCCAAAGAAACTTTGACAACACACAGTGAAAAAATAAAGCATATTTAACACCCTGACAGCTTGTGCACGTGTGGGTGTGCCTGTGCCGGTACCTGTGGGTGTGTGTGTACCTGTGACTGTGTGTGTTTGTTTTGGTGTTTTTTGTGCAGCTGACAGGTAGCAAAACTTTTTTGGCGCCCCATATTCCAAAAGCGCAAAGTCATTTTTGCTTGTTTACAACACTCTCGACTAACTGCCAACTGAGATTCATATCAAATGGCTAAAACTGCTGTTGGCCATAAAAACCAAAAACGGTTTAGTTAAACCAACTTATTTCATCTACATTTTTTAATGGCAAGTCGAAGTCGTTAATTATTTAGCAGCTGTTGTAAAACTCTAATTGCAAGCAGTTTGAATTGCTTCAAAAACTGAATTATTTATTTAAGTTGATTTAATAACATTTTTTAACAGCTGTTAACAGTTTTGGGTGGGACTGTAAGACTTAAACTGAAGTCGAGCATTATAAAAGGGCATAAATTATGATTGCTTGGAATTTATTTATTACATAAAATAAATAAATATAAGTGCCTGATTTTTCTGAAAGAAAAACTGTAAAGTGACACGGGGAAAAGACTTTCCATTAGTGCAAAACTCTTGACAGAAACCAGCTTTTATAAATTCTCTCGCTTCTCTGGTCCCTTTTCACTATTTCCTGTCTCTTTTCCTTCCGTTCCATAACGATAAATTGCCTAAACAGTCAGATTGGTTAGGTTAACCACGGAACATTGATTGCATTTTTGGTTGACAGAGTTAAGTGTCAGTTTCCGCAGCTGAAGTGTCAAGGGGAAGAGAGGAGGATAGAAGGGAGAGTAGGGGAAACTGAAGTGTGTGGGGTCAAAGTTTGATTTATGCGCTTTCAACTTTTGATAAAGTGTTTTGGCATTCGTTGCCAGTAACAGAGAGTTTTCCATGATGACCAGAAACAGCTGCAAGCTGCATGTTGTGGTATTGTCATTGCTTATTGGCCATTGTTGAACTATTGGCCAAGAGAGCACTAGAAGCAGCTAAACAACAACAACCACTAGTCCCTGGTTCTGTGTGTGTCCCTGGTACTGTCCCTGGCTCTGGCAGCTCATAAAAGTTGCTCGTGCATGGATGTGAATGTGGCATTTCCCTTGTGGCTTTTCTTTTTGTCCTTTCACGTTTTTCGTTTTTCCATTTTCCTCTTCATCTTTTTCGCTTTTTTGTGTGTATGTTTTTAGCTTGGCTGCTTACATAGAATAATGTTGTGCACACAAACATGAAGTTTGCTCTTTTCAACTTGCATTGTTGTTGCTTTTTATGTAGTTGTTACTGCCACCTGCCACCTGCCACCTGCCACCTGCCACCTGAAACCTACCTCAAGTGCGCTTCACTGAATCTGAAGCAGGGTTGCTACAATTTCTACCTTTAAAAAAAGCTAGTTGGCGTAAAATTATAATAAACAAGTTCGGAGCAATTGCAGCAAGGTATAAAAGCCACTAGGTTGCCACGATCAGAACCCTAGCCCTTTTACTTTGGACCCCACGATGATCAGCCAGTCTTGGCTAGAATTTGTATGCATTTAGCTTGAAAATACACTACAAAACGCAATGCCCGTTAAAGTAATACAAACTGACTTTAAAAAGGCCAAGACCGGCAGCACTGTCCCACAGCAGAGGCCTCTTCCGCCCATGTTTAGCCCGTAGGCTTTTAAAGTTTTTCCGTTTGCAGCACAATGTAACTTCCACTTTTGCTGCTTTGTGCTGCCACAAAGGACTCTACTGATAACACTGATAAGAGTCAGAAACATAATTAGTCTGTTGATTTATATTAATTTAAGAAATTTGCTTATCTGCTGCATAAATTTGCTGCTTTTGTCGCTTTAATTAACTGCTACAATTAACAATTTTAAATTGTTTACGCTTGTTGCACACACACCTGTTTTTCACCTGTTTGCAGCTGATTAAAAAGCAATTACGGCAACTGGATTAAAGCCAATTTGAATAAAAACTTTTTCTTAAATAATTGATACGCTTTAATTAAGTAGAGTTCTGGCATTCGTTTGATAAATTTAAAAGAATTTTTCCGGCCAAATATTATGCAACAAGCAATTAAATTCATCAATTTGCAGTTTTCAGTGATTGCAACAAATCCACAAATAATGACACAAACTTGCACACCGAAATCCACATAAAAAGTGCCATAAAAATAATGCACATGTCGAGCAGGCAAATGGGCCAGAAAACAGCACCAAAAGTGGGACAAAAAGGCTAGGGAAAAGCGCAGAAAGGGTAAGGAAGGAGACAGGGGGAGCTTGGCATAAATCCTGCCAACAGCAGACTTTGGTGGCAATTTGATGGAACACGGCGCCAGTTTGAATGCCAAACAAAGAGCGCTGAAAAGCCCTTCATGCAACATGCCACGCCCCCAGCCCTCAGCCCCAAACACTCCCAAAAACACCCAGCAGAGAATTTGTTTGCTTAACTGCATTACAGAGTGGCATTTGCGTTTGGTTTGGTTCAGTTTGGGGTTCGAGTTGGTGTTTTGGGTTCGGGTTCAGGTTCGGGTTCCGGTTCGAGTTCAGGTTCGGGTTTCTGGTTCAGCTGAGCGCTTAAATTCCGGTCCTCGGGCTTTTTCCGTTTGCTCCGTTTTGCACAATTCCCAGAGCGGCAAACAGAAAACACCCTGCAACTTTTAATTTGTACAATTTGTAACGAAACTTTCCCTGCAGGCATACCCTGTAGAAGCAGCTTTTGTAGGATATGCACAGTTTTCTCTAAACAAACTGGGAAACAACAAACTTGAAAGCTTCAATAGAGGAATTGAGTAAAGTGAGCTTATAAAAAGCATAACTATTTAAGTAGTACCTTATAGTCTATAATTTTCTGTTAAGCACATAAATCAGTTACTCTTTCTCTGCCTGTCCTGCAGTATTTGCAACATTTTTGTTATCTCTTTTCTGCTTGCTCCTCTTTTCCTCCTCCGCTCTTCTCTATCTCCTTTTGTTTGTTCAGCTTCCAAGTTGTCTCCTCTGTCAACTTCCCAGTGCAGTCAGAAATGTTAAACAATTTGTGCTACAATTTTTGTTGCTAAATATGAGTTGCTATTTAGCATGTTCTGTCAGTTTACAGGGTAGACCACGCTGTCAAATGAAATGCTGTACAAAACTTTATACACGAATAAATAAATTTGATTGTGACCTAAACTTTTGTGCAATAAACAAAAACTCAAAGCATTTTGGGAACCGAAATGAACTAAAGGGTCTGTAAAGACCACCTAGATAACCTAAAAAGGCATCTCTGATGGCATAAAGTATATGTTTTATTGAACAGCAGCAACTGTTGACTCCCTGTTTAATCGCACGCACATCTGATTTTCTTCTGTGCTTTACACTACTCCAGAAACGTTACAGGGTCTTTTTCTATCCGGCCTTCTCTACCACAGCCCTTTCTCATAGTTTTTCCTATCTGATAGGCAATCAAATTGAACTCCCTCGATGTTTAACCCGCATGTTATTAGCTTGTCTCACAGTTTCCAACCATTTCATTTGACCAACCGAGAGAGTCAATAATAATAATAAATGATATGTTATATTCGTAGAGTCTCCTCCGTTTCCTTGGAAAATCAACTTCAAAGTAAATGTTGTGAAAATGTTTGATGCATAAATCCATTGAGATTACTGTTGTTGCCTTGGCTTTAACTTAGACAGAGCCAAGTCGAGTCGGGTCGAGCCGACGTTGCAACTTTTCATGTAAATTTCCAGCAATTGACATTTTTCTAAGACTTCCACTTCCAATTTTTACAGTGGCACGCGTTGCGTTCTAAAGAGCCGCATTCAGTATCATGTCAGCGACAGCTGAGGGTCTTCAATCCCCTTTGGAATTGTGAACTTTTAACCTACAGACTCCAGCTCCACCTCCACTGCGGTGGCAGCTGTGAAATATTTGTGGCAGACGTGAAGTGAGTGCTGTGAGTGAGTCGCAAGTTATTAAAAAGGAAATTGTGGCAAAACAATTGCGGGTCTAAATTGAAATGTTTGTCAGCTGGCTAAAAGTAGAAGCTTACCTAGGCTCACATGGCGTATACTTTATTTATGTTTAAGCCATTCTAAATAAGACATAAATCTCTCGCCCACTCTCTCTCTCTCTCGCTGACTCCTGCTTAGCCCTAAGCCAGACACAACAAAAGACGCACACAAATAGCACTCGCATTCATATTCCTGGGTAACCGCCTCAAACCGTTTAATGGCCATAACAAATTTATTTCAAATTATGGCCAAAACGGAAGCTGCGTGTAAACAGAAAACCGAGAAACGAAAACCGAAAGCCGAAAGCCGAGAGCACACAAAAATAGAATGTAAACACTTGAAATTGAATTTTAATAAGCGAACAAAACAAATCAAATGAAATATTTAATGAGACATTAAGTCATTTCTAATTACAGTCTTGTGTCTTGTGTCTCTGGGTAAGGCACAGTCGGCAGAATTTCTTTTGAACGTCTTCGATTTGAATACATATTAAATTCCTGTTCATTTGAAATGCAAATCAGTTAACTGGCAAAATAGTAGCAGCGGGTAATCAATACAAGCAACAGCTTGAAACACTTTTGTGGCAGCTTCTCGACCTTCAAGGCTATGCACCTGTGGCAGCTGTGTCACCTCTAGGCCACTAACATATGCCATGGCTTTTGTGTTTTCCAATTTGAATATTTAATCCACAACTAAAACCGAAAACATAAATTAGTCTCCATATTTTTACTCTTTACATATTTTTTTGTTGTCATGCTTTTAGTTGGAAAATATCAATTACCAAGCATGCTTGGTACAGTAAACACTCGCTTTGTGTGCACATTATGTAAGCAAACTTGAATAATAGAAAAACTTGTTGGCAACGCCATGGGGCGTATGCACAATATTGAGCATACGCAGGAGTATGCAGATGTGCATGTTCATGTGTATGGCTGCTGCATATTTTCTAATAAAATGCAAACTTTATGAGCGTTGTGCTCGGTGGGGTGTTATCAATTTGTGAGCAGCTCTGTAATAGTTTATCAAATTTAAATATTTGAAATAGGCTAGGAAATTTGAGGTAAAGTAGAGATTTTTTAAAGCCTTGCTTAAGACTGCTAAAATGTAGCACCACAAACTAAGTTTAAGTCTGATTTCATAAGTTTCTTATTGGATTAAATATTTTAAGAAAAGAATTGTGCTATGAGCATTTGCTTCATCTTTTGAAACAACATTTTAGCTCAGTTTTTTCTGTCTTTGATTCCATTTGATTTAAGAATTTTAAACATCTTTGCTTTAGAGTATTTAAAATTCAACTCCTTCCGGGCAAAATAGAATGGCTCTCTCTGTGTTCCCCTTTCTCTGTCTCTCACTTGCTGTATTTTTCCTTTTCCTTTTTGGATAAACATAATTCGCTATACACAATGCAGCTGAAAGCACAATGGACTACCGACTGCAAATTGACTTTTATGCTGTACATACATAAAAAAAAATAAGCAAAAGGAGCAGTAGTTGGAGTTGGAATTGCAGCCAACTGGTGGCTGTATAAAACAATGTTTTATATGCTGTTTATTACATTGTTTTAGTAGTTGTTGCTATTGGTGCACTATCAGGGAAAGGAATTCCTAAAGAATGTCTGCGTGGGTGTGCGTGTGTGTGTGTATAGACAAGCTGTGTTAATTAACAGCGAAGGCAAGAATGCACGAGGGGAGCAACAACAGTAGGGAAAAGGGTAAGCGTTGAGTCGTGTGCCACAGAAAGTGCAAAACGATGTTGCAGCTGCCACAGCAGCAACTGCAGTTGGAACAGCTTCAGTTGGTTTTACAGACAAGTACAAGGACGAGCTAAAGGACGATTTCAACATACATCATAAGTACACATGGAGTAAAACATGTGCACAACTTTGAATTGTTTATTAACAATTTCTGCATTTGTCTGCGTAATTTGTTCTCCAGCTGGGCTTTGACAACGGCAACTCGTAACTTTATGCAATATGCAGCAGAAGCAGCAGCAAAAAGACAGCTAAAGTGGTCCAAAGACAGAGACAGGGTCAACAGCAAAAAGCAAGCAGACAATAAACGATAACTCAACTAAGAGATACCTGTGACTGATATTTAGAAAATAAGTGAAATAAGAAATGGGTGGATTCTGTAAGCTTCGATCGATTCAACTAGTTGTCTAGCTTCGAGCCTCAAACTTTTTTCACACCCTCATATAGTTATCGTACTCTAAGCTCCCCTATTAACGGGTATGAAAGCTTATTTGAGATACTTTCCAGCAAGGACAAAACATTTGAAATGCGCTCTGTTGATTTTAGCAATTTGTGCAATCTAATCAAATGTCGTTTGCTTATTGTTTCTCTTGACCAACTCTGGGCTAACTTGGCCAAGAGCTAAGCGTGTCAGTGCTTTAATGCGCTGCACAAAATACAATGCATTTAATAAGTGCAACAACAACAACAACACGCGGGTATACGAACACAACACACCCCTTAATTTATGCATGTCTGACATTCTGCGCAGTTCTCGGGCTCGACATTCCCGTCCAGCGCTTGGTTGCTGAGCAAGGACCTCCAGCTGGGTGTGTATCCTTGCTGTAGACAAACGGCAAAGCGCACAGGACACAGGAGGACACAAAGAGGACAGCGGCAAAAAGGGCAAAGGGCAGCAGCTGATCGGACAGTTTGATTTGCATTTGCATTTGCCATTTGATATTTGGGCCAACAGCTTGACGCTTTAATAACAACTCAGCTTTAAGTGCTCGGGGCCAGGCCAAGAGCTTAGCTGCTTAAACTGTGTAGAGTACTGTAAAGTAACTAGCTAAGTCACTGTAATAAAGGGTGTAGAACTGTCCCACTACCGCTTCCCATCTTCTTAATTAAAAAACTGTCTGAGTTTCAGTGAAAAATCATATGGGAAATCTGAGGTCTTAGCTAAAAGAAATTTAGCCTTTCTGGCTTTGTATCTGAACTCCAACACAACACACTGGGTTTATGTGTGTGTGCATTTAGGCGCTTGAGCATATCCATTAGTTATCCAAGCATAAGTTGCGAGCATTGTTTCCAAGTCGCAAACATTTATCTTCATTCGCTGGCAGCACAAGAACAAAAGACCCAAAACTTAGTCCAAGCAACTTAACTTAAGCTGTAACGGTAGTTTTAGCTATAACTGTAACTGAAACTAGCACACAACTGATTATATGTTGTGCTCCCCTTGTCATGTGCTTAAGTGTGTAACATATGGTGGCATAATGTCCTTGAATCCTTGTGTCGTTGAGTCCCTGAATTACCTTTTTAGCATTCCAGTTTTGCCTTTTGTCTCGATTTATTTAGTTGTTTCTTGATATGCTTTAAAAGTAAACCAAACCTGACAATAACAATAACAAAAGTGTCAACTTGATTAACTTTTGTGTGAGCGTGTGTGGGAGTGAGGGGTGTGCGTGTGTGTGTAACAAGCAAACACTTAACAACTCAGCTGCCATGTGACGCTGCGAGCAGAAAACATCATGGAGGACGTCGGCAAAGCGAAGGGAAAATCGGAAAATGTCAGCTTATGTTAAGCCAAGAGCAAGAGCAGCGAGAAATGTCTCTGATGTCCTTTTGAGGCCCTCATCATGGTCTAATTATATAGGTATCCAATTAAATGGGCCCCTGAACAGAACTCACTACTAAAACAATCGTCTGCTGCTTTGTTCTTTGTGTACATTGTTAAAGAAAGTTAATGAAAAAATTCAATTAACAAGCTCTTTTAATTCCAAAAGTTTTTCTTAAATGACTGCTGACTTGTTTTTAATAATTTTCTTTTTTATTTTTGATATTAAATTCACGCTGTCTGCAGCTTAATATCCTTCGATATCCTCATCTATACCTTACCTACATTATACCACCATGAAGCCAATTTTCCATTTTCCAAATTAACCTGTTTTTCCTTAACATTTCTGGTAGGAAACCAACGCGTTAGTTTAAGCGACTTTCGTGTTTAATGGCCATCTGCATATGCCACGCCTACTCACACATCCCATGGCCCCAAAAGTGTTTGTGTGTGTGTAGGCCTATCTATATCGGCTGTGTCACGTTCAAACCGTCACAACATCCGCTGTGAGTGTCATGACAAAAATACCAAACAAAGCCAAATACACACATTGTTAACGTGGCAATGACTTCATTTGGCTTGTAGGGCCAAAACACACACCAACACACACACTCACATACTACACATGGAAATGTGACTAAAATCTGTTTATTTATTTAGTTCTCTGCTGCCTGCAGTTTTACAGTATCGTATGCAAATTACATAAAATTTGCATTTGATTATAGTTGTTGTTATTTCATTTATTGTTGTTGTTGTTGTTCTCTGGGCTTGATCTGCTTTTGTTTTTGCCATAAACTATGAAATTCAATTGCATATTCCGTCGTTACTGTCGTTGTTTTATTTCTGCTTAAAGTATTTCAGCTTTACTGCTTTAACTATTTACATTAAGCAATTTAAAGTTATAAAATGTAATGGTTTATTTGCTGACTGAGTATCGTTATTTATTTCAAAAGTTTTCCAAGCTCGAGTATGATTTGTCAGAGCACTAAAGCGTTGAATATTTATTAGCGACGCTTTAAGTGCAATAAAGTCAAGTGGAAATTTAAAAATAAAATAATAAATTCCGTAATGAATGTATATAAATTTATAGGCACTTCGTTGCTACGCATAACACAATTCCCTTTACTGTATTTATACGCATTTGTACAAGTAACTCAAGCACTTGACGGCACATGCTGCGTATACGTAATGTTAATTATTGTGTATTAAATACGCCCACAGCTTCAATGCTCTTTGGTTGCTCTTAGAGTGTTATTCCAGCTATGGTTTAACCCATTCAGCAGCGTAAAACTCAATTACGCTACGGCTAAGCCAATTTAGCGTTGTCCTGATGGCAAATTAAAGTGCAACCACAGCTGTAACTGCAACTGCAACTGCAACTGCAACAGCAACTGTGACTCTGTCTGTGACTGCATTTGATTCCACAAAATGTACACTCGACATGTGGAGTCAGTCGTGTGTATGTGTCTCTGTGTGTGTGTGTGTGTGTGGTTTAAGTGTGTGCTGTCGTTGGCAGCCACTAGTTGGCCATAATGTGCGACCACCGATACCAACACCAACAGCAACACCAACAGTAAAGCCAAAGCCATGACAGTAACGGCAGCTGCTACACGCACAGAAAGAACAAAGGCTACAGACGAGCTGCCAGACTGTTAAAAGCCCAAATAACAGCTCTTCAATCGCTTTGTTAAACTGCCCTCTAAGCATTTTTAAAGACTTAATTTGGCCAAGTGTTTTTCAAGTGGGTTTTTAGCTGGAAATAAGACAGGCAATCCAAGTCTCAACTATAAATAAATAATAGTTCTTTGGTCCTAAGATAATGCCCAGTTTTTTGCTGTGTATGCTCTCCCGTTCGCTGGACTATTTGCAGCCATAGCTTCTGTTTCTGTTTCTGCTTCTGCTTCATGTTTCCGTTTCTACTTTTCTTCATCTTTGTGCGTGTCGTGTCCCCTGTGGTGGTAATTCTCGTTGTATGCTCACACTTTGTGCGTCTATTTTACGAAAATGACATTCGCAGTTTTTTCTTCCTCAGCTAGCTGATAATGATGATGACAGAACATTTGCCAATATCAATTTGGGCTGCGTGCAAGCCATAAGCGGGTAACTGAAACTGAACTGTGAACGTATTTTCAACTGGGGAAATTTAAACAGGAAATAGGATTGAGATCAAGAACACAAGTGGCAAAAAGAACATAAAATGCAGTCGCTTGTAGTCTTCGACTGTCACTCGACAAACATTGCAGCTAAAGTCAATATGAAATTGAAATTTATTGCGCTGCTCGTGAAGCTCTATTAAAAAATACCCTACAAGAAATATCTGCAAAGGTCTTGATTTAAAACCAAGCTTAACTACTAAATTATTAAATTCGCATTCCTTAATTCTCATATATTCAGCACACTCGACTTTCGTATTCAATTTACTCACATAATTTAATTAATCCTTTGAGCTTGTACCTTTTTTGCAGCCTTAATCGCAGGGTGTAAAAAGTGCTGCATACTTTCGGGTGTTGTGATAATAAAACTGAAGCCGCCATTTTGTTTGCGTCGGGTGTGTGCAGTGTTAATTAAACGCCTCGCACGCAAAACGAAAACGAAAACGAAAAGCAAGTGTGCAGAGGGAGGAGGGGGCAAGGGGGCAACTGGAGAGCGCATTAACCGTGACGTCAGTCAACTGTGCTGTCAACTGTGCGCTGAGTTTGCTGCTGCTGCGCTGCTCTAACTGTTTGTGCATTCCATTTTGATTACGAGTATTGGTACGCTGCACTTGGCTTTGACGCCAGTGCTGTCAATTAAGCTTGATTATAATAAAAGCAAGCTATTTTAAGAGTTGCCCTTAAAGGAAGTGAAATGTGCTAGATAAATACATATTTAAACTAACATTATTTAAACTCTTAAAGTAGGAAGCCAAAATTGTGTTATTACTTGTGTTTAAAACTATTTTTGACTCAAAAATATTGCAGCTAAGCATGTTCAAAAAGTAAATTTTAAAATATTGTTTTTACTCAGTTATGTTGGTTCCTGAATTTCCGTTCTGCAGCTTCTTTATTTCTACACTGAGAAAAAAGTTATTTGTCAAACAAAACCATTACATTATGGAGTCTAAAGTACAATGAACTTGAAAAGCCTTTAGTCGCGCAACATTTAGCTGTTTTAAAAGCCTGCCGAATGGCTGAATTCATTTTTTAATTTTATTCAAAATACAATATTTGTTTTCGCTGTGCATGTTGTGTTATTGCCACACAATCTCGCTGTGCAAATGTTTGCGTTGTTAAAAAAAACTCCAACTGTTTGTTGACTGACGAGCGTCATAATAACTGGGCGTAACTCCCACACTGATTTCAGCCGGAACGACGGCTTTAAATGATTTTTGCAAGCAAAACTTAACTGAAGTCTTAAATAGAGTCCTAACAAGGGTCGAGTCTAGGTTAGATGCCCTGAAATGCGTTTCGCATTTAGCAAAGACCAAGAGTCCGAAGCGTTTCCATAATAAATTTATAACTAATGTCACGGTCTCTTATAATTAATGTGCTCCATTTGTCTGGCTGGACTTTAGGGCGACTATTTAAGCCACTAAATGCCAATTCAAGGAGCACACACACGTTTCACAGGCGACAATGTCGTAAATGCACACAACAGTTACTCAAGTAAGTCTTCTGACCAAAACTTTTGTTTTGTAAGTAAAAAAATCTTCTTGGTTTTATAGAAAAGGATTTATTTTCAAGACTTTTAAATTCAATTTCAAACTAGTATTCAGACATCTTAAATGAGGCGTATACTTAATTGAATAACTGTACCATACTAACGCATGGATAGTAATGCTTCCTCTAGCTGCTCCCAACTCCCTGTAATTCTGCAAATAGTTTGATTTAGTGGCTGTTAGTGATGCTGAAACTTCTCAGGCTAAAACAGCTATATAAATAAGTGGTAGTTGCTTTATGTTAACATAAAAAAGCTAAGAAATTTTAATTGATCTTGGTATCATCATTGGATTGTGTGGCTTTCCAGACACTTTAGAACTCAACTGTTATTTATATATTCCAGTTGCGGAACCAGGTGAACCGAACTTTTAGTAGGTCCTCTTAAGTACCTGCTACTGCGGTTGCTTAAAAGTAGCTGAAATGGCTGCACAAGTAGCTGCCTTGAGAAAAACGCACAGGAGCCAAAAGTATTTTCCCGCTGACATCTTCGAGCAATAAAGCAGAAAAGATTGTAGTTTGATAAATGATTTCTATGTTATTTCCAAGCAGTCTTAGTAGAGACTGTTAATTAACTTTGCCAACATTTAAAAGATTTTAATTATAAGTTTAAAGTCATAACTTCTGTTTGTGATATGTGACTGCGATTTTATTGCACCCAGTGTCATCGTTTTATCCATTTCAGATCGTCCTTCATACCAAAGATACCTGCAGCACAGAATGTAGCTCCTAGCTTAAAACAAGCACGTGACACAGCTGCCAGCTATGACACACTCTAAGCTCGGGTATGCTCTACCATTCCCACTCAACGCAAACTTTCATATCCTATAGGGGCCCAGTGTATTCAACTGTTAAGTGAGACATAAACTTATTGACTGAATGACAGACTTGAGAACTGCAGTCAATGTACAGGACTATTAACATGACGATTTGCACGCACGAAAGAGTCTTAAAACTTTGTACTGTATCATTTTAGCATTTAAACGAAGTGCGAAATCATATAGCTATAAAATCGCATAATAAATGAGTAGTTAAAGCTCCTGATACTTTATGGCCAATAAATTTTCCCACATGATATAAAAACTCCCGACAAAAGTTTTGATTCGCTACTTCTCAGGTCTTAAACTGGATAATTTAAAGCTACAATGTTACAATGACAAATAAAATTCGCTTAATTTGTTGCATTTTATTTATAAGAAGAAGAAATATGTTAAACTGTTATCTTGTACATAATACTCATACACAAGTATACAGTTAATCATACATAAATGATGAATGCTTTGTTTTATGTAATTATGTATGTTCTTGCTTTTCGTTTTGTTTTTCTTTTTTTGTTTGATTGTTTTTGTGTGTTTTTGTTTTATATGCTGTGGATGCTATGTGTATGTGTGTGTTTGTTGTCTAATGTGTAGTCTCAATTATGATCTCGTGTGTATCCAGATCGGGCACCGAAAACTTCATCGGCAAATAGTCATCCGCATGCATTTGTGATATTTGATTAACCTCTAACTGGGCGCGCTCGTGATCCTCATGGCATTTCGTCTCATGTTTCTCGTAATCGCCAAACGTTTCAAAAATCGCACGACAGACCATGCATTCAAAGAAACTACTGTGGGTTGGAATAAAAAAAGGATAGATTAGAATAGTACTTCGGGGTTTAAATACAGCTAAAAAGAGCATAAAGTTGGAGAGTTTTAAGGCAGTTTTTTGGCATGCCAAAGCTATTCTCCGCTTTCCTCGCATACTTACGGTTTCTGCTCGGCCTCCAGACGTTCTCTGGCCATGGCGGAAGCTTGTTGTATTGCACCGGGCACATCGACGTCGACGCCTTCCTTGATGTGCGACTGCAGATGCCTCTTGAAGTTGGATAGCTGTGTGAAGCCCTTCTCACAATAGTTGCACTGATAGGGCTTGGCATTTAGATGTCCCAGCTTGTGCTTTTTAAGATTTACCAATTGCGAGAAGTAGCGTCCACAACGCTGGCATCGAAATGGTTTCTCTCCCGTGTGTGTCATTTTGTGGCGCTTCATGTTGCTTTGCTGCGTGAAGGATTTATTGCAGAAGTTGCACTGATATGGACGCTCCCCGCTGTGTACGGCATAATGCCGTTGCAGATTCACCGCCTGGGCAAACGCCTTGGAGCACAGATTGCAGACAAAAGGACGCACATCGTTGTGGACCTTCATGTGGCGATCGAGATTGCCGCTATTGCAGAAACTCTTGGAGCAGAGCTTGCACTCGTAGGTAGTTTTGTTGTGGTTATGCACCTCCTGCCGGTGCAACGTTTGGTCACGTTTGCTCTTAAACGTCTGCAGCAAAAAGTAAACATCTCAAAGTTATTTACATTTTTAATTGTAGTGTTTTCAA
Source organism: Drosophila dunni (assembly GCA_018152125.1). Lineage (NCBI taxonomy): Eukaryota > Metazoa > Arthropoda > Insecta > Diptera > Drosophilidae > Drosophila > Drosophila dunni. Next base: position 20,551,223 of record JAECXC010000339.1, on the reverse strand, counting down.
GTGGGAAACTTACGCGGTCGCAACGCTTGCAGCTAAACTGATTGACGACCGTCTCATCAAATTCAACCGGGATGCCCGACATTTTGCTCGCTGCTACAACATCGATACGCTGCAATTATATACACTGTGCCATTTCACAAATATTACATATCTTTATTGACCATACAAGTGCTTAAAAACTCACATTAAATTGCCTAATTCTTTCTCTATGTAATTTTCGCGTCTCTTGGAAAAGTCATATGGTATTAGAGATGTGAGCTAAATATCAACATATCGGTTATCGGTACCAGGCAAAACAAATCGAATGCAGTTTGCGATACAAAATACAACTCTGTTTAAAAACCCATTATTATTACGGTCGCTCTAATTTACTTTCCAACAAGAGTTATGGTCACACTTATTTCAGGTCAGTGCAAGCGGAGTGAACGGTAAATAATAAAGTTAAGATAAAATGTGAACATCGTGTGTGTAATAAACGATACAAATAATAAACTTCTAAGCGTAGAGCAAGAGGGTCATTTGTAATGGTGAGTTTTCATTTATTTGTATTATATATTGTAGATTAAGATTGTAGTAACGGTTTTCCAATAGGGTACGTTTCTGCACGACCACTAATATTTGCAAATTAGTTGCTTACAATTTTTACATGATTGATTTGTTAATTTTTTTGAGGTAGAAAGAATAACGTATATAGACTTTTATTAAGTACTTTAAAAAAGTGCGTAAGATTTGCCTAATTGCGCCCACTTTAACCAGCTATTCAATAGTCAGGCTGTCAGCTGTACGCGATGCAACTAATTAGTGTTGAAAAGTACGTAAATAGTGTAAATTGGTTTATGCAACACCGATATATCGTATATCGTAAACAATTTACATCCCTGGTCGACGACTAATTGGTTATTGTCAGAACTAGAGTTCCTCCTGGCACCCACCAAATAAATGCAGAGATAACTAAGAATTTAAAACTGTGTGTGTGTTTTGTGTGTAACCACACAGGTGCAATGGCCACCTATTCCAACAAGCACTGGCTGCTCACGCACATCCGCAACTCGTTCATATCCACAGACGACACGGGCATCTGTGAGACGGTAATGATGAGTGACGATATGCCAAAACATTATCTGCGTAGATTTCAAACTGCCACAACAACGACAGACCCGCTGAACAGGCACAGACAGCGAAACTCGGTGCCCAAGACAGACACTGCCACGCCCACGTCCACGTCTCCTGAGACAAGCACGCCAACCTCACGATCCGCGCCGCACAGAATGCCGCCAAGAATTGCGGACCCGCCGCTGACAGAAGTGGATTTTGTGTGTTATCCCGGTCTGGATTGGAGTGATGACGAAGATCTGGACACATCGACACACTCCTTTGACATACAAATGTATCCGGAGGTGGGCGCACATCGATTTCGTTCCAATACTGCACAGAAACTGGAGAAGCTGGACATTGCAAAGAGAAAAGCGGCTAGAATTAAAAGTGTCAACTACAACGAAGAGGTGCAGCCACCGGATCGAGACGACTACTTTGAGCGCAAACCCGTCAACCCACGTCCCACAGATAAGCCCTCGACGTCCAAAGGACTGTCGTTCGGCAAGAGCTCCGAAGCGAAAACCAGCGAGGATGATCTCTCTGACGAGGGAGTCAAGAGCAAGCTGTCGGAGGAGCTGGCCAAGAGTCCAAAGCAGACACAGAATCGCTTCATACAGTATGCCCGTTTCGATGGCACTGCCCAGGTGGGCATGGCCACGAAACGCATCAATGTGTTTGTCAACATGCTGCCCGAACCAGAGCGGAATTATCCGCTTAAAATATGTGTACTCTCCACGGCCAAGATTATCGAGGTGATTGGCCTTGTGTGCTACAAAACTACCCTACAGTATCCCGATGCAGTGCAGCTTAAGTCTGTGCAGCATTATGCATTATATATGACGGAGGACAACGATGACATGGAGGACTTTCCTCCACTGGACAATCGTGAGCCGTGCTCCAAGTTTGGTTTTTCGCAACTGACACTAGCGGAGCGTCGCCCACTGGCGCCGGTGACTCCCGTGGACTATCAGCTGGGCAACAACAAATCGATGACATCCGAGGACGGCAAGGCAGCAGTAGCGGATGCAGTTGTCCAGACGCTAAAGAACACTAATAAAAAGCTTAATGGTGATGTTCCGGATGGCGCTGGTGGTGGATCAACAGCGTCAGCGACCACACCAGACACTGGCCAGGATCATGTGAGGGAGTACGAGCTGCGTCTGCTGAATCACAACGAGATGCTGGAGGCACCCATGCATCGCACCTATCGGCTGTTCCTCATCGACAAGCGCTTCTTCAAGTGTGCAGTCACGCTGAGCGTGTCCGGGGAACGCATCGAGATTGATCAGCTGAAGAGCGCTAGGTTCTGGGTGCACCGTAAGCCCGTTTCCACGCCCATCGATCTGGTGGCCCACTGCGAGATTGTCGAGCGGCGACATCTAAAAGCGCTGCTACGCATCTGGCTAAAGTCCAACTCTTCCAGCATCCTGTCCAGCAGCTGCACCTCCGCGCCGATTAGCAATAGCATCACGACGCTGAACGCTGCCAGCAGCAGCGTCTCTGGCATTGCAGCCCACTCTCCAGGCAGTCCCGCCCACTATCCCACGCACAGCTCGCCCTTTGGGCTATTCGGCGGTGGAGGAGCGGCTAGTGGTGGCGGAGGAATGGCGGGGGGAGGACCTGGTGGACGGGGTTTTAGCAGCAACAGCTTGTCGAACATTCGCTTCAAGAACTACGTCTTCGATACGGACGTGCATACGGCGGAACAGATATGCAATAAGCTCACGTGTATCTTGGACATGAGATCCAGCGACATTCGGCAGGAATTCCTGTGGCAGCGGCTGGGGAAACAGGCGAAGCATCAGGCGAAGCGACAACTCAAGTTATAGGAAAATTAAGTTCCTAGTTCCCAACTGTGCTGACTCTGTGTGTGCCTAAAACTTTACTCCTTCACCTGCCCCGCCCCTTTATCCTCCGCCCTCTGGCTCCCACTGTCCCCGTTAAAGTTGTATTTTAGTTTGCCTACACTAGAAAAAAAAGAGCGTGTGCTACACGCGCTCCCTTTTTTCCCAGCTAGCCTTTAAGTATTTATTGCAAAGAAAACCAATCCGAAGTGCAAACAAAAAATACAAAAACAAAAAAAAAAAAACAAACAAGCAAATAAATAGCATCAAAGTTCACAATTATGTTAAAAAAAATGCGGCGTTTTTTGTTATCAGCAACTATTATTTTGTATTACGGTAAATTGTGTAATTGCAGCTAAAACGGCAACAACAACAGCTAGAAAAACAGCCAGATTGACACTGAAACTATCGGCGGCGCTAGATAAGGCACCCAGCGGGATTGGCAGTCATGACAAAACACATGAAAGCGAAGGGAAAATGGTTGGAAAGCAATTTTATGGCAGGTGTGAAGTAATTTTATTTTCATTAAACATTAAATATTAATTTCTAGCTGTAAATTAATCAAAAGTATGAATTTGCGGTTAGAAATCTCCTAAATTAGCTACATAATAGCTAGATTTCAAACTTGAAATATTTTAACAAAATTCCTGAAACTAGCTTTAAAATAGCTAAAACGGCAACGCTGTTTATCTCTCTGCCTCAAGAAAGCTCTGCTGGGCTGCTCACTCTCTCCTTCATTCCCAACGCTTGTTTGCTCGCCATCTCTTTCGCACACATACACAACTGCACTACTTCCGCATTAGAAGCCTCCCCTGTGGGCGGCTGCCGACGCGACTTTAAAACGATTTTCTGGCGTTTCGGTGGCGTTTCGCGCGCGATTAGCGACTATTTCCGCTCGCTCGCTCACTGTGTGCGGCTCGTTGACATTGCAGTTGTCTGTAATCAATGTGCAATTAATCTAACTGATCCCCAGACGGGGTCGGGCCGCACTAACGGCTATTTCTCTATTATTTTTATTGTTTTTATTATTTGCTATTTTGTGTTTTATTTATAGTTTTGCAATGTCAGCGGTAAATGGGCGTGGGCCACAGGGAGGCGGCGACGGACTAAACGCCTTTTAAACAGCTGTTTAGCGGTTCCATGTGCCGTTAGAAGTATGACAGATCGTTGTGAATTGAGCTACAAAAGATATTAATTAGAATTTCGTCATGTTTTCGATTGTTTTCATTGTTAATTGTTATTGTTAGTCGCTTGTTCTAAGGCCAAGGTCGTTTGCACAGATGTGAATTGACATTTGAGGTCAGCAGTGCTAATGATGTCGTTGATAATCATCATGATCATCATCATCATCCCCATGATCATGATCATAATGTAGATGCCGCAGTTGAGTTGACTGGCGTGACTATATAAAGTCAAAAACTAAACAAATAAATTCAATGAATCACACTGATTAATATCGAACGAATTTGGAAGTAATTATATGTGCTATAAACGAGTATTTACGAGCTGCTCGAATATTATGTGCCCAGTTTGTGTAGAGCAGCAAAGTCATCTGAAAACAGCAGAATAGTAACCAAAACGTACAGACAACAAAATCGGCTCATTTCTAAATCAAAACTGAATTGAATTTTGAAAGTTACGCATATTAAAAGCCTATTAAAATGGCAGTGTAATTTGTGACACTTTAATAACATTTTAAGTGTTGACAAAAGTCGATTACTCGGTCATTTTTATAATGTGCTAATAATTAATGGAATGCATTTTGCTTAAAACTCTCAAAAATACTGCTCAAAATAGCAGTATACCTGGCGTATGCGTAATTTGTTTTCTGCATTTTATCAATGTCTTTTTATGCGATTTTCCTTAGCGATAAAAGTGAACTATATATGACATATTTAAGGCTGGTCCAGTCGCTTGATTTATGCAGCAGCCTTGACAGCTGCAGCACAAGCTGGAGTATGCTAGACAGTCAAGTGCCCAGTGCTCTAAGCTTAACTGCATTGTGGACTTTTGTCATACTCCTATAGCTCCAACAAAAGCCAAATTAAATATTTTAACTCTCAAAAGTTCTGCATACCCGACTTCGAATTCCATTTATGTAGTATTACAGCACCAATTTGAATATCGCATGCAATTTGTCACATTGTGGCACAAAATTCAATGATATTTGTCTCTTTGGTTTGAATTTTCTTGATTTCTGCGTTTGCCTCGTTGTGAATTGCATTTATTATCGGCAAGTGCAACAAATTGCCTTCAAAATTGCACTTGTTGTTTAGTTTCATTTGTTTTGTATATTTTTTTTTTATTGTTTGTTGTTAATGAACAAAATTTGCGTTCGCTTCTAGAATTTCACTTGGGCGAGCCAGTTGTAGGTTTGCTGCAGCTCATTATCAGCTAATTTACTTGAGAGCAGACACAACCACACACGCACACTCACATTTGTTGTGTGTAGGCCACAAGGATGTGAGTTGCAGCATTGTCGCATAAAGCTAATTGAAAGTCAATAAATGCTTTAGAAATTAATTAAAAATATACACACACTTGCGACCCTGACATTGAAAATGAATGACAGACAGTAATAGCAACAATACTATCAACAACAACACTGAGAGAAAAAGTCTGGTAAATTTACTGTTTAAAAAAATAGTCAAGTCTATAATTTCTATTCAAATCTTAACCAAATTTATGAGGTTTCTACTTAATTTAAACTCAGCTCTGTTTTGCTATAAATTTATAAGGCACAACTTAATTTTCTCACAGTGCATGAAAAGTTCATGTATGAAAGTTGCCTGCGTTTTGGACGTGAACTGTTGGCAGGGGCGAGTGGCGAGTCTATAAACTTGGCACGCATTGTGAGCGGATTTTCACTGCAACAACAAGAACAACAACAACCAGAATATCAACATAACAAAATAACAACAACAAAAACAACAACAATGTTGTGCATTGTAAAAAGTGAGCGGTTTTGTTGTCAATTGATCAATTGCATAATATAATAGGCCTAGTCGCATAATTTAATGCTGCGAATTTGTGAAGTGGCCTTGACGAGGTTCTAAATATTTATAAATATTATATGCATGTATGCAGATTAATCACGATGCAGACAACAACAGCAACAACAACAACAAAATCATCGAGGTAACAACAAAAAATAAAATAGTTGCATGTGTCATGCAACTGGACAATAGAAATCGAATATTGATGCAACAGTTGACTGTCTTTCTAAGCTTTATAATATTTTTTTTAACTTCATTAAAACTTACTAGATTTTTTCTCTGCGTGTTTTTTTTATGATTTTATTAACTCTGACAAATATTTTCATTAATTTCCGTTGCATTCTCGCGTGTAGTCAGAATTTAAATAACTTAATTACTCAGCGATTTAACATTTGTTGCCTCTCGCGCACGATTTAAGCAGCATTTAATAATAAATGGTTAACTTTATAACAGTATTCGGATTAAAATACCACAAACAATTATGCAATTAAATGCAATTTTTATAATTAAATACACAATTTTTTTAGTTACTTATTTAAATGAGTTTCGTTAAGTTCTTTCTGCGCATGGGCAACACTTGCTTAATGCCCAATGGGCAGCACTGCTTGACAAATTCCATTTCTGGCTATTACGCAATTTGGTAACACTTTTATTTCGCCAATTGCCAGGCCATAAACGTTAACAACTTTGAAGTGCTCGAATTGTGCTTTACATTATTGCCATGTCTTTCATTATAGCCATAACATTTTGCACATACCAAGTCCAACCCACACACACACACGCACACACACACACCCACAGCCGACCCGGACTTTTAAGCACTGTCGGTGCGTACATTCATTTTCAGCTCAGCACGCACCAAAGTGTGGCCAGCCCAAGCAGTGCAGCCGCTTTAGCTAGTTTATGGCTAGCTGGCGAATGTTTTTTAAGCATAAAAACTAGCTCCATATTGTGCTGAACATTTTTGAATTAAATGAGCTTTTTTGGCCACAAAATTCTGACAACACTCGAGCCAAATCCCAAGCCAAAGTCTCAGTTTCATGTCGGAGTCAGTCAGTCTCTCTTGGAGCCATTCACAAAACGTTTGCGGGTCCAAAATGTGATTTTAATTACACAACAATTTTTCTGTTGGCCAGGCCCAGTTGTGCACTTCAAGAAATTGTTGGGTATAAAAGAAAATAATCGATAAACTGAACTGTTTCATTTTATTTCAAGGCAGAAATATATTTAAAGGCGTTAAAAACGTAGCTTGTTTTTTATCAGCTTACAAGAGCTGCAGTTAGTCTAAGATTTCTCTCAGTGTACGGTGCTTAATGTACATAGGCCTAAAGCGTGTTTTATGGGGCTGTGCTCGGCACCACCGACTGACAAATGTAACCCAATTCTGTCGCTGTTTTAAGCTCGGCGAGAGAGTGAGTAAGAGAGAGAGAGAGAGAGGGTGAGGGAGTAGAAAGGGGAGAGAGACGGATAGAGAGGTTTGCACTTGCAATTTTTCAACATAATTGAACGTGCAACTTTTAATTAAAAACAAATAAAATATGAGCACTAAAATAAAGGAAAAAAACTTTAAAATTATACAGACATGAATAAAATATATTTGTAGCTTAAGTTGTGGAGGTCAACTGGAGTCAGGCAACCCAAAAACCGAGTGAGACACGGAGAGAGAGAGAGGGTGGAGGGAAGGGAAAAGGAGGAGACACGAAGCCAGACAAGTCAGACAACCTGTTCCATCAGTGGCTTCCTGTCCAGTTCGCGCTTTCTGTTCGCAATACAATAAATTGTGATCTCTGGTGGTCTCTCAAGGTTGCAAGGTTGTCAGTTGCATGCAACGCTGCCTCTGCTTCATTAATGAAGTGCCGAAACTTGGGATCATTTGCCATTTGCCGGCAAAAGGCACTTGCAGCCGAAAAGAGCTAAAAGTTTTGTAAAAAAAACCGGTCACCGGCAACTGATCGACTAGTGACTCGCACTAGCTGCTAAGTCGCCTCTTTTAATGCAGGTGGTGATGCTGGTGTTGGTAAACTGTGTGAATTGCTCCAGACAACAGGCGTTCAGTTTGTTCAGTTTCAAGGTTGCAATGCCCTTGGCTTTTTTCCTCCTTTATGACTTGGCTTAAACCGGCCATCGCCAAACAGGTTGAGAGCAGTTAAATGAAAAGGGTTCTGGATTATGCAACATTCACTTTCTTCTTCTTGCCTGTCACATGGCGGTACTTATGACCTAGTTTTCTCAGCCAGCCGACGTTAATATTTTAGCTTTTTAAGTGCGGGGTTTTGGCGGCATTTCAAGCCATAAAAACAATTATGTTCTTAACTCAAAAGGAACATGTTTATTGGGTTAAGTTATACAATTTATACCTCTGATGGTCGAGCAGTCAATTTAGATGATTTCTTTTAATTATTTTCAAAGCGTCAGACTCTCAGGATCTTCCGTAACATATAAACTAAATTTTAAACCAAAACGAATCCGTTTTTTAATTATTTAAGATTATTTTCTAGAATAGCTTTAACAACTACTTTAACTACAACAATAATTACAATAACTGTGATTTCATTACTGCATTTCCAGGCTTTTAACATTGAACTTGAGGTGAGCAGCGTTGTGTTTTTTTCCTCCATTTCATTTTGTACAGTATATTTATTTTTAAATAAATATATATTGTTTTTTTTGGGTGCTGTCATGATTGCATTTAGCAGTCAGTTACCAGTTAACTGATTGCTGTTGTTGTTGTTGTTGTTGTTGTTTGGGCCTAAACATTGGCTTTTATCGTTAGCTGTCGTGCAATCTAATGAGTTGTTGTTGCTGATTCATTCGACAGGCACAGACATGCATACAATTTAATGTGATATAATTTTGTATTACGTATCAAAGTAAAAAGCGATTTTTATTTGTGTACAAAATTGCATTTTTAATTTGAATCAAGCTATAAATTTGTTTGTTTTTCAACAAATACTTGATTTTATGTGCCCACAAACAAAACTTTGACCTCAGTGTTGGCTGATTGCCGTGGGGGCTAAGCAAAAAGAGGTACGAGCTCTGTAGGCCACTGAAAATATAAGAAATTTATTGTTAAGGGGACTCCTCACTGGGGAACTCCCTGCTCACTGCATCCCTCTAAGTTATTTCTTATAACTAATATTTGTTTGAGTTGCATTTCAAAACTGGTTTGTCGTCCCTTTTGGCCGCTGTGTCAGCTGCACAATAAACCCGAAAAAACTCAAGAAGAAGAATCAACAGCTTCGATTGAGTTCGACGTCCGCAGCGTATAAAATTTCTGTAACTTTCGAAAAAAATGTACAGACAATTCAAAGGAGTTCTCAGAATTTCCAGTAATCCGGCAGCAATTATAGTTAATTAATTTATTATAATTATGCTGATTAAATTAAACCGCTAAACAGCTCGAAATTGTTTTGAATTCGATACGCTTTGCGTGGGTTTTGAAGTCTTTGCAGCACAACGCGTGCAAAATGTCAACAGAAGGACAAAGCAGCAAATAACAAATTAGAGTGTAACAACAACAACAACAGCAACAGCAACAACTATGACAACCAGCAAGCAATAAGTTATAATAATTATAATGCTCAGCGCACTGATCATAAGCAGATCGACATCGCGTATACGACCCTGAGCACGGCTGAAAAAAGTGTAGGCAACAACCTACTATGTGTGCAAAAAAAGGCAAAAAAAAAGTGCGTGAACAACAAAAGAAGCTAGTACTTAAAGCACAAGTGGCTTTACTACCGAATTGTAGCTGGTTTCTAGCCAACAAAAAGTTGGCAAGAAATATGACCTACCCCAAAACAATTTAGACAACTTCCTAGATTAATCTAGCTTGATTGACACGCCCTTTCTTCCCAGCCAATAAACTTTTTGGAGGCTGCCAACAAATTTTTAACAAAACAAACAAACAAAATTTAATAATAATTTATATTTTTTTGACTTTTTTGTCGATTTATTAAATAAATCATTTGTTTTGTCTTCTGGCAAAAAGAGCTGGAATTGCTTTTTGTTTAGCGGTTTTTGTTGTGTCTTTTACCGCAAGGTTAACAATTGTTGCTGCTGTTGTTGTTGCTATTGGTTTTTTCCAGTGTTTTGGCAAATGTTTTTTAAAAATCATAATTTACTTGTTGGGCAAATCAAATTGTATGACTACTCGAAATCAAATGGCCAACAAATGCCTGTCGTCAATTGCCAATTAATGGCCAGTTGACCCTGTCTTCGCAGCAGCTGAATTGGCATTAAGTATACGCCTTGTTTCACTAGGGCACTGGGTGCTATATTCTGTCTGTGTTTTACTGGCTAATTGGCTTGTATTGCATAAATTTATGCAGTAGCTACAAATTTATCTAATAGATACACTCATAACTGATGCAACGAAGCTTTGAATTTGCAACGTTTCATAAATGCCACTAAAGGGATTAGTTTTTATTTTATTACGCCGTTATGTGCTTGCCACATGACACAATTTTCGCAGCTGCACTTGAGCTTGAACTTGCCACTTGCCACTTGCCCCATGCAAAGCAGAGGCAACAACAGCAACTTATTGAGCAACGCAGCATGGGATTCATATCGCTTAGGTTTCGCTCGCCTTTCTTACCTGTTTAAATAACAGCTGTTTTGAAACAATAAATTAGCTAATACTTAAGCTTAAAACTGGCGCTGTTATAAATTTTTATTACACACTAAAAGTGGCTTAAAAAATTATAAAAATCAGGCAGTATTAACTATTGAATAATTATTTACTAAAAATAAATGTAATAGTTTAATACAATAATAAATAAATTTGTGTGCCATTAAACAATTTTATTTACTCACTAAATGTGCCTTAAAAATGTTATAAAAATCAATTGCATTAAATAAATAATGGTTTAATAAACATACTAGTATAATTAAATATTTAATAAATTATTTTGTGTGGCTTTAAAACTCTTAGCTTTTATTTATGCGCTCAAATTACTCAAACTATTTATCTACAATTTAATAAATTGCAATTTTGTCTGTATGTAACAATTTAAGTATTAAGTTAACGCATAATTTATTGCCATAATTATTGATTTTGAATTGTACTTGCTAGAAAGCTTCCTCTCCAGTGAAACGGAACTGTCGGGCACAGCACGTAGTCTCACAGATAGATAGATAGATACTCCATTAGTGCCCCAACTCATTGTCTTAACCCTCAAGCAATTGTCATTTGTTTTGTTTGTTGTTTCCAGGTTTGCTTCCTGCTTCCCCATAGATAAATTTTAGCATGCTGGATTGCGAAAAATTGTTTGACAAGGTCGTTGGCGATGTGGCACAGCAACAGTAACAGCAACAGCAACACATTCAATTGCCTGTAAGTGCTCTCTGAAAAGCACTTTCCAAATTTTGTTTTCGTCATACGCTGCGTATGCGCAATTTGCGATTGTTCAATGCAAACGAGCTGCAAGAAAACAAAACGGAAAATAAAAGAAATCAAATCGGAAGCAAAGCGCAGTGTGCGTATCTGTTTCTGTATCTGTAGTTGTAGCTATAAATGTATCTGTATCTGTAACTTGCCAGAACAATTTATAAGATATAAAAATCAAAAAAATACAAAATAAGCTACAACAATGACAAATGCATTGAGCGTATGTTGCTGTTGTAATTGTTGGTGTTGCTGTTGTTGCTGTGTTGTCGTTGTTGCTGTTGTTGCCAACGCAACAAGTTTCGTGCGTTGTTGTTGCTGCTGCTGCGCTGTTGCCAATAAGTTGTCGCCGCTGGCGTCGCAGTCGACGCTGCTGTCTCTCAGTGTTGCTGTTGTTATCGGCTGTTTCGTGCGTACTTGGACCGCTCAATAACGCGCTCAACGCGCTGCTCGTGTCGCTGTCGCTGTCGCTGCCGCCGTCGTTGCTGGCGTCGCTGCCGCCGGCAGTCGCTGTAAACACGGCAGCAACAACAACAATAAACGCACACATAAAATGAGAGAAAAAAAATAAAAAATAAAAAAAAATTAAACGAAAGCAGAGGGTATTTAACCGACCTCAAATCAATTTGCAATTTCAGTCTATCTCCGCGTTGCAGCGTTGCACGAACTCGCGAACAAAACGGAGCAACACAAACCGACAACAACAACACAAACAGCAACAACTGTAACAACAACAACAACGTTTAACTACTTAACACAACGGGAAATAATTAAGCAACTTGCACGGGCAACAAATAAATAAATAAAACGGAAAAACAAAAACTTTTTATTGAATTTAACAAGAAGTTTAAACTAAAAAAAATTCCAAAAAATACCCAAATGCAAACGCAGTTGAAATTGTAAATTTAAACAGTTTTTTGTGTTGTGTTTTTATCAACAACAACTACGAGAGAACAGCAACAATTGTTGCGGTGCCGTTTTTAACGACTATCAAATGGTGTCGGTGTCAAGCGCGACCTAGAAAACAGCAAATATAAAATAAATAAAAACAGCAAACGATATCGAAATTGAAATTGAAACAGTCGTCGCACCCCGCACCCCACAGTACAGCCCCGCCCACACACGCCACAGCCGCCCCCTCTGAGAGCGGTCAGAATTCGAAGCACGTTTTAACGCAGGCTGCAGAATTACGCAAAAACAACTTGAACAACTTAAGCAACAACAACAACAATCAACAGCTGACGTTCAATGAACGCTTGAAGCAGACAGTGAGTGCCAAATGTAAGCGCACAGACAGCTGTAACAGCCACAGCGACTGTAGCTGAACTTGAAAGTGAAAGTACCAAAAAAGTAAAACAAGACACTAACAAAACGCAACACTTTGAGATACTTTGTTGTAGATACAAAGATAGAAAGATACAAATTTAAAGCTTAGAGCTTCGAGCTTTTGCTGGAGTGCACACAAGTGTCAGAGTGCTCAGAGCATCAGTTAACCAGTGCTTCAAAAATGTGTGATCAGGAACAAAACGTGTGCTCCTCTTCCGGATCCTCTGGGTCCTCCTACTCCTCCGCCTCTGCCACGCCCTGCTCTTACGAGGTGAAGGCACCGCAGGGACACACCTTTGTGGTCTCACCCGTGCCCATACTGACAGCCGTGCCTGTAATGAAGTCGGAGAACCAAGCAGTGACCCACTTGAAGGCCCAGGCCTTGGAGCAGGCCATGGAGCAGGCAGAGCAGCCCTGTTGCTCCCAGGCAGTGGTGCCTCTGTCCTCCTCGCTACCTTCTAAGCTGCTGCGGCTGCACGCCAAGCGATCGGCCCAGGCTCTGCTGCAGCAAATGGAGTCACTAGACTCACAGTTCGGCTCGGGATCGGAGGATTCCCCAGCGAGTCCCAGTGATCCTAGAGTGCCAACTGCTCCTCCGCTGAGTCCTGCGCCCGGGGATGATGTGGGCATGGGCTCATCCATTGGCGACTCCGAGGAATCCGAAGAGGATGACGAACTCAAGCCGCTGGCTGTGGACAATCACATTATGCCAGAGCCGGAGAGAGAATTGGAGCGTGATCAGGAGCAGGATGCTTCTGTGCAGGCTCTGAGCGAAGCGAATCTGGAAAAGTTCCGCAAGCATCACATGGACAACATCTATCTGCATCCCAACTTCACCTTGGATGCCTCCCCGCCACCTGCGGTAGCGCCAGCCAACTCCCCAGTGATGGAACCTCGACGACCCCATCGCTCCTTCCTCAGCCTCAAGAAACCCGTCGAGGAGGAGACTAAATCAGAGACGCAAGTGGAGCCGAGCAGCAGCCCGGACCAAATTGCCAACGAGATTGATACACTGGATCCTTCGTTGGTGCCCAGTGAGGAGCTCGCGCTGGAGATCAGTGATGCCGTGGAGTTTTACTTCTCCAACGAGAGCATACTTAAGGATGCCTTCCTACTGAAGCACGTGCGTCGCAACAAGGAGGGATTCGTAAGCCTCAAACTAGTGTCTAGTTTTAAACGTGTGAGACAATTGACACGCGAGTGGAAGGTCGTTGGAGATGCAGTTCGTCGCAAGTCCCACAAGATTGAGCTGAACGATCAGGGCACCAAGGTGCGACGCCTCGAGCCCTTGCCCAGCTTCGATGAGACCATGCCCTCGCGAACCATTGTGGCCTGTGATTTGCCGCTGGACAAGCTCAGCATCGAGAAGGTCTCCGATCTGTTCTCCAAGTGCGGAGAGATCGCTCTTATACGCATACTCAAGCCGGGCATGGCCATTCCCGTGGATGTGCGACAGTTCATGAACAAATATCCGGAGCTGCAGCAGAAGGAATGCGCTCTCGTTGAGTATCTGGAGTCGTCGTCGGCTCGTGAAGCGCGTCATCTGACGGGACCTTTCCAGGTGAGGAGTGTTTTGAATTTGTATGCACTAAAATAACTAGGGATAAAAACAATCCTATAGGATAAGGCGATTCTATCAATGAGATAAAGTTCTTAAAAACAAAAAACCTCCCAAAGGGTGTTTACACCTCCCCACACTCTTTGCCTTAGGACCACCATTAGTAGCCCTTTAATAATACCTCTTTCTTTTCAGGTGTACGAGATGGTAGCGCCCAAGAAGAAGACCGGCAAGAAGGCAGCCGTCATTCAGTTGGCAGCACCCGTAGCTCGCATGGTCGAGAACTATCGCTACTACAGTGATGCCAACTGCGAACGGACACGCGGAGGCAGCTTCTCGGGTATGCCCAGTCACGACAACGATCTGCGCTTCAAGCTGAAGCGCAACAACTCGGACTTCCAACCCAGCTACTACCAGCAACAGTTGCAGCTACAACAGCAGCAGCAACACCACCAGCAGGCCTCAGGCTATCACAACTATGGGCATGGTTACGCCCACTATCAGCCACGTGGCAGCATCAACATGGAGCAGCCGCCCTCGCCGGGTTTTTTCGCCTATGCGCCCAGAAGGTACAGCAATACGTCCACGATCTCGGCCAACACAGCCGCCGTGTTGGCCGATCCTTTGCCCTCGCCGTCCGCTGTCGTCGCGCCCATTAACAGCAATCCTACTGGTCCTCCGATCAGTAATCTGCAGCGCCGTTTGTCCAACTGTTCGGAGCAGAATTTCGCAGTGGAAACGATGTCACGTCGTGCCAGCAACTGCTCCGAAACGGGTGCTCCACAGCGTCGGGATTCCAACTGCTCCGAGAGCTGTGCCTGCTCTCGTCGCGTCTCGGACTTTGGCCAGTCGGAGGCATACCGCAAGAGCTCCGTCTGCTCCACCGGCTCCAATGGCGAGCGACGTTACTCCAATGGTTCCATGCAGTTCGAGCGGAGCTTCTCAAACGCCAGCGATGGCAATGGCTTCTATCGTCGTCCCTCAAACGACTTCAACGTGGAGAGGGAGCGTGAACGTGAACCAGATCAGCTGGTGGGCGGTGGCGGTGGTGGTTACCAGGTCTGGCCACGTCGCTACTCCAACAATTTCCAGCAGCAGCAGCTGAGCAGCAAACTGGCTGCCTACGACAATGCCCAGTACATCGGCGGCCGTCGCATTTCCACAGACTCTGGCTACGATCGTCGCTACTCATTTGGCTCCGAGTTCGAGGGATCGCCGCGTTCACGCACTGGCAGCTTCCTCAGCAGCTACAAACACGGCCCCGATTATGACGGACAGCCACGTTCACGTACGGGCAGCTTCCTAGACGGTTCTCCTCGCTCCCGTTCCGGTTCGTTCGCTCAGCGTACGGCCGAGAATCTTGTGCGTACTCCTATGGGACCCGATGGTAGCAAGGGATTCGGGCAGCGGGCTCGCAAGTTTGGACAGACCGTGTCGCCCGTTAACTGAGAAGCGCGTAGAAGGGCGTAGGACCGATTAGGAGCGCGTAGGAGCAGAAAAAACTGTTAACTAATTTTAGTGGGTAAAATTCTTTTATTTTTTTGTATTTTGTTTTCATTTAATGGCTGTACACTGTGATGCTGTCCAACTGTCCAAGAACCAGACCACGCCCACGACCACCAGCACGCCCTCTTTTAGCTAAGCACTGCAAACCGTAGTTCACAATAGCGAAACGGTTCACAAACGTAAGAAATTTCTAGTACTTAAAGAACTTTTAACTAATTTGTTAGACAAAGAAATTGTGGCATTTTCCCGGTCTCCCAATCACCTTCCTTTACCCTACTCCTTCTTTCCAACCCCTTTCAATCCCAGCTAACCAGACACTGCCAGTTTGTAGCTATAAGTTGACCTTTTTCTGCACCTTTTGACCTGTTTCCCACAACTAAATCTCCAAAGCTGATTAATTCTTTTCCCCATAAAACCAATTTAAAGATTTCCTAATCAATTTTCTTATGCTTAAAAGTTAACAAGCCATACATAAAAGTGGCCATAATTGTAGAGTAATTAAAGCTATAGCTAAATAACAAGTCCACTTAATTAGGCTCTCAGGTTTATAGATTAAAGCTAAACTATAGAAATGCCACAATTTCTTGATTATATTTTTATTTTATTATTTTCTTTTATTATTTTTGTTGCAATTTGTTATAGTCTTAAATAATTATTATGTACGAATTAAGAAACTGGGTTGTCCTATGAGGAGGAAACAGCTAAAACGGTTTTCAAAACAGGAGAGAATAAAAATATTTTTCATTTTTAGCTTTTAATTAAATTTATTTGATTTGATTTCGATTTCAAGCTAAACATAAATTTATGTAATTTATGTGTTTAACAAAGAACCAATTATATTATGCTATATTAACTGTAAAACACACATTATATTGAATATATATCTAAATGTATTGTATAACTTTTGAAAAATTGTGTGTTTTATTTGTTTGAACTTGAAAAAAGTGCGGTGATTACAAGGCTGTTGGGGTCTAACTTGAGTTTCAAAATCTGTCAAATTGTGTCGACTCATGGTCCATGTGAAAGATTGCGCAATTGTCTGCCCACTCCCCGTCCACCCCTCTTCACCTTCCCCACTCTGCACTCTTCTCTTGAAATTGAAAGCAATATTCGCAACTGAAAACACTCGAGAACGAAGGTAACTAGGCCAACAATAGATACAGTTGGACTCGCAGATACTTTTGTGAAAGCCAAAATTGTGAATTTGAATTTGAATTTGATTATCAATTCGCCTGAGTTCAATAATAATTTGTGAAGTGACACACGATCAATGCAAAAATGCTCAGAGCGTGACGCATTCGATGCCGAGCTCCAAAACACCCAAAAGCATTGGAGCAGGGCTGGAGCGCTGGGAAGAGGAGTGGAGACGACGGGGAGACTCTCTCGTAATTGTTCATAAAGCGGCCGTTAGCTTTGTTGTTGTTGTTGTTGTTGCTGGGGCTTTAAGCTGCAGCTGAAGTGCTCGTACTTATTCAGGTACTCGTATCTTAATCGTTGTCCATGCGTGTGCGATTTTTTTTGATTTTTGATTTTTTGCGGTTCCAAGGTATTCGCGTGTTTCATTTTTCAGCTCGAAATTTTTGTATTTTTCTTTGGTTTATTAAAATATTTTAATTTTTTTGCTGCTTTGTGCACGCATTGCGCCGCCCACTCCAAGCCAATATCGAAAATTTTAAAAAATCCAAAAAACCGCAAAGTTGCGAACCTCCAAACAGCAAGAGCAACAATTAAACTTGTGTGCAAGGCGGCAGTTGAGTTGAACAAACTGATGACAGACTCTGTAGTTAGCAAAATGGTATACAATTAGTTAACAGTTTCCAAAAACCAAGCATACCCCTTCTACTCCTCAACTACCGGGTCAACGGTAAACAAAAACCCGTTTCTTTTGGCTGAACTAATTGTCGCACGTTTCTCAGCGCGTGGGCAAAAGGAGCTCTGATCTCGGCTTCCAGCTTTAACTTTTGCTTTCTGCTCGTATCGTATCCACAGTGAAGCTTAGGCTGCGTTCACTGGGAAGCTGTGCGTGTTTCTTGCATAACTGTAATATGCTTTAATCTATCGAATACATGTAATTTTTTAGGGGGTGATGGAGGAAGGGGGCACTCTATACTTTGGCTCACAGCGAACACGAGTGCAAGCATCGATTTATGAGATAATTAATGATCTGATATATGCACTTAACTTCCTGCTAAAGTACACATACTGCACCATATTAAACTTAAGTGTAGTCACTAAAATTAGCCGTTGCTAATGACGAGGAATCCACTCGAAAATGAAAGCAAACGCCGTAAACTGAACGCTGAATGTTCAACCGGTTCGAGATGAGTACAAGATCAGAAATTATCAGAGCAGAATGTACAGTGGGTAAACGCTCGAATTTTGATTGCCATCCCTTTCTGAACACGGGAGAGGCAGACGTATCGATTGGCATCAAAATTCTGCACTATTTATTAATGTAGCACATTCAAATATTCTTATAACTAGACTTTAGTCCTGAAGCTGTACTTCAGTTAATCATCATTTACATTTTTAACAACCAAATGGCCTATTTTTTCCACTGTATGCTGGCCGGGTTCATGCCCAAATGCATTGAGCCAGGTCATTTCGAGCCTTATTTATAAGCATTGTAAATATGTCTGAGGCAAACACATAAATTGCCAGGCAGATAACTCCGAAGTCTGCTCTGCTGACGATGACATAACCTGATCTGCGCTCGCTGTGCATTGAACTGTACGCGTCAGCGCCAAATTGAGATGTTTCCACGCGTCTCTTGTTACTCACCGCTCTCCACTTGCCGCTTGCCACTTGTGGCAGCGGCTTGACGTTGACCTTGACATGCGTAACGCTTTTGGCAGGCACTGTGTTATCCTTGGCGCAGCTAAAAATGTCTCAAAGTGCCGAGCGACAATTCAATGAAACGCGTCGTCGCGCGGCAAGTAGAACGTGCCGTGTTGCAAGTGTTTGTGTGGCGAGTGTGGCAAGTGCCACCTTGACCGTCATTCAGCAAACGTATAAAAGGCCTTTCGGCAAAATACTTGAGCGCAAACCAAAAAAAAAATATATTTATCACCGCAGGCAGTGTGAAATTTTGTCTGCGTCTAATCGGCGTATGCGCAATATTCGCTTCCGGCACTTCAGCACAAAAGGTTGCGCGAGGTTTCCATCGATCGATCTTCAAGTGCAAACCGCTCAGAACACTCGGGAGCCACAAAAGTGCGTGAGAAATTTCCGCAAAATATTGAAATGCACACTCAGTCGCATTTATTTTAAACAAATTGCTCATTTCGAAGGCTGCAAAAACACATATTCACCTAGTGTTTTTAGTTATTAGCTTTGCTTATATGTTTCAATCACAATTGCATAAACAATTTTTGGTTTGAGTGACCTCAGCACGTTCTTTTAGCTGGTAGCAACAAATAAATTAAGAATTATCGTACTTACATGTGTCTCGTCAATAAACAGTTCTGTCACTCAATTAGCAAGTTCAACTAAATGAAGATAAACATTTAGCTGAAATTTAAATATAGTAAAACTGAAAGGAGTTAAAAACGTCCTCTTTAGCTTGGATTATTTATTATTAAGTAAACTAATATAATTTGTAATATTTAATATCAAAAGCCCTACAACTACTGCTAATTAGTGCTGTGTTTCTTTATATCAAGTTATTTACTACAGCAGCCTAAACGTAAGCAATTATTTTTAACTCCGTATGAACTAATTTTTGCAGTAAAAGTATACTACACTTTTTACTTTAACTGCGTTAATGCTGCGTTTATTCATACCAAGTTATTTACTACGCCAGCCTAAAATTATGCAATTATTTTTTTTACTGCTTACCAACTGATTTTTGCAGTAACCGCACAAAAGTCTGCTGCACTCTTTATTTATTTACTACATCAGCCTAAAAGCATGCAATTATTTGTATCTAATTACAAACAGAGTTTTGCCGCCACAGCACAAAAGTATGCAGCACTTGTCACTCACATTGCATTTGATTTGCACAATGAACATCCAAAAGATTAACTTTTCTAGCTAATATACCAGGCTAGCAGGATCTACAGCAAGTAACAGAATTTAATTCAAGCGCAACTACAGTGGGTGGTGGGCGTGAGCATGCGTCACCCACAACAATAAACAAAGGCATCAACGAAACTTCCAAATGGGTAAAATTGCTAGGTGAAATAACAGGCCAACAGAATCTACAGCAGGCCACAGAATTTAATTTAAGTGCATTTAAAGTGGGTGGTGGGCGTGAGCATGCGCGACCTGCTAAAGAGGCTTTTGTTTACGCACCCATTTGGTGACCGCGAACAATCACACAAACAGCGGGTCAAACAAACAAAGAGCGTTTAGAGCGGGAGAGCACGCTCAGAGCGCAGAGTAACATAGTTTATTGTGTGTGTGATTGTTCGCGGGCGCCGCTGACGTCAGCGAACAATCACACAAACAGGCCCAAACAAATAAAGAGCGTTTAGAGCGGGAGAGCCGGCTCAGAGCGAAGAGTAACGCAGTTTGTTGTGTGTGTGATTGTTCGCTGACGTTAGCGGCGCCCGCGAACAATCACACACACAGCGGGCCAAACAAAAATTGTGACAAGGAGCATGCAAAATAGGGAGAACGGTGCTTTTATCTATGTAATACATTGGTGTACTATGTATGTATGTGTGAGTATTAATGCTAATTGATTTACGCATAGTTACTTGTTGACGTTGATGTTGGCCTGTTATTGCAGCCGCGATTTGTGCTGTTTATGAGCTCTTTGACACCCAATCAGCCTCTGTTAAGGTTCAATGATTTTGTGAACCTCAACCTACTGCTATTTCTGTTTGCCTGGTATTTCTGTTAAAATCTGTGCTGCTTGTAAGTCCCGTAGATCACTTTGGTAGAAACAGATGGATTAAAATTAACAGTTTCCTACTAATTACAGCAGTGTAACAGAATTGGCGGCAGGCGATGGAATTTAAATCAAGCACTGTTAAAGAGTGTAGTTTCCGTGGGGGTGTGTGAATCTTACTGTGTATTTCCAATCGCCTGGAAATTCAACTGGTTATTTTAAAATTCCAGCTGTAAATCCAGGCGAACGGAACTTTCAGTAGGCGCCAAAGAACTAGAATTAAACACATGAAGAATAGTTTCAAAATTACACTGAACTGAACCAATTGAAATGACTTCAAACTGTGATTAATCATAGTTTTGTCTGCCTTAATTACTTGATAAACTGCAGACTATCTAGGATACTTTACAGCTACTAAACATTCCCGTCTTGTTCTGTCCTGGCAGGATGCGACTGTCGCGACACTCTGACGACAATTTGGTATGCAAGTGCCCCACAGTTGCATGCCCCAAAACGCCAGACGGAGTCACCTACACAGGCCACGATTTTTATTTTCTAGCTGGCGCCTGGAGGCGTTTGCTAATTGCGCCTAAACGGCGACAATGGGCGCCAAATAAAACCGGAAATAGTTTCTTGGGAAAGAGGAAAACTCCGTAGGGATTTAGGGGAAACCGCAGTGGCCTTTGTAGTTGTAGCTGCCACAAATGCAGTTTAGTTGCCACATCGTAGCTAATAATAAAAGCTAATTAAGCGTTCTACACCGACAACACCTGTATGTGATCGAGGTGTGTATGTGTGTGTGTTGCCTCTTGTAGCACAACACTTTTAAACAATAAATTGCCACTAAATGTCACTAATAAGTGTCTGCTTCAAAACCAACTCATGACAAAGAGAGGGAAGAGACAGCACTAGTTTTTCCAGGCACTCCTAATTAATTTATGATTTTCCTCACCGCATTAATCTCACTCAAATGCTGGCGGCATCATTCACCTCCGCTGGCAGTGGCATGTGGGGCGCCCCAAAAAGACCAGAGAAAAAACTCAGCACGCTCCCAAATGACTATTCCATAATGTTGCTGTTGTTGTTAGCTATAAACTAATGGGAATTATGAAAAATAAAAGTGTAGAAACGACTGCAAAAGGCTCTGTAACAGATCGTTTGAGGCAGAAGAAAATGTTAAATTATTTCTAAGCACAAACTAAGCAAACTCCTTGTGTTTTCTACTTACAGGGTTAGAAAATGTCAAGCAGATGTGGCAAGGGGCAACATGTTGCTGTTGTTGCTGTTGTGGTTGCTGTGGTCTTAGGGCAGCTCATGTTTACTCCGACATTTGTCATAATTCCGAAGGCGACATCAAAATTAAGTCTACGCCGGATTACACTAAGCTACATGGATTTGAATCGACAGTGTGGGGTTTTTGGAGCAGTTTATGCAACAGGCAACAAGTGCAACAGTCAACAGTTGACAGTGCGTCCCTCTGACAGTCCCTCTGTCAGCCTGTCCCTCTGTCTGCTTAAGTGGCATTTGCCAAAACACTTTCTTGGAAATTAATTAAAACATATGCTCATCACTTTGGTCCATAAATCAGGTCTCCGCGACAATTATCAGTTTCAATTTGTGCGTAAAACTGTTTGATATCACAGCAGCAACAGCAACTAGCACCACAGCAACAACATCCCAGGCCAATTAGCAGCAGGCAACTCTAGAGTCGCCCCAGACTGTGGCAGCCACAAACATTTTGGGATTTCCCTAAGCCAAACAATTTGCCGCCACTTGAGTGTCTGAGGCAAAGGGTGGAAAATCGAGCAGGAAAAGTGTGAAAAGGGGAAGGGAGGGGGAACGGGGGAGTGTCACTGGGTTGCAGCTCATTAAAATGCCGTTGCAATTGCAGCAAAAGTCAAAGAAATTAAGCAAAATGCAGCTCAATGTTTAAATCTTCATCGATGCGTTGAGGTGGCAACAGCAGCGACAGCAACACCACAGCAAGATCATCACAGCTACTACAACTCCACTCCAATCAAATCGAGCCGTCTTGCATGCATTTTTCCCTGCCAGTTTTCTCGCCTCCTTCCCACTGCACAGTGGACAAATTGGGTATCTACACTGGGAGAAAGAATCCAGTAAATGCATATATTTAACTAAAATTCAATAGAATATAATATATATTTACCTCCATCACTGCCTTTTCCTTCATGTGGGACGAGCACAAATTTAGGATTTTGGCCCACTGTGGCCACTCCACTGGCAGCTCCAGTTCGCGTGATGTCAACTGTCGTCCACTGAGTAATTACACTTAATTAATTGCCCTGGCGCTGTCAGTTGTGCATTGTCTGCTAATTTTTCCAATTGCACCGTGTGCAGCGACAACAACTCTACACACACCACTATGCACACCACAACACACACCACAGTACACCACTATAAACTTTAATTGGTGCCATCAGCACGTGATTAACCAAAATTGATTGTTTGCTGCCTTTGGCTTTGATTTACATTTCACGGCTATAAAAAGCCAAAAACAGCAAAAAGTTAAACATGGAAATCGGAAGCTGCTGCTTGAGTTCCCTCCGCTGCTTTGGCCGTTTTCCAGCCAGAAAACTCCGCTGCAGCTGGCCATAAAAAAGACGTTGATTTAAAGTGCATGTTTTGTAAATATCTAATTTGATAATTGGTTGTAATTTATGAGTTTTGTTTCGCTGCGCACCAAACCGCACACCAAATGACGCCTTTTTACGCGCTTCCCAGAACTCCCCACACACACACACCACACCATTACACACACACACAACCGACACCAAATGTATGATCATATTTTGCTCTCGTTCGTTGCGTCTTTTAATAATTATTTATATCTGTCAGCTTATGAGACACATAACTAAATAAAACATAAATGTCTTGAGGGAGTTTCGAGTTCTGGATTTTGGAGCTCTACGTTTTCATGAATGAAATTAAATGCAGGCCCTTAATGAGGAAGTTGAATGAGGTAAGTTTACAGCTCCAAAGGATGCTGAAATCTGAGCAGCAAAAAGATGAACAACAGAAAAAAAGAACACTTTTAAGTTGCTAAAAAAAACGATTAATCAAATTGGTTTCAAGTATCAAAAAAAAAGGAACAGGAATGGTATTAAAATTATATA
Organism: Drosophila dunni; assembly: GCA_018152125.1. Taxonomy (NCBI): domain Eukaryota; kingdom Metazoa; phylum Arthropoda; class Insecta; order Diptera; family Drosophilidae; genus Drosophila; species Drosophila dunni. Next base: position 20,527,541 of record JAECXC010000339.1, on the reverse strand, counting down.
ATAGTAAGTGATTTTCTGTAAAGAAAAGTTTACTCAAGGAAAACATAAATAAAATGATTATGTTGGTAAGAAAGCGTTTCAATAAAAATACTGAGGTTGCCTTCAAAAAACTCAAGGCTTCATAGGAAGAGTGTGAAAATTCTTCGAGTAACACTTGATTTCCACTTTCCAAACGCAGTTTTCCATGCACTTTCCCCTCACCCTTTTACTTGTCTCAGATTGCAGTGCTATTAGTTAGCTTAACACAAATTAGCGTCAGAGGAAAACAAACAAGCCGGGAGATTAATCATGCTAAAATTTCAACAAAGACAGCAAAGAGTTCAACGAACGAGAGAGGGATAGGTATAGAGAACGACAGGAGCAGAGAGAGGGACGGGGAGAGTGATAGGAGCAGAGAGAGGCACAAGGGGTCTGCTTCACCTTTGACGTAATCGGAAACCAAAATAAAAAACACGAGCACTGGCGTGGGAGTGTCAATTGTATCTTACGGACTGCATTTGTATCTTTGTATCTGTGAGATACACAGATGTTTTGAGCACGTTGCGGTTTCCAGCAAAGTTTTGTGAATGCATCATTAGTCGACACAACACATACTAAAAAGAAGTACTAGAAAGGGCTTGGCTAGAGTGGAGTAGACTGTTGAAGAACCTGTAAATGTTATTGAAGTTTCTTAAGATATTTTGTATAAATCCTTCTAGGATCTGATAGGACAAAATCATATATATCACGAACATTTATACTCTATGAGTTCAGCTATGCCTTCTGCTGCTTATTACTAACCAAAAAGAGCCCCTTACTCTACTCGATTACAGGGTCTTCTAAAAAGAGCACCCAAAAAACGGCGAGTGCTGCACGCGACTCCGATTTTGTCGGCATTGAGACGGCGTCCAAGTGAAACTCGGGGCTTGTGATTTATGCTGCGTGCGCCTGACAAACACTTGAGACTTGAGAACTGAGGAGCGAGAACTGAGAAGTGATGATTTATATTGAAGTTGCCTCGGTACTCGTATTAATTAAATTTCTGACACGGTTGCGCTCCATTTAATGTTAAATGGCATCGTAAAAGGAGCTGAAGAAGCAGCAGAGAGCTATATCTGTCTCTGTCTCACTGTATTTTTGATTTGTGTCTGAAAGTCGGACTTTAATTCGGTTTGAAATTGATAATTGATTCGGAATGCCAGTGCCAAGTGATTCGTGGCAGCGGGAATTTCAAATATGGCAAGCGATAGTCGAATATTCATTAAGCGCAATTATGAAAATTAAGTTGTCATTTTGATTTGAATGTCGCGGCATGCCGCATGGGGCACCAAACGAGCCAACGGGAGAATGGGCCAAGCAGACAACGGGCCAAGCAGCCAACGAGCCAAGCAGCCAAGTAGCTAGTGTATACTCATTAAATTAAATCAAACTGACAGGCTCGCCTGGCTAAATAGATGAGCCTGCCCCTGTGCCTTACCCCTACGCCTTTACCTACCCCCTGTCTCCCTCCTACCCCCACCATAATCCCCTTTTCCTTCCGCCAACTAATTAACGTGCTTTCACATACTTTGCTCACATTGTGCAGCAGCCTAGGAGAGCATGCTCAACTACAAACTGCCCAGCTATAAAATGGAATAGCTTAACCACTTTCCAGGCACCTTATGGTTTAACTGTGATGGTCCTACTCTGGATAGTTTGGGATTGATTCTTCCAATGTTTCTGTGTGTTTCTTCGTCTCTAAAAGTCTTTGAAACCTAGTCTGTCCATCATAAATATACCCCTTTCTTATATAGTCATCAAACCCCTGTCACAAACACTCCCGTAACTTTAAATACCCCAACGTAAGGTACTCATAATGAAGACATTATGAAAACTACACCACAAGCACCCTGTATAACCCCATCGTTTTGGCTAACAGCCAATTGAAAATCAGTTCTCTCTCTCTTGCTCCCACTCTAACTATATATAACTCTGCATCTCTTGCTCACACTCTCTCTCTACCTGTCTCCCTCTTTTGCTTGCTATCCCTTTCGACTGAATTATGTGTTAATAATTTGGAATTAATGAACGTTTTACATGTTCTACGAAATTTACGAACTCATCCATTGAAAATAGAAAATTATAGTCGAGTTTTCATTACACAAAAAGTGCGACTGCCAAATGGCAGCTAATAAAATCGGACAGAATGAGCTATAACTACGTAGAATAGAGCACATAAGTAATTACGGTAGATTTAGAATAGCATATAGAAGGAATATGGGAGCAGAAGAAGAATATGCAAGGGAGTACGGGTTCAGACAGCTTCCGGGTTGTGAAAATTACAGCAAATTTGTGGAAGAGAAAAAATGGCAATCTCCTATGATAGACTTTAGCATAAAGAATTTTAAGGAAAGCTATAAAAATTTATAAATATTTTATCTTATTTAATAACTATCAAGATACTTTTATTTCAAAATAATTCTTTAAATAATATCTTCAATTTCTTATCTTAAGTATTTTGAAAACAATCGTAATTTTCTTGAAACTTATTAAATAAACTTTTGTCAAGACTTTCGATAGTTTTCTGATTCGTATAATTAATAAAAACTCAACAGGACATTTAAATGTAATGAGTTCTTAAAGTAATGATCGAGTTTCCACATAGAATTCTTCCAAAATTTTAAAATCTTTTCTTAAGCAAATATTCCATTTGATTTCAATCCAATTTTTGTGAAATCCAAACGAATTTGTCATTATTTTCTCTACCCCTGAGTACGTTCATCTTTAGCTACACATACTAAAATATAAACATTCAACTGTAGTACAATTCCCAGTACAAATCCAAGCAGATGATATATTAACAATTATGTGTATGGTTCTACAAATGAAATATGTTGCCATACTTATTATTAAATATATATTTAGCAAATGCCATCGAAATATTAAATAGCGCTACTTGTAAACAATTAGCAAAAAATTATGACTTTTAATCATAGCAATCATGCACGAGCACGAGCACAACAACAACAACAAAGAGGACTACCAATCCATAGAGTATACCAGATATATATCTCGAGGCCCCGCCCATTTCTGCGCCAAGAGGCAGCGACATTTTCACACATGTTTTAAAAATAAACACATGTGTGAGATGCGAAGAAAGAGACGGTTTCTGAAGAGAGATCGTTTCTTTATGTGTGACAGAGAGAGACATCGATAGTCGCTGGCCACGCCCACACCCACACACAAGTTCCGTTATGTTGAGTTCTTCCATGCACAGGATTCCAAAACCCAAATTAGTTTTTCGAAAACAATCGTCGCGTTGTGTTGTGTCGGCTCCGTTTCTATAGGATTTATTCCGATTCGATTTCTTCACGGTCCGATTTATAGTGAATGATAATGAATACTACTCAATCTGTGGTGCGTCGTCATCCGAACAGTTTCTCTATCGAACAGATTCTAGCCAAACCCGCTACTTTAACGCCCAGTCAATTTGTCGCGCAATCCTCGACCTTTCAGCTGATTCCTGAGACTCAAACACACGAAAGTGGGCGTGGCAGCTGTGATGATTCGCGTGTTTCCAGTCCGGCAACTTCGAGTTGTTTGGAGGATGGCAATGAGGACGGAAAAAGTGACATAGAACTAGCGTCGGACGACGGAAGTGGTGAGTAGCTATGCTTTTAGGGGGTTTCTATGGGCATGTAGCTAAGAATGGATAACTTAGATAGTTATGCTTAAAGGAAAGTCTCTTAACCATATATATAAACTACAATCTGTGTTAAAAAGTTAAGAATTTAATGGGGTAGATCACTGAAAACCTTTATCACAATCAATTGATATTAAATCAAAAGTTTGGGGACCTATAAACCTATAGACTAAATTTCCAAAGACTAAATATAATCTAGACATATAATTATATACCTACTTAGACCCATTATCAATCATAAATCAGTCGGGCAGTTAAAAAAAAGAAGAGAGAACACTTACTAATATGCAATGGATGAATGATCTCGTCTGTCATCCGCAGCGATCCACGAACAAATAATTAGAAATTAGTGCGAGGGGCGACAGAAGAAAAGCGTTCACTGCTAATGATGAAAATGTCAAAGGAAAAAGCGGAAAAGCCAAAGCTTAGGGGGATTATCTCTGTCTCTTTTTAAGGTGGGCACCGAATTGATATGGCAATTTGTTTTCGGTCAGGCAAAGAAAGGAAATTTGTTGCCAAATGGCCAATTAGATGCATTGACCACAGCAAGATGAAACGATGCCAATAAAAAGTGCCTCACTATACAGGGTGTCTTATTTTTCGAAAGGCTTGACTATTTGATGCTTCGACCTCTGCCAATTTGCAAATTCGAATTAGTTGCAAATTGTTTGGCAGCATTCGTGACAATTGCTGCAGTCGGTAGCAATTGATGTCTAAACTGAAAACACATACCAATTCAAGTTCTCCCTTCTCCTCCAATCCCTCTCTGCTTCTAGCCCACGATGATCGCAAGAAGCGGCCACGCACCGCCTTCTCCGCTGCGCAGATCAAGGCACTGGAAACGGAATTCGAGCGGGGAAAGTATCTGTCGGTGGCCAAGAGAACCGCTTTGGCCAAGCAACTGCAGTTAACTGAAACGCAGGTAAGAAAATATTAGTTACATTCATTTTAAAAAGCCTATTGAACTCCTACTACTGGGTAACTAAAGTACGGAAGGAGTACGGAAGGAGGAGAGCGGGAAAGTAGGAAATTATTTCTCAAACCTTTTTTCAGTAATCTCCTTAGGAACTCCTCCATTAAACTCTTACAATCCTTTCTCAAAACGTCCCTATTTCTCCCCCTTCCCAGATAAAGATCTGGTTCCAGAACCGTCGCACCAAGTGGAAGCGCAAATACACTTCGGACGTGGAGACGCTGGCCTCGCACTACTACTCCCAGCTGGGCATGGGTGGCCTGGCGCGTCCCATGGTCGTCGGGGATCGCCTGTGGCTGTTCAGTCAAACAGCAGCGGGTCCCACGCCCATACAATCCATCATGCTGAACGGTAGTGGCGCTGCGCCTCCCATGCGGCCTTATGGAGCACCACCACCAAGCGGTGCGCTTCACGGCGCCAGCGTGATTGAGAGTGCCAGGAATGCCATATTGTCCAGAGGACAACCGCTGAACTTTGCGCTGCCCTTCGGACTGGCCAAACCGCTATCCACAGCGGCTACAGCGCCTGCTCTGGCCACTGGTGGTGGCGTGGCCACTCCAACTGGCTACGTGCCGCGCTGCAAGCCCTACCTGGACTATCCACAGAGCGAGGCGTACCTGCAGTTGAAGTACGCCACTCTGCCACCTGAACCCGAAACAGAGGCAAATACCAGCAATGGCCTCGCGGAGCTGGAACGCGTCTTTGGCGATGCCAACGCGAACTTTCTGCTGCAGAAGGGAGCTGGCGTGGGTGGAGGTTTGGGCGTGACTGGCACTGGCAGCAACAACAGCAACTGCTCCTCCACGGGCTACGGACACGAGGGACTGCAGCAGGCACAGCGCAGCAGTCGTCGGCACACGCAATCCGAGTCCGAGTGCAGCGACATCGACTGCGAGCAACTGGATGATGAAGAGGACACTTAAAGCTACTTAAATCTAAATAAGTTAATTAGTTTAGTTTTGTTAAAGATAACTTTAAAGTTTTAATAATTCACACACACAAAAAATATGTATTATTGTTGTCCATAAAAGGTTAAAGGTTAGTAGCTATCACTAAACGACAGTGGCACAGAGTCTGGGATTGGGTTTAGTCTGTGATGCTGTTGCTTCAACATGTTGAAGATTCGATTAGGTTTTGGTTTGCTTTGTCTCTGTCTGTCTGTACTTATAGTTAACTATATATATGTATTTATATATGTTACAGTTTGTGGGTGGATTGTTGGCTTAACAAATTACAATTAGTTAAAACAAAATCACAAATGACTTAATTCGTTTAACTTCGAGCACAAATTTGCGGGAGTGTTTAACTTAAATGCTATATTGTCAGTTTTGTACAAGGAGAGTAAATAATACTAAATATAAATATAGTGTAGTTTATATATAGTGATGAGCCAGCAAACAATTGTGTCTATTTACACACAGAGTCAACTCATTCATACACAAACCAAGTTATAACATTCTCTAATACTTGCAAACAAAACTATAAGTAACAATTGCGGCTGCCTCTGGTTAACTAAACTAAACACAGTTACGTTAAGACTGGAAATGATAACAGAGTTTCAGTTATCCTACAGTTAAAGTTAAAGTTACAATTACAAATTACAAATTCTATGCCTATTTTTTGGTATTGCAAATAGTTGCGCTGCTTTTGATTAGTTTCTTTTTCTGTTGATGTTTCTTAGCGTTGCATTGAGCCGAACTTAGTGACTAAATAAAAGTTAGTTTAGTGCTGTTAGCTCCATGATAGATCATAGCCCTTCCAGTTGGCATTTGGAGCCAGATGCACGCGACGTTTGTTGTAGTAAAATGACACAATGCCATGGTAGGCAGTGCGTGGCACGCCACTCTGTAAAAGCAGACAAGAAAATAGTAGACAGATAAGATTAGAAGTACTACAGGTAATTAGTTGCTTCACTCCCACCTTGAAGTCGTCCATGAGACCCAGCATGCGTGTGATGCGCTTGTACTGATCACGATTGTTGTACTGTATGCGCACTGGTCCCTCCAGTGCAATGAGATTCCGACGTAGCTCGTCAAAGGTCACCAGCGGCAGCACATACACCTCCTTCAGAAACGTCTTATCGTAGTTATCCTAAGAAGTAAGAGGTTAGTAGCTGATAAACATGCAATATACTTAGACAACTGAACTTACTTTTAGTAAATAACTCATGTTGATTTTGCTAAACATAACAAAGTCCTCGCTGAGCTTTATGTGCTTCAGATACTTGTCGAAGAACAACCCACTGTGGAAAGAATTCAAAATTTAGACACAGTTTGTGTATGACTAACTGGAGTTAACATACTTGGACACGCCTATTTTGCCAAAGGTGCGAGTACGTGAGATTTCAGGTCTTATGCAGACACGATCCTTGCGCTGCTCCGGATGTCGTATCCAGTCATCCCAGAAGCTAAAGAATTCAATCGATTAATAACCAAACAATGAAGAAATTTAGGGCTTGACTTACGATTTGGGCCACTTGACGGACAACTCCTGCCAGAGCTGCTTGGTGAGCATCCAGCCGAGGCCGGGAAAGAAATCGGTGCGATATAGCAGATCCGGTCTGGCTGTATCTACCACATTAGCCTTGCCATTGTCATTCCAGGCAGAGACACACCACAGACTGGAGTCTTGTTGCAGCAGCTTGTATGTGGCACGAAAGTATTCAAAGAAATCGGGCGCCACGTTCAAATCATCCTCCACAATCACCACGAAATCGAAACCAATCTGGAAGGTGGTGTTCAAGGCCCAGCCATAGTGGCGGGAGATCTTGTAGTAGCCTTTGAACTTCTTCTCCTTGGGCAGCACCACAATATCGCTGAGGTCGGGTTGCTCGATGAGTGTCAGCTGCTTGCCAAACGTTTGTATTGCCTCCTTGGTCAGCACATCCCCGCAATCCTGTCGAAAAAAACAAGCAAGTTAGAGAAAGTCAAGTACAAAGTCCAAAGGGCAACTCACCTGCGATACTATGATGGGAAACTGCTCTACACTGGGTCGATACTGGACCAGATTGTCCAGACACTTGACCACAGATACCCGATTGCAGGCAAAGACCAGTATGGGTATAACAGGTTCGCCATTAGCCAGATGCGTCTGTGTTGGTATCTGGCTCGAGGTCTGTTGACTCTCCGGCAATCCCCTAGAGGCTGTCTCTGGTGCTGGTGGCATGAGCTCATTCGATATCTCAGCTGCCACAATGCTTATTCTGGGCGTTGTTGCTGCCTCTGTTTGGGTATCTCCGCTGTCAGTGTATTTGAATTTGAGGAACTCGATCAGATTACGTGTTAATTTGAGGCCTTTTGTTTGCTCTGCCTGCGCGTCTGGCAGCAGCCGATTTAGCTGTTGTCGCTGCTGCTGCCTGCGATCCTGTTGAGCGTTGCTAGACCGCAGCAGCACGTAGTATGTGATGAATGTCCACATGATGAGGAATCCTATCACCATCACCTGTACCTTACGTGAGCGCATTTTGCTTGCAGTGAATATGATGCTGCGTGTTGTGACTATTAACTGCTGGCTGTAACTTTAATTGTCACACGGTGGGTGGCGTTAAAGCAGCTTTCTCACTCTCTAACACTCTGCGTTGGTCCAATCGCATGTGGCTCCCTCTAGAGCTGCATAGATTCAGACGTGTCGTTCGCGTCCTGTCAGTGAGATTCTTAAGTTTCTATTGCGCCCGGTGCGCTCATATAGCTGTAGCTCTTTTTGTCGGTGGGTCTGGAAAACTTTGTTGTTGTTGGCACCACCAGCAGCACTTGCAGCGGCTTAATTTTGCAAACTTTATGTTGCTGTCGCACCACATTAGCATCGACTGCGGCGCTTCAGTGTATATGTGTGTGTGTGTAGTGTTTCCGTGTGTGTGAAAGGGAAGGAAGTGCTGCTGTTTGCTGCTGATGGTTCACTTGCTACATTTATCTAATGTATGAAGCGATACGCATCAGCGCGTCACTTGATATATACTCTCGTTGATGTGGCAATTATTTAAAACGCGTTATTCTGCGAACGAAAAACGCACACGTTGCTTATTCTTCCTAATTATAGTAACACTGGTTGTTTGTGTGAATTGTTGTATGGTATTTTCCAGCCACTGAACGACTGGTCTCACTCTGATCTAATCAGCTGTTGGGTGTTCCGCGCTATGCAACACTGAAGCTGTTATGTTAACTCGAATTGGCACTGTAAACGGTCTTATACTTTTTTGCGAAAGCTGGTCATACTTAACATTGTTTGGTGGTCAAATAGCGCGCGTAATTCAAACCGATCAAAAAACATAATTTGGATTGTTTAATTTTATTAATTCATTTAGTTTTAGTCATTAATTAAATTAGCTTAACAGTTAAACTTAGAAGACTAGTAGGTGCTTATGTGTTAGAGCAATTTATCAATTCATTAATTTATCCAAATGTTTACAAAAAATCACTGTGATTGTTGCTGCTGTTGTTTCTTTTTTTTTATATTAAATGTATTTTGTTTATATACTTTTACTTGTCCCTAAGGCTGGCATTTAACGGAAACTGAACTCTCATTAAAATTAAATGTAATTACGTTTTATAAATGGCAGTTACATAAGTTTATAGTATTAGTTATAGTAGGTAGTACATATATATTGTTTTTATCTTTCTTTAATTTTTATTGCCAACCTGATTAAACTCCTGCCTGCCTAACTGATCATACGATCGCTTGATCTGTTCATCGTCAGATGCTTCTTCTTCTTAATTTGAGATTTACAATCGCCATAATTTGCTTCGTTTAATTTTATTTACATGAGGCGCCAACACAACAGCGCCCAGACCAATGCCCCCAGGCTGCAGCTAACTGCATGCACTGCACCCGAGCTCAGCTCTCCCAGCTCCCGCTCATCCACCACAAAGGCCGGCACCGCATTGCTGGCCATCAGCTGCTGTCCTCCCATACTACGGCTCAACTCAGCAAAGTTACCTCGACTATTGCGGGCCAGCCGCTGATTGGCCAGCTTTAGTTCGCGCAGCTTCTCCTCCAGCTGCAGCACCTCGTCTGCAAGCAGAGAAAGGGAAAAATTAGTTACAAGTAAGACAAGTGGGGTTGGTCATACCCCAAGGGTATCCCCAGCACATGCATACCGTACAATTCCCTAGCCAACTTACTCTTATTAACGCCATCGATGTCATTGACCTGCAGGAACATGGCCAATGAAATTTCATAGACCTTATTCGCCGAGCTGATCTCACGCTTACGTCTGCCGAATCCGACCTGGTTGTTAGAGCACTGTGTGCCCAGACACTTGTCCAGGCAGACATTCACCGTGGCACGGAACTGCACATACGACGAGTCCGGAAATTTGAAGGCCTTGAACTTGGCACTCAAAATGTCGCCCTCAACAGTGTTGAAGTTCTCAAACAGATAAGGATCCACCGTGCAGCTGAGAAAGGGAATGATTAGTAGTGGAAACAGTTGGTTTAAAGCAGCCTGACTCACCCCTTGAAGATCAGTGTCTCGGAGGAGGTGTGTGTGTCAGTCACATCCAGGTAATTTACACCCAAACCATAAACGGGCGCCGAATCCTCGTCCAGATTGATTTCCATGGTCAGTGGAGTGCCCTGTGGGGAAAAAAGGTTTTATTGGATATGGTAAAATTGGAAGACTTTTGTTTGAGTCTTTATTGACTTACCGACTTGACGGTTAAATCCCTGGTAAACTTCTGGCCATCCTGGCTAACACCGATGGACAGACGTGGCTCTGGAGCGCGTTTTGTCAATGAGGTGGTAATCTCCAGATCGCTGTAGGATACAAAAAAATGGATTAATAAATAGAGAGACAAAGTCAGAGTTAAAGTGAAGGGGAGAAGAGGGGACAGAGCTCAAAAGAGCGCACGATAAGTGCTGTGGTAATGAGTAAACGCCCATGAAAACACTATACCCGGAGGTCTTCACTACAGAGTAATTGAAGGACCTGTCGGATCGTAAATCAAGAGCGCCCATTCAAAAACAAACATTGTAGCCTACTCCACATAAATCATTAAGTACAACTCAAGTACGACTAAAGTCTCTTAGTCACAGTCTAGTCGCAGTTTTAGGCACGCCCAGCAATTAAATTGGCCGCGGGGGGAATCGATTTGACGGCTAATTACCGTCCAGTAATGGCAGACCGACGGAGGGACGGACGGACAGAGGCTTCTTTGATTTATCTGCATATAGGGCGGTGGCTCGAAGAGACTACACTGCACGAAATTGAAGCAGAGTTGTCATTAAATTAAGAAGCTACAGAGGGTTTGCTATGAGCTCCCCCTTTTTAGGGCATACGTTGAAATACTTCCGCGTGAAATTTTAGTTTTTCCAGTAAGACTTATGCAGTTTTTTCCAGTGTACATTTTTCTACCCAGCTAGTTTGCAGCTAAGCATTTAATATGCCATAAAGTTAGCATAGATTGCGCATAAAAATATGCATAGCTGCAATTTGAGGACGTTGCATTTTGATGGGGCAATTAAAAGCGCCGATGCAACGCCAACTTGGCCCAAAACTTACTCCGGTTCCTGAAAGCCCACTGGCAGCACATCACGTCTGACCAGGCCATGATGCTGTTGGGTCTGCTGTGGTGCCTCTGTCTCCGCGTTGGTGCCATTCATCATGACATTGTAGAGCGGACCACTTGTGGTAATGCATTTGACGCTGACAATCTCTTTGCTGCTGGCCGATTCGATGATGATTTTATGGTAATACACCTTTTTGCCCTGCGGAAGGAGAGAGAAAATAGCATGAGCAACAAGTGGAAGGGAATACACTGATAAAAAATTAAGGTACAATGGATAATATGTGCTAAAAGCTAAGGTCTGGAAATGTTAAAGAAGTCTGGAATTCGGGGATGTCTTTATTAAATTCATGTTTTAAGATCACAAATCTTAAGTTTACACTATCGATTAATCCTCCTTAAACTATTGAAAATATCTAGTCTTCACTGTCTTTAGTTGACCACCTCTAGGGGGATTCACAGAACTTCTGTTACACCTCCCCCAACCCACACACGTCGTACTCACCGTTAGCTGATTGACCATTCGCGTCACGCCGCACTCGTAAAAATCGCTGAGCGATAGGCGAAAGACCGCAAGAGCGCCATCGATTTGGGGCTGACAGCGCACATCCGGATAACCCTTAAGACCCTCCAGATAGATCTGCGAACTCGAATTCGAGTTCGAATTCCACTTCGAAGCAAAGCTCGCATCCGTTGGCAAACCAATGTCCACACGCATCTGATCCTCGGAGCAGTGCACCTTGTGTGTGCCTGAAAAAAAGAGAAAAGTTTGTTAAGAAAATGAAAATTAAATGGAAAATTGCTGCTGTGCTGAAATGTGGGCTACCATGTCGCCAGCATCGTCGTCGCCATGTGGTGTAAACTGGCCGAAACTAAACTAAATGCGCAGCCAGCCACGCCCTCTGGACATTGACGAGCTCACCAGGCGATGATGGGGCTTGCAAGGAGTGTAGAGCGAGCTGTAGGGGAGACAGTGACTAGCTCTCAGCCATAGACACAGTCTGGGCCTCAAACTATAGCAGAGCTGGCTTTTAAGCCAATTTAAAGCTAGATTTGGATTTATTTACTGAGAGACAGGGACTTGCTTTTAGCTATAAACTCATCGTTAGTCACCTTTGTGGCTCACTTAAACCTAGCTGACTCAGCTTCCAATTCCCTCCAGTTTTAGCTAGATTTGGAGGCTAAAATAAAGCTATTTAATGTTCTGGAAAAGGCCATCATATTTTCCAGCTGTAATTCGTAGAAATCACTAATAATTTCTGCTTCTCAAGTTTCACATCGTTAAACTGTTTCCACTTATTAGCAGCCAACAAAAGTTGTGCTTTAAAATTAGCTCCTAATTTTTAATACCATTTTTATGGTGTTGTGCAAATAATTCCAAGCCATAAAGTTTGTAAGGCTAGCTGTTTTAGGCCATGAAGTGCAGACAACACTGATCGCAGTGAAACAATTGCCGCGTGTAATTTAAATGGAAGTGGAACGCGTTCGTTGCCTAAGTCTTTTGATTTTATTGCCCCAACTTAATAAAGCTGCAGGGCTGCGCTTAATACCCTGTAAATTAAGTTAATTTAGGAATGCTCAGCGGGAAACTTTGGATGGTATGTTGAGGGAAAGTAGTTAACAAATAAAATTTAAAAAAAGTATTTAAATTGTTTATGAAAGAACATGCAGAAATTTGTAGTCTTTTCAGTCAGTTGTTGGTTACCAAGATGTTTAGCAGGACAACTTCAAGTCGTGGTAGCTTAAGAAAGCTAAACTGGCCAGAAGAAACCAGCCATTAGCCCAGAGAGTCAGTTAAGAGTCCAGTTCGTGTCCGGTTTAGTTCGCTACAGTTGATCGGTCAGTCGGTCCAGCTGTCCATCAATCCATCCATCCAATCGTCAATCCATTCAGTTGCCTGTCTTCAAGCTGCACAAGAGGCACACTCACACAGTGCTTTGGTTTAGTTTACGTCCAAAGTGTTTGGCATAATTCCAAAGCTGCAAACTCTTTTTAGCCAAGAGTAGTAATCAAAATCTTATTATGGCCAAACATGTGTAGCATAGCTGGCTTAAATGCTACTACCACTGCCGCTGCTATTAGCCTGGCCAACTCCATAGCATTTCAGGCTGATCAGCGGTAATTTGAATAATTTACTCACAAGTACTTAATCTCGTTCTAATGGCAACAACACACAGTTTACACACACACACACACAGAGTTTGGACGTATTTCAAGCGAAATGCCGCCAATTAAATGTGCGACGTACAAAGGCAGACGAAAAAAGCCAAGAGCAAACAATAAAAACACCAAAAAAGAAGAAAAACACAATAAAAAGGCAACAAAGATAACCACAAAATTCTGCTTAAATCAACAAAAGGCAAAAGTGGCAGTGGGAAAAGAGAGAGTGTTAGCAGGGGAGAGGGAGAGAGATGAAGGAGGGGAGACAAAGCGGAGACTGAAAGCAGTGGGAGGAGCAGATTTGAAGAGTAAGCAGAAGAGACGGAGAAACGAAGCTGGTTAGTGACTAAAAACAAGCTATAAACAAATAAAAGTATTTTTTAAATACATATATAGTATATATTTTAATTATTCATTTCCTACAATATATACAAATAAATCACTTAGGCTACTTAGGTCCCTACCCCAAAAAACTCTCCTTCTATTCCTTGTACATCATTTGTTAAACTATACACTCTAAAATATAGCTAACTCTTCTACACAACATAAAGCTCTTTAAAATTGCTTCAAATTTGTATAAAGTATGTTAACCAAAGTTATAAAAACTCCAAGTTGTTTATAATCTAAGAAAGTCTTTCTGAGTACCACTCCTAGAAGATTAGTTTAACTACTTTAAGATAAACAAATCCAAATTTCTTATGCACTTACTTTGAAGCCAGCCGCCTCAAAGTTTACTAGCAACCCTCGGCAGGCATAAACAAATAAAAGCAGCGCTTAAATTTGGCTTTAATTAGCTGGCCGAGAGAGTGAAAAGCGGCAATGAGAACCAAAGCAGCAATAACAATAAAACGCGGAAATAGAAATTGCAAGACAATTAAAAAGAAGCAGGAGATGGAGAGAGAGAGAGAGAGAGAGAGAGAAGGAGAAAAACAACCACACTAGTGACTACTGTTGCCACTTGTAATTCAAGCTGCACTGCCAAGGTGGCAGCCAGGTGATGCCAAGCGGCGCCAACAGCACTAAACGGGGCGTGGCCAGCCTAAGTAAACTTAAGTACTTCCGCCCTGCGAGTTGCAGCTAAATAAACACGAGTTAAGGCCAGCAGCGACACACAGCTACAGCTACAGATACATTTAGAGCTAAAGATACAGATACAGCTACGGCTACTTATTAAGTACCCGATGACGTTCCAAATTACACGCAGACACGAAACCGAAAAACTAAACAGAACCACGAGTTACGCCCACAACTAGCGTATGTTGACCAGTTAATTGAGCCTTGGTAATACACATAAACACACACAGATACGCTTTGTTTTACTGCCACAACAAAGACCTTTGTGCAGTTGCTGCAGCGGAAATGCAGAGCGCGAAAACCATCAAACAATTCTCACATTTCACACTCAATTTTTAAAGGCGACTTTTGTGCGTAAAAGAAATCTGAAAATGTGGCCTTTTAAAGCTATAAAGTTAGCTTAAAACTAAAAAGTTTAAAACAAGCTAAGTCACTTTTCTGGAAGCTTTTAAAAGTTCCCTTTTCTAGCTTTTATATAAGCATTAATTAAGCTCTACTTTATTTTTAGCTTTAACTTTTATTTCTTTAGCATCTTTTTCGCACAGTGAGTTTGTTGCTGTCCTCCATCTCCTCCGCCTCCTCCTCTCCTCTCCCTCCTCCTCCTACTCCTGACAATAATAGCATCTTTAGCAATTGTTTGTCCCTTGTCCAATGTCAGCTTGCCACGCAAGTTTGTCGCCTAAGTCTTTTGATTTCGTACGTCGACTGCGACTCCGACGCTGCTGCAATTGCAGTCAACAACTTTAATTGCAAACGAGGCATTTTTATTGAATTTTTACAACTCTATGGAGCGAAGAGACCAAGAGGAAGAGAAGGAGAGAGGGAGAAGGCGAGATTGAAGAGAGAGCGAGACAGACTATATCAATGCTGATTACAATTTATTTGACACAATTTTTATAGCTTTTGGCTATTGCTTTTTTATATTTTTGGCCTGTCAGACTTGTCTTGGGCTCGTGGGAAACTTGGCAGAGTGGGCGCACGAAGGGTAGTGGATATCTTAAACTATTTCAAAAGTATCTGACGAATAAAGTATCTGTAAAATACTTAACCCACATCTCGTGTGCTACGAGGAGCACATGACCACAGCACAAAAGGTTTCCATTTGTTGTTGTTTTGGCGCTTGTTTAATGTACTGCACTCTGCGGTGGTGTATGTGCAACAAAGGCCAATTTGTGGCATGCCACAGCCACCACAGCGAGCAACAGATCATCAAACGCTGCCTCACTGGGCACAGACTGGGCAGACTTTTCTAGGAATCGAAATCAGTAAAGGTGCCATTAGCATTTAACCTGCAACATGACAAATCAAGAAAACGTGCAGCATGCATGAACATGCTCAGCTCAAAGCACACACACACACACATAGACACAGAGACATGGCTACAACTGCTGCAAAGCATAAATTTCCATTAACAATAAATTTAAAAGAAATTACATTAAAATGAAAATGACCCGGAGCGAAATTCTCAAGAAAAGCACAAAACCAAAAAAGCAGAGCGTTGCCAAAGGTATACACTGGGAAAAAATTTACATGTAATCAAAACAGTGGCCACAATAAGACGTTAAATCCAAGCATAGTAGTTTTATACTCTTGAGGTACAGAAAAGTTCACTGTTTCTTAAGACCAGTAATCCCAGACTTAAATCATATTTCAGAACACATTTTTAACAGTGTAGCTTGGTTAGTTGGAAGCGAGGGGAGAGAGAAGAGGCAGAGAAGCAGCTGAGTGCTGGAGCATCATCATCAGCGCCAACATCTCAGCTCACAGCTCGCAGCCACTGGATTCACTCACGGTGTCACTGCCAAACGGCTAGCCCCTGCTCCTCCATTCCTCCTTATTCCTCTCCTACTCCTACCACTCCTCCTCCTTCCCCTCCCTCCCCACTAGCCCCTCCTTCGACTCCTATCACAATCAGCAGCCACGACATTTGGCGCTGCACATTTTGTTTTGTTTTTAACAATTTGGCAACAAATGCGCGCACAGAATCAAATGAATGCACAAATCAATAAAACGACAACAACAGCAACAGCAGCAAGTGTAAATCGGAGTAGGCTAGACTGCAGATACCCTAGGAAATGAACTGGAGTTGAAGTAAACTAGGCTTGAGTATAGAACTTTAGTATAGACTTAAGTTGAGCTGGCAGCTTACAATTCCAAACTGTCTAAACACCCTCTAATACCCCTGCTTATTACAGGGTATGCTAAACAACGTGGTGCCAAATGGCAACGAAAGCCAACAAATTCAAATCATTGCCATGCAAATGGCAAATGGCATCGTTTTACAGTCATCGCCAGCTAAGAAGGCAGTCGTGAAAGGTGGCAAGACATCATCCAGCATCTCTCAGCACCTTTTGTCAGACAATTGCCAGCACCGCCCAACAACCGTACAACCAACAGCAGGAACAACCACCAGCACCGCCTGCACCACTGTCATTGCCACCGCAGCTCGTTGTCAGCCAATTTTCTTGGCAATTGTTTCATGGCCAAAACCTCCAAAACGCGTTGTGTGTGGCGATGTCCAGAACACGAACACAGACAGCCTTCTTGTTGTGCTGAGACCCTGTACCCAGTACTTCTGAGTGGTATGTTATGCTTGCTTGGAAGTTTGTAGATAAACATTACATTACTAACTTAACAAAATGTACACATTATATTATATTTAGTATATTAGATTTAGTATAGTCATAAGTCTTCTAAGTTCATGTATACAATTGCTTCAGCTATGGTACAGGGTCTTTTCCAGTCTGTTAACTCTGCTGCTGCTGTTGCTGTGATTGTGTGCATTGCAAGTGCAATTGCAATTGGCAATCGACAATTGGCAAATGCTGGCAAAGATTATGCAATTGTCTGACTTTCTGTCTGCTGTCCGACGCCAGTCACGTTTGCCTATATATTTTTGTGGCTATACTCTATGCTAGCGGGTATGCTGGATTTGTTAGGATGTAGGAAAGAAGTTATTCTAGTTATATTTAGTTTATCTCACTCACTAATCAGTACAAGTCCCCCACTATAAAAGCTTTGATATTTTAGATTTAATTTGAATCAGCCTACTATATCCTATAGCTTTTCTAGCCATAAAACCTAACACTTTATTAATTTATTCAACTAAAACTACTTTATCATATTCGTAGCTGCTTAAGTGCATCACAAATTTGGCTTGCTCAATTCAAGCCAACTTTCTAGCTTGCTGGCTTTGCTGGCTGCCAAAGTAGCTGCAGGTCTATTGGCATTTTTCGGCCAAAGTGTTATATGCTCTCGTCTGCCCGGCGGCTTTTGTGGGGAAAACTAAATTGAATGCGCAGCGAACGGTAAACATGTAGGAAAGCAATACTCCCCGCAGCCCCCTCTTAACCCCCTAACAGCACTCTTGCCACCCGCCCCCCTTGCACACCCGCTAGAGCGATTTGTTCAAAATGCATTAGCATTAACCCATGAGTGACTCTCACAGTTATGACATGGATGTGGTTAAGAATTGCAGTTGCAATCAGAATCGTAGCTCAGCTGAAAGTTGAAGTTAAGCTGGGAGTGCTTCTCCTTCTTCTACCCCCTCTCACTCTCCCTCTTCTTCTGCCTCTTGCTGTGCAGCTGCTGCTTGAGTCTTCGCTGCTGATAGCGTTTTGTTATCGCATTTTGCAACAAATTGCTGGCAACAAATGCAACAATCTTGACACACACGACGCACGATTATCATCAATCTTGGCCAAGGCAGCAGCACAGGAAATACTGGTAATTTACTTGCCTATCCCCGGTGCCTTCTCCTCTCCCTTACCGACTATTCCCTGCCTAAACTCTTGGCATTTCCCCTACACATTTCTCCTGCAAGTTGCAGTCACATCAACTGCCAACTGTTGGCTCTTTTCTGCTGTCTGTTGACTGGTTAGCAGCGTCGTGTCTTGGCCATACGCACAGTGGTCCTTGCGTCCGAAATTGGCTTAAGTAAAGCTAGATTATTAAATAATTCCTTTAGCTCATTTGTGAGCAGTCAAATTTCTTGTACACAGTAAAAACTCCTGTAGATAAACTTATATAAATCGCCCTCAAATAAAATCAGCGGATAAAGCCAATTGCAGCACTTTATGATATAATAAAGGAATACTTGGGTATTCAGGCTTAAGTGTTAACACGAACCACTGTATTACGAGCGGGGACTGTGGCCGAGTCAAAGTTTCGGCCTCGGACGACGTCTCATTGACGCACAAATGACCAATTACACTTAACGGCCGTGCATAAAAAATAAATTAGAAAACGTCGCTTTCGGCAGGAGGTCAGCGCCAGTGCCACTCCCCTTTGCTCCCCCCTCTACCCATCTAGAATTTCCTCTGGCGCTCGAGTGAGGAGTCTGCTGTCTGAAGACTCTCCAGACTCAAGTCTCTTGGAGTCCCTCATTTGCCAATTCGCTGTCAAGTGGGTGTTGTCCACACAGTTATTGCCTTTATGTTTATTGTTTTGCCAACTCTTTTTTTAGTATTTCTCTACGTTTTTTTGCTTATATGTTAAGCAGTGTCAATGTGTCAATGTTGCCGCGTAAATTCATCAAAGTGGGCGAGTCAATAAAGAAACTTGTTTAGCTGCAATTGCGGCTAAAAGACGATTGCAAAAACTGATTGTACAGTGGGACAGACAGACGAATAGGCGGACAAAAAGACTGGTAGACGGACTCAAATTGCAGACGTCAGGCAGCGTCGTTTTATGGCCACTGTCTTGCAATGTGGTCACAAATGTGATAATTGTTAAGTGCTTAGAGTTGCCAGGCAGCCACCAGGTTACACACACGCAGAGCATGACACACACACAGCCACTCGAGGCCAAGTTTAACTAGAAAACCTGACTATTACTGCCCACTGTCTGCTGTTTGCTGTGTGTGCCATTGTCATCAGCACAGTGAGTGCAACAATGGCATTAACAGTCGTAAGGAACAATAATGTTGGTAATAAAAAAATAGAAAACTTCATGCAACAGGTTCATTAACGTTAACAGCAGTAAATAAGGTAACAGTAACGTTAACAGACTGCAGTAAGAGATTCAATACCACTAACAGTTCAGGACAGAGATTCATAACAGCCTTAGGTATGTTAACAGTAAAGGTAACAGACTAAAGATCTAATCTTAACACACTCCAGTAACAGGAACCAATCACAATAACAGCCTAAGGTATGTTTACATCTACCTTAACAGTCGTCATTAAAGATTACAGAAAGGTCTGCTAGCTACAGGCACATTAACATGAAAAGCTGCAATTACAGAGAAAGGCACTTTAACAGTCAGCGTAACAGTGGCAGTAAGAATATTAGTCATGCCTTTAATTAATATAAAAATGCAATATAAATTAGACATTATTTTTAACATTTCCTATAAAAGATTACTTTTTTAAGTAGATGACTCCACTATAAGCATTATATATCTAGAGGTCTAGTGCGTCACGCACAGTGCCCGTTAGCAGCTCTCTCATAATCTCTCTATCTCCACTCCACTCCCTTCCTCTCTATACTCTCCATCTCTTCTCCCCTCTAAGCCCACCTCGTTCTACCTGTGATCTGCTGTCAATTTCAAGTTCTCGTCCAGTTTCTTCTCTCCACTCATTTCGTTCGGTTTGCTAATTGTTTTAAATGACGCAATTGCGAATGTCCATTTATAGATTTAGTTGGCCGAGAGCAGAGTTCAGTTACGGCTAAATCATCAAGCCGGAAATGCGCACATTAAGGCCAAATTGAATATCATTTGCTAACAAAAATCGTCCTGGCCACATAAATTGGATGCATGATTAATTGCCCAGCGCTGACGATGAGAACGCAACTTTTCAGCGCTTTAAGCCTGGCTAAAAGAGGGACTCAGTCTGTGTCGTAACATGAGATGCAAACGATGATGATGTGCAGCTATTGGCAGGAGGGGAAAGAAAACGGTAAATGTTTGAGCCAACTTCCATTTGGCGTGAACATTATGCGCAGCTGGCTAATTAAATTACACAACAGTTTAGACATGAGCGCGCAAAAAACGCCAAAACGCTAAGCCAAACGCAAAGCAACTGTAAACCGGCCAACAGCAACAACAACAACAACAACAACTTGGCCGAGAACTCTTGGCTAGCAGTGCCAAGTACAACATGTCTGAACTTGCACTTGAGCGTGGACAATGCGGCATCAGCACAGCTGTAAAATGTTGTTGTTTGTTGCTCTTGGTGTTGCTGTTGTTGCATGCCACCGCAAATGTTGCATGATGATAACGTCTTGACGCCAACTGATTGCACTGACTGTGTGTTCAGCTTTGGTAAACAAAACACTTAGTTTCTTATAAATGGACTTTATTTTATTATTTGAAGTTGAGTTAATATATATTTGACATATTTTGACCAGCATTCTTTATACTTTACTACCAAAGTTTTACTCCTTTATGGCCTAAACCAATTCTACTTTAGTCACCAGCAGCGCCTGCCTTTCTCTGTGATAAATTAGCTGCTGGCAAACACTCACTCGGCGTTTGTTGGCAAACACCCACACACACCCTATCATTTAGCCACTTACCCACACACACACACACACACCCAATGGCACACACACTCTTACACTCCCTCCGCCATTCACTACTTGATTCATTCAGTCTGCTTAAAAATTCCTTTTGCTTGGCGCTACGCGGTGGCATTTGCTAAATTGTCAGTTTCCGCTGTGGAAACTCAAATTGCAGAGGGAACTCAGATCAGCTCCTCATGCCACACCACCTGCCTTTCCCCACCTAACACCAGTCTACACTCTCTCCCTTTCTGTTCCTCGGGGGCCTCGAGTTAGAGACAGCCTAGAATTTACCGCTAAAAAGCTTCAACGAAAGCGAGTTGCATTGTTTTTTGTTCCTCCTGCTCCTCTTCATCAACTTCTTCTATGTCTTCTTCCTCTGCTTCTCCTTAGCTGCGTGTTTGCTTATAAAGTAATTTGTGAAAAATGCGTTTACAGTTTTGGGTGGCTATTAGCAGCTGGCTGCTAACTGTAACTGGCCTATGGGAGCCAGGAGTACACGAAGACACGTAGACACGCATACAGGTAAGCAGGCACACAGATACAGCTAACGACTAAATACCTCAAGCATAATCATCAAAATTAATTCAATTTGCAACTTGCAACTAAATGCTGCAAGCAGTTAACACGACTTATTAAATTGTTCTGCTGATGTCGCTGCTTTCACAACGCTTTCAGCTGTCAGTTACAGCAGAGAAGGAGTGGGAGAGAGGGAGTGACAGAAGGGGAGTAAGAGAGGTAGACAATGGCTCCTAACATTCTCACAATCAATGCAATGAGATGTCTCTAGGCTGGTTATTTAGTCAAAACGATTAAAGTTATTTAAACTACAGGGTGTTTGTGCAGTCGAGCCACCATACAATATATTTATACATTGTTGCAAGTTAACAATTACACAAAGTGTACTTTAAGCCAACCTAAATGCTGTAGATAACAAGACTAACTAAGACAATTGTAATTGTATGCAAATTACAGGGTATTTAAACAGTCTATTATGCTTATAGATTGAGTCAGTTGTGTTAAACAATTATACAACTGCAAACTCTGGGAGAATAGTAAGCATTGAACGTATTTAAGCTGAGTAAGTGATGATTACAGGGTATCCAGGTAGCCATTCAAGTTTGAGAAGTGAGTGCTGGGTGGCATAGCATAAGAAAACAGCCAACTGCCAGAAATGAGTATATTAAATATATTTAAGCTTATTTACAATGCATTACAGGGTATCTGAGTAGTCAGTCAAGCCTTAGAATTACTTTCTGATTGATATACAATCAAAATATAGTGAACTCGGCTAGAAATCTATGCATTAGACTTGTTAATAGTTGACTACAAGGTATCTAAGCAGTCTGGCTTACTCAGGCATACTCCGCTGCCTTGTTATTGTTGGCCTGGTCGTGGCACTACCATTTTGGTGTGAAAGTGTTGTCCGTATCGCGTTGCTTTTACCATATTTGCAATTAAATACATCAACTGAGCGGCAACAGTTGCTGTTGCCAGTTGCTGCTACAGGTTGCAAGTTGCTGCTGCAGCTACCAGCAACAGTTGTTGCTGTTGCTGCTTAGAAGTCGCGTCTTTGCAATTTAAACACGCCGTATAATTGCATTTCTCTTAATGTGATGGCAGTTGGTGTTGCCTTTTTACGCTTAATTGGCAATAAAGTTGTTCTCTCTGGCTCAAATGAACGCAGAGAGGCAGAAAGGTAGGAGTGACAGAGAGAGAGAGAGAGAGAGAGCGCTGCTGAGAATTATAGCGTTTTCAAACTAATCATTTATCAAAAGATCGACAACAAGCCGATTCCTAAGCTGACACAATTTTAGTGAAGCAGAAAAAGAGAGAGAGAAAGAGAGGAGAGGGGATGAGGGCAGAGACTGAGAACTACTTTTGGGGCTTGTCTTGTTGGCCTTGTGTAATGCGAGCTGGCCAAGACGCAGCTTTGATCATTAATCAAACGTCGTTTTGAGCGTGTCCAAATTTGATGAATCCGCGTTTTCTACTCTGCCTCTCTTTCCCACTCTATGTCTTTCACCCTCACTCATTTCTTCAACCTTTGAACTGTGACCCAATTGCTAATTGCGTGCACGCAAGCAGTGGGGCGGCAGAGTGGGCGTGGCAGCGCTTGAAACACATCAAAGCTCTCTGCGGCTTTTTCACTAATCAACTGATCCGGGCCAAATGCCACAAAGGTGTTTGCGGTGGTGCAAGCACCGCTGGTGGTGCAGCAACTACAATAAAACTACACTGTTCAAAAATGTATGATAGTGTAAATATATATCCCTTTGAAAAACATAAAGTTCTGTTTAGTTTAGCTTAGTTTTTAGACTCTAAAATTGGTTTCCGAAATTAGAAACTTTCCTAAAGTTTAGTTTAGGCCACAATTTCTACGTGCTCTGGTTTCAATAACTGGTTGAGTTTTTTACAGTGTACGCGTGTACCTATGAGCAGCTCATGTGTGTGTATAGTGTGTGACTTTCTGGTGTGTGTGTATAAATGGGACAGGAAATTCACAGCAAGCCATTGACCAAGTGACCGGCCGGTCGCATAGCGAAATTTATTGCATACCTCTCTATATGCAACAGCTATTGTTGTTGTTGTTGTTACTGATGTGTTGCTGTTGTTGTTGTTGGCTAGCGCTGGCTATATTTTATTTTGGTCATTTGCGATTTGCGTTGAATTAGCAGCCAACAGCAACAAAATGCCAAAAATGGTCTGTGGGCGTTATTCATAAGACCCTGCTAGCAAGAGAGGAAAAGGGTAGTCTGGTGTTGTGCTAGTGTGTGCCAGCAGCAGACATTGCAGTACATAAAGGAGTTCAAATCGTCTGCCAATCTCCAACTAAAACCAACAAAAGTCTTGGCTCTCTTAACAAAACTACAGAGTCTACACAAGTCTAGCATGCTGCACAGCCGTCCTTTAGCTATTAGTTTTGCGTGTTGTCTGGGGACGAAGTGCAGACGCAGCAGCTGCAACAAATGCCCAAATGTGGCCACAAACTGCAGCCCGAAGGCACTGGCAGGAGGCCAACAGACGTGGCCAAGACTGTTTTTTTAGCCCCCACACCTGCAATTGACATTATTATTTGGCCAAGGAGGCGCAGGAGGCTGTACCTCAGTGCTGAGTGCTGAGAGCATCATGATTTATAATTGTTCAACTGGGTCTCTGGGTAGCGAATTCCATGGCGCACGCATCTTGATAGTGCGTATAGTTTATGGCCCGTGAGTTTGGGTCAACTGGAATGGCCAACATGGCTAAGACTGTG
This sequence comes from Drosophila dunni, assembly GCA_018152125.1. Taxonomy (NCBI): domain Eukaryota; kingdom Metazoa; phylum Arthropoda; class Insecta; order Diptera; family Drosophilidae; genus Drosophila; species Drosophila dunni. Next base: position 20,503,415 of record JAECXC010000339.1, on the reverse strand, counting down.
ACTGTGACTGAGACTGTGTGTGTTTGTATTGTTTGTGGTCTGGCCAAGTTGTTGAAACAACATTTGTCTCGCGTTAGCCACTTGCCAGGTTCTTTTATCGCTACTTTTGGCCATTTTAACGCTGAGCGCTTCGTTCAAGCCAGCTGCTGGCCACGTTAATAACCGTTTTGGACATGCCAAGCGGCATTGTTAACAGCATTTTTTATTTGTTGCTTTTTTGTTGCTCTTTTAATTGCCGACTGGGCGACATTTTAATTGAAATTCTGCAGGAAACAATTGCATTTCTGGCTGATTGCAGAGGGAAACAAGAGCGGAAAAAGCTGGTAAAGTGTACAAAAGAGGCTGAAAGCCAAGCATAGACTTTCTGTACTTTAACCTACCGCCCAATACTTTGTAGTCTAGTGTAAAGAAACCACACAAACTCAATCTAAACTCAATTCCAGCCAATGCAGATCAAACTAATCCCAGCTCATTCCAGCCCATTTGCAGCCATTCCAGCTCAGCCCAGACCAACCCAACTCACTCCACACTACACCCCTCATCCCCCCCGTTCCCGACTTGCCCAAAGAAAAGCGAAACCATTTGGTTTTGGTTTCTTAAAGAAATAATTTGCTTCCTGGATCTGTGGGATCTGTAAAACTGAAATCGGTTTGGGGCAAAAAGCAGCAAATTGCCGTTCGCTTGTTTTAGCCGACGGCCAAAAGAGCCATGTTATGTTTGCTGCTCGTATTGGTATTGGCCACCTTTGTTGTTGGCCCGTACTTTATAGTTTGTTGTTTAATTTTGGCCTGGCATTCCATTTGGATATGCATCTTGGGCATTTCTTTTCAATTACCAAAGGCAGCTACTCTTTTTACTCCTCTTTTCTGCTCTTTTCTCCTCCTTTTCCTCTTATTTTACACGCTCCTTTCTCCTTTGCGGTTTCCAGTTACCCCTTCGCCTATAGGCCCTGTAATTTGGCCATCAAACGCATGCATGTTTGATAAGCAGCCAGCGGTGCGGCATTTTGCACAGTTACGAATTCAAGTTAGAGTGGAGCACGTGTCGTGACACGAGTGGAGACGATGCCGGACTATTTTATTAGAAGCACTTTAAAAGACTTGGAGTACAGATTGATACTAAATTGTTAAGAAAAACAAAAGACTTAGAACACAAACTTTATGAAATCACACATTCAAACATATATCTAGCTTTATTCTTAACTGTAATCCCACCAAATCCATAGCTATACCGATATAGCTCAGAAGTCTCAACTTTCTCTCCACTTGGTCTCCTATCAAAAGACTCAGAACACAAACTCGCTGGCCACACATAATTCATATGTTTTCATGACTTTGATCCAGTTCCATACGCACTTGTCACAGTTGTGCCACAAAGTATGCGTACAGCTGACAGTCAATAAATTAATTAAAACACATATTTGTCACTGATTTTTATGGCGTTCATTAAGCATCCAAGAGACTAGACTAAGTGGAGTATACACGGGTGTGCGTGTGTGCATACTTATGGTGCTAACTGTGGTGTGGAAGCGAGTTTGGCTTTAATTAAAGAGACCACAAGCCGACAAGCAGCGAACTACAAACAACAATAAACAGAGAGCAAAACATATGACATTAAGTGTTAATGTCTGTGTGTGCTATAAAGTGTTCTACCCCCACGCCACGCCCCCTGTCTCAGTCCCTGCCCCTGGGCCGCCTTTACCCTGTTTTGCTGGCCTGTTATTATTGTCATTAAATGTGCTTACAGCCAAATAATGAGCACAGTTTTATGGCCACATCCGCAGGCAGTTTTATGTCTCGAATTCTTTCAAAATTTTCAGTTGGATCTGAAGTTGGTATTAAACTCTCGAGCTGCTCGCATCGACACTGCCATCGAGTCTAGTATTTGTCCACACTTGAGATTTCACTCTTTTTTTTTAGCACCTTTTCTAGCTTTTCTTTTCTTTTTTCGAGCTTCTTTTCGCCATCTCATTACTGCTCATTCTTGGCATTTTTCCTAGCCCAAAAGCACTTGATGTTCCACTTACTTGACTCTATCGATATACAGTTGACTGCAGTTTACAGGGTATACGCATAGTCGTTGACAAGAGCGATAGAGCAAAACAGCTTGTTGCTTTTTAATTTTGCTGCCTTTTTCATAATTTTCATTCTTATTTTTCTGTTTTTTTTTTTTTTTGCAGTGTCATTGACTTTGAATGACGACGACGACGCCGCCGTCGACAATGTGCGTGCGTAAATTGCGGAGCGCCTGATGACGACAGCCAAGCAACCGCAACAACAGCAACAGGAACAACAGCCATAAAGAACAACTCAAACGTGGCACAGTCACTTATTCGCATTTTGGTTTTGGGCAGCAAATGAAGAAACAAGCTCACTAGTCTATCATAAACCAGTGTCTGCAAAGCGTGTGGTGGAAGTGATAGAAAATATACCGAAAATTGGATAATTGGTTGATGTTGACTTGTCCACGACTATACCGACTCCGATTGCAGATTTGGCTGCCACTTACTAAGCTAACTTTAGTTACAAAATATCGAAACATGCATTAGTTAACAACTTCATAACACCTTTTCCCTACTGGGCATAATGAAAAGTGATTGAACTTCTGTTTGCAGCGTCGACTGCTCTGCATATGAAAAGGCGATTAAATTTGCCACACAGAGAACAACAATAGGAAGTACAACAGCAGTAACAACAACAATAACTACAACAACTTTGCCAATGCGAAATTAATTCTAATGAATTCTCAATATTTTGCTCACTTGGGAGCCGCAAGTTCGTTGCCTAAGTCTTTTGTTTGGGCAGCAGCTGGCAACAAAATCAAAGGAACGAGGAGGGCGGAGTAAGTGGCAGGGTTAGCTGGCAAGGGATTGACTAGGTATTGTGTTCAATGTGCTAGCAATCAATGCAACACAACACAACACACACTACACACACACCGCACACACTTTGAACTACACACAAAACCTCTCAGCGCGCTGCTATCATTAATCTAAGAAAACTCTGAATTTGGCATGCGCTCCATCAATGACCACACGACGCCCTCCCTCCTTTCCCCTCCCTTTCTCTCTTTTCTTCACTTCAATACCAACAAAAGCGCACTAAGAGTAGCTAGAAGAGGCAGCCGCAGCTGGGGTAGAACATAATGCGATCGACTGCAGCAAATGCCGACAACAAAGTAGACAACAAATAAATATGATTAATTTGCCACATGCAGTCAGACGTGCAATTTATCATCTGGACGGCTAAATGCAAAGCAGCTCTCCACCTCTCTCCCCTGTCTCCACACCCCTACCGTGTTGATTCGCGACTTGTGTATCTTCATCTCCCGTTGCGGGTCAGTGCGTCTAATAGATTAAATAAATTTCGCATAAATTATGCAATTGTGGATAGTAATATTTTCTGTTTTTGAAGCCAAACTGCCGCTGCGGGCGCCCAAGAAATACGCAACGCACCACACGGCTACACTGCAAGAAATTGTGAACTATTTGGCATGAAAAATGCTTAAAGTCAGCTAGAAATGTTTCTATTCGTTTAAAGGCTATTTTTCTAGCTTCCACAGTAAACTACTGCCTTTTCGCTCAGTGTAGTTTCTATGCCCGCTTGGCTTATTAATTTGCATGGCGCGCTGATCCTGTTCTTGCACCATTGATCCGTTATTTGCCTCGCCAGGCGTCGTCGGCAGCGTTTCAAGCGCTCTACGCACTGTTTGGTAATTAAAAACCCAACGAGCCACTTGGCCACTTCGACACATGTCCAACAGGGAGGGGGTGGAGGGGGGAGTAGGGGGCCTGCCTAACGGTATGCGGCAGCTTTTGCTTACTTGGCTGCTTTCCAAATGCGCGTAGGTCGCACACACACACTCACACACAGGATTAGCTACAGGTTTTTTTCATTTTCGCATAAAATTTACATAATACTTGCTCCAGATTCCACACACATAAAGACACACTCACACACTTACACCTGTCGCCTGAGAATCGTTCAAGTTTATGGCCAACATGAGCGTTTATCGAGCCACGAACCTCATAAATATGCTCAAAGTGCCCTTGGCTTGAAAACGGCTGACAATTTGTTTGCCAATTTCCATTCCATTAAATGAAATGATTCCCATCACAGCATACAGAATGAGCAACACAACAAAAAACAGTTACAAATCGTGTGAAAATTCAAGAATTTAGTTCAATAAATTTCTACATTTTTGCTGGCTTGAAACTGGCTAGAAATGGCGACAGTTGAAGCCAAGAAAATTTGGTAAAAGATTTAAAGTAAGCACAACTCTTTCCGGCTAAACTATAAACTTAATAAATCATAATTTCAAGCCAACTCCGCTTTAGCTTGAGCTTTTCCCGCCGCTAAGAAATTTCCATGGCAAATTTGAATGCTGTTATATCATTTTGAATTCCTAGTTTAGTTAGTAGCTGAGATTTAGCAGCGACTAAACCACTTTTCACTAGACGTCCATAAGTGTTGCTTTAAGTATTTCCCTGTTGCAGTTGCTGTGGCGGTTGTTGTTGCTGTGGCCTAATACAATTAGTCTTGTGTAATACGCATGGCTTTTGCTTTTTTTAGACTTATTATTTTTCTTTTTCTCTGCTCTGGAGGAGTGCCAAACCCGTTAACTGGCTGTGTACAGTTAGGAGCTGGTAAGTTGGTAACTTGGTCTCTTGGCCAGCTCCAAAGCTGCTACGCAATTCGCGACACACACTCCACACACACACCGCACACCACCGCACACACACCTTTGGAAATGCCTTGGGAGCGCGAATTGATTGTGCGGCTAACCATGTGCTCAGTTGCGCTGCACTGCTAGAAAAACTGCAGGCACTAGAGGTTCTCAAAAAAGGCTAGAATTGCCAGACCTAACTTTACATTTTACTCTCTAGTTTTTAGTTCTTCTTGGCTTGAACTAAGACTTTTTTAAAGTTTATGTAAGCCTGCTTCTTTCTGCACCAAATATCTCGCAGTGTAGTGCTTGTAGTGAGCTCAGCTTATAAAGCCTTTTAGGCTTTCATTTTGGCCGCAACGCGTCAGATTTTGTGAGTCGGCCAGTTGCCAAAATGGTCAGCAGTTAACGGTAAATAAACTGGCCAAAAATAAAACAATTCATGTTACTTTTTTAAAGCTAAAAAAATCAAATTAATCAAATTCAGCTAAAAAATTATTTGCCATTAAATTAAATATTAAATTAAAGCTCAAAAATATTTAATATTTTACTACAATCTTTATAAAGCCCTCTGTTTCTGTTGTAAACTGCAGTTGGCTAATTAAAGCCCCGTCCTGAGTGAGTTGTCCCTGTTCGTGTGCAACAATGGAGTTGGCCAAATTCGCAATTCTGCAGACTCAAATCGATATCGCAGGCAATCGGATTGTAATTCAATAAAATGCCGGCACAGGGGCGAGAGGAGGGTCATGCCCAGTGGGCAGTCAATGCGCAGACAGCGAAAAGGAGGGGAGAGACAGAGCGGGAGGGAGGGGGAAACTGAGGGGGAGAGGACGGCCCTTAAAGCATGCCGACGCCTTTCGATTTGCTCAGTTTCTTATCGTTGCCTTTTAATCTGCCAAAAGCCGCGCAACGGACGGACCAAAAGTTTCAGAAGTCTGTTGCCAGTTTTTCCAGCTAACTCTCACAGCGGGCACTTAAAGGCCAAGTTTACGACGGAGTGGGAGGCAGGGGGGGATTACTGGAAAAGGGCTAGTACAACGTCTTACAAAACCCACAGGCGACCTTAACCCCGCTCTAACATGGGTTCAAGTGAGCTAACTCTATGAAAAACTTAACATATTAAGGCTTACAGCTGTGTTAACTGTGAGTAACAGCTGCTTTACACTATGTAAGCATAGTTCAAATGCAGCATAAACTGCCACGCACAGAACACACGATAAAGGCTACGCAGCTGAAAATATTTACTCTTACATTTGATCGCCTTAAAATGAACACAATTCTTGTAATCTTTGTAATAAAACCCGGTTTGATCTTGATTAAAAGGAAAATCAATATCCATAGAATGGTCAACAATGGGTTAAGAGTTCAGAGGGGAGGCCCAAACAACATGAGGCCGTGAGCCAACAAAAAAATTGTGAACAGACACGAGTCCAAGTCCAACTCCAAGTCTAAGTCCAAGTCCAGCTCTGAGTTCGAGTTCGAGTCAAGTCTGGAGTTGCAACCAATCGTAGCTCGATTTTATTAGCTTAGCAAAAGGCTTTGATTGTTGTGGTTGTTGTTGTTGTTGTTCCGGCTGCTGCGCTTGTCTAGACGGGCAATTTTTCACACACACTCACACACAGTCCAAGCCACGAGCTGGACTTGCTCTAAAATTGGCATTTTTCACACACATAAGGCAAAAATGTAAAGCGCACTCCAAGTTCATGCAGCAGGCAGTACACTTCGCGAAAACTTCTAGTACTTTCTACAAAAATTACTTAAATTTTATTGTACTCAACTTTAAGTACTTTAAAGGTTAAGCTTTGGCCCAAAAGATTGACTCTCTTGGTAGACTTAGTTGACTGCTGCAATTTCTCTCAGTGTAGTGACAGGGGGCAGCCGTTAAGACAGAGTCAAGCGGTTTATTTGCCTTGTGTGGCATCAGCTTCATCATCATCCTGCGTTTGGCCTGTCTCTCTGTTCGCTTTCGGCCAACTTACTGGCCTCGACTCCAACTTCGATTTGGCCAACGTCTTCGACTTGGCTTAAAGCTGCAGTTGGTACTGGCAGTTGGTACAACCCGTTGGCATAATGTGGACGAGACTGGACAACGTTTGGCGCGCAATTTCTTTATTATTACGAGCATTTCGTTGCGTTGTCCTTTCAGGCGCTGCGCCGCAGCTAGTGCTGCCGCCAAAAATAGCTAACAAATGACTAATAAGAGCTAAAAACTGACAAATTTTAACAGTAGCTGGTTCTTAAACTATTTTCTGCTTTAAAAAATGTTTAAATGGTTTTTGATTTCGAAGTTAAAATTTCTCTCTTTTTAAAGCAAGCTAAATATGTTTTATAGCTAAAGCTATTTATCTAGCTAAGGTACCTCTCGAACATTTTCATTTTTAACTAGCAAAAGCTAGCTAGAAAATGCTTTATAGCTATAGCTATAAAAGTAATGCATATTTTTAGTTTATATGCTTTCTATTGCTAGTTAAAAAAACAGCTAACAATGCCAGCACTGCTGTGGGTACTGTGGCAAACTGTCGCTTGTCAAAGTGCGCTCAGATCATTATTGTTGTTGTTGTGGTGTTGTTGTTGTTGTGGCTAGTTTATGTTGTGGCTGCGCTCGCCCCTCAACACAAAGCGATTGTCAATGTTTTGTCTTAATGCGACACAGCCGCATAATGCTCAATATTCCTGTTGTTGTTGTTGTTGCTGTTGTTCTTACTGCTGTTGCTGTTGCTGTTGTTGCATGTTATTTAAATGGACGCTGTTTGGCCAGAAGATTTACAACAGCGTCTCGAGACGACGATATATTATGCCATGGCAAGTTCGTTGTCTAAGTCATTCGTTTGTTGTTGATTCGTTCTGGCCATAAATTAAATGATGCATGCACACACACACACGCACACTCACACACACTGATGCTAACAGGGCCTAAACACAAGGTCGTCGTCGCGTGTGCTGCTTTAAGCCAACAATTAAACGAGTTAATCACAGTTCGATGATTTGTCAGTTTCCTTTTGCCTTCAGCGAGTGGAGGCAGTGGGCGGGGGGCGGTGTGGGCGTGCCGCGTCTTTGTGCGCTCAGCTGTGAAGTTTTGTTTCTTTTTTTGCAATGCTATGAGATCATCATCATTTCTGGCCTTTTGTAGACACACACAAAGCAAACGCTACCAAGCGAACTTTAAATTATGGCTAAAACAGTGACTAACGCTGAGACTTCTTGACCAACTCTTAGCTAACTTTTTGTAGCAACTTTTACTTTTCCAGCCGACACCAAAAGCAACAAAATACAAATTGTTTTCGCTTTGAATTTTTCTAGACACGCCCCCTCGCTGTGGCCCAGCCTTATAATTTAGCTTTCAGCTTTTTTTTCTGTCTATTTTTCTTCTGTTTTCTGCTGCCCCTGCAGCCAAATGAAGTTGCTCTTGAGACAGTCGCTCAGTTCTCTAGAGGCTGTCTAGCCCCATCCCGCTCAGTCTCTGGCTTGCTCGCTCTCCTCGAGCCTTCAGTGAAATTATCGCTGTCTGAGACAAGCGAAAAGCGCCAGAAATACACTCAGAAAAATGGCTTTATATTAAAGTTTAATTTTAGCGTATGTTAGTTAACTTTTTAAGCCAAATTTATAGCTAGCAGACCTTTTTAACTTCCAACTCATTATTTCCAGTGCAATACTTTGTCCAGTGTATTTTATTTTATATAGTTATATCGCTATATGTATCTTTTGACTGTTTCTGTGTCTGTTACCATTGCATTTTGTTTTAGCCAACTCAATTGGGGACCTGTTCGCCTACACGTCGAGTGTCGCTAGCTTTTTTTCTCGTTTTTTCACTTCTTATTTTGTTTTTATCGCTTCATTTTTGCGCAATTTTGCAGTTGAGTATCACGTTTATAAATAAAGCTGCTTGGCTTTTGGTAGCTTTTCTTTATATGGCCAGCAAGCAGCCACCAAGTGGGGAAACAGGTGAGGCAGCTGAGGAGACAGGGGAGGTAAGCAGGTAGTCCCAACACTCAAGCGAACACTCACACCACTACAAGCGTATTCAGACCAAACACTCACAAAGGCCAATGTCATGCGCTTATTGGCCGCGTGTGCTCTTCCCCAGTTCTTTTTAGACCCTGTACTTGCAAAAAAAAAACAAGTACAAAGGGTGTATACAGTTTGTAGGACAGCAAACTCGCTACTGCTTTGATTTGTGTGTATAGCTTTGGTTACAGGGCATTTTTCTAGTCAACACACACTCCAGTTTAGCTGGAGTTCTAGTTAAGTTTTTGTTGATGTTTTTCTTGCAGCTTTTTGCGCTCCAACTGTAGCAAAGTAAGCTTAAACTCTTGTCTCGGCTGAGCGCATGATTGCCTTTTAATAAGCACCACCGCAGCACTACAACACCACCGCAGCACGTATCACCTCATATGTGGGCATAAACTCTTAATTTTAAGTACATTTTTGTGCTTTGGTTTTAACTGCTGTCCCGTGGAAAGCCTTCTCTTTATTCTGTTCTACAGAAGCATGAAATAACTAAGATTTTTTTTTATTATATCCTATTTAAGTAAATAACATTTTAATTCACTTATGAGTTGTCTTCTTAAAGTTCTCTGAAACTTTTATTATTTTCTATCCTTATAAAATATTGTTAATCTTTTTCCGATACTAAATTCCCCAACATATTTGTCGCTAATTAATTTGAGTGCATAATAAAATCCAACAATTTTCCAAGGTTCGCTAGAATATTTATTAATATTTATTTTTAGCATAGCGTACTTAATATGCCATTAGCGTAGCTACCCAAGTGTTGAGGGTATTCCTGTTTCGCTTTATGTTACTTTATTGTATTTTTAGCCTTTTTTTCTCGCTGTTTCTGCTTTCAGCGTGTCATGTTGCCCTTTGTGTGTTGTTGTTGCTTGTGTAGGTGTTTTTCTTAGCTTTTCTTTGCTCATTTTTGTGTTGTTTTTCTGTTTTTTGTTATCTTTGTTCTTTTGTTTTTAGCCGCTTTAGAGTTTCGAGTTAATGACTAATATTTGTGGCGTTTTGTTGTAGTTTTTGCTTTTGTGCTTGCTGTGGGTGGTTTCATATATGGACAGCGCCCACACACAACTCAAGTTCGTTGTTCAAGTCATTTGTTTCGCTTTAAATATTTATTTTAAAAAAAAATGCCCTAGCAAACCGTTGAAAGCTCAGACGCTGTCTCTCTTCAAGAAAGGGAGAGAGCGGCCGCCCCCGCTTCACCTTAAGTAAATGCCCATAAAGCGAGCGCACTTCGAACCAAAACGAGGTCAGTTTTGCGGCGAAATCAAAACTAAAAACAAAAACATTTTCGTATTTCATTGCGCACAACAAAAAAAATGACATCATGAGCGACGCAGCTTATCTAAGTGTAAGTGTGTGTTAGTGTCTATGTACGTGTATGTGAGAGAGTGAGTGAGCAGCTTAATTGCAGTGGTGTGTGCGTAAATTTGCAGAGCTTTTTTGCAGCAAGATCAATACAAATCACAGCTTACAGTAGAAGCAAGAACTACTTTGACAGCATCTAAACTTAAACAACTTATTTGCTGGTCAACTTTTGAAAAAATGTTTATAAAATATTATAAATTTATTAACTCACCTTTTGCATGCGCGAATCCGCAGGCGACGATCAAGGCCATGCTGGTGGCCAGCAACAAATGTTGCGCTGCAAACATTTTTTGTTTGTTTTCCTTTACTTTTCGCCGACACTGTAAACTTTATTTTCTTGCTAAGCTAATTTAATCGAAAACGGAAAAACAAACGGTTTTATTAATATTAGATTTTAAACAGTTAACAGCAAGAAACGGCACAAGCTACACACACGTTAGCCAACATTTGTATAAATATGTGTATTTTCATTTGTATTCTTTTCAGTTTTCACGCACACTCATAACTCATACACACACACACACACACTCACTCGCTCATACGCTGAAATTTATTATGAAACAAAGACCGAGTGCTAAAGAGAATGCCGCAGACTGGTCAACAAATCAACGGCAAATAAAAACGAAACACACACACATGCACTAGCTCTCACACACACATGGTATTTTTTTTTTGTTTCGCTTACTTCAACGCTTCGAACGAACGAACCGAGACGACGATCACGACAGAAACACGTCCAAACCGCGCTCTGGTCACAGAGTAACTGAATTCTCACAGCAAGCTGAGCATCAGCTAAAGCCGGCGGAGTCGACGATAGCGTCAACATTGGCGTCGACAGCAGCGTCGGCTTTAGCATGTGACGTCTGCGGTGTTTTTTTGTTCGATGCGCTGCAGCGGCCACTGTGCGGGACTTGCTATGGGTTTTCGAACAACTTCTACGGCAGTTAATAACTTTTAACTTAGCCACAAGCACCTACGATACTTTTTCGCTAATATTATTAACAATGTGTCAATTATAGACAAGCACAAGGGCAGCTCTGCCGCGCTCTCAATTAGTGGCAGCAGAGCGTTAAGAGATTAAGAGAGCCAAAAGCTCTAGGATCGCTCTTTAAGGCGAGCGCTTAAGAGCGCGAGTAGGACGGCGAATGGAATAAGAGCATAATTAGAAATTGCGCTGAGGTGACGGTTGGATATTAACATATTTAATAAAGCAGTTTTTTTGTTGTAGACACAGTAATAACTAAGCTATGCAAATAAAATTTTAAGTACATTTTGTAATTGCTTAATCCCTGAAGTTACTGGCATTGCTGCTGTTTTTGTTGCAGCTGCAACTATTAATAGAGATGTTTTTATTGTTGTGCTTGCAGCTGTTTTCACATCATTGTGGCTGTCATCTCACTCACACAAACGAGACAAGGCGATGGACGGAGAGCAAAAGCTCAGTGGGCGGCAGCCATGCTGCAGGATCGCTCTCACAGGCTCGGTCCCAATAGAAAGCTGCAAATAGTGAGAAGAGTGAGTGAGTGAGAGAGATTACCATCAGTCGTTTGCCAGCGACTAAAATGAGTAACTGTGGGAGCGAAAAGTTTCTTACCAGCAATTACATAATCTTTGCCTTTGTTGTTCTGCATGTTGTTGTTTTTTCTGCTGTGTTGTCAAAGTAAACATTTAATTATTGTCGCCATCAAGTGAAAAATTCTCAGACTTGGATCTAATCTAACAATGCATCAAATGATAGTTAAAGGGAGAGTTCACTGTACCAAGTTGACTTCCGCTTGATAGTCCCTGTGTGCGAGTGTGTGTGAATTTGGTTTAAACCAAGTCTTTAGAACCGTTCGCCACTTGTGGTCATTTGGGCGCAAGCCAAAAAGCATTAACAATATGTGGTGCTTCGACCGGGCCAACACAGTCATTAAGCCATGTTATATGCACTCAATTTCACACTTGTTGGCTGCGCGCGTGCTTTAGGCTAGAATGCATGCTTCCTCTTGTATTAGGCCCTGTACTCCACAGGGTCGATTAGTTGTTCCATCATTACAGCGAATGGAATTTGGTACAGGGTCTCACGCTGTCGAGCAGCACGCAGCGCATCGCTGCATCTGGTCAATGGGAAAAGTTCTTGTTAGCTTTCCAAGCCAGTGACCAAAAGCTTTGCGCCTATCATTAGACAAAAAGCACAAAAGACAGCCGAGTGGGGGAAAATTAGGGGAAGAGAGGTGAAGGCGCCTAATAGCAACGGTAAATGACGTGCTAAGTTACTGCAGTCAACGAAGCGCACAAATTAAATTCGCTTACTTAATTTAAACACACACTAAAGCAAGCAATAAACGCTGTTTGCTATCATTTTTAAAAAGCATACACAAGTATAAAACACAAATGGCAAACCAATATTTGTTTCCTACTTCAAACACTTCCTAACAATCAATTTTGTGTTTTATTGATTATGCTATTTGTGAAATAAAATTTAAACAGCGCGCACTTTTCAAACTTCGAACAAGTCAGCCTATGTTAAGTTTATAAAGCGCAATGTTAAAAATGCCATTCCCCATATAAACACGGCCACCCGAATTTTTTTCCCACTATTGTAACGACTGCTTGATCATAGGGATATTTCGAGAAAAGTGAAAAGCCCAGGAACATTTCAATTGTTTGAAAACATAACGACGCAGTCTTGATTTAAGTCTGCCCAGAATTTAATACACTTAAATTCCTTTTAAACCAATTGGCATTACATATTTTCTAATTGTTTGCTTAGCTTTCAACTGTCCACTGCCTTGCACTGAAGAAAAACAGCGAACTCTACACTAATACTCTAGCATTCACATACACACAAATCACTGCCAACGAAGGAGAACACAAAGCGGAACTTAAAAAAAACCAACGTTCGTTCTTACAGCGCTCATATAGTAGTCTCGCTCGCACTCGCTGCCGTTTGACTTTTGCTATTCGTCCTAACGGAACTTTCAGTTTTCATACGCCGAATACATACACAAAAAAAAAACTTCGTATAATTTATAATTGCTGAAAAATGCAACCACAATTGTAGGCCAAGAGATGTGCAATATGATTTCGTTATCTTATTAAAACATAAGCAAGAAAAATACATAACACATTGTCACAAATCACGGCCTAAAAATGTTTACATACTGAAAACGGATCCATTTGCCTAAAAAAAAAAACTAAAAAATGGTTTTTAACTTATTTTGCGGCAGCACCAAGATCATTTTCAGGCCGGAAGATGTGCAATATGGGTTACCAATAGACACTAACATATTGTCACAAGTTCCGTTCTAAACAGAATCAGTTTCAATAACTTTTCAGCTCGAGATCAATTTGTATTACCGAAAAGACCTAAAGCTTGCAGGCCGGGGGCAGTGCAATATGATTATATAAAAACTTGCACACATTGAACACTGAACACGGCCTACAAATCATAGATCCAGTTATCATTTTTTAAACAACGCACTTTTTTTATTGGAATCTCGATTTATCCGGCCGTGAAAAGTGCAATTCTTGCAGCTTAAAAGAATTGACGCTTTGCACAGCCGAACAACTAGAGATAATTTCAAAAACACAACGTTTAAGTTTAAATAAAAACTTTATTCTGAACACTTCACAATTCGAGAACTTTTCTGCAACTGAAGAAAAACTTTGGACGATCGAGAAGGAAATGATTTAACATTACAGAGCCTTGGTGAATAACGGATTTTTGCCCAATTCTGTTATCCTGCTGTTGTGCTATTTATCGATATCCGATTAGTTCGGCCGTTGTATTCAAAAAATTTTACACGAACAGCTGATTGGTAATATATTATACAACATTTTATTGATTTAAAATTAAATTATTTTATTTTTATTTCTTTTCTATAAGCGTTTTGAGTACCTCCGTTATTTTGGGCGTCATTTCTTTGTAGTAGCCTGACTGCTGTTGCATTAGTGCATAAAGTTTAACACGATCGTTTTGAATATTCTGTAGGCGCTCACGATTTTCCTTGCTTTGCGCCATGGCAGCCTGTGCATTAAAAATAAAGAATACGAATTAATATAAATACTTTCGCTAATGTGCTACTCACACACCTGCAAAGCCTTTTCCTGTGCAGCTATTTGCTTTTGTATAAAACGAATGCTGGAATTGATGAGACGCATGCGCACCGGTCGAGTGTACTCCTCTGGCGACATTTTGTGTACATTCCTGCAAATATATAGGACATTGAAACTGACTGATAAATAAAAACTATCACACCTACCAGTTGCTGCCTTGATAGGGCTCAAATCTTTCCTTAAGCACCTCCAGCGTAATTAGTTTTTTGCCCACATCGTTGGCAACGAAAAAACTCTCGTTTATTTGCGACAACACCTCACGCATTCTGCCGCGTATGCTCTCAATTAGCGTATCCTTGTTTATAATAGTATTTTCGTGCTCCAATAAAATTGCTGCAAATGGTTCCAAGCATTCAGGACTGCAAAAGAAAAATGTTTTTAAAATTGACCCATAATGAAAACATCAAAGAAAACGCACCTCATGTCCGCAAATAGTTCCCTAAGTGCTTCATCGTATTCCGCCTGCACTTTGGCTGCTATTGGTTTGTGCCTATTGTAGGATTCCTCGACATTCGATTCAGATAATGGCTTTTTACTCGGTTGCGACATTATAAAGTAAACAATTGTAACAAAAATAACAAAATTGACGCGGCTTCCACAGCTTGGGTAAGCAGTGTGACCACACTTGATACCCGCATAACAGTGTTTCAAAAGCAATGTTATCGACTAGCCACCACATGAATATACTAATCGATTGATATTGTTTATCAGCTGAAACAGACACTAAATTGTTTATTATTTACAAATTGCATTAAAAAACCGCAAAGATGGGTAAACGACAGCATCAAAAGGATAAAATGTATGTATAATAGAATGCAGTAACGTTACTTTACTAAATGGCTACCTTCAACTCTTTTAGGTACCTAACGTACACCGAATGGAGCGAGTTCTATGGTGGCAAAAAAGTGGAGTCCTTGGAAAATGAGCACATTAAATTTAAACGTTTACCGTTTGGTAATTGTTGTATTACAATGGCACCATTTGAGATGCCCTACAGTGATCTCAATGGCAATGTCTTTGAATACGAAGCGATACTCACGTTTCTCAAAAAGTTCAAAGTAAATCCCATAACTGGCCAGAAAATGGATTCAAAATCCTTGATTAAGCTGCACTTCCACAAGAACGCCAATGATGAATACCATTGTCCAGCGCTGTTTAAGCCCTTCAGCAAAAACTCACACATTGTGGCTGTGGGGACAACGGGTAATGTCTATTGCTGGGAGGCCATCGAGCAGTTGAACATCAAGACCAAGAACTGGAAGGATTTGATTGATGACACACCATTCGTGCGCAAGGATATTATAACCATACAGGATCCACAACATTTGGAGAAGTATGACATATCCAAGTTCTACTACATACGCAAGAATCTGCGCGTGTTGAGTGAACAGGAGGAACTGGAGCGCAAAGATCCCCTGGGACGTATCAAGACCATGAACCTGGAGACCAAAGAGACACTGGCCCAGCTTCAAAAGGACTACCAGCAAACGGAGGAAGCACCATCCACCTCTAAGCCTACAGCTGATAAATTTAACGCCGCTCATTACTCCACTGGTGCAGTTGCCGCCAGTTTCACATCGACTGCAATGATGCCCGTGTCCCAGATCGAGGCGGCGATCATAGACGACGATCTGGTCAAGTACGAAAGGGTCAAGAAAAAGGGATACGTGCGTCTAAATACCAACTTTGGTCCACTCAATTTGGAGCTTTACTGCGAGCAGACGCCACGAGCCTGTGACAATTTCATCAAACACTGTGCCGATGGTTACTACAAAGGAGTTTTATTCCATCGCTCCATAAGGAACTTTATTGTAGGTATTCTTAGGGCTTACTCAATGTCTAGATAGCTAATTGCTGCCTCTTCTTTTAGATACAAGGCGGTGATCCCACTGGTACGGGCTCCGGTGGCAAATCCATTTGGGGCAAACCCTTCGAAGACGAATTCAAGCCAAACCTATCACACACCGGACGTGGCGTACTGTCCATGGCCAATGCCGGACCCAACACAAATGGCTCGCAGTTGTTAGTTATGATTTTTTATCCCAGCTGCAGTAGTCAAGACTAATATCTGCTCCTTTTACAGCTTTATTACCTATCGTTCTTGCAAACAACTTGACGGCAAGCACACGATCTTTGGCAAACTTGTTGGCGGCCTCGAAACCCTGCAGAAAATGGAGCAAATAGAGGTGGACAACAAGGACAGACCCATTGAAGATATCATAATTGAGAGCGCTCAGGTCTATGTGAATCCCTTTGAAGAAGCTGCAGAACAGTTGGCCAAGGAACGTGCCGAAGAAGCTGCCAGTAAACAGCTTGAAACAGCAAAGCGTGAGCAACAAAAACGTTTGAATGAACCGCTTAAAGTCTACCGCGAAGGTGTGGGCAAATATCTGAAACCTAGTACGTCTAAGAAAACCGAAGCCCAATCCTCATCAGCAAATCCGGCCAAAAAGAAGAAAACTTCTGGTGGCTTTGGTGACTTTTCTAATTGGTAGCGCTATTTAAATAAACGTGACTACTATACTTTTCAAACTGACTAATTTACCGCGGCTTTACCATTAGTGAGTGCGACCCTTCTAGGCATGGTTGCTCACACTGGACTATCGGAATGCCGCCACACCAATTTACTTATCGACTATTCTACCAAAGTTCCGCCAAAAAGTGCAAAATTTTCAAGCGGAAGTGTTTTTCGGTTATAATTTTAATTATTTTGCAGTTTCATTTTCACCTGCACTTTCCCGACTTTGCCAGTTTTTCTTAAGCTCCTGCAATTTGTTCTGCCGCCTCTTACGCTCCGTAGATTTTTTTTGATCGAGCATTTTTAATTGTGCCGCAATGGAGTCGTCGCCATTTATGTGAACGTCGAGTTTGTCCAATAAAATTTTCCGTGCTTCGATGCGATTTTTGGATGCCAGGCGATGTAAATGACACTTAACAGTAATTCCAGTTGGCAGATGTCGCAAAAATACGCAATTATTGGTCTTATTAACGGCTTGTCCACCCGGTCCGCTGCCGCGCATCAAAGTCTCCTCAATGTCAGATTCCTGAAGCGTGGGATAACGGGAATAGTCCAAGTGAACATTCGATGCCAGCCGGCAAAATTGGCTGGAGAGCGGAGCGGCCAGAGATCGTAGTGTTAACATTACTAGAGAATGCGTCCCTTCTTCAGCAACGTCTCGCCGCGCTATCGATAGTGTTTAAAAAAGTTAACAAATTGTCGTGCTATTATGAAACAAAAAACATACCTTGAAACTGAACTCAATCTCCTGGGGATTTGCTAGCTCACGATTAGCACGGAACTCGTGTCGCACCCGGCCCAGAAAGTAGTTCTTATCGGTAAGTGTTAAATGATTACCGTATTTAATTAGATGTTTGTAAAGGCGCAGAACTTGTTGGCGGGTTGGTTGCAACATTTTATGTTTAACAAAGTCAACAATTACTTGTTGTCAAATGCATATGGCACAGCGCGGTGTGACCAGTTAACAAAAAACGATGGGAGCACAGCTGACATAAGAACAGTGTTGCTCTATACAATAACTCAAAAATATATCCCACTATTATTTAACTTCTGGCCAACAGGAGGAATTTATGGCGAAAACAAAAATTTGTTATTGTTTTGTTTGTTTATCAAATACATTGTTGCTGCATAACTTATTATTAAGCACAAATTATTGGTAACTGTGTCAAATGCCTCTTCACGTACACCTTTAGCTATATATACACACACACACACCACTAACTATAAATAACAAAAATTGGGCGTAATTGTTTTATTGAAAACATAACTATAGACATAATCGTTGCGAAGGCAAGCGTATTAACTTATCGTTAAGTCCCCTTGACGATCAAGTTTCCATAGGTCATAATGACTCGAGGTTTGTATAGTTAAAAAAGCTCACTATCAGCCCAAGCGGAGATATCAATACCTTCATCAATTGGCACATTGTGCGCACGACTTAACTCAAACAATTCCCACATTTGATGGGCTAATTCACGATCCACAAGTTCACCGCCTTGTGCCATAATCATCTTGATCATTTCCTCCGGCGGAGGTGGATTATTTAACATTTCCTCGGGCGTTAGCGCTGGAGGTTCCACAAGCATCATCAAAAAAAAGCCCGAAATATGCAACGAGTAAGGCAGAAAACGTATATACTCCTTCAACAGATCCTCCCGACTGCAAGAAGATAAGAATTAATAGCTGAACGGGTCTTTGATTAGTGTCTAATTACTTGAGGAACTCCGGCAGTGCTTGCTGCGAATGATCCGTAAAGCTTTTAAAGAGCGAACTGCAGTAATCATCGAAGAGACTGTCGAAGTTCGCATAGCGGACATCGGCCATTATTGATAGTCCTAGAAAAACAGACAGATCGATCATGGGCGAGGATACGCGCATTGTCTGATAGTCAAACATCATGATCTCCAGTGGATTCCCACTGCTGTCCGTATCATACTTATACGCCACATTATTTCTTAGATAGTCCCCATGGCAAATGGTGGCGTAGGGCTCCCTGGGCGCTACTCTCTGGCGTCCATAGCCCGCATAACTGTTGACGAGCACTTTAAACTTCTGGATGAATTCGTTGTCCACTTCCGGGTAGTATTTATTTGTTACCAAGCCAGTGCGTTTTAAAGCTACTTTTGTGGACATTTCCCAATCAGAATTAATTTCGCTGGCATAACGCGATTCCTTAAACTGTTGTGTGATCTCCTCAAAGCGTTCCTTTTGCTCCAGTTTCATGGCATAGCCAAAGCCATGGAATCTGCCCAGATACTTGACTGAAAAGAGGCGTTTGTTTTGGGTATAGAGTTGAGTAAAAGGGTCTGCTGTTACTCACCTGCAATACGCGCATGTTCCAGACTCAAACCAAATCTTTTCTTGGTTACACTCCAGCCATCTGCACCAAAATCTCCCAGAATGAGCACCGCAGAGCTGACATTATTCTCACTGTAGTAATACTTGGGTGCGGCAAATTTGCCATCACTCAATTTTTGTATAATCGGCAAGATTTCAGTGTAAAAACAGATTTCGTTGTGAAATAGATCTGCAAACTGCGTCTCGTCGTAGGCTTCTTGGGGTACCTGAGGCGTTTTCTGAAATAAACACAAGTTTATTAAGAGGTGCTCGGTACATGTACAGGGTCTAATACAGTCATTTGGTTCTTAAGTAGATTTGATCATATAACTACTATATTTGCACATCAATTGACTTACCTTAACGACGATTTTCCTCGTCTGCTGCTCACCCGAATACTCAAAACTGATCGTTGCCCTGTAGCACTGAGTCAACATGAACGCCTCCTCCACGCCTATTACACTAATAGTAATGTCGCCCACTTTGAAGGTTGTTAAGTCCGATTCGCAGTAATTATCCACTAATCTGCCAGATTTTAGTATTACCGGCAAGATAGCTTCGCTCAGCCACTGTATTTCCGCGTCTACGTTCAGCGTCATTTTCGGGGGCTAGAGAACTGTTCAGTTTCGCGAATAGAACTCGACTGATTGACGATTTTACGACACGAACTGTTTACATTTCACGAGCATACAAAACACACTCACACACGCACATATAAATATTTAATTATATTGTTTGACTAAAATACAATCTGAATTGTTTCTATGTATGCGTAGTAATTCATTAATTGGGATTCGCTCTCGGCTTTGCTGACTGTGCGATAGAGAACACGTTTCTGCTCCAATGATAAGATAGCTCTCAAATAAAATAAATTCGCAGTTTGTTTGGGAAATAATCGGTGTTTGATGACTAAGCAAATTTAACTTTGTATATATATATTGAACGTACGAAACAATTATTAAAATTTGTGAAATAGATTTTAATAGTAGATAGATAAGAACATGTTATAAATATAGAACTTGTAGTTTAGAAGGTGTATAAGACGCACAAACATATGAGCTCTTGTTTACCTCTGTGTACTGGGCTACAAATGCCACCTAGAAGCCTGAACTGTTCTCCAGCCACTCGGTCATGTCAATATCTTCGTCTATTTGAACATTATGCTCACGACTCAGTTTAAACATTTCCATTATCTGATGGGCAACTTCTCGATTAACCGTTTCGCCGCCTTGAACTGAAAATTCCTGAATGATCTGCTCCTCAGATTTGTCCACATGAAATTTGTCATCCGAAGCATGTAGAGGTGGATCAACGAGTTCCATGAGGAAATAACACGCAATAAACACAGCGTATGGTGTAAATTTGATGTACTCCTTGAGCAAAGACGAGCGACTGAAAAAAAGAAAAATTACTTGTAGGCCCTGTACCCAAAAGAAGTAAAAAGGGTATTAAATTACCTCAAGTAAACTGGCACCTCTTGCTTCGAGTGCTTTCGAAAACTATCCGCGAGTGCATTGCAGTAATCATCGAAGAGACTCTCAAAATTCTCATGACGCACATCGGCCATTAGGGATAATGCTAGAAAAACTGACAGATCGACCATGGGCGAGGATAGACGCATTGTCTGATAGTCAAACATCATAATCTCCAGGGGATTTCCACTGCTGTCCGTGTCATACTTGTAGGCCACATTATTTCTCAAATAGTCCCCATGGCAGAGGGTGGCGTATGGCTCCCGAGGTGCTACACGCTGACGCCCAAAGCCCGTATAGCTGTGAGTCAGTTGGCGGAACTTTTGCACGAATTCTTTGTCCACCTCCGGGTGATATTTAGCCACTGCCTGAGCTGCACGCTTCACTGTAGTTCTGTGCTGCAATCCCCACTTAAAATTTACGACCTTCATATCAAAGCGCGCCTCTTTTAATTTACTAGTGATGCTGTCAAAGAGCTCCCTTTGGTCCAGCTTCAGTGCATAGCCAAAGCCATGGAATCTGCCAAGGTACTTGACTGAAAACAATGGTTTATTTTAGATACAGAGTCTGGTGAAAGGGTCCGCTGTTATTCACCTGCAATACGCGCGTGTTCCAGACTCAAACCAAATCTTTTCTTGGTTACACTCCAGCCATCAGCTCCAAAATCTCCCAGAATGATCACCGCAGAGTGGGCATTGAACTCACTGTAGTAATACTTGGGAGCAGCAAATTGGCCATCACTCAATTTTTGTAGAATCGGCAAGACTTCTGTGTAGAAACAGATTTCGTTGTGAAAGAGCTTATCAAATTGTATGGAGTCGTATAAATCTTGGGAGACTTCAGGCGTTTTCTGTGTTGTAAAAGTGAACATTAGATTACTTTATTGCTAGGATTAACTTTAGATTGTTTTATCTGCTGTGAATGATCAGCAGTTTGTGTCTGATGAAATAGTTTTCAATTCTTTAGACTCCTTACCTTGACAATCAATATCCTTTGGTACTCGTTGTGGTCGTATTCAAAACTGATCATAGCCCTGTAGCACTGGGTCAACATGTAGGCCTCTTCGGGTCCAATAATACTGATTTCAATGCCTTGCACCTTAAATGTCTCGGCCAAGGACGCCTCAAAGTTATCCAAGAGGCGTCCATTTTTAAGTATATTCGGCAGGATTACCTTACTCAGCCATTGAATTTCCTGCTTAAAAATCAGAGACATTTTAGATAACAAGCGTTGTCAGACGTTGTCTACTGAGTACTGAAACTTATCATAGCAGATAAACGCTTTTTATATATCTTTCGGGAATGTGAGAGATAATTTATCTGTATCTTAACCCATTGTGAACTGACGAAACACTAGAACACCTTCGATGACACTGTGCCAAACGAGGCCAGTACTACACTCACTCAAAAATGCCTTCAAAACAGAACCAGGGGAACTAGCATCCTACAAGAGTACAAGTAATTAATTCCTACACGACCGTGAAAGGCGTCTGACGTAACCTTACCTAACCGTATCTGTTGTGAGCTGTCCGGTGCTCTTAACACAAACATTGTCTAGGGTTACGATTGAGTTATCTTAAAAATTTCAAAAGTAACCCGTTGAACTTAAATTTTTATTCTATTTTAGTATGTTTTTAGTGTAAATAGTTAGAATTTATCTAGTTTAGCTTTAAAATTCAAAAACATAAAAAATATGGTGAAATATTGGCAAAGATATTCGGCAGTTAACTTGTATCACGTCTGCACAGTCGACCAAATGAGCACAAGGCCTCAACGTACAGTTTATTCAACAGCGGAAAGCGAAAGGTATTTTAGTGATATAAATCTACCGATATCGGTAGCTGCGACAAGTCATCCGAAGCCAAGACCACGAGCAAAGCGCAGAAAGAGAGAGAAAAAGAAAGTGGAATATTGCCCAGAGGAGCGAAAGGAGCCCAAGAAATGTGCGATGGAGACAACAGAAGGGGAGGACTCTCCGCTAATGGTAGAGTTCTTCAAGGAGATACAGACCAGAGAGCTTAAGAATTACTACGCGAAGAAAATAGCAGCTAATCAGTACGAGTATACCTGCAATCAGTGTCCCACATGTGGCTGGATGAAGCCACCGGTTTGTGAGGATTTATAGAGGGTAGTGAAAATAAAAAGTAAATCCCTCAGCTGACAGCTAAATCGACTGCTGCTTGGCTTTTCCCAACGAAATCTATAAACGAAATCAACATGTTTAGACTTGCGCTGACTTGTCAGTTCAGTCGTAAACTAAATTTAGTGTCGTACACTTGTATTACACAACATCTTTAGCTCGTAAATTCCCTAGCCAAGATGTATTCAGAGCCCCAACAAGCCACACAAAGCACACAGACACTACCCCAACCGGTTCCAAGTCCTCCACAATGTGTACCTCTCATGATGGTCGACGAGGACGGAAAGAAGCGTTACTGTTACCACGGGGGCAAGTGTCGTTGTGCGAACTGTGCGACGATACGTCAGAATATGCAGGATGAACTGGATAGAAATCTGGATGAATTTGTGCCAAATAGTCGTCTAAAATTGGAACCGGCTCTACGGCAGGTCAAACACAAGCAGTACCGTTTGGAGGCTACCCGCATCTCTCCAGAAATGGGTAAAATGCTGCTTGACGACCATATGCAGCTCATCAAGGATTATCCGATTTACTATCTGCCCGATAAATACTATGTACGGGATGTGTGGCGCGTCGCAGGACCCCAAGAGGTGGGCACCCAAACAGAAATACCCATTGGAGGCTATGGCGTCGATGGCTGCCCCTGCCCAGAGAAGACCGTCTGCTGGGACATTTAAAACTTTGAGGGGAAAAGGAATAACCATTTGAATTTAATCAAACTTACTAACAGCGCTAGGGGAATTAAAGAGTAAAGATGTTAGTCAGTAGAGACGATTGTTGTTTATTTATTATTGATAGAGCTAGCAAGTAGCGTTGTCGTTTTGTTCAGAATACGTTTAAACGACTGGTTCAGTAAGATTAACAAAAGTACCTATAAATTTAGTTATTTATAAACGATATCGTTCATTTGAGGCATAGAAACCGTTGTAACTTGGTTTTTTATTAATTAATGGAACTCACTAACTATAATGATTTGTTAAATAGAAATAGCTTCTTATCTTATTTCGGTGATTTCTCATCACGAACGATTATAAATGATTTAGGCCTTTCTATTCAGTTTGCCATGAACGATGGTAATTGGAAGGAACGCACTTTGCATGATGACCTCGTCTTGATTTCACAAAACGATCTTTTATCAGTGTAAATTTTAGCAAATCCTCCAAAAAGGTTCGAATTTTGCCTATTAAAACCACACTGAGAAAAAGGTTCGTAATCGAGCCAAATGTTTGCTTATGCTGTCAGTTGGAATGTTGTTAATTTCAAGTAATACAGTTCGATACAAAATTTATCAATTTCCCGCAAATAAAAATAATGTTAAGATGCCTGAAAAAGTCCCGGATTGCGAATAGGCTAATCCGTGGGCAACGCAAACGGACCCTCTCCAATAACATGGGCATTGTGACCGGCATCAATGCGTTCATGGAAAAGGGAGACATTCGAACTGGATCGGTCCACGTGCTGCCCCAAACCAAATACGGAGGAATTACCCATGCGACTCTGCTCACCGGGGAGACCATCATTGGGCAAATGGGTGCCAAGTATGTGGAGTCGCTGTTGAGCAGTGCGCGGGTGCCGGTCGATCTGCAAAAGATCTCGATTGACATGGACGACGAGTACTTTAACTCGGTGCTACGGAATCGTGCGGCTGTCCATGTGGATATTGTTCATGATTCGGAGAATAAACGTAAATCGTTGAAAATCTGCAATGATCTTGATCTGCACGTGTTCATGACGAATGTGCGCAGTTTTCCCGGCTTCAAGTGCCTCTTTCCGAACGTGAATATTCTGCTGATATCCCAAAATAATATGGGAAACTATGCGGAGTTGGAGTATTCACCGGTGAAGGGTGTCGTCGAAGGTCTGCATGTCGTTACCAGCGACAGCATCGAGCGATTTCTCCGTTATGCCTTTAAAGTGGTCATGGCGAGGAAGAGGAAAAAGGTCACAGTTGTCCACAAGTCCACGGAGTGGCCCAAAACGGAGGGTGTCCTGCTGGACATTGCCTTTCAGCTGCAGAGGAAATTCTTTCCTGACATCGATGTGGAGCCCATGGAACTGGATCGCTGCGTCAGTCGTTTAATTCTGAATCCCAGTCAGTTTGATGTGCTGGTTACCAGCGATCTCTATGGCACCTTTATGGCCACCATATGTAGTTCCATTTGCGGTGGTGCGAATCTCTTTTCAGCCATTGAAATTGGCGATCACCATGCGGTTTTCAAACCACTTCAAACCAAGTTGTCGCTAACCAACTATAAAGTACTCAGTCCCTATGGAATTATTTCCACCTGTGTGGATCTTATGTATTATCTGGGACATCGTGTCTGTGCCAGGGCCTTGTGGAATGAAATGCTGCGCACAATGGACGAGGGTATCAAAACTGGCGACTTCCAAGGCAAAGATCGAGGGGAATACATTATTTGCAATATTATGAACAAGCTGCGGTGCAACATGTTCAGTCAAGAAGTTGTGGACTCTTAAACCAGTGAACTAGAATCATGGGACTGACATGTTATTGAAATATAACCCCTATACATATATTCGATTCGGATTTATAACAAAATTTAAATTATTTCTGTAAAATTGTAAGTTATTAATTCAAAAATATAAATAGCTATAAAAAAATTGATGCGTTACGTTTTGAGAAGAGCAAGAAAAGACTTTATGTCACCCTTTAAAGCTTGGACTACAACATGATCAGTAATTTAAGGACAAAAAAGTTTCCTCTGACAGAAATTTTATTTAAAATTGCTTGCAACCCCCTGCTGTTTGTGCTGCACATTGATCAGAATTTTACGCTTTTCCACTTAATTTAACAAATTTAATTTTTGGCATTCAGTACATAAAAATTAACATGTTTTTTTTAAGTATTACAAATATTTTCAAATCAAATTAATAAATTGTCAGAAATTGCGCCTTAAATTTGAGCTCTTGCGCTGGATAAAAAATAAAATTTATATAATAAAAATTTAAAATTACAAAAACGATATTTAATGTTTTCCAAAGAAGTATGTGCACACCTGCTCCTCCTCAGTGCGTAGACTGCTCTTGCTTGTCAGCATTTTCCAGTCGTCAGTGAATGTGACCTGCTCTACGATCGCCTTGAAGGAGACACGCTTTGCGCCATTTTTCAATATCGGTCCATGTTTGCTCTTCTTCTTGTTTTTGTTGGCATACTTCATATAGTCGTAGATCGGTTCCTTCACATCGATCTCTGACGGTGGCGGTGTCAGTGCTTTTTTGCCTAGTTTCTTAGCACCATTTAGTTCCGAAATGATTGGCTTCTGAAAGATTTTTTCTACGATATCCATGTCTGCCGGGAATTTGGGAAAACAAAATTTTAGTTTTTGTCATACAATCTATCAACTGAGCTAAAAGATAGATAAACATTTCAAAGCCTGGTATGTTTCAGTTGAGTTAGTGTCAAACACAAAAGGAGTAACGGCTGTTTAATATCCTCTATCTGATCTAGAAGCAATTGAAAAGCAATGACAAATTGTACCTACTTTTTTAAGACTTTTTGCTGAAAGAGCCAGTTGCGGGGTTAATCTCCTTGAACTTCTTCTAATGAAGTAACCCACCGTTTTGAAAGACCATTTCCATACTCACACTTTAGCTTAATAATAATAACAATAATAGGCTATTATTTGTACTTTTCTTGTTTTTGATAATGCAATAAACTTTTGTGCTATTTGCACGTACAATTTGAATAAATTTATGCGTTGCCACAGCCGCGAGGCACAGTGGTAAAAGGGGCAACATTAATGCCTGTAAACAACAACATAAATATGAGAAAAACCAAAATACAGCAAGGAAAATTCAAGTGGAAATGGAAATGAAAATGGGAGACCAGAATAGACTAAAGAAAAGAAGAGAAAGAGGGAGGGGAGCTAGGAAGAACGAGTACTTTAACTAGCTGGCAATAAAATGTAGCATACTTGCAGGCACCAAAACAAGCACTGTTTGAGCAAGTAGGAGGGAGGGAGAGAGGCACAGACACTGAGCAGGAGTAAAAGAGTAAGCATTACAAATAAATTGTTACATGTGTAAACCCAAGTCGATACTTTATCATCATGCAAATGGCTTTGCTGCCGGGCAATGTTAATAAGTACAATAAACGGCTAAGCAAACAACAACTAGTGGGGAAGTAGTACAAGAGTTGAAGCTCGACTGTGTTAGACCCTGTACATATTGGTGTTTGTTATTGGAAATACTGTGAGCGCAGCTTGGTACCCCCATAAATAGGCTTTCAATTGAACTAAGACATACTGCAAGCGAGCGTACCAGACTACTAAATACCCTGTAAACGTTGCTATCCTCCTCAAACGTTGCGTCCCTCTTTTTAAGTAATAGTTTTCTTTGACAGATATTCTAAGTGCAACTTGGTACTCAATATGCAGAACAAGCGAGCTTGTCAGACAGTAATATACCCTGTAATACCCACTAGCTGTACTCTTAACTCTCAAATAAATTTGCTTATTGTAGTTCCAAAATTTATTTGAGGCAACTAGCACACCCTTTGTAGCGTCCAACTTCAGGGTCTTAAAACAACATCAACAAATCCTCGCCATGGGGTATGCTAAATTATGGCTTCATTGGTTGAAAGCAATGCTACTTCAGTTTTAGCTACGTTGACCACATAATCCCGCCAACAAAGAGACAGGGCGAGAGAGGCAGAGGAAGGGAGGGAGAAAGTGCGCGCCAGAGAGACAGGGAGTGAGAGAGAAACATTTTCGAGAGTTATGTGTATACATTTGGTTATTTATTTATATTTGGACATAGACACAAATACAACTATACATATACATTCAATATATTTTGTAGAAAAATCACTTAAATTAAAATGTCATACATTGCAGCCCCGACTCCCGCCTACCGCCCCTCATGCCCAAGCTCGTTGCCTCCTTTGGAGTCTTAACTGGGCTTTCTTTTAATTGGTATGCTGCACCAAAGTCAGTTCATTGTTGTTGCTTGCGCTGCTGCTGTTGCTATTGTTGGCCATAATGGACTGCACATTGGCCAACTTGGCTTTGGCCGTGTTGCACATCATCATGAAGGTGAGCAGCGACAGCTCCAGCACACGGCAGACACAATAGGCGACCACATCCACCAAATGCTCTGCGACTCCCAAATATAGACACATTTAATTTTCCTTCGACGCTTTTCCCTGTCAACTGATTTTCCACACTTAAACACACACACTCAAAGACTTCTTTTGTTCAATCACAAATTTTCCTTAATTTTCGTTGGTTTGTGTCGCTTCAAGTGTTTCATAGACAATGTTTATGTTCTTCTCGTTTGCTGTGCAAAACTGACAACACTTCACTTCTGAGTTGTTGGCCATGTTTGCAGTCCTGTTGCTGATTTCCGCAGCCGAGTGCATAACCGAAGCAGAGCACGAAGCCGACGCTCCAAAAACAATGTCGAGCCGAAAGCATAACAGCATCCCACTAGTGCTGCCCAGTTTGGCTTGTTTATAGATAGCTTGGGTAGGTTAATAGAGGCATAGAAAATCAAGGCTCTATCAAAATTAGTTCACTCAATAAGTTCTTAAAATCTAATAGTTTATAATAGTTAATGGTTGATTTATCTAAAAATGTGTAAAATACAGGAACATTTCTTTATAACTATTTTCAGCCTATTTTTTGTTTGCTTTTTCGCTATTTAACTCGAGGAATGCTGCCAACACCGATTGCTCCTAACTGTACATGCGCAGAATAACCTGTTTGCCTCTCACTCTTTTCCTCCCTCTCTCTCTCTCTTACTCTCTCGAACTCTATGAGAGTACTTTCTCCTAAGCATCCCACTTGTGAGTTTGTTTCGTGACAGGTGAGTGTGTTTATTTTGATAAGCACTCACAGCGCTGAATGTTATCAGCAAGTACACGAAATACCGTTTACTACTGATTAAATGCTTCTAATCTTTAGCTACTTATCAGAAATAAAATAAAACTGTTTAAAAATACATTTATTGATTTAATCATAATTTTTACAAAGTTATGAAGTCTTAGTCCTTAGGATTAACTCTTAAAAACTCCCATTTCTGCTCTAAAATCGAACTGATACACCGATCGCAAAATAATTGAAATTAATCCCCGTCATTAAGTTGAAGTATTTCAGGGCTCGTTTAGAAACGGTTCGCAGCGTTTGCTGTGCCAACAACTGTCGCGTGCCAAACAAGCCAAAAAGGTAGAAGGGCAAAGGTAAACCAGAAGGGACTGAGGACATTTACAGCCACTCGAAAGATTCCCGTGCCTGAGTAGACCTCGCAGTCGGAATCAGCAGTCAGAGCCGTGTTTTGAGCTCTGTGACCATATGGTCCGTTGGTCGTTCAGTCGGTCGGTTTTTGTCTGTGGCAGCATATGGTCACTAGACGGACGGTTAATTGATGCGCCAGCCAGTTAGACAGTAGCTCATCCTTCTGCTCCTTCTCCTGCTCCCTTACTCCCTCCCTTAGTTCGCTTAGGCGCTCACTCTCTCGCTCTCCCTTTCTCCCTCTCTATCTTTCGTGTGCTGTTGAGCGTGAAAGTCTGAAAATTATGGAAAAAAAGTAGAGAGATCACACACACATGATAGCGGCAATTTGGCAAGCTATGACGCGTGCCCCTGCACAGTGGCCCAGTTCGTAAAATTTAAAAAAAAATAATGAATAAAAGTTATGACTAATTCAAGCTAAGTTATATAAAATTTTCAATGTATTAGCTGTTTTTAATATTTGGCTTAAAAAGTATTATATATTAAAGTATTATATCGAAAGTTTTTTGTCTGCGCTAAAATACGCATTTGACCCACTGTGCACTGGCCTGACGATAGCGAGGCAGCATTTTAGTAAGGTCAAAGTAGTAGGCGTGAGCAAGGCAGCGCAAAAGAGAGAGGGAAACAGCAGAGAGAGTTGAAAGAAGAGCGCAAGTGAGCGCATCTAACCCTCAAAACAGTAGCAAGCCCAATGTGTTAGAGCGAAACAGACGCCGCTGTTGCTGTCTCGTTGATCCTTGATATGCTAATAACGAAGATCCTGCGGCCCGAACGCAAGAAGGTCAGAGGGGTCATTTCAAAAGGGCCACAAACTAAACAAACTTGGTCAAAACACGGCGGTTGAAGCACTTCGGGAAGGGGTGGCTTTTGTGGCTCGTGTCATTCGCGCGTCTGTTGCAGTTGCATTGCAACTTTCAAGACGAACACAAGTCGCGCTCTACCTACGGCATCGATCTAAGATGAGCCAATACTACTCGTCGGAGGAGGACAACAGTTCCCAGTACTTGGGCAGTCCCAATTTCAATCTGACGTTGATCCCAGCACAGCAGCAGCTTCCATACGACAATGGCGCTTATTTGCCATCCGATTGGCAATTTCTGGACTCCGTCACCGCAAGTGCCAGCACTTCCCACTGTGAATCCGAAACCAAAGTGCCTACAAAGCGCCGCAAGCTTAGCGCCAAAAGTGATTCCAGTCAGTTGACACTTAGCCCCACTGTGCAGAAGAAGCGACGACAGGCGGCAAATGCGCGGGAGCGAAAACGCATGAATGGCCTCAACGAGGCCTTTGATCGACTGCGCGAAGTGGTGCCAGCTCCAGCCATTGATCAGAAGCTCTCCAAATTCGAGACGCTACAAATGGCCCAATCCTACATTTTGGCACTCTGCGATCTGCTGGACAACAATGTGGACGATCTCGATGAGTTGGAGAATAGGGACTTTGCTATCTTTGGCGACAGTGAAAACAGTTTTTGAACGGACAAAAATTATAAATATAACAGAAAAAGAAAGAAAGTAGTGTCTTCGGATAACCGAAGTGTAAATACCCTTGCGGATGATTATAAAGTTTAAAGAGTTCTTTTTGAAACTGTTTACAATTTAAAAGGATCTATATAGACTCTAAACATTCTTTTCTGATAAGCGCACAGGCAAAAAGACATAATAATCATAATAATCATACAATTAACTATAAAGGGTACAATTCCATCTGCAAAGGTAAACAACTGTGGATAACAACCACGCTAGTGTCGTAAATATAGATATTACTATACTACTTACATACATAATTTTCTATTGAGTAAGCGTTGTGTGGTATCGATTGAATCTAAGGTTTAAGCTATGTGATTTTCTTCTTACAATAAAAACATTTTATTAAAAAAACATTTTTTCGACTTATAAGCCAACTTTCAGCTAGGGAAGTAAAAGCTTAGATGTTTCCTATATTTCAAAAAGTCCAAATTTAATTTTTTGAAAACTTTCCTACCAGTTTCCTGACCAATTTAGCTTTTTTTCTCAAAAATTTAAAAACAATTAGAGCTCGTTCACTGGTTACGCTTCAATGGATCACAACCAGCTCATAAATTAATTACACAAAAAGTTCATTGATAGAAATGAATGAACCAGAAGTTTGGCAAACCCCTAACGACACTATAAAGGGTGTAAACTTGCACTTACTTCAAGCGTAACGCCCCTAAAAAAAGGCAGCCGACTTTATTTTTTAGTTATTTACTTAGTTGGTGTCATTTAATGGAGCTATGAAGATGGTATGAAATGAAACTACAGCTATGGTAGAAGAGATATAGAAATGTTGGTTCAGTTAGTTAGGATTCGGTTTGCTTGGTAGTGCTCTTGGTAGTGCTCTTGGGCAGTGAGACATCGACGTCTTGTAGGCTAAAGGAGTACTTCGAGGGACGAAAGTCCTCCACCGGCGGATGTAAGATAATAATTTGTCGCTTGGAGACATCGAAATTGA
This sequence comes from Drosophila dunni, assembly GCA_018152125.1. Taxonomy (NCBI): domain Eukaryota; kingdom Metazoa; phylum Arthropoda; class Insecta; order Diptera; family Drosophilidae; genus Drosophila; species Drosophila dunni. The sequence goes on along the minus strand of JAECXC010000339.1, from coordinate 20,472,090 downwards.
TGTTACGAAAAGGATTGCTGCGCACCTTGAAGGCGCCACCAGCGATCGGCTCAGTACAGCTGGCGGAGCGGCGCCTTTGAGTGGGAGTCTCTGCCTCTCGGGTCATATTCTTGGGTGCCATCTGATTGATATGCTGCTTGACAATGTTAATGGTCTTCTCGACCAGATTTGAGGGCACTTGAAAGTGTCCAAGTACCGATACTCCATCCACCGTCTTGTTAACCGTCTCAAGACCTGATTTGTGTCTATACAGACCGCTGCTCTTACGGGAGCCTGGGTCGTAGTGCTCTGTGTCCGGCTGTTGGCCGACGTGGGCCTGCAATTCTGTGTAATGAGATCAATCAGATTGCAATAATGAAATCAACTTATAACTTACTATTCTCCTGCTCATCATCCAGTTTACCAAGACGTTTGATGGCACCACAAAGTAGTTTTCCCATTGGTGCGGACATGCGTTGCTTTAAAACTTCGGATTTTAGCATAGGACTCGTTGATCTTCCGCTCTTCGATCTATGTGCTGAACATTTACAAGCCGTTTTGGTCTTCTTAGCGGGTTTAATGGGTTTACTTGTGCTGGATGGGCCTCTTCTGTTATTCAGAGTCATGTCAATTTCCGTTTCGACCGCCATATCGCAGTAACACGGTGTGGTTTTTTTCGAAACCTCCAAGTCGAAAGTGTCCTTTCTCTCGACATAGCCGTGGAAAGTGTCCTCATTGCATTCCTGATAACGTTCACGCGGGGGGCGTTGACTATGAGGGCATTCCGTGCAAATCCCTTCGTTACAGTCTTGTAAGTAATCCTTTCGATTATCCCTGCCACGACGACTGCTTTTGGAACTACGCTGCACATAGGAACACTCGTTAAAGCAACTATCGTTGCAATCCTGGGGTGGATCCTCGTTTAAGTCTCCCAGGGATTCTTCAGCATATCTGCGAGTTGGATCATTTGTTACATGGGGATATTCCTCAAGGGATTCCTCGACATAGTCTGGAGGAGTTATTGTCTCATTCTCATCTGATGAACAGGAACAACTTTCATCATTCTCGCTAAAATCCAATGGCTGTTGATTGTTATCAGATCTCCGGTAGTAATTGCGTAGACTCTGTGGCACAATTTCGGAGGAATTTTCACTGCCCGAACGCAGATTACGATCCAAGACATAACTACGCTGATCCGATTTGGTGCTGGCCCGTGCCGAGAACTTCTCCACAGGAGAAGTATGTGATTGTTGTGCTGAGTTTCTGGCATATCGATCACTTGTTCGCGGCTGGTAATCCTCATACGCCTCAGGTTGGCTCTGTCGTCGTCGTGAACTCCTGTCGTCATATGAACGTTCGTGTGTTACGCGTGGACTCTCAGATGGTCGGGAATTCTTGGAGTACCGTTGACTCGGTTGCTCGTCGTACTCATCCTGGTATCTTCTACGCTGACTGTACCTATCATCCATGGGTTCATCTTCATCCCGTTGTCGCTGACGGTGGCGACGACTTGTCTTGGGACACTCAACATATTTATTCTTCTGGTAATCATCGATTTGATTTAGATTTCGACAGCAATAATACACGGATTCTGGCCAATCTGAGTGATCCCTTGAGGATCTGGGAATTGTAGTTGAGTCATCACTTGTGATCCTCGGCGATGTTTGCCGCGAAGCATTTCTGGATGCTTGTCTGGGCACTGCCGGGGGCTCGAGCCGCTTTGACGGACGTTTCCGTTCGTAACTTTCCTCCAACAAGGGCTCAGAGACATGTCTAGCAGTTGAGTCATCACTTGTTACCCGTGGTGATGTCAGGCGAGATGCATTCGTGGATACTACTCTAGGCACTGCCTGCTGCTCGTGTCGCTTCGGCGGACGTTCCCGGTTATAACTTTCATCCGACAAGGGTTCCGGATTTCGGCTGCTGGCTTCGATGGCGCTTCTATTTGCCACACATGGGTTCTCACAATAACGAACATCTTCCTTGACGGATCTCTGTTCACTCTTTTCATAATCCTTGGCCGGTGGTTTTGCTACATTGGACGACGATGATGGTCCCATTTTGGCTTTGGCCATTTTGACGGGACAAGTTTCGTTGCGACAAGCATTTCGGGAGCAGGCTGGAGGCTGGGCTGAAGGGTGGGCAAAAGTATGGACTGGTGGTTGGGCTGGTTCATAGTCTTCCGATGTAGGCTCTGGTGTTTGAAAGTTCTCCTCAATTGCGGGCTGCACTTCTTCCTCTACTCCCGTTCCCATATACTGCATACGAGCACTACGTATCTGGGGACAACAATTACAACTCTCACCTCCAGGACACATGCGCTTCGATTCATTCCTGTAGGCCTCGTCGTTGCCAGATTTCTTACGTGCCATCGCGTGCGGTGTACATTTGTTCTGACTGTTCTGTATCTCTTTCACTTTCACATCATACATATAGTCGTTTAATCTCTGACGGGAATTGGGCTTACAGTATCTACCCGTTAGTACCTTCCTCTTTGGCTGACTGACCGAGGTTTGTGTGTTCACAGGCAGCCAGTGATCGTAGGGCTTTTTTACCAAATTCACTCTACTCGCCTGCTGATTTCCATACTCACTATTGACACTATAGTTGCTCTTGGGTCTCGGCATTTTGATTTTGCTCGATGTCGCTGGTGATCGGCTGTGTCTGCGTCGAAATTCCTCGTAGTCCTCTTCGGCAGTGTTATAATTGGGTTTTGAATAAGGGGCACGATCGTTGCCTGAAAGTTCACGAAGTGGGTACGGAAAACTTACCGAAAATGCCTTTGAATCGGAGACTTCGGCTTCGTCTTCCGCCAGTGGAGAGGGCAATTCGAAATCAACTTGATCGCTGTGCATACTCTTCTGACTGTTCTTGCTCAGTAGAAATGTATCCTCAACGAGGCAGTTGATTTGACTATTGCCAAGTTTTGTATGCGCCTAAGTAGAAAAAAATAAAAAATTCTTTATAGACCCTGAAAATCTACTATTTCACCCACTTCAATGGCCTTTAGACTGTCCTCCGTATTTTCCAAAAACTGCATTTCTTCATAGCATTCCTCTTTTGACGCACTTAAGTTTTGCCTTAGCTTTTTCCGTGTTTTCATCAAACGCTCTCGTTCATACAAGTGACGCAAAGAAATGATCGCGAGTTTTAGCTGATCGACGGTAATTTCATGGTTGAAAAACCGAGAGATTCGAAGCCAGGCATTTTCCTTTAACGCCGTATTCTGATAGCCGGAAGATCGTGGATTCCACAGACACTCATTGGCGCGATAGAGACGTATTAGCTTGTCAACAAAATGTTCGTGGCTTAAACACTTTGGACTTATAGACTGCACAAAAGTGGAAGCTACCATTTTGGAAGAAACTAATTTCCCAACTAATCGAACCAAAATCCAAATAACGCTACCACAGCATAGTAGTTTATTTCTTAGGCTATGGTCATCGGTCTATTACGTATTGTACACTTCCTCAATTTAATATGTATGCCAAATGTAAAATGTTGCAAACACTTCAAAAACACAAATAAATTTGGTGTTTGTCTATAATTAAAACTTGATGGCACAGAATTCAAACGTTACTTTTTGATATTTTAAAAATAAATACCAAAAAGTGTTATACAACACTAGTTGATGGTTTGTTGCAAATTGCGATAAATTGGGAGCGCTGCGATAGTGTTATCGGTCCGCCGCCTCAAACTATCGACCGTCTTTCCAACAAATAATTTTTTATTCAACGTGATATTGGGAGCTAAAGAAATAAAATTGAAGTGGAACGAATTAATAGCCACAACGCATGAGAGTGCATTTAATGGGCTGCAAATCATTCCGGGCCAATAAACAATCGAGCTTTATTCAAATACGGGCCAGTTGCAAGCCAAACAACAGCCAGCAGCAGCAATAACAACAACACACAAATTCTCATCCAATTCGACGATTGTGATTGTAATTGTGTGAACTAACAAGAGTGTCTGGTATAACCACAAAAAAATTTTCTTCTCTGCATTTTGAGCTCCTAATTTTTCCGCAACAACGCGATAACTTACAAAACCCGGAGAACGTTGTTACAAGCTCACAACAAACTCAAAAAAGCAAAGAAAAAAAGAAGTACTCGTTGGCTTCGTCATCATTGTTTTAATTTGCTTTGAATGTGTAGTTTGAATTGCATCGAGTTTTTAACACTGAACGACAAAGTTAAAGTGACACACACAGCTACAACGCAAGCTGTATGCGTATTTGCAGCTAAAACTGCAATTTTTCTTAACTAAAATAAAGTGATAAAAGTGTAGGTAAATTAATTAAAAAAATAAAAACTATTTAAAAATGTCCGCGGAACGTGAAATTCCCGCTGAGGATAGCATCAAAGTTGTCTGTCGCTTTCGGCCGCTAAACGACAGCGAGGAGAGGGCCGGCTCAAAGTTTGTTGTCAAGTTTCCCAACAATGTGGAGGAGAATTGCATATCCATAGCGGTAATTAAAACAATAACTCAACGAAGGAATTACACAAATACACACACACAGACATACAGGCACATAATTATACTTGTGTATTTGCGTGCCGTTGCGGTGATATGGCGGTGACGTCATGCCTAACATTGTCTAACATTAATGTAGTACATTAGCCTTTTTCTTTACCGCCACAATTGTAACTCTCACACACAAACACAGACACCAGCACACACTACAGTTAGTCAAATAATTGTTTGCACAAAAACTTTTAATTGTTGAAAAAATTACAAAACTAAATTAAAGTACTACAATTTTTGTTAGTTAAAGCCAAAATAACAAAAATTGTTGCACACAAATTGTGAACTAGCTGTGCACATACATACAATCTTAAGTGTAGTTTAGGAGAGTGCAAAAGAGAGTAGGCAATTACACACATGAAAAGCTGTGCGTATGTATGAGTGTTGTATGTGTATTATAATTATCGCTCAAATTTTGTGCTCGTGTCTTGTGCAATTTTTCCACTTTGATTGCCAAATAAACTTCAAAATTAAAGCAACTAGCAGCCAGCGCTCGATTGATTTTCCACACGCACACACCGGTGTGGTGTGTGTGTATTAAGCCACCCACTAGCATTTTTTCCGGCTAACAGTTCGAAATATGGCAAATATATGCAAGCAAAAAATCTGATATTACTAGTTCGCCCAACTTCAGTTTCAGTCAGACCTTTGCCATCATCACCTACATAGGTACTTCGTGTGTATAGGTGTGAGTGTTTGTATGGCTGTGCTTGTGTGTGTGTGTATTCAGTCATCAGCTTTGGCCCCAAAACAACAACAAGAATAACAAAATAATGTATCGCCCTCAAATGTTGCTTGCCACCAGCTGCTGCCACTCTCCACTGCGAGACAGTGAGTCATAGCAGCGAGCTCACAAAACTGTAAAAAGTCAGGAATATAGTAGATGTAAATGTGTGTATGCTTACAGTTAGTCAAGTAGTTGTGCGTACAGCAAAGTAAGAGTTTTTAGATTGTTTTAGAAACAAGTTATAAGCATAAAATGTTGAAATATTTTTAGTATTTTTTATTGAAGCCAAAAAATGACTAATTTTTAATTGGGATTGGTATTATGTATTTTATTTTTACAGTTTAGTATTTGTAGGGTTGGCATTCAGTATTCATTTTTATTAAAATTAAATTTGTATATAATTTTAAAATGCTATAATGATTTAAAGAAAGTCAGTTCGGTCAAAACATGTTCTCTTTTTGCCCTGCCAACTTTATTTTAACATTTTGTGCTTTCCAGTAAAAGATTTATGAAAAGAGAAATCACCTTCAAGCTAAAAAAAAACAAAACTGTCTGTTTATTTTTATAGTTTTTATATTTTTTTTAAGAAATAATAAAATTTATGTCCATATGTTTATCTTTTTTGCTTCTCTGTCACAATATTTACTTGCCTCACTGTCTTAGCCTACGTAGTGCTAGAGGAATTCGAATTTACTGAATATGTATTACTATTATTATTTTTGTTATTAATGCCACAGAAGTCGAGCTGTCTGAAACTGTGGCAGTCATGATAAGGTTAATACTACTGTGCATGTGTTTGTGTGTGCACACACTTTCCCGAAAGCATAAAAACTTTCATTAACTTTTGTGCCGGCTAAATTCATGTAATACACAATCGATTCTTATTGATTAAACATACTTGCAAAGAAAGTACAATATTATGTAAATTTCTGGTAAGAAAAGAAGAATATTTCAGTAAGAGTATCAAGACAGATTTACAAAGCCCAATATTTTATGGCTTCCGACTTCCCCCTTATACTATTTATTTCTCACTTTGGGAATTTATCTAAAAATTTATCTAAATCAGTTAAATTTTCTCAAAATTAAACATAGCTTATACCTTTTTTTTATAGTGTATTACACACTTCGACTTGCAGTATTTAATATTTACTATTTCCTACTCATATCTGTACTTGTAGTTCTCTCTTCGGTTGTGTCTTTCGTGCCGTCTTTCTATCTTTCTTGTTCTTTAACTATGAGTACACACATAATTCATTAGTTTCGAGTTCCACTCATTTGTGCTGTGATCCGTCATCAACCTGATGATGATCATGGCGATCATAATTATGAAACATTTGGCGGCCATGCGTTAAAAACTATTTGAAAGTAGGAGGATGAGAAAGAGAGAGGAGCGAAGAGAGGGGCACTAATGTTATGGCTGACGGGAAGACAAAATTTCTCCCGCTTATACAGAAAAACCATAAACTTTATATCTGTATCTATGTATCTAAATGTGCATTTGTATCTCTATCTTTTAGGGAAAAGTGTATCTGTTTGACAAAGTCTTCAAACCGAATGCATCGCAGGAGAAGGTCTACAATGAGGCAGCCAAGTCGATTGTTACGGACGTTCTTGCCGGCTACAATGGCACGATATTTGCCTATGGCCAAACATCCTCCGGTAAAACGCACACAATGGAGGGCGTTATCGGGGATTCGGTGAAACAGGGTATTATTCCACGTATTGTCAACGATATCTTCAATCACATCTATGCGATGGAGGAGAACCTAGAGTTTCACATCAAGGTTTCGTACTATGAAATCTATATGGATAAAATTCGGGATCTCCTGGATGTATCCAAAGTGAATTTAAGTGTGCACGAGGATAAGAATCGTGTGCCGTACGTTAAAGGTGCTACGGAACGATTCGTCTCATCGCCGGAGGATGTGTTCGAGGTGATCGAGGAGGGAAAGTCCAATCGTCACATTGCCGTGACAAGTAAGTAGTAAAAAAGTTCCTACACTTAACCTACCAATACTAATCTTTCTCTGACTTCCCTTAGACATGAACGAGCATTCATCGCGTTCCCATTCAGTGTTCCTGATCAACGTGAAGCAGGAGAATCTGGAGAATCAAAAGAAGCTTTCCGGCAAGCTCTATCTGGTGGATTTGGCTGGTTCCGAGAAGGTTTCGAAGACGGGCGCAGAGGGCACAGTGCTCGATGAGGCCAAGAACATTAACAAATCTTTGTCGGCGCTGGGTAATGTCATCTCAGCACTGGCGGATGGCAATAAAACGCATATACCCTATCGTGATTCCAAGCTAACACGTATCCTGCAGGAATCTCTTGGAGGCAATGCACGCACAACGATCGTAATTTGTTGTTCCCCAGCGAGTTTCAACGAGTCGGAGACGAAGTCTACACTGGACTTTGGCAGACGCGCCAAGACAGTGAAGAATGTGGTCTGTGTGAACGAGGAGCTCACCGCAGAGGAATGGAAGCGTCGCTACGAAAAGGAGAAGGAGAAGAATGCCCGACTCAAGGGCAAGGTAGAGAAGCTGGAGTTGGAGCTGGCCCGTTGGCGGGCGGGGGAGACGGTCAAGGCCGAAGAGCAAATCAATATGGAGGATCTCATGGAGGCCAGCACCCCCAACCTGGAGGTGGAAGCAGCAGCCCAAGCCGCTGGAGCGGCACAAGCTGCCGCCGCTGCTGCCCAACGCATGGCCATTGCCAACATGTCCGCCTCTGTGGCTGCCGATGAACGTGCTCGCTTGGCCGCTGAGTGCGAGCGCCTCTACCAGCAGCTGGATGACAAGGATGAGGAGATCAATCAGCAGAGTCAGTATGCCGAGCAGATGAAGGAGCAGGTCATGGAGCAGGAGGAACTGATTGCGAATGCACGACGTGAATATGAGACGTTGCAGTCGGAAATGGCACGCATACAGCAGGAGAATGAATCCGCCAAGGAGGAGGTCAAGGAGGTGCTGCAGGCACTCGAGGAACTGGCCGTGAACTATGATCAAAAGTCGCAGGAGATCGATAATAAGAACAAGGACATCGATGCCCTCAACGAGGAGCTGCAACAGAACAAGACCCAATTGAATTCCACATCCACGGAGCTGCAGCAGAACAAGGACATGTTCACGCACCAAAGGAAACGAATTACCGAAATGCTAACCAATGTCCTGCGCGATCTCGGCGAGGTTGGCCAGGCCATTGCCCCCGGGGATACTGCAATTGATCTCAAGCTAAGCGCTCTGGCCGGCACTGATGCCGCCAAATTGGAGGAGGACATCACCATGGCGCGTCTCTACATCAGCAAGATGAAGACAGAGGCCAAGAACATGTCGCAGCGCTGCTCGAATCTGGAGACCCAACAGTTGGATTCGAACAAAAAGATTAGCGAGTATGAGAAGGATTTGGGTGAATATCGTTTGCTCATCTCCCAGCACGAGGCACGCATGAAATCCCTGCAGGAATCGATGCGCGAGGCGGAGAACAAGAAGCGTAATCTCGAGGAGCAGATCGATTCGTTGCGCGAGGAGTGCGCCAAGCTCAAGGCTGCCGAACATGTGTCTGCTGTGAATGCCGAGGAGAAGCAGCGGGCGGAGGAGCTGCGCTCTATGTTCGATTCCCAAATGGATGAGCTGCGCGAGGCACACACCAAGCAGGTGTCGGAGCTGCGTGATGAGATTGTGGCCAAGCAGCATGAGATGAATGAAATGAAGGATGTGCATCAGAAGCTGCTCTTGGCTCATCAGCAGATGACCGTGGACTATGACAAGCTGAAGCAGGAGGAGGCGGACAAGTCCAGCAAGCTGCAAGACATTATACTCACCAACGAGAGACGCGAACAGGCGCGCAAGGATCTCAAGGGTTTGGAAGATACGGTGGCCAAGGAGCTACAAACACTGCACAATCTACGCAAGCTCTTCGTACAGGATTTGCAGGTAATTAAGTCTCATGCTCTACAGCTTCAGATCCTTTACTAACCCTCCTTGTTTTTGCAGCAACGCATCCGCAAGAATGTGGTGAACGAGGAGAGCGAGGAGGACGGCGGTTCGCTGGCGCAAAAGCAAAAGATCTCCTTCCTCGAGAACAATCTGGATCAGTTGACCAAGGTGCACAAGCAGCTGGTGCGTGACAATGCCGATCTGCGCTGTGAGCTGCCCAAGCTGGAGAAACGTCTGCGCACCACAATGGAGCGCGTAAAGGCACTGGAGACGGCCCTGAAGGAGGCCAAGGAGGGTGCGATGCGGGATCGCAAGCGTTATCAGTATGAAGTGGATCGCATCAAGGAGGCAGTGCGTCAAAAGCATCTGGGACGACGTGGACCACAGGCGCAAATTGCCAAACCCATTCGGGCTGGCCAGGGAGCGATCTCCATACGCGGAGGTGGTGGTGCTGCCGGCGGAGGTGCAGGTGCTCAGGTCACCGCAGTTAACTCCTAAACAAATTGCCGCCCAGTTGTAGTTCCAGTAAAGATTCAGTTTCATCCGCTTTTTACACCCGACTTAACCGAAAAGAAAAGAATTAATTGCCTTCTCGCTTCAAGAATGTCTCGCAGCGCTTTAAATACATATATAAATATATATAAATATACATAATTATAAATATATTAATATAAATATTTAAATAAATGAAAGGAAAAAAGGAAATTAACTAAATTTTACAAAAAAACATCAACAAACAACAACAAGAAACAAAACACACCCACAGATATTTAAGGACACATAACTAAATGTAAGCATATTTATAAACTTTTCAAAAATATATAAAACTTAAATAAAAGTCGCAGACAAACTAACTTTTTTAATTATTTATTGTATTAACAACTAATATGCTCGTAGTAAAGTAGCAATATTATTACATTATTATCATTAATCATTTGTTTTATAACCGCATGTTGTAGCCAACACCATCTACGTTGTGACGCTCGCCTGCAACGGGCGCTGTTACCTGCCATTCGTACCACACCTTCTCCTTGTCAGCGCAGCGCCAGAACTGAATCGAGATAACATCTCCACTTTTCACGGTAAGCGGTTGCTGTAAATTAAAAGAGTAAAGTTTAACATAATAGCAGGGAGAACCAGAGTGGGAGATAGACGCCATGGGTAAGCTTGCCGCCCATTTGCTTTTACTGTAGAGCGAAGCAGTCACTGTGTCGCTATGCCAGCGCTCTCTTACCGTGGGAAAGAACATGGGGAACCAAGAGAACAAGCCCGGTGTATGCGTCATAGGATTAATGCTCAGCACAATGTCCTTGTAGAGCACGGTATCAAAGTAGCCGCCAACACCATGGAGCACACAATCCTTATTCACAGTAAACGAGAGCTCCTTGTAGCGAGTGTTATCTATGACACTGTCGCGATTGGGATGCTTGAAGTCAAACAGTGCTTGTGGCTCATCAATTTGATAGATGTTCTTTAGGAGCACGACATAGCCGCAGTGGAGGGCATTAGGAGTGCCCATGAGGTTCACATTGTTATGCAGCACAGCAGACATAAGAGGATTGATGTACGATGTCGATTTGCTGGGAATGCTGATGCCATCGTCCTTGAGCAGTTTCAAGGCACCGTCCAGACATTCGGGAGAGAGTTCGTTGTCGCCAAAGGAGCCAAGCAGCTCGGAGACCAGTATGTCAGCCATCTCAGGAGGCGGAAAGTCGCGCATATCCTTGGAGAAAATTTGCACATCTGCGGGAGAAGAAAGTATTAAAGTACAGAGCTTTTTATGACTTGTTTCTTACCCTTCTTGGACCACAGCGTCTTGACCATGTTGGAGAGTGTGCGGATGGCGCTGGGATTCTTCTCTATGATATAAAGACGCACTTTACGTTTGGCTTTCTCCGCAGCATTGAATATAGCACGCGCCAGGGGACCACGCCCGCCGCCCAGCAGCATGACAACGGTCTGTAAAGGAGGAAGAGTTCAAGAAGTCTTAGATCATGAATATTTATACTTTATGGCTTTATGGCTGCTCGCATATACCCAGCTACTAAAGGGTCTAAAATAGTATATTTACCAGCTTCTTCTTGGCATCCTTGTCGCTGACACGATCGAGTAGCGCCTGCTCTACGGCCGCCTGGTAGTACTTGTACTTTACTGGATCAATCTCAAAGATTTCATAGGTATAGCAATCCAGGTTGTCAAACAGCGGCTGCAGCGGAATCTCCAGTACATTTTCATACCTAAATGCAAAAGGATTTGAAATTAGTTTAATCATTTAACTTATTTAAAGCACTGCTACTAACTTTTCCAGTCTATGGCTATCACAATGATCGTTGATCAGTTTGCGCACGTAATCCGCGTACTGGGAAATGGCTTTATCGTTGGCATTTGTGGAGATAATGATTTTGGCACGTATGGAGATGAAGTGACCCACAATCATCTGCCACTCCTTGTGCAGCACATAGTAATTGGCACGATTGAGCACAAATAGACTGGAGGGGATTATGATCGCCTCAATGGGTTCGCCAAGCCACCGGCGCACTGTCTCCCGACTGGGACGATCCGAGTCGTTAAGCTCTAGCACAACCTTTACTTTGGGCTCGTGTTTGACTGCAAAGCGCAGATTGTTCCACCAGATCCAGGGATCATTCTGTTGAGCCTCCTCGATTTCCGCTTCCGTTGCGTCTTTGCGATGCTCGAAGGTGGCCATTTCCGGATTTGTTATAGGCACATGGATGAACCAGTAACCTAAAAGAAAATCCGTTTTAGACGAGTCAGCCAGGCCATAAGTAGCCAGACACTAGACACTTACACTTTGTGTTCTGTTGTATGAACTCGCCGAGATTGTCGCATTTTGGTCCACGCAACGTGAACATGACACAGCCATTGCTCTGCAAATGCTCCGACCAGGTTATGTCGCGCTGCAGCATAGCCTTAGAATATTCCCGGAGCTTTACATTGGGCGAATCGATATCAACGTCGGATAATTCAAAAATCACCCGTGTGTTCCATTCGTCGGCCTTCATGACAGTGGCCGGATATGTGGGATCTGTGTCGAGGGGATCCATCGGCAGCATGTTTGCATTGATTGGTGTGGCCACACAGTCATAGTTATTGGATTGGGCCTTTTGTATAAACTTGGGTATATCGCATATGCCTTTCTGGTGCAGGCAAACGTAGTAAGTCATTTTGATTACAAAAAAATGCGTGTGCCGGCTTCAGTGTGTGCATATCAAACAGAAGGAAAAATAACAGGTAGTCGATAACCCAGTGAATGCACACCCAATATCATAACGAATATCGATTGTTGAGCCAGTGCTTACACATCTTTTCATAATATAATAGTCAATAAGAGTTTGCTTTGCGGCATTTATTTATTAATTATTAGTATGTAATTGTTGTTGTACATGGCTAATCGCGATGTATTCTCGAAAATCTTGCCAAACGTCAAGTTGGCAACTCGCTACGATGCAGAGGGTCGTGAAATTCAGGTACCAATTGCCCTAATTTGTACCTGGCCATGTAAACAAAATTTGTTTTGCTTCTTTGTGTTTGTGTGGGTGTGTGCATGTAGGTGGAAAGACGCGAAGATACGGATGCGGCGGCCAAAGAACTGGACACATTTGATATGCTCGTCGCAGCTGGATATTATAGGGCCCGCATCAAGGGCTTATCAGCCTTCGACAAGGTTGTGGGTGGCATGACCTGGTGCATAGAATGCTGTGACTATGACGTGGACGTTGATTTGCTCTTTCACGAAAACTTGACCATAGGACAGAAGATGTTAGTAACAAAGAAAAAACTTCTACCCACAAATTAAGCAAGTAATTTCTTGGCAGCGCGCTAGTGGAGAAAATTGTCGCGGTGCTGATAGACATGAAGTGTCCACACAGTTTGGAGCCACATCAAGTGCAAGGTCTGGAGTTTCTAGCCATACATCCAGTCATACAGTGGCTCGTGAAGACTTCTGTAAGCTGTCAATCGATTATCGATATTAGAGCCACCTCTCCTGCTAACAGTTTTATTTAAATTTTGTAGGTGGCAAATCGCGAGGAGCGTGGACAACGCTTGAAGAGATTCGCTATTGGACAGTTTCATAATGATTATCAGTACAAAAGTGACAAGGATAATCTGACGAAGATTCGTCTAGCCGCCGTTAATATTAAAACTATACAGGTAGGACATGTAACCCTTTTTTTAATGACTTATGACAAAGTTTGTTATATCATTCCCAAAGGATTTGTACAGTCCAAAGCGCAAATTTGAACGCAAGGAGGCCGCAAATGAAGATGATGCCATCCGCGTGCGTCTTACGCTGCTAGAGTACGGCGATGCGGGACTTGTAGCAAAGCAGAGCGTGGAGCCTAGGGTGACTACCCAAGAGGAGTCACAAGAGGTGAACTACTTGAATCAGTTAACAATGTCTGATAACCAACCATTTCTATAACATATATTCAGCCCGATCTTGAGCAACAATTGCGACAGTTGTCTATGGCAAATGGCGATGTGCCAGTGCCCTTGAAGCGCATCGATCTGGATCCCAGTGCGAGAAGTGCACTCAAACAGCACTACGCTGAGTTCAAGTTGGAAATGGAGACGGATGCCCAAGAACTAAAGTCGCAGAATCAACATAAACGATTGGAGGCGGCCAAAATTGCGCTGGATCACAAGATCAGACGTTATGGCAAAGAAAATGAGCAACTGGAATCAAAGGTGGAGGAACAGAAGCAAAAAACTCAGCTGGAGGAGCAGAAACTACAGAAAATCAAGGCAGAACTGGAGGCCTACAAGCAAACAGAAGCAGCAGCAGATCCTGCGTGAGTTTATGAACATTTTTTAACGGAATACGGTTTATAACAAGTATAATTTGATTGTAGTCTCCTGGGTAAAGTGCGAGAACTACTGCAGCAGCACGATGAGCTGAAGAAAAGCGAGGCGGAGTTCAAGGAAAGTTGTCGGACAGATTTGGCCAACTTGCAGCAGCAAATCGAGTGAGTTTGGAAACCGTATACAATTCCAATGTATTTCAACATGGTAACTGTTTTCTTGCAGCGAACTGGAGTCTTTTAATGCTCAGGATGCAGAATCCCAGGCAGCGGCCATTGCCAGCGAGCAAGTGCGTCTGCAGGAGCTACGCTTGCATCTGGCCAAACGGAATCGTGGCATTGTTGCCATTGAGCGCAAATTGGATGCAATACCAGATCGCACAGAGTTGGCACAGTATCAGCGGAGATTCCATGAGCTGTACAATGAGATGAGTGCCAAGCATTTAGAAACAAAGCAATATTATACACTTTACAACACGCTTAACGATAAGAAACGATATCTGGAGAAGGAGCTGTCGCTGCTGAACTCCATCTGTGAAGCCTACAACGAGGGTATGCTCAGTCCCCATGGACGTGAAGATTTCATACGTCAATTCGAGACAATTGTCGATGGTGTGAAGAGTGCCCAGGACAAAGTTCGGCACAAATACAACGAGGAGCGCATGCGACGAGATGAACTCAATGAGGAGCTACTGGGTCTGCTTGAACTACAGCGGCAATACGCTGCTGCCATCAAGCAGCTCACACGGGAGTGTCAACGTTGCGAGCAGCTCCAACAGCATCTAAAGTCAATTCAAAAGCAACCACAATAAATAACAATCCGTAGCTGTAGTGTCATATTAAAAAACTATACTCTTAATATGCTATTTTCGTTTGTGGTGTATTTTTTAACTATTATACCTAATTATGTTATATTATTATTATTGTTGAGCAATTCAAATATTCCTTAATTTAAATAAATACTAAATTAACGGCTATAAGTTTTTACCAACCCTGGAAAGTATTAAAATTTCTAAAGCTTAAAAATACCAACGACGATTGAAATCAGTTATCGATTCATGTCGATAATGAAACATTGCGCGAATTTAAGTAACACAACATGGATGTCAAAATGGAGTTGCAACTTTTACTTGCTCAAACGAAATCTGGCAAACACTTATCCGAGTACCACTTAAAGTTGCTGAAAAAGCAAAAAATCAGCACGCCACAGGAGTTTGTAGATGCAACAAATCTTCACAAGCTACTGGCCCTTAACATTGAAAAAGTTGAGCTCATCAAGAAAGAAATTTTAAGTTTATTTGTGAAAAATGTAACACTGCGACAAGTTTATGCAAGCACTTCATTTGACTACACCACAGGCAACGAAGAGTGAGTAAAGTATCACAGTTCAACAGGGAACTAACTAATCGTATTATGTTGTAGATTGGACAAACTACTGTCTTCTATTGGACAGTCTCTGCGGCCTGGGAGAATCTGGGAGATTTGTGGTGAAACTAGCGTGGGAAAAACAGAATTTCTGCACACATTGGCAACTAATTTCGTTAGCAATTACGCAGAGAAAAGCTTTGAAGTGCTTTATATAGACACCAAGCGGGAGCTGGACCCTGCACGATTATATGAGATGCTGCAGAATCGTCAACTCGGCAGCGAAACTATCAGAAACTGTATGAATGCCATTAAAGTGCTGGAATCCCATTCGGCACAGGATTTAGTTGCAAACCTCGAAACCATGCTTGAGAAGCTTTCCAACTGTGATGAAGCTGTGTGCCGCATTAAGTTAATCCTCGTGGATTCCTTAGCCGCCAGCTATATGTTAATGCGCAGCAGTTATGAGCGAAATACAGGGCTTCGTTTTCTTACCAAACTGGCGATGCTCCTGAGGACGCTGGCGTCGCAGCATGGCATAGCCTTTGTGCTTGGGAATTTGACGCTCTGCTCAAACGATGAATGTGAGTACTTACTCTCTTAAGCTGATTACGGCAAAGCTCTCACCAATACATATGAAATTGCCATAGGCATACAACGAAGAGTAATAGGAAACGAAACATGAAATGTTGTTGATATGTTTAACACTGTGACGTTTCGTCTCTCTCCCACTCTTTCATCAGTGCTCCGTTATTTTATGAAGGCCACTGCAATAACTAGTGAGAACAAAAAAGAGCAATGGCGTCGTCTTGTTACTTTTGTTTTTGAAAGTTTTTCATTTATTTACACATCTACTGATTTTATCTATTTAATTCTTGCGGCAGTTGACGATGAGGATAATGATGATGTATTGACGCAGAGCAGTGCAGAGACACAAGACGACATCAGTTTATTGGGTGACTTTTGGGATTCCGTTTGCACGCTCAGCCTGACGTTGGAGCTGCCAGAGGACGCCAGTAGCGATGGCCTGCGTCTGCTAAGGGTTTCAAATAACAGCTACGGCAGCAGTGGGAATAGTTGTCTGCTGAGAATAACAGACGCCGGCTTTTTCTAATATGGAGCTCTTCTTTGGTGCTGCTGCTGGTAAGATTTTAAAACCCGCTTTCCTGGCTCTATACCATCACTTAGTCCCGGTCTTTTGCGTTTATTGTTTGTACTTGAAGTGGTTGCAAACGTCGGCGCTGCTGTCTCCACTGATCCTTGGGACTCTGTATCAGCTGTAGAATCAACTGACAAATCGGAGTCGTGTGCATATTGACAGCTTGTGCCAAAACGACAGCGTCCTTTTCGAAAATTCCAGCAGATTTTGCGGCCGTTCTTTAGCTGCAAATGATCATCGTTGCTAACCATTTTTACATGACGCTCCAACGAAGCCTTCTTGTGCAGCTCCGCTTCCAGAAACGGATTACTGAATACATCTCCTGTTCTCTTGGCAGCGGCATTGTCTAGAGCAGCGCTGGCACTGGGCAACTTTGGCGGATTCTGTGCTGGCGGTGGGCTATCAAAACCGGATAATTTTAATAATTTCAAACGCTTTAATACTAAATTTACCTCTTAGATTTAGGAATTTCTTCTTTTTCAGACTCGTTGCTGCTGCTTTCCTCATCAGATTCGGATGAATCGCTATAATCAGCGACCAACGACATTGTTTACATTTTTTAGTAAATAAACAGTGTGACCGTCGCCTGAAATGGACAAAACGTGAAATACAAAGGGGAAAATACCAAATATCGGCTGGAACTTGAATAATACCACAATAACTGTCAGTTTAGAATATTTTATGATTCTATAGATTTAAAAACTGTACGATCCGTGTGTCCTTCATATGATCAATAGCCCAATCCAAAATCTAATATTTCAGGATTGTTTTAAAAGGATCTTACTATAAAAGTTAAGTCATTTTCCTACATAATTAAATGTGTTTTATTCTATCTTTCTAAAAGGACCTTCTTGTTTTTATTGAATCTTCAGATAGATTACGTGCTGAGGTTCTTCTTTGATGCAGAAATTATCCTGCTAGTCCTTAAAATTCCGCAGTTAAAAAATGTTTTGTTTGGAGTTTCTTTATCGAAAATTGAACATATTTTCGCCATATCCTGGCGCACGTGGGCAAGACATGGCTTAATAATATCCTTAGGACCTACTCTACCGATCGGCATCAAAAAATCCTTAAAAAATGACACATAAATTTTTCTCCAAAATCGCATTAAACCGGGCTTAAAACATAATATACAGGATAACTCCGAAGCCAAAAGGACGATTTGCATGTCCTTTTAAGGACAGGTAGTCCTACTCCAAACCTATCGACTGACATCAATTTCAAAAGGATCCTTCAAAGGACTTCGGAGTTAGAGGTAAATAGATAATATGTCTATTTGTGCTCCTGTAAGGACATTCGTCCTCTTTTTCACATATTGATTGGCATATCGGATAATTGATATCGAGGACTATCTGTATGTGAAGGGACATCATTATAGTCCTTAAAATGGCTGAGTTACAGCGTATTTTCCAAATCCAGGATATTTTTTCTTAGCAACCCCCTGTGAAAAATTGAGCCAATAGTTTTGGATGGATTATAAAAATCCTTGAATGCAAATCGCTGGAGCAGCTTCCTGTGAGCCCAAAACCAGATGTCCTTTCAAAATTAGACAGGACAAAAAGGAGTGAGAGTTAAAATGAGAAGGACATGCATCTCAAGACATGATTCATTTTTAATGAGTCTGCTTTTAATTCATAATACATATGTATAATCACTTTATGCATGCTTTAGTTAAGACGTATGTATGTATATGTATATGTATGTGTATGTGTATGTGTGTGTTTGTGTGTATATTCGCTATGTTCTAATTATTTATACAATTCATATAAATATAAAAAAATTAAACGTTTCATATATTTTGTTACAGATTGTTTATATGTACGCCCTTTCTTCCTTGTCTTCCCTCTCTTTCTCTTGCTGTCTCTTCCTTTGATTAGTGCGCGGCGTGTGTAAAAATATGCGATAACTTTTAATACAATAAAGGAAATCCAAAGAAGTGTCCCTAGAAATGTTGCTTAGCTTTCATCTGGGACTGACTGGGATAGATCAGAAGGCGCTAATCAATGGGTGGGCGTGCCGAAGGATCATCGCGATCGATGGGCGGCGGTGAGGTAAGCACTTCAACGCTTTGCGCTGGTCCTGCGGTGAGGAAGCCCGCCGTCGTAACGCCTAAAAAGTAGAAAAAATAGATAAATTATGGGTAAAAATCGGTTTATCGTATTTCGACTCACCTGCAATAGAGCCACTTATAGTGGTGTCTGTGATGAAGAGATCATGTCGCTGATCCTTAAACTCTGCCCACACGGGATGCTTGAGCAATATATGCGTCACACGATCGCCATAATTGAGGTTATGTGTCATGCCCTTGAGCGCTGCGACTATTTGTGCCTTCACTGCCGACGCATTGTCCACAAACTCCAAGCGACTGTCCAGTAAACCGAGCAGGAAAGGTATAAGACCCACCTCGAGGGATTGACTGATGAAGGAATCCTGCAAAGGGAAGAGAGGTACAGAAAGATTAGGTACAGAACTCCACTGGTGTTGTGCTAACTTACATGCTGATACTTGAAAAGGCGACTCATCGTCTCGCAGGCCTTCTCGATGCAATCCCGATTGTGCTCCATGCAACGCTTGAGCGGCCCTACACACTCCGTCTGCGAGATGGCACTGACACAGAACTGCAAGTAAAACAGTTGGTTAAATGATCAGAGAGTTTGGAGTACTCCCCTACACCCACTCCTCGACTCACCTCCGACAGGGACAGCTGGTGTAATACTGATAGCGTGTTCTTTGGCTGCACCGAAAGCAGATTGAAGAGCTTGGGTATGTGTCCCAGCACAGGAATCTCATCGGCAAGATTTGGCTGTGAGCGCAAGAGTTCCACCAGCGCTGTTGTGGACAAGTCCAGTACATCCTGCTCCGTGGAGCTCTTGCTTATCTGCTGCACCACAAAGTCCAGCAGATCAGAGAGGAATTGTTTCGGCTTGCGTAGCGTCCAGGCAGGATTACTGACAAACAAACGCAAGTAGACACCGGCGACGACAATCTCATTGGATACAATGTCCTTGAGCACCTCGGGATCCTTCCACTGGTGCCGTGAATTGGCTTTTTGCTGCTGATAGTAACGATTGCAGACGTTGGACACCGCAGTGCAGACATTGGAACGCGTGGTATCGTTCCAAATGAGCTCTGGGTGCTCGTGTATGGACTCGAAGAGCTGCACAGATGTGGCTGGTGACTCGATCATGGCATCCACAAAGAGTGCTGGCAAAAACTTGGATATAGTAATGCGCACTTTGGGTCCACTGAGACGATCCGCAGTCATCTTGGCCAGAATTTCAGCGCACATTTCGCGTATTTGCGGATTACGCGAATTGCAGAACAAGTCCAGCAAATAGATGACAGCGCCCTTCATCTGCGCCTCCTTGATCATCTCCTGAACGTTCATCAGACCGGCCAGCGTCTCCAGCACCTTCACCTGACTGCTACGCAGCTCGGGATCCTTCAGTGCAACCAGATAGTTGCCCAAAATCTCACAGGCAGCGACCTCCGAGACGCATTCCTTGTTGCGGGACACAAGAGCAACTACCTCCAAGGCAACAGTCTTGACGCTGGAGCTCTAAAAAGGGAAAGAAGTTAGTTTCAGCTACTCTAATCCTCTCAAGCCATTAGTGACTCACATCTGGGAATATATTGTTTGCCAGGAAACCAAAGATCATCTCAAAATTGCCAATGCACTGAATCTCCACCTCGGCATTGGTCTTGATCACCGCGATGAGGGCCCGCAGCACCATGGTGATGTGCTGTTCCAGTTGCTTATCGTTGGCAAAGTCATACTTGGCCTGCTGCTGTGCCATATGCTGCTCCGCCGCCAGGGCATCAACCTCCAGTTTCTTGCGACTCTTGGAGCGATTATAGGCATGGAGCACATCATCGAATGTGCGGGATTCCTGATGTTTCAGCTGAGGATGATTTGGTGCCAGCGTGGGCGTCAGTATGCCATCGCTGCCCATTTTGGGCGCAATAGGAGCACCTGCAAGAGTCGGAGCAGCAGCTGACGTCTGTTTGTGCTGCAGGAAGTGATAGGCATGCTTCAAGTAGTCCAGTAGATCCATGATGAACAGCTTGGGCTGGGCAATGGGGAACGTGGGCATGTCGTTGTAGATGCGTATGAAGATGCCGCCAATCTGTAGCTCATCTCTGTGAAAGAAGAAGACATTAAAGCATGACGGGATTAACAGTTGGGAGTGCTTGAACCCACTTGTGTGCATCGAACTCGAAGCTGGATACGAGCTCGTAGACCTGGGCAATGTCCTCGTGCGTCTCCTTTGCAGACGCCGTGCGCTGCTGCTCCAAAAAGTCCTTGAGCTGGGCACGTGTGCCGTTGTCCCAGATTAGATAGGGATTACGCGTGTTGGCCGTCAGCAGCTTGAGCACCTCACTGTCTGTGGCACTGGCCAACTGATTGGCTATGTAGCGGGTCAGTAGACGATCCAGGACTTGCTTAATCAGGGTATTCTTCGCGTCTCCCGTCACTATATACTTCTGCTGGATGTGACTGGGACGTGGCTGCTGCTGTTGCTCCGTCTCTGTGGGCGTGGAGCTGGCGGTATCACTGCTGACACTGGAGTCCTGCTTGGTGAGAGTCTCCTCCTTCTCCTTGCCCGTGGTTATGGCCAGCTGCTTGCTCTGCAGCGGATTATGTGCGTTCTGTGTGTACGCCGAATTGGTCATCGTGATGGGTTTGGGTTTGATGGCTGGTGCGGAGTTGGGAGCCGCATTACCAGAAGGTGACGAGTTCTCGCTGCCTGTAATGGGTTTGTTCCGCAGATCCATACTATAACCAGCCAAACTCAGACAGCCCAACACGGCCATCTTGGCCAGATTGTTAGCCAACTGCTGCTGATTGGACTTGGCGTTCACCTCTACGCCGCTCTCATCCAACGTGTAGTCGTACTCAAAGATGAACAACAACAGGGACCAGAGCACACCATTCCGCGATAAATTACACTGCAGATCATAGTTGTTGGCGGCCAAACTGGTTACTAAACTCACGGAGAGTGTGTGCTTGAAGTAGACCACACGGCAGACATCGGAAAGCAGTTGGGGCAACGTGATGATCTTCTGTTTGCACTTCTCAAAGTTGCAGGCAACCTCAAAGCAGCGAGTTACATTGGATATGACCTGGTAATGCAATGAATCCGGCTTAGAATCCACTCCCAATATCGACACACAGCGGGTGTAAGCCTCCAGCAGTGCCTCGATGCCGTCCTCACGACGCAGCTCCTCTGCGTTGAGGGCCGAGCAGTGCACCGTGTGATAGCACAGCTCAGAGGCAGCGGTTAGCAGTTGTGCCTGCTTGGAGAAGAGCTCATCGTCGCGTGTCTCTAGGCGTATGGTCTTGATCAGCTGCGGATAGCCAGCATATTTGTAGGGACGCAGCACTGCAAAGCATACAAGAGGATAAGACAACTGTGATCACTTTAGAAACTTTACAACTCACCATCCGGATAGCGTTCAAAGAGTATGCTCTGTGTGCGTAGGATGAGCACAATATTATTGGGATCGGGGCCACCGGAACTCCAAACATTGCGGGAACACAGAAACTCATAGGCCTGATTCACCTTCTCGAAGATCTCGCGTCCATTTGGATTCTTGTCGGGATGGTACATCTGGGCCAACTTGTAGTAGCTTTTCCTTATGACAGATTCCTCCGGTTTGGGCGTCTTGTTCAAATCAATGCCCAGATCCTGATATGCCTGCTGTATGGTCATCTGTGGCGGCTTCTTCTCCACCTCCTTGCGCCACGCATCCAGTGTATGCTTCAGCAACTGCACTGGATCTGTGATGGGCCAATTGGGAAACTTCTGCGTGTCGCATAAATGCCTCAGATAGTAAATGTGACAGAAGAGCTCGTTCTCCAGCTGCGGATAGCTGATCACGGGAATGGCCAAGTAGGGATATCTGGCCATCGTGTGACCGCGTAAACGGGGCGTAAAGTCCGCAATGTGGGCACAAATCTTCTCAATTAGCAGACGACGCATTTCCGAGCTCCAAATCACCTCGGGTGTATCAAATTCCCCGAGGAAGATCTCGGCAAACTTTTCGGCACTGTAATTCTCCAGGAAACAAACCATGGCTTCTGGCAGCAGCTGGCCCAGAATGCTGCGATGCATGATGCCAGACTGAGAGGTCTGCAAAGAATAAATCAATGAAATGAATGATATCAAAAGAAGGAACTAGAGCCTACCTCTTCGGAGCGGAATCCCTGCTTCATGTGCGTCATTTTGAGGAACCGAGTGATGGGCAGAATGTTGCTACCTGTATACATGAGCATAAAGTAAAAGAC
Source organism: Drosophila dunni (assembly GCA_018152125.1). Taxonomy (NCBI): domain Eukaryota; kingdom Metazoa; phylum Arthropoda; class Insecta; order Diptera; family Drosophilidae; genus Drosophila; species Drosophila dunni. The sequence goes on along the minus strand of JAECXC010000339.1, from coordinate 20,449,291 downwards.
ACCCGTCATATACACCTTGGGCATCTCGGGATTGTCCTCCATAATCTGGCACAACAAGGTGGCCACACGCTCCAGCAAGCCAGGATCATGAGTCAAGCACACCTGCACCACATGCGGCAAACAGATGAACTCGGACAGTTTGCGCGACAATTTGGGACCAGGAATAAGCACGGCAACGCCGTTTTGTGTGCGACTTGGAAAGAAACTGGTGCACTTGATCAATATGTCAAGTATCTTGGAGGACAGCTCTGTTTCATCGTACAGCGGCGTGCCCTTGGCTATGAGACACCACTTGAGCTGGGGTATTTGCTGCAGCGAACGCCAACCATCCATGCCAATGGCCCAGCAGCGTGTCTTGGGTGTAATGAGTCCCTTAACCCAGAGCTCTTTCAGCTCCGAGTAGGTAATAGGTCCCTGACGCTCTGACTTTTGGCCATCCTTCTCGATGTTGTAGTACCAATCCTTCTCCTCGTAGGCAGCCATGTTAGGACCGGCCTCAATCACATTAGTCTTCGTGTTCAGCTGAGCACGACCCTTGTGCAGATGAGCCAGTGTGATCAGATCCACCAGACACTGCACATGATCCACAAGCGCACGGCAATTGGATTTCTCCAGCACCAGACAGGAGATTAGATTGATCAAAGCATCTCGCATGGACGGAGACAGGCACTACCAAAGGAAAATCAGTTTAGTAAAGAGAAAAGACAAAGGATGCCCGTTCTCCACTCACGCGATCACTCAGCTGCAATATGTAAGACATGTCGCTGAACTTGCCAATCTCCTGGTGATACCGCTTATAGACTTTGGCCAGTGCCTGCAGCGAGAAGACTGTCATCTGATCATCATTGACACGCTGGCGACAGAGCACACGCCGATACAGGGCATTAAACAGCTCAATCCTGCAGAGAAATCAATGGAAATCAATGAAAATTAAGTTTCCCTAAGTAAAACTCATGTGCCTTACGGATCCTTGACCAAGTTCTGTGGCCAATCGTCCTTCTCCAGTATGAGTCGTATGTAGTAATCCCCAATTTTGATTTCCTCCGCCAGGCACTGATAGCCCACCTCAAATTCCTGATAGTTCCAGGCCACAATCAACTGACCAGCCAAGTCTCGGTCATTGAGGAACTGTCGCAGCTCATTTTCCAGGCACATGCGCAGCTCCTCGCGTGTCTTGTGGTTCCAAATCAGATTAGGCAAACTATGATCTCGGGCAAAGTTATAAAAGAAATACGGCAGATTAATAATGGCTTCCGAGGTCTTCTTCTTTTGCCGACGATTGCGCAGAACAACGGGACGATTCTTGAGGGCTTGAGCGGCACTGTTATCCTGCTGCTCGATGAGGTTCATGCCCCAGTGCTTGATGCCCTGCAAATGCTTCTCTATCACATTCTTGCGTGTCTTTTTGGAATGTTGAATTGCAAATTTGAGATTATCGCGAAAATTCAATTTATCCTCCTCCACATCCGTTTCGGGTACGTTCTCCTCCGTCTCCAGGAAGGTCAATAGACCCGCGGGCTGGTAGCGAAGAAAGTAGTTAGTGTGAGGTGAGGATTGGGGTGGCCTTTGACCTTTTTCGACCGGGTACTTACAAAAATGCGTTTGAACAGTTCCATGGCCTCTTCGCTGTCCGTCAGCCAGAGACCAATGAGATGACGCGACAGCTGTCGATGCGTCGCCAAAGTGGGATCATTTGAGGGCGTGTAGAGCGCCACCAACAGATGGCGACACAGTGCCGCCTCATCTAAAGCCAACGATTGCATTTGCTGGGCCACATGTAGCTCACCCTCCTCGATTATGGCCCTCAAGACCAACCCCGCACCCTTGACAATGGCCAGCGAGGGATGCTGGAAGAGTTTGTAGAGATAGCGACCACGTTCGGCGACCAGTTCGAGAAGTATGTCAAACTGTTTACCATCGGTGGTTTCACTGTAAGGCACACACAACGCGAACGTCATAAAGTCCAGCATAGCGGACAGGACCAAGGCACCGCTGCCATGACTCTGCAAGCAAAGACAACCATAAGATTATGTTGATTACAATGAAGATCGGGTGATTGCCTACCACATGTGTGGTCCACATGTTGAGCAGCGTTTCCAGAAATGATTTCGATGATAGTATTGAGGACTTGTTCAGCTGTTCCTGCTTCAGATCATGATCCGTGTTCACCGAATGCATCAACGAGTTGATCATGTCAATGGCCGAGTAGGTAACAGCCAGATCCTTGCGTCGCAAGGCGGCGACCACTTTGGTGCCAATGATTTCACGAAAACTAAAGAATTTTGGTTAGAAAAGGAGCTGAAAGCAACCGACAGTAATGCTGCTTACCCTTGTAGATTGGTAAAGGCGGCATAGCCCACTTTGCTGGCCAGCAGACGCGTGAGTGCATGGAATATGGCCTCCAGCTCCGTATTGCTCAGCTGTGCCGTCGGACTGTCCAGTTCCTTCTGGGCCAGCGCCTGCAACGCACTCAGGATGAGTTTCTCCTTGTTCTCAGCAAACAAACTCTGCGGAAAAAGAGTAAAACAAAGTAAGTAACAAGTGAGCAGAGCTACAGTCGAGTACGCCGACTGTTAAAGACCCTGTACTCGGTTAAGAGGAGTCATTTTCATGAAACAAATGTTCTGGCAACTGAAACACCCCCTTACAGGCTTCAAGCACAGGGTCTTGTTGAAAACACACTCACATCCTGTGTAACACTGTAGTTGAGACCACTGTGCGGTACATTGGCATTGAAACGCTCAAGGATCTCATGACGCTTGTTTTGATTTTGGAAATTATTGATGACCAAACGCAGGAGACTCGCCTCCGTCTCCTCGTCGACGGAACTGCTGAGCGGCACATATCGTTTGCCACGCGGCGTATTCCCAATTCTTATGTGCACATCCTGATTGCCACTGGAACGCACTGCATCCAGCACGGTGGCAAGCAATGAATCGCGATCATTTGTGCTGTAGCTACGCACAATTCCGTTCTTATACTCAATGCAGAAACGCTGCAGATTGTCCTTGTCACGCACCAAGGCGAACACATCGGCCAGCGGACGCAGCGTGCAGACGCTGTAGGTCTGGGGATCCCGCTCTAGCAGCGTCACCTCCGTAAGGCAGAGTATGCGCTTTACGGGATCCGGATGACGTGGCGTTATTTTTTGTACTGTGAACTCGGTCATCGAGGTTTGGAATTGATCCCCGCTGGAAATAAAAAGGTGATAAACTGGTTAGCATGTAGTCTTAGCCTAGGCCTAGGCCCACTACTTACCTGTATTTGCCAAATCGTTCACGCTCGAATTGCTCACGTGTGATTTGACTCTTGAGTATTTTGGTCTCAATGCCCAGAAATTGGGCCGAACGTTGCACGATATTCTGCACGATCTCGTGATGATTGAGGGCCTTGAACATGTGGAGGCGACTGAAGCCCCCGTAGGCCATAACGATCCCATTGTCATAGTCCGAGATGCCTGCTTAAAATGTGCGCGTAAACGAAAATACCACAAGATGAGTGTAAATAGAGACAAAAAACAGAAGGCGAACACGCATTAAATAAGAAACAATTAACAGGAACAGGACAGTCGAGTGTGCTCGATTGTGGATGATCCGGACAAAGGATTCTTTTCGGAAAATCCAGACAGAAATGGACATCATAGCACATTTACAGACGATAAACAGCATCAAAAGCAAACATAGACCAAAAACCAGTGAATTTAGCTATAAGTTTTAGCTGTTTTTGGGCACAAACGGACAAAGACAGTACATTTTACATACTTATAATTCCTTTTTATGCTATGGTTGCTAGGCTAAAAAATGTCAGTCGTGGTTTGTGTACCATTTGTTCTATCAGCAACCTGTAAATCCCATTTATCCTACGATTACTGGGCTAAAGCACAGCCTCAAACACCAATTCACACCAAATTATCCAGCTTTGCTATAGTTTATAAGTACCTATTATTCCCTCGATGTCCTTGTACATGTAGCTGGTGAGCACATCGTTCGTTGTGGGATCCAATTGGTCCAGTGAGCATGGTGTCACCTCCAGCACAGTGGGCAAACTGATGCCCGACCAGTGATATTTATACGCATTAAATCGCTAAAAGAAGAAGGCAAATCTTAGCTATACACACATGAAAAACCCGCATTGTAGTTTAATTACCAAAGCATTTTTGGGCTTGTCAGCAAATTCCCTGTAGTATTTCAGTATGGCGCTGAGTATATCGTTACGATATTCCGAGGTTAGTTTGATCGTATCCAGTTTCTTGTCTTTCTTAATCGTGAGCACGAATTCATTGGGAATCTGGACGAAAGATAAAGTTAGTTTTGTATTAGTAAATATTTGACTATTTACATACATTTGTGGTTTTTGTGGGCGCGGCAGCAACAATATCCGAATAGGACCAACGATTTGTTAAATCAAATTTGTCGGGATTGTAGGTGGAAATGCCGGCAGTGCCAATGGACAGAATTCTCTTGTATTTGCCCTTCCATGAATGCTTCGTGACAATGAAGCACTCCAGATCCACATTCTCCTTTGGCGGCAGCATCTTCGTTCAAACACTGTACTTTCCACAATCAATGTACACTAGTTAACAAAACTGCAAAACAAACAAACATAAAAATAAATATTTTCATTTGAGTTTTGTTTTTCATTTTTTAATAGGCGGCTCTTGCCTTTGGTTTTCACACAGCTGATTCATTGTGTGCGGATCGACAGAATATCATAAATTTTATGCTGATTAATCAAGTGAACTGGAACTTATCAGCTGAACTGCCAACGGCGCGACTGCGACTGTAAGACTGCTGTGGCAGCCACACAAACACACTCGCACACAACAAAGACCGTTTACTCCCCTTAAACGTGACAACAACAACAACAACGGCGATGACTCCAATCAGAAATAGCGGCGTAGCTAATTAGCTTAAGTGTTTGCCTATCGCAGCTTACGCCCAACTCGTATTATTGCTTACCTTAAACATTTAGAACATTACAACTGCTTGCACTACGCTTTTACAATTATTGTTAATTGTTTCTTATTAAACTAGTAAACTTTGTAAACTTTTTTGCAATTTTTGCATTTGCATTTTTTACAACAGCAGAAAGCAATGTGACCAAGTGTAGGTTCAACTAATATACCAACATCTTAAATACCAAAATACCAACGAGGGCTGCAAAAATTGCGCACCTGCTATCGAAAGCTTATCAATAACTATCGATAGTGGCGCTTTTTCAAGCAATTGCGCGCGCTAATTTAAACAGACCTTAATTTTTTTTTTTTGCATTTATTCCTTATCTACTTTTGTTAATAAACTCTGTTGCAAATAAAACACTTTTTCGTTTGGCTTAACTACAATTAAAAAGTTTATTTGATTGCGTGCAGATTCAAATTGTTTTTCTGCTGTAATCTGTGTTTTATCTAAATGCAAATAAAGATGGCAGAGAGTTGATGAATATGTGAGTGTGAGTGTGTGTATATATGTATTATAATAATCTGTTTACGTATGCTTTGTATGTATGAAAAAACAAAGACAACAATCTCCGTAACAAAAGTAAGAAAAGATAAACAAACAAATAAACAATTAAACGATTCCGTATTTTACACAAACAAATGATGCTGCGCTATCTGCTATCTGATTCAGAGCTCTAGTTGATATATGTATGTATGTATATAGTAAGCGGTATGATATAATAGAGATAATAAATGGACTGTAGTATATATTCACGCACTGCTCCGGGTGAGACTATCGTAAACTATATGGCCAGGTCGGTCAGGTGTTAACTGTGATCCAGATAAACAATTTGGCATATCTCCCCAACGAAAAATGGAGATGGATGGGATGACAATGATGATAATGTAGACACTAAGTCTTAGATAAACTTTACATAAAATCCTAAGCATATCGCTATTGTTATCTTTATCAAAAAACACGTTCTTTCTACTCGTGGACACGCTCAGACTTTGGTGTGTTAAAAGCCCATAGACACATATATATCTTTATATATATAGTGTTATGCTGCCTGATTTACAGCCAGGTCAGCAGGAGCACTTGTTCTTGCCCTCGTTGCCCGCTTCGCCTGCGTTGCTCAAATTGAATTTCTCCTCATCGTTCGCTTCGGCAGTTATCAGTTTGTCATTGATGAGTATCTGAAAGGGAGTAGAGGATTTTAAATAAAATAGATTAAAGTATTATGAGAAGTACTCACTTTGTTCACCAAAGCACGCGCTGCTTCATCGATGTTTATGTTTTCCTTGGCAGAGGTTTCAAACCAGCCTGCGAATCCATTTTCCCGCACGTACTCATCCATGCGCTCCGGCTGCGTGACAATTCCCTGTTTCTCCTGATCGCACTGTGGGACAGAGAGACAGAGAGTTACAGAATAAATTTCATATAGCCAAATCCACTATTTTATGCGTTTACCCCACTGTATTGGGTACAGTGTGTAACTCTGCTTGCTTTTCTGACCCCTTTCCCCACTACACCTCCCACTCACCTTATTGGCCAGCAATATACAGGGTATGGGACTGCCATCGGGTAGCTGCACCTTTGAATCCAGATCCTCCTTCCACTTGCTAACACAATCAAAGGTGCCACTTCGTGTCACATCAAAGACAATGAACGCTCCCACGGCTTCCTTGTAGTAGACCCTCGTCATGTTACCAAACCTCTCCTGGCCCGCAATGTCCCAGAGCTGAAGGCGCACTATCGTATTGGCGTCCCAGTGGAGCACCTTGAGGGCAAAGTCCACACCAATGGTGGCCCGATAGTTCTGGCTAAAGAACTGATGCACATAACGCTTGATGAACGATGTCTTGCCGGTTCCCAGTTCTCCGATGACTAGAATTTTATACAAATGTTCACGCTTCTCGCTGCTGGGCGCCATAATGGTCTGCAAAACAAGAGAATCAGTTTGAGAAGCAGTTGAATGACACACCAACACGCACACACGCAAGAGGGGCGGGTAGAGAGAAGTGGGAGGGGCGGGGACAGGGCATGTGGGGCAGTCACTACAATTGTGACACTTCTAAGGTTTCCAGCTGTTAAACCGACGTGGTAAATGCTCCAACTGCGATTTATAGCGCCTTTCCATAGATTCTACACTTTTTCCCGTTTCCCCCAACACCAACACCTTTTCCAGCACACTTTTCCGACTTTTCACCCGCTCAATTGTACAACTTGTTGAGAATTCATAGATGTTCCTAAATAATTACTTTCTTTAGCCCAATTTTTGAAAGGTAATAGGAGCTTATGAGCTAACAATCTAAAGCCTAAGCTGGGCAGCACACAGTCGAGCAGCCCACTTTTAGCCTAGTTCTTCAGGACACTGCCTTACCGGTTCCATTTGCTGTTCCATGGTCAGATCTCCAAAGGCAGGCATGGGCTGCTTATTCTGTTCACTTTGCTGCTTCTCCTTTACCTTCGCCTCCTGATCCTCGTCTTCGTCGGAGAAGGAGTCGTCGTTGTATTCGCTGGCCACGGACTGATAACGTAAGGTTTCACGTCGTCCTTCGATGCTGTCGTGATCACTGAATGCAAACTGCTGTTGGGCAAAACTGAGACGTCTTAGACTGGAATCACTTGGCTCCTCACTCGAGCTGGGCTGTTGTGAAGCGGCTGCAGCTAGGGCAGCCTCATAGGCATCCCCTACAGGTCCTCTTACGGCACTGCCCACTTCAAAGTGGATTTGGGGTATAGTTGGTGTTGTGCCAGCACTTTCGCCTATGGAAACAGCGTCCGCTTGCTCCTCCACGTCACTGAGACGTACTAGCACTACGGTGGCGCTGGGGGAGCCGGTGGAGGTGCTGGGCAGTGGTGAACTTGGTGGAGGTAGTGCTGGCAAAGCTGGTGGCGTCTCTAGCGCCGTTACTGTGATCACCGGTTGATCCGTTGTGCCGTATTTGAATTGATTGCTGCGATTTAAACGATGTCCACGCTGTTGCTGCTGCTGCATCAATTGATGCTCCTTGCGTACGGCTCCGCTGCTGCTGACAGACTGAACGACAACCGATTGACTACTGGCACGACTTGGCTTCGCGGGTGCGCGCTCTCTCGGCGGCGTATCTCGCCTGCTCTCGGTGATAACGATTTTCTCCTCAACGAGGGGAGGAGCAGCGAGTGAGGTCGGTGGGACGGAGGGGGCAGAAACAGAGGGAGCTGCAAGAGACGTCGGTGGTAAAGTCTCTTTCCCCGACGTTGTGGGTGGCAAAAGAGCTGTCGAAAGAGACGACTTGGTTGGCTTTGTCTTTGCCTTCTTGTTAGTCGACTCTTTGGCTACCTTGGCCACAATTAGCTTTGTTGTTGTTGTTGTTTTTGTGGTTTTTGTGTTTGATTTTCCGCTTGTAGTCGCCTCTTTTGCCTCTTTGGCACTACTCGGTGTCGGTTGCAAATAATCCGTTTCGCTTTTGCCTTTCAACGTCTCAACTTTCTTGCCACTTATGGTTATGTGCAGTGTACTGCTCCCCCCGCTGCCCGTGGGCGAGGGCAAGCGCTGTCTACTCCCCTGGCTCCCAGTGCTCCCCTCCAGCGGCAATCTTTCCCTGCTGCTCAGCACACCACTGAGCTCATCACTGGTCGCTATGCTGTGTGGACGCACTTTGGATTTACCCAATGTCCCGAGGAGTAGACGACGTGTTAGACTCTTCTTCTTCTTGCTGGCTCCTTGGAGTCCACTGTCGGCGCTGATTCCTCCGATGCTGCTAACGTCATCGGTTCCACTGCCCAACAGCTGCTGATCGCGTTCTTTCAGCGCTTTTTCCTGCTCCTTATTCAGTTGATCCTGCTCCTTCTTGGTCTTTGACTTGGACAGACTGCGAAAGGCGTTGGAGAAGCGTGAACGTGTTTTGAGCTTTGATTCGGATTGAGTTTGCTCGGGGGAAACTTCCTCGTCCAGTTCATCCGCTGTTGAGTTTGCTCCGCCAGCTGGACCTTCTTTTTCCGATCCCAAGTCGTGTCCTGTATCAGTTCCTTCTCCTGGAGTTTCTCTCCCTTTGGTCCCTTTCCTCTTGCCCTTCACGGTTTTGATCTTTTCTGCTTGTCCCTCTGCTGGTCCCGCTTCGTCTCCTGCTCTTTCTCCTACTCCTTTTCCTGCTCCTTCTCCTTTGTCTTTCGCTTTAGTCTCTTTCCTTTTGCCTTTCGTGGGTTCAGCGTTTGGCATATTTTGTAGTTTTGAAGGTTTAAATATAGTTTTTTTTGGGGTTTACACAATTGTCGCTTTTCAAGCCGTTATCCTACATCCTTCCACCGTTCGGAAACCCTTTGGAAAACACTCTCAAGTGACCGCAACGAGCGCGAAACGAACGTGCACTGAAATTTGATTTGTTCACGCTTGCGTTTATATCAAATTCAAAAACTACCTTTTTTTACTACCTGTCCCCCTTTGCCGCCCTTCCCCCTGCCTAGCAACCACCCATGTAATTGTGGTAAGCCTAAAACGGTTTTACATTACACTAGATTTCGGGGCGCTTACCAACACTGCCACTTGCGAAACACTACGAGAGCGTGAGAGCTGCGATCGCAAGTTTTGGGTTTTCGGAAAATCTTGGCGCTTGAGAACCGTGAGTGATCAGTTTGATCAGAAAATGGAATGTGACAGCCAAAAGCGTTGACAGTCGCTTATCAATAGTTTTGACTGTCTACCAACTTGGTCAACGGCATAATGAAAACGCATTGATGACAAATGCGACTAAACAAATGTCAGACAAGGTGATTTGCAAGCTGATAACGCTGACATCAGATCTAAACTGGGCTAGCTACAAACTGAGCCTCAATTGCAGGTCCAGTGAGGCGTGAGGGTTACCCCAAACTGGTCAATTGGATGGACTGTATTTGGATATCATGGCTAGATATGCCTATGGATATGCTTGACCCGTTGGCTCAACTGGTTCACATTGGCTTCCAAGCTCATTGAGGCAGCAAAAATACATGACACGCACTTCATGGGCTTCCTTTTTGATACCCTGTGCCCTTTGGAGCTGGCTAAAAGCGGGTATGATAGTTTACTAGGTAGTAGAGAAAGGGTGTTATACAGTAATTGTCACACGGCCTTTAATCTTAGGCTACAGGGTATGCCCAAGTTTAGCTTACTCGTTTCTGTTGCCTTTAAACTGCGGATTTAGCGCTAAGCTACGCAAGAATCATTATTCTGTTTAGCTGAGTGATTGGTTGACTATGTTAACTACTTAGTACAAGCTACTAGCTACTAAGCTCGACTTAGACTTAGTTTGAGCTGCGATATATAGAATTACGCTTATTACAAAACGCGGTAAGCCACAATAAAGACATATCGCGTAGTGTATAAAATTACAATTGGAAAATGGGTTAGTGGTTGGGGGTGGGGGTGGAAAAGGGGTTGCATGGGCTATGCGGAAATTGGCGTTGATGTCATGTCAATGTCTCACATGACCCACTCAGCTGATAAGCTTAATTTAGTGCACACTAGATTCAGTTGTATAACAATCATACCCAGATTGTGGTTCTCAGATCTAAATAAAGAGTTTCTATCTATAAACCACATGTACTATAAAAACATGTATCTTATACCAAAATGGTCGATTTCTACTTAAAGCTTAAGACACATTTAAAATCCACAGCTTAAGCCTCCCAAAGGAAAGCATTAGAAATTCACTTTCTATAGAATGTTTGCACGCAATCGACACAGGAAAATGGGAAAAATGTCGGAAAAAAGTAGGAAAACTCTATACTGAAGTTATGTGTGGCAAAAGGACGGCAAACATTCAGCCGAAGGCGCAAAATGTGGCAGAAGAGGCATTAGAAATTCTCTCGTAAGCGTTGCAATTACCAGTGACCTCAATGCAAAACAAAAGTCTTGTGGGCGTTTGATGTGTATCGCATTTAGGGGGCGTAACTGGCATTAGAAAAAATTTTCATTCGACTACACAGGCAAAACAATAAACAAACTCGCTTTGTATATATGTACGTATATTTTGCTTGATATTTTCTATAAGTAGCTTTTTCTTTGCATGCACGTGCATGCATGCAATAATTTTTGGTAGCACCCGTGGTTCAAACAATTTGCTAATACACAAACTGCCCTACAAATTGCAGTCATTTCTCCGGAGAGCAAATCCACTGCAGCCCACGAAAGTATGCAACACCGTTTGTAGTTTGCATTGCCCACTAAAGTATGCAACAATCAATTACACTCGACTGATTTGATTGGATTTTTATTAAAAAACAAGAAAAATTAGTTATCTTCGGTAAGTCGAAGATTAAATACCCTTCAAGTCATTAAGATTGTGCCAATTTTGTTTCAAATAATAAATAAACCAAAATTTGTATATAACAACTATTTTCTTACGTTTGTTTCTATGGTAGCTACATGATATAGTCCGATCTGAATGAAATACGGTCAGCAGATGGAGAATGAGACCATGTACATACTGAGAAAATTGAAATCGCTCAACCGATAGTTCCTATGACAGCTATTTGATATAGTATCTTAGTTGTATCTATCTTACTATTTTATAAACTTTCCGTTTACACAATCGTGACCTTGCGGATATTTCCCGATAAAATCCGAGATATTTGCATGCAAATCAGTTAAGTTAGCGTGATGTGTAGCGGGATTATTGAAATCAGAATGCATTTCATTTGATTATTAAATCGGTTAAGCTATTGTGTTGATCAACTGAGCTCAGCTCGGCTGCCTGGCTTAAATAATCACAACAACTAAGAGTGAAAAACATGTATTAAAACTGAGCCACAATCAAAGTGCATTGGCTTTAAGGCGACGATGCGCAAAGTGCGAAACCAAAGAGATTACATAAATGCAAAGAAATCTAAAGAAATGTAAAAAATGCAATACTCAATGAATCGTATACAAATAAATCACACAACACACATGCTTTAGCTTATCTTATCACTTATCACCGGCAATGACGAGTCATCGCAGAAAAAAAGAGCAAATTGATAAGATAGTTTTTAAAGCCAGTTGGAAGTTTTAATAGAAACTTGGTCGACAAGTGATTCACCTAACAATTTTAATTACCTGTTCTTTAATTAAGGCAGCTCTTCCTCTTGCTACGCCCACACACACAAACACACGCATTTTGAATGTATTTATAGGCAGACTTTCGATTTCCACAATAATTGACCCCAAAACGTGACGCGAAACGTTGTGAAAACGGTAGCAAAGTGGGAAGGGAAGAAGTAGTGGGAGGGGGGAGTGCTCGGACCATGTTAGTTCCCATAATAACAAAGCATATCTAACTAGCAATCGTTTAAGTATCGGAACACACCCACTCACACACACACACTCAGCAATTTAGCTGTAATGAAACGACGACAAGTTGTCAGTGCTGCCACAATTTGTAAAGCTAGATTTAAAGCTAGAAGCAGAAAAATAAAAAACTGCTTGTTTAGAAAAACTTTCAGCTTTATATAGCAACAAAAAATTCTCTAGGCTTTTTTATGTAATTTATAAAGAAAAGTTTATAGCTGAAATCCTTTAGTATTTTTAAGAAGTACCTAGCTTTAAAAAGGCTAAAACGCCAACACAGCTACTTGACAAACCGCTAGCAAATAGCGTTTTAGCCCCTACTTTAAAGATTACTAGTAGACTAGCGTATATAAATAAATATATGTACTTGTATCATGTAGTATACGGTATTCATGAGCATATCGAGAGTGAAATTCCATTGCCTAGAGCACGTGGTCTGTCAGCCAGTCAGTGGGTCTGTCTCGCTGTCTGCCATTCTTTATGCTCCATAGATTATATCGCTATTTTTATAGGGTCTTGGTCGTGGGCCTTCGGGTCTCGGGGTCGCTGTCTTTGTTTTCAAAGGCAACCATAAATTTAGTTTTCATTTCCGTTTAAATGTATTTCAAACTTCTGTAGGTTCCACAAATATTCACATTATGACATAAGTTTAAATGAGCTACTAAAGTAAGAAGACGCGATTAGTAAATACCCAAAATTGTACTCCACATACTTCTATCTTTTTAATACTCTATGCCACTTTTACTGGGTGTTACGCATTCCACTATTTATGGCCTGTTTCTATCGAATTGGGTTTTTCACCGACTCTTCGCCATAATTTTGTAATGCATTTTTTTCCCGTTTTGTTTTGGTTACTGTTTTTGCAGCTGTTCCATTTCCACATTGGCCTTTTCCAAGCTTTCAAAAGCCGACCGTGACTTAAAAGTTCAAATAAAGCTTGACAACAAACATAAACTAAACAAATTCATAATAATAACAGAAACAGTTCGTGATGAGGGCAGTTAAAGGCTTTATTTGGACAACAATGAAAAGTATTTGACACAGCAAAACGCGTTTTATTGCAAAACTTTGCTGTTTACACAAAAATAAAGAAAAAACCACATACGAGGGCAGTTCAATAAACTTCCACATGTGTATGCGTAAAAAGAAGCTTCGCTTTTAGTAAAACAACAACCCACGCACAGAAGAAGGATAAGAAGAAATATGAAAACTGTCGTCGTCCTCTGCTGCTCAAAGCGAAGCAACGGTAAACGTAGCTGCGTCTCCTTCTAACCAAGTGCTCACATTTGCCCACATGCTTACTCCCTAGACAGCACCCGCTCTCTCGCTTTGTGTTTGTGTGTCATGGCAAAATAAAAACCGCAATTTAGGCACACTCACCCCATTATACAGATATCCATTATTCCGATTGATATCCATGGCGCGTACCGCAGGCATTGTGATAGTAGTAGTATCCGCTGTGAGAAGCGCCTCAACAGCGTTGAGATCGATTTGTGGCTTCCGCTCTGCGTACGCAGGAATCGCGCTGCGCAGCGAATAGTTGGAGGTGGGGGACAACAGCTGTGTTTCCAATGCAAGCGCTTGCTGTTGTTGTTGCTGTTGCTTCTGTCGTCTGGTAAGTATGGGCGACTCTTTCGCACTTAGGGCGCCCAACGAACCAGGGCTGCACAACGGCTGATGCTTGTGTTCCACTGGAAATGTATCGCTGTTTCGTAAGTTATGACAACGCAGGCAGGCACAGGTGTTTACAGTTTTGCGATAACTGATCGATTTGACTTTATCAGCAGACGCTGCTATGTTAAGTTCGGCCTGCGAATCGCAGAGATTGCGGCGTCCGGCAGAGGAGGATACGACGCTGCAGCGTATAACGCCGGTTGCCATACAAAACCACAAATGGAAGCCTTATGGGAAAGGTAGTGGGAGAACAACTTCCAGTGTTGTTTTCCAGTGCGTGTTATTGCTCTTTAGACTTTTGTTGATATGTTTTATCGCACACTGCTTTTGTTACTTCTTGCTTTTTCTGTTTGTCTTCCAGTCAAGGTCATTCGCACGCGCTTTATCTACATACATGCATATGCTTATGTGTGTGTGCGTGTTTGTTGATTGCCAAGTGTTTTGTTTAACTAATGCCAGCAATGTTCATTCCATTTATTAGACTATCGATTGTGTTCTCATGGGCAGCGGCAGCAGCAACATGTGGTTGTCGAAAAAGCTCTATCGCCCTCTCGCTTTATCGCGCGCTTTGTTTTAAAAACGGTAATTAAAGCACTTGCACTTGAACCTTATTCTTTTATTCTGCTTCGCTTTGTTTTTATTTTTATTGGGTTCACTTAATTTTTGATGCAGTTCGCTAAAGGTTATCGGGTCTGGAGTTTATTGAACTCACGCTTTTGGCCAATTGTTGCACTTTTTTCGAACGTTGCCAAAATGTCAAGCAAGGTAAACACAACAGTAAACTGGTTTCATACCCTAAAGTGATGCACTAAATAAAACGACATTCACTTGATACATACAGACAACTAGATTATATAAGTTTATTTTTAATGGCTTTAATTGTTTCGTGCGCTAGCTCCTTTAAATCACTAAAATTAAATTCACACACGTCACCTACAAAGAGATACGTAAAACTGACGCTTGTTTTATTTTACATTGACAAGTATCGAAAAACACACAAGCGCAGCACGTCCGCACGCCGCTGCAATCAATTGTGAACTGAACGAAAGCTTTCGGGAGCTAAGCTTTTGCATCAACAAAACGAAACTGTTATTCGGCTAACCGCTAAAGCGTCCCAAGCAGACGCGCGCCACTATATCGGTGCTGACAGTTTGGCAGTTTTCGTGGGTACAAATAGAAAAGTGTACCTACGGTACATGGCTGAGAGCGCAGCCAAGAGAGCACGCATACGCAGCGTAAACAAAAACCAAAGAGCATCAAACGTTAGTCGACTTGATTTATACCCTATAAAAAACAGTGACTGATACAAAATTAGCGCTGTCAATTTATTAATTGATGTTTTTAACAGTCATTTAGCATAATTAATGTGATTAATTAACTTTTTCTCGTGTTCCACTGGCATTTTGAAAAACATGTTAAACTAAAAACTTAAATCTAGTTGTAATGCATTGTGACAAGGAATATCGTTTAAGACACATGGAGAAATCAATTCTCAGCTCAGGTAACCTGTAGTTACGTCTCCTTCTTCTTCGACTCCAGAGGCGTGGGCGGCAGGGGTTCAGTTCCTTTCTTTTGGGCCAACATGAAGTGGGAGACGTTCTCGTAGACGAGGAACGTGATCATACAGGCGGGCACGACGCGTATAAGATTCGCCTGGAGGCCCTTGTAGAAACCCGGAGCCCTCTCGTGTCTGCAAAGAGAACAAGAGAGTTAGCGTTGAGTGTGGGAGCGGTTGGTGGGTGGTAAGGGTAGTTAAGACTGCAATTCAATTTTAGCAAAGAGATTCTGCATAATTACTACTTACTACTCTGTGGATCAAGCGTCTATATAGTCAACTATATAGCCAACAAACTGTACCATAGACGAAATGAAAATTACGACTTTTTTTGGTAGGAAACAGAAACAGTTAACTCTTCAGTTTTAGTTTCTTGGCATTTTTAATTAAGAATTCTTTTTTCTTTCATTCTCTTTTTTAGAATTCTTCTCTTTCGATATTGTTACTCTTTTTTCGATTTGAATTTGTTCACAATGCTTTCATTTAAATGTAATTTGCTTAAATATGCTCATAAATGTCAAGGGTTAATTTTGTTTAAATAGAATTATTTATACAAATCAAAACCATTTGCAAAATTATGAAGAATCTTTTTGCCAAAACGAAAAATTAAACATATTTACATAATTTCTTAACCGATATATATATAGGTCTATATATAAATACAATTTAGCTAAACTAAACTAAAGTTTGCGTTGAAATTTGATTTCACATTTTGTAAGGACAACAAGTTTCAGTTAACAATTAAGCATTTATCCATGTTACTAACTATGGAATTAACTTAGAAACTTAAAGATATAGCAAAAAAAAAAAAAAAAATATACATAGATATATAGACTAAATTAGTTAAATGTTTTGTGTCATTTGTTTGCATATCGCTTAAATTTGTTATCTAGATTCGTATATTCATAAAAACTAATTTGTAAATCACTAAATTGTTTATAGTAAATACGTAATACTCTAAAAATCTTTTAGCTGGTCAGCTTTTCCCAAATCAGCATAACCATACAAATGTTGGGCGTTACGTGGACTAGATACGGCACCAGTCCCTTATAGAAACCTCCCATGCGTTCGTACCTCCAAGTCTGTTTGATGCAGTCCCATGTCCCACGATACCGATGATGGTGATCCTGTAGACGGGCCCGTACGACCTGATATGGATATGTTGCCGCTGCTGCGATCAGCTTCGATATCGCCGCAAATGCCAGATACTCGCTGGTCGCCTTTAGGAAGGAAAAACAAAAGAAAAATTGGTCAAATGGTGTACAAAACAAATTTTTTGAGAATGTGGGACGATTGCCAAAGGCGTCATCGTTGCCAGTATTTGAATATATAATAAATATATATGGTATATATAGGTAAGTATAGTCTAGCTGTCGGTTTGTCTATACAGATTCTTTTAACGACACGCGCTGTGCAGTCATGTGATGAGTTTGAATGGATATATAATAATATTTCTATAAGATTTCTAAGAACTCACCAATTTGGTATCGATGGGCAGCTTACGGTACTCATTGTAGGCATTTTTCAGCTCCTCGTAGGTCATGAACTGTATGGCGCCGTGGGACACGCCCAGCATACCAGGCACAAAGCCTCTGTACAATCCCCGTATACCCTCCGCCCTGTAGATCTCAGACAGCGCATGAATCATGCCTCGATACTCCGCACTACTCGCCGCATCGCATTGCAGACAAAGTCGCGTCTTGACCACCCAAATCGGATTTGTGAGGAGTAGTGTCAGAGCTCCAGATTCAGCAGCTGCCAACATGTGCATTGCAGGACCCAATGGCATTGTGGCGTTACCTCCCTGAATGAAGGTCTTTATGGTGTTGTAGCTAAAGTTGAAGAAATCGGTTTGTTAGCAAATTTATACGATTTTTAAAGCGTAATTTACTTACAACATAAAGTAGAGACCCCATGAGGACCCGGAGCCCCAGACATTGGGCGTTACGCCCTTGTAGAGCCCCCGGAAACCTTCCTGCCGGAATATGGTGGTAAACGCACTTCCCAGACCTCGGTACTGTGGCACTGTCGCCGTACGTCCATCGTTCACTGTAATCGGCAAAAGGGTATTATTTATTAGTATTAGTAGTATTATTTGTATTATTTGTATTATTTTATAACAAGTGTTTGTTCAGACGTCTGGCATAGAGTATAGTCTAGACAGTGGGACCTTGAGATTACATGAAGGCATTGAAACAATGCGACAAACAGTCTGCCATGAAACTAATAAAAAGTGGGTAAGATGACTGGGCACTTTTGATATTTAGGGACTACTAACTTGTTCAAAACGTACAAACTGAACAGTACACCAAATTTAGACGATCTGGCAAACGAACCAATAAGAGGTACTTTAAAGTACCCAAAGCTCACTTTCTATGAAAAAGGGTACACAATTCAGTCGGAGTTTGGGTACACAACTTAAGTGAAGAGTGGCAACGCTGCACTGATCACCACAAGAGTTCAAAATGGACGCTCTCGTTCCAATTGTTAAATATGAATGAATAAACAGCTGGTTTTTATGTTGTTGTTGCTGATTTTAGCCGAGTTTTTTTTGGCAATGCATTGTGTTGGGACTGTACATCTTTTTAGCCAGTTATTGAGTTCAGGCCCTGCTACTGCCTGGCTAATGGCCGGAATAACAACAACAACAACTTGTTTTTGCTGTTGTCTATTGTTTTTGCTACTCTTGTTGTTGTTGCTTGCCTAGGGCAGCGAGATAACGCTAATTACACGCGACGGATGTGATAAGAGCCAGTGAAAATAAGCTGATGTAGCAATTTTTTCCGCTGGCTAATATTTGCTTACTATACAAACTTTATAAATAAACCGCAAAAACAAAAAGCCAATAACATTTGCTTGATCTGACCTGACAACAGCTAGAATGCTAAAATCGACCACACACATACACTCAAACACACACGATCACACGCACACTGATAGAGGGGGCTCGTCTCACAGTTCGTTTATTTATAGACCTCACTCGATTTTCGCTAGTGTTTTTGCTTTAACCTTGGGAGTGATCGTAGGCTGTAAAAGTTGCATAAGCCGGTAACAATTGTTAGCCAATTTCACGATTAGCTTGAGTTACATATGAACAGCTGTTTGCTCCCTTATATCATATTCCCATTTGACAACAAACCAATTGTTATTTCCAGTTGGAAACCAATTCGCTACGCACACTCATATACAAACACATACATGAATGAGAGAGCTTGCAACAGTTGCCGTTAAAAGCAGCAGGCAATGTACAGTCCACAACACGTTCGTCACGTGATGTCGAAAAGAAACGAGTGCAAAAAACAAGAGAGAAAAAGAAACCGAAAATCAAAGATAAACAAGTTTTACGTTCGTTGCTGACGTTTCGCTTATTGTTCTCCCCCTCACATACACAGATGCGTCATACTTGTGCGCGCGTGTGGTGCTTAGTTGCAAATTCTAAGCAACAGATGGCGTCAGCATACGATTTTACTGCCGCTGTTTCACTAGTTCTTGTGTACGTGTATGTGTGTGTGCGTGTGATCGAGCTCATTCTAGTGTCTTATCGTTTTCGCATAAACAACTTGAGTTTTGCTTGTGGCTGCTGTTGTTGTTAAGGCACATGCCCGACTTCAATGATTGTTAATGATACCTGTAAATATTTTTGTAAATTCGCAATCGGAACTGACGCCTTTGTGCTTTTAAACGCGTTAACTTTAACGCGTTAAACGTTAACTAAGCGAAACGTATATTAATAAATTGTTTTTGCGTTCGCACATAACCTGTTTTTGTTATTGTATATTGTTTTTATGCGGAAATGTTGATTGCACTTTAAACGAGGCCAGAACTATTGCTGTTAGTTTGGAAATAAAGTAAACAATAACAGAATCGCTGAGTCATAGCGCTAATTAGTATCGAACTTGGTACTAAATCATAAAAACCCCATAAATGTTGCAAATAAATAACAATAGGGGGCGTGGTTGCCACGGATGTTGATAGCGCTTATCACTCGCGATTTCTTCTGTGTTGCCTGGTGATAAGTCCAAAAATGGAGCATAATCGGTCACGATTATTCTGGACTTCAAATTGCTGTCAAAACAACTCAATAAATAAATATCAGATGTGAGCGTTTAATCCAAAAAAAAGGCTAGCTAAAACACTGCAGCTGGAAATTTTCATGGAAAGTTTAAAGTAGACTGCAAATGCGATAAGAACGAACGAGACAGAAAACAAACAGAAACGAACTCGGTTTCAAAGTCACGTGACAAACTCAAAGACACACACACACGCACGCACGCAGCGTATAAGACGGAAAGAGCGTAAATGCAAACAAAGAGTTGCGCTCTCGCTGCAGTGAGTAAGAGAGAGTAAGAGTTTTTTTTACTTACCAGCAAAGCGAATTTTGATCAGATCTAGCGGATGCAATATTAGCGTGGATGCTACTCCGCCGGAGACTCCGGCCACTAGATGCTCGTACTTGACATGCGAGAATACGTTCAATTTCATTTTGCTGGGACTGCTGCTTGGCGCTGTGCTTGGATTCATTTTGAATTCTCTGGTTTTCTTCCTCTTGTCGTCTTGACACGTAATTTGTTAATTATTTTTTGTATAATTTTGGCTGCAGCGCAAATCACTTTCGATTGTTCTCTTTCGCTGTATTTTTCTCTTGAATTTTGTGCAACTTACGTAGTAGTACTATTATTTACAATCTTTGGCCTTCAGCTTTTTATGCAGCTTCTCTTGGTTTTCAATTTTTAATCGAAAATAAATCACAGAAACTCGTTACACATGGCCGCAATTTGAACCGTTGACGAATTTGCCTTGTTGCTATGCGCCAAATTTTGTCTGTTGCTGCTGCTGCTACTACGTATACTTGTACATTTCTGCCTTTGTTTTGTTGCTGCCCAGCACATATTTTCTCTTTGGGCGCAATTGGCTTTGGTTTAGTTTCCAAGATTTACTGTTGCATTTGCTCTGCAGCTTAATACAGACATACAGGCAACATCTGTATGTGTGCTTGTGCTAATAATTTAGATTTTGTTGTGTTGTTGTTAGCTTATGAAATGTATTTCAATCTGCTGCTTTGTTATAAGATTACTTGAAAATGACTTTTAATTTCAGCCATTTGCTTATGCAATAATCAACGAATGCATTTCCTTCCACCGAAAATAGACTTTGAGTGCTTCCTCCGTCGGGTTTTATTATTTCACTATTGCAAAATACACACGTGAAGTCGATTAAATAATGCTGGACTTTTTTCTTTCTTTCTTTTTGAATGCGCGTGTATAATTTAGTTTCGGGTTCGCTCTCACAGCCTTTGCTCTCAAAGCCCAACTCTACCGAACGACGAGGAAAACACGAATGACTCGTCAGCCAAACGATGGCGCTTTTTGTAGTAGCTTGCTCATTGGGGGGTCTAGGCACGTTTAAGCTGCCTGACGTCAACTATCGGTAGTGAGTCACGTATCGATACTTTTGCGATTTAATTTTATTACAACTAACTTGCTTTCAGGCAAATTTACTTTACCCATGAGCGGCATAAATAAATACAGAAGCTTTGGTGGGCAGTCAGTAAATAAATTGCAGCTGATACTAACTAATCTCATTTAATGTTTATCGACTACTGATAAAAGCTGCATGATGTCGGCGATGACTGTGAATGGCCCGTCGAGGGTAGTCCTTAACTGTATGTTCCCCAATCAATCGATATCGATCCAGTCAATTTGATCGACCTGGCCACTTTGGCGCGAACTTTACTTGTTTGAAATGCAATCAATTGAAAACTCATAATATTTTATGTTTGTGTATAGTTTATTCCGTATCAAATTTGTAAATTATTTATACAAAAAACTATAGGTATTTTTATAGTCAGCACTTTTACATTATTTACTTTATTGTGTTTGTTTTTGGTTGATTGTCATACAATCAATAGGCGAATTTATTTTGTTAGCTGCCGATTCATAGTAAAATAGTACAAAATCGACAGTATATATTTCTTTATATATATTATATTGAAATCGTTGGTGTTTTCTTTCATTTATTATTACAAATTACAACTTATTATTAGTTAGAACGAGAAAAATGTATTATGAAAGCGGCGGCGGAGGTGCGTGGCGCGGGATAAAGGTTAAATGTCTAATTATTAGAAAAGCTATTGTCATGAATAATTATTTAATAATAAACGGTATATTGCCTCGACGGGATTAATATATGTATATATATATATATGAATATTTATAATAATAATGTAGTGTGTAAAGTTTTGTTTAGGTATAAAATTGGTAGGATATTTTGGTGTTATTTGAAATGGATGCAGTTGTTTTTAGTCTATACGTTGAATTTGTTAAATTTACAACAATTTTTAGGTTCGTTCTCCCTTTTGATTTTGTTTTTGGGCGCAATTTGTAGGTAGTTTCGTTAGGTTCACTATATATTTTTGGCAGGATATTGTGTATATATAATTTTTGCTTTGTTTATAATTTTTCTGTATTAATTGCTGTTTGTTTTGCTTTGTTTTTGTTTATATGTCAACTACTACGCTCAAAACTCATATCGTTCGTAAAAAGACCTAATATTAAATTATATAAAAATAAATAAATCGAAATCATAATCATATAAACGACGACGACGACTCTTCTCTCATTTTTTTTAGCGTGTACAAAATATAAACGTAAATTTCCATTAGAGAGAAATTCAAACGAAAACGACGAGCAGTTCTCTCTCTCCCTCTTTCTCTCTTTTTGTATCTCTCTCTCATTGTCACTGTCACCTCTCAATCTCTCTAAGCTCCATCTCTTAATTTATCGAGTTTATCGAGATTAATCCTCGTCATTGTCCGCTGTTGTTGCAGAGCTTTTTGCATGATCATTGGCACTTTCACTGGCATGGCCGCTATCCGCTGCCGCCGATGTTGCTGCTGCTGCTGTTGCAGTTGCTCCGGAACCATTTTTATTGCTATTACGGGCATCCGTTTCGTCGCCGGCTGCATTGGCCTTAGCCTCCAATGCGCGTATGCGATTCTCTTGCTTCACAATAATTGCCTTCAGCTTGCGTATCTCATCCAAAATATTACGGTGATCCTTTTCCTGTAAAATGAAATGTATTAGTAATGAAACTTCAGTTAAATAAAAATACCAAATAACTACTGCACCGACTTCTTCCAATCGATACGATACCACAGCGGGCATCGATTCTAATTGGTGATCTACATGTCGATACTACTACTATCGTTAGAAGCTTTGGCTTAGTTCCATAACTCACCGAAAATATCGCTGCAGGCGGACCAGCATCGTTCGATTCGTTGTTGTTGGCGCCTCCTGTCGATGCTGAAGGCTTGTTCAGTATGTTGACCTTCTTGCCGCCGGCCAATGGTTTTGGGCACGTGACATAGCCACCCTGTACAATGGAAACGCGATCCTGATTAGGCTTTTTTAGAATAACTGTTCATTTTGGGATTACAACAAAGAACAAATAACACAACAACAAGCGCCACGCAGCGTGCGTGTTAAAAGAGCGTATGTAAGCTGTGTGAGAGAGTCTATGTAAGTGTGTGTGAAAGAGTTTCTTTTTGGACGCTGTTTGTATGTGTGTGTCTGTGTGGATCTGCAGGGATAGCAAAGAGCAAAAGAGAGTGGATAAGGTACGCAGTCCGCAGTGTTGCCACCTTAGCTTATTTATGGCTAGATTTAACAGATCTTTAATTGTAAGGGTACATAGAAATGCGATTTAGTTGGTAAATCAAGCTAGTTTCTTCCACAAGTGTCTAAATTTGTGTCTTTTTTCGGTGTATGGTTAGAAACAACAAACACAAGTGTTAGAAATCCTAAGTTCTTGACAAATTAGAGTTTTAATTGGTAATGTTGTATATTTTTTGGCAGTGGAAATTAATGCAGACAGGTCACAAACGTAGATAACGCTAAAAGGGCAAGCTGTGTGGGGATTAGACAGATTAAGCATTGATTCGCCACATTACTGGTTGCAAGCACAACTACAGAGAAGCCTTTTTGGAATACAATTGTTGTGTGTGGTTGCAAATTCCAATTTTATGGATTAATTTGCACACACGACGCCTACAATGAATGAGAAGTGAAGAGATGATGAAATGAGATCAGGATTCATGTACGCTTACGAATTGCAGCTGTGGCATCGAAGCACTTGGGAGCTAAGAACGATGCCACATGGCCAGAAGCGCTGTATTCCAAATAAATGTGAATTGGGTTATGGCCACAGGAGTGACTTACTTTGAGGGAGAAGGTCAGTGGATCGGCATCTTTGCCGGCAATCCATTCCTCGGCGGTGATGGCGGCCTCTTCGGCCAGTGTGTCGGGATAGAGATCCTCCTGGAAGAGATCGGATTTACGTGGCACTGTCATTGATATCACCTGACAGAGACCATTGTTGTTCAGACGATAGAATTTGGCTACTTCGCAGGTGGTAACATCACAGCCACGCTTTGGCATCAGTCCAATGCCACGCTGTGGATCTGGTGTCTGAAACGTGTTGATGTAGTGCACAAACGGTGGCTCCGGTGTCACCTAAAAGACCAAAGTTCCGGTAAGTACAGCTTCCAAAAAGTCACCCACAATTTTTACCTCGAAATAACGAATCACAGAATCGCCTTTGCCGCACAGATAAATCAGATTCGTGTCCGCATCGTACAATGGGAACATGACACCATTCGATGTATCCAGCTCGACCATGACAATTGGTTCGCTCAGCGCATCGGGAGCACGCAGCGAATACTGACGCTCCGAGCTGCGATTGAAGCCGGTGGTAAAGATCAGACCATGCCGCAGAAAGATTGCACGCGTCGCCTTGGAGCCCTCATGGCACATGGCCTCGCTCTCCAGCTCAGCGCTGCGGGGATCATAGATGCGTATCTTTTTGTCCTTGCAGGTTGTGACCAACTTGGAGCCATCCCAGTTGAAGCAGGCACTGTACACAATATCCGGATGGGAATCAATGTGCACCAGAATCTCGCCAGTGCCCACATTCCAAATGACTACCTAAAGTAAGGAAATAGGCTTAGTTTAACAAAGATTAATCCAAAAATAAAAGCTCTACTTACTTGATTGTCGGAGCCGGCGGTGAGCAGCACATTGAGCGCCGATGGATGCCAGAGCACGAGACCAACGCGACGCTGATGGAACACCAGATCCACAACGGGTTCGGTGAGTGTGCGGGACAAACCACCATCGGGTATTTGCCAAACCTTGACCACACAATCCTCAGAGCCCGAGGCGATGACATTGTCATTGTGTGGACACCAGGCAATGTCCAGTACAGGTCCTTTGTGTCCACCCACCAGCGGATGATCAGCTGCAATGCGTCCCACCTAGAAAATGAAGCCGAAGGATACATAAATTAGTATTTTATAAAGTATATGAGGAATTCATTTTGAAAGTAGACGTTATATATGTATATATAAAGGCTCTATAGGAATCTAAAAACTACATCTTAAGGGCTCCATTGGACCAATTGCTCGAAAATCAGTGATTGGATACGAAAAGCTTCATACACCCATGAGGTACACCCTTAATATATCAAATGAGCATCAGATAACTATATCCTATATCTAAAAGAGGAACTCCCCGACTATATTCTATAAGTGATATAGAAAACTACTGAGTACAGTGCGCAAAACCTCTTACTACTAAATTTTTTGGAAATTCCACACAGAACTCAGCGCAACATTCACGTTGTCTGCCAAGATCCGCATTGATACCTCCCTGGTGCGATCAGTTGCGTGAAATTTAGCAAATTATTTCAATGTTCTACACATTTTGTGCTACAAATTCCAGAAAGCTGAATTCCAAACCACATTTCAAGTTGAGTCCGATATTTTCCACTATTTAGGTTCTCTGGTTGCTTGAATTCCACTATATAGAGTATTATTAACCGAATGAGTTACTTGAATTCCACACACACACACACACACTTCATGATTTATAATGGTGTGTATGACTGTACTGAAGTGAAAATAATTATAGGCAGCTCATATGGCTCACAACGAGGGTCAACCCATAACTAAATGGAGCTCTTTATCACAGAAATGTCAAACAGCCTGTAAATGTAATTTTAGCTACAAAAAGTTGGCCTATTTATGGCTGGAAAGGATGAACTGTGCACAGTTGCAATCAACTTATTAAGGACTTGAGCTTGAGTCGCAGCCAACTTAATAAGGGACGCTTTAGAGCCATCAGCTGATGCAAATAATCGATCAAATAAATTTTTGGTCAGCAATTCGAGTTTATATTCGATTTAATACTGTAATAAAATGCTCATAATTATTGGAACATAATAAAGTCCTACAAATAACGGAGCTGTTATCAATCATTGGCAGAAAATTGAATCTCGATTATAAAAACGATACAAAAAGGGCTCTACATTCCGTTGATTAATTGGGTGCTCAGGCTTCCAGTGTGCCATATTTGTTCATTTAATTGACACACTCGGCAAGCTAATCCCATAAAATATTTGAATTAGACCGTGTGAAAGCCGCTCCACTTATAGACTAGTAGTTGCAGGCCAAAGCAGTTTTTGCGGCTAAACGGCAGCTGTCTGAAAACTTTCGTAAATGGTGCGCATTTTGCATACAAATGTGGCCCAATTAGAATCGGCTAAAAAGCACAAACACATGTGTGTGTGTGTGAGTGTAGACACTTAAACACACAACTGGCCAAATACGCTTTTGACCAAATTCGGAGAGATCACACAGCCGTCGAGACGTCGAGTCGTCCAGACGCCCACGCAGTTGGTTATGGCCAATACCGATGGCCAAAACCGATGGCGTTGCCGTTGCCGATGACAGCTGAACGGATGTTCAATTTTTGGCGCTGCCAAATGCCAAAAATGTTGAAATTCGTGTGTGTTTTTCCACCATCATCACCGACACCAAGTGGAAAATTTGAAAATAATTATCAAATTTTCTATTTTGATATTTTTTTTAGCTATTTAACAAAGGGTATGCTGTTTTTAAGGGCAGATGGCATGCCAAAATGTAGCTAAAATAATTTAATGTTTTAGTTATGTTTTTAGACATTAAATAATTTTAGAAAATGTATTTCTATATTAATAAAAGTTCAGCAATTCATGCCTCTATTCCTTCTTCTCTTACTCTCTATCTCTCTCTGGATCTTTCTTTCTTTCCTTCTTTCCTTCTCCCATCATATACTTGACTTCCACTATTTACCCAAGCTATCAATAATTTCATTTATTTAAATCGAAAAATTTGGTTTTATCGCGCAAAACTTTATTTATTCGAATTTTGTGTATTTGTTTTTTATTTTCCTCATTTTTTTCTAATTTTTTTTCTGCTGTTAATTTTAGACAATTCGGTGTGTCATGTTGGCTTTAGGCCAAAATTGAAAAGTGCGTCCAAGAGATGCGACTAATGAGAACTACGCAGAGCATACTTTGAGTGAGCGAAAGAGAAGGAGAATCCATAACTATATAGAAGATTTAACTTTATTTATAAGCATAAGCCCAAAACAGTCGACGTCATTTCCTACACTTTTGCTACGTGGCAACACAGGCAAAAAATCCTCTATAAATAGTAAAAAAGCAAAAAAAGAAAAGGAAAAAAGAAAAACTCGCTCTCTATTGTGTTTTCCTTATTGTTATAAATAAATCAAGTAAAATTAAATAAACGAATTGTATACGTGGCCGATGACTACGGCCTGTGCATAAAAAAGGGTACGAGAATTTGCATGAGGTGTTTTTTATAGGAAGTTCCTATTTTGCTGAGGAATTCCATGACGAAGTCAAGAAATCAGCATTAAAAAAAATAAAAAATCAATAAAGCGATTTTATATTTTAATGGGGGTCAAGGTTTCCATTGCTTTCCATATCAAAAAGGAAAGAAAAAAGAACCAAATAAGCTCAAAAGAATGTCTAAAAACAGAATCTATTATAGGATAGTAATGAAGTAAATAAAAATATCAGATAAATTAGTTTTAAAGCCAAAAAGGCAACACTGTTCTGGCGTTGCCACTTAGTTCTAGTAATAAATTTTAAAGTTTCTGGTTTAGGGTTTGATTACTCACTTTGTTGTGAGGCAATACAATAAATGCACCGCCTCCCGCCGACTCGACAATGATGGCCATGAATTTTGGATTAACCGCACAGAATGTGGAGTCCCAGCTGGACTTGGAGACACGTATGTTGTCGTAGCATTGCTCCCGTTTCAACGACTGTCCATAGACGTGACGAAATTTTGAGCTGCGAACTACGCGAAATGACATCTTCAAGAAACTCTTTGTGTTTTTCTGTCTGTTCTTCTTCCTTCCTCTTCTTCTTCTACGTCTTCTACTTCCTCTTGTTTCTGTTGTTGCTTGAGTTGAGTTATCAGCCCCGTTATAAGTATATGTAGGTCTTTAGTTTAAGCCACCAGAAAAGTGTTAATAATAATAAAGTTGTTCAACTTCTTGCTTCGAAATTTGTTGCCTGAATTCGCTACGTTTTGACGTTTTTTTCTTTTGAGTTATTGGTTATTTGGTAACTGCGTTTTGTTTTCCTGCAAATAGATACAAGTTAAAAATTAAATAGATTAAAAATAAAACAAATTTCTCGTTAGTTTTTGGGTTTATAACTAGAGCTGACATTAAATGCTTTACTTTAGTTACTGTCAACTAAAAATAATTTGGGATAGTAGAATAAACCCAGACATTTAAAGATCAGGGTAACATGTTCTTAACTAAATCAAATATTTCTTACTGTAAAAGAGCCAGAAATGTATATTTCATTTAGTATGTTTTTTCTGTGTATAACTTAAGTATAAATCCAGCTAAACCCTATTTTAAAGTCAATTTAATTTAATTTCGCTTTTAGTTTCCAATAAACTATATTTATTACACCTCATTCATTGGGAATCGGCTTTACTTTAGCTAGTTTCAGTCACTAGACATACGTCGTTTCACAACCTCGATTTGTTTAATATTCAAATTTGCATATTACGTTATGTGAACGACAAATCAATAAGCAGCAAAGTTAAACTATGAAATTTATGGCAAAGAAAAAAGCAAAACTTTTGCCATTGTTTACTATTTTGTTGCATAAAAAGTTGTTTGTTTGTTAAAAAAGAAAAACAAGCTAAATGAATGGGCAAATTACAGCTAACTTAAAAATAGATTTGATTACTAAGCTGTTTTATAGCTAGATTTAAAAAATGGATTAATTAAATTTCTTGCTTAAGCTCAAATTTAACAGTATCTTATCAGCACAAGTCATCAATTTTTCAAGCCAGTTATTAATCACTAGGATAATAAATTTTGTCTGCCTTTTAAACTCTTAGCTATAACTAGCTAACATATCCCACCAACCTTTGCCAACACTGCCTGGAATACTTTCCAAATGAAAGCGAAACCAACAAATGTTTTAAATTATCAAAAATGTGTGCTAATATCAAAGAGAACCATCATAATTATAGGCAGGGAGACAGAAAGAGTAGGAAGTTGATTAGGTAGCTAAGCGACTCTGATTTTTATATGATGTCATAAGGCTGAAATAACGAATTGGTTGACACAACACGTGAATTATGGCCAAATAAACTGACAACACAAAATAACTCTAACAAAATTCGCAAAAAAAATAAAAGAGTCAAACTTTGGGTTGGGCGCACACACACATAAACTTTACGTTGTACATATTTATGTTTGTGTATTAAAAAAGGCGTTGCAGAAAGCTTTCGTTTTTAATCAGTCGAAAAAAAAGACGGGCGCGTAAAATTATTAATATGCTTTTCTGTCTTTTCTTTTTCAAGCATTCTTCTTCCTCCTCATTTTTTGTTTGTTTTTGCTGAAAATGTTATAAATGTAGCAATAATGGATTTGTCATTGACCTGCTAAGAAATCATAAAAAAATTACTTTTTATATATGCATGTATTTATATTTTCTTTTAGCTACAAGGTAAAACTATCAGTGTATGCTTGTGTGCGAGTTGGAGCTGGCAGAAGTGGCGATGCTTTGTTTTGAAAAATATTAAAAGTATCGATAAAAGTGAATATCAAAGTATTTGTCAGCACTACTATAAGCAGGTGGGTGTGTATGTGTTTAAGTGTCGCAATTTGGTGACTTGACTATCATTATTGGACTCTGCTGATAAACTATATCAGCTTGGAACTGCCTAAAACAAATATTATATAGAAACACTCGAAAAAAAAAGAGCTCTGCAAATTGAATGAACAGTTACAGATCCAGCTATAAACAGCTCTATATGTATGCGTATGCTTGTTTGCTTGTCTGTGTTTGCGTTGTTTATGCCTCAAGAACACCTCCGCTGCTAGAAAATTGTATATAAACACATATTTCACAGCTGCTGAAGGTCAAACTTATTAATAGAAAATTCAATCATCTTGCTTAAAATTCAATTTTCATATAAATACACACACATGCACACACCTAGACTGATACACACACATACATACTTGCACACAAGCGCAGACGAAGCGTGTTGTAAATTGCTTCTGATGTGGCTATTCTGAATATTTCTTATTATTTTTATTCGTGGCATTTGCCTAAATTCAGCAAGCAAATGCACAATTAATTTAATAACGTCTCCCGCAGATCCCCTCCCTCCACTCCATCTCTTTGCCACTGTCAAACTAGCAGCGATAATGCCACTCACAAATACACATATAACGGAAGTTGATACAAATTATACTCATGTAAAAATACTTGTATGCATGGGCATGTGTTTGTGAGCAAGCGGGTGAGTGTAAGGGGAGCCAGGGTGCGGTTGCGGGTGCTGGTGGTCTGATTGAGTTGTTCACAATGAGTAAGAAAAGTAAACGAACAATGGAATTAACCTGTTCTAGTAACACTTATCAATTTGTAATAGATATGTTTACAAATACAAACATAAATGTTTATTTATTTGCTAAAACATTTGTCATAGTTAAACTTGTGATTAGATATGTAAGACCATAAAGGTTAATTAGCTGCAAAAGTCATAAATTCCATGCGTGTCCAAAAAGATGCGACGCAGTGTAGCAAATTTTCAGCTGACTGCATGCGGCTTCCAATAATGGCCGCCACTTCCAATAGCCGCAGCTTCCAATGGCAAATGGCAGTGTTGATCAGTGCATCATCTATTACAACTACTACGACTACTGATGACTGCTCGACCGGCCACAAATTGACTTAATGCTTGATTGCAAATCTTAACGCTTTGTCGAAACATTCACCGGCAATTCACAATTCTAATTGCCAACAAATGTTGTTCTTGTTGTTGCAGTTGTGTTTTGCTCTGCCTGTTTGACGGCGGCGTGACTAAAAAAACTAAAGCGCCCCGCTGTCAACTTCTTTCTCTCTACCTCTATCTATCTCGCTCACTCACTCGATTGCTTTTGCTGAAAGCAGCAGAGTGGAAGGGGCACACTACGCAGTTTCCAACTCAATTAAGCTATGTAGTTATTGAGTGCAAGAAGAAAAGAGATGAACTCTGATGGAGAGGGGGATAGCAGTTGAGTTGTTGCTGTTGCAGAATGTTAATGTGACCGCTATAATCCAAGTGTCCAACATCTAATTAGCTTACAACAAGTGGCTTGAATGTGTCATGAGCAGCAGCACATCAATAATAACAATTCTCTGACTACGATATGTGTGGGTGTATGTGTAGATGGGGGTGGGGATGAATGAGTCAGCAATCAACATTGCCAGACGTATGTCTGTGATAAGCATCAGCTGCAAGTGTGCACTTATCAGCATTCATGCATCGATGTAAAACTTTCGCCTGCCAGCATATTGAGTGCACCACTGTGCAGCGTTTGATGATGATGTCATTAGGCATTTACTATAATTACCATTGACAGCTAACCAGCAACAACTGCAACAACATTGAATTTGACTTGTACTTAAGTTCATCAAACTGAAATGCTCGACTGCTGTGTTTATATATGTATGTGTGTGTGTTTGGTGATTAACTAAAATCTTGACAAAAAGGGAGCAAGTGTCTTTGGTGCTGCATTGCGGCGGCTGACAACACTGTAATGACAACTAGAGATGAGCTCGTGCCTCACTTTCCAGTGTCACAGATCACACATATGTGTTTGCATATAAATGTGTGTCAGTTGTTCTTGCACGAAAAATCCAATTTGAACGGTAAATCATATGTGTGATCCTGTTCTAACCACTCAAAGTTAACGATTAATCGCAAACAGTTATGCGTGCGTGTGTGACTTTGTGTGTGTGCATATTAGTTTCTATTAACGTCTTGTTAGTGTTGTTGTATCGTGCGTGTTCGTGCCAACGCAAAAAAAACAAACACGACACGCATCAAACTTAACATGCAACTACAACAACAACAATTTAAATTAGAGGGAGGGGGTTGGTGGGTGTCGGTGTCGCCGTCGAGTGAAAGTGGAACTCTGTTGCTAAATTTAACTATGCATTGCTTGTAGCTGTTGCTGGTGTTGTTGTTGCTGCTGCTGCTGTCTTAATTGCACGACGCTTCTTTGCGCCCCGCGTCTACTTGTTGCTATTTCTGCCGCATTTGCGCTTAGTCAGACTGGCGGCAGTCGTTGTTGCTGCTTTTTTGGACACTGTCACTTAATTTGCATACATATTTGCACACACACACACACAGATACACTCACACTACTTGTATACTGCATGCGTTTTTCATTTATATTTTATTACTAATTGGCATCGCTGCGTTTGTTTCTTTTATTTTTGCTAACGTTGCTTAACCCATTTTTGGACAACTACAACGCGACGATGCCTGGCAGCAACAACAAGTATTATGATAAATGTGCGTGGGGGGGCGTGATCGCACGCGCTCTTACACTTTCTAAGAGAGCGGAGCGCCACAGACGACGAGGAACGCAGACGCAGACTGAGACGTGCGCTGCTGGAGGTCGTTTGTTTTTCACACTTGTTTCACACAAACACACACAAGTATACGCACAGAAGAAAGAAAGAGACTGACTGTTTCGGCTGGAAGTGTGTAATTCTACTCTCGGGCCAACTGGAAGCCACGTTTCTTGGCAATTGCTCCATTTGAATTACGGCTTATCGCTTGCGTTTGCGCCCACAACTCAATTGCGTTGACCAAAAACTGCGAGAGAGCACGCATTTGGAGCACCACCCCCGCTCCTTCCTGGGAATTTGGATTTTTGACTTGTTGCTTCCATCAGGCAGCAACAATTGGCCGCACGCTCTCTCTCTTTGCTCCCACACCATCACAACGTTGCTGCTCTCATTTTTCGGTCAGAATTTTATAAACACAAACTTGCCGGAAAATGTGAGAGCAAGTGTGGTCAACAACAAGAGCGACAGCAACAACAAAATACACACAAATTACAGCTAAAAGCAAAATATAAAAATATAAAAATACAAAAATAAAACAATTAATTTAAATGTGTTTGTATGTGTGGGAATATCATGGTGGTATAGTGAGAAACACAGAAATCTTTTTATTTTTTGGCTTGCTTTCATTTTGTTTGCTTTTCTTTCATTTTGCAACATTTTTCGGCGTTCGGTCTTTTGTTGTTGCTGTCCAAGACGCTTCTCATTTTTATTCCCTTTTTTGGAGTGTTGCGACTCATATAACACTGTGTGGGAGCGAGAGCGCATGTAGCAACATTTTTATAGCTGCACTCTTCACATGCATTGCTCTCACCACTGAACGCACACGTATAAGCGCGCGCGCACACACACAATTACAGTTGTCGCACTTATTTTATTTGCCGTGATTTGAATGATTTTGTAATACGCGCGTTCATTATTTAAATGCTATATTTTTATCAACTATTTTTTATTATGTTGGCAAAACAAGTGAAATGGCTGCCACTTGACGTCTTGTTTTAAAAATGCCACAATGATTCATTGACATTTTGTATCGAAATGCCAAAGTTGCCGCAATGAACTTAAGAAATACCCACACACTTAAGACACTCACTTTAATTTAGCTATATTGCTTGGGCAGGTGCTGTTAAATTATATTGAGAATAAGAAATTTCAAATTTCGCACTTTGTTGTTGTGAACTGTTTGAGAATTTGCGGTTACGAAAAGACGAAACGTAGCAAAACGCCGACGAGCAAGACGAGAGAAAACAAAACTGAACAAACGGATCGGTGTGACCGGACGCCGTCAACTGAAATAATAATGGCGACCAAACGGCCAACCTAACATAAAAATACTGCAGCTTCAAATGTTGGTATTCATTGGTATTATAAACACGCTGGTCATGCGCTGCCAACAAATACACCAAATTGTTTAAACTGTTTTAAGTAAAGCAAAAGAATAACTTTATTGCCAAATTTGTGGAATAATACTCAAACCCTTAACTCATCTTTATTTATTGTGGAATTACTCGAGTTATCCTTTTTGTCGACTGCAAACGATAAATATAAGCAAGGAAAATCGATTGTTTGTATTTTTAAATCGTACCTGTGGTTATCAGTTTGAGCAGCTCAACCAACGGAAATTCAAATAATAGCGCCATGATGAATGCCACAAGTTGCGTTAGAATAAAAACCAGTACCACATTGCCAAACTATATAAGAAAAGTGGTTGATATCAAGGAATGGCAATAATTTAAGACACTTACCAAAAAGAAAGTGTTAACATAAACGGGATCTCGGAAATAACCAGCTACCAAACGAATAACAAAGACATGCCATATAAAAGCCTGAAATGAAATACGCGCCAAAGGT
The DNA here is from genome assembly GCA_018152125.1 of Drosophila dunni. Lineage (NCBI taxonomy): Eukaryota > Metazoa > Arthropoda > Insecta > Diptera > Drosophilidae > Drosophila > Drosophila dunni. The sequence goes on along the minus strand of JAECXC010000339.1, from coordinate 20,415,207 downwards.
CGAAAAATGGACAGAGAACAGAACTCATAAGCAATCCCTGTAATAAATAGGAAAATATTTATAATTATAATCAGCGTTAAAATGTATATATTCTTACAGCCGATTTTAAAGCACATGCAGCTGACAAAAGCGCCGCAAACCAAGATCCAAAGATTTTTATATAGTCCCGCATAAATGGCCAGCCAAACTGAAGGCGTTTCATAGTCATTTTTGATGAATATGTAGCCCGAGAGCAGTACCAATAGAGCAGTTGGTATAAGCAGCCAAAACCCCAATTGGAATCTCCATTTACCGCTATAGCTGCCAGCTTTTGGTGAGGAGCGCAGGTTTAAGTAAAGCTGTGCACAGAGGAAGCCCATGAAATAGCCACCCAAATTGGTGTAGAACGGTGGGTATGTTTCATTAAATGTATCCGCGCCGCGAAAGTACAAATAGCGATAGGTTCTAGAGGGAAAACGAAGTGGAGTAAAGAAATTTAATGATTATAGATACAACCAACTCGGAGGTCTACTTAAAGGTATATAAAACTTACTCTGGCTTGATGTGATAAACAGCATCTAGCTTTAGAAAATAGGTCAATAAAGCGGGCACCAAAAAACTCAAGAGGCCCAGCAGGTAATAGAAGTACTTAGTCAGCCCTGGATGTCTGTACAGGAATATGTCTAGTAGGTTATAGCAATATATAGTTTATATAGTTTAATACTTACTTTTTGGTAATGATAATAATAATCAAAAACAGCTCAAATAGCTGCATATCCGCAGCCAAATACCAAGTTTGCTGTGCACACTAGAAAAGATATTCACACATTATAGACTGCAATTCCGTTTAAGTAACCCCCACTTTGACCTACACTGTCTTCCAGCAAGTAGTTGTTGACGAAGAAGACATTTTTCCACCAAGTTTCCCGGCAGAAGACACGCTCCGCTTCAGTCAAGTGACGCCAAAAGGGTCCATCTCCCAAACGGGTCAAAATCGTGGAGTTTAAAAGTATTAACAACAGAACCGAGGGCAAAATGCGAAAATAACGGTTAAAGAACACACGCAAATAGACCGTTATGCAGCTAAAGATACTGGAATCCTTGCTAATCCATTGCCGTTGCGTAAAGTTTACATAGAGCAGAAAGGAACTCATGACAAAAAAGATTTGGATGAAAACGCTGCCATTTTGGAATATAGCTGCCTCCAACCGGTAAAGAAACTGCTCGTAGAATTCGGGATTTTGGATTTGTACCGTCATAAAGACCATCAAAGTGTGTCCCAATATCACAACAAAGACGCCAATCACACGAAACGCATCGAAGAATCTCAAATCTCTGGAGAATTCTCCATTTGCAGGCGTTACGATGCGATAATAGTTGCGACACACCGAAAATACTGTTAGAAATTGTTAAAATCGGGATTTTAGACGCTGTTTGTAGTAAAGATTCCCGAGAGTTTTGGATGAATCGGGTAGGAAGGACTTCAGGCGATAGTCATAGCAGCTGGAAAGCAGAGTGAGGAGCAGCAGGAGTGTGACAAGCACGTACACGGTGACATCGAGTTTATCTAGATAAAAAGTAGATAAGGATGAGATATTTTTACTTAGACCGACTTGGTTAAGAAAAAATCATATTTTTTGAGGTTAGGGATCGACTACTCACCATGAGCCAGCTGCTCATCCGCCCACACACAGTACTCAATGCTACTACGCAGACGAAGTTGAAATTTGCGTTGGAAACCACGATTTAAGCAGCTATTAATCAGGTGTTGGTAGTGCAGGCGCTCATCGGAGTCTCTGTTGTGCACCTTAGCGTAGTAGGTGCTTAGCTAACAGGTAAAATGAACAGAGAGTGGGAAAACAGGGTTAATTTCTGGACCTTACCTCAGTATCCTGAACTTTTCCCTCGTACAGCTGTTGCAACTGAAACTTGCTGAGCGTTTGTAGCGATTTCTTGCAGTGCTCCAAGCACACACCCATAAACAAATGATCGTGCCGAAAATGATGCTTACTATTCTGCGAAAACTGATCAATTTGTTGCCATAGCTTGGAGTTATCCTTTGGAACAATCTCGGCATAGACCAGACAATAGGTTCTATGGGCAAGTAGGTGACTTCGAGGACTCTCTAGGCACTGATCGTAGTCCTCTAACTGGTACATGGCTGGCATTTGCTTGTACAGCGTTACTGTAACTCCGTCATAATTTAAAGCTTGGATAATTTTGAGTGGTCACAAACAACTCACAATTGAATTGGGAAGCTCCAACATTTCTTGATTTCAGGATCAAAAAGCAGCTTGTAAGCACCACAATGTGTATCCAATGCATCTTGTTGAGCGTTTTAAGGAAAACTGTTCAAAAGTCGCAGCATTGTGTCATTTTTACACATTATTAAGTTGTACAAATTGCGTGTGCGTTTTCCACGCTTCAATGATTTAGTAACTGCATGACAAATCAATCAAAATTACAGATATATATTAAATTGTAATAGTAAAAATAAATCGCATACATTCCAGCAAGTCGGATTGTAATGGCCTTACCTGAAAATGCTTGATTTGTTTAACGGTCAGTAAATTTAAAATTAACAGCTGTCAAACGACTGCTAAATATAGCGGCATAACATAATGGAGTGTCTGCTAACAACAGCGCCATATAAAAATACTAATATTGGCGCTGCCACTTTTTAACACTTTTTATGCTCAAAATATCGATAACAGCGCAGTCATCGAAATTAAAGGCAAGCGATAGCCAGTTTAAAATAGCTGGCAACTTTAAAACAAGCGTCTGTGTGAAACCGCCAAAAGCGAGACAATTTTAACAACATTGCGAATTTGTTAACAAACAATGGAACCAGCACCTCAAGACTGTCAGCGTGAAACGCGTTCGTTTCTGATGCCACGTGATCCCAGCATTGATCGGCGTTTTCGACCTCGCCCCAATAAAAAAATGCGCCTGTTCGACGATGTTATCCTGGAAAACAGCGACCGCGACAGCTCCAGCGACTGCTCGGACACGGAATCGGAATATGCGACAACAAACGGCGACGATGACGCCTATTCTACAGATACTAGTGATATGGAAACTGGTCCACAGGTGTTTTTACGTCTGCGTCCTGTTGATTCACCTTCCAATCTGTATGTGATCTCCGACTGCGGAAACAGACTGATCACCAGTGCAGCGGCCAACGAGAACTCGAGCAACAATGTCAACCGCATGGAAAAGCACTTTAGCTTCTCCAGTGTATTTGATAGCTCAGTGGGACAGCGAGACGTGTACGACAAGTGTGTGGGACCCAAGATAGCAGATGAGGAATGTGTGACCATAATGGCCTATGGCACTTCTGGCTCTGGCAAGACTTACACGCTGCTGGGTATGTAATCAGACATTTAGTCGTATAGGATGCTTATGCTACTCTTTTTGTACACCGCAGGTGACAATGCTCGGGCTGGAGTCCTACCGCGCGCTCTTGAGCACGTATTTACCATGTACGGAAAGCAAATTTACAACATACCGAAGCTTAAATTGATCAACTCCCGCCTGATGATACTGGAGGATGATGAGATCAATAAGGAGATGCAATTACGTAGACAACTGCTAGCGTTGTGTCCAGACATCTCAGCGCAGTATCAACGTCTTCAACAAGGCATCAAAGAGGATCACGACTTTGTTGAGAAGGATGAGTCGGATGAATTTGTCATGATTTGGGTGTCATTTGTAGAAATCTACAATGAACTTGTCTATGACCTACTGGCCGTGCCTCCAAAGCATGCAACTATGGTCGCACCGCGACGCAAGAACCTTAAGATCGTTTGCAACAAAGGAGAAGTGTTCATCAGAGGACTGTCAAGCATACACGTAAAGAGCAGTGAAGATGCCATAAAGTTACTGCGTCTGGGACAACAACGTATCACATATGCTTCCACCTCCGTGAATGCCAACTCCAGTCGTTCTCATTGCGTCTTCACAGTGGATGTATTGAAGTATCAGCGATCGGGCATGACCACGCGCAGCTCATACAAGTTCTGTGATCTTGCCGGATCTGAGCGCGTGGATAAGACGGGCACAGTCGGATCACGACTGAAAGAGGCACAAAGCATTAACACCTCTCTAATGGTGCTGGGTCGTTGCCTGGATGCGGCCAGTTCTACAAAAAAGAGAAATAATGCAGATGTAATACCCTACCGAGATTCCAAGCTAACAATGCTCCTGCAGGCGGCGTTACTAGGCCAGGAACGGCTGGCCATGATTGTGACCGTAACACCACTGGATAAATTCTTCGAGGAGAATCTCAATGTCTTGAGCTTCGCTTCTATAGCTAAGAATATTATATTCAAGCAACCGCTGGTCAAACAGCACAACTCGAGATACTCTGGCTTTGCTCAGTGCAATGCGAACTCAACTTTGTATGCTCAAATTGAGGAAGTGGAGGCGCAGAATATACGGTAAGTTCCGCTTCTACAGCAAGACTATAACTATAGTAACTTATGTAAATATATTACAGCTTGCGCGCAGAGATAGATCAACTCAACTATAATCACATGCAGCAAATGCTGCAGATGCAGGAGCGTGAGGAGAATTTACGCAAGGAGCTTACGGACTCTCATCAAGCGAATCTGGAGCTCAGTCAAAAGCACAGTGATCAGCGACTGGAGAACAAGCTGCTTATTCAGAGCAGAGAATTTGAAGTGAAGGTAAGCTTGTCATAAAGGTCTACTACATTGGGATTAAATAATTTAACACTTTTCTTCCAACTTATAGCTGTCTTCGGTTAAGCGGAAGTACGAGGAAGAGATTGAGGATCTTAAAGAGGAAATTGAGGACCTTAAAGAGGAATTAGAGGAGCTAAAATCACCCAATAGCGATATCGAAATTATAGAGGATGAATAGTTGTTGTAACCATGTCTATGTCTTAATTTGGAGTTTTGTTTTCAAGTTCTGTCAATCGAGTTGAAAGAATATTTGTATTAGAAATAAAATTAATTATGTTTTACGAATGTTTATACCATTTAAAATTAATTTAATTGTTTATCATTTTATTTCACAATTAATGTGTTCAGAATTTGCAGTTTTATTTTCAAATGGCATTGCCTACTGTTATACTGTAAGCTGTTATACTGCCTTTCCACTATTCGTGAGTACTTACACAAAAATACCGATAGTGGCACGACAATATTATTGCTGTTATCGATAACTATCAAGCCAATACCAAACTGCATTAAGTTGGCGCCACATTTTAAAACCACAGAATTTTAAAGTGCTAAACTTTATTTCACTGAAGTGCGGCTATAAAATTTCAATATTTTATATAAATTATAATTTTTTAATTCATTTTTTTTTTAATCTATGTCAATTTCATCAAAACGTCCGCGCACTTTGTTCTTGCGCTTGTGTTTTTTGGTGGGCGGCGGCAGAAAACTCTCCAGAAAATCAATAGTACTCAAAATCGTATCTGAGCTGACATTGCCTATATAGTTTTTGTCGAAATACACAACGGGTTCGTTGGCAACCAACTTGTCGCAGTTGCAATTTTGGATTTGCTTTTGATCGAGCGTTTCCACCAAGGAATCGTTGGATTTATCTGCCAAAGCATTCGATTTTGAGTATATAGCGCAAGTGGGGTTAGGTTGAGGCTTACCAAAAATGGGTCTAAAGCATTCCTTGACCTGTATCCACTTGTTGCAGAACTGCACAATGAAACTGTCGTTCTGATTAAAGAAACCTCTGGCGGCGCTATCCACACGTGATTTCATAAATCCAGGCACATAGGGCCATTTTCCCTTAGCCGCATAGAAGCAAATAATGTCTAAGGAGTGTAGAGACAAGTAGAGAGTATATTCTTAACTATTTTAAGAAACTTTTAGCTCACAGGGCACATGAAAAATATGCAGAAAAGTGCGCTGATGTTCCAGGCTGGAAATCAGATGAATGCCACTCGATTGCCTGTTCTTGGTCTGGCGTACTCCTCTAAACGGTATCTCCTCCACACGCACACTCTGCAAATACGCCTCGCTTAACGTAAGTAGAAATGCCAGTGAAAATATTGGTATAATCCAGATTATTAGCTTCCCGATTAGCTGCATGATAACGGTACTTGATGCCTTGAGCTGAGTTTTGTGACTGACTGACTGAGTTTTCCCGCAGGATAATGTCGGGACTCGGTAGTATTGATTTTAATTGTGCTACAAGTCGGTCAGACACCAACGCGCCCACTCCTAGCCCCTACACGCCCTAGAGGGGTATTTGCATGCGCTCAATCAATTTGCGCGGAATGTAAACCATTAGAAAGTGCAACGAACTTTAAGCCAAATAAAACAACAAATAAACTGACTAATAAAGCAACAAATAAACTTGAGCATAAACCCACAAATAACTGAAAACGTCACGTTTAAACGTTTTGCACTGCTTGATAATTTTGTTAATATTTTAAAATGATTTTCTGGCTTTTAAATATTTAAAGCTGGCAAACAAAAAGGTTACATACGGGCGCACACGACTGTGTTACACCATGTAACCACACAGCCGACGCTACAAAATTTCTCGGCGCCACATTAGCTGTGCGCGTGTCGTAGCTGCCTGCTGTGCGTCTGTCTCACTCTAAGAATGTCATAATAAATTGTAGTAAACTGGATTTGATGCAAATAATCGTGTGATTAGTAAGTTGGTAACGATTACAAAACATTTAAACGCTTATAAATAATTGAGCTTGTAATGAAAACTACAAATTAATACAACTTAAAGAGTGCATAATATTTAAATAACACAACAATAACACAAATTGAGTAGTTCTTCATTTATTCCTGGTACCATCTCGAAGTAATTCTTTTCTTGAGGCTAACATAATTTTGTCTAGTGTATTTGTGACGTCACAGTGTCGCTCAGTCACTTCCTCTTCCTATCAACGGTAGACAGCTGTTTGGCTTACATGACGCATACTTGATTTAGCTATTCGTTTGCTAAATGTCTCATTAGCAACACGCCACGCCCCCTCCAGCCCCCGCAGCCGCTGGCACGCCCCCTTTTCTAGATGAATTAGAATACAGGAAAAGTTTAGCGCGTGCAGAAAACTCGTTCATCAAAAGAAAGCTACAGACAGCAGATAAATCAGTTATGTATATGTATCAGATATACACATATATATATATATAAATATATAGATATATATGCTAATGAATGTTAATCAAGCACACGACGATTGAAAGGGAAAAAAGTATAGAAACTGAATCAAATGTCAATAAGAGATTCTACAATTCTACGATCACAATATGCAACTACAAAGCGTAGACAATGAATCAGGTGTACGGCTCTTAATGCAGTTCCCAAGGTGTTCACGTGTCGACATTAGCTGCCCTGTACTAGTGGGCACTACGCAGGGTGTATAAGTTGTGGTGAACAGGCGGAAGTAGGAAATGGGAAGCCTACATGGGACTAGTAGCCCTTTAGTCAACAAATTAAAGCTTTTTGCTGCACGCAGATCAGGGTTTTTAGAAATGCTACCCAGAAAGTTGGTTTAAAAAGACTAAACTTAAAAGAAAAACTTAATTTATTACAGGGTCTCTTGCAGTCTGATACACCCCACCACTCTCACTGCTACCAGTTATCAAACTGAGATAGTTTAAAAATCCACATGCGCGGCTAATTGAAATATTTATGGAAATGAGACTTTGGGTACTGTCTCGCAGTCAAGTAGTTGTTTTAGCCATTAAAATGAAAGCGTTTAGCTATTTATAGCTAACAGATATTTATTACCAGTCAAAGAACTTTAAAGCTTAACAATTTTACTCATTCATTTAATAATTTTTGTAGTTATTTAAATGAATTTTCCACTAGTCTTAGGAACGCTTTGGTTCATCCAAAATTCTGCTCCAAAATCGTGCGTTCGTCGTGCGAAATTGCTGTGAAATTTTAACCTCAAAATCGGAGTCATCGGCGTTCTCGAACGACTGATAATCGCAGATGCCCGTGGGGCGGGATTTGAGCAACGCTGGCGAGCAGACGCCCAAAGATTCCGCATTAATGGGTTTACTGTGGGGATATGGACCATTTTAATAGGGTATTATAAAGTTTAACTACCCCAAAACTCACCCGTATTTGGCAAAGTGCACAAAGTAGCCCACAAAAGAGGCCACCACGCGTGCCTCCGTCGAGTTCCGCTCGAAGTCCGGAAAGAGCAGCGGACTACGGAACAAATAGATCAGATCATCGCAGTGCACGACGCCATATTTCTGGCCCACATCGGCTCTGGTGTAGAGCGAGGCGTAGCTATGGGGACCCAGGAAGTTAAAGCTGTACAGGTACAGTAAACGGTCGCTTGGGTCGCAGGAGTTAACAAAGTCCCAGACGGCGTTGTAGAGCGGCTGCTTAAAGCCGCGGTCCGAAATGAGCTAAGGAAGTCGGAGAAATTTTGAGATTATAGTTGGGAGTTTGGTAGATTCTTCTACTAACAAGGGGGTAAGGAGGCGAGCGAACCGATTTGGGATATAGGGCTGGCATACGCCTTGTAGGGTAGGCTACCCCTCCTTCCGCCTTCTACACGGTCCAAAAATAACAGGTACTACTACTTACATCGAGGAATCCCTGCACTGTGTCCTCGTTGAGCTCGTGCTGGCTCTGGAAGTACTCCTCGATGATCAAGTGCATCGCAGCGGTAACTTTCTGCTCACTGAGCTCGGGAGGAAACTCGATTTGCTTCTGCAAGAACTCATCGAAGTTGGCATTGAATTGCTCCCTCAACGTGGAATTCTCCATGATGTTGACCACACGGACAGCGCCCTCCTGCGGCACTGTGCCCATCAGGAAAGGCACCTTGTGATAGCTGCCCTCCCTGAGCAAAACCTGCGGATGAGCAGTCAGAAAGGCTTCCGGGCTATTGGGTTCCACAACGGGACGGTAATTCGTCATGAGATCCACATCCCAGAACTTCAAGCCATCGCCAGCCATTAAAATGTTGTTCACATCGACCGTACGTAGTGCTCGTGCTAACTTCGGAGTACTCAGCTCTCGTGCATCCTTAATGCCACTAAGCTCAGCGGTGCGTCGTGCCTGCTCCAGTGGATCATCGAGTATGCCAAAGGGCACATTGGCCGTGCCACTCATGCTGATGGCGCGCTGGAAAAGTCCGACTGAGGTGGGACTGAGCATGTGCATGTGCACGGAGACACCGCCGGCGCTCTGGCCAAAGATGGTCACCCTACGGGGATCACCGCCAAAGGATTTAATGTTGCGCTGCACCCAACGTAGCGCCAGCTGCTGATCCTTCAGTCCAAAGTTGCCAGGCATCGCAGAGTCCTCGGTGGAGAGGAAACCTAAAAGGAGAGGGAAGAAGGGATGTTAGACCCTGTACTCAAAGAGAATAGGGGTCTATTGGGAGAGCCCTCCTTGTAGACTTACCTAAGGCTCCTAATCTATAAGCCATTGTGACCAAGATGACCTCATTTGTGTCCATAAAGTACTCGGGTCCATGAATCAGAGGACTGGGAGAGCCGCTAAAGAAGCCGCCGCCATAGATGTACACCATGACAGGCAGGGACTTCGAGGGACGACACTGGAATTTTTAAAGGAGAAACCGTAGGGTGAAACCCTTCACGTAGGTTAACAAAGGACAGTCTTACCTCTGGTCTGTAGACATTGAGATACAGGCAATCCTCATCGCCATGCACCGCTGGTGTGGGCAGCAAATAGTTCTTCTGTATGCAGTCCGCTTGCAAGTTGCTGGCATTGTAGATACCCTGTAATTTGGGCATTACCTTGGGGTTCTAAAAGGGTCGAGCAAAAAGGTTTTTATGAAAACTATGAACCCATTGAGCAAATTTGGTACTCACCGCAAAGCGCAACTCCCCGACGGGCGGCAGGGCATAGGGTATGCCCAGGAAGGCCTCGAAACGCTTCATCTGATAGCCGGGCATATAGACGCCCTTGAGGCAGCCCAATTGATTGCCACAAACGACGAGCGTCTTGTCACTTGAGGCCAACGATGTCACCGTCGTGACCGAGACCAAAAAACCGATCGAGACAATTAAGACATTCCCCGTATGAATCATGACTGATGGCTTTTGTCTAACGAAAGAAATCAGAGTCAACGTTTTATATTTTGGCAGTCAGTAATGGCCCCATTAATTATGCATAACTCATTGATTTATATTCATTCACAGAAATATACAACAACAACAAGATGACCAAGAAGAAGAGCTACAAATTTAAGCTTCTTTTACCGATGATGTCAACGACGAATTCGAGATCTCCGTCAATATTCCCACGACAGAAATGCTTGATATGGGTGTGTTTTTTTTTTAGGATTTGGTCAGAAGGATTAATTAGCGTAAGTTGGTTTAATTATTTCAGAATTGTTCAATTAAAAATTGGTTTTTTAAGATCGAAAATTAACTTGATTATATTAGTTTTTTCTCTATAGAATTTTTAGTTAAATACTTTATATATTCACAACTTAATTTGGCCTATAATGCACTAAATTATTACATTGTTTAGTGTTTTTGCTTTCTTTTAATTTTTTAATCCTTAAAAAATTTCCTTTCCGAGCTCCAACTTGTATTCCACTCACCTGCAGTGTAAGCTTGTATTAACTTAGTATCGACTGACTTGACTTAGTTTGAGCTAGTAAGCTCCTAACGCGACCGCTTACGAATTGTATCTGACGGGTTTTGTAACCAACGAGTTCACTTTTATGCAAACGTAGAGAAAAAAAAAATTAATAAATAAAAATACTTATAAATAAATAAGAAGAAAAACTTTACGGGTTTTGTTGTTGAACGCTTGAAAAAATATGTAGATCCAAAAAGTTATTGTGCTTAGTGATTTTGTAATCGGCAATTGAAATTTATTCGCACGGCTCACACGGCGTATACTTGATCTGAACTGAACCGCGTACGTTTCGTGATCACTTTATTGTGATCAGTTTCGAAGAGAGTCTCCACAAAGACTGCACAACTATCAGCTGTCTTCTTTGGCTTTTATCCTGTACTCCAAACAAAACAAAAAACTACCACAACTACAGCTGAATATATAACCGTCTATATAATACTGTATTTACTCATACTTCTTGACACTCTTGCCACTCTTTGCACTCTTTCCTCTCTCTTAGTGCTGTTCTTTTGTCGCAGAGATAAGAAATTGTCTGCTTAATTCCCGCTTTTCATTATAGAAACTAAAATAAAGTTTGCTTTCATGCAGGGGAACGTACATACAGCGCGGGGTAGTCAAATAGCTACACTTGGAGGGGAGTGCTAAAATATAATGAGACTTTCTCTTTTTTTTTTTTGGTATCTTTTTGAGGTACCGCCAAGAACCTATAAGAAACACGCCTTCAAATTACCCTCTAATAATAATAATATTTTACAGTGCAAAAACGATATGTATTTTTATTTTGCCGCCTTTTGATTTAAATTTTATTATATCCTATAAATGTTTCAGCTATTTGCATAATTTTTATTGATTTTCTTTTTTATCTTCTTATTACTTTATTTTATAATTGGCGTCACTATTTGCCTGTCCTGCAGTTTGTTTACACACACGTGATTTACATTATTACATGCACTTTCCATATGGAAATTCGAGTGACCTTCGTCTGGGAGTGCGAACGAATTCGAATGCAAAATAGGTCAACGCTGCAGCTTCTCACACACATCAATTCAGTCCAGTTACTCCCGTTATCACGCAAAGGGGAGTGGTTAGGGTGAGGGGTAGAGGGTGCGAGAGAGGGAGCAGCAAAGAGAGGAAAAAAAGGGAGGGCCCGTTCGCATTATCATTATACGCGAGTGAGTGCAATCATCTTTTGTCATTGAACTAGGTGATTAGTGGGAGAGGGTAACATAGCCTCAGTTTTACAGAGTATCTGCAAGCTGTGCAGTTAGCTACGCTATAGAAAATCAAAGCCTAAGTTAGCCTAAAGGTATGAATGAGGAACAAAACTTATTTCTAGGGTATCTAGAATAGTTTCTAGGGTATCGTTAAGAACATCAGCATCCAAAGCAACATTTTGCAGGGTTTTTTTTTAGCAAACCATACCTATTTTTATAGTTTTATGGAATACCTACTTCTTAACGATAATAATAAGTCAACATATTTTCTAGGGTATCTTTAAGCACATCAAAAACAACACAACAACTTCATTGCTTTCATAAATTCACATAGAAACTGTATTTTTATAGAGCACACAAAACCACAGGTTATTTTTAGTATTTTCAACTAAGAGACTAAAGTTTTTCAAGGGTATTTCGAAGTAGTAACGACTTCCATAGGCTTCCAAGCTATGAAAAGATCTTCTTCCAGATAGGCAGACCACGCAGATCCATGCTCCGCTCAATAGACTCACGGTAGACGCCATCTTGTTGACCAAAATGCAGGTAATTGCAGAGTTGATCAGCTGTAAAGTGTTCGGCCTTGCAAGCGGGTAGCTCGGTTTCATTGTAGAAGACGCTGAAAAGAATATAAACTCTAGAAAGGTAAGTTCATAGGGTATTACTCCAACCTACCCTGTTTTAGCAAAGTCCACCAGAAGGTTCGTTAGACGCTTGATGACCAGATGATCCTCCGAGTCTTTGGGGAACGCCGATAGTACCGCCAGCATGCTAATCGTATGCAAGCCATCGTCCATGTGGGCGGGCAGGAGTTCCTGGGTAACCGATCCCTCGCTGTGCACAGAGGAGAAGTAAACGTTGCTAGGACTGCGATAGTCGTACTTGTAGACAAAAAGCGGCTGCTCCGCGTACTCCACGTATTTCTCAGCAGACACGTAAAGCGGATATAAGAATATAAAGTCCCCTACCATATTGGAGAGTGGTACAATCGTACGCTCATTTAGTTCCTGTTCCTGCACCTCATAGAGCTTTAGTAGTTCCAACACAACTTCCTCCGACGTTCCCTCGGGTAGGAAAAGCGTCAATGGCAAAAACTTTAAAAAGTTTTCATTGAATTCCCTGCGAAGTTCCGGATTATTGTAGAAGTGCAGTAGGAATAGCGCTCCCTCGCCGGCACGCGATGAGCTGCCCAGTAGCCAGGGCACCTGTGTGATTCGACCAGCCGTGTGGGCGGTAATAAACCGCTCAGTTAAGAAGGGTTCTAGCGCATCAGTCGGTTCCACCAACACTCCATAGTTCACGAAGGGTATGTTGTTGAAGATCTTGAAGGCATCACCGCCATCAACCAACTTGTGTGCATCCATTTCACGTAATGCTTCGGTAAGTTTTGCAGTATCCAGAGTGGTCGCTTCATTAATGGCCAGGTGCTCAGCAAGACGACGTACCTGAGCTAAAGGATCGTGCACGTGGCCGAGTGACGTCAGAGCTGTGCCGCTCAAGGAGATGGCGCGATGGAAGAGATCTGCAGAAGAGATCCGTAGGAAAAATGAGCAGGATCACAAAGTGGATCAGTTTAAAGTCTTACCCTTCGAGCTCGGACTGAGCATGTGAAAGTGAGCGGACATGCCACCCGCACTATGACCAATTAAAGTCACCAGTTGCGGATCACCGCCAAAGCTAGCGATGTGCTGCTGCACCCACTGCAGTGCCAAGCGCTGATCCTTCAAGCCTAAGTTGCCCGGCATGTGATGATCCCCAGTGCTAAGAAATCCTTCGAAAGTAACCAACAATAAGTCATTCTATAAAAAATCAACTAGAACTCGACTACTTACCAAACGCACCCAGTCGATAGTTGAGCGTAACAAATATAACTTTTCCAGTAGCCATCAGGTACTCCGGACCCGTTGTAAAGAGGTCACCGGAGCCACCGAAGTAACCACCGCAGTGTATATAGACCATAACGGGCAGTGGGGTGTCTAAAGGCACCTTGGGTCTATACACATTCAGGTAGAGACAATCCTCATCACCGAAAACGGGAAATTTCTGAATCGTGTATAACTTTTGTAAACAGGCGGCGGGAGGAATAGCGGCATTTAGTACATCCTCCCAGCCAGCGGAGGGCACGGGATTCTAGAGTGAATTACATTAAAATTTTGTAACGTAAAAAAGGCTGAGTACTCACCTTGAAACGCAGCTCACCTACAGGTGGCTCAGCGTAGGGTATGCCCATGAAAGCCTCGTAGGCTTGTCCTTGATATCCTGACATCTCGGCGCCCTCCAGACAGCCCTGATCCTTTAGGCACACCTCCAAGTCCGCGAGCACCACAAGCGCTACGCTGAGTATTCCCCACAGAACTGTCCACATTTTGAAATTAGTTTCTACATTTCCCAATTAGCATTTCCCTTTTTATAGCTGCGATCATTGCATGCTTAGAAGTATCGGAAATATTTAACGGACCAGCCCCTAATAAACGGTTTGTGACCGATCGAATAGACTTCTTATTAAACTGTTGCCAAACTTATGCAAATTCTATAAACTATCGAAGCGTGAAGACAGGTGGGGTGTAACTTATACGCTATAACATTTTACAGGGTATAGCGGTGAAGACTTTAGAGCAGCAGCAAGTCTTTAAGGTATAAAAGTCCCAAACTTAAGCTAATTTCTTATAAAATATCTCTAGTGTCGTTTGTTTTCTTAACTTATACTTAAACTCCATAAAAGAGCATTCAAAACTCGTCGGAAACATTTTGAAAATTGAAAAAATTACTGTATTTACACGATTGATTGAATACAGCAGCCAAGAACAGCTGCCAACCAAGCAATAATAGTCATTTATCATAATCATAGACTTAAGTTTAACAACTCGATTAAAACTAAACACGCATTCATATTATACAAAACCTTATCGATTACAAGCTACAAATTAAGCAATTAACTTTAATCTACGTGAATCAATTAAACAAAAGAACACTATGACAGTTTTTTAGTAAAGTTTTTAGTTTTAAGTTAAATCGGTGTGAGATTTCGTCGCTGGGTTTCTGTTAGATCGGGATGCCAAAAGTCCACAATGAGCACCAGACGCAGTTGGGTTCCATTGTGCCATACCTCGTGCTCGAAGCTGTCATCGAATACAAACAGTTCTCCCTCACGCCAAGTGCTGTTGATAGACAAAGGGATACCCATTAGTTTTGATAGATCGATGACTTGCTCCTTAAAGCACTCTACTGCCTGGCTTTTACAGGGTATCTGCCAATCACTCACCGTTGCTGTTCGGCCACCCGCAAGCTAGTCAACTGTGGTTCCGGTGCCACTAGCGTCAAGTGAGCACGCAGCCTGCAGTTGGTGGGTCCACAGTGGGGCCAAACATGAGTTCCCGCCTGCATCGAACTAAACTTCACCTGCCCGCGCAGACACCTGTTGGCAGCTGGCATCCTGGCAAGCAGTGCACAGGTAACAGGCGCTCCTTGACAGTTTTTCTGCTTTGCCTGACCCTGGGAAAACAGTTCGTATTGCTGCCAATTCCCCGTGTCGCGCAGTTTCTCCGCTTCGGGTTGAAAATTGCCACGTTTGTTCAGCAGGGCAAGCGCTTCATCGCGTATGACACGCCAGCTTCGCTGCAGTTGCTCTAGCTGCAGTGCAATCCCTGTCTCTTTGAGCGACCAAAAGGGTTGGGCTCTCAGTCCCTGCACATTGTACAGCGAACGTTGATAGGCACTCGGAAAGTAGTTGAGCTGTGCAGCACGCTCATGCAGCTGCCTCGCCTCATTGTGCCTGCCCAGACGCTGCAAGGTCTCGCCCAACGCCATATAGAAGTAGGACTCCTGCGTGCCCTCCACACCAGAATCTATAGCGTACTGCAGGTAAGGCAGCGCCCTCTTGTAATCCCCCGTCTGCTGCTTCAACGCCAAACCAAAGTGAAGCTGCGCAACTGCATCCAAGGGAAAACGCTTTAGTGTCTCAGCTGCCACAAGTTGCAACTGTTTCAAGCTGTGCAAATGGATAGGAATCGCTATTAGTTATAGACTGACGGTACTGCAGTTAAAGCACATAACACACCCACTTATTGGTCATCAGATGACTGAGGGATAACTGATTCCTGGGTGCTGCCTCCGACGGAAAGCGCTCGATGAGCAGCTCGTGTATGGCCAAGGTTTGCTGTGTATACCCTGTAAAATTTGAAGAGGTATTAGAAGGAGCTTTAGGAGAAGGTACACTTAAAACCCACCGAGAAATCTCAAGTGCTGAATACAACGCTCCCCAGCCGCACGAAACTCATCATCCGCAACGATGCCATCACCAAACGCCAAGTAACGTTTGTAGGACTCAATGGACTCCTGCAGCAATGGATTACTGCGACGCTTCTCTGCGATTGTCTCCAGCGCCCGAGCACGTGACAAGTGCGCAGTTGGTTTGTGTGCGTATGTGTGTGTGAGGATGTTAAAGGCGCGCAAAACTTTAGCGGGATTCTAAAACGGTTAGTTTCAGGGTAAGCAGAGAAGCAGTTGATTAGGGCAACAAAAAAAGGAGAGAGACAGCACGACTTGTAAGACCTCGTAGGGGACACGTAGTTTCTTTACAGAAAAACCTCATCACTCTTGGATAGCAAAATTCAACTGCTGGCAAGCTCTAAGTGGGTGTCTATAGCTTATAGTTTAGCAGCTTGCAGCACGGAATTCTCTGTGTATCCAAGAGCCAGAAAGTTTTTCGCAAGACAATCCGACATAACTCAAATAATTGCTACTAATAATTGTTAATATTTACTTAAAAACTAAGCACATGAACTTAAAAGGCAAAAACATTTAATAAAGCTATGAAAGGATTTGACTTTTTTGGTTTTTTGTTTAAGTTTCTTTGGTTTTTGGGTTTCTAGTGATTGTTGAGCTTAAAAAGATATAGTAGAAGATATGGTAAATCGAAAGTTGTGCATAATACCCAGCACTTACCTCATTGATCATTTCGGCGTTTGCCTGTCGCAGTTCCTGCTCAAATATATCATCTGAATCGGCATTATCCGCCGACTTAGCACCCGTTGTGGGCTTCGCTTTTATTTCTAAATCGGAAAAAGATAAAACTGCATTATAATTTGTGCTGATGTAACGGTTTTAAGACGCCATTTGAACGGTTAAGTGTAAGAGTTTTAGAGCTTAACAAAATTATGGACTTACTATGAGTATTAACGTATTTCTTATAGAGTAGGTGTAACGTATGCCATGATCGGTTTGCTATATAGCTATATATATATACTTTTTATAATACGATTGATTGATTGGTTGATCGATAATGATTTGAATTCTTTTTTATTATTTTTTTTGGGTTCGATTTTTTGGTGTAAATTGTACATTTAGTAATTACGTGTCCAGGAGGGATCATCTGAGTCTGGATCGCTTTCGTATTCCTTGGCCGGCAGACGGCCGTACTTGGCCTCCAAGCGGCTCATGAGCTCCGCATCATCAACATCTGATATTTCGTCCTCCTCCTCATCGCTTAAGTCCTCCTCGTCGCTCTCATCGTGCTCGTAGTCCTCAATATCTCCATCTTCGTACTCTACATAAATATCGCTAGCTGGTGTTGCTTCGGCTTCGTGTTCCGGTTCAGTGTCTGCTGCCGCTTCCTCCTCCAGCTCTACCTCTGGTTCCGGTTCCGACTCGGGTTTCTGTTCAGCTTTCGCTACCTGTTTCGGTTCCATTTTGGTTCTGTACATAGCGCTCAGTTGCTCAAAGGTTTCAGGCACATAACCAGCATTGATGGCAATGTTATCATCGCTCTCATCCAGATCGCTCACCTCCACCTCAATTTCCTCCTCGATTTCGATCTCCTCCTCCGAATATTCCTCTTTATTTGTTGGAAATAAGTATTAAGTTATTAACTAAAGTGGAAAAGGGATTACTCGATAAGTTTCAAATAGTTTCAAAGTCTGTGTTTGAAAATATTTGAAAACAACTTCGGTTATACCGAGGTTTCTATAAGAAAATTAGTTTTTGAACCGTCATCAAGTGGTGGCAGCTCCTCCACATCATCGGGTATATTATCCTCCGCTGTGGCTATGGTCAGTCGACGTCGCATATTTGACTCCGCACTAGGTTCCTCCTCCTCGTCTAACATTATTTTATTAAATTAGTATTTTTAAAAATCGTTTTTGAGGTCAACAAGAACAAAGCCATACGACAAATAATTTACATACATAGATATTGGCGCATACGTTTTAACAAAGCTGTGACTACATAAATTATAAAAAAAAATTATAACAAAAATTTTAGACTAAAATTAAGTATAAATTTGGTTTTTCTTTTGGTATTTTTTTTTTTTTAAATAAAGAAAGTGCAAAAATTTTGTTTTCGTTAAACGACAAATTTTGGATTTAGCGGTTAATTAAAATTAGTTAGAAGACATTTATGTAGTACTGACTTTACATAGAGTAAAAGTTTTGGATGCTGGGGTTATTGTTTGTAAGAAGAAACTCCTGAGAGCTCCTTAAAGTAAAGCAGTGAGTAGAGTAGGAGCATTAGCTGATCAGGCAATGAAAACTCACTTGTATTTGGATTTTTCCGTATCAATACAAGGCGTGAGACAAGGGCAAGTGCAATGCCAACGCCAAATTTAACGGCAACTGGAAAATTAGTTAACAATTTTTTAGTATTTTTCTCGTAGTCTCGTAGAAACGTAACGAATTTCAAATTTCTTTTGCACTTTCTTGTACAATAATCGAGTAGAGTAGAGTTTAAAATAGTGTTGGGAATACCCTTAATGTTTTAACCGTTCACACTGGCAATCCTTAAGATCTCTTAGGAGCTACTAATACTTACGTGAACCCAACCAAGAGGCTGTGGTAGGTGCTTCCTCTGCTTGCTCCTCGGGCTCGGCTGCCTGTTCCTTCTTCTGAGGTTCTTCGTCTACGTCCTGATCCAGCGATTCAAAGTCGTCGTCGTCGTTGTCATTCTAGTAATAGAATTATAAGTTTAACTAAAGCATTATTTAACATCGCTTCTAACGCACCTGGTCAAAGTCATCCTCTTCATCGGCATCAGCAGCATCGGGCGCACTATCAGCTGTGGGCTCAAGCGAATCTGCAGCCAGCTCATCATCATCGTCATCGAAATCATCGGCATTGTCCTCCGCTTCATCATCATCATTTTCATCCTCAGCAGTTGTTTGTGGCTGAGACTGTGACATGGCTGGCTCAGTGGATTCCTCAGGCTCATCTTCCTCGTCCTCCTCCTCGTCTTGCTCATCCACATCATCCTCCTCTTCCACAGTTTCAGGTGCACTTTGAGCTTGTGAGTGAGAAATGGTTGGCTCAATGGATTCCTCGATTTCCTCATCTTCGTCATTATCCTCATCAGCTTCATCATCCTGCTCCTCTTCATCAATCTGGGATTCCTGTGGCTCCATAGACTCTTCATTCTCCTCTTCCTCCTCAGCAGTTAAATTTTCGGCAGCATTATTATCATCTTCTTCCTCATCTTCGTCCTCCTCCTCTTCATCTGCCTCATGTTCGTCTTCGGTTTGCTCCTCAACCGATTGCTGCTCATATTCCTCATCATCGTGATCATCGTCATGATCATCGTCCTCGGCCAGGGCCGCTTCATGGGATCCATGCTGAGCATGTTCATCATCATGTTCCTCCTGACGATGTTCCTCCACCCAACCATCGAAATAGTTGGAATACCTGGACTCAGACAACGGAGTGTCCACTACAAAAACAGGGATTAAGTAAAGGATTCTTTTGGTTATTCGGTTTACTCACAATCCTCCAGACCGCGATTCTCCATAATGATCACTCCTACGAGACCCAGGAGCACTGCCATCAGAGCAAAGAATATGATCTTGGCACACCAGTGACCACCAGTACCGTGCTGATGCTGCACATGGAGATGCACATCGTCGTTTCCCATCTTTGTGATGTGCACGCCGTGGGAAGATGAGTCGTCATCTTCTGGGAATCAAATGAAATCTCAGGTGATTACAAAACACTTAATAACAGTCACTAAATGGAAGGTGGGCATTAGTATAAGCGGCGTACACAAAAATAATTGGTTGTTTTAGTAGAAACGAGTACAGATGGGTATGCTGATTAGGAAATACACTGTGTTTAGTTGGGAAGTCTTGAGTTTGGCTGAGATTTCTAATTTTTTTTTTTTTTTAATAAATTGAAATTTGGTATTTGGAGTTTCAAGCTGAGTCAAGGGGGTGGTGGGGATTCAGAGGTAATAAAATAATTACTACTTATGAGATTTGCTACCTTGACAGCTTGATTGCCGCAAGAGAGTCACGTCCCCCTCGGATTTACGATCATCTAGACAAAAATTAGTTAGTTACAATGATTATATTTTAGTTTGATCACAAACACTTGATAACAAACATTCATAGACGAGAGGGAAAAGTGTAAGCACTCTAGGTGTACACATATACATATGTGAATTTGTATGTGTGCATGTGTTTTTGAGTGTATGCGTTTGTTGTAGTTTGTATTGTTGTTGTTGTCAATGCAAAACAAAGAACGCGCAGCGTCATGCGCTTGGGCATATGGCCAAAAAACAAGAAGCAGCAGAGAAGAATGAAAGAAGAAATGAAAAATCTCTA
Organism: Drosophila dunni; assembly: GCA_018152125.1. Lineage (NCBI taxonomy): Eukaryota > Metazoa > Arthropoda > Insecta > Diptera > Drosophilidae > Drosophila > Drosophila dunni. The sequence goes on along the minus strand of JAECXC010000339.1, from coordinate 20,394,840 downwards.
CATAGTATGTGCATAGGTATGTGTGCAACTCACTGTGCGTGTGAGACTCTGTCTGCCGTGTGTGAATGTGTGCTTGTTTGCGTGTGTGTGGGTGTAATAAATGTCTGGTCACGGAAGTGTCTTGACTTTGTGCATTTGATTATTATTTTTATTTTGATCATTACACTCAATGATAATAAATTAATAAGTTGAACTTGTCAACATGCAAACTCCAATTTAAACATCAATAAAACTGTTCGACATGGTTCAAGAAAGTTTGTCACGAAGATGGCGACAGTAAGCAAAGAGAGTACATACGCTTGCCCACTCTCCTCTCTCTGCTTGTTTAGAGAGAGAAAGTTTAAGAGAGTGAGCAAGGAGTGGAAAATCTACCGGTATTTGTTTACGTTGTTGCTGCTGCAGATAAACGTCTCACTTTTATCTTAGAATTTTGCCGTTGCTCGCCGCCGGCTTAAAATAAACACAAGCTGATATTTAGAGATAATTTTGAGCAGCAAACAAACTAACAAAAACAACGAACTTCTTTAGCCCATTTATCCCGGTCAAAAGATTTTTATTGTAGCGCGTGTCCCAAGGCAGCATGACAACGTATAGAAAATCATAAAAAGAAAATCTATTAGAAATATATATATATACACATACTATAGGTATATACTTTTCTCACACGCATAGCGACAAAAAAAATACACACAGCCGCAGAGCAATGTATAATTTTATATAATAGGGCAAAGTTATTTTTAAAGGCGCTCGACAATATTATTTATGCTAATAAAAGAAAAACGCAATTTTGACAGTTTCCACCACAAATTAAATAGTGTTTAATTCTTTGTTGTTGTGAACATACCACGTTTCTTGCGTTTATCCTTACGCTTTCGCGGCTGAACATCGCCCGACATAATGCTAGCAGTTTATCTGATTGCCAATTTCTTAGCGGTATATGAATTTAAGCCCCACTGTATGTTTTTATTTTATATTCCTTATTTTATTGATGCGGCCAAGCGATCGTCGAACCGTTTCGCCGCGATCACCGTAAGCAACTGAAACGAATGGAACGAACAAGCAGACGATGGAGCTTTTTTCCGTTGCGCTTTATTAGACAGAAATAGCGGGAAATGTGCCAATGTTTGAAAATCAAAATATGCGCCAAAATTAAATACAAGTAGCTGAATTTTTTTGCTTCACTTAATTTTTCACTTGTTACCATTCAACATTTGTTTGTCAAGTATACTAGCAGCACAAGCGTAGATCTGTAATTTATTATATATATAATAATATAATGAATTATAAAATTAATAGTCTACTATGCTCATAAATATTTTATTACTTCTATTTTTCAATATAGTCAATTTAAATTTTAACATTCATGTTAAGTTTAACAGCGTTGCGTTCAATTTTGGTATTTTTTGCTTAACTAGTATTAAATGCGGTGCTGGGCACACTGTTGCATTTACTACCTCAAATTACAACAAAAAAAAAGAACAGAACGAGGGAAAAACAACCCAGCACAAATTATGTATAGACACAATTGGAAATAAAGTCAACACAAAAACCGATTGAAGGAACCGGGCCAATTGCAACATTGTGGTAAGTTTGAAAATTATTCTGCAATCAGGCAAGATTCTCTGCAATCTTAACAGTTTTGGGCACAGTGTGTTTTGGTGGCGAGACCGACGACGACGACGACCCAGACAATCTGTCGGCTGTGGCTGGCTGTTGGCAGCGGGGGCGGCAGCATATCAATTAGCCACGCCTTGCAGCATCCTTGAAAGGTGCAACAATGGCCGGTGATATGTCTATTGGTTGTGCGGCTTTAAAACGATCAACAAAACTTAAAAGTTGTACAAGTGCCGCGGACACGGACTCCATGCAGATGCCGAACGAGCGTAAGGAGAATGGCAATAATATTGGATTATTAAATAAGGTAGTAACGGCGCCACAAAACATGCGAGGTGGCCTCAGAGTGTATAAGATTGTCATACTCGGTGATGGCGGTGTTGGCAAATCGGGTAAGTGACACAAAATGACAGAAAAACATTTTGAACACTGCGCATTTTTGATTAAGTGCTGCGAAAAATCAATAAATTATCTCAATTTCTTTTACGCTTTGTTTTACGAACACCAACCCCCACCCTCCAAAACATACGGTATTTGTGCTGCTTCGTGCGTTCGGCTAACTTTGCGTGTACACAAAACAAAACACACACGCATACACATACAAACACTTGCGCACTCACGCACACATGAACAGCTGTTACCCTGCAGTTCGTCAGTCACAGTTTCTTGGACTACCATGACCCCACAATTGGTGAGTTAATCGATAAGCTTCGATTAAATAGGCTCAACATTTATCGTTATTCTCTCTGTGTGTTTGTGCTTTTTTTTCTTGTTCCTTGTGTGTAGAGGATTCGTATCAGCAACAGGCGGTAATTGATAATGAAGCTGCTTTACTGGATATACTCGACACTGCTGGTCAGGTTGAGTTCACAGCGATGCGGGACCAATACATGCGTTGCGGTGAAGGATTCATCATTTGCTATTCTGTAACCGATCGCCATAGCTTTCAGGAAGCATCCGAATATCGTAAATTGATAACACGCGTTCGGCTATCGGAAGATATACCGCTTGTATTGATTGCCAATAAAGTGGATCTGGAATCTCAGCGACGTGTCACCACCGAAGAAGGTAAAAATTTGGCGAATCAATTCGGTTGTCCCTTCTTCGAGACATCTGCCGCGTTGCGTCATTACATCGATGAGGCGTTCTATACGCTGGTACGCGAAATACGGCGCAAGGAGATGCAAAAAGCGCTGGGCACCGATAACAATTCCGAAAAGATTCACACACGTCATCGCAGTCGCTGGTGGCGCATACGTTCCATATTCGCATTGGTTTTTCGCCGTCGGCGTAACTTAAACTAAAGTTTACGACATGGAAAAAAACTCTTCGTTTCGCAAAAGTGCAATAATAATTCAATGCGTTATACTATATATTTATTTGGCTATATATCTATGTATAGCACAACCAAAATCATATATATGCATATTTGTGTATGACTGTGTTTGTGTGTGTAAAAGTCTAAGCCAGAGATGCACTCAACAATACACACACACGCTCTCAAATTTTAGTTTATGCACTATAAAAAAAAGTAGTTCAACATTAACTATCGAATTGTTAAGCATTTCGCTGGCAAAGCTACAACTAAAACTATTTTTTACCAGTGTAAAAGAAAAAGCATAGGAAACAATAAGGAAGAATGTCTTATGTATGCTGCAAATACAAAAGCAAAGTTTCAAATTGCTCTTACTCTCCCGCCCTTCTTGCAGTGCAAGTGCACTGAGAGCGTCACTTTAAGATGGCGTCGTGGAGGAGGGGAAGGGTGGCAGCTCTGGTCTAATCATTATGAATTTATGTATGTAATTGTTATGGCCAATATTAAGGCAAACTAATTAACTAAGCGACAATTGTTTTTGTTTATTTTTTTTTAAGTTTTCTATTTGTTAACAATTGCCACTTGTATTTGTATTTGTTGAGTGGACGAATAAGACAAGATATATAGTATATATATAAAAAGAAATATTCATATATCAATATATTTAAGCACGAAATCTAAAATGAAACATATTTAGCAATGCACATAACGTATGTAGAGAGCAAAAGAAACATAAGAATGTTGAAGACAAAACAAATTGGCAAAAAATACTAAATGCATTTAAAACTTAACGAAAGAACGAAAATGAAATAGAATCAAAACGAAACGAAACTACTGAGTCCTAGCAAAGCCAATAAGTCACAGATCAGGCTATATACATACATATATGTATATATAGAAAATATATAAATGACGAACAAGTTTTAAATCAGAGATGGAACGAGCTTTAAGTCGCAGAAAACCTCTGTCCAAAAAAACAAAAATATACCAAGCTTATGTGTGAAAAGAGAGAATTATGTATTATGTGCATGTATTATTATTATAATTACGAGAAAGTTTCGCACACATTAATCAAATCGAATAAATGTTGAATTTAAAAAACGTATGTATACTAAAAACATATATATATAAAAAAAAAAATAACGAAATTGGATCCAAGGGATCGAAGGATTATAATGCACAAAGAGCAGAAAAACCGATAAAGTGTTGTTTAAGTTTATGATAAATGTTTTATTGAAGTTAAAGTTAACTCTTAAGTTTATTTATTATTATAAATTAAGCTGTTCCATGGTTTATTTTTTTTGTTAATTACTTTTTAACAACTGCAAAACGTTCTCTAAGCATCACCAAGAGTTCCTCACCGAAAGAAAATATTTGTTATAAAACAATTCGAAATTGTTGTTAAACAAACTCTTGTCACACAAAAACTGTTTTTAAGTTTAAACAAATCGATATCGAAAAAAACCAAATACAAAGTCGAGCTACGTATATTATACATATATATTTAATTATATAATTTGTTTGTCAGTTAATTAAATGCGGGTAAATGAAAGCAAGCTTTCATGAAAAAAAAAAAAACATGTTAAATATCACATACGTATATTGTATTTCCCATTAAACAATAACTAAAACTAGTAACTAGCGTTTAATAATAGAACAAGCTTGGATTCAAAACCCAACTTGAATTGTTTTCTAATTTTTAATTTGAAACTCAATTTTGCGCGCTTCGAGCGTGCAATTTTGAAATTATTTGATTCGTACATTTAAAATGTAACAACAAATAAATAAGCACACACAAAAAAGACCCTGAATAAAGATTTTTGAAACCCCGTTAAAAAAGTATTTTTTTGTAGTATACTTACCAGCAGAATGCAATTACACAAATACTAGCATTGCCTAAAAATAAATTAAAACGCTGCATTTTGATTTTTTATAGTTTTTTTGTTTATTTTTTTCCTTTTTTTGTATTTATTTAGTAAAATATTCAATTTTTTTTTTTTTTTTTGTTTGTAATTTTGAAAAGAAATGATTTTGTTTTTGGTTTATATATGTATACATATACATATACACATATATAATGCTAATTTTGGTAATCTGGTAAATGTGTATTTGTTTGTTGTTTCTTTTTCATTCTTTCTTTGTTGTTGTTTTATTGTATAGGAAGCAAAAACGTTTGAATGCACAAATTTACAATTACTTTCGACGCGTGTTTCTATCTCTTCTTTCTTTGTTGTTTGTGTGTGTGTGTGTAATAGTAACTGTAGAAAATAGTATATATATATATATGCATGCATACATACATACACACACACACACATTTAGCTAGCTGCACATGCATGTGTGTAGTAGTGTAGCATTTGTAGAAAACGGCGCATTTTGAGTTTTTTTTGTGTGTGTGAGAATTACACGATTTTTTTTCTTTGTTGTTTGACGGTACAAAATACAAAAAGAGACATACACATATACATATATGTACTGTATATATTTTTATATAATATATATATTGGTATTTTATAAAATCATAAAATACGCTCATTTTTTTGTTTTGTTATATATTGTGTTTTTTTTTTGTTGTTAATGCAAAATACAAATATTAAAAACTCGAATTTGCTTTGCTTTCTGGCTTACGCTTAAAGTTTAAACATTTTAATCGTTTGTGTGTTTTTTTTTTATATTTTTTTCATTCCTTTTGTTGTTTCTGCAAAGTATATTTATTTAGTTTATTGGCGGTTTCTGTTTTGAATATATGTATATGCTACATACATACAGATGCATGTGTGTGTATATACATACAGTATATGATTCAAAAAATTGGTAATTGGTATGTTTATGAACTCTTTTCTTTTTCTGTTTGCTTTCCTTTCTTTTCTTTAGTCCGTTTTATCATAATTTTTGCCGTAAGAGACAGTTGAAAAAAAAAATGAATAACTGCATAAATTGCTCAACACCAACACACACACACATACGCGGTCAGATGCACGCACTCGTACATGTATATGCACTCGCGCGCACATACAGACTTATAACGCTTGTAAACTCACATTATCAACGGTACATTGTATACATATGTGTATACACGAGAGCACGCGTTTGTTGTTGTTGTGTTGTCTGCTTTGACGCCATTTAGAGTTCACAATTAATAATAATAATGCAATATTTATTATTGTTGTTGTTTACTTCGGTTAATAACTACTCTATAGACTGTGTGTATATAAAAATCAAATCCGCAATTTGACAAATTTTGCCCGATTTTCTTGATTCTTGTATCATAATTTGTTGTAGTTGTTTTGCTTGTCGGTGTTATAGCAGCCAGCTTTAGTTGCTTATTGTTGTTGATGTTGTTCTTATTCCCTCTATCTGTTATATTCTTGTAAAAGGTGTGTGTGTGTGTTGTTGTTGTTGTGTATGTGTGTATATAGAATTGTGATATTTGCTCTTTTAGAACAAAAGGCATCTGGTCTTCTTCCGTTTTTTAACTTGCAGTGCAGCCTTGGTTGCTGTCTCAAACACCTCTCTCACACCCTCCTTCGACTTGGCCGAGCATTCCAAATAGGCAAAGGCATTAATCTTCTCAGCCATAGCGCGTCCCTCCTGCGGCTTAACCGGCTCCTGTTTCATCTTTGCCAGATCCTGTATAGATAGATCGAGAATAATTTTAATAAAATAATTCATTTTAACAAACATAAAATAGCGTTAGCAATAGCATCTCTGCATATTATGAAACACTTACCCGAATTGTGTTGGGATCATTTCGCAAATCTTTCTTATTGCCTACCAAAATGATTGGAACATTGGGACAAAAATGTTTGACCTGAGGAATACAGAAAAAGATTAGTATTAGTAAGAACAATTAAATGCTTATTTGTTACTTACCTCTGGTGTCCATTTTTCGGGAATATTTTCTAGTGAATCGGGTGAATCCACTGAGAAACACATAAGTATAACATCAGTGTCGGGATAACTCAGTGGTCGCAGTCTGTCGTAATCCTCCTGGCCAGCTGTATCCCATAAGGCCAACTCAACCTATAAATAAACCCATAAATTAACAAAGTTTCATAAAATTGTAAACGTATTTTGAGCTATTTCACCCACTGTAGAAAATGAATGGGACGAAGGGTGGAAAAGGGGGCAATGGGTACTGATAACGCCCGTTAAGTTTGTGCAATTATGTAGCACAAAAGCGTTCCCATCATCAGTCACATCACTTCACATCACAAAAGACGAAGTCACAGTCACAACTTCAAGTTGAGAGATAGCAAAAGGAACTTGGCGGAAATGCCGAACGTATTAATCAGAGACACAATACGTAGAAATGACGTGAACGACAGCAACAGAGTCACAGACACAGATGCATAAACACACAAACAACATATATACATGTACATGTATGCCTGCATTCATATGTATGCATACAAACAAGCATACATACGTACAATATTTACGTTACGTATGTACATCATATGTAAGAACTATATTCAAACAACACACAAGCATCGATGCCGCCATATTGTGCTGCGCAAATTGTTTATGCCGAAAAACAACGTATGAAAATATTAGAAACGAAATGAAACGAAACAATTTGCAAAATAACCAAAAACAAATATACAAAACATGACTTAATGCAAATCAAAATGGCATACAACAATTTTTATTACAATTGAGAGTGTGCAAGCGAGAGAGAGGAAGAGAGAGAGCGCGCGCGACTCCAAACGTGAGCAGCACACACAGGTACCAATTGGAAGCGGAAGGGGCGGGGGTACAAGAAGAAACAGAGAGAGTGAGCGAGTGAGTGAGGCAACGCGCAAAACTGTATGTGCGCAACGGGCTTGTGTATAAGACGAATGAAAAAAAGAGCAAGAAACGGAAGGAAGGGAGCTTGCTATACAAGTACATGTATTAGTAGTAGTACTAGCCCCATCTGTGTGTATGCGTGCGCGTACCACTCAGCCAGCATGTGTCTGTGTGCAAGGAGAGCACGAGCGGGAGACACAACGGGAAGCGGGAGTCAAGTATGCCTTCCGACAATTGATATTGACTCACAACTTTTTTTTTTTTTTTCAAGTAAAGTGCACTGATGATAAAGGGGTGAGAGGAGGGGGAGGGATGCTAGTTGGAAATACAAAATCATAATCAATGATCAGATGTTGCTGGAGTGAGTCTGAGTCTGGGTGGGGATGGCGTTGGTGGTGGTTTAAACAAAATAAGCTTACCTGCTTTCCATCGACTTCGATATCAGCGACATAATTCTCAAATACAGTCGGCACATAGACCTCTGGGAATTGGTCTTTGCTAAAGACGATCAGAAGGCAAGTTTTACCGCAGGCACCATCGCCGACAATTACCAATTTCTTGCGAATCGTCGTCATTGGAGGTTCTGGAATTGGCAGAGCAGATGCAACGACGGCGACAACGACGACGTCGACGATGCGTTGTGTTTAATTTATTTGCGAAAACTGCGCGAGCTGGTTGAAAAATATCAAAGTGAAAAAGCCATACACACAGAAATACACACGTAGAGCTCACAATCTCTCACATACACAAACACACACACACATACACGCACGCACACAAACACACACACTTGAGTCATACATTGAATGGCTCTCTTGTTTGCTGTTGTTGTTCTTGTTGCTGCTGCTGACGATCTATAGAAAAGAAGAAGCATCAGCGAACAGCCGCATGAGGCGTTTTTGACAATCACCCGTTGTGGTGGGGGTAGTGGGGGGGTTCTTTTAGGCCAGTTATATGTATGCGTGTGTATGTTAATCAAACTGCAATGCTTTTTGCTAACCGACTTCCAATTGTTTAACACATGATACATACATACATACACTCATATACTTATATGTCTATAGATATAGATATGTATATGTATGCATGTATTTGGAAGCCCGTGATTTTAGGGTGCTGGAGGATTTGGCACTACATTCAATACACACATACACACACATGTAAGCATATATTTACTTTTCTTTAACTATATATATGTGTGTGAATGTGTTTTAAGATAGTCCAATGGTCGCGTCATAGGTTTGATTCCTCGCCCGCCGCCACCAACAACTCTTCGTGCGTTTATTCCAAAAACATCATCATCCACTCGCATTTATGTATATACACATATGTATGTTGTCTGTGAGTTCGATTGCATAGCTGTGTGTGCGCGTTTGATGTATGTGTGTGTGGAATTTTTTCACTGCTCTTTCAACTTTTTCTCACTTACAATTAATTATATTTTTTTGTGTAACACTTAGTACGAATTCGACACTTAATATGCTTACAAAATGGCACTAATTTGTTGATTCTTATGCGTCTACCGTTATTCGTTTCGTATAAAATGTATTACAATTAAAAATTCGACGTTTTTTTTCTCATGCAAAATGACGATGAATTTTCTTGGTAGATGAACAACCAACGCCTTCGTGCGCCGCAGAGTTGCACTTTGATTACAAGTGTTGGATAACACCAATTTATAGTAAGCAGGAATATCGATACATTGTCGATACTTTTTATATATATTTTAGCCAGCTATCGAAATAATTTTCTTTCTTAATATTGATGCCCTTGCTATTAAAACAAATATAATATCACTATAAATAACATGTTTAAAAAATGTTAATCTTTCTGTCAGTTATTGATTTAAACATTTTAACTAAAGTTTAAGCAAAACTAATTGTTCATATTTACTGTGTTAATGCTGCGAAGTCTGGCAGCCTTGCAACAGTGTTGAATATAATAAACTAAATTTGCGACCGAATTTTAATATTTATTTTATTATATTTATTACTCAACTATTAATTATAATAATTATAAAATCTATTCCAGAATTTCTTAAAACGTGCCATCCATCTTAATTTGTAATTTTAGGGCATCTGGCTAATCTTTTAATACTACGTGTATGCCAATCAGCTTTTGAGCGGTAGCACATAATTTATAGTGCTGCCACTTATTTCAGTATAATTTCAAAGTTTGGCAGTTACAACGGCTATTTTGAAAAGTCAACAGCTTTGGAATGATAATAATAACGGCTTTATTGAATACCTTAACAGTCTCCACGACAGTTTGAAAAAGCAATCTAATTCTAGCTTAAGAAGTTTATTTTAAGTAAACGTATTTAAATTGTATTAAATTAGTTCATGAGAACGATGTTATATTATTAATTTAACTAAATTTATCACATCGTCACCAGAGAATCAATATATTATTGAAAGTTATTTTATATTATAGCACTAGAGTATTACCAGACAAATAACTGTTTTAGTAAACAATTTATAGTTGTCTGATAAGAAAACTAGTGGTATAATTTACATATGATTTATGTTATTAATTTATGATTGAGAAAGGAAACGAATCTAAATGATAAATAACAGGTCTATAGAGCTATAACGCTCAAGGCCCCAGACTGCACTTAGAACTAGATGGAACTACCACAATTTACTGGGAGTTATGGGTGGCAAGTGATTACCACAGCGTGGAAAATCAAGTGGCACTGGTGGCAGATCCTTAAGTGTACCAATTTGAAAGACCAAATTCATGCCAATCACAATATGGTATTGAAAGTGACAATGGAATAGCCAGAATCCCGGATTATCGGCACGAAAACGTAGCACTGTATAGCCATTGTTGGGCACTGCAACGGTATCCTTAAGCGACGGCTTCAGGTACTGCCGCTCGAGCATACCCCGTCGATCCAAGTCCAGGGCATGCTTCAGATTCATACGCTTGTTATCCGCATCCGGTGAACGTCCCATGCCAAGCACATAAAACGAAGTGCCATGTAGATGAAAGGGGTGACTGATGTTGATCTGCTGTACCTCATCGACGAGCACTACCTCGACTATAGCATTCAAAGGTATGTCGATTTTATGCGTACACTGACAATTCTCGCCGCAATTTGCGGGTCGGTTATCCCCATTGCAGTAGTATTCTTCCGGTATGTCCTTGTACTGGGATAACATTGGCGAGGGCGGTGCTATGTAGGAGACCTCATCGATAAGCGATATCAGATGATCGGCATCGGAGGCGACTATATAGAATGAAGAAGGATTAATCGGAGCGTCGATTTCTTCCTAGCCAATGCGAGCTGTGTTCCGTACAGGGTGTAGCATCGGCTTTAAAGTATTCTAAGCATTAACATAAGCTTTAACCTAAAGTCTAACATTAACAGTAGCATAAACAATAACATTATCACCTTAACATGACATCTGCAGTCGCTTTCCTGTAATTATAACAGTACAGTCAGTAATGTGCTGCAAACAATCCTATAACACCCACTGTACGGGGTATATTATAAGTTTGGTACACAGAAAAGCGGCTACCAGATGCTAGGGTTTTAAATAAATAAATAGGGTATAAATTTAGTTAGTTTTCTGCTGCTTAGTACCAGGATACGGGCGGTACGTGATCACCGCAGCGTGGAAAACGTGGCGGTACTGGCGGTAAGTCGGCCTGCGTGCCAATATGAAAGACCAAGTTCATGCCGATCACAATGTGGAACAGAAAGTGACAGTGGAAGAGCCAATATCCGGGATTATCCGCACGGAAACGCATCACAACATAACCGTTATTGGGCACGGCAATGGTATCCTTCAGCGGTGGCTTTGAAAAGTCTCGTTCGAGCATACCCATTCGATCCAAATCCAGTGCATGCTTCAAGTTGATCTTCTTTATGGACTTGTCCGGCGACCGACCCAATCCAACCACATAGAAAGCCGTGCCGTGCAGATGAAACGGATGACTAAGATTTACCTGTTGCACCTCATCCACCAGCACCACCTCCACAATCGCGCCCAACGGTATGTCCACCATGTGGGTGCACTCACAGTTGGGGCCACAGTTCGGCGGACGATTGTCCCCGTTGCAGAAATATTCCGGCGGAATGTCATCGATTTGGGAGAGCGGCGGAGCCGGTGGAGATATGTAGCTGATTTCATCCACAAGCGAGGTCAAGTGGTCACCGCTAGGCACAACTGTGTGTGTGTTTCGTTAGCGGATCAGTTTGTGTGATTGACCAAATGATTGAAGGATTGAAGCGGGTTTTAGTAGTAGTTTTTGGTAGTAGTAACAAAGAAAATCAAGTGTTAGTTGGTAAGTAGAAAAGTCAAACGATTATTTACTAGAGCTGGGTAGAACAACGAGTGTTTGTATCGTTTTATCGTTGTTATCGATATTTTGTAAGCTACACAAAATGCGTATGTTTATCGAAATAATCGATTGTTGTATTGATGATCGAAAGTATCGAGTTTTTGTACATATTTATCGATATTATCGATGTATTGTAGTAATTAATTTATATACCATACAGTTGTATTGTCGATAAAACCGATTCTATGCAAAATAACGATAACAACGGCTGCTCGCCCAGCCGTTTGTAGTATAACCAAAAGAATACCCCCCGCTACCTACCCAAAAATCGATTATACGTATTCGGTATGAATAGCGTCTTCGGATCGTACACGTAGAATCGAAATGGTAAAAATATTTTCACATCTGGTCGCTCAACCAAAACGCTTTTATCCACTTTCTTCGCATTCTTCAGATTGGAAACGCAGATGGCATCCGCACGCTTGCGATCACAAATTGCATCTAGAGGGTTAAGTATCTGCAAGTAATACAGACGTGCCAAGATATAGTAACTGATACAAAGGAGGTGAAGTGACTAAAAGAGGAAAAGAGATACTTAACTGAAAATGGCTAGAGTTTGGTGCAGGAATATATAGTTTATGTATAGTAGATATAAGTAAATAGATTTTGTTTAATTTTATACATTTTTATTAAAATTGATTTAAACAATAAATATACATTTAACGGGCAGTTAATTGGGATTTTTCTGGCTTTACAAAATCTGCTTTTTAAAAATTGTTTATTTTTTTTTAGGTTTTTATCTTTTTTAAACAATAGCAAATGCAATGTTGTGGATAAGAATTTTCGCAGCTATACGATATGACTGTGAGCAAGCCAATGTGAGAGTTTAGACCCTAGGCATTAGGCATATTTAGGTATTACAATATAGTTAAGCATAATATACATACATAATTCATTTATATAGACACGATTCTCTTTTTTTTTTTGTTTGTTTTTGTTTCTTTTGTTTATGTACATTTATAATTATATTTATAAAGATATATATAGTTATATATATATTCATTTCCATTCGCTTACGTTTTTTTTTTACTTTTTGTTTAGGCACCAGCGTGTTTGCTTGCTATCTCTCTCTCTCTCTTTACGGCCCAACTATACACATACATTAGTTTTTAAATATACATACAGGGTGTAAAGTGTTTTGTAGGGGTTTGAGGGGATATATTGGATATTAACTTTTTTATGGCTGCTTTAAAAAACTTTTTACATTTTTCGATTTCCAAAATTTTCTTTTTTTCCGGGGGAAAACTCCAAAATTGATTGCTTGATGCAACTTTTCTTGTGGCAAGTTTGTGCGGGGGAAATGGGGGAGTTTGTGTGGATAGAGGAGTATTATTATACAGTAAGCTGTGCTTTACAGGGTATATACAGACGTACATACATACTCATTGTGCTGTTTTTGTTGTTCTTCAATTTCTGGCTATAAAAAAACAAAAACTTTGTACAAACTGTTCAGTAATTTGTTCTTGTATTCATTAAGTTGCTGTTGTTGCTCGTTTCTAGTTGTTGCGTAAACGATATACCCCATTTGCGCTTAATTAATGGGTATGGGCGGCGTGTGATCACCGCAGGTGGGGAAACCAGGTGGCACCGGTGGCAAATCCGCATTTGTGCCCACTTGCAATATCAGATTCATGCCGATCACAATGTGGAACAGGAAGTGACAATGGAACAGCCAGAAACCTATAACGAAAGTGGGGTTAGGTTGAGAAAAAACAACAGTAAAGTGATGTCTAGTACTAGCTGGTGACCAGTCACCAGTCACCAGTTGGACTTCAAAATTTACCAGGATTATCGGCACGGAAACGCAGCACAACATAACCGTTGTTGGGCACAGCTATGGTATCCTTAGTGGGTGGTAAATTGTACTGTCTGTGGAGCAGACCACGCCTGTCCAGATCGAGGGCGTGTTTCAGATTGATCTTCTTCACCGTTGAGTCCGGTGATCTGCCAATACCGATCACGCTGAAGCCATAGCCGTGCAAATGGAACGGATGCGACAGATTCGGTTGTTGTACTGCAAAGAATACCAAATTTGAGGTCAAAACGAGAGCTCTTCCTTAGCTGATCTAAAACTCACCCTCATCGACCAGCACAACCTCGACAATGGCATTGAGGGGTATATCAATCTTGTGTGTGCACATGCAGTTGGGTCCACAATCCGCCGGACGATTGTCGCCGTTACAGAACTGCTCCGGATTGATCTCGTTGAATTGGGAGGTGAGTGGTGCCGGGGCCGACAAATAGGAGATCTCATCGATCAGCGAGATCACATGATCGCCCGTGGGTGCCACTGAAAAGTAAGTAAAGAATTTTAGAATTAAATAAATGTACATATTTAAATACTCCCACTGATTACTTACCCAAAAATCTGTTGTAGGTGTTGGGCTGGAAGAGGTCCTCGGCGCGGTAGACGAAGAAACGGAATGGCAAGAAGATTTTCACGTCGGGCTTCTCGGCCAAAAGACCGCGATCGATTTCGAGAGCGTTCTTCAGCTGACTGACGCAGATGGCGTCGTTACGCTGACGATTGCACTGAGCGTCCAGGGGGTTCATGACCTTTTGTTGTTGTTCGTTACGTCATTAAGTCATGGGGGTCATACAGGGTATATATAGGGTATATACATGGTACAAGTGCGGCACACAACAACAATTGCAGAGTTGTTTGTTTATTTTTTGCAGTTTGGTGCAATATTATAAGTGTGTGTGGGTGTAGGTGTGGAAGTGTTTTTTGGTGGGAAGAAGATAGAGAAAAGTATTTAGTTATGCAGTCATTTGCTGTTCCTCTCTCTCTCTCCAACTCTCTTTTGCTAATTTATATATTTACAGGGTATAGTTATTACTTTTTATAAATATTTACAGTCCCATTACAGTTATTTTAAAGGTGTATTGTACAAGTACTTACTTTGGAGATCGCTTTGGAGCGTAACACTAGGTTTTTAACACTAGGATGTACTTCTTCAGCGCTGTTCCAAACTTAAATTGTTGATAGGTAAACCCCTATTTGCTGATTAACCAATAGTTTTTTAGATAGAAAAGATTCTGCAGTTTTCCTCGTTTTACTTATTGTTATCTCTTTAAGATCGTTTATAAACAGCTTTCATGGACAATTTTACCTGATCTACAATATCTTTTTATCATCTTGAGATCACTTTTAAATAAGTTATTTTCCCCCTTACGATTCTCTTTCTTACTAGTCATTTTTTGGACAAACTAAAGCTCATTAATTAGTAACTTTCTGATCTCAAATTCAATGACTAACCTCTAAAATGTTAGCTCTTAAGTTTAGACCTATTGCTACACCAAAATCACATAAAGTACTCCGTAAGGCTACTAGAAAACTAGAAATCACTTCAGATACATATACTTGAACCCCATGAGGAGCTTATAGCCTACCGCAAACAGCACCCCAAAGTGGTATGGCAGCTTTCTGCCCCACTGAAAGGGAAACCCCGAAAGTCTGAGGAAAACTTACCACACCCTGAGGAATGCCGACATCGTACGTAGGAGGCGCTGAAGCAGGCTGATAGGGACCACGGGCATAACGTAAAATGGCCAACTGCTGGGCACGACGAATACCGCATTCTCCAAGACCACGCAGCTGAATCCAATAAGCGCCCACGGGCTGATCAGCAGTGATGATGAAGTCATAACGTTCACCTAAAGGAGGAAAAGAGGAGAAAAAGGGGCGGTTAAATCAATTCTTCTACTTTAAACGGTTCCCAACTCTACCTGAGAAAGAGATAATGGTGTTCACATTGACGGGATGCACTGGCTCGCCATCTGTGGCAATGACAGTCATGCCGTGTCCCTCGATGGTCACCTGCGCAGGGCAGACAGAGGCAAACGCGTTGATCATGCGGAAACGATAGCGACGTCCGGGTGTAATTGTGAAAATCTCGAGCGGTGTGTTGGTCATGAAACCAGTGTTGGGATCTCTGAACTGTCCCTTTCCGTTGATCAGCATAGACTCGGGATCCTGGCCAGTGTTGACGGCCAGACGACCGGGATAACGCTCAGCGGCATCCTCGTGCAACCAATCGCTGATCAACATGATGTGTGTGGTCAAATCAAAGTCATACAGATGCGAGTTGGGATCCCTCGATGGGGGTTGACGCACCACGACACTGCCATAAAGACCGTCCAGTTTCTGTAGACCCGTGTGGGCGTGCCAGAAGTGAGTGCCTGCATTACCCGTCCATTGGTAGCGGAAAGTGTTGCCCTGTTGGATTGGGCACTGGGTGACAAATGGCACACCGTCGTAGTACTGTGAGCCACGCTGCCAGATGCCGTGCCAGTGAATGGTCACCTCCATGCCCTCCATGTGATTCTCCACATCGATGACGACCTTATCGTTCTCGCACACCTGAATACTGGGTCCGGGTATCATACGATTCGCCGTGAGTATGCCACGCTCGACGCCATCAGCCAGCACGCACTGACAGTGACTCCAAACGGTGTTCGTGGCATTGGGTGTGCACACCTGGCAGGCACTGTAGGTGGTATGAAGAGGAGTTTAGTTAGAGGAAGACTTTTCAAGGAGATACACAGTTCCTATGGCTAACTTAACCCACTACAGACTTAGGTTTTATTTTCAACCGATTTATCGGTTTAGTTCAAGAAATCTTTTACCTAAAGATACTCACTTGAGACCCGATCTTTCCTAGAATTATAGTGATCTAATTGGTGTCCCCCACCTACCCCAAGAACTAATCGTCCCAATAGTTATAGTACTCATTTTTCAATGGTATTCATCCCTATTTTGAGTTTGCTTACAATCAATCCCGATTCATTAACCCATCTACACTTCTACTACGATCATTTATCATTTTTCCCCGGTAAAAAATCGACAACAATCGATCAAAATTTGAAATGATTTCAAACAGCGATTAATTTATATTTACAAGCCGATTCATATCCATATTCATTATTCATTTCAACAAATCATAGCAGAGCATCGACAGGAAGCTAATCATGTCTGTTCATGTCCGGATACGATTTACAAATGAATGCAAATCGCACAATTTAATGTATTATTACACGATCCACGATGATTGGTAATTAATGTGTCCAATGTCGGAATAGACTACGCTTAATACATCTACTAATTAAGTTATCGCGCGCGTTTAAAGTTTGTAATCGAGTTTGTTGGGGTTATTAAACCACCGACGAAAGCAGAAGCTTTACAAATTTGAAGTATTTCAGCGTGGCATACAAATGGTAAGGGGTAGGAGCTTGATAGTTGTAGGACAAATAGATTTATGAACATTTAAAGGAATCCGAAGTGGATTATACAGAAACTGTATTGGTTTTAGAGCTAAGAGAAGTTTGAAGTTTTTATCTCACACAGAAATGTATCTTAAAGTTTATTTTCTTTCTACCTTAATCATATTTTAGCTTGGAGCTCAAAACTTGTAGCTTTATCTAAGTATCTACAGTGTTGTCTGGTGCAGAGGTTGTCGAACTATCCACAAGTGTTAAGCGCTGAGTAGTGCATGTTATTAGGTGGTAGTAGTACCTCTACTGGCGCAGTAGGGCAACAGCTGAGACCTGAGGCCTGAAACCGGAGCTTCAACCTCAGCTTAAGTCTCTGTTTGAGTTTCTGTTTGCGTTTTTTGCTGTTTGCACTTGCAGCGACTTGAATTTGCCTTTTGTCTGTCTGTCTGTCTGTCTGTTTGTGCTTGGTGCACTCGAACTTTTGTTTGCTTATTGCCATAACAGCACTTATGGCGTGGGAATTATTTCTAGGCAGCTATCTATCTACCTTTCCCCCTCTTACTCTCCCCTCTCACTCACGACGCGGCGACAGCTTTGAGCTTAGTTATTTTTCCTGGTGCTTTGATTTGATTGGGATTTGTAGCCACAACTGTAGTTTGTATGTATATGTAACTATTTTTTATGTACCTATGTTTGTGTCTGCAGCTATAAGTTTATGTATCTAACTTAATATCTTTATGTTGCTGTATCTGTAAGCGTATTAAATCCATCTTAATGCCTTGAAATATGCTCATGCATAAATTTGAGTACATAAAGATACATGTATCTGCATCTTAAGCTGCATGAATTTGCAGCTGTATCTTTATGTCTCTATTTTAAATATATACATCCTTTTTAAATGTATTTTTTAGCTGTTTTGACTTCTTTATTTAGATTAAGAACCATAACAAAGAATGTATTTATGGCTGTAAAACCCATACATTTAAACTTGTATCTTTTCGCCTTTATCGGTATCTAGGTGTATCATTAACTATATACATATATCTAACTAAGCTAGCTTGCAGCTGCAGAGCCACCTAGCGCAGTGTCTGGCAGATACTTGATCCATTCGATGTCAATGACACCCAATTGTTAATACGGATTTTGCATTTACGATGCCTTTATTGCAATTTACCGCTTTATGGACGCTTTGCCACATCGCAAGTCAGCTGATCGCACGAAAAACTTTCAAACTTTTATGTGGCTTTTTGTTTCGTATCTTTTGACCATTGTTTCCGGTTTTTAAGCTGCCCAGCCCTTCTCTAACACCCCCTAGTATTATATTTAAAACTTACGCTCCCAACACGGTGTAGTACTCCAGCGTGAAGTGATAGTAACAGATCCTTGGTGGTTCCCCTTCGCGACAAGCGCGAGCACACTCATCCGGAGCGGAGAGCGCTGGATTGCGTCTCAGCTCGGCGGTGGCACTGGTCGAGAAATCCAGATGACGGAACGGTGATTTCGGATTCGGTTCGACAACAGTTCCGCTTATTTTAGGCGGATATCGAGCGGAGGTGGGCAGTGTTCCGCGTGAGTTCAGGTAACCGCTGCCTGCGGTAAGCGATGCTTTTCCCGTTACCGATGAGCCGCTGCCCAAGCTGTTGCTATTGAGCGGTACGGGGCGTGACACGCCCCCGGCAGCGCCCAGCGAGGGGTGCGTCTGTACGAGGCCATGTGTTGCCGAATAGAAGGGCGAATCGAAGGGCGTTGAGCTGCCGCTGGTGCTGCTGGGTGTGGCCACGTGCTGCTGCCAGTACGAACCAGCCGAAGTCTGATCTGCTTGTTTATCTGCAAAAAAGCACACAAAAAATAACAATACTTTCTATTAATTTGGTGTATGAACTTGGCGCTTTTCAATTAATTTTTCAAACTCAAACTTCAACTTCAAATCGTGCCGAGCTACGTTTTAAATTAAGTGCAAATTGGCAACAGTTTCTATATCTGTATCTTGGTATTTCTTGCTTTAGACCCTGTAGTTAACAGTTCAAGCAAAGTGGCTATTGAGTTTGTGCAGCTGGCAGCTATAAAACTAGTAAAGTTTTATAGCCTACAGTTGTTACAGATCAGACACGCCCTCTAACGCCGGCACAAGTCCATTCCGTTGGCTAATTTTATGAGTTATCCACATCAAAGTAGCATGGAGTCTTTCATAAATCAGTTAAGAGTTTTTAAGAGTGTTTTTCTTAGTATAAGCTTTGCTACAGGGTCTTTTGCAGTCGTTTCTGGCGCCTCTAGCCTCTCCTACTTGTTGTTTTTTTTTATAATTTTGTTGCCATTCGACTTTGTGCAATCGCTGGAGTTCAATCAGCTCAAACGCCGCCGTAGCCGCTGCCGATGACGCAATTTCGCGTTTTCGAGTAACTAATTAAGTGCAAAAGTCTTGTATTTGCTTTATATGCGGACTCTAGAAGCCAAAGAGCCATTGGCAATAACTTTTAATGGCCATAAGCGCTGGAGATTTGTGATTTTTTTATTATTATATTTTTTATTTGATTTTATTGTTTTTAATTTGTACAAATTAATTTTCACTTCTTTTAGCAGTCACAAACATGTTCACATGCGAGTATACTTACATATTTGGTTATAAACTAAAACAAAAACAATGGCAAAAAAAGTGTTACTTAAGGCGCCTCATTTGATGGGCAATGCCATTATTACGATAATACTACAATGACGACAGCAAACGAGAGCAAAACAAAAGGGAAATTTCAAAATAACGCGCCATTGTCTTTAATTTAAAGTTAAACACAGCTGCTGACACAGTGACAGTCACACTTACAGTCACAGTTGCAGGGCTACCACACAGTCGCAGTCACAGTCACACGCCTAACTTTACACCCACACAAACACACACACACCCGTTATATTTGCATTGACTGCACCAAACAAAAGATTGAGAACACAAACGTGTACTGCATTTACACTGATAAATCAATTGTTAAAACTTTCAGTAGAAGTTTAATTTAAACATTTACCTTGGCTCAGTTCAGCTATCAACCACTCCACACACAACTTTAGCTTGACAAATCAAGCAATTCTCCCATACATAAAACAGATGATATCTGACGGAAGCCAATTTGTTGCCACTTAAGTTTATTAAACTTTTTAAATATTCATTTAGCAGATAATCTTTATTTGCATTGTACAAATAGCAATAAACTCCGAAGTTATGCGCTTAACTATTTATCAAAGATCACACATAAAAAACGCTATAAATCAATGGTAGCAAAAATTCTAGCTCGGGTGTGTGCACACTTTTTCACCACGATGCAAAGGGGTGTTGCCTTTCCGCATACAAGCTGTTAGCGAGCCCTTCTATTCTTGACAACTGACATTACATTAGTGTTTATATATTTATTTATAGTATATTCTTTATTGGCGTCGTAGAAGAGCTTTTAAGACATAAGTAGTACGCTCAACTACTTATCGAAGATCACACATAAAGCGGCTTATGCCAATCATAGCAAGACAACATATTTTCGGGTGTGGACACACTTTTTCACCACGCTTTTTAAGGGTGTTCCTTTCTGGCGTATGCTGTTACGGGTACTATCGCTGTCAATCCCTTCTAATTATATTCATTCTTGACAACTTGGATTAATATTAATTGTGGTCATATCCTCATTATGACAGTTGGGCGACAATATCGTGGAATAATCTAAACTGATGCTAATTTTATATACTTGGCTTTGGAAACCAGTTCTCAACGGAATTAATTTAAGTCATTAGTGAGACTAGCGCAGAGAATAGATCAATTTAAATTGTTTTACACATGTATGGACAGTTGTTTAATTGGGCGGTTAGCTTTTGAGACCAAAAGTAATTCTATATTCTAGTCGAAAACGGAATCGAAATTAAACGGCAAGTACAGAACAAATACAAGTACGTCTAACTATTACCAAATTTGTATTGTATAAACATTTCAAGAATTTGCGAATGGTGCGAATAACATTAACATAGAACTTTGGTGCCCAAATGGTGTGAGATTTTGGTTTTTTTTGGTGTTTGGTTTTTATTTTTGTTAAAGGAAGGTCACTTTACCGTCCAAAATTTGGTGCTCTTAATGACTTTTCCGGCCCAAGTATCAAGAGCTCAGTTAGTTTTTACCGTCGCTTAACGTCTGAAACTTGGTTTTTGGCATTGGCCAAATGTGGCAGATTTGTAACTAGCGTGGGTGTGTTGTTAACAATTGTTGGTCTGGCCTACATAAAGTCTATAAAAAATTTACATTGTTACATGTGGTAACCGAAAGTACATTTAAAACAACATTTATAAAAATATACATCTAACCATAATTGGGACTATGCTATGTTTGTATACATATCTCTCTTCTCTCTGGGGTAAAGAAAGCCAGCTCATGACTCGTTATTCTTGAATTGTGAATTCGATCGGTATCATGAAAAGTGCAAGTCAAATAATAATTGATTCATACAATGGAATGTTTCCAATCGAAAACTTTATTCTTTTGTATCATAATGGACTTTTGTTTTTCAATCTATACACAATATCGCTGTTTCGGCCTTGACTTAAATGTCTATAGCAACACCCAAGTTAACCAAGTTTACCGTCCACTTTACGATTACACACGTTGTATGTAAATTTATATCTTGAAAATTACATTTAACTGCCTGCAGTGCTCCGTCACAAAATAAGACACAAACAATGCCGGAAATACATATCTCTTTATAGTCTCTTAAATTTTAATTAAGTTTAGCTGGTAGTTATTCACAGTACATGTGCTTCAAAATTAAGAAATATTTATTTTAAGATAAGTTTTTAACCCAATTAAAGCAAAGCTACTAATCACATGCTTGGAAGTGGACTTGAGTAAATTTTTAAAAAACAAGTAACTAAAACTAAAAGACTAACTTTAAAAATACGAATCCTGGAATATTCAACTATTTTTGCTTAATCCCCACAATGACTTCACTTATTGAGAGTGTGCTGCAAGGCACTTGCAAAACTCACCACAGTGAGTAACGCGTAGGACACGGGACAACGTCCACGAATTTGTGAAGAATTAAAACTCGAATCAACTTTATATTTTCAAGAACAATTCGAATATGTGACAAATAAGAAACTAAGACAAGGCATATCGTGTTTTTATTGAGCATAACAATTACAAGTCCAACTGATTGTGCACAACATGTTTGGCTATTATTTCTCTCCACACACTGCAGTGGGAGAGAGTTTTGCATATGACTTGAATGCATAGTGGCAAAAATAAAAAGTACTTTTGCGTACATAAAATAAAAAGAAAAAGTATTAAGGGCATAAATGGGCAAAAGCTAAGCCAAGTGCTTAAAGTGCATACGATTTTTTCTTTTCTTTTTTTTTTTGTGTAGCATTAACGATCTCTATTTATGCACTTGTTGTGGATACACTGGCAACCTGCCTGAAATTGATTAACGATTTGCTATTGCAGCTGTGCTTATTTTGTTGTTGTTGCTGCTGCTTTACTGATGCTAGAGTTGTCAGGTGGCAATAACCAACTGAAACAGCCAGCAACACTGCACACACATACATTAGTTGTGGATATGTGTGTGTGCATTTGCACGCGTTAGCAATCACATTTAGTCAACTCGCCATCGCGGCTCACTCGCTCGTTTGATATTTATTTGCTGTGCTTGTGTCTCGATCTCTCGGTCTGATTTTTGCTTTACTTTCACAATGAAACCGAAAACTCAACTGTTGGATAATTAGCGACACTAAAACTCAGTGCTCAGGCAATGGGGCAACAAATTAATTAGCTCAGCACCGACTACAAATAAATTGCACACAACAAGTGTGTACACACACACACACACAGAGCTTGCTCAGTAGGAGCATAAAACTTGCACTTACACCCTGGCTTTGGCTGTGTGCGAGAGCTGCAGGCTGCAAATTGCAACATTAGTGGTGATCCCGATCTGCAATTAAACACTTCCTTTGACATTTTTTAGTGCAAACTTGGAAATAAAATACCAAAAATACACAAATACAAAATCACGTGAGTTGTGTATGTAAATAACTGTAAAAAGTCTTCATATGCATCGCTAGGTGCAATTTACTATTTTGTTGTTGTTTATGCATTATACACTTGTTTTTGAACAAATTTAATTGCCATGTTTTTTGCTGACGCTCTAATTTGGCAACATTAAAATTAATTATTATTTATATTAAAGCATTGTCATTGTTTTTGACATCTTTTTCTTACGGTGTTGCAAGTGAACAAGACATGTCTACTTTTTTTCTGGTTGTTGAGTGGAAAGTACTGCGTGTTTCAGTTTTCAGTTTCTCATTTCATTTTTATAAGTACGAATACGAAAAATTTGAATGTATGTTCCCCCACCCAAGCCCTGTCCCTGCCACTCATTGTTGCCTTAGTTTTGTGAGCGGCACGAGTTTGCAAACAAAGGCAAACGCTCAAGCCGGACTTCAATATGACTGTATGTGTGGCTGTGTGCGTTAAGCTTGTGGTACGGTCATAAATCTTAATAGATTTGTAAACTGAGCAAAGTGAAAGTGAATTAGACAATCAATCTATTTTTTCGGCTTTCTGAGAGATTATCTCGTCCAGGGGTTAAGTATTCATTAGGCTTAGTTTGTTTGATAAAGACATGGGCTAAATCAGGAGCGTTAAATTTTGATTAGACGAGGGCTGGTCACACTGGGCTGCTAGTTTGAGGTTATGGTCAGTTTGGCGTGCTTTTATGTGAAATGCGCTCACGTTCCAGCCAATTGGCGGCATAGGTTGAGGTTGTAACTTAATTGTGTTCGTAATGCCAGCTTGTTGCACAATATTACCATCGACGGTGTTGCTTATTAACTGGTTTTGCTTTGCTTTTGCTTTTTTGCAGTTGTTGTGTTACTAGTACTATTACCAACTATAACTATTACTAGTATTATCATTATTACGATTACGCCGAGTGTTTGTGTGAGTGTCAGTGTTAGTGTTATTACAAACACTGCTTTGCTTTTGTCCACTTTGATTGCAGACAAGCAAGGTCATAATGAGTTCGGTGGCGCCTCCGTCACCTTGCGGCTTTTTTTTTTTGTGAACTTTCACTTTAATTTAATGTTGCAAAAAAAAAAGAAATACTACGCTCATAAAAAGTGTAGCACTGAAATTCTGTTTAATTTTTTTTCTTGTGTTTTTTTCTGTGTAACTTGTGAACGGTACGTGAGTCATGGGTTGGTACTTAAAGTGCTGCTGTGAAGTACACGCCCACCGCTTAAGTGTTAGAACACACAGTGCTCGAAACAATTATCTTCACCACATTATGCTGTGACTTTTGGTAAGTGAATATTTTGCTTATATTTTAAATATACTTAAAACTATTTTTATCTCATAAATTTTATTTGATGGGTATTTTATATAATAAATTTTGTTGCAAATGCTTAGACAATAGTTATTCAAGTTACGCGAATTTACTATAACTAAAACTAACGACTTTCCAGCCCGGGTTATGTTATATTATTATTAAATATGCCATTTTATATCATTTCTTTGATGTGGTTGACGTCTTTGCCGTATTTTTAGCCTTGTGTGAGTCTTGTGCCATTGTTTTATTGTGGAATTGCAGCTAGTGCCTAACTTTCCACTGACGTATGACGAATTACAATGTTACATATTGTGTAGGGTCTATTATTAAACACTTCCCGGGCCAAATTTGTTACTTTGGGCTGTCTAAAAATCAAATTACTTTCCACATTCTTGAGCTGTAATTTTGTGTGGCTGCCACTGCGATTAGAAGGGGCCAAATCAGATCATAAGTAGGGTAATTGAAAGCCAAACGACCAAGCGACCACGCGACTATGCGACCTTCTGGTTTCATTTGAGCGACAACCACAGCTGATTGAATGCTTTTGTACCCACTAGACTGGAGGATTTCTGAACGCTTTGTATGTGTGTTTATTTGATCACAATTATGTAACCTCGACCTGATACCAATTTCGAAGGGTGTGGTGTGGTGTGGTCGAGCAGGAGAGCAAAGGGCACGATATGATGGATAAGACAAATTACAAGATTAATGAAATTCCTAAACATTGATTATGTAAAGCGTGAAAATGACTTTAAAGACATTGATTGCAGTTTTTAGCAACTCATTGCAAGATCAAGAGTGTGAACAAACATTCCAATGGATTAGGCAAAACCTTGGCTCACACTTTGTCACTGTGTCACGTAGCACAATTTAGCTAGGCAAAGGACGCCATTTAAAATAAGCTAGAAGCATCGATTTCTTTTGCGATGCCAAAGAATACCATTTTGTAAAGCTTGGAACCGAGTTTAATGCATCGATACCTCAATTTCCAGTCGTGGCAGCTACGATGGTGAATCTTTATTTTTAAACACTGATCATTACTACAAAGTAGGCAACATTTTACACGCACAAGTAATAAAACAATAAACACATGTGTACATTTACATATACAGCTGCCATAAACTTAAATCTATTGCCGTCATAAACAAAATATATTGCAGCAATAAAGATGCACAGCGTTCGCTACACGTAACTGTTGAGCCGCCGTTAAATTTTACATACGTTTGTAAAAAAAGCGCACACAAAATAAGACATCAAACAATGCAAAAGATTTTGACAACGAATGTAGAAACTTTTCTAGCTTTTTGTGCAGTTTTGTTACTGAAATGCTGCATTCAGCTGTCTAATGTGAGCTTAAATCAAAATATGATGTAAATGGAGATGAATGGCAACTTTACAGACACACACAAAGTCTGCATAAATTAGCTGCCAGTTGAACCAAAATGAATGAAGATCAATTTGCATACCCACAAACGTTAGATTTGTAAACTATTTAAGAAAAAAATAAGTCTATGTCGAAGATTATTCATTTATTTAACGATTTTTGTTGAACAGTGAATGAACTTTTGATGTGCAGCACACTTTGCCCCTCTAAACAATCTATTGGTGTGAATTTTTCGAGCTTTTGGGATTATTGTGCCCATTGTCATCTCCACGCCACACACATACATGCACACATGGCTACTTTGTAGCGCATAATCAGTTCATGCGTGTGTATGCGTGTGGGCTCAGTTTTATTTGTGCCGTTTATCGTGTGATGTTACGAGTCCAAGTTCAGGGCTAAACGGTAACAGCAAATGCTAATGAAGATGATATTGGCCAACGAAAAGTCACAAGCTGCTTTTATTACAGTTAACTTCGATCGTGGTGAAAAGAGTGCCATTAACAGCGCAGCTTCTAGAGTGGTGAGTTAAATAGCAGGCATTTACTGTGGTAAAATTGATAAAGGAGAGTTATGGCGAAATACACAAAACTTATTAATAATTTCATAATGCATACAAAAATCTAATTTAAATATGCATCTGCAAATTTGTGTGTGTTTAATTTTAATGGGGAATACCTTTCACTTGGTGACCAAATGACTTTAGGAATATGCCCAATTGTCTTCCGCATTGTTTGTACGTAAATGCAACTCATTGTTTGCAGTTGTTGTTGATATTGCATTTAGTTTTTGTTGTTGTTGCCGTTGCTACTCTATGAAATTGGCAACTGCAGTTTATCGTACCGTGCCGGTGGCCGGTGTTCCATTCACGTGCACAAAATTGCGCCAAAATATCAAAAACCAACGAAACAAAAAAAAAGTAGCCAAAAAGTAATAAAGAAAATGTGAAATACATGAAACCCAACAAAAGCAACAATGGCGACGGCAACGCACGGCCTGACAATTAGCTGAAAAGAGATGGAGATAGCGGCGACACGATCAAATTGCCACCGCAACGTACAACGTGCAGCAAAAACAATGAAACTAAAAGGCTGCAGCAACAACAAAAACAGCCAAAAATTGCCAGTTGGCAGTTGCATGCAATAGACGCTGCAATTAATTACGAGTATGTGAAAAAAGCCAAAAGCATTTGAAGCATCTGAATACGTTTTACACACACACACACACACACAGAAAATAAAGATCTGCTCTAGAGTTGAGCTATGTGGTGAGTTCAGCTGTCACCGTGACTGGAGTCCAGTTACTTTGTAGTTACTTTTAAAAATAGTTGTGATAGGTAACGAATATATCGTTCAACTCTAGTTAGTAATGGCATTCCCGAATTCAGTAACCTCAATTAATTTTTTTTGCATGCATGCAAAATTAGAGTTCGGCAGGCGTTTTTCGTGTAATATAAATAGAAGTAATGTGAATTATGTTGATTTTGCATTGTGTTGTGCTCTCCAAGCCGATGTGTGTACGTCTATAATTTGAGCACATTTCGGGGTTGGGGTTAAGTTCAAACTTCAGTTGAGTTTGAGTCTCTCGAGTTGTCTAACTGAAGTTTTTAGCATTTTGGAGCCGCACGAGCGGACACAGCCGCAGCAGCAGCAGCAGGTTAACTTCGTTGCCGGTAAAACTGTTGTTGAATTGAGTTTCATTTCATTTCGGGTTTTTCATTCAATTTCATTTTTGCCCTGCCTTAGAATGGAAAGAGACGGCACTAACTACTCCTCCTCCTTCAAGATGATGACGACGGATGAAGGGGAAAAATCGTTACGGTCTCATTGCGTTGCCTTTTTATGAGCATTTAATTTCATTTTCATGTTGATGTTGCTGTTGCTTGTAGTTGTTGTTGTAGCGCTGTTGTTGTTATTGTTGTTGAGCCTACCAGATTTCACAATTTAGATGCTTTTTCCTTCAAATAAATTTTTATTTCTTTATTTAATTGGCTGGCGTGTGTTTAATGTTATTTATATATCTGTCTGTTAACTGCTACTTAATTTGTTTTGTCTTGTAGCTTAGTGTAGGCGACTTGTCTTACAGTTACTTTCCGCAGAGAGTAGCAGAGATTCTTCTGGGCTTGTGTTGTGTATCAAGTGAAAGGGAAATGACTGAATGATCTCTTGTTTCTTGGCTATAACATTATTTGAACTGAACAAGAGAGTCGCTGATTTCTTTTTTATTCGCTACCTTTCACTCTTTCGTCACTTTCCACTTCACTTTGTTCTAGTTCCCATTCTTTAGTTTAAGACCCAAGATAATGTGAATGCAAATTTTTGGTAAGAGGCTTAAGCCTGCCCTGTAGTAGGAAGCTGTAAAGCAAAATACGGAAAATAACGTAGACTAACTTGAAATTACTTTTATTATACGTTTGTATCTAATCTAATCACTAATTTTCTTTATTTTTTTTTTTTTACGGAAACTATTGAACTTTATTTTCCACGCCACGAGTTTCATAATGATGAAATATTTTTTTCGTGGCTCTGCACGGCATGTGCGTTTTATCCCCAGTCCTCGAAAATTATGTTTTATAATTTTTCAAAGCATTGATTGTCTTTTGCCGCCAATGGAGTGTGGTGGTGCACTATGTACAATGTGTACTGTAATTATGTGATGGGAAAATTATACATATAGCTCCAAATAAGCGCAAAATCGTTTCAGACTCTTGTTGTAATTTTCGTGTAATTTGAAAATGTTTAAAATGGTAACAGAAATCGGAGTAAATAGTTCGTACCTTGCCGATAGAAAACGAAATTGAAAATGTAAAATGAAAGCAATAGAGAAAAAAGAGGTGAGCCGATAATAGCAACTGGAAATTGAACAAAATAACACACCAAGAAAAAAAGAGGAAAAAATTTGGCAAGATTCCCAAAAACAAAAGCGTTTTTGCGCCACTTTTATTTTTATTGCGTGTGTTGGCAATCAGAAAAAAATGTTGTTAGATTGTTCGATCGATTGGTTTTGGTATTGGTATTGGTTTATTGAGATTTGAAATTGGGCTAGCATTGGGATAGCAGATTATAGCACCTTTAGCAACCAATCTGTCAGAGCCCAGTTAAAAAGCAGCTCAATTAAAACTACTACAACTACTTGACTAGTAACACTAATTAGCACGTTGCCTAAGTGCCATGTTCAATTAAGAGATACGAGTGCAAGTAGTTGATGTAAAAGACTATGGTATGTTCAGGTTTGACTGGCAAGGAATGCAATTCACTCAGAATTATATGGCATTGAGCTGTAATTTGTAACTAGCAGCAAAAGTTATCGTTTATAAATTATACACACATAATGGATACATATTTATGGTAGTGCACAAATGTATGCGAAATATTCTTGAGCAATCAGTTGACCCACGGTCAAGTAAGTGACTAAAAAGGGACAAGAAATGGCAGCAAAGTACTTACGATCATAGTACGGGCGGAAAACCATATAAGCAGTTGATTTAACTTTCTGGCAACGCTTATTGATTGAACGCTCATTAAGGATGCTCTGCATATCACTCTGAACTGGCAGCGCTTAGCACTAAGAGCTCATCGATTGCTCATTGAGGACACCTGTCTAGCCAACAGTCTGGCAACTCATTCAGGCTAATGCGTTATCGATTAACAAGGGTAGTCCCGCATTTACCCCAATCACGCATAGAAATTCCTTTCGTACACATGACAAATCACCGCTTGCGAAATTTTCATCAAATTGAAATAGTTTTGCTGCGAGCAAAACAAGTTAAAAAAACCAAGACCAATATTTTGTTTTTCTGACCCAAATACAGTGGCAACGTCACGTACTTACAGTTCTGGCCACCGCAGGCTGACCACCGGCTAAATGAAATGTGTAAACGTGCGACTGAGCAGCAACAACAACAACTACAACTTGTAGCCACAAGTACATATATCTTTTAATTGACAGTTGATTAGAAAAGCTCAAAAGCAAAGCTGTTAAAACTGTTGAAATTGAATTTTGCAACAAGATGTGTGAATGAAAAATCAAATAAAAAATAAAGTACTAAAATAAAAAAAAAATTAATACATCAAAAATTGGAAACGAGAGCAGGAAGTACCTGTAGCTGTAGCTTTGGCCGTAGCTGTGTTTGTGGAGATTGAGATTGTTGTTGAATTGGTTTGGTTGATACGCTATTGCCCCAGTTAGTCCCAGTTTGGGCCTTTGCCACTTTTCAATTTGGGTTATAAGTAACACTAGACTAGCGATAACGGGAACACAACTTGGCTCAGTTGCTGCTACTAGTTAAGCAGGCAGCTGCTGTTGGCCCACTTGCAACTCTTGCCACCACCAGCAGCGCCAGAAGCACTTTCGTTGCACTGCTTGTGGCCATTTCAAGTCGTTTATGCGTGTGCAAATTCATGAAAAACTGACGAAATATCAACAACTCAAACGATAAACATAAAAAATTATTATTAGCATTTTAGGTACTGTCAAATTGGTAAGATAAATTAATTTGGTCTAGTTAACGACTTTAGTTTATCTGCATAGTAGGCTAAATTTTGACAGCAATTCTTGTAAAATGTTTTTGCGAAATAAATTGCGCATAAACAGCTTGGAGATATGGTGCAGTACTGAATAATTCGCAACAGGTTCGCGGTTCGCACGCAGCCTGATTGCCCAAGCTTGAATCTTTCATGCATAGAACGACATGTATCTATGTATCTTTGTATCTTGTTATGCGTTTGTATGTTTGAGTGAGTGAACTCGTTATACTTACTGTCTAGACAATTTATTTCTCTATGCCTAAATGCCTTATGCTCTGCACATTAACCGGTTTTTATGTCGTTTGTTTTGTCGTTAATAGCATAATTGCAAATCCACATTCCAAATTTCAGTATCAATAAGTTCCACAAAAAAAAAACAGATATAAACCAATAAACGTTTGACGAACTAATACAAAGCTTAAGTTGGAGAGTGTAGCGGCTCCCTGCAGGATGGGCAACAGTCTGGTAACGCTTTACCCCTTACTTGTGCACTCTCCCTCTCTGCTACAGGATTGCCAGCAAGTCTGACCACACTTGTACTGCTTAACCGACACTTGTTGTGTGACGAGTTCTGAATCTCTCTTTCCCTCCTACTCAGTGTTGCCCTTTTACTTGCTGCAATAAAAGTCTCAAGCGCAAATGTTTTCTAATTTGCAGCGCATTAAATTGTGAAAATTACAATAAACAAGAGTCAAATTAAAGAAAAGAGAACTCGTCGCGTCGAGTCTCGTCTGTGATATCATTTGCTCCAGATCTGGCTCTGAGTGTGAGAGAATTCTCAACGAAAACAATAAGAGAAGAGAAAAAAACAACCGTTAAACAAATCAGAGCAATGCAGCTACAAACATATAAATGTATTTTTGTATTTCTTTTTTTCTTGTTTTGTTTTCCTTTTTGTTTGCTGAGTTAATTGTTGCTAACGTGTTGGCTTTTTACAAAAATTCAACAAATAATTTCACAAAACAACACAACAAAAAGAAAAGAAATTTGTTGAGCTCAAGCGACTGCAAAATACCTTTTACTTTCTGCAAAGATACAGAGTTAGTCATTGTTTTAATTACCCAGTATTTATTACCCATTATTTATTATTGCAGGCTCATTTACAAGGGTATGAAGGCTGAACAGCTGCCAG
The DNA here is from genome assembly GCA_018152125.1 of Drosophila dunni. NCBI lineage: Eukaryota > Metazoa > Arthropoda > Insecta > Diptera > Drosophilidae > Drosophila > Drosophila dunni. The sequence goes on along the minus strand of JAECXC010000339.1, from coordinate 20,363,174 downwards.
TGCGTGAGCATTTGAGTGTGTATATGTGTGTGTTAGTCGAAACCAGCTCGGTGAGCACATTTGCATTTAACAGTTATTTCATACGTTGCTTTTTCTTTGATGTACTCACCACACATACAAACATACACAAACACTTACATACAGTAAGTAGTACAGTAGTGTGCGTTAGTTTGCATGCATTTGAAATTTGGCATCGGAATGCTGATCAAATTAGTGGCCAAATTAATGCCCAACTTTTCGACAGTAAATTATTGCAAACTCACTTGGCGAATATTTGAAATGATTGAATTTTTCATTTAAATTAGAAGTCATTTCAAACACACATCGATACAGTTACTGCATTAAGTATATGCATAAGAAATATCTAAATTAGATTGTTTTTCAAGGTTATCACTCGTTTTGTTCTCACTGTTTCTGTTTCTGTGCTGTGTAAATGTGTGAGGGTGTGTGTATAGGTATGATTCGTTATTCATATTATTATTATTTTTATTATATTCTTTCCATATTTTTCAAGCCAAGATTTGCGCTTTCGTGTTTTTGATTATAAACGCTGCTTTAATTATAAATTACTTGTACTTGTATTGCATGCATAAGTATTAAAAGTAATTTGCTAGTATATACTAATATTTATATACATCTACTTATATATGTATATCGGCCACACCCGTGCACAATTTTTATGTTAAGCAATTTGCCAAATATTATGCATAAGTTGACCTTTCAAAGAAGAAAAAAACAAAATCCATTCGAAATTCAACAAAGATTTAAGAACATTAAGCTCGTTCAATATGAATTAATTTTTTTTTCCTCGAGTTTTAAATTTATAACGCAAAATATAAATATATAAAATATATATAGATTTGCCAATGAAGTTGGCTATAAATTTAAGGCAATTAAAGCTTATTCAGACTATAAACTTTGACACCAATTTTAGTGTTGAGCATAAATAGTGGCTCATTTTAGCTGTGCGCCACTGTAAGCCAGTATGGTGAAAAAGTGTGTACATATCCAAGTAAACAATTCTACATCCTTTTCTGTGCGCTTTTCCGTAGGTTTTTGCTCCCACAATTAAGTGTTCGCATTCTGCCGAAAATTGGATCATTTGCGCAATTATCACACACGCATTCATACAAAAATATTTTGGTGTATTTGGAGTTGCCCTCTTTTTGGGTTTTTTTCCGTTTTGTGTTTTTTTATTTATAATCATGTGAATTTTGAATGCAATCGTTCGGATCCGGATCTACAGTTAGCACAAATACTAACATAAATTGTTATACATATTTGTATGTATATATTTGTTTATATATACATATACGAATGTCTGTCTGATGATGCATATTTAATTGGCTTTTAAATTTGTTCAATTTAATTGAAAGATTTACATACAAAAATGTTCAACTGCCACCGTGGTGCAATCTATTTTTTAGTGACTTCTTGTCAAAAGCATTTAAAAACCACTTAAACTGCAAAGTCATAAAAATTATTTAATGAGCGCTGTGAGAAATGCTAAATAATTATCGTTTTGAATGTCTTAATTTTGGCAAGTGTTTCGTTTTTTTTTCCAATTGGTTTTTTTCGGCCTTTTCGCTCAGTGTATCAATTTGATTATTATGCACACACAAATTTCGACCGTTTCCCTTTCAGTTTGAGTAAGTTGGCAACACTCTAGCATTGTCCATACATAAAAGCCTGGACAGAAAACGGTTAAACGAATGAATTTAATGCTTTCGAAATCTTTTAATTTTGATCTCGTGTGTGTGAGTGCTTTATTGAAAGGGTATTTGCCTGTCATACAGTTTCGGTAACAATGGATTAAGAGGGGGCTGGGGGAGACTCAATTCTACAATGGGTCTACAACTTCCTGGTCACGTTGCCTGTCTCTTGTTTGTTTATTTTTTTTGTGACGTAGGCGTGTTTGCCTTCTCCACTGTGCGAGGCTTTAAAATTGTGTAATCAATTTCGTCGACATATTTCTCAGCTCATTTGGATTTATCGTGATTATTAGCTACTATTTAGCTGCAAGCTGGGTCAGCCAGAATTGGGTTAGATCAATTTTCGACAGATCGTGATGAGAAATACTAGCTAATTTTGGCTAGAATTTGTTCAAACTAATTGGCACACAAACAGTGACAGTCTGTTTGCGCTTAAATGGCCTAGGGATGTGTACACACTTTTTCAGCAGAGGGAGTAAGTGCAAGGATATGTACACACTTTTTCACCACACTTAAATACAGTGGCGCAAAGCTAAAATGAGCCACCAACACGCACAGCAAAGCTATCACTAAATGCTGTTATTCTTTATGGCTGGCTTGTGTTGAGCTTAAAAGGCGTTTATAAATTCAATATTGCTAATGATCATGATTCGTAGATGAATGAAAGTTGTTACTTTCAAAACTAATGGATGTCTTAATATGAAAGTTAATCCTTTTAGGCATTTAAATATGCACAGATTTGAGAAAGTTGCGTTGGCAGTCAAAAGACTACAGACACACACTTACATCACTGTAAAAGTGACGGACTCTCGGGTGTTAGAAAGACTTTAAAGCGCTTTCAATAGAAGTTACTATATAAGTTCATTTGAGCTGCATAAAAAGAGACTTCAAATCAAAATGCAGATCAAATGATCAGCATGTTTTGTGGTTCTTTTGTTTGGCTTCCATGGGGAGCATTATGAATATAAGTAGTTGGGAATCCCAAAGAGTTTCCGCGTTCCAAGCGCGAAACGCATACAGTGAGTCAGTTAATTGTTTGGACACTGGCTGCAAAAATTCACACACACCTTTTATAATTTCGATTTAAAGCAATTTTAAAGTAGGTGTCAAATTGACAGCATTCCATTTGGTTAACACCACTGTGCACCACAAGAATTTGTCCCACTGTGATTAAAGCCGTCTCAGGTTATTTTTTCTGTTTTTATTTTGGTACCTCGTTGACTGAATCTCAATCTCGAGCTGCGACTTGCGGTCTAGCTCTAAGCCGACTTCATTTGCAACAAAGTTTTTGGCAAATACAAAAAGAAAAACTCAAGAAAAAACATTATTCGCTTGTCGCCGTCGCTTTTTGCCCCAACGAGTTTTCTGTAGCATTTTGTAGCATTAGACTGACACAGTGTTGCCAATTTAGCTAATTTAAGGCTAGTTAATGTGTTTTGACTGGAAAACTGGCTTTTTATAGAAAAAAAATGTATAATTTCTAATAAAAATTCTGTTTTTTAATTAATATAAGTTAAGCACGCATTTTGTGCTCAATTAAAATTTTTTTTAATTGCTGATTTTTAGTTCTGATTAATTTAAGTTTTTAAAACAAGCTACTTTAGTCCATTAAATTTTGGCAGCACTGTTAGTCTAACAGTTGCACTTAAAAGTACGTTTACACGCTGCACATGACTGCGACTGTATCTGTGTGGCTCAGTCTGTTTGTAACTTCAACTATTTATTTATTTATGTGCAGCTACGACGTTAACTAGTTTGTGTCGTGTTGTTTTGCGGCTGCTGCACTATAAGCCCAGTTAGTGTGTGTTTTCTGTATATTTCTGACCCAAATTATTTATTATGTTGCCAAGAATCGAACTGCGCTGCATATGAACATTTCTCTAGCTTTTGCTAAGCTAGAAAAAGAGTGGGAGCACTTTTTGGCCAAAAGGTGTTAATGAGATAAGCATCAATGTTTTAGTGTTGAATTTTTTCGGTTATGGTTTTGGCCAAAAATGAGAAATGGAAATGAAAACGAAAATTGTCATAAAGTGGCGTAGTTTATCATTGCTTGAGACAGGTATCAAGGTTGATGCGGTTTCTGTTGTCTGTTGGCTATTAGCCGTTAGCTGTTTATGGGCTAACAAAAAAAATTTTGCAATATTTGACGCAATTTATTAGCCAGATATTGAAGCACAAGGGTATTGGCTCATTCAGGTGAAATAGAAGGGCGCGGAGGTGGTGGCCGATTAATTTTTGCAAATTCGCAAAACAGTTTGCAAATGCTAATTAAATTCGCCACTGACAGATAGAAGGACAGTAGAGACAGACACAGATAGATAGACAGACTGAGAGATACTTAAAATGCACATATATATCTCGTATATTTTGTATCTTTTGCACAACTGATACCAAAAAGGAATCGATAAATTTTTGCGCGCTTTTGACCCAGTTGCAAACTGTAACCAAAAAACAGATACTAAAACGCATAAATTTCGCAAAAAACTTGATCTCTCTATCCCAAAGCTTATAATTTGCCTATTTAAAAGTGCATTTTGATTAAAATCCAACAAACAATTGCCAACATAATCGAAATTGAATTCGTAATTAAACAAAGGAAAAAGTTGATAAAAATTTATGTCTTTTGTTTAAACATTTGTATAGTTTTTTCGGGTTGGTAAATTAGTTGTTCGAATGCGTGTGAATCGTATGTGGAACGTGTTTGGCTCTACACTTAATCCTGCACATTGGAACTAACGCTCAAGTTTAAGCTTTTAATTGCTTATTCTTGGCAATGACAGCATCTGAAAACTCGCATGAAATACATAAATTCGTTGTATGTTCATCAGATATTTAAGTATGTTTAGCGCATATTTGCAACGAGTGTCGCAATCATTTTTCTCTCTTTATTTTTTGCTAAAAATCCCAAACGTGACATTTTACCTGCCTTTTTTTACCTCTGCGCTTAACTCAAAAATATGTATCTCAGTTTCAGTTTGAGTTCAGTTTCTGTTTCAGCGCCCAGATACAGATTGTTTTTTGTGTTTTATTCGCTTTTTTTTTTGCAACGGGTTCAACGGGTTTGCGTTTGGAATTTGAATTTGAATTTGGCATGTGCACAATGTATGCACATACATACTTTCATATTTATAACGTACATAACGTTAAGTTAGCAGCTATTTAGCTAGTATAAAAATCAAATACTTGTAATTAAGTCAGCAGCTCAGCTTAAAATTGGTCAAGTATCAATTAGATTAAGGACACTGTGCATGGTTTTGTAAAGCGAGAAAGTGTCTAAGTTTTGATTGAAATGTTAAACGGTAGAAGATAATTAAAACCTAAATAAATATGACTAAGAAGCTTTAATTAACAGCTGATGAATTTAATGGGAGCACTGTGCGTTGCTTTTTAAGGCTAAAAAAGTCTACATTTATTTTATTGCGTATTTTTTGCCTTTATTGTTTGTAGCAAGCAGTTGTCCTTTATCCTGCACTGCTTTAGCTGACACTATTGCGAGCAAGCATAGCAAGCAGTGCATTAGCCCTTGTAAGCTGCGCTTAAAGAACTGCTTGCCCTACTTAATGAGTCTCTCTCACACACATGCACGCACACAGAAGTCGAACTTCCTACTCTGCGTGCTTTTTGCCATAAATCGTGTGCGGATATCTGCACATATTTGTATGGCCGGCTGTGTCTGTGTGAGTGTGTGTCGCCATACAGGAAATTAGAGTAAATTGCCGACAGAGATTTTAGTTTGATTTTTGTATTTTATAATAATTACACCCATATTGCGTTCAACGCGGTTTAAAGCTTTTTCTGCTCCACTGTTGTTGTTGCTGTTTTTTCGCGCTGCCATCAAAGCCAATTTTGACAAACGTGAGCATTCGCTGTCGCAGTCGACGTCGCTGTCGCTGGTGCAGTCGCCATTGTTGTTCAAGTCGATTGCAATTTGATTTTTTGGGGTGTGGCCAAATACGAAAGCAACAAAAACAACCACAGTATTGGTAACGGTAAATCAGAGTTACCAGATTGCTAAGTTATTTATGCAGCTGTAGAAATATTTTTTATATTTTCTAATGAACCAATCAACGCAAAATGTCAAAACTAAAATAAAATTTGACATTAAATAACTGAAGGTAAAGTTTAAACATTTTTAAGCTTATAATTAGTTTGGACTAATCATTAGTATAACTGCCAACACTTTTAGTTAGTGTACAGAGTATGTGCACCAATTTTGTTGCAGTGTATTTGTTTGCTGTAATTAAAATGCTGTTAGTGCATAACATTCACAATTACATCCTTTGGGTCAGGAATGTGGTCCATTTACATAAATACCCAGTAAACTAGTATATGCAAACATAACAAATGTACAAAAAAAGGAAAAGAGCGAAACAACTTTTAAAAATTGCCCACGGACAATTTTCATTTTTCTTGTAAGCAACGAAAAAAGCGAAACACTCAAATCCCGATTCATAACTGTGAGCAGTGAGTAATTACACACGTAAGTGCAGCTATTCTCGTGGCTGTATGTGTGTTTTGCATGCCAAGCAACGGATGTAATGTTACGTCAATGCAACGATTAGTAGTTAACTTATCGCGAGTAGTGTAGGATAATAAGAAGGGGTTTTTTAGAAGATAAATGGAGCAGTTTAAAAATCAGAATACTATAATGGAAGTTTTATCATGAAAGTAAAATAAGAAGAAGACTAGGAAGTATGAAGATGAAAATAATGATTTCAAAGGAGGAGGGTAAAAAATTAAAGATGATCTGGAAAACTTTAAACTATAAGGGTTATGAATCAGGATACTATATAAGAAGCTAAAGAAGTTGAAGATGATTAAAAAAGGTTTTGAGAGCAGGTTAAAAAAATTCAGGGGTAGCTTAATTTGAATTTGAAAGGAAGCTTAAGACAAATTAATTAAACTAAATTAAGATGCTTCAGATTTAACTAATTTGCAATTCAATTACGATCATTAAATGCTTGGTCAAAACAATTACATGGCTAACAGTATGTATTTTAACAGCTGCTAGTTTATTTTTGCAGTTGGTGTAAATGAACAGAGATGATAATATCAGAGAGGCAGACAAACAGACACAGCATAGATCTGCAGCTGTTTGCATACGAGTCTAACCCACTGTTGCTAACGGTACGCGCAAAATTCATTTCTCTTTCTGGCCAAGAGACATGCGAATGTCAAGTTTTCAGCTACACTACAAATTTAAGAGTCGTTTGGCAAATATATCTGCATAGATTTCAATAAATTAACCCACAAAAAACTAAAGAGTGGAGTGTGTGTTGTGTGTGTACACTGTGTGTGTGTGTGTGTTGATGTTATTGAGACTTTCATTTAGTTTATTTTTCTTTGTAATTATTGTTTTCCACTTTTCACACACAGACTCTGTCTGATTTCGCTTACTTTTCTTTTCTTTTGGTTTTCAGTTTTTGGTTTTCGGTTTTTGATTTTGTGTGTGAACTTTGGCACTCACAAGATTTTAATTTCGAATTCCGAGTGATTTCTCGATGTCAGGGAATGGAATGAATTGGATTTGGATTGGATTGAAATGGGTTCGATGTATGATAAATGGGAAAGTGACGGCTTAGAGGAAAAAAATATATACTCGTATAAAAATCACATTTGCCAGGCAATATAAATCGTGTTATTGACACTTTTCGAGTGCGTGTTGATGTCTTTGTTGTTGCTAATAACTTGTTATGCTCGTTGGATAGCATTTCATAGTGGCATACATCATACAATGTATGCGCTGCGTACATCCGTTTGCATATTGAGTATACGCCGCGTTCGCTAGTAGTAAAGGCTGTAAAAAATCCTGTACCTTTCACATCAAAGCAATTAAACAATGTGAGAGTTGGCAAAGTATCAACAAAAAATCCCCAAACTCCAATCTGATTGCAGTCTTGGTGGCTTTATATCAGTTAAGCTGTGCAATTTCGCACAAATTAGCGAATTTTCACTGCTTTGAACGCTTTTTTAATTGCAAACAAATTTAAAACGACTTAAGAAATCCACACTGATCTGCGTGCAGTTGAAAAAGAGCTGCTTAGACCTCTGTACGAATGGTTTTTGAAAATGAAAGTGCTGCTTGGAGCATGACACAAGGCCAAGTTACTGCCAATTGTTTTAAAACGTGTTAATTAACTCTTTGAATTTTGCTGTTCTCGCAGTTAGTTAGCTACTTCGATTTAAAGAAGATCGAAACAGATTAAATGCAAATACAAATTGAATAAAAATAAAATAAACTCAACACAATCTATTGTTGTTTGTCTAATTTTGGATCATTAATCGTTATAATCTTTGATTTTCAGCAGATTTAAATGTGGCAATTAATCAAATGATCGATTAACAAGTTTTTTTCTCTGTTTTTTTTTTTTTTTTTGTTTTGTCACCTGTTTAGTAGTAGTGTTGGTAAACGTCACTTACCCTTAATGCGTAGCTTCTGCTGCGGATTTACTCCTCCTCCGATGCGCACGGCATTAACCACTGGTAAATCCGTTAGTATTGCCATAACGGCAATTAGCCCAATTAAATGTTTTAATCCCTTTTGCGTCATGGTCCTTTTGGCTAACATTTTTATTTATTTAATTTTTTAATCAACTGTTAAATTACTTTTTGTATTTTTTTTTGTTAAGCACAGTGCACTAGAGAAAACACCGCATTGATTAATTGAGGACTAGTTTCTGTGCCAAAAACAGGATACGAAACAGCAACAACGACGTACGCAGTGTGCGTGTGCGTGTGTGTGTGTTAGACAGAGACACAGAGAGAGTGAGTGCAAGTGCAACTGCTTGATTGACTATTTGCCGCCAATTAGGCAATTATGGGGAGTGGGGGGCGTCGGCAGGCGGTCGATCAGTTTATCGTGTTGAAAAATTGCACAAAATTGTATACACCACAAAACTCAACTCTGCTGCTGCTGCTACTGCACAACGTTTCGAAGCACGCGCAACGCGTCTAAGCACCAAACTGAAGCACTAGCCAGACACGTCTGTCTATATAAAATCTTTTTTGCCCCACACACATACACTCACACACGCAGCCCACAAATGCAAGCAGTCGCGCTTAGCGCTCAAAGCGAGAGCGAGCGAGTCAGTGAGTGAGCGGGGCTAGAGAACGAGCGCAAGCGAGCAAGCGAGCCAGCGAGCGGGAGGTGGGGGAATGGACAAATGAATCATGCGATGGCATAAAGAGAGCGAAAGAAGTTGCTGCAGCCAGTAGACAATAGCAACAGCAACTCAAGCTCAACTCTAAAGCTCTCGCGAGCTTTTTTTAAGCTCTTGCAAACGAGTGAAAGAGAAATGCAAAACGGTTTTATTTTTAAACAGGAATATAAGTACACACACACACACTCCAATATTGACACATTTATATTTAAATATTTATTAATTATGAAATTATTCTAAATGCTTTTAATCGTTTTCACACGCACACTAAATGCATTGGCCTAAGTACGCATGCGCGCGCATGTGTGTGATTGTGTGCATTTATACCGTATGCTGAGTGGTGAATATCGTATACGGTCTGCCAAGGCTAATTGGAAGTTTTGGCCGTTTTTGATCGTATCAGAAAGTTGTTTTTGGCATGTTGTTTCATTCATAACTGAAACTCAAAGTCTTTCCTGTCATTTTGGCCAGAAAATACCGTAAACTAGGCAGGCGCACACGTACACACACACGCACACACACTCCCGCGTTATTAGATAATAGAACGCCTTGTGTGGCCTTTTTTTTTGTTGTTATATGGCACATAATACTTGTACCTTTCATTAATTTATATTATTAATTTGGTTATTAAGTTTACGAACTGACAGTTTGCATATGGAATTTAACACACAGGTAAAAAGTAAAAGCCGACAAGCATTTTTTATTGCCTTTTTTTATTGGTATCTGTGTCCATTATGACCACTAAAATTGTTATAGAATTTAAAAAGACTTTTGAATATTTTATGCCTTTGGCATTTTCAAGCATAAAATCATGTATTTTTCTTCATTTTATCAATAACTTGCAATAGTATTTTTTTAAAGTATTTTTTTTATTATGATTTTTCAGGTTATTGTACGGAAAAATCTTATGTTGTTTTTATTATTTGTGTTGCAACTACTTTTTTTATGCTTTAGTTGGCTAATGACCTATTTGTACGCACAGAGATTTGTCAAGAATATTAGTTAATATTTTATGGTATATTTAAGCTACTAAAAATTGCTGCTGTTGCATTTTCCTATTTTATTTTTTTTGCCAGTTTTCGTCTTTAAGCCAATTAATCGGTTGTTAACCCCCCAGTAGAGATTTCCTCCACCTCTGTACGTCAGTCACATGTGAATTGTGGTCTTAAAATTGCATTCAAGCTCTTTTCGGGGAGCAGCAACATGTCTATGCATGCACAAACACGTCGAAATATGCATGAGACTGTGGTTGCAACGCTCGGTCGAGTTGCCAAGGTCGAACAAGGTCAATGTCTCTCGAAAAAAGCAGTTTCATAACGGTGAAATTTAATTTATTACAACACATCAGAAGTTACTACAATATCCAACGCTTGCAACTACTACGTTTGATGCAGGGCCCCGTATTGGAACCCTTGCGCACCCAACCCTCCTCGCAGGCACAGCCGGGAGTGCACTCAAGGGGCTTACACTTGCGGATCATGAGGTAATCCATGCAGATGCGTGGGCAGGAGGGTATGCAGTCGACCTTGATGTCATTCTGGTGACATTCTGGGATTATATGAGTTGGTTTTGAAAGTTTTTTTATTGGAAATATGGGGAACTTACCGCCTAGAAATGCGTTGAGATGCCCTGTTGTCAGTTTTAGACAGATTAATCCCAGTATGACAGCTGCCAGTCTCATTTCAAATGAGAAATAGTCAGAAATTACTAAATACTTTGGTTTTTTGGGATTTTCCTCACATTTTAGCTACAGTTTTTAATTGTTTATGCTAAAAATCACAATTTGTTACGGTAAAAACTAAGAGTACTTGAAAAGATCGAGTGGTTCTTACAAAATAGGTTGATTTGATCACTAGCCAGTATTTAGCCTTTTCCGTTAGCCTTTTTGCGTTAAGGCTATAAGAAAATGCCGCTAAAAATCAATAAACTTTTAGCGGCCAAACTTGTTCCGCAGTCTCTGCCATTTTTTCAAGCTTTAGCCTTTTTGTTGGTCTGGTTTGCTAGGCGAGGATAGACACACGCCCACATTGCGGCATACTACAGTGGCTCACACTTGTGTACTTCCAACAAAACGCTCTATTTTTTGCTATAGAAATAAATTTAACAGATGAACAAACGTTATGAATTTTTTATTGTGTGCGCTTAGCTTTTTGACCCGTCGATATCCGTTTCGATAGATTTATGTAAAGGTCTGTATAAACCCAATCAAGTAAAAGAAATAAACACTCATACACAAGCTAAAATAAATGGATCGAAGCTATATATGTTTGTGTGTTGTGTAGTTTTGTATGTTTGGGCACAAAAAGTAGAGAAAAACCTGCCCACAATTAAAATACCTTCACTTTCAGTTTCATTATGCCTGCCAAATAAATGATTTTTATCTGCGTAAAGTTGAAACTGAAACTGGAATAAATAAGAGAATTTGAATTTGAATTCGAATTTGTATTTGTTGCTTTACTTTTATTTTTTTTTCCGTACACCTTTGCCCAAAAATGTAGCATGAGAGAAAAAACAAAAGACTTTTGACTTTACAAATTTATTGGCTTTGTTAATGTGATAGGTTGCTAATAAGAAATAAGACACAAAAATACAACAAAATAAAAATAATACACTCTTGTAGTTGTAGTCTTGTTGTGAATCACGATTTTATGCAAAACTCTGAATGTTTTTACAGTTTGGTCTTGTGTCTCTCGTTATTCGATTACCCGATTACTGCAGGCACAACTGCGACTTGTTGCATTTGAAAGCACTTTAGCTAATAGTTTCCAGGAATTCTTATAAACGATCTACATGAGTTCATATTAAACAAAATTTGAATGTCTATGAACATGAAATGCTCATTTGAGAACTGAACTAATGAACTTATGGCTGACTTTATTAACTTGTAAACTCCCAAAATTGGTAAAAATTCGTTACTTTATCCAAACTAAGCCACAACTTCAGTTGTTTCAGAACGTTTCTTGGCCTCAAAACACGCTACCTTTTCTACCCGTGTATCTGTAGGATACCTCAATTAATCAAAATATAATAAAACCAAAAGTGAATCTGAGAGCGTTGACACTTTATCTTCAATCTACTCAAGACAATACTCCAGTATGAATAATGCTGATAATTCCATACATAAATCAGTTTATCTTTTCATTTAGCACAACGCGGATTTGTTTTTAGTTCTTTTGAATGGATTTTTTAAGTAAATTGTTTTGTTTTTGTTTAAAAATATGATTTGATAGCTATACAAATGCGTAACATTTCCCCATATCGGGGCATTAGCGTTAGATTTACGGTGGGGTGTTGTCAAGGACACTGAGCAACTCAAAAAGTGAAACAGTTCAAATAAAACGCCGAATGAACTGAAAAAAAGCTTAAAACGTCATGAATTGAAGCCAAACCTCTACAACGAGATCTAAATCGATTTTAAATTGCTTTGGTCGTTGCCAATTGGCATTACTACGACTACATCGACTACTTCTACTACCGTAGCTATTGCAAAATTGTGGAAGTAGAGCTCTGGCTCTGTCTCTGGCTCTTGGCTTTTGTCGCCGCATTTTCTCGTTACGGTTTTGCGGTCCAGATCAAAGTCAATTAAAATCAGATAGAACGAGTCATAAGCTCTTGTTTAAACTGATTTTAAGACACCCTTTTTGATAAAGTTGTTAAGTTTTTGATGTAATATCGCACAGTCTGGCAACGCTGATAAGACATTTTTTAGTTTTAAGCTGATTAAAGTGACATTATTGTGCTATGGGGACTTAAAAGTGCAAATCTGGCTACACTGCAAACAAATTTAATTTTTCGTCTGCAAAACAACTTCAAATTCAGCTAAGCTCCAATTTTAATAGAGCATCAGAGAAGTTGTCTAGAGGATGCTTGATTTGTGTAGTTCTCACCAGAATCTAGTGTTGCCAACAACACTTTTATATCCGTTGTCATAACTAACCACTGCCTGTGAATGATTTTGCTATAAATCTTATATTTATTGAACTTTTTGGAATAGATTTTTCTGCGTTACACAAGAGAATTACATTTGTTTTGTTGTTTGTTATTAGCAATTCAATTAGCGCTCAAGACACGTCCAGAGGTGTTGGTTAACAGCGCGATTTATCCTATGAAAAAGTATATAAATAAATTTTATTTAAATTTAAGTAGAAAATAAATGAAAGCAGTTAATCTTCAGTGTAAACAATCAACAATGAAAACATAAAAATGATTATTTTTTTGACATGCTTTCACTCTTAGGAAGACAAAAATATTGGGAGTGATAGTTTCTAGTGTAGTTTTATTACCTGTCATCACTTGCATAAACTCTGCAAGAAGTTTAAAAATAAAAATGAAATAGATAAAAGAATTTTGTATAATAGAAAAGTTACTAATGATTTAATTGAATTTAATTGTTACGTTACCATCGAAATCAACCGTTCCGGAGCCATCAGCATCGATTTCCTCAATGATCGAGTCCAAGTCTTGGCTAGAGATTTTATCATCCAGTTCGTGGAGAATGCCACGCAGCGTGGCCACAGTCAGATAGCCCTTGCCCTCCTTGTCGTACACACGGAATGCCTCCTTCAGTTCAGCCTGCAATGCCGCCACATCCTCCTCGACCTCAATGAAACGAGCGCCGAGTTTACAAAACTGCTCAAAGTTTAATTTATTGGTTGTGCCCTTGTCGACCTCCTTGATCAGTGCCTTAACTGCTGGTGGTTCCAGTTTTTGGCCCAAGATTTCAAGAATCGCCGAGACATCGCTATGGTCAATCCATCCCGTGCCCTCCAGATCAAAGGCCTTAAAGGCATTCCGTAGAACTGAACGGTGGATAAAAAATGATTTTTAAAATTTGTGGGTTAATCCAATTAATTGTGGTTACTTCTCAGTTGATCCTTGTCGTATTCCGCCTCGGACTGCAAAGATATGGTTAACGTGTGTAATTAATTGGAGATGCAAAAAGTTACGTTTTTCGCAGACCCTGTACTTGGAGGAATCACAAGAGTGTCCAAATTTGGTGAAGGAAAATATGGGTAATGGGTTGAAAGAGACCTGAATAGAGATACTAGTAGTTAGTGCTCCTAACTTTACACTTATGCTGCCCGTTGATCAGGTTTTTTGTGTATTCTTTGCTAAATCTTGAGTAGATTTGCTTTTAATCATAAAGTATGGAAAATTTGCTGGAATTTGGATATATCGTCAAAACTCTCTTAACATCTAGTTGCCTTCAAACAAGTACAGGGTTTTTTTTACAGCCACCTTACCCTACTATAGCCACTCCTATCGCTTGTACCCTACAAATGCCCTCTGCGTGTGTCTTTTCTTTTTTTAATTAAAATTACAATTCAAATCAAGGCCAAACATTTGTCGAAACTAACAATTAAATTGATTTATTCGCCAAAGAGCATTAAAATAGTATTCAAAAATATTTTTGAAAATATGTTCAACTCACCATTTTGCGTACTGAGGAATTTTATAATTAAATGTAGAAAAGAAGACAAAAAGTAGCGAAATTAAAGTAAGAAAGTGAAGAGCAAATGCGCGATTTTAAATATATTCACCAAAGATTGATTTGCACCAATTGAAAAATTAACTTTCCGATCGGATCGAGTTAGCGCCAGCGTCTAAGCGATTCGACTTTTGTGTCCGCCGTATATAAACGATGTCTACGACAGATTACAACAACAACAACAAGTAGAAGAAGACGAACACCAATGAACCATTCAAAATGCACAGCAAATGCCAAAATGTCGTCGTCGTCGTGGCCAATCGATGCAATGCAATGCGAAGCGAAGCGACACACGAATTTGTAGCTCTCAGATACTTAGATACTCGCATACCTGTGTCTACGCACACACGACACGATGACGATGCCACTGACCCGATGACTAAACATCGCTAATGATCAATCAGGTTTATGAGAAACACTCTCAACGATTCCCTTCAAGACTTTTAATTGGATGTAAATTCTATATTGGGAGCATGAAAACTAGAAATTTTGTGGAGGACAGGCAAAAGTTGCCAAAAGTTTGCAATTAAATTTAAATTGAAGATGGAGTTTTCAATTCTATAAAGAAAAGATGGGATTTCGGAGCAATCCGTTTTTTTCTTTAACATAAATCGGTTTATATGATTTAGTTACGAATTTTACATTTCATTTTATTATTAATTTTATAATTTTAATTTTTGTTTCTTTTCCAACCACATATAACGAAATCTCATTATTAAACTGATTTTGCTTTTAATTTATATGCGGTTCCTCTTGTCGAATGAACTGCTTTTAAACAGTTGAAGGCAGCGTTGCCACTCAATCGCGCATAGCCTCAGTGCACTGCTTTCATAAGCATCCTGACAGTTGATGGTCTGCACTACTTTGTTAGCAGGGAACTGCTTGCCAATCTCCGCTGCTTGCTTAGAAATAATTGTTGTGCATTAATCCACTAATCCAATAAGAGCTAAAATTGCGCTTAAACCTTAAATGGACCCAGCAGCAGCAGCTATTTCCATGCCAACCGAAAACTGCTTGCAGCCTTTACATGAAACTGCCCTGCTTGAAAACCATACACTGCTTGCAGCATGTGTGCTTACTACCAAACCAAATGCAAAACACTTTGCGCTTTAGCGTTTCATAATTTATTTATTACTGTACCTTTTTTTTGTAATTTTGAAAATTGAATTAATTGGTTTATTGTTTTTTTGGATTGATTTTTGGAGAAATGAAGTTTTTCGGTTGCGGAGAGGTCTATGGTATTTGCAAGTGGGTAAATCTACAAGGAAGCATCAAATTTTTAGAAAAAATATTACACATTTATATGTATTTACAGACAATAGAAAACTTATTTTTAGTACATTAGTAAAAAAAAAATAATCAAATACTGTAGACCTGTTTTAGAACCGGAGACGAGAATACAACTTTGCGGTATTTGTTTGAATAGTAAGGCGGCCAAATAATTCAATCTAAAATTGTAGAAAGGTAGTCAGTAAAGCCCAAGAGTCGCTTGGAAGTTTAATCATCACCTCCAGTCATAACTTCCATGAATTCTGTACGAGGCGAAGAAAGATAAAAACATATAGAAATTAGTATGGAGTAAAAAACTTGTCAGTAAAAAATGTAAACCTACGAGACTTACCGTCAAAGTCCACGGTGCCGGAGCCATCGGAATCGATTTCCTCAATCATCATGTCCAGATCATCGTTGGTCAACTTATCGTCCAGTTCGCGTAGAATCTCCCGCAGAACACCGGTTGTGATATAGCCATTACCTTCCTTGTCATACAATCGGAAAGCCTCCTTCAGCTCGGCCATCATGGCCTCGGCATCCTCCTCAACCAGAAAACGGGCCGCCAGTGTTGTAAACTCCTCGAATTCAATTTGTCCGGAACCATCCTCATCGACCTCTGCTATAATTTCCGCTAACGTTGCATCGTCTAACTGATGCCCAAGCATACTCAAAATGGTGCCCACCATAGCGGTGTTGATATATCCATTCTTCTCCGGATCGAATGCATTGAATGCATTCTGCAACACTGCAAACAGCAAGTGACCGCTTGTTAAAAAGATCTGATCTGATTTTAACTCAATTCAATACTTACGAGCTATCTGTTCCTTTGTGAGTTCGTCCTATAATAAACAGATTAAAGTTTATAAGGCGGTTAGTAAATACTTTTGCTTAAAAAGTGTTGAAAACATTTCAAGTTAGTGCTGTTTTGTTAGTGCTATTATTTACAAACATATTTTCTAGAATAAAATGAAAACATATAGAATTAATAGAACGTAGAACCTTTAAAACCTGATTAAAATTATATATGTTTTTAGGCACCTGAGTAGAATGGTCTATTAGCAGGCAGTAGGAGGCGTGGCCCTATGAAGTATATATAACCTTGATCAGTGCATCACCAGAGTCTATATAGCAATGCCCGTCTGTCCGTCCGTCCATATGAACACCTGGATCTCAGATACTATAAGAGCTAAAGTCATCAAATTTGGAATAAAAGTGCGTCCCCTTTGCGAGCACATGAAGCTTATTTAAAGTTGTTGCCACGCCTCCATAACCGTAGCCTATAGCTTCCATAGGGCAAATCATTTGAAAATATTATAATTATGTCTTTCAGAAAAGATCTTAATCATATGTACAAATAAATGTGCCTTTTTTGCTTGATGAAACTGGACAGACAATATTGATCAAGTTATATTTGTCTCTATAACTATATACAAAAACTTTTAAAAGCTGAAAGTCGAAAATTGATTGAATCATTCTTGTTTTTTAAACCTTTCACTGCCCGATTTACCCTAAAGTCTATATACAGAAACTCTTCTTTTGTGCAATTTAAAATTTCGTTGTTTTTCAATTATAAACTTACAGTCATGTCGATTGATTCGTTGAAAGCACTAGTTTTGGATTATACAGACACACACAAAACGATCTCAAACACACTTACACACAGATAACGAGGCTGCTATGTCTGAGGAAGCAAGAATCAGAAAAAAAGCACACAAAAAAATGGTTAAAACACAATTGGATTATAACAAAAAATAGTTCCAAATAAATGTTGTGGAGCAGTTGTTTCCTGTAGCAGTCGGTAGTAGTATTCCAGATATTAGATATGTGTAATCCTTGGCTGAATTGTCAGGTACCTCAAGATCCGTCAGGTGATACAATGCAACGGAGTCGACACTCGCTCTGCAACTAACTGATGTCCATTTACCTGCATCGCCCCAAAGAATAACAACATCAATTTCATGTCGTCGACCAAATCGAAATTTGCTAGTCTCATATCATTTTATTTTTTGCATCTTTTTGTTTTGTCTGCCTTGCCGCGTCCTTAACGTTTCTGTCTCTTTCTTTATCTCCCTGTCTGCCTCCCATGCTCCCTGCTGCCCTTAGTTCTGGCATCTTGCAACGCGTTGCATCGTTTGCTTTAGGTACTCGCAATTTTATTTATATCTATAGAAGAGTATACACTCTCATAATTTGTAATTCTACATAAATAAACATGCACTGCTGAAAAAGAAGGACTAACTTCAAGAGGCTGTGCTTAAAGTCCTTGGACAACTTCCAACTTTAGAATTCAAAAGTATTTCAAACCCACTGATATCTACCTAAAGTAGTTTTGATATCATTTGTTTCTGCAGCGAATCTTTAACTCACTACCCCATTTTTCCAGTGCATTTGCCCGCTGTGCCGACGTTTTTGTATCGTTCACGCATCGTTTCTCGTTTTGGCATTCGAAAAACTTTTGTCACTTTAAATTTAGTATATCAAAAAGAATTTTAGAATAAATCCTCAACAATCATATTATTGTTAGTTGCGCGTAATCCCTTGCACTGCCAGCCCCTGATTCTTCCTTCCACTGCAACAGACACACACCCCAAGAGGAAAAGCCAGAAAAGAACAGGAAAACGTGGCAAGAAAAGAGACACACAGTAGATGAAGAACACAAAGGTTAAAGCAGCATAAAATTAGCTTAAAAACAATCATTTTAATAGCCTAATGAAACTTGTTGACATATTACAGGTAGAACGACTCAGGGATACCCTGTAGAGGGCAAGGGCTTTTATTACTCTGGCACTTTTAATTACTCTTACATTTAGTGACTTCTAGATAAAATACTTCACACATTCACATAGGGTATAACCCAACCCAATCCTTGTTAGACTTGTTAGCACAAAAAACACTTGTAAATCCTTTTTTAAAGAAAATTTACCAACCATTGTAGCGTTGCCCATTTTCAAAGAGTTTGAAATTTATTTGACTTTGCAAATCGATAAATGAGTTTGAAAAATCCTTGAATTAGAAGAATTTTGAACGCGTGAAGAATTGTTCTGTTTTGATCTACTAAATGACAGAACTGAACTAACTGGACCAAGTCAAAAATGATGATGGAGGCGCAAACCGAACGGAAACAAATTCATAATTCGTCAGCCGTTCGGTGGGTGTGTGTGTGTGAGTGTAAGAGTGTAAGATACTCAAATGAGCACACATACAGATACAGATACAACTGCAAGTACCACAAGTAAGTACGATAGAACCGAATCAATTTTCTCGCTACAGAAAAATGGCGTGGAAAACGATTTTTCCGACGTCGGCTGTGTCGTCGTCGTTGTCGTTGTCCGTAGTCGTCGATGGTTTTGAGAATCGGCTATAAATCGTCATTCCAAATAATGTTAAACGACACTGCCAGACAAGAGATCATAGTAATTCAGTGTTGCATTCAAATTGGGGATTTGCCCATTTGATCGACTGAGGGATACCCTAATAAACGTAGTTTCTGATTCGCTGAGTGTGTCATGCGTAGTCTAAACAGACCTTTAACTACAGTTTTCATAGGGTATGCACTTAGTAGACTGATTAATTTTTCGAAGCATAGATAATGAAGAAAGTACATTGTAAAAAGAATATTTAAGGCATTTAAATAGAATAGTGGGTCCCCAGTGGTTTCTTTAATTTGTCTGAATTTTAAAACCCTTTTAGTTTTTAACAGTGCAGCCTTTAGTGCCGCACACCTCTCAGACATTTATCAAAAGTCATCTAAAAGGCACAAGCCATAGTATAAGATATATATATTCCAAGTGATCAGACGAATAATAAATGTACATGTCCGAGCACTTAAGAACAATATGAAATTAAAGCAAATAAATAATGTGGGGCCATAAAGCCTAAAGCGACTGTAAATTCAATTAAATAGACGCCGTTTTGTGGTCAAGAGCAAGCCACTACACTACACTAAAATCTCAAGTCTCAAATCTCAAATCTATTTAAAATCTATTTATTTCTTTGACAAAAAGAAAATGTTTGAAGCAATCACAAGCGACTATATATACTAGAGGCTAGAGACCGAAGACTAGAGAATACAGAATACTAATTCTATTTGCTACAGCATCTCTTGATTCTTTCCTCTGTCAAATACTATTTTACAAGATACACCTGAAAAAAAAAAAACAATCCCATTGATAAAACCTCAAGTAAAAGTAAAAAAAAAATACCTGCTGATGAATAAAAACAATTATAATGCCATAATACAAGGGGTTCAAATTGGTCTGACGTTTCTCGTATGTTTTGTGTATTTGCATGTATTTTTAGTTGCCCGATTTGTTTTTAGCATAAAATGTACGATACGATACAGAGCAGAAAATTGCCGAGCACGTTTCCACTCACGTGTGCTCTGCGGTGGCAATAATCTAGCGGTTTTCGACGCATGTGCATCGTGCCAAGTTCTATAAATATTTGATCAAAAATATTCGTACGTCTAGCTAATTAAATTAGCAATGAATTCTTGTTTTCATTCAGTGCTTGATACGATTTTTTGTCAAAATAAGCAATTAGTGACGTAGAAATGCAGCAAAAAGTTGAACAAACGGTCGCCATTTTGTTCCAGTTGCGTGGGCGGCAGTGCGGGTTACCGATAAGTCGTTATCGCAAGTTAGCGGTCAAGAAAAGTCGTAAAAATGCGAAAAGTTTGGCTTGTACACTGAGCGAAAGGAAGTGTAGCCTTTTAAAGGCTAGTCTAAGCTTTAAAATGTGACAGCTTAGCCTTTTAAAGGCTAGACTTTGTTATTTTGGCCATTTGAACTGTTTTTCAAGTGAAAGTGTCAATAACACTGCAAATACTCAACTCTCACGTGCTCCGATAAAAGCTGAATATCCGAGAAATCTCGAAATAGTCAATTTGGCTGTAGATAGTAATCTAATCAATTTGATTATAATAATATTAATACGATTGCGCCTCATACACCGATAAATGAGCATTGCTAATTTGATAAATTAATCACACAAATGGCAAAAGTTGATTAGTACGCCGAGAACTGTCCCATCGACAATAATTATACTACATAGTGTATACCAACTGACGGACAGTCCAAAAAGAAGCTAAACCCAATATATATATGTTTAAAACAAAGTCATTCGATCTGAAAAATGAGGATAATACAAGGCAGCGGGAGCATCTCTATCAACCACGACGGGTGCGTTGGATGAAGTATATTTTGGTGCCATGTGTCGTGGGGTTTGTGCTGCTATTAATAATCTGCAATATAGACTTCTCAACTGATCAATCATCAGAGAATTCTACAAATTTCAAGTTGTCAAAAAATGGCCAAAATCTGCTACAACTTTCCATAGAAAACTTTGACTTTCCGAGAGGAATTTTCTCGAGAGGCGTCTTGAAACCCCCACGTAACATACATGGCTTGGTGCTGACTAATTGCTCGCTTAACTACATAGCTAATGGTGTCTTTAATGAACCCAATTTACAAAATTTGCTCTATCTGGAACTAATTAACACCGAAATTGTTCAACTCAACAAAAAGACCTTTCAAGGTCTGCGGCAACTGAAAAACTTTACTTTGTTTAACAAATTCAACGCCATGAAGTGTGAAAGTTTCATGACAACCGTCGCGCGTTCGCTGCACACGGTCGCCATACATCAGCAGTACAGTAAGGACTCCATTTACACACCCCACGACTTTTTTGACACTAAAATTAGCTACAGAAATCTTCAAAATTTGGATATGAGTGGCAATAACTTTGGGAATACACTGAGAATTTTTTGGTTCTACAATATGCCAGCTCTGGAAACTTTAAGTTTAACCAACTGTCGATTTAGTAGCATTGATTATGATCATGGAATTAACAAGTTTAATAAGCTGCGTTTTCTGGATTTGAGTGAAAATCGTTTACTTAAACCAAGTGCAGAGTTTATAACGCTTGTGGTGAGGAGAGGAATTTGTTTATGGCTGGCAAAATATCACGAGAAGAATTCAACTACAGTTGAGTTTACTGTAGTGCCAAGTATGACGAGTAAGTTGGTAGCATTTACCGACGTGGAGACGGAAACGGATGAAACAACCGTAAGAGAGGAAACGACGACGACAAAGGCGACGACGGCGACCAGAAGAACTCCTCCTGTCGGCCCAACATCGCCTAAAACATCGCCCATAACATCGCCCATAACATCGCCCATAACATCGCCCATAACATCGCCCATAACATCGCCCATAACATCGCCCATAACATCGCCCATAACATCGCCCATAACATCGCCTATAACATCGCCCATAACATCGCCTATAACAACGCCAATAATAGATGACGATTTGACTCCTTCAACTGATGATACCACGCCCAGTCCGGATACTAGTAGTATTTCCTGTCGTAATCAGCACATGGAAGTAGTCGCTAAACTACCCAAATCTAACTATGGACACATAAGCATCGTACAACATGAGGAGAGTTTACTGTATGTGAGTCTAACTCAATTGAGCTATGACTTTTCGCAGCTCATTTACTTCTCGGAGCATTCTTCAGTGCGTTCTTTGGAAAGAGCCGATTTGGAGGGAGATACAAGCGGTGATATAACCTTGACTATTGACGAATTCAACTGCAACACGTCCTATGTCTTCTGCTTATTAACCATAAGTCTGGAAATGTCGCCATTGAATTGCCAATCTCATCACACGATGGTGTGTGTAGCCACAAGATTATCTTGGTTTGGCGAGAACATGGCGTTGATCATAAGTCTGACCATTGTGGGCATTTTGTTGTCTTTAATCATCGGAGGATTTGCCGTGTTTGGCGTGCTGTGGCACAGACCCTCGTGGTTGTGTGGCAGCAAGCGATTGCAACCCACCACAAGGGACTCACTCACGATGCTGCTGTTGCCGGAGAACTATACGAATCAGGTCTATGGAGCTATAAGGTATTTCCTCTCTTTCCTACATATTTTTCCTGCACACCTTTAGTCCCATTTGCGTACTCCCCTTAACCCAATTCTATCTAAATTTCTGACCTTTTTAACCTTTTGCTAGCAAAAATAGCGATGATGCGATTAATGACTATGTCACTTACTATCGTCACCTGGAGCAGGCGAAACTTTATGACACCGAGTCCAACAAATACAATAATCCCCCGCAAGAAAGCGCTCCCTCCGCTCCACCCGTACCCAAATCGGAGGGCAATGTCTACGAATGTTTTGATTTATACGAGGAACTTATTTGATTAAAATGTTTTGTATTCTGTGTTGTACATAAAGGAAATAAAATGAAATAAAATATAATGAATATATATCTAGTTTGGGTATGGAGTTATCAGTTATTTTGGTGATAAGCTAAATGCGTATTATCTATATCAGCAAATAGACAATTGATGCGCCCGATAAGCCTGAATCGAACTCTAACATTAATTGGGCAAAACAGTCGTATTCCAGTTGAAATGCCGTCAAAAAGCAAAGAAAAACTTTGCTCCACGTCAAGCATTTCCCAGAGGTAACTAGGCATTCAAATGGATATATCGCAGGATATAAACTTAATTCGATTTCAGTTCGGAGATTGACAAGCCCAAATCGCGTTTGAAATGTCTGCCCTGGATATTGCTGACACTCGGCGTGGGTCTTTGCATTATTGGCTTTGGAATCTATATAATACTACGCCTGAACAGTCGGGATAATGTGGACATATTGGACAGAGAACTGGAATTGGATGCGGGTCTGAGTCGCGAACTCGAAGACAATGGCAATTTTAAGTTTAAACTGGAACCGTTTAGGTAACGCATTTAAAAGTGCCAGATTGTCACCCACCATTAAATATATATATATCCCTGATCACTACCTGATCAAAATGTCACTACTTTGACCTGCCAAAGTTACCTTTTCCACATGTATTTGCAGTAACATATCGGAGGATCTAGAAATCCCTCAAAATGCCAAAGGTTGCATCGAAAAAGCGTGTCGCCTCGACTGCTACAGTAATGAGAATCTATATAGTGATGTAGCTTTCGCCATGAATCAGAGTCGCTGTGAGCAGATTACATCCATGATGATATCTAATCAGGTTAATCGAAATATAGCCGATTTGTGGATCGATTCGACTGCACTTGTGCTCAAAGTTGTGATTATGAATAGTAAAATCACAAAGATTTCGACTGCTGCATTTTCGTCTTCGATGTTTGCCAAAGTTTTTCACATGACTTGGGTGAATCTGCAGCTAACGGAGCTGAGTAATGGAGCGCTACTTGGACTGTATGCACTAAAAAAGTTGGAAATTGATTTTAAACTACCGGAGATCAGCATGAGTTTCCTACAGCCTGTGCAGCTGACTTTGACCCACTTGAGGATGAATGCGGGCATTACCTTCGAGGGGAATTCTAATGCCTTTGATAACATCTATCTGGGAAAGCTATATCATCTGGATTTGAGTCACAACAACTTCCGTGGAGCGTTGAGCAAAAGGATATTTAGTGGCACTCCAAACATCACCTATTTGTATCTGACATATTGCTTTATCACATCCATAGAGGACACTGCCTTCGAGGATATAGCCGATAAGTTGGTGCTGGTCGATTTGAAGCACAATTTATTGACCCAAATTGGAGAACTTGTTTTCGGCATTGCCAGCAGGCGAGTATTAATGGATTTGGATCCCAATAATTGGAACTGTGACTGTGAGCTTCGCAGCATGTTGTCCTACTTCAAGGATAATAAAAATCTGTTTGTCAGCACGCCCTATTGTCGTTATCCCTTTCATCTATATGGCAAAACCTTTGATGAGCTGCAAGATAATGAACTAAACTGCGAAAGTTCCACGATCATAGCCCCCCCGGATCCCACAAGTCGTGTTACAGCTGATTGGAATCACGATGATCAGGAAATGCTGAGCGATGATACCTTCTCCGGGCACGATTCTACAGAAGCGCCCACTAAGCCGAGTCCCATGGGAGCAATACTTCAGTTTAGCTGCTCCGAGGCACTCGACTACGATCTGAGCGGCATTAAAGACGACAGTGAAGTTAAGGCCTATAGTTCCGGAACTTTTGTGTTTGAACCACCCGAATATGATCTGATATTGGAGTTATTCGATAACTATAGCGTGCGTGCTTCTATCGATGAGTATAAGAGTTCGGAGCAGTTGAATATTATTTGGTTCTCCGATGGAGAGGCCTCTCTGGAGCGTAATAGTATACGTAATGCCTCACAGACCGATTACACGTGCATGCAGTACGAGGAACCCTATCTGATCGTCGATCCACTGCAACAGAATCGCACCTACACCTTCTGCATGATGCCAATGGATAACTTGGTCATATCCCCGCTCTTTTGTCAGCCTCTCCATGTGCCCGCCGCACGGAATCATTCCGAATCGGAGGATGTCTGGATTCCGGAAAGCGACAAGCAATTTACCATCGCCATGCTTTGCCTCATCTTCTTTATATCCACAGTTTTTGGCGCCATTTTTGCTTATCTGGGCATCAAGTCGTTTCCCAATCTGCTCGAGGGCTCCAAAAATGTGGTAGTCGTCAAGGAATTGGACAAGGAGTGTCGTGTGTCGACTATAACCGATACGAAGAACTGTAAACCACCGCTAAGTTTCAAACAAAATCGTACTGAAAATTCCTTTAAATTGAGGCACAAAAAGTAAGTTTAGTGATTATCCAAGTATTTACTTCTAAAGGCAAAAACTTTAGAAAGATATAGCCAACGGATCACTAATTGTCTTTATTTCAGATCTTTAGAGGCTTCCGCTCAAATTTACGACACAAATCTGCCCAGTTTGCTTAATTTGGGCACACCTAGCACGCTACTGGAGGAACCTTTCGGCAACACGGATTTTCAGAGCATCGGCTATGAGATGCCCAAACAGTTTAAGAAAGAAGGCAAGGAATCGATCAGCACTATAAGCATGGGCGTGGACAGGCCGCACTCGCCGCCCCCGCTGCCCAAACGTAACTCCAATGTATCTGAACTATTGGATCCCAAGCTAAAGGCTTAAGATTAAATAAATAATTTTATTAAACACACATATGCTTATGTAAACAAATATATAAATTAATATACATTAAATTTTGAACTACCGCAAGAATTATTTGTCTAAATTGTTACAATTTTAGAGGTAAAAAGAGTTGAGTTCTCCAAAAATTGACACTGGGCTCCTGACAGTCGAGCACCCCAAGTGTAGCTATCTCATTTGATTTAGTTTCCCGTTAAAGTTTAGAGTATTATTATTTGTAATAGAGCCGTTTATATCTGGCTGGAGTACATGGACTGATAAAATAGGCAACAATATTTAATAAATACGCGTTAGAATATGTATTTGGCTTATCTGTAAATCGAAATCTCTTGACTTTGGCACTCGAAATACAGACAAATACCCACCTGATATGGAGATAATAATAATGTATTGCCATTAGCATACAAAATCCACCGAAAATTGCTAAAAGCAGTCAACATTTCGGGCTCGTAGCGTCAAGTTACTTGGCTAAAAACATTCGTATAATAAATGTGATTTTGTTTGTGAATTTTAGTTCGATTAAATGGAACTGCAGAGAGTTTTCCTTAAGATCTATAATCCAAAACATAATCCATAAATGCTGTTGTCATGCTGTTGTTCTCGCTACCAAATTCTACGGGAGTTTTACTAATTTTTAGCTTATTGTTCATACCAAGAAGTTTGGCTGACTTGGCCAACGATATTGTAGCAACCGAGACGACTAAAAATTGGTTGAATAAGAGCGAAATATCCGAGCAGTTGGCCGATGTAAGCCAGGCTGTAACGGTACTTAGACAAGCCGTGCGTAATATGAGGTGAAAACTTTATTGATTTTCATATAAAATAAAATAAATATGTATTCCTTTATCGCTTGCGATAACAAACTATTATCGTATTCCACTAATGGATGCACAATGTCAAATTATCGATATCGTAGCGCTTATCTCGACGGCGTCGATGTGATCGGAAGTCCGCAGCCAAGGTGCCTAAAGCGTCAGTGTCGTATCATCTGCTTTAATGGCAAACAAAGTGAGATCGCCAAGGATTTAACGAGTGTATTGAGCCACTTAGAGAATGTAAGTAAGGCCCTGTACTTGAACAAAAGGCGAAAGATATAGAAACCATCTATCCATCTATCAGCTTTGAAAACTTATCTGGTACAGGGTCTATCTCAGTCGATTAACTCAAGTTAATCCCATTTCCTTTACACAGGAGGAAGAATGTAGCTTAATTGATGAGCTATATCTCTACAATTATAAATTTCCCGATAACATACTGAACGTGGGATTTTTATCGCTCTACACAAATCGCGTGCGGCTCATTTACATCGGCATCTCCAATATAACGGCAATTGAGAACGGAGCTTTTGGCGGTGGGATTTTCCATCGCATCATACTGGAAGATTTGCATCTGAAGCGGCTCGACAAGCAGTTCTTCACCAACATTAGCACATACTACTTTAAAGGCATTGGAATTATACAAAACACTCCGACCGAACTGAGTGTTTATCCGGATTTTCTGGACTTGGTGCAGTATCATATCGAGTATTTGCATCTACAAACGGGCACGAATTGTGTGCGGAATGTGACTGCAACGGATCCCATATTGGGTGCACTAATTCATGCGGACTTCAGTTATAATGATTTTGGTTCGACGCTGCTCTACGATTCATTTCGAAAACTTACCATGGTGGAACGCCTGATTTTGTCCCATTCAAATATCGAGTATTTGCCCAGTGCGATATTTCAAGGCAAGTAAAATATCGATTACAGCAGTATCGAAGGCGTTGCCACCTGGCGCGCCACAGTGTTGGTTTATGTGTTACGGTTTGAATTTTGGCGCGCGGTCGCTCTCTAATCACTTTTACTCTTGCAGACATGCGTTATTTGGAAGTTTTGGATATATCGCATAATAAACTGATTTCAGTTTCTAAAACAATTTTTGGCTATACGGAAATTTCGGCCAATTTGCATATTTACGCTGAGGGAAATCCTTGGTATTGCGATTGCAAGCTACAGAATAATATGAATGTCATTTTCAAATATCACAATACGAAAAATGAATTAATTTGCGACACTCCCGAGAAATACAAGGATTGTTCG
Source organism: Drosophila dunni (assembly GCA_018152125.1). Classification (NCBI taxonomy): domain Eukaryota; kingdom Metazoa; phylum Arthropoda; class Insecta; order Diptera; family Drosophilidae; genus Drosophila; species Drosophila dunni. The sequence goes on along the minus strand of JAECXC010000339.1, from coordinate 20,335,466 downwards.
GTTTTCTATGATCAGATTTGCAACAGCAGCGAAGAGGAGTTTAGCACGCAAACACCGTGTATCACAACAGTTGGCCCGTCCGTAGTAACAACAACCACAACATCAAGTGGGGGAGCTTTACCGCCCTTTGTAACAACAACAGCAACAGTAAAAACAACATTTGTACCAACAACCAGAACCACACCTGGAGATATCTTTGTGCCCACGATATCGACAGCTGGTACAGTGAAACCCGATGAAATTGTGCCACTCGAATGCCGTTTGCCCAATCAAGTGCTGATCAACAATGCAACCAATCAGCTAATCCGCTGGCCCCAACTGTACTTTAGTCCCAAATGCTTTGGTTCCCTAGCTGTGAAGGTTACGGTGGATCGGCGGAACAGTGAAAGTTCTTTCGGACTCTTTTGGTTCTCGAAAACTACTAAGAAATATTATATGATGGAGCTGCTGCCGGATGAGTTCGGTTTGGGTTGTTATTTTACCATGCCGCTGCTCACAATGGTCAAGGAACTGGTGCCAAATGTGGCCTATACTTTCTGTCTGGTTGACGACAATCAGAACAAAGTGTCGCCCTTCAGTTGCAAGTCTGTGCATGTGGGCGGCAATCTGAACACGCATTACAATTCATGGCTATCGCGTAGAATGCGCACCAAGGCAAGTAGTTACCTGACTGACTTATAGACAGCTCAATGAATGCTCTTCTCTAAATTTCTAGGGTATTTCTGCCATGGTCTTGGGTGTTGTGCTCTTCATGTTCGTAGGCATAGCGCTCGTCTTTCTGGTTTTGAAACAGAAGCCCATGTGGCTGAAGGGCAGCAAACGCGTCATTACGCCCAAGTTTCGCAGCGGCGAAGTTGTCGTCCTGCCGCGCTCCAATACTGCCGAGTATATGCAGTACAAAGAGGACATGATTTCCAGAATTAAGGGCCAACGGTAAAGCATATATATCTCTATACAATCCCCACTTTCTATAATCTTTCTTTGTCCTTGTCTCAGTTCCATTTCATTCGCCTCGCGCTACAATTCGATGGAGAGCGTGGCGAGCAGCGTCAGTTATATGGACACGAATCTGTATGAAATGATCCCCGCTTATTTGAGTTTTGATGAGATACCACAAATGGTAGCGCCCAGCCAGCCGGTCAGTCAAATACTCGATGAAAATCTGATGGCTGATAATGGCAGTGTGCGTTATGCGCAGATAACGCCACGCACCAAACGCATTTCCAGCGATCCATTGCCGGCTGTGCCCACCACCTCCGATGTTAGTGATGTACCACATTAATTTATGCTAGAGCTTAACTCTAAAAAACATTTAAAGCTACAAATTGTAAACGTTATCAATAAAGGCTCTTGTGTTGAAATAAAAGAACTTGCGTTTAAGGAACTTTGTGCAAAATAGTATGGGTACTCCTGCTGTTGACATAGATTCTTTGTAGATTTTGTTTGTAGCATTTAATTTTTATTGATTTCTTGTGGCAATTCTACGTATTTCTTATTTATTCTGATCACTTTTGCTCTACGCTAGCGTTGACAAAATAATAACAAGCAAATTCGATCGATTAGTCGTTAGCCGACGTTTCCGTCCGTTCTGACGGCCATTTCCATACCCCATTTTATTAATGATCATAGAGAAAAAAAAGTTGCTAACGCACTAATATACGTATATAGTGTTTACTCTACATGTATTGGTCCATTTAAAGGGTGTACATGGAAAAGGTGTACAACAATTGGACGCCAAGCAAAAACCTTATGGAATAATATAACCTTGAGTGTGTAAGAAGTGTGTGGGTGTATGAAAGAGTGTGTGTGTGTGTGTGTATGTTTGTCGTGTGAGTTAAGAATAAAATCCATTAGGCAACAGCCTGTATGTAACTTAATTAATTTTAATAAATAATATTCTAAATCGATATATATATAAATATGTTTTTTTTTTAATGTTTACGTTCATCAGCTTGTGAAACGTGTGATCATATGGACATTGTTTGTTGTTCTGTTTTGTTTTTTACTTTATTTTTTGTTTTGTTTTCTTTTTGTGCTGCCTATGGAATAAACCTATTTACATGTGTGCTCCTCGAGTACCTTTGTACAAACATCGCATTTAACCTGGCAGCACCAGTGGAATTTGCAATTGCAGCGCTCGCGAACGATGAGATTTTTGGTGTTGTAGCCTCGGCCACAGCAGAGTATTCCGCAGCCGTCTAGACCCGACGACGACTTGTTACACACACGACCGTGCGTACCTGCAAGGAGAAAGTTTAGCCATTAATATAAAAGGGATTTTTTGTTTATAGAAATAATCCAGCAATAATCAGAACTGATAAAGGAATACTTTAAAAATTGGTATTGTTAGCGGCATTCCGCTACTTTACCTGTCCACTGCAATAGACGATTGGTACGACACCAGTCGGGACTCTCATCCAAATAGATTAAATCGTGGGCAGTGGGAACTTTAAACTGACTGTTTTTCACTTGCAAACGTCCGCGTTTATTCAGCTTCACCTCCGTAGCCTCTTCATATTTCTCACGCAAATAGTCACCTGATAAATAAAGTAAGGAATTAATTCTATATCTTCTAGGTACCAGAGGTTAAATGAGGACTTACCAATCTCTCTGATGGAGGATAATTGCTGCCAACACGTGATCAAGCTGCAAGAACCCGAAACTCCATGGCACTTGCAGGTAATACGCGTCTTTTTAATCACCGCCTAAGGAATCAGAAATATATATATATAGTTGTATATAAAAGAAGTTCGTGGTTAGTTTAGTTGCTTACCCTACGACCTGCTTCATTATTGTGCAGATTCATCAGACTGCGAGCCTTAAGATTTCCATTGGACGGCACAGGCGCCTCGCCGCTGACGGCCCGCTGATTTTTGCGTTTGCGTTTCTTGCGTTTGCCGTTAGCCTCGCCATTGAAAAGCTTCGAGTTTAGAATCTCACGATTGATGTTCTCCTGGAAAAGGAAAAGGGGAGTAAGTAGATGATTTAGGGCTTACATTTAAACAGAGGAGTAGTTTGTATAGTAACTGGTAGCGGTAACTGGTAGCGGTAACTGGTAGCGGTAACTGGTAACGGTAGCTTGTTTCTGGCTAGCTTAGCTTTTTTTTTGGGAGTTTGTTTAGAGTTGTGGATTTTGTGGTGGTGACACAAAAAGGGTTTTCATACTTATGGGCCGCATTTATGCAGTTCCAAGACAACATTTCAGAGGCAGTCTACAAATTTAGCCTTTCCCCTTAGTGATTCTTCTTCTTTCTCCTCTTCTTCTTCTTCTTCATGCCTTCTTGATCGCATTTAGTACGTGAATAGTGTTTTGTTGTTGAATTTGAATTTGCTGCCTTTGCTGCTCACAAACTTCTCACCTGCAATTCAATCATTTCGTTCTCCTTCAACTTTGAGTTCAGAATTTCCTTTGTGATGCGCTCCTGCAGCTCCAGCAAATCTTCAGAGTTTATTCGAGGCTCATTATCCTCCTGCTTGGGTGGTGCCAGCGATGATGATGGCACCGTCTCGTTGCTGCGCTTTTTAGCCAGCTCCGGATCATTATCTGTCTTGGCAGTCTCCTCCGGAGCAGCTGCCTTGGCATCATCTGCCTGCATCTGCTTGCGTTTCTGCTGTCGTCGCTCGGGACTGCCAGCGCCGCGTGTGCCACGACGCGTTTCCTTCTCGCGCACATCAATGAAATCTGTGGCAAATCTGTGAGGAAGGAAGCAGGAAAGATAAGAGCATTCCTAGCCAATTTGAAGCCCAGTTTCAACACTTACTTGTAGGCATACTCCAAATTATCGCCACAGCCGCCCCAGGTCCAGTCGTCGTGCAGCTGCTTGGGTCGCGAGCCACGCGAGCAGCCGCAGGAAGTCAGCTGACCATCGCGGCAGGCACGTGCCACGAAACTGGTCACTGTTGCCGCAGCCAACGCGTGTATGAACGCCATTTCGGGTGTACCTGTAATCGGTTATCGAAGATTAATCATAGTCCGATTAAGATTGGATTTAAAGCTTACCTATGCCCGTCATGGGTCCAAAAACGGTGGCGTCGTCGGTGGTGCTGCAGTTCCAGCGGCGGTTTTTGAACTGGAACTGGCATTCCTGTGAAAATATCGATACATTAGTGTTTATGTTAACTTAGTAATCAAATTAACCTTTACAGTTATCGTTTCAACCCAAAATTCGCACCAAACGGGTATCGATAATTGTTATCGTTATATGTTATGATATGAATATTCAAATATGTATTTGTTATCGATAACTTAACGCAAACCTATAGCTAATTTACTCAAAATTAACCCCCCAACCGACTATCGGTTATCGGTAACTAGCATCGGTTATCGTGACATGTTCCTACCTGTATAGCCGCACGCGCCCCGCGACTTATCGCCGGCATGACACTCGTGTGCAGCGCGCACTGCTTCTTCTGCCCGTAGGTGAGCCCCTCTAGGGTATAGCAGTTATCGGAATTCAAATTGATTGTCTCCGAGTAGGGCGTGGGCGTGGACTGTGTATCGTTGGTGTGATCTTCCTGATCCGTCGGCACCAACATGTCAAACTGATGCACATTCGCGAGCATAAACTCCCGATTACTGGTCACTCCAGCTGACGTCATGATTATGTCTTGCGCAAAGTAGTTGCCCCCAGAGGAGGAGGCAGAGGAGGGAGCGGCCACTACAGCGGATGCAGGGGCAGGCTCAATGTTGCGACGCTTCTGCTGAACGCGTGTATCACGCGCCAGTCGCTGCAACTCGGGAGTTAGTGATTCCGGATCGGAGTGCACCTTGAAAGAATCGGGGATTTCAATGGAGACGGCAAAGCGTTTCGTATTGTTGATGGTCTGTATGATGGGCTCGAAGCGTGGACGCATAAACTCCGCCTGTCCGCGAAACCATTCGTCGCGTTCCCGCTGCCGTTGCTGCTCCTCGCGCTGTCGCTGCCGCACGCACTTGGGGGACTCCGGATTACGCAGGCAAACGGGACGCTTTGTGGTCCGCTTGCCCGTTGTCGTCTCCGGCGGGGTTGTAGTGGTGCTGGTGGTTGTCACTGGCGGAGTTCTGAGCGTAGAGGACTCGTCCTCTGCTAGCAGATGCACCTGAGGCACACCCTCCCGCTCCTTGCTGCGATCCAAGCTCTGCACAAAGCTGTGCATCTCATCCTCGTTGTGATAGTAGCCACCAAATGGCGTCTGCCCAGGCGTATGGGCTCCTTGCGGTACCTTACGCGTCGACGTGGGCGGGGCTATGGGAGCGGCGTACTGCAAAACCGGTCGCTGCGGACGCTTACCATTAGGGGCATTACCCGCTGGCGCCTTCTCCTTCTGCAGACTTGGGAACTTGACGAATTTCGACTCGAAATTGTTGTCGCTCTTCGTCATGTTATGCAGAAAGAGAATGTGCTTCTTCAGGTCGTCGATGTTGGACGTGGGATCGGGAGCAATGGTGGTGGTACCACTGCTGCTGCTGCTGCGACGCCTGGCCGCCCTAGTGGGCGTGGCGCTCGTCAAGCTGGAGAAGACCGGGGTCTTGCCAGCTGGAGCCGCTGCCCACAGTCGCTCCGGGGATGCGTTCTTCAAAGCCATGGGCACAATGAACTTGCGATCCTCGTCGGTTAGACTGGCGGGCAGCCCGTTCTCATCGGTATCCTCATCGAGCAGTATAATCTGCTTCTGATCCATCTCCTCTTGTATGGGATGCACTCGCCTGGCTTGAGCCTTGGGCGGGTCCAGTCGCTTGGTGAGATCGGCCTTCACATAGCCGGTCTCCGAGTCGCGCAAATCCACGGGTTTGATGAAGGTACCCAGTTTGCGTAGTCCCTCCTGGTGCATGTGCGCCTGCTCGTCCTTGGTGATGTTAAGGGGAATGCTCGTGTTGGCCAGCTGCTCCTCCTGCGCCCCGAACTCAATGAACGGCGACTTGAGGCCAAGAGAGCTGTGAATAGGAGGGGAATTTTTAGGGGGATCAGTTCAGTAGTAATTCAAAAGATTTAACAATTTCTAGTTATACACCTTGCTCATAAATTATATAGTGATCTTTCTTCTTGACTTACTGATCTGCGTGCAGCACTAGGGGTAAGACTTAAGAGTCTAAAGTTTTGAAAAGGGAACTAGTTTGTTTGGGACACGAAATTCTATAGTTTTTCAATCTTTTTTCATTGAGTTACTTAACTTAACCAACTTGGGTTAAGATCAGCATACTATATACATATAGATATATCCCATATATAGTTTGAACAATCTTTTAGCCTAAAAAGAGTCACCAACAAGTCGGAAAACTGGAAACTCCACTTATGTAACTTTGAAACCGCATTTCTCTAGGCAAGCCGGAGAAATTGGCATGAATGAAAGAGAGTGAAATTTTCACAGCTTATCACTTTCTTCTCTGCTTATCACGATGATTTTTAATCAATTATATATTCAAACATTAGACAATTATAGTTTGACTGAATCAAATCAAATCAAACTAAAACAAAAGGTTTAATTTGTAAACTGGTTTTTCCTTGAAAACTAAATTGTTGAGACATCGAAAGAACGGTTACATCAACAGCTGTTTCAACACATCTGTAGGCACGTATCTCAGTAATGGGTAATATGTAATAGCTAATAGCTAATAGATACAAAGATAGTTTTGAGATAGTCACTGCCGTGGGTTGAGGCAGCTGCATTATCAAACTAGGCCACGCACAAAATGCGATTCTCTAGAGACTTTGTTGGGTATAAAAAGCCCTGCAGACTTTTGTTTGTCACAACAGTTCAATTTACCCACTCGAAGTTCAAACACACAATGAATCATAGTCTACTGCTCCTGTTCCTCTCACTGAGCACCCTCGTGTGCCTCGGCAGTGGGCTACTCGGCGGTGATAACGAGGCCAACGACTACACGTTCGGTACCAGGCTCACGACAAGCACTCTGATCGCCCAGGAGACGATTACCAAGCGCAAGGCGCTGCTCCAGACCACAACCAGAACATATACCCTCACTCAGGCGGGTACTGCCAAGACAATTGATTACATACGCATTACGGATCTGAAGCGCAAGCGTGGCGCCTCCGCTGAGATTACATCCGGTGGTGTGGGCGCCACTACGGTCACCGTCAAATTCACTTCCGCCCTGGGCAGTGGCATCAAGTCCCAGATCGAGATCTGGGGCACATAATGCTACAGTATTAAAGTTATGCTCAATAAAATCGTATTTCTCGTGTCTCGATTTCTCGTGTATAAATTTTGAGTGTTTTTTTAATGGTTGAACTATCGAGACATCAGCAGCGATAGTTTCCGCTTACTACCGATACTTTTTAGAGTCTACAAGGGATAGGATCACTCTCCTTTGCTGTGCACGCAGAACAGTAGTCTTTCTTAAGTTAATTAACACATAAAAATACCTGCAAAACTATTGAAATTGGGCACAAAACAGTCAAGCAGCTCAAGCGCAGACTGTGCACTCATGTTTTTACACTTCAAGTTCACATACATATAGAAATATAGACTAAAGTTCAAGTAGATTTCTAAGAATTTAACAAGTTTCTTAGAACAAAATCTAATAAATTAATTTCGAATAAGTTTTCAATCTGTAGATTTATTTATGCTACTCGTTTATGCAAACATTCGTCAAATTGAATTAAATTAAACAAATTAAAACTTAGGCAACTAACTTAAAACATTAACAAACTGTATTTGCGCGCAACTCAAAGTCATTTCAATTATTTAGTTAGTTAGTTATTAAGTTTTTAGGGTTTCAGTTTCCGTAGATCTCAACACGAAATATTAGGCCATAATTATACTGCGATTGTAGCTTCATGTTGACAAAGTTAAACCCGGGACCTCCTGAGTAAATCGTGGCATGGCCTCCAGTGTTGTTTGTCACCTGATCGAATGCCCGGATTCCTGTGATTATCCGGCCATTACCAATACCCTAAAGTGAAGTGGGCAATAAACCAAATTATTCCAAGTCTTTTCTCTTCTCATAATAGTCCAACACAACAATTCTTTCATTTGTGCAATTATTTACAATGAAAATACATGCAAATGTTGTTTTCAATGATTTGTTATGACAAAATGTGATATGTGTGCATACATATATATACAGATGTATATAGTATAGCTCATTCAGTGAATTATCGGCGGAATTACACGCAAACAAATGTGAAACTCGAAACATCACCGAATAGCAAGAAAACAAAATAAATAAATCACTTTTTTAAGCATATACTCAATGGATGAAATGAGTGCAAAGTCAATCAAAAAATTCTACAATAAACTCTGCTCACATTTGTGGGATATTTAATCTCGTGATCCACATATTTGCCCGGCGAGGAGCCGTTCATAACATTCTCCACATGAAGCAATTGCGCCGAATTCGAAATATTTCCCCATGTGCTGGACACGGCCAAAACCGATGCGACCAAAACGCAGATCAGCACAAATCCTCGAAAAATACTGTGTATCAGGGCCATTTGGAGGAGGTTTTCTATTAGAGTTTTTACTTCCTTTCTTGGGTGTAGTTTTAATCCAGTTAAAGTGCTTTTTAGTTGGTGCAGCTTATCGACGGGTTATCAGCCTTTTTTCGTTGTATTTTGCAACATGTGCTTTTTTCAATTCATTTACTTTTACTTAATTCTTGTTCAAAAAGAGAGATCTTTTTTTCGCTTCGGAGCTTGGAGGGAGCTGCTCTGCTCGTGATAAGTTCAGATTTTCAACTAATTCATGGCACTCTGGTTTGAGAGATTTGGTATTCGAATAGCTACAACCACAGATTATTTTCTACTTATACGCAAAAAAAAAAAAAAAAAACAACAACAAAAAATACAACAAAACATGGTGAGTCAAAGTTTGAGGCATTCAGCACTGAAAGTCTTATCAGTCGAGAGCAGGTCAGCGCACATCAGGGAATTCGGAATTCGAAAAATAAAAATAAATAAATGCCGGAAACTCAATACTCTCGAAAACAGTTTTTCTAAAAAAAAATAGACGCTGGTTGGGACAAGTTTTTAACTATTTTCCCTACCGACATTATACATTAATATATCTACAATCTTTAAACATTTTAGAATATTTTTTAAGCAGAGTGTACAGCATTTGTGTAAAAAGATTTAAAAAAAAAACAACTTTTTGTTGTCTTAACTTTTCTCTTATACTTGTTTTGAGCGATTTTGTTTGCCAAAAAACCCAATTACGCTCATTACGACTCCAAGTCGAGCAGTCTCGTTGGGCACAGCTAGGCGATTAGCTCACAGAAAACCATTGTTTAATATTTAAAAATGTAATAAACAATTTACAGCAGTTGTAATTCGTATATGAATGTGAACTTTTGTTAACAATAACATAATTTGGGCTTAAATGACTTTTATTAGGCAGTTATGTTTCTGATATGCCACACATTTAATATATACAGCAAGATGAATACGATATACTTATAAATAATGTAAATTTGGGTATACTTACATCCAAGTTGGCACACCTTGCAAGCTAGAAACAGCTTCTAGGCCGGATACAGAAAGCAGCACAAACGTCATTATAACGGTCCACAGGAGAAAATGTTTCCGCTCGAGAAATGACATTTTTCGCATTGCAATCGATAATGATTCTTAATAATAATAATAATTCTTATTGGTTTCTCTTTATGTATAATGTGTGCCGATGCATTCAATTTCTTTTATGCTGTATTGCATTCCTTTATCATAGTCAGCAGCAGCGGGAGATCATCCATAATAGATTTTAACATTTTGTTCGTAAGGTATCTTTTTACTTATTTTGTTGCGGGAATAATTGTAAATTTATTCATTCCTCATACGTTTTGGGATCAGTGAATACGATTTCTCAATATAATCACAATTTAGGTTCACTAAAATTAGAAATAAATTCATGTCAGCTCTAAAAAATTCAAAATCCAAAATTTAATCTATTCCTTTACGGGAGTACCCGGACTAACAATTCTTATAGTTTGTTCATTTTCGGTTCATTTGACTTTCTCGCTTAACGTTTATGGTTCGTTACGGTAAAACCTTTTAAGCTGCAGCCCTCGTCTTGTATCCAGTTCGAGTTTCTCGAGTTTGCAGCCTCAATGGTTTAGAAAATGAACTCACTTTAGATCGTGCTGATCACGAGCATACCTGTTACACACACTTGCACAACATGAGTTATACCTTCTCTTAGCCTAGGCGAGAGTGTAGGGTATATAAATGAATCAGTTCAGTGATTTATTGTAATGGGTGCAGGGTATAAAAAAATCAATGCTGAGCTTGTCTGGGGTTGCCTTCAAATACACACACGCAGGCACTTGTATAATTTACATACGTGTACGTGTGTATTGAGTCGTATTATTTTCCCGCTTGTTTGTGAATTTCTTATCAGTTGCAAATCATATTTATGTATTCATTCTAACGTAAAATCTATGTTTAATTAATTCCGTTGAAAAAAAACAACAGACAAATATTATTTCATTAAAATATGCACATAATACAATGTGTATGCTCATGTACACACACAACCACACACACACACAATGTAAGTCTCTTTTTGGTCATCAAACACAGTCGCGTCTGTTGCATTAGCTGCGAGAGCAGCGCAGCAGCAGCGAAACAAAGCTAGATGATGGGCACAAATCTACCACACACAACACGCTCACTCACACACACTCACACGCAATACATTCACACAAAAATATACGGTATACAAAACACAGTACACAGTACATATGAATAAAATCCTTTCGTTTCTAACTTGATTGGATACGGATACTCCCATACATACATACCACACACACGTACACATTCTGTGGGAACACACACACCCCTTGTACAGCTTTAAAAAACAGAAACACTTACACTCGCACACACACACACATATAGTATTTATGTTTGCTTGCCTGTGTGTGTGCACACGTATATTTATGTTTGTATATGAATTGTGGCAGCATATATCAAACAAGCGTACATACATACAAACTTTTGCTGCACGCATCAATTTTATGAAATTACGCACAAATCTAATATGCAAACATGCATGTGTATGTTGTATATGTATGTGCTAAACATGTTGATGATGCTGCTCTAGATATCTGAAGAGACCACTACACACACACACTCACACAAATAAATAAATTATACATGTGTGTATACGTTGATTCACATATACATATATATTAACTAACAATGCGACATGTTTACGATAAGCAAAGATGCGTGTTTTCGGTTCACATACATACATACCTATATGTATGTTTGTATGTGCATGCATTTAACCATTCTTGAGTTGTCTGAGCGGTAAAAGTATCGACAAACCTACAGACTTACCATACATACCTACAAACATATATATGTATGTACGTCTGCATTTGTATAATACGCTGTGTTTGTATGTATACTTTGTTTATGTGTACATTTTATCAAAGAAACATAATATAAATTTTGTTTATTTTTTTTCTCAACTTTTTGTTTGTTGTTTATGTACACTTTTTGTTTATATCAAATGTGTATGTATGCATGTACCATACATTTTGTTTATATGTAAAATTGCATACGACACTGGCACCATTTCATCAATTAAATACGCACCAATTTGAACGCACACACACTTTTCTGTATATGGATTGGATTAATATATTAGTCGGAAACAAAATAAATTTATCTCGAATGCATGTAAATGTGTATATATTTTACGCACAACGTACACAAACGCATCCTAAAGAAATAAAGAAGCGCGCTGCGGTTGTCTATGAACAGAAAATTGTAAATAACTGCAGAACTGGTTTGCCATTGAAGTCTTTCGTGGTGAGTTTGTTGTAAACTAAATAATAACAGGTATATCGATTCCTTTCGATACACGCTGCCGATTGTTTATACATTTAATTATTGTAAGGTGGCATCGCCAACACCAAAAGCAACTCTGCATAGAAAACTATTATTTGAAAAAATCCTTCGCGGGTTTTCACAATCGATATATCGGGAGGAATAATCGAGTCTTTCGGGTTTTGAAGGTTTACTATTAAAAATTCTTATTGTATTTATTGGAAAAACTTATAAAACATAATGGAAATAAATTTTGTGCATATAGAGTATGTTTATAAAGAACGACTCTTACGGCAGCACTACCACCCACCAGGGATGCAGTTTGTGCGTTCACCAGAGTAGTTCAATCGAGTTACATTAAGCTACGTTATATTAAATATGTACACCACACTAAAGTTGAAGTTGTAAACCACATTTAAACCATTATTCACTAATCGGAAGTCACAAATAATTTTATTTTATATATTTAAGTTGAATTAATAATATAAGAAGCTTTACCTTACGTCTTTAAATATCGCCGATAACAGTAACTATCATTAGTAAAACGTTCATCTATCGATATTTTATCAAAAAGTAACAACAAGACGACGTAAGAACGGTAGAAATGATTAATTTTTCTTTGAGTGCTATTTACATATAAATGCATGACGGAAATTGCATTTATTGTTTTAAAAATAAAAAATGTCGATAAAAAGATAGTTAAGATGTGGGTAGTATCATCGCAGCTTAGTGAACCAATAAGACTTTGACAAATTTGTCGGGCTTACATCGTGTTTATATTCCATGCAAACCTGTTGCTCACGCTTCAATTTAAACCTGATCTTTTCAATATACATACCTACATACTTACGTTTGTATGAACATTTACACATACAAACACTACAAGGCACAGTCATTTATACAAATGTATGTATATGCATAAGTATTTGTTCATCTATACAAATACTTGTGCAGTGAAGTTGAAGTTGTTCGTTCTTTAGTATCAGTTCATTTTCAATTCTCGGTTCGAAATGGTGTATGCGTGCGGATTGTGATTATATACATATAAAAAATATATATATAATTGTGTACGTATTAATAATAACCAACATTCATAAGAGTGTATTAGCCAAACATACATATATGCAAATATGTGACGACAAATGTATGTAAATAAAAACATGTAAGTTGACGTTGTTTCATGAGCAAACAGAGATTAAAATATGTATGTATTAAAACACACATACATATATATGAATGTATTTATTAATGCAAGTGCCACACACACACAAGCCAAAATACATATGTATATAATCAAGTGTGTGTGTGTGTGTGAACATATGTGTGTTTGTATTAACACACATGCATACATATATAGGAAGTGAAAGAAGAGTGAACGCAATTATAGGAAGGGACAGATTTCCCTTTTTGTTAACAAAAAAATTATACATATTGATATGTTAAAACATTGCAGTTAAGTAAAAGGTGCTACCAAATAAACATGGTTAATATGTATGTACGTATATTTACGAACAGACAAGAAAATCACAATCACAATGTACACACTCACATACACACACATGCGTATGCAACAGCCCAACCTACATATGTATGTACATATGTGCATATGTATATGTACATCTCTAGCTGTATTAATATGTCTTCACTCTCTCCACTGTATGTTCGCATTTATGTACATACTAATATTGCTACGTATTAGTAATAGTACTCTATGTATGTGCACTACGCGTTGTCTTACATATTAATGTATAATTGTTAATTTGTAGAGGCGTAGGTATTTAAAATAAAAAATACTTGTGTCTATGTATGCGTGTACATGTGCAGCAAAGTAGTGCGAAATTACATATGTATGTATGTGTAACATGCAGGAGACATACAGTACTTCAGTTGAAGTCACCTTCATGCGTCTAAACGCAAAAACATTCTTATTGGAAGTTATTTATTTTGTAATTTATATTGTTTATTCTTCCAGCGAACAGCAACAACAATAACAATACTATTGAAAGGAAATAGATAAACATATGCCTTGAAAGGCAACGATTAATTCGTTTCCGTAGCTTGTGATCAATTAAAACAGTATGCCATATTCGACATTTATCACAGACATTTAACAAATAAAAAACATCAACACGAATACCAACAAGAAAACAAACAGACAAAATGAACAACAACGCTTCTGCATCCCTGGATAATAGCACATGTGACCAGGATTACACGGAGTTCCTCAACGAATATTTACTGCAAACAAACTCAACATGCAACGAACCAGAAATCCATTACGAAGGTAAGCGATCAGTTCACCAAAGAACTAGAAATCAGTGTTGTCAGTGTGTTCAAGGCTTGAGTAGAAATAGCTATAAAAGGCTAAAAAATAAAATGTAAAATATGCTAAAACCTAAAAGTTTTCTTAACAAAGTGATTTGAATTGGAAAAAGATGTCAGAATTTATATTAAACTAAATATGTTTCATTTTTTGAGGCACTATTTTGATAATTTCTTTGTATGTTTTACAGATGGAGAAATGGAAGCGGAATGGTTAATTTCAGCTGGATATCCAGAATTAACAAAGCCTTTCGAACAGGTAAGTTCCGCATATTTAGATTTATTTGAGACTATTTACGTCGCAGAGAAGCGCAAACGTGTCTATAATACAAATTGTATACAAATATGCCAGTTGTTTATTATAGTTTGTTATTATGGTGTTGTTTATCATATCGGTATTTGTTTATTTATATTTGCAGGGTATTGAGCTACGCTCAACGGATCTTGAGCCAGTTTTAGCGACATTATCGAGGCCCCATGCCGAGGCGATTAAACAGCGAGTTCGGGCCTTAAATCACACAGTACGTGGACGTACAAAGAATCGTTCTAAACGAAAGCCCGACATACGAGATGTCTTTCGTGATTTCGATGTGAGTAGTAAACACATTTCTTAGCATCCATCAAAGCTAATGAATGGCATTACAGGAATCGAGTACGGGCACTCGATCTCGTAGCGCTACTCCAGACTCCTTGGACTCCGTACATGGAGACGATGTTTGGGGCACAACTTCCATGTAAGTTCTTTGCTGCGTTGTTGCCAAACACGATTATAACGACTCGATTTCAGACCAAGTTTTGTTAGTGTCTTTGATCACAATGCTGCTAATGATAATGTCAGCGGGTTTCCCTCGCTGAATAAGCATATGAAACAAAAAATACGTCGCACACCGAGTGCTCCACTCAAGAACTCCACGTCGACGGATTTATTTCGCGGATCGCAAGTGCGTTGCGACATACCAATGTATTCATCAGAGGGAATTGAATTGCTTGGCTTTTCCCGAATTGGCACAATTCATATACCGCGTAATCGCTCCGGGTCGGATCCATCGTGCTCCGTTGGGTAAGTATATTATACCAAAATAACTAGATAACATTTCTAATCTCATTTAATTCTGTTTAGACGCGTGCGTGGTCAAATTATGCAAGATTCGCAGAGTGAGAATAATACTTCATCGGGGGACTCGAGCGATGAATATCATCCGAACGCAGCGGCCTTGTCTTCATCGCCCGAAAAGATACTTAACAAAATGAACTTGGAGTCGCCGAAACAGGAATTACGCAACTCAACTCAGTCATCGCGAGAAGACGGTATTAGCTTTGAAAGTATGTGCCGAGATAATTCTAGTCAGGATGGTATTGACACAGTCGATAACTGTGTGATCATACAAGAATATAACTCTGATATTGATACCATAAATGAGACGGATCTGAAACGTTTACAGCCCATATTTTGGCTAGAGTTGGCCACAGTCTTTGATCGCAATCAGGTATCGCTAGATAAGCGAAAACCCTTCAAGAGGCGTCGCAAAGAGGAGGGCAGTCTCTTTGGCGTGTCCTTGAACGCCCTAATAAGACGAGATCAACAATTATCGGGCATGGATTCGACCTTGGTGCCGCACTTTCTGGAGGGTCTGCTGGAAGAGCTCACGAAACGGGGAACTCGTGAGGAGGGTATATTGCGGGTAGCTGGACAAAAACACAAGGTAAGTACCTTATGACTAAACACAAAGACATTATTGAAAATTAATCTTAATCAGTTTATGGAGTACCATTACTGAAAGCCTTAACAATCCAAATCAAATTTTAATCTATTTGTGGAATCCCCTTATAGACTGAATTAATTTACAACGAATTGGAATCAAGTTTTTATCAAAAGCCCGAGAAGTTTACCCAACTATTGGCTAGTGCCAGTGTCCACGAGCTGAGTGCGTTGCTGAAACGCTGGCTACGCGAGCTGCCCCAACCATTGATGACGAATGAGCTCATCCAGTTGTTCTACCAATGTCACACATTACCACCCGCGGACCAGATGCGGGCACTGTCCATTCTGTGCCAAATGCTGCCACACGAGAATCGCAATACGCTGCGTTCGATCTTGCGTTTTCTTAACTCAATTATCGACCTACAAGATATTAACAAAATGAATTTGCATAATGTATCCACAATCTTTGCACCATCGTTCTTTCCGCCACGCTATATACATCCGACCGACAAGAATAGCATTGCGGAGCAGGTGAAAATGGCTGCATTATGTTGTCGCCTCACAAATGTGCTGATCACAAGGGGTGAGGGGTTGTTCCAGGTGCCCAATCATCTGATTGCTGAATCGCGTAATCAAAAGGCTCAACAGGTAAGCTAAAGACACCTTAAAACTATAGTATCAGATACTAATCTTTATTTCTTTCGCAGGGTAAACGTGGACATCGACGTCTGGGCAAGGCGTCCTTGCTGCATCAGCTGACAAAGCCAGGATCTTCCGGCGTACAGCGTTCCGCCAGCAACAGCGTCGTTGGTGACCATGAAAGCGGCACGAGCATCAGTCGTCGTCCCTCGTTTAATCCAAGTCACGTCCATCGCTTTGTGGTCTGATAAGGTGCAATACAAGTAGATCCCCCTGCCCTTTTGTATTTCTCCCCCCTCACTTTCTCCACTTTTTGTTTCCGTTTTTTTTTCTATAATTTATTTTGAATTTACTAATGTAAAGGACAAAAAAATGAAAATACCTTTAAAAAGCTTTAGTTAAAGATTGTTTCAAAACGAATAATGTAAAGTACTCAAAAAAAATACACACACAATCTAAAAATTACACTTGAAATAAACGTTTGACCCTGAATTTAGTATTCAACATATTTTGAAAAAGAAAAGCAAAAAAGGTCATGCAAATTAATCATTTATATTATGTACAAAAATTAATTAATGTATGTATATGTTTTGTTATGAGAATTGTATTATTTTTTTCTAAAACTGTTAAAGGGTTTGGGAAGTAATTAAAAAACACACATTTGACTTGATGGTATTAATATCAAGAAATAAATATCTAAATGAAAATTGAATACTATAGTATGATTAAAGAAATGGAAGCGAGGAATCAGCCGGGCTATTATAATGTCCTGTAAATGTTTAAAATAGCCTTAAAAAGGCAGCGATTCTGCGGATTTTCTTAGCACAGGACATAGTACTCCAGAAATCGCAATATTCAAAAATTGACCACATCTCGGCCATATCCTGGCACATTTTGACAGGACATGGCGCAAGTACCTTCCTGAGGGGTCCTTTATTGATGAGCATCAAAAAATCCTGGGATTCATTGACTCGAAAATTTTACCCAAAAATCGGATCGATTCAGGCCAAAAACATTAAAATCCAGGATAACTCGAAAACCAGCAGGTCGATTTGAATGTCCTTTGGAATATACAGAGACCCAATCAATCCCTATCGTTTGACATCAATTTTGTTAGGATCCTGCCAAGGACTTTTCAGTTACGTCAATACAAGCAATTCATCTATTTTGGCTCCTGTAAGGACTTGCGTCCTTTTTGTACATTGAGTTTTTGCATATTCGTGTACGGCAGGCTAAGGACTCGCTATGCTGAAATGGACATCCTTGTAGTCCTTAAAATGGCCGAGCTACAACGGATTTTGTGAATTTAGGACATTTTTCCTGGGCAAACCCCTGTAAAAAATTGTGGAAAATTTTTGGGAAGAATCCTGAAAATCCTTGAATGTAGATCGATAGTCCTGTTGATAACGAGTGTAAAAACACATGTCCTTTCAAAATTCTACAGGACACTAAGGAGCAAGAGCTTTGCAAAGAAAGCTCTTTTTCGATAAGTCATAACTTGGCCATATCCTGGCTAATTGTGGCAGGACCTTCGTCGGTACACCCCTTTAGAAGCCCTTCATCGATTAACAACAAAAGATTTCTCAAAATTTTAACGCATCCCAAAATGATGCCTTCCTAAGAGCAGATGAGTCAGCGATTTAACCAGTTTTTGAGTGGGTAACAAAGCAAAGCATTGTTGGTAACAAGCTGACCTACATCAACCGTTGATTAATCAAATAAATGCGTCATCAATGCTCCCCGGGATGGGGTCATGACAACCCAAATTCTCGAAATTCCAGCTGAGATGATAAGAACAAACAAGAAAGAAACCTAAAGACAAAGCGTTATAAATGGGAAGAGTCATCGTCATCGCACAGAAATTAACAAAAAAAAGAAACGGTTTACATTTATTGACCAAAAACTTTAGCTATATAGTGTAATCTTGCACATAGGGTTACGAATACGAATTATAAGATGAAAAGGGTCATTAGATAGATCAATAGATTAGCCACTTGAGTCAAAGGAGTCCTCCGAAGCGACAGACCGACTGCTGTTGTTGACCAAGCCCTTGTTGAACTCCACGAAACGTGGCTTCTCCTGGGAGACGGCTGCGGCTGCCTGATTCTTAGGACCAACCATAAAGTAGGTGCGCACACGGGGCTTCTCCAGCCGCACACTGCGATCCTGCAGCTTGAGGCTGTCCGGTATTGCCTGTGTCCTGTTATTAGCGATGCCACCAACCGGTCCCTGTAGTTTGGGCTTCATTTGCCACTTGGTAATGTTCGGACGCAGCTTGGGTGGTATCATGTCCGACTTGAGTTCCAGCTCCTTGGTGTTAAATATCTCGCAATCGAGCTGCATCATCATCACGTCACCATTAAGCGATGGCTCCGCTGTGGGCAACACCAAGGAGATCTTTGGACGTGCTCCCTTGGTATGTGTTCCCGGCGAGAGGAGTATGTTTTGTGTATTAAAGGAGAATACATAGAAAGTATCGTCCTGTCGCTTGATAACATCAAAGAGATTTGCATTGGGTTCGCCTGTGTGATTGCGTGTGTCCAGCGTATTCAGTTTCCGTTGCTTGTGTTCCATATCCTTGTAGCCGAGGAAAGCCTTGCGTTTGCCAAGATTCGTTGCCTGTCGATCAATTTCGGGTAAGTCAAGATAATCCGTTGAGAATTTAAAGCCGTGTCCGGTTCCTGTTCCGTGTCCATTGCCATCGTATGCCGTTTGCTTGCTTAGATTCACATAACCGCTGACATTGATCAATTTCTGTAGACTGAGTGAGAGCCGTGAATATTCCGTTTGATTGCCGCCGTTGAGGTTTGAACAATTTGCCGTAGTTGGATACATTAAGGGCGGTGGATCACCACCGCTTCGTTTGTACCTGCTGCTTCCGCTACTGCTAGTTGCCACCGTTGTGGCGTTCCAATCCTCTAAGCCCACCTTGGTGGCATTGTTGGAGCGGCTGTTGGGTCGCAAAAAATGCAGTGGTGGCACCACCGACTCCTCCTGCTGACGGTTGCTGCGGTTCAACTTCTCGTTGTACTCCTCCTCGGACTCCACCCAAAGCAGACGGCGTCCCAGCGGCAGCGCTTCGTTAGCATTCGAGTCGGTAGCTGTCGCCGATATGGCGGTCTCCGCATCCAAATTTTGTTTGTTCAGATACGACTGAAAGTTGCCCGCATTGAGTATGACCATAAATGCCATGGCGAAAAGTACGGCCACATTCTTTTTGACCGTTGCCGGTGTCATGTGCTGTTTGATGCTCTTTGTGGCCGGCCTAGGGGCAATCTTGACAGGCTGATCCGCTCGTGCTGTGGAGTTCAGCGTGTGCAACACAAATTCGCAGGCATTTGCCTTGCGGCATTTGCAGGTCTTGGCAAAAGCCACTAGCTGATTGCGCAGTGTCGCGTTCTCCTGCGTGGAGAATAAAAGATTAGACCAAAAGTTGGTGGTACTGCTACTAAACCCACTTACCCCCTTGAGCGAGCTGTTCTCCTTCTCCAGCTTGTTGAGGCGGGACTCCAGTGAGACAACATACTCCTTCTTCTTCTTACGCGACAGCGAAGCTGATTCGCGGTTTTTAATCATTCGTTGTTGCCGTTTGTACATCTTCTCATCTATCATGTTCCGACAGTTGTAGCTGTGCTGAACATCTGACTCCCGCTTGCCGGTGGAGATCTGTTGCTTGAGCAAATTCGTTGTGTTTGCGTTGACCACTGTGCGCACAGCGCTGGGACATGTCTGAATTTTGCCATTTCCGGTCTTTACAACGATTTTGGGTATTTGGGTCTTCACACTGCCGTTGATCTTGGCACCCTTAGAGCCCTGCAGATTCATCTTCTGCATGAGCGCCTTGTAATCATTTGAGGATAGGAATATGGTCTTGGTTTTGCCCACACTCTCGACGGGAGGATCTACCACGAGCTTCTCCCGTGTAGTCGCCAGCTTGGCAGGAATTCGAACTGCGGATACAATGGGCAACTTGGGCTCCACTGTGGCAATGCGAGGAATGGGCTCTTTAAGCTGTTGATGCTGGGGAACCGATGCGGTGAGCATCGGTATCTGTATGTTCTGTTGAATACTGTCATTATTTGTATGTGTTTCTGTATTTTTTATGCTAAAGCCTTGAACAGACGGCACGTGAATCTGTGGTATGCCATTGTACGAAGATTCGATGTCAATTTTGTCGAGCTGCTGCTTGTGCTGCTGCCAGGCATCGGAGATGTCACTGTGGACACCGCTAGTCGAACTGCCACTGGAGCTGCCCCAACTTTCTGTCGGTGATGGTGTGTCACGTTCCTGGGTGTGTGCCAGCAGATTGCCACACGTTAGTTTCTCTATTTCTGTATTGTCATTGCATATATTGATCAAATCGTTTGAACTCTCCGCTGCGTCTTGCAAATCAAAACCAGGTAAATTGTTAAAATTAAGCTCCAAATCATTGTGTCCAACGTTTGGTGTTTGGAATAGATCTGAGAAAAAGTTGTCGCTCTGTATCGACGACTCCCTATCGGAAGTCAGTATTGCATTAAGGTCCAGTGATGAGTCGAGAGGCGACACCGTAGAGCTTATGATCTCGTCAAAGTCATGATGGTTAAGACTGTAGTCGCTAGGCGACGACATGAACGATGATAATTCATCTGAAAATAAAATGAGATTGTGAATTTATTAATCAAGGTTAAAATCAAGTTATAATCAAACACGTGCTATAGGAATACCCCTAACACAAAGTTCACACAGCATTTAAGGGCCGCAGGGCAGCTTCCGATAGTCAGCCGATTGTCAACTTATCGAATTCTAAGGCCCAAGAAGCCGCACAATTAAATTGAAACAACCACCGGTTTTCCTTGATTCCAATTCAATAGCAATAGATGATAGTCTAGAAAAAACCATTTAAAACACTACAGCCGCAGGGTATACAGGTGACTTGAGCAAGATAACATTTTTTTTGTTGTTGTTGTGGTTGTTGTTTTGTACGCTCTGATAACACACACAAACACACACACACGCACCTTCAGTGCCCTCCACTCTACAGATTGTAGAATGCATATGCAAGCACTTATTTATGTATTTTCACATATTTTGACTTCTGCATCTACGCACTTAAGTCACATGGAAAAAAAATTCACTTTCACTTTTGAATTTCATGATTCTTAATAGAAAAAAGACACTAGTATATGTAAATGCATCATCATGCATGTACAATTGTTTGCATGTAGTATGAGCAGCCATATAAACTCACCGTAGAAGCAATCGTCAACATCCATTTTACTTATGATTTATAAAAACCGTAGTCGTACGTCATTTAATTTATCCATAACCATGCACTTAATGCAACTTATTATTATTTACGCGGCTCAATAGTCAATTTAATCCTGTTTTAATATACATTCACTCAACTGTCGACGAAAGCAAAAACTACGATGAACGCACACACACAAACAGAAAAGTTCAAGTATTTCACAACACTAATTTCTTGCGTTCTTAAACACTATCTCTTCAAATGAGGGGTATTCCAAATGCCGCTAAGCAAATATTAAATTTTGAAAATTTCAATTTCAATTTAAATTGTTTTAGCTTAGCATCATTTTAAATAAAATGATCATTGGGAGTACGTGTGTTACAACCTGGTATTTCAGCACGTAACTCTGCATATTCGGCTGCTTCTCTTGTCCTTGTAATATTTAAATTTTTCTTTAATTATATTTTTATTTACACATTTTAGCTTTGTAATATAACAACTGTAAGCCAATACAATTCAATTTCCAAGGGTGTTCCATAACAGAGTTGCATTTTATTTGATCACGATAGATTACTCAGATCAAATATCGATAAATTGGCGCGATTGATTGAATGTTGATTTAATTTGGAAAATCGTTATGACCAGATTAACAATCTTGACTAAGTATTTTTATTTTTATTACAAATGTACTTAAAATATTAATAATTAAATATTAAATTAATACAAATGTTGTTTTGTAAAAATCTATATCTTTGGATTAAAAAACACTAAAATTAACCTGTGCTTTGCCTATGTTTTACTTATAATATTATTATGAAAATGTTACCCAAGATATTTTAAAATGCACAATGAGTAGCAAACATAATGAAACCCGAACTAATGGTATTTTCGATCCAGATGAGGTCAGCTGCATGGTATCAATAAATAGATTGTAAGAACATCTACTCGGCGGTTTCACAAATGTAGTGAAATTTGGATAAAGAATAATTTCTGAGGGCTGCATACAAACAAATCATTAGAATAAGATTTAAAATGGATTTTTAAATAAGGGAAGAACTTACAATCGACATTGACTCGTTGGAAACACGACAGAAAGTCATGTGTTTTCCAGTGATCATTGCTTGTTCCACACGTTTTGTAAACAAGGACTCGGCCCAAGGTAGTTGATTGATATGGGAAAGAAATGTGCGATCGTGGAACTCAATGGGATCAGAAATCAGCAACGTATCTACAAGGTAAGTAGAGTTATTATAATAAAACAACTATGGAACTCTAAATTGTGCTTACTCAGTAAAGAGTCCTCAATCGCAATGTCCTCTGCTGTCATATTGGCTTGATTACTTTTGGTTTTGGCATAAATCGTATTTGGTATGTAATCCAGCAGATTGCCATTGTAAAGAAAAAGATTCTCCACATCGGTCATGTTGAGTGAATAGAACTGATTAATGCCAAAGGTTTTAAAGAATTCAGGCACCGGTGTCATACTATAGCAACCGGCCAATTCGATCTTTGGGTAGTACGTTATAAATGACAAGCACATTTCCTGTTTGGTTGAATAACCACCGAATGTGGTGCGTTTGCGATGAACCGTTTCATAGGCACAATCGGTTATGATGTAGTCACCAGGTAAAACGATCGTCTCGTTTTCCAGCTGATGGAATTGCTGGTAACGGTAATCATAGTTATCGTCTTCTATGATGCGATCTAGCTCCTTTCCGCCGCGTACATGGCGCAGACTCATCTTGCGACCAGCGCGATGCGAATGAAGTGTTCCAGATATGATCTTAATGCCGTCGTCAGGAAATAGCTGTGAATATTTTATAGTCTATAATTAGAATGATCATTGGGAAACGGAACCATAATACTTACCACATTTGAGCACGATGGTCCACAAATGCCCACATTGCGATACAACTTTTGTCCAGGAGGAATAATTTGTGTATCTGATATGGAAACTCCGCTGATAATGATGCCGCCATCGTTGGCGCGTAACTGTGGTGTGTAGTGTATGCGAAAACCAGAATGATCAACAGCTGGTCAACAAATAAATGGAAGATTTAACTGAAATTCTATTAAGTCGAAGTTGATTACTTACCCTTTAAGCCATTTGGATTATCGTAGTGGATTTCAAGCATGTAATACTTGACGCCCGTTGAGCCGCCCATTGGTATGCCCACATGTTCGGGCAGAAATTGCCCAGAAGAGCCAATAGACCACACGGCAACGGGTGTGGAACAGGAATCCCAATCTCGCGGCGTCAACAAATTGCTATTACACACGGTGCCACTGCTTCTAACCCAAACGTCCCACGAAGCGGAATTTGAGCTAGGATAGGACTTTGTAGAGCATTCAAACAGCGTCATGTGATGCACGACATTTTCATGGGATTTACTAAAAAAAATAATCAATATTTAATCTTAATCGTATTTAATTAAAGGTCTTTTAATTTAAAAACTTACGATACTCGAGATAAAAGCGGCTCATAGCCAATAATATGATGCTTTGCAGTCAACTTGGGTATACTCATGATCTTACACCAGTACAGGGTATCCATTGTGGAGTCCAGGGTCACATTGTTGACAGTAATATCCCATTGATGGGTTTCCTGCTGGCTAGAGATGACGCTTTGTTTGCGAAAAACTGGATTCAGCAAATGCAGAGATCTCACACCGCGATTTTTTCCATGTCCATCTAAATTTCCGTGTATTGGATCAACACTGCCGAAGGACCACAGCACTTTGATCGTATCATCCTGTTTAAGAAACAAGTTTCACTTAAAACCAGTTACTTTATTATTATATGTAAACCAAACTTACGCTGAATGGCATATCGTAAGGATCACAGGTTTCAATTAAACGCTTGAACTCCACATATGTGTGTGTGCCGTTTTGATGGCCATCAATTACGTGATAATTTTGGGTGTCATCTTGTACAGGCGCTGCATGTGGATGCTGAACGGAGCCATGACAGTCCTAAAAATAAATACTGCGGCTTAATACTTTTTCGGTATTTGATTTTGACAGGGTGTTTCATTAAATAGCTCAATGAACTTTGTCAGGACTTTCAGAAATGTTTTTGATTATTACACAGGGTGTTTCAGAATAAAAGGAAACTTGCACACTGCAAATTAAACTGAAGACTCTTAAATATTATTGTCTCTTTAAGGAAATTTGCAAAAGACTTACAAATTATCTGTTTTTTTTAATTACTTGCATACTAAAGATTCGCACTACTGTTGACAGTTCTCTCACCAATGCATTTGCTTTTCCTGTGTGATCGTCGACCCATAACAAAACCATGTCCGCACTGGACATACGGCCGTCTCGACGTGAGAATCCCAGGCCAATGAAACCACGTGTGTTCACAGTGACTTTAAAGTGAATATCCTTGTCGTGGACCCACCATTGCAGCCAATACAAACCATTAGCATCCATCATTTCCAGTCGCTTCCAGTTCTGATGTCGCACAGATGTCGGCGCAGTCGCGGCTTCATTTTGTTCACTGCTAAGATGCGCGCCTTTGGCGTCGTGACGAATATAAATTATAATAATACACAGTTTCACGAATAATTGCAGCAACATTGTAACGGATTTATTTTATATTTGTATGAGTCTTTAATTATCGTTGTCCAAAAAAAAAAAAACCGAATGAAAACAACAACTCAAGAGCCGCGCGTATTTCGTACTGTTGCACCTTTTTTCCGCTTTAGTATGGCTTTAATGACTCGTATATGCATATGCTTGCAAGGGAAGGTCATTTCACAAGCCGGCAGATGTTCACTAGGAACTAACGCACCACCGTTCGAACACAGGTATACACAATATTTCATAGATACATACAAACAACCCGTACCAAATGAATGTACACATTCACATATATTGATCGCGCCGATCATATCGTATCGATAATTAATTATATCCAAAAGCAAATACGATATTCATGCGAGGCAATCGATTGTTTAGTATACGATAAGTTTAATTAGTGCAATGTTTTTAACACTGCTATTTCATAGCAGTGCACAGTTATTAAAGACGTTAAAAAATATTTCTTTGCCAATTATTTTGGATCCTCATACTAATATCGATAACACATTGGCGCAAAGCGGGCAATTCAAAATTAATTTCACCCTTATCGTAAATTCAGCCCTGCCAACCTATTAGAAAAATCACTGCATAAATTCTGCTAAGTTATCGTGATCACGGCTTATCGATAAGTCCAAAAGAAAAAACAACGCGCGAATTTAAATATCGTTCGATTACTTACGATGTGAATAGTTAATATTTTTAATAATGTTTGGATGATTTAATTTGTATAGATTAAATACAAACAGAACAACAGTGAATTTATTTACAGTTTACATGGGATGATTGCGGCGTTTTAAGATTAATACTTATAACGTTATTACACAATTTTAAGAGATTTAACTAGCTTTTATGTCGATGCAATACAACATTAAAAAATAAGTTATTATTTTTAAATGGTAAACAATTAAAATAACAGAATGCTTGTAAATAAAAATTTGCTATTATGCATGATTCGCTATAATATGGTCGGACATTCATAACCTACCAGAAATTCTTCTCTCTTCTCTCTGCAATTAAACGATTAGGTTAAAATTAATCAAGAAATTCTAAGTTGCAGTCGTCACTGGGCCTAAGGACATAGTTTGTGGCTGTGGCATCCGAGGACGTATCATCATCGTTGCCTTCTTTAAAGTGTAGTCCCAGCCCCGCCAGCGGAACCAGACAATTCCCTGGCGTGCGGTCAAATCCTGAGGATCATGAAGATATAGGCCATTAAGCCCACGACCACAAGACTTCCACCACCAGCCGCCCTACAAAAAAATGTGTCATAGATTGTTTCTTTTAAGCACCAACTTGTTTTTGTATTATGTCATAAAGCTAAGCTTACCTTGAGCATACTTGCGCAGTTGAGTGAGCTGCGATCATTATCTTTGTTATATGTCGAAAATGGGCTATTGTTTGAGCCATACCATGGGTCATTTAACGAGTCTCCGGCATTTCCTTCATACCCATCGATCTCTAGCTTGTAATAATCAGCTTCGGAGTGAATTTTAAAGTGTGAATACTGTGCATATCTGAAATTATTAAGTAAAGTTGGGTAAATAGAATTGTAAGTGGAGTTGTACAACAAATAAACTACCGTTTGTTCCCTTCAAAGTCTTCCAATTCCACTCGCAGCGCGTATTCCTCGTTATTCGTCAGCATATAAATGTTTTCGTTGCCCAACCAGAATTCCTTGGCCGGTTCGCCAAAGCCGTTCTTGTAATCTGCCCAATCACGATTGAAATTTTCCCTAGGCTCTCCAAAATCATCACGTCGTTGAATGACCTAAGAGTTGAAAGAGTTAAGATTACTTAAACTTATTTGCATATTAGTGCTGAATTACCGTCCAACCGCCATCCGAAATACTCTGTTCGCAGTAAACCTTTAAAAACCAGTAGGTAGTTCCTCGTATTTGCAGATAAAATACGCCAGACTGCTTCATGCCAGCATTTAAAATATCAACACAAGAGAAACCCTGCAAGTGAAAGTAAATTGATTAAGCTTAGATTATTATTTCAATGCAAACAAATCAACTGTGAACTCTGGTAACTTCGTGTGCACCCAGCATAAAATGCAGTATTTTAGTACCAATTGCAAAATACAAAATCGATAACATTGCTGCTGCCGCAGCTGGTCACACTGCTGCACATTTTAGTGTAAATAAAAGTGAATCTCAAATGTTGAACATAATAATTTATATAGCTGCTATATTTTATTTGCGATTAACGTTCGCTAACGAACAAACTGTCGATGTCAAGAAAACACTCGTCTGGGGCCCAGGACTCAAGCCGGATCACATTGTGTTGCCGGCGCGATACTTTTTCATACATGCCGTCGACGAGAGCGGAAAAAAGTAAACAAACGCCGCATAAATAATTAAACTTGTTGTTGTTTTTACCGCCTTTTCTTAATATGTGCATATATTTATTTCTGTGCAGATTTGAGTCTTCGCCGTATGCAGAATTCAACGTGCAAATAAAAGGAAACTCCCCGCATGGAAAATGCCGTTCGAATATTAATATTATTGATCGAGGCGATGGCAGTAAAATTGTGCGTTATACGATTGCCGATTGGTGTGAAAATGTGGAAATCGAAGTGCAATTTAATAACTCGCATGTGGCCCAATCACCGTACATAATTCGCAATAAAGTGTACTCTGAGCGCTGCTACTGTCCGCAAGAGCTGAATCTGTGGCTGCTGAACAACGACTGTGGCAACTTCGCAAGCGATAAACAAATCGCATGGGATTTGCACTCGTTTAAGCGCGTCAACTTCACTGCCATACGCGATAATCTCATCAAGCGCTACAACGCGCCGGAGAGCGTTTCACTGTGCCACTATGTGGTGAAGAGTCAGCAGGTCTGGCGCAAATGCTATGGCAAGTACACTGGCTTCAAGATGTTCATGGACGCCACGCTGTCCGCGCTGGCACGCGTTGTTCTCTTGCCGGATATGGAGTTCTTTTTGAATCTCGGCGATTGGCCGCTCTCCAAGAAGGGCGGACAGCAGCGGACCTCTGGGCCATATCCGATATTCTCGTGGTGCGGCAGCGACGACACCTATGACATTACCCTTCCCACCTATGACATTACCGAGTCCACCTTGGAGAACATGGGCAGAGTCATGCTTGATATGCTGTCGGTGCAAAAGCAGGAATTTCCCTGGGAAACCAAAGAAGACAAGGCTTTTTTCCGCGGACGTGACTCGCGTCGCGAACGCCTGCAACTCATTGATTTGGCGCGTAAATATCCCGACATGATCAACGCTTCGATAACGAATTTCTTCTTCTTCCGCAACGAGGAGTCAAAATACGGTCCCAAAGTACCGCACATATCATTCATGGAGTTCTTTAGGGTAACTTACAAGCTTATAAGCTATTGCTATCTCTTCCTAAATATCCATTTATTTTGCAGTACAAATACCAACTGAACATTGATGGCGCTGTCGCTGCTTATCGCTTGCCCTACTTGTTGGCGGGCGATTCACTGGTCTTCAAACAGGATTCGCACTACTACGAGCATTTCTACAGCAAACTAGTGCCGAACAAGCATTTTGTGCCCATTAAACGCGATCTGAGTGACGTTATCGAAAAGATACTGTGGGCTAGGGAAAACGATGCGCGTGTTAAGGAAATTGTGTCTGCTTCTCGTGCCTTTGTGGAGGAGCATTTGATGCCGCAGCACATTTACTGCTATCACATGACATTGTTCAAGGAATGGAGCACGCGACTCATATCCCCCGTGGAGGTATTTCCCGACATGGAGCGTCTGAAGTTTACTCACACTTGTTCGTGTAAAGAAAAGATGCTAAGGGACGAGCTGTAGAGTTCTCAAAAGAAGTCTAGAATCTCACTGAATCTTTATATAGACTTTACCTATACAGATATTAGACAAATGTTTCGCTTTCGACGCCATTCCATTAGACCAATAAAGTATTATTTGTATTTTTCTACCAAGGATCAAAGGAGCACATAGCGGTACAAAATTTTTGTAAACATAATGCTCTCAAATCGGTCTATATAGTAATGATCTGTATAGGTAATCTCCCACAAACTCCCCTAACAAAATTGTCCATTTTGTGTCACTCACTCACAAATTGTAAATGTAAATCACTTTTAGCGGCAAATATAACATACACATTTTCACAAAAATTTCATCCCGGACACTTAAAAGTCTATGCTACTCCACTTACCTTCACATCCTTGAGGGTAAATATGTCGCTGTTCAAGGTGTTGTTAACCACGGCGGGTTTGTTCTTAACACTTGGAAAGATAATGCCGCCCTTGCGGAATGAAGATTTAGTAAGCGTGGGCGTTAAAGTGGGCGTGGTGAGCGTGGCGTTGGGCAAGAAGCCGACCAGATTGTTGCTGGAGGACAGTGATGCCGTGCTTGATGTGGGGTATGTTGTGCTGGAGGCATTGCTAGTCACCGCACTGCGTGTCGTTGCTGTGGCGGAGGCGGTGGTGGTGGTGGGCGTGGTTGGCGGCTCATTCAAGTCGGTTAGGGTTTCGTCGAGCACCGAATATCTGTTACAGGAGAAAGTATGCATGAATAAACAAGTGAAATTTGCATAAAAATAATGGTAAGTTTTACCTGCTGGGATCGTATTCCACCAAGCGATCGATTGTGGGATCCCCCAGCAGCTCGCCAGGTCGCTGGGACAGCACCTGCACGTCGTCCTCCTGTTTCTTCAAGCGCTTCTCAACCATATCCAGATTGTTTATGATCAAATTGGTTTTGGCCTTCAGATCCTGATGGATTTCGCCAATGGCACGCTCCTGTCGCTGTGTCTGGGTGAGCAGAGCGTCGGATTTGGGCAACAGATGATCCACGGAGGACTTTGTGCCCACCACCACATCCCAAACCTCGTCCATTTTCTCAGAAACGGAGACCATGGGACGCATTTGCTTGACCAACGCATCGATTTTGCTGGACTTGATGGTTGGCAAGGCGGTGGTGGTGACATTGTAGCCACCCAGTTGCTCGTGATGATCAACCACCGCATCGTGGATGTCATTCATCATGCGCAGCATGCGTCCAATATTCTCCGATTCGATGTTGATGTGGAACTGAAGTTTCTTGTCAATGTTATCGGTGGAATCCCGCAGCTGATTGACCTCGGAGGACACGTGGGTCATGACCTCGGCGGTCATTGCCTTGGTGATCTCCACCATGTTCATGGTAATCGGTTTCTTTTCACTGGCCTCCGCATTAAAGTCATCCACTTGCAGAAAGTTGTTATCGATCTGGGTCTTTAGCACCTCCAATTTGCTATCAATATCACTAACTTTCTGATCTAATCTCACCAAACGGCTATCGAGCTGAAATGTGGGCACTGCCGTCGATGCTTTCGGGGTGTGGTGAAACCCATCGACCGAATGCTCATCCATTTCTGGTAATATGTAAACCACATTCGAAAGTTTTGCATCCAAACTGCTGAGTTTTGAAAGCGCCTCTTCGGTCTTTTCCACATTGTTGTTGACACGATTCTCCAGCGTGGCTATATGGCCCATCAAATCCTCCACGGATCGGCCCAGATTATCGATTCGTTTCAGTTTTCCCTCCAGCGTCGTGATGATTATTTCAAAAATACTCAGCAGTTGTTGTTCTCTGAAATTGTGGGAGAGAATCTTAATAACCGACGGTCAAATACCCTCTAAATTAGAATGCATATCAAGTCATAAACTTTAAAATAAGTTTAACTTCAAGTTAAACAAAACATATATCAAATTGAGGTAACTATTTGATGAAACAAGACAAAAGGTGAAGATAAACCACAACTAATAGGAAATTGTACAAATACATAAATAAATTAAACTCAAAACACTATAAATTAAATTGAGTATCTAGAGTTTTCTTTAGTTAACAAGAAACACAAAGGAATCACGCAAACTTATATGATAAATCTAATTTAACACATAAAAGAGCCCACACTAAATTTAGCATATCAACAGAAAAAATGTTCAAGTTTGAAAAAAATTAAAAAGACGATTAATCAATTTTATGATCTACATATTCACCCAGTTAGCCAACAAAGGGGTACCAAAAAACCAAAAACCCAAAAACTTATAACTTTTATTTCAAGTACACACGAGTGACTGATTTTTTTGAATATTAAGTGCAAGAGATGTCGCAGAAAATATTAGGGAAAAAATTGTCAATCAAATTGCGCATCTACTTAGATATTTTGGTGATTAAAAACAAACAAAACAAAGCGGAGACTTTTTGGAAAGCAATAAATGTATTGTTGTTCACAAGTTGATTGTTTTGTGTTTTATACGAAACTTGGCAAATTTTGAGTGATTTGTTGGGCCAGAGTTGGATATTTTTTTGTTGAATTTTTTTAATAATTTGCATCACATTCACTTTGGTCCAAAGCAGACCAAGCCAACAGTCCGCAGTCCGCACAGCCGTAAACAGCGTAGTTTGGCTTTATTTGCCCATTTCCCACACTCTCGGGGTAGAGCAGACCGGTTTTCCAGCAGTTTAGTGTTTGTGGTGCTAGCCAATCAACCAGTCAAGCCATTGCCACCGCAACTGGCCCACAATGATACCCTGTAATTGTGGTAATAGCTCAACTAGCAGGGTACTACAGGGCTTAACTCTGTTAAAGTCCGAGGGGGGGACTTGAAACCATAACAACCTAATTAAGACTTTTATTTCTGTTTGTTTTATTTGATAATTAATTACTTAAGATGCTGATTGCGATTAGAGCGCAACACGAAATTAATATAGTATTTAAAGTATTAAATCTATATTTGTGTATCAGAATTAATGGCCCTGACTTATAAAGTTTTCTGACCCACTGTTATTGAAAGTCTGAACGCCTGTAACGTAATTTTTGCATTTATTTTTTGCATTTCATTAATGTGGAAAAATAACAATAAATAAATTCAAGTAGAAGGCCACTAGTAGGTACTACTACTAGTACTACTACTAAGGTATATTATAATCCTAGCTCTCTGGGGATTTATTGGATTTACAGATCATTTAGATAATCCAATTTTGATTTGTAGAATTGTTTTTGGGCGTTTAACTGAAACTAGTTGCAGCGACTAACTACACTCACACCCATAAGTATCTGCAGATGTAATGAATAGTTATAGTTGTTGCTTATTTTCTTTTTTCATTCATTCATTCACAGTGTGTGTGTGTGCCAGAGTGTGTGTGTGTGTCTTTTTTTCTTTATGGAAACTACAGTTAACCAGTGTGCGAAAACCAGTTTGTTGCCGCAATCTTTTGTTTTGACCATTTGATTTCACACAAAAGCTCACAATACAGCCAAGTTTGTAGCCACTGTAGCAGTGTGTGCAGCGCACAGTGGGGCATATTTTCAATGCAAAATGGTTTAAATAGTAGTAAATGTTAAGAACTTTTCTACAACAAATAAATAAACAATTTACTGTAAAATGCTTTAGGTAAACGACTAAATAAATTAACTGGACTTTCTAGTAAACTATGCAAATAAAAGCTACTTTATAAATCTTTAAATCTCCATTAAAAAACTCCAATTCCATTTCCATTCAACACCAAAAACTGATAATTAAATTAATTAAAAGATTTGAGCAATTAAGTATTGCAATCGCGCCACATAAAAATATTTTATCGCCTGAGCGCACAAGTTGCCCCACTGTGCGCTGCGGCGTCTAATGCAGCTTCACTATCAATGCTATAAAATTGTGTAAAGTAAAATAAAAAAAATAATATAAAATATATAAAAGATTTGCAAATGTGTGTGGAAAAACGTACAACAATTTACATACAAACACAGGTATGCATGTGTGTGTGTGTGTGTGTGCAACATAATCTAAAATTATAAAAACCTTACCTTGTTCGCAGGTTTCCATTGCGCGTTGAGTTTAACGTTTTTGCAGCAAGCTTAAAGCTCGCTGCTGCGCCACCTCCTGCTCCCCCACCCCCAACGCCACCCCCTTGTTGTGCACTGTTTATCTGGCTGGCGCTCGTACGCGGCAAAGCCAAGCGAAGATTTGAATTTCCATTGCTCGCAATGGAGCGCGGCACGAAGTTGGGATTGGAATTGGAATTCGAATTGGAGTTGAAGTTGGTTGCGGCCGTAACGCCCGATACCGAGACCGAATCGTGCACGATATTTGCGATCAACAGAATGGCCGTTAAAGACAGCCGGCCACTGAACCGCGTCTGGAAGGCTACCATTACAGCGAACCACGTAGCCAAGCCACTAGAAATGGCTTTATTTTCGGATTTCTTGATTTTTCGTTAATTTATTGGTTAAGTTAAGTTATAGATAATTTTGCAGTCAAGCTGTATTTCACTCTTTCTCTCTCTCTTTCTTTCTTCGGCTTTGTTATTGTTGTTGCTTCAGTTGTTGTTGTATCAACGACTCAACGACTGTGATTCAACCAGTCTATGTACTTTCAAATAAATTTTATAACAAAAGACAAAGAAATGATATTGAGTAGATTGTGATTAATTCAAATTGCAAAAGAATATATTTAGCGCGTGTTCCTTTCTTACTTTCTTTTGGTTAAACAAGCGTTAACGGTTAATTGTATAATGAATGGGCGTAATCAAATTATCTCATCCAATGGTATGCATTTTAGATTATAACTGTTATATAACTGTTTTCTTATTCTTTATTTAGATGCGCTTCAATCGATCGCAACAGCAACAAAATTTGGCACTAGTAAACAAAAATATTATAATTTATACAAATACGTGTTTTCATATTATTTAATCTCATTTCAAGCAGTTAGCCAAGCAAGTGTCTGGACAAAAAGAGTTCACATATCAATTAGTTCCACTAGCTCAATGTGCTCAATTGACAAAATGATCTTGGTATTCCTGTGCAGGACTTGTGTTTGTTCATATATGAACTCCTTTGTTTTGTCAAAACAATTACGGCACTAACTGTATGTTGTTGTATTGCACACACTGTGTTACAGCATAGTTTTGGATTTGACCTTTATTAACATTAATCTTTTTTTGGATCATAAGCTGCATGTGTGTACGTGTGTTGTATGTATGTCGTATGCACATTCTCTTATTTGAATTAGCTGCAAGGATGCGTTGCGTTCAACTAACGACAATTGTTAACAACAATGTCATAATAGCTGATTTCGTTTTATTATTATTTGTATTTATTATATTGATTATTATTATTATTATTGTTGGTATTGGTGCACACAATTAATTGGACATTCAGAATGTGTTTTTTGTGTGTGGTATTTTGTTGATAAATCACAACCGAACATAACCGTAGGTGAAACTTTTCTGTATACGAGACGTGCTTAGATCTCGATTTGTCTGAGAGCTACAATGCAGCTTGTTGAAAGTTCGGCCCTAATTAACGGAACAGCAGCGAATCTTAGCTTTACAACACGAACAAGCTGGAGAAACTCACCACGCTGAGAGCAAAAGTGGAACTCGTTTACTGTGTGGTGCTTAACGAAAGTGAGAGTGGTTTTTTGCAGTACACACGAACGCGCACATATACTCACAGAGACGAATGCACAAGTACGTAGCTTTGTCTGTATGTATGTATGTGGGTACGACAAATACTAAGTATGTAAGTAAGCAGCAAATACTCGTAAATATGTCTGTATGTAAATCTGTACTTAGTATAAGTATAAGATCTGACAAATATGCTAATTTACTAGACGGCACTGCACTGCACCCTTTTGTTAGCTGTTGTTGTACCCTGTAAAAGCTCAATTAATATAAAATGATTTAAGTTGTCTTCAATCAAAAAACTCGTTTTTTTCCTTTTGTTTCCAAATCCTGTTTTGATGTAATTAATGCGTGCATTATTATATAAACGCCAATTGATGAAGATTATCCAATTTTAACGCATTGTCTATTAAATATTTATAACGCGTATCTATCGTCGTGTACAAACTTGCATTCCATTTAATTATGTATCTAGTTTTCGTATTGTAAACTGTTTTTCACCTTTGGACTGCGTGTTGCATACTTTTCTTATAGGTTATGTCACACCTTATAGGTTATGCACTTCTTACAGTACCAAGCCGAAAAGTATGCAACTAAGAATATTCTATAGGCAAATTGGGTGCAAGAATTCACATTCACTGATAGTTCGATCAATTTCACTACACTTTTCGATTACATCTGCATATAATACTAATCGATTTCCTTACATCAGCACTGCCATTAAAAAAGCTGTGAAATGCGAAAAATTGAAAAAAATTTAATTTATTTTACAATGGAAATACTTTTTTATTACCCAATTTAATCCAAAAATACACACACGTGTTCACATTTACAATATTTAGCTGTTGCTGTATTTATGTTTATCTCGTAGAATCGAATCTATCATAGTTATTTTATTAAGTAATCATTTACGATTCGATTCGACCTCTTTGATTTGCACGTTCTAAGTTCAGTCCACTTATTTTCTGGATTTTTTCTTTTTCTTTAATATTTTATTGCGTTTTTTGCTCTTGACATCTTTTCGCTTCTCACTCTTCACCGATTCAGTTGAGGAGCATTTCTTTAGGGTCTTCACTTTTTTGATTTTCTTATCCTTTCTACGCTTGTGCTCCGTCTGATCCGATGACTGCGGCGTGTCCTCTCTCTTGCTGGCGTTATCGAATTTGGCGCCTTTACCGTTAGCCGAATTGTTCTCATCGAATTTACGAAAAGGATTATCGGGTCGACGTTGGGGATTCTCGGGTCTGGAGGCAACCGATGCGACAAGACGCGTTTCTCCTGCCGCCTTAGCCCCACCTCTGTATGAACTGCGATCACGCTCACGATCACGATCGCGATCACGTTCACGATTGCGGTCACGATCGTGCTCACGTTCACGATCTCGTCCGCGATCCCGTTCTCGATCCGATTCATAGTTTCTTTTGTCACCTTTAGTTCCTACAGTTGCTGATGATTTGTCCTTCAAATGCGTTTTATATTTACTGGATTCAGCGTTGTGTGTCACACTTATGACCTCTCGTTCGTTAGACTTACGATTTCGATGATCATCGAATTTCCTTTCGATTGCCACAACACGTTCTTTGGAACCCTTATCATCCCTTCGTCGGGAACTGTAGCTGACCGAATTATACCGATGCCTGTCGCCACTGGATCTTTTCTCCGAGTTTTCGTCGCGATCTCTGCGATCATTACGTGATCGCTCGGCAGAATAGTGTCGCTCGTTGACCACCTTATTGCCCAATCGCTCCTTGACGGACTTGTTTATTGTTGACTTCGGGGAATGCGAACGATCTCTGTGATCGGTTTTCAGCGAAATTGAACGATCCTTGCTACTACGCTTTGAATCTATAACAACTTTAAATTCCACCGGCCTTATAGCATTGATAGCCTTAGCAAAAATAGCATTTTCTGCTTTTCGAATAACATCAGATGTTATTTCCGAATGGTCTTGCAGTTTATTGGAGGGTACCTTTCTATTGGGATCAAGTAGACTACAGTTTAGATTATCTTCCAGTTCCCATTTCGATATTTTCACATCGTTTAGTTCAGCATTTAGATCTTGATCAGTCATCTCCATGCTAAGTATAGAATCGTTTCGCTTTAATGTGTCGAGCTCAATGCAATCGGTTATATTTTGTAGTAAATCATTAGAATTAAATTCAGTACTTTCATTACTTGGATTATTTATGGGGGCATCGAGGGCTAAACATTTCTCTGATGTTGATGCCGATTCAATACTCTCGGAGTATACTTTTTTCACCTTATCCTTTTTCTCCTTCTTATCCTTTTTGCTTTTCTTACGCTCCGACTTGTCCTTTTTCTTCTTCTTCCTATCCTTCAGCTGAAGACTGAGTTTGTTCTCCTTGCCATCGTTATCGTCATTCGACTCCAAACGATCCGCATGTGCCTTATGCTCGGGACTGATCAATGAATCACTTTGAGCCTTCTCCAGTGTCGCAGCTTCGGTGTCCTTAGCAGTTCGCTCAGGGGTTTTTGGAGACCTTTCGTAAGATTCTGTGGACTCAGTTTTCGACATTTTCGCCATTTTGGTCTTTGTTGGAGGCGTAAGACTTCTCGAACTATTCTCAATCGTTTTGTGATCCATGTTTTTGCTGGAGGCCCTATGTCTTTTGCGGGCGTGATGATCGTAATCCATATGTCTGTTACTATCTGGATCTACAGCCTTATTATTTCTGTCTCTATCGTTATCAGCTAAACTCTCAATGGGCAACGACTCAAAACCTGGTGGCTCAAGCGTATCTGGTTTCGGTACATACGATCGAGGCAAGGATTTTTCTCTCAAGCGCTGCTTATGCCCCGACTTGGGAGACGGTGATCGCCGATGTACATATCTGAAATGGAGTATAATAATAAATAATTCTTTATTCAAATAGATTTAATAGGAAATGAAAGGATTGTAAAGGTAACGCCAAGTAAACTCAGTGTGATTAAAATATAAAAGCAAATGGTTAATAATATCAAACCCTTGCTTTATTTAAAATTAGAAATTTTTCGATCAACTTTAATGGAATTCTTCTTAAATTGTGAGATGAAGAGCAACAAAAGGTTTCATACAAACGTTATCCGTTTAAAGTAAAGTGTGGAAAAAATACAAAATATTTTATATTTTTCATTTATTTCCTTTCTCTGACGATCAGGCATTATCTTCCACTCCAGCACGATCCGCTTGATCAGCCCTAGACTCCGCTTGTTCTGCAGAAAAGTTATTATTAAAGCCCAAAAATTGATTCATTAAGGGTAGGCCCTGCTTTGATTATTGTTAGAGGACGGAGGAAACTTTTTAAAATCATGATCGATAAATTTCAACAGACGGACAATCGACAAATTTAATAAAAATTACCTATGCTTTTGTCGAGTTAAATATTTGAAATTCAGTTAACGATGTAAATAATTCACATTTATCGTTTATTTTTAGTTTTTTTGTTTGTTTATGAATAACTATCGATAGTAAAAAAAATCTGAATAAAAAAGTAACTATCAAGTTGAAAAGTTGTTGGTAAAAAGTGTGGCATATCACAGAATATTATCCCAGTTGTTATGCTCGTGTCTCTTTTGAGAGATCAAGAGATTATCATGTGTATATGTAGCATATAAATATGTATAAATCATATATATTAAACCATTAGTATATACGAATAGCTTAGTATGTAGAATAACCTCTTCTTCTTGTCACTTGGTGAATTTGATCCGTGGCTCGAATGACGCACAGGTCGACTTTGCCTGCCCCGTTCGTAGCTGTATTCCCGTTTGCGATCCCGTTCCCGCTCCCGTGATCTTGGTCGCTTCTCCTTGAGGTTCAGCTCTCTGGACGATCCCCTGTCGTACATGGGCGACTTGAAGCGGTGCCTTAGCCTGCCGGGTGATCTAGACCTGTGATGACCGGGACTACGACGACGTTCCACTTTTTGTTTCTCTTTCTCCTTCATTATGCGATTGAATGCTTCAAGTGGATCGTCTATAAGTCTGAAATGGAGAAAGGAATACGTCGTTTAATATAGAATATCTTTTCAATCTAATGTACAGCAAAACGGTTGACTAATAACCGTCTAGAGAGCAGGGTATATTACTTACCCAGTGCCAACTTTGGCAGCAACTCCTTGATAAATCGATGCCAAATTCGTGGATTGAAATGTTTGCGAAGGATTTATATTAATATTTCCCGAGGGCATATAGGGAGCATTAATCTGATGAACCGGTTGGTTTTGGTAGTGACCAAAGCTGAAATTATAGAATAAAACCAAGGCAATTAGAGTAAGCCGAGAAACGGGACTATTTGCTATATATCTTATGTATATTCATTAGTTAGTCAACTTACTTCATTGGCGGCCTGTGCTGCATGTTGTTATAGCCATTATTGTAGGGCGGCATGTGCATCATTGTGGGACAACGTGTCATTTGCATATATGGAGGTTTATACACGTTATTGATGCGATGTCCCTGATCGGGATTCATGAGGCTTTTGTCCCGTTGATCGTTCATAGTGTGATTGGGATATGGTTTATGGTGGCCGGTGACTGGCGTGGGCAAAAGACTTCTTTCCGGCTTATTGAGTATAGGCTCATTTTTGGGATAACCGCCCTGTGGTTTCATATCCATATCCGATTTATAGTCATAGCTATGCTGATCACGGCGTGGAACGACGTTGTGGCTATGCTTTTGTGTGTACGAATGTGTAGCCTAAATAATATATATAAATAACTGATTAATCTTTTTAACTGGTAGTTAAGGCTTTAACTTACTTCATCTTTATTGGTTTCTGCAATATTTGTGGTTGTTTCCACTAATTTCTGCGGCATTTTAATTGTTATATTATCCTCATAGTCTGAATCGGATTTATCTTTTTCCTTCTTTGTGGCATCAGTGCTATTTTTGTTGTCAGCTGCGCTTGGTTCCGCTTCAGCTTCTTCCTCCACCTGCTCCTCCTGTTCTTCTTTTTTATTAGACTGTTCAATCTCCGTTTGTTCAACTGAGCTGGGTTCTTCAGCAAGCAGCCCCGGCACTGAGTCTTCCTCCTTCTTCTCAGCTGGGGAACTCGCTTTGTTAACTGAATGGATATAAGATAAATTGGAACAGGTTAATCAAAAATCGTTTATTTGAATAGAAAGTACGTACCAGGCTTATAAGCAGCAAGTTTATAGCCAGATTCATTTTTAAAAACATTGACTGAATTTCGCAGAAAGCGATTCGGTATCAAAGAGCCCGGCGAACAGTTCTTCTCTTTGCAATCTGGACACTCGCTATCCTCCGATTCTAACAAGGAAGTGCGCACACCTGAACAAAGGAAAAACTAAATTAATATAATTATATAACTAAACTTAATAGTTTAACTCACAATCATCGCAGAAAGAGCTGCCACAACACGGTATCATTACAGCGTCTACAAAAATATTTCTGCAAATACCACAAATTAAATCCTCCGGGATTTCTTGCTCCTTACCCGTAGACATTAAATAATTGGTAGTTTCCGGTTCAACTTGACTGAAATCGAAGTCCAAATAAAAAATGGGAAATTTGAATGATTATAAGATTACTTACCCTTCGGGCTTGCCCCGAAATGATCTTGGTATTCCCGTATTTCTTTTCACCTCATATTGCTCCTTTCCGCCCGCAAAAGAACAGTTCTTAATCCAGTGACCTCCTCGTTTACACTTGTTACACCGATAAGATGCTGGCACTTCGCCCACTTGACTCTGTCCCTTAATGCGATGGTAGCTACGATAAATATAACGATTTATAAATAAAGTTTGAATTATTTTTGAGCTAAAACATTTACGTTTTGGGGTCATAATCAGCTGTACTCTGCATCATCATGGCTTGTATTTTATCCTCTTCGCTTCCCTGCATTTTAAATAAATCCATATTTAAATTATCCGGTTTACTGGTGGGCGCCGCAGTTACGGCATTTTCTGCCGTTGGATCCCATCCCTTCTTAACCGGATGAGCTATCGGAATACGGGATATAATCAGCGTTGTATTTTTTGGTATCAAAAAGTTGTCATCTTTGTATTCTGCAAGAAACGACATAAAATGTTAGTCTGAGATTAAATAGACCTCATTAAGTAGT
This sequence comes from Drosophila dunni, assembly GCA_018152125.1. NCBI lineage: Eukaryota > Metazoa > Arthropoda > Insecta > Diptera > Drosophilidae > Drosophila > Drosophila dunni. The sequence goes on along the minus strand of JAECXC010000339.1, from coordinate 20,294,726 downwards.
TCTTTACCTTCTTTGTTTTGAGCATTTGTGATTTGCAGATCGAAGTCAATTATTTTTCCCAGTCGTTTCTGCTGAATAATTTCCCTTTTCAAGTCCGCAACGGAAATGTGTAGACCATCGAAGGTAATTGTGTCGAAATGTAGGGTACTTTTGAACTTGTAGTGAACCGACATTATGACGCTCGTGCATAGCTGAAAGAAGCTTAAAAAACTTAGCATCGACACGAACGACTTGAACTAAAAATTAATATTTATTTGCATTATAAAATTGCATTCCCAGTATAGAACAAAAACAAAAAGTCACCCTGTATACAGGCCGCTTCGTGTGTTGCAAGCTACGCTCGCTAGATGGCGACAGTATTGTTTTTTCCACTATGCAAAGTATGTTGTTGCCAAATATTATTTGTATTTGTTTTGCTGATAGCACCACAATTTTCAGGTTAGGTTAGCTCGGAATAGAGGCTACAGTGTTGCTAACAAGCTAATCGTCTGGCCAGGACTATAGACCGGTCGCAGTTACTGCACGCCGGGCATTTTCGCAAAGGAAGAGGAAGCACACAGTGTGCAGTACAATTCCAGGTGACACTTTATGTCACACAATATGCATTCAATCACAACTAATTTCGTTTGCCACAATAAAAAAACATGGAAATGAAAATTGTTGTATAATTTTTTTACACTTTTTTTTAACTAACGCAATAGACGCGATGCTTATAAGGCTCTTTGCTTTGTGACACTGTAAAGTTTGATGTATTACTTGCACAATTCTTAATTATATTGCAAAATATAAACAATTGCAAACGGCACGTCAAATTGATATGTGCATTGTATGTATGTGTGTGCATGCACATATACATACATACGTATGTGATCACAATTTTATTAGATTTGTTAAACATATTTATGATAAACCGAATTTTTCATAATATATGCATACTTATTTACTTTTAAAACATGTATACACCAATTTTCTATATTGCCTTGGTGTATTTAATACATATTAATCCATACACGTATTGCACACATGCACACTCACTGGCACGTACAAATGAATGCATGTTTGCAAGGCAAAACGTTTGCGCTCAACAAATGAAAAAACATATTTAATTATTTTCTTATACTACTTACACTTCTTTACTCGCGCGAATTTTGCATACCACAACAGGCGGTTTTGTGTTTTTCTTGCAACAATGCGATAAGATTGAATTATATTATCATTTTTAGATTTGTCACAGTCTGAACTAGTGACATTGAATGGAACTAGTTATCGATAACATTATTAGATTACGGCAGACACATATCGTATATGCATATCGATAGTTTTAGTTAAGCAGGCAGCTGAGTGCAAATATCGAAAGCATGTCTGCTTTGATATTCGTTTGTCGATAGTCTGTAGCAGATGCCAATGTGAGTAAAGCGCGATCGAGAATTTCAAAACCAAATAAAAACATTATAATTTGACAAATTTTATTCGAAATGGGTTGAATAAATATGAGTATTACAAGTTAATCTATATTGTTAAGATCATCAAAAAGTAACGGCCCCATTGGGCTGGGAGTCCTGGAGGGTATGTTATCGTTGCCAAAATCCTCCGAGTTTCCATCAGCTAAAATACAGGATATGCATTTGGTAAAATAAGTTTTGAACAGTAATTAATTAGTTTACTAACTTTGATCTAGAAAATTCGATTTTCTCAATTGGTTAACGGAATTTAATGAAGATATGAGCTTGTTGGTGTGCTCAGCTGTCTCTAATGTGGTGGGCAAGTCCAAAAGTCGTTGATTTTGAATGCCATCTCCAGGACCCATATGAGAAATATGATTGAAATTCGATGGAGCTGATATCATCTTTGATCTGCGATCACTGTAAGGGTAGAGTAATAAATCTTAAGCCGTTATATCTATAAATGTATGTGATTTTTCTACCTTTTAACCGTTTTATTGATTTCTCTGATGGAGAAACGACGTTTAATATTGCTTACTCCCTTGCGGTCACTATCACGATGCTGCAATAGACCCTCTACATGAGATGATAAAAGTTTAGTTCTAATAAACCCAGTTTAGCACTATATATGCCACTTACTCGTATGTATATTAGCCAAGTAAACAATGAGAGGCGTGTCATTAATAGAGGTTAAAACTACGTTGCCCACATTGTTCAGCGGAAGTGACTGTTTTATGCCAATAGATTGCACCCATTCAGATGTTTGTGTATTAAATATATCCAGATGGGTCTCCGAGAACACCAATAAATGTCCATCAGAATAGGCTGGAAGGAAACCCGGCTAGTTAATTCACTTTTTCTGAACATGTTTGGACTACTTACTTATATAAGTAGGAAAAGCTGGGTACATAATTTCTCTGTCACGCGATTTGCGTCCTTGCAAGTCGACGTATATGGCGAGAGTTTGAAATACTAAGAGGTATTCGCCAAAAGTACCGCCCGTGGGGCATAAGATTTCAATAACACGCACCGCATCCACGCCAGAATAATTCAAAAACGCACAAAGCTGATTCTCCGGATGAACTAGAGCTGTAGAAGAGATGTAGGATTTTAGTAAGCCTAAGCTAGAGTTGCTCGGCTGCTACTTACACATTGCTGTTGCCTCTCCGCGCAGGAAGTACGCCGTAAATCCGCTTTGATGCGCCACAACTAGCCGCATATCGCTTAAAATTTGCACATGCTGAGCCAAATAGCCGATTGTGAACTCGCAAGTCTTCTGATGCCGTGTACGTGTGCGATTTATCTCATAAACAATAATTTGTGTATAGTTATTAGGACGCTTCAGGGCAATGACAAAGGAGTAAACAATGCCCGGATAACGACGTATAATGCCCGTACAGGCGGAAATGCAATTTTTAGACTCTACGACTTTAATCCACTCGACGTCACTCGCCTCCAGTGCCCTAATGGGCAAGAGACGCAAATGCCGCTGTTTCCCGCACAAAATTACAATTATTTGCTCCTCCTCGATGTACCACAGCTGCAAAATCTTCTTCGTTTCGCCAATACGCGCGATTTCTGGAGGGAATTTAAATGTTTACACAAAAAGTTGTTAAATTTGTGTGCGGTACTCACCATAAGTATCCAGATTAAGATAGAACAAACCATCTTCGGTGCCCAAAAGTATTTGATTAGGATATGTGATGACCGAGCAGAGAGCATTACGTATTATCGATAGCGTATTATCCAATATTTCATTGACCTTATAGATGGCGGTATTTGGTAAATTATTCCGTTTCAATATTCGATGCAGTTCACCCAAGGCAATGACCCATTTCGATTTCTCCGACTCATTGTCGGCAAGCATTAAAGTATTCAATGAGATTCCTCCCTCAATCAAAGCGGTTTTAATCTGTTAAAGAAAAAATTAGTTTATTTTAGTGTCAGGGGATTCTGCTCCTTACTCACCTTAAATATGCAGGGCACATCCTTTTTGGCGGCATGTATGACATCGCTTTCGCGCACGCTGCCCACACAAAACTCCGGATCCCGCATGTCCAGCACCTGCGAGACGCTTACGCTGGGCAAAGCACAGCGATCCGTGGAGATGTCGTAGAGGAAGAGCTTAAAGTCACAAACGACCACAAATTGACGTATCCAACCACGTTTGATGACACCCGATTTGGGCACTTTTACATAGCCCTCGTAGGCGGTACCAATGCCCCGCGTGGGATCAATGCCCAGCGGTCGTTTGGTCTGATCCATGGGCACGGGACACATAGTGGGCACGCGCTGACAGCAGACGGTGTGACAAGCAAAACCACAAATCTCACAGACTACACCCTGACGGGTGAGGCCGACCATCAACGAAGTGCAGTGATTGCATTTCGTGGGGCTGCTGAAAGTGCGCACCAGAAACTGATGAATCGAAGTGTTCCCCTGCTTCTGCTTCTTGAGGGATTCATCGTAGTGAGTGGCACTGCCCTCAGAGCGTATATCATCATTATTTATTGTCGTTGATTTGGTGCTCAAATTATCCTTAGCAGTCTTGTGGGCATACTTTGTTTCATAGTTGAACAACATGCCCGTATTCGAGGATTGAAAGAGATTCGAGCATGTGGAGGATGAATCGGGTGCTTCGATGGCATCGGGATTGCTGCTCATGTCCTTGAAGAATGCATTGTTCTGATGCGATGACTTGTTGAGGAACGTTTCCGTGTAATCCAAATCGGCTTTTTGCAGATCCCTCAATTCGTTCTCCTTCTTGCGCAAATCATGGAGCACCACATCGCAGCGCTTCTTGTAATCACAGGCTTCCTTTTGCGTGGATATGAGTTCCGCTCTCGTCTGACTCAATTCCTCGGCAATAAAGGCCTTTGCTTGGATCTCGCGCTGCAGCGCACTCTGCAGATTCAGTAGCTCCATTTTGTCCAGTTTCTGGGAGCGACGATTGCGCCAATTCTTGTGATCGACGGCATTGTTATTGAAGCTGCCCACATGCTTCAGATATTCGATCTCCTCGGTCATTTTGGTGGCCAGAGCTTGCAAATAGCTGCGTGCATCGCGCTCATCCGACACCCACTGTATAATCTCGGCCATTTGTAGCTCCCAGTGATTAATGGCCTCGCGTTTCAGTTGCAGCTCCTTGAGGATTTCCACCTCCTCCGTCTGCAGATCACGTAAGTTCTTTGACTTGACATTGATCTCGGCGCTCAATCTTTGATTCTCCTCCAGCCACGAGGATTTCTCCAGATCATAACGCTGTCGGAACTCCAACATGGTCTCTGCAGACTCCGCCAACGCATCAATCGAATTGGACTTGAGTTTCTCATGCGTTTGCTGCAATTCCTGCGACAACAACACATTGGCTGCCTCCAGTTCGCTCACCTGATCCCGCAGTGCATCTAATTCCAGCTGATGCCGTGCCTGCTGATGACTTAACTTGTCTGCATACTGCAACTCGACGCGTTCCAGCTCGTAGGCAGCCAAACCCGTGGACGTTGTGTTGTCCACGCTCGGCACCGACTTGCGGAAATCATTTTGGAGCTTGCGACAGCACTCCTCGGCGTGTTCGCGTATCTTCTTCTCCTTGGCGGCTTCGTTGACGGCTTCTTCGATGTGCAGCTCAAGTTCGCGACGTGTTTTATCCGATTTACGCAGCTCGTTGCGCAAACTGTCGTTCTTCTGCATGGCCGCATCGAGTTCCTCTTCCTTGTCCCGCACCTGACGCGAAAGTTTCTGCTTTTGATTGCGTAGCTCCGTGAGTTTCTCGGTCACCTCCGAGTACTCCATCATGGCGCCATTGCGCTGCGAAATGGCTTCCTTGAGTTCGCTATCCTGTGTCTTAAGACGGTCCAGAATTTCGCTATACTTAAGCGATAAGTCGCTCTTCTCGTGCTTGCTGGAGATTAGCTGATCGTTTAGCGTTTTTAGCTGCTTGTTGAGCAGCTCATTGCTACTGTCCGTGTCTTTGGATAATTCGCTGCAAATCAGCGAAGAATCGTGCGTATCATTTTGATTTTTGCCATCGAGTTTGCCGGGAAAACAGTTCTGCGAGAAGGTGAAACCAATGAAGGGCAAATGGAAGCCAGAAAACGCAGGATTCGCCGAGGGAGGAATCGTGTCGGTTAAACGCACATCATTGTCATCCACATCAAAGTTGGAAGTGTCCGTGGGACTTGAGACTTCTGGTATATAGGGCGCCAGGCCGTTACGTATATTCTGCCAGTCGATGCCCTCGAACCAGGGATGCGACATAAAGTCGTGTAGACCCTTCTGACCCAAACGGTTTTCGGGTATGCAAATTAATTTCGAAAGCAAATCCTTTGAGGCATCCGATAACTTGGCATTTGGTACATCCTGCGTAGGCAGATTAAAGCAATTCTGATGATTCATGATCTTCCCGTAGGTTTCCACCAAACTCTCCGCATAGAACGGCGTTTCGCCGTACAGCATCTCGTACATGCAAACGCCAAGTGACCACCAATCGCATTCGGTGCCATAACGACCCTTGCCATCCTCCATGGCCCTTAATATTTCGGGGGATATATAATCGGGTGTGCCCACCGCCACGTTGGACTGCACTGTACCATCTTTGTCTAGGCGCAGACATGAACCAAAGTCCGCCAAACGCACGTGTCCACGTTTGTCGAGCAGCACATTATCGGGCTTTATGTCCCGATGCACATACTTCAACTGATGTATGCTATTTACGGCTAAAATCATTTCGGTTATGTAGAACTTGGCCATATCCTCGGGCAGTTTGTCCTCAAACTTGCTCAGAAGCGTTAGTAAGTCGCCGCCGCAGTAGTAGTCCATCACCAGATACTGGAAATACACAGAGAGTTTTAGTCAGTTTTAGGAGGATTAGGGATTTATGCTTAAATTGAGTGGATTGTTCCTAGACAAATTGGTTGTACCCTCTATAGGCTTCTAGTCATTGATACCCACCAAATTAATATTATCCTGAAACGCATAATGCAAATTTGTAATCCACTGGCGATCTCCCAGTACCAGTACATCTCTCTCCTCGCGAAAACACGCCGTCTCCGCGCGTTTAAGCATCTCCCACTTATTCAATATTTTCATGGCGAATATATTCTCGGAGGAAAGCATGCGAACAACGCAAACTTCGCCAAATGCGCCGCGTCCAATGATTTTCAATATTTCGAAATCCTCACGAGTCAGACGCAACTTACGCACAATGTGCACGAAAGGTTTAGCTGCAAATTAAAAGCAATTAGAATATAAATTAAAGCATAAATAATAATCCCTTACCCAATTTGAGAAAATCGGAGACGCTTTTCTCGCGACGCAAAGAGGAATTGCTGCACTCATCGTAGAGCAGAATGAACGTGTCCAACAGCGCATCCATGGAGAACTGATGTCCCTTATAGTTATCCTCCAGATTGAGGCTTTGATTTAGCTTTTTATCGCCATCGGGATCACTTAAAAGTGACTCCAACAGCTCGAGCCTCTCATTACAGCTCAGCGCCATTAGGTCTGGAATAACAAATAGCATTTAAAGTGCAATATGAACTATATTATAGCCAGCCGATGCTTATCTGCAGCAAAAAATCAGACAAAGGCAAACAAAGAACACGCTATAAAATAAACGTAAACAAACGTGAGAAAGTTGTTTACTTTCTGGTTTTTTAACCCTCTTATCAGAACCTGGCAATTATTGATTACAGTCCGTTTAAAAAAAATAATAGATTAGATTACTGGACTAGGAATTCAAAGAATTTCTGCAAAACAGCTGATCAGTGTTGTCAGAAAGGCTATTTACAAAAACCGCTAAAAAGCAGCTAAAGTGTCAGCACTAAATAGTAGCTCAAGTGCATACAGGGGGGTCTCGCTATATATAACAACTCCAATCACAACACATTTGTATAAATTGTATGTATGAATCCTAATATATTCAGAAATGTTACCAATTTTAGCTGGTGACAAACATTTTGCCACCCACAGGGCGGAATTTAATTTTAGTCCCTTTCCAGTGTGCGCTCACTTACGTCACATAAAAGGAAACTGCTGCTGTCTGTGGAAAATGCAACTTTCTACCTTTTACGGTTCGCACTGTGTTGTGTTTTGTGTGTTGATCAGTGTTGCCAACTTGTCCTTTTTCCGGACAGATCTGTCCTTTTTTAAATTGTAATTGCCGGAAAAATTTTAAAACGTCCCCTGTCCGGAAAAATTGCCTTTTATATTGTATTTTATCCTTTTTTTGTCCTTTTTTGATTTTTTTAAATTGCTTGCACAATTTGTTAATTAAAACTAGGTGGCATCGCATATATATTGTTTTTCTGATTTCGATAAACATCATCTGAAAGTGTAATCGAAATCAAACATATCAAATTTCTGTATTTAACGCTTAAAAGTTTCAAGATGCCAAATGAGATTAATAAACAGAAATTTCGCGAATCGTGGTTAAGTGAACCTTGGTTAAAAAATTGGATGGGCGGGGATCCTAAAGATCCTGATAAGGCGTACTGCAAATAGTGCAAGTGCTGTATAAATCCAAACATTGACCAGGTCCGCGCACATGGCAGTACAGAAAAACACACACAAAATGCAGTACCTTTCGCGCAGAAAAATAAAATTGAATTTCAACCTGTTTTGACACCTGCACTTTGTCGTTAGGAAGCAGCACTTGCAATGTTTTGTGCCCAACATACTGCCATAATTCCAGTTGAAGAGAATACTACCGTTGACGACGTATTATACGGATTGGATGATAATTAAGATTGAAAATATAATTTAAAAAAAAAAACATTTTTTAGCTGTTTTTTTTGTCCGCTTTTTTTAATATTTATCCCTTTTTTGTCCTTTTTTTTAGTTCAGCTAGCCTTTTTTTAAGCGAAAGTGTTGGCAACACTGGTGTTGATGAATCAGTCAGTCTCATACAATTTTATATATAGAGTTGTATATATACACACACGTATGTTAGAACAAATACGTATGTATGTATGTAATCAGCATCTTAAGTTTGCGTAGTTTTGTTCACAGATAAGCGCAAACACTCTCGTACACACACACACATGCACGAACGTCTGTGCATACATATAGGGCAAAAAAAGGTATGGCACACTTGCATTCACGTATGTAGTTGTGTTTATTGGCTTATCGGAGGTTTGGCATGTTTCCGACATACATGCATACATTAAAATATTTATATATGCACTTTACCAAATATGCTCAATGTACACAATTACTTTGAGTACCTAGCCATTTACTTAACACACACACAGTTAAATAAAAGCGAATATTTCATATGCACATAGTTATATACATACGCATGTCTCTGCATATATGTGTAACTAAATAAAAACATATGTATATGCACATACATTTGGATAAACACACAAATATGTTTGTTTAACATATGTCGCTAGTTTCATAAATTTTATGTATATTACCACCGAGCTCAGGTAAGGAGATTTCATAATCCATTTTAAAAATATTAAATATATGGACCGATCATATCCACAAGGCAGTAGAAAAACAATGTAAAAGCCGACTTATACTGCCAGGGCTGGACACAGCTATTTTAGTTTATTCGATATTCATGCTGTGGGCAAATAACCTATCAAAACACCAATGTTATCGATAACACGACCAATATAAATACTGCACCTTTCTCTCTACAACCAAATCACTTTCGGAACAATGGCAATGGGTCTAGTGAAACACTGAGCGCCAAAAGTATGCGGATTCAATTGGAAAATAAATTATACAAACCATTTATTACTCATTTTAAATGCTGTGAACTTTTAGAAAAAACACCAATAAATACATGAATGATCTTATTTTATTTTGTAGTCAAATGCACATAATAGGTGTGAATTAATTACACCGCTTATAATTATTTTAATCAATGCTATAAAATCTTAACGCATACACAGAAGAAACTATGAATTTGTAATACAATAACATAAGGAAACAGAAAAATATTTGTTCACTTTTATTGGGATTTTATAACGATTCAAAGAGATTTTCGGAAAAACTTTGAGAAAGAGCAGTAAAATGTATAATGAGGACTATGGATTAATTAAAATAATTATCGTACGAACATATCAGATAAAAGTTTTGAATTTATTTAGTTTTGCGTTGATATGTACTTAGAGATTAGATGATTTTTCGAATCAATGCTTGTCAACTTGAGGAGAGTATTGTATTTAAAAATGTTGGGAATGTAGTTCTGCCAAAAAAATTCTTTGAAATATTATAAAACCCCAGTAAAAATACAATTGATTTGTTTGACTCCTAATTATTGCAAGAGTTGAATAGTTTGTGTGTGAGTGGGTGTTTATGTGTATGTGTGTGAGGGAGTGAATGTGTGTGTGTGTATCTACAACTAATAAAATAATTAACAAACAATATACACCTTATAATTGTTTTCGAACCATTTCCGACAACAATGCTGAATCGTTGTTGGACATGACACCAGCTCCGCTTGCGCCACCTCCTCCTCCGCCGCCTGCTCCACCCCCTGCTACACCACCGCCTGCACCTGCTCCTGCCCCTCCGCCACCACCGTCTTTATTTCTATACGATGCAGAGTTGGGCACCCGCTGTATGGTGCGATCCTCGTAACGCGTTCGTCCCTGCGATGCCATTGGTCGATTGAGTGTATTATTTGCGTTATTTGGTGAACTTGGCGGGGTACTGTGTGCGGCAAAATGTTTATTAACAAAATCCTGCTCCTTCCAGCCATTCTTTTTGTAAACCTCGCGCAGCTCATGATGCTGCCACATTGTGTACAAAACTTGACTAGCAAACTTTATAACACACGTCGTATATTGTTCCTTGCGTCGCGTGATGTTCATCAAACGATCAACGCCACCGGCATCCAAGAGGGATCGTGCAAATTCTGGATTCTTTTTGATCACCTCATTGATTGTCGCCAAGACGGCTGTGATCGTATCATCCGATGTATTCTGATCATGTTGAGCATTACCCGATGGTAGTTTTTGGACTAAATCACGCATTGCATATTTCCCAATCAATTCCTTATTCCGATGATCAATGGCAAGATTACGCAATGCCGTGGCAACGGCACAAACTACACGATCCACCTCCATGCGCAGCAGTTCCACGAGTATTGGAAGGCCCTTCTCCTTGCGCACAGTAGCACGAATGTCAATACTCGGCTGCCAGTAGCAAGCCGATAAATTTTGAATTGCACCGGCTGCGGCCTCCAAGGTTTCGGGATTTGAACAGCTCTGGAGTAGTGAGAGATAGTATTGTACGACCTCGGGCTGCCACAATTGCTCATATCCTTTGCCGGTGGGATTACTTGTACCGGTACTTTTGGAATACTCTGTGGAAAAGATATAGTCTTGTTGCGACTCATTTGTGGCGGCGTCTTTCTTCTTTTTACTTGTGCCAAAACAGCCCAAATTCTCTCCTGAAAAGTTTACGCCAATCAGTTTGTGAATCTTTATTTCAATGAGTTCAAGAAAGTTACCTTTTGGTTTTGATGATGATGGAATGGCTCTTTCTTGTATGATAAACGGATGCTTATCGTAATTTGGATCCTCGACTTCCTGGCAACGATACGACAGATTGCGTAGTATGCAAACACAATTCTCGACGGTCTTGTTGCCAATATTGTTCTTCTCAATGGACGATCGCACGACATAGAACAGGGATTCCACCAAGTTTTCGCAATTTCGCAGGGATTCGCGTGCGTGTTCGCCGGCAGAGCTAACATTACGCAACACGCCGGAGGCATTGCGAAAGACGGTGGAGAAACATGTCTCGCCCGAACAGATTGGATCCCAGCCAGAATGGGGCTTAATAATGTTACAGACTATAGCAGCCAGCGCTTCATCAATAATTGACCGTTTAATGTCCTCGCACGACGACATATTCCATAATACTCCAGTTACTAATTCTTTAACCTCAGTTTCTTGAGATCGACAGAGCAGATGCACCAAGGCTTCGATTCCTCCAGCATTCTTAATACCACGTTTGTTCTCATCGTTTTGTCTACCATAAGATAAATTACGCAAGGCTCCACATGCATTTCTTAAAAAAATAAAGGTAAAATAATAAATATAATAATGAAAAATTAATTGTTTCTTAAACATTAACTCTGTTATTTCTTGCAGTGCACTCACTTGTGAATTTCTGGTGCATCGTACGACAGTAGTCGAATTAGTGGGGGTATTCCCCCCAATGTTCTTGTCCTCTGCTTGTTTGGATCATCCATGTAGCACAAGTGTTGCAGATATGCAGCTGCATTTGCTTTGATCGCATTGTTGGGATTGCTGAGAAAACTAATCACTTCGGATAGATTAGGGTCACGCCATCGCATTGTTGAACACAGATCACTATCGGAGCCGCCAATGAAATCCTCCTTCTCCCCCATTCGTGGTGGGGCAGCGTTCATGGAACCAGTGGCAAATGGTGTCATTTTAAACTCACCCTGACCCTCAAATGAACGACATTGCGAGTCAATTGCTGGTTCGGAGCCATTTAGGTTATTGTCGAATGGCCGCGATGCAAATTGTTTAATATTTGCACTTACACCGGGCAAACCGTAACTGGGATCGGCCGTATAACCGTATGGTACTACGGATTCATCTGTATAATGCGGTTCCAGGCCGCAAGGTGGTAAGCCAGGTAATCCAAAATCGGCACCTTCATCGAATTGCGGAGCCTGAATGTATCTAACGGTCGGCACTAATGCATGACCCTCCATGCCGGGAATGTTTACTTCCTGCGAAGTCGTTTCAATTTTATTTTGAGACCCAATTGTGGAGCAGTGCGGGGCCATGCGTGTTAGGGTCCCCATCCCGGTTGGCTTCGATATATATAAAGGGGCATTTGAATATCCTGCTGCAGTGTATTGCTCGAAGTTCTGAAATGCCGTGTACTGTGTTTGTATGTGACCCGATTCCGACACCATCGACGGCTCAATATTTAAATTTTGTTGGGGATTCATCTTAGCTTAGTTTTCAACCTGAAACCAAAAAAAATCTTAATCAATTCATTTGAATTTGATAACTTTTACTTTTATCGATCGTGATATTCTTTGCATGAACAAGTGCTAGTCGATAAATTATCGAATTGGCACTGAAGATTCTTTTAGTACTATATGCAGAAAAAAGTATTTATCAAAACATAGTATTAACTTTCACTATTAAATTAATTTTAATACAATGCTCTCATTGTGTAAATACGGCGCAAATTTATAGTTATATTTAACAAAGACAAAGAACACAATAGCCAGTCATTTTCACAAAGAACTTTTAGATATATCCTTGTTCCTGGCAGGTACATCGTCCGTGTGTATGTGTGTCTTCACATACATACATATGTACAATCATACGTAGATATGTTTGCATATTTGTATGCATATAAATATACAAATGCCACGCCCCTAGACTGTTTGTATGTGCGAAACGCAGCTTTATCTATAATTATTAACTGAACCATATCATTAGCCACACAATACAAAAAAATTACAGCGCATATTTTATTTACAAACTTTGTTTCACTGAAGCCGACTTTGTTCAAGCGGTTTTTCAATCTAGTGTTTGTACGTAAAAAAAAATACATGCACACACTCACACACATACAAAAGTATACGTGTATATGTACATATGAATGTCCGTAGATACTTATTAAAAATATCGATTTTTCGCAGAGGTGTCGCTTTCTAGATTACTGCACGGTTACATGTATGTGTAAGCAAATATATACTTAAATTGTGGCTTGCAGCAAACATACAATTCACGTTAATATACTTTTGTCATTCAAATAATTAAATTATACATATGCAAATTGGAATGTAAGCTGTATGTGTATGTATAACTTTAGCTCAATGCACAACGGTGTACAAAAAGTTTTTTTGTAAAATGTTCTCATACTTTCACACTTCATGTTGCATTTTTTGATTGAATTGCATTTTTAGTGATGGTTTTTATTGGTTTGGCATAGTTACCCACCTTAAAAATACCAGAAAATTATGTTGATAAACATATTTAATGATAGCAAGACACAAATCTGTATATGAGCTTAGTCTCCACGAACAATGCTTTGGTAATATTCTTCGCGTACTAATTCAAAGTTGGAGTCGTATATAACATGAAAATGTTCAATTCCACTTGTTCCGCAAACGCATGTATACATAGCGCCGACTTCGCGACAGTAAAATGAGCCCCGAAAAGAAGAAGCAAAATTTTTTTTGCGTTTGTATACAAACTGCGTTATTTTAAAGCAAATATATATAATGAACGATATATCATTTAGAAAGTTGTTTAATTGCAATAAAAAATATATATATTTATAGAGCTGTGCACAGTACTACTTTAATACATATGTATGTGCAATCATTTTCATATTTTTCTTTGTTGGCAATCCTGACAGTCTTAGTAAACACCACACACTCCCAAAACTCGCCGAAAAGTGGATTCTGCGCTTGGGGCCATTTTAGGTACATTTTAAGTAATTTGGTATAAAACGCCTGCTCTTTGTACCTGTACGTCTTCTAATTGGCAAAAATCTGTAATGGATTATGATTTGTGATGTTAAGGCGATACGCAGGAACAATTGTTAAATTAATTTTCTTTATTTATACTGAAAATACAAATTATGTAGAAAATTTTCATACAAATTGGCGATCTTGACCGGATACAAATGTAATCGCTGATTCATGCACGTTGTTTTTTGTTAAATGCATTGCACAGACTTTCGATCTTGTAGTCTATTGACGATCAGTAGCTCGCAGCTTCTCCTCAACAGCTTCGCGAGATGCTTCCGACAAATCAGTAGCTTGTATATACTTCTGGACTCCGACCAACGACTTTTTTAAAGCATCAAAAGAACTGGAATACAACATCTTCTTCTTAACCTGTACAACAAATAAATAAAATATGAAATTAGGATTGTAAATATAATACTAGTAGTGACGAAGTATATACCTTAGCAGTATCGGGACACCATGACATAAGGAACAACTTTTGCTTCTTTGAGCTCTCTGACGTTCCTTGACATTGGTGCATATATTCAAAATCGAAGAGTCCATAACTGAAAGGAAATGAAAATATAAAAATTGTAACTTTTAGTGATCTTTAATTGTATTTTCCATTTAATAGCGACTTACCGGCATTCACCAGGACCGCACTTCTGGATATCATCTAGAAACTGATCGTATTCACTGTTGCGATCGCCAACAGTTTCCACATCAATTTGCTTTTCATCACGAATGTAGAAGATTACATAGCGGTGTTTTTTATCCTTTTTAATTTCCTCGTATGTGGTTTTGCATACGTCCGATACAGTAACTCCAGAAGCCTATAAATAAATATATAAACATTACAGTTATATTTATAGAAAAATAATAAAACTAATTCATTTTGTAATGGTAGTGGTAGTGGCCCATAAGTCAAAACATTTTCCGCTCGAAAGGATAAAAAAATCGGCTGATTTTGGCAAACATCCCACCCTTGGTGCGGAAAAACCGAGTTAGACTTTTTGTTTGTTGTGCTATCAACCAATTTCAAGAACTTTACGTATATTAAGAGCTTTCGAGATAAGCAGAATGTGAACATTGCCTTATATGGGCCTCAAATTATTCTATATAGCATTTTTTTACACCCAGTCATTTTGTTCATATGCGCACATCCTTCATCGTCAAAGATGTCAAGAGATGTGAGAAGTTTTGCTCTCTTATATACGTGGGGGGAATGTTAATTTCCTTTACATGCTGTCTCAACTGTACCCCAATTAAGATGCTTCACGTTTTCCCCACATGCTTTCTGCTTAACTCTCGTCTTGATTATTCGCCGATTTATTTTTATAAATATAACTAACTCATTATGGGTGTTCATGAAAAAAGAAACGAAAGAGCGTTACCACCTCAATTTTCAATTCTGCCCATCTCTCTATAAACAAACGCGAGCATAGTGTGCAACCCTTGTGTTAATATATGTATGTTTGTTTGTTCGTACACATACATATGGCAAACCTCGTACAGCGGTGTATGTGTCCGTGAGTAGGTTTGATTTCGTATACACATACAGGCAAATGTATGTACATACGAACGTACATTATTCAAATTTGCCGGTAATATTGTGAAAAGTAAATTAGTAAACCTTTTCACTGTACATATTCAAGGATATGCGTCATATATATTGTTCAGAACGTTAAATATATACTTATTTATATATTTTTGGCATATACATTTAGTTTGTCTGGTAAAAGTTTAATTCATTATGTAGCGAAATGAGAAAAATTGAAAGTTTGCAAACATATGAATGTGCGAAACACATACACAAAGAAATGCACATACATGCGTAACTACACAGTTATACATGCACACGTATATGTGCATGTATTGATAAATTTGGAATTAATATTATGAGCATTACTCAGCCTATTCTGACTAATGTCTGCATATGTATGTATGTATTTTGCTGATACATAGATACATATGCAGACATGTGTATATATATATCACACCAAGTATTTATATTTCCGAACGCGTACTTATACATGTGTGTATATATATATATCCATTTCCGTATACTTATACATACACATAAATGTATATATATAATTTTCTTTATTCATATGGTTTAATATGTACCACTGTACATACATACATGTATATCAAAAAATATTTTTAGTGCATAGTGCTAAAATACATATATGTATATGTATACCGTACATATACATTTTACATATTAATGGTTAAATGAATCATCGTATTATATGTGGATGTAAGTAAGCAATATATTATACACATTACACATTCAATATAAAGTTTCAACTATTTTATTTTAAACGCACTTACCATTTTTTTTCTGTAAAATGTGAATACTTTTACAAAATTCGGAAACCAATTGCAATGTATGTATACTTTAAAACACAATTACCGTTTAGTCTTCCGACCGCAACGAACAACCGGACTAATCAATTTGGGTGGTGGTTCACTTGGCTGGATTTATATATGAGTTGCCAGTCATTCACAGTTCATGAATCGTTGCTTACAAGCTGTGAACTCTTTCGAAACAGTGAAATAGGAACAAAATAATTTTCTCTGTTAATCTTCGATATGTTTTGTTAAAGCAGAAATATTTTATATATGGTAAATATTTTTTATGATTTATGAAGCCAGGGCTGCTTTGATTTTAGTTTATTTGACACATGCACATTAGGATCGAATTATATATCAAATAGAATTGGCGATAAACGGTTGGCAGCTTCATTAAACTCAATTGTTTCATATTCATTTTGTTTCACCATGCAATACAAATTTCCCCGAATTTGGAAAAAATGAGCCGGAAAATTAGTCAGTGTTTTTAATTGTGCTATCAATCAGTTTCAACAAATTTAAGTATCTTAAAAACTTTCCAGATAAGCAAAGCTCGAATGTTACCATATATGGTTGGCACGCGCTCTCTCTCTCAACTCTGCCGATACATACATATACAGCAGAGTGTGAGCGGCACAGACTATGCATAGGGCTTAGCTCTCCAATGTTAACGATCGTGTTTCTCTCTCTGCTCACCTGCGACGCCAGAGCGACGAGCAAAAAGTAATCAGTTGCTGAGCGACAGCCCATATAAGGAGTGTGGTTTAAACTTAAAACATCTCTTTTTTTATATTGCGACTCCAGTTACTAAATGTAGACCAGTCTATACAGTATAAAATATATACAATGTTAACTTTCTCTTCATGGCCCTCTAGTTTACATGATTCTCTTGTTAGACTCCGTACTCATCCTCTCAAATATTTTTGGCGCAAAAAGTGCAATGCCATAAGAGCCCTTAAATGAGAACCACCAGAATAAAATCTATTCAAACATGACTTGGTCGCTGCACTGTGAACAGGTGCTTGACATTATTAAATTCTGGATTACTCGTATGCATTTAAATAAAACGATTTCTGTATTTTAATTATAGGAGCATATCGACTTGGGTCGATTACAATACAAACAAAATCGTATGCACTTGCATTATCCTAATTAAATTGGATTTGATTTTAATTGCGTAAAGCACTTTCCAATATGAATCGATATAACATCCACAGGAACACCCTTGATTTTAATTATGTTGTACAAGTTGCAATGAAAGCCACTAACACTGGGATGCACTTAGCACTGCTAACCTCGTGTTGTTCCTCTATTTACATACGTAAGCACATATGTAACAATGGGCTCCATCGTATACTGTTGAAATAATTGAAATACTGCATTAAAACGTAAACACAATTTGTTTTAAACCGCTACTATTCCATGTTTTATTCCATGAAGAATGTTCAAAGAACCGTGTACATTGAAATACATGTTTGTCGCAAAGGTGTTTCTATGTGCTGCCGGATTTACTTGACTTCCTTCACTTGCAGACCTGGTGGCAGGGACTGTTTGATTTTGTCAGCCTTCTCCTTATCCTGAACGACTAGCGTATACAGGAAGCGGGAGCAACGGATCTTGAACTTGGTGTTCAGTGGGTTCTTCTTTATTTTCACTGCACGCGCATCGGAGCGACGGGCCTTGTTCAGGAAGTCTTTCACTTCTTTGATTTCACGTGGCATCTGGAGAGTAAAAACATTCTTATTTACGTGCACTTTATTGTTATTTTAAATCATTCACTTACATTGGTCTTTTTTATAAAACTTAAAGTTCCAACATGTATTTACCCTACCAACAGGGAAAAGGAAAGAAATATTGTTCAGCGAGTTTCCGGTTGTATGACAGATCAGGGTTGCTTTGACTTTACGTAAATTGAAGTTATCGAAAACCACAGTCAACATTTTCATTAAATGATACGTTGCCACTGCACGCGTTTAAGGTGATACCAATCAATCGAACGCGTTGCCAATTATTTAATACTTCCACCAATGAAATAAATATAACAAGTGAGGAGAGTATAGCAATATTTTAAAATTATAATTTCTTAAACGACGTAATAATAAATATGTATATTATAATTCAATCTATTTTGAAGAAGAGAAGTCAATGAAATACTAAAGGATACAATACGATCTTGCACAAGATGGGAAGTATTTCATGAAATTATATTGTTATGTATTAATTCAATTTGCTCAGAACTATTTAGACATCAAATCCTTTTACAAATTTGTTTTTAAAAAATGTTGATGTCGATTAGCTCGTGTAACTTGTATCTTGTATCTGTAAGTACGATTCGTGCTTAACGATGTATCGATATTTATACTTGCAATCCATGAAAATATGTATGTGTGTTATTAAATAGAATACAGTAGATATACATATTTTTATCATGAGAAAAGCAAATTTGTTCGAACATTAAAGACAATTAAGAAAATAAAATTAATTGCACTGTCATGGTTTTCATACGCGCCAAGTAATCTGTGAATTTAAAACAATATGAAGAAAACAATCTACATGTATTTACTATCCATGTACTAGCATATGATCACATACAGACATACATACATGTCTACATACCTATGTATATTGAAAACTAAAAAAACTTGATCTCAATTCTGAGTCGCCGGCTATAATTGTTATTTGTTTATGTGTATAATAATAAAATAATTGATATAAAATGCAATATATTAATAAAAAAGTACATGTAAACGCTACAAAAGGATTATTCTAAAAATAAAACAATTACTTTGGGTAGGTACATATTTAAAATAAAATAAACAAAAGCATACAAAAAACACATGCATAATAAATATAGTTTTAATGTTTATTCTGTTAAAATATGTGTATGCATTTACTGTGTAAATGGCAAGTGAATATGTGCCTCGTACACAAAATACTTATAACAAGTACATTATGTATATACATACAGATGTGTGTATGTAGGTAGGTACACTGAGAGCTGTGATTTATCGGCAAAACTAAAGAAAATCAAAGAAATCATTTCACGTGTCGAAGTTTTAATACTCTTGCAAAATTTTCTTTTACATTTCTTTCTCTCGATATCGATAAACAAGTACCCCTAAACTTTTAATGTGTTCAAGTGAGACCATGTAAAATTTTAATTGAAGTATGTATTTACACAAAGAAAGATTAATTAGAGATTACATTCGATTCGAAATCTTTTTACAATCAAAGTTTGCTAAAGTTTGTTTATCTTTCTTTATTTATAGGTAAAGAGCTAAGTAAAAGGGACTCTAAAATGGAGGATGGAAATAAATGCCGTGTTCAGGAACCGACTTTAATCGAGAATGAAAGTGACCAGAAGACAACTCCGTGTACAAACGTTTTTAATTATCAGACGCCAGCTGGCATGATGAATCACACGACGGCGGACATGATTGCCAATCATGGGGCGACGATTGCCAATCATCAGCACACAATGACCAATCATTCGGATACGTTTGCCAGTCATGCCGAAAGGATTGCGAATCATGAGAGGATTGTTCATCATCCGGATGGGATTGCCAATCACGCGGAGAGGATTGCACACCCGGAAGGACTTGTCAATCATATGGATGCAATTGCCACTCATGCCGAGAGAATTGCTCATCATCCGGATACAGTTGTCAATCATACAGAGCGAATTGCGCATCCAGAAAGAATTGTCAATCATCTGGATACGATCGCCAATCATGTCGAACGGATTGCGCATCCCGAGAGAATTGTAAATCATGCAGAAAGGCTTCCGCACCATCCCGAACGGTTTGCCGAACATCCCGAAAGGATTATCAATCATCCCGATACGATGGCAAATCATGCGGAACGATTAGCGCATCCGGAGAGGATTGTGAGTCATCTGGATGCAATGGGTAACCATGCAGAAAGGATAGCCCATCATACCGATATGGGCAGTCATCCCGAAAGACTTGTACATCATCCAGCCCATCATCCCGAGAGAATTGTCAATCACTTGGAGTTGATGGCCAATCAAACTGAGCTAATGGCAAATCATTCCGAGCTAATTTCTAATCGTGCGGCCTTAGACAGCACCATGATGCCCAATGTACTACATCCCTATCCTCCAGCGCCTCTCGCGCCAATGGACACCGGAGCCGAGGCAGCAAATCCTCTGCAGCCTCCGCACGGCCAGAAGCGCAAGAACACCCAAGGCAAGGATGAGAGTACAACGACAAAGAAGAATATGCTGCAGCAGGCGGCAACGAGTGCCGAGGAGAAGAAGACCAATCACTTGAGGAAGAACATTCGAGACGTCATGAACGAGCAGAACTTGGATATGACAACTCTAGCCGCCCAAAAGGAGGAAGCCGAGCGATTGGCCCGCGTGGCCGATCAGCAGAAATCGATGCGGGAGATACGCAAACATGCCGTGCAACAGAATTTCTTTCGCATACTCAACTTGGAGGATTCGGATGAGGTGAAATGTGATGCAGTGTCGACGCCTATTGAGGCGCCCATAGTTTTGCCCGACGATGATCTGGCATCGGTGACTTGTGATGACGAGGACGAGTCGAGTAGTAGCCTCAGTTGCAGCATGGACGATGTGCTCGAGAAGGATACGAGTAATGAGCCCTCAAACGAGGTGGTCACCATCGATGACAGCTCCGATGATGACTGCATTCTGCTCTCCGAAGAGGAGGAGGAGGAAGAAGAGGAGGATTACAATGAGAGCGATGATGCCACCAATAGTGGCATGCATGTCAAGGATCTATACAATATACCCGACGAGTACGGACGGGTTGTGGTCAACATTGCCCATCCGGAGGGTGAGGAAACCTTGTATTTGGCCCCACAGATTGCCAAGGTCATTAAACCGCATCAAATCGGCGGTGTGCGTTTTCTATACGACAACATTATCGAGTCGACGCGACGATATCAAAAATCAAGCGGCTTTGGCTGCATTCTGGCCCATTCAATGGGTCTGGGCAAGACCCTGCAAGTTGTTTCCTTCTGTGATATATTCCTAAGACACACATCCGCCAAGACGGTGCTCTGCGTGATGCCCATCAACACGCTGCAGAACTGGCTCAGCGAGTTTAACATGTGGGTGCCACGACACACCGATGATCACAATATCAGACCACGAAACTTTGACATCTTTGTGCTCAATGATCAGCAGAAGAATCTTACGGCACGCGCCAAGGTCATACTCAATTGGGTGCATCAGGGTGGTGTGCTACTCATCGGTTACGAGCTCTTCCGCCTGCTCGCACTCAAACTGGTCACGACGCGCAAGAAAAAGGGCAAAAATCAGCACGAACTGCACGACTCCAGCAAGGATCTGATGAACATGGCTTTCGAGGCGCTCGTTAAACCTGGACCGGATTTGGTCATCTGTGACGAGGGTCATCGCATCAAGAACTCTCACGCGGGCATCTCGCTGGCCCTGAAGCAGATTCGAACACGTCGTCGCATTGTGCTCACTGGTTATCCACTGCAGAATAATCTGTTGGAGTACTGGTGCATGGTGGACTTTGTGCGTCCCAATTATCTGGGCACACGCACCGAGTTCTGCAACATGTTCGAGCGTCCCATACAGAACGGACAGTGTGTGGACTCTACGCCGGATGACATTAAACTGATGCGTTATCGCGCTCACGTGCTCCACTCGCTACTCTTGGGTTTTGTGCAGCGGCGTTCGCATACAGTGCTGCAGAGCACTTTGCCGCAGAAACTGGAGTATGTCATACTGGTGCGTATGACGGCGTTCCAACGCAAACTCTATGACACCTTCATGACGGATGTGGTGCGCAAGAAAGCGTTTCCAAATCCACTGAAAGCCTTTGCCGTCTGCTGCAAGATTTGGAATCATCCGGATGTTTTGTACAACTTTCTCAAAAAATGTGAGACTGATTTAGATTTAGAAATCGATGAGACGACAGCGGCCAATTCTGTTGTGGATCCACTAATCCCGCTGCCCCCAACTGATGCCAGCAAACCCAACCTGATTGAGCCGACACCTCAGCAGCCTGCAATCAATCAAGGCTTTAACGTGCCCAACACAGAGCTGAACAAAAACTACCCGAATAAAAGGTAATTTGAGTTGTTAACTTAAAAATCATTGAACTATATATAAAATTTATCTTTAATTCGTCAGTTACTGTCCGGATAAGGAGGAGCAACTGAATTATGGCAACTACAACGCCGAACCCAAGGGCAACTACTGGCTGGACTCGGCAATGCTTTCGAAACCGAGCTATGTGGAGGTCATCAAACCAACCGACACCAACATGTCCAAAGATTTCGAGACCATTACCGGTTCTTCCGAAATTGTGGACTTGGACACGAATGAAATCAAGACGGTTGAGAGGAATACTTTACCTAATCCTATAAGTCAACAAAACAACAGCGATCTGAATAATCTAACAAATGTGAAGAACCTCAACAGTATTAACAATGATGCGATTAAGAAAGTTATCAAAACCAAGCGAAATGATGAGTTCTCCTGCTCTTGGGCTCTTGATATCATGAAAAACTATATACCCGGTCAGATATCGAGTTCACCCAAAATGGAGATATTCTTTTGCATCATGAAGGAGAGCATTTTTATGGGCGATCGCATTTTGCTGTTCAGCCAAAGTTTGTTGACCTTGAATCTGATCGAGGGTTTCCTTAAAGCCAGCTATGTGCCGGGGACCTCTAACTTCTGGACACGAAATATTTCCTACTTTCGTAAGCACTTGAACTTGGTTTCCTCTAGACAATAGCTTATATTTCTTTCTATATTTACAGGACTGGATGGCTCGACTTCGTCGCAGGAACGGGAGAGACTTGTTAACGAATTCAATGCAAATCGAAATATTAAACTGTTTTTAATTTCTACAAGAGCGGGCTCTTTGGGCATCAATTTGACGGGCGCAAATCGAGTTATAATCTTTGATGCCAGCTGGAATCCGTGTCACGACACACAAGCTGTATATAGAATATATCGGTAAGTGGGTAGAACTTGGTAGAAGACCTTTTTTAAACTACTAGTATATGTATATCTTATAGCTACCATAGTATTAATCACTCCTTTAGACAGCCCTTTCTTAACTTTTTTCCATCTTTTCTTCACTTTTGTAGATATGGACAGACGAAACAATGTTATGTGTACAGAATTGTAATGGACAAATGTTTGGAGAAGAAAATCTACGACAGACAAATTAAGAAGCAAGGCATGTCGGACAGAATTGTGGATGAGTGCAATCCCGAGGCACATTTATCCATGAAGGATATAACTAATTTATGCCACGACTATAGCTCAGACGACGAGCAAGCCGAGGGTGAAAGTCAGAAGGATGAGAAGGAGGTAGCAGCAACTACGGAAACAGCTGCGGCAGCAGTTACAGGAACAGAAACGGGAACAGCTGAGGGATCTGCTTCTGAATCAGCTGCAGAGACCGATGCTGGAACTACGCCAGAGACAGCTGAAGGTGCAGCTGCAGCAACTACTCCGACTGCAGCTCCCACTCCTGTTAAAGTTAAAGATGAGAGCATCACACCAAATGCAGTTCATTTGGATCCCATAATCAACACAATTGTGGAATTGCATAAGAATTACATCACTAAGGATCCGTTTCTACACGAAAGCCTCTTGGTGGACCAAAAGGATCGCAAACTATCACAGGCCGAGAAGCGACAGGCTCATCGCAGCTACGAGCTGGAGAAGAAGGCATCAGTTAATCAAAAACTCACTTATACGTCAGGGAAAATGCAATACAAAATTGTTAATAACGATGGCACTGTGGTAACACGACCCGTGGCATCGGTGAGTCAAGAAGTTTCCATATACAGACACATAGATAACAATCTTGATTTTAGATTAAACCGCTGCAAACAAAGAAGATTCAACACACCGTCGGTCGATCAACGCGTTGGATTCCTGCCGAGGTTTGGCAGAGACAGGGAATGACGGCACAGGAAATGACATTACCACTGGGTAAGAAGTGGGACAAGGGAGAAGAATTAAACTTTGACAATTTCTAATTACTTTGATTTGCAGATGTTGTCATACCCACGAATTCATCGGAGAAATCCAACATAATACTCAAAGCCGGCCAAAGGGTTATGGTGTTAAAATCAACTAAAGGCATTTACATGCAGTTGGATAGTGGCAAGATTATAGCTATACGAACAACTTCCAAACGCACCGATGCCGATACTAAAGACAGCAACAAAGATGACGTAATTGATATAACATCTGACTGTGATACCGATAACCCCAAGCCGAAGTCGTCAGAACCAGGTAAGAGTACTCTATGACAACCTTGCGCAAGACACATTTTAACTTACTTTCTTGCAGACAAACCGATGGAGAAATCGAAGGAGCAAACCACAAATGGCGTAGCAGCCAAGGAAAGCGATGCTCCTGACAACAAATTTGGGTCTACCGCCAATTTAGGGGAACTGCAGCAACAATCTAAGCAACAACTAGCGCAAACTACAGCAACTACAACTACAAATACTACTACTAATCACACTAGCCATACTCAGAGTGTGGCTAACAATAATTCATCCCTATTGCACCCCATGTCCGATAGTTTAGAATATCAAAAGCAGCAGCAGCAACAGCAGCAGCAGCAACAACAACAACCACAGCAAACTTATAAGCATGAAGCACCTTTGCCTATGGTCCAACCATACAATACTAGTTCCATTAATGTCCAAGCGAATACATCGTCCCATGCACCACAGCCGCCGCCGCCGACGTCTTTACCCCCCACGTCTAATGAGTTTACGGAAAACTCTTATTTCGCTAGTAAAAACGTACAGCATTCGTTTCCTCCCCAATATTATAATTACTATGACAATAAGAGTACACCAACAACGCCCGCAAATTATCATCTGAATAACTATACCCCCTACGGTCATTTCAATTTCTCACCCTATCATTCCAATTTCCATTCGGCACCGGGATATAGTGGTAGCTCGGCGGCATATATTAATTCGAATGTATTTCCCAGACAACCATGGAATTCAGTTGGTAATCATCACCATCATCAAACTAGTAATGAATCAATACGTCAGCAACAATATAGTATGGGTAACACGTCTTATCCGATTAATGAATGGTCCTCCCAATAAACAATGTAATAATAATAATCAAATTACACACACACACTAATTTCATTATTAAGTAACTTTTGACTAATTTATTTATTAGACTAGAAAATTATCTTGAGACGTAGCATCTAAAAATACCAAATAAGCATAGTTTGTCATTCCAAACAGATAAAGTTTAACATTAAATAAAATTAGGCAATATATATATGAAAAATTATATATATATGTATATTATATATATGAAAAATTGCTGGTTTCTTATTGGATTGGAACTGAAAAGAAGGAATCTTTGAACTTTGCCCTGGATGGTTAATTTGGAACTAGCTGTGAAGAAAACAACTAGACTAAGAACATATGAGACTATCTTGAATGATTCCCAGCTGAGCTTCGAACAGAACCAAGAACTTGAGCAGTGGGAGGAACGATTAATTAAATCGATAAATTAAACTTTTAGACTATACAGTCGAAGCCATCGGAAATAAACAACAGTATTTAATTTGCAGCAGTTCAAAAGAAAGTAATTTCTTTTGGAATTTTGCCAAGATGCGCAGACAGGAGAAAGACGTGTTATAAAAATTGTTCATGCATGCACCGTTATGCATCAGAGATCCGACCATGTTAATTTGCACAAGTTATGAAGATGCAGTAGCCAAAAATATACGAAGCTTTACTACACTAGTTCTTTAGTTCTTATATTATTTATAATAAATAGATAATACAAAAAATAGAGTTTAAAAAAAGTATAAAATTCGGCCGTTAATGATATGGCTGAATTCACCAAGTATTGTTTTGTAATTAATAATTAATATAAAATTCAAAGAGTATTTTCAAGCTGCGAATTCCCTCTAAAAGATTAAGCTTTCAAAATTGCAGTATAGCCATCTCATAGTTATATTAGCTTTTAATTTCTGGCAGTGAAGTTTTGCAACATGTTCGGGCAACATCTACGGACAGTCGATATAATAAATATTGTTCTGGGTAAAACTTACTTATTTATTAATATTTTTAAAAAGACAGTTCCGAAAGAATATTTTTAGCGTGAAAAGTTAGATTTTTCAAAATTTGTGAAACAATGAACGATTAACTTGTCGCAGGGGATTATTAAAAAAATTTAAGTGCTTTCACTTTCACTTTTCAAAAAAACCTTGAACTGTCTGTTTTCCCCCCTAAGTGGTAAAATTTGTTGAAATGTTTTAAACTTGAGCAATAAAGAAAATTCTTGCTCGTTGTAAAATAAAATATTATTTTATTTTAGGCATTATAATTGTAGTGTCTACAACAAAAATAGCTGCCGATAATGTACGACCACAAGCAGGGGTAAGTTGGGTGTTAATGGAATTCCTAAATGATTACATTGATTTTTAGTTGATCGTAAAATTTAAAAAATTATTCAAAATCTTTTCAGGCCTTTTACGTGTATAATCAAGTTGCTCTTAACCAGCAAAATAAATTGAGGAATCTTTATTGGTATACGATGGGACAACCCATGTTAACGGCTAGAAAGCAACGTACCGTAAACTTTCAAATAAAACCCAGATACCCAAGTCCTCCGTTTAAGATTTCGTCTTCCTACGTGAATCCTCTGAGGTAAGTTTCCGTTTGCCCTTAAGAACTATATGTATATCTCTTCTTAATTTTTAGGGCCGCCTATCGAAGTCCCTATGATGCTACTCTATCGTCGAATGCCTTGAAATCCTACTTGACTTCGGTTAGCTTGCCTTCCACGACTCCCATGCCAAAGATACTACCAAGTACCAGATTCCAGCCCAGTATTCCCTATGATGAAGTTACCTATGAGGACCCCAAGAGCTGTACCGAGAAAAATCTGACCGCAATGGGTAGAGATAGTGCTATAACTTTACCCCACAACTTAAGACCGATTGAGATTACCTCACATAGCATGCCACAGCAGTATAATATCGCCCCTATAACTCCCCTTCCAGTCGTACCATATGTTTCCCATACCTATTTTACACTGGACGATGTTGTAATACCGAGTTCCTCTGAGAATCTGCTGTACTACAAGCCGGAGAGGAAGGAGAGAGTTCCAAAAATAACACCTCCTCCTCCATTTACAACACTCAGAACTAAAATGCCCAATAATCTGATGGCTGATCTGTTCGGAGCTGATTTATTTGATGATATAGTGCCTGTGGAGAAATCGAAACAAGTATATCCAACGGCGCTACCCACAGTTTCCGTTAAAAATGAGACAAATTTGGATGCAACGACGAAATCGGCTTTTTTGAATCAGCCTTTTGTGAGGGAAGTATTCAACATATTTTCGGAGCCCAAAACTTCGACGCTACTACCCGAAATCGAGACAGTTTCCAATTCCAGAGATGAAGACACGAAAAGTCTTATCACTACAACACTAAACACGATAGTAAACGATATCGATAGTGACAAATTTGAGGAAATTAACGGGAATAACCTTTTCAAAACGATTAGGGAAATTGAAGTCCCTATAACGAGTACCCTTAAAACTCCCACATCCACTTCCTTCCTAAGTTTGTTAGCTACCAAAATGAAGATAGCACAAAACCATAAGAAATTCTCACCGCTCGCTGTCAAGAAACTTTCCTACAGCACTCATCCAGTAAGCACGAGCACTACGACTGAGGTTCCCCGTACCGTGCAAGTTCCCTCTCGCAAATCCCGACGAACAAAAACCTATTCCAGGCAAAGAAAGTTTGATGCGAATGCCACACGCTTGAATAACTACAATTTGACAAATGCTAAAATTACTCATGCAAAAATATTAAGACCGACACTGAAATCTACTACGAAGAAACCCAAAATTCAGGCACAGAATGTGACGGAAATTCCCTCGTCAACGCCCGAAACGAAGAGAATTATTACTACCATACGTAGTACTCCAATTTCCAAATCCATCAGCAGTGCGAACTTTACGGAAACAACGGCCTTGGCAGCAGAATCGGCAATTATGACCATTTCGAATGCAAATTCAAATGCCAGAAACTTAAGAGGTTCGATGCATCGATTTCGAAAACGTATACCCGATATCCAGAAGGAACTTGTCCATACAACGGCCATTCCACAGCTACCCATTGAGCTATATTTTACTAAACTAACCAAAAGTCAGTAAACTTTCATTATAAATTAAACTCAATTAATATTTCTTTTAAAACTTAATAAAGGTGCGGCATGATTAAAGAAAATCGCTATCGCATGAATCATTTTGTGGACTACCCCTATTATTTTTACCCATTATTGTAGGACATAAAAGTTCGATTGGTTTCTGGTGGAAAGACCTATGCCAATTAGCTGCGAAACAAAATAAAAAGATAAGCAGACAGTCAGTCAGACATATACACTCAGTCCCCCTGCTCAAACAACTATATAGTATATATATATATATATATATATATATATATATATATATATATGTATATATATATAAACAATATAGTCGACACACCTCCTCCAAAATTATATCCGTAAATAGCAAGTGCTTAATTCGTAATACGTAATACAATTAATAAAAATACATATATACATTATGTATATATACATATGTATACTATATCATGTGTATACTTTGTTTATATATAGAAACGATTCATTGAGTTAAAAACGCTTTTAGATTTATCTTTTATAATTATTAAGTTCTATTTTAAAATTCCTTTTATTAGGTTACAGTCAATGATGAAAATGAATACAAAAATATTTTTTACCATAGAATTTACATATATCTGGATAAATATTTAACACATAGGGTCAAGACGTCAACTGGTTGACTTCAACAACAATGTTGGTCAGCAACCAAATTTAGCTGCAAAAAGGGAAACAAAAAAAATACACAAATTAGCAAGTGAATTAGGTATATATAAGGGAAATTTTGTTGTACTCACTCTGTCCTTAAGTGCGAGCCATTGTCCATCGACAGGCAGCCAGCACCACCGCCGAATCCGTAACCCTTTGGTCCGTATTTGCGTCCGTGACAGTTTTTGCAGAACAATTCCTTTTCGTGCTCAGTGCAGTTTGTGGAATCCAAAGCCTTGTTGCACATACCTTTATAAAGGGATTTTTGTGGGATGGGGAAAAGAACAAAGAATGAGTCACCCTGTGTAAAGATCAATCCACTGTTTGATTACTCACTGCACTTGAAGCAAGTCTTATGGAATTTGTAGCCACCAGCGACACGCTCTTCAGCGGCGTAGACAGATTTGCCGCACGCTGGGCACTTGGGAGTCTCTACGGGAACGAAAGGCATTTTGGTATAACTGCCAAAAATAGAGAAATACCAAATAAATAAATAAATTTGAAATGTGGGTGGGTGTGTAACGTATATGTATGTGTGTACACTGTTCATATATATACGGGTATATATGTATAGATGTATAGTATACATACCGTCGAAGGTATACTTGTAACGAAGTTCCTGTCTGTCAAAGATGCTGCCGACTAAACTGGAAAGATTCTATACACTGGTAGTCTATATTTGTGGATGCACACGGCACAACAAGAAAAAATACATTTTGCGTAAGAAACAACAGCAATAAAGTGATGAATATAATCGAATGCTTTTTTGGTCGACTACCGTTGACGACCCGCCACCGACCACCACTCATACTGAATACAATTATTCGTTTACAACAAATCTCAACTTAATCACTAATCCAATTTTCGAATCCAAGACAAATCTCAAATCCCTTGCAGT
The DNA here is from genome assembly GCA_018152125.1 of Drosophila dunni. Taxonomy (NCBI): domain Eukaryota; kingdom Metazoa; phylum Arthropoda; class Insecta; order Diptera; family Drosophilidae; genus Drosophila; species Drosophila dunni. The sequence continues at coordinate 20,264,671 of JAECXC010000339.1, read as the reverse complement.
GTCTTGAACAGAAAATAAAATTAATCAAATATTCTAATAATAATAATGGGTTAGCAGATGTGTGCATATACAGTTGTTGGCCACTGTGCTATGCTTACATATATAGACATAAATATACCTTCCCTCACGTATGTATGTTTGTATCTGTGTGTACATATTTATGAGCAATACTCTTATTATTATAACAATTTATATTTATGTATGTGCATTGCGCATATACTTAGTATAAATAGATTATTAATAATGCATACATATGTTTCTTAATGTGTACATTCGTGTATGTATTTCTTACATTGGAATCTATGTAAATTCATACGTACAACTATATAAATTTGAAATTTTAAAATAAAATAAAATTAGCCACTCATTAAAATAAATCATAGGTATGTATAGTTCTAAATTTAAATTTACATAGATTTATGATTATTCGTGTTTTTGTGCTAAAGTACACTTTAGATGTCTGTCACACATTGTGTAACACATCGTGATGGAAATATTCAAAAGAAGCAAAAAAAAAAAGAACACAAAAGTTAATTACATGTGTATAATTATGTGTATGTATGTATAATTGGGCATACTCATACATACATACAGTGTATACGTTTTTAGGTGTGAGTGTGTTTGAGAGATTTGCCAAACAATAAATAAATTTGTGTGCGTTTGAGTGATGTGCTGCCGAATACCCTGCTGTCGGTGCTCACGCTGACACGTCAACTTTTGGTACATTTGTACCCTTAAGGAGCGTGTGCTTGTAGCATCAAATATAGCATGCTAATTTTACAGCTTTTAACATGTCATTGCTGTAAGGAGATGGTTACTTTTCTAGTGTCAATTGATACCGCCAAATATCGCATGCATGTTTTACTATGTGAGTTGGTGACAGAACATCGAAAACGTTGCATACTTTTAGGCAGCAGTATCAAATAATTTATATATAGTACAGTGTGTCATGAGCTACCATTCACAAACTTAAAAGAACCAATATAACTATTATACTGAAATCTGTATAAAGCTTATGTACTTTCTATAATATAATGACTGATGATATGTGAACTAGTTCAGCATGTATAGACACATATTCACTTCATCGCTGCAGCGACGCAAATCGTTTCAAAAGTGTCCCTACAATTTCATATTCGCTGTGCGCCAAAAATTAAAAGTAGGACACGCCAATAGATCGAAAATGAAATCAAGCGATCAATTAAGTCACAAAACCAATAAATATTGTTTGCAAACTACTAAATTTCTCATGAAAGCGATTAGACCGATTCTGGGCTCACAGGAGTTTTCCACACGTGTGGACATTAAATTAAATATGCAATTTCTGATTACGATTCCACAGTGCCAGCTAATGGTGAAGCACAAGCTGTCGAAATTCCCAATTTACTGGAAGAGACCCAAATTGGCAAATGCTTTAAATGCGCTACGGGGTAGACTAGAGCAATACTTCAGCAGATGGGAGGGTAACACTTCAAAGGGAGAAAGTACTGCCCTAACGACTATAGAAACTCCTGGTGTAAGTATATATCTCATGTCTATGATTTTAGGTTTATAACTTCTTTTTTAGCTCAATAAATCCGAGAGTTTGTTGGATCTTTTGAGACTGCGCAAAAAGATGTTGGTTGAGCGAACGGTCACACTGTTCTCCTGGTTTGAGGTTCAGATAGAACAACTCAAGACTGAAAAACGTTTCATGAATGTTATGGAAATTCGTAAAATGCAAAATATTCTTTTGCAAAACATGCAAAAGGAGCGACTATACATAAATGGGTGAGTTTCGGGTTCCTAAAATATACAGACTCCGGTGATAAAAAAGGGACTTATTTTTTTAGATTAATGCTACAACATGATAAGAAGACAGACGTCTTTACTACTGTCATACCTACAGCACTGAGCGATTCTCGTCAGAAACTGAGCTCTTCCAGTTCCCAAGATTCTACTTTTTCCGAGCTAAAGCCCAAAACTCCTTTAAATACGGAAAATTGGCAACATAAGGCTCTCGATTTTGTTTTGCGTCGACATATATTGGATCAGCCGCCAGGAAACAATTCATACTATAATTCGTACCTGTGGATTCTAAAGAAAAGGGTGCAAAATGGCTCTGCTCTTTTGACCCTATTTCCAAAAAGTAGCGATACTTCTAATATAGTTAGGGATCTGTATGGTAATACCCAAGAAACGGGAAGTCTTAGTTTGGAAAGCAGCCAAGATGAATGCCAAGATAGTTCGATTGTTGTGTCGAGATACTCCCAGAAATCTAGCGATCTGATCCCAATTAAACAGGTAAGACTCAATCTATCCACTGATCTTTGAAAATACCCTTTAAAAGTATTCCAAACCCATTTTAGGATGCTATACCATCAAAAATACCCGACGAAACTACAAATGAACCCAAAGAGAACGAATTTGAGGGCTTTAAAGTATCGAATAAGCTTTCAAATCTAGAAGATACAATTTTTGAGCGTTTAAAAAAAGACGTTTCTTTGGAGCTAATGAAAGAGCAGCAGAAATCTTTGAGCAAAGCTGATTCGTCCAGAACGCTGTACTCCAAGGATCAGACAACTAATTTCAATGATCCCACCAACTTTCTCCTTAAACTCTCCAAAGGTTTTTCAAAACGCCCGTCCAGCTGTACTGAAGATCACATTGAAAAGGTGCTGATATATGAGCTGTATAATGAGGATCTACGATGGGAGCATAAGTATAATATCACCTGTGATGTTCTTGATGCTTTGATTGATGAACTGATTGTACAGCATATTAAGCATGTAGTTGGGTGTATTATAATTGAATAGATTCGCAGTTTAACAATATTCAGAATTAATTTTTACTTAATTAAAAATTTAAATATTTTTTTAATAATAAACGAAATAACTTCCAATATGTTGAGCAGCGATAGACCCATAAAGAGACCAATTACGCCGCCTATAGCAACTGAAAAGTAAGAGATATATTAGAAAATGTTATATGGGACTAGAATTTTGGAGTTACCTATAATGTCCAGCTTGCTTTGAGTGACTATGCGATAAAATCTGGCCGTGGGCAGACTGGCTATGTCAACCTCGACTTGGAAATCCTTTTGCTCCACATCTTTTTCAATGGAACTTGAAAGGAAAAGGGAAAAAATGAATTCAATACTTGTCTGTAGTATAAATAGCTTTAAAATTCCCATACTCACCCCACCCAACTGATCTGCTGTTCCATGCAAGATGGCAAGCAAACCAGATTAACCGAAACAAAGTGCTTAACTTTCTGGGAAATGCCAGCTAAATGGGTACAGATTATATAAAGGTCCATAATGTTACAGCTAGACTTTAAACTTATAAGAATATTACCATCTTGCACACACTTAATGCCCTGAACATCACAGTAATCCTCATCTAAAATAAATAAATTAGCTTAAATAAATATAAATTTATTAATTACTCACTCGATTTGGAGTTGAAAATGGTACAATTGCATAGCTTCATCTCCATGGCCTGTCTGATTTGGGACATACAAGTGGAAAAACTAAAAAATAAAGCAAAAACATAGCTTTAATTATTAAAATATATTTAATTGGGTAGTTCAGAAGTACGTTTAGATTAAGATTTAAGAGAGTTCTGTTTGCCAGGATTTGTGCAACGTCAGCAGCTTCAACCCCAATGATGGGAACAACGATTCTGGCGAATTTTTTATGATATTTGATCGGTTCGTGGGAAGCCAGAATTGTTATTACCACCATTTGATTATTTTATAATGTTTACATTAGTTTTGTGGGAAAGAAACTTATAACATAAATGATAAGTGTGTAAGTAAGGCGTAATGTATGACTCTACTTATGTTACTATGTTATATATTGGACTTCACCTGTAGACATAATTTGACTGTGAAGTTTCCTCAGGAAACTTGCACATTCGCTGCTGCACCGGTTCCTCAATCACCTCCTGATTATTATGCAATTCCTCGATATTGAAACTGTACATTGTGGGTCGCGTGGTCACGGAAAACACCTCAGCATTGAAATAGGGCACATCTTCGGGACTGTGCACATATAGCTATGTAGTTAAAATGTTTTATATATATAGCTTAATGTATATTAGACTACTACTTACTTGATATCTATATAGCAGCTCACTTCTTAAAGTAAGCCTCAAATTTCTGTATTTGTCGGATGGGCTGTACTTTAAGGGCAAACGATCGTGCGTTTTGCTGGAATGAGGATTATTTTTTAAAACGGTATGGTGAAAACTTGTATTACTGCCCTCGCATTTAGTTTACATAAAGTCCACGATGATGTGGAATGCATACACTGCATGTGGAAGCAAAGGTACTTACGAATGTGGTACATTGGCAGACAAAATGGGTACACTTGTACCATAGCTAGCAAAGCTGTCTACCAATAAATACCAAATGGGTACATTTGTAAAAAAAAAACATAAATTTGTACCCATTTTTACCAAATTTATACCTAAATTGGTACATTTCTAGTTTAGTTAGCTTTCTTTAAGCTTTAAGAACCTTTTTTTAATAAATTTTAAATTGTTTTAATAAAACCATGAAGTGCTAGACTAGTTAAAGCCCTTTTTAACCCCAATTCTAATTACATACTTACTGATCTATTAGATTATTGGCCAGAAAACAGTATCCAACTTCGAGCTTATGAAATTTAAAGTACTTTTCACAGTTATAAATAAACTTGTTGCCATAATAAAGTTCCTTGATGAAAGTCTGACACGAATGAGCCAGCAGCTAACCAAAGATAAAAGATAAGGGTACAAAGGGTAGTATTAAAAACTAAAAAAAAGGATAGTTATACCAATTTCCTTAATTCCAGAATATCAACGCCACATGTGGAGTTCCAGCCGCGACAGTAGGCCTCCTTGATATTACTATTCTCGGGTACCAGGAAAAGGTATTCATACAGATTCCTTATGTAGGTATTCTCCAGGGTTTTATTGGGTGGAGCGCGTTTCTTGACGATTTCTGTAAACTCCTCGGTCAACTTGTTCTTGATGAGACAAATGCTGACAGCTGGAAACGTGTTGGACCAGTGGATGTAGGTGGTCGTCACCCCAATGCTAGTCGAATCGGTGCGAAATCTGGTCATCATCAGGAGGAATATGATGGACATGCTCCAGACGGATATGATCAAAACGCATATCCAAAAGAAACTGTAGAGAATTTTATTTATTTTTCAAGTCTATTAATTATTTTTTAAAAGTTACACTTTATTGTAGAAATTATATTTAAGAAAAGTGATGAACCTTCCGCAGCTCATGTTGGAAATTTGCTGCTCTCTTAGTAAAATCGATAAGTTTATTAAATTGTTTATCTGCTCATCATTTTTAATTATTACCCTATGACATGCAATGTTTAAAGTTCATGTGACGCCACGGAGTTTCTAGCTTTATCGCATTTCAAATCAACTAAAACTCAGTCTGTGTTTTCCTGTCACAGCCTTTTAGCATTATAAATATATTTTTTTGAGCGTACATAATATATATATATATAGTTAATAAATAAATTAAATTTTATATAGCATCATGGATAATGATAGTCCATCATGTCGCAACTTTTCGATGGGTTCCTCGTCCTCCTCTCGCTCGGAGGGCTCCAAGACCAATAGGAGCAACAAAAAGAAGGAGAAGAAACAGATTCCAAAGAACCAATCGGAGCTACAGACATCGCCTCAGTGCTCCGATATCATCACTTCCTCCACTACCTCCTCCACCACGACCATCTCCATGGGTGCCCTCAACTCTCCGCTGCAGCTTCAAAGGGCTTCGACTGTGGATGCTCCCAATATCGGCTATGAACTGGATATAGCCAAGGCTGTACTGCAGCAATACAGCACACTGAGCGGTGACAACTTGTAAGTATGCCCGACTCTTAAAGGCCCTTTAGGCGCAAAAGCGCCGTCTTTTCGGCTATATTTAGCGATTTTTTTATGTTTTAGTCTCTAGTTCTTATAGTTTAGCTGCTTATTCTATCGCGTTTCTTCCTTTTCAGATTCGATCACTTGAGTGACATTGTGAAGCGTGTTATCGACGAGCGCCCACCGAATGTTATCGATTTCTTTGAAGAATTTAGCCGCAATGTGCGTGAGCAAAAGTTTCACGTGCCCGAAAGATTCCCACCAAACGGCGTGTTTGCCGATAGCCGCATGTTCCGCCCAGCGAAGAGGATTTTGCAGGCTATAAAGGTAAGCTTTAATAACGATAACTCATATTACCTGAAGACAATTATCGACAGCAGACGTATTAATCGATAACCAACCACTGGGATTTATCGATTATGCATATCTATCTATGTACTATACCTGATAATATACTGTTAATTTTGATCGACTTTTTCGTCGATAACAAATAAATCGATTATTGCAACTAATGATCTTCGATACTTATCGATCACAGCTACCTTGCAAACCAGAAAGCAACGTCTTCGGCTGTGAAGAGGAGATGGGCGGCGAAGAAGGATTCGGCTATGCGGATGGCGAACTCCAAATCGATCTGGATGACTCGATGCGCATGTTCGTGTCCTTCAACGAGCGCGTGGAGCAGTTGCAATTCTTCTGGAATCAATCGGGTTTTAGCATTGGCAAGAATGATATATTCCAGCTGGCGTGTTCCATTAATCGCCTCCAGACGCATCCCTCGATCATGCAGTGCCGCTTCTGGGGCTGCATCTACGGCCTCAAGGCCTCCTACTATATTGTGGAGGCATCGCTAACACGCGACGAGATGATCTCTCGCCTCACCATGATGGAGGAGGAGATGCGCGAGAAGCAGCTGCCGATGAAAATGCGCAAGAATCAGAGTCGTAAACCGACCCCAGCTCACATTGGAACCGAATTGACACCCGGGATCTACGGCTGGGAGACTTACGATCCATCGGATCTGGACAAAATGACGCCTAAAGCGGAGCCCGTGCCGGTAGCCGAGGAAATCGAGTTCTTCGACGTTCCACCCGAGTTCGTCGGACGCGGCTGCAATCGCTTCTCGTATTTCGTGGTTAATAATCTCTACGATGACTGGATCGAGCTGCCGATTGTAACGCCACGTCAGATCGTCGTTTCGCGGCAGATCAAAAAGTTCTTTACGGGTGACCTGGAGGCAGACATTGTGTCCTATCCATGTTTCCCTGGCAAGGAGAAGCACTACTTGCGTGCCATGATAGCGCGTATTTCCGCGGGTACCCACATCGCACCGCAGGGTTACTATCGTCGTATGACCAAGAAGGAGAAGGATCTCTATGATGGCATCAACTTGGATGAAATGGAGGAGGAGGAAGAGGAGGAGCCCTTCGACGAGGGCGAGGAGGATATGCCAGTTGGTAATGTCAGTAGGTTTTCGAGTTGATTCTTCCCTAATCCCTCCCCTTTCCATTTACAGATAACGACGTGATGCTCCTAAAGAACGAACGTTTTGAGACCGAGCCCTTAAGTACGCTCTCCACCACCGTTGCTTGGGTCCATGTCCGTCCCAACATCTTGAACCAGGGACGCGTGGTCTGGTTTGACGAGGAGAAGGCTCGCAGAGAGCGGGAGAAGGCTCTGGCGATGTATATTAAGATGCGTCTGATGGAGGAAATGGACGAGGAAGCCGAAGAGGAAGAAGACGAGGGCGAAGAGGAAGGCGAGGAAGAAATGATGGAGGGATTTAATCAGCCAGAGGTCGGACCAGACATACTCTCCTCCGTTGCCGGTGATATGGGCAGGGAGTGCTCTGTGCCCTGGTTACTCCGTTTCACCAGCAAGTACACCAATCTAAAGGAGCGTGTGCTAGTGCTCCAGTCCAATCTTTGGCCCGGCGCTTTTACGTTTATTTTCGAGAACACTTGTGAATCGGTTTACTTGGGTTGGGGCCACAAGTACTCCCGCCGCAATATACCCTTCAATCACCTGCCCAAGGTTCAGGAGGAATTTATCCACAACGCAGATGACTTCATAGAAGCCACCGATCCCAGCGTGGAGGATGAGATGGCCTACAACGATTGGCTGCAGAGCAAGCAGCGAAGAGCCGACGATGTTGGCGAGGACGACAACGAGTACGACGTGGAGGACGACGACGACGAGTACGAGGAGGACAACGATTAAGTTTTTGATTAATTTAAAAACGAAACAGACACATGTACTGGGTAGCACTGATTTTTGTTCAATAAATTAAATGCCAGCAGCAAGTAATCGCTCAGTTAGTTATAACTTTTGACCTGGTCACCGCGCAGCCTAAGCGATAAGAGGTAGGAAGCTGAAAATCACTCAACTTTTCGCTTTTGATCTCTGTACTATTTTAAATGCATGATATATTACTGATCTGCGTTCAGCCCAAAGGTTAACAACTACGAAGCTTAAAAATCGCATCCAAAATACTCTAGTGATGCTACAACCCCCAAAGATGTCAAAATTTAAAGGCGCATGCGTTCGAAAACGCCAAAAGGAAGAAAAAAGGCAAATACACAAGAAATTTTATTCGATTTGATGCGACTCAAGTGTCTGATTATGTGTCTGATAAAAAGGAATCAAAGTAATATTTATGCTTTATTATTTTTTGGTTTAATATTACTAGTGCTAAAAGCATCCAAAGTGGATGCCGATGAGAAGAATATTAACAAGTTATTGAACAATCAGGCCGTTGTGAGTCGACAGATAATGTGCATACTGGAGAAAAGTCCTTGTGACCAACTGGGACGTCAACTAAAAGGTAAACTGTTTCACCATACCCCACCCAAATCGGGTGCTGACTAACAATACCCATTTTCTACAGCTGCTCTGCCCGAAGTTATCACCCGCAAGTGTCGCAACTGTTCGCCCCAACAGGCCCAAAGTGCCCAGAAACTAACGGCATTTCTACAGGCTCGCTATCCCGATGTTTGGGCCATGCTACTGAGAAAGTATCAAAATGCTTAGGTCAATAATTTGTGGATGAAAATTTAATTGTACTGCGCTTTTCTGACTAAGTAGTTCATACAACAAATTGGACAATTTTTATTGCTAGCTTGCTTCTAAAGGTTTTTACCATGCTACGATATACCGATATATGTGTATTATTATAGAATCTCGAAATTAATTTTGTATTTTGTATATTTGTTGTGGAAACTAACAAAAATCATTTCAAAATAAACCAAATGTACTTATAAACAAAAGTTGATCAGTTTATAGAGATCTTTCCATTCCCTGGTTTAAATACTATACAAACACTTCTCTAAATTCCTGTGGTCATCAGATTACATTATCCATTCTGATTTCAAGACAATATAATAACTTCTCTCTCTCTCTAGATTTCATTGTGCATACAGACGGCATTTTAGCGAAATGTTTATTACTTAAATATGTTTATTTTAGAATTACACAAATTAAATATTTACAACACAAAGAAAACTCAACGTACACAGAAAAATACAATTATAGTTTAGTTTACACGACACTTAACAGAGCTGGAAACTAATGCTGCGATTTCTTCGACTATCTGCGTATGGAGCTGTTCAGGGGCAAATATGGGGAATACGTTGGATACATGGGATTGGGTTGAGTGGCTCGCTGGAGCACGCAGGCATCCTGATACTGCGACTGCATGTTCATCACACCCATTTGCATGGGTATCTGTGAATTGGGATATTCACCACCCGAGCTATAGGCACCAGGAGGTGTGCTCTGCTGCGGCGACATTCTGTAGCTATTGATGGCTCCGTAGTGGGACATCAGATTGGGACTGATGTGCACGTTGGCGGTGCGATTATTCGAGTTGCCGCCAATAGGCGCTGAGCTGTGCTGCACTGGAGCAGAGGGCGTGTTCCGAGTGTTGCGATTTGCCGCATTTTGGGAGGATGTGATGGGTGGGATGTTCATGTTGCCGGCATAATATTTGTGATACTGCAGCGGAGGCACTTGGGTTTGCAGCATATTCGGGGGCGTCGATATATTCCGATTCTGCATCAGCAAATGCGGTGGCGGTGTCATCGGATTCGGCGGTATCGAATGATGTGGCGATGGCGTTAAATTCGACTGAGCTCCGGGCGATGTGTTACAGGGCTGCGTTTCCAGACAATTCGTTAGTTGCTGCAGCTTCGACAGACTACAGAGATTACCCACCAGAGTAGAGGGTGTGCCCGCACTTTGGGCATCATGATTCGACTGACGTTGCTGGTCATTCGAGCTGCCTGACGACGGGGGTCCCAGTGTGCTCGAAACGGGAATGCGAGACGCATTCGATACCGAGTCGTTGTTGGCTATGTTGTTTTGCAAGTAGAAATTGTTCACCGCACAGGCAGACGATGGCTGATCGATGCGTTGATGCGGATGTACCGAACCATTGAGCGACGACATGCGCTGTTGGATCACAGCCGTCATGTCATAATTGGATGGATTCGACGAAAAGTTCTGGGAGATTTGTGGAATGGGTACGTAATCCAAGGGCTGCATATTCTGCTGATGTCCATGCTGTCCGCCCAGCTGCGTGAACTGCAGACTGCCCAGTGAGTCCTGCTGTGCCTTCGCTATGTTCGCCGCTGCGCTCTGCGCATGCTGATGGTGTGAATTCTGTGCGGCTGCTGCAGCAGCTGCTGCCGCTGCTGCGGCCGATGGGATCTTGGGATCCCTTTGCTGCGAACTATTTGATGTGTTGCCGTTGCGAATTTGCTTGGGTGTGGGCGCACGATGCGATGCAGTGGGCGAGTGGGCAACGATGTCGGGCTGTAAGGAGAGCAAAAAAGACGGAGTTTTAGATGGAAAACCTTTAGCAACTTAGCGTTAGACTTATTACCTGCACATTCAGCTTCCGATTGGGATGCTGATGCTGTGAGCTGCCAATAATATTCAAATTTGGCGATCCTTCCGGTGTTAAATTCATATTAATGTTGTTCTGCTGTGTCATATGCGAATTCTGTATGGACATGTGCATGGGCGTTGCTGTCGACTGATTCTGCATGGAACAGTCAGAGAATTGTCTGTGCATATGCACGTTACTGTTCTCCGATCCGTGATTGATCGAGGGCGAGTCCATGTTGATCTGCACATTGATGCCACAATCATAATGCTGAATTCCGGCATTATTTCCCGCTGATTCCGAGTTGTATGACATGTTGGAGTTCACATCGGATTGACCTCCGCCACCTCCACCGCCCACAGGCAGATTGGCATGTGCACTCGATTGTATGATGGGCTGTGCAATCTTCAGTTTCTCCTCGCGTGAACTAACCAAAGATGCATTCACATTGTGATCCGCCTTTTGCTTCTGAGCCACCACCGCAGCCGCCTCCCGACTGGGCAGATGAATTGTGGATTCCGTTTGGCTGGTGCTGCCATGACGTTGTCCCGCATTTTGTGCATTGTTAAGTGACTTCAGCTGCTGCTCGTTGCCAAGTTTAAATTGCTTCTGCTGTGCAGCAGCGACGGCGGCAGCAGCAGCGCATTTCTGATTGAAATTCGCCGTTTGATTATTCAGATTGTTGTATTCGTTGCAGTTAAGTAAATGCGCGTCATCGCGTGGTGCATTGCTGGCATTAAGTCCACTGCTGCTGCTACTGCTGTTGTTGGCTCCACTCTTGGACAAATCATCCTTTTTGCCACTGTTTTTGCGCTCCAACTTTTGCTTGTCCTTGGGATGATGGATCTGATGATGAGCATGCATTGCCGATTGGTATAAATTCTGTGTAAAGTTGTGCGTGTATGCCATTGTAGTGGCCAAATCCTTGTGGAATTGCTTTTGGCCCTTGGGATTGGCTGGATCCAAATTGCAGAGATTATAGCTATAATAATCCCATTGCCAGTACTGCGAAGTGTGATGATAATTGGGCATTTGATTGATCGGAAACTGGGGAGTCAGTGAATTCTGCAGCTGTGCATGATCGTTGTTCTTGAGCTGCAGTTTGTCCCGAATGGGCAGGGAGGAGGACGTGGGCACGCGTACATTGGATTTGTCCTCTTCCTTCACTTGCACCAGTTGCGGTGCTGCTGCTGTTGATGTTGCTGGTTTCATGGCCTCCTTGTCCGGCACAGGATTCATTTTATTTGCATAGTAAGTCTCGGGTTTCTTGACCACATTGTTAACAGCTTCCAGCTTGGGAATCGCTGGCTCTGCAACGATTTTCTTATTGATTTTGGGCTTCATGTCGGTTTCCTGCACTACTGCAGCAGGCACAGCGGCTGGCTTCTCCCTGTTCTCCTGCTGATTGGCTGCTGGGTTTGTTGCAATCTTGCTGACTTCATTGTAGAATGTTTGCTCCACTGCAGCATTGGTGATTTTCATTGCATTCTGTTCAGTTTTATGGGTTTCATTGGCTGCCTGAGGCACTGGAGCAGCTTTAGGTGTTTCCATTGTCTCTGGAACAGTTTCTGGCGCTGCTTTGACAGCCGGACAAGCTGCTGCTGCTGGCGCTGTTTTGACAGCTTCTTCGGCAGCCACAACTGCAGCGGGTGCAACTACTGGAGATGCTACAGGAGCAGCAGGTGCCACAGCAGGCACAGCTGTAGTTTCAGGCGGAGGAGCACTTACAGCAGCCGCCGCCTCGGCTACAGCACAACTCTTCAGGCTCCGATCTGCAGGTGCGTTAACAATTTCCGGGACACTTTTAGTGACTGCAGCGTCTAAAATTGGTTTAGTTTCCATCTTTTCTACAATCGCTTGCACAACTGGCTCTGGTTTTTCCATAGTCGGAACTGTTTTCTTTTCATTGTGGAGCTTTTCCGTAGTGTCAGTCAAAACACTGGAATTTTCCGCACTTTCCTTTGCTTCCACAACTTTTTCAACTGATTTTTTCTCCACTTTACATTCAGCTGTTTTTATTTCATTATTATTAGTTTTCTTCTCGTACGAAGTTGTGTCCGTAAATAATGTTTTCTTGGTTTTCTTAGCCACAGCATCCAAAACTTGTTCATTGCATTGTTCGGGGTAAGTTATTTCCTTTTCCTTCTCCTTTGATTGCAGTGGAATTTCTTTGACCAGTGGAGTTTCCTCATTGATCGTCTTCATTGTTTCCTCGTTGTCGCACTCATTGATTGCGCTTTCATTACACAAACTATTGTCTATCGAATTCTCTTCGTCATTGCGTTTGCCATTCGATTTCTTGCCCCTCAATTTGGGTACTATGTTAATGGGTTTATCAATCAATTCCTGTTTCTTCACATCACGACTGACTTCTTGAGCTACAGTTTCCGCTGCTTGCAAGATCGACGGTTTCTCGACACTTTCCTTTGCACAACTCTGTGTTTCTTTGAGATTTGAAAGATTCAGATCCAAACTATCGTGATTGTTCAGCTCTCGCTCAAAGTGTTTTCGCTTATTTGTGTGTGGCACAACATCCTTTCGCTTCGCCAAACGCAGAGCTCGTTTTGTCAGTGTATTATAGTCAGAGGACTCCGATTTCTTGGAGTACTTGCTGTCCGACGAGTCAGAGTTTTCCACTTTGTCTTCAAATGGACGTTTGCGCTTGGCATCCAGCTGTGTAGTGTGCGTCGCAGTTTCCATATAGCAAGGAATCTTCTTAGTGTAGCTAATGTCTTCGTCAAACTTTTCGGAGCCCATGAAATTCGACTTGGAGGAGTCCTTAACATGATCTTTCGATGTAATTACTTGTGGCTCAGTTCTCTCCTCGGTTTTCTTTTTAAAGAAATCCTTTTCATTGTTTTCGAGAAATTTGTAGCTCAAATATTCACGATTCGAAATCGGTTTTATGTTATTAACGGGCGACTTCGATATCGACGTCAGTGGACTCCACCTTAAGCAATCGGCTTCGATAATGATACGTGTCTTGCTATGAGCCACTCGATTGTGATGCATCAAAACCTTCTTCCAATCGATTTTCACCGTGATTTGGAAACGTATGTCGCCATCATTTTTGCGTAGTTTTATAAAATTCAGTAGCTCGAAAGCTAGAGCAATATCGGATATAGCCAAACCGGTTTTAATGGCAATATCCTTGAAAGTAATGAGCTTCTTGTTTCTGTATTTGTACAGATATTCGAGCACAACCGATTTCCAGTACGAGAAATACGAGAGACGTCCCAGGTCCGACAGCGGTTTCTCTGGTGTACCCAGTTGTCCCTCCTCACGACTCAGCAGATAGCTAAAGTCAATCAGAAATCGACCATATCCTTGTCGCTGATACTGTGGCAGCGTAAGAATGCAAGATACATTATACTTCTGGGAGCAATGCTTCTCTTTTGAGAAATATCCAACGAGATGGCAGCCAATCTGATCGTTCTTGGTCAGTATGTAGAAGAGAAAAGGCTCCACATCGTAGTAGAGCGTTTTGTGATCAAGAAAAAACTTTGCGAGCAGGCAAAGATTTTGGCAATAAATCTTGTTGACATTGCCATCCACTTCAAATACAGAAATGTCGCCTTGGCGAAAGATTTCTGTACCCGGTGGCTGCTTCCAGATGCACTTATTCTGATGTCTATCCAGCACGGAACGACTTTTGGTGTACTTCAGACAAAATTCACACAAGTAGAGCTTCAGTAGTCTGTAAGGAAAGCAGATATATTAGTAGTCTAAGGATTAGACAGGCTTTCCTCTTGCTTACCTGGCGTATTCCTGCGGAAACGGACTTGAGTACCAAGTTTCTATATTCCATTTCCCGATTTCAATTGATTTGGGACTTTGTCCATGTATCTGTGTGGGAGTTTTCTCTGTTGTGCCCTCGCAATAGTTATTAGACACCTCAACTACAGCTTTCTGCAGCACTGCCTGATACAACTCGACGTCCATTTGGTTAACGCCAGGTGGTAAATGTTGATTTTCTGCAATAAACACGTATATTAGACACATACATATATTAGACAAGTACCGTTTTTACTTACCAAACGACTTGGTCTCATTCATAAATTTGTTGTTCTGATCGACGTTTTCCATGCATTCGTCGTAGTCGTGACATTCCTTTGTTTGCAGCGCTTCTTTGTGGGCTGAGGGCTCCTTAACTGAATCTATATCGTTCATCATACGATATTTAAGAACTGTTTCCTTAGTTAGATATGGAATTTCATCGTCTGGCTTGACATATGCTTTTGTAGTAGTTTCCAGTGGCATTGATTTAAGAATTACCATTTTCTTTTTTCCCAAATTCGTTTGATTTTGACTTGGCTTTATTGTCAGCGTGCTAGTTTTCACCGCATCGTTTGCTTTGTCGAGAGTCTCCCGTGGCTTAATTGCCTCAACGGTCGGTGACAATTGACAATTGCCATCCATCAGTTTACTCCTCGTATAACTGAGACGATTGAAATTGTTTTTGTATTTATTGTCAACGGGATTCTTGGCCACCGCAGCAAACCCCCAATTCTCCGAGGATGCATCAAGTAGACTCTCCTTGTCGTGCGACGACGATGAACGAAAATCAAATTTCTTTTCATTTTCAAAGATATTCTCCTTTAAAGTACTTCTGTCTGAATCGTAGTCCTCTTCATCATTATCCTCATCGCATTCGGAGCTGTCACTGGAACTATCGCTGGAATCCGACTCGGAACTGGATGAAGTACACGAGTCCGAGGAGGTGCTATCATCCTGATCATCGCCATTGGCATTCTTCTCATCATCGTCGTCGTCTTCATCCTCGCTGTCGCTGGACGATGTCGATGATGATAAATCCGAGTATGTACGCTTGCGACTCAATTGATTTGCAATCGGTTCACGCTGTGGAAATGCTGCTTTCTTTTGCTTCATTGGAGGTGTCTCAAATTTGTTTATTATTGCGGTGCTGGTGCAATTCTTCTTCTTCTGTTTACTGGCGTTCAAATTGTTGGATTGCTGTGATGTCGAGGGATTATCCACAAATCTCTCGTTCTTAATCATCTGTCGCTTACAGTTGTTGTAAGGTTTTTGTGCAGGGCTTGTATACGGAACAATTCTAAAATGTATAGTGAAGTTTTTAAAACATAAGCAATTATTAAGTCAATGACTTACCTGTCATTGCCCATTTCAAATTTAATGCTGGAACTGTCTCTTCTAAAGGATTTGGGATTATCCACGTTCTGTTTTAAGCACGATTTGCAGCTGTAAAAAAATAGTTTGTTAAAGAAACCATTCCCACTTTGGAGTATACTAAACTTACCGATAGGGATGCTTTGGTTTCTTGTCGGGTATCGTATCGAGGCACGTCAAATGATAATGATTTTTGCAAACAAAGCACTGCAAAAGACATGGACCACGATTGCGTATCTTGCAAACCGCACAGTCTGCACATTTCTGGCAATTCCACAGTGTTCCTTTCGTCACCAGCATGTATAGCAGCACATAGGACTGGGATTTGCATTTACCAGCGATATTCGCACATGTCGTATGTAATGATATGCCACATTGTTTGCAAGAACTCAATGGTTCGGGTATGCCATTCAAATTCTTTTGCGAGTTTCCAGAGCAATGCGTGCAGGTCTCCTCACCCTTGATAAGTACTTCAGTTTCTGGCACGGCTTTTCGCGGCGTGGTCAGCGATTTTCCCTTCTTGTACAGCTTACCCTCCTGTATGAGGAAGCCAGCGTCAACGGCTTTCTTAATTGAGATTTTTATAATGGACTTAAAGTCCACATCGGGCGATAGATCGATGCAATTAAACTTTTGTATATAGTTTTCAATGTTTTTAATTGTTGATCCCTCGCATTCGCCCAAATCATTGACTGCTTTAGCCACCACTTTGTATAGATTTGTGCTTTTATCCACTTTAATGCGTCTCTTGGCCATTGGTGCCTTGTAGGAATGTAAACCTTTGTTGTAAACCTTAATAACAGCTCCCGAATCCACTGCTTTCTCCAGCTTCTCCGCCACAATGTCCTCGTGGAACTTGTGATGTGTTCCAATTGCTTGACATATTCTCTGGACACTCGGTCTCTGTTTTTGGGAACGAATCTTTGAGATCGCCTCGAGTATCCACTGCTTCCACGTATCCATACTGATGTCATGCGCGGATTCCCTCATTTTGGATCTGTCCCTTATCTACAATTTGTCTACAAACACAAACTTGTTATAAGAATGTAAACACTTTAAATATTTAAGAATTTTTGTAAATGTAAACAACGCAAGTGTCTCTAGTATGAAAAAACATTTGATGCATTCGGTATTTAGTTGTACATCTGTATGCACGTATATGTACATGCATTAGAATGCACAAGCATACATATGTACAAACATAGCGCAAATGCATTTAAGTATGTGTGTGTGCATAAAATTTGCTATCATTTCTCATTATTTGCACACACAGCGAGTATTTTAATGTTACCACAAGAAAACAACATTTTTCTTAGCCGGATATGTTGGCAAGGTTTTTTCTTCATTCACAAACTTATACACATATAAAATTTTCAATTCACTTTAAAGTCCAGAGTATCTAGATACGTATGTATGTATGCATATACTCAAAAGAGGTATCATAATTTGCACGTTGAAAAACAGGTAATTTACATAATTAAATGCTTTTGTATAATAACATAATCATTTATTGTGACATCAAGAATGTTTATTTCGCTTTTATTATTATATTTAACACTTACAGCACAAGGATTTAACGCGTATTCTGCTTAAACTCACGAAAAACTCTAATTGTTAATAAGTATATTTTTCACAAGTGTGACCGTTGCCGAAAATACTAAATAAAGATGCGTTTCGGTACACTTTATTTGGAACAAGGAATTGAAACATGAAACATGAATGGCGGCAACGGTAGAATAGCCGATTGTTTTCAACAGAATGAGATTTTAAGCCGTATTATAATTATAACGATATAAACAAATGAATAGTTTTTATGTGGGAATAGAATTAATATTGTGTACATCGGATGTACATAGCTATGTGCGATTACATATAAGCTACATTCGATATTAAAAATATTCAAACAGCTGTTAATCGATAAGTATCGATATCAAAATGTGTTTGCAAATATCTGTACGACGCTATCTTTACTCAGTCATAATTTCCCTGTCTGCGATTGTTAGTGCTCGAGTTCCGTGCGCCGGTGAAAACATTTCGTTTGTTAATAAATATTATTAAATGGTCACTTAAAATGGCACACAGCGAGAATATACCGGTTAACACGTTCCGGAATTACCTAAACATATTAAACGATGCGGCGGCGAACGAGGATATCAAGCTGAAGGCCACTCAGGAGTTGAGTGAGCACTTCGAAATGATCATGCAGTCTCCGTCGTATCCACCGTTTTTGGAGAACGCTCTGAAGATATTCATGCGAATTTTACAAGAAGGAGAGCCGCAGTTTATACAGGAGAATACAGCCCAGCATGTAAGTGCCTGCAACCTCCTGTAAAATAAACAACTCAAACCATGCAAAATTCACATGTGTATGATGTGTGTGTATGTGTGCGTAAAAAATTGCAAGAGAGCTTGTGCTATGTTTATACTGTGGTGTGCAGAGGGCTCAGCTCTGCCGATGCGCTGCCGTCTCATGTATAGCATTAACGATGCTGTGACTTTGATGCTCTGCTCAGCTGCGACGCCGCTCGCTGTGCTATGCTGTGTTTATACTACAGTGTCGCCTAGATGTAATGTACTCCCAGTAGAAATACTTGCGATACACAACAGGTTGCAACTAATGACACCACATGATGAAATTTAAATAAATATACTTATGTTATACTTAAACATATACTTTACTTTTTAGATTCGCAAATTAATTTTGGAAATGATACACCGATTGCCTATTACTGAAAATTTAAGGCAACATGTTAAATCCATTATAACCATGATGCTCAAATTATTAAAAACAGATAATGAGGAAAATGTGCTTATCAGTCTGCGCATTATTATAGAACTGCATAAACACTTTCGTCCCTCCTTCAACCCAGAAGTAAGTACTATAACCCAGATTATTTCAATTATTTCTTATTAAATTTGCTTTTTTCCTAGATCCAACTGTTCCTGGGATTTGTCAAAGAGATATACACAAATCTTCCTAATCACCTAACATCCATTTTTGAAACAACCAACGATATTTGGTTAACAGATTTAAAGGACTTGGACTTGGAATTGCAACTGCCCGAGACATATTCAGTGAAAACAATACACATTGAAAAGCCAATGGAGCACAATTCACAGCAAATGATTGTACGTAATTTCGTCACTAGCGTTGACAATTCCTTTAACTAAAAAATAATATTTCTTTCAGTATAATCTGCTGCCTCGTGGCATTTTGTCCCTGAAAGTTCTACAGGAACTGCCCATTATCGTAGTCCTCATGTATCAGATATATAAAAATGCTGTGCATCAAGAAGTCGCCGAATTTATACCATTAATTTTAACCACAATCAATTTACAGCCAACTGTAGTACAAAGGTAAGTCATGAATTAATTTTAAACTAATTGTTAATGTTATTTCCTTGTAGAAATTCGGCGCAAAAGGAAATTTTCGTTGATTTCATGGGCGCACAAATCAAAACTCTGTCATTTCTGGCTTACATTGTGCGAATATATCAGGTAAGTGGATTAAACTGACTGTGAGAACAGAATAATTTAGCATTTTGTTCCGTTTTAGGATGTGGTGATATCTAATTCGCTGTCGGTGACCAATGGCATGCTTAATCTTATGGAGCACTGTCCCAAGGAAGCTGCTCATCTCCGCAAGGAACTCCTGATTGCAGCTAGGCACATATTTGCCACAGATTTACGACAAAGTGAGTACTTATGTGCTCAATTCCTATCTTTACTCTACTTTCCTTCTTTCAGAATTCATTCCTTCAATTGACAAATTGTTTGATGAGGATCTGCTCATTGGCAAGGGCGTTACCTTGGACTCCATACGTCCCCTGGCGTACTCCACACTGGCCGATTTGGCGCATCATGTGCGGCAAAGTCTAAGCTTGGATGTGCTGATTAAGGCAGTCAATCTATTTGCCAAGAATGTGCACGATGAGACTCTTGCCGTTGGCATACAGACAATGTCCTGTAAGCTGCTATTAAATCTGGTAGATTGCCTGCGTCATCACAGCGAGCTGGAACCACAAAGGTCACGAGCAATTCTCGGCACACTTTTGAAAGTTTTTGTGAAGAAATTTGAAACTATAGCGCAAATACAGCTGCCACTAATTATACAGAAATGGTAAGTAATTATCAGGATTTCCCAAGAACATACAGCAGTCTATCATCTTGGTTTTACCTGCTTTTCTACTGTAGCAAAGGACAAACTCAAGGCAGCGGCGCGCCAGGTAACGCAATTGGCTCGTTTTCTGCACCTGTACTAAGCGTAACTGAAGTCAAAGATGTAAGAAACAACTAAATTAGGCATAAACTTGAGTATTCTATTGATAAGCTTTATATTTCAGGATCATTTGGGAGCTGATCAAAGCAAAACCTCGCAAACAGGTGCACAGGTATGCTCAGTAAATGTCGCCGAGTTTCGCAGTCTGGTCAAAACACTTGTTGGTGGCGTGAAGACAATAACTTGGGGATTCTTCAACTCTAAGGTTAGATTAAACCAATACTTTTCAACTTTTTGGATGTATTATTAATGGTATTGAATCTATAGGGCTCTGATTCCACGCAGATGCAAGACAAACTATTCAATCCGGAGATCTTGTGCACCTATATTGAGTTGGTGCATTTTGCCATGGAAGCTTTGGATATTTATACCATAAATGTAAATCCAAATCAGCAGCGAACTTCCGGCTTAATCTCACGCAGCAAAGAGGAAAAGGAAGTCTTGGAGCACTTCAGTGGAATTGTAAATAATCAGCAAACTCGTCTTAAACATAAACTAATCACTTTTTCTTATTTACAGTTTCTTATGATGCATTCACAGAACTTCCAAGAGATTTTTGCCACCACCATAGATTTTTTGGTGGAAAGAATCTACAAGAATCAATCACTGCAGGTGATAGCCAATTCTTTTCTGGCCAATCCCACAACATCGCCGCTGTTTGCCACAGTGCTCGTTGAGTATCTGCTGGAAAAAATGGAGGAAATGGGTTCCAATGTGGAGCGATCCAACTTGTATCTACGACTCTTTAAGCTGGTCTTTGGCAGTGTCAGCTTGTTCCCCGTTGAGAACGAACAAATGCTGCGTCCACATCTACACAAGATTGTTATACGTTCCATGGAGCTGGCTTTGATCTCAGATGAGCCATATAACTACTTCCTCCTGCTTCGTGCACTATTCCGTTCCATTGGCGGTGGCAGTCACGATCTGTTGTATCAGGAGTTTCTGCCGCTATTACCCAATCTGCTCGAGGGTCTGAATCGTTTGCAAAGTGGATTCCACAAGCAACATATGCGTGACCTTTTCGTGGAACTCTGTCTAACAGTTCCAGTGAGATTGTCTTCGCTTTTGCCATATCTGCCCATGTTAATGGATCCGCTAGTTTCTGCGCTAAACGGCTCTCCAACGCTTATCAGTCAGGTAAGTAGTAAACACTCCTTTTAAGCATAATTTTATTGACTGTTTTTGCTTGCAGGGCTTGAGAACTTTAGAACTCTGTGTGGATAACTTGCAGCCGGACTTCTTGTATGATCACATACAACCGGTCAGAGCTGCCTTGATGCAGGCGCTGTGGAAAACGCTGCGGAATCAGGATAATGCCGCTTTGGTAGCTTTTCGTGTGCTTGGCAAATTCGGTGGTGGTAACCGCAAAATGATGGTGGAGCCACAAACTTTGCACTACGATCAAAATGAGAAGCCAAAGATCTCGATAGTCACGTATTTCCAAGAGTATGAGAAACCAATTGAATTCCCCGTCGATTATGCTATTGAATCAGCCTTCAAGGCACTCAGCTCCAATACAACTGATCAGTTCTATAGACGACAGAGTTGGGAAGTGATTCGCTGTTTTCTAGCTGCTTTCATTAGCTTGGACGACGAGAAACACACGCTGCTCAAGCTGTTTACTCACAATGATTTCTTGGAGAGCAATATAATGAATTGGCCGATATTCCATAACAAGATCGATACAACCAGTGTGCGAGGAACGCATCAGACTGCGCTCATTGGCATGTTAGTGGCGTCGGCTACTAAGGATTTGCGTGATTCCGTGTGTCCGGTGATGGCAGCTGTGGTCAGACACTACACGATGGTAGCTATTGCCCAGCAGGCAGGACCGTTTCCACAAAAGAGCTACACTCCGAACGGCATTGATCCGATGGTGTTGATTGATGCTCTGGCCGCTTGCATGGGACATGAGGAGAAGGAATTGTGCAAGCCGGGAATTGCTTGCATGGGAATTATCTTGGATACGGCCACCAACATTATGGGCAACAAGGATCGCGCGTGTAAGTTGCCTTTAATGCAGTACTTGGCTGAGAAAATGACGGCGCTGTGTTATGATCGTCCTTGGTATGCCAAAGTGGGCGGCTGCCAGGCCATACAGTTCCTCTGCAAGCACATGTCACTGCGTGCTCTCTACCAACACTTGTTTAACTTCCTGAAGGCCTTCATGTTTGTCCTAATGGACTTGGAGGGCGATGTGTCCAATGGAGCCTTGGATATTACCAAGAGTTATATGAAAACTATGCTGGAAATCTGTTTGTCACCGATCAGCGTGAATTCGCGCAATGATGAGCTGGAGGATTTGCAGGCGAAGGCCACTTATGAGGTGATCCATGAGCTGGTGCGTCACATAACCAGCCCCAATTCGATAGTCAGAGAGGAATCGATGGTGTTGCTGAAGCACATAGGTTCAATACAGAAGAAAACTGTTTCGGAGGTAATGGATCCACACAAGGATGTCCTCGCGGACATCATACCACCAAAGAAGCATTTACTAAGACACCAGCCTGCCAATGCACAAATCGGTCTAATGGATGGCAACACATTTTGCACTACGTTGGAGCCGCGTCTTTTTACCATAGGTGAGTAGTGAGCGCTTAGTTTTGTTTCATGGTGATCTAAAGCAGCTTAAATCTTTACAGATCTGGCCAATACTTACCACAAGCTGTTCTTCCATGAGCTGCTCACCTTGAGCGAGGCCGAGGATGCAACGTTGGCCAAACTGGACTGCTACAAAAACGTCTCCAATCTCATACCCTTGCGGATTAGCGCTCTGCGTGCTCTGGCCGCTTGTCACTACATCAATGACATTGGCTATAAGGAAAAGATTATTAACATTATATTCAAGGTGATGGAGAGCGACAAGCCAGAGCTGCAAGAAACTTCGTATCTCTGCATGAAAACCTTCATCACAGGCATTACTTTGGAGAGGGAGAAGGTAAGACCTCGACTGTTGCTTTTCCAAGAGGTATTTCCAATGACTTATATCCCATTTCCCCTACAGATTCAAGCTGCCATGCGTCCCTTGTTGCTGAAACTCGGTGATCACCGCAATCTCTCCATTCCGGCCATTAAACGTCTGTCGTATTTCACACAACTTTTCCCGCAAATGTTCAACGAGAAACTGAGCGAACAAATCTTGACGCACTGTGCAAAAATCATTGAAATCTTTGTGGGTCAATACAAGTGCACCAACGAGAATATGAATTTCTTTTCCACCTCCAAGGGCGGAGATTATGAGCAGAAAATAGTAACGCTCATTGAGATGTTCTATCACATCACCGCATCCTCCAAATACATTGAAAAGTTGTGCCAACTTGTGCTGCAAACTGAAAAGAATCTGATGATTGAGGCATCGAGTCCTTACCGCGAGGCACTACACATGTTCCTACAACGGTTTCCCGTTGAGACTGTGGATCTGTTTATGATTGATTCGATTATGGCAGACTCGCAGTGGAATCGTTTCTTCATTTTTATACTGAAACACAAGGATGGACACGCCTTTCGTACCGTCATCAAGGATTCCAAGTACACGATTCTCTTGGACTACTTGAATTGGTCGTCGGATGTGGTCAATAAAAACAAATACGATGTGCAACACCAAGCTGTGCTCATCATTTACACACTGATGGAATTGGATGATCAGTGGATACCAACGAGACCGGATATTGTGGATGCTTTGAGAAACATGTGGCGCAATAATTTATATTCCACTTGCTTGGAAAATGTTGCCTGCGACTTATGGCATCTCATTGGCAAAATACTTTTACTGTATTTCTCCAACAACACCAACGATATTGATCTGCTTTTCCAGCTCTTGAGAGCTTTGTGCTTACACTTTGTACCGGATGTGTACTTCCTGCGTGATTTTCTGCAGAACACGGTGGCGCAAAGCTTCACGGTCAACTGGAAGCGAAATGCGTTCTTCTACTTCGTTGAAAACTTCAATAACAACACGTTCTCCGAAGACTTGAAAGCCAAAATCATAACATCCGTTTTGATACCTTGCTTCACGGTGAGCTTTGACAAGGGTGAAGGCAATAAATTGATTGGAGCACCACCCACACCCTACCAGGAGGACGAAAAGAACATTGTGTCCGTGTTCATCAACAAGGTCTTCGATCCTGACAAGCAATACGATGATGCGGTGAGAATCGCATTGCTGCAACTCGCCTGTTTACTGGTGGAACGCGCATCGCAGCACATTCACGATGGCGATGCCAACAACAAGCGCCAAGGCAACAAGCTACGACGACTCATGACGTTCGCCTGGCCATGTTTACTCAGCAAGAACTGTGTGGATCCCACTGCACGTTATCATGGGCATCTACTGTTGGCCCACATCATTGCACGACTGGCCATACACAAGAAAATTGTGTTGCAGGTCTTCCACTCGCTGCTCAAGGGACACGCTCTAGAAGCCAGACCCATTGTGAAGCAAGCGCTGGATGTGCTGACACCAGCAATGCCGCTGCGCATGGAGGATGGCAACACTATGTTGACGCACTGGACAAAGAAGATCATTGTGGAGGAGGGACATGCCATACAACAGCTGTTCCACATTCTCCAACTCATTATTAGGCACTATAAGGTAGGAAAAACTTTGGTCTTGTGTACAAGCTACATTACATCCAACATTCCTTTATAAATTACTCACTTTTTCTACTTCATTCTACAGGTCTACTTCCCTGTCCGCCATCAGTTGGTGCAGCATCTCATTAACTACATGCAACGCTTGGGCTTTCCACCTTCTGCTTCCATTGAGCACAAGAAATTGGCTGTGGATTTGGCAGAGGTTATTATCAAATGGGAACTGCATCGTATCAAGGAGGATGAACGCGATGTTAAGATTGAGGAATCCGAGGAGGAACTACGGGAGGTGAAACGCTCTGGCAGCGAAACCGCTGAATTCCGTAAAAAGTCAGCGGAGAGTTCCAGTCAAGCAACAGCTCAAGGCAAGTTATCGTGGGAAATAATCAAAGAATTCCTAAATAAACTAATTTTTCTATAGCAGGTGGAACTTTCTCGCGGTCCGATGACGTGCTGCGTTCCATAGACAAATCCTATTGCGATACTGTGCTCAATTTCCTTGTGCGTTTGGCGTGTCAAGTGAATGATCTACAATCGGGTATTATATCTCCTGGAGAGAATTTGTCCAGAAGGTAATTATTGTCAACAAATACATAGAACCAAATTAAACCCTTCCTTCCTTTGACCAACAGATGCATCATGCTCTTGAAGCTGGCTATGCGTCCCGAGATTTGGCCGCAGCCCTTCGACATCAAACTAAACTGGTTGGATAAAGTGCTGACCACCATTGAGACACCGCAACATAATCTGAATAATATATGCACTGCCATTGACTTCCTCACCTTCTTGACCACAATTCTGAGTCCCGAACAACTGGTGGCCATTGTGCGCCCGGTACAGCGTGGACTGTCACTGTGCACTATTCACCAGAACACGCGAATTGTGCGTTTAATGCATATATTCCTGACGCGACTTATGGCCATCTTTCCGCCGGATGCTCAGCATAAGCACAATGATCTGGATGTGCTCTATAGTGCCATTAGTAAAATGATAACCGACAATCTGACGTACTATGAAAAGAGTCCACAACCGAATGCCTCGTCGCTATTTGGCACTCTGATGATTCTCAAGGCCTGCACTACGAATAATCCCAGCTATATTGATCGCATATTGGTGCAGTTCATCAGAGTATTGAATCGCCTGACCAAGGATCACATTAACATCAATACAACAGGCACCATGAACACACAACCAGCAGATTCGAATCCTCTGGCACTGGAACTGCTGGTCTTATCACTTGAGCTGATCAAGAATCGCATTGTGATCATGAGTGTGGAGATTCGCAAGCTCTTCATAGGCACCATACTCGTGAGCCTGATCGAGAAGAGCTCGGAGGTAAAGATCATCAAGTGTATTATCAAAATGCTCGACGATTGGGTGAAGAGCAAGGATACAAATGTTGCCACCCACGTGCCATCTATACGTGAAAAGTCCGCTCTGCTGGTCAAACTGATGCAGTACGTCGAGAAAAAGTTTGCCGATGAAGTAGAGCTTAATGTACAGTTCTTGGAGATCATTAACTATATATATAGGGATGAAGTGCTGAAGCAAACGGAGTTAACGAGCAAACTAGAAGGAGCTTTTCTCAACGGCCTGCGTTTCCAGAATCCCCATATACGTGCCAAGTTCTTTGAGATCTTGGATTCGTCCATGCGCCGTAGGCTGCATGATCGTCTGCTCTACATAATCTGCTCACAGGCATGGGACACAATCGGCTCACATTATTGGATCAAACAATGCATTGAACTACTTATACTCACTGCGAATACAATGACACAAATCCAGTGCTCGAATGAGGCCTTCAAGGTGCCCAGTATCACATCGGTGATACCAACAAATGTTACGGACTCGCAGGAGAATACGTTTGTCTCGTTTCTTTCCTCGCAGTCGGAGTCCTTTGAGAATGTGCCCAGTGTTAACGACAAAGACGACGTCTTTGATATTGATTTGAAGCTGGAATTCACCTCCGTGCGCAAGGAGGATTGCCAGCAGATACTGCCCACACGACGGGACACACTCGTCGAATTAATCTACAAACAAGCGGAGTTCCTGGAGGCCAATCGTAATATACGCACCGATCAGATGCTGGTGGCCACCTCGCAGCTCTGTCACATGGACACCCAGTTAGCCGAGAGCGTTTGGCTGTCATTCTTCCCCAGCATCTGGAACATCTTCACCGATGACCAGCGTGTGAATATTTCCAAGGAGCTAATACCTTTCCTGGCATCGGGCACAAATGTGAATCAGAAGGATTGCAGTCCCAGCACACTGAACACCTTTGCCGAGAGCTTAACCAAGTGCAATCCACCGATCTACATTCCTCCCAATCTTTTAACCTACTTGGGTAAATCCCATAACCTTTGGCATCGCGCCATTTTGGTGCTGGAAGACCTGGCATTGACCCAGTCGACGCGTAGCGATGCTAACATGGCCGATCCCAGTGCCCAACCAGAATTTGATCAGCAACAGTTGAATAACATCTATGATTCGCTATCCAAGATGTATTCAGCCATGCATGAGGAGGATTTGTGGGCAGGACTTTGGCTTAAGTTTGCCCATTATTCTGAAACGAACATAGCCATATCCTACGAGCAAATGGGTTTCTTCGAGGAGGCCCAAGGTGCCTACGATCTGGCCATGTCGAAGTTTAAGCAGGATCTCAACGGTGGACTGATACAGATCGACATCAATAGCGAATTACTGCTGTGGGAGAAGCACTGGATGCGCTGTGCCAAGGAGCTCAATCAATGGGACATTATGTTGGACTATGCGCAGACAAATCGGGAGAAGAACATGTTCCTCATCCTTGAGAGCTCGTGGCGTGTTCCCGACTGGAATCTAATGAAGACAGCGTTATCCAAGACGGAGCAATGCTACTCCAAGCACTATGGCTTCAAGCTAAATCTGTACAAGGGATACCTGTCCATTTTGTACCAGGAGGATAGACAGGCGTCAAGTGTGGAGCGCTATGTGGAGATTGCCTCCAGTTTGTGCATACGCGAGTGGCGTCGTTTGCCTCGCATCGTCTCGCACATCCATTTGCCGTACCTGCAGGCCTCCCAGCAGATCATGGAACTGCATGAGGCCAGTCAAATTCATCAGGGACTGTCGCAGTCTCGGAACTCGTCCCTGCACGACATGAAGGCCATTGTGAAGACTTGGCGCAATCGTTTGCCCGTCATTTCCGATGATTTGTCGCACTGGAGTGACATCTTTACATGGCGTCAGCATCATTATCAAATCATTACACAGCACCTGGAACAGCAATCGGATCAGGGCAGCACTATGTTGGGCGTACACGCATCCGCGCAAGCAATCATTTCCTTTGGCAAAATTGCACGCAAACACAATCTAACGGGCGTGTGTCAGGAGACGCTGTCCCGCATATACACGATACCATCGGTGCCCATCGTGGACTGCTTCCAGGTAAGTCTTTTATTTAAGCCCAGCTGTCGTAGACTACTGAGAACTTATAGTTTTATTGGCCTTTACTAAATCCACCCACCTTTTTCCACAGAAAATAAGGCAGCAGGTAAAATGCTACCTGCAAATGCCCTCGACATCGGGACGCAATGAAATCAACGAGGCCCTCGAAGTAATTGAATCGACAAATCTGAAATATTTCACTGGCGAAATGAATGCAGAGTTCTATGCGCTGAAGGGTCTGCTCTTGGCACAAATTGGACGCACGGATGAGGCGGGTAAATCGTTCAGTGCTGCCGTGCAGCTACACGATGGGCTCACCAAGGCCTGGGCCATGTGGGGTGATTACATGGAGAAGATCTTCCTGAAAGAAAAGCAAATTTCCTACGGCGTTAATGCATTAATTTGCTATTTGCACGCGTGTCGCAATCAAAACGAGAGCAAGACACGCAAGTACATAGCCAAGGTCTTGTGGTTCCTGTCCTACGATACGGGAGACAAGCTGATCACCACCTTTGAGAAGTATGTGTCCGGCATACCGCCATCGTACTGGCTGCCCTGGATACCGCAACTGCTCTGCTGCCTGGAGCAATTCGAGGGCGATGTTATACTCAATCTGTTGAGTCAGGTAAATGACAGCTCTTTATAATCATACTAGGATTGGATTACTTATTTGATCTTCTTGCAGATTGGACGACTGTACCCTCAAGCCGTTTATTTCCCCATACGCACGCTGTACCTGACCCTGAAGATTGAGCAGCGGGAGAAGCACAAATCCGCGGAACAAGCATTTGCCGGCAAATTTGTGTCCTCGGTAAGCATAATTTTGTTTCCCTAGTCTGCCAACTCTAAAATCTTCTCTTCTTTTAGAATTTGGACAACTCTGCACCGCTTTGTGGTCGCAATCCCGTGACAGCAGCATCAGTTAATCCTATCAAGGCCACGCCACCCATGTGGCGTTGCTCCAAGGTAATGCAGCTGCAGCGTGAAGTGCATCCGACCATCCTGAGCTCCCTCGAGGGCATTGTGGATCAAATGGTCTGGTTCCGTGAGAGTTGGACTGAAGAGGTACTGCGTCAGCTACGCCAAGGATTAATCAAATGCTATGCGATAGCATTTGAGAATCGGAATACCGTTGTCAATGCCACCATCACACCACACACGTTGCACTTTGTCAAGAAACTGGGCTCCACCTTTGGCATTGGCATTGAGAATGTACCTGGTTCTGTGGCTTCCAACATCACACACTCGGCTGCCTCGGAATCGCTCGCGAAACGCGCTCAGGTCACATTCCAAGATCCTGTCTTCCAGAAGATGAAGGAACAGTTCACAAATGACTTTGATTTCACCAAACCTGGTGCTATGAAACTCCATAACTTAATCTCCAAACTGAAAACGTGGATTAAGGTGCTGGAAGCAAAGGTTAAGAAGCTGCCCACATCTTTCCTCATAGAGGACAAATGCCGCTTCTTGTCCAACTTTAGTCAGAAGACTGCGGAGGTGGAGCTACCCGGAGAGCTACTAATTCCCTCTTCATCGCATTACTATGTGCGCATCGCGCGCTTCATGCCACGCGTCGAGATTGTGCAGAAGAACAACACAGCTGCGCGGCGTTTGTATATAAGAGGCACCAATGGCAAGATTTATCCCTATCTGGTGGTGCTCGACTCGGGGTTGGGGGATGCACGACGTGAGGAACGAGTGCTACAACTCAAACGCATGCTCAATTACTATTTGGAGAAGCAGAAGGAAACCAGTCGTCGTTTCTTGAACATCACAGTGCCTCGAGTTGTGCCAATTTCGCCACAGATGCGTCTGGCCGAAGATAATCCGAACAGTGTGTCTCTGTTAAAGATCTTCAAGAAGTGCTGTTTGAATGTTAAAATGGACTACGATATGCCGATTGTCAAGTATTATGAACGCCTCTCGGAGGTGCAGGCGCAGGGCACACAAATCTCGCATACAATTCTCCGAGAGATATTTACGGAGGTGCAGTGGACTATGGTGTCCAAGACACTGCTAAAACAATGGGCGCTCAACACGTTTGCGGCAGCCACCGACTTCTGGCAGTTCCGAAAGATGGTAAGAATGTGGTGTAAATTGTATAAGTTGTGGACCTGTACTTTGAAGCGGATCAAAGGGTGTTTGGAGTGTGTGGAAGGCAGCTAAGATCTCCTAATCTCTAAATGACCTTACTGCAATGCTTCCTACCAAGTACTGTGTCTCTGACAGTCTCTGCTACTTTGGAAAACTAACTTGACCTCATCCTTTATCTTTACAGCTGACCCTACAATTGGCCCTGGCCTATCTGTGTGAGCACGCACTGAATCTGACTCGTCTGAATCCAGATATGATGTATCTGCATCAGGACTCAGGACTGATGAACATTTCTTACTTTAAGTTCGACATCAACGACGACAAACAGCAGTTTAATCAACACAGACCAGTGCCATTCCGCTTGACCCCCAACATTGGCGAGTTCATTACGAATATTGGAATTTCCGGACCATTATCCGCCGCAATTGTGGCGACCGCTCGTTGCTTTATACAGCCAAATTACAAACTTAGCTCGATACTGCAAACGATTTTGCGTGATGAAATTATAACGCTGCAGAAGAAGGGATTCAGGCAGAGCAAGGTGTTGGATGCCTCCGAGGAGCCGACGGTCGATAATAATACAATGGAGCACACTGTGCGTGTTGTGAATACAGCGGTGGATATTATTTTATTACGCTTGAATAAAATCTCCTATTTTGATAACATTGAAAAGAAAAAGGTTTCGGCGCTGATACAGTCGGCAACGAATGTGGAAAACCTTTGTCGCATGGATCCTGCATGGCATCCATGGCTTTAAATCCATTACAAATAGCAGTATAATTAGCATAATAATAATATTAAATAATTGTAATAAAGACATGACTTTTAATATAAAAAACCATCGTATATAAATAGCTTTTAACGACTTGCAACAACCACCAAATTCGCAGGCCAAGTCTTGAGATCGTGATTTCCAAGCGTTTCAAGTGTAGGTCAAAAGCCAGTACTTGAGTGCACTCGCCGGCGGAATACCCTGTAGGCAGTTTGGGCCGTATAGTCCTGTCCATTCTACAAAAAGTAATTAAACGCAATAATTATGAGTAGAACTTCCTGTACACAAGATTTACTGATCAAAATTATTATTACCATGAATTTATTGGCACCTTTTAGTATGCTACACACGCGAGCACGAAACTATGCGACCCACTTCGTCCTGTGCACAGGATAAAAAAACCATTATTTCTATAGCAACGAAATCCTAGCAACCGCGTTTATAATACTTTCCTTTTTTTGCACCATGGCAACTGGCGATTTGGCCATAAATTTGATTAGCATATTTCAACTGTGACTTCAGTTCAAATTGTTCAAGCATGTGCACACAAGTCCAACATCAGAATGTGGTCAAAGAATTTGATTTTAGTTTTAATTGTTTACTTTAATTTTAATTTACTGTACACAATTGTCTGCGGCGTCGATGCACCGCTTATACATATACCGGGAAATGGATTTATCTCGGGAACTTATTTGAAAATGTATCGTACGCAGAATATTAAAGCGTATTTGGGTATTCGGTATGCGATTGCCGCCAGATTTTCACCTCCCAATGTCGAGTTGCCGCCATGGAAGGGAATTTTCAATGCGACTGCCTTTGCACCAAGCTGCTGGCAACCCATGCGTACGCCAGATAATCCACATTTGGACAAGGTGTTGGACGTCATATCGGGCCAAATTGTGACCGAGACGGGAGGACGAAAATTCGATGAGAACTGCTTAAATTTAAACATATTTGTACCTGACGGTAAGCTATAGTTTAATATTCGATAGCACTTATCGAACTGGTACTCGATCTCGACTAAAGCGAAGTATCGAACTGCTTTCAACCAGATTGCGATCCAAACGAACTAACAAAACGAACAATCGACTTAAAGAATCGATACCTCGGTTCGCCTTAATTTAGCACTGCTTCCATTAATTGTTTTAACTGTTTACACTTCTAGGACTACCTGAAGTTGATGGCTATGCTGTGATTGTCTGGATACACTCTGGAAATTTCTCATCGGGCAGCCCTTACGACATCGAGCCATTTCAACTGGTTTTTAAGCAAAAAGTTATTGTAGTAACATTTTCATACCGCCTCAATATATTTGGATTCCTTGCAACGGACGATGGCGAGGCTCAGGGAAATTTCGGATTAATGGACCAATCGGCTGCCCTGTACTGGGTAAAGAAGAATATCAATTTCTTTGGTGGTGACGAGAATCGCATCACTTTAATGGGACACAATGCGGGAGCAATCAGTACTGCACTACACTTGACCTCCGGGGAGTGGTCCAAGGGCGCTTTTCACAAGGCCATTATAATGTCTGGGAATCCTTTGACTCCCGTTCGAACGGTGCATGACTACAGCGCCGATTTGGATCTTATATCCAGTATATTTGGCTGCGATCGTCGACCAACTTCAATGTTTATACAGTGCCTCAGACGTGTGGAGGCCAAGCGTATGACGGATAATCTTCCATTTGTCCATTGGGGTCCAATTGTGGATATCGGATTGAGTAATACCTCGTATCCGTTTATAGAAGCTCAACCAGAAATCTTATTTAAAAGGGGCTCCTACCACAGTGTACCCTTAATCGTAGGAATCACCGATATGGAGGAGGTGCTCACTATATTTAATGACTATATTTCTTCCGAATTGACTTCCGAAGATCAGGCGAATTTTTTCAATGATCTTGCCGTAACAGATTTACAAAAACTCATGGGTAGCAGTGAGTGGTGCATGAACTTTCCGTTAATTTCGGATGCGATCGCGTTCATGTATTCCGGAAACAGTGGAAGCGACGATAAGCTCACAGTGAATACGAATGTAATCAACGCTCATACCGAGAAGTTCTATATAAATCCACTGCAAATGTTTGTCGATATGATTGGTAAGAATAATAATATTTATACGTACATGTTCAAGTTTCGTTCCAAGTCTCTAATCGTTGATCTTCCCGATTGGGTTGGAGTTCCCAAGTACTTCGATCAAATATTCGTTTGGGGTATTCCCTACATGAACAACATGAACGTCGAGTGGAAATCGACCGACAAGAAAATGGCGGATATTGTGATGACTTTGTGGGCGAATTTCGCTAAAACATCGAATCCCACGAAATCGAATGTCTATGTCAAATGGAGCACTATAACACCTCCCCAATACTCAGCACTACTGGTCGATGAGAACTTCAACACGTATAACCTTTCCAATAATCAGAGGGTCTTGTTTTGGAACACCTTGTACCCAAAATTACTGCAATTTGCCACCGATTGTTGTAATTCTACGATTTCGGGGGCAAACTATCCAATCACACCCACAATATTTTTATATATCTCTATGCTCTATGTGAGCATACAAATATAGATTCTTACTTCCAACAAAATGATTAAAAATTTATAAATAACGTTTATATATATTACACGAAAAAGTTTATTAAATTGATATTGATATTAACTACGATGCGAATAAATGTTGGTTTTTTTGGTGTAATGGTGGGCGGGTGTTTTGTGGGGGTTTCCCCAAAGAAATTGCTGAAAATTCTTTTATGACTTGCAGTTATTTTATTCTTTACACATGTGGATCGTTCTTATAACGCGCAAATATTTCACTTTTAAATACGTCAAACTTTTTGCGATTTGCGTTATTTTGCTGTTCGCGCCAAGCGGGACGCGCCTGCTTGCGTTGCAGCCCCCAGTGGCAGGTGAAAACGGGCGAAAGTACTAGAAATTTATACCCCGCCACGTACATTTCGTATACCTGAAAGTAACAAAGGATTAGTTGGTAAAAGAATCAGTGCTTTTATTTAAAAAGTGCTTTACTTGAGAGTTTCTGGTGAATCCATAACCCGTAAATCTTTCGTCGTGTACTGGTACCGTATCTACGGCTATGTAGAAGGGCTCGTATAAGAACTCAAAGTTCGTCACAGTATGGCTAACAGTGACTGTAGTTTCATTGCGTTTTGATAAGATCCATCTGAAAAGCAAAGAGAAAAGGGTTAATACTTTAAATTCTTACATTTTACTCCACTTACCTTGTGAAATTAGTTGCATATTGATTATAGATGAATACTTTTTCATGAAAGGGTCTAGCGAGTCCTTTTTTAATCAGTCCTAGTAGCGCATCCTTTGTTTTGGGAAAATTTGCACGCACATCGATTTCGAATGTGGGAATCACATAAGCACAATTCCCCTCACAAACGGCTGTTTTGAAGAAATTATTGAGTTGCACAACACTGTTAATACTGGGTATGATATCGACGTCAGTCAGGAACACAAATTTCGTTTGACATCCCTTGCGGGCGACATTTCTCATATGATTTTGAGGATATGTATTTTTTTGACGCCACTCCAAAGTTTTCGGCGTACGAAACTTTAAGAGCGCCTTAAGTGTTCTCTCCGGGAATTGACAATTAAATTTATTACGTATGTTGTAGGATTCCATTTGAACTTTTGGCAAATTATCAAATTCGCGTGGCACCAAGATATGAAATGTGGCATTTGCTCGGATATTTGGAAAGCAGAGACGCATATATGTGATAAAGTATCGTAGAACTATATATTCCTCACTTCCAGCGGAAAAGAGTGCAACGGATAAGGGACCTCGCCAGTTCTCCGCCACCTGCGGCAGGGAGTATAGTCTCTCCACCGAACTCTGTGTGGCCAGGCAGATTAAACTGCTTTGAGAGGACTCTGCATACTGCTCACCGACCAAGGCGAAGTCCTTAATTTTATAAAGATGCTGATTGTCCCAGCGGCCATAGCTCAGGTCAATGTTTTCAAAGGTCACTATTGTACCGTTATTCCGCTTGGGTTGCATACTTTCGTAGCTCAGTGTTGGCATTGGCTGCCTGCTCTCAGCATCTGAATGATATGCGCATTTGGGAACTGTTTCAGACTTAATATTCGGAGTTTGCGTTGAGCCAGCATTATTATTATTATTGTTATTGCTATTTTTATAAGTTGCCGGAGGATAAACTCTCACAAGCCAAAATACATTTATGGACAGCATTATGAGCAGGATTTTAATTGAGCTACATGGCGGTAATCGAATCTGTAATAGAGAATCAAGTAAGTGAGCAAACAATTGGTCACATATTTTTTTTTTAAATAAATATAATAAAAATTATGTGCACACAATAACATGCATACACATATTTTTGTTATATTCTGATTGGGTTCAAATAAAACGGTTATAACTTATCAAAGTGTGTTTTAATGTGCACTT
Organism: Drosophila dunni; assembly: GCA_018152125.1. Taxonomy (NCBI): domain Eukaryota; kingdom Metazoa; phylum Arthropoda; class Insecta; order Diptera; family Drosophilidae; genus Drosophila; species Drosophila dunni. The sequence continues at coordinate 20,229,189 of JAECXC010000339.1, read as the reverse complement.
TGGTACGTAAAATAATTAAATAATTAATTAGTTAAGATTTACCATTATTAAACTATATTCTAAATTAAAATTAGGCGATATCACAAACTGCACATATATACATATATGTATGTATTTGCATATAAACAGCAAAGGACCTCCTCAGTGTGACCGCAGTAAAAATACTTCAAGCCGCTAAAAAAGAACACAAAAATACTAGTATTAACAAAAATTTCAATTGATTCATGCTCGAACAAATCTGTTGTACAACTTAGGCACATATAATTGCAAAACAGATATAAATTATAGCCGATAAAAATTCAATTTAAAATTACAAATTACCCGCATATGGATAACTGCAGTAACTGTGCTGTGTGAGTAGCCGTCACAATAGCTATCCGCAAATAATGCTATAAAAGTATAAGTAACTTTAAAATACTTAACAGTCATACGCATGTGTGAACGGTATTTGCAAAGAAGAAGTCGCGTTCAAAACAATATATATCATAATCTTCAGACATACATACATAAACCTATGTACATTCGTATGGATATAGGTTTTTTTAATTTAATTTTTTCCATTCTAAATGCAACAATTAATAATTAATCGCAGCAAATGTTAATCCTTTAGAAAAATCGTGTATATCGTGTTTGTGCCATAAATTTGCTCGCGATTTACAAAGAAATTGATAAGAAAAAGTGGCGTAGAAAACGTAAACATAACACATATTGTACATACACAAATAATAAAGAAAAAAGCGAAATGGCTGATTTGGAGGCTGTTCTAGCTGATGTCAGCTACTTGATGGCTATGGAAAAATCCAAATGTACACCAGCCGCAAGAGCCAGCAAGAAGTTAATATTGCCAGATCCCAGGTACACACATTTAATTTGAATCATATTCGCGTAAATATGTATATATGAAATCGTTTTACTTGCATGTGGGTATGTATGCGTATGTAGACTCATGCATAGTCTATATATACATACCTATGTATAAGTTTATCTGTGTAGAGACCTTGTCCAGGATTAGAAAGAGACATTTAATTATATTGTGCATGGAAATATTTGCTAAACATTCAACAAAAAGAACATATGCATTTGTATCTACATACATTTGTACCGTTATACATGCATAGATACAAAAGGCATACACAAGTACGCACACACACATGCACACTCATACCATGTACGTGCACAGTGTGTACTGCGGATTTATATACAAATGTACCTATACGTGTGTATGTATGTGTGGCTGGAAGTTCTATGTTTTAATAGCGTAGCCGATATTTATTAGTTTGTGCAAAATGTATTTTTAGGAATTTCCTACATTTACTCAGGTTGAAGTTCTTAACGTATGTACATATGTTTATACATTGCCCTTACATCTGAGTTGTTGTTTACCTAAATTTCGCAGCAGAAATTTATTTAGAAATATTTGTGGTAGCCAAAGAGGGTTCAGTAATTGGAAATATAATATTTAAATTCATTTGGAATGCATGACATGTTTCTTTTTTTTAAATTTCTCTTTTCTTATTTGGAATGTTTTGTTAGCTGTCTCTGTCCGGTAGATAGTAGGGGTATTCCTTAACAGGATCAAAACTTGTCAGCCCTGAAACTGCTTTAAATCCAATGAACTTGTTATTGGCAATAAACGATCCGAAAACACCAATAGGAAAAAGAAACATTTTGAAAACTATTAAGAAAATCCCATTAACGAATAAATAGACATGTGTACTTATGTATGTACACAAAGGGGTACTTATTCCAATTTGTTGTTGTATTTTGCATTGTATTTGTACGAAATCAATATATTTTAAATGCTGTTTATTTGTTCTCTCTTTCAGTGTCAGAAGTGTTATGTACAAATATCTTGAAAAGGAAAATGAACTCAGCTTTCACAACATTTTTAATCAAATTATAGGTATTTGATTACCATATATTATTATTGTTATTGTTTTTTATTCTAATTCTGCTAAATAACTTTTTATCGCCCGTAGGTTATTTGTTGTTTAAAGATTTTTGTGAAAACGACTCCGAAGAACCGATACAACAGTTAAAGTTCTATGAGCAGGTACTACTTAAAATGTAATTCTGGGAAAGCAATAATCTCTAAATACTTATATATTTTATTGAAGATAAAAAACTTTGAAAAAAACCGAGTGCTATGAGGAAAGAAAGAAATTGGCGAGAGAAATATATGACAATTTTATAATGGAGGAAATGTTATCACACACATATGTAAGTATTAATCATCCAACAAACTAGAATAGTTATCACAAACATTGTTTTTTTTATAGGAATACTCGAAAGATGCTGTTGCTAATGTCCAGAAGTATTTATTAAAAAATGAAGTTCCTGTGAATTTATTTGAAGTAAGTGACTTGAAAGTTAAGTATTAGATAAAAAATTAAACTACTGTTATTTTTATAGCCATACATGGAGGAAATCTTTGGTCAACTCAAAGGCAGACCATTCAAAAAGTTCTTAGAAAGGTCAGCACAAATCAGCACAACTTGAAACTATAAATAAAATGACATAATTTCCCATTGCAGTGACAAATTTACGAGATTTTGCCAATGGAAAAACCTGGAGCTCAATATACAAGTGAATAATAGTTTAGGAATTTCATTATTATTACTCATATTAATCTGTTTCTTTTTGTAGTTATCAATGAACGACTTTAGCGTGCATAGAATAATCGGACGTGGAGGTTTTGGAGAGGTTTACGGTTGTCGCAAAGCGGATACGGGAAAAATGTACGCCATGAAGTGTTTGGACAAGAAACGCATCAAAATGAAACAAGGCGAAATGCTGGCATTAAATGAACGCAATATGCTGCAGGCAGTTAGCACAGGAGTAAGTCCAGGAGCCCTCGATTAATAAGAAAAAATTAATACATGTAATCCTGCTTTAATTTAGATTGATTGCCCCTTTATTGTGTGCATGACGTATGCGTTTCATACACCGGATAAACTATGCTTCATATTAGATTTAATGAACGGAGGAGATTTGCACTATCATCTATCACAGCACGGCGTTTTCAGCGAAGATGAAATGAAGTTTTACGCGGCAGAGGTAATTACATATTACTCCATTTATAAACCATTTGACCAACTGATCCCATTTCATTGTTAGGTAATCTTGGGTCTGGAACACATGCATAAACGCTGCATTGTTTATCGTGATCTGAAGCCTGCCAACATTTTGCTTGATGAAAATGGACACATTCGAATATCTGATTTAGGATTAGCCTGCGACTATTCCAGGAAAAAACCCCATGCTTCAGTGGGCACCCATGGCTATATGTCGCCCGAAGTATTATCAAAAGGGACATCTTATGATTCTTGTGCCGACTGGTTCAGTTTTGGTTGCATGCTCTACAAATTACTCAAGGGACATTCACCATTTCGACAGCATAAAACTAAAGATAAACATGAGATTGACAGAATGACATTAACTATGGTATGCTATAACTTGAACACATTAATGAACATACTTGTAACAAATGTAGAAATCAATTAATTATTCAAATAGTTTAAATTTACTGACAATTTTAGTTTCTTAAGTGATTCCGAAATATTACACTAAGCTTTATCTAGAAAATTTTTAAGGTAGACTTATAGTTCCACTTAAAAGATATGAGTAAACTGTATATTCAGTAGTTTCTACGTTTTTATTTAAAGACTTATATAGTTTAGTGATTATATAAATTTGAGAGGCAGACATTGACACACTCACCAGAACGTATTATAATTTTACCTTTACTATACAAGCTGCCAAAACCACTTCCAAAAATGAGCTTATGAACTTAATTTAAAAAATATTCTTACAGTAATTATATCTGACATTTCCCTTTTATCACAGAACGTTGAACTTCCCGATTCGTTTTCCGTGGAGTTGAGAAACTTATTGGACATGTTGCTTCAAAGAGATGTGCCCAAGCGTCTGGGTTGCATGGGCAACGGGTAAGTTATGATAGAACTCTATAATTTTAGCCAGCTTTACATTAATTCAAATTTGTTTATTTCAGTGCTGATGAAGTAAAAATGCATAACTTCTTTTCGGGCATTGATTGGCACCAAGTTTATATACAAAAATATACACCACCATTAGTTCCGCCGCGTGGCGAGGTTAACGCTGCGGATGCCTTTGATATTGGATCATTCGATGAGGAGGACACCAAAGGCATTAAATTGAACGACAGTGATCAAGATCTCTACAAACATTTTTCGCTAACAATTTCGGAAAGGTAAGCTTACTGCTAAAAGTTATAAGCTAACCTTAACCCTCCTAATCTTATATCTTAGATGGCAACAGGAAGTATCTGAAACAGTATTTGAAACAATCAATATGGAAACTGATAAAATCGAGCAGAAGAAGAAGTCGAAGCAGAAGCAACACTTTGATGCCGATGAGAAAGAATCGGATTGTATACTCCATGGGTATATCAAGAAATTGGGTGGATCCTTTGCCTCATTATGGCAAACCAAATACGCCAAATTGTATCCAAATCGGTAGGGCACTAAAATTCAATCTGAACTTGAACCTTAAACATTTATTTTCCTATTTTAGCTTGGAGCTTTATTCGGAGAGTGGCAATAATAAACCAGAACTTATATTTTTGGACCAAGTAGAGGATATTTCATCTGATTTTATTCAATACAAAAACGAGCAATGTATTCAAATTCGTGTGAATGACGGTAGTCGCGATGGAAGAATCATTTTGACGAATTCTGTAAGCATCAAATCCACTCATTACCCTATCCGTATAACTCTAATGTGAATGTTTAAATTTAAGGATGAAATCGGCTTAAAGGAGTGGGCGTTGTCCTTGAGATCGGCACACAAAATGTCACAGGATCTGTTGGGATCAATGGCCAAGAAAGCCGGCAAGATTTATGGCAGTGAGCGGGATGCTAACAAATCAATGTACATTCTGGGTGGGAATTGTTCAACAAAATCGTCAAATGGATCTAATTAAATACTATATAACAAATAATGAAATTTATTATGTCATATAATAGGTTTCCCGCTCTGAAACTCTTCATAACAAAATAGTTTCAATCAATGTGAAATGAATCCTAATAAAACACATCATGTAAAACACTCTGCTAAAATTTATGTACACTTGGCGAAACTGTATAAACTTGTGCAATGTTTATTTTGTAAAAGAAAAAAAAAAAATGAAATCAATTATGTACATCATTGTTTAGTTTAACTGTGTTGTTGATTTAACTAAAACACTCCCAATACAGTATCAGTTCTTTAAGGTGCATTATCATTTCATACGTTTCTCCGATCTCCTATATTTAAACTCAATGGGAAGTATCGGTCTTATAGCATATCCCATTATAGTAGAGACTGTAGAGTTCTCTTATGAAACCCACTGCCGATATTGTGCTTCCGTAAATGTAGTAGCATGATTACTGGTCTTTTTAGTTTTTAAAAAACAACAACAGAAATACATTGAAAACGTATGTAGCAGTGCATAATTAAGTAACAATTTAATAAAAAGTATGAATATAAATAATACTTGAAAACTTATTTCGGTAAAATGGCTTAAATCGAAATTAAAAAATTATTCGAAATATTTATTTGTTTTCTGAATTTTAATAAGGTTGGAACGATTAGTTGAGAAAACTGTTTTGTGTTCCATTCCAATGTTCCAAAGTCGCTGACAGTTGACTGCAAGCATAAGCATGACTAAACAGATACTTAATCGATAGCTCGATTAATTCAGACTGTGATATTTACATTTATCAGTTCGTAGTTATTTTCACTTAATTATATCGTACGAGTCCAATGTGATTTATTTCCTCCATCAATATATAAATTATTTATATAGAATGTTACATGGAATACTTGATATTTGTTGGATTCCATTAGCGGGATTTATTTCATTTCTGGTTATCTTGTCTGCAATTAACAAATCGGTCGGTGTGCGCAAGGCGTACGTTAACATACTCCTAAGGATATTTGAGGTAAATACTTCATTAAATTTAATCGCTAACATGAATGAGACTACGTGAGCGTAATGTTCTTTCATGCTACTACATATATATATAAATTTGTCTGCGAGTGTATATACATTTTGGTATATGGAATTTCAAAATACAAAGTTCATAAATATAGCTTGTATCGCCAGCAATTGTTATTAACGCTGCACGGGTTGCTTGAATAGTTGTGGCTGAGTACGAAAGTAGCTTTGTGAATACAGCACAATCCTTAATTAAATTTATTTGAAACTTGTAGTTGTTTTATTAACTATTTAATTTATATTTAAGTATGGACGCGTCAGTATTGAATCGGCCTCTAAAGTGAATCAAGCAATCGACAAGGAAGTTGTCCAAAATGATCAAGTGCAGAGTTTAGCAGATGCGGATGAGGTGGACTCCAAGGAAGTCACAAATGGGGCCGTGCGTATCACACGTGACGCCGTGCTGCTGCCACAGGCACAGGAATCAGCACAGGAATCGGCACATGACAAAGTCAATGGCAGCAAAAAGGTAACTCTTCATTACGATTAATGGGTATAATATTGGATTAACATGTCTTGTGCAGGAGGAATTCTGCTTTGACTTTGAGAACTGCTTGGATTATGTCAAATCCGGCGTGGAAGCCATTATCGAGGACGATGTGACGTCACGTTTTGAGGCCGAGGAGCTGAAAAGTTGGAACATGTTAACCCGCACAAATCGACACTACGAATTTATATCCTGGAAAATCACAATGATTTGGGTGATTGGATTCGCAGTGCGTTATACGATCCTCATGCCACTGCGTGTGTTAGTTTGTTTCATTGGTGTAAGTACTAAATGCAAGTCCAAATGACTAAGTTTCTAATAACCAGTTATATAAACAATTAGTTAACAATTCCCCTACATTTCTAGATAGCACAATTTTGTAAACGACTTTTTATACTGCTTTCCGTCCGTTGTCCGTCTGTACTAATTATACGTATTTTTGTTAAGATCTCGAGTTTTTTTTAATCGTTTTTAGTTGTGATAACAGTTTTGAAAATACGTAATAGCCTTGAACTTTGCTATATTCTCTGGCCAACGCGCTCTTTATCGAAAAACTAATCAACAAATATTATAACCATTGAGTAATGACCATAAATGTAGGTTTATGTGTGTGTGCCCGTGTGTTTTAGGTGTAGTTAGATATGTAAGCATGAGTAAAAAACGAGTACAGAGTATCTAGTTGTCAAGCACTCTTCGTCTATGAGTAGTAAATTTAGTTGGCCACTAAATATGGGTTTTTATACAGGATAGTTTCTTGTTCAATTATGTGTATAGAATATATCGCCAATAGTTCTAACAGTCCAAACTCGGTCTAAAGAAATCAAAATGTAGTTCCCCAAAAGCTCATTTGTTCCCTGTTCCAATCTCTAGTGATTGGAGTCTCCTTTTCCATATCTCAGAAACAGTCTTTTCATTTACTTTAACTTTTATGTGTTTAAAGCCGCGTTTTGTTTTCGTTTTTTATGAATTTTGCATGTCTTTAATTAATAATTTTCTTTGGTTTTTAGGTTGTATTTGCAGTTATTTCAAACGCATTTGTGGCTTTAATACCTTTCCGTTTCTTGCGTATCCCGTTAGCGGATTTGGCATTTAAAATCACATTCCGTCTTATATCAAGCTCCCTGTCATCCGTTGTAATCTTTCACAATAAGCAATATAGGCCCAAAACTTCTGGGTTCTGTGTAGCAAATCATACCACCCCATTGGACGTGGCTATGTTATCAACAGACTGTACATTTTCCTTGGTGAGAAAGCTACAAAAATTTCTTTTCTTTTACTGAAAATGTTTGCATATCAAATTGAAAGTAAATCAGAAATCGCCTCATTCAGTTCTCGTTCAGTTAACTTCACAATTAAACCATTCTAATTATACGCTGATTTAATTTAATGTGCAAACTCTATAAATTAATTATGTATTTGTCTTTTATGCTTCTTGTCCTTTGTCCTTGCGTTCTTGTTTTTGTTGTGTTCTTCTAAGAGTATTTGTTTATGAAAATTGTTTTTTATATTTTGTTTTAGTTGCGATTTATTGTTTGTTTATGATTTAGAAAGCAGCTGCATCAGGTAAGATTATTTGTATTTCTTTTGTTTACTCCTTACCCTGTAATATGCCCTGCAGAGAGTGTTATAGACTTGGGAATTAGCTGAGTTTTGACATCATACGCAGATGAATATGTTTAGGGACTCATGCACATTTATTTATCCCTCTGCTAGTCGGGTAGCACCGACTAGAAGCTTGCTAACCGATCTACTAACTTTTCAGGAATGTTGTAACCTCTGAAACTTTACAGTTGAGCATAGAAAGCTTAAGAAAACCTACAAAATACGAATCTTTGTTTTATGCCATCTCAGGTAGTGTGGTTAACATTTTGTACAGCTGCGGTGGGAAACCTTAAGGATGGCAAACTAAAGCGCACGATTGTGAGTAGTATTCTGGGCCATTGTTTTGGTGTACTCTCCAGCGCGATATCAGCTGTGATCACTTACCACAATGAGGACAATCGACCCTCGTCGGGCATCTGTGTGGCCAATCACACGAGTCCCATCGATGTGCTTGTCCTGATGTGTGACACCACATATTCGCTGGTAAGATCTATTTTGTCTGATTGGTTAGTGCACTCCCTCTTCTTCTTCTACTTCTTTTGCTAACACTTGTACTCTCTGGTGTAACTCTCTTTGTATGTTGGTAAAATAACACACTTTAAATCTTTTTTGTTGGCTCAAACAGTTTCTAATTTCTTTCTATCCTTTCAATTCTATGTAGTGCTTTTCGTAGTTAGGTTAAACTGCTATAATAACTGTCTTTATTTTAACTTTAACTCCTGCTTTGTATTTCCTAATCTTATTTCTTTACTTTAGCTCATTTATCATTTTGTACTTAGCTTTAATCAAATTTAGCATGTCCGAGCGTGTATATATCTTTCCAATTGGGGGATCTGCGTATGATATAGTATTTGAGCTTGATCTTCATAAGTTTATTATGCCTTTTTGTGCGCATATTCAATGGGTATGGGACTATACAAAAAAAGGTGATTTCAACTGAAGAAACTTGGAGCTTAATTGGTTTTGGACACTACAGATCAAAAAAATCAAGCAAAAGTCTTTCCTATATGTTCTTCAAACACTTTGCAGTGAAGCTGATAAAAGGAGCAAGCACTACACTGTGAGAAAACAGCTTGTGGAACGCCTGTACTATATTTCAAGTCAAAAACTGCCTGGAAATTGGATTGGGATGTGGTAAATTTGAACGAGTTATCAACAAAAAGGCAGTGGATAATCCCCAAATAAACAAACTAACACTTTAAACTATCTAAAACACTCTTTGTTGCTATTAAAATTCTGTAAAACAGCGCTTCTCTATGTGAAATGTTCCACTCTTTCATAAAAACTAAAGTATCAATTTTATGTTATAGATTGGCCAGCGACATGGTGGTTTCCTGGGAGTGCTACAGAGAGCACTGGCGAGAGCATCGCCTCACATCTGGTTCGAGCGTGGAGAAGCCAAGGATCGTCATCTGGTCGCTGAGCGACTAAAGCAGCACGTCTCCGATCCCAGCAATCCACCGATTCTTATATTCCCCGAAGGCACCTGCATCAACAACACCTCCGTCATGCAGTTCAAGAAAGGCAGCTTCGAAGTTGGCGGTGTCATATATCCAGTTGCCATTAAGTAGGTGTTAAAGTATATACACTTAAGCACTAGTATTAATTATTTTCTACCTCTTTTCTTAGGTACGATCCACGGTTTGGCGATGCTTTCTGGAACAGTTCCAAGTACTCCATGATGCAGTATCTGTACATGATCATGACCTCGTGGGCAATTGTCTGCGATGTCTGGTATCTTCCACCTATGCATCGGCAGGAGGGTGAATCGGCGATTGATTTTGCCAATCGCGTGAAGGGCGTTATTGCGAAACAGGGAGGCTTGGTGGATTTGGTTTGGGACGGACAACTCAAACGCATGAAACCAAAGAAGGAGTGGAAAGAAATTCAACAAATTGAGTTTGCAAATCGATTAAAATCAGAATGATATTGATTTTATACTTCATATTTAAAAAAGGAAAAATTGTAATTACAAGAGCTAAACATTTACAACAAAATATCTGACCTTACATTCAAAATAAATTGAAAACTGTACATAAATGCCAAACAAAAAACATCTGTCTTTCTAAATTTTCCATTACTTTTAGTGGCATTTAAGTAATTTATTTAATAACTTAAAACTTATTAATATAAGGCAATGCACAAAATCAAACCTAAAAGTATGCAACGATTGTGTATGAATTGTGTTCGCAGTGCGTCAACAGTTTGGCAACACTCGCCCCAGCCATAACCGTTTCGAACCTAGCAACAGCTGTTTTTGATAAGCGACCAATCGATAGACGCAACACAGTTTCCAACAGCTGGAGAAAAAGTGATAAACTAATTTAAACAATTAAAGATCAGTTTAATTTAGTTAGTTAATATGGCCTTTCGACGCTGTCACTTGAATCCGCAGAAAACGCTCTTTCTGCTATGCGATATTCAGGAGAAATTCCGGCCTGGAATGCCGTTATTCGATAAGATGGTGAAAAATGTGGACAAATTGGTGAGTTTGAACTTTGAGACTTTCAGAGATTAAGCCAAAAATTTGATTTGCAGACTAAGGCGGGCAAAGCATTGGATGTGCCGCTGATTGTAACGGAACACTACCCCGAAAAATTAGGCAAAACCGTGGCCGAATTGGATGTGAAGCATGCCAAGATCGTGCAGGGAAAAACTTACTTCAGCATGATGACGCCGCAGGTAAAGAGCGTGATCAAGGAAATCTTTGGCGAGAAGCCACAGGATGTGGTGCTCTACGGGTTGGAGGTGAGTCCTAACACGTTAACAGGGTATATAATTAGCCTAATATGCCTCATTTCCTCTTCCAGTCGCACATTTGCGTGGAGCAGACGGCCATCGATCTGCGGGAACAGGATATTAACGTCTACATCGTTGCCGACTGCTGCTGCTCGCGCCTGAATCAGGATCGTGACTTGGCACTGGAGCGTCTGCGTCAAGCGGGCTGTGTGATCACCACTAGCGAGAGCGTCATCTTTGATCTGGTGCGCGACAAGAACAATCCCAAGTTCGATGTGGTGCGCAAGCTGGTGAATAGCACCTCGGAGGACATGCAGCTCACCCGCAGTCCCTCCAAGCTGTAAGGCATTATAAGCGTTGTCTGTGTTAACTTTTTTGCCAGAATATAAAGCATTTGAAGCAGAAATGGGAGTATTGTGCTGAGATACTGGAATTGTCTGGACAGGATTGCGACAATCGGAGTAATTTTAGGGTAAGGAGTGAATTTAAGGAGACAGGGGTGGGTTTGGGATTTTTAGAAGGGTTTCCTATTGGAAAAATTTTGAAATCAAGGAGGCGTTGGATGATCCTAGAAAGGATTTGTGATTTCAAATGAAGGAAAATTGAAGCTTTCAATTGGGGTGTCAAATTTTATTACCAATAACAAATGAAATCTAAAATTGTATCGCCTAAAACTGGAATTTCAAAGGATCAAAAAGATTAAAAATGCTCCTCCTAATGCCTGCCATGAGCGTGATCCTGCTGCTCCTTGCGAGGATGCGCTGCAATGTAGGCCAAGGCCCTGAGAATGGCCTCAGGAGTGGGTGGAGGCGTGGGCAGTGAGTCCCCGTGGGGATGGTAGCCATGCTCATCCGCCGTGTAGGAGATGTCAATGGGCACGCCCTCCTTGCTCACAAAGTGGAATTTGCCCTGGACATTGTTGTGCTCATCGCCCGTCTCCACAGCACTAATGCCATTCGTTATATCGTATTTGTAGTTGAAATTTCCATGAGTGTCCTGCTTGTGGGACTCCTGGGCATGAGCATGTGCATCATCGTCGTGGGCAGCGCTCAAGGCGATCAGCAGCGTCAGCAGCAATACCTACAAAAAGAAAAGGGGCGTGGCTAAGGAGTAGGCGACCGGCGACAGGCAATCCTCGATCACTTACGTGTTTGTACATGTTGAGTTTGGGATGCAACTGTTGATCGAACTGTGCAGGTGGGAAGGTATTTATACAGGCGTAGACAGGTGTGAACCAGTTACCAGTTACAGCTAATTACATTTATGGCACACTCAACTCTTGAACGCTTTACTTAGGCACTCGAACCCCATAAATTACAGTCACTAAACTGTTGCGCCTTCAATTTGCATTTTGTTTTCATTTATTATTGATTTGGTTTTGTTGTTTATTTAAATTTGATTTTGATTTTGATTTTGTGACAAAACAAGTTGAGCGCTAATTAATCTCGGCCTTGAAACCTGAGGGTCCAGCCACATACGAGACACGTTTCGGAGGCTGGCCATCCTCGCTGGGCAACAGGTACTCGCCCCTCACCTCATTGCCATTGCCCTCTGCCCACGAACTGATGTCGTGATCCGTCTCTACGCCGTACTTGAAGTGACCTGCGCCGTCTAGATTCTGCTGGTTCTCGTAATGCAGCAGCTTCACTTCCGCGTGTTCCTCGTCTGCGACGACTAGCAGAGCGCTGACCAAGAGTAGACAGGCACAAGACAGCAGTTTCTGGTTGATGGAAAAAATTACCAAATCAGTTTAGATGACGTCATCAAGGATCCCAAGTCACCGTTTCTCCTCACCTGATTCCACATTTTTGTTCTATGAATTTCAAGAAATGTTCCCACTGCCAGCGCTTTTTATACTCGCTCCGCATCGGTAGGCAAAAGCCGCTGCTCCGGTTGTGCCTAAAACGGGTTTTAGCAATCAAAATTCACAGCTAATTTGCATAGATTTATTTTACTCTTAAATATAACACAAAATTCTATAAAAATTAAACTCAATTGTCGTGTACTTGGATTTTCCTCAGCTCACCACCTTCTTGCGCATTTCCCCCTGCATCGGTAGTGCTTTAACCTTGGTCCTTAGCTCCCGATTGGTCAAGAGCTTTGCTATACCGTTTAGAAATTTAGTTTCCTTGCTAAACTCCTTGCTCGCCTGCAGGGATTCCCCTTTTTCCTCCTCGTCAGTGTGCTCTGCATTGGGATTGGGTATAACCGATGGGTAGAGCTGGGCCACCTGCTTCTCTATATCCGGATCGCCGTTTAGCTGATGATCGTGACCCTGTTCCTGATCCTTGGTAACTAACTGATTGCGCTTATTGTAGTAGTTTTCATAGAATTTGTGTGCCTCGTTGCGCACCGAAGTCTTGAGCTTGTCCATGTCCCACGCCACGCCCAGTTTCAGCTTGATTTTGTCGGAAATGCTGTTGTCGTTCGAGGCGAACAGGGAGCGAAACAGGTGATTCAGGTCACTGGGACTTTCGTATTCATTGGATCGCTTGGACTTGGACGTTTCGGGGTCCTTCGAATTCGCTTCCTTCTCGAGCACATCGAAGTTGATTTGCGGCGCTTGGAGGTAACCGCGATTTCGCAAATACACAATCGGCGAGTTCCAATTGCTAATCAAATCCTTCACAATTTCTCCCACTGAATTTCGGTACTTTAACGTCTTAACATGTCCACCCGCCGTATCTTCATTGGGCGCACTCTTCTTGTGTGGACTGGGCAGCGCAGCACAGACAGCAAGCAAAGCAACAAACAGCAATTTATTAAATATAACAACATGCATAATTGTACTAATAATTTATGTCAACTTGAGTTTGCAGTAATAAATTCAAATCTGATGTTGTACAGCACAGCAATCGATGTTAAATGGCGTCAAACGGTTATGCCTATCGATAGTTTGACAGTACAATTGCTGTGTATCGGTAGTTTGACAGCTCGATAGCGAACAGCTGTTGTGTTGCTGGAAACGAGAATTTCTAACTCGTACAAAAACTAACAATTTGCACAATTGTTTAAAATAAACGCCTTTGCTGTAAGTTGAAAGCAAACGGGGCAACGCAATGGTCATAACTAGCAATACAACGCTGCCCGAGGAGTCGGAGCTGAACGTGCAGGAGCTGAATCTGTCGTCGGCTGCGCTGCGAGCTGGAGCTTTTCATCTGGGAAAGCAATGCGAAAACCCAAATAATGTGAGTATAGGCACGGATATAGCGGCAACAGTACACTAAAGTATAGATAGCGGCCTGTATTAGCTGCTGTAATATAATGTAGTTATACAAACTGCCGCAAAACATTAAATGGAAGTCCAGTTATATAACCTAACCTCAAAACCCTGTTTTGTTTTTGTTTACGTTTGTATGTATGTGTGCTTGTGTTTGTAGGAGTTCATGCTGTGCCGCCAGGAGCTAGATGATCCTCGCGCCTGCCTGTCCGAGGGACGCGCCGTCACCGGCTGTGCCATGGACTTCTTCCGCAAGGTAAAGAAGACCTGTCACGAGGAGTTCATGCAGTACGCCACTTGTCTAGACAAAAGCAGCGGCACAATGGCATTCAGTCAGTAAGTTGATCAACTAAATGACTATGCCTTCTTTGATAAACTACAAATCTCACTCCTTTTCAGTTGCCGCAAGACTCAGGGAGTGTTCGATAAGTGCATGAAGGATAACTTTGACTGGGATCGTCCATCCTATGGCTACTTCTCGCGTGCCAAGGTAACTAAACCAACTAAACTACTTTTTAAATGGTTGTTAAATAAATCTATTTCCTTGCAGGTTATTAAATCAGCACGCGATCCACCAAAGAAGGAGGAAATCGCATCGTATCCGGACGCCACACCCGGCCTGCCAGCAGATTACCCAACGCCACCAGCGAAATATGGATCACGTTTCTTCTGGCTGGAATAGACAATCCTGCGGCTCGAGTAGTCCTTGTTGGCTCTAATTGTAATTAACAACATGCATAAAATTCTTGTTTCCATAAGTACTCAAACCAGCGACTAAAGTTTTTGGATTATTTATTAAGCTTATATACAAAACAAAACGGAGCTACACGAGATCCTGGACTTAATCCGCGTACCACTTGGTGCGCTTTGGTTTCTTTACCTTGCCACCATCAACGCCGCCTGTGGTAATGCCGCCACCTTTATTGCCAGTGAACAAAGCCTTGTATTTGTTGATCAACGGCCTCAGCTCATCGATATCCACCTTGCGTCCCTGTTTGGGTCGATTGTTTGCTTTCCGCTCAGCCAAATGTGTTTCCCGTATCTTCTTGTTCTTCTGCTTGCGCTTTTCGGTCTTCACACGCTTCATGTGCTCCTTAGACTGTTCCATAATCTTCTTCTTGGAACGCATTTTCAGCGACGTTCCGGGCTTCGCAGCCGTGCCCACATAATCTCCCTCCACGGCATCACTGGCTTTTTGCTGCGACTTTTTGCCCTCCGCTTTGGCGGCGCGCGATTTCTCCAGCTTCTTAATGTGCTTCTGCAGCTTCTGCTTATTGTCGTCTTGTGGCGCCAGGGTTTTCGGTTTAGGCTGCAGACCTTTGCGCTTTTCCTCGCGTCGCTGTTTGCGTTGCTCCAGCTTCGTCTTGTAGGTAGGATTGTTGATCTTTGAGCGTTCAGTGCGCGCATCTCTGATCTTGTGCACTGTACGATCCTCTATGCTGAAGGCAACAATAGGGCGCTGTGTAGGGACGAAATAAGTGACTAAATCCAGAGCTGAACGGGATCGTACTTACGTGCTGTGTGCCAAATATGCTGGGATGATTGTTGAGTTTGCGAAGCGCTGTCAACGCCCGCTGATGTGTGTCAAAGGAGAGGAAACCAAAGCCCTTGGATTTGCCCTGTGGATGCTCTGGAGTTACCTTATGTTCACGCATCACACGACACTCGTGTGGACGGAATCCGGTGTAGGTCAAGGCCATCTGCTTGAGCTTCTCGTTGTCATAGTTCAGCGGCAGATTGTGAATGGACAGACGATTGCGGGAAACAAAGCTAAAAGGAGTATTGGATTAACTACTAATTTAGATCGTTAAGGAGAGTTCCTTACCGGTTCAAGTTCTTTAGCACTTGAGTCTTCACCTGTTCCAGCTCGTGCCGTTTGGCCATATCGGCGGCGGACACTCCATCGGCTGCTTTCGAGTTAGCCATGATGAGACCTTCTCTGGCCAAGTACAAATTACGGGAATCCTTGCCAGCCTCATCTTTGGACTTTTCGGAGTGCTTTGATTTGATTTCATCGCGACTGAGTGCTGGATGTGGATCCAAAACTTCGTCCATCAGCGTAAACTCAGTGCCTGCCTGGAGACACAAGTCAGCTGACTCCTTTGCCTTGAACTTGACAAAGGCTGTGCCTTTGGAGTGTCCCGATACCGATTCGCGGTTGATAATGGCATACTGCACCAGACCAAATTTTCGGCAAACCTTTCGCAGATCATCGTCCTCCGCATCGAAGGGCACATTCTTGATGAACACCGTGCAGCCTTGTTGTACGTCATTGGAGATGTGTTTCTCGGGTTTCACTTTCTCCAAGTCCAACTTTGATTTTATATCTTTCTTGTCTTCATCTTCATCGTCAACACCATCTTCCGCCTCTTCATCGTCCACATCATCCTCCTCGTCTTCCTCTTCACCATTTTCTGAGTCAGATTTGTTGTCATCTTCATTTTCCTCGGGATCATTGTCTTCCTCTTCCTCGATATCGTTGTCATCTGCTTGCTCCTCATCATCTTCTTCCTTTACCTCAAGCTTTGGTTTCTTGTCTGCCGGCTCGTCACTCTTTGGGTTCTTGGCCGCATACTCATCCTTACCAATAGCCCAATCCACAAAAACCTTGCGACCGAGCATCTTCTTGCCGTTGGCCTGCATGATGGCCTTTGTGGCTTGGTTAATGGTCTCGTATTGCACGAAGGCACAACCCACGAGCTTTCCATCTCCTCGTTTAAGGATGTGCACGTCCTCCAGTGTGCCCCATTGGCCGAAATGCTCTCGCAGTGTATCGTCTGTTGATTTGTAGCTTATGTTGCGCACGATAAGACGAGCACGTTTCTTTTGCCGCCTCTCCTTTTCCTCCTTGAGACGCTGTGTGTTGAAGGGATTACGGCGTTTATGTGGCGCATTGTCAGTCACATTTTTTTCTGTTTGTGGCTCCTCGTCTGTTAAAGGTTTCATTTTTTTAAGTTCCATCAAGAGCGCACAAATATTGTTTGCAACGCACGTGGAGTATCGATAACAACAACGTTTCGATACCAAAATTGTTGTTCTATATATAAGGGTTGCCATACAGCAGCTCTGCTAGACATACGGTAGCACTGCGAAATTGTTTACGAAATCAAAACAAAAACAAAGTGCGGTATAATCAACAATTATTTACAAATAAGAACAATTAAGCTAAGTTTGCTTCTCTTCAAATAGTTTGTGAAATTCAGCTGGCGTCTTAAAGTAGTCAATTAAAAGCAGAGACGAACGCTGTCCTAGTTTAAACATAATGTGATTCCAAGGATTTAAAACGTTCTTGTATTCGTCAATTTGTCCTTTCTCAAAGAAGTGCTTCACAGTGCCTACTGGCAGCTGTGAGCCATAAATGGCGACATATCTGCAAGAGATTTATGCATTATAACTTTAAAATGTCATAGAAAAGTGTCTTACTTATTGTTACTCTTGTAGATCCTCAGTGGATACTTGGCCACAAAGACGCGTATGGCTAAATTGATTAGCACAAAGCCCGTGGCAAAGAAGTACAGATCCGTTTCGTCCGATACCAGCATAGAGATATCAATTTGTTTTACAATATTCATGTAGTTCATTGCCGTGGCCAATTGGTAGCCGGCGAGTAGAGTTATGAATGACATTGTGCCCGTTGATATATTCTTTGTCCATGTTACATAGTTCTCCAATGGGGCACGATAAATTAATTGAAAATGTTCCGGCAGTTTATCATCCGCCAGCAATTTCTGCTCGACTTCAACCGGAGACGCCTTACGCCAGTTGCAATGAATGGCGCTGGAGCTGAAATAAAAGCCCAAATAATTATTTTCAATTTGTAGACAGCTTAAAGAACAATTACCATATATATCTGCTACCAAACGCCGAAGGTTTTATTCTTAAATTTATGCATTTAATGCTGTTTCGTAAAATTGCCGCACACATTTTTATTTGTTATGTTCTGTAATGAAAGGACAGTACGCTGCTCACTCAAACATGAGATAGAGGAATCATCAAGTGTTCTTATAAATTAAATTTTAAGGGCGTAATTAAGAACAGTAATTAATTTAAAATATGTCAAGATCTACTTAAAGCTTATAACATTTTTTCAAAACAAAGTGTGCTCGACTTTTTCATCAAGTTCTTGCCAGCATACTGGGATGAACAGCTGATCGATTTGAATGTTGACCTAACATCTGTGTTTAGGCGTTGCCACACAGTCAGCAACACAACACAGTAACATATTTTGTTAAGCTGATTATTTTGTTACTAAAAAAATTGTGATTTTAACGCAATTGTTTTATACTGCCAAAAATCTTCAATAGTCAGTATTCAGATAATAATTATACGATATGGACATAACTCGCGTGACACTGAAAACAGGCTTAGGTGATGGCCCGGATGCCAAACGCGCGCCATTAGCTGGCGAAGATGAGCAACAAGAGCAGGATTCAGGCATGGATAAAGAAATGAGTGATATGCAAACAGAATGCTGCATGCAGCTAGATGCTAGCAAGGACACCGATTGCGATAGTCTTCATGCCGAGCGAGGCAGTCTGTCGCCCCGCAACCATGTTGCACCCTACACTGGAAATGGATGTGCTCCATCCCTGGAGTCGTTTATGTTCCAACAGACACCAGCAGGCAGTCAGCTGTGCTCCTGGATGTCTCGCACAGAGTCTCGTACATCGGCCAACGATGCCTCGACGCTGTCCGAAGTGGACAAGAATATTAAAGCAGTTGCACAAAGTAAGACGCTTCTAGAGATTATAATCCATCAGTCCTTTTCACTTGTTTCCATTCCCCGTTTAGCTGTCAAATTGAATCGCAAGGAACAGGCCAATTTGCGTCGTCAAAACGCGTTGCGCGCCCTTGCCTTGGAACGCGAACTGGCCACCAAGACTGCACAGACAACGACATTATTGATTCGCTTTCCTGATCCCAAGATCAGTGTGACAACAGTTAGCGAATACTCGCCATCCATCAGAGATGTGGTCTTCCCGGCTAGTGTGACCCAGCGCTATTGCCTGGTGCACCTGAAGCCGGGCACAAATATCGATCAGACTATTCAGGAGATTAAACGTGTACGCTTTGGACATGGTCATCTCCATGCTGAGATGAAAACATTCACCGACGAGGAACAAGCCGAGTGCATTGATCCCTGCTCACTCTATGTGAGCAACATACCCTTCAATATGAACGCCGCTGATATAAAGGCATTTGTGAATTCCATGCGTGTGGATATTGGTGTTATGAAGCGCCAGAAACGTGCTCGTTACGCATTTGTACGCTATGCCAACGCTGAGACGGCTATGGAGGCTTTCGGGGATCTAGTGCGTCGCACAATCAACAATCGCGCGCTCACTGTACGCTACAGGCGCCAGCGTAAGCGTCCGGCCCAGACTACACCCTCGTCACTGTGCGGCCTCTCAAGTCTGACCATCGATACAATTCCATCAGATGATGATGCGGCTGAATGTCGTGTGATTTCGCCACCGCCAGTGGAATCAATTACCATTATGGACAGTGATGACAATTGCTCAGAGTCGAGTCTGAGCCGTGTGCCACACAAGAAGAAGAAACGTGACAACAATATGAGTGCACATGACAAGGAGATTGAGAAACTCAAACGCCAAATGGCCGAACATGAAGCCATCATTAAGAGCCTACAGAAGCGACAGAACAGCATAGGTGAGTGACGCATACTGTTAGACTAGGTTAGTGTGCGAGGCAGTGGAGGCGTATGCTGTAAGCTCTTTATTAAGAGGAGCACAGAGTGAGCGCTTAAGCTCTCTTTTCAGTGAGAGCAGCAAAGCCTTGTCAGTTAATTAGAAGGGAGCGGCAGAACAGCGGAGTGAGAGCAGTAAGCTCTCTTCTGATTGAGCTAGCGCTGTAAGCTCTCTTCTCATTAAGTGTAGAAAAGCCTCACGCCTTTCTGGTCAGAAAGAGATGAGCTTAGTTTGGCGGGCATCAGTGAGAGTGCTATGCGCTCTCTTTTCAATAAACACAAAGAGTGCCAAGCCGAAAGTTTCTCGCGGCTGAAGCAAAGGTAAAGTTGATAATAGCATTTCACTTTTAATCGTGGCGTGTACCAGAACCAGAGTCACGGCTAGTGACCCAACTAGAAATATTTTGTATAATCAACTAAACAAATTTTTTGTGTACTTTTAGTTACCAACACTAAAGTGGAGCCACCGTCAGAGCGGACCACAGACAAGTCCTCGTTCATGCAACGTTCACTCTCGCCCTGTTCCAGCTATGACATTAAAATGGAGAATGAATATTTAGGTATTGCTCAGAGTACGCCAGAACCGGAACCCGAGTCTTTGCCCGAGACCGACAACCAGTTGAATTCACCCTACATGTCGACAATTTGTGCCATTGACGGCCTTGAGGATCCGATCAAATGTAACATTTTTAAAATTAATCTTCCTATTTTCTTGACTTTATTAGTGGACCTTATCTCACTTAGCATCCGATTGTTTTGGCTGGTTGATTTCAGGTCTTGGACGTCGCAAGAATACAAAATCTGCAACGCACACAATCAATACAAATTCAGGAAAGAAAAGTCCTAAGGATGACAATGTGGAAGGGCTTTATGCGCAGCTAGAGAAGGATTTGGATGCCTAGGATATAGGATATAGGAGAGGTTTTGCAGGTTATATAGCAAAAACGAAGTTACTCCTCAAAATTTTGCGTACGAAGCTTCTAACGTATTGGAAATATTGATATTTAGTATTTTTTATTTTTATTTCATGTTTTTCGATCACTTTTTCACAGTACAATTTTATAAAATTGTTACAATCATAATAATAGTAATAAAAATTAAAAATAATAATAATCATAATATTTCGGTTTTAAATATTAAACCCGAACAAATATCGTTTTCAAGAACTTACAATACACTTAAACTTATTTAATAATCAAATGTACTTCAATTCACATTATTTTCCTTTTGTATTATTATTATTACCGTTATACTATGATTCTAAGTTCTTAAATAGAGATATCTATAGCTCGTATAGGTAATTGTTACAGCACTTATTTGTTTTTGTCAGTGTAACAATTTCGAACTAAACTAAGTTACATTTAAATTAATTGCTTAATCGCTTTTTTTTGTTGCTTTTCTTTTTGTTTTTTGTTTTGTTTATGGCTCGTTATAGTTAATATCGCAAATTGTCATATTTAACATTTTTCAAATTACATAACATACTTTCAGTTTCGGCTATATATGATATGATTTCCTGATATCAATGTTCAGTATTCTATTTGTTTTTTGCCTGTGGAATGTTTACAAACTATTTAAGTTTAATTATATTTAATGCTGGGATTTGTTTGTTTATATTTACACAACAACAAATTTAAGGCACCGTTTCTCACATAATAGAATAATCAACTTTTTATCCTTATTCGAATACACAAATCAGAAAAATGTTTTTTTTTTTTTATTTGTTTTTGTTTTAGGTAGCCCACAAAATTTAGCAACGTGCGGTAAAATTTTACAAACTTTACTTGGGTTGTTTTTATCTCAGGGGCAAGTAGAAAATAGAATTCCTATCCCCCCAAAGCGGTGTGTATTTTAGCTAATAATGAGTTTGGAAATGCAGCACAGCAGGAATGTGCTGAATAGCACACTGACTGCTGAATGACTGCTGAATACTGGAGTTATAGACATCGCACCCGATCCAGTCCGTTCCGCCACTGCGGGCTCGTAGGGCTCATCGTTTGACTGGTGATCACCGACAGCTGTTTTAGAAAATAATACAAACATTAATAAATATTTAAAGTTAGTCTTTTTTAAACTAAGTTTAAACTAGTACTTAATTAAGCTATAACTTGTGCTAAGATTTTAATAAATGTGAGTAGAATTTTAACTGCCAAATTGTGTAAAGCTAAACTAACTTAAAAATGAGAGACGAAAGTAAAACTATAAACAAATGTATAAAAATAATAATTATTGCAACATACTGTTCCGCTTTTGAGTACAATTGGCGTTTTCTGGGCGTTTTTCAATGGCGTTTTGCGGCAGCGGCGTAGGCTTTTTATAGTTTTAAGGCGTGGCATTATGATTGTGACATATATTTTCAGACAGAGATCGCTCAGACATATACAGATGTACATATATATGTTGTGTTTAAACTTTTAAGACAAATTACAAAATAAGGCGCGCGATTTTGAAAAGAAATTCCGTTGGAATCGTTGCTGTTGTTGTTGGCTGACTGAAGGAACTGGCGATAGTTTTCTTGCTTTTTCTAAAAGTATCGGTTCGTTAGACTCCACATCCAGCCGGGCAAAAGACCCGTGCCCGTGCTTGGAACCGTATTCGTGTGGAAAACCGGAGTTTGCGGTACTAAAGTGATCATAATTTTGATCATCGCAGGGCCAAAATTAAGTGAAATAATATTTATGTAATGTAAAAGAAAAGAAAATGTAAACGCATAAATAAGAAATTGAGCAAAATATGACACAGTTTGAAGCGAGTTAATCTAGTGGTGCATCGTCTACGTTGGGGAGCTGTGCGTGTGGTTGTGACGTAACTAATAGCAAGCGAGAGCGAGAAAGGTAATAAATAATCGCTACGATCAACTACCATACACATACAATTCTAAGTACAGAAAGCCAAAGCAAAATTGCACACCCACACACATAGAGACAATTCTGCATGTCTTTTTTTGGGGTGGCTTTTGGTGTGTGCAGCTCGGAGAGTGAAAGAAAAGCAAAGAGACAGAGAGCGCAAGGCAGCAAGAGAGTGAGTGGTCGGCAGAATACAAAGAAGCAGTCGCAGCAGCAGCAGCGGCAGTGGTAGCAGTATCGTAAGAAAGTTCATTGCCAGCGGGTGTGGGTAAGCTTTTGATTTGCCTATTGCGATATGCGCGCGTTACTTTGTTTTTGTTTTCGTTTATCGTGTTTGTGTGCGTGTGTGCTATTCGAAGTTCGTTGTTGTTTGCTTTTCGTTTTAGTGTTTTGTATTTTGCTGTTGTTCTTGTTGTTGTTGTTAATTGTTTCTGTTTCGTTTTATCCGCGTCTCTTAAAGCCTGCAAGAAATACATACATACATACAAATACATATACAATTGAAGTTCAGCTCAGCAGTTTATGTAAATTTGAACGGGTTATGGGGGAACCAACAAGCACGTGCATGCAGTGTTAAGTATTCAAATTGGCCGACGCGTCGCAGTCGTGCAATCTGGGTCATAACATAACGGGTGTGTGGACCACATACACACATACATTTACAGAACAACATAAGGTGGATAACTTATGTGTGTGCGCGCGTGTTTGTAAAGGTGTATAGGTGTGTGTAGGAGTGTACGTGTGTGTGTGTTTGTAGTTTCATGCAATTCGTGAATTTTTAGTATTATTGATAAAACATGCAATTAAAAGTGTTGTTTACACGTGTCATTGTTACAGGTAGGTTCTTCAAAGATAGCTTAAACCAAGAAAGCCTTTCAGCCATTTTTGAATTTGGTGCCACAGGTGCCAGGAGGGAAACATTTTTTGAATTTTTTTTTGTAATTTAAATACCAAATAAAACGTTGTACGCAAAAGGTGTTGGAAAATGCCGTAATTACTACAATTTATACATATGTTTTTAGTGTTTGTTTGGGAAAAGGGGAATTCACATAATATTAATAGTAAAATATAGAACTACATAAATTACATAGTAAATACTTAGTGGGTGTGTACAGACTTAGGATTTGCAAGTACTACATTTAAAACAAGAGGGGAAATAGTGAAATTATTAAATTATTCAGTTGTGGTGTTTAACTAAAAGTGTTGTAAAAGTGTGGTGTGAGCATAGTGTTGTAAAATATTTTGTCGTTAGCAATTAGTAACTTTTAAATGCGAATTCTATAGTTAAATTAGGTAATTAGTTAACTAGTTAAGGCATGCAAAGTATCAGCTGCATGTAAGCACTTAATATTTAATTTGAGGTTAGGATTTATTGCCTGGAACCGCCCCTATTTCGAAAGCGGGCGTGATAAGTTAGTGAGACCGACTGACCAGTAGTTTGTTCGTTTCTTTTACTTTTTTATATATTTTTTACACTGTAAGCAAGATATTATAAGATTATTGTAAATATTAACTTTTTGCCTTAAATTGGTTTTCAAATTGGTAAATTATCTTTTGGATATTTCTTGATTTGTACATGGTATGCTGAATTGAGTTGGTTAACGAAATAAAAGTTAGAATAGGCCACAAACCGTGTTAAAAAAGGGTTTACAGTTATTAACGCAAATCATAAAAAAATAAAAATAAAATTTGTTAGTTTAAAAACTCAAAATAAACCAGATCCTCATTAAAATAAAATTTTTAGTAATAAAAAATAAAAAACCCATTAAAAAATAAAATAATAATGTGATAAAATTAATTGAATTTGGTTAGAAAAGTGAGAAGTAAAAGTTAGTTTGTATTAGAGTGGGGTTAGAAGAGGTTTACAGGTAGGTGTTGAGAGCAGAGTGTAGCCTGAAGCTGGATCAGCTGGAGTACACTGAAACAAACTAAAGTAAAACACCACAAAGTTGATAATAACTAAAATGTTTACAGAAATTATCATAAAAATGTACAAGAACTAAAAGAACTGAGAGAGTAGAAAATTTGACATACACATTTCGAGGAATTAGTTTTCAATAAAAATTATAATGTATTTTATCATTTCTTTTTGTTTTCTTTTTTAAGGTATTTTCTTTTTTGTAATTAAAACAAACAGTTATGGAATTGACTACAGTACGAGTACGATACATACATATAATATAATGATTAACTTAATTAAACATACCATATTCATATAAATTCATTTCTCTCCCTCTCTGCCTAGTTTCTCTAGTGAATTAGGCAGAGAGTTCAAGCTTTAAGGATTTTTGTTTTGTTTTTAAACATTTCTTGGCTTTTAAGTATGTTAAGTAACAACTCATACATGTTTATGAGATCTTTTTGACTTTTTTCTTTCTTTCTAATTCGACTACAGAATTCTTCTTTAATCCGCTGTCTTTGGATTCAAACAAAACTACCGCCGAGTCGATCCCACTCACCTGCGTCCAGATCAATATCACCATTACCATCATCGGCATGCAGCTGTGATCGCTGTTCCGATTCAAGTCCCTCCTCTTCAACGATATTACCTGTGGATGAGGGCGTGTTCTTGCAGCCGAACCACCAGTGTGCTGTGGGTCTTGGGAATGCAGGCGAGGCCGTATCCACCTAGGAAGAGTAGGAAAATAGGTTTTTGTAAGTACAGGGTCTTTTAAAGCCTATTTCCTATTTATTTTCCTCTTCTGTTTAGCTACAACTTACCGCAAATCGTGCATCGTGGAAACGATAGTATTTGTCGCCCTTGAAGAAGTACGTGTATCCATTGGTGTATCTCAGAGCTGCATCCAAGTTGTTTGGCACTCCCTCCCAGTTGGAGATGGGCTTGGGATAACTGGCCTTGACGGGTGGCCGCTTGGCAGGATCGAAACGCCAGAATTTGCTGCCCTTGAAGAAGTAGATCTTGCCATTGCCTCCCCAGACCATGGCTGCATCCAGATGATCAGGAATGCCAGTGAAGCCTTCGCTAATCTCCTTGGGATAAACACCATCCATTTGACTGCCATGATACCGCCAGTATTGCGTTCCCTTGAAGAAGTACGTCTTGCCGTTCTTGTAGGTGAAGGCCGCGTCGATGTTGCCGGGTAATCCTGGCCAGCCCTTGGAGATGAGCTGTGGATAACCCTCCTCCACCGCATCCGTGGTCAGTTTGTAGTACTTGTCGCCCTTGAAGGCATAGGTATCTCCCTGTGCCGAGTTGAACAACGTATCGACCTTTGAGTCCTTGCAGAGTGAATCATCGAGAGGATTCTTTGGTGGTATGAACGCTGGTCGTTGGGTGGTCGGAGACGGATAGGCATTGGTGGGTACATAGGCATTTGTCTTACGTCCATATAGCGATTGTATAGCTGCCTTATCGTCCTCATCTAGCTTGAAAACAGGCTCGAAACCGCGGTAGAATGGCGCCATCAAAGCTGAACTCTGATCCGAGTGCGATAGACCCAAGGAGTGTCCAAATTCATGGGCAGCCACCTGGAACAGATTTGTGCCGCGGGGTGAACCAATTGTCCAGAGTTCAGCGTCATCAAAATGAGCATCGCCGCCAAAAACGGGGAAGAAAGCGTGAGCCAGAGTGCCGCCTTGGCCATCAAAGGCATCGCCATCACCGTGTTCGCTCTCAACGAACCTAGGGAAGGGAGAAGTAAATGGATTAATCGAAGGAATATGCCAGAGGATAGTTGGGGACTCTACCGGAGCTGCTAAGAACTTTGGGTAAGTGAAAATCTTTCATATTAAGCTCTTTTCGGAGCTTAGAGCTCCTCCCAGGATTGTTAGGAACTGAGGGTTTCCCCTGAGAACTAAGATTTTATAGGAGCCTAGTCTAGTCCTAGTCCTAGGAGTCTAGTAATTATGGACAAATTCTTTTCGACAAATCCTGCTAGTATCCTACAACAGAATGCCACCTAGTTAAAACTTACTTGATTTCAATGTGCACTGGTCCCGATGTCTTTCTGGTGAAGGTTAGATCGGTATCCTCGCTCCAGACCGCAAAGGCGCGTTGAATTTCCGCATCGACATCGACACGCTTCAAACGCTTGGGGTATTTGGAGATCTTGTAAGTGAGATTCTTCACACGCCAGCGACTGCCCTGAAGAGCATAACGCTTCGATCGACTATCACCAGTGCCCACACGATCTCGCACACCACAACGGGGCAGTGACATCAGTTTCTTTGTATCCTCATCCAGTTCACCGGTCACATTTAAGCCGGCAAAACTCTGGAACTCCTCTATGGCACTGACCCAGGTGTGTCGGTCCTGCAATCCACTGTTCGCGGGGTTACGTGCGGAGGCGGGTAAATAGCCAAATTGCGACAGGTAGATCTGAAATGAAGAAGTTTGGGGTTAAAAGGGATTCAAGTGGGAAACACACAAACTTAATAAATATTTTATTATTTGATTTATTTGAGTAGTGCTTAAAAATCAGTAACTTTTCCAGCTCTGATTGAAATTGCCGCTGATTTATGTTGATCCGATAAAAGTATGTAATTGTTATTGTAATTGTCCTGCGTTGTAATCCCTCAAACGCTTATAATACCCAGCTCAGCGCTCAGCGGTCAGCGCATTCAGCGCTTGTACAGTGAGTGCAAAAATGTTTTTACCACAGAGCGGTGGAAAAAAAATCGCTATCTGACTTGCATAATTTATGACCCAATGCTTCTTCTTGCTCTTCAAGAGCGAGTCACACAGTTACGTGACTTTAATTATGCGATTTAGGTGTGAAAATTGCTCAGTTCTATTGAATCCGACTGCGATGCCGATTCGGATTCGGATTCCGAATCGGATTCTGATTCTAATTCTCAAACCGAATCGAGTTGAGGAAGTGTTTCGCATTTGGCGTTTTTATGGCGATTCGAGTTAATTAAATGCATGTAAGTCGAATTAAATTGTAATGCAAAACTTGGTAGTAATTGATTAGGCCCTCCCTCTCACGCTCACTCCCCCTAACAGCCTCTCTGTCGGGTCTCTTTCTAGAGGAAGTGCTTCGCGAGGTTAGGAAGACTCTCGTCTAACGGTAGTAAAACATTTGTAAACAATGTTAACAGTCGCTGTCTAATTAGCAAGTCTTTAACTAACTTTTGCCTGCACTAATTGCTGCAATTATTCAGGTATATATATCTTCCAGTGTACACTATATACATACATATATTTATTTAATTATTTTTCTTTATTTGTATTTTGTACGTAATATTCACTTGGCATGTGAAGCATGTGCCGCGTACACGTTTGTGTCGCACATTTTAATGGGCTCAGAGTAGCATATATACACGTATGTGACATACATATATATATCTGTACCTCTATATATATGTCTATATAGTTGTACTGTCAAAAATAAGAAAAGAAGTCGAAGCTTGCATAAAAGTCGGCTCAGCTGACTCTTAAAGTTTATTTTATTTTATTCGTATTATTCGGTTCTTTTATGCTATATATACTGTATATAGCTATATATCTTTTATGATATTGTACTCGTATTTTATTTGATTTGCCGAGGAAGTAAACATTTTGGTTTTATCATGCGTGACGTTGTCTTTAGTATTCATCCTAAGTATTTAATAACCTGGGTGGTTGGTGTCGTGTGGTAGCCACTGTTGCTTAGCTGGGAAGGGGGCTCTAAGGGGGCTTTTGGGCAGGGCGTTACGGGGTAGGGCCTTAGACTCGCCCCAAAAGGTAAATGAACTCGCTTTTGTGGCCATTGCTTTGCTTTTCCTGTAAACATGACTCGGACAACTGACAATCAATCTCTCAAATAAATATACATATATAAAAATATATAAAAATGTCACCGATTAAAGCTGATCCCCATGAATCTCTGACAAAGAGCATTATTTGTTCTTTTATGCAAATCATTTGCAATTCGCTTTTTCGCTTTCCGCTTTCCTGTCAAAATTATTACACAATTAAATTAATCAGTTTCTTTTGTTTTCTCCATCTGTCATTGTATGCAAAATGCAGATTGATAAGGAAGAGGAACATTTACGGGGTTTACTGGATTTATTAGGGAAGGAATGGGGCAGCTATTATGGAAATTAATTATTATAAAAGGTGTCTAGTTTAAAAGAGTATTTTAAATATTTATGAGCCTTTTGTAGTTCATTTTGGTGGAGATAGGGAGAAGGTGGTTTAGATTGCATTCACTGGGTTCAAGTGGGGAATCTATTCAGGAAATATATGGCTATATTAGTGTCTAATAAAAATCGCTACTTTAAATATTTATTGGTTGTTTTAGAGCATTTAAGTTGCATTTTAAATAGCAGCTCACTTTTTTATGGCCTTTAGTGGGCTTATTTTAGATAGACTAGTGAATCTATTAAGAAAATTAAGTACTTTTTGAGTGTCTAGCTTAAAACATTAACTTTAAGTATTTTGTAAACTATTAGACACATTTTAAAGGCTTTAAAGTGAAACAAGAATATTTTTATTGATTTCACTGGGTTTCTTATGGGCTGAGTAGAGATTCTATTATGGAAATAAATAACTAAATTAGTGTCTAATAAAAAACACTTAAATATTTATACAACTTTTGTAGAACACTTTAGTTGCCTCTGAAAATTCTGCTTGCTTTTCTCTCAGTGTATTCCGCATTGTGGCAAGTGGCGCATTGAGCATTGTAGCTCATCAAGTGCTACTTGAGAATGTTGTAAGCTATATTTTTTTTGGGGCGGCACTCAACGACTTTAGGCACTAGTTGACCTTGGTTAGGGGTAGATTGGCGGAGAGGAGGAAAGTGGGGAGCTAGGGAAAGCTACAGCATAAAGTTAATTGCAAATAGCTCGACTTGTGCATTATGTAATTAACATAATTGATGAAATTGAGCAGCCGCTAAAATCGCGGCGTGGGAATTACTAAACACACACACACACACACACTTATAGAGTTATTAAAGTAGCCGCTGGCTGCTCACGCGCATTGAAATTCCATTTAATTTTGCATTAATTTTGAGCTGTTGAAGTGCACGTAGAACAAGTTTATGACAAGGGTTAAATAAATCTTCGCTTGACTTTTGTCAACCGCAAGTGCAGTGCGAATTAGAGATGAGTTCGTGCCTTGAAGCGATAGAAACACTGATAGGAATGGGTCATGACTGGGAATTTCGTCTATAAAGGTAGATAAACTTTCAGTTTCCTTTAGCTTCAAAACAGCTAAAATGTGTGGTTTAGTCACCACTATCACGCCTGTCACGTCAGTGTACCATCTCTAGCTGCACCTGCGACTGCAACAATCGATGAGTTGTCCCAGTCACCGCGTATCTACTCCACTCATGGCTATAAGCCCGATAAGATACGGGTACTACCAATGTAAATACATCGCACAGCGTTCAGAACATTTTCAATGAGTGCTTTATGAGTTTATCGCTTGACTGGGTCGTCAAATGATTCATTTGCAATTCGGCTGAAAAGTTCGTTGATACACGAGAAGTGTAGCCAAAAAAAGTCTCAAATGCGTCACAAGAAGGTAGAGGATTTCGGCTAGAACGGAAGTGTTAAGCGGAAATGGCTTTAAGAAGCTAGAGATACGAGCAAATCGACCAAAAGATACAGATACAAAGGTGTTGGCTATGTGTGCTTATGGGTGTCTTTTTGGGGTCACCTGGTGGCAAATTATGGAAATTATAATGCAGTTTGATTCACGAATCGGCGCCCGCTGAAATTGCACTTCAATTTACAGCCAAAAGAGACATTGACACAAATTGCACACATCTGGTTGAAGTAATAACAAATGTGCCACAATTTTCAATGTTAGTGTTGTTAGGGGGTGTGGGGAAATTGATGGAAATGGAAAATGGAAAATGTCAACAGGCTGAGTGGCAAACTCAAAGCACAGCACTTGAACTGCCCCACAACACACTCTGAATTCTAAGCCAAGCACTTTTTTTCTGCATTTTGTCTATCACTGACCTCTTTGCCTACTTTGCCAGCTCACTAGGCTCAGCCCACAACCCCTCGAAACCCTTGACCATCCTACTGCTTGCCTTCTTGCACCATCTGGCACACTGCAAAGGCCTGAAGCGCTTTACATTTCAAAGCCAGGCTAAAAAGTTGCTGCAAACTACAAGGCAAGCGAGCGTAAACTGCTCTCACTCACTGTGCACACTTTATTATGCCTGACTGTAAGTTACAGCGACTTTAAATTTACAACTTTACAACTTTTGTTTTTGTTGACAAACTTCGTTTAGCCGTTTAGCATTTTAGCTTTAAAGCCAGAGCTTTGGCGGCAAAGAAAAATATAACTAAAACAGTTGACATTTATTTTAAAATATATTTAGTAAACAGTCTATACCTTCTTTGGTTTTGCTTTAAAAATTCAAATAAAATTTGAAGTTGCTTTTAAAAAAGTAAATAGAAAATTTTAGGCAACTGCTGTTTGAGCTCTGCTGTAATTTGATTTGGGAATACTAGAATTCTAGAGTTGTCGAGCCGTAGAGTTGTAGATGTTTAGAGCTTGGGTAATTGAATAAAAGTGGCAACTGTTGGGGTCATTGACTTGGTCCAAAATCGTATATAGAATACCGTTGGTTCGCGTAGTTCGCGTTCATCGCGTTCCTCGCGTTGTTGGCGTGTTTTTTGACCCTTGACTCGAAGGCGGTGCTAAGTTGGTTTTATTTCCGGCCAAACAAGAACAGGACATGCATAAATTATAAACAAGCAGCGTACGTTTAGCTTCTTTTTCCCCTCTTCTCCCCACTCTTCTACATTTTACTTGACCGGAAATTGATGAGAAAATTGTATTTGCCCGACGGCCAAGAGGGTGGCTAGCACACACACACACACACACACACGTACGCACACCCGGCGAGTGTGTGTCTAGGTCTAGGTACCCTTATTGGGGTGCGTTTAAAAATTCCCAACTGGTATTTGGGTCAAACCGGCGCGAGTTCAATGACTTCGCGAAGGAGTAGACCATTAAAGCCTAGACCCAATTTTCCAATTTTCCAACGCTACGCATTGGTTAAGTAAAAAGTTTAAGCCACATTAACCAGTTTGGCTCGTTTCTCCCCAGCTGATTACATGATTACGTGAAATGTGAGGCTGGTCTGTAAATGGTGAGCGTTTGTGGCGGGAATCGGGCTAAGAAAAACTCGGCCAAATCGGCCGAAAGTTGCGCAACTTTCTAATGAGGCTAACGTGCAGCAAGAGAGCCGGCAATCACTCGTCTAATGTAGTGCAAAGGAACTGGCTAATAACGTTGTCGTTGTCAGCTGCAAAAAAAACGTCCGTAACACAAAAAAATTTGACATTTAACCCGCTGTAAAAAACGGACGCCTTTTTTTGGGGCTTGTAAGCAGCGTTAATTTACGACGCGATAAATAAACTTCTGATGCTAAGATAACAAAAGTGTTGTATGCAAAACTTGAAATGCTGTGGGCAAAAAAGAGTACACAGAGGTACCCTGTAAGTAGAGTGGAAGTGGGGTATGCTAGAAGTAGGCTGTTCCATTTAGAGTCACAAATCTGTGCAAGTTTACAGAGACCCATAGATTTCTAGACTAAGTTTGGGTATCTAGATATAAGCTTGTATTAACCCATTACAGGGTATCTATGTGTGCTGCTTTCTAGACCTGTTTATGGCGCTGTGACCTTAGGATGTTCCACACACAAAATATCATTTGTTTGAGCTGTTAACATTTACTTTCCACTTTTTACTTTTTACTTTCAACTTTGGCACTTTTTGCATACGATGCATTTTCAAAATGGCAAGGTTATCCTGTTCACCTGCTCACCTGTTTAGCTGCTTAGCTGTTTACCTGTTCACCTGCACCTGTATTAACTGTTTTTTTGTTAGCTGTTTACCCGTTTGGCATCCTTTTGTTAACACCTCGCGTGAAGGTCGCACACGCGTCCGTAACGTGACTTTTCAGTTTTTTTCCAAACTGTTTTTTTTTGAGCTCAATTCTGACCAAATCAATCAAAAAACAGTCAACTCAAAAAGTTTACTTCCCGGCATTTTTAGTAACTTTGTTTAACTTATTGATTAGTTGATGGTTTGCTTGGTTCTTGGGTCTGTTTTTCCTGCTGTTTTTCCGCACGCTGCGTGACGCACGCAAAAATTTGCGTTTAATACGAAAAGTAAGAAAAACGTGCAATTTTCGCCCAGTCGGTTAACTGTTATAATTGGCCAAATACGTCATTACTGAAAGCTCTAACTAAGTTTTTCATTTTTCTTCGCTTTTCCTCAGTTTATTTTGCCTGTTTTGGGCAGTTATTTTTGGCGCAGACAAGAAACTTGCACCAAATTGAGCGCTCTTTTAATTAGACGCTGTGCTGAGCTCCACCTACAACCTATTTCTCAGTAGCCCAGTAAAGTAAAGCGGAGTAGGGGCTTATGTTTTTGTGGCAGAGTTGGATTGGAAGAAGTGAAACCACGTCACGTATACGCACTGCCAACAGGGCAGAACACAGTCGAGCAGCTCTAGTGGTCAGACAGCAGGCACACTAATTATGTGTGTGTGTGTGTGTGTGTGTAGTCTGAGCTCATTTCAATAAGCTGCAATTAACCTTTGACCGCTGAGCGTTGAATGCTTTCAGTCGATTAAGTATACGCAGCGTATGACGCGACTCTGGGGTGAACTAACGCTGCGCTTATAAAAGGTGCACTCGCATAACTAAAATCATAATCATAATTATATTAACATACATGCACTTAATCATAAAACGCACTCTGAGTCATTAGACTGACTTTGTTCTGCAGCCAAACAAATTGGAGGCAATTTATTTGAAAAATAACTAAAGATTTGAATCGAAGTCGTGCACAAAAGAAAGATAAATCTGTAGTTTAACTAATGAATCACTTGGTAAACATCAAGTGGCGAGATAAAGGTACGAGATAAAACTGTACAA
This sequence comes from Drosophila dunni, assembly GCA_018152125.1. Classification (NCBI taxonomy): domain Eukaryota; kingdom Metazoa; phylum Arthropoda; class Insecta; order Diptera; family Drosophilidae; genus Drosophila; species Drosophila dunni. The sequence continues at coordinate 20,195,716 of JAECXC010000339.1, read as the reverse complement.
AGTGTAGATAAATGGGGGAAAGAGAAAAAAGTATTACGGAATCGATTAAAAGCCAGACTCGAGGCAAGTAGTGTGTGGTGCTAGATTAAGCGCTGACTAAGACAGTGAGTAGCTCAGACGGGGAGTCTTAGAGTTGACAAAGAGGGGAAGATAAAGAGAGGAAGAGAGAGAGTAGCAAAGGTTCGCTTCGGTTTTGTTCTATGACATTGAAGCGAGTCTAAAATGGAACGCACAATTGTTGACGTCTGTTTGTTCTATGCTCATTATGATCATCATGATGATCATTGTCGTTTTGGGCGACTGGCCAGCCAAATGGCCATGCTGGCAAACGCGTTTAAAATATCAATTAGATACGAACAACAAATAAAACAATGAAATTTTGTTCTAAGCACGCAAACGCTTAGCGCGTGCTGACAACAACAAAATGATCGATTTGATCGATAACTGCCTATCGATAGCTATACGCAAATGGTCAAACAGGAACTCGGCTCCTCAATGCAATTCAGATCAGAACTTCTCACCTCCAACCTCTCGTCCCCAGCTGGATTCAGAGGTGTGTCTTCCACAGCTACAAAATCACACGAATTCCACCTGTGTTTTCACCTGAGTTGTCGATTAATTTATGCAGATTGCAATCGTGCAACAGGAGAAAACACTTTGTGCCGCAAAACGTGACAACCTTGTCAGCTGGCAGATTCATGAGTATTATAAATGTTTCCTTGCCCCTTCCTCCTTTCTCCCGCCCTGCGCTGCCACGCCCCAAATCGTGCACAGTCACGTGCCGAAATTGCAATTTTCAGCGGGATTTCAAGCAGCTTAGCGGTGTGTTTTCGTGCACTAAACGAGGAGCTTGGCTTGTAAACAGCCAAGTGCACATCTCCAGCGGAGTCTCAATCGAATTCTCTGTTTATTATCTATTTTTTTTTGCTAATGACATGCAATCTCTGCACATTAGTAGTCATTACCAAGTTTTAGTTAATGCTAAAACAATTGATTAAATCGCTTATTAATGTGTCAAGTGAACATGGATGTAATAGTTAGCCTTAAAGCTAAGCTTAGCTAGCGGAACAACAGCTTGAGTTGCAGTTTAGCTTTATAACTCGGTTTTTGAAGGAGGAAGTGCGGGGCTTTGCGGGGAAAAAGTGAAGATAGAGCTGTTAAAGAGAATAACCCAAAGGATTGCAATCTTACACTGGCTAAAGACTTAAAGAAAGTGTACATGGAGGTGTATTTAAGGCATATAGCATTGTTTGCACAAAGCAAACCATTCTCTATTTTTATTTAGTTGTGTACATTGCATCAGTAAACCTGGAGGTGCAGTAAAAATGTCGAGCAAATACTTAATTAGAAGAAAGTAAACTAAAAGTGAATCTGCTGGCTTATCGTTGACATAATTAAACACAGAAATTTTGCCATAAGTAAACGTAAATTAGACCACTGTGGTTGCGTGTCGAATGCCATGTGACCACTGTGCTCAGATAACAATTTCCAATGCAATTGACAATGACAGTGAACAGCGGCAGAAACGCTAAAAAACTTTGGCTCGAAAACTGCAATTAATGCAGTCACATGGCAGAGAGAGAGAGAGAGAGAGAGAGAGAGGGAGAGAGTGAGGGCAGACAAAAGAGCCTCGATTGGTGGCACCTAAGGTCAGTTAACATGGCTGATAACAGTATGCAACAAACGAATGCATTGCGTGCAGATGTGAGTGGAATAATTGTGCCCGATTTTATCACATAACTATATAGAATATATATCTTTATATGCTAGTCACTTTAAACGGAAGTATGTTTGCCTCCCTCTTTGCATTAAGTCTCCCTAGATCAATTTGAGCCCCTTCTTTTAACTGATTCACTTGCTCAACAATTTGTAAACTTTTCTTGATTAATTTAATGACAGCGCCATAAATTTTATAAATTGTTGCCTTACTGTGTATTTAATGAGTGCTAAAAGTTGCTCACTTTTTCTATATTTTTTATTTACTTTAAAAAGTTTATAGAAGAAATTACTTTGGAATGTTTTAAAAAGCACAAAAAGCTAACAGAAATTATCTGTAATTTATTAAATTAAATTAAAATTTAGTCGTGTAATTTAATTTGATGCAATTTTGCAATTTATAAATTGAAATTTAATTTATTGCAATTTCCACAATTTTATTAAATTATTTGCAATTTTGATTGCTCACTGTGCTGCTCGCATATTGATTCTGCTAGTTTTGCTATTTTTCTACACTTGAAGCTTTGTTGAGCTAACTACACTGAGAAAAACAACTAAACATGTTATACAACTATTTAAAGCACCTAAGAGAACAGTCAGCCCAAGTAGAAGTTGCCACATTCGTTAAATTTGTAAAAGAATTGACTTTGTTGTACTTTTATCACTCCTCCCCATTTTTCTCAGTGTACACTCCCTGTGCAATTGGAAGACAAACACTTCGTGACAAGTTGTGTGTTGATTTTTGCAGTGTTTCGAGCTTCGAGTTGTTGCCAAGTATTTGCCACTGTTACACTGTCCTCCATTGTTAGTTTGATTGAGTCACTTGTTTGTTATCACTTAACTGTTAACTGTTATCACTTACCTCTGCCTGTGATGTGGTAGAGACGGGAACACTTTGAGCTGCCACAATAATGGACAGGATTGTGCCTAGAACTATGAACACGGATGCATTACTTTGGCAGGTGTTGGACATTTTGTAGCTGTTGTTGTTGAGTTGTTGTTGTGGTAATTGTTGTGTTGTTGTGTGTGGAGCGCACTTTGAACTTCAAGTCGTGACTGAGAAGTTTTGTAATAACAACTGCGCACTGTAAATAGAAATAGAAATAGAATTTGCAAAAAGGTCAATTAATATTTCATAGCGGTAAAGGAGCTAAAAGCGGCCAAAGGCAGCCAAAGACAGACAGGTAAATATAGAGTTTGGCAGGACAGCACAGGCAGGTGAAACAAACCATCAGCCATCAACAATCAGAGCAGGCCAAGTGCAAAAGGGCGAACGGAAGCAGTTGGCCCCATTTTCCACAGCCATTTTCCAAGCCATTTACCGACAGCAAAAAAAATAGAAAAGGTGCCAACAGGTTGGGAGTGCAGCTAACTGGGTCTAAATGGCACACATTTCGCCTGCCTGCAACGACTAACGGATGTTAGCTACGTCAAGTTATAGCCAAGTTAGTGGCGGCTGCTTGTAGCTATTTTCTGGCGTGTCAGCTGATTGTTGTTTTTACTTGAGCTTAACTTAAGACTTTATTTAGCCGGCACTATAATTTTAGTCGCTTATACTTTAGTTTGTCCAAGCATTAAGAGCCGGTCTATATATTTTCTTGGCCTAATGCGCCAAAAATAGTCAAGTTGTATAACGTATACGCAGTGTATTCAACTCGAGATAGAAGCAGCATGAACCGTAACTGCTTTATGGTTCCGTAAAGCCGGTCTAAGAACTGCTGAGACATCTTCAAAACAAACTCTGTGACGTCAGAGGCATTGCACTGTCTACAGTGCCCGAAAAGTGGCACACCAAAAGGTACCAATAAAATTAACTAATGCTTAAATTAGGTGCTTATCTCTTGGCTTTCTTTTATGAAATTATTTCACCTCCTTGCCAAATTTTAGAGCCCTAAAAACCTTTAGTAGACAACTTTGTTTACTTGGACTTTACTAATTTATAGCTCAATAAAAGCTGGCATTTTTGTTTAGAAATTACACCTCATAAAGCTCAACATAAGTGCATATTTAAGCCTTTTCAGCGACGATTATTTAGCTAGCAGTTAAGTCTGTCTATGTATGCACTAGTTTTCTTAGTTAAACTCTTTTTAGTGGCGGTTTAAAAATAGTTTTAAAGCCAAAAATAGCTTAGCCAACTGTTGACATAATTCTTTAGTTTATTAAATAATAAAAAGTAATGCATAATTAATTTTTACTACGCTTTTTAGCAGTGCAATGTGACCGTGACGTCAGCAGAGGCGAGCGATAAGTCATATCAAGTATACGACAAGTGTATCGCACTTTTCAACGCCAAGAGCCAAAAGTAAACGACACAGTACAAGAAGAGCAGTGAAAAAATGGAGAAGAGGAAGTGGGGGTGTGGCGGTGTGCTTAGCACCACAACAAAGACATTGGGCGTGTCACTGCCTAGCGGTAACAATATTTGCTTATGATACGCGTAGAATGAAGTCTGCAGTTTGTTGTAGTTGTTGTTGTCATTGACTAATCGCTGGGGATTTTCAATGTTGGACACGGTAATCATGTTTCTATATACACGTCTGCGCCTCTTGGTGCTTCCAGCTCACACAATTGGCTCACATTCAGCACGGTATTTATTTATTTACTTATTTGTGTTGGTTTTTTTTGGGGCGAATATTTAGATATGACACAGATAAAAAGTTTAATGAGTGGGCTTAAGGGTTGTGGAGGGGCAGAGGGGTCTTTAGCGGGGTCCAGTGCTGACAATTAGTAAATGGGTTGAAGGTCGTTGCTTTTGTGGGTTTAAGGTTAAAAAACTGGCACCTGATTGTTGCTTCGCTTCACTTCACAACGCATCACTACGCTGCCCTTACCCCGCTCTCCCTTCTCTGCCCCTCTGCCAGTCGCTATAACAATGCAGCTCTCTCTGCATTTGTTGTTTAATCAATACGCGCTAAATTTCTGTTCTTTGCCGCATTCTAACAGTCAACAAATCAATAAGTTTTGAAGTGCGGTTTATTTTTGGCATGTCTGTCTGTCTCCCTCTGTCCCTCCCTCTGTCTCTGTTTGCCTTAATCAGCACATTACGTATACGTAATGTGGCACATGTGGCAACACACGCACACACGCTGTTATGTGCCAAATGTTAATAACATTTCTATATTTTATCAACTAAAACTTATGTGATTCACATACATAAATCGATTAGTTATTCAAAACATATCGAAATTTTTTTATCGCTTCGCGTTTTTGTGTTTTTTCTTGCCCCGTTTTTGTTGGCATACAAAGTAACAAATTAGCAACAGGAATATTTGGTAACCAGTTTAGCACGGGCTAAAGTTGTTCTGAGCATACACTGAGCGAAAATTTCTAGCTAAATGTGTGTAAAGCTAATCAAAAAATTTAATTTACGGGGGAAAGTGGCGAACTATTGAGCTCATTAATCTTTTATTATATTTTCGGAATTTCTGGCATACACTTAAAGAAATTGGAGTGAAATTTCTACATATAAGGAAGGTGAAGATTGTTTGAACTTTAATTTTGGTGTAGAATTCTGAGCAAGAATCAGTTGCTCGCAAAAAATTTATGTATTTAGCTATTTCTCGCAGTGTATGCATGACGCTTGTGTGTATTTCCCATTTCTCGGACAGTTTGTTGTTTCACAAAGATGCGGCATTGCACAATGGGTGTGTGTGTGTTTGTGTGTGTGTTGTCGTTTCTTTTAGCTTATCAAGAATTCTTTTTTTTTTGTATTCTTTTTATTTTTTCACTCTTTGTTGCTCATGAATTTCGGAATTGATAAGATAGGCATTTGGCGTTTCGATTATGCTTCAGGGCCTGTATTACCTGCTATTACCAAATATTTCCCCCAATAGCCAACGGTCTCCACTGACTCAATAATTAAACATAAATGTTGTTGCTTTTGGTATAGAACTTGACCTTAGAGATAGGCGGGGCGAGTGTGGCTAAGGTATTTATGAGTGTGACAAAAGAGTGAGTGTCTTATACCCTGTAACAAGGGGTATGCTGCTTACATGTTGCTTGTAACTGGCTGCCTCTGAGACGTAGATCAATGAACTGCAACTGTTGTTGCTTTCTTTGTTCCTTCTTCTCCTTGTGGTTGTCGTCGCATGCAACACTTTAAGAAATTGATTAATTAGCTCGTTGCATAAATTAAACGCGAGTGCGTGTGGGAGTTGCGTTGACTTGACTTGAGTTATTAATTGATTCTTTCTCTCCCTCTATTTCTCTCTCTCTTCAAGTTGACAATGCTTTTATTCCTCTTGTCTTCTGTCTTCGCTTGTGTTGTCTTAATTAATTCCAAATTCCTTTGCACTAATTGCAGACACTGTTGAACAACTGACAAATTTCCGCAATGCTGCAACTGTTAACGGCACTCAAATTCGGCTTAAATGCGGCGCACACACCAAGTTAAATTCACTTTGCAATTTGCTTGCAACTGTTAAATGTGTGTGTGTGTGTGTTGTTGTTGTTGGTGTGGGTGTGCGTGCGTATGTGTATTTTGTGTGTTTCATTTATTAGATTTTAAGTTATTCGTTATTCGTTACTCGCCGCTAGACACAACTGCACAGAGCAGCGCGCAAAATTCAACTGATCCCACAAAAACATGACAAACACCGAGGCGATCGTCGATCGTTTTGAGAGCAGCGCTGTCGCTGCTCAAGCGAAAGCTTTTGCAGTTGCGCACAAAGCTTTCGCACGCACGCACAGCTGTTAACGTCAACAGCGGCGACTGCGACGCTAGCGCTACAGACGCAGGCACTGTAAACGCTTAACAGTGGGAATTCCATTGCTGTCAAACCTGTTGCTGATGCTGCTGCTGCTGTGTCTGCTGCTGCTGAAGCTTTTGTCTGCTCAAAGCTGCGCTCAGTGCGGGAATCGCTTGTGTGAGTAATGCGAATTTCTTGGAATCTACAAATGTGTCATACGGTTGGCAGCGACCGCGACTGCGACGGTGGCAGCAGCGGAGGCTTTTGTTAACCGCTTAGCGCACGCTTCGTTGACCCCCCTTGCACACCCCCGCTGCTTATTTGCATTTCAGCCATGGACTGTTGACTGCTTACAGTTTCCAGTTTACAGATCTCATTTGACACTTTTTACTGCCGGCTGCTGTTTTCTACCGAATTTCAAGCCATTTCCGTTGAATTTTTAAGGTGTCCGTGTGTGAGTGTATGACTGTATGCGTGTGTGGTCAGCCTAATGGGAAATCACTCGATACACAAACTTATGAATGAATTTGCAAATTGATATTTGGACTTGCTGTTGATATTTCTTTTGATTTCTGATTTCTCAATGAATATTACTTATGAGTAATCGATGTGTGTGACGCTGTGTGTGTGACTGCCTGTGTGTGTTTACAAATAAGGCGTCGTGAGACAATTAACACTCGTGTGCCACACGCCTTCATGTCTGATTAACCGTTACATACTCATATGTGCTGGGAATTCAATTTATTTCTTGGGGTAGAACACGTAATTCCAGTTTTTCCCCTAGAAACTCATTCAATTCTAGTTTATATATTTAATAAAAACCAAATTTTTGTTTTATTTAATACAATTTGTTAATAATTTTAAATTAAGTTCCATTTGGTTGTGAAATATTTATAGAATGAAATTTAATTATAGTCAAAACTGTTCTGAGTCAGTGTTCATCGGGCAAGAAAAATGTCAAATGGTTGAAAGCTTAAATTTAGTCAGTTTAATACCTAAAATTTTTCTAAATTTATTTTCTACTTTACAGGGAATGTTTTAACCCTCTAACTACATTCCGTCTTCAGCTGACTCTCCAAACTTTCCTAGAACTCACAACTACTGCTCATCAAGCCTAATTACAGGGTATTGTCTGGCACGGCATAGCACACAAAGTTCACTAAAAGCGAAATCTGCCAATTTTTAGTCATGATTTGCTTAGCATTCCCAATAAACAAATAACGGAGTGAGTGTATTTAGCTTTTATTCTGCTTCCCTCCCATCCCCGCCCCCTTTTAGCCTATTAGCGTCAATTGAGCGCCTAGAAATTATTAATGTCTGGTTTTATAGTTCGACGGAATGAAATTGTGACTCAACGAGTGCGCCTACTAGCTGCCCTCTGTCTCTATCTCTGTCGCCCTCTTGCTCCTAGGGCAAAAAGGGCCCAGATGCTGGGCACGTGAAGTAAATTGCCCAATGCACCATATACTTAAACTTATAGATACAGATACATTGCAGTACGGCGTAGCACAGTAGCTGCAAATTATACGTCTACAGTCTGGAGTCTTCTATGTGTGCTTAGTGGAAATTTACAGCTGAAAGCGGATTGTAAATGAATAGTCCACATGTGTGAAATTTTTATGACAATCTTGCGAGATTGCATTTGCTGAGTAGTTTTCAATCTGGCAATGGCAAACAGAAGTTCAAATGACAAGCGATGGCTGCACTGGGAGAAACTGGAACTGAACTTTCCGAAAATTTAGATTTAAATAGAAAGATTTGCAGAACAGAAAGGGAACAAAAAATTCTTTAACTATACAAATAAAAGAGTTTGATAGAATAAATTTAACTTAAAGAACTTCAAACTTTCCATTATAAAGTGCCTAAAATTTGCTAGACTTTTAAAGACAGAAATATTTGATAATCCTTTTCCTTTTCTTTCTCTCTGTGTATGCAATTCTTTTAAGGAAGAACTTTAGCAGTCTACGGTCTGAAGAATTGAAAAACTGGTACTCGACCTCCCGCCTCTTTTTATGGCCATGACAACTTGCAGTTGTCTTTTGTCTCTTGTATTCTGTCTGATTTCTGTTGTCCGTTGTGTTTTGTCGCCTGCTGTTCTCAGTCCCAACGAACTTGCAGCTTCCCTACATGCCCCTTAACACCCCTCACCCCCTGCTCCTTTTTGAGATGAACAATGAAATATTTATGAGTTTCTTTCTGTCTTTTGTTGGTGCCTTTTAATGTCAACTATTTATTGTATTGGGTATTTATAGAACTGTGTTCGCTTTATTGGAAGAACTTCCGAGCGGTTCATTGCCATTGATTGTGCACAGAACTGAACCATAAAGAACTTTGCTAAAAAACCGCTAAACAAATGGCTATATAATAACCATATTTATTCTGCTGATCATTATAATATGATTGTAATTGTTGGTACATTTTAAACTGATTCCAAACTTAATCACGTCACGGTCAGTACGGCCATTCACATATGAATACCAGTAGTCGTACTCACACTCACACTAAAACTCGCTATTCAAATTGTTTGTTATTGACATTTGAATATGAATTAGAATTTTTCACAATATATGACTACGTGCTGCATTTGTTAATGTTGTTTCTGTTGAAATCGGTTTCCGAAATGAAACTCAATTTCGAATGCAATCAAAAGTGCACAAAATACACAAATGGTGGGCACATTTTGGATAGTAATGGGTATTACCATGATGGGGTCTAACAGGAAATAATTGTAACTAAACAAACAGTGGAGATGAATTCGATTGAAAGTGTTTAGAGTCAAACGATTCAATCGGTAGCGGAATACAAAGGGGCTTAACTTGGGATAAGTTTTGAAAAGATATAGAAGACAATATGAATTAAGAGAAGAAAGGAAAAATGAATAATAAACATAGTTTACTATATTTACTTTATAGCTGTGGTATACTAAATAAAAGTAACTTACAGTTAATCGCTTTGTTTACCTGAGTATACTAAGTCAAACTTACTAACTTTGACTTTGTAATAACAATTAAACGATGACGGATTTCAATTAAATTTTTAATTAATCGATTGGATTAGCGAAGAATGTTATAAACTCAAAGTTTGACTTTGAAATCAACGTAAGCACAAATATGTTAATTGCTCAATTTGAACTTAGATGCAAACCTGATTTATAGGAGCTACAAAAACACTCGAACTTTGCTTTGAAAAGGCTAAAATAATGGAAATGTCGATTGATTTTGAAATCTTCATACTTAAAGCTTTCCAAAAAACATATTTTTGATACGCCTTGACTTTCGTTTAATATGATTCACTTTATGCATAAATTTAGCAGGTTTTTTGGTGGGGGAATGCGGAATGACTCATCAAATTAAAAGTTTAGGAAGCAGACTTACCACAGGGCGTTGAATGCGTTGAGCACTTATGGCAGCGACTGTTGATAGCAGTCAGTGCAAATATTGCACACACACACACAGAGTCACTCACACGCGCACAGATGACTGTTATCAGAGTATAAGATTGGCCAAAAGCTGATTAGATCAAGATGGAATCCGTTGATAAGTTTGGAATAACTTCGCGCTCTCTCTCGCTCTCCCCCACTCTGTCACCACCACGTGTTATATGTAACTTAATTAATAACTAGTGAGTGTCACTAAGTTCAACTGGCAGTTAATCACTTGGTCTGCGTACTACAAGATACTTTGCGTACTGCGAGATACTTTCGAGTGTTCGGGGATAACTAAGCACTGGGCACTACGCGACTCTAGACTCTACTCAGGTGGGCTCAGGTGAGCAACAAATCGAATCAAATGAAGCGACTTCGTTGGATTTACGCGAACCGTTTCAAAGCACGCTCCGTTTGCGACTCACGATTGTTGTTTTGCAACTGCCACCGCGTTGCCTCTGTGTGCGCTACTCCTCTCCCTCTCTCTCTCTGTCACACACACACTCTGCTCTCTTCTACTCTCGCTCTCTGTCTCTCTGGCTGTTTCGTGGTGGCCGGGCTAAGCCGTATTACTCGTGTATTCGCTGTTAACTTGTCTTTATGGCGACACCGGCGTCGCGACGTTCGTCTCTCTCACTCTCTCTCTTTCTCTCTGTGTGTGTGTGTGTTTGTGTGTGTGATATGAATTCTAATGTTACTCTGTATTACCTATTACCTGTCCTAGCTAGACTCACACACCCAAGTCTTGACTTTGTGCCCGCATTTTCACTGCTTTTACTAGGGGTTACTGGAATTTATCTTAGCTTTAGTTACCGTTTAAGGATTTAATGAATTACAGTTGCAGCAGACTTTATTTAAGTTTTACTTTAACTTATGCATTAATTCTAGGTTTTAGAGTCGAAACTAGATCTAGCTTAATAAACAAAACACTATTTCTGAAGCCCCTACTTAGCTAATGAATAGTTAGAGTATTGAATAGTTACTCTACTTAATTTGGTCCCTTTTGCTTGTTCTATTTATTATTATAGTTCAGGAACGAGCGCGAACAAGGCGTCGTCGCGCTGTCGAGTCACGCGACTAACAATAAACATAAAATATACACTCATTTACACACACCCAAGCACTCACACACACAAAGGCTGAGGAATAATTTCCTGGCACTTTTGTGTGTGGTCAAATTGGCCCCAGGCATAGAAAATGAAAAATGTTGGCATTTATTGTGTTGCCCTGGACTCTCTAGAGCAACAGGCCATAACAAAAGTTAGTTTCAGGGCCAGAACGCATACAAAGAGGCATGAATACCAACACGAATACAATCGTGAATAGTCGTTTGAGTACGAGTACTTACCACAAGTTTCAAAACTTATTCAAATGTCACAAAAACTAAAAAAAAGGAATGTTCACTTCAACTGCTTTGAATAACAGGGAGCTGTAAGAGCGCTTACAGTCTGTTAGTTGCGCCGTCTTTTAACAGTCTGTAGTCTGTGCTATTAACAGTCTGTTAGCTGTCTGCTCGCTGTTAGGGCAATGATTCACACAGACACTTGACGCTGAGCAGCTCTGTCTAATAAAATTAATGTGTTTTTTTGTGGTTGTTGTTGCTGCTGATCTTTATGTTGTTATTTTATTTATTTGCTGCCGGAAACGGCACACTTCACTTTACAATTATAGCACTTTTAACACTCGTTTAGTGTTTTATTTAATTTGTTTTGCTTTTGAATGATTTCGTTGCCTTTTTCTCAAGCTGCGCGCACTGCAATTCAAAAAGTCTCGACTATCGGGTATCGAGCACCGACTTCTGCTCAATTACAGTTTCACGAGTTTGCAACTAGACTGAAGCTCAAATCGCAGTGCTTAGATACTTTTATATGGCTCTGGGTGTCGCTCCGTCTGTCTGTCGCTCTGTCTGACTGACGCTGCAGTCGCTGTCGCTGTCGCTGTCGCTGTCGCTGTCTCTGTCGCTGTCGAAGTCGACGTCCTTCCCTGTCAGACGGATTCCTCAATGTGCTCAATGTGCTGAGCGCTTCTTCCTCATTTGTTTTGGGAAGTATGCAAACAATGCTTGATCAAAACAATTACAACAACAGTAACAACAGTGACAACAACAATTGAGATTAGCCTTAGTTGGTTAACCCTGTTCGAGTCTCATCTGCTCCAGTTTATAGTCTCAGCTGAGTCATTCGCCTGGAACTTCCCTTTCTTTATTGATATCAAATTGTTATTGGTGTTATTTGTATCTTTGAAGTTCAAGTTCTGAATCATTTGATATGCATGTGTGTCTCTTTCTCTGCTCTTTGGCTAAATTTCATTTTATATTGTTCTTATGTTTTGATTTATACGCTCGAGAACGTGCAGGAATTCTTCTTTCTTTCCTTCTTTCTTCCTTGTGTAATGCATTTATAAGCAAATTTATATTATAAATAAATTAAAAGGCAACCAAACAAATAAACAAATAAACCAAGCAGTTTAGCTGAAAAGAATATGGCCAGGAAGTGCCAGTTGTTGGTCAGCGAGAGACACGCCTTAAAAGCCTAAAGGCAACTTGGCCTTTTGTCTTGTTATAAACAAATAAAAAACTCAAGGAAATGCCAGAGTCTAACAACTTATTATATTAATAAAATTTACTTTTTATTGAGTTATCGAATAATCAATTGTTTTTTCTCTTCTTTATTAGCACAATTCTTAGCATACTTCAATAGACTAGTACCTAGAATTATGTTGAAATAATAATGAATTAAATAAGCCATGGGTTTAATTTAACAAATACAAACACATAATATATAATAACATAATTGTATATCCATATAATTAAATCTTTAAGCTAATCTGTTATTGGTCTGTTTAACATATTAATTTAAGCTTAATTATATCAGTAATTAAGTTCAATGAAAGACAAAAAAAACAAATACAATAAAATTCTCTGTTACGATGTAAGAATAGAATTTTAAGAATAAAATGAATTTTAAATTTAAATTTAACGTATTTTTCATTAACAGATGGTTGGTTGTGTTTGAAAACAAAAGTAGTACAAGCTGCAAAAGCTCGCCAACAGAAGAAATTGCGACTGTAATAACAAGCGAACAGCAAAGGCAACAAGTTACCATGCTTAAATCAATTAGCACTAATCTACGCACATAAATACACACCATATATTACATACACATAAACATACATAGAAGCGATCACTCTCCCTCTTTTACTTGCTCCTTTTCTCATTTTACGTTGGCTGCGCTGTTTGTGTAAATGTTCGCGGTCGTCAGCGGCGCCCGCGAACATCCACACACACAACACACTGCCTCTGCTCTTCGCTTAAAACTCTCTTCCTTCATAAGCTCCGCTGTTTGGGTAAATGTTCGCGGTCATCAGCGGCGCCCGCGAACATTCACACACACAACACACTGCCTAACTCTTTGCTCTTCGCTTAAAACTCTCTTTTCGTTTGGGCCGCTGTTTGTGTAAATGTTCGCGGTCGTCAGCGGCGCCCGCGAACATCCACACACACTGTTTTTCAAGCAATTGACTCTCTAACGGGTCCTGTATGCTCACGCACACTACTCTATTTGTTTTCACTTGAATAAAATTCTGTTGCTTGCTGCAGATTATGTTTGCTTGGTATATCAGCCAGTAAAATTTTAATTTTTTGGCCTTTCGCTGATGCCTTTGCCAATTTTTTTTTGTGCGCTGCGATCTACAGAGCTCAAATGCATGCGTAATTTTTCATAAAGTACCAGGCAAACGGAAATTGCAGCAGGCTGCAATTCAAAAAAATATTTAACATTAACATACGATCTAACAGTTGCAGAAGCTAGCCTCACTCTGCATTCTGTTATTGCTCTCATAAGAAATTCTATCGCTGTTAACTCTCTCTTTCCTTAGCTCCGCTGTTTGTGTAAATTCACACACACAACACACTGTCTAACTCTTTGCTCTTCGCTTAAAACTCTCTTTTCGTTTGGTCCGCTGTTTGTGTAAATGTTCGCGGTCGTCAGCGGCGCCCTTTGCTCTTCGCTTAAAACTCTCTGTTTTGTTTGGACCGCTGTTTGTGTGATTGTTCGCGGTCGTCTGCGGCGCCCACTACTCTATTTGTTTTCTCTTGAATAAAATTCTGTTGCTTGCTGCAGATTATGTTTGCCTGGTATATCAGCTAGTAAAATTTTACTTTTTGGCCTTTCGCTGATGCCATTTGACAATATATTTTGTGTGCAGCGATCTACAGTGCTTTAACATACGATTAACAGCTGCAGAAGCTTCTGTTTTTGCTGTTATCGCTCTCGCTCAGCGGCTTTTAATTCTCCTTTCGATGCTCTGCTGGCGAACATCCACACAAACTTTTCGACAAACAATAGACTCTCTATCGGGCCCTATTTTATTGCGCTTTATCTTACTAAGGGTACAATTTTCTGCACTCTTCAGGCGTCTGGCGCTCACTTACCTTTGCGCGTATGTATGAGTGAGCGTTGCGATCTGATCTGCATTAACAACTCATTATAAATCACTTTTCATTTTTAAATCTTATCAATGATCAGAATTTATGTTTATAAAACCTGATTAGTTAATGCTTCATTGAATCCAACAACTGTTTGGCATAAATACGATTTTATTGGCATCAGTTGTTGCTCTGCCGTTCAGAAAATGGGATCAGTGTTTCGGTTGCTTTTCGTCTATTTGGGGCTGTACACCTGTGTAAATTATATTAATCTGAGCTTTAGCTATATATTACATATGTAAAGTATTTTTTTCCCTTTACAGGTGCTGGCCAAATTTGACTTTACCAATATCAAAGTAGCCGTGACAGATCACAGCTTCTCAGTCCTGAAAGTGAATCGCATGCAGGCTGTAAATCGCAGTCTTAAACTATACGATATTCACCTACATGTGCTACAGCTGCCCATAAATAATCTTAAGGTAGGATATACTATTATATATAACATTTAATTATATATGTAAATCAATCTACTTGCAGACCAATATCGCTCTACTGAAGCGCAGCAATGGCTATAGGCCCTACTTCTTAAACTATACAGTTGATGCCTGCAAATTCTTAAGGAACAGTAATCATGTAGTAAATAATTTCATCTACAGTTTCTACAAAAATTATACCAACGCTAACCACACGTGTCCCATTAATGTAAGAGTATTTCACAGAAAGAAAGCAACGATTTTTTAATTGAAATCTTTTTATTTTCAGCACGATGTATTGATCAAGCAATTTCCTTCTTCTTCCGCAAAATCTATTGATTTCTTACCGCTTCCAAGTGGGGAATATGCACTAGACACCAGGTGGATCATCGATGGAAAACAACGCTTTGCATGTGAAATATTTTTTACATATTCGTAGTCTGTAAACTTTTAATAAAAGGTTAATAAAAGGTTGAGCTGTTTAATGTTAGTCGGCTCATTGAATAATTTAATGACCCCACATTATAAATCAATATAGAAAAATATCAAATCAGATGATTATGATAGGTTCTAAAATTAAAATTGTTATTAATTTCAAAATCATTATTGCTGGAACCTTTATTTTACTATCCAAGCCGATTAGTTAAGTAAAACTATGTTACTCTTAAGTAATAGGATTTTAAGAATAAAATGAATTTAAAACATAAATCAAAACTATTATTTTTAAAGGGCTCAAAGGATTGGGAAAAAGGTGATCAGATCAAACATAGCTAAGTGAAGCTAGCACAAAGTTAAGATACTGGGCATATCACAGTCGAGCAGCTCCGGTGTAGAAAGCAGGCTAAAAAGCTTAGGGGATATAGAGCTGAATCACTTATTTACCGTTACGTTGCGAGCACGCGACCTTGATCAGAGGACGTCGAAGATCAGCGAACGCAGATCGAAGTTAATTAACGGTGTGCAAACAAAGGTGTCGTTGGCAGTTCGAGTGTGAATACGAAAGTGAATATGAATATGAATATGAGTAGGAGTAGGAGTAGGAGTGTGAGTGTGAGTAGTAGGAGCAGCATGAGTGTGAGCATGGGTTTATCTGGCTTACAAGTGAGCTGGCTTAACCTTGACTCCACTGCGTGTCTGAGCCACCTTTGTCTTTGGGCCCCATATCGATGAGTTATATCCCTCTTGAGGCTACAAAACGTGTTCTGATCGTAGGACACGCTTTGATGCATCATAAAATTACATTTGTTTACTAGCCATGAGTGTGCACTGTACACTTATTGTTTATAATAATATCAGACCCTTTGCAGATTCCGCATCACAAATAAACACAAAACAAAAAGAGTGACAGTGTCTTTTAAACACTGCCGAATTACCAAGAAATCTCTTGAGTAATGAGTAAATTTCGTCGAAACCGAAAGAAAGAAACCAGACGACAAATGAATAAACAATATTCAAATTGTGCTTTTGTTTTTATTAATATTTTTTTTTTTGGGGAAATTATCAAAAACAAACTGTTGTCAGTTGGATTTTCACTCATTGGATCATAACTTTGCACCAGAAACGATGACTCGCTGCTTAATTGATAGGCAGATGGACAGAGGGACAGAGGGACTGACAGGCAGACAGTCTTGAGTCAGAGTTGAGTTTACACAGCATTGAACTGCAGCCAAATCGATTTGACAGCGAACATAAAACTAGACGCTAAATCCACATACAAATGTCCATGTCGTTGACTATGTCACTTCAATGTTGATTTGACCCTCCGCAGTGACCAGAGCTGTCAGTTGGCACCAAATAACATGAAAAAGTAGGGGAAAAACTACAAACTAGTAGGGCCGACTGCAGTACACCCTGTAGATTAGAGGTAAACCGAAATAATTAAGTTTCAGTCCCAGCTTTTGTCCCACTTTCCATCCCAATTTCTATCCCATATTCCCTGCTTTAATTATTCCACAGCTTTACTCGTTTTTCCTAGAGAACCATTCAACTTTTCTCACCCTCTATTTAAACTGATTGCTAATTAGGTTTAGGCCAATTAGCCAAGTTGCTTATGCGTTGGGTCTCTCATCCCTCGGCTTTTCTGCTATGTCATTCAAACAAGTCGCGAGATTCAATATTTCATGGAAATTACTTAATAATTCTAAACGTGTCTGTTCATTACTTAAGTGTGCAAATTAATTACAGTAATTACTAGTTTTAACTACAATGAAATCAATAGGTTTATTATGAAAGCGGAAGTGGCTACAAAACGGGAATAGTTTAGGGTCTACTAAGGAATTTCTGGGAAGACAAAAATGAGTTCTAATGGGGAAATTGTTGTTAAATAAAATATTATAAACTGTCTTAGCTCTCTAAAAATGTAGTATATAGAATCTGGAATCCTTTCCAAAAGAATCTTATCTTTAATATATCAAATAATACATACAAGTCCCTAAAAAACATTTCCAGAATTCATTCACCTTGTTCTCCCTACCTTCTTCACACTTGTTTCTTGCCAACATTTTGATTCTAACGACTAGAGAGCGCTACCATAAACATAATGAAATTGCATTTTATGGCCATATAAGTATAGAATTATTAAATTTTAAATTCAGTTTGCGAATTACAAGCACGTTCCGTGGGCAATGAACGCGTATGGGCAAAATTTGGTGCTTTTGACCGATTGTGAAATTTGCGTTGGGCAATCAAAATTTGACAGAGAATTTTGACTAAGTGTGGAAGGGGGAGTGGAGAGAGAGTGAAAGAGAGAGATAGAAACAGAGAGTGAAAGAGTGAGAGTGAGAGAGATGGAATTGAAAACAGTCATTGAATGCGAAACATTGGAAATAAACATAAACAGAAATGTAAATTGCAGATGTGACATAAAAGAAGCAGAGAAGGGGACAAAGAAGGGGGCAGAGAAGGGTGCAAAGGAGAGGTGAAAGAGGAGAGTGGAGTAGTCAAGTGTAGCCAAGAGAGGAGCCAGGGGCAACCGCATGCTATTTGCATTTGACAAACAAAACTCGTAAATGGATTTCGGTACTAAAAATGCTGTTGAAAACTCAAATAAATAAATTCCAGTTGCAGTTTTTTTTCGCTTTGGGCATCGAGTTAGTTGAACTTTTGTGCTGTTGGCCCCATCCCAATCGAGTTCTTGGCCCCTTTGGGCAGAGCTTTGAACCCCTTTCTCCAACTCACTCACCTGGGTTCACCTGCCAAAGTTCTCATGACACTTACACTTGCTATATTTGGATGGCATTTGAAACCGAAACTGAAACTCAAATTGCTCTAGTTTAGTATGCAAACCGTGTAGAATGAAAAGAACTGGGCTAAAATTGTAGTAGCATAGGGTACAGTCGAGTGAGTAGGCTAGAAGAGACCCTGTAAAAGAGTTTAGCATAAAATCGAGGTAGTTAAGCTCTATAACCAATTTGAGCATATTTCAACCTTTGATTGCTCATAACTCAGCCAAATGAGGTCACATCTTAAAAAGTGATACCGTTTTAGACTCAGGGTGACTAGTAGAAACGATCGCCATTAAAATTTACAATTCTTAAAATTTTGCCAAATTTGAAAATTTTTGTGATGTTACCCCTTTGCATTTTTGTCAAAAAATGGAAAAAAATAAATTATTAATTTTTTGATCCCAATCGATAGTGCTGATCCTAACGAGCTCAAAAAGGTATAACAAACGCGGATTGGACGTCTGAGTGCCAAGTTATGCTCAAACTCCTCCACCAAGAATAGGCCCATATCCAAGTTTCCAGGTATAACTCTTGACGCCGTCTAAAACTCCTACTTCCCAAGCTGCTATTCTCTTAAACTCCACTTTCTGCTGTCCTTAACTACAGAGTCTTCACAGTTGTAGATGTTGGGCCCTTCTGGCCATAACTTTCGTTTGTGTTTAAACACTTGTTCCTGGTTCAATGCGTCCACTTAAATCTTAAAATGTTTATTTGGCCATATATGTACACAAAATGCTATAGTACACCATATACGAGTATATAGCATATACGTATATATTTTATTTAATTGCCTGAATGCTCTGCACTGAAGCCATAACAGTCAGCGAGATATTGCGCATACGCCGCGTATTGCAATTGCCATCAACAATTTCTTGCTTTTGTTTTTTCACTTTGCTTTTCTGTTTTCGGGGCTGGTCTTGTCTTCTTCTGCTGCTGCTGCTCGTCTCTTTTCTTTTTGACATTCTCGTCACGTTTCAGACACCGCAGCACGTATTAATGAGCCATGCTGCCGCCCCCTGCGCCCCTAGCCCCGCCCACAGGCCATAAACTCCGCTGTGTTCCTGTCTTTAGTTCTTCGCTCCTACCCCCTCCGATTGCTGCAGATATAATGTATATGTTTCGCTCAGGTCGTTGTGTAGACAACAGTTATGGCATTTAATGGTTAAAGCATGCAGAATACCCTGTAAAATGGCAGAGTTGTCGGAGTGTGCGACTAAGACGGGCTACTGAGCCACTACCCCCTTTTACTTATACAGGGTATCAAACTAAAACTAATCTACTCTCAAACTACTACAGTATAAATCTATTTACCTAGGGTATTTCCTCGTCGTGCTCCCTCGCTGTTGCCTTAAACTGTTGCAGTTGCTATTGTGACTTCTCAAGCCCCAAGACTGTGAGCAAATAAACAATCAAACTCAAGTGCGACTGCCACTTGGCAGAGGACTCCATTGTCTGCTTTAAAGAGCGTGTTGCGTTTTGCGTGGGCGAGTCGCGAATCTCAAGGGTATTTGAAGCTTCCGCGGTGCCACACCCACCGTCGGGACACCGACCGTACAGGGTATAGGCAAGTACAAGTTTATTAATTGCAAATATCGCACAGTAATTGTAATTAAGCTACTTGAAACGTGAGATGCACATGTGAAAACCGCTTGATTAAATGCACATTGATTGTCCAGTTGGATCTGGGCTCGGTATCGTAATCGTTATCGTTATCGCTATCGTTATCAGTAGCCAAAGAAGTTGAAGCCGCAAAGCAGCTTGTCCGGACGACGTATACGTAATATGCCAAACTGAAACACGGACATGTCGTCGGCCACATTCATGTCCAGCGCCATGAGCTTCTCGGCGGCCAACGGATGCCAGGAGCCAAAAGTGCATGCGGAATTCATCTGAAATCACAGTAAACATGTTCAGTTCAGTCTTGATTAATTTTAATCAGCTTTGAGCTACTTCTTACCTCCTTGCTGTAGTAGTGACAGCGGCCATTGAGGCGCGTCGAGGGCACGTACTCCACGAAGTCCACCTGGGGGCAGTGGGGCAACAGCAGCGCCAAGCCTGTAAAAAATAGCAGATTTAATCAGTCACAGGATTAATCAGAAGTTGGATTACTCACCTATGAAACCGGAACTGGGTGGATTACGGCGTATCGCGCGATTGCCCGCAAACATTTGCAGACTCTGCCAAAGACGCCAAACGGAATGCGGATCGATGAGGAAGGCACGTGACTTGGGATATCGACGCCTGTAGATCTCATAGTTGGTGAACAGATCGTAGTCCGCGGTGGTCAGCCAGTCCTCCAGAGTGCCATTAAAACGACCCGGATCCCAGGCAGCAATCGTGACATTGCGAAAGATGGGCGCATGTGCGAAATCAAACTGGGGCTTGGTAACCACCTGGAAGCGAGGTAAGTAAATCAATAGACGATTGAGTGATTGATTGATTGACAGTTGGGGATTAGGAACTAGACTAGGAAACGGGCAAGTGCATTGAGCGGAACTGCAGTTAACCTACTTGGGAATTCACCACACGTATTGTGGTTTTGCTGCCAACGTCCACCTCGTGACCTCGTGTTGGCGCGTGATTGAATCTCATGACGATGTCGTGTGTATCTAATGGGAGTAGACAAGTGATAAGCCAATCTAAAAGCCGTTTCACACTCACCTATAAACCTTCCCAGCTTGGAACCGGCCAGGGAACCCGCACTGGACACAATGACACACGTCTTCACGTCCTTGGCATCGCGAAACAGTTTCTGCCTTGGAAAGAGTCGTCCAAAGGGGAGTTTGTTGAAGGGTGGATCCTTCCTACGCAGCACGCGCACACCCGCCTCCATCACCAGGCAGGTGGAGGGATAGTACTGCTCCTCAAAACTATCACCAAACACTGGCTTGTAGTCCACATTGTAGTGATTCGATTCGTTGAGCGATTCGCGCATGGAACGCTCAAACACCTGCACTATGCGCTGCCGAAATGAGGTGGTTTTGTTGTGACACTGCTCCGCAAACTTGTCGTGGCAGAGGTACAGCTTCGGACTGAGCGTCAGTTTCGTGTTCTTGGAGACCTTTAGACGTGGATGCGGCGCTAGCTTAGAAGAGTTTATGGCCGGACTCTCTCGACTCTCCACAATGAACTTCTCGTTGGGGTTCCAGCGCACGTGAAAGACGCTGCGCGGCAGACGCTTTCCAGCGGCATCTTCCACTGGAAACAGTAGAGAGCAGATGGGAGGAGAAATGTGAGTAGAAGTAGATAAAGTGTAAGTAGAAGACGAAGGTAGAAAATACGAGTATAACACGGTGTTTAAATAGTACACGTGTTTGCAGAGTAGTAAAGCACAAAACACATTAAAATTCACATTTATTCTTTCACTCGCTGTCACTGCGTCTCCCTCAAGGTCGAACTACGCACTAATTAGCGTGAGCATAAGTATTGGCAAAACTGCTTACCACACAAACAAGCTTTAGAATTTACGGTTATTCTTGCTCATCCTCTCACCTACTCTCTCGCTCTCCCATTCACTCACACTAATGCACACCCTGATGCCCATACCTACCACTGCGCGTCTCGACTGAGGCGTTATTCACCACAGCGCCCGCTGCTGTTACTATTGGTTCGTGTCTTTGCTGAGCTTTTACAGCACTCAACGCCGGCGTCGCTGTCGCCGCTTTATCGTCAATATGTGCGTGTTGTTGCTGCTCTTCCCGTTGCTGTTGTTGTTGTTGCTGCTGCTGCTGCGTTTGAATTATTAATGCGGCGAGGATAAGCGTGCTGATTAACGCCGACGCTGCTGCCGGCAACTTTGCCCCGTTGCCTCGTTTCGCTTGCAACATTTTTAAATCATGCTCACTTTTTCACTTTTCATGCGTTTCGTTTTCGCCAGCGACTCGAATGGAATTTCAGTCACGTTTGCGCCTCAGATACATTTGTATCTTTTGAGCGAGTTTACGAGTATTTGCGCCCACTTTTCACCACAACTAATGGCCGGCAATTTGTCAAGTATTATTAAGCACAATTAATTATTTATTAATGAATTGGAATAAAAACGTTTTCACTGCATGCACTCAAATGGCTTAAAACTGCCATAAATCTGCTTAAAGATACTTTTATGGTTATTAGCTGGAGGGATGTGGGCTGCAGGAAAATTTAAAGTATGGTCCATAAATCTTGGGAATAAGTTTAACTTAACAGTTAAGCATCTGAAAGGAAGACTGGCTGGAAATGTAGAAGTTTAGAATCCGAGAGCCAAACAGTCCTAGTCCAGTTCTTAGCGCAGCTTAAAGGCTTGTATATGTGGCTGTTGGTAGAAAACCTAAAATTTCAAAGACTTAGAGTCCTCAGAAACCTAAGCTTACTTACTGTACTCCTGAAAACATTTTAAATTAAGCTCACAACAGTCGATCAGCTCTGTTCTACCCACCCTACTCCAGTTCTACATTGACTTTAACGCATATTTATAGCCAAATTCCAGTTTGAGCCACAATTTTAACCTTTTCGAAATTGTATTTACATAAATTAATAATGTTCCACAGGGCTAAAACAATGCGTCAAATTTGAGCCAAATTTACTGCCAATTTCCATTAAATTTGACCTTTTTCGACTGCTCGAGGTGGGACTGGAGGACTGGGGGTGCAGGTGTCGGTGTCGCTGTCGGTGTATGAGTTGTATTTCAGGATAATTAACTGAAATGAAGCACAAAGCCGTGTTGGCTGCCAATTGATGCTGTTTTGGCCACAAATGACAGGGCTAAAAGCGTTGTCAGGCAATTTGTAATTGCTTTTTTTTCGAACACAACACACACACACACACACTGAAGCTAAGCTCTGCTCTGTTGAGCGCCTAAAAGTATGCAAAACAAACCGCAATAACAAAAACAACCAGAGCAACAACAGCAAAAAATGTGGGGCTTTTGGACCAGGCCAGAACGGTTTGACCGTCAGCTCGTTAACGTTAAGGTTTATCCGTGTTGGCTGTGCAAATATTTGCACACGTTTTACACACGGCGCAACACAACAAAGCACACACACAGAGGCACTCAAACACTATTCGCACTCGCACTTGGACTTGGACTCGTGGCACGCAATTTGTGGCAGGCGGAAAATGGCGGCTTCGACCGCTGCACGAACTTTCCCTTTCGCGTGTTGAAACGTTTCTGAATCTGCGGCACAGTTCGCTGCCACCGCGTTACCTGAAGCAGCGCTGCTTCGGCTGTGACTTCGGCTGTGGCTTCGGTTGGCACATCGGCTGCCGCCTCCTTCGGCCGCCCACTGGTAGCCCCCCTGAAATCCTGACCTAGCGCATGTTTAGCGCTGTGAAAAGTAAAAGTTTTTCACACACACGCCTCCTGCAACCCAATGACACTGAAAGCTCTGCGCCGCTTGGAGAGCTTTGAAAGCTCCTCGTGCAAGCTGTTGAATGAAATGAATCCAGTCATTGTTCTCATATATATTATGTATATATATTATTTTGTTTTGCTTTGTTTTGTTTTGTTTTCGGTTTTCATTTTTTTCGTTTGTTAAATTTTTTTTTAGTATTTTTTCTGTTTTTGGTTTCTTTGTGGGGGGGAGGGGGGTTTGCGAACAATATAATTATTATTTGTAATCATTTATTATTCATCGTCATAATCATAATAATTTTTCTATACAAATACATTCAATAACAACAATTTTATTTTTTATTATTTTCACTTTTTTCACGTTTACGTCATTGTTTAATTATTTTACAATTACCATAATTATGCCAGTTGTGTTTGTTTTGTTTTTTGTTTTGTTTTGTTTTTGCCATAATATTATTTGTAGTATTATTATTAATATTATTACATAGTATTATTACTATTACAATTATCTTCTCTCAAAATTCAGAAACGATTTTGCGCTTTTTCTCCTTAACTGGGTAGGAGTGGGGTGGGGTGAGGAGAGGGGTTTGGGGCAGCTGGGAGTACCTCTAATCTTTTACTCAATTAATTTATTTATGTGTCTCTATGTGGCATTTTTTGTGTAGTTGTTAATTAACAAGTACAGAAGATTTCAGTTGAGTTTGTTTATTTTTTCTTTTATTTTTTTTTTAATTTTCTTAAAGTTTTTAGCTGTTTTCCTTAATAATTTTGTCAGTTTTATGCGCAATTTTCATTGGAATTTATTGTTATTATTATTATTTCACTAACAAAACTGCTAGCTACACTGTGGAGTGGGAGTGGGCGTTGGGTAGGGGCGTGGCGGGTTTAGGAGGTTTGAGGGGGCACTGTGGGGCTTTGAAATACTTTCTAGAGCTTTGCGTTTTCATTTGTTTTTTTTTTTTGCTTTAAATTTATGTTTGCATTTAATTAAATTTGACATGAGTTTTTTTTCTTTTCTTTTTTTTTAAGTTTTTCATTTTGTTAATTATTTATAAGTACTTTTCTTGTGTATGTGTGTGTGTGTGTGTGTGTTTTCCCTCGCTTTGGTGATACTTTATCCTCTTCTTCTTCTTCTTCGCTTGGCACATACATTATGTAATTTCGTTTCGTTTTTCATTTTTCATTTTTTTTATTTTCTTTTCTTTTGTTTTGTGGCCTAAAAAGAATTTTGGTTTTTCTGCACTTGTGTTTCCCTTCATTTAAAATGTTTTTCATACTCATTTTCACTTTCATTTTCATTTATTTATTTTTTACATACATTAAATAGTTTTGTGTGTTTTTTTTATGTGTTTTTGTATTTTGTAAAAAATAATTGCTACCTTGACATAACATTTCTTTTTTTTTAAAATTTATTTTCCTTTTTTTTGCACTGAACTTTCCAGCTGCTGTTGTTGTTGTTGTTGTTTGAGCAGCTGTCGTTGTTGCTTATAAAATTATTGTATATACTTTTAATTTATTTATTTATATACCTTTTTTGTTTTTCTTTTTGTGCTAATTATTTTTATATGCTTCGATTTCGTTTCGGTTTTTGGTTTCAAGTTTTCTTCTTATTTGTTTTTCATTGAAATGAGTTTTAATAACATTTTACGAGTTGTGGAAATGTCCAGAATGATGCAATGACATTCGCTCAATTGAATGTAAAGTAATTTAATCAACAATCCGTCAATCAATCAATTCATCCACTTAATGTCTTGGCAATATTTATAACAAGTTACCATTGCCACTTCATTAGCACTTTCATTAGCATTTGCATTATCATTGGATCTCATTTAAGTTTTGGGGGAAACTCTTCTGTTTTTTGTTTGTTTTCTTTTGGTTTCTTCAGGATCAACAGAATCCACACACGAGACGCATTCGAAATCATCAATTCTTGTGATGAATTCCTCATTTTTTTAGTTTCGTTTTTTCGTCATTTTGTTTATTGTTTACATTTAAATAAATTAACATTTAATTTATCATTTAGGCATCTATTCATGTTAACTATATTATATATATCAAAAAGTTTTACAAAAGTACACAATAATTCATAACAATTTGCATATGCGCGCAATTTGTGCCAGCGGCTCTCGCTTTGAAATGTTTTCTTTATGTTTTCCTCATTCGCCTCAAAACGTGTGTTTGTTCTTCTTCTTCTTCTCCATCTTCTTCCTCCTCTTTCTCCTTCCCCTTCTATATATATTTTTTAAGATTTTCGCTAGATTTGTTTTGTGAAATTTGTTCATTTACCCCACGTTAATTTGTAGAAAAACACACACAATTAATCGAGGACGAGAACAAGTTCGGTGTTTGTAAATTCTCCCAACTCAAAGTCAATCAAAGAGAAATCATTAGAATTAATCAAAAACTCCCTTGAAATAATCAAACACTGTAATCTTGAAATGCATTGCATACTTTTGAGGTGTATGTGTGTGAGTTGGAGTGTGTGTGTGTGAGAGAGTCGTGTGTATGTGTATTTACAAAGGCAAATAGCAGGTTACTGTTGATATGAAAATGGGAGGCAAAAAGCTGTTGGTTTTTCAGGTGGGTACGAGGAGCTTTCAATTCATTAACTAACGTCTAAACTGGCAAATCAAGGCTTAAGACTATTTAAAATTTAGCTAAGTAGTACATAGAGTAGTGGATGAGCTTTCAAGAGCTTTTAAAAGCTTTGTACAACTTTGGAAACTTGAGAAAAGAAAGTGTTGTGAGTTAGAGTGAGTACAGTTTTGCAGGATTAATCATGTGCTCAATTTTCAGCTGCTGTCATTGGACCGTTTTTGTCTTGTGTACAGTGTGTATTAACTAACAACAACATCTAAACATACCACACAAAAACGGAAGTAAAGTAATGCGTCGGTTCTCATTTTTATACGATTTCGATTTTGGTTTTAGATTTTTGATTTTTGATTTTGTTTTGGTTAGAAAAAGTTTCTGATCTCTGGGTTTTTAGTACTGCCTGCAGTGCCTTAACCGTTAAATAAAGCTATAGATAGAGACGGAAAGAGAGCGTAAAAGAGAGAGAAGGGGTGAAAGAGAGTGTTAGAGTGGGGGAGCTAAAAGGAAAGAGCAACCAAAGTGTGCGGCTGAAAAACTCTCAAGTGAGTGCGAGTAGATCGAGTGACAGAGTGAGTAAGAGAGAGAGAGAGAGAGAAAGTAGGTGAGTAGTGAGGTGAGTTGAGTTGAGTGGTGAGGTGAGGTGAGTTTCGAGAGTGGAGAGTCGAGTCATGTTGGTGGTACATGCTTAATTCAATAGGCAATTAGTTAATACCAAATACATCTATCGTTTGTTTTCTTTTTATTTCATTTAGTAACTAATTATTCTCATATATAATACTTATATACCATAATGTTATCTTCCTTCATCCTATCTTTCATTTATTTTCTTTATTGTTTGCCTATAGGTTCAAGTTATTTGGTTTTGTTTTCTTTGCTGCAAGTATGTACGATAAATTATTAATTATAAATATATATAATATATATATTTATACGTTACGTTACTTTTGTTTTGTTTTCCTTTTATGTATATGTCTGCTACATAGAGTTAACTTTATTACAAAAATGTTCATCATTCGAATTATTATTATTATTATTTGTATGCACTATTTATATAGTAGGTATGTTGTTGTTGTTGTTGCTGCTACATCTGCGTTGCACGTTGCACGTTGTGTTACCTGTGTATACCTAAGCTATACGTTATACTTTTACTTTTACTTTTACTTTAACTTTACTGTTCTGTAGATCCCCCTTTATTTCTGCTAATCTCGTATATAATCGTATGCATATGCTGCTTCTTCCTTCTCCTTTTCTTCCTTCTCAACATTATTTATGAACCTTATATATTAAGTTTACTGTGCGCTTTATATTGTTTTGTTTTTGTTTTCTTTTTTCTTTTTTTGGTTATACAAAGTTCATTTTAAAACTAAATAAAGACAATCTTAGACACATTTTTGGTTGTTACTCCTCCTCTTCTGTTCGTCTGCTTCTTCCTCTAATTCTTCTTCAATTAAGTTTTGTTTTCTTCTTCTTTGCTATCAAATCGCTTCCATTTGTGACTATGTAATAATATTTTATTTGTTTAAAACTAAGTTATGCAATAAGTAAAGTTTTCTCATGTTTCATCATTTTGTTTATATATTTTTTTCATTAATTATTTATGGTTTGATGATAGTTTTGTTTCTTGTATACTGCAGTGTGTGTGTTTATGAGCTTTTTCATTGTTTATTTCATTGAATTTTCTGCTAATTGTTTATTTCATTGTTGGTATGCAGCGATTCTGTAATTATTTAATTTTCTTTTCTTTTCTTTTATTGAAATTTCATTAGTCTAGTTGTAAATATTTCAAGTTTTTTCATTTTCCTTTTCCTTTTAGCTAACCTAAAATTTGCTCATTTGTTTATCTGTTAATATTATTTTGTATTTGGTTTCTTTGCCGTTATTTAAGTTTATAACTATGTATATTAATGTATCGCTTTTTGTTTTATAATCTTTTGTTTTTCCTTCTTTTATATACTTTTGTTAAATGTATTGTTTTTGTGGATTTTTTGGTTTTTTTAGTTTTGGTTTTTGGTTTTGTTTCGTTTAATGTTTACCTAAAAAACCTATTTTTGTGGCAGTTGTTTTTTGTTTAATTAAATATTAATATTTATATTCTTTGTTTCTAGTTGTAATAAAATATGCTATTTGTTTTTTTCTTCTTGTTTTGTTTTAGGTTTTTTTTTTAATAGAGATTTATAATTTGTTTTGGTTTTTGTATTGTATTATTTAGATTTTCACTTGAAAGAGGACCATAAATATTTAAAGTGTTTTAATCTTTTTTTCCATTTCATTAATGAATTTTTCGTTTTCTTTTTTTTTTTTTTTTTTTTTTATGTAATCGCTTGTCGTTTTCCGAGCTGGAAAACTGTCGTTATAATTACTATTATATTATATAATTAATTATTTAGTTATGTATTTGTGTGTGTGTCTGTAGGTGTGTGTGTCTCTGTGTCTCTTGTGTCTCTGTGGCTTTTGCTTTACAACTCAACTGACAAAGTTGAAGTTTCGTTTTAATTAGCTAGTTTTAATTACGAGTAATTTGCTAGAGTACGAAATACAATTAATAACTTTATAACTGCAATCGGCTGCACTCGCTAACTGTGCGCATACTAATTGCATGCACTATAAGGCGCCCATAGCAATGGTTCCTTTGCGTACGAACCAGTTCCATCTTCGCCACCAATCGTTTATATTGTAGTTATAGTAATAAAAGTAACGGTAATTTCTAGCATTTCTATTTCTAACGGTACTGCACTTGAACAGTCGCTGTTGCTGCTGCTGCTCCTGCTGCCAGTGTCCGCCATTGTTGTATATAGTACGACTAACTCTAGATCTCAATTCGTTTAGTTTTAACTTACTTCGACTGTTGGCGCCAAAACATCGCAATCTGCTACACGTTACTTTAAAAGTATTCATCCACTTGCACGTCCACTTCCATTCCCATACCCATAAACAGTGCACTGTTCCTATTCCTGTTACTGCTGCTGTCCACGCCCACATCCACATCCACACCCACGCCCATTTCCACGCCCATGCCCAGGCCCAGGCTTGGCTGGCAGTGAAGCTTGCACTTCCGTTTCCGTTGCGCTCCTTTTCCCGTTCCTGCTCCTGCTCATGCTCCTGCACGCTCCTGCATCTTGTCTTTCGCTCGAGACACGCTGTGGAACTGGAACTGACACTGGAACTAGCCAGCAGCTCATGGCAGCTGGCAGCGCAGTCCACACGCCCGGTAGCACGAGAGCGAGCACAGCGCTGTCTTGCCCCAGCTGCCCCACAGCTGCTCAGCAGACCGAGCAGTGCGCTCAGCCAGACAAGGAGCTGCGTTGGCGGCGTCGGCGCCACACCGGATGCATAATACGGTATCTCGCAGCGCGTGGTGACCGATGGTACGGCAGCACAGCCGCCAGATAGCGCCATATCCGGCATATCGCTGCCCTCGTCATCGTCATAGTAGTAGACACTGTCGTGGCGTGCATAGTACGGCAAGCGCTCCAACAGCTCCTCCGTCTCACTCGCTGCTCCACGCTTCTGGGTCACATTCCGAAGCGCCACTGAGACGCTGGCGGCTCGAGCGTGTTCACCCGGCGGTGAACTCATCGTCAGCGTTATGTTGTGCACGCGGTGTCCACTCGGCGTTGTCTCATTGCGGCCCGCTGTCGTTGACGGTGCAAACTCATTGCAGATGGTACAGACACCCGACATCGGTCCATTGCAGTAGCTGTAGCAGCAGTCGTTGGGACCATAGCTCGATTTCTTTAGCTGCTCCCCGGTCTCGGGTATATTTTGATCTGTAAGCAAAGAGGAGGGAGTTGAGTAAGGTGTTTTGTGGGTAGAACTTTGCTTGAAACCGTTTAGTGTGAGGTAAAGAGGTTTTTGAATCGCAGAAGAGTTCCTAAGAAACTCTGCCGTTTAAATACTCCTAGGAATAGTTTTATTTACTCCTTTTTCAACTACTTTCAGTCGTAGTTGAATTTCTTATTCCTTTTATAAATATTCCCATTCATATATCTTTTCTGCGTACTTATCCTATTCCTCTATCCAGTCCTTGTTTATTTATTCCATCCTTTTTTAAGTATTTCTCTTCCAATTCCGTTTCCCGCTTTCCATTCCTTAAAACTCCTTTCTAGGACGACTACAGGGTATCTAACAGTAGGTTTGCTCGGGTATAGGGTTTTCTACTAGTTATAATTAGTCTGTTTCCTACTATCACGTTATTTCTCTATCATCCCCTCAATATTTCTCCTCATCTATCTTTACTTTTAAAGCCTGCGCCTAAAAGTATGCAGTAGTTTTTGCACAGCGTGTTTTACGCCCATCACCTACTCAAATTCGCTTTAGTTACTCACCTAGGCATAAAAATGTCGGCTCTCCGGCATATTGGGTGGGCAGCGCAGGGGCGCGATCGGCGGGCAGCAGATAGGGACACTTTTGTTCCACAGTTTGGCAAACACTCAGACAGGGTCGAATGCGACGACGCTTACGGAACTCTGCCTTGCTGGTTGATCTGCAGTAGAATAAATAAATTAGTAACTAAAGAGAAAAGTTGTGTATTAAGTAGGGGACTTTACCTCTTTTGTAGTTTTGATATCACTGGATCCGCTGCGCTGGGATCCGCATTATTGGCAGTCGATATGAAATTATTGAATTGTTTTGCTTCTTCCTCGGGTGAACCAGCGATTACAGCTCTGCTTTTATCCTTCCGATTGTGCGCTTGTGTGGGAGTTGGCGACAGGGAGGGGGACTGGGATTGCGACTGGATTGAGGACTGATGCGGACTAGTTATGCCAGCCACATCATAGAACGTTTGAGCCACATTCACAATCGCATTTTGCTGTTGTTGCTGCTGCTGCTGCTGCTGTTGTTGGAGCTCATTGTCCTCGTCATGCTGTTGATTAATCTGACGCTCGTTCATGTTATTGCCGTTGTTTGATTTATTGTTATTGCTGATTAATTTCGGAGATTTATGCTTGTTGCCATTGCTGCCACTGCTGCCACTGCCATCGCTGCTGCCGCGTGCAACAACAGCCACGACGCCAGCAGCGTTTCTCGCAGCGCGTTTACTTTTACTCGCTGCTGTTGATGACGCCGCAGTCGACGCCGCTGCCGTTGGCTTCACCGTTGACCTACGGTTCGTCAGGTCATCGGCTGACGTTGCCGTTGCATCCACATCCTGCGGCTCGGCAAAGTACGGCACGAGAGTGCTGCAAACCCAGCGCCGATAGGCTTCCTGCAAGAGCATAGAAAAGATTTCAAAACCGATTAGTTATGACCAAAAGCTTTAGAGAGAAAGTATCTTAGAGACTGGCTTAACTATTGACGAAACTTGTGTATAAAATATCTTATGTTCGATAAAACAGACTTTACTTTAGTCACTATTGTGTATTATTGCTTGTTTAAAGTATCCAAACATCAGTTAATGCCAACAAGACAAAGTCTAAAACCACAAAAACAGACTTCCCAAGCTTATCTAAATTTGGAAATCCGCTTATTGCTTAGGAAAATTCAGTTTGCATTTTCCAATTTCCCGCAGCTGTTGCCTGTTAACGAACATGCATCGATTTATTATTTTAGTCACTTTTGACTTTGTTCAAATACCAATTAAGTTGCCTGCATGCGTGCCCACACGGCGTATGCGTATTTATGCGTTGCGTTGCGTATACGTAATTTTTGAAGCCTGCCTGCAGGCCATAAGAAGATGGAATTAAGGCAAGTTTAAATGCAATTATGGTCATGTTTGCGTTTGCTTTTGAATTTGATTTTGATTTTGCATTCTCTGTGTGTCCCCCTCTGTCTCTGTTTGTTTTCCAATATAAATAATTGCCATAATTGATTTAGACAATCAAGGTTTCAAAATGATTTGCTTACACTTTTGTTTCCCTGCCGTAGTAATATACCGAGCAGAGTAGTCTCTGCCACAGTTTGTGGCACTTCAATGCGTTGAATTGTCAAATATTTGTGCAATTTTCTATCCATTTTTAAATTAAAAATTTCTAGCAGTGTTTGAGCTATGCAAATTCAATGGAAATTTGGGAAACTTGTGCTCAAAATAACTGAACT
Source organism: Drosophila dunni (assembly GCA_018152125.1). Taxonomy (NCBI): domain Eukaryota; kingdom Metazoa; phylum Arthropoda; class Insecta; order Diptera; family Drosophilidae; genus Drosophila; species Drosophila dunni. Next base: position 20,163,805 of record JAECXC010000339.1, on the reverse strand, counting down.
AAAAACTGAAAATCTCCTTTAAGTTTTCCACAATAAAATGCCAAATTCTGCAGCACCAAACTGCATGCATATTTAATGTTGAGCAGCATAAACTTGGCAAATAAAACTGCTAGAATTCACCTTTGTCTAGCAGAATTTAAAAAAGACTTGTAAATATTTAATGCTCACACATTTGATAAAAAGTACAACAAATTTTCAAGATTTTCTACTACCAACACTCCTGAAAAACACACATAACTTGTAGGTGAACATGTGTAACTGGGCGTGGCAACTGTGCCCCTCTCGCCTCGCCTCTTTTTCGAGAGCGCAGCAGTTCCATCGTTATCTTGACATGTTCATAAAGAGGCAAGGTACAAAATTATTATTTAATTACAAAAAGTATTTTTCATTAATGGTCGACATTCTGCAGATAGCAAGGGAGGTAGGGAGCGGCAGAGCAGCGAGTGTGAGTGACTTGAACCTGGGGAAAAACAGTGCAGAGTGCAAAGCTTGAGGGAAAACTTGCAAGACGCAACTCAATTAGCGGCACAAAAGTAAAAAAAGAGCGAAAAACACAGGCAGCTTGACAAATGCAAAAGCTTAATTAGAGGCAGGTGAGAACAGAGCGCACAGGTAAACAAATCACAAGCATTTTAAATGCAGGCGAAATTTCATTTAGCTGAATTTAAATGAAAGTTTCACACGCCAAACACATTTAACGATTTTACAGCCAAGAAAGAGACTAAGGAAGGGAGAGAGGAACAGGGGGTTAGAGTGAGGCAGGTAAGCTCAAGGCAGCATCAAGTTGATAGCCAGCGCTGCTATCTATATCTTCATATGATGTGCCCAGCTTCTGGCTGCCGCGAGGCAACTCACAAATCCATTTAAGCTGCGCCTTCATTTAAATGCCAGGCGCAAAAAGTCATTCACTCGCCAGTCACCAGTCGCCAGTCACAGTTACCGCAGACAGGCAGTGGCCCACAGCACACAAAACCTAGCAACAACTAGCTGGGAGAGCTAAGATGAAGCTAGCAAGACTGTAGACTACTCTGTAGTGCATATGTAGGTCACAGCTTAAAGCAAACTACCAAAAACTAACGGTGTGAGCTTTGTGAGCCTACTAAGATACTACTTACTTTAAGTTTCGCTTGAGAGGCAGACTCAGCACTCCCTTTAAACTCTTACTTCGCTTACACCCTTTGTTACACACAGCTACAGGGTCCAAAAACCTCTCAGAGGCAAGCTCACAAAACTGTGCATATCTTTTGCCCCACTCCTGACGAAGTTTACTGATTGGGAGGCTTGACTGTTGACTGAATGTGGATGTTGATGGGGATATATGCCCATATACCCATGCATGGCATTCCCACGTATGCCTGAATTTCGTTTCGTTTTCGTTTTCGTCCATTACTTTGACATGCACATGCAGAACCAAATGGACAGAGGGACACGGAGAGGGAGAGGCAGAGATACAAGAGACAGACTGTGACCGGGACACACAGCAATGCGGTGTATTGATGCGAGTCCGTAACTCATTCCCCACCCTCTACTTTGCTGCCGCCTCGATATCAGCCTCGAAATTCCCGAGCAAACCTTGTCAGTGTGCGTTTGATTGGCCGTGTGGATTTTGCACGCTTTGCCTCGCAAACAGCGAGTGAGAGAGAGGGAGAGCGTGTGTGTGTGAGAGTGAGCAGCGCAGAGCCTGCGAAATATTGCGAAATTCAATATTTGGTTAATGATGCGTGCGGCGACTCTGGCGTGCCAAAAATTGTTGCAACCGTGACGCGATACGCCATTTAAACAATTTTCCTCTTTTTCTTTTTCAATTAAACAATTTATGACGCTGGCGATTTTCTACAAAAACCAGATTAGATAAATTGAGCAAAAACATGGCCAAATAATAAGCTTTATTTTCAAATTATATAGAGAAACTTTATGCCATAATTAATACGAAATCTTGACAGCCACATAAATGTGTCTTTTGGGCGTGTGGCAGTGCAAAGGTCAATTCTGAGAATGAATTTAACGGATTGGAGTTCAGTTGAAAGGTCAGCACACAAGGGAACAAAGAACTAGCACTCACTGTGCACTGTCAATGACCGGGAGAGGAAGGGGGTAGTGGAGGGAAGAGTGAAAGACAGCGAGCGTCAAATAATTGAATTTCTTTTTATTACAATTCATATACAGTTTGAAAAAACTCACACTCACACATAAAAGTTAATGGACGGCAAGAAGAATTGCTTTTATACTTGGCAAATCAAGCAGACATTGCGGCTGGCAAGATTTACGACTTGAACTATCATAATTTCATGTGTCATTGAACTGCGCCTAAGACAAACAAAGCAACAAAAAAATCTACACCAAAATCGCCCCAAGTGCTAAGCATATATATATGTATATATAGTAAAAAATAAGAGAGTATATAAATAATTTGTTGCCTGGGGAACAGTAACAGTTTAGTTGCGTCTGGGACACAAGAAAAATGAAGAGAAGAGCGGCAGTGGAGTTGCTCGACTGTTTGCTGCCCAGTTGCCAAACTAAACAGTGAATCTAAAAGAAAACTCCTCTTAAAAACTTTGAAAACAAACTTGATCTCTTGTCACACTTAGCTTACCGTCTCTGCGAAAGGTTTGAGCTGCCAGTTCCACTTTGAAACTGAGCTAAAACAACCTTTCGCCTATAAAATTTCTTTCTTCATCACAATACTGTTTGCAGTCACTGTTTAGCTACTTTTTTCAGCCAAAAGATACTCTTAATAATTATTAATCATAGGTAATTTATACACATATAAATAAACATTGTGGTCCAGTTTTCAATTACCAAAAGCCCTTAAAAATAATTATACCATTTTGTAAAACTAATTTACATTTTGTCAGCATTTCACAGTGGCTGCTGTTAATTAGTGTACAGCAAACTTTGGCTTGCATTGTTCAGTGAGTAAATTTTGTTTGCTTAGCAGAAGGAGGAGGAGAAGGAGGCGGCAACTTGATGAAACTGAAACAAGTTCTTAGCCCAAAAAGGTCTCACTTATGGCCATAATAGAGTTCATGGTAGCCAGCATTGGCCTTCAATTGAGACTGGACGAGAAGCATAAATATTTTATGGATTTCTAAGCGTCAACAGAGGGAGAGGGAGGGGAGGAGAGGAGAGGAGGGCAGCACAGACCATTACCATTTTCTAGGGCAATCGGCAATCTCAATTCCAATCCCGGCAACACATGACGGCAAAATGAGCTACCGTAAAGTGGTCACAGTAACGATATCGTCTTGGCTTCGGCTTCGGTTTGGGGCATATACGAGCATTTTAATACACTTCACTTGGGGTCAGTGCGTTATGGAAACGTGACCGAATTGGTCAAAAGATTTGCCGCACTAAACAAACACCATATGCAGCAGTCGTAACGTCTCACATGCGGAGTATGTAATGTAATTGATATGGCAAGCACACACACATACAGCTATTCACACACACAGTCACACACATGTAGTGCTGCTTCACACTAGTCGTATGTATGCAAATCAGTTATGATTTGATTTGTACCATTGCAGTAAATTTTGTAACAACGAAGCATTACAACTGGCTTTGCTGCGCTTCGTTCCCTACTACTACAATATACATACACATATATATTTTTGTAAGCAATTTGCATAATGGTCTCCCTCTGCTCTCCCTGCTCTCTCCCTCTCTTTATGTACTTCCTACTCGCTCGCTCTCTGTGCTCACATGTGGCATGTGAACGTATTTCGCACATCTAGTGGCCATATAAAGCAGATACACGCTGTGCCTTTGACGGCCCATAAAAGTATGCTATGTTTTGTTATTTCTGCTTTTCGCTCGCTTCTGCAGTGCATAAATAATAAACAATAATAAACGTTTCGGGCTTTAAACATGTTTAAAAATTAATTTCAAATTGTTTCAGCTGCGATTTTTAACAGCATAACCGATTTTTACATGATTTCTTTTAAATTAATGAAGTTTCGAATGAGGAATCAGTGTTAACTCCAGTCTTGCTTTGAATTTTTGTGTTAACTATATTTTATAGTAAGCTTTAGTATATCAAGGGGTACTAAAAATACTAGTTACTCATTCCTTTAAGTCTGTGCATTCAACTTTGCAGCTTTTAATCTCTATATTTCGTAGAAATTCTCATTTATTTGTGCAGCAAATAAGCTCGCATACAAATCATGCCGCACATTATATATCATACTTTTAAGTGGCTTCTAATTTGTTTGCTCTGAACTAATTGTGGACAGTGTTGGCGTGTTAAGCAGCAAACACTCATTTTGAGGCGATTTTAAACACAAAATGCAAATTAAAATACAAATCCAAATGCAAATGCTAAATAATATGTGAATGAGTGAGTGAGTGTGTGTGTGTGTGTGTGTGTGTTTGTAGGAATTTGCATATATCATCATCAGCATATTATATCTTACTATATAAAGTAAGTGTGCCGTTATATTTGTATGTACACCATACATAGGTAGACTCGTACATTAATGCCAGCACTTGTCGGTTTACATATCCGTCATAAACACAAACTGCGAACTAGGGACAAGCACAACACACAACTCACACACACACAGCACAACACGACGTTAAATTTTCACTTAAAAATGCAAATTTGACCAAAGCTCGCGTTACAAAAACACAGCAAACCCAACAACACAATTACGACAGCAACTGTGAGTGTGTGTGTGTGTTTTCGTGTGTGTGGGTGTGTGTGTTTGTGTTGGGTACGACAACAAAGCATATAAAAATCATAAGCAGAACGCGAACTGGCGTGGGAGAGCAGTGGAGTTTTTTAGGGTATAACGCTCGTTTTCCGGTTGACATTTCAACTGCTTTTTATGTTGCATACTTTCGGGCTGCTCAAAAAATTGCTGCCAATATGAAAACAGTACTTAAACGACATTTTTTGCTACTTTCAGCATTCATATTCAATATTTAATTTGCATTTTTGGTTAAATAAACTCTAAGTACCGAAAAAAATGTAACTTTACTATTGTAATTAAACTTTATATTCCATTCTTTAACATTTATGAGCGCCAATAATTAAAAAGTGACCTATCAATTGATTGCTGTCCTTTATTATTGCTTTTATTTATAGTATTTAAACTAAACTCGAATTAATTAATTTGTTTTCTTCACTTTGAGCTTCTGCTGTTGATTTTACGCTTTCACACTGCCATGTTAAAGTGCCAACAGAGCTTAACAAGTTGGCATTTTGCGTGGAGGATTTTGTGGCTTTTAAATTTGTCCGAGTTGCACTCGAGTGCACGTAGTTTGTAGCAGACTAAGCGAGGGAGGAGAGGAAGAGAAAGAGAGGCAGAGAGAGAGAGCGAATGGAAAGAGCTAGCTGGTGGCCTTATGCGCTGCAGCACTCGACAAAGAAGACGGAGGTAACACGTGACCGTGTGCAAACAAAACAAACGAGGCAATGAACCAGTCCCCGCAATCGCTTGCAGCCGAGTAGCATAGAAAAATGGCAAGAAAAACATGTAAGCAAGCTAGAACGGCATAACGAACTATAAGATACCCATTAATGCTATTTTAACTTAAATTTCAATAGGGAAACTAGAACTTCAATAAATTATAGCATACTTTTAGGAGGTGATATTAAAAGATATTGGGGAAATCATGTTATTTAATTGATATTCACAGAGTTCAGTTTAAAAAAAACAATTTTTAAACGAATTCTTTAAACTGAAACCTTTCCCCACATTACATACACTGTGACAAACTCAGCATACTCCTTTACCCCGGCCATAAAAAACAAGGGAAAACCTGAACGAAAGAAAACACTAACACATATACATGAAATAAAAGTTTATCCTTGTACCAGAAGCATTACTTAAGTGTATGTTGGTGTGACTCGGGTGTGTCTGTGTGTGTGTGAGTGGCAATGTATTGGCTTTTGCCAGCGTTTATTGCCATAGCCAATGCGACAACACGTGCCACAGTTGGTCAAGTGCGCTGCACATGTACTCAATGTATATGTGAGAGTACAAACTAAACCCGCTAAAGCACACACACACACACACATACACTCACAAAGAGATACTCACACGCACAGCGAAAAAACGCATCAAAGTTGCTTCGTGCCGTAATTGTATAGCTTGAAAGCATCAAATTGCAACTTGGCTGCAATTTGGCATCGAAACTCGTTTCTTCTAGCTCTGCTTCTACCCCTTCTCTCCCCTCCTTTCCTACAACAAAATGCCATTACGGTAAAACAGAAAAACGCAACCCGAACTTTTCATTACAGACCCGTGCGAGAATCTTTCTAATACACACTTTGTGGATAACAAAGCAAAAGCAAAAGCAAAAGAAAACTAGAAAAAGGTGAGAATTTAATGCGACAAATTGAACACGAGTTTGTTGCATGTTCCAATTTAAAGACGATAACGATAATGAAAAACATTTCAGGCAGGTGGCAACGCTGGAGACCGAGAGACACAGAGAACGAAAGAGGTAAAACTGAGGTTGAAAGAAGACAGTGCAAGAGGTAATGAGACAGAATTTCAGCAAAGAAAAGACAGTTTTATTCTTAAACTAACTAGCAAATGGTATTAATTGAAATTGGAAGAGAGTGAGAGAGAGAGGAAAGAGAAGAGAGACAGAGAGAGAAAGAAGGGGAAAGAGTGGGCGAGCCAGAGAGGGAATGACTATGAGCTTAACCAAATGAAAATTCGATCTACGAAAACAGAAACAATTCTTCTTTCTTTAGCGAACACAGCGCCTACTTAACATGTCCTACTTTTGTCACTAGCGTGTCTTACAGTTCCCCACAAAATACACAAATACAAGCTCTTAATTCTGCACAACTTCTTGATCTCTATACACAGATCCATGGCAGTATCTTTAACTTAGCAATCAAAACTTTATGCCCACAGACACAGGTCGTAGTTTGTGCTTTAACTGTTTGTGCAAATTATAAGCAAAGTTGCATTTGAAATTGAGCTGCTGCCATGGCTACACTTTAAAGTCAACAATGTGCCCAAGCTGGTCAACAATTAAACATTTTGCAACAACTTTGTCCACATTTGCGTTAAATACAAGCCATAAAAGTAAGAAAGTGTTGCGTCAACATTGTGTGTGCGTGTGTGTGTGCGAGTGTGTGTGATGCCAAAAGGCAGCCGAAAGCAGCAGAAATTGCCACAGATTCCGTACAGAACCATTAACAGAGCCAAAGCATGAAGCCAGACTATCCAAGCTGACTCCCCCTGATAGCATCTCATTGCTGCCCTGCTTCCCCTCTCAGTCTCCAGCTACGGCCTGCCAGTGACCACTTTTAATAGGTTAAAAGAGAATACGAAGTTAGGCAAAGGCAAAGAAGTGGGAGAGTGGTAAAAAATTAAAAGAGCTGCTGCAATTTGAGGCACGTTGCAAATTGCCACCTGAACTGCAGGCAATAGTTTCATACCCTATAAAAGCGGGGTGTCAGGGTATGCTGTAGATTTGCATATTTATTCAAACAGACAGAAGAGTTTTTTTTGACTCCCCAGACTACAAAAAGGAGCCGTCTAAAAGTATGCTACACTTTTTTGTATGCTGCAATTCCAAGCCCAAAAAACTTTAGTTCACCAAGAAGTAACCGAAAGTCGCTACTACCCCAGTTTCTACTAATTTGCAAGTGCAATTAGACTACAAGTGTAAATGGAACTGTCACAACGTTATCAAAAATCACAGGAAAATTTGACCTAAATGCAAATCAGGCAGAAATACTGTTGATAAGCTGAATTATGGCGGCAGTGAAGTGCAATTGATTTGCATTTATTGTGCCAAAGTGGCAAGCAGCAAGTAGCAAGTGCAAGTGGCAAATGCTTGGTAATAACTGTTACTACACTGCAATTTTAATTAAAGTTTCATTTGATTGCACCGAGCACAAGACGCCGGAGGTGCAGCAGAAGAAGGCGAAGAAAGCCGCTTAAATATTCTGCAGCTGCATAATTGAAATGCCACAAGATATTTTGCACAAGCGAAAAGGAGTAGCATGTGTCTGTGTGTGGGTAAGTGTTTGTGCATGCCCCAATGTGTGGCAATGTGCGCAATTCTGTTTACAGCTGGGCGCCATTTTCATCGCACATCGCATCACATTGTCAAATCGCAGACGCTTTTCCCGGCATCCATCGCTTTGCCACAATGCGCAGACAAACAAGGGCGGAAGGGGCGTGGTTGGAGAGGGTACAGGGACGACTATCAGAAGCGCCTGAGTGATTCAGACAACCGGACGGAAACTGCAAAATAAACTAAACACTGCATTTATGCAAATAAATACAAATGTGCACGAGATATCGTGTATACGACGTGTATGTCTATGGCCTGACAATGGCAAATATCCAAAGGACTAAAGAAGGACATGCAAAAGAGATGGCAATAAAAGAGCGGAGCATATGAGTGTGTGTTTGACAGAGGAAACGGAGATTAATCAAGCGATTATGACAATGAAAATGCCATAGAATTTATAAGTCGCATAACTGCCATTTCATCTGCTTTTTTGTTGAATTTTATATTAAGTAGTAACTTAAAAAACGAAAAAGTAGAAGAGTAAAAGCTAGTTATCCTGTATACAACTTCATTTACTATAGTCGGGCTTCTCTACCTTAAACTTCTTAACCAAATAAACTATTCTCACAGCTGATTATTTAGTTATAAGACTTAAAGTATATTTTTAAAGAAAATAATTTATTAGAAGTTTCATTAAAAGCTTATCTTTATTACCCCATTTCCTTCTAATAAATCTGCACTTTATCGAAGCTTGACTGTACTAATAGAACTTTTTATGCGTCTGATTCAAGTGGTATCAATTGCCTGCGAGCTAAAAACACGTCAATTCATTAAGACACTGAGTCATTCACAACTCATTACATGCACACACACTAACACACACGCACATACACACTTGTAGACAGCTGAAAGTATGAATGACACTAATACGCAGCTACAGTTACGCTCTCCACACACATTCTCAGACGATATAGACACGTATGACGTCAACTTATGCAGAAAAACAACAACAAAAGCAACGAAAGTATACAAACTTCAAGTGTGACAACAACAACAACAACGAGGAGAAGAAGAACAACAACAACAATGGAGACAACGAGTGAGACAATCGCCGGCACTTGAGTATTTCGCAGTAATTCGTTTGCTTTGTTCCTCTATCACTTCGTCTCCCTTTCGCTCACTCTCCCACTCCCCCTCTCTTGCTACCTCCCTCCAACGCCTCTGGCAGTTAACAGTTAGCTGTATTTTTGCCTCGTTTCTCTTCCCACACAATTTTACATTTATCCATTTTGGGTTCATTCCGGTTTTCTCTGCTTCAGTTTGGTTTTCACTTTTCTAGCTTTGTCCTTTTATCTGCATGATACGCGTCTGTCATTACACCAAACAGAGACAGCAACAAAGTGAGAGAGATGAAAATAGAGAGAGAGAGAGAGAAAGACTGGCAGTAAGAGAAAGGAGCGCAAATTTAAATAAATGCTTTGAAGCACACTAAAAGCGATTTATCTTTGTCGATTGTGGATTACGAACATGTTTTCCAAAACATTTTTCATATTGTCCCAGCTTGTGTGTGTGCCTGTATGTGTGTGTTACTGGCTGTGTGTGTGTGTGACTGCGCTGCTGCTGATGCTGCGTTGACTGACAATTCTTTGTGCAAACAGCAGCTCAAAACTGAAACAGCAGCTGCCTGGAAACACTTTAGCTGCGACCCTTTGCCCAGTTAACAGTTACGAGTTACCCGTTACCCGCTACACGTTGCCCGCTACACGTTGCCCGCTACCCGTTACGAGCTGCCCAGCTGGAAAATTTCATCATGAAAACCACACAGAAAACCACATGATTTTTCTACGTACTTTAAGGCAGTCGTTTAAGCTTTAAAGTGTGGGAAAAAATAGATTTTATTTAATTAATACTTGCTAAAACTCTTTCTACTTACAGAGTCAGCCACTGAGCATAAAAAAGACCAAGTGAGCTAAAATTGTTACCTTATTGTATACACAACACAATTTAAATCATATACTCGTACACTTTTCCAAACTAGTTTAAAGAATTGCCTTATTTACTCCTTTCTCTAGTTTTGATAATCGCACAAATAAATAAGTTTAGTTATTTATTCTACCAAACTTCAACTCCTCCTTCTAGCCCGCTCTTTGTTTCTCTGCCTCTCTTTTAGCACCAAACAATTCAATGCTTCCTACTGGGCTATCGCTGTCTATCACTCCCAATGGGGCCGTGTGTCCTCTGCTGCTCATCAGGTTTCGTTTTTATTGATTAATCGTCTGCTGTTGCTGCTTTGTCTGCTGCTGCTGCTGCTGTTGCTGCTACACCTCCTTCACCTCCATGTCCACATTAGCCGCATTCGCTGCACTGCGCCATAACTAACAAAGTCTTTTGTCCATTTGTGAGAGCTCTCTGCCCACTCCGTTCCTCTTCTTCCCACTCTCTCACTATCTCTGTCTGCTCTATCTCTCGCTGTCTCTTGCCCACTCCAGTCTAATTCCCATTTCCATTCTTATTCGCATTTTCATTTTCATTTGCATGCGCTCGTTGCTCGTTGCTCGAACGTTGTCCCACGCAGCGTATACGCAATTTAGCTCCTTGTCGCCTTTCGCTTGTCGAACAAAACTGACGTTCCGTTTTCCGTTTCCATTCCCAATCCCATTCGCAGTCCCATTCCCACTGCTATTTCCCCATTTCCCATTTCCATTCAGTAAAACGTGCCGCGCGCGACGCCCACGCAAAAGTCGATAAATTATTAGATTGTAAATAAAGCTAAAAAAAAACGGAGAGAAAAACAACAACAAGCTAAGATGGCATAAAGTATAAGCCGGGCCAAAAGGTAGCACCACTGTTGATGGCAGCACCAAAAAAGCACCAAAAAAAGCAGAAAACTTGGCCAAAAAAACGAGAAAGATTATTGGAACCGCAGCAAACTTTTCTTTGGCACATGTGTCCAAAAAACCACAGAAAAACAAGAAAAAAAAGCAGAAGAAACGGGAGCAGGAGAAACAGAAGAATAAGCAGAAGTGTTGTGTATAAAAAAAGTGAATATGGAGATGGGGAAAAGGGCAGAAAGGGCATGAGTAGAGCGGAGAGGAAGGAAGAAGGGGCCCAGCAGAGCTTTACAAAACGGCAATAGTTGTGTATGTGTCAGCTGTCGCCTCATCTGGACAGCAACAACAAATGCCTAAACATCACATGTGTGTGTGAGTGTGTATGGTGTGTGCTGTGTGTGTGCTCATAAGTGAGAATGCGTGTAAAGTGTGTGTAATCAATCATTTATGAAATTACGCTACTTCCGCTTTTGACAATTTTCTTTCAACGCCTTACACAGCTCCTGCCCTGCCCCAGACCCCGCCACTTCCTCTGCTCTGCTCCCAATACCTAAATGGCTACCACGCCTCTCCTCAGCCCGCTGGTGATGACGTAAGAGCCTCTGTGATATGTTTGCCTCATACACTTTATGCTTCAACACATGTGGGTGAGTGTTTGAGTGTGAGTGTGTGTGTGTGTCCCAGTCTGTGTGTGCTTAGATCTAAAATGCAAATTTCGTCTGTGTGTGTATCGAAATCTTCGATGAGGAATAGATTATGATGATGTCCCAGCAACAGAATGCGATAAAAAAGTGCTTTGCTTAAAAAACTGAGCCACACGCAACTCACACACACAGTGTGAGCAGGAGAAAGTGTAGGTGCCTGAAATTGGAGAAAATAACCTTGAACCCGGTCGAATGAACTTCCTCCTGTCCACAGCTGAGACTTGAAACAAAGCGAATTGGTTAAAAAACGACAAAGAAGAAACATAAGCGGCTAAAACATGAAGTTTAAAAGCATTAAGCCTGTAAAAGAAATGGATTTATGTGCGAGGCATAATAATAAATATACAGCAAGCTTTTATTTGTAACATAGCTTTAAGTAAAGCTTATAAAAGTACTTAATTAAATTACTTATTTATTTATTACATTTTAATAGTCAAAAACATATTCTGAACTCCACGTTTCACCAACTAAACTTGCTTCAGAAGACAACTGCCAGTTGCCTCAAAGTTCCACTGCATTTTAAGCAACTGCCTAAAAGTATGCTTCAAAAATTTTGAATTCATGCTGCACTGAAGCAATTTCTACAGCAAACAAAAGCAAAGTAATAAATATAAATTAGAAAAGCAAACGAATAAATGAAGAAAATAAAATACCAATGTTTTCCAGCCAGACAAAATACTAAAGAAATTAAATCTTTTGTCTACTAGAAATAAACTATCATTTTAAAACACGTAGACCACAAAATATTCTTAGATTTCATTTCTATTTCTATACCAATTTAATTTTAAAATACCCTAAACTATATAAAACATTTCTGAATTTCATTTATACGGACTACAAAAAAGCATAAATCGTTTTAGCAAAGGGAAACTGCAAAATTTATGCATAAAATACAAAATGGATTAAAACAATTGAATTTAAACTGCAAATGTGTAACAGATAAATCTATTAATCTATCGGCTTAATGAATGGTTTTATGCTGTAGCTTAAATTGTTTACGTTAAAGTAAACTATCAAATATTTCTATATAAAAAACCAAATGAATTTTGACTTTCAAATTCCATTTGTTATTTTCATTTGAAGATTATTGAAAGCCAGCACACAATCATACAATGAAAGTTACCTGGACTTACTGTTAGTTATAAAAAAAATACAAACAATATTTAGTTTGAAAAGTTTTTGGAGCAATCATAACAAATAGTTGAAACATTCTTTGTGTGTCTTTTTCAGCAGCGAGGAATTTAGCAGTGAAATGAAACAAAAACAAAGTAACTTTTATTTGTATTTGGGGTTTACCAAAAAATAGTTATAGTTTAGTTTGGCTGCCCTTTGTGCTTAATCATATTAATAATAAATACGAGTATATGTATTTGCTTTTGGCTTTGGTCAGCTTCAATAACTATCAACTATAATTTGCGTTTATTTGGGCATCAAAAAGACTCGTAACCCAAATGTGCCAGGGTTGGAGAGTCGTATGAAGTGTGCTTTGTAGTCGTTGTTGTTGTATCCCTTTCTTTTGGACAGTTTTCACTGTTGGCCCTGCGGTTGGCCACAATGTCAGGCGGCGAGTCCTTTTGACTAATTAGACGACTTGCGGTGAACGTAATCATAAATACACACACACACAGCGAGTGTAATTATGTAGGTGTATGTGTATGTGTGTTCGGCACACAACATCGATAAGCAACATGCAACTGTCGAGTTAATTAATTTAAAGCTGGCCCAACAAACCCAGCACACAGAGAGACAAGGCGACCTAGAGAGAGTGAGAAAACTCGCTGACTGGAAGCCTCACACAAATTTTCTTTACATTTTTCTTTTGCCTGCCGATTTTCCTTTTTCTAATTTTTCTGCCCATTTCGGTTTTTCCACTTTTCTTTTTTTTTTCTTTTGCCTCTACTATTTTTTCATCTTTTTTGGAAGCTGTAGCCGCTGAATGCGGAGAGCAAATTCAAATCCGGCAACTGGAAGTTAAACAGACAAAATATCAGTTTTGAAAAATCCCCAAGCGAAATAAAAGTAAACTTTTTAAATAAAAGCTGCATAAAATATATACATAATTGGCTGAGAGACAGTTTTGCCTGCCCACGTTTCCCACTTTGTTGTAAAATGTGTGAAAAGTGCGAAGAGATGAAAAAGATGCGTTGAAAACTTATATAAACTGCGGGAAAATTCGCAGAACAGGCAGCAAAGGTTCGTGTCATGTGAGAGAAAAGTGCTGAATACGAGTGAGGAATTCGGAGAGAGAGAGTGACGAAACGCTCTCTGAGAGCGCGAGAGTGCCTGCGCTCTCTCTCGCTCTCTCTCTTGTTTTGTGGCATCACCTGATTTCCATAGCAGACGCGTTTCGAACTAGAAACATGTTAAAATACACTGAGAAAAAGGGGAGAAGAGTGGGTAATGGGGGGGTGAGCGCACTGTTACAGACTCCACCCGCTTACGATAGTTTAACTCTGTTGTTTCTCTCTCTTCCTCGCAGGCATTTAAATGTGTGCCAGCCACACACACACACACGCACACACCGGGCGTATGCGTAATTTAAATTTAAATTTCTGTGTGCCTGTTCTGCTGCTGCTTCTTCTTCTTCTACTTTTTTCTCAAGTTTTTCTTAATCAGCAGCGCAATTCACATGCCTGCAACGTGTTCACCAAAGTCATTGAGAGCAGCTTTTCCTTACATATTTTCTTTTTGCCTCCTTCTTTTTTTTTGTTGCCCCGTTTGCTCATTAGCGGCCACATTGTCGCCACCCCCCACTCTCTCTCTGTCTCTCCCGCTCTCTTTAGCTGACTGCCTCTCTCTCTTTGCACCTCCTTTTAACCCTCGACGACCTTTTGCGCGACATCGTGACATCGTTAGAGCCGCTGAGTGAACCTAACTGCAACAACTGTTGGTCAGTTGGTTTTGCAAAGTTGTTTAAAGGCTCGCAACAAATAATTGCCAATTACACAGATAGAGACAGACAGCGAAAGCGGCAGCGATAGCTACACTAGTCGGAAAATTCCAGAATATTTATGAGGAAATAACGAAAACTTATTTGTAACCTCTGTTTTAGGCATTTAATTAGTTATTTTATGTTTTATGAACGATTTTATTTATTTTAATATATATGGGTTTAAAAATGTTATTTGTTATTTTTTTAGGTGTTTAAAAATTTATTAAAATCTGCTTTTATTTTAATATATGTCTATTTCATAATTTAATTATTATGTCAATTTTAATAAATGAAAGAAATTATCTATTTGCTTTAAATTCTCTTAGTTTAAGAAAACTTTTGTTTATTTATTTATTTGTTTATTTATTATGTTATTTTTTCTCTTTTAAAATACTACCCCTTAATATATAGGCTGCACGCTGATCAGTGAAAAAGGCAATGAGCCAAAAAAGTTGTTTGTTTATCAAGTATTTGGGTGACTAGGTAGTGCTTAAGATTCTTTGCTAGGGAATAGAATGAGAGGAAGGCATATACACTGTAATAAAGAGACAAAGAGAGAGGGAGAGGGGAGACTAGAAGAGGGGGCAGCGAGGAAGTAAGCAAGACAGAGCAATGGCCATCAAATATGCAGTCAAATGTTTGCACAGACACTGAAAAATGTACCACAACAGCTTCTCAGTTTGCCAGCTGTGGATGGGCACTGGAGAGGAGGGGACGCTGCTGGTGACTGTTGGTGACTGGTGGTTGGGGGCAGTTGGCGACCTCTAAGTGCCACAAATTAACCGCAACGCGTTGCTGTTTCAGCTGCCGCTGATGCTGCCACTGTTGCCACTGTTTTCGCTCTGCTCAACGCTGATAATTACGAACAGAAATCTAAAACCTGACAGAGAGACAGAAAGAGAGCGAGAGTGACAGTACGTGAAAGAGAGAGACAATGGAACGGGAGAGAAGGAGGGAGACAACGAGTGACTGCTGAGCGCGGATTTCTGAAGTGGACTGTTGGACTTTGTGTTGGTTGAGCAAAGCAGGAAGAGGGGGGAGAAGAGGAGAGCGCAGAGACAGTGGAGAATTGCGGAGGGTCAACTTCAATAATTAATGAGCAGCTAAAAATGTCACGCAGCGATTTTCTTGTTGTTGTCTCTGTTATTCCCATTGTTGTTGCCCTTCTTCATCCTCCTCCACTTCTTCTGCTTCTACTTGTCGTTGTTGCCGCGCGGAAGTGTTGGCAACTCTGCTGGATTTTTGTTTTAGCCGAGAGTTGACTCGAGCCGTAATGGCAAATGCTATTGGGAAGCTTAAGCTTGTTATACCCTGCGAAAGGCACAGCAGACAGGGTAGTTAGCGGGTGTATTACAATTCTGAGATAACTGAAACTAGCTAACTGTGATTTACCCCTACAGGGTATTGTTTAGTCCTGCTGACAAGTGTCTAGTTTACCCTGTAAGCCGACAGCTGTCACTGCAAGACAAAGAAGCACCACTAACTCACTAACTCTTAGCTGCTAAGCTGTTTAATCTCATTACAGGGTATCTTTAAGTCCTCCTCTCCTGCACAAATAGACGTTTGCTTGTTTTCATTTGTCTTGAAAGGTTGCGGGTATGATGCTTTGGGGCTTGGCATATTTTTTGGGGTTAAAGAGCTGAATTTAAATGAGTTGCGTTCAGTTTTGTTGCGTTGCGTTGCAAGGGTTTGTGGTAAGGGTTGTTACTCCCCCCAACCCCCTACTCCGTGTGTACCCAACCCTCTTCCTGCCCCGTGCTGCCCTCCAGCCCACAAGCCATTGCCCATTGCCCGGCATTTAATTAAAACATGATGTAATGCAAACGCGTGCTTCATGACAAACAAAATTGAAAGAGCAAAACAAAGCAGGAAACAAGCAGAGATAGAAAGCGGGGGAGGAGGAGGGAGAGGAGAGGCAGAAGTGGCAAGAGAAAGTGAGTAAGGCAGACAGTGAAAGGAAGTGCGATAGGTAGCGCATAATGTGTTTAAATGCCCCAATTATGTTTATTTAATGTTTAGCAATTTAAATATACAACAAAAGGAAGGCAAACACTTTCGTCACTAGTTTTAAAGGGTTTTCAGCGAAATTTTTATGATTCTGCTCTACAAAAATGTATTTAAAAGTTTAGTAAAGTCATTTACTATAAAACAATGATATACAGCGAGAGTAAGTCGAGCTACTCGACTTGTAGCTGCACAATAATGTACCCAATAATTAAATTAAGCATACGCTCAGTTCCCTTTGGGGAATATATTACTCAAAGCATATAGAAATACCCAAAAACCTTTTGCCAAAGTTAATCCTCATAAAGACTTTCATTTCTAACAGTAAATGGCATAAACTTGACTCACCTTGCAGTCGTCGCACTGATTGACCAGCGAATACACCTGTCGGCAATCGAAGCGAAACAAAATCTCAGCCAATTCGCAGGTAATGCGATTTGCCAAAGCATCCACCTCAAGCAAATCGCTAAGCAGCCTCACACACTCATCCCGATCCGAGAGTGTGGCATTCAGGGCGAGTGTGTGCAGAGCACTGAACACACTGCGCTCGCAACAATGACGTAATCGCAGTGTGCGAAGTCGCAACAGCAGCTGACCGGGCGATCGCATGCCACACAAATGTTGTGGACTTGTTTCGGCGGCATCGCCCAGGTAATCAAGGCACTGTTGTTGTTGCTGCTGTTGCGGTTGTTCTTGCTGTTCTTCCTGTTGTAGTTTCTGCTGCTCATTAGCGCTTAGCTGCTCGTGTGTCTGCAGATGACTATATAGCAATGTGGGCATCGATTGTTCATCCAAATCTAAATCGTTTGCATTGCTGCTTGTGGCAGTTGCAGCCAATGTAGATGCCTCCATTGCCTCCCTGTCCAGCTCCAACTCTCCCTCCTGCTCCTCTGTTGTTGTGGTTGTTGCTGTTGCTGCTGCTGCTGCCTCCGTCTCTGTTGGTTCATTCAATTGCCATTGATTGTCGCGTCTCATTCGCGACATGGCTTTAGTTATGTGCTTGTTGTTATTGTTGCTTCTTTGGCTTACTCGCTCTCGTGTACTCTGTGGCGACTTATAGTTTAATGTATTTGCATTTACGAAATACTTGACTTTATTATCAGCGTTTTTAGCTGTTTTCCCGCTGCTGTCCGTTGGCTGTTGTTCGGCACAGGAGCGCGGACAGATTGGCGGACCAGGTCCCTCATCGACCCAGGCCATGGGCAGTGTACCAGCTGAGCACTGACCCTGAAAGTAGAAAATTAAAAGGGTACTTTGTTAGTAACTTGATTACCAAGTGATTTAAATATTATTCTAACGCTTTCTGCCACTTCAAATGAAATAAATTCCCAAATTTTCCCGCTTTGTTTTTTCTTATGAATTTTAAGTCCCCACAAGTGTCAAAATTCGTAGAAAATTTCGTTGGAAATAAATAAATAATTAAATGAGTCAAATCAGAGCGTTTAATGCAGACAATTACGTATGAAATAAAAGTTTGCATTTGTTTAAAAATTAAGCTGGTTAGTGGCAAATACGCTGCACACACACACACATGCACACACACGTAGCGTGGGGGCTGGGGAGTGTGGGTGGCAAACAAAAAGTACTCTCGTATATTGAAAAAGTTTTTTGCAGCTAGTAACAGCAACTACAGCAACAGCAACAGCAACAACAACAGCATCAACAATGACAACAACAGTGAACGTCATAAAATAAAACAACAACAGAAAGAAGAAGGAGAACAAGAACAAGAGGAGCAGCAAGTAAAATAGAAGCCAAACAAACAACAACAAGAACAAGAAGAGAACACGAACGAGAGCAAAAGCGTTGAGTGCATAAAGAGCTGATGTTTTTCGTTATTAAAATGACCGCACTTCGTTGGAATTTTCCGCTTTTCCACTTTTCCACATGCCTCGGCATTAAACTCAAGCAGCGCACACTGAACACACACACACCGGAAAAAAGACTACAGCAGAAAGAAAACAAATATGTTTTGTGCAAAGTAAAATTATCGTAGCATACTTTATGGCGTCGTCGATGATATTAAAATGTGAATCAAGCGAAGCGCAACTCTTGGCCAAAAGCCATTAATGTTGGCCCACACATGGCCCACTATTTAAAGCATAAAGAGGAAATTGATTTAACCCCTTTCCCCCAAACAGCAAGAAAACAAAGGCATCAAAAGCAATGAGAAGAAAGTGTTGAAATTGCAGCGCAGGTAACATAAATATTGCACAGGTGTATGTGTGTGTGTTTGTGTGTGCGGCGTGTGTGTGATAAATGTGCTGCAATCAACAACGCATAAAAACTCAATTGTCTGAGCCCAAAGTACTGTTATTTTTCTCTCGCTTTTCATTTCGCAAAATGCGAGTATAAATGAGGTTAGCGTAGAATCCGCATCCAACAGCAAAGAATCAGAATACGAAAGCGAAAAGGAGACAAATTAAAAGCGATGGAATGATCAGACTTCTAACTTATACAGCCAAAAGTCTAAGCTACCCTCTAAAAGTCTGTTTAAAAATCAATCTGAGTTCAGTATTCAAATTGCCTTTAAATTAAGGACATATAAAGAATGTACTTTTAGTTTAACATTAGGTGATTGCCCTTTAGATATCCTGTATACCCTTCAAGACACCCTATAAACCTACCGAGCGAAGGTTATAATTTTATACCTCTGCGCACAAAAGTATGCTATGATATTTTTCAAAAACAAAGCCGCAAAGAAGAAGAACTTTAAGGTAAAAGTAACGTATAGCAAATGTAGAATAGTTTCGTGCTTTCTTCACAAGAAAATGCATGCTAGTTTTAGCTTTTAAAAGACTAACATAACAACGCTGCTGTGCGTAAGTGCGTAAAGCAAAAATAGGGCAAAACAAGTCAGGCAATGCTGGGTAATTCAAGCGTCGGGTATAAAACACAATACACTACACGCACACACACACACATTACTCACACCCTCTCACACACACAGACGGAGGTTAGAGAAGCACGTGTACACGTTGCCATTGTTGATTTAATGGCAGACCAGCTGCGGCCCAATGCACAACAATGCGACCCAGGATTGACTACGGCAACTATTGAAAAGGGGACTGTTGTACAGGATGAGTACCCTGCTCTCCCCTTCCCCTAACCCCTTGCTGACCCCTACTCAAAGCAGAGCGGGTTAATGGCAGCTAACGGACAATACAAGACAGCAATAAGATAAATTCTTCAATGCGCAACAGCGAAATAAGAAATTACAGCATGAAACTGACATAACAATTTGTTAGACCCTTGCACCGCCCACGCACCACACCACACACCCTCCTCATCCCCTCACCTACCCCAACAATCCCATCTTCAGTCCCTTGCTGCTGCCTTTCTTTACCATTTCCTGATTAGTTGCGCTCCTTTCAGTCCGATGGCCGTTCAAACAGTTTTCAAATGCAAAACGCAAAGTTTTTGCAAAAAAAAAAAAAGTTTCGCGTGTTTTTGGTTAATGCAAAATTCAACGGGTAACGGGCAAATCTGAAAAGTTTCAACTCAACTTGAATCTAAAACTTGTTGTTCTTGCTGAGCTTCCTGTGCTAACGGTTACTCAAGCTGGCTAACACTTAATTATGCCGAATTGTTTTTTATGGCCTCCCACGGCAAAAAAAAAAGTACAGGAGTCTTGAAACGGTTTTACCTGCAGGTCTACAAGCCTCAAGCGCACAAAATCATAACTATTAATTATAAAGTAGCTTTAATGAGCATCAAAAATGCCCCAGTGTGAAGGCAATTTAAACAGAGCGCAGCTAATGGATTCCAAAATTTTCATAATTCTCCAGGGAGCCAGGGAACGTGTGTCTGTGTGTTTACAGCGAGGGAAGTTTGCATTTGAGTGGATGAAAAGATTTGATAGAGCATAATTTCAACAGTAGAGGAGACACTTAACAAGGAGCAACTAGAAAGTAAGCTAGAAAAGAGCTGCTCGACTGTAGCTGTGCCTAGTTTAGATTAGTTTTCAAAATAAACTTCAACTTATTGACTATAGTTTCTCTAGTCTCTGTAGTTCTGGCTCAAAATTAGATTGAATTTTAAAATTCTCTGTAGGAAAATTTCCCCCATAAACCTTTGATTTAAATATACAAATTGCTGCCCAAGCCTAAACCAACTAACAGCTCACTAGGAATTAAACAAAATTGTGCTGAAAACTGCATGAATTTTTAAAGATTTTGTGCCAGAAAACTCATATCGAGCTCAAAAGTGAAAAAACAATTGGAATAGACACCATAATGCCGATGTCATTTGCTCTGTTGTTTGAGGCAAGCAACAAATAATTAAGTAAGTATTGAGATGCATGTGACAGGGATATTACGCATACGGCCTGTTGGCCAAGCAAGGAGAAAAACCAAAGAGAGAAAATTCGAAAATGTTTTGGGCCATGAAATATTCATCATCAACGTTGAGCTGCGGATAATTGAAATTGCAACAGCTGCTGTTGTTGCAACACACACACACACACAATTACATACACAGCCCCAGACACGTGGCCAGCAGCTAAAACATTCATGTGTCGTCTGTCGACGAACCGAGCAGTGAGTGGCTCTCTCTCTCTCTCTGGTTGTCTCTTTCGTTTTGTGTGTCGTTTCTTATGCAAGTTGTCATCAAGTTGGCGACTGACCAAGTGACTGACTGACTGACTGTCGAGCCTAAGCGCTTTATTGTTGCAACAACAAGTTGCCACTGCGTCGCCTCTGCCTTCTCCTCTACCTCTTCCTCCTCTTTTCCCCCAGCAGCTCTCTCTAATCAACGAGGCACAAAAAAACCTTAAACAAAGCCTTGGCATAATGGAGTGTATGCATTATGGCTAATAGCAGGCAACACACAGACACACCCACACACACACACTTAGGCAGCTAGTTAAATGTCCTTTGTGGCACAGAGAGAGAGCGCCTTGTCTGTGTTGTTGAAAGGCTTTCGTCTAATAAACCACTCCAGGCTGCTTGTTCCTCTCCACCTCTGTCCCTTCCTCGGCCCTAGCACCTACCACCCTTAGACAATGAGTTTTATACTGAATTGGACGCTGTCCACCGCCAGAGGGCGCACTTGACCCAGCACCCTGTGTTAATAGCAGCTTTTCTTCACTTTATCCATCACAAAAAACGCGTTCTTTGTATGACAATGTGCTCAACTGCCTTCGGATTTAAGTGCATTTTTTATAAAACTTCATAATTATGCTAATTATGGCTGCAGAAATTGAAATTTAGTTTGGTAAAGTAGCGTAGAGTTTAAAAATTATTCAACTAAAGGCACTATTTAAGTACATATTTTATGTCTTTAGTTCTGCTGATTTCTTTTTAACATATTTCAGTTATTTTTTGGTAGTGAAACCCTTTTGTAAATATTTGGCAAAACAATTAAAATTTTTGTTGGTAAGAAAAATACACATGGACAGCGCAGGGCTGCTGTCAGAGCCCAAAGAAGGAAGAAGGAAGCAACCAAAAGTGCACTTGAGCTAAACACCAACAGTAACAACAACAACAACAACAACAACAACGGCAGCGGCAACGGAACCGACAACACTTTAAATGTTACAGCTTAACCTCGACAGGCAATTCAAACAAAGCACACACAAACACATAAACACATGCGAACACACGCCTCTATGTGTATGTGTGTGTGTGTCAAATTTCAACGCTTGTCAACAATGGTGCAAGAAAAATGCAAGTGCAAAACAGCAGCAACAACAACAACAGCAGCAACGTCAACAACAGAGCAGAGGCTAAAAGCAAAGCGAGAGAGCAAAAGAGACAGCAGAGCAAGAGAAAAGAGAGCAGCTGTCGCAAGCAGCACTCAAATTTTCAAATGCAATATGTGTGTGAGAGCGAGAGTGTGTGCGTGTGTGTGTGCCTGTCACTTTTTTATGCTGCTGCCATGCAAACACACAGCGCGCAGAGGCTCGCATAGGCTGCCAGGGCTGCAAAAACAGCTGAGAGCGAAGCAAAGAGAGAGGAGAGACAGAGTGGTGAAAGAGGGGAGAAGGGGTAACAAGGAAGAAAGAGGCCTGCGTATAATTGTTTGTCACTTGACGGGCCGCGATATGCACAGGGTCATGAGTAGCAACAGGACACAGCGCTTCCCTGCTACCCAGACCCAGTTCCCTCTTCTCAGCCAACCTCACACGCGCTGCCTTTTTTGCTCCCTCTCACTTCTATCCCCCTAACCTTCCCCTCCTCCTCACGACAACAATAACAACTGTCATTTCACCTTGATGCTTGGAACATTTTGTTGTCGTTGCCGCTTACTTTGTTGTCAAAATCATAAACATGCCCCCTAAACAGCTAAATTCTTCCACACACCCCAACCCCTAGTTCTTCCCCTACCACCTCCCCTCCCTGTTTCCCCTTTTCACTAAGTTCCTAGCCTCATTACGCGGTAATTTTCATTGTTTCACGTGCATCTTTCAATTTAATGCAAACTGCAATTGATTGTTAGCATTATGCAATCACACAGTCTCTCTCGTTCACTTCCCGTCTCCCTCTGGTGCTGATAAGATAACAACAGTGTTGCATAACGTCACATAAAGTTTAAAGTTTAAAGTTTATTTCTATTGTCTGTGAGAAGTCAGCGGAAGAAGTCTATGAATTTAAACTAATAGCGCTTTAAAAAATATCCATTATACTAGTGTTATACCTTTCAGTGTTGCAAAACGACATTTGAAGTTACCCGTTGGGCTATGTCTATTAAATTATTAATAGGTTAAACAAACATCTCCCAAGTCTCTTAATATGTTCAAATTATTTATTTTGGTTGCTGGCCGAATAGCAATACATCACTTTCCAGTGTTGTTTAACGCCAGATAGTAGCTAATTTCTATCAATTTATCACTATTCTCTGCAGATCATTTGCTGACATATATATCATTTGCGATTTGTGCTCGTTTCTCGCCAGTTGAACGTCAAATTAGCATGCATAAAGGACTGAATCACGCAGCACTACGCACCGCACCGCAACACCAAGCACTTGGCGAGCAGTGAGCTTTTGGTCGTGCCAGTGTCCTGACACGGCCAGGACAATTACAGCGTTGTGTGTGCATAATTCAGCGAGTGCTCCCCAAGGCGCTGTAAACCTCCAAATGGGACAAATCATTTCAATGTTTCCACTACTCCAAACAGAAAGCACACGTACAAAAAGGACACGAATGAAAACAGTTGTCAGTGTTGGAAAGCTTTAGTGAATTAATTTTAGCTGCTTTGGACTTAAAATATATTAAATTACTAGAAGAGAAAGTAACTGGTATTATATTTTCTTCAGCATTTCAAAACTTTTCCCAACTAGTTTTCATAAAAATCCTTAGACCTTTTGACCTATAATTTTAACAAAATCCATGTTCCAACAAGTTTCCTTTGCTTACAACCTTATGCCATAATGTGTAAGTCGTGTATTGAAAGCAATCCATCAAAAATTGGTATGTATCTGCTGAAAACGACTGTTGGGGGAACTTTTGGTAGCACTTGGGAGCATTATTTTAATCATATTTAAACAGCGCGTGTATTTATCACTCATTATTTATGCATATATCAATCTAGATGGTCGTAAGCCCATTAACAGGCAAACAAAGGCAGAGGTACAACCAAAGGCAAAAGAAAAACCGGAAACCGCGCCCAAAAATCGAATCGCAAGGAAATTAGGCAATGTGCCCCTGTCTGTCCAGGTATTGATGTGTGTGTGAGTGTGTGTGTGTGTGGGTGGGCGTGTCTGCTGTGTGTGGGTGTGTCAGTTAACAACGCACCTGTCTATCAACATGAATGATACTCATACAAGTGAATACAATCGTATTTGTTTGTTCTCCTCTTCGAAGGACTCAACAGCACAGTACCCTTAGAAAAGGTTGGAAGGGAAACGTGGGGAAAACAGTACGAAAACAGTAGGAAATTGTTGGCTTTTATGCCTGCTCATGCCACACACACACAAACACACATATAAACAATTTTATCAACATTAATTTGTCAAACATTCGCCGGCACTTTGCATACATGAATGACGAGTTGTTGTTTGTTTCTCTAATGACAACACAATGGCATTAATTTCATCAAATGAGTTGTAAACAGTTGTGGACAGCATTGTTTGCGGCCTGTTTGCCATTGTTTAGGCCATGAACGGAACGAACGGCCCGAATGGCCTCGTTTTGGCATTTCCGCACTCGTTACTTCCTACTCGTCACTCGCTGCAGTTTCTGCTGAATGAATTCCAGTGAATTTAAAAAGAAATGAAAACTTTTCCTTCTTGAGTCCCCTTTTTACCAATCCTTTTCAATAAAATTTAGTTATTAGGGTATCTTAGCGTCTAGCACTCCCCATATTTGTTTGCCCGCTGAACTCGTAATGAAATTCTTCAGTTGAATTTCATTTGCAACTTTTCAACAATGCTCATTGAATAATTTACGCGCAAAACGGAAAAGAGAAGAACGAAAAAAGAAGGGAGAGAGAGAGAGAGAGAGAGAGAAAACCAAACGGCAAACGAATGCGGCTTTATCCAACTTTAACGGGGCAAAAGGGGGCGTAACCAGGAGGGCGGGTGAGCTGCGACTGTGGATGATGCTCCACTTAAGCTGGTCCCACGACAATTTACGTGCCAGTAAGCTTCCAGCTGCAAAGCTTTAGCCCCAGCTCAACGCCCCACACATAATTGCATTGGGCGTGGTCTTAGCAGCTGGACATTGGAACGTGCATGGACTTTCCTGAACTTGCACCGACTTGGTCTAAATCGTTATATGCCACGAAATTCGTTAATCAATGCAACATTTCAGTTTCAGTTGACACCTGACTGATCACAAATCGTGACCGAAAGCCATTTGCATCTGAAAGTAACTTGGCTAAGCAAGTTGGCTGAAAACTTAAGTCTTAAGCCAAATCGTCTCGATTGGCGGCCTCATGCAAATTGCACATTTGCAAATTGTTCGGTAATTAACGGATGTGGCCGCACTGAAGGTTGCCAGCTTGTGGCACCTTAAGGGCAAAATGCGACAGGCACAGACAGGAGGCGACACGTTACAACACGCAACAACACGACGCGTTACAAATCAGCTGCTAAGCCAAGCTAATTAGACGTAGTTCGTGTACAAAACAATTGGCATTTAAAGCTAAAACGCAGAGGAATACAGCTAAGAAATCTTAGACTAGGACCTGGGTATTGAATTATAATCGGACTTAAAAGCCGATATCACTTAGTTCTATATAATTACAGCTTGAAACTCTACACTCTATAAATATATGATAGTACTATGCCCGTAAATTGTTTCTCCATTTGAGCTATTGGTTTTAAATGAACTTTAATCATTACAGGCATACCCTTGTTATTTAATTTAAATTTAAAGCTACTCCATACGAGTTTCAATCTCAATCTTCAATTGAATTTCAATTCAGACACAATAAAACAGTTTCAATTGCCGCAAGTCGACAGTGAGCTGGATATGCCTATGAATTTCTTATGGCCTCAACCTGAAGCATTTCACTTACGAGACACCCTCAGCCGGACCGAAGGACCGAAGGGTCGCACAACGGAAAAACCCAATAACTTGCCACTCTACTTTGCTGCTGACCACCCGTCCGCCCCTTTTTTAGGGCAGGAAACTCGCCCATTTATCCAGTCTGCCCAGCCCAGCCCAGCCTGCCCAGCTCAGCCCGCCCCGTTTGCTCCGTTCTGTCCGGCGGCGAGGCGCATTCAATCAGTGTTATTGCAGCCTGTCCAAATCCCTGGCGGCCACAACGATTTGCCATTCAAGTGGCGGAGCAGGAGCTGCTCTCAGCTCCGAGGCTCTCCCCAATGTAAGGCGGAATCAGAAACAGAATCAGAGTCGAAGTTCTGCTCGTCATCAAAGCCGTTGCGGAAATTTATGACAGCTTTCGCATTCAGCTGCAATTTGGCTTGTCTCTCCGTCTGTTTCTCCGTCTGTCTTGGCATTGGTATTGAGCTGCTGTTGTTGTTGTTCTTTCTTCAGTGTGAGCTGGCAGTGAAAATGATGTAATCATATTGCAGCGTGCAACAGCAACAGCAGCGGCATCAACAGCAGCCGTTTCTGTTTGCCACTGTGCGTTTGCCTGCTTATAAAATAATTGATTTTGTGTGCACATCCTTGACACAAATAAACACTCACACACACACACATAGACACACATACAGCCCTAGCTACACACACACACGCAGAGCGAGCTAGAGAACGCGCAAGTTTAACAAACTGACTGAATGACTGAGTGACTGAATGAATGACTCGCTCGAGTTCTATGAAAATGTTTGTATTAAATTCAACAAAGCATTTGTTTTTAATTGAATTTGAATGTGAATTCGAGTTCGATTTTGTGCAGCCCTTTGACTGGTCAGTCAGCAGTCAATATCAACAGAATCAAGTAAAAATGGGAAGCGGAAGGAGTAAGCACGACTATGAAATACCCAGTGTTAACAGAGCCACACAAATGTATTTGGCTCTTAATTTCACTTTTTAAAGCATACTTCTCAGCGCATGTTATTAAAACTTCTAGCTGTTATAGCTGCTGTAATCGACTGCCTCTATAAAACCCTATTACCTTTCGCACAATGCTCTGTCGATTTGTTAGCCTATACAGGCACTTGCCTCCCAAAAATGCCAGCCAACAGAGCTCGCTGTTTTGTTATAAATGTTTGCTGAATTTCACTCGCATTTCCACTCGACAAATAGAAGAAAACTCAGGCCATAACGCACAGCAAAACAACAACAAAAATGGCTACGCAGAAGGCAGCAAAAAAATGAGAGAAGGAGCAGTTAGAAAGGGAAACAAAGCAGTAGGGTGGAAGGAGGAGGAAGCATGGAGGCAGCAGGCAGTTGCAACTGAGGCGCACTTGACAGGCACTCATGACATGCGCTGAGTGCAGGCAGCTGTAGCATGTACCCACTGTACACTGATCAAAAACGTGTTTAAAAATACTGATTCTCTGCTCAAAGCTAAGACTTTTGTGCTTAAAGTTCTCAAAAATAGGGAACACAACTTTCCATTCGGCAATCGATATTAAGAGAGTAAAATTTTAAGATTTTGGAATAAAATTGCTAAATTTTTGACTAAATTCAAAGCCTTTTTTTTATGTTTAAAGACTCTTTATTTAAGAACTTGTGCCCTTGTTTAACAGTGTATCATGTAGCATCAGTAGTAGTTTTGGTTGTAGTAGTTGCATGCAACATAAACCATGTGCACAATAAACCACCTATAGCCCTTGACAACAGCGAAAGCGAGAGGGACAGGGGAAACAGAGGTGCTGTGAGGAGAAACAACCGCAATGCAACGCAATGCGATGCGAAATGCATCAACACATCAACAGGCCGTGTGTTGCAGGTTTTCAAGCCAAATGCCGTCGATGTCGATGCAAAAACCTCTCTAGGCACGTTGAGTTGAGAACGAGGCCTCATCAGAAATTCCGTGCTCGCACTTGTATTCCCAATGAGCTGACAGCTGGCATTTGTCTGTCTGTCTTGCTGTCTCTCTGTCTGCCTATAACACTAGAGGTCACAAAAAGCGCAAAGTTTGACTCGTCTCATCGCGTTTGCTCGTTCAGAGTCTTGTCCATTAGCCGCATAGTTTGGCCAACAGAATGTTAATAGAATGTTTACTAATTTGCAGTCAAATCCCTGGTTATGGCTAATTGAAACTCTGCCACTTTTCGGCTGCCTTTACAATTTTCAAATTCTTATTTCACAAATTCGAAATTGTCGAGTCAAAAAGGGCTGTCAGTGGCACAAAGGCAAAGGCAGCGCATGACTTGCCAAAAGGATTGCAAACTTGATTTTGCCTGTCAAGTAGCAGAGCAGAGGGCTTTACAGCCTTTCACTCGTCCACCCTCTTTCCCTCTCTTTTGTGCTTTTTCCCCCTTTCACTCATTTGGTATTTTAATTAAAGTTGCCACAATTTGTTGCACAAATACGAATATGAATATGACAATCAGCGTATGCATAAATGTATGGAGAGTCTGCTGAGCAGCTCGACATAAACAGGCATGTAAATCTGTGCCGAGGGTTGTACGGAAAAATTGAGTCCAACGCATGTAGTTTGATCAAAACGGTGACTAATTTATTAAGAAATGACGACCAATTTGTTCAAAATACATGTAATTTGTCATAAAACTTGATAACTTTAGTTGTGTGCATTTCTCTGCGAGTTTAAAATGGTCTAGTTGCCATAAGTTGTATAAAAATGGCGCCCACCGTAGGCTACTTATAAAAATCTTTCGAAACTGCCCTCGCTTGCTATCTGTAACTCTACCTGAACAACAGTTCAGCAGCCCTAACAGCCCCGGATGTTAAATGCATTTAAATGATTTGATTGACTTGATTATTTAATTGCCACTGGTCGCAAATAACTAACCAACACTGGCACATACTACACCGATTAAACAGGCTTCTGAGTATTTCCCTCGGACAGATGTGGAGCATTGATTGAAAATCGATGAGCGCGTGTAACCCACACCAAATGAAAAATGGAGTGACTCAAGTAAGGGCCAAGCAACAGCAATTAATTGGCATTGGAAGTCACTGTCAGTCAAATACCAAAGAAGAGAAAGAAGCAGAAAACACACACACGCTGCTTAAAGATTTAATTGTTTTCACTCGGGAACAGGGGAAAATAATGGTCAAACTCGACTCCAAATCGTAATCGTAATCGCAATCAAAAGGCCATTGAGCAATACCGCGAAATTGAATTAGATTTGCATAGGAAAACAGGCAAAGCGACGACGACGATGGCTGTTAATAAATATTAAAATTTGAATTATACTTGGCAAACCAATGAGAATTTTATTTGCGCGCTGGTAAAAAAAAACGCAGGAGCAGGAGAAAAAAAAACGACCCAAGGCATTTCAGTTTGTGGTCGCTTTGGGGGCGGCGAGGGAGGCGTGCCAACTGTAGGTGTGGTCGCATATTTTGGCAACGTTTCAAAAGCCGGCCTGTGATTTCAAGAGTGCGCACAAAGAGCCAAGAGCCAAAAAAAAAGGCACAAAAATAATATACATATAATGAAAATGCAAAAAGTGACGACGAATTGAAAGTTTTCAACGTTTTCTTCTTCTTTCTGCTGCTTTTTTCTTTCATTCTTTCTTACTGGCACAATTACCAAAGCCATTTTCGTTGATTTGTAACACATTGCAGACGATGATGAGCATAAAGATGATGATGACGATGATGATGTGGATGTGGATAAGGGCGATGATGACGTGCAACTTGACTGTCGTGAAAGTAGAACTTGAGTGGCCCAAGATGTGGCGCAATTGTCACACAAACACTTTGCATGCACAATCAGAGTCGCGGCACAGTTGGAGCGAAAGTAGGGAGAAGTAGGGGAGTACGAAGGGGAGGAGAGCAGGAGACGAAAAAGGCACAAAACCCCTCACAATTGAGTGCCATCCCAGCGTTAGTTTCCCGTCCTTTTTTTCACCTACTCCCTGCCCTGCTTTCCTACCACTCAACACTTTTTGCTCCGTTGAGTAGCACTGGCAATAAAAGTATATGGTAACTTGTCGCTTGACACTTTCAAGTTCTTGCCAATTTGGTGGCCATGGAGCAGTGAAACTAAACAACAGATGTGCAGATTTTGGTAGTAGAAAACTACAGTTAAGACAGCCAATTGGCCATTGCCAATGACATAAATTAACAGCGGAAATTTCAATTAAAATAGGAGAAAGCAAGTGAATTTCAGCTGCTTACTCATTAAATAAATTTGGTAAAGTCCAGCTTTAAAAGCTACAAATAAAAGTCACATCGATTGGAGACTTAAGCTCTTAGGGTTTTCAATTGAACACAGACAGATGGCCCCGTTTCAGTGCGTTAACAATGCGAAAGAAAACCAATGAAATATATAGATCTGTATTTATGTTTGCAGTTGTCAATGTAGCTACCCACAGCTGTCAGTGCATTTGTATGCATTTAAGCTGCTCTTTGTGGCAAGAACATGGACAACGAGCGTAGGGAGCTGTGGCTGGAAAATGGCCAGAAAAGACGCTGAATTGAAATGAAAGAAATGAAAAGACTAAGGAAATATTTCGACGACAAACCGCTTATTTTGATACACTCCACGAAAGACAAAAGCGGAAATTGTGAGTTGCGTATACGTAATTTTTCGAAATATGCCAAGAAATTGAAGCAATAAGCAAGAATTTCATGATATTTTCATCGATTGTCGACAGCTGTTGAGCTAAGGGTACAGCGTTAAAAAGAATCCTACATTTGGAGCCGTATCTTTATGGAGGCGTCTCTCTGGTTCGTGTCATGCGCGTGGCTTGCCACCCCACGCCCCCCTTCACCGCCCTCACCATAGCACAATAATTATGTGCATGTGGCCAATATGGGAATCGTCGTCGTCGTTGTCGTCTGTGGACTGCAATTGTTCTGTGAATGCGCCTTGTGTTCTTAGCCACGTGCAAGGTCGCAATTCCAATGACAAAATATTACACATTTAATTGTGCATTCGAGTAAAGCCAGCAATGTTACAATCAATACAAATACGAGCACAATGGGCAGAGATCTGCCTTTTCTTTAAGAGGAAAACGCTTTTAAACCCGTTTCTTTGCCATAAAAACCTAAACTAACGGTTAAGACTTGAGAACCTTTCGCCCTACTCTACAGTAACTATAACGGTATTCCCACTTAGCAATTAAGCATAGGATTTAATCCATTCAATAGTATCCATTTAATCCAATAAGTAGTGACGAGCTCCAATCAATCTTACCTGCAAGTCGGTGCCAGTTGTGCCCGGCTGTGCCAGATCACAAGCTGATATCCAAGGATTAAGGCGTGTTAAAGCGGTCGCAGTGCCGAGTATGGATTTTTTGAGGTCCACTGGAGGCGCTTTTGTGGCGCCGATCGTTGTTTTTGTTGTTGCTGCTGTTGTTGTTGCGGTGGATGCCGCCGAAGTGCCACCGTCCTTATGGGCAATCGCAATCAGATGCGACGCATAAGCGTCGTTTTCACTACTCCTTCGCTCCTCTCCTGTCTCCCTTTTGTTGTTGTTATTCTTATTGCTGTGACTGTGACTGCTTTCGTCCTGTTCGCTCTGCTTCTCGTTGAGCTGTGCATGCAGCACACTCTCCTCAATCAAACGACTCTCGTCCTGTTGCTGCGAATCGGCTTCCTGCGGTTGCTGCACCACCGGTTCCACCGTTTCCACCGTTTCGACACGCTCCGCTTGTTCCTTTTGCGGATCAAGACTTTCAACTAGATCGTAATCGTTCTCCTCGGCGTCTTCGCTCAACTTAATCAAACGGTCGAAGGACTCTTCCGACAGCAGATCGTCCTCGGCGACCAGCGCAAAGATATCCTCGTCCGCTACGACGTCTGTTTCTGCGTCTGAATTCGTGTCCGCGTCCGCGTCCTCGTCCAAGGCACGCGATGAGGCGTACTGCACGGGTAAGCCGCTGTTACTATCGAACAGTTCTTGCTCTTGCTCCTCCCTCTGGTCCTGCTCCTTGGCCACCGCACGCTCCTGCTCCGGCTCCTGCTCGGGTTCTGTTTCCACCTCCTCGTTCTCGTTGAGTAGCGTTGCCTCGCTGGACTCGGGCAGCCCTGCTGTGGACTCTGTGCCCTGGGCCGCCTCCTGTCCGGCCGTTCTGACCTCGTCGAGACTGCGGGCACGTCGCGTCGAGGAGGCGAGCAAGAATTCGTCGTCGGGTGCTTCCTGCAGCGCCGCTCGCCGCCGATAGAAATCAAAATGATGCGGAAAATTGTGAGCGTTACGGCCGCCTGGATCACCAGGGCTACCGAAATCGCGAAATGTTGGCAGCAGAAATGAGAAATCGTTGCCGCCACCAGCATTCACAAAATTGGACGACTCTCTCCCTGTGCCACTGGGCGAGTCGTAGCTGGACGGTAATGTTGCTGCCGCGGATCTTCTCCTGTTTGTTGTTGTTGTTATTGCTGGTGGTGGTGGTGGTGTTGTTGTTGCTGTTGTTGTTGTGCTGATTATTGTTGTTGCTGTTGTTGTTGTTATAACCGAGCTGCTGCTGCTGCTGCTGGTGCTGGCACGCCGAGCCCCCGAAATAAACGCAAGCGCCATCACGACCAGCCCGGGTCCTGGCCGCATATTGACCTCGGGTTCGGCGGTGCTAGCATGGTGCAGGCCCGCTTGAGACGCGCTTGCGACTCCAATTCAATGCGAGTAATGATGGGCTCATGGCCCCATCATCATCATCATTAATATGTGGGTTTCGTAACGATCTTCAGCTGTTTCCTCAGCTTCGTCTCCTTCGTTTCAGTCCACGTCGTCGTCGGCGTCGTCTCCTCTTCCTGCTCCTTCTTCCACTCTTCCTCGGTTTTTGGTGGCTTCACTGCCGTCAAGGCGTCTCCAAGCGTTACAGTTACCGTTACCGCTACCGTTTCCGTATCCTGGCAACTGCTCGGCTCGTCTTTGCTCTCTCCGGCTAGCGGCATGAATCACGTGGTTTTGCAGTAGTTAAAGCTACAATTCGAACACAGTCAATAGATGGCGCTTTTGTTACTTCTATTACGATTTTACGCTTTTCCGCTTTACCGCTTTTCCTCGACTGCTTTTGACCTTTTTTAATCCTAATTAATTTTCTTGTTTATTTTGACGCAGCGGATCGGCAGCGCAGCGGCGTTTAAGCTGGCAGAATGAATGAATGCAGTGGGAGCAGCACAAGAAGAACGAACTGGGGGCGACAGCGTCGGCGTTGGCGTAGACGGCGGCAGCGGCGACAGGGGAAAGGAGGTAAAAACACAGCGAAACACAACGTAACGTAACGTAATGAAACGTAACGAAAGAGAAAGTCGCGACTTTAGTAAGCTTGCGTTAACGTAACGATTAACGATAAACACGTTTTATAACCCACTGATATCGAGAACACAAAACATTTTTCTCTTTTAACAATTTAACTACACTTTCATTTGTTGCAATTTCTTTATATATTCTTATTCTTAATTTTTGTATTCCTTTTATACTTTTCTTTTGCTTTTTTGGGGCCGTCGTTTGTTAGTTGTTGCTGCGATATTGTTGTTGTTGTTACTATTTGGTTGTTGTTCCTGCTGCTGTTGTAGTATTTTTTGTAGTTGTTGTTGCTGTTATTGCGACACTGCTGCACATTAACCTTGAAATTGAAATTCGTGTGTGTCGTGTGTGTTTTTTCTTATTTTGTTGCTGTTGCATGCTTTCTTCTTTTTTTTTATTTTTGTTTTTTTTTTTTGGTTTTTTGGTTTGAACTTATTGCCTCACGCGAAGGTCACATAGCAGCAAGTAATTTTGTTGTTGTTGTTTTGGGCTGGACTGCAAGTATTTTATTAATTAGCATTGATTTCAAATTGATTGTTCAATGGGTTTCACAAGAAACAAAAGACTTTTATAGCTCTTGCCGCAGCGCTTGGCGTTTTCGAAACCAAACGAAACGAAACGAAATTTTCGGTTTCGTTGTCGCTTCTTTATCACAACGCTCTTGCTCTTGCGCTCGCTCACAGGCTCGTGCCTGCAGTCCCTCTCGCACTCATTCACTGGCTCTCGCTCTCGGTGTCGCTGTGTTCGAAACGCCAACGCAAGGTTTTTATGCGCCCACGCTCCAAACTCAGCTGCGCGCTCTCTTTGCGCTCTTTTTTTGCATTTAAAAACGGTTAGTTTTACCGTTACATTTACCATTGTCAGCATTGAATGCTTTGCTTAGCAATCGCCACAAATATAAAACGCATTTAATTGACAAACAAAACGAAACAACTTAAACGAAAACCAACAACACAAAAAGAAAAGAACTTTGGACTTTGCATTGTCAGCTGCATATGCAGCATTAGCACAAGCAAGTGACACAGCAGCCAGCTTTAAAGCAAGCCAATAAGCAGGACTGTGAGAGAGCGAGAGGGAGTGTGAGAGTGGGAGCAGCTACACGAGGTTTGTGCGACGACGACGAGCACATGACGAACACGAAGTAAAACGAAGCAGCCGCAGCAGCCACCGCACAAAGAAGAACGCCGAAAAAACCGTTGCTAGCACACGCACACACATACACAAAATGTGAGACAGCAGCACACACACACAGAGCAAAGAAATTTATATAATTCGCAGCAGCCAGCGACCGAAGCTGCTGCTGCTGATGCTGCTTCTACTGTTGTTGTTGCTGTTGTTTTTGTTATTGCTGCAAACACAAAACAGCGGACAAAGCGCTCGTGGGTGGGTTGTAAAAGTGTGCGTGTGTGTGAGTGTTTGTGTGTGTGTGAGTAGTTACTTAGGGCAGCCAGGCAAGCACTCGGCGTGCCTTTTGTAGCAGCATGAAGTAGTCACCGTCTTCTTTGTCACTCTGTGCGTGTTAGTGTTGGTGGTAACTGTAAGTACGTAAATGTATGCATGTGTGTGTGTAGCGCCTAAGACGACTGCGACAGCGACAGCGACTGCGGCGCCTGCATGTGGATTTGGTTTTGTGTATTGTCTGTGCGCTGGTATTGGTGTTAGCTGTGGCTGCTTCTGCTTCTGCTGTGGCTGCTGCTGCTGATTGTCCAACAACAAGCGCAAAATGTTCTTTTTGTTTAGCGCACGAAGCATAACGTTTTGTGTATTGTTTTATATTTTAGAAATTTATTTTCTTTTAATTATTGTTTTTAGCTGCGTGCGTGTGACAAAGGAAGCTGCGCTTTTAATGCATAAAAATTCAAGTGATTGTGATTTCAGTGACTGACTCGCACTCGCTCGCTCTCTCTCACTCCCCTCTCTGTCTCTCTCGCTCTCGCTGTGCGTTTGTGTATTTGTTAACTTTCACTTTTGTTTTATTTGCTGCGTTGACACTGCGCACACAGACACACGCACACACACACGCGCGCACACGCACACACACACATACATGGGTATAGGTATTTTCTCTTTTTTTTTTTTCTTATTTTTGGTGCGTAAGTATGTGTGTGTGTGTACTACTTCGGGTTGCGCTGTTTCTGTGCGGCGGCTGCTTATATAAGCCCGGAACATTCACACACAAAAAACTATTTGGCCAAAATCAACTTTTTGCAAAGTCTTTTTCTCTGCCTTTAACTCCATTCTTTTTTTCCGAATTTTCTTCCTTTTTGTTTATGCGGACTTGCGGCCTTTGTCAAGTGATTTTCACATGTATTATATAACTTTTGGCATTAAACTGTTGTATGGCTTAAATGTGGTGGCTGTCGATACGACACTTTTATATGATTTTGATCTATCGATCGCGATTTATCGATAGCAGGCACAGTACTCCACACACACAGAGATTTGCTTACGTTACGTATTGAAAACTAACGTAAGCAAATGCCCAAATAGACGGGTGTATGTGTGTCTGTCTGCCTGTATGGGTATTTCTTCCAAGAGCGCAGCATCAACTGCCGTAACGGCCGCGTGGGCGGAGGCTGAGAGGCTCAAGGAGTGCGGCTAGGGGCGGCGGGAGGTGTGGTAAAGCAGCAGCATCGTTTGTAGACAGTGGCAACCAAGAGTTATGTGCTTAGCAGCTTTTATTTTATTTCATTTGATTTGATTTCTTTTAGTTTTAAACACCAACAAAAAATGTTTCCATTCTCAACAAATTTAATTTATCAGCGATAACGATAAATTATCAATTGGCGTTGGTTTTTTCACTTTTTCTCAAAGGGGCAAATCGTTGAATTATTTTTTATTACAACTGAAACATTTCAGTTATTTTTATTAAGCTTTCTATTTTCTTTTTCTCGCTTTTATATTTCGTTATTTTCGTTTCTATGTTTCTTTTTTGGTTAATTCTGTATTTATTATAAATTGCTGGTTTTTGGGTTCTTTTGCTGCTTGACTCTTTTTTTTTTTTTGCTTTTTGGTTGGACAAAAACAGTTTGCGCGACGAGAGCAGGATATACTGTTACAATCCTGCTTCTTGCTGATGGCCCCAAACGGCACTGACTGTGCCACAAATTGCAGATGGCGCTTAACTGGAATATGCCAATGGCCCGAGCTGCCCATGGGGCAACACGAGCAACGCATAACGTACGACGCTCTCTCTCGCTCTCTTGCGCTCACGCTCTCAGTCTCTCTCAGCGCTGACTAAACTTTTTTGGGAGCGCTTACTATGTCGCTCTCCTTCGCGCTCTCTGTCTTAGTCTGACAGTTCGAAAATGCTGGAACGTTTCCAGCGCTGTTAACTAACAGAGCTGCTTAAGCTGCGTGTCTGTGTGTGTGCGTCGCTGTTGAGATGAAGCAAGAAAAATTACTTGCTGCAGGGCACTTAATCACTAATGACAGCAACGCCAGCGTCAACTGAGGCGGCGACAGCGACTGCGACTGCGGTGCCTGAACCTCAACTCACTCAAAGTGCGTTGGCGTTGACGTTAACGTAAACGCAAAGCGTTTGTGTCTCCACTTGACTCGAGTCGAGTCGACTCGACACTAGACTCGGATTACGTTCTGAGTCTTGAGTTTCTGTGTGCGTTTGATTTTTTTTCTATTTCTTTTTTGGATTTTTGTACTATTCTGTATTCTGTTCTGTTTTGTCATTCTGCTTTCGTTTCGTTACGGCGTTTTGTTTCACTTGGCCTAAATGTCTAATACCCTATAATGTCGTTTAATCCCACTCAACGTGCTTTAGTTTCGCTTTGCAGCTTACAAAGGCGCCACGTAAGGCACGACGTAAGGGGACGTGATGACGTTACGTTGCAGTTGACAGTACAAAACT
Source organism: Drosophila dunni (assembly GCA_018152125.1). Lineage (NCBI taxonomy): Eukaryota > Metazoa > Arthropoda > Insecta > Diptera > Drosophilidae > Drosophila > Drosophila dunni. Next base: position 20,126,744 of record JAECXC010000339.1, on the reverse strand, counting down.
AGCGCTATCATTCTATCTCCCTCCCACTCTTTAATTTCAATACGAAAAAGAATACTGTAGCATAACTTTGAGCGCAAGCTGTCAAACTTGATAATCACAAACTAACGGAACAGAAACTCGGCCACAAAACTCAGTCGACAGTTGAGTTGATATCTGAGAACTTGCCACAAACAACCACAACAACAGCAGAATCCAAGGCCACACGACCTTCAGCGCAAGTAAAATACTAGACAGTTGATTTTAGCTGCCCTGTTGTTGCCTGAATAATTAACCTTTGTTAATTAGCCTAAGTATCTGTGCCACAAATCAAGTGCCCGCTAAAACGAAGCAGCAGCAAGTGGCAAACTCAACTTGCCGCAACATTGTGTTTGTAGACACCGCTAACAAAGCTTTGTCTGCAGCAGGAGGCAAGGATCAGTGCTGTCAGCTTAGCTGCAGTTAGCAAATTCAAGCTTTAAAGCCAGTGTTCAAAATGTCTTATGCTGCCCATAAAAGTAGGCAACACTTTTAATTGACCATCGTTGCCCACAAAAGTATGCAGCAGTTTTTGCTAAACGTCGCTTTGAAATCTGCTTGTCTGTCGGCATTCAAGTTTTTTTTTGGGGATTTGCAGTGATTTTCGTTTTCTAAACCACGTTGCTAGTGGATTTTCGACTGCCCCTGCGGGCCACACCCGATGCGATAAGGATAAGGATAAGGGAGCAGTAAAAGTAAAAGTAAAAGTGAATGAGCGACAGATAAAGCAGAGAGCACAAAGCAAAAAGGAAGCGAAAAGCAACTTAAAAACAGCGACAACAAAAAAAGGGACCTAGCCAAGGAGCAGAAGGAAGAGAGGAGGAGGAGAAAAATACGAAGAATCCCACATAATTTGGCTTGGAAACCATTTTGCTTCAATTTATGCGCATTCCAATCAATAACTGTGACACATGCAACCAAGCAAGGAAGCAAGGACATCGGCAGCCACCAAAGCAAGGAGAGTGAAAGTGCTAAGATATGCCCCAAAGAGCTGGAGAAGGGGGCACACACACACACGCGCGGAGCAGAGGAATGGCATGGAAAGAGGAACAGAATGTGTCAAACTTATATGCGGGCAGCTGTATATGTGTGTGCGTGCAGAAATTGATAAGAAACAAAATAACCCTGAAGTAGAAATTTTGTGCAAAGAGCGCGTCTGAGAGCGACTGAGAGAGTGTGCGTGTGTGTGCGAGTGTAAGCGAAGAGAAAATGGAAAACAAAACCAATAACAATACAGCTGCTAACAACAGCAGCAACAACAACAGCAACTCAATTCTAAGAAATTCTATTAGCAGAGTTACTACACACACACACACACGCACACAGGCACTTACAAACTCATCTTAAAGGCAACTTTTAGCTTGTCTTGAGCAGCGTTTGCTGATCGTAATTGCTTGTTATCGATAACAAAAACGCCGCTCTGATGTTTTAGTTATCGCTAATCGTTATCGACGTAATCGAAATCAGCGTCTGACTTAGCGCACAGACATTGAGATAACCGTTACAAGGTTGCGACGCTGCCAACGTCGCCGTCGCCGTCGTCGTCGTCGTCGTCGCTGTAACGAAACTGAGCAACGAAAGGAAGCGGCAAGGATTTTGCGCAGTTATTCTCAGCAGCGGGTGACTGACTAACTGACGGAGTGACGAACTGACGCGACTTCTGCTCTTTTTTTGCACGCACAGCCAAACAACAACAACAGCAGCAAAACGAGGCAGAAACTGGCAAAGGCAACGCAAGTTTTGTGAATGAAATTTCGCGCAGGCACAAAGCGCACAAACAATGTTAAGTTGCCACACACACACACACACGCATAGACACACACACACGCACTCGCTCACGTTCTCTGACAAAGTCACGCGGCAGGCGTATGCACAGCTGCCAAGCGAAAAGGGAAACGACGGGGGAAGCAGCAGCAGCAGAAGCCCAAAAAGCAAAAGCAAACAATGTGTGTGCGAGTGTGCGTGTGTGTGTGTGTGTGTGTGCGTGTGTTTGGGTTCAAAGCTAGCAAAAAATAAGCAAACGAAATGAAACGAAGAGTAGAGTAGAAAAGAAAAGAGAAGAGCTCAACGCTCAACGCTGAACGCTAAGCGGAACGGAACATGTGGAATGGGTTGGAAGCGGCGCTGCGAGACCCAAAAGGGAATCGAAATTTTGCCGCTGGGCAGGGGAGGAGAAGGTGAAGCAGGCAGACAGTCGTGTCGCTCTCACGGGCGTGGTGGTCTGGTCTGGTTGGGTCTCTGCTTGTGTCTTGTGCTGTGGGTGATAGCAACGAAACTCTTGGAATGGAATGCTGCTGGAAGGCAGCAAAGAAACAAAAAACGAAAGAAAAGAAATAAAATAAAACTAAACTAATGCTCAGCCTTTAACGCTGCTGATGACGGTACCACGAAGGCGGCTTTTTGTGGTAGTACTCGTTATACTAGCCACATTGATGGACTGACCCACAAATGTTAAGCGCTGCAGCTGCGATAATTATGATAAATTCCAGAGCAAACTGTCTGGCAGCGTGAACGAAGCAGATGATGGCATGACTCAGATAATGATGATGAAGTGAGATGTTTATGACTGCAAAATGATCGTAAAACTATCAAAATTTAAATTAGATGGGAAAATGGGCTACATCTCTTTGTTTAAGAAAATGTTTAACTTTTATTGTATTTTGTAGGACTTTAAAATATGTTTTGAACTGTTTCAAGTGAGCAACATTAAGTGATCTAAACACACATAGAAGTCGGATAACGCTGCGTATGCGTGTCGAGTTTGTTTTCGAACATAGTTTACCTAAAAGTATGCAGCAACTTTTATGCGCAAAGCAGCGCATTCGCTGGTCACACACACACACACAAGTAATACTGCACGTAAAATGTAAATTCATATGAGTGTGTGTGTGTGTGTGTGTGAGTGTGTGAGTTGGGTGATAAAGCCATAGATATAGCTTGGCCTGCATGAGTGTGGATAATGGCGCGCCGAAAAGTCGAAACGCACACACAACACACACTCATACACACACACACATGCGCGCACATAATAAGGTGCGATTTGTCTCGCGCATAAAACGAAATTTCCTGCAAAACACACACACGCACACACACAACAGCTAAACTTGGTAGCTGAATGGTTGGCCAACAATGGACGCTGCTGCTAAGGGAGGGGGGTGGTGCTGGGGTGGCTGGAGAGACAGGAAGAGTGGGGGCTGCAGAGGTGTCGGGCCAGTTTCGATTGCTTTGTTGCTTGTATCTGACAGCGTGCCGATGTCTCTCTCCATGCGTGTGTGTGTGTGGGTGGGGTGCACGTGTGTCTCTGTGTGGAGGACATCTTTGTAGGTTAAGGCTCATGTCAAAGCTGGCAAACTGTGCGACAAAAGGCGTAAGGCGTAAGGCGTGGCACAAAAACTCGTTTGCCATAATTATTGCTTTTGTTGTGCGCTCGCTTGCAGCCGATACCGCTACGTGTGTGTGAGCGTGGGGTTCGGTTGGGTTTGTGTGTGAGGACCCGCATTATTATTTTAACCGGAAATGTGTGTGTCGTGTGTTTTGTGTGTTTTGTGCCCTCAGCGCAGTTCACACTACTTACAGTCAGTCAAGTAATTCCTTTGACACCAACTAATAAAATTGTTTATTTTTTGTCCCCAACAATTTTAATAACAATAAAAATGTTTAAGGCCATTTTATTTTGCATAACTCATAATGTTGTGGCAAAAACTGATTTGACTCACTGTGTGTATAAAATTTGTGAACTGGCTGAACTTTTTTTGTTGTGTGCGGAAGCTTTTGCGCTATGTGTGTGTGTGTGTGTGTGTGTGTGCCGGCGACAACATTTAGCAAATTTTTTATGACAATGTCGCTTGGCTCCTCTGCCGCTATCTCAGCAGCGCTGTCGCTCTGCCACTCAAGCGCTCTCCCACCCTGCCCTCTCTCTCTCTCTCTCTGCTGTGGAGCAAGCTCAGCTGCTGACAGCGCCCACTTTTATGACAAATATTATGTTAAAGACCGAATATGCGCTACGCCATAAAAGTCAATCATTTTTCATTTCGCTTTGCGCGTCGTCGTCGTCGCTGTTGTTGTTGTTGTTGTTCTGCTTCTTCTTCTTGTTCTTCTTGTTGTCGTCTCCCATTGTTGTTGCTCTCGTCGCTCGCATTGCGTTTCTTCCCGTTTCGTTTCATCCCGCGCTGTCACTCTCAAAGCCATTCACACAAGCACCCACTCCCCTTTTCCTTCCCATCTTCTCCCTTTCACTCCCCACTTTAAATGCTGCCTCCCCCACCCCCTGCTTCCTTACACTATTTGACTGCTGCCTTTGGCTCTGCTGCTTCCTGCTTCTCTCTTGCTTTCCCGCTCTCCCTCTCTGGTGCTCTTCTTTTTTTCTGCCTGTGTCCGCTGGGGACATTTAATTTTTGGCGGTCATTCGTTGTGATTTTCCTTGATATGCGATATAGTATTTTATGTACAGTTCGTCTATATGTATGTGTGAGTGTTTGGCAGTGTGTGTATGTGTGCGTGTATTCTTCGCTCTAACCGATTGTTGTTGATATTTGGCGCGGCTTGCTTCAATTTATGTTCTGTTTGCCGTTATTGTCGACTTTTCTTTATTTTCCTCTCATTTTTTTTTGTACTTTAAAGGACCTTTTTTTTGGGTGTGGATCACATTTGTTGTGTTGTTGTATTGATAAGTTCATTTAATGGGTACGGCCTGACATGACCCCTCTTCCTACCAACCCCTGACCTGCTCATCTCCCACGCATACACTTAGTAAAGTAATTGTTTGTACAAAGCTGAAAAAACCGCATGTATTTTTATGATTTTTTATTGCGCTTTTCTCAGTTATGTTTCAGTTGTTAAACATGAAAATATTTTCAAAATAAAAAAAAAGGAATTCCCGCTGTCAAAAGAATTTACTGACTCACTGTAAGTATGTGTGTGTTTGTGTTTTGGCATTTGTTTGAGTGCGTTGCGCCTAATGAGTTTAATGCTTTGTTATCAGCGCTGTAATCTGCTTATGTAATATGCGGCCAAAACTTCAACATAATTGAATCACACAAATTATGTCATGCTGTGTGTGTGTGCGTGTGTGTGATTTGCTGTCTCAGGGGCTTGACTTTTAAAAGCTTTAATTGTCTGATTGCTGACAATTAAAAACTCAGCTGATAACACAAGCCCAAATTGTCAGCTGCCAGAGCGAGACAACCACACTGTACAAACGATCAAAGCACACAGACGCACTCACACACATTCATGCAGCCATTTTTCATGCCAGGCTTTGTTTACATTTTGCTTACAGTGCTGCCACCTAGTTCAAACAAAAAGAACTACTAATTTTGCCTCGTCCTCTTTGTTGTTGTTACTGATGTTGTTATTGCTATTATTTTTCTTTGTCTGACAAATGCAAATAGAAAATCGTTTTAACGAAGCAGAGGACATACAGTAACTGTCATAAAGCAATTACTAGCAAATGCCACACCTGATATCCCAGCCCTATTTGTTTTTAGAGCAATTTTCAATACCCAATAACTCGATATCGTTTGCTGTCTCTCTCTATCTCTGTCTGTGTCGCTCTTCGATTGCTGTCAATGACGGAAGGCCACTTTCATTTTGTAGGAAAAGCAAATGAAACTTAACGGAAAAGAAAATTACATCATGCTCGTTTCAATGGGTCGACATAATATTATTTTCCTTGCTTACTTTTTTTCTTCTTTTCTGCTTTTTTTTTTGCAGCCCTCATAGCACGTGTGTGAGTGCGAGTCTGTATGCGTGAGTATGTGTGTTTGTGTTCTTCATCATCATCTTTCGTTCTGTCGATTTTTTATTTATTTATTTTATGCCTACGCACATACGCGCCAAGCAGTTTGACAGGTGTCGCCGACTGAGTGGCTGACTAGCTGACTACAGGAGTTTGGGGTGGACGTGGGGGAGCGCTAGCCCTGCTGATGGCTGGGCTTGTCGCGGGCGTGGCTCGTCTGTACCTTAAGGGAAACCTAGAGGGGAATTTGGGGGGGCTGTAGCCGGGGTCGTTGAAAAATGTCTCCCTATTATTCTTTGTATTGTTTTATGCGGCATTTATACGCTTATTTTTTTGTTGTCTTTTAATAGACGTGGCAAAGTACGCCAAAAACAAAAAGGGCAGGGCTACTTTACGTGACACACACAGGGAGACTCCATCCCACTCCTCTACCCCGTCACTACGTGTTGTCTTTGTCTGCTGGCGTTTTATCATCATCCAATCAGTAGATAAATAACACATAAAATGAGGTGCTTAATCGGGTTTGAAGTGATGAAAGTGAAACTGTGCCGAGTATCTGCCATCTCCCTCTCTGTCTCTCGCTCCCACTCTCGTCTGTCTGTCTCCCTCTGAGCCTTTATAACAACTTTATATTTGGATATCTATTACACACACTGACACACACACACAAACCGTGCCCCACACACACGCACTCACCTAGTGCCTTTGTGTGTGTTTTTCTCCTTTCCGCTAAGAGGCTGTCAATTATGCGTGACAACATAATTCTGGATTAATTTGTACGCGTAGACAAGTAATTTGTCATCATTTGTTTGCTTACATTAGCTACAAATAAACACACTCAAGTCACGCACATATTTCAAATTTGGCGCGCAGTGGCAAGTCTAAGTTATCGATAGGTCAGCAGACGACAAAATGCAGCAGTTGGCAACACTTGCGCGCTTTGTTATGCTAATCTATAAACGATTGCGCTCACTGCTTTCGTTGGTGGCGCCCATACACGACAAAATGTGTGCACAAGAATAAACAGTTAAAATTGGTGTTTAGCAGTGTTAAATACAGGGAAAATTATATAATCAACTGCTTAATAAAATATAAATTGCTACTATTAGTGCTGCCAACTTAAATATACGCTTTAACAGCCAATGCAAGAACATGTTCTAGCAGTTCTATCGATTATGTCGTGTGTGAGCTCCGTCAGCAGACAGCTGTCTAGTTTTTTTTATTGTGCGTGCAGGAAAATCGAACAAAAACAGTATTATTCAGTCTGTTAGCGTTACCAAACATACGCTCATAATAAGCTAACAATTTTCAAGCACTTCATAGCAACAAATAGCAGTTAACGCGTAGCAACAAAAGGCAGCTTAGAAATTGCATATAAAACACAAGATTCCGTTTGCCAAGCAACAGCAGCCGCCCACAAAGCCTGGCTTGAAAAAGGCTAAAAAAATGTCGAGGTAAAGCCGCAACAAAAACGCATAAATTAAATGAATAACAAAGCTATAAATAAAGCAAAAAATAATGCCAGTGTAACTCACATTGTGTGTAAAATATGTAAACTTGTTGCAGTCTTTACAGAAATTTGTTGTTTATTGATTTTGTTTGTGGCTGTTTTTTCTCGCTGCAATGTATTTGTTTAATAAACAAGTTGTCGAAAGTGTTTTGTTTGTTGAGTGTTTAAGGCGTTAATGGAGTTATAAGTGACGCGTTGTGTTATCAGCTTGAGCTTTGTGACAACTTCAACTGTTTTATTATCGGTCACAGGCTGAATATTTACGGCCAATGATTAACACGCCCGCTGACACACCCCCACTCCACGCCCCTTTACGCCTACTCAACGGAAAGCTTCCCAAAAAGACGCTAATTGAGAAGATTGCTTGTTAATCAAATTTGTTACGATTTGTGATCAATCAATTTGAGTAAATCACTTCCAAAATTAAGTTTATAAATTATTTACACTTAAGATTATACGCACTTTGGATTAATAGAGTAGCAGCACAGAGCTGCTCGACTGCTGAAGACCCTGTAGTAAAGTAGCTAACACCCACAGACGCTTCCTTACAAAATCAATAACTCCAATGTCAAATTTATGGTTTAATTAACTTTACTTCCCTTATAATTACAGCCATGATTTGAGCGCACTGTAGTAGCCAAACTAACAGATATAGAAATCCGTTCCGAACATGTAATTGACAGATATATCATCAAAAATGAGACAGAAAAGTTGGCGACACAAGCGCAAATAATAATTGTTTAAAACGCACTCAGTATCAACAACAATAACTTCAAATTGTTATTGACAAACTAAGGAATTATTAAAAGTTAACTTTAAAATGCTCGGACGCACACAGAAGCTGCTTTTGGGCATTTCGATACTGTTGCTGGTCAACATCTTGTGGGTCTCCTCCAGCGAGTTGGGCAAGGTAAGCCAAGAACCTCCTACCAAATTAGTTAGTACTTTATTAAATATTCATTTTTCTGCAGTTTCTTTATGATGATGACAAGTACGACAAGCCCTTCTTCTGTACGTACTTCAAGACGTCCATGTTTAGCATTTATTTGCTCATCATTGGCATTATAGCGCCCTGGAAGGAGTCGTGTGAGCGTCAGAATGGCAATTATGTGGTTAGTATGGGACTAAGTTGCGTCACTGCCTGAAAAATTAATCATTTCAGCAGTTGATGGTTTTCTTGTAAGAATAGAAAGCAAATTTGACAGGTAGCTCCCTACCCACTAGGCGCAGATCAAGCTTCTTATTGTTATCAAGCCCACTACTGTTAACTGTCAAGCCTTAAGCCAATTAAAGCATTTTAATAACCTCCTTTTATGCCTTTCTTCCCCCAGATGATGGATCAGAACGGCGACGATGAAAACTACTACTCGAATCAGGCTGCCCTGGTAGGAACACCTAATGCACTTCCCTCTCTCACCCTTTGTTAACACTTCTCTCCACCTTTACAGGGCGATCCCACCTTTGTGCCCATACGCGTGGCCAATCCCATCAATGGCATACTCTCTGGCACTGAGAGCGATGACTCCAGCGTGCGTGCCGTGCGTTTCTGCAAAATGGCCGAGGTGCGCGAGATGTCAGCGCATGAGGCAACGGATGCGCTAATGGCACGTCTCTCCTACGCCGCCAGCATGCGCATCAGACGTCAGAAGAGTCATCACAAGACGGCCAAAACAGCGCTGCTCTTCTGCCTCTTGTGGTTCGCTGCCAATTACTTTTTGCAGCTGGCACTGGACATGGACGAGCAGACCATGATAACGCTTATCAGGTGAGCACAGACTTTCTTAATCCCACCTTCAAATTGGCTAATTTCGCGCTGTTGTTTCTCAGAACAACTTCAGCCACTTTGTTTGTCATTTTGTTGGCTACTTTGTGTCCCTCAGCAGCAGGCGATAAATTGAGCATTACGAAGGTGATAGCGGTGGTACTGAATATTGGCGGTGTGGTTGCCAGCACCATTAACGATCTGCATGATACGAAAATGACACGAGGCGTTTTGTTGGCGCTGTTTAGCGCATTTTTTTATGCATCGTATTTGGTGTTTGTTAAGCGAAAAAGTGACACCGAGGAGAAGGTGGACATACCGTTGTTCTTTGGTAAGTTTATGGGAACTAATCCAATCTTAGTCATTAGCAGGAATATCCTTATTACATAGTTATTCAGTCTGTAATACACACCATAAAAATCTAAAGTGAATACTAATATTTTTCGGAAACATCCACATTAAAAGCTATTTTATGCTCTTTCAGGCTTTGTTGGTCTCTGGAATCTGTTGCTGATGTGGCCAATCTTCTTTATACTCCATTTCACAAAGATTGAAACCTTTGAACTGCCCAGCCAGGGACAATTTGCGCTGCTCTTCCTCAATGGCTTCATTTGCACCATGATCGCTATGGCGCTTTGGTTGTGGGGCTGTTTTCTCACCTCCACGCTAATTGGCACACTCTCCATGTCGTTGCAAATACCACTGGCAATTGTCTTTGATGTGGTGCTAAGAAGCAAATCATATACATCCATGCACTGGATAGGATCGCTGGGATTATGTGTTTCATTGGTGCTCGTTTTGCTGCTGTTACGCAACGATGAATCGGATCCGTTGATGAAACTGTTCAAGCTTATATATAGAAAAGTATGTGGCTGCCAGAAGACGAGCATTGTGAGGTATGAAGTCATCAGGATTGATAAATTTTATTTAAAAATAATGAATTTTCCACTTTATGTTTCTCTTGCAGAGTCACAGACGATGAACAACAGGAATCTCTGATTAATAGCAGCGATTAAAGTCTGATTCGGATGGTTTAAACGTATGCGAAGGCTTTTGAAAAACGCGCTTCAAAATTTGATCGAAATTGAAATTTGCTCACTGCAATGCAAATCCAAAACTTGGCTGTTCACGACTTCGTTTCGAATCGTTCTTTAATCCATAGCAACAAATATGGTATATATTGTATGTAGTTATAGATGATTATATATAGATATATACTCCGCACAACTGTCATAGTTTATTTATGTATTTATATGATTAACGTTTTATAATTTGCACTTTTATGAACAACTTAAGATTGATATATTTATTGTATTTTTCTGTAAATAGCTTTAGCCTCTAGTGTAAATCTTCTCTCTATGTGATAGGTCTTAAAAGTTTGCTGAAGCTCGTTTATTATAATTAAAAACTCAATTTTATGTTTGTACTGAATAGCTGTGCATAGCATAAACTTATCCTTTGAAATAGCATAGTTTCCATATTTTAAACTCAGCCTAATCGTATTGAAATGCAAAGAATTATTTATATGTTAAAGACAAGCAAATATTAATGATTATTAAATTGTAAATGTTTCCAGAATTTAAGTTGAGAGCGCTCTATAAATAGTTTATGGCATCAAGTAATTGTATTAATAATGAAAATATATATTGTTTTCAATTAGCAGACTCAAGTTGAAAATAAATGTTAACCCGCAATAAAAATCATAATAAAAATTTAAACTTTCGCGCGCTTTGTTTTCACCGACTTACAGCACTAATTTTTCGCGGGCTTTGTTTTCACCAACTTTCAACACTAAGCTTTCGCGCGCTTTGTTTTCGCCGACTTACAACACTAAACAATTAAAACGATAGTCTATTGAGGTGGCCACCCTGCAACACTGTTAGCTTGCGATAGTGTAATCGATAGTTTGTTATCGGCACTGGGAATTAAAAGAGGGAGCAGAGCGTGTTGCCCCACCACTCTTTATTCTATTTCTCGCTGTCGAGCTGTTAAGTCGTTTGGCGGGTTTTGACTCTCAAAAACATTTCGTATAAAATGAAATTCCAATTGGCTTTGTGCCTGGTCACCATTGCGGCCGGCATTGTTGTTGCTGATGAAAGCAAAGGACCCAAAGTGACCGACAAGGTAAGCAACATCCCCAAACACAGACACACACACAGAGACTCACACATCACAAATACATATATGTATGCAGTCATAATTGTGTACCTACGTCACAGACACACACAAACAGATAAATCAGTTTGCGCTATTCTTTTCTAAAATGTTTAATGCGCTGTCAATGTATTTGTTTTTTTTTTTCTTTTGCGTAGGTTTTCTTTGACATCAACATTGGCGGAGAGCCCGCAGGTCGCATTGAGATCGGTTTATTCGGCAAGACTGTGGAGAGAACCGTAAGGAACTTCAAGGAATTGGCTGAGAAACCACAAGGCGAAGGGTAAGTAAAAAATGCACCGCTAATTGGCGCATCAACACAGACTTACTCACACACACACGTATACATACACACTTGCGATAGTGGTATACACACACACACACACGTACGCACACATACATTTATAGGTTAGAGCCGCAGTAGTTCATATCAATTACGTGGCGTTTAAGTGAGAATTTAGTTAATAAACGTAAATAGACGTAAATAATACGAAATGTGACAAATTGATTTGTTTACTTACCAAACAGTTAATTTGACAATTGTGCTTGTTCTATTTACAGATACAAAGGCAGCAAGTTCCATCGCATCATCAAGGACTTTATGATCCAAGGTGGAGACTTCACCAAGGGAGACGGCACTGGTGGACGCTCCATCTATGGCGAACGCTTCGAGGATGAGAACTTCAAGCTGAAGCACTATGGCGCCGGTTGGTTGAGCATGGCCAACGCTGGCAAGGACACCAATGGCTCTCAGTTCTTCATTACCACCAAGCCAACTAGCTGGTTGGATGGCCGCCATGTTGTCTTCGGCAAGATCCTCTCCGGCATGGATGTGGTGCGCAAGATCGAGTCTAGCGCTACCGATGCCCGCGATCGTCCCGTCAAGGATGTCGTGATTGCCAACAGTGGCAGTATTCCAGTGGCTGAACCATTTGCCGTTTCCAAGACTGATGCTACCGAATAAAAAATGTATTTTACCGTCGGCATTTTTATGCAAAACATTTTTTGATTCACATCTCTCTCAACATAATCAAATTAATACAAAATACCTACAGAGTTAATCGAGTTCAGAGCAATCGGTAGAGATTGTCTTGCATTTAATTAATTTAATACTCTGCTCAATTATTCACAAATTGTAATTGTAATTGTCAAAAGAAACATGCATAATAACAATGTGATAAAAAAGAAGAAAAGAAAAATCAAAAACAAAACATCTTTTTCCTACTCCTACTCCTTCCGCTATTCACTTGCTCGCTGTCTCACTCTGGTTCATTGAACTGGTTTTGGCTGCCAAACTGCGCTGTCGCTGTGCATGTATGTGTATTGGTGTCGGTATTGTTATTGCTGTGTGCACGTCTGTGTGTGCTTACTTTCTTTGCACTTCTACTGTCTCCCTTCAACACAACCGGTTTCAAACGACAACAGTTTTATATTGTACTACCAAAAAATCGACTTTTTCGCTAATTTAAGTTATTCTTTGTCCCCTTTTTGCATTTCTTATTCTAGTTTTAGTTTTATTTTTTTTTGCAGTCCAAAAAAAAGCTGACGCTTACACAGCATATTAAATTAATTCGTGATCTTGATTTTAGCAACGTCTTGAGAATTGTTTATGCATATATAAATAGACTTATTTGATTAGTCAATGACAATTTCAAGTACTCAAATTATAATTTAACCTTGGATTGGGACAAATATTTGGAGAAAGCTCCGAAAACTTTAAATAGCTGAAAAGTCACAATTGGCATCTCACAGACCATAATTTTTTAGTAATTAGCCTTCTCTACATATTTAATTGACTGACTGCATTGCGCGCCTGCAACGTAATCTGCACTGCTTCTCCCCTGGCAGCCCCTCAATCTGCACTCTTCACACACACCATATGCACAGATGCAACTTAAAGGGGACAGCGCATTGGAGCATTTGAAAGGCGCGAGAGCAGGAGAGAGGATCACTCAGAGTAACAACAAATTTGCCTGTGTCAGTGCAATTGTACCCCATTCGCTTAATAAAAGAGTAGACACACACCAATATACATATGAGAGTGTGTGCGTGTTTATGGAGATTGTGTACGTATTGTTTATGTCGGCGGCAATCTCATGTGCCACATATGTTTCCAATACACACTTCCAGATAGTCTTGTGTATGTCTGTATGTATATTTCTACATAATATATAGAATAACCACAGAAATTCTGGACGCTTTAATGATTATGTATTTGTTTTGCTGCTTGTGGAGCAATCAGTGCTCCAAGGAAAGGCGCTTGGAGAGGAGGTTTTAGTACTAAAGCAGGAAACTAAGTTGGAAAAGTTTTTAGAAGGCAGTAGTTACTTTAAAACTTTAACAAAAATGGTTAGTATTGAAAATTTGAATTGAAAACGAATAGAAATAGAATAGAAACTAAACTTAATTGATAAGAAAAGTAAGAGATTCAGATTGAGAAAGTGAACGATGCTGATGTGTACCAATGAAATCTTTTCACTTACGTTTTACATATATTTTTCTATAGCAACTACCGTACAGATTGTTAGTGTACTTACTTTTGCTATTTGGCACTTGGAATCCATGTCAATCGGCTAAAATACTTGTACTCTTTCCCCATGCCAGCGAGAGTCACTTTGCGGTGATGCGCACTTTAGTCACCGAACTGGCCAGCAGGGAACACAATGTAAGTTTGCACTACACACGCGACACACGACAAAATATACCCGGTATACTCTTTCACAGGTGACCATTTACGGTAGCCACGGTCTTGGCGAGCACTTCGAACGCATTACGGAAACGGTAGTCGCACCGGAGTACCCCTTTTGGAGTAACTGTAAGTTAACACTTTATCATAGGACTCCATTTTTCACAATTTTTACTTTCCAGTGCAGCAGCACGCCGCTGCTGGAAGCAGCCTGGAAGAACTCTCCAAAATGGCGGACCACAAATTGCGCGCCTCTTTAGCCGCTGTTGGCGCACAAGCCATGGATCACTTTCTCTCACTGCCCCCAGTGCAGGCATTATTGCAGTTGCCAACAGCAGAATTTGATTATGACGTGATACTAGTTGACTTTTTTTACACAGAAGCACTTTTGGCGCTGGGATACAAGCACCAGAAGCCTACAATTGGCATTGTGAGCACTGACTTTAGCAACTATATGCAGGCCGTGCAGGAAGCTTTGGTGCCCTCGGCCTGTTCACCCATTGATTTCGAGCAACACACAACTGGCATCGTCTTTTCGCGGCGTTTGAGCAATATACGCGACTGTATAGCACGGCGGACACATTTTCACGACGATCACTACGCGGCTCAGGACAAATTGATACGCACACATTTTAAACGTAAGTTTTCACTTTACTATTGTGAATGCCACTGTTTTTCAAAGGTGTGGCAGCTCCAATCAGAGAAGCAGTACTGCTGTTACTTAATTCATCACTCCAGCAACGCTGCAACAAAATATTTTTAACGCCTTTCTGAAATTTGCTTTACAGTTGACACCACAGTGATGGAACTGCAAGCACATCACTTGTCGCTGCTATTGCTCAACAATCATGTACCACTGTTGACCCCACGACCGCTCATGCAACAAATTGTTCCCGCCGGTGGTCTGCACATACGTGGGCCCCGTGAGCTGCCCTGGAATCTCAAGCGTTTTGTGGAGGAATCTCATGGCATCATTTATATGCAGTTGGGAAACGAACAGCTCTGTGGTCAGTTGCCCAAGCAAAAGCTGCAGACACTTTTTGATTTTCTAGGAGCTCGCAAGGAGAGCGTGATTTGGACTTGCCACGATGTGAAAAAGCTTGAAAATCAACCGAAAAACTTTATGATACAACATTCAGTGCCGCAAATTGACATCTTGGCTCATCCTAAAGTCCGTGCGTTTATCATGAACGGTGATTTGTTGAGCTTGCAGGAGGGCATTATGCGGCACGTTCCTATGCTGGGCTTACCCATTTTCCGCAACGAGCGCAAGAACATGGAGTTGGCCGTTAATTTGGGCATTGGTATTCAGCTGGATTCGAGCAATTTTACCAATGCGGCTTTAAATTGGGCCCTGGAGGAGCTGACTACTGTGCAGAGCTATCAACTAAAGATTCGTGAGGTGTCCAGTGAGTTCCGGGACAGACCTTTGGGCGCATTGGCCAGTGCCATCTTCTGGGTGAACTATGTGGTGCGTCACAAAGGAGGTGCTGCGATCAGAACACGTGGCATCGATATTTCCTCCAACCAGTTGCATCTTTTTGATTTGTTTCTATATTATGCTGGTTTGTTAGCTGCGTTTTGGTTCGTTCTGCTTGCTGTGTACTTTGGCATCGCATATGCTTTGCGAAACAAGAGATACAATCAAAAGCTTTCAAAATTGAGTTAGATTTAAATATAACAAGAATATTTTGTAAAAGCCAAAGTAAACTAATAAAGATTTAAATTTTTTTAAATTCGTTTGCTTATCGATTTAATTGCGCCACGCTCACGGTCGCATTGGCAATAATTGATTTTCGTCCATTGCAACCCTGGAAAAAAAGTGCTGCCAAGTCGTCAACAATCGACGGTGGCCATCTTCCTTTCTAAAGAATCGCGTTCGCACAGCAGACGTGTTTAAAACCTTTTCAAGTGTTTTAAAAGGTAATAATTCATTTTAAATCAACCAAAATGCATCCAAAAAGTGCTTGCATTGAGTGAACGCACGTGCATATGAATGCAAGCCACCAAAAGCGCGTAAAAACAAGTGGCGAGCGCAGCGTGTCACACGTGGAGTCTCGAGTTGCTCAGCGAGTGTAGCAAAACGCATTGAGGTTATGTTGATTGTGTGCTAAAACAGAAACAACAAATACCTGAAATAATTGTGAAAACATGCGATGTTGTGTGTGAAATGCCCATCTAATTGCTGTGTATTTGTGCCTTTTACAGCTCCGCCAATATGTCGACTGGTACAACTGCCACAATCCGCACCCGCAAGTTCATGACGAACCGTCTGCTTGCCAGGAAACAAATGGTGTGCGATGTGCTCCACCCTGGACTCTCGTCGGTCAACAAGACGGAGATTCGCGAGAAGCTCGCCGCCATGTACAAGGTGACCCCAGATGTTGTCTTCGCTTTCGGTTTCCGCACAAACTTCGGCGGTGGTCGCTCCACGGGCTTTGCCCTCATCTACGACACTCTGGACTTCGCCAAGAAGTTCGAGCCCAAATACCGTTTGGCCCGTCATGGTCTCTTCGAGCAGAAGAAGCAGACTCGCAAGCAGCGCAAGGAACGTCGCAACAGAATGAAGAAGGTCCGTGGTACCGCCAAGGCCAAGATCGGTACCGGCAAGAAGTAAAAAGCCCACTACTGGTGTAACCCTGATTGTGTGTGTGTGTGTTGCTGGTGGCGCGCGCACCGACAATTCCAAAAGTTGCTGGTTTATGCGTTAGATTCACTTTTACAAGTTAAATGACAACACAAATCAGTTGTTTACTTTTGGAGCGGCTTTTGTTTTATATGCTTAAGATAATAAAACTCTAAAAGTAAATGAAACAATGTATTTTATTTGAAATCCATGTAGAATAGGAACTTAATTCATCATACAGTGTATAAATAAAACAAATTGGCTATAAACAAAAACAATGGCAAAAATCTTGTGAAACGAGTCGGCGTTGCCGTATATGCTTAAACAGATGGAGCTTAGATGGCCACACTAAGTTGTTATAGTCTGGCAACATTCATTGAGCATTTCAACCCTACTAGCAACGCCACAAAAATTTATTGCAAAAAAAAGCAAACCGGAAAAGATTCATATACAGAAATTGTATAAAATTGTTTTAAATGTCAGTTAATAAGTTGTTAAGCATTTTTAAGGACTTTTCATAGCAGTAAACTCGCGAAAGCCAAAGCAAACGGACCGTGGATGAAATGTCCATCACCGGGAGTGGTGGCAGCGGTGGCGGCGGCGTCGGCGTCTCGGCTGGCGATTGGATTTGTCCAGATATTGAGTGAGTGCGCGTAAAGCTTCAAGCGTAATGTTCCAAGCCAAGTGCGAGACAGAGCCAGACTCTGTAGCTCAACACACTTCTCTTCCCCATCCCACTCAAACATAACAAATGAATTACAAATTGTTTTGTTACTCTCATTCATCCTGCAATCGTTTTGTGTGTATGTGTATGCATGTGTGTTTGTTTGTGTGTTGATTATGATTGCAGCTGCCGTCATTTGAACTTTGCGCGCCGCTTGGAATGTTTTAAATGCAGCCGAGAACGTGATTGCAGCCTTAATGAAAAGCCGGATCGAGACAGGGATAGGGACCGGGAACGCGACAGGGGCAATGGCTGCAGCGGCAGTAGCAGCAGCAGCAGCTCAAGCAAAAAGAAGCTGGGCACAGAAATTGGCAAAGTGGCGGCGGACAAGTCACGTGGACTGTTCAGCGCCGAGGATTGGCAGTGCAGCAAATGTGCCAATGTTAATTGGGCACGCCGCCAGACCTGCAACATGTGCAATGCGCCCAAATTCACAGACGTAGAGGAGCGCACAGGTGAGTAGACTAAATCCTAGTCAAAGTATGAACAGCTTAAAGGTGAATCCTCTTTTAGGTTTTGGCGGCGGTTACAATGATCGTGGTGTTGTAGAGTACAAGGAACGCCAGGACTCGGATAGCGAATACGATGAGTTTGGGCGCCGCAAGAAGCGCAAGAATAATGACAAAGGCAGCGATGACGATCGACGTTCAGAGGAGGACACGAAACGCGCTAGACGCAGTGATATTGCTGGCGATGAGGAGGAAGATGACGACGAAGACGATGATGGGGATTTGTCCAAATATGATTTATGGGGCGACAACGAAGTGACCTCCAGCAATGCCAAGACTAAGGACACAGATAATGGAATAAGCAGCAGCAAAGAAAAGACACAATTAGCAGCAGGATCAGCTACACCAGTAGGGGGAACAACAGCTCCAATAGCATACAGAAAACGAGGCTCCCGTGACTCCACCTCATCGGTGTCGTCGTCGTCCTCATCCAGCTCGTCCAGCTCTAGCGATTCCACAACAACCTCCTCATCTAGCAGCTCCAGCAGCAGCAGCAACGGCTCCAACAGCAAGCGGGGCAAAAAACGAGCTGAAGCTTCGAAGCGCTAAAAATAACAACATAAAACAAAACCCATTTAATTCTATTCATACACTTTCGTATAGTTTGATTTTTATCTACATATATTTATGAGAAACAAAAAATAGCTGTTTATTTATTATTCTAAGTCCCCGCGTCCACTTCCCATGACATGTAATGAACTCTACATAAATCACCGCACGAAAAATCAATAAATTCATATAATTTAAGAATCGTTTCAGCGACTTTATTGCCAATTTGTTTATAACTGTTTAATGGAAGGTTTCATCCGTTTGCTTGCGCGTCGCTGCCGCCTCCGCTTCTCGCAATGCCTTTAGTTCGGCCAACTGCTGGCGTGCCTCCTCAATCTGGTGCTCTGTGACGGTTACGGGTATCTCGCAATCGATTTGCTCCTGTCGCACGAACGACATCTTCTTGATGGCATCCTCGAGGTAGGGTATCTGTTGTGCCTGCAGCTCCTTGTGATAGGCCTCCAAACGCTCCTCCTTGATCTTCTCGCAGTAAATGTCTGTTAGCTTCTGCAGCGACTCCTTACGTGTGATCCAGTGGAAATTTGTCGGCGGTGGTTTGTACACCAAATCCAGTTTCTCCAGTATCCACTCGAAGCGTGGATAATCCCAGCGTCTTAGGTATTTAAGGAACTTCTTACGTTTTTCAATCAGCTCCTTTAGACGCACTTTAATAACCACATCCCGTGGGCTGGTCTCCATGTGCTCCTGGTAGCGCCGAATGCGCGCAGTCATCTTAGCCACTGCCGAAAAGAGAGTATCTTATATTATTTGTAGTGTTAGCATAAGTGATTTACATACACTTGGCTTCCATGGAGCCAAAGTCCTGAGCATGTCTTTGTACCTCTCTGACCATTTGATCCCGGTAATACCGTGTGGTTAGATGATTCCGATTGTTGCTCAGCTTAAAGAGCGACTTGACTGTTTCATCGGCACTGCAAGATATTTATATTAATATGCAGCACTTTTTAATTTTACTCTCTGTTACTTTTCCAGCTCCTTGGAATCCTTGTATTCCGGCAGTATCTCATTTGGGTCCAGCGGCGGCAGCTTGGCGAGATCACCACTTTTCTCGGGCTTGATGCACGATATCTTTTCGGGTCGCACCCATTTGATTTTCAAGTCTGACTTGAACGCATAGTCCCGCACAAATTGGCGCGGCACAGCCTGCGCTATATTTAATAATTTATTCATAAATAAGGAGTTGAGTGTTTACACCAATCCGCTGCGTTTTGCCAGGTTATATCATTTGTTGAGTGTGTGCACACTGAACAAAAACACGATTATTCGCACAACAGCTGATATATGACAGTGTGTACACACTGGTAAAAAGTATTGCGATATCCATGTCGATGTCTAAACGTGTGCGATAGTTTTTGAGCAATCGATAAGACATCAACGATAACATTACGTCGAGGGTCGATCCATCACTAGTCACCAGTTGTTGCTTTGTTTTCTGAATAATCAGTGCTTGTGGTTAAAATATTCATCAAATCTTGTGAAATTTAAGAAAATAGTGAATTTATAAATATAATTGAGTCGCGCAAGACAATGGCACATATGTCGCACATGCTACCGCAGGCATCGACGCCATCGAGCGTGTCGTCGGGCAGTTCTTCGCGCACCATGTCATTGATGGAGAAGCAAAAGTACATCGAGGATTATTTGTTCCCCTACTGCGATGAGAGCAGTAAATACGAGAAAGTGGCCAAAATAGGTCAAGGCACCTTTGGGCAAGTTACAAATAATAACAAAGTTACAACTTAGACAAATAATAATAACATAAAATCGTAATTTGCAGTGAGGTGTTCAAAGCACGCGAAAAGAAGAGCAACAAAAAGTTTGTAGCCATGAAAAAGGTGCTCATGGACAACGAAAAAGAAGGTGTAAGTACCTGTGCAATACCAAGAAATAAGCAAGTTAATAACCCAGGTAATTAGTTTCCCATTACTGCGCTGCGCGAGATACGTATACTGCAATTACTGAAACACGAGAACGTCGTTAATCTCATCGAGATATGTCGCACGAAGGCAACTCTACATAATGGATACAGATCGACATTCTACCTGGTTTTCGACTTCTGCGAACACGATTTGGCCGGCCTGCTCTCTAACATGAATGTCAAATTCAGTTTGGGTGAAATCAAGAAAGTTATGGCCCAATTACTTAACGGTCTTTATTACATACACAGCAACAAGGTGAGATAGTGAAATGAAATTGTATTAAATTGCATTAATGACACTTGATATCTATTTTTTACAGATCCTACATCGCGATATGAAAGCAGCCAATGTGTTGATTACAAAACATGGCATATTGAAACTGGCTGATTTTGGTTTGGCCCGTGCATTTAGCATTCCAAAGAATGACTGTAAAAATCGTTATACAAATCGTGTGGTTACCTTGTGGTACCGTCCTCCAGAATTGTTGCTGGGAGACCGTAACTATGGTCCACCCGTGGACATGTGGGGAGCGGGCTGCATTATGGCCGAAATGTGGACGCGTTCGCCCATCATGCAGGGCAACACAGAGCAGCAGCAATTGACATTCATCTCGCAGCTATGCGGATCATTTACTCCTGATGTTTGGCCTGGCGTTGAGGAGTTGGAACTCTACAAATCCATTGAATTACCAAAGAACCAGAAGCGACGGGTTAAGGAACGATTGCGTCCATATGTTAAGGATCCTACAGGCTGTGATTTGCTTGACAAGCTACTCACGTTGGATCCAAAGAAGCGAATTGATGCGGACACGGCACTGAATCATGATTTCTTTTGGACAGATCCCATGCCAAGTGATCTGAGCAAGATGTTGTCGCAGCATTTGCAGAGCATGTTCGAGTATTTGGCACAGCCACGGCGAAGTAATCAGATTCGCAATTACCACCAGCAGTTGACCACTATGAATCAGAAGCCACAGGATAACAGTATGATTGATAGGGTCTGGTAGATGTAATCCACACTATACTTAAGTTAGCTAAGAAAGCATATATGATTAAGACTGACTATATATGCAATAGTGTATTTAGCGCGCAGTACTACATGAAGAGAGTCTGTACATACTCCACCATTTTATATAAATATCAATAATAATTTACATTAGTTGGTTGCTCATGCAATGCATGAAAAGCAAATATTTCCATACCAGATTTTTAAATAAAATACATGTTATTTCAATTATTTCTGTCATCTCATTAATAGCAAAGTCTCCAATAAAGTACTAATATTTAATAATTAATATTTATTTTTAGTTCATACGATAAACGGCAAACAAAACAATGTCCCTGAGTTGACCGTGATATTGGGAATTTAAATGAGGGTGGCCATATAATATTTTTACCCTGAGTTCTTTTGATCGATTATACTAAACGATGCGATACAAGACAATGCGATTGTACTATCGCCAGTTTTGCCAGCTCTATTAAAATGCACGTTGCGCAAACCGTAAACAAAGCCAAAAAAGCGGATAAAAAGCAACGACGCTGTCTCGCTATTATAAAAGCCGATTGTGATGTGAGTGCCAGCGACGCTCCAACGCCTTTTTTGGCCATACTTAATGTGGGACTCAGCAATGGACTCACGGAGGAAGCGCTGCTCAGTGCTGCCGGCACCACAGGTGGCCAAGTCTCACAGGTGTTGATGCTGCCAACGAAGTCGTATTGCTTTTTGCAGTGTGCCACACTAAATGATGCCGAGCTCGTGTTTCGGGGCATGCACAATCTGGCGACTATAGGTCAGCAGGGAGCCGTTGCCTATCTCAGCTACGTGACGCAATTGCCCAAGGAGATCGAGCATAGTGGATGGCACAAGCCTCTACCCACTGGGCTTTGTCTGCTGCCAGACTTTGTGAGCGAAGAAGAGGAAGCAGCTTTGTTGCGGGCGGTCTCGGATGATGGCAACGGTGTTGGCCACACGGAAGATGCACTAAAGCATCGACGTGTCAAGCATTTTGGTTACGAGTTCCTGTACGGCAAAAACAATGTGGATCCTTCACAGCCCTTGGAGCAACCGATTCCAGCGACATGTGATGACCTTTGGCAGCGTTTGCCTTTGACCTTCAAGCCGGACCAGCTGACGGTGAATTGCTATGAACCGGGACAGGGCATACCACCGCATGTGGACACACACAGTGCTTTTGTGGATCCCATACTATCGCTCTCCTTGCAATCAGACATTGTCATGGATTTTCGGCGGCACAACGAGCTTGTCCATGTGTTGCTTCCACGTCGTTCACTGTTGATCATGTCCGGTGAATCGCGCTACGATTGGACGCACGGCATCAAACCCAAGCATATTGACGTGCTGCCCACATCCAGAGGAAGCCTGACGACACAGGCACGCAGCACACGAACGTCGCTCACCTTTCGAAGATTACGTCGAGGGCCCTGCGAGTGTAGCTACCCAACGCTCTGTGATACAAAGCAAGAGACTGCAGCTCCAGAGGCACTTACGGAGGCACTGGCCAACCATGCCAGCCACCTGGAGCAGCAAAATGTCCATGATGTCTATGATAAGATCGCAGATCACTTCAGCGATACACGACACACTCCTTGGCCCCAAGTCGCTGATTTTTTGCACAGCTTCGAGCACTACTCGGTAGTACTGGATGTGGGCTGTGGAAATGGCAAATACCTCGGCTGTAATCCGCAAATCCTTACCGTGGGGTGTGATCGTTCGCTGGGTCTCTTGACCGTTAGCAATGGACGTGGACAGAGCGTATTCCGTTGCGATTGCCTGCAGCTGCCGATGCGCAGTGGCAGCCTCGATGGCTGCATCTCCATTGCCGTCATCCATCATCTGGCCACTACGGAGCGACGTCTGACGGCGCTACGGGAGATGGCACGCGTGCTGCGTCCAGGCGGCCGTGCGCTCATCTATGTTTGGGCCAGGGATCAACGCAAGAACGACAAGAAATCCGCTTACCTACGGCAAAACAAAGCGGTCAACAAGCAGCGCACCACGGAGCAGGCACAGCGTCAGCAGCTGGCTCAGGAGTTGCTTAACCCGGACTTGGAACAGCAACAGAAGCATTCACATGTCCCACTGCCCGTGCATACGAATCGCACAGAGTTCCAGCAACAGGACGTCTATGTTCCCTGGAAGACCAAAGATAAGCAGGAGAAGCAGACGACTTTCTTGCGCTACTATCATGTCTTCGAGGAACACGAGCTGGAGGATTTGGTGGCTCAGCTGCCGGAGGTGAAGCTCTGTAGAAGCTACTATGATCAGGGAAATCACTGTGTGATCTTTGAGAAGAAATAGACTAAGCTGCTTGGCTGTAAAATATCGTGTACATATGCCGTGTAACTAAATACAACTTCATTTGATTATATACCCTGTAAAATCTATATTTAGCTCAGAAAGAAGTTAATCCTTTCTAATTCTTAACCCAAAGAATCCAACTATCGTTTATTTTGAAGTATTTCGTTTATTTGATTTCAAAAAATACACATCCACATATGATTTATATATTTTAGTTTAGTTTTTAGCGAATTGAACCATAAACTAAGTATTACTTAGTTAAGCTTACTTTTGGACCCATTTGAATGGGGTTTGTTTTCTTTATTGTAGCTTTGGACCACAAAATTGACAATTCCTTAATAACAACAACTCGTGTTTGCTTTTCTTTAGAGTATGGATATTATAAAGTTGTAACTATTTTGAGTTATAGTGGAGTAAGGAGGAGTTAAGTTAAGAGTTTTTGATAGGTGCGGGATTGTGTATATACAATAAATATTTGATGGGCTTCATGCTCTGGTAATTTGAGTAACATAACTATAATAGAGAAGAGGCTACCTAAAGAGTAGAGAACGATAGGGATAGAGCAAATGATTTCTGTGTGCTGATCAATCAGTTCTATATATATAGCATATATCGTCACTATTATCGAAGTATTCACTTACATATATATCTTTATACGAAGGTACATCAAGTGAAACTATTCGTTCGCTTACAATTTAAAAGGATACATCATGAGTTTTGGTACATATATATATATATATATATAGTATAACTATATTTCTATATCGTGGTATATATGTATATCTTGCTTTAAAATTACCAACTATAGATGATAACAAGTAGTTTTAAAAACACTTAGAACTCATCGTTGTGGGCACTTAAACTGATTTGACAATAGTTATTACAATATCATGACAGTTTTCTTCAAGTATTTTGTTATAGACTATAGACTAGAGGTTTTACAGTTTCAACGTTTCATTTTTGGTCGTGGGTAATTGATATGTTAGCTAATGTAAGTAACATATAGATATTCCGATTCATAGTGCCTAAAAGCTAAATAGTAGTGGGTGTTTTTTAAGGCCTAGACTACAAAATGAAAGTAGTTCTAAATTTAGTTTTTTCTTGGGGTATAAATAGGTATGTGTGTGTATGGTGGTGCCCTAAATTTTGGCTATACCTATAGTATATATAATCGTAGTTAGTTTAGATATAGTTTAAATTTATAGAACAGTAACGAGTTTCAACGTGTTCTACTACAGTTTTAGGTTTTTTGGTCAGTTTTCTGACTAGAAATTCATCATAATATTAAAGCCTGATAGTTTTTATCGTTAAAGCTGATTTATCAGTTGTGTGAGTGTATATACTATACGATAGTGTATATAACTAGACATATGTAGGTTCTCGTATGTTTCTTTTGTTTTGTGTATAACTTCAGTCGTTGTTGAATATACAAAGCCGCTTCTTTCATTTGGTTCTAACCTAAAACTAGTACTGTTACTAACACTAGTCCTACTTCTATATCTATGCTTAAGCCTATTGTATTTCTACTTGCATATCCTGTAGAATTCTCATGCCTTTCTAGCTTCACCGAAACACTTATTTTGAGCAGCTTCATTGTCCACCTTTACGTCCATCCAAGTCCAAGGAGAGGATATCGTGGGGGATTCTATATCTGTGTGTGATGTGGTGCATTTGGGTCGGGTGATTGGGTCGATACTTTAGCTCGGGTGTGTCGCTTTAGATAAATGTTTCGGCTGCCATTTGTTACAAGCACTCGGAGAGCGGTGGCTTCTCAATTGGCGGTGATGGTCCCGAGACTGAAACCATTGGCACCGCACTGATCTTGGGCTTGACTATCTTGAGCCCAAGGCCCATACTCTTGGGGCTATTGTGCGGCGAGGATGAGGCTGTCGATGAGCGTTGATGCACCAGCACGCGTGGCTTTGCCTCAATGGCAATGCTGGGCGTGGACGCACCCGAAACGGAGGCGGTGGCACTTCCCGTTAGAAGGGGTATGTGTACCAGTTCCTCCACCGTCTCGGCCGAGTCCTGTGAGTCGTGTACTATGGCAGCAGCATCACTGTGTATCAGCGCCGAGATGGAGTGAGTATCATCGTCCTGCTGCATATATGGAGGTGGCGCCTCCAGTGAAATGCTGCCCACAATCATATTGGCCGTGGTGATGGCCGAGGAGCGGGCCAACAAACTGGTCACAGCTGTCGGCGACTGCTTCATGGAGTCGTGGAGCACGGGTAATGTGAGCAATTCTCCAGCCGTATTTCCGCACTCCTTCATCTCAATGTCCTGGGAGGAATGATGCTGCTCCTGTTGTTGCTGCTGCTGGACGGAGTCGTCGTCGGTGCGCCAGGGACGCAAGCTCTTCTGTAATTAAATCATGGAATCAGTTATGACCCTTCGGTGCTGGGTATGATAAAATATGTAAAATGTACCCTGCGTCCATTGTCGGTGATATTCTCGGCGCTCTTTGCCTTGCGGCAGAGCACGCTCTGTGAGCCGTGGCGTCGCAGGAACTCAATGGAATCGAATCCGCGACCCTCCGACGATACGAATATGGCCGAGTTGATGCGACTGCGCGTGCAACGCTCCGATATCGATGTGGAGCGCTCCTCCGCCAACATGTGGATGTGCTGCAAGACAAAAAACATTAGCAGAGAATTGATAAAATATGTGTACAGTTTTCTATTTTTTTTATTTTTGTTTCGAAGAGTTTAAACTTCGAAAGTTTTGCTCTTACGCGGCTATTGCAGTGCAACGGTGGGTGAGCAAAGGTGCCGCCACAATCACTGCTGTCGAACTGTAATCTCAATTGAAAGAGAGTATTAGGGAAGAGAAAGAACAAAAATAAAGAGAGAGAGAGATAGAAAAGAGAGAGCCACGGTGAAGAGAGAGGTGATTGAATTGTCAGACTTAACAAACGCTCACACATACACACACACACATACATACATAGACCAATTGGACTTTGGAACACTGAAGATCCCGCAAAGTTTACTAAGCAATCCTCTTTATGCAATTAACAAGAGCAAGAACAACAACAACAAGCGAAAAGCGTATAACAACCTGCATAATACTCTACAAAGCGATACGAAAATAACGGTTTTGTGAAGTGAGTTGTGATTTTTTCATGTCCAGAAATTGCAGCTGTGTTTTTGTTTTGTTTTGCTTTGTTTTTTGCTTTGTTTGTTTTTGATTTTTGCTGTGCTCTTTGGTGAAGCGCGAATCGTTTGACTGTACAGGGTGTTGACGTAGCGGTGTTTGTGTTGGTGTACAAAAGTGGGGTGAGAGGTGCTTTTATGTTCTGTGCTCGCTGAACGCTGCTTATAAAACGGTAAACGTACAAAACGGTAACGGTAAACGATTAACGTGCCCAAGTACAAGACGACAGAATTTGGTGCATTGGCGACGTTTAGCACACTTACGCTGGCCGGCTCACTGTAGTTGCTGTGATTGAGCATTGACGATTCGGTGTGTATGGTATCGCTGGCGACCATGCTGTGATATTTTTGCAATTGCAGCTGCAGCTGCGACGAGCCGCGACTCTCGCGTGATCCATCCCGACTTCGATCGGCGGCGCACGAGTACTGGCGTCGATACTGTCGACGCCGGCGACCGGCAGCGACGCTGGCGCCACCTGCTCCAATTCCCATGCCCATGTTGTAGCCAACGGCAGTGGCGGCGTTGCCAGGTGCTCCGTAATCAACGTATGCCAACGGTCGAGACGGCAGCGGAGGCGGGCGAAAGTAACTGGGATCATAGCTGAACTGTCGCCGTCGCCACTGATCGTATTGCCGATAATGGCTAAAAAGTCGACGACGTCGTAAAATTAATTGTTTTTTGGCCTCCAACACCTCGTTCTCCTCGACAAAGGTGCGCTCCTGTGAGTTCTTCAGTATGCTGCGCTGCTGCGCAAAGCGGCGCTGTTTCGAGTTGCCAGACTGCTGCAGTTGACTGCTGTTCGCCGATAGTGGCAGCATGCGCTGTGGCGCTGTCACTGTCGCCACTTCACGCTGCAACAACAACTGTTGATCCTCAGCAGTAGGTGAAGCACCTGCTGATGTCGGCGCCACTGCCAACTGGCCATCTCTGGCATTTGTGTCATCTCTATCGAGTACGGCGCTATCTATGCTATCCACATGCTCCAGCACATTGGACTGATTGTCGACACTTGGGCCGCGTATATAGGTGTTGATGGGCGTACCATGGGCATGGGCGTGGCCATGACTGGTGGCCACTGTGTGAGCGGCCGTTTCACGATGCGCTGGTTGCTAGCTCTCCACGTCGGCCTTGTGCAGCAACGCAAACTGACAACCGCAGTCGCGTTCCAGTTCTCTGCGCGGATACTGGAAGCAGCGATCAAAGATGCCGCAGCCCTCGCAGCGGGGCAAACACTGAGCGAACATCGAGCAAAAGAGAAAAGGAAGAAACAAAGAGAGAGAGAGAAAAAGGGAAACAAGAGAGAGAGCGAGAGCGGCGGGAGCGGCAGCAGTAGTAGGCGGCGAGAGCGAGCCAAACAGTTGTTTTGTGGTTTGTTTTGTTGTTGTAAGTAAGGAAACTTTTGTCAGTGATTTCATTGAAAGCTTTCGAACCTCGAACAAAGCTCAACAAAAAGCTCAAAACCAAAACTAACACTAAACTAATTAAACATTAACGAGTATTGAAAATATTTTAAGTAATAATATTTATAAACTAGATTTATGGGAAACTTTGGAATCTCGAGTGTTTCCATGCATTGCAGCCATTTAAGCATAATAACAAATAGTTTGGAACTATGAACTATGAAACTGGTTTATTAAGCAAACCGCCTGCTGTGCAGTTCTAGGTGTGACTATAGAAGTTGGAAATTGGATTGGAAAAAGTTGTAACACGTTTCTAAGTATTTAAAAGTATTAAAAAAAACATCTTCGTAGTGACGAAGTAAAGGTACCACTTCAAAACACAACCGATTTTGAAACGGTACGACTATATCTACAAAAAATTAAGAAAGAAAATTAAAAATTTCTAGCAGAAGCTTAAAATTGTTTTTTAGGGTCGGCAAATCAAAGTAAAGTTGGAAAAATTAAAAATTTTTGGGTAGTTTTTGAAAACAGACATGGGAATAAAGGAGTTTCCGTGAAACTTTGGATTTCAATATATTCCCCACCAGTTCTAGATTTTCTTACAAGTTTTCGAATCAATTAAGTTCATTCAGTTCAATTCATACAAGAGTAAAATAGCAAAATGTACAGTTTTCCGAGTCAAATTGGTAGAAGAAGAAGCATTCTCAATTCTCATTGATTGTTATCGAAAAGGACAATAGAAAGAGCGAGACAGAGAGCAAGAGAGAGAGGGAATACGAGCGGGTCTATATGTGCACTAGAGTAAAGAAAATTGTGCACTTTTTTTGTTTTTATAATAATAATAATAATATTCAATTATAGTAATTACTTGGCTTGATGCAAAAGCTAATTAAATGCAAAAATATTGTTCGTATGCAGTAATAAAATTGAGAAATGAAATATTTTGAATACCTTGACAAAGAAATCGGGGTGTAGGTTCTATAAATAAAGCATGAACAAAAAAAAACAGGAAACATAGGTGAGTATCAGAGAGTTACTTAAAACTCCAACCCAAAACCCTTTTGCTTAACACAATTCGCCCCACTGCCCACTTCCCACAAAGCAGTCCCCATAGGGTCCCTTCTAATCCCCCACTAAAAGCTCTTTCCACAATGCATACCTGATGCGAATGTTGTCCATTACAGCCGCTGGCGCTGCACACACCCGTTCCGGGCACCTTCAGCTGTTCGTGCTTGTAATCCGGTTGGTAGGGCAAAAGCATTCGAATCTTGCCCCAACGGTTGAAGAAGAGCGCTATGGCTCCCGCCCAGACCATCAGCACGATGAGCACAATTCCAATCTCAACGCCACGTATCTGGAAGAGGGAAAGGACGATAGAGGTAAAGTTATTAAAATTTCTATTAATATTAGCTTTAGCATTAATATTAGAGTGAGTATTGTTATTAGTTTCAGAACAAGTTTTAGTTTTTTAAAGGTATCATTACTTCTACCATTAATATACTGATAAACAGTATAATTATTTGTATGAGTATTCATATTAGTATTATTATTAGCATTAGTATTAGTATTTGTATTAATATTACCGTGGGTAACTCCCTCGTTGTGGTGTGCGTCAGAGTATTCGTGGCCGTGGAGGTTACATCGTCTCCAAAGTAACTGCCATTGCCAGAGCCATTACGTCCGTAGATGCCCAGAAAGTCCTGCTGTGATGAGTTCTTGGGCAAGTCTATAATTAAACAAATCAACAGAGATTTGAGCTGATTTTGATTACGAAGGAGACAGATAAAGATGGATTGATAGAGAGGAGGAGGGAGTTGAAGAATGTTAATTAGTTTTGATTGCTGACTTACCCAAGGTGCGAAATTTGATCTGACCGCTGCTCCGATACTTTTTGCCCATCCAGATGGCCGTCACGGATAGGGAATACTGTGTACTGGGCAGCAGGCGATCCAGGACAATGGCCTCGCTGCTGCCGGCAACATCCTGTACAATCCTGTAACTTAAATTAATTCAATTACCACTCTCGAACGACAACTAAGTGTGTGTGGCGTGTGTGGGATTGTGTGTGGCTAATTGCAAAAACTATACTATAATAAATAGTGAGAGTTAAAGTTCAATCGATGTATGGGTACACTGAGAGAAATGAGCGGAAAAAGGGATTAATCCAACTAAGTTTAAACTTTTTCTTACAAGCTAGAACTTAAGTATTTAAACATAGTTTCCAAGAGCTTAAAATGATAGTTTTTCGCGCAGTGTAACTGTGTGAAATATGAGGCCGTAATTACAGCATTTGCCCAATATTTCACTTTGTCACTTTGCCGGGCATTTACCCAAACATGTCCTAGATTTTACCAATTGAGCTCATGTTACTCTCAACATATATATACACCGATATAACATATACATATAAGAGGACTATATAGTGTGTATGTGTGTTTGTGTGTGACTCTAAGTGCGTGTGAGGGCAGAATTGCCCCTAGACTTTTGTTGGCCTCTGTGCAATGTCTCTTGTTACAGTTACACAGTAAATGTCCGTGCTACAAGCACAACAGCCTGACAAATGATTCATTATTCATACACACATACACACACAGGGGCACACAGACAAACACAGGCACACACACAGCGTAACAAAGTTCGCGACGCCACAATAGGCCCCCATGGAATCGTTGAACAGGCGCTACAACAGATAGTCCTAAATAAAAACCATAAGCTTGCAGCTATAACAGCTAATAGCAGGGAGTAGGAGGGAGTAAACTCAACTGGAAGAGACCCAGTATAGAAGTTATATTAAAAAACTGCAATTAAGCCAATAGTTTTCATACTAAATACCTTTTAAGAAGAGTAGTTAATCAATATTTAATGCGTTGGAGCACAAAGGATTGCACCCGAATGCCAAAGACCCTGTACTTAAGCTTTAAAGTCTTTTAAACTACGAGTTCTGAAAGGGAAAATTAAAATTATAGTTTTATATTAATTCACTTGACTTTTTCTCTCAGTGCATAAATTATGCCTACGAAAATCAGACATTCCATATGCCAAATCCCCTTTCCTCCATAACTTAATAGACCCCTGGCACTTTACAAACTACAGAGCACAAATTTGTAACAAAATAGCGACAAGTGCGCAAACAAAGCAGCCACACACGACTGGCATATACCCTGTAAAATGTATAGAATGGAAAACAACATAAGGCAACTCTTAAATATTCGATAAAAACTAAAGCCCAAAGGGAATCCTGTTAAATAATTAATTAAATCGTCTGCCCCTTGACCCTACATTCCATTCCTGGCGCTCAACAGCTGCGTTACTTGGCTATAAATTACAAAGGCCTCACAATTAACTCACTCGATTGTTACAGAAAATTTAAGGCTTACTTTAGTGCTAATTAAAAGTGTATTAGGGCGGGTAATTAGCTGCGCAGTGGCTAAAAGTACAGTCAGCTCAAAAGCTTTGAAGTGCTGCTGGAAGTACCCCCAGCATTACCGTTATCTGTCGCATAAGAAAACGAGAGAAATTTACATAACAGAAAGTTAAATTAAATAAATATAAGCTTGACTGCCTGTACATAACTAATACGCCCCATTGGCCCGTTTTTGGGCAAAACTTTGCAACAGGCCAGGAGGCATAAAGACAAACAGACAGTTAGAAAGACAGACGGACAGATTAAGTGCCAGCAACAGCTAAATAAAGCCAAGAAGCAACATATGCGACAACGTCTAAAGTTTTTGGCTTATTAAAGCCAACGTCAAATGCCGCCAGGGGGCAAATCACATGCACTGCGAATTCGCAGAACAAATACACTGACAGAAACTCTAAGAAGCCATTAGAAGACACAGTTTTTGTGCCAGAAAATCTACCATTACATTTTTCTAAGTGTAATTCACAAAACATGTTTAAATATGGCTCTATTTGGTCTGTTTGCGGCATGACTATCTTTCGTTAAGTTATATGTAATTATGCCAATTATAAATTTAAATGGAATTCACCAGGATAGTGACGAAGGTCTCTTAGCTGCCGCAAATTCCAACTATTTCCTAGCCAAAAACTGATGATTAAAGTCCAAATTAAACAAGTATTTCTTAGTCAATTTCATTTAATCCAAACTCGACCAAGTTTTTGCATCGATTTTATACTTTCAAAGCCGGAAATTTTCTGCTGTGTAGTCACTGAATAGTTTTCACAGCGCCATTCATTTTTGCCAAACATTTTGCCACATTTGCCGCAATTTGCACGCACGCTATGCCGATTGCGGTTCGACGGGGCGACGAGACGACGTTTGGCCGGATACGCTGGGTTGGCTTACTGGCCTTTTCGAGCGGGCCAACAGCAGGAGAGTGGAGAGCAGTTGGCATGGCATTATAAATGCAGCTGAATTTATCGCTAGAGAATTGAATTCTCTTATTGTGCCGTGCTGTGTTGCTGAGTATGCAAAAAAGCCTTGACTCCTGGCTCAATTTCTGAGAAAAGGAGATGAGAAAATGCTTAATGCTTTCAATTTTGAGCTCGTGAACATAAAAACTTCATATTCATATTTGATTTTTATGTGCTGTTGTTGCTGCCAACTGCTCAGCTGCCCCAAATGTTTGCCACACCCATGAAAGTTGACGCCCTGACCCCTTTTATTGTTTACACAGCGAGTACGAAGGGTATAATGAGCTGAACTCAGCGCAAGCAGCTTTAAATTTGTTGTTTAGACTGCAGCTGGGTATTTTGGTGTCCTGTGCACTCCACTCCATGTTCTGTTTCTTGTTTTTCAGTTAGTTAGTCTGCAGCTCAGTGGATTTCCGGTTGTGTTGAATTAACAATCAGCTAACAAGCTGCGCGCATGCCTTTCAATTGGACCTTTCACAAAATTGTGTCCATTACTCAAACTCTAAATTGAAAAATTGAAAATTCAACCTAAATACAGGCAAACAAAGACACACACCCTTACACACAGTTGGGTAGTTAGTGAAAAAACAATTTTTACTTGGGATTTTTAATAACTTATGATGGACATTCTGCGGCTTTTGGCTTTTTGGGCAACCAAAGCTGACAAATTTTCATATTTTCCTACAATTTTCCAACATTTGACGTACAACATTTTCCGTAGGGTTAACCCATCTACAGTTACAAACAGCCGCACGCCACAATGAAAAGTTGTGGCAATATTTTGATGTCATATGCACACGCATACACTTAAGCGCACACACACACACACACCTACACACCCACAAGTTTAGACATTAGTGTTAACTTTTGTCTATGCCACAAAAGTTTCAGAGAGCGCATATTGTTAGTTTTATTGCCTCGATTAGAGCCCTGTGCTTAACTTAAGATTAGAGTGCTGAACTATAACTTAACTTAAGTTAAGATAGGCAAAATGGGACTTGGCCTAAGAAGCAGAAACTTGCTAAACTGTGTGATAATTAGTATTAATCCCATTTTTCCTAAAATGTTATGTGAAATCACAATTTAGTTGAAGCAACTCTTGTTGCGCAGCCCATTAAGTATACGTCACGCTGTGGAGCGCATTTTTGGCTACTCAAGCTACCAAAACTTGGTAAAAACTGTAGACGTTTTTATGCGGCTTTACTTTATGTGTTTTCCTGGTTTTTTTATGTTTGACGGCGTCTTTTAAAATTTTGTAGCGCATCTGTCTTCGCGCTTTCATAACTTTGTCAAAACTGAAGCCTTTTTCAAACGAATTTAAGCACTAAACCGACTTTGACAGCTACATACAACTCACTCTAATCACCCTAATTTAATTAAGACTAAAAAGGTCTGAAACTTATCTCAAAATGCTAATATAAAAGTTAATTTCTAGTAGAAACCACCAAAATAATAATAATAATAAGATTCCAACTAATTATCCCATTAAAAATGCAAATTTTCGGGCTAGCAAAGAAGAAAAGTTGAGCAAGTGGAAAAGTGAAAAAAGCGTAGCACACTTAAGTAGGCCTTGACTCTTAACCTTTCCGCCGCATTCAATTAAACCAGCCAGCCAAACTGACAGTTGAAAAATGCACAAAATATGTAAATAAAATTGAAGAAAAGAGTGGTAATCTGGATAATTGAGAGCTAAAATAATTGTTGAATGGCTGGTATTGTAAATATATAATGTATTGAGTGCACTTTCAGCACAATTCAAACGAAATGCTCGTACATAATTCATATTGATTGGAAAAAGGTTATACAGCTGTGTGTCTGAATAGACTTTAATTGTTATTAATTATGATGATTATTATTTCTTTTTATGTTATTGATGGTGCTTCACATGCGAGACAAATTGAGCATGGAGTGTGAGTAGAAATGGGAGTCCTGTGCTCGTCTACTTTGTCCCACAACAATCATTTGTAAATCCACTAGAAATTTATGCAGCTCGAGATATGTAATTTGTAGAGCTGGGCGTGTATGGTCGGGTACCGCCATTTATCCCTACACCAATATATATATATATGTGTATATAGTACACACGATATATGTATTGTCTGCTGGTGGTGTCCCCCTTTGGGGGTTTACTTTATAGACCGAGTCAGCGAGTCATCGTCAACGTGTCTATGTACTAATCATACATTATTCAACGTCACAATTTTACTCGAAAAACGGCTGGAAGACACTCGTTCCCCTTTAGGGGGTAATGGTGTTCACTACACTATTACTTCCTGTCCCCACTTTTACCTCTTTCACTCGTTCGCCGCGTAATGAGTACTCAAAAAAAATCGATACTAAAGAAACACACAAAAATTAAAAAACAAAAGTCCCAGAGTCGTAGAGAAACAAGGACTTATAAAATAATAACAGCACAGAAAACTAAACTCAACTGAAATGTAATACAATTTTTTGATATAGGCGTGAACTTTATGAAACAAAAACAACTAGTTTTTGGAGGTGGAGGACTCACTAAAAAAGACAAGCACGCGCATGCAGTAATAGACACACACACAGGCACACACACATACGCACATACACGCAAGCGACCGCAGCTATTAAGTTAAAAACACCTTGACCACAATAACAACTACGGCAGCAGGAGAGCAACGTGGAATGGAGCACACACGACAGTTAAGTACCAAGCTTTACAAGTTAGTTCAGAGTTCAATAACTTTCTAGTTCAGATCGATTTTGTCTCTGAAGCTAGAATATATAAACTTTT
Organism: Drosophila dunni; assembly: GCA_018152125.1. Classification (NCBI taxonomy): domain Eukaryota; kingdom Metazoa; phylum Arthropoda; class Insecta; order Diptera; family Drosophilidae; genus Drosophila; species Drosophila dunni. The sequence continues at coordinate 20,091,520 of JAECXC010000339.1, read as the reverse complement.
TAGACTACCCTTTAACCTCCTCCTCTAACAAACCTATAAAACTCTTCTTGCAGGTTCGCCAAAATGAATTGGGGATTACAGCAGCAACAGCATGCGACCAAAAATGTAGTGCAGCAAAAAGCAAAAAAAAAAAAAAGAAAGTCACAAAAGCCGAGCACTTAACTTATTACACGGCATTCGAATGTCCTTCAAGCTGACGTCTCGCCAAGAAGAAAAGAATAGAAAAGAAAGCACAAGAAAAACTAGAAGCCAAAAGTCAGAAACCAGAAGCCAAAAGCGGAAGTCCTTAGTTTTGTAGCCGTTTTCCATAGTTCCACTCGAAATATGCAACGGCATTTTACTACTTCTCATTTCTTAGACGGCGAAAATTCGCATTCGCACTTCGAAACTGTGGGAAGCACAAGGTGAGGCAGAATAAGAAGGGTGAAGGAGCAGTGGAGAGTAGAGAGAAGAGCAAGAAGTTCACTTAGAGCAACCGCAGCAGGCGTCCAACTAAAATATTACAATTACAAGCATGTTTTGCTTTCTCTATCTACCTTACCCACTCCAACTTTTCCTTCTCTCTTTCGCTTCCTCTCTCTCTTCCTCTTGCTTCCTTCCTTCAATACTCTTTCTTTCCCTCTTGCTGGCTTGCCGCATCTTCCCTTTTGTTCTTACTTCCTTGTTCTGTGCAGCCGTTTACACGCTTTGCAGCTAACAATGCAATACACTGTGAGAAAATGTTGTCTATTTCGATACCTTAAACATATATCATATATACATTTAAACCCCTTTGCTTTTATTTTAATTAATTTCTTAGAATTTATAACTAAAAGCTATTTATAGCTCACAAAGCTTCAACAAAAATCTAGTATCCTTCAAAACTTTAACTATTTTAAGGTTATGTGCGTCTTCTTAATAATTTATCTATTTACCGTACACTATAAAATTTAGTTTTGTTCAAAACTTAATCAACTATGCAGAACATTTTTCTTCTGCTCCTCCCTGGCTATTGACTTAAAGGGTTTCTTTGTTTTCTGTTTGTGTTTGCTGGAAGGTTTACTTTTTTCCAGTGTAGAACAAGTTGGAAAACTTCAAGTACAACGCGCTGCATGTTTTTGTTTTCCTTTTTTCCTCTTTTCTACTTTTTTGTCGGTTTTTACCAGAGTCGCGGTCATTTTGGCTTCAACTTTGTATTTGCTATTTGTGGCTATAACCCCGCCCACAGTCACGCCTCTGACCTACCGTTTACTTTAGTCGTTATTTAGCTCATGGTCAGTACAAACACACACAGTACACACACTCACAGCACACACCACACACCAACTCAAACACGTCTGAGCCTGTCAATTGCATAAAATATTGTTAAACTAGCAATGACTTTTTGCATAATTGCAGTAAACTTTCTGAATAGTGAGGGGGACTGGTGGGTGGGTAGTACGGCCTGGGGTGTAGTACCTACCTGTCTTCTGTGGGCTTGTACGTGACTATGTATTTCTCAATGGGATGCGCCTTCAGATCGATCTGTGTTTGCCACGACACACGCACCGCATTTGGCGTTAGAAATGTGACCGTTATGTTCTCCGGAGTGGCGGGAATGGTGCCTGTAAGGAAAGCAGTTTGCAGATATTATACACTGAGAGAAAAGAGTTGTACTTGTATTAAGTTAGAGCAGAAATTTTGGGATTTTATTGTAAATTGTTGTTCAAATCAGTTCAATAGAAACAGCTAGCTGTTTTTGCGCAGTGTATACCAGGGTATTATGCACACACCCGCACAAAGACACATATCGGATGTCTTATCGTGGCAATAGACAAGTCGCTGTGTATATAGTGTACTCACCAGCCAGACAGCTATTGACAAGCAGGACGGCAACAATAAACACAAACATTGCGCTTCAATAGTTTCACTTGCTGTTGCTATTGTTGGCTCCTCTCCTTCTTCTCCTTTCCCTTCTGCTTCTTCTTGTTGCTCTTGTTCCTGCTCTTCTTAATCCTGATGACTGCTATGATTATGATGCGGCTTAGGTTGATAACGTTGATAATTGTGTTGTCCTGGCAGCGAATGTTCTAAGGTTTCCGCTTCGTTGCTCGTAATCTTACGTTGCCTGGCGTTACGTTGCGTTACGTTTGTCGTTACGTTGCGTTGCGTTGTTCGTTGTCGGTTTGGTTATGGGTTTCGTTTTCGTTTAGTTATTTATAAGAATAAAGCTAACTAAAAAACATAAAAATCAGTCTTGCTTTTGTCGTTTTGCTACTGTTTTGTTGTTATCTTCTTCGTGTTTCTCTACTTTTCTTTATCCTGGCCAATTATGCATTGCAATTGTTGTTGTTCTATTTTTCTTTTATCAAACTTTAACTTGCAATTTAATTTAGCTTTGTAGTTTTCTAATGTTTTATTCTTTTTGCTCTCTTTTATTTTTTATTTTTATAGCACACTTTTATGGGCTGTGCGTGTGTGTACCGTTGTCTTGAATCATCATCATCATACGACATTATGTCTCAGTGTGTGTGAGTGTAGGCCGAGGGGCTGCAGGGTCGGAGGGTGCGGGGTTGAGGGCGTGCGAGTGGTGGGAGTACAAGCTGTGAGTTATATAGCAACTCTTTTTCTTTACTCTCTTCTAACTCTCACTCCGCTCTGCTTTTGGCTCACTCGCACTGCCGTTGTCGCTGTATCTGTCTCTGTCGCTCGCCTTGTGCTCTATATTTTGTTTGTTGTTTTTGTATTTGCTTCTTATTGTTTCGTGATACGATTGAGTAAAATTATTCACATTGCGTTCGAGTTGCTTTTTTTCTTCTGCTGTTCGCTTCTTCTGTTTTTTTCATTTTAACGGCAAGCCGTAATGTTTTACCTTTTTCCTATTGTTCATTGCCAGCTATTTGTTGTTGTTATTATTGGCCGTAAATAAAATCAATAATAAAGCTACTTTTGTTGTCAGTTTGTCGTCCGTCGTTTGTCGTTTGATTTTGTCGTGCGGCTGCCAAACTATTCTAAAGTTCAATTAAATTTTTTCCCTTCGCTTCGACTTTCAATTTTCCACTGCCGCTTTTAAAGTGGCTTATTTTTGTTGTTGTTGTAGTTGTTGGCTCGTTTTGGGCTGCCACAAGTCGAAATTAATTCAATGCGACGGCGACGGCGCTGCTGGGGGGCCACCAAAGCGCCACCTGTCGTCGCCGTCCTGCAAGTCCACAAATTAAATGTTTGCTTAGCTGTTGTTCTTTTCTCCCCTTCCGTTTTTCCTGCTTCTCCTTGTTGCTGTTGTTGTTTTTGCTGCTCGCTGTTTAATTTTATGCATTGCGCATTTTGTTAACAATTTTTTGGGCTTAATTGCCAAAGCATTTAAGCATTAATTTTCTTCGTTTGCTCTCTTGTTGCGCCTGATTTTTCTTTCTTTGTTTTTCTTGGGTTTTTTTTCTTACTGTTCCTTTTTGTTTATTTCACTCGCTCGCTGCTCGTTTCATTAAGCTCGTTGTTGTCGCTATTTATTATTGTTCCCGTTGTTGTTTTTCCTGTGTGTTTTCGTCTGCAATAAATCAAAGTTTTTGTTTTTGGCTTATTAATGCGTAATTCAGCAAGTATTTTAGACAAATTGTTTTACATTTACATTAATTATAATTAGCATTTATTGTAACGTATTTTAATAACAATCACTCAGACATAGACTGACTAAGACTGACAGTAACTCGTTCGGTAGGAAAGTTTATCATCATTTTCATTACTCAAATTGAATGCAAACAAAGTGTTGCATACTTTAAGGCCCATATTGTGTATACGCCATGTTGAACCAGTTGTTATACATGTGATGTGGACGGTGTTGGCAGTTTAGCTGATTTATAGCCACTTATATCAGAAATTCTATACTCCATACTTTTATTTAGCTATATCTGGCTATAAGTGGCCATAAGTCTTGCTACCTTTGCCCTTTCTTTACATCTTTCAAGCTACAACTTCTTATTAATCCTTCTCTTTATAGCCCTCTCAATGCTGACAGCTCTGACACTCGCCCACCGCGTTTCCAACTACATATGTGCATTTCTAATGCCCGTACATATGTAATTTGATTTCATATTCATTTCACGCTCAAATTCAAATGTTTGAATTAACACGCAATAGATTTTTTCTTTTTTTCTTTCTATTAGCATTCGATCATGCGTAAATATTTTCTGGGTATCTGCTGGGTCCCTAGAGTCTGGCAAAGGCCAGGTGCGTTCAGGTGTAACTATGTGTATCTGTGCGTATTTACCATAAACAATTTTGTTGTTTGCACATTTCGAATGCCTGTGGTTTTTTCATTGTTTAACTAGACATTCGAAATATTTCTCTGACTATGTCAATTTAATAAAAACAGCTGGAATCTTTAATGAATTTTTAATTTGCAGTTAAGTCTGCTATAAGAGCCGACAAAGTATTTTATAAACAAATTGATTTTGTTGGCAGTGTAGCACAGAAAATACACTTTCCAGTGGAGTAACTCAGGTGCTCTGCTTTAGTTTTATCTTTTGTTTATGCGACCTCATTTAGTCCAGCATACCCCTTTCGCTCGCTTCGCCCACACAGTATTGACACTGAAAGCTATCTCTGGATTTCAATTAAAATTTGTTTACACTAACTGTTGACCAAAGCGCACAAAGTTTTGTTTATCAGCTGTGTGGGTGGAAAATTGTTTAAAACAAGTTCCCCGGAATAAAACAAGTGATTTTTCCGTATGGGATTTAATGCTGTAAACAGCTATAATTCTCAAACAGTTTGAGGGCAAACAAAGTCAGCTGCTTTAACTGTAGATTAGCATAATTAGATTAAAAGTATCAGATGACACGTAGCACTCGTGGTGGCTATGTCTATATATGTATGTATATGCACGTATATCATAGATACATAAGTGATTGGCTTGTGGGATTATGTGTGTAAGTGTAACTGAGAGTGTGTATGAGTGTGTGGCACATTGAATATTGATAGAATTGAGTAGGATAAGTAGCTTAAGTGGGGAAAACGGTCTCTTTGATTCTAAGAGCATGCACTGTGAACAAAAATACTATATAGGAAAGAAAACCAAACTAAACGATGTTGGATTTAGTGCTGTTCCGCTCTTAAATCAAAGCGTTTATTTCAGACCATTTTATTGAACTTTTATTGTAGTTTTCAACATGAGATGGTCTTATTTTTTACGGTGTACCCAAGTTACCTGCTGGAATTCCTTTGGGATTTACGAGCTCACACGTCAGAATGTCTGACTGTCTGCCTGTCCGAGTGTCTGACTTGGTAAATGTGCGAATATGTGTGTTAAATGTACGTGGCATCATTAAAGTCGCTCCCACGGACCCCCAAAGGATCAAAAATAATAGATGCATTTGCCAATGAGTTCATTTTAGATTTGGCAGCAGTTTAAACGTTCTGTCGTCTGTTGAATTATGTGTATAATTTTGGGAAAATTTTGTGAAATTGTTATTAAATATGTAAGAGTTATGAGAAGCGCGTTGGAATGTCACAAATTCAATTGCATGCGTAATCAAGCCATATTCCCTAACTCAATTTAAATGTAAATGTCCAAGCGGGAGAATTTCATTTGAAAGGCGACAAAAAAATAACTACTAAAAGGGGCTACAGTGGGTAAAGTAAACTTTAAGAGACCCTGTACTTGGACTAAATAAATTAATATGAATATATCCAGAAATAATTGGTTTTAGTTGGAAACTTAATTTAATCAACTTTTCCATTAGGAACAATTTCTGGAGATCATCTATGCGGGATGAAACTACAACAGACATCGTATAAAAATGATTATATCGCAGAATAGAGAATTCTTCCCTCCGTGTATACGCTCAAAACAAAAAGACCTCTATATATCTTGTAATACAGGGCTTTAAAACAGCGTTATATTAACAACAAGCTGGTGACGTGCTCTACTAAATATTTCCTGTTCGATGACGTTGTTGACGCACTGAAAGAATAATTTTTAGTGTGTGTGTGAGTGTGTTTTTGTTTGTGGATGTGGTAGTATTTGTAAGAGCACATGCAGTCCGCATAGAATGCTTAAGGCAAGTAGGTGAAAGCAGTTATCGTAAAATTAAAATGGCGGCTAGTACGCGCTGTCGCCGCTGACGTCGTCGTCGTTGTTGCTGTCGTTCTCGCCGCTGTTAATTATGGCGACAATACATGCACGCATACAAGCGCACGCTTCAGTCACTTACTCACACTAGCTCTGCCGTTCTTCCACACTCGCACTCACTCTCTCTCCCGCTTACACAGCCCTTTTGCTTGCATGTCTATAGCGTGTGAGTGTGTAGTTTTTGTTTGTGTGTGTCCGTATTTTGTTGCTTTATGTTTTTATACTGCATACGTTGCGACTCCGGCTTATTGAGGACTTTTGGCATTTTGTTCGTCAAGTTTGTGTGGATGTGTGTGACTGTGTGTTTGTCTTTGTGTTTGTGTTGTTGTTTTTATTTATGTTTCTGCCGTTGTTTGTATATTTGTGCTGTTGTTTGCGGTAGCCAGCCAACAGACAATAAATCAATCAGCTGTGTTAACATCAAATTGCTGGCCGCAGACAATTTTCCCTTTTTAGTGCGAGCGAGATAGAGCAACTAAATGACAGACAGTCTAAGAGTGTGTGTGTGTATGTTTGAAGGTATTAGAGAGCGCATGCTATTAACAAAAAGGTCAGTTTAGCCAATGGCTTGTGTCCAGTAGTTCACTGCTTAACTAAATTCTGCTACGACTTCATTGGAGCTCTTTGTTGCTTAAGTGTATGTATGTCTTCACTGAGGGGAAATGTATGTAAGAGGCTTTAAGCTGTAATCAGCTGGCTTTAAGCACTGCTTTAGCTGAATTAATGATGAACTTATCTTTTAATTGGATTACTGAAAGGATTACACTTTTATGAAATTTAAGTTTTTTGCAAGTTTTAGCCCTGCGCTCTCAATTTGGTAATTTTCTTTCATAAAAATTTACTTTACTAGTTTCTTTTCCTTTTCTGTTGTTGTTGTAAGCTATTGTAGCTGTTTATTCTTTGAGTTTATCGCATTTTCTCTCTCTGCATTGTTGTAAACTGGTGTAGAGAGCACACAATGCTATTATTTGCTGGGCGCTCGTAAAAACAAAAGCACTTGCTTCAATCTGAAGCCCAAAAGCGCGCTCAAGCTATGTGTGTATGAGTGTGTATACATATATTTATATGCATGTTGGCTTTGTGCATGTGTTTGTGTGTGCTCTGCAGTGCAGCCATGTACAAAGCAGAAGCAGCCAGAAAAAAAGCCAAATGCCAGGACAAACAGTTTGTTCGATACTCAAAAACTAAATTACGATGGTGAAATTGGCCTTAACTATAGATCAGAGAGTAGTTTATTTTATAGTCCAATAAAAAGTGCAAAACAGGCCATTTAAATTAAAAAATGCTAAACTTCTTATTCTTCGCAACTTTAAAGCTAGATCCAACTCGAAAAAAAACGACAATGTCAACACTGGTGTTTTGCAGTTTAAGCTCAGCTGCTGCTGCTGAAATTTTGTTAGTCTGCTTTCCTCCCACTCCCATCCATTTGCCTGCTTCGACAATTCCCTAACGGCAACTATGCGCCATGTTCTTGATCCCTCTCTTTGGTGTGTTGCGCTCCCCACCGTTCTCCTTGGAATTTCAAAAGTGTGTCGCCGAAAAGTGTGTACACACACTTACACACAGGCATACGCATTGTCATAGGTTCGCTGCTTGGCACATGCATACATATATGTGTGTATAAATATACGTTCAGTAATGTGCATATATATGTATATACATATGTATATATGTGTTTATATTGAGCAAGTTAAGCGCTGGCAGGCTGAACTGATTTTGCTGCGTGCAATTTGCTTACCGCTGCTGCCACCGGGCCAAAAATAACACAAGACGTATAAAAAATTGCCACATTTCAGCGATTCAGCTTTTTCACATGTGCAGCAGCGGCAGCAGCAACAGCAACACGCAATGTTGCGGTCTGTGTTGACGACAGGCGGTAAATTTTATTTTAAATTGAATAAAACACATTTGTGCAGCTATTGCCGCCCATTTTTCTTAGCCGAATTGAAATTTGATTTTCAATTTGACCTGTTGTAGCCTGCAAATATATATGTATGCATGTGTAAAAGTGTGTTTGTAGGTGTGTACACACTGGCAGCTACTTTGTTTATAAATACGAACTTCGTGTTGTTTTGGCGCGTTACGTTGAACGCAGTACGTGCTAAAGATGAACAAAGATTTATAATCAAAGACACACCAACACACACCCACACGGAGGCATTAACTGTAAATTCGCATTCTATGGCAGGGCATTAAAATGAGTTTTTCATTGCGACAGCTGCTGTTGATTCTGTTTTCTTATTTTGCTTATTGCTATTGTTGGTTTTTGTTGTTGCTGTGTTTTCGATTCTTCCGCTTCGAGTTTGCGGCATGAAAATGCGAACTAGCAAAATCCATTAGCTGTTATTCGTTTCGTTTCATTTCGTTTCGCTTTGTTTCGTTTCATTTCATTTGCCGTTTTTAATTTTAATACCTTTTATTGGCTTAACATGCAGCTCACTTCCAGTCGCGAGACAACAAATACTACAACAACAACTCAAACCATAACGGTAAAATGAACTTGAACACAAAACACTTACCAGGCTCAGGCTTTGTTCTCTTGTCCGGGGCGTTAATTGAGACGCGCGAAGAGACGCAGCAGGCACACACTTGCACACACACACAAACGCCCCCACTCACACAGCGCGAAGCTTACAATTACAGTTATATGGACAAGCGCTTAACCAAAAATATGTTTGTATATACACCACATACATAGGTGTTTGTATGTGTATACGTGTAATATATATTGTAGCTTTTAAGTTGATAATTCACTTTGGTCTTTGTGGCTTTTTTGCCGCCGGCTTAGCCAACGTCACTTCACTCAATTGCCTGTCAACGTGACTATTCGGCTTGTCACTGCTGCCGCTGATAACAACAGACTAAACACAGCCACACACTATACCAGTCTACCACTGACTGCGCTTTGCCTTTGTTCCTGTCTCTGGCACGCACTAACTCTGTCTCTCTCTCTTGCTTTCAGTTTTTCACTTTCTGTTGCTTGGTCTGGACACACAGCTTATATTTATCCGTCTGCTCGATGCTGCGTTGTGCTGCGACCGACGCGTAAACTACAACTGAATTCGTTGGCGACACTTCGTTTGGTACAACTGGACGCAGCCCGAACAGCTGCACGAACGACCAAAGCTTTTTACTCTTTCTCTTTGGCGCCCAAAGAGCATATTGTTAAAGAGCTTTTGGTTGTGTTAGGTCGTGGTCGCGGTCGCCTAGTTGCCGGAAGGGGAAAAGGAAAGGGAAGCATTAACTACGAACGTTTTGACTTACTGTTTGATTGGCGTCCGTCCGACCGACAGACTGATTGACAAAGAGACCGACAGTGGACTCTTAAGCGCATTATTAGAGTTCAACTGCAAAAGTGGAAGGAAGTAGGGATGCAGAAAGCCGTAGTAGCAATATCCTACTCATTGCTCGTTAATGCGCCTCGAGTGCGTCCTAGGAAATTAAAAGCATACTTAGAGGCGTTTAATTATTTATTCATGGTCTTTTGGCACTGTTTGATTACGGGCAAAACGACCGCTGGCTTTTGCGCGCCAAAAAAAAGAGCAAATAAATAAACTTGTTCCTGTTGTTGTTGTTGCTGTGGTTTTGGATGCCATGGAATTTGCTGTCAGGGCTGCCAAACAACAAGTTCCTTTGTTGTTTGATCGAATTTTATTTAAATTTCTTCGCGAGCTTAGGACAGAAAACATTTTCATATCAATACAAATATATTTTATATTAATTCATCCAAAATGGATGAACAAAAGCGAGCATCGTTGGTTAATTCTGTGGTAATTAGGCCACGACTCATCTATGGCCTCCGCACAGATGTCATTGGCAACATTCAGTTTAATCTCAACAAGGAGGTCATGTACCCCGTCGAGGGTGTCCTGGCCTTCCATGACTTTGTGACCAACAAGCAGCGCTTCCTTCGCTTCCCCGAAGACACCAGACCAGAAATAATTGCACTCAGCTCTCATCGCAAACTGATGGCGGTGCTGGAGAGACACTCAAAGAAGTAAGTAAAAGAAAGATTTTAAAAAGAGAGCGGTGGTCGAAGCGCGGCGGCAGCGCAGCTACAGGGCTCTCACGATCGCAAAAGCTCCCACTGCAGCTCTGCTCTCTTTTCGAGAACGAAAACTGCAGCAGTCGCTGTGCAGCGCTTGGCGAAGAAGGTTCACGCTGCTAACGCTGATCACCAGTGCTGCTCATTTAGATTTTTATTGCTAATTGTAAACTTTTACTTCCCACAGCGGTCGCTACATCTCCATTTACGAGCTTTCCACGCTGAAGAAGCGTCGTCACCTGGAGCTGCCTGGCAATCACCGCAATGCCGAGGTGCAGCAACTTATATTTACCAACGACTCGAGGGCCATTGCCTTGGTCACGAAGCCACCCAACGAGATGATCTTTATGCTGGTGCTAGACAAGACGAGCACGGTGATCGAGGGGCGCGCCACAGTGCCGGGCTCCCATGGTGGCGCCGAGTGCATTGCCGGCAATCCGAGTGATTGCAGTTTCTTAGCCGTGGCTGGAGATCGTACACTGCTCTTGATGAGCAAATCGGAGCGTGGATTTACCATTAGCAACAATTTGAAAGTCACATATCGCGTCACCTCAATGGCTTTTCTGTCTATGGATCTGCTCATGGTGGGCACAGATCATGATCAATTGATTCTGGTCGAGAATGGTGAGCAGAAACTTAGCCAGAAAGCCAGTGTGGCCGAAACCGTCGATCTGCTGTTAGACCAAGAGATGTTCGACAAAGAACGCGAGGCACTCGATCAGCGTTTTGTGCATCAGCAGCAGCTGGTTCTGCCCGACTGGCGTGTGCTCTGCATGACAGCATTTGCTCGCGGCTTTGCCTATATCATATTCAACAAGGTCTTCGTCTTCGAGCGCGTTTCCAAGTTCAAATTTGAGCGGAAGACAGTGTTAACCGTGCCGATCACGCTCTACGCCGAGCCACTCTATCAGATCACCAATCTGGCCGTAGATCATAAGCAGGAAACGGTTATTGTGACCTGTGCCCATGCTCAAATCTATGTGGGCATTCTTATTGTACCGGAGACTCTGAAGACCAAGCAGCTCAAGTTTGAGCCCCTTGGGGTGCTCATCCACATTGGCGAGGTGGTTGATGTGTCCGTCTGCGCCTGGAAACCCATTATCATGACGGCCTGTAAGAGAAAAACACTTTATTGACCTTTCAATGACTAAATCTCCTTTTATTCTTTAGCTAGAGATCAGACCATACGCATATGGAACTACGAGACTGCCAAGGTGGAGCTGGTGCGCAAATTCCAGGTGGATGTCAACATAGTGGAGCTCAATTCGACGGGTCTAATGGCGGCCATCGGCTTCTCCGATCAGCTGCGCATCACGCAGATCTTCATGGACGAACTGAACGTAGGCTTAGCAGCGCTTTTTCCTCCGACTCTCTAACCCTTACATCATTCTTACTCCTCAGATTGTGAAGACCTACAACTTTCCGCACTGCAACGACGTGCGCTACTCGAATCTGGGTCACCTCATGGCAGCTGCCTATGACAACAACATAGCTGTTACTTCGGTCTACAATCTGGAGGTGCTTATCCACCTGAAGGGGCACAATGGCACCGTACTCTCCGTGGCCTGGACCAAGACGGATAAGTTCCTCATTTCCGGTGGAGCTGAGGGTGCCATCTACCAGTGGGATATTGAGACGGGCGCACGACTGCAGGAAATAGTCCAGAAGGGCACGGAGTATGTGACAATTTGTTGCAGCTTCAACGAACCCTTGACCATCTTTGCGGGCACCAATCAGGGCACCATTCGCGAGTTCCAGGACTCGACCCTGCAGCGTGAGGTGACACTGCCGTCGAGGAACAAGGGATCAGTGTCGGATCTCTGCCTGGCACGCTCCGATCTGATCATGTTCATAGCTGACCACGAGGGCGGATTGTTCAATATGCAGCTGCCGTTCCTCGAGGCCGGTGGTGGAACCTTTACCAACTTTCGGTTCTTCGATGGACCCGTTAATAAGCTGCGATTCACCTACGATGGTTCCATGCTGGTGGCCATCTCGAAGCGCGGCACGGTGGCCGTCTGGTCCATGGAGAACATCGACGAGAAACTGGCGCCCATGGATCAGGATCTGATGAAGAGCCAGGAGGTGTTGATACCACGCACTCAGCTGAGCGATAAGATCGAACAGATTACGAATCTGGAGCTGCGTCTCAAGCAGCAGGCGGAGGAGTTTCAGTACCAGTTGAGTCAGAACGAAATCTTTGATGGGCAGCAGCTGCAGGAGGTGCATCGCAGCTATTGCAGTGCCCTCGAGGAGCTCAAGGAGCTCAACAATGAAATCGTCTCACGGCACACAGAGGAAATGAATCTCATCACCTTCCAGATCAATGACATCAAGCAGGAGCATCGTGGACAGATGGATGTGCTGGCCAATCAGTACTCGGAACGCATGCTCATCGAGTATCAGAAGTTTACGAATCTACGCGAGAATATGTTGGAGCTGCGCGAGAGCTACGAGGAGAAGTTGAAGAACTCGACGGGCACGTTGCAGGACACGATTGAGGCGCTGGAGAATGACTACAAGAAACAGCTGGACGAGCGCAAGGATCTTATACGAGAGCTCATGAAGGAGATGCAGGACAAGAAGGATGAGTTCATCAAGTACTGCCAGGAGGTGGAAATGGAGAACGATCGCAACATGATCTCCACCCAAACGGAGTACGAGAATAAACTGACCACCGAACGAAACGAGACGCAGATGTGGCGTGGCAAGGCCGGTGTGCTTCAGAAGAAATACGAATCCCAGAGCAGGGAAATAGAGAATCTGCTGGAGGAGGTGGAAACCCTAAAGGAGGAGCACGTTAAGTCACAGATGAAGATGGCCAAGCAGCTACGCAACGTGGAAGATCTGCAGAAAGACATCTCCGATCGAGATTACGCCATTGGGGCCAAGGAGAAGCGTATACAGGAGCTGCTGCACAAGAACCAAGAGCTGGACAAGTACAAGCAGGTGCTCAACCACAAGATTGCTGAGCTGAAGGCACAGATCGAGCCACGTGAGTTCCAGATCAACGACAAACGCAAACACATCATCGAAATGGAGCACGAACTCGAAGGACTCAATCAGAACAATATACAGCTGGAGCTGCAGCTGAAGGAGATGCGTGACAAATATCTGAGCAACGTTACCGAGCTACGTACGGAGCGGCACCGGGCCAAGGCGGCCAGAGAATGCCTCACGGCCATCTGCACGGACATCTACTACGTGGCCGGGGAGGTCAACACGGCAGAGGGACTCAAGAAGGCAGTGAAGCAGCTCTTCCACAAGCATGCCAACGATGATGAGCTCAAGCGCTTCGTTACTCTTGACGCGGAGGTGCGTGATGAGTTCTTGCGTCAGCGAAAACAGATTGAAAACGTTTTGGCGCGCTACAAACTTGTCGCGGAGGACAAGAGTGTGCAGAAAAAGTACGACAAGCTCTTCCAGGAAAACGTAGTGCTGCTCGAGGAGGTGGAGAAGATGCGCGAGGAGACCAAGAGTCTGCGGGCACGCGTCAAGGAGGATTTACTTCATCGCAAGTCGAGCAAGGGCAAGATTTAATTTGATTTAGTTCCCTTTAAAGAATTACAACCAAACGAATTATACTTAATATGCAGCAAAAAGTTAGTTTTGTTCTTATATAAAAATATCGGTCTATATACACAGGATACACATGTTATACGTACACAAAAGCGTTAAGTAATGTTGATTGATTAGTTTAGTTGGACCTCGTTTTCAGGCCTCCACGAGCTGTTTCTTAGCCCTGATCTTCTTAGTCGTTGCTTTGGTTTCGGCTTCCTCCTCTTCGACATCCTCATCTCCTGCTACTGGCAGTTCATTGCTGGGCACATTGGGTAACGGTAGTTGCGCTGCCTCCTCCGCTTCTAGTGCATCCAGCTCGGCCAGCACATCCTCCTCGTCTTGCGGTGTCAGTGCATCCGTTAATATGGCATCAATTTCCTGTTGCTTCTCAATTCCTTCGCGTGTTTCGTCCATTATCTTTTCCACCTCGTTGATGTCCAGCATTTCGTGCACCTTTTTGAGTGCAGCATTACCTTGCTTCAAGCCGTCCAACACCTTCATCTCCACTTGAGCGAACTCCAGATCAGCTGTTAGCTTTTCCAGGTTTTCCAGCTGCTTATCAGCGTTTACTAGCATACTTTCCTGATACTTCTTTTTGCGCAGCAACAGTTTAGCTCGACTGGAAATGTAAGTTTTTATGTATTATACTGTAATTATAATATTGCACCATTACTTACTCTTTTCTGCCTTGTTGCAGGCACTTTTTGGCCAGCTGTCTGTCATTTTCCAGCTGCAGTTCGATGCGTTTCTGGTACTGCTTGAGACGATCCCGCTGCTGCTTCAGTTGCTACAATTTGTGTACATTTTAGTAGTTTACTTGATACCCTGCTTATTTTAACCTACCAGCACTGCCTTGTCCTGCTCGGTAATGCGGCTAGGAGCCGTCTTTTTACTTGATTTGCCAAAGAGTGCACCCATTGTTGTTACTAATCTGGTGGGCACGACCAAAAATATAGAGGTGACCGTGAATTAAATATGGGAGGCCATAATAATAGTGGGATTTTATCAGAGATGCTTTCGATAACAGTTCGTATAACAGTGGGCTGTTAAGCTTAACAGCGCGCTGGAAGTTGTGAATTCAAATTTCATTTCATGCAAGCAACACAAAGCAAAGCATTTTACCAAAAAATTATTTAATTTAATTTAAAAATGATAAATTTAGCCATCTATTAAAAATATCATCGGTAAACTATTGCTATCGATAAATTTTGTAAAAATGATCTCACATAATCATAACTTAATTTTGAATTTAACCAACCTGTAATTTTTTTTGCGCTGCTTAATAAATTATAATTTAGCTCTCAACGCTGTGTAGCAATCAGCATTATATTTTTTGTACATGCTGCGCCAGAACTCCATGCGTTCCGCATCGGGATTACGCTGCATCTGCCACTCGCGACCGATGTACATGTAATCCAACTGGAAGGCTTCCAGTTCGCCATTTTGATTTGTCTTTGGACTCGTCACAGGCGCCCAGTTCTCCGCTGGCTTTCCATGTTTGGCGAAATTCGCCCACGTACGGCACAAACGCTCCGACAGTTGTTTATCCTCCGGGGCATGAGCGGACTCATCGCCAGCCATTTGGAACAAGTAGAAGAGCTCATCACCATGGGCCGCTCCACGCAGTTTTCCCGCCTGCAGCATTTGCTTATAAATGTTGCGCCCTCCAATGTAGTCGAAGCGATAGAAATAAAACGGCGAATTCCTCTGGCAATTGGCTTGAATCTCCGCTGCGAGCTGCATGTCAAGATTAAAGTGATAATCCGTGAACAAATCCATTAAATTTTCAATGCGTTCATTGGTCAAGGCTTGACCATTGAAGAAGAATTTACGTAGATCCTTTGCAGCTTCTTGGGCCTCAGGAGATTCGGAATTCACGACCAGATTGCGAGGCACAAAACGAGCCATGTCCTCATTGAGAAGCTCCAGCTTGCGTCTGGCTGGGTACAGCATAGGCGTTCCCTCCGCCGAATTATTGCCCATCAGTACGGGCATGCCCTGTAGACGTTCCTTGTCGTGCAGCAGATCCAGCAGGGGTCTATTGATAAAACTATCGGGACTGCTAGCGTGCTCCACAACTGGTTTAAATGCAAAGGGCAGTCCACGACGTCGCTCATCCGGCTGTAGCACGTTCAGAGTGTTGGCTAAGAGGCCATCGGGTGTCACGTGCTTAGACTGCAGAAATTCCAGCACACTGTGATCGTCCTTGATGTCCCTTCCCTGCAGCAGTTCAGCCATGTGTCGTGCCTTCTGTTCCGCTCGCAGCTGGAATACCCACTCCATGTTGGCAGTGCCGCTCTGCATGATCGCTTTATGGAACAGTTTGTTGGCATGCGCAGCATACATATGCAGATGCACGGAGGATGCTCCGGCGCTCTCGCCAAAGAGCGTTACATTCTGGGGATCACCATTAAAGCTGACAATGTTTTTCTGCACCCACTGCAGCGCCAGTCGCTGATCCTTCAGTCCTGCATTGCCGTAAATGCCCGCTTCGGGTAGGCTGAGAAAGCCCAGGGCTCCCAAGCGATAATTCAGGGTTACCACAATCACCTCTTCCTGCAAGAGCTGCGCTGGAAAGTGACTGCAATTGGAAGGAGAGTTAATCGATTACAATTAATGGAATTGCTGCTCTGTTTACTAGTCGTTGTTGCCATTTCCAAAGAAGAAACCGCCGCCATGTATCCACACCATGACAGGCAGTGGCGTCTTGGACTGCACTTTGGGTGCATACACATTGAGGAACAGGCAGTTCTCAGAGCCCACCACCTCACTCAGAAAGGGATCACGCTGATGTGAGATATCCCGCTCCTTGCTGCAGTCCAGTTCCTGTTGCGTAAAACGCTCTAGTGGCACCGGACTCTACGATTTGTTAGACACCTGTTGGTAAGTCTTAGCGTTGCTTGTTCAGTTCACAGCACTCACCCGAAATCGCAGTTTTCCCACAGGTGGTTGTGCGTAGGGTATGCCCAAGAATCTCTCGTACTGGAATCCATTGGCCAACCGATGCTGCTCTCCCACTACAATTCCCTGTCTCACCGGCACTTTCACCTGATAATTTGTAGAAGTTTCAATTAAGTTCCTCCACCGCTTTGGATAACTCACCTTCATGTCGCTGTACAGTCTGATTAACCTGCGCAAATTTCCACGCTTCTGGCCAAAGTTTAGCCACATTATCATAATCCAATTACACGGACGGAAAAACTTATCAATAAACAGAGCGGCAGACTAAAAATCACTTTAAAGTGAACTTTCGACTTGCCTCTGAAAATGCTCAGTTTTGTGCGTTCCCGTCTGCGTGTGTGAGTGTGTGTGAGAGGCAGTGTGCGTGTGCTCTCAAATCAAAAACAGCTGGTAGACTTAACCCCTCAATGGGCACTGCAGACTTTTATAACCCATTTAATTTAAATGAATGCCGAATTGAAATTTTACAATGTTAGCCCTTGTGTCAACTAAAGAGTTATCGGTTTTTAAATAAATTAAATTAAATTTTTGTAATATTAAATATTTTTATAGCGTATTTCGACAACTTGGAACTCACAGCTTCACTAATTTTAACATGATATCAATTTTAATTATTTTATTTTATATTAGCTACTAGCACAGGGTACTTTGCCATCCCGCCTGCTCGTCTGCAAACAAAAAATTCCCACTCCCACCAAGTGTGCATAAATAAAACACATTTGCTTACACATTTATAGTTACATTTAAAATGTTTCTAAGTTTTATTTGACTAGTTTCATTGCATAAACATTAATACAAGTTTCAAATTCATTATTTATGTTTTCAATATAAGTTTTGTTTGGTTTTCTTTGTTTTGTTTTTGTCATGAAAGAGCTAACTCTGCGGTAACTATAGGATCAGGAAGGGGAGACAAAAGGGGTGTGGCTTGGGAGGTTACACAAGCAACAACAATAACGACGGTCGAGCTGACAGTTTGAAGAGCCGAAAAAATTGGTGTTTTAGGTCAGTTAGAAACCGCAAGGGGAAAGGGGATTCCCCCGCAGAGACAACTTATTAAAGGTTTGAGCTTTTTTCGGTCTCCAAACAGTAGAAAACTCACCGTAGTTGTGGTTGTTGTACTTGAGTTTTTGTAATAATATTAATAAACTTCAGTTAAGCTTAGTTTGTTTGGTTTTTCGAAAGTTGTTCACATTGAAAAATATTGAAAACATTTACACTTATGTACATACATACAAGCTCTCACACATACACGCAGGCACACATACATTCAAAACACTTAATAAACATTTATATAATTGTAATAATAATCATAGTAATAGTTATAGTAATAGTAATAATAATAATAATGTTTTGTAATAGATTAATAAGTATGTGTAGAGCAAACATTGACAACAATTCTGCCACAAATCTTTAGCTTTAGCTTTAACTTTAGCTTGATCTTGATCTATATCAGTATTATTATTATTATTATTAATATTATTTGTATATTTATGTTCGAGACTCTTTTAGCCATGGTTAATTTGTTTGTTGCATTGTTTTCCTTGGTTTTTCTTATAAGTTTTCACAAAATCTTTTACAAATAGTAAATTGGTGTTTTGTTCTTCTTCGTCTTCTTCCTCTAAAACTTCTTCAAACTCCATCAAACTTCTTTAAACTCCTCCACATTTCTACCTAGAAACGTCTTAGCGCCAAAGTGCGCTTCAAATATAGACAAATCGCCCGATGTATGAGCTCGTATTGCTCCGAATTCTGCACCATTCCGCCGCGCTGCAGCCGTAGATTGCATACAATCCCCAGTATGTCCACAAAGATGTCTGGCATCTTGGGCAGCTGCTCGAAACCGATGCACTCCGCCCGCTCCCGTGACACAATCTCCCTGATGTGCAGTATGGTATTGCAGCTGAAACTGCTGCGTGTGTCCGCCTCTACAGGATTCGGTGATAACTGCTGGATGTTGGAGCTGATTTGGCTACTGCCGCTCAACATGCCTGTCAGTGAGTGAGCCAGGGATTGGCGTAGCTGACGCACTGCATTCATGATGGCCGTGAAGCAACCGGTGCGTCCTATGCCCGCCGAGCAGTGTATGATGGGCAACGGCTGCACTGCATTGAATATATCCTGTTTGTAGATCTCCAGGCGTTGGGCATTCAAATGGGCCACAGCCGCATCGTCGTCCACATCCTCGTGGCTGTGGAACTCTGCCTCGCATTTGCCCAAATTGAGCACATGCAGGCAGGTGTCCAGCAGCGTGTTAATGTCCCGCGGCGAATGATGATCGGGCCAGTCGGGATACCAATAGTGATAGCAGCAAATCTTCTGCAAATAATACTCCAAACGTCCCGCGCTCTCTGGCACATTGAGGCAATAGAGCAGCACCAACTTGCGCACGGAGTAGCCATTCCGACGCACAATTCCCACATTTTTGATCAGAAAGAAATTGCCATCCTGTGGCAAACTGCGACGCAACTGCTCCCCGAGTGTCACTTTCAGTGACTCAACTGCAATATGCCAACGATCCGAGTCCCGTTCCCTCTCCAACGTTGGACTCTCCGTCGTGCCACCCGCTGCACTGCTCGCCCGCAGATGCGGCTCAAAGTAATCCCTGGCCAGCGCTGGCAGCTGAAACACCTCACCCTTGGCGGCCACTGCAAACAGTTCGTTCAGCTCGATGGGAAAGTAGACGGCACACTTTTGACGTCCCGCCTCTGTAAAATTGGTGAGCATCACGATCTTCTGATGGTACTGCTGCAATATGTGCGTTCTGTCCACATGTGGGCTGCTGCTGCTGCCACCGCCGTCCAGGCAGCGGCGTATATAGCGCTGCGTGTTCTGGTAGACCATCAGCCAGAACTCAAAGATGGTATTGGGCAGCGGTCCCTGGGAGGCCACATAGCACTTGGACGCGTAGTGGGGGCCCTATGAGAGAGATTCGCATGAGATTCCTGGGAGAATTAAGTGCCATCACTTACCTTGATGTAATTGGCATTGATGTAGGGCAAATCCTCGTTGGCCAGCAGCGTCTCCTGGGCAGCTCCGCCTCCCCCTCCTCCTGGTGTTACCGGCAAGGGCGCTTGCAGCGGCGCAGGCAGCGCTCCTGTGGACAGCAGACCCATTAGACTTTGCTGATGCTGCTGCCGCAGATTCAGCAGCTCGGTGGCCTCCGCCTCGAGCAACACACGGGAGTGCTCATTGGGCAGAATCGTTTTATAGCGGTTTTTGGTCTGCGAACCAAAGACCATGGGTTTCTCCTGATGATTGAGGGGGAGATCCCAGAACTCCTTGTGCAGATCACGAAAGATGCGCTTCTGCTCCTCCTCCGACACCTGGGGTAGCTGATGGTCACTGCAGATGCGCTGCACCACAGCCTGGTACACTGCCAGTAGTTCGCTATCCTCCGATGTGGGCGGCAATTGATTGGTGGGCGTGCCACCGGCACCGCCATCCCTTCCGAGTACCAAGACCGGCGGCTGCTCCAGGTTCACCTTGTAGCTGTGATCAAACACATGATTCAGCTTGATCAGATCGTATTGATTTAGGGGATTGGATGCATTCTGCAGCATTTGTATGCTGGCCAAGTATATCTTGAACTCCTCGCTTGTTGTCTGCGGTGACAGTGGACGTGTCATAATGTTGCGAATGCCCACACCACCGCCAACACCCACGCCCATGCCCGTGGAGCAGCTGCAGAGCACCGTGTTGTCGCCGTGTCCCGCCGGCGATTTGCTCAGCTGACCAGGATCCGCCGGTGGCTGCAGATCGGAGGCGGAGCCAAAGCATAACGGCTGCTTGCCGCTGCCAAAGTCCAGGAACTGGCTGCCATTGCTGCTCCGATTGCTGTTCAGATTCTCGGTGCTAAAGAACTTGCGCTGATGCGGCGCCTGAGTAGCTGCAGCGGCAACAGAGGCAGCACCACCGCAGCTGCAAACGGTCAGCCTTGGCTGCTCCAACTGCTGACCTCCAGTGCCTGATCCTGCGCCACTCATGTTGAGTGTTAGACTCTGATTGCTGCCACGTCGCTCGAGTAATCCTCGCTTTGGTGTGCTGGACATGGCGTTAAGTTCACCGCACGAGTTGGTGGTGTGAGACTTGAGGGTGATGCTATGATTCGAGCCACGGCGTCGGAACAATCCCTGACGTGTGCACTGAGCGCTGCCAGCAGCGACAGTTAATTGATTCTGCTGCAGTTGCTGCGCCTGTTGATGTTGTTGCTGAAGCTGCTGTTGCTGCTGCTCCAGATTGCAGCTGGACTTGGAGTTGCTGACACTGCCCAGACTGTAGTTGGACACACTCAATCCACTGTTCATCAAGTTTCCACACGAGCTGTGGAGATTCAAGGTGAGACTATGATTTGAGCCACGACGCTGTAGTAGATTCATGGATCCCGCCATGCTCTTGGCCGGCAGATCCATGCTCTTCTGCTTGTAGGGCGACTCCGCCGTTGCCATTGTCGTCGGCGTTGTTGTGCTCGGCGTGAATTCCACCAGTGTAAGACACTCGGGCAGCGTCTTCAAATTGGTGCTGGAGGAGTGCAGCAGAGGATTCAATTTGTGGGCACTACGTGGTGCCAGATTGCTACCCAACGTAAACTTGGCACTGCTGCTGTCCACACTGGAGGCGGACTTTAGCTCATCCGCCTCTAGGGAGCTCTGATATGGATTCTGCTTGCGATGATACATCAGCCAATCGCTGTTGTTAAAACCCGGAGATTTGCGCTGATGACGCGTGCTGATGCGGCGACTGTGCAGGGATTGCTGCTGCTGCTGATGCTGCAGCTGGTGGTGGTGCTGGGTATCGAGACGGGACAGGGAGGTGGAGTGCAAACTGCCAGCACTGGGCTGCATCAGCAGATGGGACTGATTAGCGTGACCGGGCATGGACATGTCATGAGATTCATTTATGTGCTGCACCACAATCGATAGCTCCGTTTCATTGGCTGCCGAGTCCAAGGAGCGTGCCTTCTCCTTGGTGCTCTTAATGGTGGGGGTCTTCGGCTTGGTTATTGCTGTGGATGAGGATGATCCACCTGATGCTCCTCTTCCTCCTTCTACTGATGGTGATGGCAATTGGACGTCTGTGATGCGTATGGTGAGATTATTTTTATTCTTGCGGTTCTTACGTCCCGCTTCCTCCTCCTGTACATTTGGAGCAGCATGTGGCAGCTTAGACTCCTCCGCTGCTGGCGCCTGAGACTGCACCGGCAGCACTATTGCCTGCACATCCTGCACCACATGATCGATTTCGGGAAAGCGAAAGAAGTTTCCATTTTTATACCCAGCGGAGTTGATGATGTTCAATGGCGAACCGGAGAGTGATTGATTCAGATTGAGATTGTTGATGGAGGTCAAGAGTTTGGGTGAGTAGCTAAGGCGACCGCTGGAATCGTTTAGGAGATTCGGATTTGGATTCGGATTTGTTGTCGTCGTCGTCGTTGTTGTGGTTATCGTTGATGAGCTCTCATCTCTAAATAGTATTGTGGGTGAGTTGTGTTCACTTTTCGATAAATACAGACTATCGTGCTCGTTATCGGTGCTGTGGTATTTTTTGGGCATGGTGTTCTCCTTGTTGGAAAATATGCGTCCATCCTGCGGCGAGCACGACCGTCGATCGTACAATGAAAAGCGCTTAAATTTACGATTCAACGTGGTTGGCGATTGGGGTAATTGCGGTGATTGCTGCTGCTTGGGATTGGGATGGGCTATGGTAAAATGTTTGGGTGTATATGGTGCATCCTCTTCAGGAGCGGAACGCTCTGTTGCTGTTCCAGTTCCAAATCCAACGCCAATTCCAGTTCCAGTTGTTGTTGGCGATGGAAACTCAAAGGAGGTTTGTAGAAAGTCCAGGGGTGTAAAATATGGTGTTGGCGTGCTCTTGTTGCTTTCCACATTGACATCGGCGGCGGCATCAGCAGCTTTGTTATAGGGGCACTCAATTGATGCAATAACTGCATGTTCTTTGTTGTTGTTTTTTAACTTGTCCATTATATACACACACAAAACACACACACAAAACGCGCTGCGCTCCCGCTCCACTCACACTCCCTCGCTCGCTCACACCCCTTAGCTCGCTGGCTGGCTCGTTCGCTCTCTCACTCGCCTTCAGTTTGCTTGGCTGCTGCTGCTGTTTGGCTAGACACAGACGCTGCCATGCAGTTACTGTAATGCCGTCAAACGGTTAACATTATTGGCTTGCACATTGGCCACTAGCTCTTTGTTTAACTAATTAGGCATTGCAATTAAATTACGTTTTTCACGACTCAACATTTTACACGCAAAAAAATGAAAATAATCAACCTAAACACAACAAGTGTGACCAGGGCAATACACACAAAATACATGTATACGATTTGTCCATAGTTAGCGCTAACGTGGACTGGTATTTATTTGTGTGCAGTTGGTAAAAATACCAATGGAACTGAGTTAGCAGGCCTATTTATTTGAAGAACGAAACTAACGGAAATAAAAGAAAAACAAACTAAAAACGTTTTTGAATATTTATATATATATGTATAAAAGTGTTTACTAGCATATCAGTTGAGCAGAGTTCATCCACATATGATGTGAAAAGAGACTATTAGACCGAACGTTGGATTAGCGGGCCAAAATGTTGTAATTTTTTGGCCGCATCATTTCAATGATAATTTAGTTTGTTTTTTCGACAGGGCATAACTTAGAACACTTATCAAGATATCAGCTAATTTAACTTTCAAAATTTTATGTATGTGATGTTGTTTACTTCTTATACTACTACTACTACTAGCATATCAGATCATCAAAGTTCATCCACAAGCGTAGCATGGTGCGATTTTGTGCCAAAAGTGCAGCCTCTTCCAGATATTTAAAATGATTATCCTCAAATTGTGGTACCATCATTGGCTCTGGCGTTTGAACGCATATGGCGCAAATGCTTTGCTTTGCAATTATTCGCTGCAATCGTTCGTGATGAAAGCTTAAATAACTGACAGAATCCGCAAAAGATGGTGATGATGACGGGGATGGCGATGGGGTTGGTGATGGCAATGGATACTCCTCAGCATGGCTCCCACTTGTCGTCGTCTGTCCACTGGACGAAGCTGATAATGTATTGCCCTTAATTGCAACGGCTGCATTACTTGCAGCATTGCAAGCCATTCGTTGGAATTGCAATTTAAGCGCCTTAATATCAACATCGTTTGGATCACTCTTCGATTGTGATTTGATCGCCTTTTGTGGTACTTGCAGTTTCTTTAATTTAGAGTTCTTAATCCTAGGTCTTTGCTGCTCAACATCAGGCCGAAATACTTTTGGATCGACACGTACAATATGCGGCTTGGGTTGTTCATCAAATATCCGAAACTTGGTATCAGCGATTATCTTATAGGCCTTGCCCGACTTGCTGCCGCCCGAAGATTTGCTAGGAGTTGGCTTATTGATACGCGGTGATATCATTACTTTAACTCCGGAGCCGGTACCAACAGCCGCCGCATAACTCATGCGCATACCCTGCGTGGATGGGGATGGAGATGGCGATGCCATAGATGACATTGACTTTGGCATCGGTATAGGCATCGTTTGTGACTCCAGTTTCATGTATTCACCCAGAGGTTTGCGACGTACGGGCACAAATTGGCATGGCTCCTTCGATAGATGTTCGGTGGGGACAGCAACATCGTCGTTTTCCTTTTTGCGGATATTGCAGTTTTTGCGTTTAATGAGCGCCGCAGACGCTGATTTCGTTTTGGGCGCCGCCAGCTTCGTTTTGCGTCGTCCTTTTGTTACCACTGATTGACTGTCTTTTTCGAACGGACGCATTGAATTTTCGAGAAAAAATAATTATTTTAATTTACACCACAAAAACAAATTACGTCTTTTAATAGTAATGACTTACCGTTACTGGGATGTAGTTTTCGCGGAGTTCTGTGATGATTTTTATTGCTGCTGTCACTTTACTAAATTTGAACATTGTTCAACACTTGTCTGACATTAAATTTAGATGCCTTTAGCATATGTTCATTGCCAGAAAGTTTTCCATATCGTATCGAACATTCAAATACTTAAAATACGAAAAAATGTTTCCAACTGGTTTATTTTTACGTACACAAGCCTTGAATCTAAATTACGCGTAAGTCGATGACGGTTCAAAAGTAAATGTTCCTTCTCAATACTAACGGTTCTCTATAGACTATGCTCCGCTAGACGTTACTCGGATTTTAAGGGCAACTTACCAAATGTATTCCTCTTGGGCGGAGGCTTGGGAAAACTGCAAGGAGGAATAAAAGAAGAAGAATATTTTAGCTCTATAAATCAAGGACTTATGTGTAACATACGCAAGCATATTGAAAGCTCCAAAAATGCCGACTACATGCGCAACTGGGAGGAATACCAAAAAACTTTAGATCACGCCGCTCTGTATAATACCACTTGTCTCAACAAATACAAGGATGTTCACGAAGAAGCCTTCTTCTTAAATGAGGTAAGTACAGATCATATGAATGCAGTGTTTTCTTTTTATTTGAATGCCCCGCAGAATACCGAGTGCTTGAAAATTATGATGAATCGTGCAAAAATCCATTCCGATACTGAAGAGGAGACCTAAGTGTACAATTTGCGATATGTCACACTTTGTTTTAGAAATTTCATTTTCTGCACTACAATACATTGTTAACTAAGGTGTTCTTGTGACACGAAGAACGACTCACACGAAACACAAATCACCTCTTTGTTATCAAATTTGAATAAATTGCATCTAGACCGTTAAAAATCGTTCCACTCTCCTTGCTCTCTCTTTGCGATATTGTAAAGCAAGTTGGCAGCACCACAGCGGCGTTTTGAAGCATCTGTTATTTTCATAAGGCAACGAAATAAGAAAGCATAAATCACACCGCTATATATAGTTAATATACTATAACTAATTAACGCTATATAAATCAACATGTTTACATTGCGTCGCCTCAGTCAAAGTTTATACACCAAACAAATTCAGTAAGTTCCATGGCATTGCCAGAAAGTTCACTTTCGAAAAGCAACATTGCATAAGCTTGTATGTAAATATAAATAAACTGCACTACTTATCGTCTATTTTTTGTCTCCTTTGCAGACAACTGAGAATGTCACATGTTGGAGAACTGGGCAGCGGTGCAGGCAAAGGCGGCGGTGGCGGTGGTGCCATACGTGAAGCCGGCGGATCGTTTGGAAAAATGGAAGCTGCACGCGAGGAAGAATTTTTCTACAAGCAGGTACGCTGATCATACATACATTTGTTTAGTATTTATTTTGTATGTGGTATTTTTTTCTAGCAAAAGGAACAGCTCAAGAACCTGAAGACAAAGACGGACACCAAAGCACCAGCTGAAGCTAAGAAATGAGCAATAGCAAATCAAAAATTATAGTTTATAGACTTGTTTATCATTTATTGGATTCCTTTTTTATGCCAAATAGCTTTAGCAGAAACAGCTGATGTTTGCATGACTTTTCTTTCACAAATTGAGAAATAAAAACAAAGCAAAATAATTTTCCAGTTGAGCTTCAATGTTAAACAGGTTAGAGTAAGACAGATAGCTTTCACGTGTATTGTTTACGAATTTGTGTGGATACAAGCAAACAGCGATAGCTGATAAGACGCACTTTCACGCTGATAAGCGCCCAGGGGGCACTTAGAGACTGATTTGAGAATTAGAAATCATCTATCATCGGACAAGAGAAGTCATGGCAGCTCCCATCCAGAATAGTCTGAAGGTGGCGCTCAGGAAGCGCATGAAACAGCTGCTCGATTGCATAACACCAGAGTCTCGAGCAAAGCAATCTCAAGTGGTCACCTCCAAGGTGAGTGCATGACTCGCAGGGAAGAGCATACTAATGACAATTTTCTCTGTGCTTTCGCAGGTGCTGCAGCATGAGGCATTCCGTCAAGCGCAGCGTGTGAGCATCTATTTGAGCACCAGCGATGAACTGGACACCACGGAAATTATCAACGAAATGTTTCGTCTGGAGAAATTTGTTTTTGTGCCTACCTATCAGGGCAGCAAGATGAAGATGGTGCGCCTGCGCGACATGAATGAGTTCGAGAATCTACCACTAACCAAGTGGAACATAAAGCAGCCCGACTTTAAGGAAGCTCGCGAGGATGCCATGACAAATGGTAAGGCCAGATTCTTCCAATAACAGCATAACAGCTTCTCTTCCTTTACAGGCCACGGCATTGATCTGTTCATTGTGCCCGGCGTGGCATTTACTCGCAGTGGCAATCGGTGTGGGCACGGCAGGGGCTACTACGACAAATTCTTGGCTCAGCACGCCGAGAAATATCCACAAAAGAAGAATAACATCATGGCAGTGGCACTCAACGAACAGATCGTGGAGCCCGAGGAGTTGCCCATGGATGAGCACGATGTACGCTTACAATTTGTGATTACAGAGAATGCTTAAAGTTTAATGTATAAATCGAATATGAACAAATACAAACGGGAACACTAAATTTGTGCATTGGCTGCTCTTAAATTTAATTGAATATTCACAAATGCAAATCCTCGAGTCCGTCAAGTGCTTAGCGCAGATAGGGTGGTCGTGAGCGTAAACCACGCCCACGCGAACGACCACTGTAGTGTGGGGATGTGTAATGGGATTCACTGCTGCCAAAATGCGATTCGGTGTTGCTTGAACGATACGGAGTGCCAGACGACGACTCCGTCCAGCTGGTGGTGCTGGGTGATCCAATGCGCATCAATTTCTTTTGTCTGTCAAGAAAAAATAAATTAATTAAGGATTCATCTAGCATTCCATCTGCTACCCGATCTTACCTGTATGCCGCTGCTGCTGAGATGCGGGAACCACGATTGCGACCCACACGCGAGCCACGCAACATGGAGGGTATTTTGTTGTAGCCAGTGGGACCTGTAGGCTGTGCACCACACGTCTCTAGTGCCAGGAAATCATCCACATGCAGTGAAGGCGGTCGCGACGTATTTGGTGGTCGTGAACGGAACAAATCTCCACGTGATGGGGGCGGTCGGGAGAAGCCTCTGCCCCGCACGGCAGACACAAACATTTTCTTCTCCGGTCGTCCAGTAGCTGGCTCCACCTCGACGCGTCGTGTGCGGAAACATGGCGCTGTGGGTGTCATCTCTCGATTGGACTGCGGTGAGCCTGATAACTGCAACACACGCTTACAATCCCCAGGGAGATTCAGATCGGGATTGAGGCAAACGTTCGCCAAGTCGGTCAAATCGCAGGCAATGCGCTCGTAAAGCGGCTCATTCATGTCTTCGATCACCTCAATGGGCAGTGGTTCTAGCCAGTAACGTGCCGTTAGCTGCGCATTCTCGGCGGTTGCACAAAATCGTGTGAAAATGGACCGTGCCTCGTATTGGGTAACGATGCCCTCGGCCTGTGGCAGATATGGTTCCACATTCAAAGGGTTGGTGACGGCAGCCGAAGCAGCTGCATCGGCTTCGTTGGTGGCCTCTGTGGCTGCTGCCGCCACCGCCGGCTGCACTGGCTCCTGATCCTTTGATGCATACAGTACAATTAACTGTTTTAGGTCCAATATTGCTGCCTCATTAGCCGACGCCTGGTGCTTGTCTATAACTTTCAGTATGCGCTGCAAAACCGGTGGTTTGTCCAGCTCCACATCCTGGAACTCCAGCAGCTGGGCAAGCTCAGTTGCGCCCAGTTTAAGTGTGCGATGTGGCATAGCCGACATCGCGGGCGGTGGCTCGATTTGTGTCAAGGAGCGTAGCAAAAGGATTAGGGATTCAATATTCGCATTGAACTCCACTGTTTCATTGTGGAGTATGACACGCTCCATCCAGGCCTGGAATTCGCTAATCTTTTGTTTCAGCAGCTGCGCCAGATGATAAAATGTGAAGCTGTCAGAGGAAAGGTCAAGTATTAAAGTAGTTGCCATCAAGTGATCAAACAAATACTTACTCATGCTCGGTAAGAATTACCAGATTGCGTACTGCCAGTATGGATATGCCGTGGGTGACCTCCACGCTGGCCAGATTACTGAACACAGCGTCGATGACACGTGGTATGAGCTCCTTGGGTGGCAAAGCAGCGGAGAGATTAAGTGCCGGAGAAGCTGTTGATTTGTGTGAAATCAAAGAGATACCCGAATCGAGGAAACTATCCAGTATGCGATGCACTGCCTCCTGGCAGTTGGACACCACCTCGTTGAACTCATTCAGGGAGAGAAGAGACTGAAACATATCCCAGAATTTACCTGACAATATGGACAACATGGAACTCTTAATCGGCGCAAAGGCGCAGAGGCGTGTGGAGAAACGGAGCAAGCGTTCCAAATTGGTGGTGGGCATACAATTGGCACTTTGATATTCAGTGCAAAGCAGCTCCATTATTGTCTTTGCAATCAACAGCGTCATATTGGGTGCCAGATCCGAGAGTTGCATGCAAACCCGCTGAAGTAGCTCTGAGAGCTGTGGGAAACTTGACGGAGCCAGTGCCTCCACCAGCTTAGCTATCTGTCCGCTCTGTGGATGCATATGGGCTGACCACAGCTTTCGCTCGGTGATCAGCCGCTGCTTGTGCTGTTGTTTCAGCTGATCGCACAGCGGCTGTGGCATGGGCAGTGGTAGAGGCAATAGCTCCGCCATAAGCTTCAGACCGGGTATAAAGTTGGCCGGTCCATCGATGTTCTTGAGCACCTCGCGTATCATCTGAGTCCAAAGGGATTTGTGCAGCGACTCCTCGTCCTGTTCATTGGGCTGTGTATAGGCCAGCAACGACTGGACCACCTCCAGTTTGCATTGCTCCACCTCGGCTCCAGCTTGGCAGCGTGTGGGATAATAATAGAGCAGATAATAGACCTTGACCAGGTGATCAATAGCGGTTAAATCTTTGTAGGTGCCATCCCTGCACAGTATGGCATAGGAGAGCAGTTCACGCAGTATCTGCAACGTGGGCAGCATAATCTGACAACAGTGGACCCCCTGTATGGTCATCAGCGCAGGAGCATGCATGCCCGGCTGCTCGAAGTAGGTGCAAAGTCTCTCCATGATCTGTATCAGCAGCTGGACTCCATCGGCGGCATAGAGCTGCAGGGCCACAAAGCGATGCTTTAGCTCCTCGGTGCCCATGCGCTTGGACTGCTTAATTCCCGGCGGAGGACTCGTTTTGGTGGTGACTAGATAACGTAGTATACGCAATGCCATTATTAAATCACCCGGAAATGTAGTCAAATAGTCCAGGGATCGTCCAATAACCTCCACCAGTGGCATTATGTCATCGTAGACAAACACGTTGATGGCCTCCAAGGGCTTCATGTACACATACATCTCCTGCAGCACAGCCGACACCGAGGGCTCGAATGTCTCGTGATTCTTGGCCAGCTCCAGTATGACAGCGCCATGCTCGATGAGGTAATCCAGCTGCTCACAGTAACGCACACATGCATCGACCATGTCCACAGCATAGCTAAGCACGGGACTCTTGTACTTGGTGCCGGGCGAGCTCAATTGACGCTGCGACTGCAGACGTTGCTCCTTCTTGATCAGATCCATGAAAATCTTGAGATTATTGTTCAAGCCCAACACCTCAATGGTATGCTGTCGACCAGCGGGGTCACAGGTCTGCGAATAAATGGAATGCATGTGCGTGGCCAGCTTAATCGTATCGTATTCTGGAGCAGCTGCTGTGAACACAATTGCATCCAGGTGATAGCGTGTCTCCACCTTGTAGGCCAACTCAATGCCCAGCCGTGCTAGACGTGGCAGCACTGGACGCAGTATATGAGCAATTGGATTGAATACTTTGCCGACATGTACGGGCGAGGGCTCTGTCTGCACAGCCACATCGATGGCTACGGTGGGAAGTGGCTCCGGTTTGTCTGCAGCCTCCGGCTCTGTCCCATCTGCATTCTTTGCAGGCTTCGCCGGTTTGACTGAAAGAAGCAAACGTTTAGAGACAGTGTTGAATCTTAATGGATTTGGGGACATACCTTCAGTGCCAACTAAAAACCAAAAATCGGAACCAAAAAATAAATAAAATAAAACGATTTTAAGTACACCAACTATATTTCACTTACCCTGTGTCTCGTGACGGAACTCCTCCGTCTTTCTCTCCTTCGGCACATCATCCAGTCCCAGTAGTACAGCCACAATCAACTGTGTTACATCAAAGGCGTCGTCCACAAAGTAATCGATGCCCACATGGGACTTAAGCAGAGCATGCATCAAATCCAAGGTGCATAAAAACGTTGTAGCTGGCAATTCCTTGGAATTGCTAAGGATTAGCAGCAAGGATTCGGCCAGCGAGTGCTGGGCAAAATAAGACTGCAGGGCATTGGCAAAACTCCGCTGGGCATTGGGATCTGTGACCAGTTCAAACTTCTTAGACACGGGAAGAAAGCGACGTGGTTGCTGGAAACTCAATTGATTCGCCAGCAGAGCATCCATTAGCATCTCAAAGGCGAATTCTATTTGTTGATAAACCTCCAGTGGTTGTCGCTCCATCTTCTTAACATATAATTGAGTACAGCTCTTGCGCACACTTTCCAGCGCCTCGTAGAGATGCAGCTTTTTGATGATGGCCTGCAGTGCGTACTTGGTGCGTGTTAACTTGGCTGACTTAATGGAATCGACAATCAGTTGATAGCCATTGGTTTTGGCGGCGAGAAAGTGTTTGACGCCCGCCTTGGTGTCCAGCATGGAGTAGACAGCTTTGAGTAGCTGCAGCTTAATGGACAGCGCCATGTAGGGCTCCTGATACAGACTAAAGATTGCCTCAAAGGCATCAAAGTTATGCTGCTGCAGTAGATGCTGGAACAGCTCTTCATAGCTGCACAGGAGTTCGGCCATGCGTGCTCCCAGCTTGATGTGTCGTATCTTGAACGCAGGCTGTGGTTGCATACACGCCGCTTGAAAGCTCAATGCGATCTGTAGGATATTTGCCGCCTGACGCAAATGAGTCTCGTCGTTCTTGAAGAATTGCTTGAGCACAAAGCTGCGTCGTTTATAATGTTGGGTCAAGTAGCCCAGTTGATTGTTTAGCTGCTCGCCCAGGTAGACAAACTGTTCACGTTCATCGACAGTGACATTGCCATGATCATCATTGAATGCACTCACATTATCCCAGCGAATTTGCAGCGAGAGCTTCTTGAACAGCAAACGTAGGGTATCCAGCTCTTTGCTAAAATGTGCCTGCAGGTCACCCTTGAAGCACAACAACGGTCGCCGCCAAGGCTCAAAGGCGTCTATGGCGGGTGGTGCTCCAGCTGCTGCTGCCTCCAGTTCCCGTTCATACTCTGCGGCAGCAGCTGCATCGACGCCATCGTCTTCCTCCTCTAAGTCATCGCCTAAGATCTCGTCATCACTTAGAATGGGCTCGAATTGCTCTTGTGGAGTATCAGACCTTTCTCGTTCTCTATCTCGTTCACGTTCCCGCTCGCGATCGCGTTCTTCATCCTCACGTTCACGTGGCAATGATTCCGAGGAGCGACGATAGCCGTGAGAGCTTTGGAGTTTATAGTGAGAACGTGTATCATCATCGTCATAGTCCATGGTGTCGGGAGAGCGCGGTCGCGTTGGAGAGTCTATTGAAACAGGAGGCGTGCGTGGCCACTTGTGCTCGTCGGCATCAGAGCGTGAGCGCTCCGATCGTTTGCGGCGTGAACGATGGCTGGAATACTCCGGCGAACGTGACCAATCACGTGGTGGCTTGTCACGAGAGCTGTGGGCACAGAAAATACAACTTATTACGTGAGTAATTAAGATACAAATGCATCCTTACCATCTCAAGTACTCCCTGTCGTTGCTTTCAGAGTGCGTGTGTGTTCTCAGCGGAGGCGGCGAATGATCGGTGGAGTGCGTGGAACGTCTCAGGCGTCGCAGTTCCCGTTGCTCCTCATCCGCATGTTGATGGTAATGTTCTCTCGATAATCCATACTCGATGTCATCATGTTCATAGTCACTAACACTGACACTAGCTTTGTGCGCGGATGTCACCAGCATTTCACCGGGTATCGGCTCGGTCCAGTCATCTTTGATTACCTCATCGGGCAGCAGTACATTATGTGAATCTCCAATGCTCTCGGGACCAATCATAGCTGGCTCGCAAGTCAGAGTGGGACTGGCAATCGGTTCCGTGACAGAGTTGGTCAGAATGCCATACACTGCCAAGGTAATTGCACTGTACCAACCACGCAGGACGAGCCCATCTGTTGGTATCTTCTCCTGTGAGCAATCAAGATGTATACAATCATTCTGATTGTATCGTAGTAAGCCCAAGTTCTCGAATGCCGAGGCTCCTGGCATGCCCAAATCATTCACAAAGAATTCCAAATCGAATTTAGAGGGATTCGTGGCGCCCAGACGAACACCTCCAGGGAAGTCCGCTTGCACACGGGCGCCCAGTGGTATAATACGCACTTGCGTTATGAACACGGGCTTCGGAAACTGTACCAGATCCAAGTTGATATCCTTTTAATATCAAAAATATATTTATATTTTTATTTTTAATCCATGTGAATATGCAAATTTCTTACCGTAACTTCTTCGTGCGAGAAAGTGTCAAAAAACAAAAGTTCGGCTCCATCATCGGCGTCGGCCATTTTTGGCTTTTAGTTGTGGCGCACTTATCTGCTGTAACAACAAATACAGCACTTTTATTAAGTATTTTGTCTTTAAACAAATAAACAAGCGTCCCGTCGGCAAATTTTGTATAAACTTGTTAAGTGTGACCGTTGCCACTTTGCGGTAACAAGTAGCCGATCGACGTTGCCAGACTACAGACCGAAAGCGTTGCCACCACATTAAGTGCCACTCTTCAGTTTACTAAAATGACTGGCAACATTGAGAGCAACCGGCTTAAAGCTTCGGCCACACTGACGCCATACAAGTTTCATACGCAGCAGAGTCAGGTAAGTTTTTTGCGCCATAATAAAAATTCCTATACATATACATTTGGATAAATATGTATGTGTACATCAAATTGTTTTTCTCATTGTGCAAACAACAAACAAAAGCTATTGCATATAAATTAATGGCTAATGCATACATATAATGACTAATGTATGTTTATTTTGTATATATGAACACATATTTCTGCAGCTTTTCTTTGTTGTTCTTATTTTTCTTTCGAGAACATAACGGTGCTTTGTCTAGGTTTTGCGGATTATTGACTCTTAATACTCGTTTTTTGTCTATTTCCAGTTTTTCACAACTTAATCGTAATTATTGATCAGAATGTTCGTTGTGCGTCGTAGTACTGCCCGTTTGTACCCAGCAGGAGTGCAGTAAGTTTCTCAACTTTAATTAAATGCTAATTACCTGACACCTAAATACTAGAAGAAGTGCATGTTAAAACCCATTTGCTAAGGTTTTTTTTTGTGGCAGCACATGAATACACGTAACTCTCGTAAAATGACTTGCTGATAAGATACACTCAATTGGTAGCCGAAATTTCCGATTCGCTTGACCCGGCACTGTGTTTGTATGTGTGTTGCGTGCTTGTGTGTGTGCCTACGACTTCACTGTTACATAACAATTGCATAAATGTATTGTTTTTTGATTCATTTCACAGATTGGCCAAAATGAGCGGCCAGCTCGGCGACTTGGGCAGCGGTGCCGGAAAGGGAGGTGGCGGCGGTGGCTCCATTCGTGAGGCTGGTGGCGCCTTTGGCAAAATGGAGGCCGCCCGCGAGGAGGAATACTTCTACAAGAAGGTAAGGGATATAAATATGTACAATTTATTTAAATATCGTGTATGATACAGGGAACAATGGAAATTAGCGCTTGTATTTACAAAGTTAGAATGATACTTTCAAGTTGTACCGGTATTTGTTGTTGTTGTATGAAAATGTGCTAAAAAATGTCAAATGATCGAGCCAACGAACCAAAGTGGCAACTCTGGCTTGGCAAACGAAAGCCCAGAGTGTAAAACTTTGCTTAGTGGCATGGCAATCCATGGAGCAGTTCGTGGACACCGCATTTCTGAATACGGAAATTAATTTCCTTGTAGTTGAGTCCGGAGCCAAAGGCCTTTTGCAAACGATTCGATAGAGTCCACAGTTCCTCCTTCCCTTCGTGGTTTCTTACAATCTTCAAGCCGCTGGGGAACTGCAGTCGATCATCGTCTTGGATCACCATTGCTAGATTCTTATGATTATAGGGCGTACGTATATTCCAAGCCAGTATGCCGGAGGGCTGCACAAGGCCACAGAACAACATGCCGGTCTCGCTCATTGCAGCGCCTACACACTGACTTCCCCGCTTGCCCAGTACCATAAACTGATCCAAGGCAATAGTTGGGTCATTTGGTTTCCATAAACTGCCATTGTTGACTACGTGCAGTGGAATGGCCATTTGCCAATCACTCGATAGCGAATAGAAGTACATCAATCGTCCCATAGGCCCAGACAGACTGTGTGGAGTCAAGGCGATTTCAACTGTTCCATCCCACAGTTCAAAACTTTCTCCCGCCACGGTAAAAGTGCCAAAGTCGGGATGTGGAGAAGTGTACTTGTTCTCAATGCGCCAGGATTTCTGTGCAGCCAAATCGTATATCACTATGCCAGATCCAATGGAATCGGCCATGTACACATGTCCCACATCACAATTGTGGGCGTCCAGTTCAATTGTTGGTGTGACAAAGCGACTCACTCCAATTTTGAATACTCCCTTGGGCAACCGATAATGATGCACCATGTTACCACTGGCCAGATCAATGGCATACACTTGTGGTGCACAGTGCTGCACAAAATCAATCTCACCACTGTCTAATATCCACATGCGCCCACACTCATCGATCAGTGTGCGGTACACAGAAGTCAAGCCATTGCAATCCGCTCCATGGGATTGATGCCAGTCGTAGTTCGGATAGGCTCGGAGAACGGTGCCATTCGGGCGCACCTCGTTGGTCACGTAGGCCAGGGAGTAGGGTACGCCTTTTACGAATCTCGGTATGGTCACAAATATCGAGGGCGTTTTGTCGCCATCTGAAAGGAAAAGTTGTCAGTCATGTAATGAGAATTTGCCTAAATTTAAAGATTACAATTTAACTTGCATTTGCAAGCTAAACTGGTCGAAAAGTAGGTTAATAAAGCTCTTAATGGCATTTAAATTGATTGTCTATAAGGTTTGACTTAAATTTAAACCAGGCTCATAATGACTGATAAGATATTACAGCTTTCTTAAGAAATGTTTATCCAAAGTCTACATCAATCCACCTTCTTTTTTTATTGCACAATACTTTTATGTAAGACTGTAGCTAAAGACTTTAGCTTGTGCTGTATTTTTAAGTCTTCTTAGCCGTAAACATTCTTACATGCCGGATTCTAATTAAATTCTATGATTGCAGTTATAACTCCTGCTAGTTAACGACTAGTAAATACCCTTTATATAGTCTGACTACAGCCAAATTTCGACATTTACTGCGTCTTTATGGGAGAACGCTTTAATATCAGTTAAATTATAATTAATACAATTTTTAGAAGGCAATAACCGTGCAATAGGTTCTACAACGTTCTTGTCCCGTGATAAATCATGCACTTTAATGGCGTCTCATTAACAGAACCAGTTTAAGCGAAGTGATAATAATCGAATTAATGACTTACGTGTGTAGTACACATCCACGTCGAGGGGCACTACCCCATCAGGATTGTAGAGTCCTTCGCGGAGCACACGTTCGCGTTCCTGTTTCGTGGGGAAGACCAGCTCAAGGTTGCGTGCTTCAAAGACGCTGACCAAGGCCTTGGAATCGTATCCAATGCCAGGTCCTGTGCTATACTGTCCACTCACTATGGCCAGACAGCAGCTGACTAACGTTGTTATCCTTATGCAATGCTGGTTTGCCATAATGTTGTAATCCTTTCACTTTCGTTCGCGATCTGCTCGATGTAAGATCCAAATGGTAACTGCGTGTGCATTGCCATCAAACGGCGCATGTCTTTCTAATCCGGCAGACACGACAGCAGCTTCGTTTTCGTCGTCTAACCAACCAGACCTGATCAATTGGGTCAACTTTGCCTTAAACTGGTTTAATTGCACATTAAGAGCTTGCATTGAAATTCTCATTGGAGCGATTGAACGATTTGCCCGTGTCCACTCCCAATTAACAGAAATAATAACACAACAAATTTAAACAGCCAAAAAATGTCTAAAAACAACATGTATTGACTTTGAAGCACCAAGTCGATGATACCCTGTAATACAGTCTTCAATAGACTGGGCATTTATTACAGTCATTCAATTTGTTGTTATAATTTTATACTTTGTAAATATTTTATAGTAAGCAGCTCCTTGATTCATTCGCTCGAAACTTTTTAAAGCGTTACAAATTCAGTAACAAACTTATACACCTCTTCCCAGAGTATACCATCAAGAAACTTCACCATTCAATCGGCTCATTATGCACAATTTCCAGTCACTTCCAGCTACTTCCAATCACCGCCAGCTTCCACATTGTGCAGTTGCATAGAAACCACATAAAGTCCATTGGCCTTTCAAGTCTCAAGTGTTTATAGTTTATTTTCATAACTCTATCTATACACTATACGGAAGCATTGTGGCTTTATAAACTTGTCTGCCTGTTAGTTTTGTAATAGTTATAGTTTCCTTTCTGCTGCTAGAGTATTTCGCATTCGCATTATTTACATAACTGAAATTCGCTTAAACATTTACATGATAAATTGTAAGCGGATCCGGTTTTCTGAGCTGATATTTTTTGTCAACGAGTTGTTAAAAATAAATTAAAATTCCACACGTCATACACAATACATGGAATCGTCTTCATGGCGGCGCTTTAGTGATAAGCTGGGATCTTGAACTTTGTAACATGTTGATTTTTGGCGGCATAAAAGTAAAACAAGCTGATAACAGTTTTAAATTTTTGTTAACTAATAGTATGTTGTTTATTGTTCGATTGTGTAAGGCGTTATTTATTAAAGATTAAACGATTGGCCAGATCATCGTCGCTGGAAAAGAATACTCCACTGTGAATGTCTGCCAGAGAACGGCGTAAAATTCTAAAGTTTACTTCGTTGGCTTTCAGAGTGCCACTGGATATTTTCTGCAAGAGAAAAATAAACAAAGAGTAGGATAAGAAAATAGTAGGAGTGGGGAGTAGGATTACAGCACGTGCAGTGAACTTTAATTGTATGAGTGAGAAATGTTGTTGATGTTTCTTTCGTTCAGTTCATTTAGCTCAGTCAGTTCATTTACATGAACAGTCAAGGCTGGCTGAGCGTAAGAAACTAGTGAGAGCGGCTCAGTAGGATTAAGGCTCTCTCGCTCTTGCTTGAGTGTGAGTGAGAAACGTTTGTGTTGCTTCTGTTGCTCAGTTCATTTAGCTCAGTTGCTTACATGAACGGTCAAGGCATGCTGCCATTTTGAGTGAGGATATGAATGAAGGCGGAGGTGTAAGATAAAAGCGTTCGATTTAATCGTGTTGTGTGAGGGAGAAAGCTTGTTGATGTTTCTTTTGTACAGTTCATTTAGCTCAATCGAACGGTCAAGGCATGCTGCCATTTTGAGTGAGGATATGAATGCCGAGAGAAGGAGCACAATTAAAGCGCTCGCTTATGTGACTGACAAATGTTATTGATGTTTCTTTCGTTCAGTTCATATAGCTCACTTGTGAGTGAGAGCAGAGGAGTTTACATGAACATTCAAGGTTATTTGCCATTTTGAGTAAGTGAGTCAGTGAGCTAGTAAGCAAACTGAGCGCTTTTCTTGCATTTACCGAAACGAGTTATTTCTACACTAGTTTAACTGCACTCACCTGGAATCGATTGGAGAGCATCCAGAGTTCCTCTTGTCCATTGTGGTTGCGTGCCACCTTCATACCGCTCACGAATTGCAATTCTTCAGCCTTGTCTGGCAAATTGCCAAAATTGCGTGTGGTGTAGGGAGTATTGACATTCCAGGCAAATAGCTTGATGGGATTGAAGGCGACACAGTAGAGATTCGAACGACTGTCCATGGCCGAAGCGGCACATTCACTCTTCCGTCTGCCTAAAAGCTTGAACTGACCCGACATGGCATCGCCACCGTTTTCCCAATTCTGTCGACGGTTGAGCACACTCAAAGGCACCGAATACTCACTGACACTGGCCAGAGGGTGGAAGTAGAGATTACGCTTATCGTTGTTAACCGCAAAGATGCCGTCCATCAAGGTGAAACTCTCGCCGGCAATGGTGTGCAGACCATGATCAGGATCGGGATACATGAAACGATGCTCGGCACGCCAGGCATCGTTTGCCCGGTGATCGTAGACCACAATAGCATGATGAGTGACATCCGGCACGTAGATTATGGTGCGGCTACATTTGCCCAGTGGCGGAGGATCGTGCACGTACAGGTTGGGAGCAATAAAGAGAGAGGCACCACCCGTGTACGTGGAGTTGGGGAAACGAAAGCGATGCAACAAAGTGTCGGTGTTGAGATCAAACTGCAGCAGTTGAGGAGCACAATGTTGAACGCCGCCAACGTTGCCCGAGTCAATGACCCACATCTGATTGCACTCCGAGATCTGCAAACAGAACTATGAAGTATTCCCAATGGAAGACAGCTCTAAAGTACTTACAGCTACGCGGAAGGCGGAGGTAATGCGATCACAGTCGTCTCCGTTGTTGTTGTGCCAGGAAAAGTTGGGATATGGCTGCAGCATTGGTCCATTGTTGCCCCTCTGCTCGGAGACAGTGGCCAGTGTGTAGGGTATGCCCGTGACGAAACGTGGAATGGTGGTGAAAACACGCACCTGTCCGTTGGGCATGAAATGAGGCTGCACATCAATGGGCGTGCCGTTTTCAGGCACCAGATTACCTTGGGCCTGAGCCCGCTGTCTGTCCTGGGGCGTGGCAAAGCCATACTCCAAGCGCTGCCACTGCATCATCAACTCCACTTCACGCACCTGACGTCCACCAGCGGTAGCTGCTGGCGGAGGAGGTGCAGACAAGTAGCTGTTGTAGGCAGTCGCACTGTAGACGGAGCCCAACACTGGCAACAGCAGCAGCAGCAATTTCAGGCCTCTTAGTTGTAGCATCTTGGACGATTGCTCAGTTTGGAATATATGTTTTTTCACGCTTATCAACAGTTTTATAGAACACTTGTTATGTTTTTATTTATTTTGGGAACTGATAATTGAATTTAGTTAAAGGTCTCACGATGAAAATGATTATTGACTTATAATTAGCTGTATTTACTAAGCTTAGTAAGCGCTTAGCGTCTTAGCGTTGGACTATTTGGTCAGTTGTATTAAATTTAGTTCTTGACATCGAATTCTACTTTCTCGCTCCACTCGATGTTGACTTGTTAGCTGCCTTTGAGCGCTTCTTATAGGCCACGTTAGCAACACTTTGCTTTGGCTGTCACTTAACAACTAAAACCGACTCGGAAGCAACGCAGAACAATATCCAATAACCGATACACGAGCAGGTTCAGGTTCAACTTGGGACGGCGGCAGATGCTGCTGCGTCTGCTGCTGCCCATAATAACAAGAAAGAAAGCAGAGGCGGGTTCACTCGGCTATTGAATACCCAGTGCCAAGTGGTAAAAAGTTTCCTTTTTCTTAATCCCATTAATTTCAACATGTTATATACAATTAACCTTCTGGAGCCTGCCACTGTCTGACTCATTGCACAACCAACTGTTCATACCCTCGACACAGGGTTTAATCCCAACAGTAACAACAACAACTTAAACTGTCGATGTTTTCCCCACCAATTTGTTTGGCTTTTATGCTCTCTCGGTCTCGCATATTGTTAGCCAGCCTTAGCTGCTAATTTAATATGGCTAAAACGCATGAGTTGACTCTTCTAAATTGTTTTTGTTATTTTTGGGGAATTCATTCGATTTTTACGTTTGCGTGCTAAAAATTCAAATCGCATTGTCAGTCAAGCAACGAGACTATTGAACCATAGCCGAGTGGGTTTAAAATAAGCAGCTAAAAAGTGTCGTCAGTTGGTTAATAATAATTTATCGAATCAATTATAATTATTGGCATTTTTTGTGAATTTTTTCTGGTTAAATTTGACATTAAATATATTTGTTTTTCTGTTTGTTTTACGCAGCAAAGGGATCAGTTGGAGCGCCTGAAGAACGATCAAATCCATCAGGCTGAGTTCCATCACCAGCAGATCAAGGAGCACGAGGAGGCGATTCAGCGTCACAAGGAGTTCCTCAACAATCTGCACAAGTGAATGGGACGGAGGACAGCAAACTAAACTCAATGCAGAAATCACAAACAATCTACTTACATTTAACAGCATTTAGAAACACTACAATTATTTTTGAGAACTCTACTCCTAATAATTTATAATTGTTCTTTATATCGATTCTGTACACAGATTGTTCAATGTCTAAATAATAATCAATTTTAACATTTGCGTGTTATTTTTGTAAATAACTTGAATTTCCAACACGTTAATTGTTATAGGTTTCTCAACCGGTTTACGTATTCAAATCCAAGTGTCATAAACATATTTTGAAATTATCTTTTTAAAATTCTCTGTGAAAGTTTTGTTTACTTCGAAATGGAAAGCTTAGAAAGTTGTGTAGTATATAATTTAATTAGCTATATACAATAGATCCTTCAGTTCGATTTGATTCGGTTTTCAAGATTCACAACTGGTTTTTTATGATGAATTTATAATTTTAATTTACAATCTGAAGATTCGCGTGGCGCATAAATCCCGCCAACGTCATTCAATAATATTTTACGAGTGCTCATATTAATTCAACTGTAAATTTACTTCGATCTTGAGTTAACTTCTGTTTTTGCGAAAAGTAATTGCCGCTTGTCAAACGACTTTTGGGCACGAGGAAACACATGTCAGTTTAAAAATACTGTATTTTTATAATTCCTCGTTTTATGTAACTTATTTAATGTAATTAATTAATTACATAATACTTGCGCAGTTATTGTCCTGAGTTATTTGTTTAAGTAGGTCACAGACGATCCATAAAAGTTTAATTATTTGCTGTAAACACAGCACTCGTATGATTAATACCGCGCACCTAAAAGTATGCAATGTTTTTTGAAGCGCAGCACAGTAGCGTCTCGATCTATCGTTACAGTTTGCGTGGGTGTTCTGCTGATATGAAATAAATATAATTTAATTTATTTTTGTGCCTTTCAATCTACTGAAAGTTCTGTTCGCCTGGTATTGCAGCTGGAATATATAAATTCCCAGTTGAATTCTCAGGCGAAAAGAAAAACACAGTAAGATTCAACGTACCCCATTTTAATTGTGTTAGTAAGTGAGTAAATAGTAAATTGATTTTCCGCTGTGACCGTTAAAGAAATGCATCCACGAACAGCTAAAAATTGACCGATTCATCAGGCAAGCAGAATCTGCAGAAAGTTGCAGATTTTAAATCAAGCGCAAGTACAGAAAGTAGTGTGCGTGAGAATGTGGGAACCGTTGGAGAGTCAAATGTTTCCGCTGATATTTTGGCGGCCGCGAACATCCACACAAACAGCGGGCCAAACAAAAAGAGAATTCAAAGCAGTAGAGCCCGCTCAGAGCAAAGAGTTACTCTGTTAAAGAGTGTGTGTGAATGTTCGCTGCCGTCACTGGGCGCCCGCGAACAATCACACAAACCGCAGAGCTATCGAATGGAGAGAGTTAACAGCGCCAGAATTTCAAATGAGAGCAATAACAGAGTATGTTCTGCAGCTGTTAGAGCGTATGTTAAGCTTAAATGATTTTTGTATTGTGACCTTCTGCCGTTTCTCATTGCCTGGTATTTTAGCAAGAATTACGTATGAATGTTAGCTGTGCAGATCGCAGGGAACAACAAAAATAGAAATAGACATCAGCGAAAGGCCAAAAATTAAGATTTTACTTGCTGATGCACCAGGCAAACAGAATCAGCAGCAAGCAACAGAATTAAAATCAAGCGCTACTATAGAGAGTAGTTAGAGAGTCTATTGTTTTGGCGGTAGCGAGCATCCACACAATTACATAGTGTGTGTGAATGTTCGCGGGCAACACAGGTCGCCCGCGAACAATCACACAAACAGCGGGCCAAACAAAAAGAGAGTTTTAAGCGAAAGAGCACGCCCAGAGAGCTAACACAGTGTGTCAGAATGTTCGCTGCCGTCACTGGGCGCCCGCGAACAATCACACAAACAGCGGACCAAACGGAAAAGAGTGTTCTAAGCGGGAGAGCCCGCTCAGAGAGCTAACAGTGTGTGTGAATGTTCGCTGCCCACTGGGCGCCCGCGAACAATCACACAAACAGCAGGCCAA
Source organism: Drosophila dunni (assembly GCA_018152125.1). NCBI lineage: Eukaryota > Metazoa > Arthropoda > Insecta > Diptera > Drosophilidae > Drosophila > Drosophila dunni. The sequence goes on along the minus strand of JAECXC010000339.1, from coordinate 20,048,687 downwards.
ACAAGAAGAGAGTTTTAAGCGTGAGAGCAGGCGCAGAGCGAAGAGTTACTCAGTTTGTTGTGTGTGTGAATGTTCGCGGCAGTCACTGGGCACCCGCGAACAATCACACAAACAGCAGGCCAAACAAGAAGAGAGTTTTAAGCGTGAGAGCAGGCGCAGAGCGAAGAGTTACTCAGTTTGTTGTGTGTGTGAATGTTCGCGGCAGTCACTGGGCACCCGCGAACAATCACACAAACAGCGGACCAAACGGAAGAGAGTGTTCTAAGCGGGAGAGCCCGCTCAGAGAGCTAACAGTGTGTGTGAATGTTCGCTGCCCACTGGGCGCCCGCGAACAATCACACAAACAGCAGGCCAAACAAGAAGAGAGTTTTAAGCGTGAGAGCAGGCGCAGAGCGAAGAGTTACTCAGTTTGTTGTGTGTGTGAATGTTCGCGGCAGTCACTGGGCACCCGCGAACAATCACACAAACAGCAGGCCAAACAAGAAGAGAGTTTTAAGCGTGAGAGCAGGCGCAGAGCGAAGAGTTACACATTTTGTTGTGTGTGTGATTGTGCGTGGACGGCGGCGTCATGCACACAAACTGCGTACAAACAAAAGAGGAGATAAGGAGTGAGTAAAATAGGGAGAGAGTGATAGCTTTTATGTATGTCACACATACAGTGTGCACATGTGCGAATATTAGTGTTAATTGATAAATGCATAGTAACTTGTTGACAATGTTAATGTTAACGATTCTTAGTTCATATTAAATTGCTTTTTTAGATTAAATGATTTTTCTCAAACTTCCCCCTGAAAATTGTCAACTTTTTTGGGCCTAAAAATACTAAAATTACAAACTATTACTCAACTGGGCAAAGGCCTTCACTTTAGACGTTTCAAAATTGTGCTAGCTCTTATATAACATTGTATTTATTAACTATACTAATTTCTTTTAGGCCCGTCACACAAAGAATGTCCAATTTGATACGCAAAATTCTAAACCAAACTAGAGAATTTACGCAGTGGTAAGAAGTCAATAAATAAAATGAAAATTAAATAATTTAATGTTAATTATAGGAAATATTTGTTTAAAAACAACTTTAACTTGGCCTATGTCATGGGCAACAGCTTGGATCTGAAGCTGGAGGAGATGCGTCTGGTAAAATGAGGAAAATAAATATTTTTGGTTTATATGATTCTATATATTACTTGTGTAGGAACGCTCTCAGCTGGAGGCACGATCCAAGGCGTTGATGCAGAAGCAGAGATCAGCGGAATCGATGCTGACCGATCTGACGCGAAGCATTAAGCAAATGGAATTTGATATTGTGCAGTTGGAGCAGCAGATGCCAGCAGAGGAACTAAGGGAATCCCGTCGAGCATCAAACAGTCAACAGAAGTGATGAGTAGCTAGCAGCTTTACTGCTCAGCTCTTATCAGTAACTCAACACAAACAAACACACAAAAAAATCACTTGCGGTACTTTACACAGCCGCAGCTAAAAAATAGGTATATAAACAGAGCTTACGTTCGATGCGCACTCAGTTGGAAGAATAGAAAACAAAACACAGTGTTCGTCATCATGAAATTCCTGGCACTCTGCAGTTTGCTCCTGGCGCTAAGCGCTGTGCTGATGGGTGTATCGGCAGAACCCTCCCGGGACAGTGGTGGCAACAGCTGGCGTGGCAGCTCCGGACCCAAGGCACAGATCAAGCAGCGTCCCTTCTACTATGACGCACCCATACGGCGTCCCAATCAGCCCAAGACGATGTACGCTTAAACTTAATCCACACTTAATCTGCGATCAAATAGTTTAATTATTTTCCAATAAAAAAATTATGAGAAAAATAAAATTTGTTTATTTAAGGGGTAACATTTGCTCAACTACTTAGCCTGACTTTAACTTTCAGCCTTATCACACTTTATTTTATTTTTTCCATGAAATTTTGAAATTCTTTTCACCATTTTTTGTTATCATCCAAAATTCTCAGTTCTAGCGCAAAAATGACTCAAATTATGCAAAGCATCGCATTGTTGTTGGCTAAAAATGTGAAATTGCTGCAGCCACAACAGTACTGCTGTCAGCAAATGATTAAGTGAGTTTAGTCGAGTAATTAGTCGTACTTAGTATATACTAAAAATAATACTAACGACTTGTAGATACTCTGAGAAGGTCTATGAGGTGGGCAAGGCTAAGGAGAATGTGGACTTCTTGAAAACGGTGGGATTAAATACAGTTCAACACACTAACTTTAATAACACTAACTAACTTAGCAAAGGGAACATTTGAAGGAATTGCGCAGTAAAATCATCAAGGAGAGGGAGCTGATCAAGGAGAAAATGGATCAATTGGATGAGCAAATTGAGAGTATCAAAAAGAAAAACACTGAAAAAAAGAAGCTGACTAAGAGCTAGATTTGATTCAAGTATTATGTCGATACAAATATGACAACTAATTCCAATTTGCATGCAGTCAGTTTCTAGTCAAAATTATAAAATAAAAAAAACAAAAAATTAACTGAAAATTTTGGGTGAACATGGAAAAAATCTTGGTCATTACGTGCAGAAATGCTCGCAAGTTTCTACCGCTTCGGTTTCAAAATTCTTCACTGCTGCAAAATATCAAGTAAGTTTGGCTATAAACAAGCTAAAAAGCTTTTGATTTCAGTGCCTTTTGTAGTGTCCCAAATGTAAGCAGAAAAACGTTTGTCAGCCGAGTTGCCAACAGCACAACAAGTAAATTGAAATCGGTTGGTAAAACTTTAATCATGTTGGCCATTTGACTAAATACTTCTGCACCTCTTAGATACATAAACAACTTGGAAATCTCAGGATAAGAGCACTCGATGAGCGCAAGGATATTGATTTCAAAATCGCAAAGTTACAACGCCGTATCGAACGTATTCGAAGGCGGTTAAAAAAGGCTTCTGTTCAGCGTACTCAAGACAAAAAGGCAAAACCGAATACACCCAAACCGGGACGTCGAGAAGATAAAGATAAAAAAGTGTAAACAGAACATTTCAGGAAAATTCGTGTATTCAACTTTGTCTTAACTCATAGCAGCTAACAGTATATTAACCTTTTCAGTGTGCCAACTTATTCGAAATAGATTTTGCTATAGTTTACGCAAAGCTGGCTTTGTTTAATTTAGCCGGAAAGTGCAGATAAAATGTACGGAAAATGAAATTGACTTTGCTACCTAAAAGTAGGCAACAAAATTTGACTAACATGCTACAGTAACGTCCTACTCTGTTAATTCTTCCACAGCACTACCTTTTCTTTAGCTTTCAAAACTTATTTCAAAAATACATTCTCTTTTTTATCCAAAATTAGTTGAACTTCTCACTACAAAATTCCCCAATGTCTTGCATTTCGCTAGTGGCTGCCACAGTTGCGGCTAAACACGGCAGCTTGCTGCAGCCATCCTCAAGCCTTCTACCACACGTTATTCAGTGAGTTCAATTCTATTCAATTCTAATGAAATATTTTTAAAGTCCGACAATCTACAGATACTGTGATAGAGTCCGCAAATCTGACAAGACAAAGGAAAATGAGCATTTCCATAAATTGGTTTGATTTGCTGCATTACTCTTATTTTCCTTTGTAACTTGTTTCATTCTTAGCAACGGGAACAACTGGAGGCGCTGCGCAGAAAAGCAGAAAGAGATCAGAAAAAACTGGCAGAGCTGGAAAAAAAGATGAAAAAAGCTGCAAAAAAGATTAAACGAGACGATTCGGATTAGAATTTCAAAAATTAACCAATTTCCTTAATTTTAACAAGTGAAAAACTGCAACTGAAAAAGCCTGAAACTTTCTACCACACAAACTTTGAAATTTCCTTCACTGCCGCAAAGTATGCAACAAAATTTTACTTCCCTGTTACAGCACACATCGAGCTTAGATTTTCTTTAGCTTTCAAAAGTGTTACATTAAAAAATACATTTCTCTTTTATTCTAACAAAAATTGTTTATTTTTTTCGCAAACAAATTTCCTAATGTTTTTCATTTCACAAGTGACCGCAACAAATGTGGCAAGAAACGCCAAATTGTTGCAGCCGCCACCAAACTTTGTACCACATATAATACAGTGAGTGATTAAGTTTAAATAGATATTTATCTGATTATACAATCTGTAGATACTGCGATAAGATCCGTGAAGCTGGCAAGGCTAAGGAAAATGTGCACTTCCTAAAATTGGTTTGACTTATCTTCACTTAGCATAACTTAGTTTCTTTCAGTGTATTTTACATTTCTCTTAGCAACGGAAACAACTGGAGGCACTGCGCGATAAAGCAGTGCGAGACAAACAGTACATCAATAAAAAACTGGCTGAGCTGGAGAAGCAGATTGAAAATGCTGAAGAGTGCAAAAATGAAGAAAAAGAGGATTGCGAGTAGTTTAACTAAAATAAATCCATACTAACTGAAAATTATGTACGTTTAGCAAGATTTGAAACATGCCGTGTGCTAATAAAGTTTACAAGAGTACAAGAATTTCATATTATTTTTATTGGCTGATTTGAAACCCTTTCTACGCTAGTTCCCCTTGAAAAAACTGTCAAATGTTTCACTTTATTGTCCAAATTTGTGTTTTACACTTGTAACTATTTTGTAATACATTTATTTTAATTACACCCAAAATTACTACTGCCTCACTATGAGAAAATCACATGGCGCTCTATACCAAAGTGTTTTTACCCTACTGAAGCCCCACAATACGGGGTATTTGCAGCACTACAAGTGAGTTGTGACTTCTCTGTTATATACCCTGTACTTATTTGTAAGCTCTGCTAGACATTACGCCAAGAATTTATTTGAGCGAGGCAGAGCAATGGAGAACACGCACTTTTTAAAAATTGTGGGTATTTTTTTGGTATAAAATTGTATCTAACTTTTGTCACTCCCGCAGCAATACGAACAACTGACAAAGCTTAGAAGCCGCATATTAAAAGAACGCAAGCGACTGGAGCAGGAAAACAAGAGCTTAAATACCGAATCGCCCCAAACCGAGTCCAAATATCGAGACGTTACTCGAAGGGACTAAAGGACGCTTAAGTAATACATTTTTTAATTCAAAATTTTCAAACAAATTTGACTATAGCAAGCCATGGAAATGAGCTCACACTTACTGCCTTCAGAGTTTTGAAGTTTCAGGTCAATGAGAAATACTTTTTTTCTAACAAGTTGTTCAAAATTACATAAACGCCACGAAGATTGGATATGGAAAGCTTGTTTGGTTTCAGGTTCAAAAGTGCCGATAACTTTTTAAAGCCCCAGCGCTTATACTATGGTCGAGAGTGAGTATGAGTGGAGTATAAGACCTTAACCAGCTTAAAGATACTGTATCTAGATACTCCAAGCGAATTTATGAAAAGAGCATTGCAAGAGACAATTTATATTTTCTTAAGCTAGTAAGTAATGCAACTATATATACTCAAGGTGTTACCTTTATAGTCCCCCACTTTAGCAATATGAAAAGCTGTTGTTGCTGGCGAGAGCCAAGTTCAGGGAGCAAAGGAAACTCAAGCGGAAGATCAAGAAACTCCTGAGCGAAATTGGAAAAGTTAAGGACAAAATTGATGAGAAGGAAAATCGTTCATTTAATATAGATTTCTAGCTAAGTTTTTTCAAGTTTTTGAGTTTATCCACGTAGGCAGTTTTAGTTCTGTCACAAACTCTCTCTATGTGCCCCCAAATTCCAACTGTCTGTGCCAATCACTCTAAATTAAAAAATAGTTTACATTAAATTTCGGTTTTCGTTTTTTTTCACAATTTTCCCTTTGATGAAAATGCTGCCCATTTGTCGAGTCATCAAATCCGAGGGTTTTGCACGTATCTTCGCTTTGTTCTGGCGCCAGTTCACCCAGGATGCCTATCAAAGAGCCAGAGCAGTGGAAAACGAGCATTTCTTTAAAATTGTAAGCCCCAGATCTGCCCTCTAAGCACTAGCTGAATACTCTACTCCCGGTTCACAGCAAATGGAGCAACTGAAGCAGCTGCGCCAGCGACTGAGCCAGCAGCAGCAGCCTGCTGAGGAGCAGGTCCAAGTGAAAGATGCGCTGGAAACGCCAAAAAGTGTAGACAACAAAGCAGGCAACTAAAATTTGCTTGGTGGCAGTGGAAAAGCAAGCTTTTCCAATTTTCTTCTTTTTTTGACGTGTGTGTTCACAAGGAAACTTTTCAAAATTCCAAAATGTGGAGTTGTCTCAGGCTCAATTTTGGAGGCAAGCCCAGGCTGTTACCTCAACAGCTGCGCCTGTTGTCCGACGCCGAAAAGATAAGGAAGCTGGAAAAAAAGGTAGGCAAAGAAGTAGCTCAAAGTAGCTCAAAAGTATCTCAGCTAAAACAGTCTACAAACCCACAGAATTTGGCACTTTGGAGCAAACAAATTAGTGAATTAATTCGGGTAAGTTGTAGACAGTTTGAAATTAAATTACTATGGACTCTGTCCCACTGTGCAGAAGCGGGAAATGCTGGCGCTGATTGGTGAATACATTGAGCTGCAGCAGGAATATGTGGACTCCAGATTACGCAGCAACAAGAAATTGCTGCAACTCGCACAGGAAACCAGCAAATTGAACAATTCATAGGAAAATCTTAACGTTAAAATTAAACCACAACAAATTAGGCCACTTTCAATATTATTTTTTCATCAATTGGTTTTTTTTTATTCAAAATAATTTCGCATTTCTCATTTACAAACTGAAAGCCAAATAAACAAAACTCAAATGCTGCTGCTGCTTCCAAAAAGTACAAGTTTCCGTTAACTTCTTTACAGTTGTTTATAAATTAAGTAGTGTAATTAAATTTAAACAAATGTGAAGATTAATATGGCATTTACAGGGGAGTGAGAAGTGGAGAAGTTTTGACTTTAAAACTAAACAAAATAAATACAAATACAGCATTTTAAATTTCGTTAAAAATAGTTGTAATAATTATAATAATAGATACGCATAAAGTAGTGTGTATGTGTGTGTACGTGTGTGTGTGTGAGCAACTTATATCTACAAGATAAAAAGAAATTGTGCATTTCGTTAGTCGAACTCAAGTCAAAAGTAAGTAATAAGTACATTTTAAAATACATTTGTGGTAAGTAGTGGGTGTATATATGTGTGTGTGTGTGTGTGTGTGTATTTGTGTGTGTACATTTGAGCAACTTGGAGCAGTGTTACAAGTACAACTAACAACTAACAACTACAACTAACAACTAAAAGTACTAACTAAAAACTTTTCCATTCACTTGACTTGGTCAAGTCGCCTGCTAAAATTGCTTAGCTTCGCCTCACCCCCGTCTGGCTCTACTAACGCTTGCTGTATATACGTGTGTGTGTGTGTTTGTGCTTGTGTGTGTGTGAGGTAGGCTGTCTGTGTGCGTGTGAGAGCGCGGGGGGAGTAGCTTCAACTCAATCTAAAATAATATGGCATACTTTTGTGCGCCGTTGCAAATTTTATTCTGAGCTGCCGTCTGTTTAGGTGTGTGTGTGTAACTGTGTGTGTGTGGTTGTGTGTGCTTCTAGCTTTTAAATACTGGTCAGAAAAAGAACAAATGCCAGGAATGTTGTGAATGCAGCTCAAATTGCAAGTGTTTAAGTGTCTGTGTGCGTGTGTATCTTGTATCTTTTCATCGTGTATCTCTGTCTGTTTAGAAAAATGTTCCGTCTGTCATGCTTAGCCTAAACTTTAACGTTAGCTACAGCCTAGTTGCTACAAAAATTGATAGCTACAACTAAAACAACAATCGCTCGCTCGCTCGTTCGCTCCGCAGCCCAAAAAAATCTCAAGGCCAATTTCAAAAATCTCCGAAAAGCGGCCTAAAAAGCGGCTCTAACTGGGCATACGCTTGCTGGCCAACTCCTGTAGCTTCTGCATGGCCAGCGTCTTGTTGATCTCAACCAGATCGCGACTGTGCTTGGCTGCCTGCAATTGCACCTCCAATATCTTCATGCGCATCATGTGCTCCTTGCTCTGCATCTCCATGAACAGACGCATCTCAAACGAGTTGTTGTTGTTGCTGTTGCTGCTGTGATTGCTGCTGCTGTTGATGTTGTTGTTACTGCTGCTGTTGTTGTTGCTGCTGCTGCTGTTGTTGTTATGGTTGCTGCTGCTGCTGGCCACCACACTCACGCTGCGCTCCAGCGCTTGACTCTCTGCCGCTTGTGGCAGCGGTAGGGGCAGCGGCAGCGCTGCCTGCTCTTCGTTGGACAACATGCTGCTGCTGCTCGTGCGCTGACGCTTTGCCATGGGCTTGGGCAGCTCATCCTCATCCTCATTGTTGTTGTTGTTGTGCTGTTGATGCTGCTGCTGTTGTAGTGCCACTGCCTGTGCCTGATGCTGTTGTATGGCTGCTGCCGCTGCAGCTGCTGCACTTGGAAACTGGCCACTGCGCAAGGCATTAAGCGCCTCCAAAGTGGCAGATATGTTGTTCATGTTGAAGCTGGGCTGAAAGCCGGACATGTCGCTGCCACTGTTGGCCATAAAGCTGCTTGCAACGGCACTTGTCTCTGCGGCCACAGGACTCTCGGCATCGTGCAAACCATTGCGACTGTGATTGTGACTCGGCGAGACGCTGAGACGCTCACCGTTCATGTGCAAGTCATTGCTGTGATTGTTGTACGTCTCGTTGAAGGTCTCGTTGGTCTCCTCCTCCTTGATGTCCACGTCGCACAGCTCCTGGGGCGGTGTGCGGCTGCTGTAAAGACCAGAGAGAAAGTAGGTAAGTTATACCCTGTGAAATAGTTTGACAAAGCTTGCAACTTACTCGTCCATGTCATGCTCATCGGCATTGAATTTGTAGTCATCGCGATACTCGAAGTCCTCCTCCAGAGCCAACGGAATTTTGGAGTAATCAATGCCGTCTAGAGCCTCCGATTTGCATGCCTTCTTCGCCTCCTGCATAAAGTCCCAGACCTCAAAGGTGAACGGCGATGGTTTCTTGCGATCGGCCACCTCAGCGCCAAACCTGGCCAAGCGATTGTTATAGTCCAAAATCTCGTTACGTGTGCAGGCTAAAAGTATATCAAGAGATTATTAAAGTATCTACTGTAGGTCAAGCTACAACTGCTTACCTTTCATGCGTCGCCATTGCTCCTTGAGGCGATTACAGGTGCGATCAGTGCCAAATTGATTGGAGAACTTTTGGTGTATGATTTTCCAGGCCTTGTTCTTGACAGCCGTGAGTCCTGCATCGAGTCGTTTGTTCTCTATAATGCGCATATCCTTGCGGCACAGATCCAGCAAGTATTTCTTCTCCTGATGATTCCAGTTCTGTGTGCGCTCACGTTTCTTATACATATTCATCGACGGACTGTTCATGTACTGAGTCATTTCTAGAATTTATTAAGAAATTGAAGAGTTACGATGAAATATATTTAATAATTCTAAAGACTGTATCTTACCTGTCTTTAGGTCCACACCTTCGAGTAGGTTGTGATTGGTGCTTTGCCAATTGGCGGCGATTTTCATAAAAGCCTCCAGATCGTTGGCTGTGTACTGTTTGTTCACCTGTAAAGAGGCAGAAGTAGAGATTTCGATTAGTATTATTCATTCAATTTCAATTTTAATTCCAATTCATTCTAATTTCACATAAATCCCAAATTTCCACTCCCATTTCGTGCGCTACTTGGGCATGCAAAACTTGTACACATTTTGAGACGGCTTTAAGACGCACTTCAAGATACATTGAACCGCACATCAATAAACCAGACAGCAGAGAACACAATAAAGTACATAAAAAATAATAAAAACAAAACTCGAAAACAAAAGGATTCAAAATTCTCTTAATTTTGTTTGTTTTCAACTGACATCGACTGACATTGGCTGATATGGCGGCAATATGCGAACACATTAATTGATTTTCAATTAGCCACACAGACAGGATAGAGAACGAGTAGGAGCGAGAGAGAGAGAGGCATAGGCAGAGTGAGGGAGACAGGGGGGAGCTATAGTCAAGCCATTTTGAATTATGAATAACAAACACTCGCATTTGCAATTCTTTTAAATTTGTGCTTAAACAAAAAATTATCAAATTAAGAACAAATACATTTATACATATATAAATCGGCTAACAGCTGCCGACATTTTGCCAGAGATTCGGTATGTGTGTGTGCGTGTGTGTGTGTGTGCGCTTCTGAGGAGCGATCAAACGTCGCTTTGACAGCCAATTATATTGAGATCGAATACACTCGAATACACTCACACAAATTCTTCATAATCGAGTACATATGTGGTATATACTCACACACACACGTGCTTGAACTGATATGCAAGTATTGGTGGGGTTACAGTGGTGCAAAGTAAACGTTAAGGTCAATAAATCTTAAGCAATACTAAGTTTAGTTTGTTTTTGTTGAGATATTGCTAAAAGAACGATTTAGTCTTGTAAATAGGCACTTAAAATAAGTTGAGATATTTTAAAAAATTAATTGAATTGTGCTTTTATCTGTAGAAACCCCAGTTCATTCTTAAAACAAAAGATTTGCTAAAGAAATTGTCGAGTTACTAAAAGTTTTGATACCAAAGCTTCTAAAATGATTTATTTTATTGTTTAGTACTTAGTAAAATACAGTTTTTAATTTATGTTTAACTCACATAAAAACTTTAATACTATAAGTAACTTTTTACATTAAATAAATGCTGCTAATATTATTATTAATTCCCCTAAAACAGTTTAAATGCCGCCATAAAATAAATACTTAATTAATCAAATTTATTTTGCCCTCTTTAAACGTCTCAATCAGCGCAACTTTAATAACAGTAATTAAATAAACACCTTCTATTTTATAGCTTCAACTTTAAGAGTTCACTTAATTGTGTAGTTTGCTCCACTGTGCCACAAATCGTCAATCTTTAAGTACGTTTTATTGTGCTTTATTTAATTTCATTTCATTTCGATTTTTCAACTCTGCGTCGCCCCCAAATGTCTCCCCTTCGTTCTCGCTGTCCGCCCTCGCTACTCCGCCCCCTACTGCCCCCCCTCGGGAGGCAACCCCTCTCGCCACCCGCACAAAACTTCGTCCATCGCCATGTGTTCAATATTTTTATGCCGTATCTGATTTGCATGTACGAAGGAATGTTTCAATGGATTTGTGAGTGAGTGTTAGTATTTAATGGGTATGTACAAGTACATACACATGCATATTTATGGGTACATACATTAGGGAGTGAACTTAGTCATTGAGTGAACGTAAATTATTGTGATGATTATCGTCAAGATTATTATTGTTATTATTATTTACTACATATTTATTAAACAATTGTTAATTATGGCGCATAATATGGCAAATCTTTATAGTTAGTGCCTTGAGAGTGTTTTATCTGGCGGTTGATTCATTGGTATTCACAGCTGAGTTTAAGTGGACTTATCTACGAGATACTTTTACAAAGATACTTTCGAAACAGGATGTAAGTAGTAGCTAGTTAAGAGACTTTGTGTAGAGAGCAGCTGGGCAGCTCCAAAAATGTATCTTAAAGAGAAATAGTAAATTTACAAATGTATCTACGAAATACATTGTGTATTTAAAGCTTTAAAACAGCTGCTTGGTCTTTAATAAACTCTATTTTAACAGATTGTTCTCAGAAAGGTAAGTAGGAGCTGCTAAAAATGTATCTTTAAGATACTTTTATTGAAATATTTGCATTTCATGGCTAGAAAGTCCAGGATATATGGCCCAATGTTACAAAGCCATTTTGATTTAAGATTTCCAGTCAATCCACTTGAGATATTTAAGTTTCGTTTTGTTGTTTATTTGGCAGTTAACTCAATAACAAGTCAAAGTGAGTTAACAATAACGTTTATAATAAAAATAATCATTCCAATCAATTGCGACCATTAAGCATTGAAATTAAACAGCAACAACAGAAACAGAAACAGAAACTGGTTTATATATTATTAACGTAGTTTCTTCATGTTGTTGTTGTTGCTGTGTTTTAATATTAAAACCGAAAAATAATTATTGTTAGTGCTTTACAATTTTTTGGTGGAACCTACACAAAAGCAGCGGCGACAAAAAAAAAAGATACATACGTGTAGCCGTATCTTTGTGTGTGTGTTAACCTTGTGCCTTAAAATAAAGCATGGCATTGTATGAGAGGGCCCACAAAAATCAGTTAGTAACTGTTGCCCCCGCCCCACACTCCCCCACCCCTTTCCCCAACTGAGTTTAGAGTAATTATGACAAATTAACAGAGTTATTAGATGTTCTCTATGGCGAAGTACAGTGAACTATTCTTTGTCAAGCACATTAAAGCCATGTTACAGTTCAGACGTCTCTCTGTTTTTATTACAGGGTCTATATAAGTACAGCTAAGAGGGCACACACACTTATTTGGCCAAGTACGTGATTCATTAAACTGAGTCCAACACTTGAAAAATGATCTATTTCCCCGAAATACCAAAAACAAAACTTGAGTATGCTTCAATCTCTAGAAATCTTTCCAGTTTCAAGAGCAACTAAATCAGTTTTTTCCTCTTTTTCGACCACATTTAAATAACCGAAAATCTATTAAAATGATTTACCAAAAATTCTTACAGCGCAGTTTTTTCCACGACTTTTTTTATTGTAATTACAGAAAGCAGCAATACTAAAAAATAATAATAAAAAACTGAAATGTCATCGAACGTTCAAGTGGGGTAAAAAGTAGTAGAAGAAGTAGGAGGAGGAGAAGGAGGAGGTAGGAAAAAAGCCGTGGAAATTCAAGCCCAAACTCAAAACTCCGAACTCAATTTATACGCTACAATTGGGATTTGGGATTTCTTGAATTGGGAATGCCAGTCCCTCTCTCTCCCTCTCCCTCTCTTTAAATTCAAGTGGCATCGAGCATTGATTTGTTTAGTGTTTATTGTTCTAACATCGCAATACATTAACCCATTGCTGCCTGTGACTTAAGTGGAGTCGTTTCCTCTGCTTGTCTCTTTCTCCTAACTCTGGAATACACCCTTTAAAAACTCTCTAGCTGGGTTAAGTACTTACACACACTTTTTTAGACCGCGTACTTAACATTCTTTAGGGGTCTCTTAAGTTTTTGGTGCATGAAATCTGTTTTATAGCCAAAAGAAGGCCCTGAACTATCAAACTACTAGAAATTATACTCCCTTTTTCACTGCTACTTCTTACTACTTATACTACTACTATTTTTACAGCTGTTAAAAATAGTACTAGTACCACTCCTACAACTACTATTTCTACTAGTCTCACATCTACTACTATACTACTTTTTCTACTACCATTTCTACTACTATTTTGAATACTTTTACTAATTCTACTACTATTCTATTATATTTCTGCTACTACTACTAATGCTTCTTCTACTGCACGTTAGCTACAGGGTCCCTGCTGGTCGCTCACACTCCGTCCCACTGCCGCCCTATCTGCTAGTTAACATATGCATTTTTAGCCTTTAATAATTTATAGTATAAATAAATATACTCGTAACTCTAAACAATTTTGTTATAATTTGAACAAAGTCGTCGCAGTCGTCGTCGCAGCTGACGGAAATTGACTCATGGCTGGCGAATTATGCTCCAGGTGTGCATGACACTGGCGCAGCCAACAACAAATTTATTAGAAATTGCTACAAATACTCACACACACACACACACACACACACACTGCTAGACTAACACACACACACACACACGACTTATGCAAACAAATAAACTAATTTCATGACGCACACGCGCGCCTGCGCAGTTGCCGTCGCTGCTGCCGCCGACGTCGTCGTGTGCTACTTACAATTGTAACTAGCTAAAAAAAAAAGTATGTATAAAAAAACTACTAAGATTATTTTGCTTTGTAGTTTTACCAAACGTGCCTTTGTTTACTTCCCAGCTCAAAAAACCTGGCCTACACCCAAAAATATAAAACAAAAAAAAATAAAAATAATAAAAGCAGCTGGAAAAAGCGTCGCGAGTTCAGTGACATTTTTCCTATTACATTTTTTAATGCTCTATGGCAGAGTTCTATAACTAAGACAGTTTGAGTGTAACGGTGTTTCGAAACAAGGTGTTTGTGATCACAATAATAAGGCAATGAACTGAGAACTGTTTTAGTTTGACTACGAAAGTTTTCCTCTAAAATAATTATATTCATAAATATTTAAAATAAATCCAAATAAACTCTAATAAACAAAATTTAGGTCTCTAGATTCAATATAAATTGAGTTCTTAAAACATCACTAAGCAAAAGTATCCCGTTTCGGCCTGATCTTTATACAGTCTAGTATTTACTACTACAGAACATACTGTATAAAGTTCTACTACATTAAAAAAAAGAACTCTTTCTTCTATAATTCTTTTATATTTAATAAACGAATCCTTATTAAAGAGTAGTATGTCAAAATAGTTATCTTTTTCCACCCCAAAAGGGTATCTAGTCTTCGTCAAACCCTTGAAAGTTTTCCAATTTCTTTTCGTAGTTGTTCTTGTAATTCGTAGCTCTTTTTTCAAGTGTTGTTGTTGTCATTGTTGTTGTTGTCGTTGTCTGTGACAATTGTTGAGGCATCGACTGTAAGTTGAACTGCGCATGCGTAGGTAAAACTTACTAAATTATTGGGTTGTGTTTTCATTAGTCAGCCCACAATGGGGATTTGTATACGGAATTGAAGTTGGAATCGGGTCTGAGATTTCTTGCTGTATCTTTTATTTTTTTGGGTACGGTTGCAGCTGGCAAAAAATAAAGGCTGTGTGTGTGTGTGTGTTGGCCAAGTGTGCGCATACTTTTCAATCAGACTGTTGTTGTAGCGGTGTCGCTGTGACAGCTGCAGAGATATCGGCAAGCCAAATGGATTACCCAGCTCCCCATATCTATGTAGATACTTTTATGTATGACTGTCTGAACTGAGGGACTGACTGACTGACTGACTTGACTGACTATCGCCATCTCAATCGGCCTGAAAACAAATGGAGCAGCGCTAGCATTTGAATAGTCATTATGTGGTTAACGAGTCTTAAAAGTATTCGTTTGCTTATTCGTTTGTTGTATTCCTATTCGTTTCATACACTCATATCTTTATACCCATTGTACTTATGCGTACTGTCTGTGACTTTCTTTGGGCCCGCACACACACCCTAAACATGGCTGACAAGTTCATTACACTGAACACACTTCACACACACACCAACACACACACACACAGTTGCCACAATCCAATGGATTGCCCTCTTCCATATATGGCCAATGTCGATTGTTATTGTTTTACGAGCACACAAAACTCGTTGTAGGAGTTGCCAGCCGAAGAAGTAGCAGCAACAGGCCAAAGGGGGCGCTAGGGGGCGTGGAGGGGCCGTGCACTAGTAGGGCGTGTGATGATACCAAATGTTATAGTCTTACAACTAATTGGAATAGTCGTCTCATCTACGACAATTGATTTGTCTTTGCTTTTTATGCACTCACTCTAAACTCAGCTATTAAAGCAATCAACTGAGACGAAGTGGTGACTAAAACTGCTTGGGAATTATAAGCAAAGAGAAAACATTTAGGAAATGAGCGTATTTTTCAAAGGGTTATACAAAAATACTAGTAAAATATTTAACTAATTCAGCTTAGGCTAGCTTTATTCCTTTGGCTTGCTTAATCTGACACTAATCGATAGATTACCGATATTTTTACACCGATTAATGAGCCCAAATTGACTATAAACATAAGCCTAGACTCAGCTAAGCTTTTGCTAAGCAAGCAAATGAAAAGAGCATCAATTTTGTAGGGAATTATAGTTTTTTGAATACTTAATCAAAGATAATAATTCGATCTGTGAATTTATCGATATTTTAAAGACTTTGATAAGTCACTTATAGCGTTCTTTAACCTACATATAACGATACTTAAAAGCCACAAAATCAATACCAACTTTAAGCATTTATCACTTTTCGTACCCCAAGTTTAGAGTAAATTTCTGTACTACCAAAATTAAGAGTCATTCTAAGTTTATTTATAGAGTTCTGTATGCTTTAAAAACTTTCGCTAACTTGTATTAAATATTTTTGTATTTACTTTTGGGTTTTTGGTTTTTTATTTTTGAATTTCTAAGTTAGTTTTCATTGTTGGAAAGTTGGTTACATTTTTTTTTTTAGCCATTTGCAGGGTCTTTGTCAGCTTGCCACCCACACAACATAAGTCCCCCGTGCCACTGTGCCCACTGCCGCCTACCACGCCCCCTCTCCGCTTTAGACTTGCTCTGTGCGTCTTGGCCAAGTCTAAAGCAGTTGCCACCAATTGCTGACTGGCATTTGAACATACATTTCGTAGCTGCCACTTTTGAATTTCTTAACAAAAGTTTCTTTAATTGTTTATAACTTGAGTGTGAGTGCGAGTGTGCCTGTGTGTGTGTGTGTGTATCTGTGTGTGATTGCGTTAAGTTGAGATATTTTTGATGTGGGTTAACATTTCTTTAAGCATTTCACTCCAACTCCAAAACTCTTACTCGACAATTCTAAGACCCAAAAACAACAAATAATAAAACTCTTTTTTTCTCTCTACTCTTTTTCGTTAGTCATTTTTTTCAAAAATTCATTTGAATATTGAAACTTATTGTTGTGGCTGTAGCTACAGATACATTTGACTACCCGTGTGTGTGTGTGTGAGTGTGTGTGTGTATCTAATTTCTTTTTGTACTTGCCTGTTTGCTGCTGTAGCATTTTATAATCGCATCAAGTCATGATTACGCTATGACTTTATGCTTTATACATTTTATACTTAGTGGTGTGTGTGTGTGTGTGTGTGTAGTGTGTAGTGTATGTGTGTAGCACTTGAAGGCGTTCAAATAATTTGTGGTTCCATTTAACTTGGACTTAAGCAACGAAAACTGAAACGCTTCAAAACGACGAAACTACTTACAAATGAAATGAAAGAAAGCCTCAAATTCTGACCCCTCCCCACTCTCCCTCCTCTTCCCCTACTGCCTCTCACTCCACACCCCCTTAAAACCCGATCATGTGGTTACAGATTTAAGTTATTTCTTCAACTTATTGTGAGTATTTTGGTCGTTTTTTCTTCTTTCTCCCATTTTTTGGCATTAATTGTTCCATGCGCCGAATCTAAGATTGATTGAAACCAGAGTTCACCGAACTCTCCAAGAAAACTACTTATATCACCATGTAAATCGGTCAGAATTGTTTTCAAGTCGATGCAATGCAGTCATTAAGTAAGTTAAGTACTGAATTGTGCTTAGAGTGCAATTTTATAGCTAGAAAAGGCTAAAAGAAATTCTAAAATTTGACAAAATATAAGTCAGCTATGATTTTAAGGAAGTCAAGTATTAAATTAGGCAAATAGATACGAAAATAGTGCAAAAGATACTTTTTTCAAGCCAAATCTGGCTATTTTTTGAGCTATTCAAAAACTTGTATGACACTTTTGGCTGCTTTTATCTGCTAAACTAACTAGATTTGCATGTAAACTTATTTTTCCATTTCTCCAGCTTTTTATACTAAACAAAAGAAGCTAAAAAGTAGCCATAAATTAGCTAAACTGCCAGCAGTGTGTAATAAATAAATGTGGCTACTCAATACTGTATGCTTAACTCTCAATACTCGATATATTCATTTGAATTGGCCAGCCAATGCGGTAAAGATACTTCTACTATATGTATCTGTGCGTCTGTCGGTTTGTCTGATTTGAGGCCACGCCCAGTGGCTGCTGCTGTTGCTGCTGCCATGTCATGTCGCAATGCGCAATAATAATTACAAATGATCAGATGTCAATTTTTTTCATACTATTTGCTTTTATTTTTTGTATTTCTTACAGCTCCCGAAGCAAAAGTAACGCAGTCTCTGCGTGTGTGTGTGTATCTGTATCTGTATCTTTGTCTCGCTGCTCTCCCTTTTGGCGTTGTACTTTTTTGAAACAAATGAAATTTATTGTTAACGGTTAGTGACCCGAATTACACGTATCGCTTATTTATATCTTCTATCTATACTCGCTGCCAAACTGACTCTACGATCGGCAACGACTTCGACTTGGTTTGTGCTTGTGTGTGGCATGTATCTTTTAAGTAGCATACAAGTCGAATGCTGAATAACTGATGAACTGATGAACTGATGGACTGACTGACGGACTGACTGACTAACTGGCAGACAGTCTCACTGGCTGCTTAGCTTTAAGCGTTTTAATTGCGCCAAACGACGCCTACAAAGCGAAGACGCAGCTCAGCTCGGTTCAGATAATGTATCTTTGTATCTGATCTTAATGTGCAAAGCGCTCGTTCATGCCGCTGTACTTATACACATGCAGCTGTGTGTGTGTGGAGATCGAACTGCTTCAATTAGTTAGCACATCAAGTCATTGGCTTAAGCTTTGAGTTACTTTGTCTTAAAACTATTCAAAGCAAGTTTAAAGGCAGTAAAAATGTCGCATCTTTTCTTGAACAGATGTATCTTTATTTCTTTATTTACAGCTTATTGAAATTGTCACAAATTTGTTTCCAAATTTTCCTTTATTGAAGCAACGCCATTTAAAGTTATTTAACTCAATGGCTGCTTTCATTGTATCTTTGTATCTTTTTTTGTGTGTGGTGTGTGGTGTTATGCAATGCATTAATTGAAATGCAAGTTGGGTTCGTTCTTTTTATGGAAACGCAGACACGCACAATTCTTAAAGCCTCGTTTTCAAGCACAACAAATACTTATAGATATATATGTATCTGTATCTTTTTTCAGTTGTGTTTTTCTTTATGACTTTGCACGTACACAGCTCAACTTTTCTTTAAACCAAAAAACTAAGAAAAAGTTAAAAAAAAAACTCCATTTTAATTCCCATTTCCCATGCAATGTCACAGCCAATATTGTATCTGACAGATATTGTAGCTACACTAGTACGCGTGTAAGTATCTATGTTGTACATATGTTCTGTGGAATCTTTTGCAATCGCAAATTAAATGTTGATTTAGGCGTGTATTTTTTTATGGCTTATCAGGCGGCTAAAAGCCAAAGAGAAATTAATTTAAATGCGCGCCTCCAAATGGCATAAAACACAAATTGTTTAATTATGAGCAACAACAACTACAACGACAAATGTGTTAACTAATTCTAGGCAATTGCCCTGAGCTGATAAACAACAAAAACAGCAAAAAACAGCTAAAATTTTAAGTATAAAAGCTAAAAACAAACGCGCCCCTTTGGCAATCTGACGCCTTGCTTTGTTTAAAGTTTATCATGTCTTCTGTTATACCCTTTTTCGGGTACTTTAGCGACGGCGTTCCGCTTGGGCAACGCCACTTAGTGACTTTTAATTAGCCCAAATATGCCATTAACTTGGCTATCAACACATAAATTTAACATAAATTTGTTTAAGCTTAGAACTTAACAAATAAACAATTTGTTGGACTTGGTAGCTAACAAATTAAGTTTAGTTGGAGTTATTAAATCTGGCTTTAGTTTAAGCTTAAGCGATTGGTAAGCAGTTGGAGTTTTAGCCAACTTTTTCTAGATATAGTTTAGTTGGAAACCAAATATTTTAGGTAATACCCATAGACCCCCATCAAACTAGAGTACACAGCTTACATTATAATTGTACACATTTAAACAAGATTTAAATTTTAATTAACCACAAGATGTTGAATAAATTTACACAAGTTTTTCTACTTGTTTTCTTCCCCAGTCAAAGAGTGTACTAGGTATAGTCCATATCTAGATCTTGGTCATGTGTGATACAATAATTGTGTCGCTTATCGAAAACTAAATAAATATTAAATTGTAATTAAAGTCATGCGAGTGATTTTTTGGTATTTCATTTGCTGTCAGCAAATAACAAATAAAGTATTATTATGAGGAAAATCGAATGTGTGTGCGGGTGTGTGCGTGTGTGTGTGTGTGTGTTTTATCTACCAGACGACAGTTTGGGCCAAGTCGTAAGTAAGTAAAGCTAATTGACAAATAAGTCGAAAAGACTTTCCTAGCATTAGGTCAACGGAAATTTAATTGCTAATTGCATCGTTTAGATATCAATAAACAGGTAAGGAAGGCTTCAAACTAAACTAAGTAAGACAGGTGATAGATAGCCTTAATTAACACATTCAATTGCATAAACAAAATGTGACACATCAAATCATTAAACTCGTGCCTCTCACAGTAGCTGCAAAAACTATTGGCCTACAAAGAATAAATTCCTAAATTCTTAATTCTTAATGTTTAATTCTTTTATTGGCGCGCTCCATTGAGTTGGAAATTCAAATTCAAAGTATTTCCAGTCCCAGCAACAACAGCAACAACAACAACAATAAATAACTTAAATAACATGCAACAAATTGCGCGCGGAGTGCGAGTTTTTGTTTTTTGGGACACCACACAGCTTGCAACATTTTTGTGGTGCACACCTGGAGAGACAACACACACACACACACACATAGCTGCACATATTGTATCTAGAATCTAGCCACAGTTGCTGCCAAAAGTTGTTGGCTTTGTGTGCTGCCTGGCAACAACAATGACAACAAATCTGCAGATACCAAAAAATATATAAAACTTAGCTGACAACCGGGCAACTGGGGAACTGCCTGCCTGCCTGCCAAACAGCAGCTGACGCCGATGCCAACGCCAACGCCAACAGCAAGAGCAATGGCAACGGCAGCGTTAACTCTGCTGCCTGCGTCGACGCAACGTCTGCGTCCGCTTCTGCGCCTTCGCACGCTGCGCCTTGCACTGCGCTCTCCTTGCACACGTGCCATTGGCCTCACTCTCTTACTCTCCCTCTCTCGACCGCGCTCTCTCTCAGCTGTTCCCTTTTGCTGTGCTCCGTTTTTGTGCTCCTTTTTTATACCCTATAGAAAATTTAGTGCGTGCAGTTTAACACAGGACCTTTTCTTTAGACAAAGTAACTTTTGGTAAAGGTTTTATATTTTATAAAGCTTTTAGGCATTTATTTTTTAAAATATAGTCTCAGTTTTCTATTAAACTAAATTTCCACTAGAAAATATTTCAATAAAATTCTAGACTCTTTTTTATATGTTAGTTAGCAACTCAAGTTGCTGCAGCCTGGGTATTTGTTAGTCGTTCAAGTTGCATTAGATTTGTGTTAATTTGAGATTGGCAGCATTCGGTTGTTAGCCCTCTCCCAGCGCTGCTATTATGCGCAAGTGTGACGCATGAATCATAGCAAATTTATTTTGTTTGTTGTTGTTGTTGTTGTTATTTCTGTGCCATTTGCTCTGAAAGTCATGCGCTTTAAATTTTAATAAATTAATAGTTTGTTTTGCCTTTATTTCGTTTTTGCGACTTTAGTTGATTTGACTTTGGGTGGGTGACTGATCAGGGACAACAAAACGCAAAATTTCAATGCCTTTTACGTAGAATTTTCGAATTCTAAAATGCATTTATTAAACAAATCTTTCAGCTGGTTAATTTGTAGCCAAATTTTAACCCAAATCAACTGTCAAATGCTAAATTAGTGTATGCGAAGAGATTGAATTTTGTAGCTAAAGATACTTATAATGGGTGTGTTATTTTGATTAAGTCAATGCCAAATCATGTGAGAGCTGAGCAAGAATTGAATTCAGCTTAAAAAAT
This sequence comes from Drosophila dunni, assembly GCA_018152125.1. NCBI lineage: Eukaryota > Metazoa > Arthropoda > Insecta > Diptera > Drosophilidae > Drosophila > Drosophila dunni. The sequence continues at coordinate 20,027,217 of JAECXC010000339.1, read as the reverse complement.
GCTGACGACATTTTTAATCCTAAAATTGAGACTAAAAATGGAAAGAAACACAAAAAGGAAGCGAAGAAAGAAAGAGAAACAGAGGAGAATGAAGCAAAGCAACGCAGATTTGTGTGCAGTTCTCAAGGTGGGGGAGTTACTGATGGAATGCCTCGAATACCTGGCAAAGAGTTCGTGCGATCGCAACGTCTAAAGATATTAAAGATATCCACACAAAATAAAAGAAATAAAAAGTGTCTAACTGAAATGAGTGTGTGTGTGTGTGTGTCTCTGTGTATAATCAAGATTAGGTTTTAATAATTCAAAGTGAGTCGCACGAGGGATTAGCTGAGAAACGAGTCTAAATTGTGCGACGACTTCAAGTAAAAACAGAAATCATGTTACTTTTTTTTTGACAAATTCGAAAGAAATTAAACGAGGGAGGAGTGCAGCGGGGAAGGGGGGCGTGGCAATATAGGGTGTGCGAGTGTGCGAGATACGAAAGGAAGTGGCTCGTAGCGCTATTAAAATACAGAACACACCCAAAAATATTTTAACGACAGTCAAAGAAACAAAAACAAAGCAGGAGAGCAGAGAGAGAGAGAGAAAGAGAGAAAGATATCAAAGTTTGTAGCTAGTTTGGGACTTTAACATTGACTTCGATGGCTGGCTGGAATGACGATGATGATTATGCCGATAATCATAATGAAGTTGATGACAAAGAAGAAGAGCAAGACGAGACATCGCAGGGTGACAAGCGCGAGCGCGATTTATGCTCGAAATTGTACGCGTTGATGCATAAGTTATGCCCCAAAAAACCAAAAGTATCTGACGGATGCATGCACGGCAAAGCTACTTTAATTAAGTACTTATTTATTCACTGCTCATGTGACAACTTTAATTATGACATTTGGCAATTTATAAGCCGCGTTTAGCAGCACAAAAGCACAAAATTAAGAAAAGTTTTCAAAATTAAAATTATAAAATTGGTTGGAAAAATTATAGATTAAATATTATATACACTAACTTCAACAAGTCTTAGTTTTAAAAGTCGAAAATTTAAGCACTCTTAAAAGATTTTGAACTTTGGAAAAAATAGTTTAAAAATTTTCTGTTTCAATGTCTAAAATCTCATTTTAAAGATACCTAAAATCAGCCCCAATTTATTATAATCTTAATCACAATCTTTACTAGTTTAAAGCAAAGTTTTGTGCAGACTTTAGGATTATTTTAAAGCGCAAATTTATCAGTTCCTGCAGCTGTCATCATTTCAATAACTGGTTGTGTGTTTCACACAAAGGAGACAACAAAATACTGTCAGTTGTACAAAATTCACACAAAACAGACAAAGACGCCGAAAAAGACAGAGAGCGGGAGAGAGGAGAGGGGAGAGAGGGCCAGAGACAGAGTAACTATAAAATGTTAATCCTATTTTATTAAGTGCAGGCAGGAATGAATAAAAAGGGAATACAACCAATCCAACCCTTACTTTATAGCCAGCAGAGCAGAGACTCCGCCATATGGCCAGCTGACTAACTGGATTCTACAATATGTCACTAAAGATACATACATAAATATATATACAATATTATGCTGATCCCTACACTGAATTGCATAATATTATCCATCAATTGTTCGGGGTGAGAAATTTTGGAGTTTGAAAAGAGCAGTCAAATTTGAACACAGTTTTATAAATTCAAAGCAGAAAGTTGGTGATTTAGTAGTATAAAATTCAGGTATAGCAAATACCACAAAATTCCTGGCATTCCTTTTTGTGCACTGCAAGAAAATCTTAAGATTTTGTTAACTAAAAACTTAATTGTGATTCAAAATGATTTATTTTTCTAACAAAATTGGGCTTAAACATTTTTAAACTCATTTTCCTTCCAATTATAGTTTAAGTAAGCCGTACATAGACCTTTTCTCGCTGTGCATCTGTCAGATATCGGCTAAAAATTAAGTTCCTTTTAAGCCTCGCAATTTTAGCTCCAAGATCTCTTAATTTAAAATCTTCCACACAACATTATTAAACAGTTTTGAGTGTTTTACTCATTTTTAAAATCTGAGTGTTTGATTAATAGTTCTAGCTGACTGCACATTTTGATTTGTCAAATCGACTTAGTTTGGTATGCGCAGCTCAAGCGCTTCTCCTGCTCTTTCTCTCTGTCTTTCTCTGACTGTTTGGCATTCTCTTTTGGCGTCTTGTTCGCGCCCAAGTGCCGACAAGTTGGGGCGTTACCAGAGCAGCTAGGCAGCTACCTGATGCGGGGGATCTCTCCCGAGTTGTTTCGATAATTTATGATCGAATACAAAGCCGAATCTGAAGTCGAAACGAAACGAAACGTGCTAAGCAATTGAGCAGGCTTTAATGGGGTGTTCAAGGCTAAAAGAGACCCTGTATATTGATTTATTTGGGGGTATGTAAAGCTGAGCATTAGAAAGACTTTAAGATACTTTTAAATGATACTTTAGGCAAAGAAATGTGCTAAAAGATACATGACGAATGGTAAAAGATATGAAAGTTTTCTGTTTTTAGGCTTTAATGAGGTGTTCTAGGCAAAAAGAGACCCTGCATAGAGATTTGTTTTACGCATATGGAAAACTGAGCTTTAGGAAGACTTTAAGATACTTTTAGGGGATAAAGATACATAATGAAGTGTAAAAGATACAATATAAAAGTGTGTAGTTTTTAGTCAGTAACTAGTTTATCGCCTCAGTAATCCCGGTCTTACATACCATTTACAGGGTATTACGCACACATCGTTGCGTAAAGTTTTCTATTATTATTTTTCACCCAAATTGTGACTAATTGAGTTTGGATTGTCGTCAAACGCTTTGCATGTTACACATAAATAAATTAATAGACATTATTTCGGTTATTTAACAACAAAATACAAGGGGAACTATTTTGTAACCCGCATGGTGTGAGCAACTGTCGTCGGCACATGAAAAGTAAACATTAGAAAAACTCACAGTCCCTGGGTCCCAAAACCCCCCACCACCTACCACCTACCCCGCCCATGACAGTTTAAATGTGACTAAAGTGGCAACAGGAGCGGGTTAAACAGACGCACAGACGACGATCAATTGGCAATTGTCGTTTTTAGAGGGGAATTAACCGCGGGTGCCCGTAGATTCAAGTCCCATATATTTACTAATTAATTCATTGCTTAATTGTTGCTTTTATCAAATACAAATACAAATACGAGTAGCCAAAGAGTGTGAGAGGGAGGGAGGGAGTAGAGCGGAGTGGAGGAAAGCGAGTGATCGCAAGTTTTTTAGTTGCGCCTTGAAAGAAATTTTCATTTCATAGTCGCTCATTGAAAATAATTAAAATTAATTAAGCCATTTTGTTGATGCTACTGCATTGGCTAACTGCTGCTCCCCCTAACCCGCTCCTTACCCCACCTCCGTGCTCTATAAATTTAAATCGCCTTTAATTGAGGCGACTTTTGGGTGACGGAAACTTTTATAGAATTTTTCAGGAATTTTCTGTAGTCTTGTCTTTTGCGTAATGTTTTAATTAACATTTAATTACAAGGGCTTAAACTGACTGATTTGTTATTGAGCGGCATAATCAAAAAAAATGGAAAAATGGAAAAATGTAGAAATTAAACACGTGCAATGATTGATTGTCAGTTAATAATATTATTATTGTTGTTGTCGTGGGACTCAACTTGAAATTTGGTTCTTTGTTGCCACTGTCAAAAGAAAAAGAGACACCAAGAGGCGGGGCCGCAAGCGAGAGGGAGAGGGGGCGAAAAAGGATGAAAATGCAGACAAAAGTGACTCATGCACAGCGTCTGACTGATGGACTGAGTGACTGACTGACTGACACATATTGTCTATTGGCCAGTCTCACATATCTTTACAATTTACATTTTGTTTCTTCCCCCTTCCTTTCCTCTTTCCTTTTTACACATTTAATTCGTTTTTCTCGCTCTTACAGTTGTCGGAAAATCAACAAATTTGAGTGATGGAACGAATTTGCATTCGACATTTTATGAGAGCGAGCTGAACGCATAGGAAATGAAAGAGACAGAGAGAGGGGTGTGTGTGTGGGAGGTGTTGAGCCTGTCAGGTGATGAACAGCAAGTATTTTTGACTGCAACAACTAAATCGCTTAATTGCCGCTACTAAAAGCACAATCAAATTACGACTGCACTTTCATATCAACCAAATGATGCAGTTATTATAGTTTTAATAGGCCAAAATAGCGCTACAGCCATAAACAACAATTAAATGTTTTCTTAAAATTATTAAGACAAAGACATCAACTATTCTGCTTTAACTACTTGCGAATTTTAAGCGACTCAGTGCTACATATTCATGGCGAGTCCAAGCGAATTTTCTCGGCAATCTTCTCCATTTTCCCATGCTGAATCAAAAGAGATGTCAGATGATTTATGTGTATTCAGATCAGAAGCGAATATGAATACATATTCATATGGCCATAACATATTCGTATTTATTTTTAATATGTGCAGGCTCTCTCTCTCCCCCTTTCTCTCTCCTGCCCTCTCTCTCCTCTGACTACTTAATTTCCAAGTGCCATAAAAATGTGTTCGATTGCGATCGATTGGGCTATGAATCGATAAATCGGTCGATTTGAAAGCCCTGCGTATTTGGCGTTGAAAAATAAGTTGGCTTATTTATTGTGGCCATGCTTATAAATATTTAAAAAGCCGCAAATGAAATAAACAATTAGTATATTTATTGACACATCCACAAACAAACAAACAAAGCAAAAACAAAACTCTGAAAAGAATAAAAAACTTGTTGAATAACTCATAGTATAGTCATCTGCATATATGTCCATATATCTAACGATTTATAGAGGAAGTACTTATGTATAAGTGTATGTGTGTGTGTATATTCATAGGATCGGACCTCAAAGTGCTAATGCTGAAAGGTATGCGCATTTGTTGTCACTTTGGTTCCTTTTACACACATTATAGCTGCTATGCATCAGTTTTCAGTTCATTATAGCAGTTAATATGGAAAATGTAATGAAATAACTGGCATATTTCTGGCATTACGAGCTATGAAACCCCTTGGAAAGAGGGTAGCCTAAGTTTTTTGGGAGAAGGTTAGAGTAGGTTAGAGTAGGTTAAAATTTGATAGTGACTTTGGAGCATAATAGTTATAGTCTTAAAGTTATTTTATGATAAATTGATACAGTTCAATGCTAAGTTAAAAATCTTATGAATTTTTAACTGGTCTATATAGCAAATATCGGGGCAAATAGCAGATATATCGACTAACTTCAAGAAAACTTCTATTGCGTACCATTTTCTTCATTCTTAGCCCATTTTCCCTAGCAGTTACTTCAAAAAGTTAACCATTCTAGGCTCCTCAACACTTTTCCTTACAATTCCCAAACAGTTAGCGCCCAAAGTTGCTCAATTGCCAGCGTTTAGTTGTTGATTTGCTTATTATTGGGCAAATTGTGCAATTTATTTATAGCGTTTATGGCGCTGCTGCTGCAGAGAGAGGCAAACATATGTTAAATATGGCAATTAATAAATAAAATGCGTCTATTTCACAGTGCCCCTCCATGCCCACTGTAGCCCCTTAGGTCCCCCCAAATGCCCCACAATCCTGCCCGATTCCCCTGCCCATCGATCGGGTATGGCACTTTGAGTGGCCGTTGATTTAAAACATACATTGCGGGCCTTTAATAGTGGCGCATTTTTGTCGAATCCGTAGAAAACATCGGCCACATTTCGTTTCCTTTTAATGAAAACAAATTCAATCAAAATCGGGCCAACAAATTGGGTAGGGGTTAGGGGCTAGGGAGCGGCGAGAAGCTAAAAGAAATACCTAAAATAATGAAAGAACTTGAAAGCGGAGCGAAGCAGGGAAACGAGTGTACTCATATGAATACTTATACTCATACTCGGTAGATTCAAATTATGATTTGTGTGCCCTGTGCTGCGTTGTGATTAAGCACTTTAAGTGTAATTCGCTGCGATAGTTGGTAAGGGAGCGTACCAAAAAGACCAAACCAAACTAAACCAATACATAAACTATGAAAGACTAGAAAAAACTGAAGAAACACTCACATAAGACTATTAATAGAGGCCCCGCAAAAGCAGATGATGTAGCCTAAAACCATAACTAAAAATGAGAGATCTTCTGGGCACTGAGACTGTGACTGAGACTGAGAGTTTCCTATAAACGATTCATATTCATATTCATAATCATATTCCCAATTTCAATTGCTGCGGCGGCTGTTTAAAGTCAATTTTTGAATAATTATGAATCGTTTTTCAGCCTTTTTTTTTAGTTTTTTTCATTTTTGGCCGTCTTTGCGTTGTTCTCTAATTATAACAACATCATAATCACAATAATAATAATAATAATTTCTTATGAGTTTTTATTTTGGCTGCCTCCACTCGTTGTGTTCTTAATGTGCCAAATATATTTCTATCTAGTATTTCTATTGAGCTAAATTTTGCGCATATTCGAAAATGAAATACGTATTGAAATGTGTTTAGAAACCAACTAAAAGACTGCACTTTTATGCCACCAAATAGTTTGGATTTCTCACTTTCGTAAGCGGAAGTTCTCCTCAGACGTCACTTGCACTTTGATTTAATAAGAATAATAACAATTAAATGAGTTGAACACAATCTGAACGGCCATTTAGGGTATTGTGTGAGCTTAATCAAAATCGCCGGAAATTATAAGATGCCAATAATACAAAAATTAATATGCAAGAGATTAAAACCGAAAGCGATTTATATGTACGTCATGGCGTTGAATGCGTGCGACTGCGCCATAAAAATTGTTTATAACTAAGTACACTGAGGCAAAAGAGGTTCTAATACTAAGAATTGGTTCTCAAACAAATTCCTAAACATTTAAAACAAAGTTTGTTATCAAAAAACCTTCAGATTTTTCAACGAAAATTCAAAAAGAACTTAAAATGTCAAGAATAGTAGAATCCTAGTTCTATTGACAATAAGTTTAAGTTTTAGAAGTTTTATAAATCTTGAACTATATGCTTAAGAAGTTATAACTTCCCTCATTTATGTTTCCCTTATATATGTTTCTCATACTCAAAAGCCCAAAACTTTACCAAAACCCCTGCACTTGCTTTCTCCCAGTGTAACTACTCTCTCACACACACACACACCCTCACAGAGAGAGATTCGAAATACTTTGGCTTGTTCAGTTAACACTTTGGGTTTTAATGACTAAGACTAAGGAGCGCCCAACGTGTGCTACGAAATACGAAGCAAAAAAAAATAAAAAAAAAATACATATTTTTGTCAATAAAATAGAAATTAGCGACGCTGAATCACAAATTCTAGTTAGCCAGATAGCAATATGAGTACAAGTCTAAGTCATTCAGCCACCTTATTTGGTTATATTAATTATAGTTATTGTTATTTGTTGATGTTGTTGTAGTTACCATTTTGTCTGCTTTTGGTTAATCCACTATTGTAATCCAAGCAAGAATATTTAATGCAAGTGTTTATTTTTAGTTTAATTGTTGTGATTTGTGTTTGATTTTCCTTCACTTTTAGCACATATTATTATTTTTAAATGTTTGCACGTTTTATAGTTGCAAAATTTGAATTTTGATTTCTTGTTTTTGTTTTTATTTCTATTTGGTTGTATTTAGTTAACACTATTTGAAATTGGGTTCGGTCTCGCGCGTGCCGAATAATAAACGATAATGTTTTGTATTAATTACAATTACATTTACAATTACCGATATATACAGTGTTCATATACATTAGTTAAGATAACACAATTATTTAGAGTTAAGTATGAAGTATGAAGCTGAAGCCGAAGCCGGAATGACGCTGCGCGCGTTCGTGTTCGCACTGCTGCACGTTTAGTCAATGACTAAAGGGCGGGCAATTCAAAATTTTTTAAAATTCATCAACGCTGCCGGCTGCGACTGCGACGGCAACGGCAACGTCGCGTCAACGCTAGCGTCGACAGCAGCAAACACACAACAAAAACCAAAAACTAATAAAATCAATTACAAACGCACACAAACACACTCACACTTACACACAAACACACAGAATCGGTGCCGAAGACGTCGACCGACAACAACGAAAACGAAACGAAGCAAAGAGCACGAACAAAAGCCGACTATGCGACGTGCTACACCCGAAGGTTCTCGTTCTCTGGAAGCAACAACAAAGAGCAGCAGCGGCAGAGGCAGCAAAGGAAACGGAGCATGGAACAAGAGCTGAGAGCGTGTTTCATTCTTCATACTTAATACGCGCGTGTGTTTGTGTACATTTTAAAACTAGAGATGAACTAAGGCTACATTTTTCTTCAGCACGTATCGCAGACATAAATTTCTTAAAATTAAATTAACACTGGCCACGGCAAGAAATATCGAAAGGTATCGTGCACGGTGTTGGGCGCACATATCTAAAGGGAATAAACATACGCCGATTATGCACAGAGAAACCACAAAGAGAACATTTGGCAAATATGAGGTTGCTCTTTGCTGCTGCTGTGAGCTCTCTTGGTCGTTTGAATGTGGGCCAAAAGTAATGACAATAGCGGCAATTGTTTGGCTTGGACACTTGGAACGTACTTTTGCACACCCGTTGGGTCGCTTGGGCCAAAGCCAATAATTGTCTCTCTTTCGTTTCGCTCTCTCTCGCTCACTCTCTTTTGGTTGCTTGTGCTCTTGCAGGCGTTGAGTTGCCGTGTGTGCGTGTGTGTGTTTGTGTGGGTGAACGCTTGTATTGCTTGCCAAATGAGCCAAGCAAAACAAAAAGGCAAAAATATAAATTTCTATGTATGTTTGTATCCAGAGCATTGCAGCAACAACACAAATGCTGTGTCCCGTTGCTTCCCCCGCTCCACATTCGCACAAGAGAAATATGCAAACAATATTTTTTTTTTGCATTTATGACGTTTTTGCTCTGTTGCTCTTGAAACGGTTAACACTAAGAAATTTAGAGCTGATCTCGTTTTACATTATGTACTTGTGGGAATGGATTCTTAAAATCACAGCTGCCCCTAATGCACATGAAATTGTTGTTAGTTCGTCTGTGTTAGTGTGTGTGTGTGTAGCATAAGTTTGGGCGTTTTAGAGTGCGGGCAAAAATGAAACTCGTTGACACCCCTTGAGTTGTAACGTTTGCACTTTGTTTCATTTTCATTATTCTAAAACATAATGTCTCCGTTCATTTTTTTATTTTAGCTCACATTTCAATTCGTCGAGCGTTGAGTAACCCTCATGAACCCAAACTCATGCGAACCGTTATTGCTACAGCAATCCATAATTACACAGAAAAGTCTAACATATATCGCATTTAAGCCGCAGCGCAGCGCATAAATCGCAATTAATCAAGTGCAAGTCAATGCCGTTAACTCTCCCAAAACTCCTCTGCCCGCCCCTTTCCTTTCCTTTATACCCTGTGAACGCAGCGCAATCGAAGTAGCGACAGCGGCGTAAGCAGCGGCGTCAGCAGCGGTAACAACCCTGCTCAACTCAACCCAAGCAACAAAAAAAGTTCAACTGCTGCTTTGAGCTCAACAACAATTACAACTGTTGTTCTCTCACTCCTTCGCTTATGCTCTCGCTCGCTCGCATTCGCATTCGCATTGGAACTCACACTCGCACTCATCCTCACACTTGCGAACGCATAACGAGAGCTACTAAAAATGTAATCATTATGCTTTATCGTAATAATCAGCAGCCGCAGCCAGGGCAACTTTTGCCCAACAGCCACCAGACGGCGCACACTTGTATACAGCACACACACACAAACACACACTCGCACACTCAAACATAAGTACTACTACTACATTCTAGCATAACAAACAGGCAAACAAACAAAACTAAATTACAACAATCCCAAAAATTTATAATTGTGCTGCGCACACAGTTAGAAATCTCAAACTACCACCACCATCACCGCCATCATCACCAGCAGCAAAGAGTAAAAGCAGCAATTGTAGCCACCACCCTGCCCATACCACACTCTTGTCCTTTCGCCCCATCCCACCATCAACTCCCCCTTTTGAAACTTATTCTCAAGCTCTCATACTCGGCCCTCAATCATCGTCCTCATCATCATCCTTCGTTTTTTTGGTTTGCCTTCTTGCCTTACAATTCGCTATGCTGCCGCTGCCGCAGTCGATGTCGATGTCGCTGTCGCTGCCAGTACCGCTGCCTTCCTTCGACGACGCTTCGTCTCAACTAGCACACAAACACACACAGACACAAATAAAAAAGGCAGTTAAGTTAAAATGTACTTAGAGTTTAAGCGTAACCCCGAAATCCCGACCGAACCCAAACGAGATTGTGTGTTTTAAGCGTTTTAGTTGCCCGCTTGCACCCCTTGGTAAAGCAAGGCGCTTTGCCAGCAGCAGAAGCAGCGCCGCTTGTGACAGCAAACGGTGACTGCGGCGTCTGCGCTAACGTCGCTGCTGCTCAACTTTGGCAGCAGCAGCAAGAGCAACAACAACAACAACAACTATAAGAAGGCAGTCAGTCAGCCATCTTGTGCGGCGTTATTAAATTTTATACAAATACTAAAAATGAAATCAAAATTTTCTTATTACAATGACTATTTTCTCTTGAACAGCTGTGCGCCAGAGCGCAGAGGGACCGACAATTGGTAAATATGTATTTGCAAGTGTGTGTGTGAGTGTATGGAAGAGAATGAGGGAGAGGGAGAACTGGGTCCGTTACAGAGTTTTTCTTGCTGTGTGGGGAATAGGAATGGGTGGCAAAGGGATGCAAGATGGGCAGACTTAATGTCTTGCTCTCGCTTCCACTCCCTACGACAGCGACGACTAAGTCTGTTTGTATGTATTAGTGTATGTGTGTGTGTGTGTCGCTGTAGAAATGAATTGTACTTATGCCATACTTATCGACTGCATTGTAACGGGATCCAAAAGTTTTATTTTTGGGTGTTGGCCCCAAAAATTTGCTTGGCTTTCATTTCCATTCGCAATGGAAGTCCTGCAAGAATAAATATGTACTACAGATATATATAAATTTTCTTTAGCTATTCATAAATTTGTTCTATGTTGCACAAATTTAGTTGGAAAATGTTGGAAATTTGAGTTCTTTCACTCACGTTCCTCTGGCACTTCCTGCTGCGGTGGCACGTCAAAATAACTAAATAAATGAATTCCCATTAAAATAGTAGATTCTACCTGTTTTTAGATAAGCAAACGCTCAGTACAGTATCGATCCCTAGAACACAACTACCTGAGAGACATACTTAAAATTTAAATTAAACAACGACCAAAAGGTACGAATACTAGCAGAGGGGCAGAGAAAGAGAGAGATAGAGAGCGATGAAAAGTGCCTAAACAAATTCTGATAAGCACACTGTGCAGATAGCTCAGACAGGACAGGACAGGACAAGTGATGAATAATACCAATCACGTATCCAAGTCGCGCTCTCTTTCTACATTCGCTCTCTCCCCTTCGCTCTTGCTTGTCGGGCCACCTTGAACGAGACATCGCTCTGCCTAATCAAAAGAGCATTGTAAACTAAGCCAAAGACAAGACAAGCGAAGAGCGAGAGAACAAGAGAACACAACATACAAATTCTTAAGGATCAATATATGCGATGTCTAAGCATAAACAAGACTGGAGTGAGGGAGAAGGCGATACATGCAAATTTTAAAGCATGACAAGCTAATAAAATACCCTCTACACGGTTGGAAGAGTCAAAAAGACTTCAAAAACGAAATATGGAACCAAACGATTTATTCAAATAAATTTAAGGAAAAGATTTTTTTTTTAATATATTTTTTTTTTTTACTTTTTTTAAATTAAGCTTAAAGTTTAAGAAGGAAACTTATAAAAATATATAAGATCTTACACAGTTTAGCTCAACAATATATATTTTTAGCCTTTAAAATAATCTTATTGATTGTAAATTTTCATCAGCTAGTCTGCGATCACATCATACCCTCTTTCTCCATTTAACGTGGTATAAAACGGCTTAGAGTTGTGTCCGGCCATATGGAAAATGCGTAATCTCACACCAACGCCACAGACAAGCACAACAAATGAAGTGCCAATGCAAGGCACACACACAAACACACACAGGCACACCTATACAGACACACAGAGCACTACGAGGTATACAAATATCAAATCTATAGGTCTGTCTTATAGCTATCTTTGTATATGAAATGAAAACATTTTTCATGCGCATGCGCAAAGACTGACGAGAAACGAGACAAGAAACTTCAGCGACGGACGGACAATTGGTTCAGACAGGCTTCCATCTCGGAGGTAAGTCTTGGGTCTTGTGTTAAAAGGTCAGAATTGTGGCTAAGAAGTAAGACTAGTGTGAAAGAGACAGTGAGAGTGGGAGAGGGACTCACTGCCGGACTCTGCTCTTTGATAGCGTTGATCTATTGTGTCTACATTTTATACGCATGCTTCCTTCTCTTCTTTTCTGCTTCTTATTCATTCTGTCTTTTCAATCTGAAATCTTTTTAGTGCTCAACGACTAGAGGTTCGTCAAAATGATTGATTTGTAGGTGATGAATTACAACAACAACAACAGTCGTTTCTCTCCAAGGCTTGGTTAGTTAAGAGCATACATATCTTTTTACTATAGTCTATCTTCCCCAGGTGTATGTGTGTGTGTGTGAAAGGTACGACATAGTGAGGATTAAATACGAAATTCCATTTAAAAAAAAAAAACCTTTCATTGTTCGCTTATTGCTCTTTTTAAGGGTGCAGCTTACACACATCCATAGAATTTTTACAGATAAAACTGATATCGAAGCTGGAAAATTAATTATCATAGAAAAGTGAGTTTTTCTTTTTCTCTAGTCTTTTTTTTTTTTTTTTTGAAGGGTGGATACATTTATTGTCATCTAGTTGGGTACAGTTTAAAAATTCACACAAAAAGTGATGTGTGTGAAACAAAAGTTAGAGCGTAGTAGCTAGTAATAAATGATGTACGCTTAAGTGATCTATTGGAAATTGGTAACATGACAGTACCTTCAGTAGGGTTTCCTTGTGGGGTAGTAGGATTCTTAAAAGTATCTTATAATTGAGCTAAAGATCATTCAAAAGATCTCAACCCAACTCAAGAAAACAACTTAGAAACAAAAGTTATATCAAAGTATTCACTATAAAATAAACTAACATTAAGTAATTTACAGAAAAACTTGGAAAAATATGAAGAACTGAATGTAAAAGAATCCAGAAAATACTTTCACCTTAGTATCCTATAAGAAATTATCTACTAATCATTTTTTCATTTGGGAAGTTAAGTAAATTTTACCATGAAACTATCTACTTTAAACTTAACTGTGGTAACAAATAGGATAAATCAATATAAACTAGTTGGAACTAGGAAAAAACTGATCATTATTAAAAAGAATGATATACATCCAGTAAAATCCAATGAAACTATCTTAAGTTAATATTTCTTATAGGATTTACACCATTACTGATCAACCCACTAACTATATATAAGCAAAAGTGGATTAATTCCTGACTAAAGTGTAGGATATTCAATAATTCTATGATAAGTGAAGAAAAGATAGTAACTTAGACTACCCAACTTAAATCAAAGTATCTACTCTGCAAATCAGTTAACTGGAAAATCAAACACACCAAAACTGTCTCTTAAAATGATCTGCTCTGACATCATCACCATCATTACTTTTTAGAAGACACATGTCAGCAGCTAAAATTGAAATGATCTAAGTACAAATTTGCGAGGCGTAAGCAGATTCTTCAGAATTTAGTTGAGCACAAGATAAACGATTGAATTACAGTTCATTTCGATGGCATTCAAATAAATTGGATTGGATTGAGCTGACTAATCAAGAAAGTTAGCGCAGCTCAAACCATCTGTGGTTATAATGCGATCTATAGCTAAAAGTAGCTAAAAGTATCTGCGATACTTTATGCGAATTCGTGCGTAACAATTTTAATCTGTCAATATGATAATTTTGCTCTTAGCCACACCCCAGCTACAAATTTTTATACGCGTCTATAATGGCGCATTAAAGGTAGCAACCCCCGGGACGTACTACCCCCAGTAAAAACTTGGACTAAGGGTGCGTTTTAAGCACAGATTTTAAGCGGCAGTTAACCCACAAAAGTTTACTGTTAAACAGGGAAAATTTTGGAAAATTCGTAATGAAAATCGGGTTGACATATTGCCACAAAATGCGCAAAAAGTAACTGAAAATTGTAGACAATAAAAGCGGGGAAAAACAATGCGAACAAAAGGCCACTCCCCCCGCCCCCTGCCAGGGATGGAAAATTTGTGTTTGAATTCAAATTCGAAATGAGAGTTCGGCTAATGGCTGCGTAATCAAAAACTTGCTCATTAATATTATTTTTGCTGTTCGCTGGCGTATTGTTAAAAGGCGCAGATACACAGCTACAGCTACAGCTACAGATACAAATGTATCTGATGATTATTGCTTTGAATATCCCTCAGCGAAAACGTTCCCCCTTTTATTTGTGTGTGTGACGTTACGTATTCCATATCTCAGGGTAAACATCTAAAGACCGGCCTCGACTTCAATTCCCCGTACCACTTCTCCCCTACACAGCCACCCTGTATCTATGTGCTCGGCTAGCAAAAGTATCTTTTGAGCATTATTCCTAAAATGTAAATACTTTTGCCTAACTTTAGAGCGTCTATGTGATTTTGAAATCGCTCAATCAGCGTCGAGAATATTTAAATACATGCGACATTTTTGCTTTCAACAGATTTGCATTTCAAATGTGTGTACTGTACAGTTAGCCGTTAATCTAGATACAGATACGCCGTACACGGTGGAAAATAGTGCCGTATTTAGTGCAGAAACTTATGGGGAAACTAAGTGAGAACTCTTCTATTTGTACTATTTGTAGATACTTGTTTTCAGTAGGTGATTTTTTAAGATACATAAAACAGGCTACAAAATGTTCAGTTTTGGCTTAAAAATACAAGTTTATCTCAGTACTTTATGTGGTATTTTAAGTCCTATGCTGTTTTTTTCAGTGTACTTATACTATTTGTCTACGCTGACGCCTTTCATAACGCTATCTACCGTTCAGATTCTCAGTTCTTCAATAAACAATGCAGAAAACTTTTGTGCAGTCGTCGAAAAGTGAATTCCATTTTAGTTGAAGAGACGTTTTAATTTGCTTGTAAAGAACGAGGGTTACTATAGAACTTAGTTAAAGGTTGGGCATCCCACAGGCCAGCAGCCCAACTGTACCAAGAATTAAACTAGAGACTTGAAAACTGCTGCCATTTGACAGCTATCCAATTAAGCTGCAATCTTGCAGCATCTAAAGTAAACTTTAGGCACAGCCCTCGCACTTGAAACTTAAGCACTTCCTCCCCCGAGGGTTGCATTATTAGTTGTCAAACTTTTTGATGAGCCTGGCTGGCAACGAGGGTGGTTCCAAATGCGTCTAATCTCAAGTTGCTGCACCTGTTTCGCATTTTCGTAGCCAATTCTCTGGTGAAATTCGATCGCAGAGACATGAATTTGTTAGTAATCCTGAGGACAAAGAGTTTTGCATCTGCACACGAGGGAAAACTGAAAATCACTGCACATTTGCCAAAAAGGAAAAAAGAAAAACCAGCTAAACTCAGCTACACTCGCACATCTGCAGTTCCAGATACAGATACAACTACAGCTACAGCTACAAAAGGAATTTAGTTTTTGTTTACCGACAGATACATATATTTACTATAAGGTCTGGTAGGGCAAGCCAACTTTGTCGGTTCCTACGGCATTAGACGCTCTTATTATTATTTGCGCCCCTTTTTTTCAAATGAGGAAACCATTAAATAAAATCCAGAAAAAAAGGATAACGTGTTCTTAGTCCATTGTTTGCACAAGACGCAAAAATTTTACGTACCGTCTTCGTACCGTTAACAGCTGAAATCTCAGGTAGACGAAATTTTATTTTATTTTGCGTCTTACTGAATTTTAGTTTTAAACGATTCGCATTTCGGGATTTATGGCGTCGTCTTTTTTTTGGATTTGGTTTTGGATTTTTCATTTGTTCCTGTTGGTATCGACATTTGTTTGATTGCTTTGTTATGCGATATGCTTATCTGTATCTTTGTGGAAATTGCCTCAAGCGGAAGTCGCTGGAAATTAGGCGACAGTTACAAAGTATCTGATAGTTTTATAAGTTTGTAACTTTGGGGATTTAAGCGGTTTTGAATAAGAGAAGAAATTGATTTTAGTTACACATAAGGAACTTAGTAACACTTTAACTACTTTTTCTTAGCATTAGAAAACTTGACATTAAAAAAATGCCGGTTTTAGTTTTGAATAAATTTCCTATTCCCTTTGGAATTATATTACCAGTTTCGCTAGCAGTATAGCAAATGCCTGGGAATTTCTTCGAATTAATCCAAGTCCACTTGGGACTGTTTTACAAACTTTAAAGCCTTGAAATTCTAGTCGAAAACATAACAACTAATTTATCGATTGCTTTGATTTTTAAATCTATATATAGAAGGGCGTATAAACATATCTGCTGGGCACTGTGCCTCCTTCGGCGGCTTTCATGCAACAAGCTGTGTTATTCCGTTTGTTGCACGTTCAACATGTGTCACACCATGTTGCCGCAGCCGGCGTTGCCAACTGTTGAGGCCAAGATTGTTGTTGTTGTTTTGCTGTTGCTCTTATCAACATCATCATCGTTGTCAGCCGCATCGTCAGTAGGGCAGCAGCAGCACTGTTGTTGTGACAAGCCACAACACGTTTGCCTCGTTACCCGCTCCCAGTTTCCCCTTCCACTGCTTGTGCCTCTGCTGCTCTCTCTTCCATTATATTGCATATTTAGTGGCATTTAGCTTCCTTTTCTCGTAGTTGTTCTTCTTCCTCTTTCGTTCTCCTTTGCTCTTGTTGTTTTGTTGTCCTGACCTATGACAGCAGCATGTTTTGTCCTGTGCTGACGAGCCGACCGAACTGTGCACATGTTGCCAAATGTGTGCGTGTGTGTGCATGTGTGAGAAAACCGAATGCCAGAACAGAATGAACAGCAAGAGAGTAACATGAACAACAACAGCAAAAATAATAACAAAGCGACGCTCCTGTCTGCCTAACTGCGCTCTCACTCTCTCTCTCTCTCTCTTTTCACCTTCTCACCTTGCTGGGCAACCCACAGTTTCGCTCCCAGCATGTGTATTTTTTTTGGTTTTGCTCTTTGCTGCTGCTGTTCGCAGTCGCAGCCGCTGCTTGCGTCGACAGCGGCTGTTGTCCTTTTGCAAGCGAGACTGGCGACGGCGGCGCGTGTCGATGTGTATGTGTGCGTGCGTGTGAATGTGCGTTGCGTGTGTGTGCCTCAACAGGTGTCGGTCGTCTGGTGTGGCACATGTGGCATGTGTCGGTGTCGATGTTTTGACTGCGTGTCCTTGCCTTTCATTCATTCATTGATGCCCATGCCTGGCTTGCTTTTTGCCCAGCCTAAGAAACGATAAAAACTCAACAAGAGCTTTTACTTTTGCGACACGCAGACAAAGCAAAAGTGGAGGCAGATAGAGGCAGCAAAATAAGAGAGAGAGAGAGAGAGCAGGTCATTCATTGGTCTCTCACTCAACTTTAACGAAATTCATTTGTGACGACAGAAATTTCAACTTGAGAATTTATCAAAGCCAATGGAAAGGCACCAGCAACAACAACAACTAAAATCAAAATGGGCGCAAGAATAATGGAAAAAGTAACTGCTCAACAAGTCAGGCAACTTTGAGATTCTATGTACTCAAAATACACATACAAACATACACTAATATTATATGTATTTATTACTGTATGTGTATGCGTGTGTTTGTATATACATTTACATATTAAGTGCCATTGAAGTGCGGCGCAAGAGAATCGAAGAAGTGAAGCGAGAGAGCAAAGACAAATTGTTTTCAAACGTCGTAATCAAGAAATGATTTCTTAAAATATGCGTCTACTTTTTCAGTTCGGATTATTACAACAACAACAACAACAGCAGCAGAAGGAACAAGACGAAAAACAACAATGACGACAGTTGTTGGCATTTCACAAATACATTTACAGCTCGCACAAGAAAGCAGCGCAAAAGGGATGCAAAATACTTGTGTAGCAGTGATGCCGCAGTGACACGACGGTAGAAAGCACGATATATCGTTTAAGGACTTGAAAGGGTTACCTTACTGTCACGTAGGAACTATCATGGTGACTATAGAGTCTTTTATTTTAGTAAGTATCAAATTAAGTTTGCTTAAAAAATAATTATATTTTAGCTACAATTAATTGACTACTGTGTTTGAATTGTAGTGTGACTTGCGCATCTCTAACCGCTTCTAATATAGTTTATTTGATGAAATCACTATGAAAAGGAGTTGAACTGATTCTATTTTGTCTATAAATGTGTGTGTGTACGTTTGTGTGTTTGTGTGGCTCTGAGACTTTTTGTCTGTTCAACAAATTCACAGCGTTTTTGAGGGGCACAAAAGTACAGTTGATGCAACCAACCGCAAAAAGATACTTGAACCAAATTGAGGCGTCGCATTGTGTTTAGATAACTCGACAGAAACTCTAATGGAAATTAATAGAATAGCATACGTATATATATAGAAGCACACACACACACACACACTTGCATGTAGTTGTATAAATTTATGATTTAATTACATGCGCTTCAAGTGTCGCATCTTTTAGATACATTTGCTAATGGCTTTTGTTTATTTGACAAAAGGGCAGCTGCCTCCAAATCGGTTCGCCTCGTATCGGATTGATTGGTGTAATATGCACAATGGGTATATGGGTATATATGTATTCCGATTGCTTAAAAATCATAAAAAAATCAAGACTTGAAGCGCACTTAAAGCAGCAACAAATTGTCACATTTCAATGGCTCTTCAATGTGCTCCATATTTTTCCATTTTTTTTTAATTTTTATTTTTTGGTTTCTGTGTTTTTATGCTCGTATTAATATACGAGTACTTTTTGCCTTGCCTCACTTTATGCCATTGGGGGCAGCGTGTTTAATTTCAGCACTTAAAAAATCGAAAAAAGCTGTCCAATCAATGAATTTGATACACAAAAATATTTTCGAGATTTTTTTCGTGTTAAACTTACTTAACCAATTGGAAATCTCATAATTATTAGTAATCAAACCTAAACCAATTGGGAGTTTTAGGAAATTATTGATTGGATTTCGAGATAAGCACAGAAACATAAGCTCTTTACTGGGCTCAAAGCTCAGCCCAGTAATTAGAAACATTTCTGCATAAAACAAATACTATTATTAACGGATTCTCGCTAAGATAAAACAGCTCGAAATTGTCACAGATTATAACAAAGTTGGAGGAAAATTCATTGTCAGCCATTTTAGCCATTTTCACAATTTTGTTACAACTTTTATGTAAATGTGGGTAGAAAGTATCATTAGCCGAGTTTTGTGGGTGTCTCGAGGGGGGTGGGAGAAACATTAATTTTATGGCGGCGACACAGGGAACAATAGACCAAAAAGGTCGAACTGTAGGTGGGAGTAATGGGCGTGTTAACGCCTTCGACAACCCTGCAGCCATGCCCAATTCATAATAGCGCCCCTGATTGAGCTATATGTGTCTCACACAAAGGGATGATGAGGGAGAAGCGAAGGCAGAGAGAGAGAGAGAGGCAGTGAGAAGCTGTGAGAACTGACAGCAACTTAAAAAGCGCGAATCAAAATGGTTTTTTTTAGCTTTTATTTTGTTTTTGCTAAACAAATGTATGAGAAAGAACACAAAAAACAACAGCAACAAACACTAAACAATTTAACCGACAGACTTGGGTGGAGCCAAAGTCTACATGTATCTATGTGTGTGCACACACACACATCTCGTATAACGTATGTGCTAACTGGTTTCTAAAGTAAACAACGTTTAAATTAGCGAATAAAAATGTATTATTAATGCGAAAACATGTTTATAAGATCACACACACACATACATATACTAGCACACACACACACAGACTCTCATGCATACACCCAGAACAGAAGCAGTGCTGTCAGTATCTGAGGGTCTAAAACAGCTAGTTTGCAAATTATAAGGCCAGAAAAAGACAAAGAAAAGAGATGAATGAATAAAAGTTCCAATCATTTAACATAAAATATCTTTTATAATCAATTTAAACCCAAAAAAGAGCTAGATTTTACTTTAATTTATTAAACACTATTTTAAAGCTTAAACAACTAAAACATAAGCTATGTTTAGCTATAAACTAGCTAAAATGGCACAGCGCAGGCAATAGAAGCGAATGCGATGTGAGAGAGAGCGACAGAGAGGAAGAAAGAGAGACAAAGAGCACAAAGAATGATTTCAATTGTTGTTGTATTAATTCTTCTTATTCTTATTGTTGTTGCTTTTATTTAAACAAATAAGAAGTAGAAATATATATGTACGAATGCGACGTCTATATAGCTTTAAGGCGGAGCAACGAACAAATCGAACTGTACAAAAAGTCGCATTTACTTATCTTAAGTAAGTTTAATAAATTACAATTGAGAAATCGAAACGGCAATTGAAATTTGTTGGAAATTAACTTAAAAATTGCAGCGATAAAATGCGGATTATTTGAATGGGTTGAATACTGCTCAGTGTGACTGTTTTTGTATTTAGCGATAACGATTTTAATTATTTCCATTTAATGGCTATATAATCACGTAAATACAGGCGTAAATACATATGTACATAAATCGTAACCCAAAGTTGTGACTGCTCCAAAAAAAAAGTCTAACTAACAATTTATATATATTTATACAAAAACAAGTTTTGGGGAGAGCTGGAAATACAAAATTTTAATTTCAAGTGACGCACATAACATTTGCCTATTGCCCAGGCACGTAGAGTAAGTAATACATAAAAATTGTATCTCACAGATACAGCAGCAACCAAAAAAGGGACCCAAGAGTACTCGGAGACTAGTATCTAGTGGGAGGATTATGAATTAGTCTGAAACAATCAAGTAGTAACTTAAAAAATGAGTGTGAATTACTTTCCAAAGGTATTCAGTGCTCAACACCTTACTTAAGTGCTTACCAAGGCAGTGGCTTGGCAGTACTTTTAGTTTTATAGGTTTAACCCTGTTTTAAGCCACTGAAAAAAATATGCAAGGCTTTATGCAGTCGAGCAGCGTCTAAAGAAGCTGTAGCTCGTCCTTTAGAGACATAGAACTGACCTGCTAGACTGTATAAAGCCCAATCTCTAAGAAGCTAGGTTTTTTCATATTTGGACCTTTAAAAGCCTAAAAATATTTTTATTTTTTTAACAAATTGATCAGTAAAAAAACATTTTTAGTTAACTTTTATTGAGCAATCATTTTTAAATCCCTTTTTAAGCAACTAGCTGCACATTTGGCATGCGTAAAAGTGCGACTGGGTAATTTTTCGACTTATGGGCACTACACACATCACTCGCACACACTCACACACATACCTAACAAACTAGCCACAACGCTGCGCATACTTAACGCACTCAAGTGACAATAATTGAATTCATTATGGGCCAAAAACGATTGTGACAATAGCGAACCAGTTGTATATAGTTGGCTATTAGCTGATATGCTGGCTAGAGGATTAACAATGGCGGGTTAATTAACCCGATGGTTAACTTGGCCTTGAAGCTCAGAACAAGCCACAAAGTAAACTTCTTTGGACTTGGCTTTTTCTGGCTTACTGTCTTCAGTTTTTTTTAACTATTATGCGGCATAGTTTAAGTTGTGGTACCATTTTTATTTGGCTACGTGTGCGTTTTACTTATGAGCTAACCCCTTTCCTTATAATGGATACTACCTATACCTAGCTATATTATATGTACTTGGTCTTGGTCTTTGGCTTGTGTGTAGTTTTTTTGTGTGTGGCTATAAAAGCGCGTTATATTGACATGATCTTCGCGTAAATTGTTCGTTGCGACGTTCGAACGCGTCTTGCAAAAATCTTTATCAACCGTGTTGAGGGGTCAACAAACCCCCTTAGACGAGTGCTTCGTGTGACAACTTGGCTTTATCAGATAATGAGACAAATACGAGTACAACAACAAGTACTACGTTGTGACTCAAGATCCATAAAAAGAGACTGACGCTAACTTAACGGTATTATTGCCATTATAAAGACATTTCCAGCTCTGATTTGCTGTAGATAAACACCGATTCTAAATTTAGCTATAGCATAAATAAAAGAATTTTCTTACAAACTAAACAAGCTACCAGAAAACTTTCTTCATAAATTACTGGATTTTTAGAAAACTATCAGCTCTTCTACTTCACCAGAACTAAAGTAGTTGGTATAGTAGTTTCATACATCCACGATGATCAGTTTCTAAAGAAAGCGTTTAAACGGTTTAATAATATTTTCCACAACTAATTCAGGAAAATCGTAAAGAAATTTAAAAATTTAGTAGACTTCGAAGTAGGATAAAGAGTCCTGATATGCAAGTTCATAGTATAGCATACTTTTGTGAGTTAAAATATGCATGTAAGGATTACCAAAATAAAATAAAGTTATTTTAGAAACTTTAAAATATACAACAAATTGTTTTGGCTACTAAAAAAATAAATCATAGTTAAAGAACAAATCATTTAATCATTTATGTACTAAATAAATAATAAGAAATGCAATAATAAATGATTAACCGCATATTTCATTAGGATTTACAAAATGTAAAAATAAAAAGCTTCAAACAACTAATTATTATTTTAAGGTGTATTTAACTAATAACAACATTCCTTTAACATAATCAGTATAGTTCTAATTACTACCTTAAATAAAACTTACCATGTAAACAGAACTTAAAGTGAACGACCTTTTTATTATTTAACAAATTTGCATTCGCTAAACGTATTGGCTTTTTTTCCTTTAATTTTTATTTTTTGCAAACAGTTTTATTTAGCTTTAGTGATAAGTGTTATTGTTATTGTTTTAGTTCTTAGTAACTCTCGGTGTTGAGTTTTCCGCACGACGTCACAGATAAGAAACGCAACGGAACCAAAAGCAAAGTAAACAGAGAAAAAATATAAAAAACGTGCGAAAAACACACACACGCACACGTACGAGGGGGTGGAGTAAAGGTGTGGAGAGAGAGTGAAAGCGTAAGATTAAGCAAGTAACTAAGCAGACTAGTTGTGGCAACTAAATGAAAATTTGCGCGCTAGGACAACCTAACCAGAGGCGGCCAAAACTGCACTGACTCTGGCAATATTGGCCCCGACTCCAAGTCCGTTAACGGAGAGACGAAGACGGAGAGGAAAACGTAGACGGAGACGGCGAGGGAGACAGAGAACGAAGCAGACCGAGTGCTAAACAGCAAGTGAGCGAGGGAGAGCGAGCGAGAGAGAACGCAAGCCCGGAATCGGAATCATCGGGCAAATGAGCGATTCGCATACATAAATAAAAAAAAAATAAATATAAATAATAATATGCACTTTTATACATAGCTCGATATAAAAAGAAAAAGAATAAAGGAAAACAAACGAAAGCATTAGCGGCTTTTGCCTTTTGCTCTTTATTCTTGTATTTATTTATTGTAACTCTCTTTTTTGCATTTGATGCAAATTTGCTGACAATTGCAATAGAATTTGATTTTCGTTTAGTTTTTGTTGTTTTTATTTTCGTTGCTTTGCTTTCGTTTGTTTTGTGCTTCGTTTAGTTCTCATTTCGCGCTTAACTGTTGCGACAATGCAGCCGGCGAGGGGAAGGGGAGGAAGAAGAGCACGAAGAAGACGAGCACAAGGATGGCGAAGAACTTGCGGTGGAGTGAGGGAGACGCACATAGATGCAGTTGAGCGAGAGGAAAGGAGACGACAAAGGCGAAGGCGGCATGTGGGTCTTATTTCAATTTACAACCAAGTGACGAAGTATCACAATTCAATGTTTAAAGTTTTTATCACGTTGTGGACGCCAGCGCCACACACACATTCGCACACAGAGATACCCATAAGCATACTAACAAATAAGAGCGAACTAATTAAGTGACAGAGCCGACGGAAAGCTACCCTGCAGCTGGCGAAAGTAATAATATTCATATAAAATAAAAAAATGTAATCATATTTAATGAAATTAATAAATTATGTCATATTATTAACTAACTATTATATATTGGCATAACTTTTATTAAATTCTTTGAGCACACAGTCAAACGTCCCACCCAACTACTGTGTACAGGGTATTCTGCAAGCAAATGGAGCGTCTAACGGTTTGGGGGCTCGCATTGAGCATACATATATGCAAAAAGTCTGCTGTGTGTATGTGTGTGCGTGTGCTTGTGAGCGGGACTTGGCTGACACAGTATGGTTAATATGGCGCGACAGTCGTTCGCTTAGTCAGCCCGATCTGGCACTAACTATTTAGTAAGCAACTGAAATAGTAGCACCCGTGTTAGTATCGTTTAATGAAATAAAACAAGAACGAAAAAGAAAAAAAATTGCATTCTACTGACACAAATACATATGTACATGTGCAAGCAAACAAACAAACACATGTAAATTTGTAGCAACACAAGTAGCGCTGCATTTGAACATGAGTGTGAGCATGCATGTGTGTGTGTGTGAGTGAATGACGCCGAGAATGAGCATGCAAGAAGCAGAAGAAGCAGAGAACGACGTCAGCGTAAACTGATTACCCCCTCGATCTATGCACGTACACACTTACACACACATACAGTCACACGTGCATATTTACATAGCGTTAACTTTGGATTGGCTGTCACATCTATGGGAACCTTCATTTGGGTGTTTGGCTTACAACGTCATATTTTGAAACGATTCATTTCGCGAGTAGTAAGTACACTAATACTAAATGGTGTTGCAGGGCCAGCTCGTATGCAAAGAAGTATATAGGAAGTCATAAGTTTAGTTTTAAATTACAGTTGCAAAAACTGAGTGCAATCGGCCTCCATATTATTGAGAAACTGATTGCATCATTTGTTATCGATAACTAATTGACAATTAATTGAAGCTAATTGGCAACTCCTACTACGGACCGCACATTGATGACGTCATAAGCAAGAGGATATTGGAAACCAGTTTAATGCGAATTTTGAGCTATGACTGACTCGCTGAAATAGTTCTTATCAATGACCGGCAAACATCAAGCAGTGACGTCCCGCACACACACAACTCAAATCACACCAACTGCACGTAGCTATAAATTGTTGTCATCAAACAACAAACATACCCAATTACATACATACAACTACGTACTATTCACATGCACACGTTTTCCAGACACATTACGCACACAAACACACACACATTCATATGAAAACAAAAATTCACATACAAGTTTTTGCACGAAAATGAACACGTGCTGCTTTAAAGCTGAAAGGAAAGAACGAGAGAGGTTGCCTGCAGGCACAGCCGGCTGCCAGCACATGGACTAGCGGGACGGGGGAAACGTGCGCTATGCTTGCATACCAAAGCGCAACAATAACAAAAACTGCACAGCCCGAGACTTACTTTGCGGCTGACTCATGCTCCCCAAATGCAATTGTGCTTGTCGCTCTTTGAAACTAAGAGAGTGGGATTACTCGGAGAGAGAAAGAGCGGTAGAGTGAGCGAGAGCGCACAATGGGCTCTGCAATAAGAGAGCAAGGCACAGTAAACTTGCCATGTCTAACTTAGTTTGGCAGGAGTTGGACGTTAGAGCTAAATGCGACGCTGTTGGGGCGAGCAGAGAACTTGCGGTATATCTGCAGCTGTGCGGACTGAAACTTTAGTAGCCCCGGCTAACTTTTAGCAAAAACTTTTGATTTGAGTACCTGCCACTAACTAAGCACAGGCACAATTACACTCACACACATGATATAAAAAGTTGGCACACACAAACTACCCACGCATAGAAATTGAACTATGAAAATCAGAAAACTTTGCAGACAGAAATTTCTCGGAAAATGCATTTGAATAAAACCCACGTCCACTTACCGCACTGCTCGCCATTACTCCAATTGCAGACGTTACCGTAGCTAAAGCTTTTTAGATTTTGCACAATTATTTAAACACTAATAGCACACACATAAAAAAAAGAAAACAAAACTTAACTACTAATTTATAACAACGACACGCGAACTGTTCAAAACAGCTGTAAATTTAAGCGCGCAACAAGACAGGGCGGTTATGCCAAAACAGCTGATATGTTTATTAGCTATCGATATCGATATACTCAAACGATTGCGGTGCCATCGCTCATCTGGCTCCTTTGACTGCGGCCATCGCTCATCTGACTCATTTGACTGCGGCCATCGCTCATCTGGCTCATTTGACTGCGCCCATCGTATGCATAAATCGAAAGCTTTTGCTCCTTGTTCAAAATGTTGATCGACAGCCACTGAAACCAACGAAAATTATTGAGATACGATTCAACGCTTCTGTTAATGAAAAACAATTTAAGTGGCCGTTTACTGCGCTGCCGCTGCAAGGCAAATTGGTTGCCATCGGGCAGCGTAACAATCACATCGGTCGAATGCGTGATCAGTTTGTCCAATGCAAAGGTGCAGTGCATCAGGTGAATGGAAAAAGCCGACAAGGATAAAATGGCATTCGTATCGCAACACTGCAGAAAGCCATAGGTCTTCTCCTCGCGATCCTTAAGGAATGCCAGAAGCTTATCATGCTCCGCCAGATACATGTTGGCATAAACCGTTAGCAGGCACATGAAACCCACCAGGCCGCTGACCAAAGCCTCCAGTTTCACCGGCAAGCGGTCCGTGAACAAAGTGCCAATCAGATTCATGAATCCTATGATGAAACCACCGCCATAAGTGGCACAGAGTATGAAGATGTGGGGTACTCCGTCCTTGTGGAAACACTTGATATGCACATAACAATTGGCCGTAATGAACACCAGCTCCACTGCCTTGAACAGCAGCCAAACTGGCTTCTTTGTGTGGCTCACCGGCATTTTACCGCTAAATTATTGTATATATATGTAGATATATTTATGTGTAGGTTTGTGGGTGTTGACCTACTGTGATTTAGCTAAAACAAAGTTAATACAATTAAGCAGAGCAGCAGCCGGTCATAGCCGACTAAAAGATACCCTAGTTGGACCTAAACTTGTAGCCAGATCCGCTGACAGACCTGATCTGCGTGGAATCTGTAAATTGCTAAAGTTATAGACCCTGAGATCGTCATGAAAATCGGACAGACAAAGTTAAACTTACTTACTAACGGTTAAAAATAAGCTAACAGCTAGATTTTAGCGGTTATAGGTAACTACTTCCGCCAGTATTGCGTCAAGCGATGAATCTGCTCGACCAGTGCCGGCATCACAGCCGTTATAGATATATCCAGCAGACTCTGCAGATGTCGCACGGCCTCCTCGTCGGTTAGACCCAATTGTAGATTCTCCTCCACCTTCTTCACGGCCTTATCCGGCTCCAGCGCAATGTCCGGCACAGTGGCGTCCACCATGAGCGAGAACAGATTGAGCATGACATTCGCGTGTCGGCGTAAATGCAAAAACGCCGTATAGCACTGCTTACGGAACTCGTGATGATGATCGGAGCTCACTCCGCCCATGGCCTCGACCATTTCCTTGCTCAGCTTCATGGGCGGTGGCATTGGCTTGGGATCACGGCCAAGTATATAGCCGAAATCAATGTGGAACAGCTTGCCAGTGCTGGTCAACAGCAGATTATCCAAATGCCGATCACCAACACCTGTAAGAAGGCAGAAGATTAGTAAATACTGCTCCACTTTAGTCACTAGCTTCAGTTACTCACCCAGTAAGTAGGTGATGACGCAGTATCCGGCACAGCTCTTGATGTACGTGTCCATGACATCGGAGGAGATGCCGTAGGGTCCACCCTCGCAGGGATTGTGCTTCCGGAAGAAGTTGAGAATGCTTCCATCCCTGGCCAGCACCTCTGCGACGGTGCAGGAGTCAATGTACTGCAGGAATCCGTGCTTGGAACTGGTGGCTAGTACCTTGTACGGCGTCAGCTTGAGATCCAGGTTCTCGCGACGCAACAGTTTGTCCATGAGCGTGATCATTTGAAGGATTAACTGATCCTGACGCAGATCGTCGCCGTGCTTGAAGATGGCCACGTACTCGTGGTGTGCAATGTCGGTGACGAAGGTGAGTCTGAAATGGGCAATGAATTTCGGATCAGTGTTCAGTCCAAGTGACATGGACATGTGCTACTTACTTGGCCGGCATGAGTGCGCTCTTGAAGAGCGACGTGCGGCTGGGCACGATCTTGGTGATGTTGACCTCGGGATCGAGGGGAAATGGTATGGGCTCAAAGCTGGTGAAGTTCACTTTGAACATGTCCTGTTCCCCCAGAAGTTTTTGAAACTTTTCGGTTTTCTTGTTGCGATTTCCCGGCTCCTTGGCCACCAGTTTGACCAACTTGACCAGCTCATCGATGAAGCGCTGCTGCTTGCGGAGGTTGTAGAAGATGCCGCGCAAATGGAAGCTGCCTGTGGAGCAGGAGGAGCATAAAGAAGATAATTAGGAGGATTATGCAAAGCTTTGGAGTACTCCATACTCACCATTCTCGAGCACCTTGAGGAATATGTTGAGCACCATGGCGTACATGTCGTGTGCACGCTGATCCTGCTTGCGCACCGTCTCCACATCCTCCACCTCAATGGACAGATACCAGTACAAGTAGTTGGCCAAGGTGGCGTTCTTGCAGGCGCGCTGTATGAGGAATGTGCAGAGATTGAGTGCCACACCCTGGCCCAGCAGTGGCGTATGCGAATTGGACTGGGAGGCCAAGGAGGCATCGTTGGCCAACTCAGCGCGTTCCACACGCAGACCCGGTGTGCTGGATCTAATGGCTGGTGCACTGGTGCTGCTGGCCATGGTGGACTTGTCCCCCTTGATGGCCGCCAGGACACTGGCAGCCCGCTGATTAGCAGGTATACCCGAGGCATGTAGCGCACTGCTCGTTGTGCTCAGATCGGAGATGCTGCTTTGATCCAGCAGCGAATCATTCTCATCCAACAGCGAGCAGACCACATCCCGTTCCTGTTCCGGTATGATGCACTTGTGCAGCTGGACAATATAACGCAAGTCCTCGTACTTCAAGGCCTGCACCAACTGCAGCAGGTAGAGCAACAGATCCTCATCCGGTGCCTGGGCCAGGCGACTGATGGCATACTTGCGCACCTCGGCGTGGGTGAATTGAGGACTCAGCAACTCCAGGGCATCTTCCACATCCATGGGAGCCCAATTGGCGAGCATCCAGAGCGCCTGGGTGACCTCATCGTTGTGCTCCCATTTGATGCACTTAAGGAATTTGGTCAGCGCCTTCTTGTGCGAGGAGAGATAGAAACGGAAATTCCAAAGCAAATCCTGCTCCACGCTGCTCAGCACATAGGTGGGCGGATAGCGGTACACAATGTCATGCAATTGATCACGGATTCTGTAAGATAAAACTAGGATTAAACTGGGTTTGGCCTTGGAGGATTGCAGAGCTTACAAAGCCGTGGGTTTGGCATCCCGATCGGAGATGCCCGAGCGCTCCGAACGCGCCAAGCGATGGTGTTTGCGCTCCACAAGGTTCTCCTGTAATGAAAAAGTGTTTAGCTGCGCTACATGGTCTAAAACAGTCATACCTTTTGTATCTCCGAGTCTGGCACCAAAACCAGTTTGGGTTTGGTCGGTAGTTTGTACTTGTTGTCCACCTCCGGCTCAAAGTAGACCACGGAGTACTTGAAAATAAAGTAGCACAGGTCAACACATGAGTTCCAGTTGGAAAGGAGTGACTTACATTGTACATGTCGTCCACCATAATGGTGGGAAACTCGATCATGAGAAACATGTAGTCGGACATGCGTTTCTCGCGCTCGTTTATGACTTCTATTTCCCGGAATGTCAGGCGATCCAGCCAGTCCACCTTCTGCACCTGCCCGTTGCGATGCTTCTTGGCCAATTTTCCTAGGCGCTGCATCTGCGATTTGGAGGATTCCTTGCCCTTGCCGGGAGTTTTGCTAGGGAAACTGCCGTCGCCCTCAACACCCAGCCAGACGCGCAGGTCATACATACCCTGACGGAACATGCCGTCCTTGCCAAACACAGAGATAGCTGTGCCGCCAATGATTGTCGTCTGGCCTGCACCCGAGCAGTCCAGTATGGTTAATACGAGCATGGCGCTTCGGGGTAAATCGGAGAAGAGCAGTGGCAGGGTGACCCATTCATTCCAGCTCCAGCGTTTACCGAACGCTTTGTAGGAGCTGTGTACGGGCAGGCAGTAGGGGCGTCCATCGTTGTACACCTGTAGGCGCACCTGAAATGAGGGATACTCCTCCGAGTACAGACCCGAAAAACGCAGTATGGGATCATCGAGTAGCTTCTCATAGTCCGGTTGGCGTTTCTTGCCTTCCAGCGTTCCACTGTGGAGTAAAATGTGTTATTCATACTTCTTTGTTGCTCCAACTGCACTTACACTTTGATTTGGACACGCTCGTGCAGCGAGGAGCTGTGTATATAGCGAAAATGATCGTCTGGTTGATCCATTGCGACTGAAAAATATTTACACCCCCAAACAGCTGATTGATGACCAAACTTATCGGTGTTCAGCTGACTGCACTTTGCCTATCGACCTGCCACCACCAACGATAACTATCGATTATTATCGCTGCGTGCGCGTGTTTTGCTTTCCACTAAAAAAAAACATTGTTTAATTTAGCCGCAAGAAATGTCAACAAATGCATCCATTGATCTGGCGCTGGATCGCGTCGATTGGAATGATCTGGCCGAGAACCAAGAACAGCTGCCACGGATTTATGCACCCGGCGAGGTGCTAATGCCCGAGGCCGGCTTCATGCGCGGCCACGGCACATTTGTGGAGGATGAGAACATCAAAGCCTCCGTCGCAGGTGTCATACAGAAAGTGAACAAATTAATATCGGTGCGTCCGCTCAAGAGTCGGTATGTTGGTGAAATTGGAGATGTAGTGGTGGCCCGCGTCCTTGAGGTGGGACAGAAACGTTGGCGCGTCGATACAAACTCACGTTTGGATTCCATGCTGCTGCTCTCATCTGTAAATCTACCAGGTGGAGAGCTGCGTCGACGCTCGGCAGAGGATGAGCAAATGATGCGACGGTATTTGGATGAGGGAGATTTAATCTCAGCAGAAGTGCAGGTAAGTGCATATAGGATTGAAGTTTACTCCAATTACTATTCCACTTCTTGCAGAACATCTTTGAAGAGGGCACACTGTCGCTCTACACACGCAGTTTAAAGTATGGCAAATTGTCACAGGGTATACTCGTCAAAGTCTTCCCAGCCCTGGTGAAACGACGTAAAATGCATTTCCATAATCTGCCCTGCGGGGCATCTGTAATCTTGGGCAATAATGGTTACATATGGATATCACCAACCAAGAGCGATGAACAGGAGGGCAACGAGGGTGGATTTGCACAGAATTTGAACGAAATCGTGCCACGAAATGAACGGGAAGTCATCGCACGCCTGCGCAACTGCATCCTGGCACTGGCCAAGTGTAAACTCATGTTGTTCGACACGAGCATTCAGTATGCGTATGAGGAGTCACTGAAATATGAGCCACGGGAATTGTTACAACAACATGTCATTTTTGATGTCGGCGAGCAAACACAGGCGCGTCTCAGAGATGTCGATCTTATGGACTGATGCACAAATAAAATTTGTTCTTGTAATTTACTACTGTGTTTTGAATTTTTCCGCCAAAGTGCATCCCAGTGTTGCCATTACGCTGTCATATAAATGTACTAAATTAAATATACCTAACAATCAGCTGGCAGCTCTGGCATAGTATTGTCGCAACTATAATCTAGTTTTGTTGAGGTGTGGCAACTCTGTGCGAGGTTCGTGTATTTATGCATTGTGTTTTGTGTCTTTCTATCCGAGAATTTAACAATAGAACAAATAATTACAAAGTCTACGTTGTTCCCATTGCAATTAAAGTATTCGAAAACATTACAATAAGATCAATAACATTATGGCGAGCAGTAACAGTGTGCGCGAGCTGGAATTGGGCAAAAAAGAAATTTGTCGTTTCTGCCTGTCACAACAAAGCAAACTTGGCTCAATTTACATTGAAAATGCGCGAATTAAGTCAACAGCATCGCTGCCGCTGCAGATAATGGCCATTACATCCATTGAGGTAAGCGCGAGAAGACTTGGTTCTAATTTAGACTAAGGCTTCGGCCCCCAAAAGAACTTGGCTAAGATGTTTGTTGGGTTGGTTTCTAAATAGCTGCGTTGGCGTCTCCGCTAACAGATTTGGCGCGCTTTCCGACCCCAATTTACGCCCTCCCGGCCAATTCAGTTAATCCAGGCCTCAAAACTGTGTTTTGTAACAACAACAACACAAAAAGTGCATTTGTAAATAAATTTGGTGCAGAAAAATAAAAATAACATCAATATGGCGACAACTGTACATGAAATGCACACATACACAAGCAGGCTCAGCTGTCGCAGTGCTGCCAGATCAGCTGCAGATGGCGCTCACAATTGAAATTGAATTTTCATTCTTTTTTTATTTATACTTCAGTCTGCACTTCATTATTATGTATTTCGTTATGTCTGTATATATGTTTATCAAATATATATGTGTATATTGTTGTTCATTTGGTTATCTTATGAATTATAAATTGCTTAATATACAATTTGTGTGATTATAAATTTTGGGTCTTTGATTCTACCCAAAAAATAGCTTACGATACTAACAATTAAACAAATGATTAACTTAAAGTCAAATGGAATTCAGATTAAGGGAGTCAGGGCTGAGCTGAGGAGGCGAGGCGGTGGCAAATAATACGAGTAAAACTTGTGAATCAGATTAGCTGCTTGCCGGCTTGTCCGTAAAGCGCAAAATGCGAGTTAACATCGACGTCACACACGGAATTTGCTTCTGGCGATCCATAATTGGTGTAGATGGCACGTTCGATTCAAAGTCGACAGCTACACGCTGGCTGACGAAGGTGAGCAGTGTCAGAATGTTGTACTTTTTGCCATTGGCATTGAGCTCCTGAATGAGCGACTGTATATACCACGAGCCGTTGGTAGTGTTGCGCCAGGAATAGTAGCCTGCGAAGCAGAAAAAGATTGTTCATCGAAATAGTTATCGATTTCACCCACACCACTGTCGTTCAACAAGTGGCACTCACCTGGAATTGTTGAGTATGAGAATAGAAAGTCGGCGTGTATGGGTATTTTGTAGCTCATCGATGACTCGCCATCGGTTTCTGTCACATTCTTCTCCAGCATAATGCCCGAATCGAGCCGATCTCCCTGACAGGCTTGTATGAAAAACAGTTTGGGTTTTCCCGCCAGCGTTGGGCAAATGTGTGAGGTGAAATAATACCAAATGCTATCCAATTTATACTGCACATCCTTGGCGTAGATATAACCATGTTCGCCATGAGATAATATAGCTATAGCCAAGCAATCGTTATCGCTGTGATCCTGCGAGGCAGCTTTTTCGATATGTTTGAGTATGTCGCGTAATTTGCAATCCTTGTGCACGGATACATCGAAATCGAGACGTTTCAAGGCCTTGCGCAGCTCCTCGCTGTCCACATTGGTGCCTGCACGTGCCTTCAGCGAGGGTATATCAAAGAATTCGTGATTGAATATGAGCGCCAGTCCACGATGCTTGTGATTCATGTTGTACTCCCTGGCATATCGATCGACAGGCATACGAGCCACATATTTATTTACGGTACTGTCAGATTAATAGTTGATAAAACAAATATATAAGAATAAAAATGCTTATCGAAAATTTCGTTTATATTCGCATAGATAAGCGAACAATTCACGCAATTAGTTTGCCTATTCAACTTCATTTTTTCAAACGCAGCAAGAAAAAACATGAAGAATTTGTGTGCGAAACAGAGACGATAAAAACAGAGAACAATAGTGCACTTACGACGCAACGATGTCGGCGGCAGCGGCAGCAGCGACGGGAGCAGAGGCTGCACCACCAACTCCGGCAGTGCTAGAGCTAGCTTCGCCCTGTGCATCGATGCTATCAGCATTAATGCTGCTGCCGCTGCTGCTGTTCTTGATGCTGTTTGCTCTGCCTCTGCCGTTTCCATTGCTGATGAGAGGACTGAAGGTTCTTGTTATGCATTCGTCCGTCATTTTTCTCTCACTCTCTTGCTGGCTGGGCTGGCACGCTCTCTCTCTCACTCTCCTTTTCTCTCTTGTTTTCGTTTCTCCTTGTTGCCTGCCTTTTGTTCGCCTGCAATTGTTGCGCCCTTTCCACAGGTTACACGCACTCTTGTTTTTTAGATATTTCTTTTTCTGGTTTTAGTTCTTTTCACTAAAACAATTTGTGTACTTTGAGCAGCTGTGCCACGTAAGCAGCAAATACAAATTACGTTTGCACTAAGACAGTCACTAGTGTCCTTTTATGGTTAACCGCGTTTAATCAATTAATTAACGAGAGCGGAGTATTAAGCGTGCTCCGTTTGTATGCTCACAAAAACAAACTGCGAGATTGCATTTGTAGTTGTGCAGTGCTTGCCGCCAAACGAATGCAAATGGCGTTGCCACTAAGTTGCGCGACTGCCAGTACGCATGCGCAGAGTTGCCATCTAAGCCGTCGTTCATTTTGAGCTTGTTCGCAGCGATTTTAACGTATTTGTTATTTTTGAATTTTACAGGTGAGCAGCGATGATGGAATGCCCAGTTTTATTTGCTTGGATTGCCGACTGCTTTTCGAGCACTGCTACCGCTTCAAGCAGATGTGCAAAAATGCCGAGACATTGCTACGCCAATATCCGCTTACGGGCAAATGGCCAGAGCCGCTGGAGAAACCACGCGCTCCATTGGTGGTCAATCAAACGCTTAAGAAAGAACAGCAGAACGAAGGGCAGCCCAAGAAACTGCTCAATTCCATGGCCAAATCTAACAATGTGACCATAGAAAGTGTCCAAGTGCTGGAGACCAGCGCCATAACCAAAAAGCTGCTCAATGTGGCCGCCGGGAGCAGTGCGGAGCCAGCGGTACCACCAAGAGCCGCCGGTGGGGCAGCACAGAAGCGTCCACACTCGCAGTCATACCAGGTGAAGCTGGAGAACAATCAGGAGCTCTCCATGGACGATGTGCACAATTTGATCGCTGACATGGACTTCGAGGAGTTCGATAATCGCACAACGACAACATCAATTACGATCTCCCCTGCAAAATCGGTTTCCGATAAACCCAAAGTTCTCAACAAATCCTCAATGCGTCTGCTGAACAAAGGTAGCACTGCAACGGTGGAACCACGTCTTGCCACGCCTCAACTCAAGCATTACGAGGATGGCAATGTGGCGCTGGTCACCGAAATTCTTGATCCCAATGAGATCGATGCTTCTGCCGATCCGGTGAAGAATACCGCCGCAGTGCCCACAAATGTATTCCCCTGTCCCCATTGTGAGAGATCCTTCCCATTGTTGCAGTTGCTCGACATTCATTTGGTGAATCACACACGCGAGCGCAGCTTCAAGTGCTCCGAGTGTGACAAGAGTTTCTTCTCCAAGTATGATCTGCAGAAACACAACTTTATACACACGGGAGAACGACCCTACAAGTGCACAGTCTGCTCCTCGGCCTTCACCAGGCGTGCGCTACTGCATCGCCATGAACGCATACACACGGATGTGCCCAAGTTCATCTGCCTGTACTGCGAGAAGCCCTTCATCTCCAGGGAGGAGATGGAGAAGCACGCCGAGCGGCATACCAAGAAGCGTCCGTTCCAGTGCGGCATTTGCCAGAAGTCGTTTGCTTTCAAGCAGGGTTTGGAGCGACATGAGGTAGGAAGTCTATAGATCTATCGAGGGAACACTGAGTAATCCTGCTTCTTACCCATTTTTCAGGTCATACACAGCTCCAACTTGCCGTTTCCCTGCCAGTACTGCAGTCGCAGCTTCGTAACCGCTGGGAAGTTGGCTAGACATCTGCAGGCTCATGCTGGCAAGCGTGCCTATCCCTGCAAGTACTGCAGCAAGTCGTATCTGTTGTCGCATCACCTGTCGCGGCATCTAAGAATGCACAAACAGGCTCCATCCACCTGTTTCACCTGTAGCATCTGCAAGGACACGCATCAGACCTACGACGGTCTCGTGGATCACTCGGCCATACACGCTAGTGTCTCCTTGAAGTGTCCATTGTGCATGGACACATTTGCGGATTACGATGGCGTGGAGACCCACATGCAGGCGCACAAGGAGAGCGAGCGTCACGCCTGTGAGTTCTGTGACTTTATCTTCCTGAGCTCCGCACAGCTGCAGAAACATATCGAGGATGATCATGTGGTGGACATGGTGCCGTATCAGAATGAAAGCGATTATACGCTAACCGACAAGGATGTGAAGGAAGAGTCGGATCTGCTAGAAGAACTACTCAGCGAGGAAAAGGAAAGTCCATCGCCACCAAAGGCCAAAATACGCAAACTAAATCCCAGCTCAAAGGGGGACTCAAACGACCGGGAAGCACCTAAATCTTCTCGCAAGGAGAGCAGTCTTAAGACACCCACCAGCTCCAGATCCAGTGGCAGCTCTTCCCTGCCCAACTCCGCGGAGGGCAAACGCCAGACTCGCAGCAGGGACACAAAGGACAGAAGCTACAGGTCCACTGAGTCTACTAAAAAGGTACACAAACCAGCGGAAGAGCAGTCAAGGACAGCCAGCAAACAGAAAAATGGCAAGATGACCAGACATTCCAGCTCCAAGTGACGTTACCAAGGTTACCCCGACAGTTAAGACCGAGCATTTGCAGTTGGAATGCAGTTTGATAGAAATTTCGTTAGCTTGACAAAGAGAATTTGTATTTTAGCAATTAAAGTACCAGCTAATCTTGTAAAACTTTGGCTCTTTGTTTCGAGTGTGTACAATGGGGTTTCTGGGTCTTTATGGGAACAGGTAGACACAGCTGTGCCTGTTAGACCTTGTGTCTGTTACTGAGTTACTGAATTTAGTCGGTGGTTTTCTTTGTACTGCACGGAGATCAAGTTTGAGCTTTATAATGGAGGAAAACCCGTTTCAAAATCAGCAAAATGGTCTAAA
Source organism: Drosophila dunni (assembly GCA_018152125.1). NCBI lineage: Eukaryota > Metazoa > Arthropoda > Insecta > Diptera > Drosophilidae > Drosophila > Drosophila dunni. Next base: position 19,990,296 of record JAECXC010000339.1, on the reverse strand, counting down.
TTCTTAAGATATTTCAACCAAACTTACGCAGTGTGAACTTGAAATCGTTTTCTATATACTAAATCGGAGGGAAATCGAGTTTCTAGCAGTCGGTTGAAAACCCCTGATTAGTATGACATACTTTTTGTTTATGGAGCTATTTCAACTAAATTCGTACAGTGTATTTGAAGTGTAATTTTATTTAGCCTAGGAAAAACTGGAAGGAATCGGACTACTGTAATATAAAGCTGCCTTAGGAACTGTGGGTTAGCTATAGTTTTAGTATGAAAAAATTATCTGTTTACAGAGGTAACTCAATCAAATTCATACAGCATACACCCACTAATATGGTCTTTCGACCAACTTTGGTAGACATCGGACTACTATAACATATAGCTGACATATAAACAGAATGTAAAAAAATCAATATTTAGTGGGTATTAGAGAAGATAACTCAGAAAGTCACACTGAGCTTATAGTATTTGCTAGCCCACACTAACTACAGGGTCTGCTGCAGTCGGTTTGGGTAGCGAAAACCTTTGGCAACAGTCTTAAAACACAAGATTTTCAGCACAGAGAGAATCCGATTGAAAACTTCAATTCTAGCCCTCTTAACTTACCACTAGAAATCTTACCGACTGCTTAACATATTCGTCACTCTTTTATTCAGTTTGTCGCAGTTTCGTTTTTGTCTGTGTGTATTTCCACATTGATTTCAGCTTACATTATGTTAAATACATAGAGTGTGATTTAGCTATGAACAAAGAGCCTTGGAATCTGCTTTTGTTTAATTTAATCCTCATAGCCATCGGGCAGGGGGTTGACATGGGGGTTGTGGAAGAGGCTCTTGTTGCCCTCACCCCATGGGAAACGCTTCTCACGACGGCGCAGATAATCATACTTGACAAATTCCTGGCGAGGATGTCCGTGCTCCTCCTGATGCTTCAGGTAGGCGTTCAGCATGCACAGACCCACAGCGGGCACGGCAACGAAGAACGACAGGCGCTTCCAGACCTTGTAGCCACCTGCAAGTGCGTTAAATATTTAATCTTCGGTTCTGGTAGGACTTTGCCAAAATTACATAACCTTAACCTAACATTGGTAGGCTTTTATTTGGATTTGGGGATTGGTTACCTGAGTGTTCTCCTGCCACGGCGGCAGTGCCGGACATATTCCTGGCGGCCGTAGCGCCAATTTGACGGCGAATTGCATTGTTCAAAACGAACGACATAATTTACGTATTACTTTCGTTCGCCTTCTGAAATAAAATTACCTTATACAATATAGAGATGGAAGTTGCTACTTTTTATTCTGCACTGTTTAAAAATATTTAAAAATACTTACTCGTGACTTAGTCACAGTTTGCGATAGCGCCTATCGGTAAGACTTATAGCTGTTGATGGTCAAGTTATCGGTACGCTGCGCGGCAGTTTGAAACTTGAAACGAACGAAAACTGTTGCATGCTTCGGGGCGCTGCCATAAAAATTAATATGTGCGCTTTAGTGATAGCTTAGTAAAATACTTTGATAACTAAGCAGACTTACTCATATCAAACATGGAATTAAATTCGCTGCCAGCATGTCTAATCTAAGCTACTAAATAACATAACTTAAGCGCAGACTTAAGTAATCTTGCAGATCTTTGAGATATTTGCGATAATCTTTATTTGTTGGACTTTTTTGACCTAGGTAGGGAATATATAGCCCACTGGATTACATCACGTGTAGATAATCACTATTTTAAGGTTTAAGTTATATATTAGCTATTAGCTAAGCAGCAAGTTATGCCATATTTTATGATAGATAAATTAAACGATAATTTTTTGAATTCTTATGCTAAGATATCACTTATATATCCACTATATAGTTGGCAAAGTGTGCTATCATCAATTCTTTGGTTCCTTTAACTCAAAGAGTCATATCACCTTCAACTACAACCAATAAAATGGCAATCCCGAAAAGCTAACGTTATTTAGATAATACCCGAAATGAGGCTGGCTAAACGCGAGTAATTTAAGTAATTACCGTTTAAGATTAGACTGTTGGTATAAAAATGTAAGAGCACACACCGTTCATCAGTCAGTTGTCGAGTGGAACCCGCAAAAAAATGGCAAAAATAATCGTAGTCCTAGCGCTACTCAGTGCCCTCATGGGCACTACGTGGTCCGCCTCTTTTGACTGTGAGTATTACGTGAACTTTTGAACCTTTTGGAATAGCTGTTTATATCACAACTTTTGCAGATAATCGCGTGCATACTCAGGAGCAGCTTTTGGGCAAATCAACTGCTGGTAAAGCACGTGACATGTCCGGTTTCGATCCCAATGCGTTGGGCAAGAACAAGATCTCTCCGGAGGAGGAGAAGAACGCACAGTTCTGGTATGACGTGGCCCATGATGAGATCGCCAGGCGTGTGAAGCAGCCACAGGGAGACACTAGAAAGGCCAAGAATATAATCATGTTCCTGGGCGATGGCATGTCCCTGACCACAGTGGCGGCTGCTCGCATCCTCAAGGGTCAACTCAAGGGCAACACCGGCGAGGAGGATGCCCTAAGTTTCGAGAGATTCCCATACAGCGGTTTGAGCAGAGTGAGTTGGAAAATGTCATCCTAGTGACGTAAACTGTACTTATACTCAAGCTAACCTCACTTTCAGACGTACTGCACCAACGCCCAAGTGCCCGACTCTGCCTGCACAGCCACCGCCTATCTGTGCGGTGTCAAGACCAACATTGTGGCCCTCGGAGTGACCGCAGCTGTGAACTTTAACAACTGCAGCGCCAGCGAAGATCCCGCCAATCACGTCAGCTCCATTGCCGCCTGGGCCCAAGCAGCTGGCAAGTCCACCGGCATTGTGACCACCACCACTTTGACCCACGCCAGTCCCTCGGGCGCCTATGCTCACACCACCAATCGTTTCTTCGAGTGCGACTCGGACATCGTCACCTACGGCGAGGGTCAGAATGATCCCGCTACCTGCACCGATATAGCCACCCAGTTGATTACCCAGGAACCCGGACGTAACTTCGATGTGATGATGGGCGGTGGCATGGGTAAGTTCCTGCCCAAAACAATGCAGGATAAGTTCGGCAAACAAGGAGAACGCTCCGATGGCGTCAACCTGCTCTCCAAGTGGCAATCGCTGCATCCCGATGGCGCCCTCGCCTACAACCGCAATCAGTTGCTGAGCGTGAATGGCACGAACTTGAAGAAATTGATTGGTCTCTTTAATTCGGGCGTCATGGACTTCCACAAAATGGCCGATCCCGTGCAGAAACCCACTTTGGCCGAGATGACACAGAAAACCATTGAAATTGTCAGCCAGAATCTTAAGGGATATTTCATCTTCATCGAGGGTGGCTTGATCGATTATGGCAACCACTACAATGTGCCCCAAATGGGTCTCGATGAGGTGCATGAGTTTGAGAAGGCTGTACAGACGGCTGTCGATATGACCAACCCCGAGGAGACTTTGATTGTGGTTACCTCCGATCACGGACATCCTCTGTCCATTTCGGGCTATCCCGGACGTGGTACTGACATTCTGGGACTCAATCAACATGACACCGATGTCAATGGAGTCAAATACGCTACGCTTAACTATGCTGTGGGCATGGAGCAGTACCTGGATGAGAATGGTCAGCGTGTGGATATCTCGGAGAAGATCAAGGCCCCCGGTGAGTTTTAACACTTGTAAAGTTTTCTTGTTGAACAATTTATAACTCGGCCGATCTTACAGATTTCCAGTATCCCAGTTACATCCACGGTGCTCTGGGCGTGCACTCGGGCGATGATGTGGGCGTCTTTGCCACTGGTCCTCAGAGTCACATGTTCTCGGGAGTAATGCAACAGAATGCCATTCCCCATCTGATGTCCTATGCTGCCTGCATTGGCAATGGCATGACTCTGTGCAACAAGGATGAGTACTAAAGGAGCTGATAGCATCACTGTTACTGTTACTACTCTGTTAACGTTAACTGGCTAAAATAAATTACTTTGCATACGATTAAACTGTGAATTTTACTGCTAACAGCGCAGTTAATGTTGTGTGCTTAACATAAATTCACTAACAGCTTGCCTGCGCTGTTAATGTGACTTCCGATGTTACTGTTAACTCGACCTTAAATGCCTGCTGATTGAGTTCTCTACTTTTATTAATTAAAATGAACTCTCGTTTTCTTTGAATTTATAAAACTTATACCCAAGCGCATATTGGTTCCCTTTTTGATATATCAATAATTAAATTGACATTAACCGTTTAATTTATTGCCATTCGTTCCGATCAAGTGTCAGCATCTCAAGCTTGTTAATATTTTTGTGTATGTAAATTCTTTTTCTCACACAAAATGCAAATTTTTCAGCAAAAAATTGACTTTAATTTAAAACGCATCAAAGACGTTTGTGTGTGTGTGTGTGCATACAATTCGTTATGACTGTGTGAATTAATTCGTGCGTTTTTTATGTACTTTATAAATGATCAATAGGGGGTATATATTAAAATATATTAAACTTATATCCACACAGATCAATTAGTATTGAAATTCTAAATAAAGTAAAATATTAAATATAAGTAATAAACTACAAATCCTTTTTAATCTACTTTTTATTGACTCATAATTCATATTTAATTACTTCAGTTTAGTGACTAATGGGTATCTATTAGTCACAATTTGCATATCGTTTTGCTCCGGTTGAAATTTGTTTCAATTGCTTCGATTTAAAATAACGGCTGACACTCACTGTATGTCGAGAGGCGTTGCATACACTGTGTGTGCACGTGTGTGTGACCGTCTGTGTGTGGGTGTGTGCCATATACACTGAATGTCAGGTTCAAGTATTGTCAATGCGTCTGTCGATCGCGGTCACAAGCAAATGTAACTGCCTCTGTGTGCGTTGGGTTGCATTGGGCCGCTGACACCCACACAGGCGGCTCCTTCACTTATTGACTTTGACTTGCAATTGTTTTCATTGTTGGCCGCTGCTTTTTTGTTGACTTTTGTATTTAAATAAAAGTCGAGACAATAAACATCAATTTTAAATATTTACTCAGACAGAGACAGACAGGCAATTAAGGATTTGTTGCTGTTGTTGTTGCTCAAGGCTGGGTCCTTGCCGCGCTGCATTGCGTCATTTCACAGTGGAGCAGAAGAACTGTTAATTTACTGTTATTGCTCAAAAAGAACATAACCTATGTTACGCGCCTTGCTATTAATTGTTGTTGTTTGTTTTACTTGCTGCATATTTGCTTTTGTTTTCGTTTCCTTCTGTGCCTTCTTTTTCGCTTCGCGTACAATGAAACTCATGCGCTCAGCAAAATATGGAAGCTGCGCCTTGGCGCAGTCGCTATCGACGTCGCTGCTACCATAACTGCAGTCACTGCGTTGACTTCAACGCCGGCGTCTACGTCGACGTCGTCACTCAGCTCCACATTTTCAAAGTCTCCGATTGCCGCCGAGTCTCAGTTTTAAATCTGTCGCGACAGCAAACGCGCGTTTCGCTTGAGCTTTTAATGCTAATTTTTCTTGACTGCAGTCGAGCTTGTGTGTGTGTGTGAGTGCGTTTATGTGTACGTGTGTTTATTTGTGTGCGCCTGCGCAACGGTTTTAATCAAACGGTGCTTGAGTTTTGTCACGTTCGCTTTTGCTTTTGCTTTTCAATTATTGAGAACATACTTATTATTTTGGTGCAAACGGTAATTGGTCATTCAATTGTCTGTGACAGGTAAGTGTCAACGGCGGGTGCCAGATATTTTATTAGTCGCCTAATCGACCATTTAATCGTTGAATAGGGGCAATTAGTAATCGAGCAGCAGTCACATAGTGTGGCAACGCTGACAGTGCTTGACTGAAGGAACTAGTTCATTGGCTGTTGTTTGACAATAGAAGGAACTACTCATAAAAACGTAATCCTTTTTCGGCAAACCGATTTGCCTATGGGTGACCATTTTGTTTATGATTGGTTTAAGTTGTTTTCTGAGTTTTAATCTATTCCGTATTCATGTGTTTTATTTTCTTACCACTGAAAATCCCCCCACACCCCATAAGCTTGTCAAAAAGTATCTGTCCCTACATTATGTCGTCTCAATTTTTATTTCAAGTAAAAAATTCCAGAGTTCCTATTAAAATTCTAGACTCACAGCGCCATAGAACAAGAGTGAAAAGTGTTTTCGTGTCGAATAACAAGTGTAAACTTATTTCCACACAATAAAAAGCGACTATTTTAGCGCAAATTGGGAATTCGATGCGGGACGGGAAATCAGGCGTCAAGTATCAAATTTAATAAGACAAGTAGTGAATTTGATTGAGTTGCGGTTAGCACAGATCAACTACTGACTGTCTGTAGTTTAGAAAAAAGGTGTTTGGGTATTAAGTTTGTTATTTTTAGCTAACCACAACTACAGTTGAACTAAATGTGTGCACAGGTAGATAGATGTGTGTAGTTGTTCTAAGCTTTTTTTAGGCTTTTTATGTAGTTAACGTGCTTATGGTTTTACTGCTCAGCTGACTGTTTGTCTTGCTGTTTACCTTTGGGATAAACATGGCTAACCAGGGACTGGGAGCCACACTTTTGAAAGTTAACTTTCGGTTAGAGTTTGTTTATCCCGAAAATCTACTCGCATTTTTCATAGAGCACATGGAAGCGAGAAAGTAAATCGCGAAAAGCGATAGATTGTTTTTCTCTCCTGTGCAAGTTGGTTGTGCTACTTTGTGGGCAGTGCTCAGCATTTAGCCTTTTAAAGGCTGAAAATATAAGCTGGAAATCAGCCTGCTTTTAGGCTAGAAAACTGAAATTTTAATTCCAAAATAAATCTACTTTCTTTGTAGATAGGCTAAACTTTTTCTTCCAGCTACTTCTAGCTATTTTTCAAGCTAGTCAGCTTCATTTCTGGGTTGCTGGTCACATAGACTACTTGTGGCTGCTGCCGTTTGGGGCCATATCATGTTCCTGGTAAAAGCCAGCCTCAAATTGATGGCAACTGTAGCCGCAGTTTTTTTTTTTTGGGCAAGAAGATGGAAAGATGAAAAGATCTGGTCTGGCATAAATGCTTCTGGCATTTCGTGGGTGTAGATACATTTAGCATGATAAAGTAGCTTGAAACTGAGACGAGTCACGGCAGCCAAAACTCTCAAAACACTCAAAATGTGGGCTAATAATATCCACACAAATACAAATGTAGCTGAAGCTTAAATCTACGAGTGCAATCCATCAGATACATTTGTATTTATTTGTTCAATTGGATTTCGCTGTTGTTGTTTAGCTGCAGTGTTAGCACCTGTGGCATAAAATTAATAAATGTATCTGAAAATTAAGACACGAGTGCAATCTCGAAGATAAATTCTATTTCGCAATGTATTGATTGTTATTGTTTATACGCTTGTTCACACATTTCGTATCTTAAAGATACACACGCGTTGCAGTTTATTTGATTTGCCAGTTTGTACGGCTTCTCCAGCGACCCTGAACTTGAGCAATTTCGGTATGCTTAGATATAGAGCTGTATATATATGCCAATTATTGATTAATCAATTAAGAAAATTCTACTATTTGGTAACACGATCCGAAGCCTTACTGTGCTCCAGCAGACCAGGCCGTAAAGATTCTGGTCTGTCTGCTGCCTTCTAATCTCTTTATCACCCTCTGTTATCTTAATGAATCTGTGCAGATTTTGGTAACAATTTGGTTTATGGAGCATGATTAAAGTGCCAAGTAGTTGTGAAAATATTTCAATTACTTTTTAATCTTTTTAATTAATGGCTACAGTTTATGGGCGTCTGGTAAAGTTTTGGCTTCCAAAACGATTCCGGTTTTATTTTTGCATCATAATCAAAACACGTGTGTCTTATTTATTATGGCAAAAGTTTAGCAAAAGTTAGCCAAAGTTTATTTATAATCGTCTTCCGTATTTATCTAGTCGATTTTCACCTTTAATTTGTTTGTTATTATTTATGTAATGCGATTTGAATGCAGTTCGATTGTCTAATCTTTCTGTTTAGACTGCGCAAAATGTGGCAGTTGAACCCTGTAGTGGAAATGCGGCTGGAGGGTGGGTTTAGTGGGTGTATAATGGGCAGGAGTAGGCGAAGTTTATTTAAAAGACATTTTAAATGAATTTTATATTAAGTAAAAGGTTAAGGTGCGATAACTCTAAGTAGGTTTAACTTTTTAACTGTTGTAAGTATCTGAAGTTCCTTTTCTAAATGCCTTAGCTAGCTTACAGGGTCTTTGCCTTAATAGAATAATAATCCACACACCAATTCACATGACAATAAACTGGCTACACACGTGGAAATGAGCTAAAAATTTAGACATTTTGTAAACATTTCGAATGTAAATATGAAAGACTCGTCTTTGTCTTTCGTTAGTTTTTGCTGTTAAGGTTAACCAGATTCCGTTTTACACGTCACCCAAAATCAAACAGGAAAACCAATTTTTGAGCGCACAAATTGTAACAAATATTCAAAAATATCTGCATAATATGCCGAGTGCCTCTAATGCTCATTAATCCCATAAATTAGTGTTTGTTTTTCTATTTTTACGAGTTTCTTGTTTTATTTTTTAAACTAAACACTGAGCACAAAAAAGCAACAAACACGCAATCATGTTGACAGCCCAGTTCCGGTAAAAAATAAATAAAAGCAAAACAAAATTCCCATTCCACAACGAAGGTGAGTCGCTTTGGACCCGTAAGCCCCATTTAAACGCAGTTCGGGAGCTACTGGTCTTTGGTTTAGCGCCGATCCGCTGATGTCATCTCATCTCGGCTGCAAGTTTTGAACTTTTCGTCATTGTCATGACATTCGCAACAAACTCACTGGACAAACACTAAGTGAAGAAGGGGAAGAAGACTTGAAGACTTGACTTTTTTAATTAAACAAAGCACTTACCAAATTAGTGCCGGATTAGTCGCCCTTTAAAACTGTCGGCTAACAGTTTTATTTGTGGCACAAAACTCAAGTGATTTTAATGACAGCAGCAAGTAGTAAGGGTATTCCTCAAAACTTAAAGATTTTAACACTTTTTTGAGTGATTTTAAACTCTGAAACCTTTTTATGGAGCACTAATTTTGAATGTTTTATAGACGCTTTCTAATAAAAAATGTTAGGAAATAATTTATTTTTAAAATGTTTGTTGGTTTCAAAAAGCATTAAAATATTTTGAAAAACTCCCAACAAATTTTTAACATTTTTCTTAGCTTCAAAAAGCTTTAAACTACTTTTAAAAATCATCAAAAAAATTTTAATAATTTTTTTTAAGCACTAAATTTTTTTTTAGAAAGTTTTTACAATTTAGTTTGATTTTTAGACCCCGTACTCTAAAAAAGAGTAGAGGGGTCTATTAGGTTTGTCAGAAGCGAAATGTGCGTAACAGGCAGAAGGAGGCGTGGCCGACCCCATAAAGTATATATATTCTTGATCAGCATCAACAGCCGAGTCGATATAGCAATGTCCGTCTGTCCGTCTGTCCGTCTGTCCGTCTGTCCGTCTGTCCGTCCGTCCGTATGAACACCTGGATCTTTTAAACTACAAAAGCTAGAGCCACCAAATTTATAATGAAAGTCCGTTATTGTCTTACGCAGGTTAAGTTTATTTCAAATTTTTGCCACGCCCCTCACCGCCCCCGCAATTAGCAAAAAACCAGACACACCTCGAAAAAAAATGTAGTTTTTGGCCAATAACTCAGTAACTATGGCACTTAGGAACACCATGTCTGGTTGCTAGAGTTGCTAGAGACAGCCTTAATGCAATGTCATTCAAAATTTTGGCCTGCCACGCCCCCTTTTCTCATAAAAGCTAAAAAACTTTCAAAATTTCAAGCTCAAAATTTGCAGGATTTAGGGCATTTAGTCAAATAGTACAGTGTTTATAATTAATTATTCGAAGAGAGGAATATCATATCAAACTATATTCCCAGCGGCGTTAAAATCCGTCAATTAACAAAAAAGTTATTAGGTTAGAAAGTTTATGTAATTTAGCTGCAATTTCGCCGCCTGTGTGACGTCAGCGCTGCTCGCAGACGCTGCGCCGCTGCTCGCAGACGCTGCGTCGCTGCGACGCCGCCGTGCCGACCAGTGCTAGGCACGCATACATACATATGTGCATACACATAATTTCAAACGAGTGTGTACTTGTATGTATAACATGTAAATGCGAATAAGCGGAACATGCTTGAAAGTAGCGCGTGGTGCGAATGGTAGAGTTACGGTGCGATGTGAAATCGTTGCCTGAGGGTCGTGGGTTCGAATGCTGGCAATGAGAATTGCTAATTTAATTTTTTTTAAATATCAATTTAAAATATACATATAAATTTTAATTTTTAAATTTTCTTATAAAATTTTAATTCAAATTAAATACAACTGCGCATTATTATGGGAGTACGGGGTCTTTTACAGTCGGCTCGATCGACTGTAGCCTTTCCTACTTGTTTTCTTTGATTTTTTGTATAAACTAAACTAAACTAAAAATAAACTATTAAAAGATGACTTTCTAGATTGCTTTCTAGATTTTTTGCAAATCCCGGACACTATAGTGCTTCATAAAATTAGTCACCATGCTGAAACTTGCACTACAAACCCAACAAACCAAAACCAAACCCATTTTGATTGTTAGATTTGACAACGTTTTAAGATTTTGGCATAATCCTCGAAATGGGCTATATCAAGTTACCACTGTCAGCCACTTTGATTGTGGTACTTGCATATTTATGAGGCGCTAGAGGGGGCGGGGTTTGTCGGGGGAACTGTTTGGGATTATAAAAAGCGTGACGACATCATCAGACAACAGAAAACGACATTTGAATTTGTGTTATTCAATATATGCGGCAATTAAAATGTAAATTGCACAAATTGCGATTCGTTTTCTGCCTGCGGCGTGTCAGTTGAAATATTGCAGCTCATAATCATAACATATAAACACACACACACATATATAACCAATATTCTGAATACCAAGAGTGCTTAACCAGGAGTGTTATTATAGCATTGCTCATACGCAATGTTGGCTTAAGGTTATTGTCAATCGTTTAGAACAGAAATTGACACGTTCTCGTAATTGATGCGAATTCTTGATGCTGATTATTGTTATTAAAATTGAAATTCTATATTCTTTATTTATTTAATTTGCATTTAAAGCGTTCGCCTGCGACAATGTAGGAAATGTCGCAACATAAAAATTAAATTTTAGTGCAAGAAAATAAATTTTAATTGAGGAATTCGCATTGTTAATGATGGCAACAAGGTACTTCAAACTTATCCAAGTCTTAATGGACTAGGCTTGTTAGCTTTTGGTTACTTTGGTCCCACTGTGCACTACGCCCCCAAATAGCATGTGACGTTTTTTTTGCACTGCTGATAAAACTGCATTGAAGTGCATGTAATGCTAAATACTTGTAGAAAATGCAATTAACTATCTCGTGTGCTGTCAACAAATCACTAAATTGACAAATGACGTCATACCTCTTGTCTCACGGCCCATTGAAAGTGTAAATAAATACGAGTGCGAGTGCGAGTACGAGTACTCGAACTACGGCTGACTAGACACTCAGGTATTTTTTTGTGAGTACTCGTCTATTTATTTGCTTGTTCGCCATTGAGTGCATTACTTAGTGCTCTCTAATCGGACGTACAAACACGGATCTCCAAACGAGCTACTACCTTCGATTTAAGCCCAGTGACGTCACAGTTCCCCCCTGCGTTGTTACAACACAAATGGAGCTTGAATACTTTGAACCTGAGCCCGAACTTGTTTGGCTTTCTTGAGCCTCCCTCCTAGGGTCTAATTAGGCGTTCACACCTAGCTTTAACCGTTCAAGTGGCGCTTGGAGTGGCCACAGCAGTGAGCTTTTCGTTGTCTCTGCAGTTAGCCAGACTACGCTAATTGATTAACCCAACGTTCGCGGGTGAAACGAGTCTATAAACTTGTTTAAATCTTTTGAATTGTAATCATTATTTGTTCAGTTAACTATAACATAACTTTTAGCAAATGTCAAGAACGCTTGTGGCATACAAGGCAGCTTCTGACAGCGTCTCACGAGCACTCATGAATAAAACTTTTTGTAGCTGCAACAAAAGTGTTCTCGATTCAATAAATTCTTGTAAATATCGAATTAGTCAGCAGTGTATAAATATAGATTATTTAACAATCTATCGTATATTGCTCTTTTGTTTCTTTAAATCACTCATATCCCCCTATCTGACAGCTTAAACAGCGATGAATTGTGTACTATACTTCATACACTGTAATTAATTAACGATGACACATGTTTGTTTAGCTCGGGATGATGAGAAACGCCAAAAATTCAGACAAATTATTTATTGTAGACAATTGAATAATTAATCTTTGCTTATAAAGTGGCGCAGAGTGAATTATTTAAATACAAGTAATTATAAAAATGATCTAATTATCGTTAAAATGTTGCAAGTGGAGGTTTCAGCAGTTTTCGCTTAGTAGACGCGTTGATCAGTGAGCTCAAGAGGCTCTAGTAGGTAGTAAAAATATATGAAAAGCAAGCAGAGCTATCTCAGTTTTATAAACTGAGAGTTAATAAAGGTTTTTACCTTTGCCGCTTAGTAGCTGCGATGATCAGTGAGTACATTATTTCTGTTAAGTTGTTCATACAAATAAAATAACTCTTGCCATTTGGAAGCCGCAATGATCAGTCAGATTTTCATCCGGTCTTTTTGCAGTGTTTTCCGCTGGTCAGATAGTTTAGTAAATATTTGAAAGAAATTCGCTAATTGAAACTTAAATAATAATAAAAATGATCTAATTATTTTTATAACAAATGATTGCAAAGACTCCAGCACACACTCAGACAGAGGGAGGCTTGTCTTGTCTGTATCATTATCTGGAATTCGAGTAGTCTGATCTATGTATGTTTTGAAGCCACAGAGCATTTCCTATATCATTAACTCAGAAGGGATTCAGAATTGCTTGTCATGCACAGCACAGATATCGGCTCTGGATGTCACTGACATCAGATGGGGACAAACACACATAGACCTAGTCATACATAAATATATGTACATATTTAGATATGTGGACAACTACATTTGTAGTCATTTGTAGACGAAATGATTCGCATTTGGCATTGACAATGACTTTTGGTCGAAATGCTCAAATAAATCGCCACAAAAAGAAAAGAAGAAAAAGAAAAGAATTGCGGGCAGAGTCAAAATAAACAATAAAAACTCGGAATGTATAAAAATTAAACCAAATGTCGATAATTAAATACGCTTACGAATTTTGGATACAGTAAAAAATAAGTAAATTTTTTGGGACTAAAATTTCATTCATAAATTCAGCAAGATTTCACTGAAAAAGTCTTCTATAAAAAATATATTATATATTTATTATATATGAAATTATTCTATATATATTTCTGATGATATCTTTATTATATAATGTACATTAAATATATATATTTAAAGTATTTCTTTATACTTTTACAAACTCTACGAGTGATTCATAGTCCCCTCTTTTAGTACCCTCTTTGGCACTGTTTCCTCGATGAAAGCGAAGTGTTCTAATTCTGTAAATTTGATTATAAATAAATCTGATTTCGTAAGCATAGTCAAGGTCTAATGTATACTTAGTGTTAACTATAACTTTCACACGAACACAATGCGTCGCAAAAGCGCAAAGTGTTTGCAGATGTGTTTTTGTCGAAATTTAAAGAATTATTCTACAGTTTAATTACCTGCAAGTGCAAATATTTGAGCTATTTATTAACAATTAAATGAATAAATAAGGCAGAGGGTATTGCACGTAGTATAATTCATAGGAATTTGGCACAGTATAATTTTTATGGGGTTTGGCTTTTGGGTATCTGTTGTTGAACCTTATTCATCAGGGAAAGTTGAGTAAACTTAGACTTGCAAATCTGAGGTTAACAGACTTGTTTATGAAATTTGATTATTTTGGTATACTTGAAACAGGGAGAGATGTGTCTTTGAAATTGAAAAGGAATTTTATTTGGAATTTTAAGAACTCTGTGAAAGATTCATTTGTTTTAGTAAGGAAATCTTGTCTAGTTCAAAAGTTATTTAACAGTTAGTCTACTGAATGAATATACCCCTTAACATTATATGAAACAGGTAGTAATTATTTTGCCATGCATATCAAAAAATCAGAGCATTTGGCTATTTATACGAGTCGAATGTTATTTGTTTCGCAGACGGAATACGAGACTGAGTCCAAGACTGAGACTCAGACAGAGTGCGAAGTACATTCCAAAATGATACGTAGGCCCATGTCGAGAGAGACATATACGAATGTAATAATAAATACAGGTATCCAGCCGGCACTGTCAGCCCCGCGAGCCGAGCGAATTTAAGCGGCTAAAACAGCAAAAAATAAAGCTGGCCCAGTGGCCGATATAAAGGCGTTTAGGCCAACCGAACTGTGGGCGTTACAAAATGGGACAGCTCGGACCGCAATTTACATTGCTATCTAGCTTTTGTTTAAACCAAATTGTGAATACAATTAAAACATTTGTCATGCTCGTCAAGCATTATAATTAACAATAAATGTGCATAAATCAGTTATTCATTTTGTGGCTTGTTGTTGTGATGATTCAAAACAGAAATAAAGAGGCAGCGGTGAATGGCCTGAATTGTTTATGGATTAACACACGAACGTCAGCAGCAAGCAGCTAAGAAAACCTCAAACAATATTGCATAAACAAATATATGTTTTATTTTTTAGTCAAATGACTTAATAAAAGCTTTTTTATTGCCGTTTTCACACTTAAGGGCGAGCAAAATAAACCGCTAAGCGCTAAAAAGACCACAGAGCGGCAGAGCGATAACATTGGCAGCTGTTAGAGCTGCTAGCGGCGCGCCGCGGCTCTGCTTACGACAGCTTCGCGCTTAACAGAGCGCTGTTAGCTAAGCAGTCGTACTGTTGTTATCACTGACATGCTGTTAAGCCCCAATAATTCTCAAACGGTTCTAGCGCTGTCAAGTAGCGACGGCGTAAAGTGCTGCAAACTAACGCGAGAGGTGAGGATTGGGTTGATCTCGCGTTTAAAATGCTTGACGGTCTTGTTCGCCCAACTCAAACGTTACGACTTACGGAACAACCTTGAGAACATCTGATCTTGCCTTATTTTTGAATTTATTATATGATATTTGTTTTCTTTTTAAAGTTTTGTTCGCTTTTCCTAAAATGCATAAGTTTGTTTTGGTCAGGTGTCAATCGTTTTGCATTTCAGCAAATTATTATTAATTTTTATGTGATTGACAGCGCACCTAATTTGGTTTTGCCTGCTTAATTTTATCTCTCTGCTGCTTGTCAAGTACTCAGATAATTACTACTAACTACAAGCCAAAAAATGCTTGCTTTATTTACGCCGGGGGCGTTGAGTGCATTCAAGACGTCAAACATTTCAAACATATTCTACTATATAACCACGTTAAGTACCCCTAGAGAGACCTGCTGGGCAAAAAAAGGTGCACTGCTAATTCTCGTCGAGTATCGGGTATATAAGTAGCTAAAAATAGACACTTACGAATGACTTCGCAACTTGAAAATTGTTTCCAATAAACACAAATTATGAATTATCAACAATGGCCACTGAATCAACGTATATATCTCTCTATATCTATTTTTTGCTCTACTCAAGCGCTGCAGAATGATGAGGATATATAATGGAAACATGCGTAAATAATTGTGTATACAAAAAATAGCAAAAAAAAAAAAAAGATAATGTTTATGACGGTGTTATCCACCTACAAAAGGCCATGATCTTCCAGTGGCTTTATTTTTATGCAAATAATTATAAACAGAATAATATTTTTGAAAAAATTTTTGAAAATTACTAAAGCGTTTCGAGACATGGTATTTTCATTCAAAAACAAGATAGCCATAAAGTGTTGCACCAGCGACTGCTCAACAGGCAGCTACCCTACACCAAATAAAAGATGTTTTCAGACATGCCCTTTGGGGTGACACAGTTTACAGGGTACAACAAGCACACGTGACGAAGCGCCATAAAGATTTCTGCTGTTCCGTTGCAGTTAAAAATTTTGCGGAATTTCTGGGAATATCTGCAGAAAGCAAGAGTCTATGAGAACCATTAAAATATCTCTATTTATACTTAGAAATTGAGTAATTCTTCAATACTTCAAAGCTGTCAATACCTAGTTGGAAATGGCTGCGTTTCCACTTAATTTGCTGGCGCTAATTTTCCAATTAACGCAGAACTTTCCTTTGGGCCAGGCCAAAATCTATGACGTCAAAAGCATTTGGCATTGTTTTAAATTTAGATCTCTTATCCGTAGGCATAAAGGCATTTGTTTTAACCAGACGTTTAGCTGGCTAAATCGTTTTTAATTATGAAATAATTGTACAAAAATTTCGATTAGATTAATTTATGGATTGTTTATGTGTGCGATAAAGGTTTGAAAAATTTGCATGACGTTTGATGCTAAATTGGTGAATGTGTGTTGTATGGAATTTTATTTGGGGGTATTGAAGTGCCTGATAAACCCGGAACTATTCCCAAAAGGCGAAAATGTCAAATTCCAATAAATTGTGAGCGGAAATTTCTTCAACTCGTAAATGTCACAATAAAAAAATTATTTACACAAATCGACAAATCAACAAATATCATAACTTTACTGTCTCTGCGCTTCTGTCATCAGTTGTGTTCATCATTTATTTATTTACTTATTTATTTTATTATTTATTTGTACAAGTTTTAATAAGCTTCAGTTCAATGTCAGTCGAATCGTGTTAGAAATTGCATAAAACTCAAAAAAAAGCGATGAAAATCGCATAGCGTGCAGAATTTTAAGTCGGTTTAAGCGGGGAGTAAGGAGAGTACACTCCTAAGGGGTGGGGATTAAGGGGGTAGTGCCGATCTTGCACTTGAAACCGCAGAAATCGAAAATGGAAACAAATGAACAATTTAAACAGATATTAAAAACAAATATGCCAAAAAAATGAATATTAAAATATTTATTGCTCGGCCACGGCTTAAGCAGCTGACAGAGAAGCGTTTGTTGATGCCGCCAAATTTATATACCCTGTAAAAAGTGCTTATAGGGGGTATAAAGCTCCAAACAAAAATTTAAGTTTAATTTAAAGTGTTTTTCTATAAAATCACAGAATTTAGGCATTTTATTCACTTACAAAATGTGTCTTAAAAATTCTTTAAATGAAGTAAGTAAAAATCTTAAAAAGAAAATAATTAAAATTATATATAAAGATATATATTAAATATTATATATAATGTATAATAAAATACATACTGTATCTTAACTTAAATAAAGTTGCAAGCATTTTAAATATATTTTATAACTTTACTAAGTAATAAAAAAAGTTTAAACATTTGTTTTAAGACTTTTTGTAGGGTATTTAGTGGTCTCTGTTTACTAACTGTTTGAACTGCCTCTCAAATAAGAAAAAATCTGTAAAATTCGAAAAGTTCCCCTCGAAGCATTTTTCAAACTTTCTACCTAGGGTATCCGCTAGTCTATAACCCCTGTCTCTTCCATTGTTTATTGTTTTTGTTGAGTATCGTTAAATTGTCGTTGTCAAAATGAACTAGAATTTAATTCAATTGAATTTTTGGTCACACTTCCACCGACGACTGCGATCAAAAGCCAATTCGATTTCGTCATAACTTGACGTGAGTGTGTGTGGGGTGTGTTTTAAGTCTGATACGAAGAAAGACCCTGAACACCCATTGGGGAGGTAAGGGAGTTCTGACTTTAACTCGACTTGATGCGAATATCGCGTGCAATTGGACAACAACCTTGAAGACATATTGACGCCACACACACACACACTCACCCATATATACAACGATTCTCCGATGCGATCCGATACGTTCTGGTTGCACTTGAAATTGAGTTTCAATCAATTGAAATTGGCAAGCGTGAAATTCAATTTTGCATACCAAAAACGCTTGAAATTTCCGTGTAACAAGTGCTCGGCAAAAATGTGTATGGGAAATTTCTTTTTGTTTCTCTGGAATAGCAAACAAATCGAGTAGATTTATCCAAGGTTAGTTCGCGATTGACCTTAAGATATTTTGGGAAAAAATTGTTGGAATTTCTCTTATCGATTTTCAATTTACAATTTGTACAGTGGATACACGATAAAGAACCTCCAAAATAAACATTGCACGCCCATGGAATTGATTATCAACAAAATCAGAAATTTTAATGAGTCCGAGACCGAGGCATCAAGGTGTTAACATCTATTTTGCGTATTGCCCGACGATCCGACCATCTAATGTTTATTTACTTATCCAATTGGGCCCAGCGTGTTGTTGTTAATGTCATTTGGCCATTTAATCAGCGGTTTTACAGCCAGCCGTAAAAAAGCTACGTATGTTTGCCAAAAAGCACTATAACATTTCTTTTGTTTAATCTGAAATAAAAGTGACATTTCTGTGGCATAAATCAACACTTTGATGACCGAATGACCGAATTGTTACGACTTTTTAGTGTAGTTTGTATAGGACTAGTAGATACGCTGTAAATTTGTAAATTAATTTACTTTTAGTCTACCACATATTTCTTAATATTCTTCATTCTACATACCCCATCAACCCCCAACTCTAGGGTATTACTAGCCTTTTAGATAAGCCCTGTCTCTATCTACTACACACAGTCTTTCCAAACAAACAGATTACTGTTCTAATGCGAATTAAGCACTCTCTGCTGATGCAATCGACTCCCCGTGCGGACGATAGTATTGATCATCTGTAGTATTATTGCTGTCGATTAGTCGATATCATGTGGTTGGCATTCCATAGCCAACTTAATCCACAATCACAGTACAGTACCATTGACAAACTACGGAGGCACTGCGATCGATCCGTTTGAGTGACTCGACTTGACGATGACGTCTTCAAGTGGACGGCTTATGAGCATTACGAAAAAGATAGTAGTAAGGCAGTTTGCTAGCGAAACGGCTGTAATAAACCCTGTAGTATTGAGGTAGAACTTTTCAACGTGCTAAAAAAATATTGGACTCATCAAATCTATATTAGATAGTTGTTCAACTCTAAGAAAACTTGGTCAGCATATGGCTAATGATATGTATCATAGCTTATGTTAGTTTGGTAGAGTAAGCTGAAGTCGTTGTCTAGTTATAAAATTCTTGAAACTTCATACCAGTTGTGTGCCTACATAGAGTTGCTGTTCAACAACTCAAAACTGAAAGCCCTCCCACCTTTAGCTCAAACCACAGGGTCTTTAAGAACAATACAGGTTAATCAATGTAATTGATTACATTTGTCCTTGAACTAGTTTCTTCGCCGATGCAGAACAGAGATAACCGCAGTAAAAGATTTCAAATTCTGCTATCTCGACCACAAACTTTGCTTGGGAGACAATTTAAAACTTGAATTCTTAAACCTGACTGAAGTGTTTGCTGTTGTTTATGTTTATGTTGTCGTTGTTATTGTTATTGTTTATAAAGATATTTTATCACATGACTTAAATACATTGGAATGTTTTGGCAGTCGATACGGTCTGACTATTGCCGGAATATCAATATGTCGTTCGGTGTGCACGGAATTGGTAATAATAATCAGTTAAGTACCGAATAGTGTAGAAATGTGTCTGCTAATTGAATGCCTAATCATGCCATCGAACCAATTAAACTGCCAATTTTGGACAGTATTTGCTAGCCCGTCCCGGCCAACGTCCATATGTCTAAAATCCCTAGGTCCCAAGAAGTGTGCCAGATGTTTGTTGGGTATACGTACGGCTGGCTAACCAACTCATTCATAAATCATTATAGATGACGTTTCAATTACTTAGTTTCTAAAGACAATATGTCATCATCATATATGTATATGTATAAATTTATATATATTCTTAGCTTGCTGATATCTTTATCACCAGCTGAATCAAATTCTGTTCGAGTTGTTTGATTTGATCTTGTGACAAATATTGATAATACTATTATTCATTCATAATTTGGCACTTTCACAACTAGCGAATAACATTCCCGTGAGTCATCTTTACTGTTACCAGGTAGCATTTGAACCCTATGAAATTTGCAAGTGACTAATCTATCACTTGAATGGCTGACAGTCATCTTACCAATTTAACGACTTTTGATTTGTTACTCATGCCAAGTGCAGCGAATAAATACATTTTTTAAAGATAAGATTAGAAGTATTTAAATTAGATAACAGATTTTACTTCTGGGAAATGCAAAAGTCAAATAGGCAAGTAACTTCCTTAAAGTTCTAGTCACCAGCTTGAAATTTGGTAACATATCGATGGGAAATCTTGCTTTATTGACTCTACTTTCGTCACTAGCCAATGAAGCATTTGTTTGCCTATTTTTATTCAATTTAATCCACTGTCTAAACTACATGTTTGCGCTCTTTTAGCCCTATAAACTGAAGCATGAAGAATTTGGCTGCTTATCTGCACTGTCTGCTTTCGTCACTAGCTCTTACAGTGTTGTAAAGAACTTGACACAACATTCTGTTTACTTTCTATTAGGGCAATGTTTTGTCTGTTTTTCTATGACATCTCCGGTTTCTCTAGTTTCCTTTGTTTGTTTGTTTCTTGGTTTGGGTTTCGGTTTTGCTGTTTACCCAAAGGCGATTTTCATAATTTGGCATTACTCAGACAGAAATCGGTCATAAAATTAAAGTTTAATGTCATGCAAATGGCGACACTTGGAATTAGCAATGTCGTCGTCTTATGTCTGATGATGGCTTTATTTTCAGACTCTTTCGGCTAAAGTTATGGATATGAGCTTATGGATATGAGGGTTGTCTCTGCTCTAAGGTCTGACGTCTGAGGTTTGGATCTGAAGTGTTTCGTCTGAGCTTGCAACTTGTTTTTAATTAGCTTTCTTAATGTGACAGCTTATTTTTCTTCGGCTACTTTTATAGTCTTTATGTTTCGCTTTTTTCGTTATTTTGTTTTGTGCTCTCTGTTTATTATTATCTACTCTTTTGCCACATAAACACTATAAAATTTATTTGCCCATTCGATTTGTTTACAAAATCAATTCAGTGACGAAGCGTTTCCAGAAACTTGGCATACCCAGAGAGTGCCTAAATTTAGATTAACTTAAATATAAAACGGTTTTCAAGTTCTCCCAAAATGGATATTGCAGAAGCTTTAGTCATTTATGGATCGTAGTAGATATATGCAAATTCCTGCAGTGGAATTATGTGGAAAACAGCAGCGAATTCGCAGAAATTTATGCCAAGCGAAATGACAGACAAAGTGACACATCAACAAGTAGTACGTAATACACTGAGAGAAAATAGAAGGTGTGTCTAATAAATATTTTCAAATTTAAAGCAGCTAAAGTAATAATTTAATCAGATTTTACTTGATAAACATTTTTTTATAGTAATTTAAACAAAAGAAAATTGTTTTCTCTCCGTGTACATATCATAGATTGTAGCTGAGATTTAGGAAGTGTGTTAAGTGAGACCCCAATAGATATGTGCATATTTGATTCAATTTCGCAATGTAGTTTTTGGCAAAAATTTGCTAAATAAACTTTCCAATACGTTTTCTAGTACTCAAAATATCTACAATGAATCTATTGTTTGATTTGTTATAACCTTGAACTTATATTAAGTGCAATTAAGTGCGTATATTTGTACGTACTCCGATACTGATATTATATCAGTTTCAGTTTCATCGTGCAAACAAACATTCGGCGACAAAAAATAAGTAAATAAATATATTCATTCGTAAATTAACTGCGCAGAAGAAAGCTCACGCCTTTGCCCTCCAGCCAAAGGTCTTGGCAAACAATTTAAGGAATTTTAACCAAAAAAACGAGTGTATTACATATCACAGGTTCAAATCTGACCAGGCATACGTGATACTAACGAGGAACATACAAACATACACACGCACACACACATACCATGGAGGTGTCTTTGCAGTTTCAGAGGAAAAACAATTGCCATATAAAGCAATTATCACATAGCTGGTGAGAGTTAACAGCTGTTACGCAGCCACTGTAAACGTGAGAGCGACGCTGCAACGCTCTCTTACACACCTACGCCGCTAGCTTACAGCCAGTGTTGCTGTTAACTAAGCAGAGATCGCGCGCTCTCCCGCACCCGCTCTCGCTTACACTGTAAACGATAACAGCGCCTGTCTGCAGCCAGTGCTTATGTTAGAACACTCTCTCTCTCTCGCGCCGCCTACACACAACAATAGCCTTAACAGCGACGACGGCTTCGCTTTGGTGGTAGCCAATAACTTTTATTGAATTCAGTCAACGGCTGGCCGCGATCGCGAAAACAACGTGCTTAGAAAATCAGTGTGTGCAAAAAAAACCTAGTGTTTGGCTTAAGAACTTATTGGCTATAAAGTGTTAAATTTACATAAACACAGTACAACGTACCTACCATAAATTGTGCAAGTTCATAAAAGTTAGTATTTGCATAGAATTTATTACAGTGTTTAATGCAAATTATTAACCACAAAGCATTTAACAAAATCAATTAAAAACTAACCAACTAAATTTATTTAAACAAGTGCAGAAAAGTGCAACAAGTTTTAAACTCATTCAATTAATTATTGCAATAAATTTAATTATTTTTATTGCTGTGCTAATCAAAAACTTTTGTCAATCAATTTAAATTAAAGCAAGCTTTGAGAATCCATTAATATCAAATGAGTTAGCAAAGTGCTTGGCTAGGCAATTAAAAAACTGAAAAACATTTTTGATTTGGCGCCAGTTTTGAATTCAGTTTGTTACCACAATTAACTTACTTTAGCTCATTATCTTCAAAACTAATTAGCCAAGCAAAACTTACAAATAAATTAGCACACAATTATAAAACGGGTTCGGGTTCAGAAAACGGATTTAGAATTGCGAAGTTTAGACAAATGTTTGAAGACCCCGCATGATTCAGATGCTATTTATGAATCGATTTGATAATTGAATACATTTCGTAGCACTCAATGAAATATTAATCACTTTTATTAAGCATAAAAGCACAAAAAATAAAAACTGGAAAATCTATTTGCCCATTTGCATTTAAATAAATAATAAACCTTCTTTATTATTATTAGATGCTCGCTTTGTTGTTATTTTTGGATAATCATTTGTTCAGAGAGTCAAACAAGTTTAATGCTCTGTCATAACTCTTGCACGTCCAAAACCCGAGTCCCAAGTCCGGAACCCCAAAGAAAAGGGGCGCTTCTAGCTGGCTTTATGCCTCCTTTTATTTTTTTTTTATTTTTTAAAGCTTTTTTGCAGTCTTGGCGTTAATTTGAATTCTGTGCTGAATTGTAGCCAAAAACTTTCGTGATTAAAATGGTTTTTAAAGCTGACGTCATCAGAATTTTTTGAAAATGTTTACTGTTATATGATGGCTGGCGTCTTGGGCTCAGTTTATGGTGAATGTTTATGGGTTAGACAGTGGGGTATGCCCAGTTAAAGGCTTCTAGATTGATCGAGAAGTTGTAGGAAAAATTTTAAATAAAAAAAGTTAAATAGTCGAAAATTGTTTTAAATTCATTTAAACTTCACTTGCCTCCCAACTTCACTCTTCACAGGGTATCTAGTGATTTATCACCAGTTGGCTAATTAGCTAAAATTTTATTTGCCAATGCATGAAGTGAATTTTGATGAGTATTCAAATTTTCAAAGAGTTGTTTGGCTGTGTGCTTAATTCTGGTGCGTGTCTTCTAAGAATGTCTGAAGCGTGTGTCATTCCTTCGCTAGTCTCCAGCTCCAGTTAACAACAATCCAATCAAACAAAAATAAAAATAAATAAATAAAAATTATAGACTTAAGTGCTACGCAGTAGGAAGCTAACGAAACCAGTTTATAGCCGCTTCTAAACCGTTAATAAAACTAACTGCCAAACTTTTGATAAGTTTGGTATGCATAATTGAAATTCATCGAGTCTTAATTAGAGTTTGTTGCTCATATTTATCGTTGCACGCTGCGTATGCGTAATACGCAAATATTTTGTTTAATACGAGTAGCTTCCAGAAATTCCACTGCTAATTTGTTGACAAATTGCAAAAATTAATTTCTAAAGCATAAATAATAAACTTTATCTAATCGCAGCATCTGAATATTATTTTTTGGCGAAAAGATGAGCTCAGATAATGCAAAATAACTCAGATAAGATAAAATATAATTGGAGACTCTATGGAAATAATTTATTTGCTATACATTAAAGTCGCCATAAATTTCGATGGAATTATAAAGTTGTTTGAATATTTTAAAATATTGTAAGATGTAGGAAATAATTTTAATGCCCGAAGTTTGTTCGCTGAACTGGATTTGTTTTAGATTAAAAATTAACTTAAAAAAAAAAAATATCTTACTTTCTACATTCCTAGATAGTTTAAGCATTGGTTTTTTATTGAAAGATAATTATTTGAAATATATTTTATATATATTTTCGATGATAAATAAAAGTTTTAAGTTTTTATATTCCTTTTTAATTTACTATCAAACTTGAAAGGTATTTTCAAATATTGAATAGAGCTTAATGATCTGCTCAATTTTAATTAGGTTTTAATAAAAAGTTTTTTTAATTATGTGTTGAAAGGAATTTTAATTTATTTTTGTTGGTATACTGATTTATTGCTTTATACTTTTTGGTTGCTTTTCGAGTTAATTTAACTCATTAGTATGGTTAATTAATTATATTATTTTAATAATGAATTAATCATTTAAGTAATTACTTTTGATATAATTTATTTACTTTTATATTTTTATTTATATTTTATTTTTTTTTTACCAACTCTTTCAGTTCTTTGCCGTTCCTCAACTCAGACATGGCCATGAAGTGCGCCCTGTTGGCGCTGCTGCTGCTGGGCGTGGCACTTAACCTGCAGCTGGTGCAGGCCTACGATCACACACTCAAACTGGACTTTCCGGGTCCCTACTGTGCAAGACAGAACACTTGCTGCAAGGATCGGCGCGACGGCTGCTCGATGCCCATTTCCTGTAAGTCCAACCCTCTCCCCTCAACCGTCTCTCCTTCTCTTACTTATCTTTCTACCCCACACAGCTACTTTGTGCTACTGTGATGAGTTCTGCGATCGCGATGATGCCGGCGACTGTTGTCCGGATTATCGTTCCTTCTGCTTCAATGAGCCAGATCCGTTGCTGAGTTGTCAGCACAATGGCATCTATTTCCACAAGTACAACACCACGCGGGATAACTGCAATGAGTGCCGCTGCCTGGAAGGTGGACACGTCCAGTGTGATACGGATCTGTGTCTCACCGACGATGAGCTCATCCACAGCGTCAATTCCATCCATCAGTTGGGCTGGTCAGCTCGCAAGTACGACGAGTGGTGGGGACACAAATACGCTGAGGGACTGCGTCTGCGTCTGGGCACCAAGGAGCCCACCTATCGTGTCAAGGCCATGTCGCGTCTCACCAATCCGGCTGATGATCTGCCTAAGAGATTCAGTGCCGTCGAGAAGTGGTCCAGTTTTATCTCCGAAGTGCCCGATCAGGGCTGGTGCGGTTCCTCCTGGGTGCTGTCCACCACTTCAGTGGCCTCCGATCGCTTTGCCATTCAGAGTCAGGGCAAGGAAGTCGTTCAGCTGTCGGCACAAAACATTCTGTCCTGCACACGTCGCCAGCAGGGCTGTGAGGGTGGTCATCTGGATGCCGCCTGGCGTTATCTGCACAAGAAGGGTGTGGTCGATGAGAGCTGCTATCCCTACACACAGCACAGAGACACCTGCAAGATTCAGCGTCACAACAGTCGCTCCCTCAAGGCCAACGGTTGTAGACCCGTTTCTGGTGTCAATCGCGATAGCTTCTACACTGTCGGTCCCGCGTACAGTCTGAGCCGTGAGGCTGACATTATGGCGGAGATCTATCACTCCGGACCCGTTCAGGCCACCATGCGCATCTACAGGGACTTCTTCTCGTACTCGGGTGGTGTCTATCGCCAGACAGCCGCCAATCGCGGTGCACCCACTGGCTTCCATTCGGTGAAGCTCGTGGGCTGGGGAGAGGAGCACAACGGCGTCAAGTACTGGGTAAGCTATGGTTTTAATCATTCACAAGTTTCGCTTACTAATAACTTCAAAACCTCTTTTAGATCGCAGCCAACTCCTGGGGTCCCTGGTGGGGCGAGCGCGGTTATTTCCGCATAGAGCGCGGCAGCAACGAGTGCGGCATAGAGGAGTACGTTTTGGCTTCGTGGCCTTATGTGTATAACTATTTCAACACGAAGTCGGTATAAGTTGAGCCGAACTGGAAAAACTCTTGTAATCTCGAGCTTTGCAGTGACGAACAATTTATCTCATGTTTCAAAATTTTCCATTTTGCTCCGGCACTGAAAGTGAATTAGGCGCTTCTCTTATTGTAAATTTATGCTAGAACTTAGGTACTAAACAAAAATGATTAGCTTTAAACCGTGCCGAGGCGCTAAGCTGCCCAAAAGAAGATGAAATTATCCCACTAAACACTCAAGTCCCCAACGAATTTTATATAACTTTTGCCTGCCTCTTGAAACTTTCTATTAATTTAATCAACTAATGAACTCGAAGTATGGAATTGCTACTATATCGAAACGTAACACGATACTGCCTGCATTAACTGTACCGTCCTCCCAAATTTGAATACCTACAAACTGCCACAATCGAAAGAAACCAGAGAGAAATCAAGTGTAGGAACGATTAGGGGTATTCCCACATACTTAACTTAACTACTCATGTATTCTATTGTAAATGAACAAGAAGTTAACTGATTCATAAACCGATTTAACGCCTTCGGCTTATAATGTATGTACTATATATATATATATTTTAAATAAAGCAATTGTATTTCATGTTAGTTGAGTGCCTGTGTTACTGGGATTGATTTAAAGATTTTTCTAAAAACAATTTGATCTTAACTTTATTTATCCACAATCAAAATCGGTCAAATTGCATATAGTTCTATATAATGATTAATTTATATTGGTATGCATTATAATAAGTATTTCACTTTAGGGTTTTTTTTCTCGTTTTTCTTCACTTCGTTTAACAATATTTCACATGTGTGCGAATTAAATAAAATACAATGCTTTTAATTTGGGAATAATTACTTGTTATTAAATAACTAAATACGGGAGAAATAAATCATCGAGAATGTTGATACTTTGCACTTAGAATTATACAATCGAATATAGTTGGTAGGTTGGGTAGGATAGGGGTTAAATCAAAAGTCATTCTACACTAAACAAACTACAATTTATCATGGAATCGGTTTCTTGTAGAAACACACAGTTTGAACAGTTTTTTATGTTTTTGTTGTTTTTTTGATCGTGTCGTGTGATCCAATTTCTCCAGCCTTTTGAAGAGTGGGAGCATTTTAGACTGATGATAAGTAGCATTACAAAAATATTCGTGATCGAGGCGAGGGGCGTATTCCTTGTCGCTGCACTAGTTCAGTGTGATGCCAGCAAAAGATACTTCCAGCGTAGTATCATTAGATTCCATGCGACTGCGTAAATGCGCCAATGTATTCTTATAATGGCTCTCAATCTGTTTGGTCTCCTCACTGGGCTCCAGATTGGGCAGCTCCTCGTTAACCTTGGCAATGAGCTGGTGGAGAAAAGAAAGCTAATGTTAATAGCTGCAAGCCTTGCTAATATTTCGACGGTTTTACCTGATTCAGCATGGCCACGCTGATGAGTGAGTTGCCACGCTCAAAGTAAAATAGATAATGATTCAATAGCTCCACATACAGTTGCACCTGCACACCAGTGTCTAGGCACTGGGATGCAATGCGTGCACCCTTCTTCAGGCAATCCAGCGTGCGCTTCTCATCCCGCATTTCCTCACCGTTTTGCCTAGTGAAAATTGTTTAATATGCTGTGTTTAAATCCATTTTAAAGCTCCACTTACTTGCCACTCCAGAAAAGCGCCGCACAGGCAACTACACCTCGGCATTGATCGGGTTTCTTTAGCAACTTGGATGCAGCTAATGCACAATTGGTGCGCAGTGGTTCCGCATTCTCCTCACCAAAGCACGACATTTGCTCAAACGTGGACATAATGAGTGTGATGGCCGCCAGTTGTGCCTTTGAATCGGATATCTCATCCTCGTACAGTGAAAACGCCTGTGTCATGAACTCATACGCCACAGTTTCGTGATTCGTATAGCGTATCTCGCCAATTACCAACGCTCCCTGCAGATACAAACGAAGTGCCAAATCTGGCAAATCCGCTTTGGCCAAGGCGCTAATTGTGCTATGACAATATTGCACAATCTTCTGACACTTTTTATCCCAGTTCTCGTCCTGTTCGGCAATCGCTTTGTATTTGAAAGCCAACTGATAAGCGGCAAACACCAGCGGTGGCAGCACATGCTTCAATCTCTGACCTCCACCAGTGCCAAAGTGTTTGCGCGCCGTTTGCAGCATTTTATATTGCATGTCCGGCTCATCAGACTTCAGCAGGTGTATGAAACTGTGGGGGAAATGGGATAAGTATATTACACTCGATTAGACTTGTGAGTGCATTGACTACTCACCGTGCGACAACGCCCTGTTCCTCGGCAAACTCCTCCGCATCCGTGCTATTACTGCCCGCTGTTGTGTTTGTCTCATCGTCCTTGATCAGCGGTGTGATGATCGTTAATATGCTGTCCGCCTGCTCAGCTGTGGTCACCTGTGTCTCGTTCTCCAGTATGTTCATGACCAGATACAAAGCCAACGATTTGCGTGAGGTGTAATCAAACTTTTCTAACAGCGGACAAAAGTTATTCAACTGTATTATAGTCAGCGCATTGTTATAGAAATCGATGCAGATGCGCAACAGACGCGACAATTCCTGATTTACAGACAAAAGATGCGAAATGCTATGGAAAAAGGTAGATGAAACCCTTAGCTAAAGTTAGAGCAAGGAGAGAAAGTCAGTCTTTACTTATTCATGTTCATGCGGTCGAGTATCTGAGCAGTTGTGCCGAGCACTTTGTCCACGTAGTCCACGCGATCGGCATAGACCTTCTGCGCCAGACTCAATAAGGCCACTTGCAGGGAAATTGTGTCCTCCAGCGGCATGTCTGTGCGTGTCTGCACAATGTTTGCCACCTGAACGCTGAATACCTCAAACAGCTCCACCTCGGCGGGTATAATGGCATCTATGGCATTGCCACTGGTCTGTAAAGCGCAGAATAACATAGATTAGCTGGGGGACTACTCGGAGACTAGCGTCATTACCTTGCCACTGCGTTGGTTATAGGCCGCCAGGCGTTCGATGAGCGATATAATAATATTTTTAACATTCACGCCCGTTTCCAGTTGGGCACAGGACTTTAGGAACGGATCGAGTGTCTGCAGATGAAATTCATCGGGGAATACCTGTATTATGCACTCCATAAGATACTCCTGGGCAATAGCATCCCGACAGCTGACCACCTGCTCCAATATGCCCGGTAATATCAAACGCTTGTATGTCTCCAGTGTGGCCGATTCCAGTTGGGACAAACGCACCAGATTCGTGCCCACCAATATTTTTAGCTCCTCGCGTTCTTTCTCTCGACGTGTCTTCTCGCTGGAGTGTCCCTGATGCTGCATACGTACCCACAATTTATTCATTTCCGCGAAATTCGTTAAGACAAAATCGATGGCATCATAGACATTGCCCTCATGCTCGTTTTCCGCCACCAGCACGTCGGGCAGAATGTTACGGGTGCACTGCAGCAAATAGTTGCGTAGGAAGAGACCGCGTAACGGATGCTGGACACCACGACACATCTCCACCAGATCCTTGAGTATGCTGCGCTTCAGTGTCGAGTCATTCTTTATGTACACAATGCCCACCGTGATCAGCAAGTAGAGACGTGGCGCTATCGTCTGCGAGTACTGGACGAGCTCATACAGATCCGTCTCCTTGTGGCTCTTCTCGCTGAGATACAGTTCCAGGTGGCACAGCTCATTTGTAATGGCCATGTCTGTGGGAAGCGATGGAGTATAGTTTAATTGGATTAAGCGATTAGTCGGTGTTACTTACACAACTCGTAGTAGCTTTTGGGTGAGAGCATCGAGGTGCGCAGCTCGCTGAGCATTGTGCTGGCACACTTGAGGGCATCCAGCATGCGTTCCTTGTCCAGAAAATGATTCATTTGGAATGCCTGTTTGCGTGCCGCACCGATTGCCTCGGCCAGCAGCTTCTCCTGGTCATCCAAACCATTGGGCATCGTCTGGAACGAAACATAGCAAACAGTGTCGTTAGAATTATGCGCATGCATGTGACTTTTGTTTAATGACAACGATATAATTTTTAAAAACAGTTGCTCAAGTAATTGTTTAGACAGCCAAATGATAATGAAATAAAATTCTATAAATTTAGTGCGTTGTCAAAACACTGCCATGACTCACTGTATGCAGATGAGATAAGCGTCATATAAGCTTTATTTGGGAATGCATTCGGAAGTTTTTAATTCAAATCACACACAACACAGCAAATTGCCGACTGCGCCCCCACAAACGGGGCGTGTTCGTTAGCGTTTAAGATAGTAAGTAATGTGTGTGAAGCAGTGATAGTGGTATGGTGGGCGTGGAGTGGAGTAGTAGTGTTTGGTTGTGGCGTGGCGTATTTACCCTGTTTGGGGCACCATTGGCCGCTTGACCGCTGTACGAGGACGAGCTCCAGGGATACATGGCTTGGATGTTGTTGGTTGTGGATGGATATTGGTGCTATGTGGTGTGGTATTTACAAGCGGTGGTTTCCTCTTATGCTATTGCGGTTGCAACCTGCACTAGTTTTTTTTTTGTCTTTTTTGTGTTGCCGCTAGCAAAAAGTGGGCGGTCGGAGGGCGCAGTCAGCAGTATTTTCTTTAAGCTTAATATGGCACTAGCGAACGTTGTAATCTCAAATTCCGGTTGCAGGCGTTTACGGTTGGGTTTGGGGCTCACTTACCATAACAGCAGAGTTAAGTGGGCGGAGCAAGGATGCAATAAAAACGGTCTTAAATTAATGTAATTTTTTTTCAATAGTTTTTGTACTCAGTGTGACCAGACGCGCTTTCCGATATAATGCCTATGTTATCATGCGACAGTATGCAATGAATAATACTAGAGCGCTCTTTAACAGCGCTGGTCACACTGTTTTCTCTGCAGAATTTAAACTACAGTTACTTTAAGAAAATTTTATTTTTGCAGTACACAAGTGTCTAAGTTTTCTTTTCTTGTTGCTTCTTGCGCAACTCTTTGCACATGGCATCCTCATTGCCTCCATCTCCCGCGGTAGTGTTCTGCTGTTTTGATTTGTCCTGTGCCTCGCGGTCCAGCTTAGCGACGCCATCGCGCACAACTTTCTCGATGTCATTCAGCAGTCCTGAAGTTCCAAAGCGAAAACGCTGCGGCGTTAACCAACGACTGCCCAGAGTTTCGTTGACCAGCGTCATCCAAGCAATCGCGTCCCGCACTGTGCGCACGCCACCCGCTGGCTTGAGGCCCACAATTTGACAGGTGCGTCGCTTGAACTCCTGTATGGCAAAGATCATGACCAGGCCCACAGGCAGTGTGGCATTCACCACCTCCATGCCAGTGGATGTTTTGATGAAGTCGGCACCCGCCATCATGCACACCATGGCTGCCTTATAGACCTGTGATCGGAACAAGGGTAATAAGTAGATTTCTCTCGGGAATCAATAGCTGTACCCACATTCTCCATGGTGCCCAGTTCGCCAATGGCCAGTATGGTCTTGAGCAGCGCATGATCACCGCAAGCGCTGCGCATGAGCACGACCTCATTATACAGTGACTTCCAGTCGCCCACGAGTGCCAGCTGTCGATTGATCACAATGTCAATCTCGGTGGCTCCAGCCAGTATGGCGTGACTAATCTCCTGGAGACGCGTCTGCAGTCCATATTGGCCGGTGGGGAATCCCGTTGCTACAGCGGCAATGGCAACGCTCTCCAATTGATTGAACTGTTGGATTGTGGAATAAGCATCCTTGACTCGCGCCGGATACACACAAACAGCGGCGCAGTGTATGTCCTGGAGAAGCGTGCGCTCAAAGTATTTGTCAAAGAACTGTGGCTCAAACGGATAACAGGCGCGCACACACAGTCGCCGTACATTGGCTTTGGTATCATCGCCCGACAGAGTGGTCAAATCGGTGAGCATAAGTGCTCTCAGCGCCCAGGCAATCTCATTAACGCCAGAGACCACACAACGTTTGGACAAGGTGGCGGCAATCTCCTCCACCTGACGGAGGGAAATGTGTACAGACAGCAGCGAAGCATCTGAGCGAAGGAAGGCCAGGAATTGAAGGAGGCATACCAAGATAAGGTAGGACAACAATTTTCTTACCAAAGGGCAAAGTCTTGTTCACATTCAGTGTCTTGAAATCCATTTCGAACAACAAACTATAAGCTACTATATAAGCCAAATTCTGATGAGTAATCTTCTGGGGAAGATTTTGTGTAAAACGGATTTTTTAAAATACGTGTTGAGATTTTTTGACGACTACTTTTATTAAGTGATTTACTTGATTGACATTTGATTAACTTGTGGAAAATAAGTCGACTGTAGAGCTTCCAGAGAAATCATATTTTCATGGAGGAGAATCCAGATAATGATTCAGCATGTAAATCAGGTCTCTCAATTTATTTTACTCACATATTGCACATTTTCCTAAAATTTCTATAAGCCCCCATTTTTGCATGTTCAGAGACCTAGACACACCCTCAAAAGCAGACAAATATTTGTCTGATAAGGGTTTCCTGGCCATTGACACTGATAAGAGTTTGGCTTGGTGATAACAGCTGAATCAATTAGCAACTTAGTATTTAATTAATAACACGAGTGTCGTAAAGTTGCGTGACGACTAGCGTTTGTGGTGGGGAAAAATTTTAATAGCGCTAATAACAATATTGCTTTTAAGTACTGCTAAGTTAAGGAACACATGCCAACGCCAATCCCAATCTTGGTTCCAATCCTGTACCTCTACAGCTCATCGATGTTTTGCCCATTGTTCCCAGTATTCACTCTTTTGCATTTCGTACAACCGCGAAATTGTGCGCTCAAAGGCAAACAATTCCTCCTCTCCGGTAAAAACACTCGACTGAGACGCTTTCTATAGGTTGAAATGGAAATTTAAGAGACGATTCTATAGCGTATACAATCTTGGATGCTTACCGAGCCATGCGTGATTTTCAGGTCATCCATGAGCACGCGATCCGCATCGGATATTGATGATTCATCCACAACTGAGAATAAATTATCCAGGGGTTGGTGTGCTGATATGACAACTCGCACACGATTGTCGTATAGGGTATCTATGAGTGTAATAAATCTACGCATTTGTGACTTCACATTCAGCGTCAACTGAGGAACGTCGCGTATGAGCACCGTGTGAAAGAACTGAGAGATTTGCAAATAGTCACTGCCTGCTAGGGGCTACAGAAGAGATATATTAGAAGTAGTCTTGAAATCCCCTTAAGGGACTTCTTACCCGATCGCAGAGCTCATCGAAGCTGCTGTCTAAGATCTGCCCACAGGTGCGCTTAAATGTCAAGTCGCGTCCAAAATGTGTGATAGTACGGGGTCTAATGATGTCGTTCTCCTCGGCGCACAAAATCTTAAACATGCGGTTCATGTTGCTCTCCGCATCCGATTGTCCTATCACAAAGTAGTTCGTGTCTCCGGATTGCGCAATACGCCGATAATCAATCGAGTCCAGTTTGGCGAGAAGGCAGCGATTCTGCAGCAAACCAATGAAGGGCAGAAAGTTGACACGTTGTAGGCCATTTTTGTACAGATCCTCCGGATGCCGATTACTGGTAGCCACGACCACAACTCCCCGGCGAAACAGATGCGTAAAGAGACGCTTTAAGATCATGGCATCCGCTATGTCCGTAACCTGGAACTCGTCAAAGCAAATCAACCAGGATTTGCGTGCCAAGCTTTCTGCTACAGGCTTTGTAGGATCAAAGGGTTCGGGCTTCTCGGAATTGAAGGCACGATCCGCAGGACCCTGACGTTCCTTGGCTTCATGGATCTGGGCATGCACGTCCGTCATGAAGGCTGTGAAGTGCACACGACGCTTCTGATTGACCTGGAAAAGGGAAAGTTTTTGAACTACTGATAAGCTTTTCTCGGAGCGAGTTCACCCACCTCACAGCAGTCGTAGAACAAATCCATAAGCGTGGTCTTGCCCACACCCACACTGCCATAGATGTAGAGTCCTTTGGGTGCATGACTGCCCGCATTCAGATCATCATCCGCATCACCCTCACTAGATTGGCTGCCACCAAATATTTTGCTAAAGAAACCCCCGCCCGAGGAGGATTCCTGTGTACTGGGCTGATAGCCCTTGATGCGCTTGTAGAGCTCATCCAGTTGATGCATGGTTTCCCGCTGCCTCTCATCCACCATCAGCTGTCCGGCGCTAACACGCTTCTCGTACTCTGCCATCGGACAATGGTTACGGCATTGCTGGACTATTGCTGCTGTCACCTGTGAACGCAGCAGCAATTTCACCTGTCTTGGCAGTGTGCCGCGCAACGCGACTACACCCACCTGGTAGGGCAACATTTCTATAGCCTAATTATATATATATTTATATATATATAATGTTGATATCACACGAGTTTTGTACGCTTTGGGATTAACGGTTGGTGGTCAGCTTAACATATTAGTATTACATAAAGCAGAAGCGCGTTTCCGCGTAGCCGAAACGATGACCGCGAATTTTGTACGTTTTGGCGTTGGCCCTGAAATTTACACACTACATGAGCCAAAATGTATAGAATGCCATTCACACTGTCTTGAGTGTGTGTGTGAACAGCTGTTTGTGAGGTTTTGCCATTCTCATCGGGTGAACAGCTGTTGACAGCGGCTGATTCCAGTTCATTGGAACTGGTACGGGGAACTAGTGCACAGTTTGAAACGGTCGGCGTATCATATGTGTATTTTAAGACCCTCTACTCCAGCGAGTGTTTTCTATAAATTAAAACACTTTGTTTATTAAAGTTGAAAGTTTACACATTTATTATACACGCATTACACAAATAGTTTTTAGTTTTAATTTTAGTAAATGGAGTATATTCGTCTGTCGGACTTAAACATTCTATGGGTCTGATACATACCTCATATAACAACTACAATTTATGGCTGACTTTTGCGATTCTACATAGCTTTATACACTCGAATTTTGTTGACCAGTTTCTGAACTGAACTTCTTGGCCATGTTTGTCTTTTTCTACGGCTCGAATTCATTTCGGCTTAAGTTGTCACCATTTTTCACCTTCTCTTTCACTGCTGGACAAAAAATACATATAAATATTGGTATCTAATAAATTCATAGACAAGTTTTATAAGTTTATCGAAACTTGCTTGAAGTTTGCAAATTTTACATTTATGTGATACGCGATTTGAAAGAGAATAATTTGAGTATTTTAAGTTTAATCTTTTAAATTCCATTGTGCTGCAATAGTTTTTTGATATACATACATACAATTTTCACATATAAATATAATAATGTAAATATAATAATGAAAATGTTCTCCTATAAATATTAAATTGTGACACTGATAATTTCGAAAAATTTTGTGCAGGACATTTGAAAATCTGATACAGACGGTCCGGTCCATGTTTATGTTTTCTATTATGTTATTATTTTTTTTTTTTAATTCCCATATATATTTTTAATGTAAATCGCATGTAAAAACAAGTTGCCCGATTCCCCCGATTCGCCCGATTGAGTATTGTTTGTGGTAGCTCTAGTTTAATTTAGAAAATGGTCCCGACTAATATGAGAAACCTATAAACTGTGCCTAATGCTGTGCACAGGGTTTCCGCGACAAAAATAATTTCCTTTCCAAAAAAACCCTTAACAACTACGTAATGCAAATTGAATTTGAATAATACATATATAGATATATGTTTTTTGGTTTTTTTTAAGGGGTTATACGCAGTTAAGAGGTTAAAAATAGAGAGTTCTGATTGGATTCATTAGAGACTTTTTTGTGGTTAATTTTAATTTGAAAAATTGTAGAATATCGAAGCATTTCGGTAAATTATCAAAATTAAAGAAAAAATCCGTTTTAATTTATTTTAGAGTCTTTAAAGTATTTTTCAAGCCAATAAAAATCGATTTTTTAAAATAATAACAGCGTATATCCCCTTAAATTGCAATTTCATTTAGGTTTTCTTTTATTTCTTTGATGAACATTGAATATTGAATAATCAATTTGAACAATACGAATATTAATGATTTTTAAAATGCAATTTAATTAGCATTTCTTATATATATAATTAATTAATAATAATATTCGGCAAGCCTTGGCCAAACATTCAAAAAATCAGTACAATTTATAAATATATCTCATTATGGGTTATAATTTAAATTTAAATTTAATCCTTGTTAAAAATTACATAAAATTATTGCTTTTTGATTTGGTTTGCGTCATTTAATTATGTCATAATTAACTTCTCAAGCCCTGTAAACTAATCTTCTCATGACAGTGATGGATAGTACTGAAAAGTGTGTTGAAAAGGAGAAATGATAAGAAAACACAATTGTAAATTAAATTAAAAGTATTTAATATATTTTTGATGAATAATGTTGAATTATATACAAAAGTTTCGGTACACAATTTATGCAAATGAAATGTGAATAACTAAGTAATAGATAAGTTA
Organism: Drosophila dunni; assembly: GCA_018152125.1. NCBI lineage: Eukaryota > Metazoa > Arthropoda > Insecta > Diptera > Drosophilidae > Drosophila > Drosophila dunni. Next base: position 19,953,738 of record JAECXC010000339.1, on the reverse strand, counting down.
AATGATACATATGTACAGTAGAGTAGTAATCGTAATACACCTATGAGTAGTGAGTCTATTTTGTAGCTTGTACGTTTCAAAACTTAGGCAAATTATTCATTGGGGGAGCTAATCCTTGGGATTTTCTATATGCACCGAATTTGTTTGTTTTTTTACTTTGGGGGTAAACCAAAAATTCGAACGAAAATATTCGCTTTGTCAATGCTCAGTCGTTGTTTAGAGATGAAGTCTCTATTTAGAGCACGTGCAGATTTTCGCAGCTCTTCGACTTGGAATCGCGTGTCCAGACACGTCCGAGCAGGCCCTTGACCTTCAAGCTGGTTGAGGTACGTGAGCCGCGATATTTACGGGGACTGTAAGAGAAGACCACATTTTATTGTAATTAACTGCAAAATCTGCTGGTGTGTAGGACACTCACCTGCTGTGTGCGCTGCCTGGCGGTGTTCCTGCCACATCTCCCAGTGCTGTGCCGAGTGGTCCGAGCGGTGTGTTCGCATTGAGGCAACCGGCGCTGAGGGGTGAGCAGGCACGACGCTTGGACTTGCGAATGGAACGCTTGCGAAACAGATCTCTGCAAATTGCATAAATGTAGAAGCTTTAGAAGAGGACACTTCGTTTGGCACTAGATTAATAACTTACCTGGATTTCTCTGGATTCTCTAGTTTGAGGCGTATCTGGGAGAGCAGGCCGACAAGCAGTTCATCGACATTATGATTGATGCCCACCGATGTCTCAATGAATTTGCAATCATAGGCGGTGGCCATGGCTTTACCCTCTGCAAGCACAAGACAAACAAGAAGTTGAGAATTTTAGTGGCGTGATGAATCTCGGTTATGCGACAAGTTAATCAAATCAAATTGCGTCGCTTAGTTAAACTCTTAGGTGTGTAATAAAAACCCAAACTTGGACAATTTATATCTAAACACGTTGCCCATTAACCTATACGCCCCTGTTTTAGCGCCCCAGCCCTGTTACCCGCCCACTCTACGTCCCTGCCTTTGTTCTGCTGGCGCTTTTCCTGCTTTTCTCTGTAGATTTTGACACGTTTCCTGCGCCTGCTGTCGTTAAATCTGATGCTATGAGTACAATAAGTAGCCAAGTGGCTGTGTGTGTGTGTGTGTATGTTTTGTAGGCACTGTTCGCTTTTATGACAAACTCACACATACGTCTATACATTTTTATTAACGATGTGCGAAAAAGTTGGCGTCATTTTATTAGATTTTGATAGGATGTTCTCATTCTGGTCCTAAACGCTGCTAGCTTATTAAAGCCCCTTTTATTAAACATCCAGATGGCAACAGCAACTTTAAAGCTTTGCTAGCAAAATATTTGTTAAAGTCCTGTACTCCCTAAAGGGGAGAATGTGGGGAAAGCAGGAGGGGATGAGGCTTAACAATAGTCCGCTGGGTTCTCGGACCGTCGCTTAATTAAAAGCAAACAAAGCACATAAACAATGAAAACTACTTGGCAGCCAAAACTGCACTTCAGCTACTTATAACTGACATATATATATATACTATAGATAATTAAAACTATTAAGCTTATGTTTCTTTTCTATATTTAGACTAAGTGGATTCTAAAAAATCCTTCCAAAGACTTTAATTTCTTGTACAAATTTGAGAATTAATGCCCGTAGGTTTACTGAATCTGGGGGACTTATAATTCTATAAATATTTTATGAAATTAAGGACCTGGCAGCCCTCGTTTTTTTCTGCATTGACAACAATAGCAATGGGCTTATTTGAACATAAGCCGCAGGAATGAAATGTAATCAATTTTTCGCTTAAACAATTTTCCAGCCTTAAGTGAGGTCCAAAATACACTTGTTGCCGCCAAACGTGCCCTCCACCTTTCCCTATACCTACGCTTTGTGCATACCTTTGTCATACGACCTGAATTCGCTTCCGTGTAGCGACCATTAAAGACAAATGTAATTTGTAAAAATATTGAATATCTAAGATGAAAGCCATGCGCCTGTCGGTAAGCGGTTTTTTTTTAGATCATGGTAACGGTCTACAAATTTGTTGGGCATTTAAATTTAAATTATAAGCTGTGGAGGAAGTGCGACAGGTAAATACCCTGCATAACAATTGTCTTAGAATTCTAAACAGAAATAGGTATTAGATTGTATGTTAAGCGGGTTTAACAGTATGCTACGTTAAGCTGCCGTTGTTAAGACTATTATCTACCTCCGTTAAGTCTACATTGCTTTCGTGCTAACATTTCTGTCAAGCTTTACAGCAGACTGTTCATCTGTCACAGCTCTGTTATTGCTAGTTCTTTTATGTTAACTCTGTTAACTCTGCTATAGTGCTGCTGATTATACCCTAAGGACACTCTAGCCAGGGTATATTAAGTGGATGTTGTTGATAATACATAAAATGACAACAAGCGGGCAGCTCAGCAGGCGAGTGACCTTCAACTGTTTAAACATTTAACGACGGCTCGTTGCCTCATCAATGTGTATATTTATTTCTATATACCACGGAGTGTGTGTGTGCCTGTGTGTGTGTGTTGGTATTTGTGTGATAATCAACTTCCGCTTGATCAACTTTCATTGAAAAACCAAAATTAAAGCGACTGCAGCTGTCTGTGAACGAACGCTTTTGTGCTGTCCTCAGCAGAGACACACACACACACACACATACACTGCCTCATAAAAATATACTCTGCCACGTTTTTATTTTTTTTCTGTAGCTATTTTTACAGCGAAACTCAATCGAGCGCATTTTGAAGTGTTAATGAAAATTCTGAAATCGTTTAGTGATGTGCATGTCGGTCATTTGTATGGGTTTGAGATAAATGTATATATATTTACTTACCTTCGGACGTAACGAGTCGACTCCTGGCAAGGTCGGCTTTATTGGATACTAGTATGACCGCTTTCTGTGCGATATTCTGATTGGTCCATAACACCTGAAGCACCTGTTCGGCAATGCTGAAGCTGCTGCGGTCTGCCGCTGAATAGATGACGCAGTAGCCATGTGGATCATAGTTGGTCAAGCATTCATCCGGCTGTGAATGACAAAATGACACAAAAAATAAGTAAAAAAGGATAGCAAGTACAGGTGGTAGCACTCGACCATAAGATACTCTGTAGATTTGACCAAATTTGATTACTTTTCAATACTTTCAACAAGCACATCACACCTGTAGCACAGGGTATACCCAACTGACATTGAGTAAGGTTCAAGAGGTGCCTCTTAGCAGAATAACCGAGAGGGAGAGTGATTGCTAAGCTGTCTAAGTGTGTATCTGTGTGTGGGTTGATTGTGTATGCTAATGGCATTATGAAATGTCACAGATAAAGTATCTTTTAGGTTGAATGCTTGGCTGGTGGTAGCAAATTGAAGCTTGCTTTCGAGTGGGTTAAAATTGTGAATTAAATGTAGCACTCACCGTCATTTCAGTGTATCCATGATCTATGAATATCAGCTCGGATTCCTCACCGCTAAGTAATACTGATACGGCCTTTTCGCCCGATTCATCATCTGTGAATTGTTCAATTGATTAATTTTAAATTGCATTAAATGAAATGTTCGATAAATATAAATAATTACGCAATAAATATAATTGAAAAAGAAAGAGGTAAAGCTACAAATAAAAGGTGCAAGAAACGTGAGTTCATTCAGTTTGAATTTATATACATTTAAAATACTTTTATATATACAATTTGGTCTGGGTTTTCGTGTGTGTTTACAAAGCGTGCGAATCGGAATTACTGGGTAATACTCGGGACTCTACAGAAGTATATAGAAAATGTTCAATCGAATCGAATTCTTGATATTTTGATGGTTTCAATGAAATTTCCAAATTGACGCCCAAAGGTATGCAATGAATCGTCAATGTCGCAGTCTGTGTAGATGTGTGTATGTGTGTGTGTGTTTGAGAGTGTCTGTGTCTGTGCTTGTGTTTGTTTTAAGTACATAAGTTTGTTTACTTTTTGCTGCTTTATTAATTGCGCTGAAATAATTTATGACTCTGCGCTCTCAAACTGAAAATTGATATTTGCATCTGATTGACACCGCCAACCATTTGGCTGTGGCCAACGCATAAATTTCCACTGTAATTGGCATATTCATATATTTATGGCTTTTTATCGCATGACACGCAATATAATGTCCAAATAAATACATGTATATATAAAAATATATATCATTTATTGCTGGCATTAAAGCGAAATATTGTAATTGATTCAATGTTGTCCAAAATGTCACAGCAAAAGACCTTGCCCAACACTTAGGGACTTTGGGTCAATATCTACAAAAAGTTCACAGTTCCATTCGCATTTCCATTTCCAATCCCATTCACAATCCGATTCACGTTTATCCATTATAATAACTTGAGCATTATCATAAATCAGAACTCTTGAGCAAACAAAGCCGCATTCATTGGGACAATCAATTGATTAAGCAAGGTCACAGCGTGTGTCTCTGTGTGTGTGCTGTTGTGTGTAGTTGTGTGTGTGTGTGTGTTTGTGTGAAAGAAAACTACTTTGGGCTAAGCCAGTGCCCTAATAAGGAGAGGCGTGTGTTACGGTTTTGGGGGGCGTGTCCAGTGTATTTAGATAAGACTTAAACTTAAGAGCTACTAAGTTAAGTTAGTTAATCGGTATTCAATTGGGAAACTCAACGCAAATGCAGCTCAAAACGTTAAACAAGTGACAATAAAATAAAATATATAAATTATTTAGGATATTTTTAAGTATTTTTTTTGGTTGTCGGCAAAGTTTACAATAAAATGTTGGAAAGCATTTTGAGTAGTAGTATTTAGTAGTAGTATATGTAGGTTAGATAATGTATTGGAATAAATATTTTAATAATAGTATTTTTTTTTGTATTTTTTTTAGTTTTGAAGTTGTTGCTATTACCGTCGGCGGCTTTTTCAATATGTATGCGGATATCACAGTTGCCTAGATCTGAGTTGAGGGTTAAAAGTTAAAGTTATAAACAATTTAAGAATTGTCAATTTGTTGTGGTTAGTTTTGGTTTCGTTTGTTTGTTGTTGTTGGTTTTGTTTTATGTTGAATGAACGGTTTTTTTTTATACGATGTTTTATGGCCGAAAGACGAGAGAGAACAGAAAAAAATTCATTTGTATGATGTTACAAAAACATTAACAATTATTTCGTAAAACAAAATTGATGACATTTATTTATTGGCAAATTTAATTACAGGAAATTGGAGCTGAAATCACGATAGCCTATGCCCATTGCAAATAGTGTAAAGCAGGACGGGTATATTAACTTGTTAGGAGCTTAACTGCAACATTATGGGCACAGGGTATCTACAAGTCGATACAGCTAAGTTTCAGCTGCATGAATTATCGTTTGGCCATCAAATTTCTCCAAATTCCTGCATGTAAAAAGCGTTTTTCCGCACTGTACATCTGCAGCAAATATTTGTTTTCTTTTTTTTTAATTTTTTGGGTATTTTCCATTTTGATTTGTACAAAATATTTATGGTATATTTTTTTCTGGTGATTCGTTTAATGCCAATTGTGCGTTCAAATCACAGTGCCCATATGTACAAGGCGGCGGGTCGTAAAAGTCAACCAACATAAAAATGTAGATGTGTATATATATTTATTATAAATATGTTTTTTGTGAGATGGTCGTAAATATTCGTTGTCAAGGGCAAAGCACAAACGACACACAAATTCAACAGATAAACAAACAAAAACAAAGACAAGAAACAACAAAACAAAAACAATGACTAAAAAAAAGAAGAAATAAATATGCTTGTAAAATAAATTTGTGAAGGCAAATGCCAAGGAAACAAACAGAAAGAAAAAGAATATAAAAACAAAGGGCACAATAAAACTAGTCACACACATTTAAGGGTCAAGGGTTGAGGACCAGACTGACAAACACACGCACACGCACACACACATACACACATACACAATGACAAAGCACTATTGTTCAAACAAGGCAAAACACACACTAAAGCATTGCAGCAGCAATCGCTGTAGGAGTTTCAAGTGGCGACAGAGACAGTGGGAGAGTGGGAGAGCGATAGAGACACAGGGAGTGCGGGGAGGGTAGGATACTCACCAATACTCGTGTCATATGCATGCAAATACTCGGAGGTCATGAACTGTGAGACCAGCGAACTTTTGCCCACTGCTGGACCGCCAAGCATCAAAACTCTGCAGAAATAAAAGAGGAGAAAAAAAAGGATTAGAGCTTAATTTTAGTTCAAGTGCTTGAGAGCTATTTCGGTAGTCGCGTTGGCAACTCTCGCGCATACCTGTAGGGTCCATTGCCCGGGTTTGAAGTGCTGCTCTCTCGACTGGACGCCAGCGAGGTGCGTGCCGAGGATGAAGTGGGCGCCGGAAGCTGTTGTTGCTGGCTATGTAGCTGTTGTTGCTGCTGCTGTTGCTGTTGTTGGGCTGTCAAGTGCTCGGTGCTGGAGTTGGAGCTGGCCACACTGTTGTTGGAGCGACTGCGTCGACTCTTTAGCGAATCACCGCGATTGACAACACCTTTGCCAGTGATGGAAAAGTGTCGCAGTCTGTAGTACTCCTCCTCAACGCCAGTGTTGGGCATCGAAGCCACGCTGTAAGAAATTTCTCTTTAAGCTTAACTATTGAGGTCGTAAAACTTTGGGACTTACCGTGATCTCTGCTGTGGCAGACAGAGCTGATTGGGACGACCCGAGGCACGACTGCCGGGCATTTTAACAGACTGGGAGCGACTGTGATGTGGTGATCCATAGCTAAAAGGTGTTAGTGGTATGAAAAGCATTAGAAATCATGTAAAACTCAAAAGTCCATTTTATTTATTAGCCTTCGTAACAAAAAGTTGCACAAATTTAATTACCGTACCAAATTTATTGCTAAAGCATAAATCCAGTCGAAGTTCTGAACATCTGCCACAATTTGAGCAAAGTCTGACTACCGTTTGTTATACATTTCTAAACTGCAGCAGAGTTACCTGTACAGGTGTGCTGCAAGGGTTAACTTATGTCTCTGTCAAGTGGACCGCAAGTTCTACTACAACTTGTTCAACAAGTTGTTTGACAACAGCCAGACAAACAATACAAAATACCATTTACTTTTGCACTTTAATTACAATAAAGTTGTGTAGGAATTCTGTTATTTAACCTGGCTTTAATTGGAATTCCTGCTAGCTGAAATAACAGTTATTTCTGTTGTTCAAATGCTTGGAAATTGTTTAGCAATTTGTGGAATGTTTAAAATCTCAATTTGAAATGGTAAACATTTTGCTTAGCCAACAGATTGTGGAATGTATCTGTAAAAATGTTAACATTTAATAAAATGTTCATGAGCAGCTATAAATAAGCTGAAATGGCTGCACTACTATGCGTCTGTAAATGCAGCCATTTTATTTGCTGCTTTTATTTTCTCATATGTGACTTTGGGGCATATTTAAGAGCATCTTTTTTTATGTGTTTCGCGAGGGGGAAATGAACTTATCAACTGCATAACTGTAATCTGTAGCATTTTTATTACGGCTGTCCTATCAAATAATGCAATCTACAAATTTATGACTTACCGCATTTCAAAGTCGCGCAGTTCCTCAATGGTAAGAGTATTCGTTACATCCAATAATTGTCGCATGTTCTCATCTCGTCTGTTCTGCTGTTGTTGCTGTGGATTTTGCTGTTGTTGCTGCTGCTGCTGCACCTGATGATGGTGTGGGTGATGATGATGCAGCTGAGATGAATGTGGCGGATGTGCCAGCTGCTGTGAATGTCGCTTTCGCGCATTCAATTCCTTTCCCTGTTCCACACTAATAAAATCCCCTTCATTTTTGATGAGCAGCGTTTCCACCGTGTTGTCCATGCTCAACGAGGGCTGTAAAGAAATAAGCAAAGGGATTGATGTAAGCAGATTTCCAATGGTTGAATGGTTGATTTTCTGACTTAAACTGGGCTTAAAATTGTGTGGGAAACTTAAGCACTTTTGACAAATTCCTTTAACCGTTTCAATAGATTTTCTTTCGCTGCAGTTTCTGCCTTTCTTTTTTCTACAGACTCTTTCGCGACCAACTGCGCTTTCTATTCATAGACCTTCGTCTATGGCGATACGAGTGGCACAAGGCTATGCTCCAGTTAACTGGAGTGGTTTATGCCAACAATAACTTAGAGCCCTATCTACACCTTGAAGTCAGTTGCCATCGCGTGTTGCAAAAAGGCAGGCAGGAAAAGAAACTAAGGCCGCCTATATTTGCAATTGGTGTCGAGGCGAAATACTTTGGGAAAGCCCCCAGCAAAAAGTTAATAATCATGGCCACAAAACTGTTGCCAAATTGTATACTCTAATGAGTGTAAATCAAGTCTCGTTTCGTTAAGTATCTAAATCATTTTGAAATGTATCTGCAGCTGAGGTTGAGTTGTAAGTACTTTGTTTTAATTCGGAGAATTATGTCTGTTTTCCTTTTTATGAGGCAATCCCGCACACCTCTCAATCCCTCCCCTCTTGTAAGTAGCTGCGAATAAACAAGTGAATCGCATAAATTGCAACAAATTGAAATTTTTCAACAAATTTTAGGCAAACAACAAAAGTTTTGCCATAAATTACAGGCTAAATTAAACCGCTGCCTTCACTACACATCACTCCACTTTACCTGTAAAGACGAAGGACTAAACAACACACGCACACACACACCTGTACAACAACACATCGTAAATAATTTGGTATTTATTCAGCAAATGCTGAAATTAATTTGTATATTTTATTGGCTGGCATGACAAAAAGAAAAAGGAGACGACGAAAACTTTTGCCAGCCTAATTAATAACACATATATTTCGTGTAACTGTATGTGTGTCTCTGGGTGAGTTTGTGTGCGTGTTACACCTTTGATGAGTTGCCACATGGAAAGTTAAGCAAAATGCTTCAAGTGGCCACAAATGTAACTTTAGCCAAATGCACACGGGGGAGTCATTTTTCTTGCGATCGCCCGCAGTGTGGAAATGTGGAAATGTAGATGAAGACATCAAGTTTTATGATTGACAATGCGGCGTATGAGTAATTGCGTGTATTGTGGTGTGTACGTTTGGAGTGTGTGCCTCATAAAGGAAAGAGATAGCTGATAAACCAGCACCAACTGTGCGTTCTATGAGTTTTTTTCTTTCGCTTGTTTTTTCAAACAACTTTTTTCATACGCCCCGTGGTACGCCGAACGTGTACGCAGCGGCTGACACGTCGCTCGAAAGCCTAAAAAACAGAAAATTGGCTTTTCCGATGACCTGTAAATAAACTGAGTTGGGTATGCACATTGGTAGCTTAACTAAAAATTAATACAAATTAAACTTGTACTAAAAACCATTTAAGTTAAGCAGCTAACTAAAAAAAAAGTAGTTTTAGACCTTTACAGGGTATTAGTTAACATTAACTAAACCTCCATGATTTGTTTTCGCTTTGGTTTCGTCTGTTTCCCATCAATTTTCAATTGGCCATTAAACGAAATGTTTTGCCGAGTGTGAGAAAATTTGTATAGCGTTTTTTAAATAGACAAATTAAGCCAAAAATTCAACCAAAAATGAACTAATCTAATTTAAGCACCACAAGAGGTGTGAGAAATTGTGTTATCTTTTCGAATTTTGCTGTTGTCAATTTAGAATTGCATTTAATTCAATGTTTATGCACTTTTCGTGGGTTGCTCCGTGTTATTTAAGTTTGCGTCTGCATTAAAAGGTTAAACTATGCGAAATATGTGCATAAATTTGCACTTTCAGTGTGTCGATTTGTGTGGAAATCTGAGAGTCTGCCTCCATTCAGTTCACACCTCATTGTGTGCTGCTGCTTGGTTCACCCTGCTCTTGGATCTATCTAACAGTTTGTATACTTTCTGCATGCATTACCGTAACGATGTTTAAAAATACATTTAGTTTTGCTTTCGATATAAATAAGCTATTGAGAATCACTTGATTTTTTCTGCATTAAATGGAAAATATTTTTCTCTCTCTGTTAAATCGCCTGTAAAATTCGTTGCCAGCATTTAAATTACAAGCATTTTGTTGTTGGTTTTTTTAGGTGGTGTACAGTCGCCATATGCTGATCGATATTCATGGCTGTAATTCTTTTTTACTGTGTCCAAACGAGCTGTGGAGCTATGCTTGTAGTTTAAAAGCAATTGGCACGTCTTTCAAACGCATTAAAATTAATTGGAAAACCCCTGAGCAGGCTGTAAAATTGGTTTGGTATTTGTAGCTGTTACAAATCAGTATTAATCAATTTGTTTGCGAGCTGTGACCTTTTCATGAATATTTCTTCAGAACAACTTGTTTAAAGAAGTGTCTGGCATCTATTTAGATTTATTAGACAGCGTGGACTTTTAATTATATAGATTTGCAGTCGAAAATTACTTGTAGCACTCATAATTCTATCATCTCTCCATTTTATGTGCTCGCTGTTAACTTATTTCTAGCACTTTTGGCCATTTCGCATATGGAAACAATTCAATAAATCAACTAATTATTTAATCTGCAGTGTATTTCTTCTGCTGTGTAGTAATTAGCTTAATTGTTATTGGTTTTTCTTTCTGCTGCTGCTACTTGTAACTATCATTACATTCCCACTGCTTTTTTTCGCCCCCCTGTGGAGGGATGTCTCTTTCGGTTGATTACATTGGATCATTAAGAGCGCTGTGGGGGATTCTTACATGTAGTGCTAGTGTTTGTTTGTAATTTCGATTGGCCACACGCCAAACGCCTGACTGCTAAGGGTGCAAAGTCTAGGTGGAATAAGGTGTGGGTTGCATGCCACACAATTCATCTCATCACATGTCTATCTTTATCCCACTCTATCTATCTTTCCTTTTTGCCATCTCCAGCTGAACTATGCGGTTTCGCGTTTCCGTGTGTTGCGGCTATTTACAGATGTTGAACAATGAACTGCAGGCATTGCAGATACAAATGTATCTTGTATCTGCTAGCTCGCATCTATAGGTATATTTATTTATAGCCTTGTTTGCCTCATGCAGCTCATTCAGCTCATGAAGCTGCAACAAAAAGTGCAACTAATGGGGTCAATGGAATCTTAAGACAAGACAAGCGCCGTGTCGAGGTATTACTGTAGTATAAATCAGTTAATTAATGGCAATTAAATGGCACGCACAACACGTTAACACACTGCCCCCCTAAGGAGACCACAAAGAGAGCTCAGCGGCTGAATAAGAATTAAATGTTTACTCGTATTAATTGATTCGCATTTTCGCCAAACTACAAACGAAGAAGAAGTGGAAGAAACATTCTCAAACTAAACGCCAGCTGACACGACGTATACGCAACGACATTAAGTATACGCCGAGTGAAACGAGAGAGGCCTGTGAACTTTTGCTTTTATACGTTTTATTCGTTTCTTTTTAGTTTTTTGGCAATGTCTAGATCTATAATTAGCGGTAATTCGTGAGCGGCCTTGACAAACGCCCAACATAAAAAGTAGAGGAATCGAACATAAAAAAAGAATCGAGAAATAGAAGCCAAGTCAATAACCGCATTTAGCGAATGATTTGAAAAATATGCTGCCATTTGCTAATATTAATGGCTTTCAATTATATAATTATGTATATTGTGTGAACCCGTGAGATGAAAGTGTGACCCTTTTATTGTTAGATTGACCTTCACTTCATGCCGAATGCTTTAGTCTAATGAACCCAAATGGCATTTCCACTTTTCTTATGAATAATTGAACATCTCGCTCCTCAGAGACGTTCAAATATAAATTTCACCCTTTAAATATTCGATGTGGAGAGTATCCCCAGAGATTCCGATTTAAATTTTACTTTTTACGGCCATTAGTCGGTCGAGAAGAGAGGGGAAAAGTGGGCGAAAGCTATCAGAAAGTTGAGTTGCACTCATAATGGCCTTTAAATGTTGTTTGCTTTTGACACCAAGGCCTAAACCAATGCATTTGTACGTTAATACTTAGAAGTCCTCCTTCAGTTCTCCTCCTTCTCCACCTTTGTTTCAATGTAAAATGTAAAATCAATAGACAAAAACAACAGCAGAAACTGCAGTCAAGCAAACATGTTAGTTGCATGCCTGTTTTTGATATTTTCAACGTGTGTTTTCCCTGGGAAAACCGTGGAGGGGGGTGGGCAGGAAAGCAATTGTTGTTTACACGCCATATGAACGGAGTGTGAGGCGGTGTGGGGCGGGGCAGCATGGCAGATAGTGCCCATCAAGGTTGCAATCGTAGCAGTTGCAGCTGCTCCTTGGCTAATGACTCGCCATCGACAGCCTTTGAAAAGTGTGTGTGGAAATGGAAAACTATTAAATGCATTAAGGCAGCGAACCAAAGGTAAAATTTAGTGAAATATTTGTTGTATTCTTAAAACTGACGACATCTTTTATATGCTAGATTTCTACGAATTAAACCCGCCGGATATAAAGAATACTTATTTATTTTGTGCTATTGGCGTTGTTTTGGTTATTTTCTTGCACATATTAAAGGAAATGAATTTGCTTTATAAACTCGAGAGGGCGTTGGTGTAAGGCAAAAAGGAAACATACATGAAAAAATATAGCTGCTTATGACCCGTTTTTTGTTATTGTTACAAGGAAATGAGGTATTCTATACACTCGGGCTATATAAACACAGCTCAGTCCAGTTATTAACTTGAATAAAGTACTCCCCTGAGGTGTGGGGATTTTAAGAAGTGAACTACTAATTACGCCTTACAATGAAATCGTAAAAAGTTCATAAATCAAACGGAACGTGAGTCAGGCAAAAGGTGGAAAACAGTCGTCTGGCTGGGACACAGTATTTTTCCATAGGGGAATGGATTACATATGCTTAATGTTTTTATTTTAAAAGTAAATAAATACAACGACTGAATGTATGTAAAATAGCTAGCAACCTGTGCCTTGGCATGATTTCGTATACATTTGTTTTTGTTGCTAGTTTATTTTGACAGCTGTCATCACCCGGCATCAGTTCTCAGATGTGGAAAACACAATAAAAATATATATCTCTATATATAAACAGTATACAGTAACTTGTTCGTCTGACAGTTGCAACATTTTACAATTAAAAAGAAATAAAAATGATTTATGTGCTCGCATTTATCTAGCCGACTTTAGGGCTGTATATGAGACTATATATGTTTTAAGAAAACACTCTCAGTTCCAATCAATAATCCTATTTAAATTAATTTAAGCCAGCTCATGGCCACGGTTACAAGCGGTTCAAGTTTCGCCCTTCACCATTTAATCTCCGTCAAATTGACGTCAGCTAATAAATCCTCATATAGATATTGATATTGTGGGCCATAAAAAAAACTCAGACAATATTCATTGCCAGACAATGAACTGTGTCGATTGGCTGTAATCTTATCTGGAATACTGCAAATCAATTAAGTTCGGGGTTGCACCTACCTCCTTGTAACGCTTGGAGAGACTGCGGCAAATTCGCTTGTAGAAAGGCGCCATTTTGTTTTAGTTTTTCACTTGGTAACTTTTCAATATTCTAGCTCAAATAGTTTGTCTTTAGTTAAATATTTGGAAAGTTTGATTTTGTATCGATTTGGAATCGCACAGTTTACATGTCGCTCGGACTTTTGAAACGCGTCACACACAACACAGATAATTTCCAATTTCAAAATAAATTCAAATATTCACAATAATTTCTTGCTGTTTATAATTATTTTCGAATTATGTGTTTCTGAATTGTCTGATTTTCCAGTTAAGAACGTTCTTGTGATTTGCGCAGTGGTTTTGTGTTTTTATTTTGTTCGTCTATCTATGCGTATATGTATCTTGTGGATTGCTGTGCCAAGTGTTGCTCTCTGGCGGATCGTAAACATTCGAATGAATCGATCCACTGGCGGTGCGAGGCTTTTTATGAGCTGCCACAAGGCACAACAAAAGCACGCACCGCACACAGAGAGAGAAAGAGACCAAAGAGACAGAGAGAATGTTTGTGGATGGTAGCAGGAGTGGCGTGAAAGCTGACTAGGAAAGACCCTGTATTTAACTTATGTATTTCTATTTTAGATCTTCAACAACTTCTTAGTTTTTAGAGGGCAAACTCTGTTTGATTAGACAAATTAGTTGAATTTTGTATAATTTTTTGCATTTACTACACCTTATAGACCCTGTGTGCTTTTGTTGTACAGGGTTTAAAAGGCGCGCGCGCAGCTAGAAGCGGAAATGAGACACAAAGAGAGGCAGACACAGAGAGCTAAATAAACAGAGACTGACAGTAGTAGTGACAAGGGAAGGGAGGAGGAAGAAAGGGAAACTGAATGAGAGGAATATATAGGGAGAAAGGAAACTAGGGAGGCAGAAAGATGCAAAGACAGGAAACTAAAGGGGAGGAAAGTAAGGGAGGCTGTAAAATGAGCGAGGTAGGAAAAAAACTTAGAGAAAGGAATCAAGATGGGATAGGACAAGGCAGGGAACTAAGAAGGTATGAGACATAGAAACAAAAGTGAGGCAGGAAAATAGGAACACCGGAACCAAGAAAGAAGCTTACTCACCTGCTGGACTACAATGGTGGCCCTGGGTTGCTTGCAGACAGCAGCCGCCTCCAGAGGATTGGCCGTCACATTAATGGAACTGGAGCCGAGCAGAGTCTCCTCTGGTGGCAACTGCTGATTCTTCGCCTTTGATTTGCTTTTGAAGGAACGCTTGCGTGTGGCATCCGTGGGACTAAGAGACATGGATGCCATGGACTCACTGCCTGGACTGTGCATGTGCAGTAGTTGCAGATTCAGCGTGGAATTCGAGCCGTGTTTGGGTGGAATCTGCTCGAATTTGCTGGCTATATCGTCGAATTTATTCAGCTCCGCGTAGGAGTGATCACTGGGCGAGGAGGAAGACTTGGTTTGGGGATAGAATGCATCCGATTGCGGTACATATTGCTGGTTCTCACGTATGGTCGTGTGTATAACGGAATCGGGACGAATGCGTTTGGAATTCTTGCGAGATGGTGGCCGATCCCTGTCGTGAGCCTGCTGCTGCTGTTGTTCCTGTTGCGTGAGACGCGAGTACTGTTGAAAGATGTCAGTGCTCAGCTTGCGTTCATAGACGGAACAGTGCTCAGCCTCGTCCGAATCGGAGCTGGTGCTCGCAGTTGCCGAGCTGGGAGCAAAGCATTCCCGCTGTATGCGCTCATAGTCGAGCGCCTCACGATCGAAGGGGAACATGGTGCCGGCGGTACTTAAGTCCCGCAGACAACGTTCGCTGCTGCCGCTAGAGGAGCTCGAGGAGTACTTACGCTGCGACGAGGAGGATGGAGACAACTGCTGCTGGGTCGGACGTTGTTTTTGGTTCTGGCTGCTGCCAAAGAAGTTGCCCTCCTTCATCGTAGGCGGTGCGGAATTGATCTTGGCTATGGCACCCGTTGAGGCCGATGGCGTGGTCCGTTTCCGCTCCCGTTTGGGACTCGTGCGATTACTGGATGAGGGAGAAACACTAGGCGAGATGCGATTCCTTGTGCCATTCACATTAATGGTGTCCCGTTCTCTGGAACGCAGTTTCTTGCTGCGATTACCCGGCAGGCGGTCGCCCTCTTCACCATCGCTGGTGGCTGGCTTCCCGTTGCCGTCATTGTAATGGGAACTACTCGCCCTACGCGCCTGGACCTGCTTGGGATCCTCCTTGAAGGTAAAGTGACTGCGTGCCTTTTCGCTGCTCCGTGCGGACTTCGGGGACAGCGGCGGATCGAAAGTGAAGTGGTCACGTCCTCGGGACGGCGGTGGCGCCGTGCTGGGCTGACGTGACGATAGCAGCGGTGTTGTAGATGACGGTTCTCCCGCCAGTATGGACAAACAGGACTCCTGACTCTGCACGAGTATGCAAATGAGCCAAGGCCAAAGTGTATTGGTTTTGTTATGCTTACCTCGGTGCTATCCTGCAGATTCATGTCGTGTCGCGTCGAGGGGTAACGGGAACAGCTTGTTAATTCCATCTCAGTGCCTCCACCCTCGTGCTCCGAATCGATTTGTATGGCCGTGAGCAGCGGTTCCTCTAGCGAACTAAACAATGGCTCACTGGGACAGGAATTGTCGCCTATGTTGACAAATGCAAACCGATTTGATTAGTTCTTTTCTATTCTATTCTCTTGATTAATTAAACTAGCAATCAATCAATTAATCAACTCACCCAAGTCCAGCGAATCGCAGGTCTCCGATGTATCTGTGTGCGTCACATTGGTGATGAGCGTGCAGGCCGAATCCGTGGACGTGTTGATGTTGGTATCCGGTATGGAGGCTGAGGAGGCGCCCATTACCACCAGCTAGCAGTGGAGTGGAAGGGGAGCAGGTATTAGTCGAGCATAAAAGTGTTAAGACGCATTATAAAGTATCGGAAGCTTTGATTTATATCCATAGGGCTTAAAGCAGCCCTTGATATCTCTGGTAATACACTTACTACGTTCCCTTTCCCCTACTCACCTTGGGCACTCCTCCGACTCCCATAGAGTGCATTGTAGGCGCACCAGCCACCGAGTTGTGGTAGGCGCTGGACACGGGATTCATGGGCAAACTGTTGGCTGGAGCAGTGGAAGTGGATGAATTGATCTTGTTCTTGATGCTGCGTCCACTTTTAAAGTACAGTCGCCTCAAAGCCGTTGCTGTTGAGGAACCGGAAGTGCTAAAGCCATCATTATCCGATCCACTTGAGTTGCTGCCACCCGATAAGATTCCCATGCCGTTTAGCTGGGCTGCAGCGCGTGCTGCTGTCGTGGGCGTTGTGGGCTTCGAATTGGACGTCGCTTTGGTTGTGGGCGTGGTGGGCTTAGAGTTGTTGGCCGTGGGCGTTGTTATGGGCGTGGGTGTGGCGCGGCTTACAGGTCGCGCTGTAGACACAGTGCGATGATGAGTGCGTGGCGAGGCATTAGAGTTAGAATTGGAGTTGGAATTGGAGCTGGAATTGGAAGCGTTTGATGCCTTCTCATTGCTGGACTGTTGACCAAGTGCTAGTGCCATCATAGCCGCTGAGCGAGTGCTCATGTAGCAGGTGGGCAGTTGTTTGGATTTATTGCTGCTGTTGTTGTTGTTGTTATTGTTGTTGCTTTTGCTAGAGGTGGTGCTAGTGGAAGTTGTTGCATTGCCGTGTGCTGCATGTGAGACGGAAATTGTCATGGCTGGTGAGAGAGAGTGATAGAAATCAGTTATACAACTAAAATACGTGAACTTAGACTAAGGAGAAGAAGTGCAGAGTTATATGAAAGGGTATTCTACTTAAAATCATATTAAAACGTTTAAAATTAGTACAAATAGACACATTCCAGCTCTATGCAAGCTAAAAGCTCATTAAAGCCAGTGTCATTGTGCCATAAATTGTCGAGCTAGATAACTGTGACAATCCCCCACTCCCTGGGACAGTGACTATCAGTGAAGAGCAGCTCGGCTGATCAATGGATTCACCTGTATCGGGTTGGGCAATCACACGTTCTAAATCAGCAAATAAAATCGATAAATTGTAGCGTGACACACGCAGCTCATTCAGCCACACCAAAGAGAGAAAGTAAGAGAGAGAAATTGAGGGGGGATAAAGAGTGAACACCCACACACCTACGCATCAAATGAGTCAAGCACTATATGTGAATTTGTGATAGAGGTTGGGGTTATGAATGGAATTGGGAATGGGGGCTAATGGAGGGGAAGAAGTCTCTAGACTCTCAGGGTACTTTACCGTAACGCGGCACGGAAGCGCCGGCCACGATGAATTTGGCACGTAAACAGAATTGAGATTTCGAGGAAAACAGCAAGGAAAACAAACCAAAACAGAGCATAGAGAGCATTGAGATAATAAATATAATAATACCGTAAACGTATTATTCCTATGCGAATTCCACAAATGATTGAGGCAAAGCAATGTCTAACGAATGTCTGGTATCTGCTCGATAATACTCGACAATTGTTGTTGTTGTTGTTGTTGTTATTGCTGTTTACCTGTAGCTCAATGAAATTTCCCAATAAGTTTAAATACAGCACCAAAATAGCTGAACACAACAAAAGCAATCAATTATGCGAGAAATGGCAGCTCCTTACACCACCGACAATCTCAACGCTTTAGGCCGCTGAAATATCTTGCACATCTTTGACCCAAAATATTCGCAAAATGACGAATATTTTCATATATGTATATATCGCGCATACGCCCCGTGGAGCCAAAACATTACGAGCCAACTTTGTAGCATGTTTCCAGCTTTATTTACACAAATGTCACAGAAACTATGTCAACTTCTGAGGAAAAGCAGAAACATGTGCAGTAGGGAGAGCGGGGGAATCAGGGGAAAGCAGACTAGGGGACTCGGTAACGAGGGTTGTATGAACACATTTATTATTCAGTTGCTCACCTTGACCACGACTCCTGGAGGTTGGAGAAGAGCACGTCGCTTTTGACGACGCTGCTGCTGCAGTGGCTGCGGCTGCGGCTGCTGCTGCTACGGAGGGCGGTACTGTTATAGGTGCTGTGGGCGTGGCATTGGGCGTTGGGCTGCTATCGCGAAAGATGGGCGAACCAGGTACATAGCGCTCAGGCTGCAAATAAATGAAAGCAAAGAAAATGGTTATAAAGCAAACAGTCATTAATTATAGTACAAATAAAATTGCGTTCTATGTAAATAATGTGAGCGTAGATCTTATCAATCAGTGGCTGCATGATAAGATTGCAGGAAGACGAAAGAGTTGAGTTTCAACGACTAAAAGGTACCCGTAGCAGCGTCTAGAATATTTCTCTCTTTAGCAATCAGTTAGGAGCTGCCGAAATAAAACTTTCCCCTTTTAAAGTTTTATCGGGTGTTTAAAATTTGTTGCATCTCTTGAAAATCAATGAAAGATTCCATTTCAGAGCAAAAATCTTAGCAACTATTAACTGTCAATATCAAAAAGCAACGTGAGACAACAAGTTGTGACTACAGAACACAACTAAAGATGCGCAAACTGTCTGAAACCTCAGAAATTGTGCGATTTTGTGTCACTTTGGCCGTCGTCTTAGCGTCTGCAGCTCAAACAATTGGTAAGTGTGGTATTATTTATGATACACATCACATATACACGTATGTATGCTCTACCCCAAGGTGTATGTCTGTCAAAATCAACAAATCTATTATCAAAAGCAGCAGACTTCATACATGAATGTACTTATGAATTACTTTGTGTACTTTCCAACAAGCGTATTCAATTTCCACTTAAGTAAATTGGCTGTTTTATTTCGCAACTTGTCAAATCTGCAAAACAAATTTATGACAGAGAATCGAAAAAAAAAGAAATTCAGGTAAATTTTGAAACGTTTTCGTTGTCTCTGTTGTTGTTTATTTAGTCTTCTTGGCACGCTCTTAGGCTAATTCTACATGAGACCTCCACGCGATTCCAAGAACTTTGCTCTGCTGACGTATTTCCCTTGTACTATGTGTATATGTGTATAAATGTTTATTTAACGTATTAAATGAGTCTATTAAAGATATAATAACCCATCTCTGGTTCAGCTGTTGATGCCACTCTCCAATGACCGCATTTAATTTATTGATTGCTACACAAAAGATGATACAAATCATTTCTCAAACATTTCACACTGCATAATCGCATATTTTTAGAACGAGTCGGAACCGTGAGGCCAAATCAATCAATTTATTTGCATGAAAAATGATTTCAGGCAGCGGAAGTAGACAACAAGGTGAATTTCAAAGTGTTTAACGTAGAAAAATCTATGAAGTTTGGCTCAGATTTCTTGAAAAATAATCAATCTTTGTAGTAAAATTATTAAAACTGTGAGTCAGTGATTTATTTTATCTAAAACTTACTATAATTGCCCCTATTTTAGTTCTATAAAATCTCTTGTTATTTCTCATGGGACATTCTGATTAATTCAGGTCTGATTAATTCAGGTCAAATTTTCCACACAATATCAGCGCTGCTCTGACCACTGTCTTTAAAGATAATTTTGATACTTTTGGGTAAATTTGCGGTGCTATAATTTCGCACGAATGAGTGACTGAGCGGTACTCTGACTGATGCCCAGTTTCTGTCTTCTCGTTTTATGCAGAACTTGCAGTGTAAACGATTTAAAAATAAACACACATTATTTGCGTTAACTGTTAAAATTTCTATTCACTGATTTTACGACGAAATTGCCGATCCGTAAATGACCTATTAAAAATAATGTTGATTGCAGGGAGGGCGGAACTGGGGAGTGAAGGGGATTTTGCGTCAGTTGTGCCAGCTGTTGGACAATCGACAGTTTTACAGGGTCGTTTGGGGTCTGAGAACCGAAAACGTAACCAAAATATGAGTTCTGTTCTATACCCTGACAAAGGGCATTGTAAATTCAGCAAGTATTATGCAAAATTAGAAACACCAGAGAGTATTACAAATTTCACCTATTTCCGAGCAGTTTTATGAGGCCCCCAAAGTCTCGTGTCATGAATTTGCTTACAGCTTGTGCCTGTTGCTATTCTTGTGGCTGTCTATTGACGTCATTGTTATTACACAAAACGCATATAGAAAAATAGAAAAAAAAACTAGAAAAAATATACATAGATACATGTCGAGGACGCTGTCGTGCCACTTGGCAAATAGACAGATAGTCTGTTGCCAAAATTCTCACTTTAATGCAATTAATTTGAATAAAAATACATTAAATAGATAGAAATTGTGTTTTTATAGATTTTCATGTTGTCGCTCTGTTGCGCTTGTGCCTATAAATAAAATCTAAGAAAAGCACAACATCATCAGCGGCTACATCAACATCAACATTATCATCATCAGCAAATGAAAACGAAAATCAAAATGAAAATGAAAGGCAACGTCATGACCTCGTTCAATTATTGTGATATGCTTATTTTCGTATTTACTTATTTTCGTTTTTTTTTCGGCATTTTGTACACTTTACACACATCTAGTATTTTAAGTAGTTTTCCACTCTATAGCATTTTCATGTATCTTTCTGGACTTGCAGCTCTGCAGTGCTACGTCTGCAGGTACACGTTGAACCAGAGTGATGCCACCTGCATCACGAATGCCAGCGCGAATCGAGCCATTAACTGCACCAAGAAGTATTGCCACACTGTGCGGGAAGAGCTGATTGTGAGTGTTTACTGTATTTTAAGAAGTATTAAGGGGTATGTGGGGTTAGATTAGAACACTAGAATATAGGTCATCTGCTTGAAATTTCTAAAGTGGCGTAGAATAAACTAGAGTGTTTGAAACAGAGTCTTTGGCAGTCGGCTACGCTCCAAGTTGCTGCCAGCCCCATCAAATGTTGCGCGTTAAAACCACCCACAGTTATAATCATGGCATGAAGTACTTATACTTATTCCCAGCTTAACTCCACACGTACTCCGATTGAGCCGCAGCTGCTTGATTGCGAGGGTAGCAACAAAGTTGCATTTAACACACGACTTTTGGTACACTCTCCCCCTTTCTCTCAACCAATGCACATGGAGCAGATGGATAAGTTTTTGTGTGTGTGGCAACTTTGTAGCCAAAAGTTGCGTATTTGCCAGCAAATTAGCTGGTCTCACGTAGCCCACGAGTGGCTATAAAACTAAACTCTTAACGTACAAAGTAATTGAATATATTTGGTGCCATGTGGCGTATGAGCAATGTGTGGCAGGAGAAGGAAGCCTGTATCTATTTGGAGTGCCAGTTTACTGATCGTGTTAAATGGCTTTTACTTAAGATAAGGCTTAAGTTCTTATCAAATGAGCAGCAGCCACAAGTCGAGCATACCTTTGCCCGAATTCGACTGTCTGAAGCGATAAACTTATGCAGCGACTGTCGAGCAAAATGTGAAGTCGTTGCCCAAAGCACAAAGCTGCAATTTGCAATAAAAACTTGGCATACAAATGGCCACAGTCAAGTGCTTGAAAGGACTTGAAACGAAGGTCGTAGAAGAAGTCTTAGAAAAATCTCACAATTTAATCTATCAGTCGCGAATGTCGTTGAGAATTCTCTCTCACTCTCTCTCTCTGTCTCTCTCTCTTCTAGTCTTTTTGGCATGTAATCAGCTGATTGTTCTTATGCAGAAATGTGAACAAGCAAAGGCAGCATGAAAGCACGTCTGTTGACATTGAAGCTTTTGTGTTTTAATTTCAAACCAGGCCAAATAGAAGTGCCACACACACAGAGCAGTGAAAAAAGTCCATTACCATAATTTAATGGAAAGCCAAAAAGGCGTATAAGACCACAAAAGCCGCTGAGATACAGCATACGCAGAGTGTCACCGCCTTTCCCTGCTGCCCTCTTCCTCCCCCCTTAGGCCCAAGTGAAAGTCAACGCCAACTTTAACTTTATCATTCGCTTTTTTCTCTCCTCTCATTCTGGATTTATTTTTTCTTTCTCTGTATAAAGAGTTGGGTAAACATTTGCCAGTGCTTCATTAGTCATGAAGCCTTGAACTCTTTGTTATTGAATTTGGTCGGATCAAAGTAACTTTAAGCCTGCATGGAAATGAACAACAAAAAAGTATCTTCTCTCCTTATTCCCTATATTCCCAGTGTAAGAGGCACAAAGAGCTGCTCTACTGCAGCATGGCCTGCTCAACATAATGCAATTAAAACTTTATCTTCTCCTCCGATGAGTAGACCTTGTGCAGAAATTCAATTCAAGCGGCAACAAGTAAAAAGCTTAAAAAAAGATTACTTACATAAATAAATGGCATTTAAGTTTTGTTCTTGGAAATGCGAGAAGCTTGATTTGTGCTATTTTAGTAGAGTTCACTTTACAAATGTTATTCTATGTAAAGTATAAGCCTTTTATACCTTTATAATAAAAGCATTTTAAGTCAATTTTAATGACTGGGACTAGACTATTAGCTGTAGTTAAAACGTAGAGTTTTATTTTATATTTAAACTTTTGAAGCCTCCTCTGATCTTTTTGTGGCATAAACGTACAAGTCAGGAATTATTTAAAGCAAATGTTTGATTTTATTAAAAAACTCAAAGTAGCTTGATTGAGGAAATCGATAGAAAAATGTGAAGAATTTTAATATAGTTAAAAAAAGCACATCCGTTATAAAAAATGTGAAATTTGCTGATGTATCTTTTGCTTACTCTTTTCTCCCACGCTCTCTACCTCTCTTCCTCTCTCTCTATCTCTACTCTACCCATCTTTACTGCTGTTATCTCCATCGCCTCTAGCACAATGCGAACAAAGTCAACTCCTTTCTACGTGACTGCTCGGATAAGCCGCTTGTGAGTATGCCCTCCCCCTGCCTCCAACCAAAAGGTGGGCGGGGCAGGCTAGTAAACCAATTGCTAGACAGATTGGTTATGTATCAAAAGTGACTTAAATATTTGTTGCAGCTGCTGAACGGAGTCAGAACGGATGGCTCATTTCGCACCTACTATCGCAGCTGCCAGGAGAACCTGTGCAACGGACACAACGGACGAGTTTACAATACGAGTGGAGGGGCTGTGGCTGCGGTTGTGGGAGGGGCAGGCGGTCATGGCGGTGGTGCTGGAATAGGCGCTGTGGGTGGCAATCACAATGCCATTATACCTGGTAAAAGTGGATGCCGCAAGGCAAGGACAAGCATCCTTTGCATGCTCGCCATGTTGGTAACTGTAATTAGCATCAAATGCATGCCATGAGACATGGCTAAAAGGACAAGACTCCACTTGTAAACAACAGAAAAATAAAAACGCCGCCAGCAGCCAATTAAAAACACTTTTAGCGGGATTTGAAGCGGGTTGCAGTCTGTCTGTCTGCCTGGTCTGGCTGAAAAACGACCCCGTTCATAGTGTTTTAGTGTTTTATTTGTACACTTGTGTCCAAGGAGTTCAGCGAGGTCAGTTTGGGCGTTTTAAGCTTCCGTTAACACGCCCACATGTTGGCCATAATCTTTGGTCTTCAATTGCCAGCTAATTAAAACAAATTAAATACGCGTTAAAAGCAAACATAAATTCCAGCAAATGCCACATTTAGTTCCATCTCTCTTTCACTCTTTCTATCTCTGTCTCTGTCCCGCTCTGTCTGTCTGTCAAACGAGTTGATGACATTTTTATGTAGTATTTAAATTAGCTGGCAAGACCAAGGCAATGAAAACAGCAAAAACAACAACGAGAACAACAACATTGCTGTCATAAAAGTGCTCGGAATAATCAGCCGTTGGCAAAGAGCAAATAATTATGGTGCTCACTGTAGGTGTGTGTCCTTTTAATTGTCCTAATCCGTCCTTATTAACAGCCTCTAGGCAAACTAAACTCTCTGTCGATTAGGCTCAAGATAAACTCAACAATCGGCTGTGGTATTTACTCAAAAGGACGGGGCCAAGGACTCCTCCGCCTACTTAGCAGGCCAAGCAAATACTTTGTCCTTGTTTTGCCCATTCCACTCTTAAGCACTTACTTAAGTGCGGCAATTGTATGTAGTTAGTCATGCCTCATTATGGCCCACACGACAAGGGCCTAAATACTCCAATAGACTGTACTTCACTGGTATCGATTATTTGGTGGGTTGTTACACTATCTGGTGGGGTGATTCACTGTAAAATGAATCATAACATTTGTAACTTTGGACTTACAGACATTTGTAGTGATTTGTGTGTGTTTTCGCTAGTGTATGCATGTCTGTGCCTGTCGACTTTACGCATTAAACTAACAGCAGTTACAACAAATACCAAACCATTTGACAGTTGCTGTTGTCGCTGACATTTTGATGTTGCTCTTGCTTTGCTTTTGCTTTTGCTCCCTTGACATGCTTTTTGGCACTTTGGAAGAACACGAAAAAATGTTTGCATGGCAAACACAACTCGCTGTCACCCGTCATTTTCCACCGTACTCTAGTCCTCCCCCATCCTCCCTGACATCAAAAGCAGCAAAACGGCAATCGCGGCACGCCCCTTTTCTGTTTTTAGCCAACATTTTTCTTGGGTCAGACAGCAAAATTGCCATTTGAGAGTGCAAATCGTCGACATTTGGTGAGAATCTATCAGTTCCATTATGATATGTTCTTGTAACATAAAGAGTTCAACAACTTGTTGCAATTTAATCTATAAATCTGATAAATATTAGAACTGCTGATTGAATAACTTTTTTGTATTGACAAACCGAGTGATTGCCAATCAACAAAGAGCTTCAACAAAAGCTTATTCAAATTAAGACCGATTGCATTGAAAAGCTTATCGATCGATGCATTTACCCAGAACTTGAATCAACTTAAAAATCTTTAAAGTTTTTCTTTGCTTTATTGTCTTGTTTTTCTCAATTTGGCTTAGCGCAAAGGAAAGCGCTGGAATGCTGCTTAAAAACTTTGGGGCAACAATTTTGGGTTGTTAATAATATTTTTGTTGGCCTCATTACCTGATTGCGGTGCACCTCAAGCAGATAAGCAATAAATTTAAACATTAACTTAAAAGTGCCTGCAAAGAATCTCTTTCATTTCATTGCGGAAATAAATTTACATTTTAACATAATATAGTCTGTGTGCCCAATCCGCCAGGAGACGTCGGAGATTTGAGCTGTGGAAATATCAGATGGCTGAGCTACGGGAATATATATGGCAGATATTTACTTGACAGTAGCCACAGAAAGCTACAAGTGACAAAGACAATAAACAAATCGTATGAAATTGAAAGAAAAATGTGGGCAAAGAGTCGACTAAGAAATACCCGTGCTATGGGGGATTAATAAAGCAACTTTAAGAAGGAAGAAGACAGAAGTGGTAGAAGCGGACAGACTACTGTGGGCAGACAGTTTCCCCACCAGGTGGGACTAAGCCGTCTGATGTGACAATTATTTCTGTGACGGTGTTTTTATTGGCACTCAATGGCTGCCAACTGCGACTCACTGCACAGCTGAATGAGTAATCGAATTTAATTAACGAAAACCCCAAATTACAAATAGAATACAATTGTGTTTACAGGTCCACTCGGGTGCTTATCTTTTATGTCAGCACACTGCGCACATCGGCGCTGCTTTATCAGTGGTTGTCCCCCACGAAATTTGTTAAACATTCCAACTACACCTATTGCCCCCTGAACCACGACGCAGCGCTGATTAATACACCTGGGGTGGCCTTCAATGAGCACTATAATAAAATCGAACAGGCCGCCATATCGAGCAGTTATTCCAACTCTGTGGGCCATGAGGAGGTAGGCTAAGTTTGGGAGTAGACTATTCAGTGGGTTTTTGAAGCTTCGGATACCTTGCAAAGCGATACATTTTTGGAGGAGTAGAAGAGCATTGGTGGCAATGTGGTCCTATAGGAAAGCCACATACAGTGGCGACTCGGGCGGCTCTTTGGCATCACTTCTTTAACCTCCATCTTTGGCTCTGACAAAGGACTAGACTGGACTGAATTGGGTGAGTTATAGGTATTTACTATTAAAAACCATATAATTTTGGTCTTAGAAACTCAGAAATATTTGATGATTTAAGAAGCGTCATCATATTGGCGTTAAAAGTGTTTAACGTGTTAATATTTAACCACTTGCATATATAGTTTTTAGTTCAAAGTATTGTGAAACAACCTACACCTTTTGCTACCGAGTTAATGGGTAAAATCGACTGCTTTATATACCCCTTAAACTCCCTGGGTTAGCGTATAAAAGTTTACAGCAAAATATGGGACAGCAATTGTTGAACTGATGTGCGAGTTATTTATTTTGGATATGGCCCAGCCCCCTTTAAACTCAGAAAGGGACTTTCACTGACAGCCAGTGAGGTGTGTGTGTGGGAGAGAGTGTGTGTGTGCCACATTATAAATTTACTTCGTTTGTCTTGTAGCCGGGTATATAAATGACTGGGACTGACAGGTCTGTGTGCCAAGACATTACCCAAGAGGGGAGTAACAGAAGTTACGTGCAATGAGTGCGTCGACAATATTTCCATTTCCATTTAGATGTCGCTGTCTGGAGGGTGGGAGTGGGAGCGGGAGGCAAGGGCTGAACAGGAAACGGGGTAGCCAGACTGACAATAGTTGGCTGTGTTTAATGCCCAATTGGCATTACAACTGCTGTCGCCAATGGAATTTGCTGCTTTGTGCAGTGCATTGAACTCTCGACAATTCGAATTCCTTGGCGTCTCAGTCTGGTCTGAAGGCTCTCACCTCCTCACTCTCTTTTGCCACCCCGTCTGGTTACACAAAGCGCCATTGCAACCGGAAACTATGCAGCCAAGGGACAACCCTTCGTCGTTGGCTCTATGAAGTCATAGTCATTGTGATTCCTCCAAAGACTTTATCAATAAACACAAACCGAGTTGCACCTGCTGCCCCTCCTCTTCCCATAAACCACTCTGTTCCTGCTGTTGGGTAAAAATAAATGCAATTTATTGTTGCCCATTTGTTGAATCAAAGAAGGAACCGAAAAAGCACCGAAAACAAAACCAAGACAAGTCACAAATTGCACAATACTACTGCATGTGTTGAGAACAACAAAAAACATGATTCAAAAATGAATGAAAATAATAAAAATAATAAAAATTGAGCATGTGAACGACAGCAATAATAACAAAAGATAAAGGCAAAGGCAAAGGAAAAGTCAAAGAAGGCGGAACATTCGCCTAAAAGTCGCGTGATTTATGCCGCTGCGACCGAGCACAACAGACATAATGCCGCCTCCCTGCCAGCCCCTGCCCCCTTTCACACCTCCCACCTCTGGGGAACTGGAACGCAGAAATCGCGGGCGTGGCTGATACGCCCATGAGAGGCACGTCTGCAAATGTTGCCACAGAAAAGTCACGAAAGGTGAAATGAAAGCAATAAATATCAAAGTACTTTTAAATCTACTCAACAAACTGCCAAATTTCTCTATTGAAAAATGAACCGAAAGTTCCATATTGTAATAAATCCTTGAAAGCAGTGCGAGTACTTGGAAAGTCTGTGAAGTCTGAAGGATTTGCTTTAATTGATTGCCTTTGCTTTATTTATAGACACATTTTCGACCTTTGTAAACTAATTAGACAGCCAGCAAAAGTGTGTTTTTAAATAAACATAAATTTAGTGCTCGTTCACAGCTCGTTCGTGCGTTTTCGCACAGTGTAATAATTATTGATGAACACTTTGGCCTATTTCGAACGAGAAATGAAACAAAAATCAAAGTAGATGCGACAACGTCACTTCAGATGTTTGCCGCTTAAATTAAGCGTAAAATTTTGTTTGACAAAACGGGCAAATCGCCAACAGACATTAAATCTTACGAAAGATTTGCCACGGCCCTCCCCCCAATCTTAGCACACCTTTCTGCTGATACAGTGGCGTCGCCAGTGGGGCTGCTCTGCCACTAGCACGCCTGAGGGCGCCACTGTGCGCATTTGGCAGACGCAGCGTTTCGATGACGTCAAACCTACAAAACAACCAAGTATATATAGACGTATATATCGCACTTGGGCACACTTTTGCGCTATTTTAATGAACAGCGATTTCGAATTGAGATTTGAAATCAGTGGAGGAGACAGTCCGTTGGTCTGGTCGGGTCTGTTAACGTAACCAAAGCCATTGTGGGGCGTTTCCAGGAAATCCCAATGAATCACTTGACAACACCGACAAGCCCAAAGTTCGGTGGGGATTTGTACGTCTCGTCCATTGGGACGTCTGGGTAAACAAAAGTCACTCAAATTTTCATGAGCTTTAACAACTGAATACCAAGTGACAATAACTGACTGGAGAAAATGCCAGGAATGCAAAATGGGAAGATATACTTATATATACAGCTGTATATATAATTTTAAAACCACAATTGGAAACTGAAACGTGTTCAAATTGAGTATAGAATAGAACTGCGGATGTGAGCATGAGTTTAAGGCATGATTGGTCAACAAAGATGCCTTACCCTATATGCCAGTGTATATATAAGTATATATGCATAATTATTTGTTCACATTGTAGTACACAAACTCAGTATAGAATATATATATCGTTTTCTGCTGCTGTTGACAACCAATTAATTTCAGATTGCCCACAACAAAAGCTTGTGTCGCTTCTCTGTTAATTGTTTTTAATGCATGAATTGCGTAAAAAATACAAATAATTATAAATAAAGCGCCACTCACTCGCATCAAATAAACAAAAATGGCTTAAAGTAGCCCAAGACATTTCAGTTTCAATTATGCCACAACTTCGACGTCCATGACGTCAGCAAACATATCTTTTATTTACTATAGATTCCATTATTAAACCATGACTCGATCCATTCCATTTCCACTGTTCTCTTTCACTCTCTCTCTCTCTCTCGGTGTGGAAATCTGCAGAGTGCATGCAGTTCATTGACATGACTATAAATTTTGTCGCCACGAAAATAGTTTTTCTTGTTTTTCTCACTTTTCCAACTGCGCTATTTGCCGAGCTGTTGCACAATTTTTTTCGGTGGTTTTCTTCTTACGCAGCAGCTGAACTCATCAAAAAGCAGAGTAGAAGTAGACGACTAGCAGATGCTCTAGGTGAGACAGAGCAGACGGCTTCTAGTGCTGCTGCTTTGGCATCAATTGCAGTCGTAGATTAGCACAAATATTTTATTTAATTTTAACTATATTTAATTTATTTTGTAGACTATACTGAACCCCAACAAAGCTATTAGGTCTAGTCTATTGGGCTTTTAACAGTCGAGCATCGCTACTGCTGACTTTATTTCACTTGATTCCCCTAAGCCAATTTCAGCCTTTAAATGCATTTTACTACAATTTATTTATTGCTTTTCATAATATTATGAATATATTAATTATGCTGACCCAGTTTTGTTTTATGTTTCAGTTTTTACTGCATAGAAATCGCGTTTTAATTGCTTTCATATTTTTAAATTATAGCTGTGCTTTGTTTTTTTGCCTATGGTCCGATATAGATATGGTACAACAGTGTTTACCACTTCTATAGTTCGCCACAAACAAAAGCTATTTATGTTTTGTGACAGACTCTGGTACACTTCTGTATATACACTCCTCTGTCACTGGATATTACGAGTGTTTTGTGGCTAAAACTGCACTGGCTGCATATAGACGACTAGTTAATTAAAAACGGTACGCACAGTGGTGTAAAAAAGAAGATACAAAAACCCAAAAGGCTGTCTACAAATTGGTATTTACATAAAAACAAAATAAAAGCAGATGTGTTGACTGTTTACATGTGTTGGGAGGTTATCCAATTTGTCTCGTATTCAAATGAATTTCCGTATTTCACTGGCACTCACACTGTGTATCGAACTTGTCCAAAAATGTCCCCCATCTGTCGCTGTATGAAATTTATTCCCACATTTCTTTTTTTGCTGCAGTTGGAATTTATTTTAAGATGCTTTAAACTGAGTCAATGCAATGCGTGGGCGGCAACAACTTAAATTGCAAACGCATTTTAATGAGCAGCGCGACTAAAAATATCAAATATTTTACATAAAAAAAACTAATATATATAACTGTATATATTTGAAGTATATGTACTTGTTTTTTCTATGCTGACAACTGCAAACATGTGGAAAAGGAAAGCGCAAAATGTGTGCAAAATATTTATAAATGAATTGTGCGTGGGCCGATGGCCAAATGTTGCAAGGAGTCAATGCGCTCATTAGCCAGGCCAAAACACAATAAATCAACGGCAATAGAGACTTGTCAGAGCCGCTAAGGCAAAAACTAACTCAATTCGATGACAATTGCAATTGGCCAAAGCAAAAAAGTGGTAGAAAAGGTTGGCAAAGAGCGGGCAGACTGTTAAAGACCCTGTATTTTATACTAAGGCAAATAATTAGTTGCTTTAAACTAAGAGTTTTCTTGCTAATAATTGATTTTCAGCCATCTTCTATGTCTTAGCTCTGTAGCTCCTATAGTCTGATCTGCCAGACCTCCTTCTGCACTATAGTGTTTCTAGTACTACCCTCTGCTCTCTTCAGCTGCAGGGCCTAAGAATTATTGTGACAATTGTCAGACAATTTGTTGTTGTCGAAGTTCAAGGGGTTTCCAACCTCACACAAAGTTAAATAAACAACTTGAAGGAGACTTATGAATAGTCGTCTATGGCTAATTGACGTCTCCACTGCTCTCGCTGTCTCTGTCTGTCCCCCTGTCTTGGCTAATTTCTATTGCACACTTTCGCTTGTCACGGAAGTGGGCCCAAAGCAAAGGAAGACCCTGTTCTCGGCCAATAACCATGAATACTCACTGCGTACTGCCAATTGAAGAAAATTTGTCAAATTTGGCAACACAACTGACGACGATGATGATGATTTCGCCATGGGCAAGGCCGCTTTATGGCCAAGTCCATTAAACTCAGAAACTAGTAGCTGTTCTTCACTAATGTCATAGCTTAAAAAGCACTTGCTGATAACTGAATAATAATAATAATATAGCACGGCAATAAAGTTGAATAAAGTGCTCTCAATGTAGGGTAGTTTCATTCCCAGTGCTGATTAATAGCCAAAGAAATTCTATAGTCAAAGAAAATGACAAACGAAATGACTTTTGTGCAATCAATTGAATTAGGTGTGCAACTCTACGCTGAAACTCTTGACATTTCACTGTCAATTTGAACAAATGTCAGTCTAAGTGTTGCAAAACACTCGAATGTACAGTTTAAAGCATAAAATAATGCAGTTTCTAGAATTTAAAGCTTTTCAGTGGACTTTTCTTGTAGTTTGTAACTTATTAAGTCAGTGAAAGAGGTTTTCCTCACTCCCTCAATGCTTGACAATAACTTTCGATAATTGAGCGTTTTCCAACACACACTTTTTATGTCAAGCAAATCATAGTAGGCCCATGTAATGTCAAACTTGAGATGACTTGCTAAAGGTCTGCAGTCGGTCAAATCATTCTTTCACAAATTTTCGCAGTGAGCAGAGCTCTTGAAAGTAGAAAATAAAAAAAAGTAAAAATTAAATTCCTCTCTTTGAGTCGTTGTGTCGAGCAGTCTTTGGTTTTTCGCAATCCCATCTCCGCGCAAGTCGTTCCAACAAAACAGCAACAATTAAAGTACAAAGATTTAGTTAGAATAGTCAGCAGAAAGTAACTGTTATTGTTAGCCACAAGACACCAAAGAGACAAGAATGGTTCCCGTTACCAAACCGAACACCAAGGAGGTGCAGTGCCAGCTCGCCACATGTGATGAATCAAAGCCACAACCCGATGTCATTGTTACACCCAAAAGTGGCCGTGTCGGCATCTTTAATGCCGAGGACTTTCTGTCCCGTGCCCAAATGAACGACAAGATCAACAACATCTTGCGGTCCCCCACCAAGGCTCCAAATGGAGTGCGCCAACGCTCCGTGTACACCAACAACAACCCATCGCCGGTGAGTAATCAATTTTTTTCACAAATTCTTTTTTTAGGCCTCAACTGACAGCTGTCAAACAGTGAAAAAATTATTGCAGCTTCATGCTGCTGCAGTTTCTTTAAACAATGTCTTCTCTAATATTATTTATTAATTATTTGTGTGTTGCTTTAGTGTTGGCAGAGTTTTCTGGCCATTGTGCTATGCTTTGAGCCAGTTTAATTTGTCTTCGTTTGTTGCTTTAAGCCTTTTTTAAAGCACTTGCTAAACGTTGCTTGTTAATTATGCATTGGAAATTTCTACTGCTGCAGTTTGCATTCGTTTTGTTAGTTGAGTCAGCTTTGGCCATGTCCAGTGTTTGTGAAAGGCGGTGCTAACTAGTGACAAGTGTTGCGTATTTTTGGCAAGAGGCTCTTCATGGCAAATGTCATAGTTGGTACTGTCAAAAAGGCCTTAGTCATCTCGGTTTTAAGTTTATTTTTGGCTGCTTCGTCACGTGCATGTCTTGGTAGAGCAGCTGCATATACTCAAAGGATTCTGGGGCTTTAATATGAACTGAACTTAATAAAATTTTGCTTGAATCTTAAGTAACTCTAGACTATGCATGCCTTTTACGATGGTAAAGGATTCATAAACCTAAATAGGAGTAGAAATACCTTTAGTATTAATTTTAGTAGATACTTTTAATACATTTTTAATTTTAATCCCTTTCCTTTGCGCTTCTTTCAGCAATCCTCGATGCGCTTGTCTGGAACAGCTGCTTCGCTATCATCGCGGTTGAGCAGCATGTCGCTGAATAGCGGTAGTGCTAGTGTCGGCACAAACACCGCCGTGTTGGCCAAGGAGTGTTCCAGCCAAACTAATGCCATTGGCGGAGGAGGCGGAGGCGGGGCTGCATCGTATCGCGGCATCGGCATGGCCATGCACCACTCGCAGCCACTGCTGACAGCTATTGCACCCGATTTGGAGCCACTTGTTCATGGCACAAAGTCATTAACTGCTCGCTATGCCACGCCCTATGGCTATGAGAGTGGCGGCGCCTATTGTCCAGTAAATATTCTAAACCAATATCAAAATTATGATTGACATTTGGTTTTTTGCAGCCACCACAACCGCAAATGCATCACACCCAGCAGTACCCATCGCCGATGCCACCACCACCGCATGCTCTGGGACGCGTCAGTTCTCGTACCTTTGAGTTTGAGAATAGTCCACCACCACCACCGCCATGTCCCGGCTCTGGACCGATCGCCATGTCGAATGGCACCATCCAGCTGCGTCTACGCGAGGGCGTACGGTAAGTGGCAGAGGAAAAACCGCAGTTAGTTGTGCTATACTCAATTTCTTCCCCTCCCCTTTCTCCTTCACAGCATTGACATGACCTTGGACAAGGCAGTGCGTGTCTTGAACCAACGCAGCATGGTCGCTGTCTCGTTGTCCCGCAATGGCACCAACTCTGCGCTGATCCATCCCAATGGCAGGATTCTGCAGAGCGGCTCGAAGGTGGAAATTGTCACCTATGACGGCATGAAGACCAACAACTTTGTGTAAGTTATAAACCAAAGACAGGGCTTACCTACAGTACTAAATTCCTTTGTATTCCTCCAGTCGCTATGCCAAAATGTGGTACAAGGGTGTGAGCTTCACTAGCGAATCGTGTGCTTTGATTTATCTGGTAGATACCGCTGGCACACGCACTACCACCGACACTTTCACTGACCTGACTAAGGACTATACTCTGGCAGTGTTTTATGAGTGAGTTACCTTAAAATCCCCCCACTTTTTGGATCACAGACTTATGTCAAATCCTTTTTACAGCGACTCACGTCACGGTCCCTCCTTTGTGCCGGATGCACAGGAGGTGATTGCCAAATCATCCTATAGTTGCGCCGAAGATGGCACCGAGATGTATGACATTAATGGTTTTCGCATTATTCAGGCCGCTGATGGCCTTGTCAAGGTCACTCGTCAGCACAACAAAGGTTTGATTCGCACCAGCCCTGGAAATGGATCCGTTACGCTAACAACTCTGGGCATTCATTGCACCGCCTCGCTGGGCAAGACATCCCATCTGTTCTTGCGGTAAGTCAAGCTTACTAACTAATCATCGCGCAGCCTCAACGTTAAGGCATATGAATTTGATTTTTTTTTGTTTTTTTTTGGTGATCTGTTGGCAGTCGCAATGAGAAACGCATGCACTTTGATGGATCCAATTTCATAGTGCGAAATGCCGGACACTCGGCTGGATTCAATGAGAACAATCTGCTAATTGTGTATTAACTTGGTTGTAACCAAAAACGGTAACACAACCGCACACACACAGTAATTTTACACATACACAAACAGACAGATCCTATGCAGTTGTTAGGGACCGTTACGCTGGCCTAGCCTGGAGAGGGATAACAAGAAAAAATTGGATAAACCACAGAAAAAAAATAATGAAAAAAAAATAAGAAAGGGAAAAGAAAGGCTCGCAAAACGGCGCGAGAAACGGCAACGACATCCTCGATCATAAAATAATATAGATAATAGCTCAATCAAAGTGATTGATTGATTGAAAGCATCTGTGGATGTTTGTCGTACGTTACTCGACGTAAGCGCAACGCAACTAAAAAGGAATTCGTTTTTAGTTAAATTTTCATACTCGAACTTTTTTGATATCAGTGAAAAAATAGTAAATAACTTTGGGGCGTGCGTCCACTGCCCTGCCTACTACTTGAAAACGCTAGTCCATTTTTGGCTTAATCATCTGCACTAGCGTTTTAATTTTTAAGGCTCATGTCAATTTTTTGAAGCATTAAAAAAATCTTAAACCCAAAAAAATGAAAAAACCGAAAAACGAGAAAAAAAAAATGAAAAATATGGAAACCGATACATAAAAGCTAAAGGGAAAGCCTTAAAAATTTTTCACATGCTAACAAAATTTGTAAGACAAAGGAATGACGACGATGTGTGTATGTTCAACAATTAGTAGGCAGTGGTCTCAAAAAGGTGGCAGTCCCTCTGAGCGCTGCACTGTAACAGTACCACTAACAGTTGAGCAGTAACAGTGGCAGTGACAGCGCCAGTGATAATTTTAGTTAACAGTTAATGTTAAGTTTAGTTAGTAGTTTTTGCAATCCTCCTAACTGTTCATCCACACCATCCGCACTTACACACAGACACATGCAAACACACACAGATAATTGTTACATTATGAATGGGAAATTCAAAGTGTACACAAGAATACACAGTGAATATAGATAGAAAGAGTAAAGAGTAAAGGATACACAAAGCGAGAAAAGTGAAAACAACTAAAGTATTGATAAAAAAAACAGATCTAGTACATATTAAGTAGCTGACATGCAACTACACGCACACACACTTCACTCACACATACATAAACACTGGACCCTCCAATGGGTTAAATTTCAAGAAAACTATCAACATTCTAAAGATATATACACATATATATTATATATGCATACATACACAGAAGACAAGACATCGTTGAACCGATCTCACTTGGGTATGGAATGGTTCAAGTTACATCCAAGTCTCCCGAGTTGTACAAGCCTTACGACAATCTTCAACACCCCAAATTTACAAGCATGTATAACGAAATTTATGTATGTATCTAAATCTATAAAAAAAATGTACCTTAAATAAACATGTACGGAATATTGTGAATGTGTTGGGGTCGGTTAATAGAAAATTTATTTATGTACCGGAAAAGTACATAGAAACAATCGCTGTAAAATTTTATTAAATATGTAATTACCTCCCCAGTAAGTACTTGGTGTTTTATAGTCGAATATGCTTAAAGAAAAGCCAATAGCTTTCAAAAGACTGACCAAGAGTATGCTCATTTTTTTAAGAGCGTATAAACTTTTCCAGCTGAAAGCCATAATGTGCAGAGGTTTCCTCATGTGAAGGCTAGTAAATTTTCCAGCAAAATTGCCACACACATACATGTGCACATTTATGTTGGTAGTACAGCAAAGCAGACTCCAAGGTAACAAACCTTTGGCCAAAAATCACAAAAGTTTTCCCACCCCACCAGGAAAAAAGTAATAAGACTAAGGATATTTGGTTTTATAAGCCTCAGTCGCTTTGCTGCCAACGGGAGTATAATTACAGGACAACAAAAAATGGCCAGGAGTTTAACAAAGAGAAAGAAAGTCACTAAAGAAAGTTGTGCTAAGTAAAGGCATTAAAATTGTAGAAAAATAACAGTGTGCACTTGGTGAGCCTTTAATTGATTTTAAAATGGTTTTAAAGCAGTCTCTTCCGATTGAGGCTTGCTGGAGACTTTTCATAGAAGCCAAGTGATTATTTGTAGCTAGTTTTACCTGTAGACATATCCAAAAACATAGGGAGATGGGATCGGCAGTCATATAGACAAAAGCTGCTGAAATGTCTGGCGTAGAAACTGAGTTTAGTTGAGGCTCCTGCACAGGATAGAGTTGAAGTTGTTCTTGTCTTTGTAGTTGCTGTAGATAAAGTTTATTTGGTAACGCTTAGGCAGCAATGTTCTGGTACGATTCTGTCATAGGAAGAGAGTTGAACCAAATGATAAAAAGTCAAGATAGTTCAACAAAAAACAATTAAGACGAAGCTGCTACTAAGTACTGAAAGCGACAAAAGCAGCAGGTGAAAGGTGCGAAAAAAACGGCAGTCATTTAGCAATTTAGACTTAAATAATAACTACTAAAGCCTAAAATGTGTGACTGAGTGAATGAGTATTATATGTGAGTCTTATGTGTGTGTGCTGGCATGACAAAGAGAGTGCTATGTAGAGACAGAGGATAGATAGAGTTGAAAGGCAACGAAGCGAAACAAACCGAGGCACGAAGCGAGGAGAGTTGCATCAACTTGTTGTAAGCCCAGTTGGTGGCATTCATATCACTTGCCACATCTCGTTAAGGTCTATATATACTTATATATATGTGAGTGTATGTCTGTGTGTGTGTGTAGAATATTCAATGCTCACGCTTGCGTGCCTTTGTACACACTGTGAGAAATGAGCAGATAGAAAGGGAGTTCCAAGTAAGCAGTAGGAGCAGGAGAAGGATAAAGGGAGCTCTGAATGTTACTCCCAGGCCTGCTGTGTTCAACATCAAACGCTTTTCACACTTAATTGGGCATAAAATTAAATCAGAATTGATTAAAACACTTGAATGACAACCAAAAGCAACATCATCATCAACAGCAGCAGCCCGAACCACCACCAAAAACAACAACAGCAACACCTCGTCCCTTTACCCGCACCGCCCCTACTCACCGCCTTTGCCTTTGCCCAAACTATACGCAAAAAGTTTTAGGTTCTGCGTTTTTGGGTTTTTCCCCAGCTGACGCATCGATAGCGACCCCATTTCCGTTTCCGTTTTTCTAACTTGAGGCCAGCACAAGCCTTTTTGCTCAATTGGAGGCAGGGCGAGTGTCGTAGTACACACACTAATTGCACTGCTCGCTCTTGTGCTCGGCCAAAGTTTATGGAATTCAATTTCCGCTTTAAGTCACTGTACGACAGCAAATTACGTGGCTGCTTTCAGGCTCAAATCAATTTATGCATTACACTTTAATGTGCAGGCAATTATCTAAGCCCTGTGCTGATTATAAATCAGCAGGCAAAGGCTGTGCCAATTTGTAATTTATGATCGGGACTGTGGGTCTTTAGTTTCATTTCCGGCAGAGTAACTAGCAGGGAGTACTAAGTTACTCATAAGCAAAGCCTACAAACAGCTCGCATAACATTTATTGCGGTATTAAAAACGCTTTGTAAAGAAATTCTGGACTGTGGAGTTACCAAGAATTCAATTTCCAAAGCTTTGGAATGCCACTCTGAGCAGAGTTCTACGAATTTGGTCCTTCAAATTACACTTTATAGAATAATAAATACAAGGCAGTTGTGGTTTGCATATTTTTATTTTACTTTCCTAGCTATAAGTGAGCTAAACTGACAAAACTCATTCCGATGAATCAAGTGCTCTGTTCGTCGTTAAAATAAACTGCCACACAATGTGAAGCAGTAAAGTTTTTGTCCTCCCCCAGTTAAATGGAAGGGGATTTCTTAGCAAGTAAAGCTGTCGGCAGTTTGTGTTGCAACTGTCAATCAAATAAATCAAAGAGGTTCACGATTGTAGGTGACTCGACCCGGCAGTTACTAAAAAAGGTGAAAGGAGCAGCAGCCGGAACAGCAGCAGGAACAGGATCAAAGCAAGCTGTCAACACAGAGACTCAAGTCTTGTTGGGTCCTTTATCCAGCCCCCAAAGAGGGCAATTTAAGTTTACGTCCTGTTTGACAGATAACTTGTTTATGTTATTCGATCAGTTTCGCTTCGTCTTGATTTAGTAGGGGCGCACTTGGCGTATGAGCAACAAATTTGCACTGCAACTCCGAGGGGATTTGAGTGTGTGTGTGTCTGTGTGTGTTTGTGTCCTGAGGGTAAAATGTGAGCACAAGACAAGTAATACGAACAGTTATTGGTGCTTATTGAAGGCTGCTGTCAAGGTTGATTCCCGTCGACGACAGACAATCATAAATTATGCACTGACAGATTTACGAGGCAATCGATTGACAGTTTACACATATACTTATTGATATATTGATTCAATTAGCTGCATTAAATCACTTCCACTCCAATTCAATAGCTAATATGATTACATTGCCTGCTTTCAATATCTACGTGCAGCTGTAATTATAATCAGTGTTTGTCTTTCCCTTCCCCCCCTCAAATTTCTTTGACATCCACAAATTCCAAAATCCAATTCCATTTGTGGCACTTGGCAACGCCTGACGACAATTTCCGTTGCAGTGGAAACGTGACACGAAATAACAATAAATTCCCCACAAAATATTCATGAATATTTTTTTGTTTGTGATGTTTTCCTTCTGTGATTGTAAATAACTTTTCAAGTCTTAGGCACACTGTCTAGATTTATGTAAATTAAAAGAAGACTTACTTTATAACTGTGTTTACAAGAAATTCCATTGTGTTTAGAGTACAAGACTTTAAGCTTAAATTTTGGCGGTTCTAACTCGCTTTAATAAAAGGCTTTTAAGTGCAGTTGGCAAAATAAATTTCAATTATTTTGCTGTCCATTTTTAATAAAACTTTTTACCCAATTCTCAGAATTCGAAATGTCCTTTTCAGCTCTTTTACCTGCTCGACAAAATGGAATACTTGGAAGTACTTTAACAACACTGCTCGGCAGAAATGGCGCTCGTTTTGTGCATTGTAAGTCGCTCTAAATGTGCTAAATATTCAAGAAAAAAGAGAAAACTGCAGTTACCTTTGATTGGCAGCTAGCAACTCAAAACTGTAGTTAAATTTGTGTGCTGAAAGTTTACTGGAATTAAACTTTTATTTACAGCGCTCAAGCCAAGGACTCGAATGTGTGTTTGTCCGAGCACAAAAGAGGCGAACGAAGCAGCAGCAATAGAAATATATATATTCGATATCTGCATATACATTGTATTGGGTAAACAACATTTCTTGGTGCTTGGGAAAATCTTGAGAACTCTGCATATGACACATTTTGCATGAGAGCTTTACAAATGCTTTCCTCTCTGTGTCTGCGATTGAAGGCAGCATAACGGTAAGTTGTGGCAAGTGCCACCGCACTCTTAATTAAGTCGCAAATCCCACATGTCACTGCACCCAATTGTCTGCCCCTTTTTCACCTGTTTGGTAACTGGTCTGTCTAATATGAGAGAGATTTGCTTGCTGGCAGAGCAGCATAGCGTAATCTTCATTATTTCTCATTAAAATTCATTAACTTGTTATGCCTGGCGTTTAATATGCCTGTACCTGTACCTGTTTAGCTGCTCACCTCTAGTACTATTCATCTGCCCTGCCTTCACCTAGCACACGCACTCCTACCTCCTCCTACCACTTATCGTTATTATTTGACTCAGCGATTCAATTAAGTCTAATGGTAAAATGTTGTTAAGCAATTAAATTGCTTTTGTTTCTGCCACTTTTTTTTACTTTTTGCCCGCTCTCAATTACCGCTACGCAATATTCTCGCTTCCAACGCGTACATATATTTATTTATATATATATTGTGTTGGGAAATTGGCGAAATCAAATTACGACACCTCTGAAAATCCATTTTGTAAAATCCAGCACAAGTTTTAATATCAATTATTTAATGGTTCCCTTAACAATGAGCTATCAAAACTGTCCGAGCAGTTTAAAGAGAACTACTGCCAATTGGCACTGACTCTGGTTTAATTTACAGTTAGTTTTTGTTTGTATTGGTACAGGAAATGATACAAAAATTACTATAGCATACTTTTTGGGGCAGCGTTAAATAGCATTACAATTTGATATTTGTTTTTGATAGCCAATTTATTATATTTCTGTAGGCCGAAATTGGCCGCAGTGTTTAAAAATAATTAAATTTACTTAATTATATTAAATTGGTTTGAAATTCACACACCCATAAATTGTTCGGCTTTGGCAAATGAAAACTTAAAAACTTTATTATTTGCTTTTATTATTTCCAACATCAATGAACATTAAAAGCTCCGGAGATTTGTGGATTACCTTTAGCCTTAAAAGTTTTGCTAATAACACTTTACTTAAAAACTATAAATTGCTTTTGCTCAGGTGAATTTTGTTTAATAGCTAAGTAGTGCTTAAAACTTGCAGTTGATTATTAAGCCCTTAGCTTATGCTTTATTTTTAGTTATTAGCATATATATTAGTTATTATAAAGTAGTAGTAAGCGTGTAGTGCTCATAATTTTGTAGCAGGTGAAGCACTTTTCAGCTTTGAACTGGTTTTTGGCGATCAAGACAACAATTTGGAGGCAATTGCAGGTATTAAAATACATGCCACAAGACTTGCGAGTTGCAGTGTGGCAGAGTGGCGGAGTGGCGGAGTGGCAGAGTTAGAAAGTTCAGGTGATTAAATTGTACTCACATGGTGGGGCAAACCATTGATGTGGTTGCCATCAACAGCAGGTGCAGCTCCGCCCCTCGCTCTGCCTTCCTTTGTGTGTGAATGTTGATGCTGTTGTGGTTGTGGATGCGGATTTGGATGTGGACTTAGTGGGGGCAACTGGTGGCTGGTGTTGCCTCTACCGCTGGCGTTGGAGGGCGACGGCGAGGCGGGCGGAGTGGGTTGCGGTTGTGGTGGAATTGAGGGGCCCGTTCTGTTGCGTAAACGGGCCAAAGCACTCCGTAATCCCTCCGTATTGTGTTTGTCGGGCAACTTTCCAAATGAAATGCATCCGCAGAGCACTTTGAGCCGCGCTCCTCACAATTGTTTGTGCGGCCAACAAGTGTCTCTCTATCAATTATCAAACTACAAACGCACAGACACTTAATTATTCATGTAATCTGAACTCAAACACATTATTGGCACTCCAACTCATTAACGAACACAAACTGCCTTTAAAGTTGAGCTTCACTTTAAGCATTTAAATGCAATTGTTTGTTCACCATTTACCATTCACCATTCACCATTTGAGCTGCAATGAAAAAAGTAATAAATTAAATTAGTTGGCAAAGCTTTTTATTATTTTAGCAAACAACTTTTGTTGCAGTTTTTTTAATTAACTAAAACAAAACGAAATGAAATGGACGCTGCATGTATTCAAATAGTTTTATGGCAATTAAAAATAAAAAACAAACACCAGAACTCCAATTTATTGTGCTGCTGCCAAAAAGTGCAATTCAAGACTATTTTTAGTAACAGAGAACAAAGAAGGGCCATGAAAAGGTAGAGAAAAAAGAGAGAAAAGTTTCCACTGAGCAATTAAAAATCACAGATTTTCTTGTAGTTTTCAGTTGTGATTTTGTCAGTGTCACTGCTGACAGTTTAGCTAACTTAGAGCTACATTTAGCCAGAAAAACAGTCTTTTATTATTTAGTTGTTAGCTGTTTCTAGCTATCAGTCTTTAACCTTTTTTTTCAGTCCTTGACTGAAAACTTTGTGCAGTAAACGAACTGCAAGGAATACTTTCTCAAAATGATATTAAAAATAAGTATTGTATTTATTCTGTTGTTTCGAAAACTATTTAAACTAATTTGTATGCTGAATGAGTCAGCTGAGAATTGGCTGCGTCTTTAGCGTCGGCAGCTCTGCCTTGCTCAGAAGCTAAAGGGCATGAAATATGCAAAGTGACAGCTGTTGTCTATATGTGCAACCGCAGGCTGAAAGGCCCTGGAGCAGTGGGTGGGATGTAGGCGCACGGGGCACGGGGCGTGGCTGAATAGAAGGATGGCAAGTCAGAAAGGTG
Source organism: Drosophila dunni (assembly GCA_018152125.1). Classification (NCBI taxonomy): domain Eukaryota; kingdom Metazoa; phylum Arthropoda; class Insecta; order Diptera; family Drosophilidae; genus Drosophila; species Drosophila dunni. The sequence continues at coordinate 19,911,400 of JAECXC010000339.1, read as the reverse complement.
GCAAGTGACAAGGGGGCGAGCACACAAACAAGGTTGACAAATGTCTCATATGCATACAAGATACACCTGTCATACACCCACACAAGCATACACACCCACACACCAACACCCACTTGTCACACACACACACACTACGCTCTTGGCTTTCTACAACACGTTTTTGTTTAGTCTGCCTGCGGCGGAGCAAGCTATAAAAACAGTGCCTGCCAGAAGGATGCTCTTATTACCGTCTCTACCGTCGGGTTTAAACTGAGCATCCTGCTCCTGAGCATAACTATGCCACTTAATATTGCCGGTAAACTTTTGGGTTTCGTGGAATTACAGTTGCCAGTTGCCAGCTGCCAATGTCAGCTTATTCGCAACTGTTTGAACGTGATTTATGGCCAGTTTAAATGTGGCTCAAACTGGTAATTTGGCAATGACTTTGGCCATCTTCAAGTCTAGTCGTTTAATGTCAATTTTGTTGACCGCCATTGGCTGTATGGCGAAATAAGAAACAATGTTAAATGAAATCATTTTGCGGCCATTTTCAAAAATCTTTTTGCAAATTCATCATAGCTTTTGTCGGTGTGTGTAGAGTGGTTTGGGGTGTGTGTTTGGTCGTTTCAAAAGCAATTTACTCGCATTGTTGTCGCTACTTTGCTACGCAGCAATTATTTTCTCATATTACGTATACGCAGCGCGTGCCCAATTCACTGTTTACAGATTTACGAGTCGCCCCGCCTCAGACACACACAATTTTCTTTTACAATTTCGGTCTTTTTCTTCCATTTGAGCTTCGCTTTTGTGTTAAATGACTTTTCGTATTTAAGCCAAAGAAGCCAAACAGTGCCTCAAAATTGTCGGCCACAGTGCTTGGCCAGCCAAATATTATCATTATTTTTGTGCTAAGCGTTTTGTTGCTGCAACAAACTGTGCGTCAAATGAACTTGGAAATCAAGTCCCGCAGGCAGAGGGACAGACGAACAGACTCCCAAGTGATATGATGGCAAATTTGTAACGCCTCCGTTTTGCCAGCACTGAGACATGGCCTAAAGGCAGACGTCTCCGTGTCTCCCTGTCTCCTTCCGTTGTCTTCATTATGCATAATTTTTCATTTTCATTTCGGTCTTCAAAGTGACTTTAATGTCAACAACAATCGCATATTTACCGACTTTATTGAAATAATATTTTGTTCATATATAATTCAACGCTTACCGCGAGTGTGTAACAATCGACATAAATATTACTCATACGCCGCATTGCCAGCCACATGAGTTATGATAACAATAATAACAATCATCAGCAGCAGCAGCAGCAGCAGCTCGTCCACAGCATACCATAAATTATGTATTCATTTCATAGATACCAGATTATTATTATTTGTATTATTTACAGCTTATGACAATGAGGATTTGATTGATGTTTGACTCATTATGACATACCTAAAGCTCTACATACGTTCTTTCATCAGCTCAAAATTAGAGTCCCCAAAAAGGCTCATAAATCAAAAAAAGTAGAAACTTTTATGGAAGCTATTTCGTTCTGCATCACCTGACATTCTCGATGCGACCGAGCGGAAGAGAGCTCGTTAGCAATCAAGGTTCAATCGGGTTTATGGCTAAAACATTTTGGCTTTACAGGATATGCGGCTAACGAGACGCGTTTTACGACTAAATTTAATTACACAAATAAATGCAATTTTAATGAACGCTCGATGCGTTGGAATAATCCCAAAAATCATCGACTGCCAATTAGTGTAGCTTAATCGCCAAACACGAATTACAATTTCAATTTCAAACTAGACAAAATAAACAGGCAATTAATTAAAACACAATGGCAAATAGCTGGTAACTCCCTGCTTTATAAATTGCAATTTATTGTAAGATTATTACATAGTAATTTTAATCATTTAAATCATTTTTAGCGCGACACTTTTCTAATTTGTAGACTGAAATGTTTTAGTGCTTTTGTGACACACTTTTAATGCAATCAAATGAGCGACGACACTCCCTCGCAGCTGCAAGGCCATGTGATTTGTGGGCGTGGCATAGCAGACATTTGTAGGCGTAACCGCTTGGGCGCATTTCGTGCAAAATTGAGTTTGCACAATAATTCAATTTGGCAAGCACATAAATTTTAGATATGGCGTTAAAAGGATTTCAATACAATTTCAGATAGACGATGCGACAGGCTTCACTGCACACACACACGTACTCACACACACACACACACTCAGACACTCCTAAGTGCTTACGCAGTTTGAGGTCTATTGAAAATGAGTCTCATGCGAGTGGAAACCGAAATTTTTGGGCTAAATTTTCGAAACGACTCCCCCGGAAAATTAACTTTACTATGAACAGACACTCAAAAGAGGGGCACACAACGAGGGCAGCAAGCACAGACACGTATTTGCTTGCTTTACCTTATGGACCCTTAATAGACACTTAATTAAGCGCATATTACGTAGCCGACTCGTGTGGCCTCTGCCTGAACCCAGACTAAATCATTGTCGTTAATTTCGGTGGCTTGTTTGAAACACAAGTTGGTAGCGTAGGAAGCCAAATAATTTGGGTTTGTTTGTTGTTAACTGTTTGCTTTGTGCCAGAGAATTCAGGGATCACATTCACATGCAGTGAAACATTCAGTTCCAGTTCAGTGAGTAGGTCATATCAATAACTAAATACGCAGTGTCATTGACACTGCAAACGACAACTGAACTGCCAGACACACACAAGTCACAAGAAGTTGATACAACTGAGACGTGTGTACCCTGTAGTTGTGGGCGGTGGGGTGTGTTAGACGTAACCAAGCTGACAAACTATAAATGAACTAACTACTCCAGTGCTAGGTCTGCTGAGTCTGGCACACTCCACCTTGATTTCTCAAGAATGCCTCTACACAAACACAATTCTATTGCGACACGTTGCATAAATGCCTCTCGGCTCTTTTGGCTTCCATTGTGCGATTCCCATTTCCCATTTTCTAAACGCTACACGGAATGACTTTGCTGACTAGTTGGCAACAACAAGAGAATAAAAACAGAATGAAGCTAAAAGGGGATTCAAACAATTCCAATAAGCCACTGTAGCCACACGATGGGAGGAAAGAAGAAAGCAGAAAGCAGAAAGGACTGTAAAGCAGAGATGGAAAGAAGCAGCAACAAACGCTATGAGCCACAAATTGAATGAGGCTGTCAATCAATGTTGGATGTTGGCCTTTCATGGCTAGATAAAAACATTTCTTTCTACCTAACCAGGCTAAGGTTTAGTGCTGGCCAAGCACACAGTAATTGGCCGGAGTAGGAGCTAGCGTTGATAGAATGCTTAAGGCCAAAGTAGCTAAGGAATTGGCTAAAAATCGAAGACTGCAGAAAATGTATTTTAATTAATTCCATATTTTAAATCAAACCAAACAAGCTAAATTTACTGCTAATAGAATTTCATAAAATCGTCTGGCATTTGCCATAAAAAAGCCAAACGAACAGCACTGTTAGCTGGCAACCCCAACGACTCAATATAGACACTCCATTGGAGGTCAGTTTATGGGTTAAACGGCGCCATTAAGCAACATAGATGCACAGTTTATGGCTGTGATGCGAGGACACGAAAGGATAAGTGCAAATCCTCATGGCGAGTGTGTTAGCTTCAAAGCTCCACTGCTCCAATGCTCCAATTTCCCGGCTCATTCGGCTGGGGAACAATGCTCTGTGGTGACCTCTAAAGTGGCATGAATTCCAAGCCAAACTATGCATATTTGCACTGCCAAAAACTTTAAAGTTGTTGCCTCCTCGGTTAAGTTGAATTGAGTTCAATGCCCCAATTGCAGTGGAGCTAAGGAGAGTGCATATAAAATGGTTATATTTCGGTCATATTTTTGAATGCTGAATTGGAGTCAATGATCCCATTATCCTTTGTGCTCCCGCAGCTCCAAACTATCGAGTGAAAGGAGCCTGATGTGGTTGGCGGTGTGGGTGGCATAACTTTTGAATGCTAATGGAATTTTAAATGAAATCCAGAGGGTAAAAACATTGTTAAGCAGCCTCACATATTCCTGATTAACTTACGTTCATTAATTAAATGCCACAGTGCCAGTGGACCCACAAGAAAAATACCAAGCTGGGAAAATGTGGAAAACCAAAGGGAAAATGAAGGAAAATTAAACAAGCAAACGCTTTGTGTGCTTTCTTTCTTCTTTGCGCTCTAGCGGTCAGCTGAAAAAGCAGCATTTAAATGCAGAAATCGAGGGAAAGGACCGAGGAGCAGGGAACTGCAACAAAGGACCTTTTGATGCAGACGCCTTGGCGTTACGCGTTGCAATCAAACTGACGGCTTATTGCACATTACACAATTTTAATTAAAAAACGAAAAAAATGACAGGAAAATGGAAACAAACCCTTTTAAGCTCCCACATTAAAGCATTAAAGGCAGGCATCCAATCAGGCTAATCTTGTTTACTCGAATATGTTGTAAATTTTGCAGCAATTACTGTGGTAACTGATGCATGGCTAAAGCTGCTGATTGATGCTGCCGTTGTCTGCTAGAAACACCTGAATGCCATGGAGTCGGTGTGGCAGGAGCTGGAGCTGGAGCAGCTGCTCATAAATCACAGGCAAATCAGCAAATGCTCGACATGACTTCATTAAAAAGCAGAAATCCAGCCTTCTAAAAAACCCCAAACTCATACCCAAAATCACACAGACACACACACATGCGTCCCACATGAGGACCAACGGCACCAAATTGTCTGCAGTACAGTGCGTATGCGTGATTCCAATGCCCGCTTTTGAGGACCAAGCAGAACAATGGCTGACACTCAAAATTCGACAGCTGCGTTGCCAGGCTGCCATTCACGCTGACTGCTGACGCGTCTAATACCCTTACTTTCACTTGATTTCCTTCAGTCTCTTCAAAAATATGCGTCACTTTTCCTATTTGAAAGCCGAGTCGAGTCTGTCCCAGGATTTTCTATTGCTTTGCCATTGCCAGTGCTAATTGAATGCCAAAGTAAACAAGAAGCGTTCAGTTAAACTCTCTTGAGTCCCTGCTTGTTTTGTCAGCAGTAAAACAAACAGAAAAGAGGTAAATTAATATGCCTGAAACAATATTTAAAATTTGCCCACATTTGTTTGTTTTCTGTTTGTTTTGTTGTTGTTCTGATTTTCTAATTTTACGTTGCGTTTTGTGTCAGAGTTTGGAATTTCGTAATGCCAACTGTAAGTGCGACATTTACACGAGTAAAATTGTATTGTATTTCCGTGAGTTTTATTGTTCTCCAACTTTTATGTCGCACGTCATCGTCATCGTCAACGTCTCTGCATCTGTCAGCCTATTTCGGACTTGGACTCTTGTGACATATGGACATAAGCGCTGATAATGTGTTTGGCCAACGACCTGCTTTTTGCCGGCTTTAGTTGTGCCAGACCAGCAAATGGAATGCCAATAAAATTATTAAAGCAAACGAAAACAGTCTGGTCTTGAATACCATTGGAAATTCGCGAATAAATTAGCATAAAACACTTTCTACGTTCATCAAACGGCAATTTTAATCTACTTAGTTGGAAAGACCACAAAAAAAAAGTATTGCACACATTTGTGCACATAATAGGATTGTATTTCAATTTAGAATAAAGCCGTGGAATGTCATAACATGCTTGTATGTCAAATAATTCCTGGCACAGATTGTTTGTGTCGCATAAATAGACTGTAGAATGTGTGATTAGCTTGTTTCGTATCGTGTTCTGAAAGAAAACCAAAAAATAAATGAAATGAAAACACCGACGGAAGCGTTTGAAATGTGAACAAAAGAAGAATTTAATAACAAACGAACGGCTTAGCTAAGACAACAACCATAACTCACATGCTTTAGCTGGCGCATGAAAGTATGCAATGCTTTTTGCCACTGCATGAATTGTGGTTTGATTTATTTGAGTTTGAGTTTTCTTTTGTTTCTTTTCGCTTTTTAGCGGTCTTTGTGAATATTTTTGTTAGTTTACAATTCACTTGCACAATTCTTATTAAATTCAAATCACACAGCGTTTCTTAAATTATATAATTTTCTTGCTATTTCGATTTCTTTTTGTTGTTAGCTAGGCAGCAACATTCAATGCCCATGCTTTTGGCTTTGGCAATAAACAGAAACTAGCACAAGACCGAACACATACACATACACTCCACTCACACACACACAGGCACGCAGATACGCGCTCGTAGCTGCCTTACTTTCAAGTTGGTATGAGGTTTTTGCGATTCAGTAGCACATTTTTGAATATTTATCAAGCGCTTGCCAGAACTTTTGCCAGAGGAGCTAACCAAACGAGACGACCAAAAGCAGCGACCGTTCAACTACGACTAACTGAAGCTCAACTGAAAATCAAATGGAAAAGCTAAGCTGTATGGGTACGTGTGTGTGTCTGTGTGTGTGTGTGTGAGACAACGAGCGATGGCGAGGCATGCGACACACGGAAAAACAGCGCGAATTTGAGTGGAAAGCCCAGCAGGATAGGATAGGATAGCAATGTGAAAGGAAAAGCAAAGCAGCTGACACATATTTTGGCTTTGTTTTGGTTGTGCAAGTGGGAAAATTACGAGTAACCCGAGAGGAGTACGAGTGCCACACTAGGAGCCGGCATTTTGCCTTACATATCTGCCTCTCCTTTGCTCACTCGCCCTTTCTCGCTCTTGCGCTCTCTTGGGGAGAGGCAACGCCTGCGCTTTAAACCATTGCGTATTTTTGTTTGTAAAAACCTATGCATAAATGTGAAATTTTATTTGAAAAAGTTGCATTTAACTAATTTATTAATAATTCAAATTATCTAAAAATTAATTAAATATTTAATTTCAGCTTTATGTTTTATTGCAGCCCATGATTTAACCAAGTGTTAGCGCTCTCGCGAATTCATTTTATCGATTTCACTTTGACCAATATTCCGATGAACGTTTTGTTTACGAATTGTAGTGTGGCACACAAGACATGAATGAATGAATTCGTGAATACAGACAAGCAAATGATGTAGTATGGCTACAACTAACTGTGTGTGTGTGCACGCTGTCCCCTTCGCACTCAAGTTGAATGACACTGCCAAGTGGATTGGCATCCGTCTTCTCCTCATTCCCCCCGTTTCCCTCATTTGTCGCTCGCTTATTTGCCGCTAAATGTCCTCAATTCCAAGCGGGACTCTTTCAGCATATGTCTGTGTGTGTGTTAGGCCTGTGCGATGTATGTGCACAGTGACAACATCAGTTTGTATTTGCTCTGGGAGTTGGAAGGGCGTGACACAGTTCTGCGGATTGCTGGCAAATCGGAGCAACGTTTTTTTGTCGTGTGCGGATTCAAGAACATTTATAAATATTCATAAATAAATATGTAACTGTTTTGACGTTTTAAAGAATGCACATCTTTTATTCATCACCATCAAAAAGAACATATTTGATTAGTTTAAAAATGTATTTCATTGCTGATTTTTCAACTGACATTAAAAAAAGTATTATTTTAGAACATGTTTTAAATATATAAACTGTTTAATGATAATGAATTCTGTTATTTATTTCTGTTGGTAACTCTTAAATTTTTTGCTTCGACATTTACTGAAAGTTCTGTGCGCCTGGTATTACAGCTGGAAAAGATAAATACCCAGTTGAATTCTCAGTAAGATACAACATATTTGCTCAGGGCAAGACATAGACAGTAATGTAATAGCAGTCTCTGAACATGTTTAAGCAAATTAATTTTGTACATATTTTGTACATGCCAACTGTTATTGCTGTATTCATGGTATGTCTGTTCACTGTACGTTCACTGTATGTGCAGTGTGCGGGTTCTATGGATCGAAGCGAAGCTGCTGTGAACAGCTAGAAATTAACATTTATCTATATAATTCACCAGGCAAACAGAACTAGCAGCAAGCGACAGAATAGTTAATGTTATGTTAAAGTTGTTACTGTTAATGCTCTGTTTAAACTATGTTACTGTTAATGCTCTGTTAAAATTATGTTACTGTTAATGCTCTGTTAAAGTTATGTTACTGTTAATGCTCTGTTTAAGTTATGTTATGTTAATGTTCTGTTAAAGTTATGTTATGTTAATGCTCTGTTAAAGTTATGTTATGTTATTGCTCTGTTAAAGTTATGTTATGTTAATGCTCTGTTAAAGTTATGTTATGTTAATGTTCTGTTAAAGTTATGTTAATGTTCTGTTAAAGTTATGTTAATGCTCTGTTAAAGTTATGTTAAAGGTATGTTATGTTAATGCTCTGTTAAAGTTATGTTATGTTAATGCTCTGTTAAAGTTATGTTATGTTAATGCTCTGTTAAAGGTATGTTATGTTAATGCTCTGTTAAAGGTATGTTATGTTAATGCTCTGTTAAAGTTATGTTATGTTAATGCTCTGTTAAAGTTATGTTATGTTAATGCTCTGTTAAAGTTTTGTTACTGTTAATGCTCTGTTAAATTTGGCATTGCGACCTGCTGATCTTTCTGTTTGCCTGGTATTTCAGCAAGAAAAACTAACGATTTTTGGCACTGTAGCGGCCAAAAAAAAAGCAGCGAAAGGCCTAGGAACGACAATTTTACTGCGTAAAACACCAAGCGAACATAATCAGCAGCAAGCGACAGAATTTTATTCGTGCGCTTACGCAGTGTCTGTGTGTTAGTGCTGCAGTCGACAGCGAACAAACACACACACAGCAAGATCAAATTTCTGCCGCTCGCAAGCTCTCCTGCTAGCAGAATTTTAACCCTACTCCCTTCCCATAAATAAATAAATGTTTTGGTCAAGATTTCTATACTTTCTTTATTGTTAATATATTATTATTATTATTGTTAACATATTATTATTATTATTGTTATTATAATATTAGTCTGTGTGTAATAGTATAACAGCACAGAAAACCGTTCAATCGCTCATTAAATGACAGCCTAAAAGTATGCTTTACTTATCAGCCAAATAAACACCTTAATAATATAATTGCATACTTTTACGTACTTAGCTATAATTTGTAGTCAACGAAATCATTCGATAATCTCGATTGCTTTTCCCATTGATTCATCCATCAAATATTTAATTAATTTTATTATTTATTTAGGCATACATTGCTATTTGAAGTCAACACAGCAAAACGGCTTATTAACGGCCAAGTTAAATGAATAACAAAAAGCCGCCCTGTCATCTTGGCCATTAGCTAATGTTTGTCTTGTCGCACATCAAACAGCGACTCTAATGTAAGACTAAAGCCCAGTCAACGTCGCACTCTCGGTTTGAACGGCAACAAGAATCGAGCTTAAAAACTAAAATGAGCAGTGAAACGGAGGCAAAAGTTAACAAGGTACGACTACAAATTATAAACAATCAAAACTTTTGCTTTTGTAATCTCAGTGTACTCAGTGCTCAGCTCAGGCCAGTGCAGGACGTGCCACATCACAAGTTGCATGAATGCAGTTGGCTAAAAACTTTACTCAACTTTGACATGCTCTTTGGATTTACGTGATACGCTCCTGTTGCTGCGAGTGTGTGTGTGTTGGTGTATTTTCAGTTAGTGTTTCAAAGCGTCTTTCAGTTGGCCAACAAAACAAAACACAATTAAACTTACAGCATTTGACCTTTGTTTTGGTTTAAAAATATTGCACACAAGCAGCAAACTGAGTAGACTTTAAATCAACGCAGTTTCCAGCATAAAACGTGTGCAAATTTACATGGAGATTATAAACAAATGTGAAAATAATATTTTATGTACACCAATTGAGATAAGCTTCGTTGTAAATTGGAATGTTCTTTAAAAATATGTGAATTGAGCATTGTTTAAACTTATCTTAAAATTCTAAATAAATTAAATAATTACTTTAGATACTTTTAAATAAAAACTCAAGCATACCTCTGAAAAGTACGGATGTAAATGCCCAGACAGACCTTGGACAACTTGTAAATCATAGTGGAAATAAGTTAGTAGAGTTATGGAATATGCCGTCCTTTGTAGAGTGCCAGCAATAGAACTGTGTTAAAATTTGGGAAACGGCGACTGAGAATAGATAAGATATCGAGTATCGACAGGTGGTTTGGTAGTTTGGTTATTCAGTCGCTTGGTCGCACCTTACAGCTGCTCGATTCAGTCGAAGTCCAAACGTCGCGCCCTGCAGATCGTGACACACAGCTGAAACCGAAACTGAACGAACTAATCAGCTGAGCGGGTTCATTTGAGTCAAACGAACCGATTCCAGTTCGTCGCGAGAGAGTGGGAGAGTGAGAGAGAATAAATATTTTTGTTTTGAGAGCGCGTATACATAAAATCATTCACGCTGGAGCCAAAAGGTGAACACCAAGTGGACTCGATGCGGCGTCGAGTTCTGCCGCCGCTCGAAGATTCACACAATACAGAGCCATTGTTGCGACATGGAACACTTAAAGTGGAGGAGGAGGAGGACAAGGTGAGCACTGGTAATCAGTGGATCTAGTCGCCGCTACAAACTAAACATAGATACAATGTTATTTTTTGATAAGATTAGTTGAGTAATCGAGTGCAGCGCATAGTGAATCGACAAGGAATTTTCGCCAATATTTCTGGGTCTGGGACAATAACTGCCGGTAGCAACTGTTTGCCACAGTAGACACCTGGCTGTATTGAACCTTCAGATAAGATAAAGTCATGATGGATTAAATCGACGAGTAAAAACGTTTGAATTTGTTAACACAAGTTACTCGATCGATTCATTTCTGTTTCGCTTAATTAAAATGTGATTCACTAGCCAAAATATCTGCAACTATTCTGTTTACGTAAAGTTAACCCACTGGTGCCACTATCTTTTCTTCAACCCTCAGAAACCCAATGGTTGCGAACGCGTCTTTATCAGAGGCGAGAAGATCGAATGGTATTGGGCGCCAGTTTTTATCGGCTTCTGGCTGCTCATCTATGGCGTCATCTCCATACCCGCTTCGAATCACCTGCCGCGCCCACTGAACGCCAACGATGAAGCCAAGTACCCGGAGCGTTTCATTGCGGAGTACGCGGAGAAGAATCTGCAGAATTTAGCAGCCCTGGGACCAAGAGTCGTCGGCAGTCGAGAGAACGAACTGGAGGCGGTCACTGTCATCAGCTCCAAAATGCGCACACTGCGCTCGGAGCTGAGTTCAATGCATGACATAGAGATCGATGTACAGGTCGCTTCCGGCAGCTACCTGCTCTGGGGTTCCATCAACATGTACCAGAGCATACAGAACATTGTGGTCAAGGTCAGTCCCAAGAACTCGACTAGCAACACTTGGGTGCTGGTCAACAGTCACTACGATACGGTACCTGCGGGTCCGGGTGCCGGCGATGACGGTGCCATGGTGGCCGTAATGATGGAAACCATTCGAGTACTCATGAAATCCAAGAAAGCACTGAAGCATCCCGTTGTCTTTTTGTTCAATGGCGCCGAGGAGAATCCTCTACAGGCTTCCCATGCCTTCATCACGCAACACAAGTGGGCAAAGAACTGCAAGTAAGGAAAAGTTTATTAGATTTGGTAGATTTGATTACCTTTATTAACTTACCTTATTTTCTTTAGAGCACTGATTAATCTGGACTCGGCTGGCAATGGTGGACGAGAGATTCTGTTTCAGTCTGGACCCAATCATCCCTGGTTGATGAAGAGCTATCGTCGTGCCATTAAGCATCCCTATGCCTCAACCATGGCAGAGGAAATGTTCCAGCACAATTTCATTCCCTCTGATACAGACTTCCGCATCTTTAGGGACCACGGCGCTGTGCCCGGCTTGGACATGGCTTACCAGTACAACGGTTATGTCTATCACACTAGGTTCGATCGTGCCGAGATCTTTCCACGCGGTAGTTTCCAAAACACTGGCGATAATCTGCTGTCACTCATAAGGGAAGTTTCGGGTGCTCCCGAACTGGAGGACACTTCAGTAAGTATGCTGTGAAGTGCCTAAAAGAACTCCAAACTTATTGAACTTCTTTCTCTAGAAACACGCAGAGGGCCACACGGTTTACTACGATGTGATGGGCTGGTTCCTGGTCTTCTACACCGAAACGGAGGGCATCATCCTCAACGTGGTTGTGTCCATTGCTGCCATTGTTGCCTGTGGTCTGGCCATTAAGTTCATGTCCAACAACACGGGTGTTGAACTCCCCAAGATGCTGAAACACACACTGCACACATTTGTGGCGCTGCTTCTGGGCGTCATCGCGGGTGCTTTGATAACAATTTTCTTAGCCTTCCTCATGGACGTGATGCACATGCCGCTCTCCTGGTTCACACACAACTGGCTCATGCTGGGACTGTACTTCTGTCCCTTTTTCTTTGGCCTTGCCATTGTGCCGGCCATGTACTTCCATTACATCAAAGCTGTAGGTAATTCGGGAGTGATGAGTTTCAGAGATTGATTGATTTCTTGTTTTTCAGACTCGCTTTACCATTGGCCAACGTGTCCAGCTCTTGATGCACTGCCACTGCCTGTTTCTGGCCCTGCTCACCATCATCTTGACCATTTGCAGCATTCGCTCGGTGTTCGTGCTTATGCTCACCTGCCTCTTCTACACAGTGGCCGTGGTCTTCAACATTTCCACCAGTTTGCATACCCGCAGTGAGTAATCCTCTCTGTACTCTCCTTGCATCCTTCTGACTTTTTCTCCTCTTTTAGATGTGGCCTGGATGATTCCTCACGTTGTTTGCTTTGTCTTTCCGTTCCTGTTCTTTGCCTACTTCTGTCACAGCTTCCTGGTCACCTTTATACCCATGCTGGGACGCTTTGGCGACTCTGCTAATCCAGAAATGATTATAGCCTTGTTTAGCATATCTATTGGTCTGCTCACCTGTGGCTTTGTGGTGCCTTTGCTGCATATGTTCCGCAAATCCAAGACGATCATCTGCTCCCTCATGGCCGTCACGCTACTCTGCATCATCTTAGCGGCCACGCCTTTGGGCTTTCCCTACAGACCCGAGACGAGTGTACAACGCTTCAATATTTTGGTCAGTCTGAAAAGGTTTTACCTTTGAATTTAACTCATTTCAGTTCTTTTATAAATTGTAGCACGCCAAACGTACCTTCCACGATGCCAGCAACAATGTACGCCGCTCGGATTCTGGTTACCTCATTATGCCACTGGACAGACGCACCTATTCCGTCAAAAGTGAGTTCAAACAGCCGCCAGACACACAGTATTCTTTACAAACTTTCGCTCTACAGATAAGGTTATCAACATGACCCTGGCTCGGGATGTCAAGGAGGACTGCAGAAAGGAGACCTATTGTGGTTTGCCCCTTTTCAACATGCGCTGGCTGAAGACCAGGTGGGTTAGCAAGACCTCTTTGTAGAGCACTCAAAATAATGCTGATTTTTCTTTAGGGCACGGGGCTTGTGGATTCCCGCCTCCACGCCCGTCGTAGGCACCGTTCCCGTGCTCAAGATGATCTCCAAGAAGCAGCTCTCAACCACCAAAATGCGTTTTGAAATGCAGCTAGCTGGTCCTGACCACATGGGCATCTACATACAGCCACTGAACAACACTAAAGTGGAGGCTTGGTCCTTCGATTCCACGCCACTGCGCATGGGCCTTCAGCCTCCTTACTATATATACTTCTCCTACGGCGTCAATTCAGCTCCTTTGAACTTCTGGCTGGAGGTGCAGAAACCCAAAGGAGATTGGAATAATCCTACCGTGGAGCTGGGTATCAGCGGCTTTTGGATACATCACAAGGAGCTGCTTACACACGATTTCAGGCAGTTCATCAACAGTTTCCCCAACTACGTGGACACTGTGCCTTGGCCAACATCCTATGAAACCTGGTTATACTAAGAATTTGTACAACTTTTAAGTAATTAAACTACAATTTTTTAAATAAAACCAATAGAGGGCGATAGTAGTCCTCAAGGTAAACTAAAAGACCTCTAGATTAGTAACTAATAGTCAACAAAGATTATTTAGTTAAGAGTATTATTTAAGAGAATATTTCTTCTCTTAACCAAGAGTGTTTTTAATCAGTTAACAGAAAATCAAGTACTTTGAGCTTGAAAATGTTTATTTAGATTTCCGCTTTGGCTTTTCTAGCTGATTGCTTAGAATGGCAGGTACTTGAGCTGACAACTGATTAACAAAGGTAAACGAACATTAGTTTCGATGCTTTTGCTTTGAGAATTGCTTATCGTGTTTGGCTTTTTCTATTAAATCGTCCATGTTTTGAGTGAGACGATAGTAAATGTCTTCAATGAGATCTAATCGCAAGAGTAAACTGCAAGTACCTCAACTTAAAATAGGTTTGGTAATACTTGGCATACGTACATGTCCAAATCCTGCTCTGTTTCCCTATAGTAGCTCAGGAGGCGTCTGTGGAATAGAAATATAATTAAAAAAGCTTTTAAGCTAGTTAAAATTGAGATTTAACTTACAATTCCCTTAGTTTCTTGCCATCCAGCGGCTGATTTGATTCGATTCCTTCTTTGAATTTTGGATATTTGGGCGGCTGAAGTAAACCTCTACTGATTCTAGACAGCTGCTTTCTAATATAATACCATAAGTAGTTGGGTTTGTAGGATATAGTCTTAGTAGCAGTTCTGTAGGACAGTATAAGCACTGCTAGGAATAAATGCTGCGAATAATAAAAAGATATTAAATAATTTTCAATAAATTCTCAAAAAGATCACTTACCAAAAGCACAAAGTAAATTAACACTACGTAAGTTATGAAAAATATGGGAGCTAGAATGTGGAAATCGTTTTCCAATTCAAAGTAATCAAAATCTGTAATGATTATGCGCCACATAGTCAGAAAGGCAGTGGAAAAGTTCTTGAAGTTTTCGTTTGAGCCACCGAAAAGAAAAACTCCCAAATTTCCAAAAGCCAGCAAGATAAGGAAAACCAAAAGTGATATTGCAATCAAATCTTTGGAGGCCTTAAAGATTAAGCAATAAATTAGATACTTAAAATTAAAATTGTACGGGGTTTCTTACCAATTTCATGGCCAGACCAATGGTACGCAGCGCTGGAATGAAAGACAAATATTTCAGCAGATTAATCCAGGAGAAGAAAACCAGAAAAGCCATTATATTTCGATGTGTATCTTGTATAAAAATATTATGTTCCAGTGAAATAAAGCTGCCGTTGGAATTATTAATAACACTAGGTATGTCTTGCTTGAAATTGTCATAAAGTGCTAAGCAAAGGGATGAATGGAGTAGCTAAAAGAATTTCAGTTAAAGGATGAAAACCACTTCTTACTTAACTCACAAATATTCTGGCTAGATTAAATACTACTGAGTAACTCAAAAAGTAACTTTTGCAGCCCACAAAATAACGTTTCTGTATCTCGATGAACGTGTAGTAGAAATTAATCAAGTACATAATAAGGGAGCTAAGTAATATAGTCCAACCAGCGGAAAATATAGGTGAGTTTGCATAGACAATATCAGATTTGTAGAGCAAGTTCAGCAGACCATTTGGCATAACTTCAAAGATTAATCTGTTAAATTGATTATCAATTAAATTATAATTATTTAGTCTTTAAATTAATAACTTAACACTCTGCAGCACATTCAAGCTGAGATTAATCATATTAAACTCAAATAAAACCAGACGGGAGTTACGATCCAACCATTTAGTAGTTCTTAAACGCTCCATAATTTCACTGTTTCTGTTTCTGTCAAAAGTCAAACTTTGGACATAGCCCGCGCTTTGATATGTATGGAATCTGCCCTTTATAGACGTCACTCCCAGTTCCCGCAAAGTTCTATACTTAGTGCTGCAGTTAACGGTAGTTTTATAGCTCGTTTTTATCTTTATAGTCTGATTAGAGACTTACCCCTTATAAACGGGTTCATTGAATTCCACTTGCATTGAATAAGCAGCCACACAGTTATTACTGTAGGTAGCAAACACAGGGTTTACTGTACAGGTGTTGTTCCTGACACAAAGCTGTCGCAGTCTGGGAGGGCCAAGTAGCAGACTTTCATTTAGAAAGAGTCGTTGGTGGAATAAATTGGTTACTACAGATTCCAGGTACTGCCAAAAGTCTTCCACAGTTAGCACTGCCTTTAGCAAAATCTTCTCGTTATCTTCTACTTGCTGAGGCCTCTCCAGTAGAGTTCTGACTCCCTGCGTAAAGTGATGAGTGTTCCCAGCTGTCAGATTATTGCAAACGATGTTCAAACAAGTCAGATACAAGAGGAATATAAGAATTTCGATTAAATCTCTTTTGGTCTTCTGCTCCGCCGAATACTGGCTAGTAATAAGTCTTGACCTTGTCATTTTAAAGTCTAAATTTCGACCGGAATAACGCAGCCTATTTGGGTATTATTTTTAGACTTAGTTTCTGCAGTTGACTTCAGTTTGTGCAAGTTGTAAATATTTATTTGGCTTGTTTTGGCCTGGTAGTGGGATATATGCCGACATAAAGCTTAATCTGACCATTAGCCATCATCAAGCCATAAAGCAATACCACCCAAGTCGCCGCAATCTATCGCCCAAATTGTAATCTCCCAGGCATTATTATTATTATTTGTTGATAAGCCCAGAAGTAGGGAGCATACACCCCTATTGATAGCTCGATTTCAAGTTCTTAAATTCTTGTGTTAGTTTTTCAAGAAACGTGTCGTGAAACGGTCGAGTTTCTGCCGTGGGAAAACCTCGCACCTGAACGTGACGTTGATGAAAGGTAATTTGATTACATAATTTGCGGTTTCTGGCCCTTCTCTTCACTCTCTTTGAGCAAAAAGTGAGACATGTGTGAACAAGTGTAAAACGAGTGCAATTAAGTGTAATTTCGTTAATAATACTTTATGCAAACATTGTAAACTAGTAATCAGTAATCAGTTCATAAACCAGACCATAAAATTGGATTATCGGGGTTTACTTACAAAGTATTTTCCCTTTCGCAGATGTCCTTCGAAAGTTTTGATCTCGAAAAAAAGGAGCCGCGTAGAGGCAACAGAAAGTGGCCCTGGTATGGAGCTCCCATATTTTGTGTCATCTGGTTCACACTCTACTACGTGGCGGTGATTCCCAGTTTCTATTCCTATCCCAAAATGTTATACGTACGCGATGAGGCCAATCATCCCGATGAGTTTATTGGCGAACGGGCCAAAATCCAACTGGCTGAATACTCAGCTATTGGCAATAAAATGGTGGGATCTTTGAACAACGAGGAGCACACGGTTAACTTTATAAAGCGAGAGATTGCCAAAATTGTGGATCAGTCGCGTAAAGATCTCTATGACATTGAATCGGAGGTGCAGTATGTTTCAGGTGCCTTCTACTTGTGGGAGGCAGCCACCAGCTACGACAACATATCCAATGTAGTGGTGAAGATCAGCAGAAAGGATTCGCCAAATAATAATTACCTGTTGGTCAACTGTCACTACGATTCAGAGGTAAAAACCCCCGCAGCGGGTGACGACGGCATTATGGTTGTCGTTATGCTGGAGGCACTGCGTGTTATAGCGCGTTCCGATCATGCCTTGGATCATCCTGTAGTCTTTCTCTTCAACGGTGCCGAGGAGGCTAATATGCTGGGCTCACATGGGTTTATAACAAAGCATAAGTGGGCCAAGAACTGCAAGTGAGTGGAGGGGTAAATAAATTTGTATTTAATCTGTGACTTTTAATCATTACTTTCAAGAGCACTGATTAATCTGGATTCCACTGGCTCTGGAGGACGCGAGGTGCTCTTCCAAACTGGTCCCAATCATCCCTGGCTCATGGATTACTATCAGAAGCACGCCAAACATCCTTGGTGCGTCACGCTAGCGGAGGAGTTGTTCCAGAATAATTTCATACCCTCCGACACGGACTTTCGCATCTTCCGAGACTTTGGAAATGTGCCCGGACTGGACATGGCCCACGCGCTCAATGGCTATGTCTACCACACGAAGTACGACAACTTCAGGAATCTGGCCAGAGGCACATATCAGTCCACAGGCGAGAATGTCTTGGCTCTGACCTGGGCACTGGCTAATGCACCTGAATTGGATGACGTTGAGGCACACGAGGTGGGACACGCCGTGTTCTTCGATTACCTCGGCTGGTTCATGGTTGTCTACACCGAATCCGCCAGTATTGCCATCAATACGGTGGTGTCTGTAGCTGCTCTGATCTCCATTGCCATCTCCGTCTATATGATGAGCCGGGACAAAGGGGCGGATGGTCTCTGTACAATTGTGAAGCGCTTTGCTATCATCTTTGTGGTCCAGTTGGGTGCTGTGCTTATTGGCTGGGCCCTGACCATTATCGTAGCTCTCTTCATGCACGGCGTGGGTCTCAGCGAGTCCTGGTACTATGGCATTTGGATGACTTTCGGCTTGTACTTCTGCCCCATGTTCTTGGGACTAGGTCTGCTGCCGGCTTTCTACATTGGCTGGACCAAGCACAAGACAAACATGACACTTAATCAGACTATTATCTGTTTTATGCACGCCCACTGCATTCTGATTGTTCTGATCTGCATCACTCTGATGGGCATGGGTATACGCTCGGCTTTCTTCCCCATGTTCGGCATCTTCTTCTACACCATCTCGGTTA
This sequence comes from Drosophila dunni, assembly GCA_018152125.1. Lineage (NCBI taxonomy): Eukaryota > Metazoa > Arthropoda > Insecta > Diptera > Drosophilidae > Drosophila > Drosophila dunni. The sequence goes on along the minus strand of JAECXC010000339.1, from coordinate 19,892,919 downwards.
TTCTGCAGCTGATCTTCAAGGCGATCTTTAAGAGTGAGTAGAGGGTTAATTTAGGAAAAGTATTGGGGGTAAAGGCTTAGGGATTGATACCATTCTTTGGGATTACTTACGATCTTTATCCTAATCTTATCTTACTTCTTTCAGGAAGCTTCTTTGTGCCCGTTCATCTAATATTGCAGGTGGCGCCCTTCCTCTTCTATACCTTCCTGAACTTTGAGTTTCTGCTGGTCTTCGTACCCATGCAGGGACGCGATGGTCCCGATAGCCAACCCGATATGCTCTTGGCTTTATTCATTGCTCTGATGGCCATGCATTTCGCTGGTTTTATTGTAAGCACCAAAACAAATACCGGTCTTTGAATATATTTTAATAGCTTCTTACTTCCAACAGATTCCCATGTTGTTCAAGTTCCGCAAATCGAAGACTTTTATCTCCATGTTTGGTGCCATTATAATTCTATTCATTATATTTGCCGCAACTCCCGTGGGTTTCCCCTTCAAGCCCGAGGCTGCCGCTCAGCGTTACTATGTTCTGGTAAGATTTCTGAAATTAAATATAAGAACAAAGTTGGAGCAAGTACTTTCCATAGCATACCGAACGCATACTCCACAACGAGGACGGCACGACGACTACGGATACTGGTTTCTATGTACAACCAGTAGACACTCGGTACTCGGAGCTCTACGACACTACTCTTAAGAATGTGGAGCCCGAGAGTTGGCTGAGGGATAACTGCGCTGCAGAGCCTTATTGTGGTCTACCACTGTACAGCGGCAGATGGTTGAACTGGAAGTAAGTATTTGTGCTATGATCCAAGTACTGCCGTATCCTTAATGCACTTTTTACACTTCCAGGGACTCTGCGCGTTGGATCTACAGCACGCCGCCAGTGATACCCGTTAGGACGGAGCTGGAGGAAGTTTCCAGGCAATCCCTTGGTCCAAACAAAAAGCGCTTTGAGTACAGCATGAAGACCGGTGACCGCATTGTGATCTACATTGATCCCAAGGCAAATGTGACTATTACCAACTGGTCTGTGGACGAAACTATCCTAAGGGATGGGCGTAAACCTCCGTACTTTATATACCACGTCTACTCCATGGTCAAGGAGCGGTTTAACTTCTGGCTAGAGTTTGAGCACGATGCGGCCAACACCAATGGGCCATACTTTAAAATGGCCGTAAGCGTGCACTTTTTGTATCACCCGGAGTACTATACGTCGGACTATCGGGACTTCCTGAGCACCTTCCCGGACTGGACTTATACAACTGATTGGTTTGCCTCCTACGAGAGTTGGGTGTTTTAAAGAAGTAACTTAGCAGCTGTGTAAATTAATAAATTATTTAAAATACATATATTTTAATACAAATACAAATACATATTAAACATAATTTAGTTTTAGATTTGCGCAATAGTTCAAAGTTAAATTCTAGTCATTAAATGTAAATACAATACGTGTCTTTGTATTTAACACTTTGTTCGTTGGATATTAACCACTGATCTGGAGTGCGATGCATACAAAACCTTAACACTTCAGATCAGTTTTAATCATGGCAATCACTCGTAATTTGAGTACTGGGTAGTGAGTAATATGAGACTGGGAACTGAGTAGTAATATCATATGTCAAACATTTCAGCAAACTCTTAGAGCTGCCAGCTGGTATAGGAACCAATCCAGGAGTTTACATGGGCCCACGGCGGGAATTTGGCCAGGAATTTCCTGTAATCTTCCTCTATAAACATATCGTCGTATATTCTGTGGCCCATTAAAGCGATTCTAAACGTAGAGCCCGACCATTCCGGATTGTCATGCTGCAAAAACAACATAATTAATCGAGGAATTCAGGAATGAGCTGAAAAACTCACCTCAAATTCCAAATTAAAACGCAGCGGCGTAGGATCCAGTGCGTAGGACCAGTAAATATAGTGTGGTGGAGGTAGTGCCTTCTCTAGCGGCTCCTTGGTGAAGGTCCAGTCAACCAGCTTGACATTCTCCACGGGTTCAATAAACATGCTTATGTGATTGGGTCCGGCAACCTCTAACGTGAACATAATATTAGTGGCCGAAGTGCTCTCCTTGCTTATAATCCTCATCGTGGGCAGAAAGTCTGTATTTGGCTCAGGACCAGGCACCCAATACGCATTTGATCTGTAAACAATTAAATGATTAATATAGAAGTAAATCTCTTTAGTTAAAACATTATACATACTTCGCTTTAATCCAACGCGTGCTGTAAATGGGGAAACCACACATGATTTCTGTCTCACAGTCACTGCTATTTGCTTTGGTATAATCTGTATTCTCAAAGAGAAGGCTGTCTAGAGAATCTGGATGGCGATCCACGGGCATTACGTAGTAGCCCGAGTCGGTACGATTGATCGAGTTAATGGCATCGCCATTGTGGAAAGTGCGTGTAGTGTGCTAAAAGATAAAGATTAGCTTTAATAGAAGGAAATTCTACAAAATTATTTAAAAACTGACCACCGAGAAGAATCGCTGAACTGCAGTCTTCTCCTCATAAGGGAAACCAAAAGGTGTGGCAGCCAAGATAATAAATATCAGCGAGCAGATGCCAAAGAGTGAGATTATCGTCTTTGATTTGCGGAAGAGACACAGCAAGGGCACCAAGAAAGGAGACAAGAGTAGACAGAAGACAGCCGTGTAGCCTCCGATGAGCAACTCCGGATTTGAGGCACTCTCGCGGCCCTGCATCGGAGCGAATACAACGTAGAAGGCATAGCAACAGTAGGCATAGAACATGAAGGGCAAAATCTGGCAAATGCAGTGCGGAATAAGCCACAGGAAGTCTACAATAAAATAAATTAATAAATAAACCATTAGAAGAAATAGTTTTCAAACAAATATATGATAATAAACTCACTAGTTTTGTGGGCACACGTGGCCATGTTGAAGAGAACTGACAACGTGTAGAAACCAATGCAGATGAGCAGTATAAAGGCCGATCTAATATTAAAACATATCATCACAATGGTGATCACAGTCAGTATGAGGCAATGTGAGTGCATCAATAGCTGAATGCCATAGCCAAGTGGTAGTCCATGCTGAAAAAAAAAGACTTGCTATAAAAACGGATTCAGAAATGAATGTACAAACTTACCTCCTTCGTGCGGCTGAAGTAAATGGCCGGCAGAATGCCCAGGCCAAAGAACATGGGGCAAAAGTACAAGCCAAATATCATCCAGGTCTGTGAGAACCAGGACATGGACAAGCCGACCGCATCCAGAAGGAAAGCTATCGAAATAACAAGCCCAAGACTCAGACAAACGCCGCAGAACTGCAGAGCTGCCAAAATGCCAAACTTGGCAAAGATGCGACGTCTAAACATGCCCGTGCTGCTGGCCATGCTCCAGATATAGGCAACGATGGTGATCAGCACCAAAACGCAGACACAGATGTTGATAATAACTCCCACGTGCTCCGGGTAGTAGATGAAAAACCAGCCCAGCACATCGAAGAATATCATGTGACCCTCGGCGTGTTTCTGGAAGCAGAAAGGCACTTTAGAATTTGGCTTTTACTGTATCCCTAAGATACGCGACTTACAGCGGGATCTTCTAGTTCAGGCGCATTACCCAAAGCCTTAATCAGCGCCAGCAGATTGTCTCCAGTAATTTGATAGGTGCGTCTTGGTATGATATTAAAACGATCGTACTTTGTGTGGTAGACATAACCATTATAAACATGAGCCATATCGAGACCTACAGGAAGAAGAAACTTAATTACACCGCTTACTAAAAGTATTTAAACTTATCAAAAACTCACCAGGAATGTGACCAAAGTCACGAAAGATGCGATAATCAGTTTCTGATGGTGCAAAACCGTTTTGGAACAGTTCTTCTCCGATTGTGGAGGCAAAGGGATGCTCAACGTGTTTGCCATAGTACTTAAAGTGAAAAGAAAGTAACAATTTAATAAAGATAATTGAAAGAAATCAGTTTACTTACCTTCATAAGCCATGGATGATCGGGGCCGGATTGAAAGAGAATCTCACGTCCACCGCTGCCGGCTGAATCCAGATTAACTACAGCTCTATAAAAGAAACCATTAACTAACATTTCTAATAGATTGATAGACTAACTTACCGCACATTGTGTGCCCAGGGATGCTGCGTTATGAAGGCGTGTGAGCCCTGCAGCGGATTCTCCTCGGCGCCATTGAAGAGGAAGATCAGCGTATAGGTCAGAGGAGTCTCGTTCTTTGTAATCACACGCAGCACCTCCAGCATAATGGCACACATCATCCCGGAATCTCCCGCTCCAGAGCTGCCAGGCACAGTGTCGAAGTGACTGTTGATCAGCAGAGCCGCTTCAGAGGTGGCGTTTCGTGGTGACACTTTGACAATCACATTCTGCACCGTCTGGTAGACATTTACCATGGACCACAGCAGATAATTCCCCGAGGCAATCTGCACATCCTTTCTAATGTCAAAGAGATCCATGCGAGCACCTTCAGTGATCTCGCTAATTTCTCCAAGTAGCGCTTGAATTGCAGATTGCTCATTTGCCGAGCTGCCCACCACTTTGGGTCCGATCTTGGTTAGCTTGAGGAGCGTGCTCTCGGCCCGTTCTCCAATAAATTGTCCTGGCTCCTGCAGTTCATCCTGCAGCGTCTTGAGCGGTGGCATGCGATGGAAACTGGGCATGACCACCAGGTAGTAGAGCACAAACCAGAAGGCAACGAAGAGCGGTGCCCAATACCAACCGATCTTGCTGCGATTGTAGATGATCTTCATGCTCTCGTATTTGGAGTTCATTGTGATGCTGAAATGGCAATGAACGAATATTGAATAAAGCGACTATGTTCATTTCCCTACTCGACTGGTTCACTAATTGAACTGATTCACTGGCACTCAGTCATCGTGGGCATTAAAACTTGTTGGATATCAAGGGTTAAAGGCGGAAGTAAAGCACATTACCCAAAAAATTTGAGCATATGATAAGAGATAAGAGAAAGCCATTCAGAATTGTGTGCCTCAAAAGCTGACAAAGTGTTGGATTATTGCATCAATCAGAAGTGGGCTTTAAGTATGTGTTTGATTGGCTAATCAAGTCTTAACTGATCGATGGAATTGTGTTAAAATATGTTTTGATTGATCAGTTGTTCTATTCAAATTGAAACGTATTTTTACTTTGGTGAACTCATCATTTTGTTCACATTTTGTCATAGTTTATTTCGTCACCAGCGTAAACTGCTGATCTCAGGAAAAACATGTGTGAAAACATCAAAATATTTCGACTTTCCAAATAGATATCTAACGAATTAGCTCATAAACGGCTAAATAAAACAATGCAAACAATGCAGAATAACAAATTAAACTTGGCAAAAAGATCGTTCGTCCATTCATTCATTTCTAAAATAATTCTTCATGTGATCTGATGAGAATCGGCCGTAAATAATTCGGGACACATTTGTAAATTTTGATGCAATATTTGTTTGTGTATTTATAGCAAAATTTGGCCCATAACATTTTGGTTTAATGATCTGATACACATCTGTATGAATAATGTGTGTGGGAACTGCTTGTTGTGGGTATGAACCAGCAAGATACCCTGTAGAACCTATTGGGGTAAGAGATGAAAGTTCACCCATAAAGACTAGACTAGTTTATGCGAGGAAAAGCCCCACAAGTGCGGCTAAACTACAAATAGAATACAAATATGTTTACGCTTAAAAATTTTAATGAGACGCAGCGGAAAGGAAAGTAGGTGAAAGGCGGTGAGTCGACTGCAAAAGTCCCTGTACTTATTTTAAAGCCAGCACACAGATCAGTATTCATTTTCAACCAAATTTGATGTGCCTGTCTAAAATTCTATAATTCACACAGTGTATAAGTTTCATCAAGTTATCTTAAGTATTTCCCGAGTTATGCAGTATGACAAACTATTATGGATGAGTCACGTCTGCTTTTGCCTCTTATGCACATGTTTTCTGGCTAATTTAGTAAACTCCTCTACTTTTGTAAGTACTGGGTGAGAAAACTTATTCCCAAATGGTTACAGACAGCTACAGAAAAACAACAAGCGAGAGAGAGTGTGAAAGAAGGAGAGGGGAATGGAGAGAGCAAAGTGCTCGAGTGCTACACAAACAAGTGAAATGAAATTTCGCACTGTTGGCTGGCTAATGATTAAAGTGCATGCGGAATGCAATTGGGGTCCCTGCGACATCGACCCATTTGCAGGGTTACGCCGTCTGGTAACCTCCAGGGGCCAACTTCGATGTCGCGATTAAACGAGGCCTTCAAATCCAGCGGGGAGAGACGCAAAATCGCACAAACTGATGTGAGTGAAAATGGAGCAAATTTAACATATGAATGTGTGTGTGTGTGTTAATTTACACATAATTATTAAGAACTGACGCGTCGTTAATCGATTTAAGAGGCAAGTGCCTTAATCAGTTGCGGCTTCGGCGATTATAATTGTTTTTATTTTTATACATTTCATGAATACGCTTAACCGAGTGCGTGAGTGTGAGAGTGTGTGTGGGGCTGTTGCCACGCCCACACCAACAAACAAATAAACAAAAAAAAAAAGATATATTGGTAATCTGCGTGTGTGTGTGTGTGTGTGTGTGGGGAGAGAGCATAAAAAGAAAATGTGCTATTTAAAGAGTGTCTAAATGGGAAGAAAAGACGCAAGGCAATCAACTGTGACAACAGCAACATTTGTTTTGGTTCGGTTTCGTTTTGGTTTCGAAAAGCGGAAAGCGCAGCCCAATCAAAGTATCTGTTAGATGCAGCGACAGCAAGACAGCTAAAGATACAGCTAGAGCTGGTGCTGGAGCTACAGATGCGACACGCTGCACAATAGAAAGTCAATAACCTGCCTTTTGACGCCAACAACTTGCCACACACAACAACAACAACAACCGCAACAGTCAACGCACAGCAGATGGAGAAGAAGAAGAAGCAACAACTGAAGAAAGGAAGTTGCGGTTGTTTTTGTTGCAAGCAAGCAAAGAACTTGCAACGCGACCTCGACGCTCAGAAGCCAAACAAAATGTTGTGAATAGAAAGAAGTAAGGCATTCACTGTACAGTGTGTACCGTGTACAAGATACACTCTTGGAAATTGGTGCTTCACTCACAATTTAAATGCTTCACAAAACTACACAGTTGCCGAAAATAAACGCTATAAAGTTTTTGGTGCTTTGCTTATATAAAACAGCGATGACAAAATGATCGAACGCGGTCAACAGCGGCAGGGGCAACATGTGCCATCAGCTGACACGGGCAAAGACACGAACTGCACGAGACACGAAGAGCACGCGACACGATCGGCACTAAGAAAACAACAAAACACAACTGTCGCCTTCAACGGTTGGCGCACGTCTGGCTGCGGGATCAAAACATCACAGCAGGAGACGTCAAAGCGCAGAAGAGAACCATCGAAGAGCAAGAGATCAGCATGCACACAAACACACACACGCACACGGGCACACTCACACACACTCTCACTTGGAGTGGAGAGAGCGCAAGAACTTGCTGTAAGCAGCGAACTCACTCTGCACTCTTTTCCCCGCTCTTCATATTGGCGTCGGCGTGTTAACAGCTGCACTTGATTCTTGTGAGAGACGTCGAGAGCTAATCCACAATCCTGTTAATCCACTGCAACTGACAGTGGGTTCTTAAACGTGCTCGATGCAAACGTTTACTAATTTGTTGGCCAACTGGTATTACAATTTTATACCCAACTCTCGATTTGATGGATTTGCACTAGTTAAGCCGTTGGCACAGACAGGCTGACTGCTTATCAGTCGCCCAAAGCATTGTACCCACTATCAGTAGTCTATGAAAGCTAAACTATTCGACTATATGAGGGCAGTTTCAATTTACTCGTAATCTGATTAGCAAAAATTCAATTGAATTCAATGTAAATGCATTTCTGATAAAACAAATGGGTTCGAGTGAAAAATTTTAACTGAAAGTAATATTAAAGTATTTTTAGAAATTCTAAATATTAAAATCATGACTCACAAATCTACAAAAATTGCATTACTGAGTATTAAACCGTTCAAAGTCTTAAGACCAACCTCGTTCTAATGCAGTTCCCGGGTCTCTGCTCAAAGGTATGTATGCTAGAGGGTTATCTATCGGTTTAAAGGGTCGTGCAAATCCATATCAATATAACAGAGATAACAGTAGCTGTTCAACGACTGATTACATTGTGACTTCATCAATAATTAGCCATAATTGCCAATATATTTGATAAGTGCTTAGATTAAGTCTCGAATGTTATGGATTAAGGTGCCAGTCTTAGTCTTAGCTATGCTTAATTCTATGAAGACATTGTCATGCACTGATTTCGCACTAGCGATAACTACACTGCCCAACATAACAGAGAAATTGTAGCCAGACACGTGTTTTTGGCAGAGGAAATTGTTTGACGCATTCAAAATTAAATTCAAATATTGTTTACTTTTTAGCCACGAAATTTAAATTTTCACTTGTTTGCTTTTGTTTAATCGTGGGCTACCCTGGATTTTATAGGATTCGTTCAAAAGGTATACTGAATTTGAGCTATTAATTCAAAGAATCATCTCCCCTTAAATTTAGTTTTATCTAAAAATATTTTAATTTCTTTGTATGCAGGGTATTTCATATTCTAGCATACATTTCTCAAAACATTCCTACAATTATGCATCATATCTATAAGTATATTAATACCTTTATATCTATATGCTTTTCAAGAGCTATACTATATGGACTCAAGAGCCATCGAGATTGTGGCAATCTTAAAGATGCGAATTTGCTGACATGCAGATTGTTTCGTTTTTTCCCCCTTTATATCCAACAACAAGTTCTCTCAAGTAGCTAATAATGATTATTATTTATGGGCCAGTTCAAGACGATAACTCTTTAGGTACTTAAGTACCTGTACTAAATCGAAAAAAGGCTTCAGATACTTCTCTGAAAAATATGTTTATCTGGAAATCAATGCTCTGAAATTTGATTGTCGCACATTTAATGTTTCATTGCATATTTTCTACCAAACATGGAAAGTTTTGGGGCATTCGAATAAAAAGATTCACAGTTTCGTGTGTCGCGCAGTCGAGCGCGAAAAGACCGTGTAAGAGTTGACATAATTTTGGGATGAACGAGGCAAACGAGACAATTTCCCAGCACTGAGTGCATTCAAGCGGCACCAAACAACAAGTGTATGTACACAACACTACACCACACACACTCACATACACACACAAAGACACTACACACATTAACACACCAACAAAATGTTATTTAAATAATGCAAACAATTTGTTAATCAAGTGAAATCAAAGTAACTTGATGCGCACTCAAATCGAGAATTTGCGAATAAAGAGGAGAGACGGAGACGGGAAGAGATAGAGCGAGAGAGACAACAGATAAAGGGTAAACAAAAGAATGCAATGACACATAAACTGAAATGGAATTGGAATCAACAAAACGACGCAAAAATTAATTAGTAAACTCTGTAGAGGAACATGCATTACAAAACCAGACAGACAAGTGACATAGGCAACCAGGCACAACCATTCAGTCAGTTAATAGGTATCTCTGTTTGGGCTGGGGCCCGTGGCTGGATGCTATGAACACTCAGACAGTTAGTCAGTCAGTCGGTGATCGGTGCAGGTATCGGGCATATCGCGAACCTAGAGACAACTCGAGATATGTGCTCACAACTCGGTTATTAGACACTGATAACTTCTAAAGGTTCAGTGCCGACTTTAACCTGTTGATAAATGTGTTTGTTCCCCAAAAACCAAGAAAAAAGCGAATATCACATTTCTTTGCCAATAAAGATAAAACCAACTGAGAAAACAATACGCTAAAAGGCACAATAACCAGAGCGACTACCAACCAGTTGCTGCAATACTACCGTATCTACTACTCGCGATACTACCAACCGAGTATATGACATCCAATAAGACAAAAATCAAGCTACAAAATTACCCACCTCGCGCCTACAATAATTGCCCGAGTTTATCGCCTGAATATTAGATATTGAATTCCTGCGATAACTCTGACGTTCGTGCAAAATTCGTGTACTATTTTTGGTATCAAGACCCCCAGTTGTTATATATTTTAGCCGCGATCCGCGAATCGGGTCCTCAATTGCAGACTTTAAGTGGCGGCTGACGGTCGTGATCGATCTTAACGAGGTCTTTAGCCCTAAATAACTGTTGTTGCTAGTGTTGTGAAGTGGTGTTTATTTTTAAGCAGTGAAAGAAGTGTTTTAAAAATGGGTGTAGGTATTCCAAATAAAGAAAACCTTATTAACAAATTTACTTTAAAATATAAAATAAATAAAGCGGTTTCAAATTGATTAAAGTGAATTAAGTGTACTTAATTGTGTGCTTTGATAATTGTATTAATCAAATCAGCCTTAAGATACTGTAATTAAACCTAGTGACGAAAGTATAAAATCAACATCATCAATATCTTATAATAATATGCAATAATTTAGTGTTGGAAAATAATATATAAAACATAAGAAAATTTAAATTCCATCAGGTTTGCTTTAGTCACTAGTTGTTAAAACCGATAACTGTCAAAATGACTGAACGTTAAGTAATTAATAACTAATTAATTACCAGCTAAAAAAGCTAATTTGGAAATGTATCAAGGTCAAGATTATGGCTTTCATTTTGGGTTCTTATCAAACATTCAATCTTTAATCTAAAATCTTTCGATCAAAAATTTTTTTTAATGGGTGCCATTTCAAGTGCTAAGCACGTTTCGAACGTGTGCAAGGAGCAGAAATGGACTTATCGCTTTAATCAAATTTAGCAATCGATTAATTAAAGAAAACGCGCTAATCATTGTTTTCTTAGATAGCACAGAACAATGCGAATAACTTTGTCCGGTTCAGTGGATCAAAGACATTGAACCGACATCAATTAATTTGCTAATTTACTTTTAACCGAGACTGTTGCCAATGTGAGTTGACTGATTGATTTCCAAGTGTATTATCGATTTATTGTCAGAATTACTATTTATGTACTTGTTCAGATAGTTAGTACACACGACTACCGAGTGAATCATATAGAATCCAAACACACGCGACACAAGAGCTCAATGTCGGGCATTGTTCTATGTTCTATGAAATTTGGAAAGACTAAACTCACTGTGTGTTTTGCAAACGAAGCTCTTATCGTTAGGGGGTGTCCATAAAGCAATATATAGCAATGGCATAACCATTCTTGTGCTTTTGTGTAAACAAAATATATCGTAATACATGTGTAAGTACGTAATAGTCCATAATTAGTGCGGTCAGTTCTCTAATTAGCCATGACATTAAATTATACACAGAAAAAAAATTATTGAGGGGCAGCCAAAATGATCTTTAGGTCCTAAATCTGGAAAACCCAACGTTTGAAATTTTACAGGCTTGATTCTTCGCAAGAATCAAGGAGTTTTAATCTAAGTTTGCATAATTAGTCTGCAATGATGTGCCCCTCTTCAGCACGTCTCTTGATAAGAACCCGTCGTGCTGTCGGTCATAAACCTTGCTATAATTATGGCTAATTACCCACTTGGAATTTAATATTATGCCATAAGCATTTACACACTTTCCCCACTCAAAAAGTTCGCTACTTTCTTTTACCTTCCCTCAGTTCAACTCCAAATACCATATTGATGTGGACTTTGAAGTGCCCAAGAAGCTACAATGGTACTATGCACCCGCCTTCTTTGGGTTCTGGTTCATCATCTACGTTGCGCTAGTCAACACCCAGATCAATCACATACCCAAAGCACTTACCCGCAACGATGAGGCTTCCCATCCCAATCAGTTCATTGCCCAGCGAGCCGAGGAAACGCTGATAGAGCTGACTCGCATTGGTCCTCGTGTAGTGGGCAGTGTGGCCAATGAAGTGACCACAGTGAAGTTTCTTCAGGATGAGGTGGACAAGGTGCAGGCCGAAGCCAACGATCGCTTCGAGTTTGAGATCGATGTGCAGCAGGCCTCCGGTGCCTATATGCATTGGGTAATGGTCAATATGTACCAGGGCATTCAGAACGTGGTGGTCAAGCTGAGCGAGAAGGGCAACACGAATGAGAACTATTTGCTGATCAACAGTCACTACGATTCAGTGCCAGCCAGTCCTGGTGCGGGAGATGATGGCTCCATGGTGGCTACTATGTTGGAGGTGATGCGTGTAATTGCTAAGTCCAATGATTCACTAGCTCATCCCATTGTCTTTCTGTTCAATGGTGCCGAGGAGAATCCGCTACAGGCTTCGCATGCCTTCATCACACAGCACAAGTGGGCCAAGAACTGCAAGTGAGTAAAAAGAAGAGTCTTAGTTTCAAAATTATTGTAAGATTGATTTAAAATTTACTTACATGGGTTCTATCTAGAGCTCTGATCAATCTGGACGCGGCTGGCAGCGGTGGTCGTGAAATTCTCTTTCAATCGGGTCCCAATCATCCCTGGCTCATGAAGTATTACCGCGATGTTCCCCATCCCTTTGCCAACACATTGGGCGAGGAACTCTTCCAGGCTGGCTACATTCCATCCGACACCGATTTCCGCATCTTTCGGGACTATGGCGGTGTGCCCGGCCTTGATATGGCCTACATATTTAATGGCTACGTCTATCACACCAAATTCGATCGTGTGAACGTCTTTCCGCGTTCCTCCTTCCAACACACTGGTGACAATGTTCTATCCCTGGCCAGATCCCTGGCAAATGCACCTGAACTTGATGACACCGCAGTAAGTACTACGTGAAGGACTCGTCGATCATCTAAGCCTCTTTCCATTTGACTCTCGTTTCAGGCCCATGCCGAGGGTCACAATGTCTTCTATGACTTCCTAGGCTGGTTCATAATTTTCTACACCGCAACCACGAGTATTATTATCAACGTGGTCGTCAGTGTGTGTGCTCTTTTGGCCATAGCACTCTCCGTCTACTTCATGTCCGTGCGATCGGGTTGCAGTCTTTCTGGTGTCCTCATACGATTTTCCATTATTCTGGGCATACAACTGGTCTCCATAGCCCTGGCTTTGGGTCTGGCTCTACTTGTGGCCGTCTTCATGGATGGCGTGGATCGTTCACTGAGCTGGTTTACTCAGTCGTGGCTCATCATTGGTCTGTACGTGTTCCCCATCATCTTTGGCTTGAGCATTCTGCCTGCTTTGTATCTGGAAAAGACCAAGAAGGATTTGCTTAGTTTGGGCTTTCGTGTACAGCTCTTCATGCACACCCACTGTGTGTGTCTAATAATTCTATTGATTACTCTGACGGCCATGGAAATACGATCGGCTTGTTTCCTTATGATCTGCGTGTTCTTCGACATTATAGCCCTTTTAATCAATCTGGTTACCAAATGGCATCGCAAAGGTAATAACTATATAGTCTGCTGATTCCATATCTACATATATTCTCTACTTTCAGCTTATTGGTTTGCCATTGCCGTCATGATTTGCCAGATACTTCCCTTCACCTACTTCACCTATATACTCACTGCCTTTTACATGACCATTATACCCATGCAGGGACGAGGAGGCGCCAATGCCAATCCTGATATGGGGATAGCTTTGGCTGCCTGGCTGTTTTCGCTGCTCTTCTTGGGCTTTATTGTGAGTAGACTAATCGTATCTTCAAGCTTCATTATATTTTATAAACTCTTATTTTTAGGTACCTCTTATCATGTTCTTCCGCAAGACAAGAACCATCGTCCTCTGTTTCTTGGCAGGCACAATCGTGTTTATTATCATTGCGGTAACCGATGCTGGCTTTCCCTATCAGCCAAAAACATCTGCACAACGCTACGCTTTGATTGTAAGTAGCTCTTAAAACTGTACTAAATCAATTTAGATTTTAATAACTACTTTCTTCAGCACGCTCACCGGGTGCTTCATAATGCCGATGGCACAACTCGCACCGATGAGAGCGGTATTTATATATATCCACAGGATCGTCGCATCAATATAGCTAAGGGTTAGTAGAGTCATCTGTTAAATGGAACCATTAGTTATTTACTCGATTTCTTTACTACTCACAGATGAGATCAACACTTTGGGCACCACCCACAAGGTCAGTGAGTACTGCACTGAGGAAATGTTTTGTGGCATGCCACTGTACAATCATCGTTGGCACAAGGCACGAGAGTACAGTCTGTGGATACCCATTAATCAGAAGCCACAGATACCATCTGAATATCCCACTCTGGAGCTACAGGAGATTACAGATCTGGAGAACTCGAATCAGCGGCGTTTTAACTTTTCTCTCAGCGGACCTGATCACATGACCATCTTTGTGAATGTCAAAAATGAAGCTAAGCTGCTGGATTGGTCCTTCAATGAGACGCTCATAAGGGACAAAATTGAACCACCCCATTTTATCTACTTCTCCTATGGCCTGGACAGCAGTGCTCTGGAATTTACCATAGACGTGGAGGTTGGTATAACAGTATAACTATTTAGTTGTCTTATAACTTACATTTTAATAAATTCACAGAAGACCAGCTCGTCCTTTGACACGCCCACACTGGAGATTGGCATAGGCGGACATTGGGTGCATCACGAAAGTACCAGATCAGAGGGTCTGAGCTCCCACCTCGACAATTTCCCTGACTACGCCTATGTGCAGGCCTGGGTAGGCACCTACGAGAGCTGGTACTTCTGATCGACGAATGAAGTTTAGCACTTAAGAGCGATATTGATATTTGTTCACTAATCGTAGTTCTTAAGACGTTACGTGCTAGTAGTTCCAATTCCCCCATAACTGTAAAATACTTTTATAGAATCTGAAACAAGTTTTTGTATTAATATATTGTATAATAATAAACTTAGTAGCTGCAAATAAAATAAATATTTAAAATAAAAATATGCTTTAAAATAATAATATTTAAAATAATCTGCTTTAACTTGACTCCTGTTGGCGAAATTATGTTTTTTTGCCATAACGTTTAATTTATCATGCTTACGATCGTTCATTAACAGACTGATCGTCATTGGATATTGATAAGGTTACTGATTAGAAATGTCTGCGTCACAGTTTTAAATTGTTTATGAAAAGTGTGATCGCTTTTAATATATCAAAGATACCGCAGATTCCTTTGTCGCGCGATATTTTCAAGTGTTATAACTTTGCCAAAACCTAACTGATTTTCGTAAGGAAAGTTAGTTTGATTATGGCTTGAACTCTATGTTGATTTCACCTCTTTTCTATCAAACAAACTATTCTGGCACATGGAATTCTAGCAACAGAGATCTCGCTTATAGGGGCTTGGCATCCCAATCCATTAGCTGTCGATACGCTTGATTGATTGGGTTAACGAATTACAGCGAATATTTCCCAAAATACTCTACACAGTAAGCACACACAATTAGATAGGCAATCGGCTTTTAAAAAGCAGTTAAGCAAAAAGGTAAACCCTTTTTGGAATCGAATTCCCTGGACTAATAAAATCGTGTATTTTTTCTGCTTTATCGTTAGTGGAGGTGATAAGAATAAAGACACATCATTCGCTTGACGACGACTACTAAACAAATTTGCGATTAAACAATCGGTTACTAATTTATGGACATGTACTAGCCACATAAAAGCGTGTGTCTAATTAATAAAATAATAAATCGTAGCGATTTTTGATAGCCACATAGTCCAAAAAAACAAGATACATTCAAAGTAATTTTATATTTTTCGCACAAAGTAGCTCGTCAGCGGTAATATAATGACTGATATTCGATAACGCCAATTTATATCGGAGTATTATCAATATAAACAGAATGCCGCCTATAATAAGAGAGCTCCCGATAAATGCTGTCCATAAAATGGTATTTTTTAAGCAAGAGGGTGGTTTCAAAGGTTTTGGAAATTTTTGTATAAAATTAAAAATAAAGGTTTAAAGTGTGAGGCAGTGATTCATCTGTTTAGTCATAAGATTTAATGGCACAAGCCTTCTAAGAAACCTCATTTGCCATTAGAAATTTAGTAGACATCTTTTGTGTCCATAAAAATTCTCAGACTTTTTATGTTAGCCGCCCTCGCAAATATTTATAATCGAAATGTCTACATTATATGATTATTGTTACCCAATTTCGACCATTTTACACATGAAATTTATTTTACTATTGTATTTAGATGCTATAAAAAACCTTAACATTCGAATTGCCCAAGTAGTTCCCATTTACCGATCATCGGACTCACAACGCCAGGAATCGTCTTCAATTACCAACATGAGTGACAAGGAGAGACTTGTAAAGATTAAATAAAGAAATCACCATTTGTGGAATTACTAATCATTGTGTTCTATATAATAGATCACCCAGGAGTGCGGCTCTACAATTGTGCCATCCGATGAGTGCTCATCCAGAAAGGATAATAAAGCAAAGTTACCCTGGTACTTTGCGAGTGGTTTCCTGCTTTTCTGGGTGCTTCTCTTCTTTGCCGTGGTAATCCCCTTCCTCTATCGCCTGCCCACCGCCATGACCATGGAGGATGCGGATCGGAATGTCTTTATAGCGGAACGTGCGTATAAGGATCTTTATGGTCTCTCGAATATTGGTACCAAAATGGTCGGCAGCAAGGAAAACGAGGTTGAAGCTGTTGAGTTTCTGCTGCAAAAAATTAATCAAATCAAGGAGGACTCCCTCAAGGATTACTTTGATATAGAAGTCGATTTATCACAGGCTTCGGGTGCATTCATTTACTCGGGTCTGCTAAACATGTATCAGGGCGTACAAAATATTGCTGTCAAACTGAGTCCCAAGAACAGTACGAGTCAGAATTATCTGCTGGTTAACAGTCACTTTGATTCCAAGCCTGTTACTCCTTCGGCTGGAGATGCTGGTTTTATGATTGTCGTTATGATGGAAGTTCTTCGAGTGATGGCGACAACGAAGCAAACTTTCGAGAATCCCATTGTGTTCCTTTTTAATGGAGCTGAGGAAAGCTTTTTGTTGGCATCTCATGGCTTCATGACTCAACACAAATGGGCACCCAATTTAAAGTAAGATTTATTTACATTCAAGTTGATTTAGTTAATAAATTTGTAATTTATCTCTAGGGCCTTTGTTAATCTCGATGCTGCAGGCAGCGGCGGACGTGAACTTCTGTTTCAGACTGGACCCAATCATCCGTGGCTCGTGGATGTAAGTTCAACTATTAAAATAGCCTTTAGATAAAATATTTTAAGTTAATCTTTCTTTACAGTACTACAGCAAATATGTCAAACATCCATTTGGTTCCACTTTGGCTGAGGAGATCTTCCAATCCGATGTGCTGCCCTCTGATTCCGATTTCAGAACTTTCAAACGCTTCATGCCAGGTAATGTCCGTTAATGTTTAGTATAAGAAATAGACTAAAAATTCGTCTCTTAGGTTTGGATATGGGCCAGGTCATGAATGGCTATATATATCACACTAAATACGATACCATCGATGTGATTCCCCGTGAATCATTTCAAAATACTGGCGATAATGTGCTCAGCTTACTCCGTGGACTGTCGAATGCAACGGAATTGCGAAATATAGAGGTATAAAATAATTATCATAAAGCAGTTCTTGATAAATCATATAACCATTATGATTTATAGGCACACAAGACCGGAAATGCGGTATACTTTGACTTCTTGGGACTCTACTTCTTCCACTACTCGGAGTCTACTGGAAAATCATTAAACATTGGATTTGCTGTAACTGCCCTCGTTCTAGTTCTGATTTCCATGTGGCGCATGTCAGCGGTTTCCCAAGTCTCAATTTGCAGTGTGATCTGCACTTTTATTATGGTGTTGATTGTACAGTTTATTAGCTTCGCTCTGGGAATTGTGATGCCAGTTATAGTGGCCAATTGGATGGACTCCTTTGGACTGTCCTTGACCCACTTTAGCAATTTGTTGATGGTAATCGGCTTGTATGTGTGCCCCTCACTCATTGGCCTCAGTCTGCCCTTGACCATGTACTACAGTCTCCATCGCAATGTAAGTTTCTTCTTATTTTCCATAAATTGGTTTATTTCTTATAGAACCTTCTATTAAAATTTATTACCAGACTAAAATCTCAGCTGCTTACCACGTTCAAATGGCTTTGCATGGACAGGCCGTTATTCTGGCTATAATAATTCTTATGCTGACTTCAATGGGTATCCGTTCGTCGTATATTTTCCTCATACCCCTTGTGTTCTACGTACTCGCTTTGGCCTTAAATCTGATGACTATTTTGCACGATCTGGGCTACGCCTGGACAGGCTTGATTAAAGTGAGCCAGATTATTCCCTTCCTCTCTAGCAGCTATCTCTTCTGTATGTTCGTTGTGGTGCTGACACCGATGACAGGACGTTCAGGCAGTGCCGTTAATCAGGACATTTATATAGCTGTGCTGTCAGCGCTGGGCACAGTTTTGTCCTTCGGCTTCTTGGTAAGTTTATTTATAATTTTCTCAAGTGAATTGCTACTTAATTTTCCATTTTTAGGTGCCTCTTATCAACACATTCCGCAGACCAAGTCTGGTGATTTTCTCCCTGATAGCCACAACAGCTCTCGCCATTTACTTGGCCAGCAGCACACAGATCGGCTTTCCATACAGAGCAAAGACAAGTGGCCACAGAGTTTCATACTTGGTAGGTAAAACTAATTTCCTCCCAAGTAATTTCCTAATATTTCACCACCTTTCAGCACGTGCGAAATAAGTTTTACGAGTACGACGGCACTCTCAGCAAGGACGAGTCCGGTTACATGTTCAGTTACCAGGATCGGCGCGAGGAGCAAGCACTTAAGAACACCAACGTGGATCTCACCGGTTTGTACAGCATTAAAGAGCAGTGCTATACCCATATGATGTGCGGCATGCCCCTGTTTGATTTCCGCTTTGTGGACAATCGATATCAGAGCAAGTTTCTGCCACGAGCGGAACCCATTGTACCGCCAGGTGTTACTAAGTTGGATTTGATAAGCAGAACTGTGATAAACACTACAACAATACGCTTTGAGTTCAAAATGACGGGTCCTGCTCAAATGAACTTGTTCTTTCAACCCTATGAAGATGTGAAGATTACCAACTGGTCGTTCCTGCAGGAATATCTGGATAAACCCCCAGCTTATCCGCTGTCCTATCATATTTGCTTCAACTACGGTGTTGATAGCACACCGTTGAGCTTTTTCCTTGAACTTACGGTAAGAATTCCCCAAAATTCTTTATCTTTATTCAATAATAACTCTTGATTTGCTTTACAGAAATCAAATGGCAACTTTAAGGTTCCCCTCTTCCAACTGGGAGTCTCTGGACATTACATTGGCTACAAACATGATGCGGAAAGTGAAAAATTCGCCTCCACATTCCCCTCCTATGCCATTCTGGCCGACTGGCCATCCTCATATGAAAGATATATATTTTAAGTCATAGTATAGCAATAAAGAAATTATTTTTAGTTAGAAAAAAAAGCATTGCAATGTTTCTCTTGAATTAGTTTATGGGTTCTGGTCAAGAACTGGGGAATAAACCTATTTTTACTGCTACTAACAATGATTAATATTAATTTCCTATTTTATAAAAGTCTGAATCACAAATGCTATTACGCGCTGATTATCGAAAATATATGAAATTACTTTATATGAGTAGATTGTTAAGTTTTATGCCTACTCTTACGTATGTTCAATCTGCGTAGTTATTGATAAAGATAATATCATTTCGTAAAGCGTTTTGAACTATGGCCACGGAATTGTTTTCGATTTTTTTTTGGGAAAACACATTTTTAGTTTATTTTGCTTTGTTTACGTAATTGATTAAGATCGATTCTTAGAAGCCATTCAGTGTTTAGAAGCTTCTAGTTTGTAATTCTGATAGACTATATTAAAATGATTATTTTGTGTAATTCACATAATATTTTATACCTTATTCAGTTGTCAACAAACACCAAATGAAGTCTTTTTTAAGGGGTTGTACAACTTTTATGGAGTAAATTGGTATTTAACATATTGTTTATAGCATAGAAAAGGGACACAATTCATTTAAATCATCTGAACTAGACTATTTATTTGCAACGTAATTTAAGTGTGTTTACAACTGTTTTTCTAGTATTTTATTTTATTTGTCATGCGTCAGTAGATGCTTGCTTGTTGACTTCAAACTACCCTCGGTTTTTCAATTATCAGCCAAAATTTTTATATGACCCGTGTGCGAATTTATTTGTATCGATAACTAAATTGGTATCATAATTTTCTTTATCCAAACAATTTACGATTTAGTTTCCTTACAACTATAAAAGCAGTCTCCATTGGCTTTGATAACCAGTTCGCATTTGGAAAACCTCGGTTTCACTTCTAAAATGGCTGATACGGAGAAGCTTGTAAGGATAACGAATAAAATATATCTAAATTTATTTCATTTAGATACATACTACTTAGATTACGGATGGCTTTCGCCAATGTGAACCCGGAAAGCAGGAGAAGAAAGTCCCTTGGTACTTGGCAACCGGATATATGCTGTTCTGGGGAGTTCTCTTCTTCGCCGTGGTAATTCCCCTCATGTATCGTCTACCCAAGGCAATGACCATGGAGGATGCCGACAAAAATATATTTATCGCGGAACGTGCCTATAAAGACCTAAACACCTTATCGAAAATCGGCACCAAATTGGTCGGCAGCAAGGAAAACGAGGTCGAAGCTGTTGAGTTTCTGCTAAAAGAACTCAACAAAATCAAGGAAAACTCGCTCAAGGATTACTTTGATATAGAAATAGATCTATCACAATCTTCGGGACAGTTTACATATGCTCATCTGATTCTCATGTACCAAGGAGTCCAAAATATTGCTGTGAAATTATCACCCAAGAATTGCACTAGTGAGAACTATCTGCTGGTTAACAGTCACTTTGATTCGAAGCCGTTTACTCCATCGGCTGGAGATGCTGGAGCCATGATTGTCGTTATGTTGGAAGTTCTACGAGTCATGTCAACCACGAAGCAAACTTTCGAACATCCTATAGTGTTCCTTTTTAATGGGGCTGAGGAAATGTACCTACTGGCGGCTCACGGCTTTATGAAGGACCACAGATGGGCACCAAATTTAAAGTAAGTTCAATTAAAAATTGCTGCCTAGAAACAATTATTTTATTTCCAATTACATTTTAGGGCTTTTGTCAACCTCGATTCTGGTGGTACCAACAGTCGAGAAATTCTAGTTCAAAGTGGACCTGGCCATTCCTGGCTGCTTGATGTAAGACCTCTCTATAACTCTCCCTGGCAGTATTTAAAATTTGTTCTCTTCTTTAAAGTACTATAACAAATATGCGAAGAATCCGTTTTCCACCATCTTGGCTGCAGAAGTATTTGAATCTGGCCTTATTCCATCTGATTCGGACTTTACAATCTTCAAAAACTACATGCCAGGCTTGGGTATGGCTGAGATGATTAACGGTTACATTTACCACACTAAGTATGACACAATTGACATAATCTCCCACGAATCCATACAAAGCACTGGCGATAATGCCCTGAGTTTGGTTAGAGCGTTGGCTAATGCCACTGAGCTGAGAGATCTAGAGGTAAATAAGGTCCACAAACCACTTTAAATTGTACTAAGGAAATCTTGTTATAGGCTTATGACAATGGAAACGCTGTGTTCTTTGATTTCCTTGGCATCTACTTCATTTATTACTCGGAATCCACTGGAGAATCCTTGAATTTGGGGATTGCTAGCACTGCTCTTCTGCTAGTTCTGATTTCCATGTGGAGAATGTCAGCTGTGTCCCATGTTTCAGTTTGTCATGTGATACTACGTTTCATTCTGGTAATAATGATCCAGCTTACAGCAGTCGTGCTCGGACTTGTGCTTCCTTTAATCGTATCCACTGTGATGGACTCGTTTGGACTATCATTGACCTATTACAGTACCCCAATGCTAATAATCGGTTTATATGTGTGCCCCTCGCTAATTGGCCTCAGTTTGCCCACAGTTATGTACTACCATCTTCAACGTTACGTAAGTTGCAACGCTGTATACATTTGTACCCTTCATAATTCCTTTATTTTTTTCCAGAATAAAATTTCCAGCTCTTACCATCTGCAATTGTCGCTGCACAGTCAGTCTGTCATTCTGGCCTTCATTGTAATTGCTCTTACTTCTTCCAGCATTCGCTCTACTTATATTTTTGCTATTCCTCTGCTTTTTTACGTTCTTTCGCTGGCTTTCAATCTGCTGACTCCTCTGCATGATCGTGGCTACGCTTGGACAGCTCTGCTGAAGCTGAGCCAGATTATTCCTATGCTGTATAGTAGCTATATAATGTATCTCTTTGTTGTGGTGCTGACTCCCATGGGAGCTAGAGCAGGCAGTGCCTTCAATCGGGATCTCATTATTGCCGGCCTGGCAGCTCTGGGCACGATTCTGTCTTTCGGATTTTTGGTAAAACTCAAAGAATACTTTTCTCTGTTTAACTTAATTCAAGATCATCCCATTTCTACCTATTCTTCAGGTTCCGCTTATCAACACTTTCCGCAGACCCAGTCTTGTGATATTCTTTCTCTTGAGCGCAACAGTGCTCTCATTATTCCTGGCCAGCAGCACACAATTAGGATTCCCGTTCCGTCCGAAGACAAGTGGTCAAAGAGTTGCCTACTTGGTGAGTATACATCACCAGCTATATCTACCCAAAATTTGATTAATATATATCTTACAGCACGCGAGAAACCGCTTCTACGAGTACGATGGTTCTCTCAGCAAGGACGAGTCTGGTTATCTGTTTCTGTATCAGGATCGCCGTAAGGAAACCGTACTTCAGGACACTAATGTGGATTTAACCGGCCTCGTTAGCTTAAAACCGAGATGCGAGAAGCACATGATGTGCGGCGTGCCGCTATATGATTACCGTTATGTGGAGCAACGCGAGGAGTGCAAATGGATGCCACGATCGATTCCCGTTGTGCCGCCAGGAGTTACCAACTTGGAGCTATTAAGCAAAACTGTAGTGAATTCAACTCATTGTCGATTTGAGTTCAGTTTGTCAGGTCCTGCCCAAATGAGTATATTCATGCACACCTACGAGGACGCAGAAATTACCAACTGGTCGTTCTTGATGTCCTACCTCAAGAATCCTCCACCGCATCCTTTAGCCTATCATATATACATAAATTACGGCATCGACAGTTCGCCTATAAAATTCTTCGTGGAGATTACGGTGAGTTCAGCTTTAAACCTTTTAAGTATTCTAAAATTTTTAAACATTTTCCACTTACAGAAAGCTAATGGCGACTTTAAAGTGCCTCTGTTTCAATTGGGCATTTCTGGACACTATATTGGCTACAAGACTGACGCGGAAACCGAAAAGTTTTCTAAAACTTTTCCCTCCTTTGCTATACAAGCCGATTGGCCATCCTCATACGAAAGATACATCTTTTAAGCATATTTACACAAATAAAGAAACAAGTCATCCATTTAAAATAAGTGTTTACTTGCTTTCGATCAACCCTCGCTATCATTTCAACGAAACTTATTATATGATCTTGGTTTTACCTTATCGTCGTTGCCAATATTTATGATTATATTTATTTTTGAGGCAATTAATGACTATATAAAACTATATTCAAAAGCTATCGACAGCTGCTATATTAAGTTAGTTAATAATTGCCGAAGCTGGCTAAAACAACGTTGCCAGAGCTCAGCATGAGCGATAAGGAGAAACTAGTAAGACCTCAGAACCTTCAATCCATGTAAAGATATCGAACGAATCGCTGGAGGCTCCTACAAATGTTTCCACAAAAACAACTTATTCCAAGTTACCCTGGTACTTTGCAGGAGGATTCTTACTGTTCTGGGGACTTCCTCTTTGCCGTAGTGCTGCCATGTTTCTATCGATTGCCAACGACGTTGTTACTGGATGATGCGGGGAAAAATGTGTTTGTAGCGGAACGTGCCTACAAAAATCTATATACTCATTTATCCAATATTGGAGTCAAATTAAGCGCCACTGAGGAAAATAAAGTCCACGCAGCAAAATGTCTACTGAGGGAACTGACAAAGATCAAAGAAGATCTTCATTATCTTCATTCTATCTTATTCTGTCTTGAACAGAAACCAAATGGAGACTTCAATGTACCGTTATTTCAACTGGAAATAAATCAGACGATGAAAACTTAAAATTCGCAGCAACATTTCCCTCCTACTCAATACTGGATCATTAGACTGCTTTGTACCAAAGATATATCTTTTAGTTGTAAGATAAGTAATCATTTATTTATAAATAAATAAAAATTGTGTAGCACAGAACTCATTCAACTTTTATTTGTGTTTAATTTTGATATAGAAGCTCGAATAATATTTAATTGTTTCCAAAGGCGGCAAATCAATCAAAATAAATGATTGACCATAACTCTTATCAGTTGATAACTGGTTTGCAAAATGCTGACGTTATCAGTAACTAGTACAAGTGTTAGATAACGACGTGATTACAATTTAATTGGTGTTATCAATTTAATAAATGCTTTGACACGTGCTGCTTGTATATCACATTAAAAGATTTACATTAGATCAGATGCATCCCCAAAGAAATCCAGATTATAGAAATATGTAAAAATTTATGTTTTTAGCAAATTTACAGTCTAATTTTATTATATCCGGAACTTGATTTCATTACTATACGTTTGTTTTATCAAAGAATTTATCACTGCTTTTTTATCACATTTATCTTCATTGTCCAATTAAGTTGTTTTTACCGTTTTTATAACTCCACCTTTGACTGGAACAAATTGTGTTCTATTCGTGGTGAGACATTAGTTGTTATTTGGAAAGCCCTCATGACACTTCGTTGAAATAGAAAATAATGGATATCAAGGAAAAACTGGTAAGGACTACTGCTAGAAGAAAGGATGTTACAGGACTGTAAATTCCTATACATGTTACAGTTAAGGGATGAATCGGTTGAAGCTCCCCGTAATGTTCACGCTAAGGAGCCCCAAGCAAAGTTTTCCTGCTTCTTGGCTGGAGGATTCCTACTCTTTTGGGTACTCCTCTTTTTCGCCGTTGTAATACCCTTATTCTATCGTCTACCCACGGCTGCTACAATGGAGGATGAAAATAAAAACGTATTCATTGCGGAACGTGCCTACCAAAATTTATATACTTTATCCAATATTGGCACCAAATTAGCTGGAAGTCCACAAAATGAAATTGAGGCTGTTAATTTTATTATGAATGAAGTGACACAAATTCAAAAAAACCGACTTGAGGAGTATTTCGATTTAGAAATTGATTTGTCACGTCACTCTGGTGAATTTGAGTCATTCACAAAAATTGCCAAGTATCAAGGAATTCAAAATGTGGTCGTTAAATTGTCTCCCAAGAACAGCACCAGTGAAACATATCTTCTGGTTAACAGTCACTTTGATTCCAAACCAGCTACTCCATCTGCTGGTGATGCAGGATTCATGATTGTTACGATGCTGGAAGTATTGCGGGTTATTGCCACAACAAAACAACCAATCGAACATCCGATTGTCTTCCTGTTTAATGGCGAGGAAGAAGGAGAGCTTTTGGCTACTCATGGCTTCATCACTCAACACAAATGGGCTCCTTTCTGCAAGTTAGTAACTATCCCAACTTAATAAGCTTTTCAGCTGATCAAGTTTCATTATAGAGCCCTCGTTAACCTTGATGCTGCAGGCAGTGGAGGACGGGATGTTCTATTTCAAACTGGTCCCAATCATCCATGGCTTGTTGAAGTAAGTATCGAAAGGGAACCTTTTTTTAAACAAAATCTACAACCATTTAATTTAACAGTACTACAAGAAGTACATAAAACATCCCTTCGCTGCAACCTTAGCTGAGGAAGTTTTTCAAGCGGGTGTTATTCCATCGGACACTGATTTCAGACAATTTAGGGATTACGGAAATATTCCAGGTATTGTAATAGATTAGATCAATTTCACAATTTACTTAATGGAATATATTATTTTAGGTTTGGACATGGCTCAGTGTATAAATGGGTTCGTGTACCACACCAAGTACGACACAATTGATGTCATTCCCCGAGAATCCCTGCAAAACACAGGAGAAAATGTTCTCAGTCTGGTTAGAGGTTTGGCAAATGCCACAGAGTTGCGTGATACTGAGGTAAGAGCAGAGTATCATATTATAAATTTTTCTAAACTGGTACTAAATTAAATTATAGGCCCACAAGACTGGACACGCTGTCTATTTTGACTTCCTGGGACTCTACTTCATCCACTATTCTGAGGAAACTGGAAAATCCTTGAACTTTGGTGTCGCTGGAGCTGCTCTTCTTTTAGTTTTAATTTCAATGTGGAGAATGGCAACCATTTCCCATGTATCAATTTGTTATGTCATCAGTTATTTTGTTTTGGTGCTCGTGATCCAAATCCTTTCATTTGTGCTTGGATTAGTTTTTCCAGCACTGGTGGCCTACGGAATGGATTCCGTCGGGCTCTCAATGGCTTACTATAGCACTCCGTTGCTGATAGTCGGGTTGTATGTTTGTCCTTCACTAATCGGACTCAGTTTACCTATAACTATCTACTACAGTCTTCAGTGCAATGTAAGTTCATTCAAATCCTGAGTTAACTTATCTTTTTTTTAAATTTCCTTTACATTTCTAGCATAAAATTTCAGCTTCTTACCATCTCCAGTTGGCCCTACATAGTCAGGCTGTAATCTTGGCTGTAATAACCATTGCTGGCAATACTTTAGGCTACCGATCTTCCTATATTTTTATGATTCCACTTATTTCCTACGTAGCTTTTCTGGCTCTAAACCTGATGACTCCTCTGCACGATCAAGGATTAGCTTGGATAGGATTATTAAAAACGAGTCAGATTATTCCTTTTCTGTGCAGTAGCAACGTCATCTACATATTCATTGTGGTGCTGACTCCAATGGGAGGACGTGCTGGAAGTAGTTCCAATCGAGATTTGTATATCGCTGTCTTGGCAGGTGTAGGAACGGTGCTTTCGTTTGGGTTCTTGGTAAGTGATAATTCCACTTGGTAATTTCAGCTATTAACCTATCACTTTTCTTTCTAGATGCCACTGATCAATGCTTTCCGGAAACCCAGCCTAGTAATACTCGCTCTACTGGGAACCACAGTGCTCTCTATCTTTTTGGCTAGTAATACACAGCTAGGATTCCCATATAGACCTAAAACCAGTGGCCAGCGAGTTGCCTACTTGGTAGGAACAAGTTTCAGTTACCTATTTTCCCCCTATTAACGTTTAACATTTTAGCACGTTCGGAACAAGTTCTATGAATACGATGGGACTCTCAGTAAGGACGAGTCTGGTTACCTATTCAACTTTCAAGACCGACGTGAAGAGACTCCCCTTTTAGGCACAGAGTTAAATTTGACTGGGTTGACCAGCATGAAGTCTAGATGTGAAAAGTACATGGTATGCGGAATGCCATTGTACGAATATGGCTATTTCGATAACCGTTTTTATACAAAATGGCTGCCTCGACTGGAGCCCATTGAACTTCCAGAAACTGCAAAGTTGGAATTACTTAGCAAAAAGATTATTAATTCCACTACTTGTCGTTTTGAGTTCAATTTAACTGGACCCTCACACACGAATCTGTTCATTGAACCCTACGAAGATGTTAAAATAAGTGACTGGTCCTTCCTTAAAAGCTATTTAGAAGGTCATCCATTGCAAACATTTCGCATTTCAATAACTTATGGCATTGATGACTCACCAGTTAACTTCTTTATAGAGATTTCGGTATGAAGAATTGATTTTTGCGTTGTTTTACAGAAAAACTAAATACGTTTCTCTTTATCCAAAACTAGAAACCAAATGGTGATTTCGATGTGCCTCTTTTCCAGCTGGGAGTCGCTGCACATTACATTATGACTGAGGGAGACGCTCTAAGTAAGGAATTAGCTTCCAAATTTCCCTCTTATTCTATTTTGATTGAATGGCCTGCTTTATACCAAAGATTTATATACTAACAAGGCTAACAAAAAATTGTTGAACACTTGACCTTTGTAATAAATATTTTCTAGTATAAGAACTGTCAATCTAGAAATACAGTCTATTTCTGATTAGTTTGTCTTAATTATTTCATTGAACACTAAAATACTTATATCAGTCGTAACTTTTATCCAATTAACGTATTTATGATACAATTTTGATTACTTTACCTTTTGAGTGGTAAGAATTTCGATATCAAAGACCAAAAGAAATCAGTTGTGGTTTGGAGCGCCGTGATATCACTACGTTAAAAAGCTGTCTTTGTTAAAGACAGAATGGGCGTCAAGGACCAACTTGTAAGGAACTCAAATCAGTTTAAGTCTTTTAAAAAAATATTTAATACTATATTTTAGTTAACAGACGAGTCTGTTGAAGCTTCTAAAATAATATCCTCGAAGGAGAAGCATGGAAAGTTACCCTGGTACTTGGCTTGTGGATTCCTGTTGTTCTGGGGAATCCTCTTCTTTGCCGTGGTTATACCATATTTCTATCGGTTACCAATGGCACTTACAATGGACGACGCAGGCAAAAATGTTTTTATTGCGGAACGTGCCTATAAAAATCTAAATACATTATCCAATATTGGCACCAAATTAACGGGAAGTCCAGAAAATGAAATTGAGGCTGTTAATTTCATTATGAATGAAGTGACACAAATTCAAAGGGATCGCATTGAGGAGTTTTTTGATTTGGAAATTGATTTGTCACGACACTCTGGAGGATACCGAGCAGGCTCAAGAATTTCCATGTACCAAGGAATTCAAAATGTCGTCGTTAAATTGTCTCCCAAGAACAGCACCAGTGAAACATATCTCCTAGTTAACAGTCACTTCGACTCTAAGCCAGCTACTCCATCTGCTGGTGATGCAGGATTCATGATTGTTACGATGCTGGAAGTATTGCGGATTATTGCAACCTCAAAACAACCTATTGAACATCCAATTGTATTTCTATTTAACGGAGATGAGGAAGGAGGCCTGATAGGATCTCATGCTTTCGTTACACAGCACAAATGGGCTCCTTTCTGCAAGTATGTTTTTATCTAAAAACTAACTAATAAATTTACTATAAGGACTACCTAATTATTGATTGCACAGAGCTCTTGTCAATCTCGATGCGGCTGGCAGTGGAGGTCGTGATGTCCTATTTCAAACTGGTCCAAATCATCCATGGCTAGTGAATGTAAGTAATTGGGAAATACTCATCGAACCTCATTAAATTAATAAATTATCCTAGTACTACAAGAAATACATCAAACATCCCTTTGGTACGACTCTGGCTGAGGAAATATTCCAAGCGGGCATTATGCCATCGGACACAGATTTTAGGCAATTTAGGGATTATGGAAATATTCCAGGTATTTAAGAATAGTGTTCAGAAAATCATATAATATTTTAATGACATGAACTAAAGGTTTGGACATGGCTCAGTGTTTCAATGGGTTCGTATATCACACTAAGTACGACACCATCGACGTCATTCCCCGAGAATCCCTGCAGAACACAGGAGACAATATTCTCAGTTTGGTTAGGGGTTTGGCGAATGCCACAGAATTGCGTAATACTGAGGTAAGAGCGGAGTATAAAATTTAAAATTGTTCTAAACTGCTATTAAATTTAATTATAGGCCCACAAGACTGGACACGCTGTCTATTTTGATTTCCTGGGACTCTACTTCTTCCACTATTCTGAGGAAACTGGAAAATCCTTGAACTTTGGCGTTGCTGGAGCTGCTCTTGTTTTAGTTCTAATTTCAATTTGGCGCATGGCAACAATATCCCGAGCTTCAATTTGTTATGTGATCAGTTGGTTTATTTTAGTGATCATGATCCAAATTGTTTCATTTGTGCTCGGACTTGTTCTTCCAGCATTGGTATGTTATGGAATGGACTCCATTGGCCTATCAATGCCTTTC
This sequence comes from Drosophila dunni, assembly GCA_018152125.1. NCBI lineage: Eukaryota > Metazoa > Arthropoda > Insecta > Diptera > Drosophilidae > Drosophila > Drosophila dunni. The sequence continues at coordinate 19,863,087 of JAECXC010000339.1, read as the reverse complement.
TATAGTTTTCCTTTGCTAATAGTCGGGTTATATGTTTGTCCGTCACTTATCGGACTCAGTTTACCTTTAACAATTTACTATAGTCTTCAGCAGAACGTAAGTTTATCACATTTGATGGTTGTGTCTCGTATTTTCTAACTTCTCTCTTTCATTCTAGAAAAAAATCTCGGCTTCCTACCATCTTCAGTTGGCCTTACATAGTCAGGCTCTAATCTTGGCTGTTCTAGCCGTTGCAGGCACGGTGTTAAATTTCCGATCTTCATATATTTTTGTGATTCCACTTCTTTTCTACGTTATTTCTTTGGCTCTCAACATGGTGGCCCCTTTACACGATCAAGGATTAGCTTGGATAGGATTATTAAAAGCAAGTCAGATTATTCCTTTTTTGAGCACTAGCTATGTCGTCTATATATTCATTGTGGTGCTAACTCCAATGGGAGGACGTGCTGGCAGTAGTTCCAATCGGGATTTGTATATCGCTGTCTTGGCAGCAGTAGGAACGGTGCTTTCCTTTGGGTTCTTGGTAAGCAATCATTATACTTGAACAATTCAGGCATTATTCCGTAAATTTTATTTTTAGGTGCCACTGATCAATGCTTTTAAGAGACCCAGCCTAGTAATACTCGCTCTACTGGGAACCACAGTGCTCTCTATCTTTTTGGCTAGCAACACACAGCTGGGATTCCCATATAGACCTAAAACCAATGGCCAGCGAGTTGCCTACTTGGTTGGTACAAGTTTTCTTAACCCGATTCTTCTTTTTAATGTTTTACATTTCAGCATGTTCGGAACAAGTTCTACGAATACGATGGGACTCTCAGTAAGGACGAGTCTGGATATCTATTTAACTTTCAAGACCGACGTGAGGATAAAGATTTGAATTTGCCTGGGTTACTTAGCATGCAGTCGAGATGTGAAAAGCACATGATGTGCGGAATGCCTTTGTATGAATATGGCTTTTTCCAAAACCGTCTAAATACAAAATGGTTGCCCCGATCGGAACCCATTGAACCTCCAAAAATAACCAAGTTGGAGTTAATTAGCAAGAAGATTATTGATTCTACCACATGCCGTTTTGAATTTAACTTAACTGGTCCCTCACACATGGGCTTATTCATTGAACCCTACGAAGATGTGATTATAAGTGACTGGTCCTTCGAAAGAAGCTACCTGGAGGATCCTCCAACGCATGCACTCGCGCTATCAATCACATACGGCATCGATGACTCACCAGTGAACTTCTTCCTGGAATTTTCGGTATGAAATACAGGACTTCTTAGTTATCTTGTAAACTAATTAATCATTTCTCCCATAAATAGAAACCAAACGGGGATTTCGAAGTGCCTGTATTCCAACTGGGAGTTTCTGGGCACTACATTATGAGTGATGGAGACGCTCTAAGCAAGGAATTAGCTTACTCATTCCCTGCCTATTCCATTCTCGTTGAATGGCCTGCTTTATACCAAAGATTTAAATATTAACTTGGCTTAAATAATAACATTTAATTGTCAGTTCATATCAAATAAAAAAAATAACTTTTTTATACAAGTGCTTGATGTTTTCATATTTACACATGTGACATTGCCATAAATATTTTAATAAATCGGTGAGTAACGTTTGGATATCAGAAACTCGATTGATTTCTGATTGTTTCTAACAGCGATTGCATATCAAACTAAATAATAAGCCATAACTCTTATCAAGCGATAGCTTTAAGTAAACAAATGCAAACGTGGTTAACTGTAAAACACTTGAGTTATCTGTAGATATTACTTTTGACTATGATTATAAATTGGCGAAGATATTTCGATTAATGCTCAGCAGGAGTCTCGAATTCTACAGAGTCGTATCGCTTCGAACTCGTGTCGTTATAAAGCTATGTATTATTTTATTTCAGATAGTTTGTTATATCTAAATCATTTTATTGTCCAATTAAATGCTTCCATAAAACGTACATTTTTATCCAACTAGCCTTTTAATGGCACAGTGTTTAGTACTGTGGTTAAAAAATTCGCTATACAATGGAATCAGTTGTTATTTGGAGAGCCATGAGAACCATTCGCTGCTAAGATAGAAATACTGGGCACAATGGGATTTACGGAGCAGCATGTAAGTAACTCTAAGCAATTGACTTAGTTTATCATTATTCATTAATAATTTCTAGTTAACGGATGAATCCGTGGAGGCTTCTAAGAACATAACCACAAAGAAAGTCGAAGCTAAGTTACCTTGGTACTTTGCTGGTGGATTCCTGCTTTTCTGGGGGCTCCTGTTCTTTGCCGTAGTAATCCCCTTATTTTATCGACTACCAACGGCCCTGACAATGGAGGATTCAAATAAAAACCTATTTCTCGCTGAACGAGCCTACAAAAATCTTTATACTCTTTCTACTATTGGAGTCAAACTAACTGGATCTGAGAAAAATGAAGTTCAAGCTGTTAGCTTCATACTTAGTGAACTGGAAAAGATCAAGGAAGATCTTCAGGATGATTTGTTTGATTTGGAAACGGATCGCTGGCAAACATCTGGTACATTCATCCTCAACACCCTCAGAATTTATCAAAGCGTTCAGAACGTTGTCGTTAAATTGTCACCCAAAAATAGTAGCAGTGAAACTTACCTTCTTGTCAATAGTCACTTCGATTCAGTCTCCGGTCCGGGTGCCGGAGATGCCGGATTCATGATAGTTGCTATGCTGGAAGTCCTACGAGTTATTGCAACATCAAAACAACCAATCGAACATCCAATTGTCTTCCTTTTCAATGGAGCTGAGGAAGGCGGACTCTTGGCCTCCCATGCATTTATTACACAACACAAATGGGCGCCTTTCTGCAAGTAAGTTCCAACAACAGTGAACAACGTAAAATACAATCTTATCTTACTAAACTTACCGTAGAGCCGTGGTCAATCTCGATGCTGCTGGCAGTGGGGGTCGCGATATCCTATTTCAAACTGGTCCAAATCATCCATGGTTGGTGAATGTGAGTATCCTGAAATTGATCAAAAAATTCTTATTATTATATAATCTCCATTAAACAGTACTACAATAAATATATCAAACATCCTTTTGGTACATCGATTGCTGAGGAAATATTCCAAGCGGGCCTTATTCCATCGGACACTGATTTTAGACAGTTTAGGGATTACGGAAAAATACCAGGTATTATAGTAAATACGTCCACGAATTCTTCCAATATAATAATTATAACGAACTAAAGGTTTGGACATGGCCCAATGCATTAATGGATTCGTATATCACACCAAGTACGACACCATCGATGTCATTCCCCGAGAATCCCTGCAGAATACAGGAGACAATCTTCTAGGCTTAGTACGAGGATTGGCAAATGCCACAGAATTGCGTGATACTGAGGTAAGAGCAGAATATTAAACTGTTAATCATTCTAAACCAGTATTAAATTAAATTATAGGCTCACAAGACTGGACACGCTGTCTATTTTGACTTCCTGGGATTCTACTTCTTCCACTATTCTGAGGAAACCGGGAAAACCCTGAACTTTGGCGTTGCTGGAGCTGCTGTTCTTTTAGTTTTAATTTCAATTTGGCGCATGGCAACAATATCCCGAGCTTCAACTTGTTATGTGATCAGTTGGTTTATTCTAGCGATCGTGATGCAAATCATATCCATCGCTTTTAGCCTTTGCCTGCCATTATTGGTGGCGAATGGAATGGACTCCATGGGACTATCATTGACTTACTACAGTACTCCTTTGCTGATTATTGGGTTATATGTGTGTCCCACTCTTATTGGACTCAGTTTACCTATGACTATTTACTACAGTCTTCAGAGTAACGTAAGTTCTTCATAATTCTATGGAAGGTTTCCCATATTTTCTTACTTATATTTCTTTCTAGGATAAAATCTCAGCTTCTTACCATCTCCAGTTGGCCCTACATAGTCAGGCTGTAATCTTGGCTCTTCTAGCCATAGCTGGCACCGTTTTAGGCTTCCGATCTTCATATATTTTTGTAATTCCACTTGCTTGCTACGTTATTTCCCTGGCTCTAAACCTCATGACTATTATGCACGACTTGGGTTATGCTTGGACAGGTCTATTGAAGATAATTCAGATCATTCCTTTTCTGTACTGCAGTTATGTTGTCTACATCTTCATTGTGGTGCTAACTCCAATGGGAGGTCGAACAGGAACTATCGCCAATCGGGACACTTATATTGCAGGATTGGCGGCTATAGGAACAATTCTTTCCTTTGGTTTCTTGGTAAGTTGTCTTTGTGTTAAGCCTACCAACTCAATAATTAATGCCTCAAATGTCAAGGTTCCACTGATCAACACCTTACGTAGACCCAGCTTATTGATACTCGCTCTATTGTCAACCACAATCCTTACTTTCTACTTGGCTAGTAACACACAGCTGGGATTCCCATATAGACCAAAAACCAACGGACAACGAGTTACTTTCCTGGTAAGTGCAGTGTTCTTCTCTTTATAATATCGAACTTTACAAAAAGTTTAAAATTCTAGCACGCTAGGAATAAGTTCTACGAATACGACGGTACTCTCAGCAAGGACGAGTCGGGTTACCTGTTTAGTTTTCAAGACCGACGTGACGAATCCCCGCTGCAGGGCACAAAGGTTAATTTGACTGGATTGGTCAGCATTGAATCAAATTGCCAACAGCACATGATGTGCGGCATGCCTTTGTTTACTTATATGAGTGGACTAACTGCCAAATGGTTGGAACGATCGGAACCCATTGAACCTCCAGGAGTAACCCAGCTAGAGTTGCTCAGCAAAACGATTATTAACTCCACTACTTGTCGTTTTGAGTTCAATTTAACAGGACCTTCCCATTTGCATTTATTTATTCAACCCTATGAAGATGTGATAGTGAGTGACTGGTCGTTTTTGAGGAGTTATTTGGACAATCTATCTACAAACCTAATCCGTATTATCGTCTCATACGGCTCCGATATCAAACCTTTAAACTTCTTTATAGAGTTTACGGTAAGATAAAATCGAATTTGAAGCTATTTTATATATTAACCGAATTTCTTTTCTCTTTTAAATAAAATTAGAAACCCAATGGAGACTTCAATGTGCCAGTATTCCAAATTGGAGTCTCAGCACACTACATTACAAACGTGGGAGATGCTCAAAGTCAGGAACTAGCTTCAACCTTTCCCTCTTTTACCAATTTGGAGAATTGGCCTGCTTTCTACCAGAGATTTATATATTAGCCTGGCTAAAATAGTTAAATTTATATCACAAAATAAAAGAATAAAAAAATAACAATTGCACATGATTCTTTTAATAAATCGGTGAGTAACTGTTGGATATCAGAAACTCGATTGATTTCTGATTGTTTCTAACAGCGATTTCATATCAAACTCTATAAGAAACCATAATTCTTATCAAGCGATAACTAAATTGAATTGAATTTTTAAAATTATAATATTGTCTGCAATTCTTGTATATCTTAATTATTTTATTGGACACTAAATGTATCCAACTAGCCGCTTTTTGAAATAATTTCGGTTACTTCACCTCTCGACAGGTAAGAAATTCGAATTCAATTAGCTAACAAAAACAGTTGTTATTTGGAGAGCCATGAAATCACTTCGTTAAAAAGTTATAACCAAAAAGACAGAATGGGATTAAAGGCGCAACTAGTAAGCAGTTAATTCATTTATTTAATAATTAAACATTATTTATTAATAAATTGTAGTTGTCGGATGGCTCCGTCGAAGCTCCTAGAAATATAACTACCAAGCAAAACCATGCAAAGTTACCCTGGTACTTTGCTGGAGGGTTTCTGGTGTTCTGGGTACTCCTATTCTTTGCCGTAGTAATCCCCTTATTTTATCGACTACCAACGGCTCTGACAATGGAGGAGGGGAACAAAAACGTGTTTATCACGGAACGGGCCTACAAAAATCTATATACTCTTTCCAATATTGGAGTCAAATTAACTGGCACTCAGAAAAATGAAGTTCAAGCAGTAAACTTCCTACTTGGTGAATTAGAAAAGATTAGGGAAGATCTTCAAGATGAGTTATTTGACTTAGAAATTGACGTATCGAAAACCTCTGGATCCTTTGCAATTAAAACATATTTCAGAGTGTATCAAGGCATTCAAAATATTGCCGTTAAACTGTCCCCCAAAAATAGTAGCAGTGAAACTTACCTTCTTGTAAACAGTCACTTTGATTCGGTCTCCGGACCCGGTGCCGGTGATGCCGGATTCATGATAGTTACGATGTTGGAAGTCTTGCGAGTTATTGCAACATCAAAACAACCAATCGAACATCCAATTGTCTTCCTTTTCAATGGAGCTGAGGAAGGCGGACTACAAGCATCCCATGCGTTCATTATGCAACATAAATGGGCACCTTTCTGCAAGTAAAAATTAAAAACATTAACTTTAATTAAATTAAATGCTGAAAAAACAAACTTTACTCAAGGGCCGTCATCAACCTTGATGCAGCTGGTACTGGAGGGCGCGACGTCCTGTTTCAAACGGGTCCCAATCATCCATGGCTTGTAAATGTGGGTAATCTGAAATATATCAAAGAATACCTTTCATTAGCGAACCTCTTTTTAACAGTACTACAAGACATATATCAAACATCCGTTTGGTACATCAATAGCTGAAGAAATATTTCAATCGGGAATTATAACATCGGATACTGATTTTAGACAGTTTAGGGATTACGGAAAAATTCCAGGTATATTAACTATAATGCTATTTGTTCCTTTTGTAATTTAAACAATTTGTAGGTTTGGACTTGGCTCAGTGTATTAATGGGTTCGTTTACCACACCAAGTACGACACCATCGATGTCATTCCCCGAGAATCCCTTCAAAACACAGGAGACAATGTTCTCAGTCTAGTTCGAGGTTTGGCAAATGCTACTGAACTGTATGATACTGAGGTAAGGACTGCCTTATTTATAAAACTTTATCTTATTAAGCCTATTAATTTTAAGGCCCACAAAACTGGACACTCTGTCTACTTTGATTTTCTGGGACTCCACTTCTTCTGTTATTCAGAGGCCACTGCCAAATACTTGAACTTTGGCGTTATTGTAACTGCTCTAATTCTGGTCCTTGTTTCGATGTGGAGAATGGCTGCTGTTTCTCAAGTGTCAATTTGTTATGTGATCAGTTGGTTTATTCTAGTGATCGTGGTCCAAGTAATCTCCCTCGTGCTAGGACTTCTCTTTCCATTATTAGTTGCGTATGGAATGGATTCCATGGGACTATCATTGACTTACTATAGCACTTCTTTGCTGATAATTGGGTTGTATGTTTGCCCCTCACTTATTGGCCTCAGTCTACCTATCACTTTGTATAGCAGTGTCCAGCGAAATGTAAGTTATTCTTAAGCGCAAGTGATTTTTTCTAACTATTCTTTATTCTTAGGAAAAAATCTCTGCTCCTTACCATCTGCAGTTGGTCCTACACAGTCAGGCTGTAATCTTGTCTCTTCTTGCTATTGCTGGCACCGTGTTAGGCTTTCGATCTTCATATATTTTGGTGATTCCACTTGCTTGCTATGTGATTTCCTTGGCTATCAACCTTATGACTATACTGCACGATCTTGGCTACGCTTGGACAGGCCTCTTGAAAATAAGTCAGGTTATTCCTTTCCTATATAGCAGCTATATTGTGTATGTGTTAATTGTGGTGCTCACACCAATGGGAGGTCACAGTGGAAGTACCTCAAATCGAGACGTGTACATTGCAGTCTTGGTAGCTGTGGGCACAATTCTATCCTTTGGTTTCTTGGTAAGTGATCTGTACACTTGATCGACTCGGCTTTTATCCAATGTATTTTATATTTAGGTACCACTGATCAACACGTTCCGCCGACCCAGTCTAGTGATTCTGGCTCTGATTGCCACCGCAGCTCTTTCCTTTTACTTGGCCAGCAGCACACAGCTGGGATTCCCCTACCGTCCAAAGACAAATGGCCAACGAGTTGCTTACTTGGTGAGATATTTCTATTTCCGTGGGTATTTTAGCTGATGGCAATTTCAATTCTAGCACGTCCGCAACATGTTCTACGAATACGATGGGAAGCTTAGCAAGGACGAGTCCGGTTACCTATTTAATTTTCAAGATCGACGTGAGGAATCAACTCTGCTGGGTACAAAGGTTGACCTAAAAGGACTAACTAGCATAAAATCAAGATGTGATCAGCACATGATGTGTATCTGGTAAGTGTTTCTGTAGACTTTTCAACTCTCTTTTATAGTAATTAACCTTTGAATTTTCAGCATGTACGCAATAAGTTCTACGAATACGACGGAGCTCTCAGCAAGGACGAATCTGGATACCTGTTTAGTTTTCAGGACCGACGTTACGACACCTCATTGGTGAACACAAAGTTTAATATGAGTGGTTTGGTCAATATAAAGTCAAATTGTGAAAAGCACATGATGTGCGGTATGCCAATGTACAAATACTTCAACGGCGAAACGGTTAAATGGTTGCCCCGATCGGAACCAATTGAACCGCCAGAAGTAGCCAAGTTGGAGTTACTAAGCAAAACAATTGTTAACGCTACCACGTGTCGTTTTGAGTTCAACTTAACAGGCCCTTCCCATATGATTTTATTCTTACAATCCTACGAAGATGTGGTGTTCAGTAACTGGTCCTATTTGAAGAGCTTTCTGGAAAATCCACCCACAAATCCAATGCAAATTACTGTCGCTTATGGTGTCGACAAGTCGCCTGTGAACTTCTTTTTGGAATGCTCGGTATGATTTACAAGACTTTCAGGTTCTCCAATAGATAAACAAAAAATTATTGTTTCTTACCAAAAACTAGAAACCAAACGGAGACTTTGAAGTGCCTCTGTTCCAACTAGGAGTCTCAGCACATTACATTGCAAGTGAGGGAGACGCTCAAAGTAAGGAATTAGCTTCGACCTTTCCCTCTTATTCGATTTTGGACGATTGGCCGGCTTTCTACCAAAGATTTATATTTTAGCACACAACATTTAACTGAATAAAATGAAACTATATGTTTAACTGCTTAACTAATGAGTTTTTCAGTCATTTCATTTAAGTCAATTTCACACAATTTATTACAATTAGTCAAAGTAAATGGAAACCTTGTTAAATTGTACACGCAAAACATTTCCCTAGTCGATAAAGTGCCGTGAGGAGATTCATTAGGACTTTGTTTTCGTGCTCGGAACATTGGTAATGACATTTCATTTGTTAACTGACCAGTTGCAAGCATTGGCCAGGAGAGCGCTGAACTCGGAGTACGCTGCTTTGGAGACTAGAAAAGATTACGCAAAACAGACACAAAGAGAGAAGACAAGAGCGAAGAATATGTGTGTAATCTTTAAGAAATGGAATGCGGAGGCTGTTTTATTAAAATTAAGCAGTCTGCGAGATCAGTTGGATTGTTCTCGTTACGCTGAGATGTTTCGCACAGTTCGAAATCGCTTTGATGCTTGGAACAACAAGGTGTGGAAATATCAACGATGATAACGCCTTCAATTCCCCGAAAAGCACACACACCCCTTCATAAAGTGATAACTAATTTTGAATAGTACTATAACCAAAGCACTGATAAATCGCCAAAATTTTCTTATCTACTTTAATTAGCGTTAAGTGTGCGGGTAAACGTGTTTCCAATTATAATAACTAAATCATTATACGGCTGTGAAATTTATAAATATAAATTTGTTCAATAAAAGTTTGAAATGGAAGAGTGTCGGGTACGCAATGACAACAAGAAGTGATAAAGAAGTTCAACTATAATTCCAGCTAAATCAAGCACAACTGAAAGTTTTCTAACTGAAAGTGAAACTTGGCAAACACTTGGGTACAATCGTTTTATCTCCGCGTGTATGATTTTGTTTATACACACACAAGCACTTTAATCAAAACATTTATTCTATTTACAAATACCATTTGGCTGTATAATGAACGCCCCTGAACTGTCAATTTTAAGATCTAACAAATGCTCCCAGTGTGGTATCATACAAACTAGTTCAAAATCAATTTCTGAACAGATGAAATTATTAAAGATCTTGATTTGCAAAACCGCCATCAATGGGTTAAACCACAAAGTCTTTGCAGACATAATAAAAGGCGATAAGAGTGAAAACGATGCTAGCAACAACGATTTCCAAGTTGGGGTGGGACCTGACTTATAAAAGTATGACAAGAAATGATTTCATAAAAGTATTTTCACAACTCAGAAGTGTGTCTACTAAAACCAACTACAACTAATTGTGCCATAAATAAAAAGTTCAAGAATAAAAATCATAAAGTGTCGGTGATTACCAATGATTTGAATATCAAATGCAAATCTTATCTTTTAATTTAGATATGAGTAAATTATGTGATATGAATTTATATCGACAATTTTCGATATCATTTTATTTAGGCTAATTTTAAATTTATGTGCGTACACACACGCATACTTCAGAAAGAAATCAACGATAAATTTACGCGTGTGGGCCATAAAGATTTAAATAAAATAATAGTCTCTGGGGCCATTACGATTATTTTATATATTACCAGATTATATATCTGGAGAAACAATCATTCTTTTCATTCTAGTAATTATCCTCCAAATTAACCTTTATCTACTTGATCTTACGATTGATTAACTTTAAGGGAAACGATGAAACTTTTAGAAACATAAGTAAATATTCATCGAAACCTTTCGTATGAATCAGAATTATATTTCTTTTATATCTTAACTGTGCCAATTTGGCACAATTATGCTTATGTTCTTCCTAATCAGTCTGAAACATTATATGGCAGACTGAACTCAATTATTGATTGTCATCGCATGGAACAAATCTAAATTATGTTGCAAATGAATTTCAGGCAATTGATAAATTAGTGTCATATTATACTTTACAATTTTGATAAATATTGCGCCTTATTCTTGATAACGCTAACGATTTTTGAATAAAAGCGGATCACAACTGCTGAAGAGTCGTAGTTCTGATTTGGAATACCTTTCTTTCACTTCGGGACACAAACAATAGTTTAGAATAAAACCAAAATGGGTGATAAGGATAAACTTGTACGAATCACAAAAAAGTGGAATGTATCGACCAAATAATAACTAATAATTCTCTGCAACTTTTCAATTAGATCTCGGACGAGTCCGTCGAAGCTACTCGAGATGTGTCCGAAAAGAGGGTTCATGCTAAGTTGCCATGGTACTTTGGAGGTGGATTCCTGGTCTTTTGGGGACTCCTCTTCTTCGCCGTGGTAATTCCCCTCTTCTATCGCCTACCAACACCACTGACCATGGAGGATGCCAGCAAGAACGTGTTCATTACCGAACGTGCATACAAAAATCTGTATACTCTTTCGAACATTGGCGTCAAATTGGCAGGAAGCCCCGAGAATGAAATTAAGGCCGTTAACTTTATTGTTGGCGAACTGGAAAGCATTAAAAGTGTCATGCTAACGGACTATTTTGACATGGAAATCGACGTGTCCAACGTCTCCGGTGCCTTCCCCTACAGCACTATCCTGAACATGTACCAAGGAGTCCAGAACATTGCCGTCAAACTGACGCCCAAGAACAGTGCCAGTGAAACCTATCTTCTAGTCAACAGCCATTTCGACTCTAAACCAGCTACCAACTCGGCGGGTGATGCCGGTTTCATGATTGTCACCATGTTGGAAACTCTGCGCGTGATTGCCACCACAAAACAAAACATTGAACATCCCATTGTCTTTCTGTTTAACGGAGCTGAGGAAGGAGCATTGCAGGCTTCCCATGGTTTTATCACCCAACACAGATGGGTACCCTATATCAAGTAAGTTTTAGGGAATCAAAATAAATTTTTCAGTTTTCTAACCTGTATTTTAACAGGGCCGTTGTTAATCTCGATGCAGCTGGTAGCGGAGGACGTGATGTTCTGTTCCAGAGTGGGCCCAAGCATCCTTGGCTGGTGAATGTGAGTAGTTTGGCGAATTCAATCCAATCCCTCTGCTAACTTTTACTCAATTTAACAGTACTACCAAAAATACGCCAAACATCCCTTCGCCACAACTCTGGCGGAGGAAATCTTCCAGTCCGGCATCCTTCCTTCCGATACTGATTTCAGACAGTTCAACATTTATGGCAATATTCCCGGCTTGGACATGGCTCAGTGCATTAACGGCTTCGTCTATCATACCAAGTACGATCTGATCGATGTGATTCCCCGTGGATCCCTGCAAAACACCGGTGACAATGTGCTCAGCATTGTCCGTGGTTTGGCAAATGCCACAGAACTGCACGACACTGCGGTAAGAACTTGAATTCAGCTCAGTATTTCAATTGGTTTTACTGGTTAACTTTATTGCAGGCCTACAAATCCGGAAATGTTGTCTTCTTCGATTTCCTGGGCATGTACTTCTTCCACTACACCGAGGCCACTGGCAAATCCTTGAACTTTGGCGTTGCTGGAGCTGCTCTTATTCTGGTCTTTGTTTCCATGTGGAGAATGGCCGCCGTTTCTGAGGTTTCCACCTGTCACGTTTTCCGTTGGTTCATTCTGGTGCTCGTGATTCAAATCATTTCGTTTGTGCTCAGTCTTGCTCTTCCCGCTGTGGTTGCTTATGGCATGGACGCCATTGGACTCTCACTGACCTATTATAGTGTGCCATTGCTGGTCATTGGCCTGTACGTGTGCCCCTCTTTGATTGGCCTCAGTCTGCCCACCGCCATCTACTATTTCTTCCAGCGCAATGTAAGGTCCACCTCAAATTGATGTCAATCCTTATATTTATTTTCTTGGTTTCTTTTTAGGACAAAATTTCCACGCCCTACCACGTTCAGCTGTCTCTGCACGCTCAGGCTATCATCATTTCCGTTCTGGTTATTGGAGTTCAATATTTGGGCTTCCGTTCCGCATACATCTTCATGATTCCATTGGCATTCTACGTGCTCTCGCTTGCCTTCAATCTGTTGACCACTCTGCATGATCGCGGCTATTCATTCTCCGGTCTGGTGAAACTGAGTCAGGTTATTCCTTTCCTGTACAGCAGCTATGTCATCTACGTCTTCATTGTTGTGATGACTCCAATGGGAGGCCGTGCTGGCAGTGGTTCCAATCGGGACTTGTACATCGCCATTTTGGCTGCCGTCGCATCTGTGCTCTGCTTTGGTTTCTTGGTAAGCTTAATCGAGGGTTCTCTTTATCAATTCTTTAATTGGCTTCTCTTTTGTGCAGATTCCTCTGATCAACACTTTCCGCCGTCCCAGCATGGTGATCTTTGCTCTAATTGCCACCGCTGCTCTCTCCTTCTACTTGGCCAGCAGCACACAGCTGGGATTCCCCTACCGTCCAAAGACAAGTGGCCAACGTGTTTCCTACCTGGTAAGAGACACACTTACTACTGTTAGTAGTCTTTACTAATATAATATTCCATGACATTTCAGCAAGTACGCAACATGTTCTACGAGTTCGATGGCACCCTCAGCAAGGACGAATCTGGTTATCTGTTCAACTACCAGGACCGACGTGCCGAGCGACCATTCGCGGGCACTCGCGTTAACCAGACTGGACTGGTCAGCATCAACAGCAACTGTCAGAAGTATATGATGTGTGGCATGCCACTGTACGACTACCGTTATGTTGCAAACAGAATGAGCAGCAAGTGGTTGCCACGTGATGAGCCCGTTGTGCCACCAAGCTTGACAACCCTGGAGCTTTTGAACAAAACCATTGTGAATGCCACGACTTGTCGCTTTGACTTCCAGGTGACTGGACCCTCCCACATGAGTTTCTTCATTCAAACCGAGGAGGATGTTGTTGTCAGCGACTGGTCCTTCCTGAAGAGTCATCTCACAACAGCTCAGCCTTATCACATTTGGTTCACCTATGGCATTGACTCATCACCATTGAAATTCTACTTGGAAATTACGGTAAGAAAGACTTTTATTGGGAGATAACTCCCATCCAACCATCTCATTTACTAACATTTTTTTCATTTTAAATATATAGAAAGCCGATGGTGACTTCGATGTTCCCTCATTCCAACTTGGAATCTCTGGACATTACATTTCCAGTCCTGGCGATGCTGATGCTGTAAAGTTCGCAGCTTCGTTCCCCTCCTATTCAATTCTGGCTCAATGGCCTGCTCTTTACCTGAGATACATTTTCTAAATGTGCTCCAAGCCTTTAATGTCTTATACATTTATAAGCTAAACAATAATAAATAAAGAATGCAATATACTTATGTCAATTTAAATCTATGACCGGTAAAAGGGATCACACAGTTTGGGGTTGTCGAGAAACTAAGTAACTTTAACTACATACAACGTGTATAAGGCTTTAGCATGAAATTATTTAATAAAAGCTTAAATTGGCAAAGTAACAAGATTTTAAAGTTGTCAAAAAATCTTAACTCTTTTTACGGCCGCGTTGCTTATCTGCAACATACCGTTTAAATAGAATTATTTCGCAATGTTTGGCAAGAAAACAGTTGAGTAGTTTAACAATACACGTGTTCGATTTTTCCGCCAATTTTGTGAATTTTACCAGTGTGTCAATACACTTTAACTTTTTTGTGTATTAAAAAAACTGCGTCAAAATAGAAACTCGTACCATACAAAGGGTTAAACAATAATTATTAAAAATTCGTTTAAGTTTTCCGCAAGCTACGAAGTTTCAAAGCTTAGGGGAAACCCCAAGGGGTTAATATGCAAGCATTATTAATTGGAAGCTATAAAGCCATCAATAAAACTCGTATCCGTTTAGTATTGTTATATGGACCGATTTCAAGAAAGTCTCAAGAGGTCGAAGAACAATAAAACAATCACCGTATTTCAATAAAATAAGTTTTAGATAGTAAACATAATTTAGACACAGAGAAGTTGAACAAAGAATAGTAAATTTCTATTTGCTTATCTCTCAGATATATTATAGAATATGAATTTATAGCGATAATTTTCGATACCAAAAGACTTTCACTTTTTGATATACAAGTTTCATTGAACACAATCAGTTTTTAGCTAGTGAAATCACACATGGAAACAAATTGATTATCAGTGATTATTTCACATAATTTGGGAAATCTAAATTATATCGTAAATTTATATTGTACAATTGCACCATAAATGTTTTATGTTCATTGCTGTTTTGAAGCATTATATCAAGCTGTGTACATTAGTGGGCTCGTCAGTTCTCTTTTGGAGTACCGTCGTGATCACACTCCAGGAAAAGTATGAGTGATAAGCAGAGACTTGTAAGAAGAATTGTATAATCTAGTGATTGAATAATATTTGCGACTCCTTACTTATCAGATTTTAGAGGATTGCGATGAGGCTGCTCGAAAGGTGGATTCTAAGGAGGCCCAGGCGAAGCTACCCTGGTACTTTGCTGGAGGATTTCTAATCTTCTGGGTACTACTCTTCTTTGCCGTGGTAATCCCCTTATTCTATCGCCTTCCAACGCCTCTGACAATGGAGGACGCCCACAAAAACGTGTTTGTTGCGGAGCGAGCTTACAATAATCTAAATACATTAACCAACATTGGAACCAAGTTGACTGGAACACCGCAGAACGAGATTGAGGCTGTGAATTTTATAATGAAAGAAGTGAAACAGATTCAGGAAGATTGTCTTGACGAGTACTTCGATTTTGAAATCGATTTATCACAAGTTTCTGGTGGATTCCCATACAAAACTGTGCTTAACATGTACCAGGGAGCACAGAATATAGCAGTGAAGTTAACTCCTAAGAACTCTACCAGCCAAAATTATCTACTGGTCAATAGTCACTTTGATTCCAAGCCCGCAACTCCATCCGCTGGGGACGCTGGTTTCATGATTGCCACAATGTTGGAAGTTCTACGTGTGATTGCCACAACAAAACAATCCTTTGAACATCCCATTGTTTTTCTTTTCAATGGACTTGAAGAGGGTTCCATGCAAGCTTCCCACGGTTTCATCACCCAACACAGATGGGCGCCTTTTTGCAAGTAAGTGCCGAAAGTGTCCCTTTAGGTACAATATATACTCAATCTTTTTTTGAACAGGGCCGTAGTCAATTTAGATGCTGGTGGCAGTGGAGGCCGTGAAATTCTGTTCCAAACTGGTCCCAATCATCCCTGGCTTGTGAATGTAAGTGATCTGGAATCAATATCAGTGTATCCTTTTTAATGAACTCTATTTTATAGTACTACAAGAAATATATCAAACATCCTTTTGGTACATCGATGGCTGAGGAAATCTTCCAATTGGGCATTGTTCCATCGGACACGGATTTCAGACAGTTTACTATGTATGGCAAAATTCCAGGTAATTTATAGAACTCCTGATCTTAAAGGCATATTACTATTATATAATGAATCATTTCAAGGCTTGGATTTGGGCCAGTGTATTAATGGTTTCGTATACCACACCAAATATGATCTAATCGATGTGATACCCCGCGGATCTATACAGAACACTGGTGATAACACACTTAGCTTAGTTCGAGGTTTGGCAAATGCCAGTGAACTTTACGATACTGCGGTAAAAACTGAATCTGTTTAAAGCTTTTGAAGTGCTTAATAGTCACACTAATCAATTTATAGGCTCACAAGACTGGTCATGCTGTCTACTCTGATTTCCTGGGACTTTACTTCTTCCACTATTCAGAGGCCACTGGAAAGACACTAAACTTTGGCGTGGCTGGAGCTGCTCTTGTTCTGGTTTTTCTTTCCATGTGGAGAATTGCAACTGGTTCTGAGGTTTCGATCTGCAACGTTTTCTGTTGGTTCATTCTGGTGCTCGTCGTCCAATTAATTTCGTTTGTGCTCGGACTTGCTCTTCCGGCTGTGGTTGCTTATGTAATGGACTCAATGGGATTATCACTGACTTACTATAGTACTCCGTTGCTAATAGTCGGCTTATATGTGTGTCCCTCTCTTATTGGACTCAGTTTACCTATAACTATCTACTACTGTCTACAGAGTAACGTAAGTTCTTCATAATTCTAAGGAAGTCTTTCTATATTTTCTTACTTTTCTTTCTATCTTTGTAGAAAAAAATCTCAGCTTCTTACCATCTCCAGTTGGCACTACATAGTCAGGTTGTAATCTTGGCTCTTCTAGCCATTGTTGGCACCGTTTTAGGCCTGCGATCTTCATATATTTTTGTGATTCCAATTGTTTGCTACGTTATTTCCTTGGCACTGAACCTTATGACTACTCTGCACGATTTGGGCTATGCTTGGACAGGTCTCTTGAAAATAAGTCAGGTTATTCCTTTCCTATACAGCAGCTATCTAATGTATATATTCATTGTGATCATGACTCCAATGGGAGCACGTTCTGGAAGTAGTTCCAATCGGGACTTGTATATTGCACTTTTGGCAGCTGTGGGAACGGTACTATCATTTGGATTCTTGGTAGGTCATCAGTCCACTTGATCAACTCAGTTAATAGTTTAACACTGTTTTAGGTGCCGCTGATCAACACTTTCCGCAGACCAAGCCTGGTGTTATTAGGTCTGTTGGCCACCGCAGCGCTGTCCTTTTACTTGGCCAGCAGCACTCAGCTGGGATTCCCTTACCGCCCAAAGACAAACGGCCAACGAGTTGCTTACTTGGTGAGCTATTTCTATTTCTCTGGGTATTTTAGCTGATGGCAATTTCAATTCTAGCACGTCCGCAACATGTTCTACGAATACGATGGGAAGCTTAGTAAGGACGAGTCCGGTTACCTATTTAATTTTCAGGATCGACGTGAGGAATCAACTCTGCTGGGTACAAAGGTTGACCTAAAAGGACTAACTAGCATAAAATCAAGATGTGATCAGCACATGATGTGTGGCATGCCACTGTACGACTACCGTTATGTGCAGAATCGCATGCAAAGCAAATGGCTGCCACGTTCCGATCCCATCGTACCCCCAAGAGCAACTACTTTGGAGCTTTTGAACAAAACTATTGTGAACGACAAGACTTGTAGGTTTGAGTACAAGCTAACTGGACCGCATCACATGAGTTTGTTTTTCCAACCCTACGAAGATGTGGAAATAAGTAACTGGTCTTTTGAACGCACATATCTGGAGAATCCTCCAAAGTCTCCACTCTCGTATCACATTTACTTCACCTACGGTATTGATGATTCGCCTTTAAATTTCTTCATAGAATGTTCGGTAAGAATTGCTTCTCACATGCCGTGCATCAATTTTAATTCTTAAACTTTTAGAAACAAAATGGTGATTTCAACGTACCGTTGTTCCAATTGGGAGTCTCAGGTCACTACATAGGAGATGAAGGCGACAGTCAGAGTCAAAACTTAAAATCCTCTTTTCCTTCCTACTCAATTGTCGCAGACTGGCCTGTTTTATATCAACGATTCATTTATTGAATGGTATATACATAATAAACTAATTTGGCATTTTTAATTTCAATTGTAAAGTTAACTGTGTCAGCGCGAAATTTTTCACATCTAAAGCCGCAATCGCAAAGTGCGTGACTGAACGCAAAATGCGCTATGGCAATATTAACAGCGATGTTAAACTCAAAATGGCACATGAACGCAAAAAGCTCCATGTTAAAAGTAACAGCCCTGTTAAATTTCGAATTAGCGCAAAGTGCCTAACATTAACGCAAAATGCGCTATGGCAATATTAACAGCGATGTTAAAATCAAAATGGCACAAAGAGCCATGTTAAAATTAACAGCGCTGTTAAACTCCAACTTCTAATGAGCGCAAAGTGCCTAACATTAACGCAAAATGCTCTATGTAAAGTGTGTAACATTAACGCAATATGCGCTATGTGAATATTAACAGCGCTCTTAAGCTCAAATGGCAGTGTTAGTTTTAACCACGGCGTCAAAAACTAAATGAGTGGCTTCAAACGCGCGAAACAGTTATAATTAAAGATGACTATTGGAATTGGATAATATAAAAATGATCGAAACAATTTGTGTCAACTAAATGTAATAATCAAGACCGATTTCCTATGTGATTTTATTCGTACATATGCTACCATACCCTACGGCTTTGCATTTATGATGTCACGCTTATCGCTGATTTCTTATGTGATAATAGCGAGTCAATCAATTTTAATGACTCCAGGCCATAAAGCAATTCGATACTTGAGACCGATTCATGGTTTGTTTGGATTTCTGAATGGTGGAAAGATATATACAAAATAGAATTGGGTTCTACCCGGAAAGTGGTTTTATAGTTTATACCAATAATTTAGACACCATTACCACCTTGGATATTGAATTCACCTCTTGACCAAGGCATTTAAAAAGGTAAACAAGTTTGCAAATGTGTTACAATTTTATCATTACATTTATCTTTATGTTTATGGACTGCAAAGTGCGAATATCTGTCGAGGCGAAATGAACTTTTTATGGGAAATCCGATTTAGTTGCCAAATGTACGGCAAGGAGGTAAAACCTGATGGTTTCCAGGAGCACTACCATGGAAAGGAAAATTACAGTAAGTAAACTAGTTTAAAAATATTCAGAGGAAGTAAGAACTTATACTTTTCCGCTACCTTACCCCAGACGAATGTAGCGCTAATCAATGTTTTGAAGGCACCCAAAAATCGGAGGTCAAAGGTGCCCTGGTTTTATGCACCTGCTTTTCTGCTCTTTTGGGTGGCACTGTTCTTCGCTGTGGTAATTCCGCTGTTTTACCGACTTCCGGACAGCGTTACGATTGCCGAGGAGTCCAAGAAACCTGGAGAATTTGTGGCTGAGAGAGCTCAGCGGATTCTCTTTGAATTCGATCGCATTGGACCCAAAGTTGTGGGCAGTTTGGCCAACGAGGTGCGCACCGTTAATTTTCTGCTAGCAGAGGTGGAAAAAGTGAGAAGCTCCATGAGGGGAGATCTCTACGATCTGGAGGTTGATGTGCAGCAAACCTCAGGAGCTTACATGCATTGGAACATGGTGAACATGTATCAGGGCATCCAGAATGTGGTTGTCAAGCTGAGCACTCAAAAATCTCCTAGTGAGTCCTATTTACTGGTCAACAGTCACTTCGATTCGAAGCCCGGTAGTCCCGGCACTGGGGATGATGGAACCATGGTCATAGTTATGCTGGAGGTACTGCGACAATTGGCCATATCGGAGCACACTTTTGAGCACCCCGTAGTCTTTTTGTTCAATGGAGCGGAGGAGAATCCGCTACAGGCCTCTCATGGGTTTATTACACAGCACAAGTGGGCCAAGAACTGCAAGTACGCGAAACTGATCGTAGCATAATCTAATTCATAACTTCATTTCATACATTTCAATGTTCTTTTGACAGAGCTCTAGTTAATCTGGAAGTGGGTGGCAGCGGTGGACGTGATTTGCTCTTCCAGGGTGGCCCAAATCATCCATGGCTCATGGAGGTAAGTATATTTATAGTTCTTTATCTATTTTTACCCGTAAAGCAGGCGGCTAAACTTTTTGAAGTTTATGACACCATAAAAATCGTTTTTTTATTGAGATATGATAAACGAAGGGGTTTTTAGTAGTGTGGTTAGGATAGGATCGTATTAGGTCCTGATTTTCAGCTTCCTCCACCTTTATACCTTTTCAGTACTATAAAAACCATGCCAAGCATCCATTTGCTACCACTACAGCTGAGGAGATCTTTCAGTCCGGCCTTCTTCCCTCCGATACGGACTTTCGCATATTTCGCGACTTCGGAAAAGTACCAGGTAGTGTTATTTAAAAACAAGTCTATATATATACCTCATAAATAATAATTACCGGTTTTTTCAGGCTTGGACATGGCCCAAGTGAGCAATGGTTACGTCTATCATACCCCATTTGACAACTACGAGGTAATACCCAGAGATTCGCTGCAGAACGCAGGCGAGAATGTTCTACCTCTTGTACGGGCTTTTGCCAATGCCCCTGAGCTCTACAACATAGAGGTGAGTGGACTACACTTTAAAATACCCTGTATTTACATACTTTTTGTATTGCAGGTCCATGAGGAGGGACACGCCGTGTTCTTTGATTTCCTGGGACTGTTCTTTGTCTATTACAGGGCATCTACTGGCACAATTCTTAACTCCACAATTGCCGCTGTGAGTCTGCTACTCGTCGGTATCTCCCTGTGGCGCATGGCTCGTGTTGCTGAGCAATCCTTGTGCAGGATTTATCTATGGTTTAGCATTCTACTAGTCCTACATGTGCTGGGTATCATACTTTGTATTGGTTTGCCGCTGCTGATGGCTATAATTTTTGACGCTGGAGACCGTTCTCTTACGTATTTCTCCAACCTCTGGCTCATGATTGGTTTGTATATCTGTCCAGCTATAGTTGGACTCAGTTTACCCACAACTATTTACTACAGTTTTCGCAAGAATGTAAGTATTTGGTTCAAACGCCATTTCTCGACTTGATTTCCTAAGTTTCTTTCCTATTTTATAGCTGGAAATCAGCCACGCCTACCATGTGCAAATGAGCCTGCACGCCCACAGTGTTGTGCTCTCAGTCCTTGGGATTGTACTGACTGCTATAAGTCTGCGCACACCTTATCTCTGCATGATCTCAACGATTTTCTACTCGGCTGCCCTGTTAATAAATCTTTTAAGCAGTTTGCATGATCGAGGTAAGTTGTGTTTTAAATTAATGGAGCTGTATAGATTTAAATTTGTTTATTTTGCAGGGTATTATTGGGTGCTGCTCACTCAAGTCTTTCAGCTGATGCCCTTCTTTTACTTCTGCTCTCTGTTCTACATGTTTCTGATCATTTTTATACCCATGATGGGTCGCAATGGCAGCTCTGTCAATCCCGATCTTATGGTCGCTTTAATCTGTGCGCTAGGCACATTTTTTGCCATGGGATTTGTTGTAAGTTCTGAATACTTTTAAAATCCTTTACATTTATTGATGGCATATTTATTCCTTGCTTAACAGTCTCTACTCATCAACATGTTCCGCTGGTCTAAATTCATAATGCTCTCTTTGGGGATTATAACGTTTATCTTTAGCATGATAGCCATATCGGATGTGGGCTTTCCCTATCGTGCCAAAACAAGTGTTATGAGGGTCAACTATCTGGTAAGTTATTCAATATCTGTCTAAAAACTATAAATAATAAATCCTTTATCACAGCACGTGCGCAGAATTTTCTATGAGTACGATGGCAGCATAAGTCTGGACGATTCTGGTTATTACTTCGACTTTCAGGACAGACGCCTACATTATCCACTTGATTACACCTCAGTGAACTTAACGGGTTTACATAAAGTTAAAAACGATTGCAATAAGCTGCTCATGTGCGGTGTACCTTGCTTCAATCACCGCTGGTGCAAGGCACGCAAGACAGGGCATTGGCTGGCACGAGATGAGCCGGTGGTCATACCTGGTAGCTCCTCTATTGTGCTGCTGGCTAAAACCATTTCGGCCAACGGGAGTACAGTGCGCTATGAGTTTGAATTGAGTGGTCCACCGCATATGGTGTTGTTTATACAACCGCTGGAGGGCGTGACAGTGACAGACTGGTCTTTCATAAGAAATATGTTGGATGAACCGCATAAATATACACAGCCCTATCAAATATTCTTCTCCTATGGCAAGGATAACTCGCCGCTCAAATTTCACATTGATTTTACGGTGAGTTAGGCGTATAATAAAATAATTTCAAATATTTTATTAATTTCCTAATGTTTATCTAGAAATCTGATGATAATTTTGATGTGCCTGTCTTTGAACTGGGCGTTTCCTGGCACTACGTCAGCTATGACTATAAAAGGGACGCGGCTGGCACGAAATTTACGGCTGAGTTTCCTGATTTTGTGCACGCTATGGAGTGGCCAGCTTTATACAAACGTTATGTATTTTAGATAACTAGTTTAAGACCTATCATAACAAATATAACGCATCAAATAATACTTGACCCCCTCAGCTTACTATCAGCTACTAAGATAACTTGTCATTGTCCTTAACCGATTCGCTGACACGCTTATTGTCCATAATGACTTTATAATAACCGCTTTATGATTATATAACTCTCGTTTGGGGACCCGATAAAAAACGACTTGAAGTTGGCAACAAACTATAAAGTCAACTGCTAATTGGCTAACAGATGCGAAGTAGTTGCAACAATAAATCCACCTTATTAAGAACAAAAGCCGATAAAAGCCCGATAATAATGGAGATGATCAATTGAACTTGCACCGAAGTTCCAAAGTGCCGAGAAATTGATTTTCCCAAATGTACATATTTTGGCATTGATATAACGTGCAATAAATTGCTATATCGTGTTTTGGGTAATAAATATCTTTAGCCCACATATATCAGCAGAGTGTACATATACAAATTATGGCATCGTCTATATGTTAGTTAAAGTTAAAGATATGAAATCACAGCTGATAAGCCCAAAAAAAGGCCAGGAAATTGCTTTAAAATTGAGAAAATAACTGAGGGACGGACTTAGTCGGCGATTGCAGTTGGTCGAAACAGGTGGAGCAGCTGAGAACATGGAGGACGAAAAGGATAAAAATGTAGGCAGTACTATAATGGATAATTCTAGTTCCTAATCAAACAATTTTGAGCAGGAAATGGACATGACCCACATCAATACCATCATAGAGCTCACCGAGAAACCCACCTCCAAGCAGCTGCCCTGGTACTATGCTCCCAGTTATCTGCTCATCTGGGTGGCTCTGTTTTTCGCCGTGGTTTATCCGCTTTTCAACTACCTGCCCACAGCGGTGAAAATTCAGGATGAAACCAGCAAACCTGGAGAATTTGTAGCCGAACGTGCTCAGCATATTTTACTGGAACTGGATCGCATGGGACCCAAGATCGTTGGCGATGAAATGAACGAGAAGATAATGGTCGAATTTATGCTCGATAAAATCTCCGATGTGCGTGACGTCATGCGGACTGATCTCTACGAAATGGAGGTGGATGTGCAGAGAGCATCGGGTGCCTATTTGCACTGGGAAATGATCAACATGTATCAGGCAGTGCAGAATGTGATTGTCAAGCTGAGCACAAAGAGTTCCAACAGCTCCAACTATCTGCTAGTCAACAGTCACTACGACACGAAGCCGGGCAGTGTGGGTAAGTGTGGAATAGAAGAGCAAGTTCCTGCCAGGATGCCCTTACTCAAGGCTGACTTTTTGCAGGCACTGGCGATGCTGGTTTCATGGTGGTGACTATGCTCGAGGTAATGCGCATCTTGGTCACCTCGGAGCAAACTTTCCAGCATCCAATTGTCTTTCTGTTCAATGGCGCTGAGGAACAGCCGCTACAGGGCTCCCATGGCTTCATTTCACAGCACAAGTGGGCGCCCAACTGCAAGTAAGTAGTGCCCTAAGACCCGCTTGGAGGTAGTAGTTTATAATAAGTTTCTCTACTTAGAGCACTGATCAATCTGGACTCCTGTGGCGCTGGTGGGCGCGAGATTCTCTTCCAAGGTGGTCCCAATCATCCCTGGCTAATGTGGGTAAGTCCAAGCGAACTCACGTAGTCCATAGGCAATATAATCAATTACTTAATTACTTTGATATCTAATATTTTGCTTATCATGCAAACTAAAGCTACTTTTGGGCTGATAAAAGTAGCGTGTTGGGAGAAGTAACAGTAATCAAACTATAATATAAGTTTTGGATATCGGCATAAGTTAAATACTTTTCCCGCTCCTTTACAGCACTATAGAGAGGCCGCCAAGCATCCCTTTGCCACCACCATGGCGGAGGAGGTATTCCAGGCAGGCATAATACCCTCCGATACGGACTTTCGCATCTTTCGTGATTTCGGACCAGTGCCAGGTGAGTTAACCCAACCATTTCCTATTTATCAAGCACTGAACTCGCCATGCCTCTAGGTCTGGATATGGCGGGAGTCTACAATGGCTTTGTCTACCACACCAAGTACGATCGCTTCGATGTAATCTCCCGGGACTCCATACAAAATACCGGAGAGAATCTGCTCTCCCTCGTGCGTAGCATTTCCAATGCCGAGGAGATGTACGACACTGAGGTAGGTGTGTTTATAGCTAGTTTCTATGGCTAGATAAAAGTTATCTTTATGGCTCTAGGCACACTCTGAGGGTCACTCTGTTTTCTTTGATTTCCTGGGTCTGTTCTTTGTTTACTATCTGGAATCGACGGGCATTGCCTTGAACATAAGCTTTGCTCTCGGAGGAATTCTGCTGATCTGTCTGTCCCTCTGGCGCATGATGAAGACCACGGATCTGAGTGTGGGTGACGTGGCTGGCGCCTTTGGCATTATGTTTCTGCTAGAGTTGGCGGGTTTTCTGCTGGCAGTGGGTTTTCCGCTACTCATGGCGGTTTTCTACGATGCAGGTGACCGCACCTTGACGTACTTGACCAACAGTTGGCTGACTATTGGTCTCTTCATCTGCCCAACTATCATTGGCTTGGTTTTGCCCTTTACACTGTACCTAACTCTAAGACCCAGCGTAAGTGTGGTTTAGCTTCTTTTAGTTTTTTTACTCTAAAAGTTTACTTGGCTTTACAGGAAAAGATTCCTCACACCTATCACCTGCAAATGGCTGGCCACGCCCACTGCGTCCTGCTTGCTCTGCTCTGCATTATTCTCACCGCTGCCAGTCTACGTAGCGCCTATCTCTGCATGATTTCCCTGCTCTTCTACGTCGGTTCACTGATCATTAATCTAATTAGTACGCTGCATGATCGAGGTTGGTTTTAATTTGTTTAATATATAGTTGTATTTCTTAAAATTTCTATATTTTATAGGCTACTTTTGGTCGATTTTGTTGTGCGTGTGCCAGATAATGCCTTTCCTCTACTTCAGCTACGTTTTCCACGCTTTCCTAGTCATCAGCATACCCATGACGGCTCGTAAGGGAACTGAAGTCAATCCAGATCTACTTATAGCACTGCTGAGCTGTATGGGCACAGTACTATCCATGGGTTTTGTGGTAAGCTATTGAAAATGATCGGATTCGATAACCAAATTTATCCTGTATATTTATAAACTTTTTCTTTTGGTTGTCTAACTTATTCTATATCTTTTAAATGCCTTTTCTAATTAGCCTACAGCTTACTAATCGTCTTTATCCCTCCTTTCTACTTAGGCTCCCCTGATAAACATTTTCCGTCGCCCCAAATCCATGATTGCCGGCTTGGCGCTTGTAATGTTTATATTCTGCATGATATCGGTATCGGAAGTGGGTTTCCCCTATCGCGCCAAAACGAATGTGATGCGAGTTAACTTTCTGGTGAGCCCTATTCCTTTTTAACCTATCAAATCCACTAATACTTTTGGTATACTTGCAGCAAGTGCATCGCAGATTCTATGAATACGATGGCTCGCTCAGCTTAGACGACTCCGGGTACTACTTTGATCTGCAGGATCGTCGTCTGGAGGAGCCACTAAGTGATAGAATGGACATGAGTGGCATTGTGAATCTGGAGCATGAGTGCAAGACCCAAATGATGTGTGGCATACCCTGTTTTAATCATCGCTGGTGCGAGGCGCGTAGTGCAGCGCGTTGGTTGCCACGCCCACAGACCGTTGAGGTGCCCGGCACTACGACACTGGAGTTGCTCAATAAAACGGTACTAGACGATGGCTATAGTGTACGTTATGAGTTCAAATTAACGGGACCTGCACGTATGAGCATTTTCCTAAAGCCCCTGGAGGGGGTTAAGATGCTGGACTGGTCTTTTCTGAGGGGTATGCTCGATAAGCCGGGAACTTTCAAGCCGCCATATCATATATTCTTCGCCTGGGGCGTTGACGATGCGCCCATTGAGTTCTATTTGGAATTGACGGTAGGTTTATAGACTTTATAAAGTTTTTTATAACTCCCATTTAAACTCCACAGAAAACCAATGGCAAATTCAATGAGCCCGTGTTTGAGATCGGCATATCGGGACACTACATAAGCAATGTCCACAGAAGGGACGATGTGAGCAAACAGTTTATAGAAGATTTGCCAGATTTCGTGCATGCTATGGAATGGCCCGCCTCCTATGATCGCTACATATATTAACCACTACCATTAAGATCTTTAGAGTATGAGACAAATGTAAAACTATTAAGAGAGAAAGAAAAAAAAGTATTGTAAACAAATTACAACTGAGTTGTTGACTCTTTTTGGTATTGCGCCCAAACAAGACAAACAAAAGTTCTTTGAAATGCATTTCATAATGGAAACATTTGGGTCTGAACAGAATTTGTTTGATCTGTGTGACATTTGTGTCAACACAAACTGCGGAACTGTTGTGTTAGCTGAAGCTGAAGCTGAGGCTGGGAACGCATTGCATTCTGTTTGGAACTAGAGTATAAAAAGTAGCGCTTTCTATCAATGAAGCACACACTTCCATTTGAGGAATAGTCAAAGAAAGCTCACAGCTAAAACTACTAAATAAAAATGAAATCATTCGTTGTTCTGTTTCTGGCCGTAACAATGTTGGTAGCTGTCCAGGCCCAAACATCACAAACTGATACTCTTATCCAAGAAATCGAAGAGGAGATTGAGGACATGCAGTACGATGGAGATTACTACTATGACTATGACTTGGGAGACTACTATTATTACGATTACTCTCCAGAATACTATTCCACCTACTACTTAGATGAGGAGACTACTGTGAAGCCTCCATTTAAGCAACAACTGATGTCGCTGCTGTTCAACAAAAAGTCCGGATAAAGCTGAGCATGAAAGGATACAAAACCGAACTAACAAAGCATCCCATCATCATCAATTTCCGCGTTAAAATGTGAAAATCTTAATCTTATTTATGCCAATTACAAATAAAAAATAATAACTTATAAAACAAAAATTATTGCTTGCATTTTATTAACAAGTTTTCCAGATTTGAGTCATACACAAAGTGTTAAAGTCGAAAAATTAATGACTAAAATTAAAAAAAAAATAAAGTAAAATATTTAATACAATGGACTATCAAGCATTCTACTGAACCTACTACTATTTACTGATTTAGTTCAAAAAGAATTCTTATTAAACAACATAATCCCATAGTTCCCTTTATTAATTCCTTTATCAAATATTAAAAAAATGTCACTGAAAGTAACACCAATATTTCAATTGATATTCAAGTTAAACTATGTGACATTTATTTATATATATTTTGCCCAAAATGACCTAACAAAATGAGGGCTCATTAACGCCTTTGGTCAAATTGTTTGAATCGTTGAATTTGTGGAGGAAAACTGTGTGCCGCCCTGAAAACACGACTGCATCAAAAGTAACCATAACTGCCAGCTTCAAACAAAGGTCAGCCAGCAGTCGGGCAGAGCAACAAGCAGCTATACATGATCATGGTCAGGTGGTGGCGTGGCAATCGAGTATAATGCGGTACATGCAGGTAATCGTATAATGGTAATCGTATAATGATGTTGTTGTGGCTGTGGCCGCCTCCGCTTCCATGGTGCGAGTGTATATTGATGGGACAACATTAGATTGCGCAATTTAATTTGCTTGGCTTAGTGTGTGTGAGTGTGTGTGTGTGTGTGTGTGGCGTCTTCAGAACACAGCTAATGCTAAAGTTAAATGTCTGAAAATGTAGCTGATAAATTGATTTGAAATGCAATACGTGTTCTTTGAATGCCAGCAATGAAGCCAAGCACTCCATCAAAACTGACCAAGATCATTAAGATATAGCACTTCGTGATAGATAAAAGAACGCGGGAATATTTCACACAGAACATAAATCAGGCAGAACATATTTAATTATTTAATGATTCCAAAAATATATAAAAGCTAAGATTTTAAGCTAATTTCTAGTTTTTGATCTACAAAAAGTTTATAAAATATGCATCAAAAATATTGATTAAATTTTAAAATAAATATTAAGTATTTTAGTATCTTATATAAGAGGTTTCTCCACCCGTTTTAGGAAATTTTCTGTAATTCATTTACCTTTAATTATGACCCCCCAAATCCCAATCTTAATTAAAATTAAGTTTTTCTTAAACAGTGACCGCCCAGCTGACAGTGTGAAGCTGAGCATGTTATAAGTTGTAAACAATTTGCTTGACAAATTACCGATTTGTGCACAAAGCCACAAACACGCAAACAATGAGCATTTGAAGTCGCGTCTTTAAGGCCCGAAAGAAGTGGCAGTGGAAAGAGAAGAGAGGAAGATGCTGCTGAAGATTTAATCATTTGGACAGACTGTAAGTTTGGCTTCTGATCTGTGCAACTGCCAAATGCTAAACACTCATCAATGGCCAACTTGCAGCTGTAAAGTTCAAGCCGCCTTCTCGTACTCGTACTCGTAGTCGTATTCGAACTCAAACTTCAACTCAAACCCAAAACTTATGCTCAGATCTTGGCTATAAATATGCAAACCTTTGTGTTTGCTATCCACAGTAACAGCTAGAGACGCCGACAGTTTCCACAACAAGATTTCCTTGCCCGATTCAAAGGATATGCAATACCTAGTAAGTTAGTGCCTCAGGTCTCTTAACTTGGCTTAAAGCTTCAACTGCTTGCAGCTGTGGAGTGTTGCCGCTTTGCTGCTGTTGTGTACAGCAAATGCACGACCTCAAGGACCGGCAACGGAGCCGATCAAGATCTTGAGGCAGGAACAGGAAGTCAATTTTGATGGATCCTACAAGTACGCCTATGAGACGGAGAACGGCATCAATGTCGAGGAGGAGGGTTACCTCAAGAACGCAGGCACAGACAATGCGGGACCGGTAAGTCAAGGTAGTGAAAGTGGAAGTGGTTGGTAGGTTCAAGCAGGACTATAACTGTTCTATATAGTATACTGTTTCGATCAGAAGTTTACAAAGCTTAACTGACAGTGTACCTACCCATGGTATTTACCCTGTGCTTGAAAGTCACTCGTCTCAAGTGCCCTAGCTGCCTGCTATGCACCTCTCGATGCTCTACACCAGCTACACGCTTCCCACCGCTCACTCTTAAGCCCTGCGTGCCTATAACACCCTCAGCCCAGGGTATATAACTTGACATTTGCTGCTGCAACTGCAACTGCCTCACGAAATTGGGCTGCGGGGGCTGACAAATTGTTGACCCAGCGCAATTAGCTGCAACCAAATAATACTTTGCTCTTTTTGGATGTCTTTTTTCTCTACTAACTCTTTTTCTTCCACTCCAAAGGTCGCACAGGGCTTCTTCTCGTACACAGCACCCGATGGCACTCCCATACGGATTAGCTATGTGGCCGATGAAAACGGTTTCCAGCCACAAGGCGATCATTTGCCCACCGCACCGCCCATACCACCAGCCATACAAAGGGCCTTGGATTACATAGCCACAGCACCACCACAACCAGCTGAAACCAACAGCGCCTACACCGCGCGCAGGGGCTGATAAATAATTATTGCTGTCGCCTAAAAAGCCCTCATTGCACACATTGTACATACATATACAGAAATACATATGCAAAATTAATAAACAATTTAAAAGTAAATTTATTATTATTTTCTAACCTTTTGCTACGGGACTAAGTTATGCATAAATCGAAGTCTACAATGTATTAAGTAGTTAATGAGCTAATGAACTCAGCGGCGGATTAGTTATTGATTGTAGTAGTACATACCTGTTGTAGTGACTAGCGGATACCCTGTAAGGGGTCAAGTGTTGCACTTTGGTGTGTAGAAACTTTGGTTTAGCAATTTAATTGATTACAAACATTTTTATACACAAATTTTAACACAAGCATCGAAAGCTCTTCAGAGTCCAATTCACTTTAAGTTGAGATTGACTTGTGTGTTGTGTCTTTATGCCGACAACTAAATACTTTAACTAAACACTAAAGCAGAGCTACACGAATGTAGATAAGAAATAAACTTTCTGCATCACCAACAAAGTTAAGACTGGCAGCTCACGACATAAACCAATTTCAGCAAGTCCAAGCAAGTGCACAACGACAACAACAAATGAACACGAGTCTTATCTGTGTTGGCGATCTCAAGCGCAGCTGCGAAGAAGAAAGATAAGAAAAGAAAACGAAAAAATTGTTTGTGCTATCTGCTTTATTCCATTCAAACACTGCAGCTTCCAATAAGCTCAAATTCTGCATATCCCCCTTGCAACTAAACTTCCAATTGGATCACATAAAAATACATTGCATACTTTCGGGCAGTGAATTAAATGCCTACGTTCAACTGGTTTCTTGGGCTTTGCTGTGTGTGTGGTTCATACGAAATTGCCCAAAATTTGTCAATGCTCCATTAAAATATTGATGTTTCCGCGTCTGTTGACGATGATCGTAAAACAAATACAATTAAGCGTGTGAAGAAGAATGGCCTATTCGTTTTCCGATTCACGTTGCCTTCCAGAAAATATGAAGCCAATGTGTCGTAAATCAAAGCAATTAATAGATCTAGTTTTGAGCGCATTGCAATAGTTGTCCGATCAGCTCCGACTTGGCCAGTTAGCAATTTATCCAGCTGGTCATCTAGCTAGTTGGCCATAGCACACATCTACACGAATAAAACAGCAACAAAAATTTAACAAATTTATTAAGAATAATGAGTGAATCTTCCAAGTGGTCAAGTGGGCGGTGGTGGAACTCATATATAAAGCTAAGTCAGCGGCTAGATCTGTTCATTCTTGTTCAAACATGATGCTGCGTCTAACGGTAAGTTTTGGCTCCTTTGGTTAAAGAAAATATTCAAGATAACTCCGCCCTTACAGACTCTTCTCCTAATCTGCGCTACGGTTGCTTTGGCCCAAAACGATGGTCGTTATCGTCCTGATCCGCGGGTGCTGACCGCTGTGAGGGCTCGTGGCGGCGGTGGAGGTGGCAACGACGGCCGTTATGTGCCTGGTGGCAACGACGGACGCTACAGTGGCAACGACGGACGCTACGTGCATGTCGACAACAAGTACCAACACGATAATCGTCCTGGCGGCGACTACTCGGGCCAAAATGATCCCTACCGCGGTAACAAGGACAAATTCGGTGGTGCAGGATCTGGTGGTGGCGGTGGTGGTGCCAGTGGCGCTGGTAGGTTTGGCGCTGGCACAACTGCCGCACGTCCACGTCCCACTGTGGCACGCGTTGCCCCCACTGCAGCTGCTGATCTGCGTCCCAATCTGCCTCAGGGCACTGGCACGGGTGAGGGCAAAGGCGGATTCGCCATTCTGCGCCAGGAAGGCACTGTTGAAGCCGATGGCTATAACTATCTGTGAGTTAGATTTGTGTCCCTAGTTCCTTTCAGCTTTTAATATCCTAATCCCCTGCAGCTACGAGACTGAGAACGGCATTCTGGGCGAGGAGAGCGGTCGCATTGAGAAGCAAACGGAGGGCGATGCCATACGCGCCACGGGCTTCTATCACTACACTGGCGATGACGGTCTGCTCTATCGCGTGGACTACGTGGCGGATGAGAACGGCTTTGTGCCCGTTGGCGAGCACATTCCCAAGGTGCCCGCTCACATTCCCAAGCTGCTGGAGTACCTCAAGTCACAGGGTGCTTTGTAGTTCTAAGCTTCAATTTTGTTAACACGTTTTTATGGAAATAAAAGATTTATGCGAAAAGTATTTAACTTTATTCTTAAGCAGCAGAAGTATCTTTATTATGGCTTTATTAAAAGCTGATCATAAGTTTTTATTTGGGTTTAACTTTTGATCTCGCTTTGAAAAACTTTAATAGTTGCAGACTTTCAAAATATTAACAACTTTTTAGCTAGTTTCATTCAAAAACTTTATTAGTTAGTAGCACATAAAAATTTGATTTTTATTTAAAAGTTTTGAACAACATTTTTAAGGCTTTCACATAAGATTTGGCAGAATGCGTTGTTGTATATACTCGAGCACATTGTTGATCGTGGACTGCACCTTAGCGGGCTGTAAGGAGGTAAAGATAGTAGGATTATATATGGAAGATCTCAGAGGTTTAAGAGCTTTAACTTACATCCTGTTCGGTGTCGATGTTCAGCTGTGAATCAGTTGGAATTTCAGGCAGAGTTTGCTGCTCCTCCTGTACCACTTCAACTGCGTCCTGCGGCTGCTCATACTCGTAGGGCTGCTGTGCCTGCTGCTCTGATTGGTCTGGCTGCTCCCCGTCGGTATCCCAGAGCTTGTTCTCGTTCAAAAACTTGTACTGCTGCGGATCCTGGTTGCTGCCATCGCCATCTCTCACCCACTCGAACTGAATAATCTGCCAGCCCGTGCCATTATAATTGAAGTCGATCATAAAGCGTAAATGATCACGTGGTCCCAGTGCAAATTCCTCGTTTTCCTGCCTCAAACTGGCGGCTAGCTGCTCCTCCGCCTGTCTGAAGATGCCACGCAGATCATTCGCATAGGGCTGACCACGATCGCCATAGCCGCCATCGTAGGGCCTCGGATCGTGTCTATATTTTCCACTGTTGTCGGGTGTATACCAACCGGCAGCTCCGTATTGCTGATGCACATAGTGACCTGGTCGGGGTGCAGCTGTGGGCAGTGGCGCCTGCTGCTCATCCGATCCTTCAGCGCAATGCTGGCTAAAGAGCAGCAATGCAATGATCAAGCTTCTGTACATTTCGACGCGTTGAATGCGTTTAAATGCAACTTGGCCTATTCACTGGCCAGGTTAGTTTCTGATTCAGCATTAATTGCCCCAGGGGTTGGCTAATTAATTGTCTGACTTTATGTACTAGATGTCAACAGTTAATTATTTAATTAGTTAGTTTAGTATTAGGCGAGTGGGAGGCAAATACACTTGGAATAAAGTAACTCTTAATTTGTAACTGCAGTAAAATATTTGTAACTCCTTATTTTATATAAAAGTTCACTTTGTAGCACTAATCTTCGGGTATAACCTTACTTTCTGATATAACCTCACTTTCGTTATAGTTTTTTTTGATAGGCTTATGCCTGCTATGTCTGATTTCTCTCAGTGTATTCGTCTAGCAACGGATGTCAATTGAAATTCTTTGCATACTAACAAGTCATAATGTGATTTTAAAGACTTGTTTTCATTGATAGCACTCTCAGCTGGCTTTTGACCTTTTGAACGTTAGTAAAACACTAAATTCAAGCTGATGCATTAAACTCTAAGCACAACTTAAGCACCCTAACTAAAACCCTAGTAAATAATTCCACTTTCTAAGCAGCTTACAAGCAACTGTTAATTTTGAACACTCCCCAAAAAGTTGGAAGTCTTGGAAAGCAGCGGTGATTGAAACGGTATTTGAATTTCCGCTGTGTTGGCAATTTGTTAACATTTCAACGGGATTTGATAGGATTAAAGTCAATTAGTGTCGTTTAAATCAAATTTAACGCTCATAATAAACAATAAAACGATCGTTTGTCTTAATGGGCATTAATAATAACTGGCGATCAATCAAAACGTGCGGTCATCACTCATATCTCATCAATCATCGGCCAGTTTAGGTCTGGCTATAAAAAAGCTGAATAAATACAACAAAATCATGTTGAAAGTCAGTCAAAATCGAAAGCGTTTACGCCCTCAAAACTTGGTAGCTGACAAGTTCAGACTTGTCTGGGGAACTTTAACCTCTCACCTTGCTTAGGAGACGCTAGGAATGTTTCAAATCAATGACTCAACAGCTGGTTAGATAAACCTTGAAAAGCTTTTTAGGCTGTACCAAAAACAAGCCCTAAAAGGGCTATAAAATGGAACTATATTGTGTTACAGATCAGTCATAAAAATATAAAACTTGTACTATATATGTAACAATGGAGCACAAGTTAAACAAACAACTGGTTCTCCAATTGTTTTTATGTAAATTTCAATCTGGAATCAATAAAACTCACACAGCTACACAAAGTTGTGTAAATCATAAGAAATATTAGCCACAAACCCGCTGAGTTTTAGCCGTGTTAAGGCAAAAACAAATTTGTGCGTAATTTGGTGCTGTGCAATTAATGAATTTCAAATTGCTGTGAATTCATTTAGCTGCTCTACACTCTACCCTGCCCGAAAATAAATAAATAAATTAATAAAATAAAAGTCTGACGACAACAGCAAAATTCGAGTGATTAAACGAAATTTATTTGCCAAGTTTTGCTGGCGCCCAAAGGCCTAGACGCTGATGCCTGGCAGCAGGAAATGTCCCTTGGCCAATAAAAAAAATTGTACAAAACCTTGAACTTAGTGAAACATGAAATTGGAATTCCTTTAGGCTGACACACGGCTGAAAAAGTTAATAAACAAATGAATAACAACAAAATTTCAATGTTTCACACTTGGCGGCTTTGCCTCCTCGCAGCTGTGAATTTATTTGAATGGGATTTTTCCATTTTATATCATAAAATACCAGATAACATTAAAGACAAGATTAAACATTAATATTTTATTTATTTAGCACCTACTGATAAAAATCAAGCCAAAGCCGCAAATCGAAAGCCAAAAACCGAAATCAAGACAAAATTTATAGCCTTATCGGATTACCTCGCTGCTTTGAACCTTTCTGATCTCTCACAGCTTTTCTACGACCAGTGACATATATTGTATACGATATTGAAAGATTTACTACACACAGCACTGGTCATGTGTATATATCTAATTGGCAATTTGTTGCATTGTTTCAGCGTGCGATTCGAATAAAATTTAAGCTCAACGTTTACATTGTGTTTTGTTTTTGGTAATTAATTTGCTACAAATGCCACAAATCATTTCAGTTAATTGAAACAATTAAATGTACAACCGCCAAGTGATACACAAACTCATCCATATAGTTGAAAAGCGGCTACCAAATGCCATGCAGGTGCAAAAACACGAATTTTTTGGGCATTAAGTGAAAAGCTCTTTTAATTAATATTTTTTTTATATACAACTAATTAAACAAACTTAAATGAACTCCCATGTAAACCGGCTGTAATGTCAAAATTTTATATATATAAAAATATTTTGATTCAGCTTCAGATGCAGTCATCGAAGTCGAAAACCCACGCGTCAAGTAATGCCGCCAATTTATGGCTAAAAACCTCGATACTGGCCCTATAAAGATTTCAATTGCAGTCAAACAGCCAAAAATTCCAGGTGAAAATACCTGTAAATCATAAGTGTTTAAAGATGTATTCAAACCGGCAATTAAGCGCAGTGAATTAACACGTACTGAGGTCAGCAAACATTGTATGGCTAAGCATCTGAGCTGCTCGACTAACAGTAGCCCAACTCTCGAAAGTTTTAATTATTCTTGACGTCACTAAAACACTGAACTTAGAATTAAATGTATTTAAATACAAGTCAAAAGTACCGGAATTATTTGTATAAAGTATAGTATATGAGTTTTCTACTGGACTTCAAGCCATAGCGTCCTCCGTGATCGGACTACTAGGGGTCACCCCTGGCCTATGCACTGTCTGTGCTTATGAGTCTGAGTACAAAGGCTATTTATTGCAAATTCCTATGACTAACCTGATCTGATGAGCAAACAATACATTTTTTTAACTTTTGCATCAAAAACTCTTTCATCTTCGAGTAAAAACGATCACAAAAACATCACTCTTTCTCCAATTACAGTTTTAAAACTCCTTGTAGATTTAGCAGCTTTAAATAGTTGGTATAATTAAACTATTACGCTAATTTCATTTACAGATTATTTTCTGAGGCACCGACCTCACATAACTTTGTGGTTTAGGCGAATACAGAAAAAGAAACAAAATATAAAAAAAAAAAACAAATTTGAATTTGAGGCAAACCGGACGTTTAGTCATGCAGTGAATTACTTTGTGATATGCTCAAGTCGCGTAATAAGTAAATAAGTTTAATTTATAATTTTTTACTGTAGTTCCTATTGAGACCTCTTGAAGGCAGCGCGTACGCGTACTTAAATTAAATTATATTAAATTAAAACAAATAAATAACAAATGTTACTTAGTAGAATTCAACTGTTGTTGGGTTTCGCAGGATTGGCAACGATTTTGAATAGTTTTAGCGCCGCAGCGGAAATACTGGAGTGTTATCAGTGCTACGAGGAAGCCCATATGTTTGGTCGTCGACCTTTTTGTAAACACCTCAAAGACACAGCTGAGTACAAGGTGCAGTGTCCCAATTCCACAATGTGTTTGAAAGTGGTGCACACCATAAATCTACTGCATGGAAAGACACGCACCACTGAGACACGCGGCTGTGCCAGTCAGGTGAAGATTATACAGGTGCTGAGGAACGGGAAATATGTGGATGTACCAATCATAGATGAGCCCTACCAGGAGGAGTGCATAGAGCGAAATACACACAACATGTTGACAGCCAATGTTATGGAATGCTATTGTCGTGGAAATTTGTGTAATTCCTCAAAAGAATTTAACCTCAGCGGTGTGATTAAATTTGTTGTGTTGCTGCTGAGCAGCTTACGAATAATCACCGCAATCTAAGTGTCCGATTAGCAGGATTAAACCACTGTATATAGGAAATAGCTATAAGTACTTGACTTAATGTGTTAAACAAATAATTCCGCAGTTAATTAATTTTAAGCAGATTTTGGATTTTGGATTACGTTAAACCAGAAGTTGATCGACTGTTAGTTACCTATTTATAAATGCAAAATAAATTTAAAGTGCAATAAAAATTAAATTTATTTATGGTGACTCGAACCCACGCACTGCGGGTCACAGGTGAGTGCACTGCACCACCGACCCACCGTGGGCTGAAATGAATTAAGTACTAAGAAGCACATTTGATATCTCACTGGCATCACATATTTCATTAAGCTTTAATTGAAGAAAGTGTGAAATTCTCTTTTGGCCATAATCCCCAAGTCAAGGTCAATGCCAATGCCGAGCTCTGAATCAGCGGGAAGCCGTTGAAAAGCAATCAAATTGAACTTGTAATTGATTAAAAGCCAAGACATATTCAAATATTTTTTTTAAAATGCCTCAATTTTAAACTTTAGTATGATTCAAAATAAAATACAATAAACGACTAAAATTCCAGCCACGCGACGTGATTCACAGTGCGAGATTTGGGTACTCGGATACAATCGAATCGGTTTAGTTCGGATCAGATCGGCTTGTAGCTTTGGGTTCACTGTACGGCCTTTGCAGTGCAGTGACTGAGAAGCCCCAGCACCAAAAAAAAAAACAACAACAAAACCCGCCTACAGCTGCTCCCTCAAGACACCTCAGGCCGATCAGGATTATAGCTCACTTTCTGCCTCTGAGTCTTTGGCTTTTTAATCACTGTTTATGTTTATTGTGGCAATTAATCCCCACTAAAAATAGTTGGACTTTAATTTAGTATGCTTAGCAACTATCAGCATTAAACTACCGTTACGACAAGTTTGAGTTTCAGTTTAAGTTAAGTTAAGGACACAAACCAAGTCGTTATCGTCTTTTCAATGTTTGCTACACAATTAAAATCAATTTTGTCAACATTTTTTTTCTCTTTGCCGTTTTTTAATTCCGGTTCCACATACAAGATCGCAATGCTACATGATCTTATGGGGGAACCAAGCCCCAGCTACAGCTCAAGCATCAGATACAGATACAGCTCAGAGTCTCAGCTACAGATTCAGTTAAAATTAATGCATTTTGCGTTGCGGCAGGCGTGCGCAATATGTTTTTGTTGCCGTTGTTGATTTTTTTTATTTACTGTTGTTTTTGTTGTTGTTTCCGTTGATTTTGTTAATTTATGATTTCATTACGGCACTTTTATGGCGCTTCCGAGTGCCCCAGGTAGTTTCGTCTTGGCTACAATCTGCCAGCTAACGATGTTGTCATCAATTCACAGTTTAACCAACCACAATGAGCCCGAGACAATTGCATACACCCCCTTTCATAGAGCAGATAAGATCTGGAGTTTGGATTAATCAACTATGCACAGCTGGGTTCCTGAAAGAGGAAGATTGTTAGCTGCAATTAAATTTGTCAAAGGAAAATAAAGAAATTGGAAGAGGGGGGAAGAAGGAGACATGAGAGCGGAAGAGGCAGATACTGAAGAGAGACAGAGACCAGCTTAGAATGAAAGTATTTATAACCCAAACTAATATATACACATATGTAGCTTTAAATTAGCTTCAAGAAGTGCTAATTATTTGTTGCTAAAATTAGTTGAATTAAACATTCATTTAGTACTGATTAAGTTCATCTAGAATCCAGATTCTGGATACCCATGTATTTAATAGGTTTTAAGTGAGCTAAAGAGATTAAATTTCAAAATGTAGCTTTATTTTAAGCCTTTAAGTACTTGGTATTATTTAGTTAAATTATATATAACTTAAAATTTGTAAGTCATACATTATATTTAAATCAATTAAAACTAATTTTAACACAAAAGAATTAATTTATTTATTTTAAGACCTACCTTCTATATAAAGCTATTATATCCAATTATTTTATGGCTCCAAAAATATTTTATAGTCCCAAGTTCTTAATGTTAAGTCAGGCTATACAAATTTGTATAATTGGTTGCATTTTAATGCCTTTTAATTCTCTTATTTAAATCTGGTTTACTCATAAAAAATCAAATTAATATCTAACACCAAATTAAAGTAATTTTTATAACTATTATTGGGCTATATATTTTTTTAAGCTATATATATTCCGCTGTGATTAATCAGAAAATCGAAACGAAATTGAGGCAATTTTTTGACAATGAGATTTAATGGAAATCGTAAACTGCACATTGTTTTACGCTGATTAAACTAATTAAATGGAATCACTCGACTACTTCACAGGAATACCAATGACGATGTTAAGTATTTATTTTGGTGGGGAAATATGTGATCAGCTGAGTCACTCGTAGGGCATAAAATCCTTGCCTACTTAGTTCTTGGATGCGTCAACGAATTGCAAGTTATTTATGAATAAATAACTGATGAATGTCAAGGTGCAATGCCTTGGCAAACAATAATAAATATGGCGAATTATTTAATTGAATTAATTAGTAATTAAAATTATTGGTAAATATGCAGTCATTTTAATAAAGCGCACAGTTCAAAAAATTAATACATTCGTAAAAAAAATGTATACTACACGCACACACACGTACGTAGTATAATAATAAAAACAATAACCAAATTAACAACAATAAGAAGAAGGCGAAGAAGAAGAAGACGCAACTGAAATCGAAACTGAGATTGTCATGTGTCTAAAATTAAAGGGAGCGAAGCTCAAGACGAATTTTCGTTATTGAACTGAACTGCGATGAACCGAACAATCGATCTCGCTCTTCCTCTCTCTCTCGATCTCCCTTGCGCTCCCTTGCGCTGCGAGAGTGGCGCAAATGAGGCTAACTACCTCTCCCAAGACGCACAAAAAAAAAAGAGCTGCGAGAATTTAGGCGCGCCGGTGAGAATGCGAGAATCTGAGTCTGAGCTGCGTTCGGCTGCGATGTGCGAACTGCGTGTTGCGAAATGCGCTCACTGCGTACTTGGCACATTTCTATATAAATCCGGTGTACCGTATCGGAAACCAAACATTCCTGTTGCAGCAGCAGTCGCACCAACAATACACCAGGACCTCAACGCAACGAGTTTAACACTCAAGGATCTTATACCCTAAAACCAACACAACTTTAAATCAAATTTGAATAACAATAATCAAGCAAAATGTTTGCTAAAACTGTGCTAAGCGTTTATGTGATTGTGGTGAG
Organism: Drosophila dunni; assembly: GCA_018152125.1. Taxonomy (NCBI): domain Eukaryota; kingdom Metazoa; phylum Arthropoda; class Insecta; order Diptera; family Drosophilidae; genus Drosophila; species Drosophila dunni. Next base: position 19,822,677 of record JAECXC010000339.1, on the reverse strand, counting down.
TAAAGTGTGGTGAAAAAGAAGTGTACAAAGGACCCACTACAGTGTGCAAAACAGTGATAAATATCGACATTGACTGAGATTACGCATACGCCGCATAGGCACCGCTTTTAATTAATAAAAACGGAACAAAATTCGTGCCAAAGACAAAACTGAATTTCATGGCAATGCAGGCGTTGCTGAGCCACAACCAAATCAATTCTTCAAATATTTACGAACCTCTCTGAGTTATTAATAACGCTTCAAATACCATAAATGCCAACGTCGTTGCTGCGCGTGTTCATTTGGCATTTATGGGGTTTTTGGTTATTTTTTTCTGCTACGTTTTACACTTCCGGCCGGGCTAATTGTGCCGTGAAACATGTTGGCTGACACATAATAAATATAATAAATAATTTTTGGTCTGTTTTGTTTTATAAATTTAAATTTGATTTCTTTCTTATCGCAGGGTCTCATTGCAGTCGGCCTCTGCAATCCCGTTGATAGCGAGAACAATGGCAAGTATACGGTTTCAGCGCACAATGCTAACGATGGCAGATATCATGCCCAAGATGATGGACGTTATCATCCCAGTTCACGCGACGAAGGTATTTCCAAATACTTCAATTTGATAGCCAGCTGTTGTATCCGCCTACTACTGCATGTTTTGAAGCTGCCACTAACCAACAAAGAGACCGAATGAAACAAATTAACTAACTAACACAAACATACACTCACACACACTCAAGCGCACTGACACTGATAACCCATAATATTTAATGTGCTCTGATAACCACAAAGCTCAAACTCAAACTCAAGTTGAAGCTCAGATTTTCAATGCCAAAAAAAAACCCAAAAAAATACACTGAAAATCTGCGCTGACTTCAATCGCATTTAATTCCATCTCTAATCTCTTAACACCACTCTGCTGTATATTATTGTATATTAAAACTTAATTTCTTATAGGCCGAGGGGGCTCTGCGGATTCTTTAGGTAAACTTTAAAGTGTACACAACAATCACACACAAATTCACACACACAATTTTAGAGTCTTAAAATTCTTGCACCTAAATATGTTGCACTTAAAGTATTCTACTGGAATTTAGCAGTTGTTGTACTTGTATTATAATTTATATACTTACAATTGCTTAATTATTTCGTTAACAAATTTCGTTTAATTTTAAAACTTAACTCACACTTGTATATTAATTTATTTAACAATTATTTGACCTTCTGCACGAAGTACTTAACTAGTAAATACCCATTAATTACACTGAAAAACCCACACACCGATTTGCATTTCACGCTTTTGTTTAACACGCCAATTTTGTTACCATTTAAAGCTGGTCGTTATCATCACATGGCGCAGCCTTATCACCACGTGAGTGATAACCGTGAACTTGGCGTTTATCATCACATTCCTTATCCCTATGACGGTGGCTATGGACCCTACGCCGGTCTGAATCTGCCCTACGTCCATGACGACAGGCCATACAAGTGAGTGACTAAGTTGTATAAGTAATTAGAGGTATTCCTAATGCTTTTTGTTTCCCACTTAGCCACGATCTGTACACAGTAAGTAAAGCCGAGTACAAAGTACCAGAAATCCGCTTGGAATACGGCTTCCCCGATCATGAACCACAAATCGAAACACAAACTCATTACCAGTCGAATGAATACTAAAGTTCGCAGCAGCATGAGACACCCTGTATTCCTGTATTCCCTACCACAAAAACAAAAAAAAACCACATGCTTTCATATATATAACCGTCCAAGAAGCCATTAACGACTACCGATAAATCCCGTACAATTCCTGATCCACATTCTGCATGCGCATGCATGAGCCAACATGTCCACACACGCACATACACACACCCTAAACACAAACACGCACACACACGCATTGAAAACAAGCCTGAGAAATTTGATGAAGTACCAAATAAAAACACCAACCACTTCAGTCGACAACAACAACGACGACCAAGAAACCGACAACCACAACGGAGCGCACCACAACAACAACGACAACCACAACGACCACGCCACGCCCCATTGTCTTCAACTACGATGACGAGGGACGCCACAAGATTCTGCACCAGGAAGAGGTTCGCAAGCAAGACAAATACGATCATGCGTAAGTTGAAACAGCAAAAAAAGAAGCAAATGTTATCGATAAATATCGAATTTCAAAGCATATTTCGATTTATCTCTATCAAGTTGTTTAACGATTAATCTTCTTCCTTTTCTAGTTACCTGACCGAGAACGGCATCTATGGCGAGGAACAAGCGAAACTGCATCATACCGGCGGCACCCATGCCAAGGGCTACTACGAGTACACCGGTGACGATGGCAAGCTGTATCGCGTCAACTATGCCTCCAACGATGGCGGTTTCATGCCCGAGGGCGACCACATTCCCACCCCACCGCCCATCCCCGAGGCCATTGCCCGCGCCCTCAAGTACGTGGAGGAGCAGCACAAGGCCAACGGTGATAAGCCATTGTTCGATCATCGTGGATTCCGCATCAATCACATGACCAGCGTCATGAAGGCTCAACTGAAGCAGATTCATATCGAGGACATGCCCAAGGAGCTGGGTGATCAGATTCGTATGCTGCAACACGAGGTGGAGCTGGCCGAGGAGGAGGAGGAGCGCGAGATGCGTGAGGAGGAGGCACGTAGAAATCATGATTACTAAAACAATGCCCCGACAGCAGAAAGTGCGGTGTACTCATCAAAAGCCATACGGATCGTGTTAGCACTTTCCAGTCCCCCGAAAACCCCTCCCAAAATACCCTATAAAAACAAACACAACAAGTCCCCACATTCCCCTGCATTTGCCGCCTGAAATTGGCAAAAATATAACAAGAAAAACTCAAAAAAAAAAAGAAACGAATTCAAGTGGTCAGTAAAAATTTGGTACTTGTTAAAGCCACGCCCATTTATATATGTTAATATGTTAATACTGTATTTATTTATCGAAATTTAAGCTATTTAATCGCTGTTATGAATTTACTAAAGAAAAACTTTTATTATTTTTTATATGCATTAAATAAACATAAATCTTTAATTGTTACATAAATAATCAGTGTTTGATTCAAAGAGTTTCGTGCCCTAAATAATAGGCACAGTGGGCCAAAGGTCAAGTGATAATGGCTTGAAATGACACATGACTAAAAACAAATTCACCAATGAGTTCATTGAACCCAAACAAAGTTGAATACACTACAAAGGGCATATGGACTTAAGGTATCAACTAGACAGCTATAAAATTTGCTTATTTCTGTGCCTGAACTTGATCTCTATAGGGTATCTGCTTATCGCTCATTTGTTGCTGCTTAACTTTGTGTACCTCTTCATTAGGTACAAGCAAATTTATAGGGCATTAAATTCTGGGGTGTCAAGTCAATTTCGTTTATAGCAATTTCAATAAGCTGCGATTTGAATAAATTTTAAATTAATCGCATTTTTTCAAAAACGAAAGTCAATGACCAGTTGAGTTGGGACTTGCTCTGGATTTAATTAGAAAAGCTACTTACTTGTTACACGTGTAAAGGGTAGGCTGAAGTAGGTAATACCCTGTAATTAGAAAACTTACGGTTAAATAAAAATAGAGTAACTGCAAGTCGTGCTTACCCCTTTAAGACAGCAAAGTATTGTTTGACTTAGCTTTCAGAACACCACATTCAAAGCCGACTTTTGTGCTCAACTTTAAATGGCCAATAGTTTAGCTTGTAGCGAACTTTTTGAAAAGCTTTGCATAAATTGTTCGAGAGAAACAAAGCAAAAAGAAACAAGATTTTATATACATACTTATGCTAATTCGAACTGGCCAATAAACTGCTTTGTGCTAGACGCCATTTTCCATAGTGTTTAGGTGTATTGAAAGGCAGAGACTATAGAAATCTTTCACTTCTTTTGATTTTAAATAAGTTTATTTATTGATTTATGTTTATTATGTTGTAGTTATAATATAAATATTAAAATCGTTTAGTGCCTTGTGTAGACCACATTGGCTGGTGGAGGTTGATTGGCATAGAATGCGGAGTTGGGGCCGTCATCTGTGAGAGCAAAGCCAAAATGAAAGGTAGTTCTAACAGAGTGGGTTAAGAGGTACTTACAGGTAATCACAGGACGGAAACCATTGGCATCAGCCAGATACTTGACGCCCACACGCAGACCCTCGGGTGAAATGTAGGAGTAGGCACCCTCCACCTGCTCCTCCTGCTCACCGTTGCCAATGTCAAAGGGAGTGCCCTTCTCCTCGCCGTGAATGCCGTTCTCCGTCTCGTAGCTGTATGAGTAGGCACCGGATCCGGTGTTGGGATAATTCGATTGCTCCACTGTGCGGGCCACAGCATTGGCAATGTAGGGATTGTACTTTGTGTAGAAGTTATCGTAGTAACGACGCTGATTATACAAATCACGGTTATTGTAGTACAGATTGCGATAATACGGATTTCTCAGATACGGATTCGATTGGCGTTGTGCACTGCAGGCGACCAGGACGAGGGCCAGCACAGCGAGGCAGCAGGACTGCACAAAGAAACAACAATTTTCATTAACTTAATAATCCATTCACTTTAGGCACTAGCACTGGGTAGTTTAAAATCCTTTACCATTTTGAGAGACATTTTGGAGAATATTCACAGATTCTTTGGCAACTTCTACGTTGAAACTGTAACGGATCAGCGCTTGACAGCGGCATTTATAACAACTGGTGACTCTTTTCGGCCATATCATTAAGTTTTTGGTTTGGTCTATAAAAATCATTATATTCGGTCAACGCCGAGCAACGAAATTTAAAGGTAACATTGAAATTTGAAATCCAATCTCAGCAGATGCTGAAAGTATTTTTGATGTCAGGTTTTTGCTAATTTCCGTTTAGAATTTTGATTGTTATTTAAATTGGTACAGCGAGCCAAATTGGCAGTCAACTATACCCTGTAGTTCTATAGGAAAAGGGGTGGTAACGACTGTACTTTGGTGGACATAGCTGAGTTGAAATTCCACATAAAGAAAGTTATAGAAGAGATGCTAAGCTAATCAACAACATGACTTACAATTTTTATGCTGGGTATCTCTAGGCTTAAGCTACCCTTTACTCACTTTCAGTCGTTTTAAATGCTTGCATAAATAATTATAAAATTAAGAGCAGTTGGAGGTGGCAGCCGACAGTCGGCATTCGCACAGGAAATCTATGCCACACGCGGAATTTGAATTTGAAACGAATAATTTATACTACTCGCCGATCAAACTGAGTGTTGCGGGGACTAAACAATAGAGGGCGGGTGCGTGTAGCTAAATTATGAATGGCTCATTTTAGCATATAGATGAAGAGTTCTGCTGATTAGGGAGCATTCTTATTAAATTGCAAATTCATATATAACTGAAATTTGAGTAGCAAAAAGCGTTCATAAATTAAAGTGCTTAAATGGCAGCGGTTATGGTTTGAAAGCATATCAAATTAAGAGTGACAAAATGGCTAAAAATATATATTAAAAGTAAAGTATAGTTATGTATTCTATTTACTTAGACTTTACTCATTTTAAATCAGTTTAATACCTAAACATATTACAGCATGTTAGCATAACATTGATAAATTACAAATGCACGCCTTCAAATTAGCATAAAAAACGACATTTCATGAATGACTCGAGTAGTGAATGAATGCACAGTGGGTAGAGGAAGGAGGTAGGGGATGGAGGCATGGAAAGGGGGTTTACTCTACGGGTCTAGCCATCGTTGGCCTTCACATTTCGAGTGCGACTACAACAATAGATCTCATAGATACATCTCTGAAAACTCAATTCATGTAGTTTGCTTTGACTTACACAACGATTATGATACTTAATTTTGTGTTTTTATTTTTTGAAAAACATCATATATTTTTAAAGTACTCTTCAATTTGATCAAAACTCTACCGAATCGGTTATGGTCTCCCATTTCGATTATAGTATGACTTATTAAGCAGATTTGTATCTAAATTTCTTTAACTGTTCTACAATTTAAATTATAATTGATTTAAAAAGCATCCTCTGGTATTTTTTGAGTACTTTGAAAGCCAACTCCTTTGCCAAGTCCCGCCCCATCAACCCATTCTATAAGTCCAGCTAGTTCGTCTGCCACATTAATTCTGATTTGAAAACTAAAAGTATAAAGATCCACCCGTTCGCTCGATTCATATATAAATACAAAATTAGCATCTCAACTTAATTTATAGTCAAACGAAAATCATCACAGATAAAAAATAGTTAAACAAATTGAGCTGAGTAAACATTTAGAGTTATGCGACCATTGATTTAGATAACACAGACGACACAACAATGCGTATAGATTCACATCCGTAAGAATCGATTTTCAAAAGATACAACTACTAAAAGATTCAATAACAAAGACCTAAGCAATAAATGTTCTCGTAACCAAAATGTGAACTCTATTTTTCAAGCCACAATCATTTGGCAATTTTATGGTTAGAAACTGGATTTTGTAGCTGCCCGCAATGTGTTAAACAGATTAGTCAAAGCTCTGACAATGCAAACAAAAAGTTTTATGAACCATTTGCATAAATAAGTCGTTGAAAGATATTTTTCTAATTAATTGGCTTGAATTTATTTTTTGTTGGTTTTTTAGAGGCGTCTTTTGATTATTCATCGAATGATTATGCCAACCATAAATTTCTTTCAGCCGTCCCCTGACATAAACGTGTTTATTTCGCTTAACTGAATGAACATAGATTAGATTTCGCTTTAAAAGCATAAAATAAATAAATATAATAGAAATATATATTCTATGCATGTTATATTAAATTATAAGCAGCACGTGTCAGTTCACTAAATAAATTATTACATGGAATACCAAATTGTGTCGTTTTAATATTTAATTATAAGAATGCGGCCTACATAACTTAATTGCTGGTCGTTAATAAGACGCCCTTTAAACGTATATAAAAACGCCCATTCACTAGTTGGATAACCAGTTTAGATACTTCTGCCAATAAATGACATACGACGAAGAGGAGAAACAAAAGAGTTATGAAGATTTTACTTTTATACCAAACTTGGTACTCGGATCTCTGGGACTCGACTTGCTGGAGCTACCAAAACCCCGTTGGAAGAAAGTTTTAATGAAGGCCTATACGTTGCTCTGCTTTCTGAGCCATTGGTATATACTCTACAATATAGTACTTAGGACTCTGGACTGGAATAAATATCTAGCTGGAAATCCTCTACTCATCATGCGTTTTGGAATTATCTATTGTTTTGTATGCAATGTCGATGTAAAACTGATAATATTTCTATATAACAGACGACGCTTGATGAATCTTAACGATAATCTGCACAAACTCTACCCAAAGGAAGAGGCTCAACGTCGGGAATATAGAGTTAATGATTTCTATTGGCCACGAATTGCACGCTATGGATTCTATTACTACTATTCAGTTTTTTTTTTCGTTTTGTTTGCACCTATCATACAAGCGACTTTAACATACTGTTATCAGCGCTACACATTGGGTGACGAGGCTAAATTTATTTATCTGAGCACCCATCCCTCGGAACTATATGAAACTTGGTCTCTGGATACTTATGGCATCAGTTTTATCATAGACTTTACCTTTAGTCATGTTGTCTTGAATAGCATGCTGGGCACAGATATTTGGATGCTGTGTCATTCGGCACAGCTTTGTATGCATTTTTCCTACCTGGGAAGAAAACTTGGAGAGTACAGTCCCAGCCGGGAAAATTCTCGGCAAGATTGTGAGTTTCTCGGCAAATTTGTACGCAAACATCAGCAGATATTTTGGTGAGTAAATGAATTTCTTAGCTACACAATTTAATATTATTTTATTTACAGTTTACACAAGGAATTGAATGAAATATTTGGCATCATGTTGGGCTACAACTTGTTAACAATGGGTGTAATACTTTGTTGCATTATACTATTCACTGTTCTGCAGGGATTTACTCGTGAAGGTGTTGGATTTCTGCTTTTCTTTATCAGCCTAAATGCACAGTTTTACATGGTCAGCTACTATGGGCAACTTCTGCAAGATGTGGTAAGCAACTTTCAGCTGTCTTTAAACCAATTTTCATATTTATCTTTTAGAGTGAAAACATTGCTTTGGCTGCCTATACACAAAAATGGTATAATGCTTCTATAACTTATCGGAAGCTGCTACTTTTGATTATGCAAAGAGCCCAAAAAGCAGCGCAACTCTCAGCCAAAGGGGTCATTATAATATCTATAGATAATTTTACCAGGGTAAGCAAATGATAACTGCATGGACCCATTAAAAAATATAATTTTTACAGATGTTGAACAACACTTATTACTTTGCTACGGTCACTCGAAAAGTTCTTGAAAAATAAAGCAAATATTTATATTAATTATGGACAAATATATGCACATGTCTTTCACCTAAGTATTAAAACTTACTGTTCACAAATTAAATGACTTATCTTATTAAACGCGTATAAATTTCTATTACTGCCTCACAAGCTTATCATACCCCATTAACTGGTTTCTTTTTAATGGGTACATTCCAAACCAAATTGAGGCGGTCCCAAGCTGTGCCTCAAAATGAATTTGTGGCTTCTTGGCTAATCAGAATGCTTTAAATTTGCATGGCAAATGAAAATGAATATATAAATATGTAGAAATATGTTTATTTGATATGCCAGCTGAATAATTTACGCCCCTAAACTATAAACTTGACCAACCCAAAATTGTTTCCTCATTGGTCGGTGGAGAGCCAATTAAAAATTTGACAGGCTTACAAGTCGCTGGGAATACATTAATAAAGTAGTTGCTTCCATTATGTTGAGTTAAGTAGTACATTTAAATACCTGTGAATAGACAGATCGGTAAAAGAGACATGGCTTCAAAACGACTTTTAATAATTTTATATATCTTTTATATAGGCACTTTATAAAAGAAGCTGTTAAACAGGGTAACTTTATAGCACATACTTCCGACTGTGGAATTTATGCAGCAAGTTTAAATAGTTATATGAGAAGACTTGTGTATTGTATATTTGTCTATATTTGATATTTATATTAACTGACTGTAGGGAGGAGAAGAATCTAGCTGGCTGATTCCGTTGTTGGCCTTCACATTTCGCGTGCTTCTTGACAGAATTGCGACCGAGTCAAATTTGTGTGCAACAACAATGGACTGTGATTGCAACAACGCTGAGGCCCAGACCAAAAAGTAGCCCAAACAAATTCAATTCATTATATAATAAACTTAGTTAAAGCAAGCTAAAAACAGCTAAAAAATCAATAGAAAATAGTCGACTCCCACAGCTAAGTAATTAGCTTTGCATAAAGCTGGTGTGAATAATTAAAGTTTAAATTAATTGCTGAACTACAGCTAAGAATTTGAGTAGTCTATATCAGTACTACATAGCTGGTAGTAAATAGTTTATAAATCTTGACATAAAAGCTGATAGAATTTACCACTAATTGCCATAAGGTATTACACCCACACACAACACACACAACACACACAGCACACACATCACGCTGTGAGTTCCATTGACTTTTAGCATTTTAAGGCAATTTGCATATGGTTAATTAAAGAAGAACTCACCTTCGCCTTCGTTATGACATCTTCTAAGCCGCTCAGACGGATTAACATCAATTGAGGATTGTATACAAATAGCTGTCATCTATAGTAAAGTATTCTTGGTATCAGCTCAAGGCCCAATTCGTTGGCCGTAATTAAGTTTAACAGCAAGTTCAATATCTTTGCCAGTGTCTAGCGTAATCTAGTTCTCTAGTCTCATTTCTAAACTGAGTTATAAATTGGAGCTGTTCCTTGACCATGAAATGTAAGCCATTAAAATAACATTTAACATTTGGCCGAAGCTGAGCTTCACTATAAAAACTTGTGGCTCAAAACGGTAGCCAAGTATCCACAGCCACACATGAGCAAAACCACTGACATTTAGCTGCTGCAACTGGTTCGACGACGATGGCTGCAAAATGCAGCTAGTATTTGCAATTATTTATTTATGCCTGCATTGACATTAGCATTAAGTATTAGCAAGTATCTGGCCAAAAACTATGCCGGCCAATGTCCGTATGGTCTAGACGCTGGGAGGCGACACAAGTAAAGCTTACGCAATGGCAACCAGCCAAGAAGACTAAAAAACATCTGCTATTGGGGCGTTAAGTGGGCTGGCTGGGCGTGGACGCCATAAAGAAGATGGCACGAACCTCAAGGCCAACAAGACGTGGCCATAAAGCGCTGCACAGCGCGTGTCAAAGTCAGTGGACACAGAAGAAGTTAGAGTCACAAAATTGTGGCCAAAACTCTCAGCTGAAGCATGTGTTCTTAGCTTTATGGCTTGCCGGACAACTGACATTTTGGATTTGCTAATTTGAGAACTCATGCGTAATGTTTCAAGGTTTACATTAATCAAAAAACAAATTAAAATTAAAATAAATTTTTACAACATAAATTTGCACTCGCAAATCAAAAGACTTAGGCAAAGAACTTGCTGAACTCGCCGTTTGCGTAATTTGGCCAATAAAAAACACATTTAGAATAACTGAAAATGTACAAATAAATGTAAAAAATAGCATAATAAATATTAAAATTAATGCAGTTGAATGAATGTCTTCATAATAATTATAAACACTAGCCAACGGCACCCGGCAGCGCCAAACAATAGACCAGGCCCAAAACTAGAAGGCAGCAGCGAATTTTTTGTTGTATTTTATATTTTTCAGAGCTTCCACTAACTGGCAATTGTTTTGCTGATTGCCACAGTCTGAGCAACAACTACTTGCATACAATATGCCAACAATCTTTGGGACAATCTTGTCACGAAATTCTGTCGCCGCAGCAGTGTGTCTAAGTGTGTGTTGGAGTGTATCTCCATCTGGCAGAGAGCAAAGTCGACCCAAGCTATTCATTAGACGCGCCTACACTTTGGCAGCAGCGGCGGCCTCTTCGCGTTTAGCAATTTTTGGCATTTTGACCCCAACACAGCACACACACACACATGCACACACACAAAGGCACACACTGAGCACCAAACTTCATGCCCTGAGCTCGAATTTGGGCGCACTATGGAGCTGTCTGGCAATTTTAGTGCACATAAAAGCAGCTCAAAAAATTCTAAACACCAAAAACTTTTTCATCATTTATTGTGCCCACCTTTACCACTGTGCGTTGCCTGCCTTTGATTGCATTTACCGATTATTGGCCACGTATTTAAATGCAATGTTTTCTCTCGTCTCTACCAAAATAAAAAGATAAATAAAAGCCAGAAAAAAACTCATGCAGAATTAGTAATAAATTCAGTAAGGTGGCAACGCCGCGAGGGCGATGCCAATCGCATTTATTTAAGCTAAATTTAGTGCACTTTAAAGTCTAGACAGCCTTCTCCTCTTCCATTGTTTGTGCAAATAAATGCTAATAAATTATTCTGCGCTCAGTTAGTCAAGTAAATATTGTGTTAAGCAGTGCGGGGATTTACTGACTGATCAGCGCGCAGCGCAAGTGGCAAGAAGTAGGAACTGGAAGCTTCTGCAAGTAAATTTCAATAATTTTGTGCTGAATTTTGTGTTCTTTGTCGCTAGTGCCAAAAGGGCGCTCTGCTCTAGTAATATTAACTAGAAATCAATAAAACTATTGACCAAATTTGCTTTGGATTCCCAATTGGCAAAGAACAGCTGAGCTGAGCCAGTGGCGTGTGCTTTAAGGGGAGGTAGCGGGTAGTGCCCCCAATGGAGTACTTCAGTCACTTGTTGTTGCAATTTTCCACGGCAATAAATGTTTGCTGTCGCGGCTGCTGCTGCTGCTGCTGCTCTTTTCAAACACCACAAGCGTTGACGCTGGCAGCGACAAAAACAACAACAACAACAACAGAGGCAGCGACAGCTACGACGAATCTTTAGTTTAGTTTCTATGTACATCTATATGTACTTATATATTTATTTCTATATTTTTTTCTCTTTTTTTGCATCTTGCATGTGCGACGCTTTGCCCGCTGAATTTGCAGCGTCGTCATCGCCGTCGTCGTTGCAGTCGTCGTCGACGTCGTCTTTGTCTTTGGTATAAATAGACTCAGTTGCCGGCACTTGGGCATCATTAAAAAATCGTTTGTTCAATTAACAACAAGTGTGAAGTGTGCTACAACGATAGCTGAAGAAAGAAGGATAAAAAGCGAAAGAAAGGAAACTTTTGGATTACACAAAAACCCAATCAGTTCATTCATTTACTCACAATGAAAAACGTAAGTGACTGTCGTGGGAAAAGGTCAGAAGCAGTCCTTAAATTTATAGTTTCACTTGGATATATACAGTTAAAAAAGTGATTATGAAAAGTCCTTAAAATTCGACTACTTAAAATTCTGTTTAATTATTGAGCGCTTTTTTAGTACGCCATAAATCTTACAAGAATTTTAAACAAGCCAAAAAACGCAGTTTAGAACAGAGTCCAGCACAGAGTCCAGAAAGAATTTAAAAGTAAATTCTGAAAATATTAATACCCAGTCGTAAATCAAGTTTGAAACTTAAGGTCGTCATATATTTTAGGGTGTAAAGAGACGCGTCTCAAAGTGCTGCTTCCGCGTTGAGTTATTTGGCAATTGTTATGGCCATTATTGTGCTAGCCAAATGGCCAAAAGTCACAGCCAAGCCCGACCAAAATGGCAATAGCAATTAATGAATGCTTAGCCCAAGCAGCCACTTAAAAGGCTCGAGCACGATGCCAAAGTAAGCCAAAAACTTGCAGCCGGCATGCAATGCAAAGGTCAGACAACGACAACAACACAACAAAGACAACAACTTTGGACAGATGTACGGACCGATGGACGGAGGCTGCGACATTTGGCTGCAGAGAAGAGCAAAGCGAGTAATGAATGCTACGCTCAGTTGGCAGCTGTCTATCTGGCTAAAAGCTGCAAACTAAACTGAAACTTTAAACACGTAACCCACTCGGCCCATTTGGCCAATTTCTCAATAGGCAAGCAGACTGCGTTTCAACACAGAGCAGCGGGAGTGACAAGAAGGGCAGCAAAGTGGGCCAGAAAAATCAGTAGACGAATATAAAAGACCCTGTACAAGCTACAACTGTTTTGTGGTGCAGTTACTGAGACAGAGCCACCCACAGTGTGCATGTCCAAGCCCCAAATTAAGCTAATTCCATTTGTCAATGAGCCCTTTATGTAATCTCCTTGGATGTGGATTTCGTGGCAGTTTTACTCACTCACGATTTTCAAACGCTCAGCTCATCGCTGTGCCGCCTAGCCACGCCTCACACCACAATTTTCCATGCACTCTCGGTGTAATTGCCAATAATTGTGCATACAACAAGTTTGAAAAACAAACAAATGGAAAACTCTGAATATCAAGTTAATTGGCGTCTAGTTATTTGACGACCTTACAAAAAAATGTGTGGCAAATTGACATATGAGTTTGTCTGTCCAGTCGTCTGTGTGTCTGTTCCACTGCACATAATTTATATGTGAGAATAATGTAAACAGCAGTCATAAATCAAAAACAACAACTAGGCAAAGCGATGAGCCAAGTTTCAACACAACAATAAATTTACAAACCAAAACAAAAAACTTGGTAAAAACGACTAACACAAATCACGATCTTTTCCAATCAAGCTAAGTGTGTGTGTGCATTTTAATTACGCTCGTTTGGAATTCTAAACAATTTGCAAATTAATGTAAAGTGAATTAATTTCCGTTCTTAACCCAATTGCAGTTTGCTTTTTGTCTGATCGCCACTGCGCTGCTCTGCCTGGCCCAAGCTGCGCCCAAGCCACAGGGTGGTGAACCCATTGCGATTATCAGCCAAGAGTCCAACATCGAACCGGATGGAGCCTATAACTATGCGTAAGTTTAATTAAATCAATGCTCAAGTGGAACCACTTATGAACAGGCACTTCTAGCAAAACAAACAATTTTTGTTGCATACTTTTAGGCAGTCGCTTTAACAGTTAACAGTTCTCGTCGCTGTTAAGTTTGATTAATTTATGCATAACTGATTTTGACTGCACATAAATATTTCATCAGCCCAAAATTGATTGCATTATTTGTAGTTTTTGTCTCGCCAACTAATCCCGTCATAAAAACCATACAACCAAATTAATCGCTATGTTTTAAATGTTAATGAAGCGGATTATAAATGAATTTATGAAGCATCCAAACGTAATAAACACTTCCATTTGGGATTTATCAAGACCGCGCATAAATGTTAAATGTTAATAAATACATAAATAAATAATTCAACTGGCGCCACAGACGAACACAAGCAGAGCAGCCAAAACAATAAAAAATCTCGGTAAATAACAAAGGAAAAATACTGAATATTAAATACTCTCAGCTTAAATAAAGTTAAACTGTGTCTCAAAATCAACCAGAGAGCTCATATACCCCTTATTGGCTCATAAAATTTGCAATAAAATCAGTCTACAAATTTGCTAGGCTAAAAAGACCGTTGATTAGCGGTTTTTTTTCACAGCTTTCAAGGTGAACTTAATTCCAGTTGTTTAAACTGCTGCAATTACCCAAAAAAACTTGATTTCAATTTGCAGCTACGAGACAGCCAATGGTATTAAGGCTGAGGAAACTGGCACCGTTAAGAAGGCCAGCTCACCCGACTCCACGGATGTGATCATTGTCAAGGGTTCCGTATCGTATACTTCACCCGAGGGAGAACTGATCACACTCAACTATGCTGCTGATGATGAGAATGGCTTCCAGCCACAGGGTGCTCATCTGCCCACACCACCACCAATTCCACCAGCGATCCAAAAGGCACTTGACTATCTGCTCAGTCTGCCACCAGCACAGCGTCGTCGTTAAGCTTGAAAAGGAGAACAGGAGCAAGTGGGGGAGTAAGAGGGGAGAGCAAGCTGATGCTCATTTAGCTAAAATGAAGAAATGTGACCAATGCAACCGATTCTGATATTCTATACTCAATGAAAGCAAACTTTGCTGCTAAAACCCAAAATCGAAGCCTAAAACCAACAACATCGAGCAGCTGACTGAAGAATACGCAAACTGCACACACACACGCACAAACAGAGAGACAGTTGCAGTTACACGCACACGCATACACATACACACATTACGATAACAATGTTTCCACTTCCGTTTCCTGTTTCCTTTCCTTTTTCCTCTTTTCCTTATCTAACTCACCTTTCACTCCTTTTACAAACTTCTTTACATTCTCTGTGCTTGAGATCTTTTAGTCGCCGAAACTTTGCCATTTTCGGACTCATGTGATATCATCGATTTGTTAATGAAATCAAAAGAAAATCTAAAAAAAAAATGTTAAAATACAAGTTATAATTCTTGTGTAAATAGTCTATATAAACTGCACTTAATACGAGTATAAGCGTTGATAGACGATGGATGAAGTGACGATGGATGACAATGTACCTACTTATACATATATACATATATATAATTACGAATCGTTGGTTTTTGTACGTGTCAAATGACATAAATACATACACACACACACAGACAACAGACACTCACACACATGAGCAGAACTTAAATATCTTTAGCCTTAGCTGCAAATAAAGAATTAAAGATTCTTTAACAAAAAAAATTAAAATACTTGTTTTCCTTTCTTTCCAAAATTGGAGCACACACACGCACTCACACACACCCGCACACCTGTGCAGTTTCAATTTTGAGCCAAACACTAAAAATAGCTAAAGTTTACTATTTGTTTTGTTTTTCTTACTTTTTTCTGTTTTTTTTTTTTTTTGCATTTCAAGGCAAAGTTGATAAATTTGTTGTATGCAAATGAGGAGGCTAAAAATGTGGTCAAGTCGGTTCCAAAAAGAACCAGAATCGTATGCTGACGTTAGTGTCAATTGCTGTATAGGATAGATATGCATATATATGCTGTTCATACATAATTTATTTTACCAAAACCGAACTATTCATACCCTTAATTCCAGTCCAAAATTATTTATTAATTTTTATCTACACTTGTTTACCCTTTGCAGGGTATTTGACTGGCTTAGCTGCCCAGCTGCCCCAAATTTCACACCCAATTCGCGAAGAGAGACCAAACAAGTTCATTATTATTTATTGCTCCAACTTAAATTTCATGCTAAATATTTTAGTACAGGTATTTTATTAGTTTTTGTTTTAGATTTGGTGACTGGAACTCTATGCTATAAAAGGCTGTTTACTTAGCACAGGAATCGTCAGTAGTCTCGAGACCTTAGCGCCGTGTGGATTATTTAATTTAAAATGAAACTAATTTTGATTTGTGTGCTGTTTGTGTCAGCAGTTTATGCAGCTGACAACAATGATCCCATCGTCAATGAATCGAATGTCGAGTACAATGGGAAGTTCAACTCCCAGTAAGTGTTTCATTGTCTAAGAAAAAGGAATACTTGACTAACTTTTATCCTTTTAAAAGTTACTTGCTACATGATGGCTCCACATTCACACAGGCAGGTGAACTCAAGGAAGTAGAGACCGGTTACTTTGGTGAATCCATCAAGGGTCAGTACTCATTCGTGGGCGATGATGGCAAGGAATATAAAGTTACCTACATAGCCGATGAGCATGGATTCCAGCCAATTGGCAGCCATTTGCCCACGCCACCGCCCACACCGGAATCGGTGCTCAAAACACTGGAATACCTGAAGAATCATCCGCCAAAGCAATATTAGATGGAATGACTTGATTCATTCGCATCGTTTATATGTGATTTTAATGAACAACTGTGAACCAAAAGAACTGAACAAAAGCTTAACAAAATATACACAAAAAACCGCAGAAGAACTTAGCAAATTTAATCAGAGAATGTTTTTTTAATTTAATCAACAATTTTGACTATTTTTTCAAGTCTAAATTCTTTTTTTATGGAGTCGAAAGCTGTTTTGCTTTGTTCTTCAGTTCTTGAGCGAAGAGAGTGAGTGAGAAATTTACATAAATGTTTTGCGCTGATTACTTTCTCGATAAAAACGCGTTTTGCATAATTCATTTATTCACTTACGCAACAATTCTAGCCAAAATTTTGTTACTGCCTCGCCCAAAAGTTGAACAAATTTCTGGGCTCTTTCAAAATTGGGTATTTAGTTGGTGTGTGACCCGGAGTTGGGTGTGAAAATTTACCCTAAATTAGCAGCTTTTTTGCTCGACTGCAATTCTGCAAAAGGTGCAGAGGCCAAAAAGTGTAGACTTGTTAACATTAAGTATTTGTTATGCGATGCTAATTGGCAAACACATGATTTTGTAGGCCAAATGTTTGTTCTAACAATAAAATAATACCTGAAATTACGTTAGTTCAGGTAAAAAATCGAAAGTGTGAATTCCCAGTGATTATATTAGACAGCTGGTGTTAAATCAGAAGTGCAGTGACACAAACTATACATAAATGTCGTTTTAAAACAATGCTAGACGAACGAACTTAATTTGCATACATATCGGGTTCATTGACCCACTGTGCGTATACGCAATTCGCAACGTTATGATTTCATTCAAAATACTCTGTACTCTAAATATTTTATTACGCCTTTATGCGTGTTCACCGTTAGACCAACCTGTCTCTAATGTGTTCAGTAAATTTCGAAACGTGATTCGCATACAAATATGCCAAAAACTGTTTTGAAACTATTCATCGGCAATAGAAAGAGTAGATCAATTGATAATTGTTGTAAGCCAATAAACTGTGAGTTCTTAAAGAATTTTAAATCCTTAACGGATTCCCCGACCTTTCGGAACTTACAGTGCGCGATAAGAGTTATGTTCTGCACAGGCAAAGCACGTAGCTGCCAAGTCTGACTGGCAAATGCCATCAACAATCACAGTGAGAAGGAGACAGAGACAGAGATGAAGACTTGTCAGCTGTCGCCGTTCCAGCTTCGGATATCGGTATCAACATCACCTGCTGCTGACACCGACGCTTCATCTCCATCTGGCACTCCCCCTCCAGCTGCCCCCTTCATCTACGCCTCCATCTCTTTGGCGGCGTGAGGTTTACTCATTGGCCAGACGCGCGGAATGGACAATAAAGTGGAAAAAGAAGCCTCAAATGATGGCCACAACAAAGTAAGACAAAACAAAAGACAAATAATCAGCATTGCTGTCATAGAGCAGCCATGGCTGTCGAATACCCTGTAGCTTTAAAAGGCACTAAAATAGCTAACTAAGAGTTCAATAAATTTGTGACTATTTTACTTTTGTTTTGAATACATTAACTTATTTAAGCAATAACTAAAGCAGTATATAAAAAATGATTTTTTTAAACAGTTTGCTAATTTGTTTAATCAATTTAAAAAGCAGTTAAAAGCAGTTTATGCTGAACTTTACTTATTAATATAATAATTTATTTGAGTCTTTAACAAAGCAGTTTTACCGCTTTTGTAGCAATACGCTAGTGACTAAAGTAGCCACAGAAAACAAACAAATATTTTTATTGACAAAATTTGAATACTGTTTAAAAACTCAGTAAGTTTTGACTACCAAATAGGCTTAGACCCCGTACTCTAAAAAAGAGTAGAGGGAGTTTATAATTTATAATTGTTAGCATCGCTATAAAATAACTAACAAGTTATTATGTTATTTAACATTATTATTATTATTTAACATTAACATTAACAGCTTAAGCAGACTCCCACTCACTGCGCTTATTGCGCTCAGAGATCTCTGCCGCTGTTTGCAAACAGCGCAAAATCCTGCTGAAATACCAGGCGAACAAAAATATTCAGCAGGTTGCAATGCATAAAGTAAACAAACAAAAAGGTTTGGTTATACACGTGCACAGCCTCCCTCTTCCACCCACTCTCTGTTTACGATCTCTTCGCTGTTTGTCCGACTGTCCGTCCGTCCGTCTGTCTGTCAATGTTCTGTCGAGCGAGCCGACTGTAGAATTTCTTACTTGTATATTTTAGTTCTAGTAAGTTCATGATTATTTAATAATCAATAACTGCCATTAACTACTTAAAATAAATTAATAAACTACCTACTACATACCCTAGAGTATACAAAATAAGCATGTTATCACAAATATTTAATCTTTCAAAATAGTAATTTCTATAAATTAAATATTTGAGCAACAATTGTGAAAAATCTTCATAATTTGTGAATAATTGTAAGCCCCATTGAAGGTCAAGACCATACCCAGTAGCCAAAGACAATTTAAAATAATTTAAAGAAGCTCCTAATATCTAATATTTATATAAATTATAAATTAAAGCTTTGTCTAATTATGTGTGATAAATCCAAGTGACAGTGGGTTACAATGAAGGTCAGTCAGGTACCCCTTAACTACCAATGAAACAGCTTGTGGGTAGCAACGATTAAAACCCAATCATAACTTTGTAAAGAAATGATTTAAACAATTGGTAAACAAAGGCTTAGAAACAGCTAAGAATCAAGTTCAATGCAGGCCCAATTGAAGGTCAGCGGCATACCCCGCTTTAGCCAAACTACAGGGTAACACAATCTGAAATGAGACGAAGAAGCGCCTGCTCGTCATTTCAATTTTTTTTTGTCTTTTTATTTTTTTCAGAGTTTTTTACGAGTGCGAGTACTTGTACTTGACGCTCTCTGCTTCTTATCTAGTGCGCCCATCGGTAATCGCCGGCTGTGGCAACCGAAGCAGCCGCGGTGCGTGTGCGATTACGTTTGTGAGGCAGTGTGCGAGTGCGAACACTCGTCTGAATGAGGTGCTCGCCCTCGCCACAGCCAAATGGTATATAAAGGCAATGCGAGCGCTGGATAGTCAACAGTTGCGCACTAACTCGCTGGAATTAACTTGCCACGCCACGCCCCGTCCCCATATCAAACACAAGCCACCCACAAGGATACTAAACCAATCATGTACAAGCTCGTGTGTATCTTCTGCTCGGCACTGCTGCTGTCCTATGTCTTGGCACGGCCACAGGATACTCGTGGATCAGTGACGACAACAACCACACCGGCTAGCATTATTCAGCAGGATAATGTGAACAATGCCGATGGCAGTTTCAACAGCAGGTGAGGGGAGAAGTAGTGCAAATAGTAGTAGATTTAGTAGTAGAAATAGTAGTGGAAGCGAGTTCAATCCTAATCCATTTTTCAATTCCCTGCAGCTACGAGACATCGAATGGCATTCGTGTTGAGAACATTGGCTACCTGAAGAAGATCATAGTGCCCCGTACGGAGACCGGCGATGGACAGGTGATCGATGAGCATGAGGAGTTGGTGCTGGTGCAGACTGGCTCTTACAGCTACAGTGATCCCGATGGCAATGTCATTACACTGCGCTATGTGGCCGATGAGAATGGTTTCCAGCCTGAAGGTGATCATTTGCCTGTGGCGCCGCAATAAGAAGTTGGATATCTTGGTAGCCCACTGGGCGTATGTGTAATTAAGTGATTAACATTAGTTTATAAAAGACACACACACCCAAAAAAGAAACACACATATCGTATAACATATAACTATATATTGTATAAAGTATTACGTACTGGAAATAGCACAGCACTGCCCTTATGCCATACTATCTATCAAACTGTACGATGGGTTGTTCTAACTAAAAACTAAACAAAAGCGAAAAAAAAATGAAATCTTCAAAAAGCAGCAGCAGCGAAGACATAATAAATAAATGAACAAATATTGAACAATTAAGTTTGTGTCTCATTGCCACTTATCGAGTACTCAAACTCACTGCACAGCATTCACTTGTGAGTACTCCGAATACTTGGAGTATTTGAGTATTTCTCAGCCTCGTGGCGCTTACAAAATTACCAAACTGCCCTTCACGCCAACGATTGCGGTTGCGGATGCGCTTAGATGACGACGATGATCATGATGTTGATCTCCAAGATTATTTACCCACACGTCAGCTATCCCTCAAAGCCAAAAACAATACACACACACGCACAAACATAGTGTGGCCGAAAGCCAAACCAAAATCGATATGAAATCCAATTCCAAACTAAATGCTCTAATCGCTGAGCAACCGCGATTATTGGCATTGATTATGACCCATTCGATTTGTTTACGCATCTCAGTTTCGTTCGTTTAAGTACACAAAGCCACAGATCACAATCGTTTGTATGCGTGCGTCTGTGTGCGAGGTGTGTGCAATGTGTTATTGAAAATACATTAAAAGATTTCAAAGCTGAGCATGTCATTTTGAGTATTTCCGAAATGGTTTTCAGTGAATCAGGGACTCCCCGCAGCAACTACTGTGAGCTACGCTGTGACAAGGGTATATACGGTTTGTTTACGTTACGTAGCAGGCAGCTGATGATTTCCCTGAGCTGTAAAGTAAGTGAACTCATCATGATAACTAGCTGGCATATGCCTGCGTGTGAACATATCTTCAAGATACTAACAGCTGGAAGCAACAAAATTGGTAGGAAGAATCCTTTTTGTATTCCAAGCCGACAAATCTGCCAGCAAATTTTTCTAGCCCACCCAGCTAACTAGGGTATACTTAAGTCAATTGAGCCCTACCCTTACCCACCTTTGTATTTGCATCTTTGGGTTTTGTTCACCGCTCAGCTCGTTAGCGGAATTATAAAGTACAAATACACACCTCGCTTGTTAAAACTGGACCCATTTACAACTAACGTATTGCTATTTAATTGGCCTACAGTTCCGACAATTAAACGAACAAATCACCAAAGCACTTCATTATCGGAAAAGGCCAATGCCAACGCCTGTCGCTTCAGTCCATTCAGTTTGAAACTGAAGCTGAAGTTGGAGTTATAAATGTTATAAAAGTTTCACATCATGATGAAATACTATTTGTGCATCTTGCTGATGAACCATGTTTGGCTATTGTGCCCCGCCGTGCCGTTAATACCGGTAAGACAGTCAAAGAAATTACAGATATGCCAATTATATTTAAATTATCTATGATTTCAGAGCAAAGGGTACTTTATAGTCTTGCAGCAGCTGGAATGCATTACGAATCCACAATTTGTTGCCAATTCTAGTTGCGTTATCAACTCGCCACGTAACAGAAGCGTTAATGCCGAACTGAGACTTATGCAAAGTGTTAACATACTAATGGCCACCGTTAAGATCGCCATACCGAATCCAAAGAAAAAGGTTTTTCAGAAAATATTCGACATAACATTCGATATGTGCAAAGTTTTCAGAGAGCGCAAAAGAATGGCCTTGATCGACTTGCTCAGCAGTCTAATGCATCTCAAAAATAGCACACTCCGGTGTCCCATTCATGAGGTAAATGAAAAGATAATATCAAACCGTAAAAATTTAAACATTTTTCCAATTCTGTAGGGTCTTTATCGTGTTCACAATGTTACGGTTGCTGAATCTTTACCACCAGTTCTAACCGAGTCGCCATTTATTCTAAACTTCAATTGGTTTATGCCACGTACAAATTCTCTGATGAATATCACAGCGCATGGACATTTGTATGACGTTGCCAAGGAGCAGAGCAGAAAGAAAAAAAGATTTTGATACAACTGGCTAAATAAAACTGATGTCAAAAAATGTTCCTAAATTTAATTAGCTTTAAACAAGTTAGAAAAGTTAATCATAAACAGTATTCATTGGTCATAAGCAGCAGTGATAAGTCTATGAAATTGTACGTTTGCATAAAAATCACAGCACCCAAAAGTATGCCACAGTTTTTGCTTTTATGCTTTATAATAAAAAAGATGCATACATATTCGTAGCATTTACAAACTAAGATTTATATATGGATGGGATTACAGACTTTAACCAAATCAAAAATTGTGTTCACAAGACAATTTTGTAATATACTGAATGTACATTAAATGGAGTGTAAATAAAATGAACTTGTTAGCTCGGCCAAATGTTAATTTCCATTCGTCTCAGAATTCAGTTGTTATTTTCTGTATATTCCAATTGGAAAACCAGGCAAACAGAGCTTTCAGTAGGTCGTTAGTAGGGCAGCACTATTTAGATGAACTACAACTGTCTAGTGGATTTCCCTAATTATGCCTAGCTGCATAAAAATAGAACTCAAATTAACATTTCTGAAATATTTTATATCAAATTCAATCAGTGGCCATTTATAAAACAATTACCAAATGAATATTAACAACAGCACATCTAACTGAACATTAAGTCATTGTCTGATCACCCAGCAAGTACAAAAGTATGAGGCAGTTATATTTACAAATGATACCAAAAATTTCCATTCAACTGCTGCTCGTAGCTGTGTTCACGCTAAAGGTAATTTCAAGCTAAAAAGTTACTTTTAAATACTGAATTTAACTCTTTTTACAGCCAATACAAGGTTTAGTTGTTCACTGGAATTTATTTAATTGCGTGGTTAATCCCCAAATCGTCGAGTCCCATAGATGTCTCATAGTAGAGCCCGAGAAGAGTCTTATAACTGCTGAATTCAAGTACAATCGTGACTTTGAACAATTGAATGCAAGTTTTGTACTAAGACTGCCACGCCCTCCGGCCAATGAGTACCACAAAATTATGGACTTAAATGTGGACATTTGTCAGTTCTACAAGGCCGCCAAGTTAAACAAGTTCCTGAACATTGTCTACAAGAGCATGATCATGCAGAGCAATTTACCCAAAAAGTGTCCTCAAATTAAAGTATAAATATGTTTATTTCTATACTTAATAAATTTATTAATTACGTTGTTAATTTTCTAGGGCTTGTACTACTTTCGCAACATGGATATTGGAGCTAATGTGCCTGCGTTTCTGCCAAAAACCAATTTTAAAGTGCAGTTTAATGTTTTTCTACCTAAAATATGGATACTAAATATTTCTTTAAGTGGACGTCTGCTGGATTCAACAGTGCATTAAAATAAGAATTAAAACAAAAATTAAATAAACATGAAAAAATTTAAACGGTGTCTAATAATGGTGAAATGTTTAAATAATTTAACCAACCAAAAAATGCTAAAGATTCTACAATTATGTGGATTATTTTGATACCCCAAATAATTAATGAATATTTGAATACAGCTAAAAATATTGTCAGTCACTGTTCAATGTCCAATATGGAAACTCTTCTAATGTGGCTGCTTTTACTGACTACTATCTGCTTTGCAAAGGTATGAAAAGGCATGAATTTATATGTAATATATAACTCTATATATTCCCTAGTCCACACAACGTCTGGTCGTGCAATGGCATACTTTTGACTGCACCTATAATTCCAGCATATTATACCCTCCAGTCTGCAACCTTGTCGAGCCGGATAGAACGCTTTTGTCAGTCGAATATCAGACCAAGCGCGTTATACCAAAGATTTACGTAAATTTTATCGTTTATTTGGGACGATCAGCACCCAACAGCTATAGGAAAACTGTGAATTTGAAGGTGGATCTTTGTCACGTCTACAAATACTCGAGTAACAACATATTTTTCCGCATCGCCTACAAAACTTTGTTTTCCGACTCCAATATGAGCCAAACATGCCCGCTGTCGAAGGTACGTCAAAGTCAGTACTAACTGTATTTTAAAGAGAATTATTTTCAGGGTGCCTACTACTTTCGTAACGTCGATGTAGGTGTAAATCTGCCATCATTTTTGCCTGCTAACAAACTTTTTAAAGTCGAGTTTGAATTTTCTTCAGCTGACTTTTGGTATATAAATGCTTCACTTAGTGGCAAATCAATTGATTTTAACAAGGTAAAAGGGTAATTAAATAATTTGTTTTTATTTTTGGCTTCGGTCAACAAACTTTCGTTAGATTAAAATGAAAAGTTATAAAAAAGATTATTTGGAATTTACTTGTGTAGTTCTTTTGCATGCGAAATCAGTAGAATGATGAGGATGATGATATCATTTAGTGCCCAGATAAGATCAAAAACGAATCTCGGTTAGAATTGGCAATTACAATACGTGGTCTGTCTATCAAGTAAGCCACTTGATTACCGATCAACAGACATCTCCATCCATTACTAGAGCATTATTTACGATTCAAGCTCAAGATGCCAAAGTACTGACAACAAATTTCACAACCTCATGACACTTGAAATTGCCGCAAAATTTATTGCCTCGCCGCTGGCCCCTCGGACCGATTTTGTTTTTCTCTTCTTTTTCTTTGGAAACCAGTCTTTCAGTCAGTCGGTCCTAACGTCTTTCAGTCTTAACAGTCTTCAGTCTGCAGCTTGCAGTCTCCAGTTTCGAATCTCTGGCTGCAGTCTCTCCAGTCTCCGCTGGTCTCTACACGGCTTTTAAATGTCAAATGGCGCACGAGCTAAGAACACGGCTGGAAATTTAGTGGCAAGAGATGAAACCAACACCAAAATGTTAACTAAGAATGCAGCGCAAGTCGGCAATCATTTGACATTTCCAATGCCCAAATGACACTGCCAGCCTGTGGTGAAGTAACCTAAGAAAAAGTCCACTTAACAATTGGTTTTTGTACCACAGTGCGGAGTGGTTTTTCTCAGCCATTCGTTCCTGAGTCAGTTTGCTACTAAGATAGATACATAGATTCTTATTTGTCTTGAAATTCGATATTAAAGTCGCTGAAAACTCAATTACTCCTACGCACAGACATATAATCCCTTCATTCCCTCTGAGAAATGGGCTTAAAGTTATATAGGTCAGTGTGTAAGCCGTAATTATTCAGATTCAGTTTCAGATCTGGAGCTAACCTTGTCAGCTTTCGTTTTCATTGAGTTTGAGACGGGTAAGTTTTTTGTAAAAATTGCACAATTGTCGGATGAGTCACCAACAACTACAACAACAACTGGTTCAAACTTGGCTTGAGGCACTGCAGCTTTAAGTGGGCGACAGACGAAGAAGGCACAACAATTTGGTATCGGGGGTGTGGCTGTGAAGGCGGCCAGGCCTGGCCCAAGCATGCTGTTGTTAACACTTGACTTGTTACCAGTTTTTCTCTCAATTCAATGCTGTAGCTCTCAGCACTTTGTCTCCCTCTCCCTCTCTCCTACTGTGTGTTTCTCTCTAGTTGTTACCGCTTTGAGACAACCGGCAACGCGGTTGTTCAACTTAACGCATTATGTTGCAAGTGATTCTCGTCGAAGCATTGAAATTAAATGTATTGGCTTTTTTGTGTGTGTTTAAATTGACAAGTAACGGTGGTATTTCTCTAGTATTTTTTGCCTGATATCGTCACACAAATTGACCCATTTTCCACTAACATTAACTAATTAACATTTGCCAAGAGCCATTGCCGTTTTGAACTCAATTATCGTGTTGCCTCATCTGCAGATTCGCGAACCAAATAAACAAATACTGCACGAGTCTTCAGTCTTGAGTCTTACAACAATTTTCATTTCAGTCTATGCATAAACATATATATATTGTATGCCACTGTACTCTTCACCGATCGGTACATATCTTTTTCCTCTCATAGCACTACCACTCCCGTAAATAACGGCTGCTGTAATTACAAGAATTCATGAAAACGTAGCAACATCTTCGCTACTCTCTTCTCAACTCAAGAGAGCAGCAAAAGCTCTGCAAAGATAGGGAGAGCGGGAGAGCTATAGCCAGAGAGAGGCATATCATATATTACATGTTCGGCTGCATTTTGGCAAAGACAACGACAACGACGGCAACTACGAAGCTTTTGCAGAAAAAACTCGTTCTGGCTTATTTCTAAATAACGGCATTACGAAGATGAACGACCGGACGGACACACTGAGGCAGACAATGCGCAGACTTTTACTGTGCCTATTACCATATCTAATGTATGCATAGCAATACGAGTGTTATGTGGTATCTACAATACTATACACTGTATAAGATTATAAGAAATCAAAGATGACGTGTGTGAAAGAATAGAATATGCACAAAGGTATTTAAATGGCTATAGAACTAGTAACAACACGTTTCAGTTATCGATAACAAGTAAAAACGATCGATAGTCAGACTATGTAAGTTCTAAAACAATATCTATGCACAATATGATCATTTTTAAATTTAAAATACAAAATATCCACATAAGTAGCTAAGAACATAATTTTATTCATAAATTGGTCATTCATCGAAACTATCGATAGTCGTTTTTTGCTGCAAAACATTTCAAAACTATCAAAAAATGCTTTCAATAAGCAACATTTATCAAAAACTGAAGTTAAATGAACTATAAAAACTAATCACTTAATATTTCGGTGTTAATTACATTAATTTTAATGCTTAAAATCGTTTTTATTAAAACGGCATTTAAACATCGGTAAGATACCATATAACAATTACCGAACCAGTAGAAAACACAACAACAAAAAACGACAACTATGGCAATTGCAACTAATGTCGATGTAAACAAAATGTATCTGTATCTGTAACTGCATGTATCTCAAGCTGGTGTGGGTTCGCACCGTCGCACCGTGAGCTGTAAGCTTCCAACAGCGATCTGTGAGCGCAGGAGATAAAGTCCAAGTCGCGACTATATAAAGCTCTTAAATAGGGCCGCCGCTGCACAGTTCGATCCGTTGCAGCTTTCACTTACCACACACAACAAACGGGCAACGGAAAAATCGCGCGATTTGCAACTGCCACTGCAACTGCAACATCTCAAGCCTAAGCTGAAAAGCGAGTGACAAATCGACCAAAGTTGTTAACAATAATTGAATCTTTTATTTGAAAGTGACTCCTAAAACGACGCATTTAAAATGAAAGTGCTTGTAAGTTAATAAAAGGATAAAATTTGAGTGGTGCAGTAAAGAAAACAGAAGTTTTTAGATCAAAAGTGTCTGAAATAATAGACTGATGTACTTTAAAAACTGTATAATGAGTATTGAATGTTAAGCAATGATAAAATCGGTGATCATTCCAGAAAATTTAATAATTTAAAGTATATTTTGACACTAAACGGTGGCAAAATTCGTTGATCTTGCTAGAAAATTTTAATATTGGATTTATATATTCAAAATTAAATTATAGAATAATCTGTAATTTTGGAATAAATTTAATGATTTTATTCTATTTTTAGCCATCAAAAAGACTTAATAAATTTTAGACAACATTTCTTGAATAGATTCCACATGTTTTAAGCAATCGACTTGCCTTAAAATTATAAACTTATTTAAAAATTCAATTAATAAACAATCCTTTGAAATTTCTAAATTAAGAGCTCACAAATATTTAAATTTTGTATTAATATTTTAATGAAATTTAGTAGTAATAAATTTTTTCCCACTTACTAGATACTTATTTCGCTGCTCGCCTTGTCGTGCCACGCGCAACATCAGCACCAGCACCACAACCAGCATCATGCACATCCCAATGCCAACAATATTCCGCGTGACGAAAAGCTTGATCATCGTCACGAGGATCTGCGTGAGACAAGCACCTGGATACCCATTTTGAAGTACAATAAAGAGCAGAGTGAGGACGGCAGCTACAAGACCGAATACGAGACCGGCAATAATATAGTTCATGAGGAGACGGGTTTCCTCAAGGACTTCGAGACGAATCCCAACGGTGTGCTAGTACAACATGGA
Organism: Drosophila dunni; assembly: GCA_018152125.1. Taxonomy (NCBI): domain Eukaryota; kingdom Metazoa; phylum Arthropoda; class Insecta; order Diptera; family Drosophilidae; genus Drosophila; species Drosophila dunni. Next base: position 19,794,322 of record JAECXC010000339.1, on the reverse strand, counting down.
CAATACTCGTATCAGTCGCCAGAGGGCACTTTGGTAAATGTGCAGTATACAGCCGATGAGAATGGCTTCCGTGCCACTGGAGATCATATACCCACACCACCGGCCATACCCGAGGAGATACAGAAGGGATTGGATCAGATCTATGCGGGCATTAAGCTACAACAGGAGCGTTTGGAGCAGCGGGCTAAGAGTGATCCGGCATTTGCCAAGAAACTGGAGGAGCGACGTGTGGCCAATCAGAATGGCCAATACATTGGCTTGCTAGAGAACCAATAAAGCGAGGAGGAAGTAGCAGAGTGAAGCGACAAAACCATAACCTCAACCCGACAATAAAAAGTGCTGCCTAAAAAGTTCTTTCAAAATTTAGCTTAACCGAAAGACTGTGATTTTTTTTCGCTACAAAAAATTCTGGTTTAACCCATTGCAATTCATTAACAATCTAACAATTAAACAACAGCACACAAATATTTATATTAACGATCGTGAAAGTTTTGTTGAATGAAAAGAGAAAAAAAAATGAAAATTAAATAAACAAATAAAAGAAAAGATTATAATAAAAGCGGAAAAGCAAAGTATTCGTCATGCCAAACACACACGCGACCCTAGACACACATTACTCAACGCTTTTCCATTTCCATATAATTCACCTGCCCCGCTACGCCTTCACGCCTACCCACCCCTTCCCTCTCCACTGCTCCCAAAACGTGACAAAGCGCAATGACTTTATTTTTTATTATAATTATTTTTTATATTTGCATTTTGTGTCGTTATTACGTTATGCGCTTTGCTGTGAATTCAATTCCACAAATTATAATTAAGTTTGTTTTTGGGAATATTTCACATTTACAGTCGATTTTTCTTCGATTTTTCCATATAGCTCCACAGTCCCGTCAGACCGGCTCTTGCATAATTATGACAGCTTTTCTCTTGACGTTTTTTTGACTTGGTTTCAATTTTTACGAGTGCTCCACCAATTCAGCCAAAAACTCAAGATTTTCAAGTACTGCCTTTCCATTAAAGCAACTGGAAAATCTCTGCCACAACTAGGACATAATGATAAAGCTGTCTTGGGAAAATCGTAGATTTCAATTTTAATGAGTTTGATTTGTTTTGGGTATAACATTTAGTTTAAACAAATCTTTGGGTAGACTTAACTTTCAGTTTTAACTAGGATTGATTGAGAAATGTTTGCTGTCAGTTTAAACTGTGAACCTGGTTTCATTTCACTTAAAGGCTTTCAATTTTAAGCGGATTAAGTTAAGCATTTGTTTTGGTTAGTCGTAACTTTCAGCTTTAACTAAGAGCGTAACTGTTTGACTAAAATTAACTCATTTTATTCAACAAAAGAAAGAACGAGCATAGCATTCAAGTAGAAAATCTAAATGAATGTCTTAGAAAACTTTTTGTCTAAAATTCTAAGATATTTTACTTTATTGCAGATCTTTTTTCTTGACTTAAAAGGCTCCAATCATCACCAAGGCGTTAAATTTGAGGCTTCTGCTTAATCATATCTCTGCCTACAATAATTTTCTATATAAAACACCCTAGGTACACAAAAAATTTCAGTTTCTTCGTCTTCACTTACAAAACCAATCTAATTAAGTCTTTCCAAGTGAACTACCAACTTTCGTTGCCGTCTAGGTCCAGTATTATAGCCATTGCATAGAGTGTGGCTTAGACTGCGATCTGCTCGTTAAATATTCGGCCTACAACTGTTTTACCGTTGTCAGAGTTGAACCAATCAATTTGGTGAAAAGTTGCCCGTCAGCGACAGTCGTCAAAAGCTTTCGCATTGACCGGACCGGAGAATAAACATTCTGATAAACGGTGCCAAAATAAACAAGCAAAAATATTTCAACTTCTTTGATTTTTTGTAGCACAAGCCAGTAATTTGCATAAATATTAAAGTTAGCAGCTGTGTGTATATATAAATCTATATGTATATATTACGCTAAGAAGTAGAAGACTAGTAGATGAGGAAAATAAATCAAATGCGCTGCATTTTCACCAAACAGCCAACTGGCAAGAAATTTTTTATTCGCCATTAAATTTTGAACGCGCTTGAGCATAATTAAGCGAAAAACTGAACAATAGAAAACATTTCTATAGCTGTGATTAAGAATGTTTCTTCACACATGTGTGTGTTGGTTATTGTTGTTGTTTGGGGAACACGCAGGCGCAACGACCGTTGTGATCAGTCAATGAATGTGGCAGCTGAAGCGGCCGCAAATTGATTTGGCCAACATCAGTTGCCGTTTAGAAGCCGCCGCGTTTAGACCACAAATCGTACGAAGAAAGAAGAAAACGCGCAGAAAATATCAAAAAATAAAAACTAATAACAAGAAAAAGAAGAAGAAGAGGAGTAAGAGCAGAGAGGAGAGAGAAGAAGCCAAAGAAATTGAGGGGAGCATTCAACTTGGCTGAGTGCGAATATCGATGGTCAAGTGGAATTGAGAACAATGAGAATTGTTGTGTGGACCAAACAAAACCGAAATGAAACAATAAAATGAAGCAGCTAACTGTGAACTGAAGATACAAATAAACAACAACAACAAGTAGTTAAAAAGTGGCACATCACTTCAGTAAATAGAAATCGAAACTGAAACGAACTGCGACGAACTTTTGCCAGCAAAAAAACCACAACAAAATCACAACAAATCACAGCAATTCAAACGGGACTTGAAATACTTTGAAGCGATGGCCAACAAGCAGCAGTTGATTTGTTTGCTGCTCTGCCAGCTTTTAGCCTTTAACTGGCAGCTAATCCTGTGCCAGGAGGAGCCCGATGCACAGCAGCTGCAGCTGCCAAGGCCCAGGGGTCGTATACGCATTGCGGACATGCAACTGCCACAGCCACCGCCGCCACCACCACCGCCAGGCTTGGGACTTATGCCAGGATTACCGAATTGGAACAATTACGGCGCTGTAGCTCCGCAGCCGGCGACATCCACTGTGCACACGCATATTCCACTGCTGCGGGAGCAGCTCGGCGGTGGCAGTAGCAGCACCCACTTGCCCCCTCTTGCCGGCGACGGACGCATCCAGGATTCGGTGGTCTATGGCAACTGGAAGCCAGAGCATCCCATCAACCCTATCGATGACGACACTCAGCCCAGAGAACGCGTCTATGGGCGATTGGAGGCTATGCTGATGGGCATGCCGGCAGAAGGTACGTATTTACGGTACGTACGTAAGTATTTATATCTAATTTTTGGCTGCTTTACAGCTATTGACAGGCAAGCGGAGTCCGATGAGGAGCTGGAACCACAGCTGGAGCAACGCACAGCTTCCGGAGGCTACCACAATCCTTACAGTCGTCGCGACAGCTTCGAACGCACACAAGAGTCCCGAGGTCGCTGGCGTGCACCGCAGTTACAACCTCAACCGGAGCCCCAACCACCGTTTGTGCCTCTGCCCAGAGCACAGGCACCGATCGAGGTAATCAGAATTAATGCCACGGATCCCCTGCTAAAGGCCATGGCCAAGCAGATCAATGAATCGATTGAGACAACCACCGCATACCGTCACAGCACACAGACCACTGAGGATAACTGGATGCCACTGCCATATCCTTATCCCACGCACAGTTACGAGAGCACGCAACCGGTTGTGGGACCAGTGCTTAGACTGGGCAGCACTGAGGGCTCTACACGCCCCGCCGTGGAGTCCACAACAATCGCACTCAATTGGCCCACTGACTTCCACGAGGGCAGCTCGAGCAGTACGGAGCGCATTTCCACGGATCACGCCAGCAGTATCGATCGCATTGATCACGTGGACAGCATTGATCGCATCGACGATGATCGAAGTGATGATTACAAGTACTACGAGGACACTTTGAGCTCTGCCCAAATGCACAGTGATCTGAGTGTGCCGGAGAGTCGAATTCCTCAGCTGCCGCTGAACATTACTCGAGTGGGAATTCCCTACGAGGAACGCAATTCCTCCGAGGAACCAACCATTTGTGTTCCTCTAACGGTGACCGAGACCGCCTCAGAAAGTGCCGTTCCACTTCTAGTTGAGGTAGAGCGTGTCTATTGCTTTCCACTGCCCAAGGTGGAGATCAGAACGGGCAACATCAGACAACAGCAGCGTCCTGTGGAGTCGCAACAGGAGCAGGGAGAGAGCGACATGAGCAGTGCTGGCTCCAAGCCCACGGAGCAACCTGAACCTACTCTAACCCCCGTTTCCAGTTGTCGGAAGAATGTCATCTCACTGATTTTAATCATTGCGAGTGCATTACTAACTAATTTATAGTTTAATTAGTTCGATCTTACATCGATTAAGTTCAACTCAGGGGCTACATGTAATTAGACAGTCACTTAAATTTATTTTAACAATTAAAACATAATCCAATCCATACAAAAAATTAACTACACCATTTCTCCACTTATTTTGTATCACCTTCTATCCATTTGATTTGCTTCTCCTCCAATTCGTAGGCAGCGCTGATCTTTCCCCTCCGTATCGAGAGGTCTTCAAATTTAGCTAAGAATTAATAACCATTTTGGTGTATAGAAACAAAGATATCCCTAGCTTGTTTCCGCATCGTCTTTCCATTAACATTGGCGGGTAATTTATCGGTAAACCTAACTCCAGCGTGAAGTTGTTTTTGGATTCCAGGCAATCTCTTGGCAACGTGGTCTACGATCTGCTTGGAGCTGATCTCACACCCCTTTCGCTTAACGACCAAAGCTCCTGCGGCATCTCCTTGACTCTCATCGTAGATCCCCACAACGCACACCTCCTGTATCTGAGGAAGCTCAATAATGGCAGCCTCAATTTCTGTGGGCCAATAGTGCAGTCCTTGGTACTTCAGAATCTCCTTCTTGCGATCGACAATGAACAGGAAATTCTGATCGTCAAAGTAGCCCAAGTCTCCGGTGTGGAACCAGCTTTGGTAGTCCCTCATCCGCAGACTTTCAAGAGGATTACCGTAGTAACCATTCCAGGCATGTCCGCTGTGCACAAAAATTTCTCCAACCTGATTGTGGCCTAAGTTCTTTCCATCCTCGTCGACGATTCGTATTTTAACACCTGGCAAAAGTCTTCCAGCTGCGTTGTTGTTATTAATGCCAATATTTACTGTGATCGCACCCACTTCAGTTATTCCATACCCGGAATTTAGCCAGGCATTCTTGCATATTTCCTGTGCACGCTTCAAAGTGGTCAAGGATACCAAACCTCCACCATAACTGAGCATGCGGATGGAAGCAAGATTCTCTGTGGTGGCATCCGGACAAGTGATTAAGGCGGAGAGATGTCTAGGGGGGACCACGGCGTAATCGATTTTGTATTTCTTAACTAATTGAACAAAGTATTCTGGACTAAAGGGCTTATTCGTGATGATACGTGTACAACCGAATACTGAGCTGAAGACAAAGGCCCAGAGACCGGTAATCCAATCCAACGAACTTGAAGTATAAATTACTGATTGACTGCTGACAAGCCTGAAATGTTCAATAAGTATGTTAGGAAAACCCCAAAAAGAATATCATAAATTGTAACCGACATGCTTTCCTGAATGAGAATGCTATTTGATATGCAGACTGCTTTGGGTAATCCCGTAGTGCCAGAAGAATTCAAAATTGCTACTGTTTGTTCCCCACCGGACTTAAGAGGTTCAGGCCTATGAGTTGTAAATTAATAGATTAGATTAGACGTGAATAAGGTGTGGGAATTTTAGCTCTACGCACTGATAAAACATTTCAGTTTTTGTGGCATCCAAAAGAGATTCTATCTTGGGAATACCATCCTTGGAGTCGGTCACAGTATATATCTCCGGACTCCAAGCTCGGGTAGCCGCTTGAACCTTATCATAATCCTGTCCATCGCAAAAAATCAACGATGGTTTGGTAATTTGTAAAACATGTTTGATGGTGTCTACAAGACAAAAATTAATTAATTTCAAATCAATTATGTAATTAATTCACTTACCTTCATCCAGCATGGGATTCACGGAGTGGAAGGGCGTAGTGTTCATGAGACAGCCGATGGCCAATGGCATTACATAGGTGGTATTCTTGGCTACAATGCCAATCACATCGTTGCAGTTTAATCCTCGCTGTTTCAGATGCTGTGCTATCCTTATGGCCCAAGTAATGGCCTGTCCACTTGTCACTGTTACGCCATCAACGTCGTTTATCTACAGAGTTATATTTTAATTTCACAATATTTGTTTAAATTGAAAATAATTCACACCTGGCACACATTGGTTGACCAATTCTTCATGTTACTAAACATAATTTTTCCCACAGATGTATCCGAGCTGTAGATGGGTTCGCGTTTTGCACCACTCCAGGTGTTATCCTTCGCATTGTAGTAAGTGGGTATTGACATTTTGTTACTATTAACACTAAATTCACTTCTTTAACTTTACAGGGTTTAATCACTACTGAAGCCCTGATCCGTGCTACCGTTCTATTTATAATGCCGGCCTTCCACATAAATCCCAGTCATTTACAATATTTCCAACACCTGGAAGGCCTTATCTTTAACCAATAGTAATCGATAGCATATCAACATATAACTAAAGTACTCCTTCGGAGGTTATTCCAAAAGTGATCGTCACGAGCGATATGGAAAGACAGGGCGTTAACAAGCTTTCCAAGCGTTTCCATCAAAGATTACAGGGTCTAACTAAATTTGAGTGAGCAGCATGAAAGCGATTTAAAGCCACAATATAAATTGATATAGTTTGACACCTACACCTCGAAATTCTTATCTCTGGGCAACAACAGTTCTGGTAGGCGATAGGTTTTGGTTCATTTCCTCGTATTATCGGCTAGGGCTAATGCCAGTGTCATTAGTAAAATGATTTCATAAAGCTCTGCAAGATTTCAATAGACGAATGGCGATATCGCAAAATGAAGATTTACAACTGTTTTGTTTACAATCACGGGATTAACAGAAGATAGGACTAGAGCATTTTAGTCGGTTCTTTAGGTTTTAATTTATTGATTCCAAAGTTTTGGACTCAAAGTAAATGAAGAATAAAACGTATTTGAAATAAATAATTTGTGTCGTGATTATAACTATTTAAAAATAGTTTTTCCACAATTTTCAAAACTTGTAAATTTGAAGTATCCTAATTTAAACGTGATAAAATTGGATTAAACTTGAGAATCACATCCGTCTGCCTTAGCTGCTCGAAACAAATTGATCGACACTTTATTGATTGACGGATTTTTAAATTGTCATTTTAATGTCAATTTTATTGTTGAAATCTCTTCAAAGATAGGTAAACTTAACACCCCAGCACCTTTTTGGAAAAAAAACTTGATTAGGTTCTGAGCTAAAACAACAAATAAAAGCAGGTCTGTTTAACTTATGAACTTTTAAAAAACGCCTTTATTTAATAAGTCACACTTTACGTGTTTACGTCATTTATTATCTCTAAAACATAACTAATTTATTATTGTTTTGTTTTATATTTTTATGGGCACGTGTTGAAAGCTTTCAATAGACCTCTTGAGATATGGGAATGGAGTATTCTATATTGTGTTTTCTGTACTTAGGAACCTAACTTTTCCCATTCAAGTGTTGTATGACTCAATAAATCGCTTAAAGCTTTTTATGACTAAGAATTATTGACCGTTTTCGCTAAGGGAAACAAACAAATCCCGAACAGCTGTTCGCATAGTCTTTCCATTGCTATTAACAGGTAACTTATCAGTAAATCTAACACCAGCGTTAATCTGCTTTTGTATGCCCGTCAGTCTCTTGGCCACATGATCAATGATCTGCTTAGCGGTAATTTCACTTCCCTTTCGCTTGACGACCAAGGCTCCCGCAGCATCTCCTCGCAGCTCATCGTAGATTCCTACAACGCACACCTCCTGTATCTGTGGAAGCTCAATAATGGCAGCCTCGATTTCTGCCGGCCAAAACTGAAATCCCTGGAACTTCAGGATCTCCCTTTTGCGATCGACAATGTACAGGGAGTTCTGGTCATCAAAGTAGCCCATGTCACCAGAGTGGAACCAGTTGTTGAAGTCCCTCATCCGTAGAGTTTCAATGGGATTACCATAATAACCATTCCAGGCATGTCCGCTCTGGATATAAATCTCTCCAACCTGGTTGTGGCCTAAGTTCTTTCCATCCTCGTCGACAATTTTGATTTTAACACCAGGCAAAAGCTTTCCAGCTGCGTTGTTGTTATTGATACCAATATTTACTGTGATCGCGCCCACTTCAGTTATACCGTACCCGGAATTTATCATTGCATTCTTACATAACTCTTGGGCACGGTTCAGCGTAGTTACGGATAGCATACCTCCACCATAACTGAGCTTTTTAATCGACGAAAATATCTCCGGGGTAGCATCCGGATAAGTGATCATGGCGGAGATATGCATGGGAGCCACCAACGCATAATTGATCTTGTATTTCTTCAACAGTTGGACAAAGTACTCTGGACTGAAAGGCTTAGTAGTAATGATACGCGTGCATCCAAATACTGTACTAAACACAAAGGCCCAAAGACCTGTTATCCAATCCAACGAACTCAATGTATACAAAACCGAATCACTGGTGACAAGCCTGAAAATTTAAGAAATTATATTAGAAAAGTCCTAGAAAGGATATTTATATGTTAACCTACATGTGTTCCTGTATGAGGATACTATTTGAAATGCATACTGCTTTGGGTAGTCCTGTCGTACCAGACGAGCACAGAATTGCCACAGTTTGGTCTCCACCGGATTTAAGCGGTTCAGGTCTAGAAGTAGTAAATTAATTAATAGATTAGATAAGAATCATTGTTTAAATTGTAGCTCCTACTCACTGATAAAACATTTCAGTTTTAGTGGGATCCAACAAGGATTCTATGTGGGGCACACCCTCCCTGGGATCGGTTAGCGTGAATATTTCTGGGTTCCATTCTCGGGTAACCGCATGGACCTTCTCATAATCCTGTCCATCACAAAAAATTAGTGATGGCTTGGTGATTGTCAACAGATGCTTTATGGTTTCTACATTACACAAGAAATAAATTGAATTATTTTTTGTACGCCAATTATATAATAAATTGACTAACCATTGGCTAGCGTGGGGTTCACGGAGTGGAAGGGCGTAGTGTTCATTAGACAGGCGATGGCCAAAGGCATTACATAGTTGGTGGTTTTAGCTACAATGCCAATCACATCGTCGCAGGTTAATCCTTTCTGTTTCAGATGCTGTGCAATCCTTATAGCCCAAGTAATGGCCTGTCCACTAGTCACTGTTACTCCATCAATGTCGTTAATCTGGCACACATTGCTTGCCCAATTCTTCATGGTACTAAACATAATTTTTCCCACGGATGTATCCGAGCTATAGATGGATGATCGTTTTGCTCCACTCCAGATTTTTTCCTTTCCATCGTAGGTGGTGAGTAAAAACGACATTTTTCACTATTAATACAAAATTCACTTTCTTAACTTTAGTAGGTATATTTACGACTGAAGCCCTGACCCGTGCTACAGGTGTTTTTATAATGCAGGCTTCAAAGAGTCAACACCTGAATGGCCTTATCGCTAACCAATAGAAGTCGATAGAATATCAGTTATAGAGTGAAGTTATTACATAAGAGATTTGAACGATCGGACGATTACATGAACAGCTGACTTATTTAAAGCCACAATATAAAATGATATAGCTAAGCACTAAGAGGCGTCTATCACCAGGAAATTCTTATCTATCAGCATCTTATCTGCCTGCTTCTCTATTATCGGCTAAAGTCAAGGCCCGAATGCAATTCATTGACAAAAATATTTGAAACTGGTAAGAAAAGCAACAATCGAGCGAGCAAACTGTAAAAGACCTTGTACTAAGTCTAGGGATAGGATACAGTAGTCAGATCATGACGAAATTTGGTAGGAATATATAAAACTATAATACAATATGTCACAACTCAATGTGCATTACATTTGTTATGCAAATTGCGAATTTTTGGTAGTTGTAGCCTATAGGAGCTATAGTATATAGTTGACCGATCCGAACGAAATTCGTTGAGAATGTGCAGAATCATGAAATACACATGAAATGTGTGTTTGGTTGTGAAGGATAAATTGGCACAATATTTCTTCATAAAAATCACGAAATTACAACCGATTTATCCTATGGAACCTATAGGTTGTACGATTTGGACCTATTGGACACATTATGCTACTAAAAAGCCTTATAGACCCCCTGAGAACATTTAAAGTGCTAGGTCTAAAAAGCTCAACAAGATTTTATTAGGCAGGAAGCGATAGGAAAGATTTACAACCTCTTTGTTGAATGCACAACATTGACAGATGTGATTGATTTATTTCCTAAGATAGGTTATCATAATGAGCTTTAATCTGGCACTGTTTGTTCAAACGTGTTCGAAGATACCTAAACACCTACTAAACATCAGGCGACCACTGTACGTTATTTAATTTATAAACTCTTTTTAGAAAGTTACACTTTGTGCGTTCACGTAATTTATTATCTTAACAACCTTATCAAAATAATTATTTTTTTTATTTCAAGATATTTCAAAGGAGTATTCCACAGTGTGTTTCTTAAGACTAGCAATTAATGACCATTTTCACTAAGCGAAACAAACTGTTCCCGAACAGCTTTTCGCATTGTCTTCCCGTTTACATTAACCGGTAACTTATCAGTAAATCTTACACCAGCATGAAGCTGTTTTTCTATACCGTTCAGTCTCTTGGCGACGTGATCAATGATCTGCTGGGCGGTAATTTCACTTCCCTTTCGCTTAACGACCAGGGCTCCTGCGGCATCGCCCCAACGCTCATCGTAGATTCCCACAACGCACACCTCCTGTATCTGGGGAAGCTCAATAACGGCAGCCTCGATTTCTGCTGGCCAATAGTGCCAAGCTTTGTACTTCAGGATCTCCTTCATGCGATCGACAATGAACAGGACATTCTGATCATCAAAGTATCCCAAGTCTCCGGTGTGGTACCAATGCTTGTAGTCCCTTATCCGCATACTTTCAAGGGGATTACCGTAGTAACCATTCCAGTCCTGTCCGGTGTGAACATAAATTTCTCCAACTTCATTGTGCCCTAAATTCTTTCCATCCTCGTCAACAATACGGATTTTGTTCCCTGGTAAAATTCGTCCAGCCGCGTTATTATTATTAATACCAAGATTTACTGTGATCGCACCCACTTCAGTTATACCGTACCCGGAATTCAACATGGCATTCTTGAAAATTTCTTGGGCACGGTTCAGAGTGGTTACGGATAGTAAACCTCCACCATAACTGAGCTTAGTAACGGAGGAAAGAGCATGCGGAGTGGCACCCGGATAAGTGATCAAGGCGGAGATATGCATGGGAGCCACCAACGCGTAACTGATCTTGTATTTTTTAACCAGTTCAACAAAGTATTCCGGGCTGAAGGGCTTAGTCGTGATGACACGTGTACATCCCAGCACTGTGCTGAAGACAAAGGCCCAGAGTCCAGATATCCAATCCAGGGAACTCATTGTAAAGAAAACGCAATCACTGGTGACAAGCCTGAAAGTTTTAAAAATGGTAATAGAGAAAACATAGAATAGATATGTAGTATGGCAACTTACATGTTTTCCTGTATAAGGATACTATTGGAAATGCAAACTGCTTTGGGTAATCCTGTGGTACCAGAAGAGCACAAAATTGCCACTGTCTGGTCTCCGCCGGACTTAAGAGGTTCAGGTCTAGAAGTTGTAAATTATTTAACAGATAAGATAAGATTTCCTTGTTAAACTGTAGTTTCTACTCACTGATAAAACATTTCGGTTTTTGTGGGATCCAACAGGGATTCTATGTGAGACACACCTTCCTTGGGATCGGTTAACGTGAATATTTCTGGGTTCCATTCTCGGGTAGCTCCGTGAATCTTCTCATAATCCTGTCCATCACAAAAAATTAGCGATGGCTTGGTGATTTCGAACAAATGTTTAACGGTTTCTACAACACACAAAAAATGTGATTAGATTTAAACAAATTACATAATGAATTGACTTACCCTCGTTTAGCATGGGATTTACGGAGTGGAAGGGAGTAGTGTTCATGAGGCAGGCGACACCCAAGGGCATTACATAGGTAGTAGTTCTACCTATGATACCGATCACATCGTCGCTAGTGAATCCTTTTTGTTTCAGATGCTGGGCTATCCTTATGGCCCAAGTAATGGCCTGTCCACTTGTCACTGTTACGCCATCAATGTCGTTAATCTACAGGGTTTTATTTTTTATTACACAACATATGTATTATTTTAAAGTATTTCACACCTGGCACACATTAGTTGACCAATTCTTCATGGTACTAAACATAATTTTTCCCACAGATGTTTCCGAACTGTAGATGGATTCGCGTTTTGGACCACTCCATATTTTATCCTTCGAATTGTAGCTGGTGGGTAACGACATTTTTCACAATTTGCACAAAATTCGCGACTTTAATTTTACGAGTTATAATCAGTACTAACATTTGGATTCATGCTACTGTTCATTTTATAATGCCAGGCCCCCTCATAAATCGCTTTTTGCTCAAAGGTCCAAAACACCTAAATAGTCTTATCTCTTACCTATGGTGGTTGATAGCATATCAAAATGCAATTAAACTACTCCTGCTGAAGCTGTTGCCTAGAAGATTGTCACGATCAGGCGATTATGTGGAAAGACAGGGGTCTAAAAACCTCTGCAATCTTTTCGATTTAAGATTGCAGGCCAGACTTATTTAAAGCAACAATATAAAAAGATCTGCTTAGTCACCTAGAGCCGCTTGTGTTATCCTCTATTACCGTCAAATGCTATTAAACGATTGCGATTCATTGACAAAAAGATTTTTGGAAAGCTCTGCAAGATTTGATTAGACGGAAAGCGATAGCAAATCGTCAAAATTTGATTTACAACCGGATTGGCAGATGTGATTGATTAATTGTACAAGATAGGTTATCATAATGAGCTTTGAACTGGCAGAAGTCACACTCTCCATGTTCACGTCATTTATTATCTCTAAAACCTACACAACATAGTTCATATTTTTTATTAATGATATGGGAAAGAATTGTATTTATTGACCATTTTGACTAAGGGAAACAAACTGTTCCCGCACTGCTTTTCGCATTGTCTTTCCGTTCACATTGGCAGGTAACTTATCGGTGAATCTTACTCCAGCATGTAGTTGCTTTTGTATTCCGGTCAGTCTCTTGGCCACATGATCAACAATTTGCTTGGAGGTAATTTCACATCCCTTTCGCTTGACTATCAATGCTCCCGCTGCATCTCCTTGGCGCTCATCGTAGATACCCACAACGCATACGTCTTGAATCTCGGGAATCTCTGCAATAACTGTCTCGATTTCCGTAGGCCAGTAGTGCAGTCCTTGGTACTTGAGGATCTCCTTCTTGCGATCGACAATGTAAAGGAAATTGTTATCATCAAAGTAGCCCAAATCTCCGGTATGGAACCAGCCCTCATAGTCCTGCATGCGTCGAGTTTCCACGGGATTTCCATAATACCCGTTCCAGGCTTGACCAGTGTGAACATATATTTCCCCGACCTGATTGTGGCTCAAACTCTTTCCTTCCTCGTCCACAATGCGGATCCTCATGCCTGGTAGGAGTCTTCCAGCCGCGTTGTTATTGCTGATACCCACATTGCCTGTGATAGCACCAACTTCGGTCATACCGTACCCAGAATTTAGCATGGCGTTCTTGAAAATTTCCGCAGCACGCTGCAGAGTGGTCAAGGAGACCAAGCCTCCGCCATAACTGAGCATACGCACTGAGGATACAGCCTCCGGGGTGGCATCCGGACAAGTGATCAAGGCGGAGAGATGTCTAGGTGGGACCACAGCATAATCGATTTTATATTTCTTCACAAGATAGACAAAGTATTCCGGACTGAAGGGTTTATTCGTGATGATACGCGTACAGCCGAATACTGTGCTGAAGACAAAGGCCCAGAGACCAGTTATCCAGTCCAAGGAACTTGAAGTAAATATTACGGATTGACTGCTGACTAGCCTGAAATTTATAAAATGGGTTAAAGAAAGATATGTAAAGATATATTTTAGTTGAAACCTACATACTATCCTGTATAAGGATACTGTTTGAGATGCAGACTGCTTTGGGCAATCCCGTAGTGCCAGAAGAGCACAAAATAGCCACAGTTTGGTCTCCGCCGGATTTAAGAGGCTCAGGTCTACAAGTTGTAAATAGAAAATATATATTAGTATATGTTTTAATTGGAATTCTGGCCATTCGGCCAATACAGCACAGCTAGAACTAATTGATAACTCTAGTGCGCAACTGATAAGCTAACGGTAAACGTCAGAACAGTGGCTCATCGCCTCCACTTCGTTTCGTTTAACGGTTAAGTGTCTTGGCTCTTCAGCTCTAGCCGCACTACACTACACTACACAGAAGTAAGCAATCCACTTGTGGACTTGTTTTGATTCTATAACTACTTACTGATAGAACATTTCAGTCTTTGTGGGCTCCAAAAGGTTTTCTATCTTGGGTACACCCTCCTGATGATCGACCAGGGTATATATTTCCGGATGCCAGCCGCGGGTAGCCGCGTGAATCTTCTTATAATCCAAACCATCACAGAAAATAAGCGTTGGCTTCGTAATTTCAAAAACATACTTGATGGTGTCTACCAAACACAAAAAAATTAATTAACTTCAGATAAATTAAGAGTTTATTTGACTTACCTTCGTCTAGCAGAGGATTCACGGCGTGGAAGGGTGTAGCGTTCATGAGACAGGCGATGCCTAGGGGCATTACATAGGTAGTATTCTTGGCAGCAATACCAATAACATCCTTATCATTAAGTCCCCGCTGTTTAAGGAACTGAGCTATACGTACGGCCCAGGTAATGCCCTGTCCACTTGTCACTGATACGCCATCAATGTCGTTAATCTAAAGTAGTTTATTTTAATTAAAAACTATTCTTTAGATTATTCGAAAGTATTACTCACCTGGCAGACATTATTCATCCAATTCTTCATGGTGCTGTGCATGATTTTTCCCACCGAGGTGTCATAGTTGAATATAGATGCGCGTTTCGCACCATTCCAGGTGTTATCCCTCTCGTTGTAGGAGGTGGGTAGTGAGAACATCTCGATGTAGTTCCTAGTTTACCTTTGGGCGCTGCAGTTACATGTGAGACCGCTAGCCGTACTACCGTTCTATTTATAATGACAGTTTTTGCCATAAATCCAGGTGCAATTTACAACTCGAGTGGATCTACTTACAATTGGTTAACACCTGAAAATAAAATAAAATCTTATCTGTTTATTAAACTTAAGTCCTAGCAATCGATAGAATATCGAGTGCTCAAGACTTATGACTAATACAATATTTAATTTAATAGTCATAAAAATAGATTTAAAATAAATATAATTATCAAGCTCATCTAATTATAATTAATATATATTTGTATTATTTTGTTTTCACTTCACATCATTTTAATGAATCTCAAGTAGAAGACATTCAATAGATAACATTTACTTTATATAGTACACTATATAAAAATAAATCTTAACTGGTAATAAACATTGGCATTGCTACCACATTTATTATAGCGTATAATAATAGTATTCTCGAGATATCACCCAATCGGCCATGGCTTATAAGATAGGGATAGTCAGGTGCTTGAAATGGGAAATTTTCGCTGATTTACAAATGGGAAGTACTTGAGAGAGAATACGCTGCAGTTTTCATTGATAAGTCTTCATCGACTTTGAACCTTCCAAGAAAATAACCACAAATCTCTTCTGATTACAGGATGAAGCGACTTAATTGTACTTGATTAACCGATTATAAGCGTCTGGCCCTCGCACGTCATTATCGTCCTTAAGTGTCACATTCCGTTTAATTTCTCATTTTCTTAAATTAATTATTTACTTGCTGCGGTGGTGTTAGACAATTTAAATATTTAATGTTCATGGTTATGCTATAAAAGACCCCAACGAGTCCTTACAGCTATTAGTTAATATCTAAACCATAGAAATGACAGGAACAGCAATGGAAATCCAACGAACCTTTGAGGAATTTATCTATATACCGAGTATGATGCTCAAATCAATCGGTTATGATCTATCAAATACTCCCAAAACCTTTTGGCTGAATCTTTTGATGAAGATTTATTTTTTTATTGGTTTGGCAAGTCATTATTACCTCTGGTACTTTATGCTACTGCGAATTATTCAGTGGGAAACATTATCGGGAAATCCAGTGAACATCGTGCGATACGCAGAGATTTTAGTCCTCATGCTTAATTCGGAAATTAAAATCATCACTTTTCATTACTACCATAATCGCATACGTGAGTTGAGCAATAAATTACAGTTGATATTCCCTAGAAAATTATCGGAACGTCGCAACTATAATGTGAATGAGTTTTATTGGCCGCGTATTATACGCTATGGAGTCTACTATTTCTGCATGGTTGTATTGCTGGTCGTTTTTGGACCCTGTGTGCAGTCAACCTGTATTTATATTTATCAGTGCTTTACCATTGGCAAAGCTGCCAAATTTCCTTATCTTCGTGCATACCCCATGTTATATAATTTTGATACCAATTCGCCCATAAGTTATATTGTGGCGCAGTTCTTGGAGTTTACGGGTAGCCAATTTTATATGACCTTCAATATCGGCACCGATGTCTGGATGATGTGTCTTTCTTGCCAAATCTGCATGCACTTCACCCATCTGGGACGACAACTAGCCACGTATAGTCCCAGCAGGGAGAATTCCTTCAAGGACTGTGAATTTCTAACCAGCATAGTGAGGCGGCATCTTCACGTTCTGAGGTGAGAAAAATCGTTTAAAGAAGTTCGATCTGATATACATATATGATATATATATATATATATAATATATTTTAAAATATTATTACAGTTTACACAAGGAACTGAATGATATTTTTGGCACGCTTTTGGCCTATAATCTCTTCGCCACTGCCAGCACTCTCTGCCTGGTTGCCTTCTACACTATTGTCTTGGGTTTAAATCTGGATGGGGTGTCTTTTCTGTTGTATTTCGTCAGTTGTGCGTCTCAGTTTTATATGGTTTGCTACTACGGGCAACAATTAATAGATTTGGTAAAGTTTTCCTAATTTTATATAGCGTTTAAAAATATATCTAAAATTCTCTTGTAGAGCGAATCTTTGCAGCAGTCGGCTTACATGCAGAACTGGTACAACGGATCTCCCGCTTATCGCAAGATACTACTCATCATCATGATTAACACCGGGAATCCCGTAGTACTTTCAGCCAAAGGAGTGATTGTCATATCTCTGGTTACTTTCAAGAACGTAAGGGGAGTTCCCGGTTGTAAAAACTGATTAATTAACAAACAAAAAAATACTTAATTTTAACAGATGTTAAACATCACCTATCGATTCTTCGCCATTATACGCAGAGTACTGGATGATTAAGTCTATGGAGTTATAGAGTTACGAACAACTTATTTCAACCCTATAGTTCTAAGATTAATTGTACTGTTTTGTCATTATTAGTAGTTTAATGATGCTTGCGTCATTAGCAGTTTTAATTACCTTAATTAAATTTAAATTATTAGAAAGGGGAGTCGGCGACATATTTATTGATTTTCTTTGTTATTTTATTTAGCTCATAAGGGTAGAAATTTATATAAACTATGTATAACACTTTAATAATAGAATGCTCATTAATAAATTATTACTTATTACTATAAATGTGTAAAGAATTCAAGGAATAACTTACCCTCAAATATCCCTTAAAGTTTTGTTCCATCTTTCTACCCGGCTAAAAAAAAATCAGCTGTTTATTTCTGTATATTCCAGCTACACTATCAGGCGAACATAACTTCCAGTAGGTCACCAGAAGTTTAAAAATTAAAGCTTTAATTGTTGCACTGCCTTCCAATTAAAATTTGCACTGCACAAATTTGAACTGCTTGCTTTTAAAATGGCTGGCCACTCCCACCTTCCAATGATCTTTTAAATATCTGGATCTGGCAACGCTCTGATCAGCTGCTTGCCTATTTACTGATAACAGGTTCACATACCACACACATGTACATACGTTGAGGTTGGAACTGTGTTCCGTGTGTTTTTTATCACTGAAAAATTTGCCAGGCCAAATTTCTTATCGCCAAAATGGAAGTTAAAGTTTTGAAAGTTAACAAAACACTGCCCTATGGTAATTACTGTGATATGATTAACTAAATTGTGATAATCCAAATGTATTGATTTTGCAGACGCCTCCCTGCTCAAGGTTGACTTTTCACTGCCGCAACTAAATGAGATCGCAGCGAGTATTTCCCAGCGCTCCACAGTTTCTGGCATCAATGAGGTTGCCTGGGCCCTCAAGGCACTCATGCTCACGGATTTGACCACACTTGCTGGAGATGATACGGCCGCCAATGTGCGGCGTCTTTGTGTGCGTGCCTGTCTGCCCTTTGAGCCACAATTCTTTGATAAATTCTTTGAGGGCACACTTGTGCCGGACATTCACTGTGCCGCTGTCTGCGTTTATCCCGCACGCGTGGCCGATGCATACAAGACACTGCAACAGTATGGCAAAGTGGATGACATCAGCATTGCTGCGGTGGCCACCGGTTTTCCCACGGGCCAGTACGGCTTGCAGACACGTCTGCAGGAGATCAGCTATGCTATACTGGCCGGTGCCACGGAAATTGACATTGTCATTAATCGTCAGCTGGCTCTAGTGGGTGACTGGGAAGGTGTCTACAATGAGGTGGTGCTCATGCGCAACGCGTGTGGCGAGCGTGCACACCTAAAGACCATCCTGGCCATTGGCGAACTGGGCTCCATGGAGAATGTAAGCAAGGAACTGCTTATCGTATTACGTTTTATATTCACACACATTTCCAGGTCTATAAGGCCTCCATGGTCTGCATGCTCGCTGGTGCGGACTTCATCAAGACATCCACCGGCAAGGAGGCTGTTAATGCCACTCTACCCGTTGGTCTAGTCATGATCTATGCCATTCAGGAGTTCCGTCGTCGCACTGGCGTCATTGTTGGCCTCAAGCCAGCCGGTGGTGTGCGCACTGTGCGGGATGCCATTGCCTGGATGACTCTGGTCAAGGAAACTCTGGGCATGTACTGGCTGCAGCCTGAGCTCTTCCGTTTTGGCGCTTCCGGGTTGCTGGACGACATTGAGAAGGTGGTGCGCCAAGGCATTGCACAACTGGAAAAGTCTTAGGACTACAAGATTTTATACTACCAAGAACTCAAGAAGCTTTCATGAGAGTAAATATATAATTGGCTTAATCGAATCAAATACTCATAAGAAAGCAACTACAGGACCTTTCCCAAATGCATTTTTAAAGATCAATAAGTTATAATCCAAGGAAGAAACTTTTTTATATGTTTTTAGAAAACTCAAACTTATGTTAAGTGTGCAATCAAAAACTTTTACAAAACTTTTCCACTTGTATTTTTGTGTCCACATCTGTATATAAATATATATTTTTTATATTTTGTGACTATAATTAAATAACAGTTGAACCAGGAGTCCACAATGTCTAGGCTGAAGTTGGCTTAAAATTGTACGAGAGCTGAGCAGGAGCAGCCATTAGATCGTCCTCCGGCAGCTGCTCGTCGACGTGCTGATTGTCGGGTGCCTTTACGTGCATGTCCACGGCAAAGAATGTGTCATCGAAATTGATGCGATGTCGCTCATCCTGTTCCAAATAGACGGCCTTGGGCGGAGTGCCACCCACAGCCTTCTCATAGGTGTTTAGCCATTTGAGATTGACATGCTTGGAGCCAGCATTGAATTTCTTTGGCGTCTTCTTTGGCTTGTCGGTGTAGTAGTTGTGCTCCTGCTGCAATCTACGAGGTGGCGGCATAATCTTCTCCATGCGTTTACTCTTCGCATCCAGCTTGGGATCCACATAGTCGAAGAGTGGCAAGTAGAAATTATACGGCTGTTCCGTAGGCGGCAGCATATATTGTCTTGGCTGCAGTTGCATCTCAATCTGCGGCTCCAATTCGCTGGCCGAGACCTGGGCGTCCTCATCTTGGACAGCTACAGCGCCGAAGATTTCGCCAGCACGTCTCAGCAAACGCTCCAAGCGCTCAATGGTGATGACATGTGGATGCAGCAGTTGTACATCCTCAGCACTGCGAGTGGGCGTGGCAGCAACAGTGGCGCAGAGAAGCAGCGCCTGCAAAGTCGATATTGTAGAGCATTGAAGGTATTGAAAGTAAAGTTTACTCACCAGCAGCCAGGAGCCATGCAACATGACGAGATTAGATTTGTGCTGCATTCGAGTAGCCGTTAAGTGTCCATAAATGCGTGGACAGAGTCAGTTGTTGTCGTCGCAGAGTTTGCACAGTGATTGAGGTCTGCTTGGGGCACAACGAATTCATTTATAGTCCAGACCAAGACCAAGACAATCATTTTCCCAGACTGCAAACGGAAGCTCTCGGAAGTCTAGCGACATCGTGTCCACTGCACTCCAGGCACAGTAAGCTGGGAAACCGACTTGTTGCAAACAAGTTTTCCACAGCTCTAAGAAATGTATAACGAGGCAACAACAATCACAAACATACACACACATTCTCCCATGTGAGAGTTACGCCTGGCTACATAATAATGTTAATGTAACAAACCCGAACCCAAACCCAAACACAAACACGAACCCGAAACGCCTGGAGTTGAACAAACTGGCTGGAAATTGGATGTGGATTTGGAAATGGATGATGTGAGTTTGTCACTAGTAATGAGTTCGTTCGCAAGCAGTGAGACAACGAGCTGTGTGCGAAATAGCGTCAAATGGTCAAGTAATCGCTTCAAAATCGTCCAATTTCAGGCACTCGCCAGTGTAATCTCGGCCGCTTTGCGCGCAGATCAGTGCATTGACTTCTTGCGGAGTGGGGAACGGGGAGACATAGTGCACAACAAATGCACCTATGTGAGCGCAAAGTACACACTTAATGAGCTTTGTTAAATATGATTACCATTTCAAATAATTTCACAAACAACTCGATTCAATTGCTCTTCAAATTACGCTTTGTTTTCAACTGTTTCTAACCTCATACATAATTAGCAATCAAATACGTTGAGTATAAATATTTAAACTACAATACCCTGCAGTGAAAGTATACATATTTCTTATAATACGTTTCTTTTCCAACCATTTCTAGCCCAACACATTTTGTCTCTTTATAACACTTTGTAACCTTAAACTTTCATAATCCACAATCTCCTTGCAGGCATACATCACTTTTGTCACGAGTCACTTTCCTCTGTTTCTAACCTCAAACTTTATAAGCGATTCAATAAGACAAATTGACTGTAAACTATAATACCCTGCAGCTAAATTGTCGTTCACACAATTTCCGCAGCAACAAGTCTGGGAACTCGTTTCGATTGTTACATTTTTATACATAAAACTTAATTTTTTTTTTATCTCAGAGCCATAAAAGTGCAAGTTCAAGCTACAGGAAATACTAGACCGGTACAAACATATAAAGATATATCAAAATGTAATGATTACATCGTGTTCATTGACTCTATATTGGACAAAACAACTACATAATTTCGTTACAAGGCGATTGAGCGAATCATGTTTGCTGTAATTCGGGCAAACCTTTTATAATAATTTGCAGTGCCTCGATATCCTTGTTAACAGTCTCGTTGAGCACCTCCATGGCGCGTTGCTGCATGGTCAGTATGGTCTTCATTCCATCCTCGGCGTTATTATCAATCGCATACTCATTGCTGCCATTGCTGAAAAATTGATTGCGCTGCATGCGTATCTGGGAGAGCAGCTCGCTGAGTCTTCCCTTGAACTGTGTGGGTGCGGAAACAACGGCCTGCATATTCTGCAGCTTGGTGCGCAGTGCCTCCTCCTCAGGTGTCAGTGTGGAGCCCACCTTACGCGTGCATTCCTGTTTAACAACAATCTGTGACGAGTTGAAAAGTTGATTGTGTTAGCTTGGTAATTAAAAAACTGGTAGAAAATGCCTTTAAAACTCACTCTCAGTATGCGATGGCTCATTTCGGCCAGTTTACGTTTGTGCTCCAGTATTCTGGCTGTGGCAGAGGCGTGTCGTCGTCGCAGTTCCTGTAATTCACCCTCAACCTTTTTCATGTAGAGCGCATGCGTGTCCGTTTCCTGCTCCTGGCACTTTAAACGCCACTTCAGATCACTGAAACCAACCATGGGCACGGGTATGAACTGACTGCCATCGGGATTATCCAAATTGGCCTGACGCCACATGCGTGGATCAACACTTCTGGGTGGATTCTCAAGATACTCTTTCAGCTGATCCTCATCGGGCAGCGTAAGTGCTAATGCCTCTTGAATGCCCAAATTGTTCAGCTGTGGCTTCACATTGGGCTGGGCCAAATAAGTGGCCAACTCAGTGGCCAATATGCGTTTGCTATCGTTGGGTCCGTGGGACATCTGCAGTTTCTCTTCCACATAAATGACCATTTGGCATTTTTTATTATCCAACTCTTTTAATACATCGATGTGCACCAAAACGTTGGGTTTACTGCCCATCAGACTGTGTAGTGTTTGTATAATCTGTTGCTGCTGTGTCCTAGAAATGTATTAAATATATTTAGGGTAGTAAACATGACTATAAATCGTTCCTACTCACTTAATTGTGGCCAGTTCTCTATCAAAATTAAGTGCAACCAGTCCAAGTTTGTTATCCTTGCCGGGCATGCGACTGTAGCCAATTGCCTTGAACCGGCAGAGATAGTTTTCCTGGGTGATGTCAACAGGAGCAGCACTTTGAGAGTAGAACAACTTTCCTGTGCCCCACATGGCCTGCAGATAGTTCCACTTGGCCACGATATTGTCGCGCTCATCGCCAAAGATTGACACATTTAAAATTGACTGTGCGAATGCCTCATCAGCTGAGATGGCCACTGGCTGCTGCTGTGGCTGGCCAAGCATAAAATTCGTGCCACCAAAGCCACCAAAACCAGGTGTTACCGTCGGCGCAGCTGGTTTTCCAAAAGCTGCAAGTATATGCAATTAAATTCATTTTCAACTGAAAGATAAGACTTGTTTTAAGTATTACGTGTTCCAAAAGTGTTGCCGCCAAAGGCGTTAGGTGCTTGGTTGGCGCCAAAGCCACCAAATGCTGGTGCTGTTGTCGTTGTTGCTCCAAAGCCCCCAAATCCGCTTGCTGGCGCATTGCTAGTGGTTGGCAATTGGCCGAATCCGCTGAATGCTGGCGGGGCGGAACTAACAGCGGGTGCTCCAAATAAACTGGGTTGACTGGTCGCCGGCATGCCACCGCCGAAGCCACCAAATCCACTGCCGCTAAGCGTTCCTGGTGCAGATGCTGTTGTCGCTCCGCCAAATGGTGTGGGTGCAGAACCAAAGGCTGGCGCAGACATGGTACTACCAAAGGCCGGTGCAGCTGCTCCCGTCGTTGCACCAAATGCCGGTGCAGCACCACCAGCTGGGGCTCCAAATGCCGGCGCGGCAGTTCCCGCTGTGGCTCCAAAAGCCGGTGCGGCTGTTGCTTGTGGAGCTCCAAACGATGAGCCAAACATGCCGCCCGCTGTGAACACAAGAACAGAAGTGATAACAAAAAGGGGTCAATATTGGCTAAGTCTCAGCTTCCGCGCAACAGATCTTATCAGTAGTTGAGAGTGAGGTTTACCAAATTAAAAGCTTCAGTTCACACTGGAAGTTAAGCAATTGCAGTCGCTATGTCGCTGTTTATTATTTTAATAGTAGTTTTAATATTAGCTTGTGCGGGCTATGTTGGCTACATTATACGTATAAAGGCGTAAGTAGTGCTGCTACAACAGTCTAAATTTTGGATAGCTAAAAATACGCCTTTCAGCATAAATCCCAAGGAAATACGCGTTAATAGCATACATGATGCTAAGAAGCTGTTGGAGTTGCCCACAACTGCTGGACCACAACGTTACTTGGCCAAAATGGCTTGATCTAAAGCACGCTGTTTGTCAACATCTGCGGATTGCGGGCGCTGCATTTACTCACGTTTAGCCGGTGTGCTTGTCGCCCCAAGCGATGTGTTGCCACCAAAGAAGGACATGACTGTTGTGTTCCTAAGCTTCCTATTTCAATTGCAGTTCGTCTTTGTTTCGATTTACTATACTTTAAGCACTTTTTTAAAATGCGAAAATAAAAACGTAAATTTTGGCGCATTCACACAATAAATGCTTTAGGAATGACAGTTTTTCGGTAGTTCTACATCTTTTGTACTATCGATAGTTGTCAAATCGATATACAGTTACACTGGAGAATATTCAAACAGTGGCGTCACTAGCGCGACATATTTAATTTATTTATCAAATAATACGAATTTTGGCACAAGGTTTCCAGCGTTCTATTATTGTTTAAAGAAACCCGAAAGCAATCGCAAGAATTATTTCTTAAACCATTTGAATGTATAATATATATTCGATGCTTGTAAAATTCTGACGTCACAAAGTTATCGCTGTGCAACCTTCTTAGTGCGATAATTTGCCGCAACATTTACCTAAAGCCGCCTCTAAAAAATAAAAATATTAAAAAAATGAGTAAATACAACACAAAGTATCTGGAAGACAAGCTGAAAGAGAAGCTCGAAGCCACACACGTAAAGGCTACAGACGAATCAGACGGATGCGGTGGCAAGTTTAGCGTTGTCATTGTGTCTAAAGCATTCGAGGGCAAGTCGCTGCTACAAAAGCACAGATTGTAATAACATCTCATAAACAAGCCAAACGTTTGTGTGCAAAGTAAATAACACGAGTATAACTTTATTTTTAAAGGGTAAACACGACGCTCGCCGAAGAACTAAAGGAAATACACGCTTTCTCACAAAAAACATACACCCCCGAAGAGTGGGAGAAAGTGCAAGAGCAGCAGTAACTCTAACTGTAACCTGTTGCCATCGTGGAGCCCGAAAAAAACCAGTACATGCGTATGTATGAATGCATGTGTGCATGTGTATATATGTATGTGTGTGTGTATATGTAAAACTGAAAAATAAAAACCAGCCAACGTTAACCAGTCAAAACCAAAAAACAGTTGAACAAAGAAAGTGAAAGGGAAAAGAAGCAACAAAAAACACGCAAATCTCTGCGCAATATTACATAAAACACACACATGCAAACACATACGCGAGCTAATACTTAAATAGGCATACAAAAAATAAATAAAGCGAGAACTTTAAACCAAGTGAACTTTTGTGCTCCTCATTAAAAATTCAAATACGAAAACAAGAAGACGCAGACAAAGCGACGACAACAATGCTTAAGTTCCAGGTGCACTCCCCTGGCAAGGTGATACTCCATGGGGAGCACGCCGTAGTCTACCATAAGCCCGCCCTAGCAGCAGTCGTGGGACTGGGCACCAAACTGCAGCTGCGCACAGTGGATACCAGCAGCAAAGTAGCAAGTTTTCAGTTGGATGCCTTAAACTGCACACTGGAAATCGATCTACAAGAGTTCAATGAGTTTCTGGCAAACTTTCGCAGCAAATATCCAGGCGATAAGCTAGAGAGCACTGCCAAGCTGATGGAGGAGGTACGCGGGGAGGTGGCCAGGCAGTTGGAGCGTAGTGTAGGCGGCAGCACGCCCAAGCAGCATACACAGCGTGCTTTTATATCCATTTATTATCTGCTGGCAGGCGCTGTCTTAACCTCACCCAAGGAACCCAAATTGACACTGCAATCCGGTTTCCACGTGCATGTTGACACCGAGCTGAACGTGGGCGCCGGTCTAGGAAGCTCTGCCTCTTATGGCGCTGCACTGGCCACCGCTTTTCTCATCTTGGCTGGGCACTTTGATCAATCCAATTACTTGGAGGATGAGCACTTGGCTTTGATATCACACTGGGCCTATGAATCAGAGCGTGTAAATCATGGAACGCCCTCGGGTGTCGACAACACTGTGTGCACCTATGGAGGAATTCTACGTTTTGTCAAAGGTCAAGGCTTCCAGGCTCTGAAAATTCAGAAACCTTTGAACATTCTGCTCGTGGACAGTCGTATCAGTCGCAGCACAGCTGATATTGTAGCTAAGGTGCGTCACTTGGCCGAGGATTTCCCTCAGCTCATCGAAGCCATTTGGCAGGCGTGTGAGCAGCTTGTGAACTCCGCCATACCTCTGTACGAGAGCTTTGGCAATGCCCAAGATGATAGCCAAAAGTTTGAGAAACTCGAGCGGCTCTTTCAAATCAACAATGATCTATTGAAAGCCATTGGCGTTACACATCCCAAGTTGGAGCAAATCTTTACGATCGCCTTCAAGCGTGGATTCTTTTCCAAACTGACGGGCGCTGGTGCCGGCGGATATGCGATCGTCTTACTCCCCGAGAATTACGAATGCAACGAGGTCTATTGGAAGCTGAAGGAGGAATTGGAAGGTGCTGGCTTTGGTGTGCATGTGACAACAGCCGGTGGAGTTGGCTTGCGTGTAACATCTTTGGACGATTGATATAACCGCTACTTACAATTGTATTTTATTCTAAAATGTATAGACGTATTCGTATTGGTTTTGTTATTACTTAAAATAAATATTTTATACGCTGATAACTGTTGGTGAATTGTGCTTAACGCTGGCTTCTATCCCTCGACTTGAATACTATGCCGCGATTCTTCATGTCGCGTAGCGTGGAGTGTGGCAAAGTTCCTGACACGGAAATCGCATAGATTCCTCGTGTAAAACGAGCTGAAATGTTTTTAGGACTTGTGTTAAGAGACGTACAGCTGGTATTATATTGATTTCCTTACCTAGACGCTGCCATTTAGCCACCCAGGAGTCAGTGGGTGTTGTCAGTGCAATAATTCCATCGAAATTGTTGCTAGTATGGTCATAAACATTATCTTTATTATTCTTCATGCGCAGGAACTCCTCACAATTCTCACAGCCATCAGTCTCAAATTGATCAAAAGTCTGCGATGGAAAAAATGAGCGGCAGAGTTAGAATGTGTACGTGGAAGCATTTGTGTTAAAAGCACTCACCTTAACCAGAGAACAAACTAAACAGGCTCGGAGGCCACGCAGATCTTTTGGAATAGCATCAAAGGACATCTTAAGTTATAACTAGGAACACAGCACGCCGGTGCAAAATGAAATGTGTTTAATATGAAAAAAGTGTAAATACAAAACGATAAGAGCATTAAATGCAACGCTACAGATATCGATCAACGATAAACGGAACTGTTTTGCATCGATATTGAATAACAGTTCGTTAAGTGTGGAGCAAGTAGTCTGCATGTGGAGCACTTTCGTTAAGTTCCCATTTGAGTAATTTGTACACGCTTGCAAGTGAATGGCATATATTAACTTTGGAAGTGGAGGATAATTGTTGTTTTGTTTTTTTTCGGATTGCCGGCAATACAACTAAGTGATAAACACTTAACACCACTTATAACGCTACAAGTGTTCAGCACCATATAAGGATGTCTTCGTCCACAACGACAACTTCCAGTCCAACAGACAGCTCCAATGGTTCACTGGCAATCTCTTACGGTGCATTGCCTCCAATTGTAACCGAAACGAATGCACAGAAACCGTTCACACTCTCGGAGCGCCTTAGTTTTGAGATTTACCGTTACTCCAGCTATTCGCCAAACTATTTGCCTGAGTAAGTTAACAGTATGTGATTAAATTAGCTGTATAAACTAAAGCATAGCTGTAATTGCATATTCATATATAATCGCAAACACACACATGCACATGATTACAGTTAGTCGTGACATTATTTTGACAAGAAGGCTAGAGAAATGTTTGTTAGTTAATAGGAATTAAGTAATTAATTTCCTTTTTGATCTTAATCTAAATAAGGAACGTAAATATTTCTTAATAAAAAATTAATTACGTGCAAAATTTGTCAAAATAATAAGCAGTATAACTGTATGTTAATGGCGTCCAGACCTTTATGCTGTAAATTGTAGCTGTTGACTGCTCAGCTGTCGCTGTCTGCATTGCTGATGTTGTTTTTGATTTTAATTCGATTTCACAACAATGCTAATTTCAGAAACGTACTCGTCGACTCTCCAAACGATCAAACCTCTCGCTGGTCTGCCTATACAAACAGCCCACCACAGTTTCTTACACTGAAACTCAAACGTCCCGCGATCGTGAATAAAATCAAATTCGGCAAATTTGAAAAATCGCACGTTTGTAATATTAAAAAATTCCGTGTATTTGGTGGATTGGATGATGAGCACATGGTACTACTGCTAGAAGCGTAAGTCAAGCAGTTGAACTTATATTTATTGTTATAATTGAGGTATATATATCTGAACAGCGGTCTTAAAAACGATAATATACCCGAAGTATTCAATCTGCGCTGCATGACTGAGGATGGTTCCGAAAACCTGCCCATAAATTATTTAAAAATAGTGCCATTATTGTCATGGGGCCCATCCTTCAATTTTAGCATCTGGTATATTGAATTGCATGGCCAGGATGATCCCATGTACACCAGTGCCCGCATGAAGAGCTACAACACATTGCGTGAGACTGAGATTATAAAACTGTGCCTCAAACACTTCCGCCAGCAGGGATATATGCAGGCCTTTGGTGCCCTACAGGAGCAAACAAATATACGACTGGAGCATCCGCTCATTAGCGAGTTGCATAAATATTTGGTAAGTCATACGAATAGATATATAAACAAATGCGTTAACTTTGTAAAATCCTTCACAGGTTGTTCAGGGAAATTTCGAGCGTGCCGAGAACTTTATAGCCGAATGCATCGATGATGGCTTGATGGATGAGTACTTGCACAAGCAGAACTACAAGCATGTCTGGCACATGAAGTACACTGAAAGCGAAGTCAAGCCCGGAAATCGTGGTGGTCACCAGTTAGTTGTAGATGCCAAGAAGCGTCTGATTTACCTCTATGGTGGCTGGGATGGCTATCAGGATTTAAGTGATCTCTGGGTTTACAAAATTGAGCTGGATGAGTGGACATTGCTCTGTGAGCGTTCCGAGCAGTCCAATGGTCCCTCACCGCGTTCCTGTCACAAAATGATCTTCGATCCGATTAGTGAAAATATTTTTATGCTCGGTCGCTATTTGGACAACTCTATACGCACCAGCGATTATATAAAGAGTGATTTCTATTTATATGATACTCGTTCACGGAACTGGATGCAAATCTGTGATGATACTAGCCAAGTGGGTGGACCGCAGCTCGTCTACGATCATCAGATGTGCATCGATGCCGATAAACGTACCATTTATGTCTTTGGCGGTAAAATACTGACACCACGCAGTGCCACATCTTCGGTGGAGCCTGAGTACTCGGGTCTATTCTCGTATCA
Organism: Drosophila dunni; assembly: GCA_018152125.1. Classification (NCBI taxonomy): domain Eukaryota; kingdom Metazoa; phylum Arthropoda; class Insecta; order Diptera; family Drosophilidae; genus Drosophila; species Drosophila dunni. The sequence goes on along the minus strand of JAECXC010000339.1, from coordinate 19,765,073 downwards.
TATTGCTACAAACACATGGACACAGATTCTCGTGGATTGTCATCATGCGAGCGCCGCTCAAGCCGATGTTATGTCAATTAAATCACGTATAACTCACTGCATGGTTTTTCACAACGTAAGGACAATAAATTTTAATTTTTAGAAGCTATACTTATATGCTAATTTGCAGAAACAACGTAAACTTTATATTTACGGCGGTCAGCGCGGCAAGGAAGACCTGGATGAGCTGCTCACCTACGATGTGGACACACAGGCTATTTCAGTGCTTAACAAAGAGCATTCTTATCACGGCACTGCTGTCAACTCCGAGGCCAATATTGAGCCATCTTCGGGTTACACCCTGCGCGCTACAATTGATTGTGACCGCGATGAAATTTACATATTCTCAGTGAGTTGTGAGTTATCTGAGAGCAAACAGTAATTTATATAGTCAATTCTTTCAACAGAGTCTCAACAAGGTCAAGGATAGACGGGAAGTGCATCAAGTAGAACCGTCCAACTCCTTTTGGGTCTACTCGCTGCGCACACACAAATGGTCGCGCATCTATAACTGTCGTCACAGTGCTCAGGACATAAACTCCATTAATAAGGCCAACGTTGTGGGTACTAACAAAAGTGATGGATCACTTGAACCGTGTCCACGTTACGCACATCAGTTGGTCTACGATGAGTTGGCCAAAATGCATTACTTGTTTGGTGGAAATCCAGGCATATTCCAATACCAACAACTGCGATTGGATGACTTTTGGCTGCTGCAATTGGAAAAGTAAGCAGCGAATCGATTGAAGCTTCTGTAGTATTATTTACACTTTTCTTTTGGTAGACCTAAGCGTGAGGAGATCTTGAAACATTGCCGATATTTGATACGCAAGCTGCGCTATGAGGAAATGGTGCGCATTGATCCATTGAAAGCGATGCAGTATCTGAGAGAACACATCTCCGAAGTCATAGATCATGCTGATGCAGAGCAGTTGAACAATGTAGGTAGACTATAATTTGATATATTGATTTGGTTAATAACACATTCAGCAGTTCCATAAGCTGGCTTCGCTGCTCTTCAAGTCACATGACGGCGCTGTGGCTACAAAAGCAGCTACAAGCGCAATGAATACTGAAACTGAGACATGTGAAGCAGCCACGGAAGAGAGCTCAAAGGGTAAGCAGCTCTGTATACATCTGTCTAAAAAATTCGTTGTTAAATATTTAAATCTGTCCAGTTGAACGGCCAGAAGCCATGGGATTAGCGGCCACTGAAAACATATCGATGGAATCGAATGAAAGTCTGGCCACATCAGGCATATCGGAGACTGCCTCCAGTCCCAGTAGTTCGTCTTGCACGAAACGCGCTCGCACCGATTCCAATTGTGAGCAACAGAATCGTCGTGCTTTCCTCTTCAACAAATTGGTGCAACTAATGCCAGCGAGCATGGTGCAACCTGAACGCAATCTAAGCGACTTTGTCGTTATTTAAATGTGCCAAAAGAAAGTTTTATATATAAATATATATATTTCAGCTTCGTACCTCTGTCCGTTTGGGCTGCACGAACAAACTATATATATTTATATGCAGGCAGAACGACATTATATATCTAAGTTACTCAATGTTTATGTTAATTACTTTTGAAATGTTACGCGATTGATTCAAAACGCTGAATGTGAATGTGATACTCAATTCGTCCTTTGTTTCGTTATCCTCCATGTTAAGTTTATTTGTTTGTAATATTTGGCAACTGCTTAGCATTGCCGATAGAACAATTGAATTGAAGTCAACTGCAGCAAAGCAAACACACAACAAAACAGCTAATTTCATTGTGATAGTTAATTTTTAAAACATCGAAGCGGTTTTTTGTAGCTCGAAATATATGTGGAAGTTTGTTAAATTTAGATTTAGTGCATAAGTTTGAAATACAACAATTTTACACCTAAAATGTTGAAGAATTTTTATTATAGCTCATACAGTTGACAAATCGAAAAAATTGATATTAATTCAGATAGATCTAGTAATATGTGATTTGAAAGTGTTTCTTTTAACCCAAATTGAATTCCTTAAGTGCATTTTGCATAATTGTATCTTTGACGGCGCAGAACACAAGCTTAATGTTTTCGGTATCTGTAGAATATTAAGCTAAATTAATTATATGCTAAGTTTAATTTAATTTGTACTCAACCTGTGGCTGTGGTGAAATGCGAGTAGCATTGACGCTCCGGATCGGGATTACAGGCCAAGTATTTCTTGAGCACAAACTGTTTGGCCGCAGCATGATCCTGTTTGGGACCTACAATGATCAGGAATATATTATGAAGTCATTGGATTTTGTGGTAAGTCAACAAGTTACCATCGAATTCGGGAAAGTAGTCAATCATATGGGAAATCATGATTTTCTCCTCTAGCAAATCCTTCTTGTTCAAGAACAGAATAATAGATGAATTTTGGAACCATGGGTATGTGATAATAGTACGAAACAGAGCTTTCGACTCCTCCATGCGATTCTCATTGTCAGATTCAAACAAGATCTGATCGTATTCGGACAGAGCCACCAAAAATATAATCGAGGTGACATTTTCAAAGCAATGAATCCACTTTCTTCTCTCCGAGCGCTGACCACCAACATCCACCATTCTAGAAATATAGAAAATCTGTTAGTATATAGTTAATAGAAGCCGAGACAGAGGTCTTACCTGAAGATAATGCCATCCAAATCGAAGGGATACTCAAGTATTCCAGTTGTAGGAACTCGAGCACGCAGAATATCCTGCTCAGTGGGCAAGTAATCGGCCTGTTCAATGCGCGCCAAGTCACTCAAATAGCTAAAGAGTTGGAATTTAAATTAGAGACTTTTGGCTGATTTCCTTTATTAAACTCACTATTTAGCGGAATCTGTCAATTGATATTCTCTTCGCCGATCGTAGCACTCCTGTATGCCAGCGTCCGCCCAGAGACACTTCATGGCATTCAAATATGGATCTTCAAAGGTTGTCACCGATTCGTAATCAATGCTCATTATGAGCTCAGCGTGTTCCTGATTGAAGGGAGTATAAAGTTTTTAACAAAACACAAAGTTTGGCACAGAAGCTTCGATCAGCTTGATTCTACTACTGTGTGAGGACTTACCCTGATCTCCGGAGCACCGTATTCTATTTTGAGCATGTCCATGGCTTTGATCATGGACTGCATGGCCATAAAGATGTTCTGAAAGACCAGTTTGATGTAGCCCTTCTTGTCATCGTCCGAGTAGCCGCTGCCGTGAATAATTCGCATCTGTTTGATGAAGGTGGACTTGCCAGACTCACCAGTGCCTAGCAGGAGAAGAAAAGTAAGTAAATTAAGTTCTGTAAAACTAGATCCAAAATCTTAACCACTACTTATAAACCCTCGACCTTGAAAACTACCCTTAAGACTTCATCCGTGCGGTGTCATAACTCACCCAATAACAGTAGCTTAAGTTCCCGACGCGCATCTCTTTTGTCGCGACGCAACTGTTTCTCGATTTCCTGATTGATCCGCTTCTGCTCCTTGGCCTCTTCCGATAAACAGCACTCCATGCTAACTGGATGTAAGGACGCTTTCGTGGGCCTTTCTGACTTTACCAAAAATTCCTGTGAGCTGCGATTCAGTGCCGATAGGTCGACATAGATATAGAGCTGTTACCAAAGTTGTTAACTCAACGAAAGTCCGTTACGTTATGTTCTGCGACGGCTGGAAACATTTCATATTTGGTCGTCTTCCATTTTGGCCATGACTTTGACACTGAGCGAATGCAGAGCGCATGCTCCAAGACTATAGATTAGAGGGGCACTACGACATTGGACCCGATCGGCATAATGCTCAACGACCATGACGTGTTTGCCCCGAGTGCAGGTGGAACACAAAGAAAATAGATGATGAAGAAGAAGAAACAGATTCAGGAAATACTACTACCCCAAGCTGATTTTGGAAATTCTAGGGCTTCACTGTTTGGTCTAGCTTCCGTTCCCTGTCTTTCGTGCTAGACCAGCGAGACGGCGATATATAGGAATACGTACATATGTACGTACCCCTGACTATATATATACATGTATGTTTGGTCTGGGTCAAATTCTGGCTTTATTCTGGTATTGATTTGCTTATTGCAAAATGAGCTTAAGTCGAAATCTCTCTCACTTAGTAGAAATCTTTAAGGCAGCGAGTCTAGATTTTGTTTTTGGATATTCTAGCCGACCAAATTTAACCTCTGAAAGGCAGTGTTGTCAAGGTAGCTAATTTGTAGCTAGATTTAGCTATTTTTCCATAGATAAAGCCAAATATTTTTATATAATACTGAAAGCTAACTCAGTAGAAGTTTTATACAGAACCCAACAAATAAGGACTTTCATCTAGCTAGTTTTTTATATAATTTTTATTTTGTAGATCTGTCTAAACCCTGTTTAATAGCTAATTAATCTAGCTTTATTTAGCACCACTGAATTTTGGCAACACTGTACGTGAGCTTGAATTTTTTTAGGTACACTCTAATGCGTCATGTCGAGACATGTTTTGGGGCTAACCTGCTGCTGATTTCTATGCCAATATTGAGTGTTTGCTAATCCAATTGTAACCATAGACGAGAATACACACACACACACACACACACACACACTCTTGCCCCCAGCACCTACGGAAAACAGTTTAAAAATCGCAGCCAAGACTGATTTTTTTTAATATACTTTTATTTATATCATATTGTTTATATAGCATATGCATGTATATACTATATACATCATATATGCATATATATATACATATATATATTTAGGTGTACATAGATACTTTTCATTTTCTTTTCGTTTTATATTTTTTTGCTTGTTTTCTTTTTTTTTTTTTTAAATTTTATTTTAATTTTTTTTTTTGATTTTCATTTTTGTAATTATCTAAAAAATTTCTTAGTTACGAGTTCCATTGCCACCTCAATAATAATATAATCAATTCATTTTCTAGTACTTGTATCTTTTATTTTCGAATAAGATTTCTATGACGAAAACTGCCACACACAAACACGCACACACACACACACACACGCACGTTGGGAATTTTTGAATTGAGTGTAAATCCCACAAATTGTTGGGTTGTAAATTTTCCATAAAAAAGTCAATCAATTCAAATGCTACAAGTTGAAAATGTTACACTCAATGGCAAAAATGTTACCAATAGTATAAGTAACACTTGGTTACATATACTATCTTATGTGTGTGTGTGTGTGTGGGGGTGTGTGTGTGTTGTGACCTTGTGACTTAGTTTTAGCATGCCGTTTTTTTCTTTTCTTCTGTTTTATGTGGGATTTTTAGCTTTCTTTACTTGTTATGCATGTACTTAACTTTAGGTTTATATTTAAATTTATGTAGAAATATGCACGTTAAAAATATTTCCCATTTATCAATCAAATCAAATGAATTCGACTGCATTATTTTTTTTTTGTTTTAGCGGTTTTTACAATATAAAGTTTTATAAAGTAGCCTAAAGATGTGGAAAACTCGTTTTAGAGTTATTTACTATATAGTATATATAATTTCTGTTTTTTTTATTACATACTTGATTTGCTTAATTAAACTATCCTAGTTTTACATAATGTCCAACGTCAAGGGAGAGTTTGGTTTATCTTTCTATATCTTTATCTTTATCTCGTGTTTGAATGCTTTTCAAGCATTTCTTTTTATATTTATATATTTTTGTGGAAATATGGTCTCTTAACTTTCCATATAAGCATATAGTACAGAGATTACTACTGGAGAGTACGTTAGTAATTCCGACTACTCAATCAAAAATAACCAAAGTATATGAAATATCATTATCATCATTAGTTTTAGTTAAGAAATTTAAGTTGGTATTATTTGTTGGGGCGTTTCTTTAGTTTCGAGCACAGAATACAAACATATATAATCGTATTTATCTGAAAACTTTTCGCTTTTTCGCCTGCAGTTCTTAATTTTGTATATAAAAATACAAAATACTCGTACATACTTCGTAAATCTGTATGCCTCAGTTTATTAAGATGTTTATATATCAAAATTCTTGCTCAATTTATTATAGTTTCATTTCATAATTTCATTTTAAGCTTGTTTAAAGCTAAATATATTTACATTCAAAAACCGATAAGAAAAGTAGTCAAAAACCAAAAAATAAATAGTTAAGTTTAAAGGGACTTTAAAAAAGAAAATAAAGAAATTAACAAAAGACAATCTTAAGCATATAATAATTTATATTTGTCGTTTTTATTTTATATATAAGTATTGTAGTAAATTTATAAATAGTTTGTTTTTGCCAGGGAATTTTTCTTCATCATGGATTTAATGAGCACTAGAAGGCACAAAACGCTAAACTAAACCAAATATTTCTCATCTCTTTTACTTTGTATGTTTATAATTTCCGTATTTGTTTTCCATTTTCCATTTTCCACTTTCAAATTTCTTTTTGTTTATGCTTTTGTGTTCCACGTTCTTAGTACTACAAGTAGCATGTCCAATAATACGAATTTGCACTCAAAACTTAAGATTTTCGTATTTTACGTTTATTTTATTCATTTGCTGAAACCGCCAAAATTTGGTTTTGGAACCCAAAATGTGTAAAATAAGTTCAATTATAACTGAAATTAATTTTCAAAATGAAATTCTCATTATCTTAGTTTTGTTTCTGAACTGAATATAGTACGATCAATGTCAACCAAAAATCTGGAGACTTTATTGGACGGAAAACTATATATATGTGAGTGTGTGAATGTGTGTGTGTGGTGTGTTATGCATATACAAAATGTACAGCGCCTTGGATTTAAAACATTTGCAAAAAATCTGCTCGAAAATGTTTTGCGCTGCCTTTGCTGCTGCTTTCGTCACTAGCGTGTAAGTAATCAAATGTTCTGCTTTCTATAGTTTGGTTTCTTTTTTTGGTTCTGTTACAGTAGTAGTCTCGGTTAACCCTAGCAGAGCCAAATGACCCAAATTTTCTAACTATTTGAAGGTTGTGCTTCGAAACCCTCTCCAATCTCCAGTCTTCCCATTATCTTCCTGAAAGTATTTTGGTCTGCTCGGGCTTTATAATTTCGGCTAGCCGATCATTACTCTTGGTTTTTGGGTTATCTTTATCGGTTTACACACTTATTGACTTAATTAAGCTTTTTAAAAGCTAATCAATTCATCAATTTTCAATTTTTTGTTTAAATTGTAAAAATTGTTTATAATTTTTGTTATTCATATCCCATTTACTATATTTATTTATACCATATATATCTTCAATTTTACGTGAATTAAAGCTTTATACAACACACTGTTGAATCATATTACTTATAACTAGATGTATGCCATATATTATACGATTGAACTCCCCCGGAAACTTTTCTGTAATGTTTCCCAGTTAATTTGATTTACTGGCAACTCAGTAGCAAAATTATAGTAGTAGTAATACAAAAGTAGAAATTACTTAAAACTCTTTGAACCCAACCAAGTTTTGTGTTCCTTTAAAAAACCATAATACTCTAAGAAATTATGAAAAACAAAGTTTGTTTCATATTTATTATACATGTACATATATGTATGTATGATTTTGTTTTATGTTTTTTTTTGTTGTTTGTTTTTTTTTTACCACATATACATAGAGTGAAATTGTTTTTATTTAGTTGGTTTTGTTGATTTTTTTTTTACATAAATAGTTTGTTTTTGTGTTTTTCTCTTTCGTTTTTTTTTTTGCAAAAAATGTGCGCTTCATTATTTGTTACTTTACTAACCGCGTTCTAGTTTACTGTAGTTTAAACTGTAGATTAAATTAAACTAAAATGTACAAAACAAAAACAAAACATTGTCTATAACATATATAAGCAAAAACAGACTAATAAAATAATAATTAATAAGTATATCAATATATATGTATTTAAAAATATATATGTAAGTGAAAAATCAAGCTACATTTCCTTACATCATTTCTTTAGTTTTCATTTCTTTTGTTTTAACAATTTGATTTCTCTGACACAATAATTTTGGGTTCGTTTTAGTTTATGGAAATTGTTTGTTTGTTTGTTTGAATGGCATCAAGATCAGCTGCATTTGATATTAGTAATTAATATTATTTTAATGTTATTATTTAGTTGCATGTTAATATGTATGTTAAACGTATAACTAATTGGTTTGAATATATATTGCTGAATATGACTGGTTGTTTTATTATTTTTTACTTGCTGTTTTCTTGTTAATTATAGTTATGCTCTGCAGCTATGAAATCTTTGTTAATTATACTTTGACAGGTTATAAATCAGCTCGTGATTTAATTTATTTCCCTTACTTTTTTTATATCAATTATTTAGTACTTAATCATCACGTTCATCATCGTCTTTGCCATTAGTACGATTTGTAATTTACATTGAATGATTTTTGCTCGCAAATACGCGGTAATTTGTTTATAAATCATTGCATAATTTATTTATGCATGTGTATCTATGTGCGTATGTATGTAATGTATGTATGCATGCATGTTATGTATGTATATACACATTTATATATTTATTATGGGCTCATATTCATATTCTTTTCAATATAAATATGTCAGTAAACAATTTACGTTTCTTAATAAAAATACAGCATATAATACAGTATTATATCTGCGATTTCCACTTGTTATTAGTTTACAGCATTCTGTAGTGTGTGTGTTTGTGTGTATATGTTGTGCGTGTGTGTGTTATATTTAAATTAATATGAGAAACGTTCTAACACATATTTTGTTTATGCAAAAATTACTATTTGTTTTACAAGTTACATTTTGTTGGTTTTCAGTAAAATTTATGCTTTCAGTACGACAAAAATTGTTTCCATTTGTTTGTTGTTCCTTTTAAGCTTTTGATTAAATTATTTATATTATTTTCTTTATTTTTTTTTTTTTTTGTGTTTTTCTTTCTCTCTCGTTTCTTTCAGTTTTTTATTACAAAAAGTTCTATAATAATGAATTTTAAATATTATTATTATTATTACGTTAATCATACGCGGTATCAGAAGTTATTTGAATTTTGTTTGGTTTTCTGCCATTTCTGCCACTTTTTGAATGTAGTTCACACAAAAATTCAAATGTTTACATCCAAATCATCAATCATCAATTTATTTTTCGTAATTTATTTATACCACATTCAACTGTTCTGCTCCGTTCTCGTATCTTGGATGTTACAATTTAATAAGAAACTCGTGTTTGGTTCTAATGCTTCATTATCATTATCATCAATCGGCGAACATCATTCGTTTATCATTTGTTTGTTTAATTAATATGCGAAAAGGAATTATGAATGTATGTATATATATTGTGTTCATACATATGTATGTACACATACACATATATATTTATATACATATACATACATATGCATTCACATACACTTATACATTTATATACGTGTATATATATAAATATATATATGTATATGTTTAATAAAAATCACAAAAATAGTTTGCTGATCCAAATCCAGTTTAGACCAAATTGTATTCCTTTAGATTGGATTGCAGAATCGTGTCCTTAACAGCTGCAAACACAAACCTTATGTTTTCAGTATCTAAAGGGATAGACGGAAATGAAATGCATTAGTTTAAGTGCCAGCAGTTTGATTCTTGGTAAGAAAGTTACGCTCACCTGTAGCACAGGTGAAATGAGAATAGATAATCTTTTCGGAATCTGGATTTAAGTCTACAAACATGCGCAGTATGAATTCACGGGCTGCTATTGCATCTCGCTGTGGACCTGTTCACAAAATATATAAAATTAGTGTACAATTTCAATAGTGAATACTGCACAACACTCACCATCGTATTCAGGAAAGTAGTCCACCAAATGCGAATACATGATTTTCTCCTCTAACAAATCCTTCTTGTTTAAAAAGAGAATAACTGATGAATTCTGGAACCATGGGTATGTAATTATAGTTCTAAATAAAGCTTTCGATTCCTCCATACGATTCTGGAATGTAGTTAAATAATTATTTTAGTAAAGTAGCGTAAATTAAAGTAAATTAAACTTACCTCATTATCGGATTCAAACAAGATTTGATCGTATTCGGATAACGCTACCAAAAATATTATTGAGGTGACATTCTCAAAGCAATGAATCCACTTTCTTCGCTCCGAACGCTGACCACCAACGTCCACCATTCTGCACAGATAAATGCAATGAGTAATTATAGTAATATGTTTAAGCAATTGAATGCATCACTAACTAATCATTAAGCATATAAGCAATTCAACAAAAGCAACTAAGGTATAGTTTATATATAAATAAACAGATATAAATGGTATGTAATTGTTGTTGAAAGAATTACTTAACTAACAATTCGTAGAATTAATTTAGCGTCATAGTTTGGGCTACACACAGATACAAATACAGATACGGACAAACCGATTCGACATATGAAAGTTTAGCAGATTATTTACGTGTATTTAGAAAAAGTGTGTGTGTTGATTTGTGCAAGTATTAAATAGTTATACCTAAATGTATTTGGACACAATTTAAAGTGATACTGGTGTATTCCAGTTGTGGGTATACGTGCACACAAAATATCCCTCAGCGTGGGCATATATTCGGTCTGCCCAATGCGCATCACATCGGTTAGATAGCTAATTAGAAGATTCATTTGTAGGCTGTGATTTGATTTGATTTATAATGGAATGGGCATTTATTTTTCCACAAGGAAAACTGTCCACTGAAAACTGTCAGTCTCTAACAACGACACGAATCGCAATAATTTCACTTAGAATCAGACCTATTTACATTGTAGTTATGTTTGTTAAATGATTGATATTAAACATCCCCGAAACATGTGTTGTTGTTGTGGTTAGAAGTATAAACAAGTAAAACGAATAAGACAATTAACCAAATTATAACAAATTTAAAGCTAGAAGTTATCAGAGAGAAACATGCAAATTTTTTGTTTAATTTTGTAGATACCTAAATCTGATCTCTTCTAGATCGAAGGGATACTCAATGATCCCCGTTGTCGGCACACGAACTCTTAAAATGTCTTGCTCAGTGGGTAAATAATCAGGTTGAGCTACACGATCGAGATCCATCAGATAACTATACAAGAATTAAATAATTATATATATTTTTTTCAATTTAGTATAAGTAAACAAATAAATTATTGCTTCTTCAGTGTCAGTGTTGAAAGATTTCAGCATTTTCTTGGATGTTGGACAAACAATGAACTCACTATTTAGCGGAATCTGTCAATTGATATTCTCTTCGTCGATCATAGCACTCCTGTATGCCAGCATCGGACCACAGCGTTTTAATGGCATTCAAATATGGATCCTCAAAGGTTGTAACTGTTTCATAGTCAATGCTCATCACCAGATCAGCCAGTTCCTGCAAATATGTAGAAAACTGGTTAGTTTCTGTCTAAAACACTTTGTTTAAAGGTTTTACAATGTGATCGCCAACACCGTAGGATATTTTTAGCATATCCATGGCTTTGATCATGGACTGCATCGCCATGAATATGTTTTGGAACACAAGCTTAATGTAGCCGCGTTTGTCATCGTCCGAGTACCCGCTGCCGTGTATAATACGCATCTGTTTGATGAACGTGGATTTGCCGGACTCACCCGTGCCTGTTAAGAAAACAAAAAACAATGTTTAGACATAGTTTATAAGACTTTCAACTCTAGTACCCACCCAGTAAGAGCAGCTTAAGCTCACGACGTGCATCTCTTTTGTCGCGACGCAACTGTTTCTCAATTTCCTGATTGATTCGTTTTTGTTCCTTGGCTTCCTCCGATAAACAGCACTCCATGCTAACTGGATTTAAGGACGCTTACGCGTTCTAACAATCCTCTTGGACGCTCCGTGACTTGCGCAGAATCTTCTTTAGTTTTTGGACCTTAACGTTCAATTAGGATTATAGTTTTCCCCAATTCTTTTGGTATTGCAGTTATTCCCAAGTTTGTAAAAACTTAAATCCTGTTAGTGCTGTTGTTGTTGTTGTTGTTGCTCTAAGTTTGTCCTATATATCAAATGTTGTTTAAATTTCGATTTTTAGTTGCTCATGAGCATTTGTACTTTGGCGTTGCTCGCTGGTTTTTCATAAATTTTCCTACGACGACGACGACGGCGACGACACACAGGCTCTCTTTGGCTATTGCTTAATTTCCTTCAAAGGCTTCTCTTTAGTGTGTGTGGGTGGGCTGTGTGAGTGTGTGTTCTGTGTGTGTGTGTGTGTAGTGTGTGTGGTGTACTATAACGGATTAGTTAGTCAGACTTTTTGCTTGACCAGACTTTGGTGCATCTCATGGACCACATTTAAGAGGACAACTTCAAACTGATTAACGTAGTATTCTGCAAAGCGAAACAAAGGGATAATTGTATTATTTTATCAGTTTATATTTTATTTTAATAAATTCTTATATATACTATACTTTTTATTCCATACTTTTGCTTGCAGATCTGAGAGGCAAAACTACCGAACTCGAGCACAAATCGCCACAAAATGTTTGACATCCCCGAATAAAAAGGAAAAGTGTTTACATTTTGGACACAACTTGATGCACCAAATTAGCATTATCTTAGCAATTGTTCAGTTGACTTCCCACCATCCCAATCGGTGCAAAAAACAATGTTTTAACAGCAGCATGCGAATTCAATAATTCTCAGATACATTCATTGGCCTTGTCTATTTACACGTGCATTCCGCGTGAAACTAGATACATTTCCCTATAAGTTATCAGTGGATAAAGTTGCCAATCCCTTTTAAATGGATCGGTAGACCTAGTTTCTTGCAGTGCATTTGATTACACATATTTTTGGCAGCAAGCAAATATTTGATCACGCATAGTATTTGGTGTTTTGTTTACAAATATTTTGGTTTGCTTTGATTACGACGCTTAGTTTAGTGTAAAATCAGAAAACAATTATTAAATAACCAAAACTTTTTTGAATGGCATTCCCAGACGCCAGAAACTCACCTCATAAGAAAGGTGTAAACAACTTGAAATATTCCAGGAAACTAGAACATTAAATTGCCAAAAATAAATTGTATACAGTATTTAAAATGCTTTTGTCGCCACTGACTCACTGGGTGAACTGATCCTAGTGCAGTATAAGCGGGCAGGGGTTTGTGACTATGAAATATAGTAAGATTAGGGTTAAGCTTAAGACTTCCACTGAAGTGGCTTTCTGATCGTCGCACAGTATGAAAAGCAAGCGATACGAGTTCCCACTCAAACACTGATTTACACACCGACTACTGATCATCCCGCAGCCCAATCAGCTAGAGGTGTGAGCCTTGGCTTTATGACTTAAGCTATATGATTTTACTGTATACTTAATAACACAAGATTTGCCCATAGTAAAGCTGCTTGAGGCGTTTATCTGGCAGGCTAGGAAACAGTAGCAAATTTTAGATAAAGAAACTGAGATAATTTTGCCAGCATTCTGCCACGATACTGTGTCATCGTGATAAGACAGGCATCAAGAGTTATTTCTTTTTTCCTTTGCGTGCAGGTCGGCAGAAAAGTTCAACAATTTTGTATACTATATGTGGCGTTGGATGTTGGTTGTTGATCGTCACCTCGTACCCCCCTGTTCAACCTATAAATAGCAGTTAAAGAGAGCAAGCAAACAAACATTATTTTCAACAGGTTTGTCGCAAGTTCCCTGGCCAAACAGAACTACCCCAGTGGCAGGAGGTACTAGGAGGGTGCTAGGGTGTAGTGGAGGGGGTAATACAACAATTAAGTGTCGACTATTACTCACTGGCACACACATAGCCAGGCGTCTAGATCCGCATTATTATTCATAACTCTTATCAGTTGTAGTAGAATTATCCAAGTGGTAATCAACAAGTAATGTAATTTTAAGTACTTAGTACACATACTTACACGCTGGTTAGTTAATCCACTTTCCTTTCCTTTTTTGGTTAATCAAGTAAAAAATCTGTTGTTTCGTATAGTTTCCCTGCAGTTAATTCAAATCGGTGTCGTTTTTGGATAAATATATATATATTTTAATATATATACTATATGTGGTTTTCAGTGTGTGTATGGGTGTGTGTTCTTTTTTTATGGTTTATGGTTAATGAGGTGATGTTTCCGTTGCTTCACGACGCGTCGTTATCGTTTTCAGTTTGATTTTGGTTGCGTTTGGAAAACATTAGTTTTAAGGAACGTCGTAGAGTTCTTTTGTTTTTGTTTTTCTAAATTATTTAGTTTACCAGTTTTTTTTCTGTTTTAAATGCAACAAAGATTTGTGATAAATTGTGATTTTAACAACAACTTCTTGAAGCTTTTTCTCTTCCCCTTTTTTGCTCACACGCAACACTTAAATGCTCGTTTTGTATTTAATTTTCTGCATACTTTATGCTTCTTGTATTTGTTTATTTTCCGGTATGCAGTGGAACTGCAAGTAAAAGAAATTAGATAAATTTTTATTTATTCAAGACAACTCACACACACTCATGCATAAGCATACGCACACGCATACGCTCACACACCCCACCCCACCCCATTAGGCAGACTCTGTCAGCAACTATTCATTCAGTATTATTTACTAGAAAGGATATTAACATGATTCACTTCAAGAATTTTCTTTTGGCACTCAAGCAGTCTTTGTGTCTATTTTGTATATTAATTGTGGGCACAATACACAATAACATTAAAATTTTTATGTCGATGTAAGTAGCTCGTCCCTCCAACCTCCACTCACCCCACTGCTGCATTGGCAACGAACGAGCGAGCGAACAAAAAAAAAAAATAGACTATATTGCCCGATCGCAAATGTGCTAAATAATGCCAAAACATGCTGTTTGCTTGGGCAAGCAGTGCGATGCAGTGTTGTCACCGCTAAATTTGGCAATACAATTCGTATTCGAAATGCAATTGGCTCATGACACCGCGCATGCATAATGGTAATGGCGATTAAATGACAAATTAAATGAATTAAGCAAATTTAAAGTGTGCTATATTAGCATCCAGCATGAAAGCAAAATGCAAATATATGACATACACAGATATCACTGATAGGATAGATAGATAGTGCCCTGTAGCTGTATAGCTGTTTCGCTCGCACCTCTATACACACACGCGCACTGCTATACACACAGAGCGAGGGCGAGGCAAAAACGAATATGAAAAAATTTTTGGATAGAAAAATTTTCCGATTCTTGCACGTCAAAATTGTTAAACTTATTATGAATTTTCACTCTTTATGCCTTTTGCCCGAGTTATTGAATTACAACAACTTGTATTCTCACGTATAACATTTTTTGGGATTGATTTCTGGGCAAAAGTTTTTGGTCTAGTATTTCTTTTTACACTGCTGACTGCTGCTGGGTTTGTTCGGTGTGTCGACGTTTTTCAAGCGAAACTCACAACATATTTGATTTTGCATTGTTTGGTTAACGTTGGTGCACGATCCGTATTGACTTTTTCGATTTGTCAACTCTAAAATTTTCTTAGGTATTTACACTTTTTTTATTAACGCAACACCAACACACACGAAAGAGTCACCGACATAGGAGCATGATTGCAAGAAACTTACAAGGTGGCGCTTAGATATGCGCAATTTCGACTGCGCAAAATTTGTGACGTCATACGTTTACATTTTCCAGGGCTGCTCTACAAATTGGAGTAAGGGCTGCAAAAAGTAAAGGTATATCGGCACATTTCCTCAAATATATCGCACGATTACCAACTATCAGTCGTAGAACTGTGTGACCAGTTATATAAAATACTTAACAAATTGGAGTATTGTACCTTTATTTTAAAATGATTCATTAATATTGAGTATAGTGTATTATTAATTTAAATATAGAAATATAGAATCATCGGACTGTTTGGTATTTAAGCTAAGCGCAAATCTTTCATTAAGTGACTTAAAATTATATCTCTGACCGCGGCATTCACCAGCCTAATATTCCCGGTATCTAATTTAGAAAAAAAATATGTTTTTAAAGAATTTAAAAAATAATGGAAAATTTTTCTTACCAGTAGCACAAGTATAATGAACATAGATCATTCTGGCCTCATCGACGTTTAAGTCCGTAAACATATTTTTGATATATTCTCTGGCAGCCATTGCATCTCGTTGTGGTCCTGAAATTGATTAAATACGTTAAGAAGTAATAATAATATAAATATATATTTACCAGTGTATCCACAAAAGAATTCTGCAAAGTGTTTCTTTTTAATTTTCTCATTAAACAAATCAATCTTGTTGAAAAATAAAATATTTGCAGCTTTTTCGAACCAATGACTGTTGACAATTTCTTTATACAAAGCCTTGGATTCTTCCATACGATTCTACAAAATTGATAAAAAAAAAAAATATGTAGATTATATAGCTTTAAAACACCAGGGTAAACTAACCACATCTTCGCATTCTTGCAACTTTTGATCATACTCAGAGATCGCTACCAAAAATATGAGCACATTAATGTTATCAAAGCAATGAAGCCACTTCCTTCGCTCGGATCGCTGGCCACCCACGTCGAATATTCTGCAAATGATATTAGATTATATTAGTAGATATTATAATAAAGGTAACTTTGACTAATCAATTTTACATCAATCGATGTGGATTCATCATGAAGGAGTACTCCTGTAAGCCAGTTGTGGCGGATCGACAATGCAAAACGTCTTCATCACTGGGCAGATAGTCGGGATGAGCAATCGCATCGACTTTGTCCAGAAAACTAAATTAAATTCATATTAATTTAAAAAATATCCCAAATATTTTAGTTTTTCTACTTACTAACAAGTTGAATCAATTAACTGATATTCACTCCGGCGATCGTAGCACTGCTGTATGCCCGTATCAGCCCAAAGAGTTTTGATAGCGCTCAAAAAGGGCTCGTTTAAGTTTTCAACATCTTCATAGCACATTATCGTGATCAGATCAGCCAAGTCCTAAGATTTAAAGACATTAATTTAAGCATAATCAATGGGACCTTACTTACTATATGTCCAGGATCATCATAGGATATCTCTAGCTTATCCATGGCATTAATCATGGACTGCATAGACATGAAAATGTTTTGACAGACCAATTTTGCGTAGTATTCCTTTCTTTCCTCCGGCGTGAAGCCTGTGCCGTGTATAATTCGCATTTGTTTGATAAATGTTGATTTACCAGATTCACCAGAGCCTGAGCAATTTGTATTATTTTATTATTATTAAATATAAAAATTAGTAATTTATATTTATGCGGCTCATGACTAATAAGCGTATGATTAAAAACTCTATCGATATATATTCGGCATATATGACATATGCGGGAGAGTATTATAAATACGCAAGCAACCTTATGATAAGTGCAATATTAAAAATATTCTGGTACTTAATTAGCTTTAATATGTTCGCACTTTTTTTGCTATATAAAGTTGATTTAAGTTATTTAAATACTTGCCTAGTAATAACATTTTGATTTCACGCTTTGCCAGCTTCTTGTCTTTTTTAAGCGTTTTGTCTATAGACCTACTGACGGCTAGCTGTTCCAGTTCCTCAGAAGTCTTGCCGCAGGAATTGCAAAACATTTCGAAATCACAAATTTTTGAGGAAATTATATAACTGTCTTATTACTTTGTTGTTTTTTACTTTCCAAAATTTTTTATATGCGGGTACAGCAAGTTTGCATCACTTTACAGCGAGAACTAATTTTTATTGCGTTGCGTTAAGGTCGAGTTGCAGCGTAAGACTAATGTGAATTTTAAAATTATTTAGATTTTATAAAATTCTGTGTATTTTAAGTATTTTTGAAATGTGCCATAATGGCGGCAAATGTGATACGGTCACCCTGCAAGCTGCTATGAAAAGCAGGGCTGCAGTAATCCCTGGTTATCGTTTCTCGAAATGTAACAATATTGATGTCAGTCAATGGGTTTAAATAAAAATTACTTACTTTATAATACAAACCATAAATTTCATAAAAATTCGCTTAAATTTAATAAAAACTCCATTTGATTTTGTTTAATCTATATTTTATTTAATTTTCTGTAAATTATTATCATTTGTTGAATGTGTTCATGCGATAAATAAATGTTTAAATTAATTAAATATTAAAATAAGAATTTTACAAAACAGTTTTCAAAAGCGAGAAATTTGTTGTAAATTTTTTATATCGGTTCGTTACGCATCAAACTGGATGAAAAACAATAAACAATCTATTCGATCTGTTAAACAAAAATATAATAAAATAATATAAAATAATTTATATTTGTATGTGTAAAAGGATAGTGGTTCTGTTAGTGACTATTGGCTTGTTTTCAATGTTATAAAGCTGATGCTAGTTATATAATTTGAGAGTTGCTACACGGCTCAACTTTAACTAAATAACAGCTACAAATAATATAAGTATTAATTTTAAATTAATAAAAACAATTTAATGTTGTATTCCAAATTACCAAAAAAATAAAAAAAAACGCCAAAAGTTAATTTCTGCTGGCCTCTTTCATTCTTTTCGTTTTTTTTTTCAGCTTTCTTCACTCCAAAAAACATTCAATTGACTATAAAAAACTCGTACTACATGATTTGCAAAATACAAATACAAAAAGGTTATTACATTTTTGTTCTTCTTGCTGTTAATCATGTTCATGTTTTAAACACGATTCTTATCGAGTGATATGCATTTTAAATTGTTCGTCTTTGCCATTGTTGCTTTCAACAAAATTACAAATTAGATACATTTTGTTCGTAGTATTAATTATGAGCACAATAATATTTTCTTTTAACAAATAATATATATATGTTTATATGTATGTGTATGGATTTCGATTCTCATTTCATTTTTGTAGTTGATTTCGCTTACAACTAACAAAATAATGTATATGAAACATTTCAAAATATATATTTTGTGTGCAATCATTTGTCAACAATAATATTAATCATAGTAATAATAATCATAATAATAATAATGATAATAATAATAATTGTTTTGGAAGCACTGCTTTAACAAATACACGACTGTTTATTGCATACGAATCAAAAATATATTTATATATAAAACTCTTTCAATTTAAACAATTATTTTTCTTACAAGACAAATCAAAAAAAAATTTAAATAATTTACGCAGCGCAAGAAGAAAAATTTGGCCGAAAGTTACAAGTTCGTAGGTTCAAAGTGTTGTTGTTGTAAAATGTTGTGTTGTTTTTTTGTAAAAAGTACATTTGTATAAATATAAATATATAGAGTAATGTAACAAAATTTTGGGGCTGAAGTGATTGTTGTTAATCTTGTTCTTTGTTGTTGTTCTTGTTGTTGTTGTTGTTGTTGTTAGTTGCATTCCTTTATTGTCGCTTCAGTCGCAACTCCTCAGATGGGACGCGTAAAGTTGGCCGGAAACAAGCCCTTCTCGGTTGTGCCCTCCTTTTGACCCATTAGCCAGCCCTCCTCCTGCAAGTTGGCAAGAAAAAACTGCATTCAATAAAGACAAGTAGTAAATATTCTGCACGAGTGCAAAGGGAAAGGGATTAACTAGCGGCATGCTTAAATGGGAGCACAGATTCAAACGTCGTAGCAAGCAAACTGCAAATAGTTATACCTGATCCTCTGGGTCGTCGTATTCGATGACACGAATGGTATCGCCAATCTCAAAGCTCAGCTCATCCACATCCTCCTTGACGTAGCCGTAGGTCGCCTTAACCCGGTACAGTACACCGGGTGGCAAATCAGCTGTGTTGGCATCTGTGAATTAAATGCCAATGCAATTAATTAGCTTAATTACGCTCACACAACTCAATTTCAATTAGTTTACATTAATATACAGTTCAGTTAACAAAAAGGCAAAAGCAAGAACACAACTTGCTGTTAATTTATATATTATTAATGTAGATTAATTTTGCAGTCTGCTTGGGGTTAGTCAGCTTTAAATTTAGTTAACTTTAACTTAGTTTTGCTTACAACGACGTACAACTGCAGTAACCGGTAAAACAAAAGACTGAAGCAACGAACGTGCAAGCAAGTGTTTGTGATCAAATGAAATGACTGAGAATTCAACTTAGAGCTACTTAGCTGTAGTACACCTACTCGTATGTGTAGCCACCTTAGCCACCTGCAACCAGTTTTTTTGTTGTTGTTTAAAATCCATAAGTATTATAACATATGTGTGTGTGTGTTGGTGTGTGTGATAATTTGCTACTAATGTTTGTATATACAGGCATTATCCAACGAATGTGTGTTTATGATTTTGAGTGTGTGGATGAATGCATTTCAAAGTAAGCCAAATTTAACTGAGGTGCTCTGCTAGTCTAGAATTTATTAATTGGAATTTTCTTAGCTTTCTTTAAAGTATAAAGTATATTATTTAAATATTTTAGTTCAACACGCAAAACTGTTTGAAATTTTAAAAACTTTTTGAAAAGTAAACTTCAGTTTGTCTTTAATATTTTGAGAAAATACTTTTATATCTGTTATATAATAATATACAATATTTCGGCACTCTTAAAGAAACACTTATATTATTCTGAAGTCTCATTAAGTCTTAAATCGGAAACTAATTATTCACAGGGTTAAAGTTTTTTCTCCTCATTTAGTTTTGCAATTTGTTTTTCTTTCTTTAAATTATAATTTATAGGTAGTAAACATTTTCCTTGCCCCGTAACTCAATCAACCTCTTAATTTTGAGATTCTACGAGCTTACTTTGAAACGCAGGCTTAAACTAAGGTGATTCGTAATGACTGCCTAAGAAACTGCTACCAAAAAAGGTGATATACAAGAACAATAAAAAATTCACCCTCGACGCGCACATGCGTTACAAATTTCTTAAATATAAATAGTTTGATATTGATTTTGGTTAAGAATATATATATATGTATATATGTTTACAGATACAGACAGAAAGACTGAAGCTTTTAAGTATGAAATTTACAATAGACAAGCCGCTGTCAGACAGAACGTGCTCTAAATCGGGCAACCACAAGTGAATTTTGTGTTTTAAACGACTTGAAGGTGTTTGTGTTGTGTGTTTGTTGTTGCTGGTGCCCAAAACTAGAGACTAGAACCGTAAGACAGACAAGGCAGACCGAGACAGAGAGATACACAGTGCAGTAATGCAGACAGACCCAAATCTTTTGCCGTAGATCGAAGTTGTTGCTGTTGTTGCAGACTTACTCACCCTTGGGTACTTCGTAGATGCGTTCATCATCTTCGTCGAAGGGATTTTTATTGTGTGTTAAAACAGTTTGGCTGTTAACTAATTGTTTATGGCTACTACTGCTAACTGTTTCTGTATCTGTAACTGTAACTTGAACTGTAGCTAATTGCTGATTGTTTGTAATAGTATTTATTGTAGTTGTTGTTGTTGTTGGTGGTGGTGTTGTTGGTGTTGTTGTTGTTGTGATTTCTTTACCTAGTTTCTTTTGTTTATGCTCCTCTAGCGATGAGCTCGCATTGCCATTGGCACCCGACTGACCAGCAGGCAGCTCTTTTGGCTGCTTTCCCGGCTCTTTTCCAGTGCTCGTTGCTGCTGTTGCTGTGGTTGTTGCTGCTGCTGCTGCTGTTGCGGTGGTGTTGCTTGATTCATTGTTGTTGCCATTTAGTGTTGCTGCTTCCTTAGTTTCTGTGGTGGCCACTTCACTGATTGTTTCCTCTGTCTTTACTGTATTCGCATTTGGACTACTTGGCTCTGGGGATTCAACAGATTTGGTTGTGGTTGTTGTCGTTGTTGTTTTGATGCTGGTGAAGCCATTGGCCACCGCTGCAGCAATGGCAGCTGCAGCCACCTCTTCAGCGCCAGGTTTCTCGGGTGTATCCTGCGGCTTGGGACTGGGTGGCAACTCTGGCAGCTGGGCCGACTCTGGCGTCGGTTCTGGTGTTGAAGAAACTGAATCAAATCGTGGCTCAACCATGGAGGAGCTTGTGGATGTTGCTAAGTTTTTCATAATTTTATGTTTCCATTTTTTTTTGTTTTATTTTTTATTTATACGTTTAATGTTGATTTTTTTATATGTTTTTATTTTTATTTTAATGTGTGGTTATTTTTTTAAAATTATGTTTTGGGGTTAGCATCATTCCAACAAAAACATTAATTTCAAATTGGTAAAAAGAAGAGAAAAAAGTAAAAAATATATATGTAAAACTCAAGACATGCATGTTAAGTGTTTGAAAAAGAAATTAAACTTTTGTTTTAAACAAAATTTAGCGCATTTGTTTGAAATTTTGTCAGATTTTTGCAACAAACATAAGAAACATGCAACATTCCATTTGTTTTCCGCGGATTTAACTGCATAAAGTGGCTTAAAAGAGTTTTTAAACTTAGTGAATTTAATCAACAACCAATTTTAAAAATAAATTAGCAGAGAAGTTTTTTTTACATGGAAAACCGTCAACAAAGGAAATGTTTTTGCTACTCTATTGCCAAAAATCCAACAACATTTTAACAAATTTTTATAAATTGCCAAAAACTAAAGAACAAAAAATCATATGCCATAAAATATAAGATAAAAGTGCTCATAATAATAAATATATATATGTATAGATACAGAAAAGTATTTTAAATATTGTGTATAATATCAAGTTCTTCTTTTTTACATGAATTGTAATAAGATTGGGTATTTATTTTACACTTTGGCGATATGTAATGCATAAAATTAAATATATACATGTTTTTTGTACAGTTTTGAGCAATTTATAATTTTTTGGTGTTTTATTCGCACGAAACGGAAAAAGAAGCAGAAAAAAACAAGAACAAAACGAAACGAAATAAAGAAAAACGTAAATTGCGTAAAATTTAGTAATTGGGTAATCAGTTATTGGAATCGGGGATATAGTCAAAGCTAAAGCACCTCCGGGAGACAAGTACTTACGACTGTTGGCCAGACTGGAGCCACCGTTTGTGGTTATTTGATTCTGATAGTTGCTGTTGTTGGCATTGGCATTATTCAGTTTGTTCACTGGCGATTGCACTGGGCTCGAAGGCTTCATGGCATTTACTGCAAAAGTGGAGGAGTTGATTAATATAAATATTTGTGGTTGATGTGTAAATAGTTTCAGTTGTTACTTGTTTGTTTGCGCAACGTATTTGAGCCTCGTTGTGATTCTGTGGCCAACTTGTCAACAATTGCCTCAAGTTCCGCATAGATCTGTGTAGGAGAAGTGGGTAAATCAGTTGGAAATTCTTTGGAATCCATGTAGAGACCCACCTTAGCCGTTTCATTGTGGAACACCTGCTCGGTGGCGAACAGAGTCTGCAAATTGGTAACCAAAAACAGTATTCTCGAGTCGTAGAGGGCGGGCAGCTCGTCATGGAGTTCCGTATTCAAAATTTCATAGGTGCGACGGGCCTCCTCCAGCTGTTCGCGTCCTTTGGTTAGCTGTGGGTAGAAAGAATGCAGTTTATAAACGGAGCTGCTCGACAGTGTTAAGCTGAACATACCTTAACATCATCCTTGCGCTTATTGGCATTGGCTTGCAGATTCTGGAACGAATGACGCTGTCCGTCGTAGTCGATGAGCTTGCGATTGCGCTTCTCCACCTTCTTCTTCATTTCGGGAAACTGTCCGGTGTATGTGTTGAGTGGTATCAGCACCTGATCGCCCAGTTTGTGCGCAAAGTCCAACCACAAGCTCTCCGAGGCTGCGGTTTGTGCCTGTAGCGCATCGTAGCCGCTCCATTGTGGCTCGTAGACTTCGCAAACGGCATCCATCAGTGTCTTTGAGGCGGTTTGTGCGGCTAAAAGATACAAATGGTTGTAGTTAGTACGCAGTTTGACTGTGAGGCACACAAACTTATAAGCTCTGTCTATTCCACTGTGTGCTGGGCTATGACATGCGTGTGGGATTCCATTTCCGACTTACCGCGTATGCATCTTATGTAGTTGTTGAACTCCTTTTGTAGTTTGTTGGCATTTGTTTGCTGGCGATTAAAATTGTTCAAATGATCATCAAAGATTTCATCTGCGGTGCGATCGACTTTGCCCAAGTTTTGTAGAATCTGCAAGTAAATAAATAAAAAAGTGTTGAAATCAATAACCAGTTAACATTAAAAGCCATTTGCATGTCTAGCTATGTGGGTGTAACTCAAGGTCATTGTTGATAAAGTGGCTCAAAGTGTGGGCTGTTGTTGAACGTCGTTTCAGATCACGACCACATAAACTCAGTTCAATTACCAAGTAGTGGCAACATTTTTCAGTTAACACACACACACACTTACACTTACACACTCTCACACATGTCAAGTCAAGTCAAATGGCGCATTTATAAATAAAATCACAACATTTGGCAAGCACTTTTTGTGCCCGGTTCAGTTTTTTACATGTGTGCAGCGAGTACTCGCAAAAAATAGACTAAGTAGAAGTAAAAGAAGAGCAGATATGCTAAAAAAAAGAAGAAAAAACAAAAATACTTAGCAGAACGCTAAATCTGTTGCCACATGCCTGTCAACGGCGCATTTGGGTTAAGAACGTAGTTCGGACTTTTGCCTCCGGTCAGAAATGCTCAGAGATAAATTCTAAAATTCAAGAAACGCAGAGCTAAGAAACTGGAATGTGGCAAGCTAACGAGCAGGTGCAGACACAGCTAGTGGGAGGTGTTGGAGGGAAAGAGGGGAAGGAGTAGGGGAAGCCAGCAATGATAAGTTGTCAATTGCTGACACAACCTTGTAACAGTTTTCTCACCAACGCCCACGCCTCGAATGTGACCCCGCCGCAAGCACAAAAGCCCCAAGCAGCTAGCTTCTGAGAGAGCTAGCGAGAGCGAGGGCGGGTGAGTGAGAGAGCACTGCTAAGCAGAGCAGCAGAGCTAGAGAGCGGGAGAGCGACAGAGCGCGTTGGTTGCTGAGAGCAGCGCATGCTGTAACCGAGTGCGTGTAAGTAGAGCAGCAATTAATTATTTAAACTAATCAACTTTTCTGCTGCTTGAGCAAGTCAATAACTTGTTACGCATATTAATTAAATTTAATAGTTTTTTTTATTAAATTCTTAATCACTTTTAATTGACTAAGATTAGTTTCGTAGAATTTGAACTCTTTTACCTTTTCTAGACTTTTCAAGTAAAACGTTAATTTGCTACTTTTAAACTACAGTTTAAGTTGCCACTATAAAGCTTTTTTGCCAGCGTGTTTCACAGTACCATCAATGCTAATCTGCATAAATAACACCAATATTTGCACGCTGATAAACGAGATAAAAACGCAAAAATGCTCAACAAGTTGCAGATAGAAAACTTTACACACGCGAATATATGATTGTAAGAAATGGGCTACAGATAAAAATGTATCTTAACAAGTGCCACCTTGGCTGTGCGACACTGAGATTACAGTGGAACTTCCTCTAGAGGAAATGTTACGTTAGGCACTTAGCGCCACAATGCCGTTATGAATAATTATGCAGCGTACGATATGATATGCGATAAGCATATCAAATTAGGCACACAACAAATTTACTGTAGGTCACAAAGAGACAAAAAGTCTTAGCCAAAAGTCAAGTAAAAGTATTTAATTTAAAGGGTAACTTTTAGTCGCATATTTTGGGTTTCTTATGCAACTTTTCGCTCAGTGTATGCCACTATGTTCACAGCCAACAAGTGTAGCTGCTGCACATAAAAAACCTTTTATGGGCACAGTGACCAATACACACACACTCATATAAAGACAATTTGTTGTGGGCAGTTTTCCAGCCAACTTGTTGACGCTTTTTCTGCCCATTTTGGTAAAGAGACAAACCGGCAAAATACTTGGTTTTCTTATTGTTATTGTTAACCTTAATTGGTCAACTGAAGACTGCATTTCCACATACAGTTATTGATATACGAATGTATATAAAAAAGTATACAAAAAAATGCCCACGTGTAGCAATAAAAAACTACAAAAAAACCAAATGCAGTCAGCGATTTGTGGGCGAAATGTGTTTTTTGTTGCTATTTTTTTTTGGTTTCTTTTCAGAATTGAGAAATGTTGTGATTCGGTTGCCATGTGGCGCGAAAACTTTTATTAATTAAGCCACAAAACGATTTATTATCAATTTCTCTACCAATTAGCTTCGACAATTCTGCTGCCCAACTTCTATGCAAATACCAGCACAACACATCTAAAAGCACACACACACACACTGGGTGTGTAGATATGATTGTGAATAATTGGACTTTGTGTGGTTATCATAGCACACAAAAAACCAAATGGCTACCACAGACTGCCCACTTCCGTTGGCAGCTCATCGCACGTCCTTCTCAATTTTTAAAACATTTTCTTGTAGACCTGTAACAAGGGGTGCACTGGGTTTGTTGGGGGTATGTAATAGCCCTTTAGAGGCAACTCTGACGCCTGAAAGTTTACAAATCTTGATCAGTATCAAAAGCAGAGTCTATGTAGTCATGTTTATCTAATAAGAATAAATCTCTTACTTTTATAGTCCACAAATTTAACTGTTAACAAAAAACAGTGTTGAAAAACGCTGCTGAACATTTTATTTCAATCGCTTCAAAAATAAATAAGCGACAGTGTGTGCGCTGCATGCTCATAGCAGCCAGCTTTTAAGCCACTTACAAGCACATATCAGCCAGCTAGAGTACAGCGCATATTACAGTTGGTTGAGCTCGTCCCTTGTGTTTTTTTTTTTGGTAATGTCTCAGAGTTTGCGTCATCAACAACTGTGTATATATACATATGGAGCATATAGATATATATCTAGACGCTGTCATTTATTTTAAACTTTTGCGAGTGCCCTCACTATCTATTTCTCACTCTGTGTCGCTCAGTTTATGGGCACCATATACTATATAGTTTGTGTTATAGATGACAAAGTTTTTTGGCCAATTCCACGCATGCAACATGTGCGTAGAGATCAAACGTGGGCTAAGCTTTTGGCTTTAAGCCAGTCTGAGGCAACACAAATATTGGGGGCGTATAGAGGAGTTGTCGTATATTTAATATATGTACAACAATATAACGATGACAACATCAAAAGCCCACAAAGTTTGCCAGTTGCATATAAGTATCTGGTATCTTGTAGCTTGTATCTTTTGCTCTATGGCTAAATAATTCAACTTTCAAAAGTGCAACACATAAATATAAATCGAAGCAAAATTACACACACAGAAACACACACACACACCCAACATGATGGGCAGACAAACAAAAGTAAAGTGCAGCAGCCAACGGATTGTTAAGTAGTTGGCGAGAGTAGGGAGGCGTAGTGGGGGGAGTAGGGTATGTACGACTTATAAGTAAGCGTTGGCCCAGTTTATAAGCAATCTACAGACAGCTGCACGAAAGAAGACTAACAGAATGCAGAGGAAAGTACTAAAAGACGACTAAAAGATACCCTAGGTGTAAGTAAGGCGAGCAACTCAATGCTGGCATTCCTCTTTCAATACTTGTATAGCTTTAGCGACCCTTTCGCCAACACAACTCCCATCTAGGGTATAGGAAATGGCAAACGTCAGCCAAACTAGAAATTATATACGAGTCTGCGAGCATGTCGGGAAAAAAAGGGAATATTAAACATAAACAGGCAACAGACTACAAGACTACAAAAACAATAATAGAAAATGAGGAAAAAAGCAGCAGAGAAGGAAGAAGAAGAAGACGTGGAAGAAATATACGATTGTGAAAAACTTTGAAGAAATTGCCGCTGCCGGCGAAAAGTGCGAGACAAGTGCGAGTGGCAAGTGCGAGAGAATGAATGAATGAATAAGAGAAATGGGTATGGAAAATGTGCCACGAGTAGATCGGTGTCACTAGTAGCTAGTTGTTGTTGTCGGCTGCTGCCGGTTTACGGCTAATGCCACGCCCTTTTCCGCACGCCTATGGCCTCGCCTAGCGGCAAAGTTGAGGCCGTTTGGCAACGCTGACAAGTGCCACAATGCAACGAGCTGCGAAGTGTGTAGAGTAGTGTAAGTGTGTGGTTGTGTGTGCTAAACACCGTACCTATTACCACAAAAGTACATTTGCAACTTGTTGGCCCCGCTTAGCGGTAAAACCAAAACAATCTCCATATATAAACGTATATATATATACCACTTATAAGTATGTTATAGCCAACAGACAAGCTCATGATGATGATGACAGCAAACTGTTTTTGTGGGCAGCAACCGGTTTTCAGTCAGCCCCTCCCCCACTGCCTCTAGACACCCGCCCTCTCCACTTGTTAGTCATATGACTTACACTTATCTTAGATCAAGTTAGCAGCTCACAGAACGTGCTAAAATACAAAAACAAGAAAGAAAAGTACAGTCGAGCACGCCCGACCGTATAATACTCTCTGCATTTTAATCCCGATTAAATTATTAAAATCGGTATCGAGATATTACAATGTGCAGTACTTCCATCAAAACACCGTGAAACAAAAACAATTTAAGCAAAATCAAACAGCTGTTTGTATGCGAATACACATACGTTTAACATTATATGTATGTATGTGTGTATTCGGCGCAGCCAGCGTCTGCGGTCTGCGCTGACGCCACACAAGCAGAGAAAACGTTCGATCACGCTTGTATGTTTCTGTCTCGCTTGCACTTATACCTTGATATGGCGTTCAATTATCAATATTATAACTCTTCTAGTTTTCTTGTTTGTAATCCGATTTCTATGCGTCTTTTTAGAATAGTTTGATATAGTTAGCCTCCACTCGAATTATACAATTACAATGATGTACTACATGAACAAATGACTAAAAACGGAACGAAAGTTGAGAGTTATTGTTTTGTATTGTTAGAAAAAAGGGGCGTGGTAGTCCAAAATTTTAAATGGCAATGCATTTGCGCTGTCGCTAGGAACCTCTATACCAGAATTGGTGATCCTAGGTGCCATGGTTACTGAGATATTCGCCGAAAACACCGATTTTTTCCGAGGTGTGTCTAGTTTTTTGCTCATTGTGGGCGAATGGGGCGTGGCATCGAAAAAAAAAAAGATTCTTGTATTGACTGACTAAATATGTGATCGATTGACACCAAGCTCGAGCTTGTAGCTCTTACCATCTCTGAAATCTGTTTGTTCATACGGACAGACGGACAGACGGACAGACGGACAGACAGACAGACGGACAGACGGACATGGCTATATCGACTCGGCTAGTGATGCTGATCAATAATATATATACTTTATGGGGTCTGCCACGCCTCCTTCTGCCTGTTACATACTTTGCACAAACCCAATATACTCTTGCAGAGAGTATAAAAAAGCTAGTAAAATAAATAAAATGAAAAACAGCCAAAGGAAAAACAAATAAACTACAATGATCCGACTGAAATTCATACTAATACACTCTGTTAGTTATTGTCATTAATAATGATTTGCTAAATATGGCGAATGCGTTTACAATAAGCTTTCAGTTTACTGCTTTTGTGCTAAAAGCTAGTAATTGTGAAATGAAAAGCGAGTTAGACTAGAAAGAGCTTTGGCTAAGGAGTAATGTAAGTTAGGAATGGGGCTGACTCTGGGAATTTTTTAAAGCACTTTAACACTAAAATAAATAAAATGAATTTGAATTAAATAAATTGAATGAATCTACTATTCTGCTTAATTTAATTGAGAATTCTGTACAAAATCAAAAAAGTTTTTATGATAAGCTAACTCATAATCTGTTTGCTTTTCGTAAAGTAACATTGGTTATAATAACTTTTAAAAAAGTCTGAATTAACGTGCATAATTTAGCATTATGCATGTGAATATTAAATATGTAAATTAAAGCATTTTATTGCGCAATCGAATACAAATTCGATTTCAGTTTCGATTTCGAATACGACCACGAATTGCATTTATTTATGCGACGTTTTCAACTTTGTCTTTATTTGCATAATTTCTTTTTGATATCAAGTCTTTCTCCAGCTACTCTGCCTCTCTTTCTCACTGTCTCTCCACTCTCCCCTCCACTTGCCATGACTCTCATACTCCGACTGTCTTTGGCCAGTTTGGGCTTTCTTTCGTTCGAAATTGGATGCGACGTTATCGCTTTAAGCTTAAGCTAGTGGAAAGTGAAACTCGGTAGAAAGTTCGACAGAAATTCCCCAATGAAAATAACCAATATTTGCCTATGTTTTACCAGTTGAGACAATCGTCGTTTGCCGCTTTGATTTATCTATTAACATTTGTTGTAAATAAGCCAAAAGTAGTAAACAAATTTCTGTGGTTTTTTGTTAATAACAAATTGGACTTTATTACCAAGTAGGTAACGGTTTTAAGTCCGACTCGTTCTGATTTTTGGCGAACGGAATGTTATATAAGTCTAGTAGAACAACCTGTTGTTGGTTGTGTTTCAAAATGTATCTGCAAGATACACAAACCGTTTGTCGCCAGCGGAAAGAGGCGTTGTTTCTGTGAGTAAATAAAAAACCTGTCTCTGAAATTAACCATAATTAATGTCCGCTATCGCTATTTGAAAGGCGAAAGACGCTTAAATGGGTCAGTGATTATTAAAGATGTTTTTAGCATTTCATTTCGAATCGTTTTCGAATATTTTTTTTTCCACTTTTTTGCAGATTTTATTCACTCGTTACGCTCGCTGTTTATCTAACTTGCTCTACATTCCTCGTCGATTTTTTTGTAATTTAGTTTTACACGTTTTCTATTTATTCGAATAACATTTAGTTTTCTCTGTGCAAAGTGATTAATTAATTGTATGCTTTCAATGCGAAATTTGTTTGGCTTCATCAAATGCAATTAGCCAAGTTTTAAATCAGTTTACGGCTGAAAATAATATTTTAAATACGGCAAAAAAGTAGCTGAAAGCTACGCACGCTAGCCGAGTTGGCTAACAAGAAATGCAAATAATTTTTTATTGGCCAACTGCAAAGAATTTACTGGGACAAGATACAAACACACGCACACACACGTGTAGTTGTGCATATCTAAAGTGTAGAGCTTTTGCAAAAGAGAGACAACGGCGCTCTCTATCCTTCTCTCGCTGTCTCCCACATTGAGTGAGCGACACATGTGTCTACACTCAGCGAAAAACACGGCACACAAAGCTTAGTCAACAAATTTAGCTTCACTCACACAACTTTTTTTTTGCAGTGTACACAGTTTTTGTTTGTTTTCTTTTACTTTTAGCTGAAAATAAGACAATTTGCCAAAGTGAGATTATTTTTTTTAGCTTTTCGGCCAGAAATCGAACAAACGCCGCAGGCATTATATAAGAAAGAGTGATCATGCTCAGGCACAGACATGTGTATGAGCGTGTGTGTTTGTGTTAAAGCCATGCTAATCAATCACAAGCTATTGAGAATATCTTAATGTGATAAGTATGTATTATAATGTATCTGTGAGATACAGCATTTTTTCTAGCTGTCTGACCGAAAATTGCGGTCAAATCATGAGCTCGCATTTAGCACATGTCTCATTATGAGCCACAACACACCAAATTACGAAAAAGCGAAAGAAAAACCAACAGAGTGTCACTTATAGTTAGTGCGACTTAAGATACATTTTCAGGCCATTCGCATAGGTACGTGTAGTCTGGTAGTAGCTATGTATCTAGTATCTGGTATCTGTGTCGTTTAACAATGCGGTGCAAATCGAAGCACAAGTGTTTACTTTGCCACACTACACTACAGATCGGCGGTTTTGTGTGATTTGTAGAGACACACGTGATTTGCATATCTAGAAACCAAATCAAATCACAATTGAGGCGACATTAAAGCTCTTAACGACACGTGACGTAGCTGCCACAAACTGTTGAGTAATACTACACGAAATTAAAAGTACAAAAATCGACTAATAGTTTTTTTTTGTTATAGCTAAAGTTTATAGCTAACAATTAAATAGTTTCGTTCGCTGTTTGCTGAACTGTGGAAAACGGGTCAAGAGCAAGCAGACAAATCAAAGGGGAACCACAGAGATATACAGGGAGTGGTGGAGGAGGAGTATCTGCTGCCGAAATAAACCAAAATATTTACAAACAAAATAGTTTTCTAAACTAAAAACATTCACCGCTTTTAGTTCCCAGCAATTGCAGTTAATTCTTACAAATATTCAAAGTTAAGAAACATATCTCAAGATTTTAATAGACTTCCGTTGGCTGATTAATCTAAAAACTGAATGATTTGTGGTTTTATGTTGATATGTTGCTATTGCTGTTGTTGTTACTACTAAATTTAACACAAAGTTTTGCTTGTTCAGATCTAATCATGATATTATAGCCTGAAATGAATTTTTAAAGCCATAAAATCAGTCATTGTTAACGCTGCTGCTCAAGCACTCCCAGAAACAACTAAGTGGAGTAGACACGACTAAATGGTACCCTGTTTTAGCCAAGTAGTTACCGCTAACTGGCTGTTAAAAGCTTAAATTATTGGTAACAAATATCTTAGCATAACAAAGCTTTCTCTTCTCACAACAAACCCATGATACCTCGCCCACTGGGTCCACAATATAATAATAATAATGACAATCAGATTGCGCAACGGGCCACAACAGTTCGTTGCGGTAATGGCTAATGTCCGCACTGAAAACGTTGCTGATAACACGCATAAAATTCCATTACACAAATATAATGAATTCTTGTGGTGTTAGCTGTGGTGTTTGGGACTTATCAGTAGTGCAAAATGCTCAAAGGCCCCAACAGTGAATGGGAACATCTCGAAGATAAGCAACGTAAGGTACAAATTACCAAATGAGTGGACTTACTGGCTAAAAAGATGAGCACAACGTGTGCCAAAATGTATCTACATCTCACGAAATTATATAGCTAGCTGTACCGTTAAGCTGTGTAGTTTTCAGGCTGTCAGAGTCGACATTTGGCACGCATCGTTGCCGATTGACAATTCCATTACACGATGTAAAACTATATATAATTATATATGTATTCTCTCAAGAGTCAGTGAACTGCTTTTAATTATTGCAGGCTCGGCTGAAGCGGCACAACAAAATAACAAAATGTATCTGAAGCAATCAACATTTGCGCAAACATATTTTCCACTTGATCGATGCGAGCAAAAACGACTTACAATCAATTTGAGGCAACACCTGATGCCGCTGCTGTCGTGTTTGTAAACAGACACAGATACAAACACACACATGTGCACATTTTTGGCTCAGCCAACTGCAAATGGCCAATAAATAATTGGCTTTTACATTTAGCTACAATAAAATGCATTTACCAAATTGCCTCCCATTCAATTTGCAGCAGTTAACTGCATTCCCATTCGTATCTCTGTTTGACATAGTTTTCCTACCTGCAACGAGTTTAAAATGACAACAACTGGCAAAAGTAATTAATAAACTAAGCCGATTAAATAGAGATAAGCTTGCCACTGTGATAAGGAAAACATTAATCATTTAATTATTTATATTTATTGCCAACTAATTTTTCTATCTAGTAAAAGTACTTGTGTCTGTAAGTAGAGCTTTTTGAACTCTGTATGTGTGTGTTAGAGGGCTTAAAGCTTTACAGTACGTGTGACCCTTAGGTTCATTAGTTATCTCTGCTTTCAAATACAGAACAATGCAAATTTTATGCACTTTTTTACTTCCAAGATAAACCCCAAGACACTTAAATATTTCTAAAGGGTATACAAAATTGAGTTATGCACAAAAACCCCAAACTGTAGTGCCTACTCAGCAGATACGCTGATAATTGAAGATGATTATACATGTTCTAACCGCAACTGCATTAAAAATGTCAAGTAAATCTCATTGAAATTAATGACGCCCTCTGCCTGCCTCCCTGCTGTCCTCCCTTGAGCTTACGTAAAGGCAAAATCAACGTGAAGTAAATTGAAAATGACGATGTTAACCTTCAGAGCAACAACAACACAACAACCAAACAATCCAAATGGAAAATGACAGTGGACTGTGGCTCAAATTTGTGCATTATGATTGCACTTTAACAATTGTCCCTGATTGCCACAGCATTCGGCGGTTGTGCAACTGCATAACCCAAACCTAATTCCAGCATGAAGGTTGATCTGTCATCCACCTACCCTCTCTCAGCCACCCCCCACTTGTGCCCCATCTGAAGTGCAGTTCTGAGCTGTACAAATGGTTCCAGGTGCGGATTTGTTAGGCCTCAAGCTCTGACGCTCGTTTGTGAACTATGCTAATTTGTATGCTGAAAGCCACTTGCGATGCATTCGAGCGTAACAAACAGATGCAAAATGGCAGAAAACACACACACAAACACACACTCTAAAATGTAGTAAAAAATTGAGCACGTAGCAATTAAGCGGAATTAGGCAAACGTTTGTTGGCGAGGCGTATACGTAATAATGTTGCAAGAACTAAGGAGTGGGAGAGGAAGAGGCTCAGAGAAAGAGATAAGCAAAGTGGTGAATGGAGAGAGAGAGAGAGCGCGAGTGAGAAGAATAGAAATAGAGAACGATAGGTAGAGAGGGATGGAGAGCGGGAGAGAGATGCATGAAAGAACTTCCAACGTCAGCACAAAAGTTTGAGGTTTTATTTTAAAATGTGTGGATAAAATTATTTAAATATTAATTTGCAACCAATGCTAATTGATTTGTTAAGAACCTGAGAAACTTTCCACTTGATTTGACGCTCAGAGCGAGCGAATTAATTGAGCTTTATGATATTTAGCATTTCTATATTTAGAAACTTAAACTTTTGTTAATTGCATAACCTGAAACGCAGTTGAATCGGCAAACCGGTTTGGCAGAAAGCTATTGTTTATTGTTTATTTGCTGACAACACTTTCGCAAATAGATAGACAGGCAGACACCGAAAGGTGTATACCTATAATCATGTTTACAGGGTGTTCTTAACAAAGGCCACCCAACTGAATATTCCCATGCCTGTCCAGTGTCTTTGTTGTTGTGTATCTTTCTATCTGTGTATCTGGCAGTTGCATTATTCTCTATGACATTCACAAAAGTGGCACAAACACTCAAGCGAATCGCGTGCCAACTTTTTTTGTTGTTGCCTTTTTTATAGCTTTCCAGCTTCCTATCATTTGGGTTGACTGACGCTTTTGTTCTAGGGCAAAAGTTTTCTCTTTTTTACATTTGCACAAACAAAAAACAAACACACAGAGACACAAACACATTTCCGCGCACAAAAAACTAAAGTGCAGCTAAAAATGAAGCTCAACGTAATGTGATATCTCCAGAGCTTCAAGTTCCCAAGTATTTTTTTTGTTACTACTTTTAATAGACTCGCTGATAGCAACCAAAATAAATTACTCTCTCTAGTATAGTACGCATATAAACAAACAGTTATATATACATATATAGTATATATATACATATATGACTAAGTTTTCTGATAGCTTCTAGTACGAACATTAGCCAAATATCTTTATGACCGGCATAAACGTTAGTCAAAATGAAATTCCTCTGTGCTTAATTAGACGCTGTTTAATGGATTGCACACTGTTGTAGATACATGTATCTCAATTGTCTAATCCACGTAATGCTTTCAACTTGAAATCATTTGCTTAATCTATTTCCTTATGGAAACTTAGTTGCACAAATATATTTTTAAATTTATTAGATACTTGTGTATTTTCCAAAATATTCCACTGTAAATTGCCCATAAATTCTGACTATATGCAAAGTTATACTTAATGCATTTGTTATAAATGTCTTTTATGGCATACCATAAACAATCTAGTGGCAGTTAATCAAATACACTAACTTAGGATATTATAAAATTATGCCTGAATTTCTAATGAGATTAATGTATTTTCTGCTCTCTGTTTGCTTTTCTATCAACAAATTTAATTTTATCTGCAGCCAGAGTGTAAAAACTTCGACAGCTCTCAGTTTGCAGTCGAAATTCACTGCGATTATTTTAAAATTCTGGACCCGCATTCCAAAATAGTATAGCTCTATATGTATGTTCACTTTTCTTATGAATATGAATAATGCCTCAAGATGTTGCCAGTTTGTTGTGACGCATTCAACAGC
Organism: Drosophila dunni; assembly: GCA_018152125.1. NCBI lineage: Eukaryota > Metazoa > Arthropoda > Insecta > Diptera > Drosophilidae > Drosophila > Drosophila dunni. The sequence goes on along the minus strand of JAECXC010000339.1, from coordinate 19,729,327 downwards.
AGCACGAATTGTCAGTCGAAAAACTGAAAACTGTTTCGTCAAGGCGAATGCCATTATAATTTAGATATGAACAGAATATATATACACCGATTTAATCACACGATCACTATTAATTGCAGCACACGAAAGTTAAGCTCCCTATGTTCTATGGGGATTTTTTCATTATACTATTTGTTGTTGCTGAGAACAGTTAATAAAAAAAGCTTAAAAACAATCAGAGAGACAAGAAAGCAAAGTGCAGTGGAGTGGCATGGACTGTAAAATACCCTACACCCCCTTTAAGTGTCTTAGAACACAGCTGCCGCCTATTAGCCACCCATTACACCCTCCCTGCTGGGCATGCAAACAACAGGCACACAAATTACGTATACGACCTGAGCGCACAGTGGGAACAGCACAGTAATTGACCTTGCGCACCACTTCAAAATGTGTCTGGTTACTTCGCATGTGGTTTTGCTTATGAATCGTATTTATATAGTTTTTTGTTGTGCGTTTATTGTTTATAGCGCCTACAAAGGTGTTGATAAGCCCACTTATGAGATAGCTAGATTAATACAAAGAAATCGAGAATCGAAATAGAGTTCATGTGCGAATACACTTGAACTCTAGGCAGAAGAACTACAAAAAGTGGTGACTTTAAGCCGTCTGCGGTATGTCAAGCTATGGAACTGTGTGTTGAAGCCTGGACAATTGCATAAAAAACTGTGAATTAAGTGAAGTGCCAATAAATGTCCAAAGATAATTCAATTGTTATGCAATCAGCCGAGTGACGAGACATATTCAACAAAAGAAAATGTGAAATGAAAATGAAATAATGAAATAACGAAATAAATGAATAGATAGCAAGAAGAAGGCGAAATAAAGTAAAAAAAAGAGCAGAAAATAAAACGTTTCCCACATTGCGCAGTCGTCACTTTCCGCCCGATTATTGTTGGCAATTTCTATAATTGAATTTTATAATAAGCTCTCGTCACTAAATGCATACGCCATAATCAAAATGGTTTATGCACAACAACCACAAAGAGTGTCCATTATCAGCATGAATTGTATCCGCATCTACAGCTCGTAATGTATCTGTAGCTGTGCAAGTGACTTGTATCTCTCTCCCTCTTCCTCTATCTCTGGCAACTTCAATCGAGTTGTCTGCGTATCTCTGCTCGATTGAATCGCTTAATAGACTCGACTCGCCTCGACTACGCCCCCTTGTTTTTTGTCACAAAACGGGGCGTACTCCGCAGTGACTGCACCTGCCAATCAATCGGACAGAAAGACAGTGTAACAGCCATATAAATTGCCATAATAGCGTATCTGTAGACCCGTAATCCAAGTCGCGTCCAATCTTATTGTTTTTATTATTCTTTCGATTTGTTAATTTTATTGTTTAAATAAAAAACTGCTGGCGCTTCAGTTAAAATTTCCAAGTATTTACTTTAAAAAGGAGTTTGAGTTTTGGGTTTTGGATTACTGTAACAACAGTTGTTCATGTTATCGCCTGGGAAATTCATCCCTTAAACCGGAGAACCCACAAAAATTAGAGAATTGCGACTCGTGTTTAGTTGCTAACAGGCAAAAGCAGGAATTCCCAGAATTGTAAATAAATATTAAAGAAAAATGGGCAGCTTATCGGCCCTAAATCTGCCACTTGTGCTGCACGCTGATCAGTCAGACTGTCTATTTTCTAAACGTATGTAATGCTTGCTTATCACTTTACGCTTTTATCTCAATTCAAATATAAATACGCGACTTTACGGTATGAACAATTGGCATTTAAAGTGGCAAGAAGAGGAGACAACTACAATACAAGTAAGACGACGTACGCGAAGTTCAATATGCAAGAGGCAAGTGACAAGTTTGTAAGTTTCTAAAGATTTCAGCTGCCAATAAAATGTCAATCGTTTGATGCAGTTCATCAGCACCGGGCAACGGATTGTCTCTAGAGAAAGAGAAAGAGTGAAAAGCAAGTAGTTTTTTTTTGCTTTTCTACTTTTTTTTTTGGCAACTGTTGCGCTTAAAAATAGCAAACAAAAAAATGCGAAACATCAGCGTGCGGGCGAAAATTTCGCAAAAACAAATTCAAAAGCGAGCAGCAAAAATTACTTGTGTCGCGTTTTCCGAAAAAAAAAGATTGAAAATCTTGAGATACACAGCGAAAACAGCTCCTACTAAATACTGCAGAGAGTTATAAAACAAAAGACCAAAATGTATCTATAGAAATCTAAAGAGTAAAAACTACGAGGCAACTGCGGCTATTTAAAGATTGACTGCCAGGCGACATTTTCAGGGGATTGGAGAGCGGGAAGAGGTGAGACGAGAGTTGGGAGGAGAGGTGTTGGGTCAGTCACGCACCCAAAATGAAAATGTATCTAGGCACAATACACATACTACATAGATAAATATGTGTATCTTGTAGATATGCAATGAATGTGTGTTTTTTTTCGCCTTTTCGATTTGACAAGTTTTCTCTAATGAAAATCTTCTGTTGGCTCGTCTTCATTTCTCCGCGACTCACACACACACACACGCCGACACACACGCTCTCTCTCACTCTCTCTCTGTTACATACATCTAATGAAATGAGCACACAATGCGCAAATAAAAAAAGCGCCGGGCAGCAGCAGCAAAACGTGCTCATTGCCTTATAGACTAGTCTATATACATATATTTAAAAATAAATTCTACGCAAATTATGAAATTTTCAGTTCAAAAAATTTGATCCACATACGAGCAGTTGCTGTAAATATTCAAATGTACAATAACTTTATGCTAATTAAGTTCCAGGAAACTGTTGGTAACTATTAATGGATTGGGGAATTATAAATAGCGCGACATTTGCGAAGAGTCTAAAGGAATTTGTTCAAGTTTAATGACCAACACGAGCAGAAACTTGCGAGCATCCCAAAAAAAATCTACAAAATACCAACGAACTTTAGAAATCCAACTGTAAATGCCAAGACTAACACACACACACACACACACGAGTGCTCACACACTTAGCCGTTGAGCGTGATAGAGACAACAAGCAAATCAATACAGCAGACTTTAAAAACTTGAAAGAAAAAGCATCATTCAGAGCTTAGATTACAGCATTTTCTGGCTGCTTTGGAATGTGGCTATAACTATGGCTCAGACTCCAAACACCAACTCCAACTCTGTCTCTGATCGCTGGGCAGCAGCCGCCACAGCATCGAAAACTTGTTTACAAGACAGCCGTCGAGTGGGTCAACTGCAACTTTTTTCTCTCTCTTCTTTACACTCATTTTTTTCTCACATGTACACAACTATTTGTGTGCGACTATTCGTCTGTGTGTGTGTGTGAGTGTGTATTGACATTCACATTAAAGTTGAGCGGCCGCTCCTGGACCCAACGAGCGAACGCTTCAGCGCCAAACTTTCACTTGTGCACGCAGCAGCAGCGGCAAAGATGAAACAATCAGTGAAGGGAGGGAGGGTTAGAGGGAGGGGGTGTGTGTGTGAGCAGAAACAAAAGACAGTTCCAAAGCTTTGACTAATGAAAATCATCGCCAGCAACTTGATCGCAAATACGCAGAGCTGCAGCAGCGCCCTAACAAGACGACAGGTGGCGTTTGCTCTGTTGGTGTTGGTGTGCATGTGTATGTGTAGTTGTGTTAGTGGCAGCAACTTCTATGAGTTGTTCCAATGGGCAGCTTTAACACAATGGACACTAACTTATGCAAACATTATGTGTAGCATTGTTTGTACTTTCCTTTAATACACATACATACTTATATATAAAAGTTTTATAGAGCTTCGTTTCTAATTGGGACATGGAATAAACACTGAGCAGCAGCAGCAGTTTGTCTTATTGGAAATAGGACAGGGACGCGACCTCATCGTGTTACAGTTGGGCCACGCTGGGCGTCGTGTGTAGTTGTTGTTGGGTGGTTGCTCTACAGCAGAGCACTGCACACACACACACACACACACACACCAACACTCACTCACACGCCCTAGAAAATGTCACTCGCAGCGTACAATTTTTGCCCCCAATTGTTTAACTAGCAGCAATATTACTAAGTAAGCTCACTTACCTTCTCCTTGGCACGTCCAGCGTGTTTTTGCATAGATTTGGCCAACATGATGCCTTTATTCTCGGACATTCAAAATTCAGTAGCGAAACGGAAAACAAGAAAATAACAAGCAGGAACAAGTGAAGCAGCAAATGCGTGATTTTTCCTTCGTATGCACTTGCTGACGTTCGAAAAAATTTTCAAATTTTAAAATTTTTAATTTTGGCACAAATACACTGTGAAACAGAAACTCTTTCCGTTTTTGTCGGGCAAAAATTTTGTTTAAATGCACATTTAACACACGACAGCGACCGACAACAACAACAATTTGTATTTGTAGTGTAACGTTGCTATTTTTATGCGATTTGGCCGCGCTAGTAGCACTCGAAAGTCACGAAATAATGGCACGTAGGCGCGCGACTGCGACTTCAGGTGTGTCTTCGAACTTGACGCTGCTGCAGACGGAACGGGACTCATTTATTTATTTATAATTTATAATGTTTACACTCTCAGACAATGTCGATGTTTCTCTGTGTATCGATAGTTGGCCCCAATCGGCCAACCACCACAAGAGAGTGCTGTTAACCGGCAAATATCGATACTCCGCAGCTATCGGCTGCTCCTTTCTTAACAGCGCGAAGGTATTACACAACACTGACACAAGTAAAGATGTCCGAGCGACTTTTGCCCAGGTATTGTAAACAAAAACTAATTGTTTTCAATTAAATATAACTTTTTATATTTAGGCCCTTTGCGTCAAATGGCGGCTGGGCATGCTGGCTGTTTCCCTTGGCATTGGCCATCAGCTATCTACACACAAATACCGCTACGCCGGCCTGCAACAATTCGATGTCAGATACAGTGCATCGAATTCTGATTGTTATTGCGCTTGGAACTTGCATAGCAACGCTTTGTTTTATCTTCAACGTTCGAGTGAAGACACGGAAACGACTAAAAGGAGTGTTAAACATAGTGCCGGGTTTGCTTACCAGTGGCTGCTTTGCGCTGCAAGCAGAATTTTCCTGGCTTTGGGCTCTTATCGCTGGTTTTCTTATCACGTCTCTTTATCTGCGAGTTTATGCCGGTGTTTTGCGTGGATTCCCAAGAACCTTTAGCTATGGTGAGGCTGCCATTCTGGTGCAAGGCCTTGTGCTCTTCCTGTTTAATGCTTCAAGTCGCATCTATGCTCTGCTGGCACTGGAAGCGAAGCCTCCAACGGATTTTGGGCAACTGAATGCCATAATGCAGAGTGCTCTGGTTTGCCTGTTCCTGGTCTGTTTGCTGCTGGCCCTTGTACCCAAGTTGCGTTCACCGGTGCCTTTCTACCTTTTGATGGCACTGCTGGCCGTGGCAGTAACCTGTGCTCCTGTGACCAAACCATTGCCATTGATTGCGCTCATTGGTTTCATCATCAGGGATCAGAAGCGCGTAAGTTGTACTGCAAAATAATCAAGAATTCACATATAAATCCAAATCATTGGCTTGCAGCTGTTTATTATTGTGTTCTACCTGTTGCTGGTGGCACTCACCTGCGCCACTGTCAGTTGGCAGCTGGGTAACTCCACGCAGGCCAACACACGTGTGCGGAAGATCTTCCACCTGCTCATCGTGCTGGTCTTTGTGCCGGGATTAATTTATCAGTGCGAGTTGTTGTACATTGCCTCGGGGATTGCCTTTGCTATCTTCGTGGTGCTGGAGTTGCTGCGTCTGCTGAAGATGCCACCGTTTGGCGCCACTCTGGTGCAAGCCTTTGAATCGTTTAAGGATGCCAAGGATGCGGGTCACTTGGCGTTGACTCCATTCTGTTTACTCATCGGCTGCTCGCTGCCCATTTGGCTGACTTCCTGTCCCTGCCGAACGGGCACAAACAATCCCAATCTCCTGCTGCTACTCTCGGGCATTCTCTCGGTTGGTGTAGGCGACACTGCAGCCAGTGTGATCGGCTCTAAATTCGGACGCAACATGTGGTTAAGTGGGTTTACATAGCTAACAATATAATACAGACATTTAATGCTTCGTCCTCTTTGCAGATTCCTCGCGCTCCTTGGAGGGCACAATGGCCTTTGTTGTCTCCACTTTGGTAAGTGTTTGGGCACTGGAAATGGGAGGCGTACTGCAAATGTCGCAGGCGAAATGGTTTGCCACTATATTCGCGGCAATAAACGCGTCACTGATCGAGGCCTTTACTGATCAGGTGGATAATCTGGTGCTACCTTTAGTCTTTTATATATTTGTTGGCCTGGCCTAGGGCTAAACGGCAAGTGATACGGTTATTATATACATACATCATTCCTCTAAGCCAAAGAAGTTCCAATACTTATATTATTTACAAGAAAAGTTGTTTGAATTTACTCATAAAAAAGCCGAATTTCGTAAGGCGCCTATTTTTGAAAATAAATCGTTATTCTACACTCTATACGCTGTCGTTTTTCAGCACTCAACTGGTGTTTAACAGCGCAGTCACGATCACTGCTAAATATCATACCGTACCTAACAGAGCTGACCTGCAGTTGCTTTACAGAACACTGTGTATAACATAGCTGCTCTTGTATCGTAACTAACATAGTACTGTTAATGCTGAACAGCTCAGTTTTATGTTAAGCTAACAGCTTTGTTAACATGGCTGTTAAGCTGAAACGCTTTTAAATTATTTAAACTTCTTTTCATTTAGTTTTATGCGTTATATTTAATAAATTGCTTACATCCATATATAATTGAGATATATAAAAATGCAGTTGTATATACATATACAGTAGAAGTTGCTACAACGAACAGCGCAATTTTGAATATAATTAGTTCTTGTATATATGCATAAAATATAAATTATTTATCATATTTTATTTATATAGCTGTATATAGTATGTAGAACTAGTCCTGAACTTGGTGTATCACATATTTAAACGGTTACTTTTTACGGCAGTTGCTAAAAAATAAACTGACTGAAATTCATATTTTACACTTCATACTCATAAAAAGAATCGACTGCAAAAAAAATATAAACAATTAAAAGTATACATAATTATATGTTGTAAAGGAACACGTTAGTTGTTGCTTGATGGGAAAAGTCCCTGGATAAATAAATAACTCGCAGCTAAACTAGTTGCTGCTGGAAATATTCATGCTGCAAACAGGTGAACGCCGAGGGTCGCAAGTGGAGTTCGTAGGAAAGCATTCGCTGGAGAGAGAGGGGAGAAGCGGTGGGTTAGTAAACTATAGGAAACTTAAGTCTAAAGTGCTTACACTTAGCAAATTATCGGCTGATTTACTCAGCTCGGAGCAGAAGTCACGAGGTCGCTTCGCAGAACGCGGGGGAAAGTGATCGATGGTTAAGGAAGTGTCCGGTGGCCACAGATCCTCAGTGGGTCTGCCAGTTAAGCTAAGTAAACAAACATTAATTATACAAAAAATATCAGACTGGATCATAAAAAACCCACTCGAAAATGCGATCCAATTGGCTCCTCTGGGAAGTGCCTGGAAACAGAGGTTTACGACTGAACATTTCGAATATAATGCACGCGGCACTCCAGATATTGACGGCACAGTTGTAACCCTGATCGAGCAGTATTTCCGGGGCGCGGTACCATAGTGTTGCCACCGCATTGGTAACCCTCATTTGGTCCCTACACGTATTAATCAAACCGAAAGCGGCTATCTTTAGCACTCCCTTCGATGAGATCAACAGATTCTGAGGCTTTAGATCACGATGCATGATTCCATTCGCATGCAGAAAGTCGAGTCCGATCAAAAGCTCCCGGGAAAGACGCTGGAAAATTGGAAGTCATTAAAATAAAATGGATTTAAGTTAATTTCAGGGTTTACCTGCAGTTTTGTGGGTGACATGCCGATTTTGGGTAGATCTGCAATCAGATTGGATAGATCCTGTTCCATGTACTCAAAAACCAATAAAATTAACAATTTTTCATCACGCTCCAAGAACTGGCATACATCCAGCAGTCTGTGTGAGATAGGGGAAAGGAATCAGTGTAGAGAATGATCCATTCATGTGTGTGTATAGGTAGCTGAATGTTAAGTCTCCAAAATACCCCTCAGCTTAGTCATGCAGCCGGTCGACAAGTGTTCTAAAGAAATTACTCCACGCAGAACAAAAGCTACGCTAAGTTTGATCAAGAGAGCGCATGCCGGGGAGACCAGAGGCGAATAACGTAAATTGCCCCTGCTTAGAAATGGAGAGTTCTCTGTTTACATAATGTTAGCCACAGCCCGAGGCGCTGTTATGGGCAGCTGGATATTATTGAAAATTGACACAATTGGGTAATTTGCTTAAAATAGGTAATTAGCTGCACATTTTATTTAATAATCAACTAAATATTAATTTAGTATCTTTAATCTATTTTTATAAAAATTCTACTTTAAAATTCCCTACGAAAAATACGTTAGCTATGCTAAGTTTAAACAGTGCCGGCGAATTAACATTATGTTGTGTGCGCTCTCTTAGTATGCAGCTACATTTACGACATTCGCTGCGCTCTTGATCGTAGGTGCGAGTCTTGCGGCGTCAACAGTAGCCAAATTGAGTGACTGAGCTAGGCGGCTTTTAGTACAGAGAGTAAGAGAACAAGTACTCTCTATGAGCGCTCATGCCGTGACCGTCAGAACATAAGGCGGGTTGCAGAGTATTTTAGCACTGGCATACCAACATGTTGATATAAGTTCCAGTTTACTGCTAAACAAAGTTGTTCAATTTATGCATGATTTGCGTTTCTCATTTGCCCTGTGGTGCCAAATGCCTCAAGTTGAATTTAAATAATTATATTCTGTTATTGCAAATATAGTTAGACGAGCCGTTATCAGAGCGGGCCAAGTCGGCGCCAATCGTGATTGACGTTTGCTTTAGTACTTTACATGCACATGCCACTCACAGTTGATGTAAAGCGCCGTGATCGTTACGGTTACGCTTATGAGCACCAGAGGGCGCCAGGTAGGGCGTGCAGAAAGATAAACAAAGTGTCTGTGCTAAAATGCACCAACACACACGCACACTCTCACACACTTGCCGTCGTGTGTAATCTGTGCCCGTTCGCTGTTTTTAGTGTGGCTCCAGCTAGATAAGCAGCTACTTACACACACACACACCTACCCCTGTTTACTCACTTGACTATGTTCTCATGATTATACGCATTGAGCTGTTTAAGGAGCGAAATCTCTCTCAGTGCCGTTGCACTCACTCCATTGTCGCTGAGAGCAATGCGCAGCTTTTTGATGGCCACGTAGCTGCCTGTGAGGTTGTCGCGTGCTCGATGAACTTCACCATAGGCCCCTGTAAAGGTCGAGTAGAAAAGCTTACAACTGTTATACAAAAGTAGGTCACGCACACACACACTTGCAGGCAGGGATAAAGAGAGCAAAGTAGCGATTTTAACCTTGAACTGAGGGAACTAAAGTGAAAGCGAAAAGTCAAAAAGCCCAAATTAAATGCTAATCAACAAAAAAGCGAGAAATATGCAGATAACAAGTGAATTAATTCAGTTGAGAGCGAAGCTATCTACACATTATAAATAGCAGTGGAAAATTTGCAAACAAATAAAAATATTCTAGCTTAGGGAAACACCAGAATAGAGAGAGCCCGGGAACCCAAAAGCAAAAAGCCCCGAAATCTCCGTCAGCTGTTTGATAACGAAGCAAACGAGAGAGCAGCTAATATTCAAGGCGATATCTGTTATAACAAAGAGAGCGAGGAGTAGAGGAGTGCAAAGAGAGCGAAACAAGAATCGAATTCTGTCACACTGTCAAATTTATGGCCAAGCAGCAAACACCAGACAGGGACAGAGACTGACAGACGGACGGACAGAGGCAGAAGCAGCAGATTGACAAGTTATACAAAAATACATTGCGTGGGAGTCTTTTTTTTTTCATTTCTAAACATTTTAAACATTTTAAAGAATTTCCATCAACATTACTTTGCTTCGTTTTCAAGTAGAGTCGTGACTTTGAGTTCTTTCTGTGCCTAAAGCTTCAGAAGTCAAGTGAAAGGCCAACTGTGCTACATTCTTTTCTACCGCATATAACAATATAACACAACGAAGAACACTGTTTGGAGAGGGAGACTCTCCACTGTCTCCCTTCGTCTTTTCATTGCTTTGTCAAAACTTTTGCACAAATCAAAGACCATGAAATAAAAAAACAAATCACGAACAATCGCAAAATAAACAAGAAAAGTAAAAGCAAGTCTATTTTGTCCATAAAAGTTAAATTTATTTAAATTATTTCTGGATTTTCTGGTTACTCTGTAGAGCTTAGGAAGACATTCATATATTAATTACATACCCTACTTTTTTAATATAATGCTAAGTGTTAACTCAAATCGCTTGTTTAGCAGCAGTGTGTTTCCTGAATCACTTCGATTAATACTATTTTCAAACTTAAATTTCCAGAACTGCACGAGATTTTCAAAACTCGACCTGAAAGTATGCAGCAATATTTCCGAAACTCTCATTACAAGCCTCGGAGGGGTGTTAAAGTGAAATAAAATTGAAAACCCAGTATTTCCCCTCATTAGCGCACCTGCAATGCATTTTGCGATGGTCATTAAAGTTGATATAGAAAACTGTATAGGCTGAAACGACTAGGAAATACCCTACACCGAAAGGATAGGTTATTTAGCAATCCTGCGAGTGTGCTTGTGATTATCGTCTTATAAAAGTATTTAAGTTTTTTGCACTTACCTCTGCCTATTATATCAAGTTCCTTATAGTTGAAGTGTAGATTTTCCGCCGCACATTGTGTTTTTGCCATTTTGTTACATTTATTTGTTTATATATGACCCGATTTTCAATTAGATTTTAGTACTAAAAGCTGCCAAATTAAAAAAGATCAAAAACATATTTATTATTTGCCACAAATTGTCTAGGTCAGTTTTTATAGGCTCACGACACTTTCTATTAAAAGCCCCCGTGGACACTGTAGGGTTAACATGTTGATAACATAGCCAAACTTGAGCGCGTGTAACAGCTGTTAATTATGTCGCTGTCTGATTTATGTGTATGCTTGTGTTTGTGTGTGTGTGTGTAACTACAGTGGAAATCTCACTTGATATTTTTGCGGGTTTTCTTGTTATTGTTTTATGTTACGTATTGTTGTTGTTGTTTGCGGTCATTGAACTTTCATGCGAGTACTTTTTTGCAGTGTATGTTTTTATTGTAATTTGTAAACATCATCCATTTTGTTTTGCACTTTGTCTTCGGCTACTAAGCTTTGTTTTTGTGTTTGCCTTTTGCTTTTGTGTTTGCTTTTTGTTTTTGCGTTTTGTTTTTGCTTCGCCGCAACACAAAAAGAGCGACATTTTTATGCCATTTGTCAATTAATTCTAATCGCAGACAAAAGCCACAATAACAATAACAATATCAAAACAGCAGCAACAAATTTTTTCGCAGAAATAAAAGCAGCAATAATTTTGGTGCTTTACTTCATCACGATGTACGCGCACTTGATACCCTGTGCTTTTCTTGTTACACAGCACAGTGGGGAGAGTAGCAAAGCGGAACTCAAAGTGATTACAGTTAAAGAAACAAGTAAATATCGCATGCAACTCAAACACACTCACACACACATACACTTGTTCACATTAATATTCAGTGCTCCTTTAGCGATGCGTGGACAAATGAACTCATATACCCTGTATAATTGTTGGTAATGCGATTACGTGTGTGCGAATTATTAATATTAGTTAAATAAATTTTAAATGTGTTTTGTATTTGCACAGAGCGGAGAGCAGCAACAAAAGCACGCAGCATTCGTACATTCATTTGTATGTACATTCTGCATACATACACTTATGTACACATATACATGCAAAACAAGCAGACGCGATCAAATTATTTTTTCTACCACTTAAATCGACGTAAAATGCTTAATAAACAGCGGCGATCACGATTAATTGAGTTGTGAAACACCACGATAACTGCACCTGCATTAAACACTTTATTTTTTAAATAAAATATAAAGATTTGGACACTAACAATTTTTGTAACAAACTGAGCAAGGCACGCGAAAGAAATAACAGCACTCAAAATGTACTCAATGCCAATTTACGATATTCATCTTGTGTAAAGAGATCGCGTGTGGCCTGCCCCAATGTTAACGCTCTCTTAACTGTCAGTGATAGCGTTAACAGCAAAATGTTATCAACATAGTTGCTGGGAGCTTTAGACACCGAAGGCGTTGGCAAAATAAATGATAGTAACTAATTAGTTGCTCTAGCAGTTTATTAATATTTCCATTACTAATGGTGGCAATGCAAATTAGCTCTTTTATGACGTCTTGGTCTTTATCTATGTAAAACTAGTTCTATTCTGAGTAATGATCTAAGTAAAGGTATTCTAAACTATGACAGTTCTAAATTTCGCAAAACGTTAGTTAACCTATGAGCTATTAACACTTTAATTAGCTGGCAGGCATTAATTAAAGTGTGCGTATTTAATTTTAAAATTTCCCTTATATTTGAATCTCGCGCACAGCTCACTTCACGCAGCTTCAAGTTTCACGCAACCAACTTCACTCGTGTTCGATGCGCAGCGCAGCCAGCTTCACACTTGTATGCGCGTTGCCAACCAAATGTGCGCAGCGTTACCACACTGTACAAAGTTTGGCGCTCTAATTTGAATGGAACACAGCGATAAGGGCATCAAAAAGGGAGCAAAATGCTTATGTAAATATAATATTAACAGGTATTAAAACAATTGGCATGATATTAATTAAGTCCAAATCAGCACATCAAACAATAATTTCCATAATCAATTTACAGTGGCCATTCTCTAATGTGATAATTGGCAGCTGCCAGTGACGTACGGGTGATAAGTTGCCACAGTGTGAAGTGAAATAGTAAATATGCAGACAGCACGGCTGCGTGTTATAGCAAAGGATTTGCGGATTGAGATCAACTACAGAAAAAAGTCAGAATTGATGTCTTAACTTACAGAGTTATATATGTATGTGAGACGTGAATCATTTAGGCGCCAAGTGAATCATTTGAATCACAGTGGAAATGTGGCGGTGGCTGGCACCACCGCAGTCACTGTTTAGCACCTCGGCCGCTTTTGACGGAAGCCGCAGACCAATCCCAGCTCCAAATTCCCAACCCCAGATCATCTTTCTCTAATAATTAGAAGGTGGAAATGAAAATTCAGATGATTCAAAAATGCCAAATGTAATTTGTCATCGGAATGCAGTGGATCAGCTCGGAGGGGGTGTTAATTGAATTCCTCTGAACTTTGCAAATCATCTATTAAGCGAATGGTAATTGATAAGCTGCGCTGTAGCAGTGGGTGTCTAAGTGGTGTGTAGTAAAGCATAGGAACTCCTCTACTACTCAGCTACAGGGTATTACTCTGCTTAGCTCACCATTCGCGCCTTTATTGACTTAACTCTTTGACATTTGTTTAGTCTCATGACAAACTCAAACCGGCTGCTTACTCACCTGTAATTCTACATAAATCAATTTAAATTATTGTTACAACAAATAATCAATAGCAATCCAATTTGGCCCAAAGAAAGAGTTGTCAATCGAGTTAGCCACATTTTTATAGTTTATTAATTTTATTAACTCTTTTTATTAGAATCAAGAATTTGTGCGTCGTGCATCACGTGAAGCTTAATTTATGCAATATTTGCTTAAAATCTTAATGGTAATTTTGGTGGGGAAAAGCTTTAAACTTGGCCCAAAAAGTGGTAATGTTTACTTCTCCTCTTCTTCTACTCGTATTGGCTTTAACTCAAAAGTCAAGTGGTAACCTTCGTCAGGCTTGAGAGCTCGACTTCAAGAGCACTTTAGGCCACATTGAGAGCGCCGTTTAGGCCAAGTTGAATGTTGACGCTTTTCCGAGACGCGCTCCAAACGCGTCATCAGCCAGTCAGTTGACAATATTAGCATAATGAGCATAATGAGCATAACGAGCTCGTCTACAAAAGAATTCACCCATTTTATTTAAATTGGTTCTGTTGAATGATCAACGAGATCTCAGAGATTAGAGATTAGCTGTTGACAGTTTCCGTATTGTTTTGAAACACGTCTAATCCTGTCCGCTGTTTGTTGGCTTTGTAATGCGTCAAAAACGCGGCTTTGATTTCCTTTCGATACGAATTAAATTTGCTTTGATTTGATTTGATTTGATTAGTGTCTGCGTCATGGAAAAAGATTTAATTAAAATTAACGCGAAATGCAAACAATTTGGAGCTTAAAAAACAACAGCAATCAACGCTGGATAAACAAAGTGACAACGACGCGACGTAGATTATGGGGATTATTTGGGGCTTATGGAGCAGGGATTACGGAAAACTTGCACAAAAGAATTCAGAGATCAAAACACAACAATTAGTAAAAGGAAAGTGAGGCGCTAAGTGATTACAGTTTAAAATTAACCGATAACCGTTTGATCTGCAAGTGCAGCCAACTTAACAAGCGCCTTTCCTCACACGCAGCCAACTTAACGCCCCTTCCTTACGTTCCTCCTAAGCAAAGGAAAGTAAGCCATTCACTCCCTTCCCAGAGCTATAAAAAGCTCTGATCGCTCCCTCTCTTTCACACACTCTTGCGTTCTCTTTCTATGCGTGACATCGGCGACAGTTAACACCAAACAACAACGCACAGAACAACGTCAGCGACAACAAATTGGCTAAGACAAAACCCGTTTTGGTAGTACGATGATCATGTTGGCCAACTCAGAGGGTTGAAGGCGGGTGGGCGGGGCGGTGTGGCTGCCGAGGTAACTGGTAAAGTGCTTTTGGCATATAAAAAGTGAATTGTGACAAATATTCTGAACAGTTAGTGCGCAAGCTCCGCAGCGACAACATCCACAATAATTGTTAATAATAATATTTATTTTATTATTAGCCCACTCGACGCGACGTCTCTTGTTTTGTGATAAGCCAAAAGCCAATTGTTAACAACAATTTGTGTCCGAAAGGAAAACCAAAAACTGAAATCAATTGAAAAAACTGAAACGCGTGTGCGCCATTTAACTCAACGAGACGAATCTTGTGCCAAGGATATATGCATAAAAAATAAATCTATATAAAATAAAAAATAAAAACAAAGCCATTAACTTAAATAAGCCATTAAATATATTTATAACATGTACCAGTTAACAAAACAAGTGAGTATAACTGCACTCTGAATTTATGAGCCAATGAGTTCTGACTTTTTTGTTTAAATAAAAAAACAGTGAGACACATTCTGGTTTTTTTATTGAACATAGCAGATTTAAAAACACATCTTAATAAATTAAGCACGAAATGTGTTTATTATATTTAAATGCTGTTGGACTAAGTGTTTGAGAAGAGAGCGAAGGGCTTAAACTAGTAGTTTAAAAAATATAAATAATTTGCTATTAAAAAATCTATAATTTTTAATCAAGTCTAAGCATTTTTTAGCCTAGTTTTCCAAAGCGTAGAATTTTAATTTTTGTCTTAAATTTTAATTATTTTATTTTTTAAAAGATTCCCTGCATAAAATCTATAATTTTTCTGAAAACATCAAAGCCTATTGAATTCCTGTATAATTCTTAAGGTCTTAAGCTCAAAATGCCATTCTTTGATTAGACTTTTATTTTAATTTTAACCGATAACCGATTAGCGTTAACCGTTTGCTTTGTAAGTGCAGCCAACTTAACAAGAGCCTTCCGCGCACTCATAACTATTTAAATTTCATTCAAGTCTAACGATTTTAAATCCGTTTCCCATAGTGCTTAAACTTTAATTATTTTAAATATTTTTTCATGAGGAAGTCTGTTTAGCGCAGACATAAAATTATTTAATAGCTGTCTGCTGACTAAGAAAATTAAATAAACTGCTATGAAATTAATTCATTAAATGTTTGAAACAAGAAATAACAAGAAATATAAATTTAAATAGCTTTCGCAGAAGAACTGGTACTTTTTTTATAAAAAAACTAAAAATTGTTAAGCTTTTAAAGAAAGAATAGAAATTTAAATAAATTGTTTTGCAGATGTTATATAACTAAACATGTTATACCCCACGCAATGTACAGGGTATGCACGCAACAACTGTTATACATCTTATGGGTTAGCCCTGAGCCACTAAAGCGCAACCGGTTACAGATACAGATGCAAAGCGATACAGCTACAGATACAGATAGTTTTCGAAGCTTATGTCGAACATTTCGCCAGGCAATCATTTATCATAAATGCTTAAAAATTAATTAAATCGAGTGCGGTGCGTCTGTAAAATTTACATAATTAGCCGCGAGTCATTTGTCACTGTCGCGCGCTTAATCAAGTGATTAATGCAGATCTCTTATTAATTATGCCTTAAATTGTGTTGATTTTTGGGGGTTTAACTGGAACTGAGACTGAAAAACTAGAAATCGGAACAATGAATCATGAGTAGCTATTTTTATTTAATTTTTTATTTTTTAGCCATTAACATAACGGCGAATAATTGAATTTAAGAAGTATTTTTTCGATTGGGGTTTTTAATCTATTTTGGTTTAATTGGTTATAAAATAAGGCCCATTTGAGCTGTCATTGAGTTAAGCGCATTCACCTACACCAAGAGCCAAAAAAAAGCTGCTTTTCTGGCTTGAAATCAACGTTATCCGGTTTTTGATTTCGTTGTCGATCTTTGATTTTGTTTTTGTTTAGTCTTTAATTTGTCCTCTAAGAATAATACTAATTTTATTAACACAAATTCGAATTGTGATACATAAATTAAGAGTTGGTATCGATTAAAGTGGCCATAACGAACGGTGAGCAGCAGAGGGAAATTCAAACGTGCATCCGGCTTCTGAGTCGCCCCAAGGGCGCAGCATAGATGGTAGACTAGGAGGAGGAGGAGGTAGCGGTACCAGTGCCAGTAATTAGCATCCAGTGGGAGATCGGGGCATAAGCAGACACTATCAAATAATTAAATAATATTATAATAATTATAATGCTGATAACTCGTGGAGTATGCGACGTGATCATGAATATATTTTACGTGTGACTATAAATTAAATTTGTTCATTGATTGCTGTTATTTAATTTAAATTAATTATTGTATGCTAATTCGAAGCATCACTGTAGTCTGTCGACTGTCGACTGGTTCTAAGCATCTGCAGAACCGTCGTCGTCTCTGGCCTCCAATTGTTATTCACACCTTCCATTTGTTTTATTTGTCTCATTTTGTTTTCTTTGTTGTCATTTCCGCAGTTTTACAGCCTGAGCGTGGCCCTGGCCGTGGTCGTTTGCTTGGCGACAGCTGCGCCCCAACTTCAGCAGGAGGGTCCACACACGCTGCTGGACATCGTGACGCCCAATCAGTTTAGCTACAACTCGCCACTGGCCCAGCCGGATAGTCTGCGCTCCAAGCCGTACTTTGACTTCTTGAGCACCCTGTATGCCCATGATTCGGCCAAAACGGATTTGTTTCGCCAGCGACCGAGGAGGGAGGCGGCTGAAACCCCAGTGACGTCAGTAGATCAACCAAAGAGCCGTCGTCGTGATCGTGCGCGTCGTGCCATCGTCTTCAGGCCTCTGTTTGTCTACAAGCAGCAGGAGATCAGGAAACAGGAGATTGCAGCCAGAAGACGCAGCGATCAGGTCTCGCGTCCAGGTCACAACTACAATCAAATCTACACACGCCTGTAACTCAACGGATATCGGAAATATTACAACATGTGGCTAAATGGCTGTTACTGTTAATGCTACTGTTACTGTTACTGTTAATGGTCTTCTACAGGGTCCTCTCTAGCGCATAGCTATTTTGATAATAATTATTGTGTTTTTAGCCTTAAGTAAACCAGCACAACGCACATTGCACCGATAACGATGGACGATGACAGCGCAATCGATAAATATATATTACTTTTTATAATCACCTACTTATATCGCGTGCATGCATACATACACATACCTACACACACATCCTCCCCCAAAACTATGCTAAGTTTACTCTAAATTAATGTAACAACAAAATTGAACATAATTTTAACAGCATGTTAACAATTTGTTACCACAATGTTAATTAAAGCTAACCAAATTTACTCGAGAAATGAAGTTTTTCTTTAATATTTTGAATATATTTAAATCAATAAGTTTAAATTAAATTTAATGATTTTCTCGCTCTAGGAACCTTTTCGACACAAGCTTCAATTATTTTCCATACCACGAAAATACTTATTCTATAAATTAAAAGCTCAGATAGAAACCCAAAGCTTAGTCACCATTCTTATCACTGACACTAGGTCATAGTTCAGCTAAAATTGATAATTTCAGAGCATATTTCATAGGGAATGCCTTAGATTATCAGTTCTTGGCGGTCTCCGAACAGTCTTCTTGGTTGGAAGCTCAGTAACTAGATTTGGGACTTTTATGTACTACACTATAGTAAATCTACTCCCTAGTCCGCCCAGACAATCTTCTCAATCCAGTCCGTGTAGAGATGCACCTTTGTGTAGACGCTGGGAAACCTGTGATTGCCACAGATCAGACCATATGAAGTAACGCCAATGATCTGCTTCAAGCAATTGTAGCCCGGATGCTGCACAAAGATGGGACCACCCGAGTCGCCGTTGCAGGTGTCAGCAACGCTGGAACTGGAACCAGAACCGGCACAGAACTGAGTGCGCGGCACAATTCGACTCTCGAGTCGTTCCATGCAGGTCTCATCGCTGTAGCGTTGCAGCGCGACCTTGAGCAGATGACTAGACTGATGACCAGTATTGTTAGTATTACCCCAACCGGCTGCAACGAGATCAAAGTGCTCATTGCCACTGTTGGGGGGCAGACAGGCTGGCGAGACGTACTCATTGATCGTGGCATTGCGATCCAGTTCGAGGAGCGCAATGTCATTGAAGAGACTGCCATCATCGCTCTCCATGTAGGATGGATGCACCACATAGTTGACCAAATCAAAGTCCTGTGGAGCTGCATCATCCGTATTGCTGCTGTAGTCCAGTTCGCCCAGTCGGACCATAAATTTGGGTGACTGAAAATTGGGATTCAAGCGCTCCGCCTTTGTCTCCGCTGTGTCTAGACAATGGGCGGCGGTAAGCACGAATTTTGGATGAATCAGTGAGCCACCACAGATCCAGCTAATGCTGGAGCTTCTGGGACTTGGACGTGTGCCCAGCAGCGCCATAAAGGGAAACTCTCGTCCCTCCGCCTTGGTTCCGCCCACAATCAAAGGCGACGTGCGACACGAGGATCTGATCTCATTGTAGTGCTGGCATTCTGTGTGTAACCAAAACCGGTTTAGTCACTAGTACAACTCAAATACTAACACCGTTTACCTGTCTCCAGAACTCCTCTGGTTTCCACAGACAGCAGCATCTTCTGCTGCAAATTGAGGGGAAGTGGACAGCAGACAATATCGTTGAATTCATCGCAGTATTTGATATTGCTTAAACCGATATGCTGCTGATTATAGAATATGACGGGGCAGTCAGTAGCTGTGAGTTCTTTGCACTCGCCTGTGCCGTTGTCACAGTACTCGCCTCGCCCCCTCACAACCAGCAGCATAAACCAAAGAGTCGAAATCATCCACTTTGCGTCCATTGTCTTCAGCGTCAGTTGAGAAACTGAGAGATGCGTTTCAGCTGCGTGTTTCGTGTTCTCTCTCAAAATACCTCCAAAAAAAGAACTAGATTGATCTCTGCACATTGAGATTCACACGGCGTTCTCAAAACCCGAAAACGCCCCTTCGCTTATTAACATATTCTTATTTTGCTCTTATTCGGCTTCAAGTTCAAGGTCATTTTTACATTACTTTTGGACTAAGTACTCTCCTAAGTCCCTATGTTGATTTAAAACCGTATACATAGTTAGTTTTGCTAATAAAATCACTAATTATTTATTTCTAACCAGGCTGCTTTAATTTGAAATTCTTAACAGACGCGCTCAAATATTTAACAGTGCTGTTAAGCTAGCACTATGTTAACTTAGGGCTGGAGTATAACAGAATGCCTAACTGTTCACCAACGAACTAGGTTCTTTAAAAGTTTATTTTTAATAAGTCAAACTAATAAATGCACTTGTTTACCTTAGACTAGCCACGCCTATTCGCCCTTGTAGACAGGCTTGCGTTTCTCAGCGAACGCGGCCAGACCTTCCAGTCGATCCTTAGTGGGTATCACCTGAGCATAGCACACCTCTTCGATGGAATACCCAGTGTTTAGATCCACCTGCATGCCCTTGTCCACAGCCAGTTTGGCCATACGCACGCCCACAGGTCCATTTGGCAGTATTTCCTCTGCCAGCTTCACAGCTCGCTGATAGGCAGCATCTTTGGCTTCGTTCTGTTGCACCACATGATTCACTAGGCCCAACTCCTTGGCTTCGGCACCGTCAAACACGCGTGCAGTGAATATCAACTCTTTGGCCAGAGCGGGGGAGAGTATGCGTGGCAAGCGTTGGGTGCCACCAGCACCGGGAATGATGGCCAGGCGAGTCTCCACGAGTCCCATCTTCGCATTGGTGGCAGCGGTGCGTATGTCACAGGCCAGTGCCATTTCCAGGCCACCGCCCAGAGCAGCGCCATCGAGTGCTGCGATGACCGGCATGGGCAACTGCTCTATGCTTATAAGCAGACCACGCAACTGGGTTACAAATTCACTGGTCTCCTCGGTAGTCATGCCTAAAAATTAAAAAAGTGGAAGATAAAAAAAATTGTTGATGCTGGAGATGCCGGGGATTGAACCCGGGGCCTTTCACATGCAAAGCGAACGCTCTACCACTGAGCTACATCCCCTACCTTTACGTTCTTTCAAATCGGCGCCAGCACAAAATATTCCTGGAGTGAGACTGCGCAGCACAACAACTCTTGATCCGTTATCGCGCTTAATCTCCTCCAGAATGTCCTTAAAGGTGTTTACTAGGCCACGACTAAATGAGTTCTTTGCCGCAGGTCTGTTGAGGCCTAGCACTGTTATGCCTGTTTGTGGGCCTTCGAGGCGCTCTACCAGTACTTCATTGCCGTCGCCTAAGCTCGCGTCAACAGAGTAGCGACATCTACCGGTGGTTGCCAGCGGTAACGCATTGCGCGTTAAGAGTTTTGCTGCACGTTGTAATATTAACGACATTTTAAAATACTCAAAAAACAATTAACCAAAAACAATTAATTAGAATAGTAAAAAATGATTACAAAACCGGCCGCGGTAGCCAAAAGCTAAAGTAGAATAGAAGAAGAGGAGAGTGCTAAAACAGCTGTTGGGAACAGTGTTGGCTAACATTTGCCATTCGATTGCAGTTGTCGATAACGATAAGTTGTTGTTCGCAGATATGTTAGACTTGTATTTATAGATGAAGTTGTAGGTTCTAGTTGGTAAACCACTTTAATTTCCAAGATAGAGGCGGTATCAAAATTCCAAGTGCATAATTTACATGAAAACCATTTACTGCTGGTATTCTGGAGCATCACAAGCATCCGATTGTGCGTGCGTGTGTGCCTGCAATCAAAACAACAACAGTCATTCACGTATGACGTAGTCCGGCTAAAAGTGAAACCGCAACAATAAGGAACGTCGTCAACTGATACAAATCTGTGAGCAGCGCGCTTTGTAAGTGACATATAACCGTGAACTTCTAAACACGAAATACCTGTGTTTTGTTATGCATGCGCATGTTTAATCAGCCAATTTGTTTGTTCTCTTAGAGCGCCTCTCGTTGCTGTTTCGAGGATGTTGTTGCGTGGCGGGAATCTGCTGCACAGCAGGCATTACCAGTTCAGTCAAGCACTTTGCCTGTGGAAACAGCACAATAGCTATATAGGCGTCAGATCCTATATTCTGCAGAGCAACGAGTGTGCACTGCTGCGACTGCAGGCACGTAGTCGTTTGGGTGGAGGAGGAGCCGGCATTAACAACAAGTGGTGGATAACACCACGCCGTTGGAGCGTGAGTGATGGCAAGGATAAAAAGGGTACGCCAATCGAAGTAACTAGTCAAATCATAAAAAAGGAGGAGCTACCAGGTGGCACACAAACCAAATATGAAGTGAAAACCACAAAGGGCATTCTATCAATCACCACCACCATAGAGGACTCAAAGATCAATGACATTGTCTTTGAGAAGACCGACTTGTCGCCGGTAGCTAAGCTCAATGAGCCAAGTATTGTTGCTTCCGAGACTATTCAACCATCATCTAGTGCGCTACCCTTACCTTCGCCGGCTTCTCCTCCGGCTACAGGTCGCTTGGAGGCTGTAGAGATACCAAACACGACGCCGCCCACTGTCGTTACAGCGCCAAAACGACCTCGCTTCGATTACCGTATCTCGTTGGAGCGCAATTTTGTGACACCCGCGCGAGCGATCTCTGATTTCATGCTCACTGCCACAGATCTAGAGAAGCTGCCCAAAATCAAACGCCGATCTCCCTACGAACAGGAGCCACCCATGACAGTGTACTGGAGGCGTGATGTCGAGGCTAAAGCCTTAGAGGTCTGGGGCTCACGAGAAGGTATAGTGCGAGAACGGCTGAAACGTGAGCTGGAACGCAAGCAGTATCAGCAGAGTAAGTAATGCAAAACTAGTAAATTCTATCAAAAAATAACAAACGTCTTTCCAGATGTGTTTACGGTGAAGCGTCGCTTGCGTGACTACAGACGCGAAATGGGTTCGCGTACGAAGCTAATGCAAGAGAACAGCCAGGATGCAGAAAAGTCCGGTCAAGTGGTGGCCACCGCCATTGCCATGTAAGAATACTTTGTTCATAACCCAAACTTGTTTATAACGAAACGCATATCTAGCAATGCAGCTAATCTACTCTTCAAAGCCGGCGGCTGGCTGTACAGTGGCTCACACAGCATGTTTGCTGAGGTCATACACTCGCTGGCGGATCTAATCAACCAGCTTATACTGGCCTTTGGCATCTATAAGTCATCACAAGAACCGGACACGGATCATCCCTACGGCTACATGAACATGCGCTACGTCTCATCGCTAATTTCGGGCGTGGGCATCTTTTGTGTGGGCAGTGGTCTATCCATCTATCATGGCATTGAGGGCATCTTGCATCCACAGCCGATTGCAGACCTCTTCTGGGTCTACTGTATATTAGCAGGTTCGCTAGTTTCCGAAGGAGCCACACTTGTGGTGGCTATTAATGAATTAAAGCGATCAGCACGTGTGAATCAAATGAGCTTTAAGGATTACGGTAAGTTTGATAAATAAATAACTAAGTAAATTATGGATTATAAAATGATTGTTTCCCCTACAGTACTTAGCGGCAAAGATCCCTGCGTTAATGTCGTGCTGTGTGAGGATGCTGCTGCTGTTGCGGGTGTCATGATAGCAGCCACCTGCATGGGCCTTAGCAGCTACACGGGATCTCCGCTATTTGATGCGGCGGGTTCGCTGGTCATTGGTGCGCTATTGGGGGCAGTTGCTTCCTTTATCATTTATACAAATGCCAATGCGTTAGTTGGTGTCTCCATTTCCATGGAGCGTTTGGAGAAGATCAACACTGCATTAGAGGCTGACGTCATGATACGTGCTATATACGACGTCAAAGGCATTGATATTGGAAATGGACGTGTGCGCTATAAGGTGGGTCCAACTAATCAGCTAAAATGTTCAAACCAAATCTGATTTTACCTTGTTTCATTTCTAGGCTGAGTTGGACTTTGATGGACGGGAATTGACGCGTTCGTATTTGGACAAACAAGATCTAAACAAGTTGTTAACGGTAAGCTTTCCTATATCTCAAAGAAAGCACATAGTTATATAGCATTTTTCAGACTGTGCGTGGATTTCGTAATGTGGACGATCTGGAGAGCTTTTTGTTGGATCAGGGAGAGAACATTGTTGACCTCATGGGTGGCGAAATAGATCGCATTGAAATGAATCTACGCGTGAGTTTAATTGGCTCAACATATATTTCATTCAATAACTTACTTTATCCTCTTGCAGACACAATTCCCGGAAATTCGTCATGTCGATCTGGAAATACTTTAAAGTGTCTGTGACTGCATGTATATTCGCAATCAAAATTCTCCGTGTAGGTTCTATTTATTCCGATAGTCGGTTAGTTTTGAATAATAAGTTACGGCTGTTCTTTGGGTGGGTAATGAAAAATAATAAGGAAATTACTTAATTAAGCTTAAAAAGAAAACTTAGTCGTTGTTGAATCGAACTTGTAAAGCCCGTGCTAATCTATTTTCATTATAAATGTTTTAGTCTTGACTCGACAATATATAAGGTACTAAACTCGATTATAAAGAATGCGACCTAGGAAAATCGCTTAGAGTAATACAACATTTACTTTCGG
Organism: Drosophila dunni; assembly: GCA_018152125.1. Classification (NCBI taxonomy): domain Eukaryota; kingdom Metazoa; phylum Arthropoda; class Insecta; order Diptera; family Drosophilidae; genus Drosophila; species Drosophila dunni. Next base: position 19,705,086 of record JAECXC010000339.1, on the reverse strand, counting down.
CTTATTCGAGTTTGAGAAGTTCGACTCATTTGAGATTTAAGCCTAAAAAATATGCTTTATGTTATTGTAACAATAAAACTATATGCTATGAAAAAGAATAATTGTTTAATTATCATCGAGTGTTCACGCAGATGAAAAACTATAATCTTAATAAAACTCAAATTTAGATGAAGAATAAATAAGCTAAACATACGCTAAACTTGAAGCGAAGCCTAATTGAAAGTTTAAATAGCGTAGGTAAGCTTTGGTGCATGTCAATACTACTCACCGGTACATGAGCAGCAAACAGCAACTGCTCTCTATCTCTCCCGCTCTCTTCTCATTTAGTCACACTTGCGTGCGGTCGGCTCTCTGTTTACATTTGGAACTTGACGGCGGCGCTGTTAACTGTGCAAAATCGATGTTATATGCTTGTTGAACTTAACAGCGCACGCGGCTTTCACTGTTAATGTGTGCAGACAGAGAGGGAGTCAGCAACGCCGGCGCAGACGTCCCCCGATTAACAGCAATAACAACAACAACAACGCGGGACGCAGAGAGCTTTAAATTGGGCTTGTCGAATGTTTTGCTTGTTGGTCACTCCGCAGTCGCAGTTGGCGCGTGCATTAAAACGGTCACAGGCTGCATGAAGGCAATTCAATAATTTGTAAATAAAATGTGTGGTGAAGCATAAAAAAGAAAGAAAAGCAAACAAAGGGTTTCACACCTAATTATAATTAGTACGTTTATTAAACCAAATAAGTGTGTAAATTATTAATAATAATTTCAAACCACAAACCGCAACTGTTGTGCATAAATGCTGATAAGTAAAACAAAAACAATTTCAAAAGCGTGAACGAATTTTTATGGGTAAAAATTGGACAGAAGAGTATGATTAATAACTGTGGACACGCTAGTGACAAAAGCAGATTAATGTTACATAAACTTATACACGATCGGGGATTTGTTGACTGTGCAGAACTCGAAAGTGTTGCTGGGAAATCCATGGAGCTCTTACCACCGTCATTTGACCCATTAATGTTGTAGGGTCGACAAACTTCACGTTCAATTCGCATGCTAATTAGTTGTCTGTGGCATATCCAGTTTTCTTCTTTATATATTTTTATTGCGCTGCATGAATAAATAATACTGTTGATAAAGACATGCCCCGAAAAGTCTGTCCACTTATGTTTACACACATTCACAGTCAGAATAAAGACGTTCCAAACAGACTTATAATTGCGCAATAATTGGAAGGTTTAGTATTTATTTTGGGGTCCAAAGCTTTGAGTGGAATCGTTTACAGATTGAGATCATAAGGCAAACTTGACATCGTTGTCAGTTCTGCTGATTCAATTCCACTTTCAGCCCTAGGTGAGTCGGCATTTTATATATTTTTCAAGACTCTAATGGAAATCAATGTCAATCGGATAGACAAAAGACAAATGGGCAATCAATTGCTCGACTTACGAGCTTACAGCTCAATGATGCCCCATTGACATTACATAAATACCAGACGTATACGTAATATTTGAATCTCGACATTGTGCAGCAATTAGATAGCTAATGAGCTCTAATCGTAGCATCCCCAGTCCCCTCACTCAGTTCACAGGCAAAATAAAAATAAACAAAGTATATAAAAAAAACTAAATACAATGCAAATGAGACTCTTGCAAGCGTTGCACATCGTGTTCGTCATCGGCGTCACCATTGCTGGTATATGTCAATCAGCGGATTCAGAAAGGCCACCGAACATCATCTTCATTCTGGCGGATGATCTGGTAAGTGAGCATAACAAGCAATTTGAGTTGTCTCTGTTTCCCTTCATTTTTAGCCCAGTTTGCAGTGGGGGAACTTGGGATTTAAGCAGGGCTTTAAAAGTCGATCAGCTTAGCTGTAGCTTTCTTGCTTGTTATGTTTTTGTTTAGGGTTTCAATGATGTTGGTTTTCGTGGCTCGGCGCAGATTCCCACGCCCAATATTGATGCCTTGGCCTACTCGGGCCTCATACTCAATCGTTACTACGTAAATCCCATTTGCACTCCATCCCGTTCGGCGCTCATGACGGGCAAATATCCCATTCACACAGGTGAGTCTACAAATCTATGTAATCCCTAAGATTATTCTTGAATCCTTTGACAGGCATGCAGCATACAGTGCTCTATGCTGCTGAGGCACGTGGTTTGCCCTTGGAACTGAAGATTCTGCCACAATATCTCAACGATTTGGGGTAGGTCCAAAGTAGTTTCACTCTACCTTTCTCATGCTTTTCTTTCTTCTTTCCGCAGTTATACCTCCCACATAGCTGGCAAATGGCATTTGGGCCACTGGAAGCGGGAGTACACGCCTCTGTACAGGGGCTTCAGTAGTCACGTGGGCTTCTGGTCTGGTCACCATGATTACAACGATCATACGGCTGTGGAGCACGGCTTTTGGGGTCTGGACATGCGCAATGGCACGGATGTAGCCTACGATCTACACGGTCAGTCCACTACTGATGTCATCACAGCGCACTCTCTTAAAGTCATTGCCAACCACAATGCCTCGAAGGATCCGCTCTTTTTGTATGTGGCCCATGCGGCGGTGCATTCCGGGAATCCCTATAATCCGCTGCCAGCCAACGACGATATCGTCGCCAAGTTGAGTCACATAGAGAAGTACAAGAGAAGGAAATACGCGGGTGAGTCCTTAAAACCTAATTTCAAAATTTTGCACCTAAAACTTTCCTATTTTCTTTCAGCCCTGGTCTCTCAAATGGACGACTCTGTGGGCAAGATTGTGGCACAACTGCAGCGTTATGGCATGTTGAATAATTCTATTATCATCTTCTCCACGGACAACGGTGGTCCAGTTGAGGGATTCAACTCGAATTTTGCCTCCAATTATCCGCTGCGAGGCACCAAGAATACTCTGTGGGAGGGTGGTGTGCGTGGTGCAGCCCTGGTATGGTCGCCACGTCTGTTGAAGCTGCCACGTCTTGCGGAACAAACAATGCACATCTCCGACTGGTTGCCCACATTGATTGAAGCAGCTGGCGGTAAACAGGCGCTGGCCAAGCTCAACGACAGCCAATTGGATGGCATGAGCATCTGGTCAGCTCTGGTCAACGATAGCAATTCACCACGTAAGAGTGTACTCCATAATATAGACGACATCTGGGGCAGTTCGGCGCTCACCGTGGACGATTGGAAGCTGGTCAAGGGCACAAACTACAAAGGAGCCTGGGACGGCTGGTACGGCATGCCGGAAATGCGTTACCCCAGTGATTACAACTGGGATCAGGTGGCCAAGAGCGTGACTGGACAGGCCATGTCGAAGCTAAAGATGCTACCCTCAAGGGCGGAACAGATGCGACTCCGCAGAGCAGCCACAATCGACTGTTCGACGAAAAGAGGCATGGCCTGTAATCCTCTAAGCGCGCCCTGTCTCTTTCAGATACTAAAGGATCCCTGCGAGCAGAACAACGTGGCCAAGCAGTAAGTGATCTAGACAGAATTCCACTTTGGATTAATTATAATTGGTTTCCCTTTTAGGTATCCCAAAGTGCTTGAGGTGCTGCTACAGGAGCTACAACTGTTTAATGCCACAGCTGTGCCTCCCTCAAACAAACCCGATGATCCCCGCGCCAACCCTCGCCTCTGGAACTATACGTGGACTAACTTCGGTGATTACTCTGGTACCAAGCAGAATATCAATAGCCATTCACCAAATCTTATTCAGAATTGTATAAGCTAATTTAGTTTTAGTAGTGTCAAAGTTAAAAATAAAATTGAACTTAATTTTAAAACGTTTTAGGCAACGCGTTAAATTAAGATAGGATAGGATAGGAGAAAAAGGTTGAGAAAGCGGACGCTTATTCCAACTCAAATTCTAACACTTTTTAAGTCCACATTAAACTCCAAGTGCTTATTTATAAAAATATGTCTTTATTACTTTACGTACTTATGGAAAAGGCATTCTTAAGTTTAACAAATCTTGATTTGTATATTTTTCTTTTTCTCATCATATTTTTTTTGGGTTCTTTGCCGCTTTGTGGGCAGAATTTGTTTTATTTTAACAACAAGTTGAACTTAGGCTAAATGGAATTAAGGTTCTTCAGAGGATAATGAAAGAAAGTTGGGATGAGATAGCGTGAGATGTGTATAGAGTAAATATAGTCAGGAAGACAGACCAAGGTAACAATATTGGTAACGGTAATGTTTATGGTAATGGTAACTAGTTCATAGTTCTAAAGAGTCTTAAGCACTAGGTATTGATCTACTTCTTCCAATGTATTGTCTCAAATGCTAGCTAGTTTGTGTCTCGGAGTCAGTTTTCGTATTTAATATCTGTAGCCACTGCCATCGTTGTCACCGTTTTGGCCACCGGGTCCAAAACCGTTGCCATTGCGTCCACCTCCGGGCTTACCACTGGAGTAGCCACGTCCGTCCGCGTTGTCCTGTCCGAAGCCGCCATCTTGGCCGTCGGGACGTCCGTTGGAGTAGCCCTGACCATCACCATTGTCCTGACCGATGACACGACCACCGATGATCACACGTCCTCCGTCGGAGCCACCGTTGCCGCCTGGACGACCGCCGGAGTAACCATTCTGTCCCAAATATTGACCACCGGGACGTCCATTGGAGTAGCCGTTCTGTCCTAGATCCTGACCTCCAGGACGTCCGTTGGAGTAACCGTTCTGACCCAAATCCTGACCTCCAGGACGTCCGTTGGAGTAACCGTTTTGACCTAGATCTTGACCACCTGGACGTCCGTTGGAGTAACCGTTTTGACCTAGATCTTGACCACCGGGACGACCGTTGGAGTAACCATTCTGACCAAGGTCTTGACCACCAGGACGACCGTTTGAGTAGCCATTTTGACCCAAATCCTGACCACCGGGACGTCCATTGGAGTAACCGCTCTGTCCCAAGTCCTGACCGCCTGGACGACCGCTCGAGTAACCGTTCTGACCCAAATCTTGGCCACCAGCACCTCCAGCTCCACCGGCGCCATTGGCATCGCCTTCATAACGAACCTGTGGTCGGTAACCCTGCTGATCAGCCTCGTACTCAACGATCTGTAGGAGAAAGGGGAGAAATGTAGGATAATTAGCTACGATCGTAGTGAAAGTTGCTTAGATCCGATCCTGTCTTGTTGGCTAGACTCGTCTCGCTTACTTGCTTCCTTCCATCGGGCAACAGAACATTGTACTGGCCGGTGGTGAAGTCACCGTCGCGCATCTCTGAATGCCCAAATGAGAGCCCACTTGGAGCGTCCTCAACTTGGTAATTAAATTCGTACTTAGCGGGTTCCTACAGGGTAGCGGGTTAGCGTGTTGGAGAGAGAGAGAGAGAGAGAGAGAGAGAGAGAGGACAGATAGAGACAGTTCTAAAGTATTGATAGGAATAGAGGAGAGTCAGACAGAGAAAGAGAGTGAGAGAGAGTGAAAGGAGCAAGCAAATCGAGCGGTGCAGGAAGAGATCTGTGCAGCATTTGGCAATAGATTATAGAGAAGCATTCAGCGTGGAGCGAATCTTGTTCTTGTGTGTATGTTTGGAAGGAGCCAAGTAAGACCCAGAACCTAGGCCAAGCATTCGGGTTACTTACATCGTTGTCGTAGTCACCACCACCACCACCGGCACCACCAGCACCACCGCCAGCACCAGCTCCAGAGGCAGGAGGACCATATGAGTCCGAAGGCTTGCCACCGAATCCTCCCTGTCCTTGACCCTGACCAGGTGCGCCATAGCTGCTCGATGGCCGACCGTTTCCATTGCCGTTGCCTGGAGCACCGTACTGATCGGAGGGTTTGCCGCCAAATCCACCCTGTCCTTGGCCAGGAGCACCGTATTGATCGGAGGGTTTGCCACCAAATCCACCCTGTCCTTGTCCTGGAGCACCATAGCTGGATGAGGGACCACCATTACCCTTGCCATTACCGCCTTGTCCCTGCCCAGGAGCGCCATAAGTGCTCGAGGGACGTCCATTGCCATTACCACGACCTGGAGCACCGTACTGATCCGAGGGTTTGCCACCGAAACCGTTCTGACCCTGACCAGGAGCACCATAACTGCTTGAAGGGCGACCGTTTCCATTACCTGGGGCACCGTACTGATCGGAGGGTTTACCACCAAAGCCATTTTGGCCTTGACCCTGTCCAGGAGCACCATATTGATCGGAGGGTTTGCCACCAAAGCCATTTTGGCCCTGTCCAGGAGCACCGTAGCTGCTCGAGGGACGACCGTTGCCATTACCAGGAGCACCGTACTGATCGGAGGGTTTACCACCAAATCCGTTCTGGCCCTGACCCTGTCCAGGAGCGCCATAACTGCTCGAGGGACGACCGTTGCCATTACCGGGAGCGCCATATTGATCCGAGGGCTTGCCACCGAAGCCGTTCTGACGACCGTTTCCAGGAGCACCGTACTGATCGGAGGGTTTGCCGCCAAAGCCGCCCTGCCCCTGTCCCTGTCCTCCCTGACCCGGCGCACCGTAGCTGTCGGAGGGCGAGGGCGGCAGATAGGAGTTGACGGGCGGTTCTGGGCGTGCCAGTACCGTTGCCGTCAACAGCAGCGTGAGGCCGAGTAACTTGTACATATTCCACTTGTAGCACTAAATGAAGAGTTCTATATATTTAAAATTGGGAATCCCTTGGAGACTTTGCGCTACGGAGCAGCGCCAGATTCTGACTGATCTCGTTGTGCAGCCACAGCGCGTATTTATATGAAACGGCTGCTCTCCAATCGCAAATGAAACTGAAAGTCTAGGATGCACACACAGACACACACACAGAGAGTCAGTTATGAGCTGTTTGTTGGTGGTGCTGTTGGCGGTGGCGGTGACTACGTGTGGCAACCACAGCAGCTGCCACATGCAATCATCTTCAAAGCGCCAACTCAGTGCTGCAGTTTTGCAGTTGTTGTTGTCACTGGTGCTGTTGTTGTCACTAGTGTTGTTTGCCTTGTTGTTGTTGCTGTTCTATCGCCGCCTGCCACAAAATCTCAATCTCAATCAACGCGCTCCAGCTTCGAGCTTGAATCGTCGCAATTGTTTGTTGAGCTGTAGCTGAATTTTGCCTCAACTTCGACTCAGTCGCAGTCGAAGTCTCAGTTGGAGTCTCAGTCGGAGACTCTGCCTCAGTTTGTTGCCTCTACTTCTGCCACGCAGCTGATTCGCCTCTGTAACCCGGTACTTAAAGGGCTACAGGGGAGTATATGCTGATGATCAAAGTCTTTATAATAAGGGAAAAGAGGAGCAGCATAGGTTACTTTTCTTATGGACTTGTCTTACCCAACCGAAACTTGAACCGATCATTAGACCTAATACATTAATTCTTATGAGCTGTCCTCTTGGCCCTTTGTTGTTAGGCCTTCTACAGTCGACTACACTCGATGCTAGCCTACCAGCTTGTTTGCTGTGGAGTGATTGTGTGTTTACCCCTTTTGGGACTGGGCCTCGGGCTCTGGCTCTGGTTCAGCCTCTGCAAAAGCTGCAGACTGCAGTATTACATACGTTAGCGCAAAGTAGTCTACTCGGTCGCTGGGTGAATGCTTCAAACGTTTGCCACACAATGTTGCAGCTCTTCTTGGCCCAAGACAAGACTATGTTTTTTTTGGGTTGTTTTGTGACTCTTTGTGACATGATGTGCGCTCATCGCATTGCTTTGCGTTTTGTTTGCCTTGTCAAAAAATTGAAGAAGATCGTGCCACATGCGACCCCAATTGGGAGTATGGGCTCTGTCTGATCAGTGATCACATGTGTACCACGTTATACCCGATCACAATCACATCGATAGCTGCTTGCTTGGCTGGTTAGTTAGATAGGTAGATAGATAGATAGGTGGTTAGATAGGTGGATAGATAGATCGTTCATTTGTTCATGAGGGCGCAATTGAAATTTGTTTGATGGGTTTGATTTGTTCGCCTAGGCCGCAGAATTTGTAACGCCTTAAGTTCCGATAATTTATTTTGCTGTCAAAACTTTGACAGATTATCTAAGCTGATTGCTGAAGGATTAAACTGATTGATTACTGAAAACACACTGTGAAGTGCTGATCGATTATTATGAAAGCTTTTGTGGAGTTTGAGTGCAGTTTGTGCATTTGGTAATCGATCTTTTTAGGTCTTGAGCTGGGAATGGATTACTAGAACTGAGCTCAGATGGAGTAGAGTCTTTAAAGGGTTACAAAAGGTTAAGAAAATCTGTTAATTCCTTTGTTTCCAGTATGATAAACATGAAATATTAGATGCTCTGATTACAGGGTCTTTTGCAGTCAGCTCGCTCTGTCTTTGCCCTTCCTTTGCGCCAACGATGCGCTAATTGATTCATACTTTTTAATCCTATACCTAGTTCTGCGATTTATGTCAAATTAATTGCGTTCAATTCTCACCTCCCACCACACTAGTGCCGCAACTTGGCCGGATTTTGGGCTGCAAATGCGGCTCCCACACAGTCACAGTGAGTTGACAAATTAATTGCTTATCTACGTGATTGTGGGCTCTCAGTCTCCACGCACTCCTCTCCATCCCCATCCCCATCCCCATCACCGCCTACGCCACCGCCAATGTGGGAACGTGCCGGGTGATAGGTGACGGGTGGGAAACTCGGAATCCACGGCAGTTGCACGTCCGTGTCGGTGGCAGCTTAACCCACAGTTGACCCACATAATTCAGCTGCTAGCAACAATATATTTAACTTGTACTCATCAACAATTAAACACTTGTGTTTATAATTTATTCATTTGGTAAATGATTTTCTGGCATAGATGCGTTTGTAGCGTTCGTAGACCTCGAGGAGCAGCAACGTGTGCACCGCATAGATGAGCACACAGACAACACAGCAGTCATAGAGCACCAGGAGCAGCAGGCCGCCGAGGTAGAAGCAGAGCAGCAGAGTGACTATAGCACTCAGCAATTGCAGCTGACAAATCCAACGGCGTTCATAGAAAGCTGTTGAAATTTATTAAAGTAAGAACTAATTTATTTCTTGCAGTGTACTTACTGGAGACGAAAAACATGACGTAAAAGACAATGCCAATGGAGCCGTTGGGAGGATTCAGATAGCTGGAAGTTGAGCCAAAAATCAGCTTAGTGAGACCAAAGCCACGTCCATATCTGTAAAGAGGAGTTGTGTGTAAGTATTCTATATAAAACGTTATATTTTCCATATCCTTTTAACTTACTCTGATTTAAAGACCGCCGTGCAGCTGACCTGCTCCGCCAGATCACACAAGGCCGTGTAGTTTTCATTGTAATCCAGTTGAATCTTGACATACAACGAGTACAGGGAGATGACCAAACCACACACGCACAGCCAGCGTAGGCGGGAGCAACTGGGCGTGGCCTTAACCTTCACAGACTTTTGAGGCGTAATACTTGAATTGCTGGTGTGCATCTTGAAGCTGGCAGGAATAATGAGCAGCGTCCTTTGGCAGTAAGGCGCAACAGCTGGGACAACCTGTGGATTGCCAGGGTTGCCAGGCTGTCAGCTCTTGGTCTTAAACAGTTGTATGCCATACAATCTGCTGGGTTATTTGCAGACAGCTGGCAACACTGTCGGAAGCTGCGCAGTAAACAGCTACAAGGAATCGCAGGACACAAGTGTATGCTATTTATAGCTGCATCAATTTGTGTTATCCTTTCGCATTTAATTGGTGTTGACAGAGGAACAACAGGTGGGCATACTGTAGGTGCTTCGCTAATTAAAGATAAACAAGCGCAGCGAATAAATTAAATTCAAACAAAGAATAAAATAAATTTAAGAAATCTTAAAGTTAAAGTAGAGTTTAGTTAAAGTTATATTTAAATAAATATATTGGAAATTTTAAGTCAAATATAAAAGCATAACATACTATTATATCTATTTTAAATATATATTATTAAACATTTTATACTATCCATAGATTTTTATATATTTTTACTGACTGCATTTATCAACTTAAAAATGTTCAAACTTACAAATAAAATTTAAGAAAAATACCGCAAATAAAGTTTCCCACTGAATTTCGCGTCATGAGACATTATCTTCCCCCTCCTCCCCTCTCCTCCTTCCTCTGGAAAACTGGGAACACTCCACTTTCGGTAACGCTCCAGTGCATGCATGCAAAATTAGCAGCTGGGCGACATTTTGCACATAACTGTAGACTGCGGACTGTCCCCAAGACAGACAAGAAGATGGAGACAAAAAGTAATAGACATGATCATCTTGTAGCAGCTCTTCATGCACGACACAATGATCAACTACAGTTCCCCTCCCCTTACCCCTACTCCTCCCCTGCTGCTGTCCAAGCTGCAGACATGAATGTACATGTCCCTTTTTAATTTATAGCATCACGAATTTAAATTTATGTTTAAGTTTATGTATTGTGTGTGCTTAAAAGAGATGCCAACCAACTAAATGCATGCTCAAATCATATAAAATTATATATTTAGTTAAATTTCACAATCGTTAAATTATAACGGCAAATTGCGGTAGCCTCCAGAAGGCTAGAACAAAAGGTACGCTCTCTTTTAGATGGCCAAGAATAGCGGCCGTTGGCAAAGTGAAGTGATAAATTTACGCAACCTTGGAGCAGGCGAGTGACACACACACACAATAAGCTTAGCAAACAGTCACCAAAATGACAATAACAAAGAAGCTAGCTGGCTACAAAATACCCTGTACTTTTCTACGCTTAGGCCCAAGTTTTATTATACATCTTTTATAGCAAAAAACTGAACAAACAAGAATTACTTCAATTTTCCTTACACTAGCATACCCCACACCCCATACTTTTACAGGGTACAACAACTTGGCACCGTTTGCAGCGCCCTTCGCGGCTGTCAGCTTGAATTTAGGCTCAAACACGCAGTTGACTGCCTAACTGAAATGTGCGCAAATGAATTTGCCTCCAAAATGGAGCAGACATGGAAAAGTTTATTGAACTTTAAACTTCAAAATTGATCGGCTAACAATTTAGCTGAATTAGTGCAGCAGCTTTTAGAAGGGCTGCGAGTACTCGTAATGTTAATCGCCTGCTAATGTTAATGCTGCTGCTAATGCTAATGCGAATGTTAATGTTAATGCAGCTGCAAATGCGCAGAAATTGAAGTGCGCCACGCGCGACCCTCGAGCGTTTTGCAGCATTCACAGATCCGCGATCAAAAATTTTGTGTATCTTTGAAGTGCACAAACAAAAGCGACTCAAGTGCAGCTGACGATGGCAGCAGTTAAGTTACTGGTGTGATGATGGTGAGCAGGTGCGTAGAGGGAAATTTGTCAGCGGGTGAAACTTTATAAAACAATAAAAAAAAGTTTAAGAATTCGTTTTTTTCTATTTACCCATAGGGTGCTATTTTCCTTCAGGGCCCCTTTTGCTTGAACCCCTCTGCCTACGCCCCTGCACCCCTTTTGCCATTGAAGGTAATGCGTTGTCATAAGCTGCGCATTTGGGCTTTTGTTCTGCTTGTCGCCCGCTGCACGTGTCCCACAGTCCAAAGATGGAGCAAAGATGCTGCGGATATCGAAGGAAGCTAAGGTTACAGCGACTTCCATTCGTTATTACTGTTCCAGTGTGTGTGTGTGTGGTGTGTGTTTTGCAATTTGGCAATTGGTAAGCGGTAAGCGCCTCATTTGTATGCGTCTCATGGCTTCATAAATTCTCAATTAATTAAATTCAATTTTGTCACCTAATGAGTCGCAATTGCTTAAAAGAACAATGGAGTCAAGGAATTAAAGCCAAAATAACTTGTTCCAAAAGTAAATATCGAGATATATTCAGTTCTAATCGTGCGTTAAACCCAGATCTATTAAAATTTAATTTGATTCATTTTATTTAGCTTTTTATTTACTTACCAAAATACTTTTTTAAGCAATCGCCTTACATTAAATATATAATAAGTGTGCTCAATTTATATATACATATACATACATATGACTTTTGACGCTATTTTAAAATCAATTTAAACATATAAAATATAGAAGTTTGTGTACATAAAGGTTTAGTCCACCCCCCGAGAACTAGAAGCACTTTCGGTGTATTATGCTGGGACCCACTTCCTCGTACTCTGAGGCATCGATCCACATGTTCTGGAAGCTGGAGAGCGATGCGAGGACGGCGCCACCGGACCAGACAGAAAAACATCTTTCCGGATTGGCTGTGATTTTAATGCGCATCGTTGATGGCGCCATTATCGAAATATCCTGACGTAGACGCACCTCGATGTTGCGGAACATGGTTGTGCCACCGGAGAGCACTATGTTCGAGTACATCTCCCGGCGCAGATCCATGTCACACTTAATAATCGATTGATATATGGCTTCATGTAGACCCGGTGCCTCTTGGCCAATCATGCTGGGCTTAAACAACGCCTCCGGGCAACGAAAGCATTCGCTGCCCACGTAGATCTTTTGACCATCGGGCAGTTCATAAATTCTCTCCAAGTCCTCCTTGTTGGATGCGGCGAATTGCTGCAGTTCCTCATCGAAATTGGTAGCCACATAACACAGCTTCTCCTTGATTTCCCGCACAATTTCACGCTCTGCACTGGTGCTCAACGTGAAGCCGCGTTCCATTAGCAGTTTGCCCATGTAACTGGAAAGATCTCGACCCGCCAGATCCAGTCGTATGCAGGCATGGGGCAGGGCGTAACCCTCGTAGATGGGAACCGTATGGGTGACGCCGTCACCAGAGTCAACCACAATGCCAATGGTGCGTCCCGTGGCATACAAAGAGAGCACTGCCTGAATGGCCACATACAGAGCTGGCACACGAAAATTCTCAAACATAATCTCAGTCATCTTTTCGCGATTCTTCTTGGGATTCAGCGGCGGCTCGGTGAGCAGCACGGGATGATCATCGGATTCGCAGCGTAGCAGTTCGTAGGTATGATTCCAGATCTTCTCCATGTCGGACCAGTTCGTCACAACGCCATGTTCGATGGGATACTTGAGTGTGAGAATACCACGCTTTCGCACGGCACTGTCACCGATGCAGCAATCATCGATGGCCGAGTCCAAAATCACATTCAGATGACGGGGTCTGCCCACAATCGAGGGGAATACAATGCGTGGCGAGGATTCGGTAGAGAAGCCTGCCTTGCATATTCCAGATCCATTGTCGATTACCACAGCGGTATTGTGTTCGTCCGCACTCATCTTGGCAACAGCTGCAAATGAAAATAATGATTTAATACTGTGATCCTGACCTAAAAATCAGTGCCGAAAACTTACGATGCTTTAGAGATTTGAACAGAATTTGCTGTGCCCTTTGGTCAAAAATATCGATTTCAATTTTCGATGGCATATACAAACGAGACATATTTTTCCCTGTCCCCTGGTACAAGTTCATTTCGATTTCAAAGTGTAACGGCTAAGCGTAGAGCGCGCGCTGTCAATACAGCATGCTGTTAACGAACACTTTTAAACGGTCTGCTTAACATTACAGCTGTCTGTTAAAGCGCTTTTGGTATTTATCCAGTATGTTTATTAAATAATACAATTCTGTTGCTACGTAGGCTGGTCACATTCGACGTCAGGTAAGCAAATAAACTTGTACAATTGTTTTTTAATTAAAAAATTTACTGTAATTTCGTATTTCAATTTTAGTAAAATTGTAACAACTGAAAAAATGTTCTTGGCACGCAACATTACCAAATCGGCCTGGTAAGTAAAAGCCTTTGCTATTTTTAATGTAATGTAATGCCGGCATAATTGCGATTATATAAATAGCAGCAACAACTACAGGGAGCAATGGCGGCATTGAACTTCATTTGTCTTTATATTCTATACAATTGTGTTTTTGTTGTAGGACCGCTGTGCGCTCCAAGCATTCTCTGCCCAATCTGCCATATGATTATGCCGCTTTGGAGCCAATCATTTGCCGTGAGATTATGGAGCTGCATCATTCGAAGCATCACCAGACCTATGTCAACAATTTGAACGCCGCCGAGGAGCAACTGGAGGAGGCCAAGTCCAAGAGTGACACCACTAAGATTATTCAGCTGGCTCCTGCCTTGCGCTTCAATGGCGGTGGCCATATCAACCACACCATTTTCTGGCAGAATCTCTCCCCCAACAAGTCGACGCCTAGCGATGATCTGAAGAAGGCAATCGAGTCCCAGTGGAAGAGCTTCGAGGACTTTAAGAAGGAACTCAGCACTATGACTGTTGCCGTTCAGGGATCCGGCTGGGGTTGGCTGGGCTACAACAAGAAGACCGGCAAGCTGCAGTTGGCTGCATTGCCCAATCAGGATCCCCTGGAGGCTTCAACCGGACTTATCCCTCTGTTTGGCATTGACGTTTGGGAGCATGCTTACTACTTGCAGTACAAGAATGTGCGTCCCTCGTACGTTGAGGCTATCTGGGATATTGCCAACTGGGAGGACATCTCGTGCCGCTTCCAGGAGGCTAAGAAGCTTTCCTAAGTCTTGTAATCAATAATCTATGTGTTAAACTTAATCAAAGGGCCTTAGGCTCGCAAAATAGTCTGAAATGTAGACTAATAATTTGGTGATCAATAAATGCCATTAGCTTTCCCAGTAAATCAAATATTATCGATATGTTTATTGATCGATAGTTGTGTCAGCTGTTGTGTGCACTGCGCAGCTGTTTGCCAACACTCCCACTTCAAAGTGTCAGCTGTTTGCCAACACTAGCACAGACAGCGTCAGCTGTTTGCTGGCCACAACAAAAACAAACTCAGGCTGGCCGACGCCTGAGTGGGCGGAAAACTCACTTAGCGCGGCTTTTCCCCAGCTTTCCCACGCTCGGATGCGCAACTGCAAACAATTTCCAGCACGCGTAACATTTCAAACATGCAGACAACTCAGAAGCTCTTCGCGTGCGTTCGCGTTCGTTTCGGCTCTGCGGAAAATTGCAATGCAAATACGCAGCAACTAAAACAAAGGCCAACAAAAATGATTAAAATACCAGCGTTTTAACAATTAATACAAATAACGAGAACATATAACGGTGCTAAAGAAAACATATAAATTGGTGCAATATAAATTGTGAGAGTGTAAGAAATTGAACTGCGTCAGAAGTCGGCGTCGCGTTAAACGACAGCAGCGGCAGCGACAGAAGCCAACGAATTTGTCACTGCATGTGAGTAGCGCATTTATTTGTTTAAATAGTACTTACAAATGTAATCGTAAGCTTTTTACAATTGTCAGAGCGCTTGGGTGACTAATGCCAAGCGTAAAAATGTATTCAAAGTTTTGTGTGAAAAATCAATATTCCAGGGCAGGACCGTGCAAGCTCAGAGCGTCCTTAAATTGCGCACACGCACAAAACGCAAAGTGCTCGTCTCTCTTATCCTGTTGCTGTTGTTGCCAGCTGTTCTCCACCCTTCCCCTATAGCCCATACTCCTGCGACGTACTAAAAATAAACGCCTTTCACATTTTGTTGTTGTAAATTGCCTCAACTAAGCATATGGTGCAACCTGTCATCAACGTCAACTTCAGCTTCAGCCAAGTCTGTGCTTTGTGCTATCAGACAATTTCACATTTCTGTTGCCTACCGCTAGGCTCTGCCCACGCTTTGTTCTGTTGTTGTTGTTGTCGTTGCTTGTTCTGTTATCGTTATCATATTGCAAATTGACCGCGTGAATTGACAACTGACGTCAAAGCGAACAAATTGAGTTGCAAGTGCTGAAAACTTTCAAGAATCGGGCATTTTCCGTTGTTCAGTCCACAAGACTGATTTTTAATTAGCTAACCACAATTTATTAGTAATTATGTTATATATTTAGTAAATGCATAAGCAGCTCAAATATTTTTTATTTTAACTTAAACTTAATTCAAATTATTTATATATTTAACTGACTGCTTTGCGAAAAATGATTAGATTAAGTGTAGATAGCCCTACGATTGATCTATAACATTGTTAATTAGCACTAAAATACAGGATAATAAAATTATTGTAATGATAAGTCTGCTTATCTAATTTTGTGATAAGCTATATCTAACTATCTATCAATAACATAAAATTGAGTTTGTTTATTCTTATAATTTGCTTTTGACTCTTGATTCTGCACACAGCCTGTAACCTTTTACCACTTACCCTTTTACCTTATATGCAAACCAGAAAGCTATTGAGTTACGTCGCATAATGTCAGTGCATGTTTGTGCATGTTCCTGGCCATGTTCATGCCCACGTTTCTATGCCTGTGGTTGACAATGTGTCCAGATCATCTGTGTGCTTACATGCTTGTGTGCGTGTGTGTATGTTTGCCTTCTGTTTCCTATTTACGCATCAGTTAAGAGTGGACACGTTGCCTTTGTGCGTCAGAATATCAGATCCTGAGTGGGTGCGACCTGGGTGTAAAATAACTCTGATAAATTTCAACTCAACTTAACTCAGTTTGAGTTTATTTAACTATTTGGGTAGGACTGCATGTTTAAATTTTCCTTAAAGTCTCCAAGGCTGTATATACTCGCCTTCTTAGCTTCTTCTTTTATGAACTGTTAACTGCTTTTGTGGCTTTTAAAGCCGCATTTTAAGTGCCTGAAAAATTGCATGAATAAATAAGAGTATATTAAAACCTTTAAACGCGTAAAAAAGGAAAAAGAATAAGCTAACAAATTCACAACGAGTATTGGAACTACTCTAAAAATTAAAATGTTTACAAGGAAAGTTTTAAACACTTAAAGTTAATGTAAATAACAACCTCTTGAAAACCCTACTTTAAAAAACAAAATATTATTAACATCTCCGTTACTCCCTGACAAACGCTATGATAAATTTGAAAGACCCTACTCGCTTTTGCCTTTCGTAGGGTAAAACAAACAGCAAAGCAATAAACATAAATTTCCGCTGTGCGCAAAAAAATATGGCTGAAAAGAGGAAAATGGAGAAAAGGCAGGAAAAATGGGGACTGAGATGGTAAAAGGAAAAAGGAGTTGCGGACAAACCGCACGCAGTTTGCCTGGAATTCACCTGACCGAGCACTTAAAGTGCCCAGAAGGACATAAAATGGCTTCCCGGAGCGCACACTTTTTGCAGGCACTATGTTTTAAATATTGCAAAAATTGTATTAACACCGCTCGCGGTGTAGAATCACCTCGTTGTTTTTTAAGTTTTTTCTTTTTTTTTTATTATGGCCCCTTCACTTCATTCCACTGCATAATTTTGGATGCCTTGTCGCATGATTTATGGATCCTGCACTTTTAAGTGTTCCTCGTTCGTTTATTTGCTGCAGGAACAGCTAATTTTGGGGCTGTGTTCAAATTGCAGTTGACGTTGCAGCTGCCACTCGCAGCATAGTAAATGTGGCAAACACATGCACTTTATGTCCAGGGGGCGTGGTTGTTGTTGGGCGTATCTAAGCCAGCTTGTCGTAGTTCAGGCAGGAACTTTCGGTATTTTTTGGTGGAAATAAAGTCATTTAAATAAACTTAACTAACATGTTAAAAGAAGAAATGCTTACATTACCTTGGTCTGTTAAGTTAACAGCTGTTATGAAATCACATAAAGAAATATTAAATTCACATTAGAGAGAAGTTTATGGATGTTTTTACTATACATATAAAAAACTATTCATATTTGATTTTCTTTCAGCTATTAATTTTGATCTTAAAGACCTAAAATATATAGTTTTTCGATTATAATTATTGTTTCCACAGGTCTTAAAAACAATACCACATTAGTCGTTAAGAAAAAAAATAATTAGCATACGAAAGAGGCACTGCCACGCCCTCTTTTCCCATACACGACACGCGCGCCGCAAAGTATGCTTACATTAGCTGACCTGCTGCTGTGCGTGTGTGGCACACACACACATAGACATACAAAAACAGGGCCGACAAGTCGGCACCGAAAGTTACAACATTCCTGGCAATATTGCTACCATTAGGGGTATTCGTGATAAAGAAATGACAGAAAAAAAAAGAGAACAGGAGGAAACCGTAAACAGACCTTGAAATTATGAGTTGCTTATGAGCAAAAAAGTCAGGAAAACAAATGTTAGGCAACAAAGTTGAAGTGGAAACTATTTAAGATTCTGCTGACTACACTGGCAGAAATTTAATAAGGAATGAATTAAAGTAAATACTATATTATAAAGAAGTGGTACTCCGCTAGATTAATCTCTGTATACATGACTCTTAGTCACCAATGAGCGCAGAGTCTAGATGGTAAAAGGTATGAGGCTGTAGACAAAGTCTCTATGAATTCCTTTTCAAATTTCTTTGGCCATTTTAAACAAACAATAAAAACGTGAGTTGTCTTCCAGATTTTTATCAATTTAGCTTGTCTAGATTTTATTGTATATTTTGATAGAAAATTGTTTCTTTGTGTAGTACTTGCCAGACGCCAAACGTTGGTGGCTTGCCACATAAAAATCCGAGTGGCAGGCCAAAGTGTGAGTAGAAGACTTGTTTTGGGGCGTTGTGGGGTTAAGGCAGGAAACGCGCCTCGAAAAAGATGATTCACCAGTTTGACTGGCTGCTCCTGCTGGCACTGTAGGTGCCAGTTCAAGCAGCAACTGTGGCAACTGTGGCAACAACAACCAACAACTTGGCACGAACATGCGCCTTTGTGTGAGGACTCTCTTAGAATGAGTCATCCAATTTGTTGTGTGAACTGTGAACTGAGTGTGTGTGTATGAGTGTGTTTCTCTGTGTGTGTGTGTGTGTTTTATTTGCGTGGGATATGACGCTGTTTGCTGCTTGCCGCTTTGCCAGCACTTCGATAATTTAAATAACAAATCGCATTTGGTTTATGTACTAGACTTAATGTACAACGCAGACGTCGCCCGCTGTCTGAGTGTGTGTGTGTGTGTGTGAGACATCGTTTTTTGGTTCGTTTATAAATTTTAATTTGAGCTTAATTAAAAGCTGACAGCACACACTTCAGCCTTAATTGAAAAGCGAACAAAAAAAGATGAGAATTATACGCCTCAAGCTGTGCTTTCAATTTTGTCAAACTCATTTTGAGGCAGTCAAGTGCGCATTTTGAATAGCTTAAAAGTCAGCGAACCTGCAGCAGTGACTAGCTTTAAAAACCAACAAGAACAACAACAACACGAAGCACATGAACTGTCATTGACATTGACGCAGTGTGTGCGAAAGCACTTTGGCATGGGTTTTCGGCGAATGTGCTCCAAGTCAATGACAGTAACAACAAGACACAGAAAACCCTTGAAAAAAGCAGCAAACGTACGTCAATGAACCTCCTACACATGCTGCTCTTTTTAGTGAGTTTTTCACTGAGTTTTTCATTGACTTCTTCAGCTTCTACTGCTACGACGTATTTAAAAATCCGTTCGATATTATTTGGGTTGGTTCGTCCTTTTACTGCGCAGCAAATAGCAAAATAGAATTTCCATCATGAGTCCCGCCGTTATTTACACACATGCCCGTGTCCCCAAAAGCAAAAGGCAACCCACGCACAATCCTTGGAGCGAATGAGCGAGAAGGAGAGAGCGGGAGAGAGTGAAAAGGGTAGCAACACTGCGTGTGGGCGACGCATCCGTTCAAAGGACTCGCTCGTGTCTCACACACACACACACGCAGCAAAGCCTTAAAGCTGATTTTACTGCAGTTGTTTGTTATTTCTAATACTTTAGTTGACGTTTTGTTTGTTGTGTCATGGGATTAAACTGTTATTCTTGGCCATAATGCGTTTCAGTCGCTGCCAAAGGCAAAACTTTATTCTATCAATAACCGTTTTGGTTTGTATGGTCCTAAATAAATACCCTGCTAGATGTTTAGTTAAAGGGAAGATATTATGATGCTAAATATTAAAGTAAACAATTTTAAATTATAGAAAATATTTAAGTTAAGCATAGGCTTTCATATTTGTTAGCTGTAAGCCAGATATTCCTAACTTAACTAGTTTACCTTTACAAGTTATTGTCTTGGTTTTCTAAAAATTTGTTTAATTAAATAATACATAGAATATACTTAAAATTTATAGATTATACACAGAAAAGTATCAGATGGCTTCGTAAAGTGTGGCTAAGATAGTTTCTTAAATCCTGGATCCCATATAATCCAGGATTTATTCTTATATTTTTTTCTTTCATGAAAATTCAGAAAGATCTTAAAATCTTCAGACTTATGTAGCTATAAAGTATACTAATTTCTATTCACTCTTTATGCTTTATTCACTACATTTACCAAATCTATAAACATCTACTCTTACCAAATCCTTTTCGTCTAATATTTATAAACTTGTCTCTGTTTGGCATAATTTCACAATTCACCTGCTGATTAACTGTCATTGTCAATATGCAGTAGCTTTGTTACCACCATTAACCACTCCACTTTGGACGCACATGTCGCTAAATTCAATGTCAAAGCCGTTACAATAAAACTACCAGGCTAAAACATAAAAAGTCACTTCTTGCCATTATTCAGACGCGTTTGCGATGAGAGAAATCAATAGAAATTTCATTTTACGTCATCAGAATGCGAAACCGGCAGCGGCAGCGGCAGCAGCAGCAGCGGCATAATAAGATTTGCAGCTAGTCTATATATATGAACAGCGACTGTAGGTGGAACAGTGGCGGGCGTAATAAGTGGGCACCGTCTGTTAGGCAGCATAATGAATTTCATTATGTTCAACTTGTGACAGGCAATGCGTTTACGTTTCGCATTTTCGTTTTGTTATTATATTGCGCTGGTTGGTGCTATATGAAAATTTTTAACATTGCTGTCATGCCAATGAGGGTCCCCCACTCCCCGTACAGAGAAAAAAGCAATCCCAGTTTCAAACCCAACCCCAAAGGCCCACCAAAGTTCTGACGCATGCGCGCGGCTCACTTGAGGGCTGCTCGTGGTCTCCTGCCAGTGGTTCGGGTATTTTTTTGGTTGGCTCGACAGTTTGGCAACACGACAGCTCGACAATTTGACTCACTGCGTCGTCTAACCCCAACGAGTGCAGTTGATTGGGTTTGTGAAACGCGCGCGTGATTTTGACCTGGCCCGTGTCCCGATTGGCCATCGATTTTGTGCAGAAAATCTCAAAAGGTTGTCCGTGGCAAAGAAAATTGTGCAAATTTAAATGTTGAACAAAATGAAAATATTTAAAACATAATTTAAACCAAGTTTACGTACTAAACTTACCCATTTGGACTGTTTGAAACGCTGTGTGAAAATTTTCGCTGTTATACATAAGAAAACGTTATACATACAGCTAGCTACATATATGTACATATATATACTATAAATTGATATTACGAGCACTACGTAAAGTATTGGAAGACAACGCGAATGTGCGCTTTTGGTTATTTATTGTTTTTCGCTTTATTGCTGACAACAATTTTGGTGCTTTCGATCATATTCGCCACCTCATCGAAGCGACCCCTGTTGGATAGTCTTACACTAGTTTTCAATTACACACAGTACATGCAGGAGCAGCTACAGGACAATAAATTGCTACAGGAAGCACAGCAGCAACAACAACATGAACAACTGCAGCAGCAGCAGCAACAACAACAACAGCAGCAGCATCAAATGCTTTATAAGCCAAAATTATTTTGAGTTTTTGACGTTTCGTTGTGTTTTACCCACCCAACAATTGGTAAATGCTTCAAAAATATGTGAACAAATATTTTGCAAAATTTCATTCAATTCGCTCAAAGAAACATTTCAAAATTCAACTGCCAACGAAGAAAAAAAACATTTCTCATTTATTTTAGTTATGATTTTACATAATTATAATTTTAAATATTTTATACAACTCGTAACAGTAGCCTCGAAAATAATGCGCCTAGCAGCTGTGTAGAATTTTAGCAGGTGTAGAGTTTTTTTCTGTCCATGGCGAAGGCAACATGGAAATTTATTAATAAAGGTCAAGAAGACCTAAGCGAAGGATATGCTCAAGTGTAGTCTGCGTGTGTGTGTTTGGGTGTGTGTGTGGTGTGGTAAGATATGGACATGGAATTTAATGGTCGTACTGCTTGAAGTGCTCGAAACCATAAAAGCGCCACAACATGACGCACCGCAGTAAAGAAGTGAAATGTGAAGGATTATTTGTGTGCTTTTGTGTACTGTGTACACGTCTGAAGGACCATGAGGGTAACAGACGACCCAGGACTTGGCTGAGAAGTTCAAGAGTTGACCGTGAGGTGGCTAAATTGATGAGCAAGTGCGGTCAGTGTGATATAAGGCTTCTTCTTCACGTCAAATAATTTCGGAATACTTAAATGGGGAACAGGAATTTAGCAGTCATATTTATTAAAACAGTTTAGCTAGCCAACAAATACTTAACTTACTGTTTTAACAGGTTTTATTTATTTATTTTTTGCATTTTATTCTTTTAATTTTTGTATCAAGCACATTCAAATCGCGTCAAAAGAATTAAAAACATTCCACAAATATTGTGCCAATGCGCTTATCTCACTCTCACTGACTTTCACTTGCTCCTGCTCTGTCTAACTCAGTCTGTCTCTCTCGCTCTTGCTGCTGCGAGTGCGCAAGATTTTGTGTAGACTTTTCGCAGACTTTTTCGCAGGCTGTTGCATTTTTGCTTTGACAGCGCCAACAAAAATATAAACAAAAGTCAATTTTGGCCAGGTAAACAGAGAGTTGGCCCGAAAAGAGCGTAACACAGAGAAAGCAAGAGAAAGAGAGCTTGAGAAGTAAGAGAGAGTCCAATAATTCTCGCAGCTGCGCAATTAACACATCAATCGCAATGCTTCTAGGCAAACTTATTGGAAGTGTTTAAAGTTTTCCCTTATCCTGTGTCTCAATATTCTAGGACTCCACTGTGCGCGACTAAAAGAATTTCGGTGTGGTCGGTGTGAAAAACTGTGCGGCAGCAAACACTCAAAATGTGTGCTAAATAATTGAAATAAAATTGCAAAAACTAAAGAAAATTCTGTAATTTCATTGTCAACATAAACCAAGTGAAAAATTTAAGGAAAAACTTAAAAAATGATACAATTGAAAGACTTTTCCTAAGTGATACAAGTGCGATCAGGCAGCTTTTAATTGATTTCCCAGCAAAAGGTAAAAACTAATTGCATATACTGTTAAATTCAAACATTTCAATTACTGTTTCCTCATAGAATACAGTTGGGAGGGTGGGAAAATTTAGATTAGTTTTTCTTTTCCCTCATTCGCTTTGTATTTGCTGATGACTCATTCGAGTGCCTGACATTCATTCGGCTGCGCTTTTATTGGAAGTGTGGATTGTGGAATTTTTTTCTAGTATGTACTCAGTGTGTGTGTGTGTTTGTGTGGGGTTACCACCCCATGCTGTCGGCACAACTATAAAAGTCAGCAGGGTAGCAGGTTATACAAAACTATTTACATAAAGTTGAGTTTGTTGGCTCAAAACTTATTAGAAACAACAGGAACTTGGTGTTTTTGTTAATTCTATGCATAGCTAAAAGGCTGTGCTGCGTAGTATTTGAATTTTTAGCCATAAAATAATAAACTTAATGGACCGAACAAAATTTTCAGAGTGTTTATTTGTTTTGAACAAGCCATAACTTTTCTATAAACTTAATTGCTTATATTTTATAAATATATAATATACATATACATACACATACACATTATACAGTTATTTAAACTTTTATTTTAAAGCTATTACTTCCGTTCAGGAAATATTTAAGCGCCCCTTAAAGTATGCAGCAGTTTTTACAGCTCAGTGAAAACCATTTTCCTAATAAGACTCAATTAAGCGATAACTACTGTATGGTAATAACAAAACTAGTAGTTTTTTTAAAAGCCATGGTATTAACTCCATTTGCTAGTTTCAGCTGCAATCATTTAAATTTGATTCAAGCCCCTCGGCGATTTGCATGAGTCACAGCTCAGGCACACACAGATACACTCACACACAGTCTCACACGGTGCCTGGGCCAATTATAAAATGACGCTGGGGCTTGTCTGTGGCATATTTATGACCCTCCTGCCACAAATGTATCGCATACCGTCTTGGCCAAGTTCTAACGCCTTCTTTTTCTTCTGCTTCTTCCACTCCAGTTAACCGCAAGCTAAGACAAGCCAAGTCGGAGTCGTAGTCGTTGTCGTAGTCGTAGCCGTAACCGGAGCCGGGGCAACGATGTCGTCGGTTAAGGTAGCGGTGCGTGTGCGCCCCTTTAACTCCCGGGAAATCGGCCGAGAGTCGAAATGCATCATCGAGATGAGTGGCGCCACAACGGGTAAGTAAATCAGGACACCAGCAAAGTAAATCCTTATACTTTATTTGCTTTCAATTTGCCCTTAGCCATTACCAATCCAAAGGTGCCACCCAACACAAGCGAATCCGTGAAGCGCTTCAACTTTGATTACTCCTACTGGTCACACGATGTAAGCTATAAATAAGAACATGTCTCCAAAGGGCTCACAACTAACCCTTGATAACTTACAGCCCCGTGATGCCGACTTTTCCACACAATCCATGGTCTATAAGGACATTGGGGAGGAGATGCTGCAGCATTCCTTCGATGGCTACAATGTGTGCATCTTTGCCTATGGCCAGACTGGCGCTGGCAAATCCTACACCATGATGGGTCGCCAGGAGGAGCAGCAGGAGGGTATTATACCCATGATATGCAAGGATCTCTTTGGTCGCATACAAGAAACCGAAACCGATGAGCTCAAATATTCGGTGGAAGTTTCCTACATGGAAATCTATTGTGAACGTGTGCGTGATCTCTTGAACCCCAAGAACAAGGGCAACTTGCGTGTGCGTGAGCATCCTCTTTTGGGTCCCTATGTGGAGGATCTTTCCAAGCTGGCGGTCACCGATTACCAGGACATACACGATCTCATCGATGAGGGCAACAAGGCGCGGTAGGTTTTGTTGGTAGCTGTTGAATTGATCAGTCTATTAAGCTCCCGTCTCTCTTTAGTACTGTGGCTGCTACCAACATGAACGAGACCAGTTCCCGCTCCCATGCGGTCTTCACTATATTCTTTACACAGCGACGTCATGACACAATGACCGATTTATTTACCGAAAAGGTCTCCAAGATCAGTCTGGTTGATTTGGCTGGCTCGGAGCGCGCTGACTCGACTGGAGCGAAGGGCACACGCTTGAAGGAGGGCGCCAACATTAACAAGTCCCTGACCACATTGGGCAAGGTTATATCTGCCCTAGCCGAGGTTGTAAGTATCTACAGGGTATAATTTATGACTGTTCTTTGTAACTAACTAAATGTCTGTCTTTTCTGCTGCTTTTATCATATAAAGTCCGTAAGTATTAACGCTAAAGTTCTACGTTTTCTTCCCTGTGATCATTTAACATTTTTAACTAACTCTACACTGTTTTTCTTTGAAGGCTTCTAAGAAGAAGAACGCTAAGAAGGCCGACTTTATACCCTACCGCGACTCGGCCTTAACCTGGTTGCTGCGTGAAAATCTGGGTGGTAACTCCAAGACAGCCATGATAGCTGCCATCTCGCCAGCTGACATTAACTACGATGAAACTCTAAGCACTTTACGGTAAGTTGGGGACTTGATTAATACTTATTCTATACTTAATGCTATGTAACCCCATAGTTATGCCGATCGTGCCAAGCAAATTGTCTGCAAGGCCGTTGTCAACGAGGACGCGAACGCCAAACTTATACGGGAGCTCAAGGAGGAAATACAGAAGCTGCGGGATCTGCTCAAAGCCGAGGGTATTGAGGTCCAAGAGGGTAAGTCGTGCAGTTTCTTGTAGAGCTAGCCGCTAAGTTCAGTTTTCAAATCATTGATTAAGCTTAAAACCTAAGCCCAGAAATTAACTTCAAACACTTGACACCTAAAAACAAAAGAACAATAAGTTAGTCTTTAGTTTAGTAAGCTTTACTAGTGAGAGTTAAAATCCACAAACAAAAAACCTATTTCCATTTAGGACCCGATGGCAAAGTGGTGTGTGAGAAACGTGATGCGAATAGTAAGTAAAGCCTAAAATACTCACAAAGTCAATAAATTCAAATTCAAAGGCTTCTTCACATGCAACATGGCAAATGCAAAACTATAAATGTATTCGTATACCCAACATATACTCTATATATTTTATAGTGTATCTACAAACTTTGTGTGTGTACGTGTTTGTCTGTAACGCTTCTAATAAAAACATTAATTCGCTTCTGGACATTTTACATATTAAATCTACTGTACGCCTTCTTGTGATAATCAGTGTTTAAAGTCCTCTTTATGTTGCGTTTTATTGTGTACCAAGTGGGAGATTGAGCTAAGCCAAGTCTTAGTTTATCTCCTGCTTCAAAGTCAAGTTTTGTTTGTGTTGCCAACAAGTCAAAAGAATGGCATTCATACTCCCTGCAGTCCGCACTGCTTTAGGGTTGAACGTGGACACGCCAGAGTTATGCGATTTTCTGTACCAAGACTCACCCAAAAAATGAAAATTAACCCAATTGGCCAATGCTTTGTTTCAGTTATTACGTGTTTATGCGGAGGGGTATGGTCTGTAGACTTTCTTAAACATATTGAGTAATATTTGCGAACAACTTCCAATATATTTCAAACTCCTAGACCATGCCCCTCCCTTAAATCATACTCTTATCAAAGTTAATCTTCGCACGCTTATCACTGCGCTTCTGCTGCCCCCAAGAAAGTACCCACATTGCTAACTCAACGCTTGTACTTGCAGAGGACGAGATCACCAAGTCAACGGTGCTCAAGTCACCGTCCAAGGGACGCAATCGTAATGGTTCCACCACGGAAATGGCTGTGGATCAGCTGCAGGCCAGCGAGAAGCTCATTGCAGGTAAGTTTCCGTACCTTTTCCTTACACTTTCTGCTACTTAAACAACCGACTCCCAAACAGAACTCAATGAAACCTGGGAGGAGAAACTCAAGCGCACCGAGGAGATTCGTTTGCAGCGTGAGGCGGTCTTTGCTGAAATGGGCGTGGCTGTTAAGGAGGACGGCATTACAGTGGGAGTCTTCTCACCCAAGAAAACACCACATTTGGTTAATCTCAACGAGGATCCCAATTTATCCGAGTGTCTGCTCTACTACATCAAGGACGGTCTCACACGTCTGGGCACCCATGAGGCCAATTTGCCACAGGACATACAGTTGTCGGGATCGCATATACTAAAAGAGCACTGCACCTTTGAGAATCGTAATAGTACGGTCACCCTCACGCCTCACAAGGATGCCATCATCTTTATCAATGGACGTAAACTGGTTGAGCCCGAGGTGCTCAAGACTGGCTCCCGTGTCATTCTCGGCAAGAATCATGTGTTCCGCTTCACCAACCCAGAGCAAGCACGTGAGTTGCGTGAAAAGATCACCGAAAACGAGGCAGAGAATGAGGTGGAGAAGGCCGACACACAGCAGGTGGATTGGAATTTCGCACAGTGTGAGTTGTTGGAGAAACAGGGCATCGATCTGAAGGCCGAGATGAAGAAACGCCTCGATAATCTCGAGGAGCAATATAAACGCGAGAAGCTACAAGCCGATCAGCAGTTCGAGGAGCAGCGCAAAAACTACGAGGCACGCATCGATGCACTACAGAAACAGGTGGAGGAACAGTCCATGACCATGTCCATGTACAGCAGCTACTCACCAGAGGATTTCCATCAGGAGGACGAAGTCTACAGTAGGTGGAAAATTACTCTTGGAAGGAAAATGCTTTAAACTTTTATGATTTCCACAGCTAATCCGATGTACGAGTCCTGTTGGACAGCACGTGAGGCTGGTCTTGCTGCCTGGGCCTTCCGCAAATGGCGCTATCATCAGTTTACTTCGCTAAGGGACGATCTCTGGGGCAATGCCATATTCCTCAAGGAGGCTAATGCCATTTCTGTGGAGCTAAAGAAGAAGGTAAGACTTTTGAGACAGGGGATTGTTAAAAGTCAAAACTGATTTCGTTTTCTTTCCAGGTGCAATTCCAGTTTACCTTGTTGACCGATACTTTGTACTCGCCGCTTCCACCGGAGTTGGCCACCAGCATGTCGCCTTTGCAGCAAGAGGATGAGTACGGCGCACCACCCGTTTCAAAGACACTGGTCGCCGTTGAGGTTACCGACACCAAGAACGGAGCTACACACTATTGGTCACTGGAGAAACTACGGTAGGATTTATTTTCCTTCGAGCCTCGTTAACTGTTCACATCCATTCTATTCTGCACCTTTGTTTCAAAGTTGATTCGATATCGTTTTTGGTATTTATTGATTTATGATTTATGATTTATGATTTACTGGTACGTGCATGGTGGTTGTAGTTCTTGAACTCTAGTTTAACTAGTTTATCGGTAAAAGCTATAGAAACTGCTTGATTTGAAGCCGCCCTAGAAACGCTGGCGGTTTGATTGTTTTGGTTTTTCTTGCTAAAGATCAGCGCCACCATTTATCGTCCACATTTGTCTCATCGCCATACGGAACAGGCTTTAAACAGATGCTGATTAGTTCTTGTTTTTTATTTTTTTGTACTTGATTTGGTATATCACAAATAAATTCCCCCCTCGAAACGAATTGTGCCCCCATTCCGCCCTAAAACCCCGATGAAACTAAAAGCTATC
This sequence comes from Drosophila dunni, assembly GCA_018152125.1. NCBI lineage: Eukaryota > Metazoa > Arthropoda > Insecta > Diptera > Drosophilidae > Drosophila > Drosophila dunni. The sequence goes on along the minus strand of JAECXC010000339.1, from coordinate 19,676,715 downwards.
GCCTTGAATTGATGCGACAAGTGTATAATGTCGAGAGCCCGCCATCATCGATGCTATTCGATACGTCCAGCATTGAGGCAGGATTGAGTCTGCACGAGATGCCGGCGCTTCCTTTGGCCATGCAGCCTCAGTCTCAGCGGCCTCTGGAGCGGCCCTACGAGCTGACGTCATCTCGGGAGGGGAGTCGGTGTTGGGAACGGAATGAGGCATCGCCATCCCCATCGCGTTTGACATTGGCCAATCTGATACCTTCTAGGTTTGCTTCTCCATTCTAGGTTTCATTTGTATAATCGTAGACTGTACTCGTAGTGGCTTTTTCGACGTAGTTTTTTGCATGATTTGCCTATGATTTCACTCTCTCGGCTTTGTTGCTTTGCCTGCATACTTTGCGCACTGCTCACTGTTGATTGTGGTTCATCCCCAATCCTTATACTAACTAATCCTTCTATTCCCTTCTTACAGACAACGCTTGGAGTTGATGCGTGAAATGTATCACAATGAGGCTGAGTTGAGTCCCACTTCGCCGGATTACAATGTGGAGAGTCTAACTGGTGGTGATCCCTTCTACGATCGTTTCCCTTGGTTCCGCATGGTTGGACGCTCCTTCATCTATCTGAGCAATCTGCTCTATCCCGTGCCCCTGGTGCACAAGGTGGCCATTGTCAATGAACGTGGCGATGTTCGTGGCTATTTGCGTATTGCCGTACAGCCCGTTTTGGACGAGGAGTCCATTGATTTCAACAATGGCGTCAAACAGTCGGCTCGGCTCATCTTTAACGAGGACGATGCCAAGCCTAAATACCGTGCTCTCAACGAGAAGGACGATGTGCAGCGTTATATCGACAATGGTGGACTAGACAGAAAGTTGGAGGGTGAGTTTGAGGCTATAGACTGAAAAGATCGGAACTTACATTATTTTTCCTTCTTTAAAGAACTTGAAGATGCCGACTCTGGACGCGGCATTGATTCCAACTCGGCCTCGGAGTGCCATGAGAACTCCGAGGAGCCCGGCGAGCACTTGCAGGTGGGCAAGGAGTTTACCTTCCGTGTTACCGTGCTACAGGCAACCGGCATTGGCGCTGAATACGCGGACATTTTCTGTCAGTTCAAGTAAGTGAAAATAAATTTTAATTTTCATATCGCAAAACTTACCCATTTCCCTGTCTTTTCCCTAGCTTCTTGCATCGTCACGAGGAGGCTTTCTCCACAGAGCCCGTCAAGAACTCCGCATCTGGTGCTCCGCTAGGCTTCTACCATGTGCAGAATGTATGTATTAGTAATATGGCGCTTTTCGTCAGATTTTTCTATAAATTTGTGCTCCGCAGATTACTGTGCCCGTGACAAAGTCGTTCATTGAATATTTGAAGACCCAGCCGATCATGTTCAAGATCTTTGGCCATTATCAGACCCATCCGCTACACAAGGATGCCAAGCAGGAGTTCGTTTCTCGTCCACCACCAAGACGCATGCTGCCACCAAGCATACCCATTAGTCAGCCAGTGCGTAGTCCCAAGTTTGGACCGCTGCCCTGTCCGCCATCATCCACGGTCTTGGCGAAGCATGATGTGCTGGTGTGGTTCGAGATCTGTGAGCTGGCACCCAACGGAGAGTACGTGCCATCGGTAAGTCTGCAGCCGTCATCCCAACCATCCACTTGGTTTTAAATGGCTTAACCTTCTAGGTGGTTGAGCACAGCGATGATCTTCCCTGTCGTGGACTCTTCTTGCTGCATCAAGGCATACAGCGACGCATACGTATTACCATCGTGCATGAGCCCACGCCTGAGGTGAAGTGGAAGGATATTAATGAGCTGGTCGTTGGACGTATACGCAATACACCCGAGTCCTCGGATGAACAGGATGAGGATGCATGTGTGCTGTCGCTGGGACTTTTCCCTGGTGAAGTTGTGGAGGTGCCTGGCGATGATCGCGCCTTCTATCGCTTTGAGGCCGCCTGGGACTCCAGTCTGCACAACTCGGCGCTACTCAATCGTGTCTCGCAGGGCGGTGAGACCATCTACATCACACTCAGCGCCTATCTGGAGGTATGACTGGTAACTCCCTTTTGTAATCCTTTCTTAAACTACTCCTTATTGCAGCTGGAGAACTGTGCACGTCCTGCTATTATCACCAAGGACCTGAGCATGGTGATCTATGGACGTGACGCACGCACTGGACCGCGTTCGCTGAAGCATCTGTTCTCCGGACAGTATCGCAATCCGGAGGCCAATCGTCTGTCCGGCGTCTACGAGCTGTCGCTACGCAGAGCATCCGAAGCAGGTAGTCCAGGTAGCAATTCTCATTGTAGCTGTACACGTATTTTGCACTCCTTCAAGTCGTTGGAATCGTCTGCTGATCTCGATATTGTTTCTATTGCTGTGTCCACAGGTGTACAGCGTCGTCAGCGTCGCGTTTTGGACACCAGTTCCACATATGTGCGTGGTGAGGAGAATCTGCATGGCTGGCGGCCACGAGGTGACTCCTTGATCTTTGATCATCAGTGGGAATTGGAGAAACTGACACGTCTGGAGGAAGTCGGACGCATGCGTCACTTGCTCTTGTTGCGTGAACGTCTAGGCATGGACACCAATCCCAATCCGACTACCAAAACGGAGAAGGATGTCTGCAATTTGGCTGCTAGAGCAGCTACTTCACCCGTGCACATGGTCATACCACAATCACCACAGACTCCCGTCAAGGATCCACAACAGATCTTGCCCGATCGCGAGTACAATCAACGTGAGCAGGATCTCATGCTCAAGTGCTTGAAACTGGTGCAAGGTGAGTCTGAATTTGAGTTGTTCATCCCATTGTACTTTGTGCCGCTGTTTGTACTTGTCATTGCTTATGCTTAGAAAGAACAGTTATTCTAGACGTGCAAAGCAAATTAAACAAACAAATTATCGTACTCCCTTACTTATCTACATTCGTTGCTTGAGAACGCCAATGTAATGTTGTTGCTGTTGTGTCTGCAAGTTCACTCTTGCAAAAAACAGTTTGATCTTTGAGCTTTCGACAATATGAAAAAAGCTTCCTTCTATGCTTAGCTACTGCTCTGCTCAAAGCTTGACCGCAAAACGCACTCACTTATACATACATATGTAAGTAATGGGCGGCAAAGCCTATCACTCTCTGCTCTACCTCAGCTCTGCCTTCACACATAGAGCAGAGAGCGCAAAGCCTATGCTCTGTGCATAGTGCGTAACTCTGCCCGCGCGCTACCCACACATGTAAAGTAGAGAGCACAAGTCCCATGTTTAGTGGCTGGCGCTTAGCTTATAGCAGAGAGCGCATAGCTTACGCACACATAAAGCAGAGAGTCTATAGAGAGTGCTTAGTGCCTGAAGCTTAGCTCTGCCCTCGTATGAAAAGCAGAGAGCGCACTGCCTGTGCTCAGTGCACTCACACACTTGCCCTCACTTCTGTACTTACTTTAATATTCATGATCTTCTGATTATATTAATGCGCAAATCTTTAACTAATTCTCTGCTCTATTTCAGGTCGCTATAACAAAGTCGAGGCGAACGATACACAGACCCAGTCGGACGTATCTCCCAGTGATGAAGGCTGTGCCGACATGACCGTTAGCTGCATCTCCAGCAACTCCATGGAGTAAGTTTTTGCATTTATTTCTGCACTCTGCTAATCGCATGCCATATTCATTTTCATCTTGGCTTTCTTGGTTTGTTTAAACACAACAAATTGGCACACCAACCGAACACAATCTCACACACAAACACACGCACACACACACACTTCTACCCATTCAGCTGTTATAAGAAAATTCCGAGGTTTATTGTTTAGACAAGTGTTTTAGAAAAATGTGTTGACGGCTTTCAGTTAAATCGTTTTACAGCTGACATTCCTATTTGATGACCTCATAAAAGCTCTGCTAAGATAAGGGAAGTAGGACTGTATTGCCAGTTCTTTAAAGAGTGAAAAAAAATTATTTGAAAAATTATTTATACAATTTCAAATCTTTCACTAGATAAAACATCGAACTTTGATTTTCGTTTATACATTTATTAAAGTTTCCAAATAATATATGGTAGATTACCTGAGAACTAATACAAAACCCGCTAGTTACCCAAAATTAAGCATCTCGATTGACTGCAAACTAAAGAACTCTGCCGGGAACAGAGCTCCCAATGCAGCTGAGCTGCTAGTGATAAGGCCGCAGCTCCAACTAAGACGTAACTATAGTTTCCATATAGTTGAGTTAGTCAGAAGCATTGGATAAACGTATGATTAGTTATTAGACGCTTTCAGCTATTGGAAAACGCGGTGGCTGTGCACCAGTTGTTGCTGCACGCCGATGCAATCGCTGAGCAGGATGCAGCGTAGCAGGACCTCATTGAAGACATAGCCGGGTCGACAGACACAGGGCACACCACAGTGGGGCAAACAGTTGAGAGATTTGTAAGCACAAGTATCGGGACAAACTCCACCGCAGGTGACCATTGTGGCATTTGAGCCACAATGAGCTGGAAATGGATTCCAGATGAACTTGTGGCGCTCCACATCGGGACTGGTGAAGTGATGTATAATTTGATGGCCGTAGACCTCAAAGGTGCTGTACGCAAGCCACAGCAGCAACAACAACAGCAGCGGCACTTGCTGAGGCAACTGCAGTTGTTGCAACAAGCGAAACATTGCGCGTATCAAATGCAACTGAAATGAGCTCCAATCGTTTCTAGACTAGTTAGTAAACAGTTGAACAGTTAACAGTTGTGCCGTAGGTTTATTGAGAGTGCACTCAATTCATCGAATTTAACTCATACGCTTCCAACTAATACGCAATCATAATTCTCAGCTCAACTCGAAGAAAAACAATTACAATTTCCAAAAACAACAAATTATTCTTTACTTTGTTTGCTTGTTTGTTTTTTTACTCCACACACAATTAGAAACAACAAATTTGTAATTCGACACAGGTAATTTTATTTAGTTTTCTATAAATTTATATCACTTAATTTTTGATAGCTTACTCACATTTTCGTGGCTTTGTAATTCACAGATTATGCTCACCCGATCGCGCTGATGCGCCCAATGGCTGGGAGGCACCTGCTCCAGCCACACAGCCGGTGCTGCCTTTGCGCCTGTATGTGCCAGAGCTGGAGGAAATACGCGTGAGTCCCGTTGTGGCACGCAAAGGACTCTTGAATGTGCTGGAACACGGCGGTTCAGGCTGGAAGAAGCGCTGGGTGGTAAGTTATTACCACTAAATCTGTTTTAAGTCTGTAGTAACCACATGTTTCTTATCCTTTAGATTGTGCGTCGTCCCTATGTGTTTATCTATCGCTCGGAGAAGGATCCTGTAGAGCGCGCAGTGCTGAATTTGGCCACAGCTCATGTGGAGTGCAGCGAGGATCAAGCAGCCATGGTCAAAATACCCAACACTTTCAGGTAAGACAAAGTTAGCCTTATTATATAACAGTAACTATATAGCTTGCACACCTTTTTACAGTGTGGTGACTAAACATCGTGGCTATCTGCTGCAAACACTCGGCGACAAGGAGGTGCATGATTGGCTCTATGCCATCAATCCACTGCTGGCGGGTCAAATCAAGTAAGTCCAGCTGTGATTACGAGTACAATAGGCATTAATGTTTCTATTCCCGATTTAGATCTCGTTTGGCGCGTCGCACATTGGAGCCGGCATCGCAGACGGCCTCACAGATTCAAGCCAGCAGTGCGGTAAACGCGAACAGTGCGAATAAATGAGATACAATTACGATGGAATCCGTTTTGGTTTACTGAAACACAGGCTATGGCTGGCTGCAGCGACTGGGTATGGCCAGGCGTCTGATGCGCCGGCAGTCAAACGATGAACACATATAGCAGCGGGATTCCATCGCCTAAAAACGATGTTTTGATTGAAGAACGAACAAAAGAAAACACATGAAACAAAAGAAGAGCAAACAAATAAGAAGAAACAAGAAACCAAAACAAAATACAAAAAAACAGACATGCAAAGCGTACGTAATAATTAAGTAGAGCAAACATGATTAACGAGTATTGTAATTTCCATTGTAATTAATTATTTTTGGTAGGCTTCGATTTGCCAGGCAGCGCTTAAAAGTAGGCAACGAGTTACAGCTGCCAAAAAGTGCAGCATACTTTCAGGTGCTGGCGTTAAACTGTCTGGTTTATGCCACAATTGGTATTACAGTTTATTATCATTAACTATTATCGATTTAAAGAGACAGTGCATATGTTTTGTAAATAGCTTAATTTTCCCGAATTGTATAAATACGAGCATTAGTTAATTAATTTGGTTTAACAGAAATTTATTTATTTGTCACGTGATATTATGTTGAATACTAGTTACATTCTTAATAATTATTTTAAACAGGCAGTAACAATTACACACACATACACATATATATGCATTTTAAAGGAGCAACTTAAGCAAACATATATATTTCTATATATTAATATAAAGAATATTGTATAAAACCAATATATATATTTGCTGTTTATACACAAATTTTCAACAATCTACAATGTATTGTTTAATTAGTAACAAACAAAACGCAGTCAAGCAAAGACATATGAAAAATGCAATTACATATACATATAAAAGAAAACATATAGATATACTATATATATATATATATATATGTGTGTTAAAGAAGACCGTACAGTATATAGGATGTAGTGAGAAGAGTAAAGAAAAGTAACAAAAACTTGAGGTTTAAAGTAAGCGTAGGCTCAGCAGAAAACAAGTAAACCGATTACGATTACGATTAATTTGTTAAAGCGAAAAGAAATCTAGAAATACTCCAACTTCTATATGTATGCCACTTAAAAGTTATAAACAAATGTAAATGGCACTGCAATATGAACGAAAAAAACGCTTTAAACGCTGCATATAGACAAAAGTCAATCAAAATTATTGGCTGCTTAAAGGCTTATTGATTTCCTTTGTTCATTTTCCCCCCCAAACTTTCTCTATCGATGTATGTATGCTTTTCTCGATTATGATACCGTCTGCGGTACTCAAAAAGAACCACCTGCAAAATGCTTAAAGCGAAGAAAATATATTTAAAACGTAGTTTTCATAATCACAACACTCTAATCGAATATGCAAGGCCATCTGTAAATTTCTAAAACAAAAATTAAATACCTAAAAATGCAATGCGCTTCGAAATGCAATTAAATATATCCCCGACCTACTAAAAATATTCAGAATCCCTTGATTAAAATTAACATAAAACATTTCAGTTGCAATTTGCTTCGAACAAGGCATGAGCTTAAAGCCGTTTAAAGACGGCGGGCAGAATATATATTGCTGTGGGGCCAGAACACTGGGAACATTTATACCGGTTGATAAATGCATTTCCCAGATTGTTAGATGAGTTCGCTTTCGTTTGTTTCCCCAGTGCTGGAAACGAGCTTGAAAAGTGGGCAGAATTTGGAAAGAGTTTAAGTTTGTAGCGAAATGTAAACATTTGTTAAACTATTATTAATAATTATTTCGAATTGTAACATATTAGAGAATTGTAATTACAATGATCATACCAAAAACTATGCGCTGATTTATGTAATACTTTAAACGATATGCACACAAGCAACAAGAAAAGCAGCAACAAATGGCAAGCATAAGAAATCTTTATAAAAAAAACAATTAAAACACTCCACTTATACTGCATATTCGAGTATGGTACAATACATTTGAAATTCAATATAAAATACTATATATATGAAACTATATTATATAATATATTAAATTTTGGGAGCCAAGCAATGCTGGAAACTTGTTTCAATCGTGCACCCAATGGAAATCGGCAAGAGAAAACCAAATGAAATGAATTCTATGCTATCTGTATGTATAATCCAAACAAAAATTATATATGCCAGAGCGTATCACTATTAAAGAATTATAAATTAAAACGGCTTTAAATAAAAACTGTAATCTACTGAAATTTCTTTTAATCAACGTTTTCTGCGGGCAACTGTGTGCTACGTTGCGTATGCGTCATGCAAATGAGCCAAGCCAGAAACTGCTGCTTAGTTGTGACTCTATACTTTCCACTGCAGCTAAAACTGGCTAAAAATTCACTTAACGCTTTTGTTTAAATGCTCAGCTGAGCTGAGTTGTAATTAGGCAACTTGTCATTGGCATTTGCTGTTTGGTATTTGCCATTTGGCATTTTCACTTACACTACCTGTCTGTCTATGTATATGTGTGTGTATTTTGCTGTGTTTCTGTTTTGACCATCATTGCTTGCGCCTTTTTTTATGGCCTTTTGTTGGCTGGGTGAAAAATGAATAATTCAAAAGTCGACAGTCAGAAGTCGCCAGTAGTCGTAAAATCCGCTTTTAACTCGACGCTCGACGTCTCAGTTGGATTTCAGTTTTGGTTGCACTATGCAGTTGTTATACCCTAGAAAAAGGAGCTTAAGAGCTTGCTAAGTTAGTTTGTTATAGAAGTAAGTGTTTAACACCTGCTTCTATACTTCCTTAATGTGTTCTCTTTAAAAAAGTTTTGGTTAGTGTATTTACCTCTTCGCTATGCTGTTCTTTCCTCTTGTGTTTGTCACTGCCTTTGATTGAGGTCAGTGAAATCAAATCTTTTGAACGCTGGCAACTTGTTAGCACTTTTAAGATCTGTTTAGTTGCTGCTCAGTTTAGACTGGCTGGGAAGCCAAGCCCAGGCTCCCTTTAGTTTCCTCTGTTCCCCTATCTCCTCCTCTTCACTGCCTCGAGTTCCCTTGGCTTCCCTCTGCTGCCAGCGGCAAATGCTTTCAATGCCCAAAAGCGGTAACTGGGCATGCATTTTGGCAGTGACTGTAAGTCTGCATAACTATGTGACCATGTAACTCTGTCTGCATTTATGCTTATGGTTATTGTCTCGCCAACACCCAAGAAAAACACGACAAAAAACTTAATTACAGCACAGAAAACTAAGTAAAAATAGCCACAATTAAATGCAAATCGAAGGCGTAGGTCAAAGCCAAAAGGTTCAATTAACTTGGCACACAAACGAGCACAGCATTGACATTGGCAAACGGTAACGTTTTGGCAATTGGGAAGAGGAATCACAATAGACATCGGTATCTCGTCGGCGACTATAAAAGCGAGTGTCCAATGTGACCAAAAGTCAGAGATAAACGTGTGAAGAGGACGTGAAGTTGTCTCGCGTCAGTTTGTCACACGTCTAGAAATAGTTTGTTTTTTGTTGTCAACATGTTCGACTCGAAGATTAAGGTGCCCAAGTATGACTCGGAGGCGTTCGATAATGTCGAGTACGAGCTGCAGATGACCTACACCCTGGAGACGGATCGTCGTATCATGAGTTTCTACGATGCCATGTGGGGCATGGAGGTAACTGGCGGCATCGATCAGTTTGAGCCACTGACCATTGTCAATGTCTCGCCAACGGGTCTGGCCAAACGCGGTGGTATGCGTATTGGCGATGAGATTACCCAGATCAATGATGTGCCCGCCTTGGAGATGACCTTCAACGAGGCATTGCAGCTGTTTCGCCGATCCTCACGCTATGTGCGTGTCTTTGTGCGTGGGTAAGTGTAGCTGCAGTCGAGCTGATCGGCTGTCGAGTGCCCAGTCGGCACTTGGCTTCCAAACTTTTTTTGCTCAAGTTTCCCCGCATATAATCCCCTCCTACCCTCTACTTACGAGGCTTAAGAACTCGATATTAATTTATGCACTCCTCCAACTCTTTGCAGCGACGACGATGCAGCTGGTGAGGAGGACTGGACCTGCGATTGCTGGTTCAAGCCCCGCAAGCCCTGGAAACGCGACTTTACGCCCATACAGTGGACCTTCCCTTGGAACGATCGCCGCAAGCCTGTCTACAAGGAGTCCAACTGCTTCATGGTGCCCAGCAAAATGGAGGAGAAGATACGTGAGAGACGTGCGGCCACCTCAGCGGTGCACAAGCGTGAGGATGCAGCACCGCACACGCGTTCGCTGACACCCACGCCAAGGCCCAAGAATCAGCCTGGACCCAATCTGCTGGAGAGTGTGCTGCGTCCACGCGGACCACCGCCCAGGGATTTGTAGTTAGATCTGCAATAAAAACCAAGTGAAACTGGACAAATCTAAGCCAAATAGCAGGCAGTGTTGAATTCCGCTGCAGTGCGTCTGTATCTGTGCGATAAGGCGATTATAAAGGCAATTGACACGGCACGGCTTGAAGTGCCGGTTGGTAGAGCTGAGTAATTGCAATTATCTAAAGTATTTATGCCGAATTAACGAATTAAACAATTTTTACCGTTAACGTAGCGAATGCATTTTTTATTTGTGAGCAAAATTTATTTGATTGGCGTTTAGTTTTTAGTCTGTGACTATCGCGGGCGGTACTTTAAGCGGAGAAAGCTAAGGATAATTTTTCGGTAAAAGCTGTGTCAGTGTTTGTAATGCACAGTGTGATCTGAGCAGTGTTGAAGTCATCATAATTTGCTCCATTTTAAGTATGGCAAAACTCAGATGTTTTCAATAGAAATAAATATAATGTAATCCAGCTAACGAGTAGTGAAAATAGTGTGTTAAAGTGTGCAGAATTTAATGCGGTTTAATGGATGAGGCAAGTAAATTTACTTCTTCACTTTCTACCCCTTAAATTACAGACTTTTCAATAAATGAACGAAACAATTGTAAACTTTGTTCCACTTTGTGTGTCTGTTGCTGCTTTTAAGTTTATTGGTGAGTTTTGAAGCTACTTTGCACAGGTAACAGTTCAGTTCCACTTCCGTCCTTTTCTTAAATTTATTACAGGTAGAACACTGATAATTCTTTTGCTCAAAAAACTATTTGAGAATACGAAATATTAGGTTAAAACGTTTACATAGATAAACCTGATTATTTTAGAAGTAGAGAAGTAGAGGAATTATTCCAGTATTGAATTATAAAGGTTCTACCTGTACAATATTTCATGCTAGCTAGGCATCTGGCAGTCTAGTATCTCCTTTCTACCCACAAATTATTAAATTTCAGCGCGAGTTCGCTTCAAGTACTAAGTCAAACATCTAATTGAATTTTGTCTTATTTTGTTATTATATTTACTGTCTCATCCAAGTCACAATTCTGATGACAAGCAACAAATGATGATGAGCATAATACGCGTCTTGCTCTAATCAAATAAAAATGGGCGTGTGCCGACTACGCCCCTAGCCCCTAATACTCGTTGGCCATAGACGCTCTGCGCTTTAATCTAAAAATGTTTGGACTGAAGAAAAAGTTGAAATTGAAACTGGAAATGAGTTAACAAACTTGAACTTTAATGTCAATTTGCAGATTTGAACTTCAATGGCAAACAAAAAAGTTTTCAAATCAAATTAAGAAATAAAATTTCTGCTGATTGAATTCATGGTCATTTGAATGCAATTCATTGTGAGTTATCAATTTGTAACTTTCGAATAAAAGTTTTTCATTAATGCGCTTCGATTAGTTTGCACGACATTTGCACCCCTTCCACCTCCCTCCCTAGAAACTGCCAACTCCAATTTATGCTAAAAAACAGGTTGTCATTGCCAGTTTTGGGTAAAAGTCATGAGTTCTACAAAATTTATAGGTGCGCCGTCACTGGGAAACTTCAACTTGACAACTGAATGCCAACTTAAATTAGCCAACAATCGCAGTAGACAAAAGAAAACTTTAAGTTTGCCTCAAATCAAATGCAAAACATGATTGCTCACTTTACCCAATCCGACAACAAAGACAAGAAGTTGTAGGCCAGCTCTACACAGCAGCCAGTGTTGCCAGCTTTTCTCAGGCCAAAATAGCTAAAAGTTAACTTTAAGTAGCTATTAAATTTTGCCAAGTTTTTTAAACACTCTCATTGTTTTTAACTCATAACTATAGCGGTAATAGTTCATTGGCCCAATTTTAATTTTTGGTACATTTTAAACTTTCAAACGTGCATAACTCAGCCAAATGTGGTAACATTGTAAAAAGTTATGCCTTTCTAGACTCTGCACGATTGGTAGTATAAAACGCTATCAAAATTTGAAATTTCAAAAATCGACTCAAATTTGGCAAAATTTTATGATGGTACCCCTTTGAAATTTTAACAAAAAATTTGAAATTTTTTTATTTTATTTTATGTACACAATTGATAGCGCTGCTTCTTCCGAGCTCAAAAAGGTGTAACATTCAATAATCGGATGACTGGTTCACTAGATATTTCAAAGAAACGTAAAACTTGGCCCAAACTGATGACAAACTGAGAGACTGCTTTACTCACAACACTTAGCCACTTTTAGCTACCTTTTCTATACTAAAATTTACAAACTTTATTTAAATATACTATGCGACTATATATCAGCATTCTAACTGAACAAACAGAGCATCAGTTATGACCAAATTAAAAGCACACAAATCCAAGTTGCACTCAACTGCAACTGTTATGAGTTGGCTTCTTTTATTCTGGCTGCAAACTGCATATATTTGCACAAGTTTATAGCCATTTCAGGTATTTTATTGGTAAGCGAGTAAAGCACCAGAAGCAACAGCAACAGCAACAACAACTACAAATTGCAAACTTAAGTGCATCAAAGTTCAAAAGTGTCAAGCACTGTTCGTCTGCCCCTCTCACCCCCTCCAGTAACCACTCTCTCCCCTTTCTCCTGCAAACTTTGCTCTCTGTAAACGGAGGCAAGTTTTAATGCACACACGAATTTTGGTAGCTACACGATGCTAGCCAAGTTTTCTTTTAAGGCTTTTGGCCAATTTATAGTTTGTATTTTCCGCTTAAGTAGGAGTTGGGGAGGAGTGGAAGGGAGAGGAGAGTGCTCCTCTTAAAGTCAACGATGTCCACAAGGTCGAAACGTGGCTTGGCCTTAAAGTGACTACCAAAGTCGAGTTGATTCGGGTCGAATGCGGGAACGGGAACGGGACTGGCATAAAATTGGTAACCTAAGCTGTGTCAAATGTGGGTCAATCCTAAGCTGACCAAATATAAATGGCCAGTCGAATGGATTCCAGAGGCAGCAGAGCGCATCACTTGAAAAGGGTTAAATTTTTGCCTTTTTTCTCAGCTTTTTCTGCTGACCTTTATTGATGCAGATGCATATATCACTGGACTGAATATTAAGTCGAATAAGTGTAGCAGAAAATATGCTAAGAGCCAAGTCAATTCAGTTACTCGATAGGGCCAAGCCCACAAGCTGACCAAGTTGATAATAACCTTTCACAAGATTGATGGCTTAAACATTTTGCACGACTTAATAGCCAAGCCCAGTAAAGTTGTTGTCAGACCAACTGCTTTCCCTGCTCAAAAGGTTGTTCCTTCTCTGACTGAAATGAAGTTCTCAATTTGCTGTCTGATTTAAATAAAATATAACTGCCGTAACACAACAGAGTTATTAAATGTAAAGCAGTGAAAAGACTTGATAATTGAATAACAAAGCTAAATAAATTTCAAGCTTACACCCCTTACAGCTTAGGTTGCGCGTTGATCAGTGATTTGTCGAGTCAGTTCGTAGGATTTTAGGAGCTTTCTAGTCGTAAAAAATTAGTTACTCTGTCTTACTGTTCTTTTTAAACTTATTTCTTTCATGCCTACCCAACTTTAATTATTTTAGCTGCCCTTTTAGCTTTAAAACAGCCCAACTCTAGCTATTTTCTTAAACTTGCATAAATCTTTGTGTAGACTTTTGCAGGACCATTAATAAAACATTTTATAGACTCGCATCAAATGCATTTTTATCAACTCTGCATAGCAGCAAAAGCGGCTACAATTTATGGGCCAACATCTTCTTGGCCATTGTCCTGTCTAGGCATCAGTTGCTGCTGCTGCTCTTCATGTTGTTGTTGTTGTTTTCCTACTCAACATGCAGCAACATGAATATTTCATGACTGTCGCTTTAAATAAAGTTGTTTGCTGACATCGTTTTTTGCTCAATCTCTCAGTCCCTCAGTCTCTCAGTCTGCTGCATCAATCAATGAAAGCCGCGTGAGAGTTGACATTCTGCACACACTGTAAGGTGGAAAAAGCGCGCTTGTTCGCGTGTCCTGTTGACCACACTTAGACAAAAAAAATGCTGTCAAAAAGCGACAAAGTTGGTAGCAATTTTATCCCAGAAATCTGCCCCGATTTCTCCTCCGACTTCCAACCGAATCCAGCAAATTCACATGGCTCATTAGCATAAGGGGCAAAAGAATGCTCCCCTGGGCGGAGGGGGTTTGGCGTTGCTGTAGGAGTTGCTGCTTAAAACAGATGTTGCTCCTAATTACCAACACATTCCTAATGACCGCCATTATCGTCCCACAGCTCAGGCGTCAAGCGTTTAACGGGGTCAAGGGGTCAAGGGATCAGGGGATCAGCAGCAGAGCAGTCAACTGTTTAGGAGTTTACCATTTCAGCTATGTTTAACTGCAGCATAAAAGCGCTAAAGCGCGTAAATTGTTGCCACATTTTTTTAATTTTGTTGAATTTTTTGGGTGGAATGATTAACTGCTACATGATACAGCTTAGATAAAAATTTTGTTTATAATTTAGTTGGCATTTGAGTAAAATAGTTTTTAATATTAATGAAAAGTCTGTTTCATTATGTGTTGGCTATTCTAAGCCATAGCTCATTCTCTGATATCAGTTTGTTTAGCTTGAGTTTTAGATTTGCGATCTACTGAAAGTTCTGTTCGCTTGGTATTACAGCTGGAACATGCAAATTCCCAGTTGAATTCTCAAGCGAAAAGAAATCCACAGTAAGATACAACAGAACTTACAATCCAAATGATTTTGTGCATAGCGAGCAGCTGTAAATTCAGTTTGCCTCGTATTTCTGTTAAAATATGTGCAGCTCGTGAGCTCCCTAGATTAGCGAAAAACATCAGCGATCAGCTAAAAGTGAAGATTTTTCTAGCTGATTCACCAGGCGCGCAGAATCAGCAGGAAGTGACATTATGTTAATGTAATGTTAAGTCAATGTTAATGTTAAGCCAATGTTAATGTTATTCCACTGTTAAGTCAATGTTAATGTAAAGCCACTGTTAAGTGAATGTTAATGTAAATCCACTGTTAAGTCAATGTTAATTTAAAGCCACTGTTAAGTCAATGTTAATGTTAAACCACTGTTAAGTGAATGTTAATGTTAAGCCACTGTTAAGTCAATGTTAATGTAAAGCCACTGTTAAGTCAATGTTAATGTAAAGCCACTGTTAAGTGAATGTTAATGTTAAGCCACTGTTAAGTCAATGTTAATGTAAAGCCACTGTTAAGTCAATGTTAATGTAAAGCCACTGTTAAGTCAATGTTAATGTTAAGCCACTGTTAAGTCAATGTTAATGTTAAGCCAATGTTAAGTCAATGTTAATGTTAAATAATTTTTGCATTGCGACCTGCTGATGTTTCTGTTGGCCTGGTATTTCTGCAAAAATTTTTAACGATTTTTGGCTCTGCAGATCGCCACGTTCACGCAAAAAAAATCCGCGAAAGGCCAAAATCGAAGATTTTTCTGTCTTGTTCATCAGGCAAACAGAATCAGCAGCAAGCGACAGGCTGTAATTTAAATTCAGTTACAGAGAGTAGAGTGCGGGAGCACAAACAGTAAACAGAGACACCCAAACAGCGAAGAGATCGTAAACAGAGAGTGGGTGGAAGAGGGAGGCCTTACACGTGTGTAAACAAACCTTTTTGGTTTGGCGGGAAACAGAGCTGTGCACGTGTATAAACAAACCATTTTCGCTTATTTACTTTATGTATTGCAACCTGCTGACCGTTTCTGTTAGCCTGGTATTTCAGCTCAGATTTAAAAGAACCAGGTGGTCATACGGACGAACGGAGAGACGGAGGGACAGACAGATGGATGGACACACAGACGGATGGACAGACAGACGGATGGACAAACAGACGGACGGATGGACGGACAGACAGGCGACTCGGCTGTTGATGATCAAGAATATATATACTTTATGGGGTCGAAAACGTAAGCATTTCCATATTTTTTGTAAGCTCCACGTTAATTTTACAGCCGTGTTTAATTTTTTTAAAGCCTTTTTCCTGTGGTTCATGGTGGTTTCCACACTAACTTGGAAAATCACTAAATAAATACCGCGTATCGTGTGAGTTTTCTTTTGTTTTCCATTTGTTTTTCTTTGACTACTTTTGGTTGGCAAGTGGCAGCAGGGGGGCGGCGAGTTGTGGGGGCGTGGCACTGCTGGGAGTTGAAGTTTCAGTTCATGCAAAATTAATTAACGTTGAGCGAAACTTTTGGCACTGCAATCTTTTGTCATACTTGTAGTTGTGTTGTAGTTCGTGCCACGCTAGTGACTGCTGTTCCAGTGCCACTTTATGTTGAGTTTGGGCGAAAAGTGTCACGCAAACAAAACAGTGAAAGAAAATTGCGAAAAGCGCGCAAACACACAAAAGGAAAGGCGAAAAACTCAGGACTAATGGCCAGCAATTTTGTGCCCAAAAAAAGTAGTAAAAGAAGTCGGAGAAGCAGAAGAAGCTGCAGCGCGTGTAATGTAATAGCCACTGCCCACCAGCCCACCTGCCCCCCACGCTCCACTTTTCACTACAGCATTTTCCATTTTCCCATTTTCTCATTTCCCCAGGCAGCGCTTCTTTTCCCTCTCAACATTTAGTTATCAGCGCTGCAGGGCAACTGCCGCTAGAATTGCGAGCTTTTTTTGTGTTAGAGGGGCGGTGGGTGATGGAATAAACATGGGGGCAGTGGCAAGTGGGCGCTGTGCAACTTTAATTGTTTGCAACTGTTTTGAACTGCCCAGCGTTTAGTTTAAGCGCACAATTAAGCTAGTGTCGAATGTCGGCAGCAACAACAGAGAAGAACTACCCAAGTGAGAAAGGGAGAAGTAGAGAGAGACAAAGAGAGAGAGAGAGAGAGTGAGTGCGAAGCTGTGTGCAGTTTTCCCGCGGCATAAATCGCCGGAACGCTTGGCAAGATTTACACGGAATGCAATTGGCGCATTTGGTGCGTTTTCGTTCATTCATTTGTTTGCTTCCGAAATTGAAATTGAATTTCTCGCTGAGCGGAAAACAATAAACAACCCAAGTGGGCGGTAAAGAGGGGGGCGGTGCGGTGTGGCGCTTGGTTTTGGAGCAAGAATTGATGGCTGTTAGCTGAGTGTGGGCTGTTAGCTGCTAGCTCTTTTGGCTCTTAGCAGGGACGCTCTGGCCACTGTACAGTGAAGCATGGAGAGTATGCCGCGTTGCGCATACGCCACGTTGCCGCCAAACGACAGACACTGTTTGACGCCTGACTGTAAATTGAGGGCGTATTGACTTTTAGAGGCAGTTTGTGAGGTGTTTTTGGATGGCATACCTAAAAAGAATACAGGGTTCCATTTGTCACTCCGTATGAACAGCTGGATCTCAGAGACTATAAGAGCTAGAGGCATCAAATTTAGATTGAAAGTCCGCCTATATGTCAGACAGGTTTAGTATATTTAAAATTGTTGCCACGCCCCCTATCGTCACAGAAATTTGTAAAAGACTTTTATGGCTTTACCATAACTTGGAAATTGAAAGAGATATCGTGACCAAGTTTACACATTATGTGGAGGGTACTCCTTGAACTATTCTTAGCAAGTATCATCCAAATCGGTGGACTATAGCCTATAGCTCCCATAGGGCAATTGGGTTACAAGCAACTAATTCTTAATTTAATTTAATTTTGAAATTTTACAGCGTGTTTGTCATTCGTGCATGCACTGCCAATCATTTACTTAAACGTGCTCCTAATTGAAGTCTTTCATTTTCGGCTTTCAATTAGTTTATTTTTAGTT
Organism: Drosophila dunni; assembly: GCA_018152125.1. Taxonomy (NCBI): domain Eukaryota; kingdom Metazoa; phylum Arthropoda; class Insecta; order Diptera; family Drosophilidae; genus Drosophila; species Drosophila dunni. The sequence continues at coordinate 19,659,001 of JAECXC010000339.1, read as the reverse complement.
TCCGAGCTGTAACAACAGAAAAGTAAGAGCATTTCCACAGCGCTGATAAATTGTCTCCATCCTCTTGCTCTCCCCTGCTCCCTCTTCCCCTCTTCCCCTCTGTTGTTTTTCTTTCACCCTATAGCCAGCTCCTTCTCTCTTTATCCCCTATCTCCATCTTGCGCTGTGTTACTCTTGTGCCTTGGCATCGAGTTTGGCCCAAAACGGAAGGAAACACTTTCATTATCACTTTGGCACAGTGAATTTATTACGACAGCCCTGGTAGACAGCCCTGGTAGTTCGTAGGTTCGAGGGGAGTGGGGGTGGGGAGCTATAGTGCTGCGAATCAGCTTCTTGCTTCCATTAGCGTCATGTGTTGGCCTTGTTGAGCTGCATCTCTTAGCCATATTAACAGCTGCCAAATACACGCTCGTTTCAGCTCAAACTAATGTGCGCTTAAAGCCCTAATTCTTAACGGAATTGGGTTTAAAATTCAAGTAAAAATAAATTGATGTATTTTAAGTCATTTTGAATGCTTCTTTACTCCCTTTGCTCGCCACTTTTCTTGGCCAAAAACAATTTGCGCAAATTAGCCAAGGTGTTTTATAGCCAACATCATCATTATGGCCATTACAGGCTAAAGTTTTGTTGTGTAGTTATTGCTGTTGTGTTTTGTTGGCCAAAATGCCGCCTCGTCCGCTCTTAGCCACTTGTCCAATCACTTTGCCAGCGCCAAATGTCCCGAGTGCGCTTTAATTGAGGTCTAAGCTGTAATTAAGTTAACCTGTCCAGCTGCCCAGCAGTCCACCTGTCCTGTCGCTCTAATTCTATTTTTACAGTTTAATGAAGTCCTTTTTTGTGGGTGGTAGCATTGGGTGTGGATGGTTTGGTCCAGGATAACACAGGCGGCGCCTACCAAATTGCTACGAATAATTCATGTGATGTCCTTTGGTGTCTACGAAAATGGGCAGATTGCAACAGGCCACAGTCGGCTTAAAAGCCAATATATCACTCTCAAACAACAAAGCACAGCTACCTACAAGTGTGAGTGTGTGTGTGAGTGTATTGTGTGAGTGTGTTGTGTGAGTGTGTTGTGTCTACAACACATGCATCATACACACGTCTGCTCGGCGAACTTATTATGATCGTGATGGTAAAGCAGGCACAACAAGTTGCTATGTGTGTGTGTGTGTGCTTGTGGTCTGCATGTGTGTGTGTGTGTGTGTGTGTGTGCATAACTCACATTTTCACATAACTTGATTGCAAATTCCACAAAATTAATCACATTAATTGAGCCAAGTTAAAGGCATTTTACAAAATCCACAAAATCGAATTAAGATTTAACTAAAATTAGCTTAGTATGTATACTAAAATTGTGCTTATTTATTTGCTGGCTAGCGGCATTTAACTTAATAAATTAAAACCATTTTATTAAGAGATTTTAAGGTGTGTTATTTGTTATAAATGATAGAATATTTTTAGCTTTATTGTAATTAAAATTAACTACATTTCCTGTGTTGAATTTTCCCCCAAATATTTGTTAGCTTTTCCGCTGAAATCAACGCAAATAAAAGTGAATTTGACGCTGTATGCGCTCTCCTGACTCTCCTTGCTGTCTGTTTGACTGCAAGTCTGTTTTTTATTTGCGATATTCAAGTCGACGCCATAAATTTGAGTCATAGTCAAATGCTTTCCGATTGCACCGGTCGTGGTCTCGCACCTTGCCAACTTTTACCACAAAACACCTGTCTCTAACGTCACTCTCTCTCCCTCTCTCTCTCTCTCTCTACCTACCTCTCCCTATCTACCTTTCACTCTTTCCACCTCCGTTTGGCTGACTGAGACCAGACACATTTGTCACAATCCATTTGGTTCTTGCACAAACAGAAATTGTTGCCAAGTCATGTCATTGAATGCCCTTATACGTATTTATACAAATATATATAAACTGGAACTAAATCGAGCACTATAGCAAATGTAACATACATAAACCCTGTGTTATATATTCATTATTTATTTTATTATTTATTTCCTTTTGAACTAATTTTGAATTTTAAAAATTTCCAACAGTGCACCGCATGAGAGTAACACCAAAACTATAACTATAACTATAACTATATAACTATAACTATAACCTATAACTATATGTTTAGGCTCCAAAGATTTCCCTTTGAGATTTACTGCTACATTTAAAGGAAGTTTTAGTTGGCAAAACTTTGAGTTGCGCAAGGAATGTAATTGTTAAAATCAATATGAGTGCATTGCGGTTATAACGCTACTTGAGTGTGTAACAGACAAATACACACCAACACACATGCACACACACACAGACAATGACAGCGAAAGCCACAGGCGTTTAAATGCTAAATTGCTAACAAATTGAGTAGCATAATTTGCCTGCGCTCAAAAGTGTGCTACACTTTTTGTTCACAGCTGAGTGGAAGGGGCTGAGGGGGCTACAAATCTAATTGGATTTGTGCACGTTCAATGAACCGAACACTAAAAGTATTTCTTCATATTATTATTGCACTTGCAAAAATGTCGAAAATGCTTTTGCTTCCGCTTCATCTTTCTCTTCCCCTTATTCCCCTTATTCCCCGTCTTCCCCTACTTCACCTTCTTGTTATTTTTGTTATGACACATTTTATTGCTTTTGCTTCACTTCATTGACGCTTTGTTGCATTTAGCAGCGCTTGCCCATTCCTGCAACACGTGCAACATTGTGCGGCACGACGCGCCTTAGCAATTAGGTGCAAAAACACGTAGCAATAAGTTGTTGCTGCCCCGCCCACACTCCAGGCACTGCCCCCCCTTCCATCCAGAGTCAGCAGCTGCCTGCTCGTCTGTTTGGCTGCCTTATCAGCAGCTGCTGCTAAGCAGCAATGATACACTGAGAAAAATAATGCTTTCAGTAGTGTTACTTAATGTACGTATTACGTGTCTAGGCTGTTGGCCTCCTTCTACCTGTTACATGTGGAGTCTAACAAACTTAACACAACCCTGTACAGTTGCCCGTTTATTTTATTTGAATTTTACAAGTTTAGTTTCTCACAAACTTAGTAAACTTTTTGCGCTTTGTGCTGTACAGGGTCTACAGGGTTACCCTTAACCTTTGCCTTATTTACCACCACGTAGCCTGTGGAAATGGAAATGGCGGTTGCATTGGGTTTGGCCTCCAACCAGAAACCCATTTGAAGAATCTGGACTGCTTGTCACTACTATCAGAGCATTTTTTGCCTTTTTTATGTCCTTTACTATTGTGACTGTTCCTGCGTATTGGCCTAAGGTCCTTTTCCTCGCTGCTGCCATCCCCAAATAGGCATTTCTTGACCAAGTCGCAGCCACCGTTGTTGCGTGCTATTAAGGCCTTCCTGCAGCCACAGCCGTTCTCACACTGATTAAGACAGTCCGCGCCCAATTCCAGGCAGTTTTCATCGCAATAGTGACGGCAGCTCGTGTAGGTTTTACCCGAACAGGGCACTACTTCGTCGGCCAGACTCCAGTTTAGGCCAACAGCCACTACCAATAATAATCCAACAATGCACCGCATGACAGTGACAGCAGAAGACTTTTTGCCAATTCAGCTAAATAACGGCTTTTTATACCTTTCGACCATATCAAATTCTATAATTACAATTTGCAAGCATTTTCATTAAATTAAAGTGTTAAATTTTATAATTTAAATACATTCACTTAAATATTGAATTCTTGTTTTGATCTGGTTATTTGGAGTCTTAAAAAAATAGTTTTTTAACATTTAAAAGTTTTGTTGTGAGATTAAAGATTTCATCTTTTTTGGTATGTGGTTTTTTTCAGTGTAGCAGCGGCCCAAAGGCAACTTTAATGAGACGAAAAGCGGGCGCCAATCGCTGCAATTAAAATTAATTACAGTATTTGTCAGCTTTTGTGGCTAACAGGCCACCAAATGCGGCATTCATTCACAAGTCGCTGCTGCTGTGGTTGTGGCTGTGGTTGGGGCTGCTGCTGTTGGCGGGGGCATGCAACCAACGGGGGCGTAGTCAAAGACGCGTTGCATTGATTGCAATCGCGATCGTTAATTAAATGTCGAAAGGAATTTTCTTGCTGTTTTTTTGTTGTTGTTCGCTGTTGTTGCTGCGTAAAGATCAGGCAGCTGGGATAAGGCCAAGTTAATGTTGTTGCTGTTGCTGCAGTTGCTGCTATTTATAGTTGCTGCAATGCGGCACGCAACGCAACACGATTCAGCACTGTAACTTGCAACAACAACAACCACAACAACCACAACAACTACAACAACCGCTTTGGCTTTATTATCGCCCTTGATCTTGGCTAAATCGAAATCGCCAGCATTGCGTGAAGTGTTGCAAATGAGTTTTTGTCCGAGGCGTGCATTGAATTTTCAATTGGCCAGCAAATTGGTAGCACCAATCTAGTGCTGCCACAGTGCCACAGGTGGCAGCGATAAACCATGAAATATGGTTATCGATAACTTCTAGAATTACTACTCAGCTTATTTTTGATTAAAACAAACTGTCAATCGAGTATGTAATCGACAGTTTATTTTTGATTAAATTTCGATGAATCGATTAACTAAAAACTGTTTAATCGTTATCGATAGCTTCTAGAAATCATAAACTTTAAGAATTCAGTTGGGTTATCTCTGTTTTAACTATTATCTGATATTTGATGATAAATCGATTAATTATCGATTGATTTATCATGTTAATTAAACAGTCACAACCGACAGCAATATGCTGTTTTTGATAAATCATATTGAGTTTCATTATATGTTTTCCGATTGGTCAAAAAATCGATATAAATCTTATATTTCGATAACGTATCTTATCTTTCAATAGCTTATCGATACTCCCTTTAGCTGCAGTGAGTCAAAAATGTTGTGTGTGTGATAGCTGCCTTCGAAATTGAAACAAATCAAAACCTGTTTTCCAACCGATAGCATAAATATCGAATATGTTGGCTGACTTTCAGCTTAAATCACAAATGGCTTCAAACAAAAGCTACTGCCAACTTAACAAGCACTTGTGACTTAAACTTTAGAGCACTCTTCAGCAAGTTTCATGCAGAACTTAGAATTTGACCCAAATTCGGTTGAGAGCAAAGAGTTGTTTGTTTTCTCAGTGTCAGCGACTTAATGAAGCTCGTCGAAACTTTTGTCAAGCCAAAAAGCAAAATAAAAAGAGATTTCTCCAGTCAACTGGGAGCATCTTCATTATGCTTTATACCAATGCATTCATTCTCATATCGCACCTCCTACCCCTCCCCACCCACCCCGGAAAAGTCGCAATTGAGCACTGGCAAACAAAAGGAGACTTGCATGCGGTACTTGAATCCGCATTGTGCTCTGCTCCCGACCAAAACAAGCAAAAATACAAGTTTATCGATAGACGGCAACAAACTGTGCAAAGAGACAAAAACTTCAAAACTCAAAAACTTTGAACTTGTTTTGACTCGAGTTTGTTTTTGTTTTTTAGACCGAATAGTTTATGCAAAATTTGGAGTGGTGTTTAAGGTGGGTTGAAAAACTAAGGGTGTTAAGGGAACTATTAAATATGTTGTAAAAAATATTATAAACTATTATTTTATGCTATTAAAGCACAGTTAAGTAATAAGGCTAAAATCCTCAGTGACTCTAAGAAACAGAGCTTTTAAGTCGACAAAAAAGCTTTTAGGTTCCTGATCATAATTTTAGATAAAAGATTTCAAACAATCATAACTAACGTACCACTAGAGATATTTTAATGAAATTTTCACTTTATGTGTAGAATAGTATAACGTTCAATCGAAGTCAACTATATTATATAGCTTCCATAGAATAAATCAGCTTTACATCAACTTTTACTACGAAAAACTTCTTGGCGCCTACACAATTGTAAGACAACTTTTACGATATGTAACTACAGGGTTTTAAACAGTCTATTCGCTTCCCTTTTATGGCTGCAAAACTTGGCAGTGCCAAAAAAGAAAGAAACAAAATATAGAAGAAAAGTTGATTGCACTTCCAGCTGGACTCGTTCTGTAGCTGCTCTTCTGCTGCTACCTCTTCTTCTTCTGCTGCTTCTGTTCTCCTTTCTTCAATGGAAATGCAAACAAATGAAAAGTGCAACTGGGCAGGGGGTGGGGGGTGGGCGGTGGGGCGTGAGGGGCAAGTGTCGGAAATTGGAGCAATCGAAATGCAGTTTTGATGGCGTCGAAATTGTCAATTTTGTGGACGGTAAGAAAGCAAATTGCCAAGTGCCAAAATCGATTTGAGAATTATGGGTAAAACTAGTCACAGGAAAATTAGGAAAAACCCCCGGCAGCAGTCAAAAAAGATGAGCCATAAAGGCTGAAATCAGATGTGGCTTAACTGTAGCATAAAAAATGCTTTTATCTACCAAAAATTTAAATATTTTTTTAGTCTTGTTTAAATTGCTCTATTTTTAAGCCGCTTTTTTGCATTTTCCATTCAACCGTTTGAAATTGGAAACTAGTTCAACGACTTGCCGTCATACTTTTTATTTATTTTTGTTTTTAATATACGCAAATAAAAACAGTTGTGCAAATGTTTTAAATTCAAATTTGTTACTGCTGCCAGTCATTAAATGTTATAAAATAAATTGTATTTGTTTTCATTTGTGGTTTGCTGACCCAATTGCATAGCACAGCTGTTCTTTTTGGGGTGGGATTATTCATGTTCTGTTATTGCTGTATTATGCTAATATTTATTCTTTCAAATTTTGCGCGCAAATGTTTCTATATATATCATTTAACGTCCTCTTCGAACAGCAACACAACACAACAAAAGCAGCAGCAACAACAACAAATGCAAATGAGCCACGTGCATTACAAGCGTCAAGTGCTTCAGTCCCAACATGTTCGTTGCGTTGTAAATGCCGGTTACGAACATGTTGCATCAGAGATGCGCAAGCACTGGCAACACGGTTTGATCTACTTAGCAACATTTACCAACAGGTTGGCTTTAAACCTTATCACACATGTATTTCCGGAACAATTTACCTTTCCTGGAACATAGTGTTATCTAGAAAACACTAATAGTTAATTGTACTTAAGAGCTGAACATTTTTACTATCCAAAACAGGTCAAAATTAAATTTATTGACATTGATAAGCCGTAGATTTATTCGTTTCTGTGAGTCATAGTAAATGGGACACCAAATAATGACCGGCTTTCAATTTTTAGATACCACTGAAATGCAACTTTGTTTGCCATTTCCCCGAGATAAGGCAAAGTGATTTGCTACTAAAAATTTCTGAAAAAACTTTAAACATTACGTACAAAACCATGTGTGAACACTTATATATGCATATACCGATAAGTTCCTTACATGCGGGTTCTTTCATTAACTTGATTTTGTATAATACAAGTTAAAAATACCCGCACAGTTTAGCTTTTATCGCTAGAATGAACGCTCAACCAAACATCAGGGTCCACAGCGAACATGTTGGCTGTTGTGGTTGCGTTTGGTTTCGCGTTGCCAACTAGCCAAACGTTTGCCGGTTAACGTTGCGGCGCCGACTGCGACTGCGAACCGTTTCGGTTCAGACAAGTTCAAAGAAGCAATTCAGTCATTTCTGCAGTTAGTTGATTTTTAGACGTTGAATCAGTTGGAACGTGGAGCGCGTGCTAAACGTAACGTTGCATTTCTCATTTCTCCACTTTGCGCACACGACAAACTCTCACACACAGGTGCAGTGTTTGTTTAGTCAGTGCTCGCGTGCGTGTGCGTGCTCGTTGTACGTGTGTTGTGTGCGTGTGTGAGGGCGCGTGAAAATTCAACAACAAGAAGTAGGAGAAGTAGAAGCAGAAGAAGAAGAAGTAAAGAAGCAGCGACATCAGCAGCAATATCAAAAGTTGAAACAGCGTTAAACACAGTTAGCTGTGTGTTTTGCTTCGTCTTCTTCTTGTCGTTTGGCAACAAATGTGTGAAACGTAAATGCAAATTATAAAATAATAAGCATAAATTACAAATTATTAGCGTGAATATTTTCTGTTGAGCCAAACAAATAAAAGCGTGCAATCACAAATTCAACGCCTGCTCTTTATAACAACAACAACATCAACACAGGCTGCGAGTGTATTTACAGTGAGTGTGCCGCGAGTGCCTGACGTGTCCGTTCAAGTCCGACCATAATCCTCAGTCTACGTTTTGACAGCAAAATCAAAGCAAAGTAAGCGAACTTGCTGTAACGGTTACAGCAGCAAGTGGGAAAGAGAGAGGGGTAAGTCTCACCATCTGAACTTCAAGTGTCTCTGCCACGCGACCAGGAGCAAGACAACAATAACAACAAACATGTTTGACAGACAGACAGACAACGAAACGGTTCGCATAGAACCTGGGCTACGGCTATGGCCGAGGCAGCGGCACCTGCTGCTCTCTGTTCACGTTGTTGTTGTTTTTATCGCTGTTTGTCTGTCTCTCTGTCTGTCTGTGTTTGTTGTCGTTGCTGCTCCTGGCGCTCCACAACAAAACATTTCTTTGGCGTAGCTCCGTTAACTCGAGCTGACATTTACAACGCTGCAAACGACGCGTTGTCGCTGCCTCAGCCGCAGCCGCAGTCTCTGCCCCTTTTGCAGTCTTTGCCCACAAACTACTCAGTACATGCTTGGGCCCTTGCGTGCTCATATTCTTCTTCTTTCGCTCTTTGTTGTTCTTCCCCTTTCCTTTGTGTGCCCTCTGCAAGCGGGTAGCATAATTGCGTTATGTAATGTGTAAACTCATTAAAATTGAATATTTATATAAATTTAAACAGCTAGAAATGTCGGCATAACGGAGTTAGCTTTTATGTCTGCCATTTTGTTTTTAAATTAACCTTTAATAAGAAAAACATTAATTATATAATGAATTCTGAATTATAGGGTATAAATTATGCTACTACTCGTGTTGTTCTCTTTATTTATTTGTAGTTGTTATTTTTCTGACTTTGGCCAATTCTTCTTCTTGCGGGTTTCGGCGTGCATTGACTTTGTCAGCGCACATTTGTTTTTGCATGTTTGTTTTTAGCCTTTCTTCTTGGCGCTCGCTCGGTTTTTGTTTGCTTTATTTCTATTTTCTATTTTATTCTTTTGTGTTTGTCTGCAAATTACTTTTATTGGCCACTTCCTTGCCTTTGTTTTTGCGCCGGCAACGAGAAATCAATAAATTTTTATTTGATTTTCATGCCTTGTCGCAGCTGTGACTTTGTTTTTCTGCTAAAAAAGCTCCTCAGTTGTTTAAACCTTTTGTTTTTCCTTTTTGCCTTTGCCATGGCAGCTATCAACCCGCAACCCCCCAGAACACTAGCCCAGTGCAACCCTGTGTCTGTAGTTTTTGTTTGTTTGTGGGTTTGTTTGGACCGTCTGAACTCCTCACTGGTTTGGCCTAGAATCGTGCCAAAATTTATTAATTATCATGGGGCAATTCACGAGAGCGCCAAGCTTAGATACCGTTAGTTGACACACTTTCGCAAGGGAAATATTTAATATCCAGTTCCAGTTTCAGTCGGATTGATTGGTAAGATTGTGATATGTGGCACATTTGGTCAATTTATAATCCGTTAATTAGACTTAGACTTGTGTTTCTTTAATCTGCATAATTAAAATAGAGTGGGGAACAAAACTGGAATACTCAGGCAGGTAGGTTGGCGTACACTTGGCTACAGCTCGCTCAAAAACAGCTAAAAACATTCTCTTTTAAAGTGTCAACGTTTCAAAACCTTGATAGGTTATTAAGTCTAAGTTTTAGAAACTTGTGAGCTGATTCAAATTTATAAATTTGTTGAGTTTTGTTTGAAACTATATAGTGTCAAAGTTTTAGCGGTAAAACTTCAGCTGTTTGGCGGCATACAAATATCTAAAGTTTTAAATTTAGTGGTGAATTTTTAGCCTTTAAGCCTCTGCTCTCTTTGGGTCTCTTACAATTATTTATAATCGACTGCACTTGAAATTTATGTTAATGTAATTGAATTTATTCCCCCCCAAAATTCCTAGCACATCGCCTGGAATTCCCCCATGGCTTCTAGTCTTCTTTTATTTATTTATTTTTTGTCTGTACTCTACTCGTTTGACAAGCTATGTGAGCTGACACCTGCTAAAAAAAACCTGTCTCGACCAATTCATATTCGCAATGAGCCAAAACAAGTAAAAGTGCCGCCAAACTACGCCCAAGTTTCTTGGCTGTGTAGTGAAGCTTTTTCATTCATTTTTTATTATTTTAATTTTTATTTGTTTAATAAAACTCAGCATTCGTTTAATTTCCATGTCCATTTGAAAACGGGTTTCTTTCACGGAGGTTTCGGTACTTTTGGGTCTCTGGGTTTTGACCTGACTACCGACTTTTTTCCCAACATTTTTTTTTTGGTCTGCATCATTAAGAAGCAGCAATGGCAATTATATTTAATTATTTATGTCGGCCTGGCCGTGGACCAAAAAGGCCGGGCTGTGACAAAAGAGGGACAGGAAGGGGCGTGGAGGGGCAGAGAAGGGCAGCGGCCAAGAGAAGGGAAAGGAAAGGCGAAGGGGAAACGAGTAAAAGTTAAAGCTGTTGCCATTTATGTTAATTTCCATAAATTAATCACAAACGTATTACATCATGACTTGTCCACTTTGCTTGATTTATGTTCTTTTTTGGCCACACGTTGATCTCGCAATGTGACCAGGTGTGACTGTAGACATGGATCACAACTTGCACTGTCTCTAATCTTTAGGCAATTAATTCACACGTCGTCACGTTCCCATCCAATAAAATCAAATTTGCGCTGTCGTAGGTCATTCCACGTTTCTGCAGATATTGTAATCCGATCAAAGAATTTACACTTAGTTTATGTATCTCAAGGGTAGTTATATTATATGTCAACTATTCGGTAGATATCTCCCAGCTCTCTGGTCTCCTCTTTGTCATGGTCTGTTGATTTGGTGTAATCTAATGTGGTCCCAAAACATTGAGCACGTTTCAGTGTATAACTGTTTGTGTTGGTACCACTGTGCTGGATAACTGAAGCACACGGAATGACAGCTGAAAACGGAAACTGCAAATGGCCAAATGCCATTTGGATAACGGGCAGGGCTAACAAAGAGTTAGGAGCGACGAGAGGCTGTTGAGCGAGCGGGGCGGGGGGAGGTGTGTAGTGGGCACGTAGTGTCCGATTGCAGTGCTCTCATCTTCTGCTTCTTCTTGCTTCTTTATGCAAGACTTAACCTCAACCTGTGTCTAGTTGTGAAAGAACTGTGAGTAACTTAAGACACGGTCTCGCATTTCACAGTCATAAACTCAAGTTGGCATTCGACCAGGGGGAATTCGTTCTTGTCTCCATTGTCTCCACTTGTGTGCCTTCACGTGCCTTCGATAAATTTATCGAGTATGCAAAGTGCTTGACTTTCACGTAGCTAAAAAAGTGTGCTTAACTTAAAGTTATCAATGAATTTAGAGCAGAAATGGTTAAAAGTGTCCCCAAAGGTTTTAATATTAATAATAATCGATATATCGGTAAATATGTAATCGATAACTGAAGTACCAGAAACTTAAGAGCGTTCCAACTCACTTAAATGTCTCAAATGATTAATTTCAAATGTTTTCTTTAATTATCGATAATTAATCGATTAGTATTAAGTGCTATATTATCGATAATAACTGCTTTACTTAAAACAAATGTTTAACTTTCCAAAAACTAAGTTCTCTAAGTGCTACCAATTTCAGTTTCACTAGTGTCTCTAATTGTGGTATTATTTTTTTGGCATTTTAGTATTTAAATGGCCCCAAATGATGGCAATTGATACTTAAATACCAGACGCTTAGCCATAAATTGTTTTTTCTGGCTGCATTTTAATTATAACTCTTGTGAGCTGAGCAAATTTTTGTGTGTGGCACACAATTAAAAATTTTGTGTTCAAGAAACGAGCAAAGACAGAGAGGGAGAGGGAGAGGGAGAGATGTAGAGTGAGAGAGAGACAGAGTTGTGAGCATCAAATGAAGCTGAATTGCAATTCTAGGCAATCTAGCCAATGGGCCAAGATGTTGTTAGCCAACGGCTGTAGCTAATTGCCAAGGCATATCAGTTGATGCGATAGTCTCAAAGATGGGAGGGAAGGAGGGAGGAGGGGTGGGGCCAGAAGGATCTACAACCGCAATGACAAGACAAATGTTGCTACAACCTGCAGATACATGAGAATAACAACAACACGACTGCAGCTGAAGCAGCAGCAACAACAATGCAACAACAACAATTGGAAGCATGCAGTGCAAGGCGAAGTATTCATACACTTACAGTGGGTACTAGCATTTCATGCACAACTATAAGTTCTGAGAGGCAACTTAAAGGCATCAAAACTAGTACATAGTGCCGTGAAGAGTATCAAATCTTCGGTGTGCTGCAGCTAATTTAGTAATTTTAATGTTGTTGTTGGTTGGCATAAAAATTCGTAGTCTAAACCAATTCGAAAGCAATTTCTGCTTAGAGCCTTCTGCAGCGGGTGGGCAGAGCGGACATTTGCATAACTAGAGGAGCCTGTGGCTAACACACACACACACACACAGACACGGACGCGTGTAAAATGCATGTAAACGTTTAAGATACATGTGTCTGTATGTGTACTCGTCTGTATTTGGGCAAACTGCTGGCTTAGAAGTGGTCTGCCTGAAGACGAGTTCATTGAATTCTTCTGCTGCTTTATTCGCCAAAACTCGTAAATTTTCAACCAAATACACATAAAATTCAAACTGAAACTGGTTCCTGCAGAGCCTCAACAACAGCAAGAACAGGAACAACAACCGCATTAACAGCGATTTATACGAGACCACAAGCCATATAGTCTTTGGGTCTCCGATGCTGCTGCTTCTTCAACTTTTTTTTTTGTTTTTTATATTTTGGGGCCTGCATCTGGTGGAATGCGGCAGTCATCATCATCTTCAGACTGACTCAAATTCAAACTGAAACCCAACTGAAATTGAAACTCATCTTTGCTTTTTTGGCTTTTGTTGGTACTTACACAAAAATCCCAAAAAAAATCAAGGAAAAAAAAAAAAGAAATACGTCAAGAGAGTGCATAATATCATCTGCTTTTCGGGGTTTTCACTTTGGTTTGTTGACTGGATTCGTTGCGGCTACTTCGATTAAGTAGCTGTCAGCATTTGTATCTTGTATCTGCATTTGTCACAAGCAGGTTCAAGTCTCCATCTCTCTGTGTGTATCTGTCTGCATCATGTTACTGCTCTCTCTATGTCTCTGCCTCTGCCTCTGCCTCTTTCTCTTAAGTGCAGTTTGGTGAAAGCGCAACGCATTTGGGATTATTGCTTTTGCCCATAAAACTTTGCCTCTCCGCATCTTTCACGACAAATTTCGTAGCCAATTCGACCCACTTCCACAGCCAGTTTACAGTTTACAGACAGAACCAGCTGTCTGCTTGCTGTTGGCCTTATCAGATCATATCAGTACCGGCTACAGACACACACACATCCCAGCAACGGATGGCATTAAAGTAGCTCAAATATTTGGACATCGCCCAAAATACTAATTGGGCTTCATCAGCCATAGACTTTGGTTCTGACTCTGAGCTCCTTCTAATCACTGTGGGCAGCACAACAAATATGGAAATCCACACACAGACACACACACACATGAGCTACTCAGAGACAGACGACGAGACGAGACGTCAGTGCAGACAATGGCAAAAAAAAAACGAAGGAAAAGAAAAAAATATTAAACAAAAGATACGTATCTGAATCTGTATGTGAAATGGACAAAGACAGCTCAATTGAAGCAAAAGGGATCATGGATGCTCACGCTTTACTTCTACGTCTACTTCTACTTCTTTTACTGCTTTTTGTTCTTATTGTTGTTGGTTTTTTAAAAGCGTTACCTGTCAGCCCGAAGATGGATACTTGGTAAGATGTTTGCTTCAGCTGCCCAAGACATCAATCAAAAAATTTCTGTTTCTATGAGTTGAGTTTTGGGAATTGAGACGGAAATGGAGTTGAGCTTTTGGTACGCTGAAATGTTAACTGTAATTACGCACGCAGATATACAGTCATAGATACAGCTACTGCTTTCAGATACATTTGTATCTCATGACGCAGAAAAGTTGTTGTGTGCACGCCCAAAGCTGGTCAACGCACAGCCAACCACATAATGACCTTGTAACTCAACTGTCAACTGTCAACACACATGCACACAACAACAACAACAACAACAACAATGGCAAATCAATAGCTAGCCATAATTTATAGTACTCGTATCGTTGGCCATAAATTGGTGCGCCTGGCACATGTCACGCAGCCCACAAGAATGTTGGCCCAAACGACAGCAAACAATCGAATAAAAAAAGAAAAGGGATCAATTGGCTTGAAGGATCTCAAGACGAATGGAGGAACAGAAAAGCGCAAAAATTTGATTCAATTAGATTGGAAAAATGGACAGGAGTTATATATGGTCTGACCTCAGAGTTAGTTGGCTTTTTTATAGCTACAGAAATGAGTAAAGACTTTTGGCTAGACTTTTACAACAAATCTTTTAAATTACTTTGATTTCTGATCACTTAAAACTCATGTATTCAAATGACTTGAAATTCAATTTGTACATTTTAACTACTTAACACCCAAAAGATACTTTTACATGGCCTAAAAAGCGCTCTAACTAACTGCCCTCCTTTGTCACTTTAATGAGCTTCACTGAGTTCTTCTGGAGGGCATCTTTATCTTTATTGGCTTTTAGTTGTGGTCAATGTACATTTTATCTATTTGTATCTAATTTCACTATACTTTATATGTGTCGTCACATTGATGGCCTACACTAAGACGTATTTTTGTGTGTTATCTAGTTTCACTTTATGCGATTTACGTGCAAGTCCCACGTATCCTCCATTGTCACATTAATTTGCGCCTCTTAAATTTGCTGTTGCGTGTAGATTTTTTTCTTCGACTTTCAACTTGTTGTGGATAGGCATCAGGGGAAGTGTGTTGGGTGTGCGTGTGTGTGTGTTTGTTGTGCCTCTTCATGATGTGCCTTGGGTCAGTTTTGAGTGGCAGCATGGGCAGCATATTTATAAAAGAACAAAAAACGACGATGGGGAATAAAAAACGCTTATCGTGCTGAAGACATTGTTGTAGTACTCTTGTATTGTTTGTATAGACTAGAGAGGTGGTGGTGAACCGGCAGGGGTGGGGAGTGGGGATACATAAAATTTGGGCAACCCGGCAAATATAAATACAAATAGTTGGAGCTATATCTTTTGATGAATATCCACACACACACTAGGCAGCTAGTAGATGAGCAGCAACTTCCTCGTTTGCTGGTTTTCTTTTAGCACACAATGAGAAGAATCTTAACAAGTAATGAATTACGTGCCATGTCCAAAAAAAGCAAGAGAAAAAAACACAGAACTTCAGAATTCACCAAAAAGATACGAGTATATGCAACAAGAAGGAAGGAAACGAGTATGAGAGTACGACGACAGTATTATCAAATGCCAGACAGAAAGTTTCTTTGGATTTCATTGTATGCGAATTTGTTGTTATCAGCAACTGAAAGAAGGAGAAGAAAAATAAAGAAAGAGATTCTAAAACAGACTGAAGTTTCAACAAAAGCTTCTTGTTCATTGTTGTTTGTTTCGTTCGCAAAAGCTTAACTTTGTGTCTGTATCTTTAAGATAAATTTGTTGTAGTTTTTCTAATCGCTTTATGTTACATGTTTTTGTCATTATTTTCTATTGGTTTTCCACTGCTCGCAGTTAAAGTAGTATTATGATGAAAAACTCAGACGTCTCTAATGACGCGAACTAACCTTCAGTCGCAAATAATTGTAAAAAAAAGATACACAATAAAATACAACAAACAGACAGCTAAAAACAGCAAAGCAGAAGATTTAATAAGGCAAATGTGGCTAGTAAGTAAACCTGTTGCAATGTCTCATTTTTTGTTGTCTTGTTGTTGGTTTTTTTTGGCTCTATGCTCACTTGACTAGTTTTTATTTATTATTTGTAATGCGACTATAAACGTGGCCATAACTATGTAGCTATATCTATGGCTATATCTTTCCGTCTAGTCTGTTGTATTCTGTTTTTTGTTGGCATTAGCAATGAATGGTTATTAAACCGTAACCAACGAACCAACGAACAAATGTATCCAACTGTGCCACGGGAAATGCCAATGCAAATGTTCATAGTTGACTGCTGAGCAGCTGAGTGACATTTCAAGTTGCAAGTTTTTCTTAAAATGGGCAAAAAGATGGCACAAAGCAGATGACATACGCTTTTAGAAACTCCAAAGAACTTCAGGAACGAGTGGCAGCAGCGAGTGCGTCTTTAATACCCTGTAATTATGTGTAATCGAGGGGCATTAGGAAAGCTATTTTCTTTGATTGCTGTAAGATTTGTTTATGCTTAGAGTATAAACATTAAAAGACCTTTAAAGAAATAAAATAATCTTTTAATAATTATTAGTCATTACAAGAAATTGCATAATGCTTAAACATTATTATTATTTATATACTAAATAGTTTCTTAAACCCTGAAGTCCCACTATGACTCATTTTAGTTGTTTTTACGCAACTTTTAATCCCGCATTTATTTGCATTTTAAATAATATTATTTTCTAATGAAAACTATTTTTATAAACTAACTATATATTGGAAATGTACATAGTCAAATGTGACATAGTTTATAGGAGCGTAAAGCCAAGTTCGCAGCTGTTAGTTTTGACTTATAACTAAAGTTCGCATTGACTTGCTAAATCCAATGTAAACGGCAAGTCTTCAACTTCATGACATATTCATTATACCCTCGATATATATCGTAAATGTGTATATATATACTTTGAGATATAAGAAAACATCAACGAGTGGCAGAGAGAAGTACTTGTGAAGCACTGAGCAGTACAGACGGAGAGACTGATAGACGGACAGACTGACAGACGAGAAGACACAGGCAGACTGGAAGACAGACGAACGCGCTTTTGGCCTTCGGGCATTAAACTTTTGCCTCAACACCGCGGGCGCTTTTTGTACAATTGTGGCAAATGTTGCATCATCATTAACCAGCTACACACACACAGACACATGATGTATAGAGATACATTTGTATCTATTGGTTGTTTGGAAACGCATCTGATGAGTTTGGCAGCTTCTTTTATAAGCGAATCTAATGCAATTGTAATCAAGTTTTAACCTTTTTGGCTCTGGCATTTTATCACCGGCTCATTTACAAATGTTAATGAGTAAATACCTTTGGATGGCATCCCTTTCTGCACATAGGTATTAGCTGTTAAGCCGTGCCCGTGTCAGGGTGCAGTGCCAGAGGCAATGAGTCAACTTAACAAAAATGTCAGCAACTAAAAGTAACTTCGTCTGCCCAAGTGTAGGCAGTTGTTGTTTTCCTGTGGTTGTTGTGGTTGCTGTTAATGTCTTGCAATTTATCACATGTTGCTGCAACTCTGGCAACTGGCAACAGCAGCAGCAGCAGCGGCATAAAAATTTGTAAAATGCATTCAGGTGCCGCCAAATATTTAAGGCATGCCGCAAAAGTTTTGCGCGAGCATGTCGCTGATTTCGTTGCGAATGTCTTTACTTTCAGTAAGTCATTAAGTTGCAGTTACCTAACCAGTCAGCTGAGGCTCAGGCAGAGCCAGAGCAGAGCTTACCGCAGCATAACAGACCAGTCCTACGGCCCTACAACAGTTGCAGCTGCATAACTTTAGCGTACGGAGATGTTAAATGGTAGATGGAAGTTGCAAGTCGCTTGTTGTGCTGGTAGTTGCTGAAGTCAGTCGGTTGATTGAGTCGTAATTAGGCAACGTAATGAGTGGCAACGACACCCAAACAAAGCGAAAGATATGCAGCGATAAGTAGAGAGAGAGGTGGAGAGAGAGGGGGTACAGGGTGAGAGAGAGAGTGATATCTTTAACATGTGTGCCAAGTTTTGATTAGGGGCCGCTTTTGGGTTAACTTGGCTAGTTGGCTGCCCATTTGGGTCGTCTTGAAAGTTAACACCCAGAAAATGTAACAGAAAGCGCGAAACACACAAAAAATAACTAAAAGAAATTTATAAAAAAGCACAACGACTAGTAAATACGCTGTAAAAACTGCTCTATGGAATTTCTGCAATTAAAATGATCATAACAACCACTGTAAGCCCAGAAAATCAAGTTTTCTATGAGAGAGAAAAATAATTATTTTGTTTTTCGTCGCACGACACAAGTTTGCTAATATAATTAGAATACCTGTTAAAAGAGTATCAAATAAATGAGCAACCAAATCAGAACGCAACGTGCGCAGCCAATTGACATGGAAATGGGCGGCTAAAAATTCTTGGCACGTTAAAAATTAACCAAAAAGAAGAGGAAAAGATAAAAAAAACTCAACAACGGTAGCAATAATTGTGACTGGGCTCGGCCCAAAAGGTTGACCAAGAAACGACGTGAAGCGCGTCGACAGAGTTAAGAGAGTCGCAGGTGAACAACCGTCTGATGGCCTTTTAAAGATTTTTACAGCTATTTATTTACTCAAGCCCATAGTCCAAGCTCGCTCTGCCCCTCTCTCCCTGTCTCCATATTCCTCTCTCTTTCGTTTGTTTGCTGACACCTGCTTGGCTTTCCAAGCTGCCACCGACGAGTACTCTAATTATATTTGACCAATTTGTTTATAAACAAAAACAAAAGCAAAACGAAACCAAATTACAGAAAAATGTAAGCGAAAAAGATATAAATGGCTAAATTTGCGCATGAAAGGATGCAAAAAAAAAAAGGTAAATGCTAGAAGCTGGTAAGACACCGGAAGTGGACAAAATGCTAATTATTTTAAGCACTTGATTTATTAAGATAATTACGGGGATTTTGACCAAACTTAGCAGCAATCTCGCCCTTCATTTGTGTTCTTTTCTGTGCCTTTTTCGCAGCATTTTACCCTAAGTTTTAAGCCCTCTTTTGGCCTTACATAAGCAGTGAAAAGTTTTATTTGCAAACTTTTTTTGGTTGCCAAAAATATAGCAATCTCTATAGAGTTTTTGGCAATTTGTTGGCTTATGTAATGGCAGTGTGTTCATCAATGAATGATTGACTGAATAACTTGTGTGATGTTGTGATTTTTACAAATTTTTGCCATTGACATCATCGTGATGATGAGCAAGAAATTACTCGATTATTAGCCATAACTTTCACTATCTAAACCTCAGGGCGCTTGGGACTTCTTCGCTTTGATTTTGATTATTACCGGGTCTTGTATAATAATTTTTTCAAAAGAAATCTCAGTTGAATTGTAGCGGTTATTTTTGGCTTTATATCAATGTTGATATCATCAATGCATAAAACAATATATATGTATCAGTATTTTGTTGTTTTTTCTTTGACGATTACAATGCTCCACATATTAAATTGTATTTATTTTTCTCATTGTTTTCCTGATTCGCTTGTGTTATTTTTCTCTCCCTCTATTTTGTTATCAGTAAACGGAAACTCACAAATACTTGTAGATACGCTAGCGCGAGTGTGTGCGTGTGTGACTGTGTGTGTAGATATGTGTTCGTACATATGTACAAATTTGTAGTACATGTGTATGTACAACTGTAGAAATTATATTCTTTTCAACTTTTTTTGAATGGCCTTTTAGCTTTGGAGTTTCATTTTGTTAACACACGAAATGCCATGAATAGTCGCAAAAAAAAGATCCAGTTTATTGCACTTAAAATGTGCTCAACTAAAAGATACTCAGTGTATAAATAAATTTTGGAATATTTACTTTACACTTGTGAAGCATACTCTGTTTACACAGGTGCCCAAGGGCAGGGTAATATCAGGAAAATATCTGTCGTCTCATATCAGCAAAAGGGACTCAAAGTTTATGGAACTTTTAGAGTAAATATTTGTTAATAAAATATGCATACTCTTGTACTAAATAAATAATAATAAGCTGTAAAAGTTGAATATAAAAAAACGGGAAAACAAAAACCGCGTTGACCACGAAATGTATTTAATAAATAAATAAATATGTTGGGATATTTTTAGTTGTGGAAATTAAACTGCAACTCTGTTCAGATACATATGTGGTTACAGCAAACATGAACACACATTTGCATAAATATTAAACATATGAATTAATAATGATGTTGATAGCTGACTTGTGGTTATTTAGTTGTTATGCTGGCAAAAAGTTATTTGCTTAAATTTAATAATTTATATTTATTACTTAGCCGACTTTATCTGTTTGGCTTTTCGGGGAATTAAACAGAATTCTGTTGAAAAACTGATAGCATAATCTAGTAATTAAATTCAGTGAACTTTTAACTATTTTTCTTGGTATTGCTCGGCTATTTTTTTTGTCGAGTGCTTAAAACTGTGAATAGTTTTTTGAGTGCAATCGGTAAACTTAAAAACAATGCATTTCCAAAGAGATTATTGTTTTATTGATTTTCTATGGTCATTTTAATTCATATGAATAAACTTGAATGCAATCAGAGTCAGCTCCACATGCAGCCAGGCACTCAGCAGAAAACTGGAAAAGTATCTAACAGCAACACAGGCACAAAGTTGTTGCATTCTTGAGATACAAGTTTCAAGTTGACTGAGTTTGAGTGGGTAGTGGATACTTTATATATTCTGATTTCTCTGACAGGGCCGAGCACTCCAGACGACAGTCTAAAGAGTTTTTGGTTGTCTTTTTCCTACGTTTGGGTGGGGGGCAGGGGAATCAAACAATGACAGTTAATTAGTAAATTCATGTTGTAAGAAATGAAATTAGCAAGCATGTTGCACGTATCGCTTTATATGCAATTAGCTGCAGCATGTTGCAGTCTGTTGAGTTGAGTGATAAAGCCACAAACTCGCATTATTCATAATAAAGTTGTTGCCGTTGCACAACAAAAGGACGTGGCCACAATTCAGCGCTCGTTTATCATAATGTTTGCAAAAAGGGGGAAGAGAGAGGGGAAAATCGGCGAAGGTTCAACCCATCGTTGGGGTCTGTATAATTACTAGTTTTATGCTGCTTTTTTTTAGAGGTCGAGAGACTGGTCTTGCTGTTGTTCTGGTCCGCTGGAGAGACAAGTTAACAACTGCAGTCCTGCAATTGATTTGAGTTATTGATTGTAACGTCTTTTGGGATAACTGAGCGGTAGTGTGTGCCCGTTGTCCTATCCCCTACTCCTCTCTCTTCACGACTTTTGATTAATTTTGTGTCGAGTCAGGCTTTTGTATGATTTGAGAAATTAGTACAAAACTCTGAACTGAAAACTGGAAAACTGGAAACAGCAAAAATGATCATAAATCAAACAGTTTGCTGATTGCATTCGAAGTGCGCACAAATTGCATGATTTGCAATTTCTGTTGCATTCCCCGGATGCTGACACGACTACAACGTTGTCTTTGAGACCCTATTTTGTCCCAGTGCCTCCTCCTCTCTTCCTCTCACTCTCCATTGTCCAGTTCCCCTTCCCTTAACCGACTGTTAAGTCTTAAGTCTCAAGACCTCACGTTGTACTTGCGCACATAATTCGCATTTTTGCAGCAAGTTACAGCAACTTGCAACTTGCAAGCAAACTTAAATAAAATTATTGCCTGGCATTTTTATTTGCTTTTTATTGTTGCCATTTTCCGGCCATTGTCCTGACTTTAACATACGTTTCTTTTCTGGTTTATTCAGCTGTTTCATGCTTCTCTGTTTTCATTGTTCTGTAATTAAATTTTTGGGGCCACAAAAGCAGCGACATTCCGTAAAATCGATTCCTTAAGAATCCAACAAAGTCTGTGACTCTCCATTTTAACTTGGAGTGTTGTCTTAATGCAAGACAAATTGCAGCAGTTACTTTTTTGGCCATAAAATGCACAACAGGCTGGCACATACAGTGGCTAAAATCGACTGTGTTAAGTGGCAATTAATTTAGTGAAATAAAGTTGTAAAATATATGCAAGTTGTTAAGTTTTAAAGTTTATTATGGTGAGTAAAATTCAATAAATTCCAAAAAGATACTTTCCGCTGCCAAAACTGATTTCATTTATATACAATTCGTCTGTCTCCCTATTCCGTTATTTCTTTAAATTTTGGCTTACTTTCACTGGGATAAGTGTCTTTTTTGTCCACTGTATGCGCTTTGGGACTGAAATGGCAACGTGCCTTATCTAGACAGTCGTAAAATCCTAGTCTAAAGGGCATTTCATGGCGCTAGCCAAAATCAATAAACATAAAGCCCAAGTAAATTACACGCCTGTATGGGCCAAGTTAAAAACGATTGATGCAAACAGTGAGAGAGAGAAAGGGAGATGAGCACAACAAAAATGAAAAGTAAAAAGAGAAAAACTGGTTAAGCGGCTATGTAAATTTTTTATTAATATTGAAAAGCAGCGATTACGTGTACAACAAATACAAATGCAACAACAACTTTAATACCAACATAAATAACAACAAACATTGGGTATAAATATGCATATGACCTTCGTCGCGGATTATGGGCAACAACAAAAATATTACAATATTTTTGTGGCGTGTCGAACGTGTTCTCCAATCAAAGTGGCAAAGGGCATAAATTGGATTTACAATCCGCAATTGCAGCAATTAATTGCGCTTAATCAAGACGTTCAGGCCACAAACTCCATTGGGCAAAGGGGTGTACGGGGGGTCAACTGAAAACAGAAAGTCACTTTTATGCCGACTGAACGAATCGAAGCTATTTTAATGGGCATCGTGCCAGAACATAAAACAGAATGAAACCTCGCCTCGGGGCAAACAAAAATTGAAAAACGAAAACGAAGCAGAAGAACCGAAAACCAAAAACAAAAAACAAAAAATATTATTAACCAAACTGCAGACAGCTTAAGGCATTTTGTTTATACATTAAAGTGTGTTTATGGCTAGCAACATTTTGCGATCATTAGCAAATAATTTATGCCATTTACAGGCAATCGAACATGAAAATACACAAAATTATTGAAGCGATTATGAAATTTTTAATACGCTATCATTTTGGTTGGAAAAATTAAAGAAACTGCTGTGGTTGGGTGTGGAAATGATTGGTTAAGAACACTTAAATATAAACTGTTAAAATATTAAGTTGAACTCTATGATTTGTTTAAGAAGAATACAGAAAAAAGTCTTCACTTTCTTTCTACTCTACAAATTTAAACCAAATAGTTTCTCATAGTGTCTCATATACCCAATTTTTATAGAGTATGCCCAAGCTTACAGTAACCGAAGAGAACCCTTTTGTGGAATCGTTCACATAAGCCGCTTTTTGCCTTAGCTTATTGGTCCAACATTTATTTAATGAACTGCCAAATCGCCAATCATTCAACATTATTATTATTCTTGCTCTCAATTTTGTTGCGGTTGTTCTTGTTGCTGTTGTTGTTGTTTCTGCTGTCGCCGTTGGTGGGCAACGCAAAGCGTGCGAAATTTGTTGTCAAGTTTTTAAGCCGCTTATATAGACTGAGCACTTGACACAGAAGTCGCTTCTGTCTTGGGTTCCACACACACCCTATCCCTCTCTCCCTCCCTGCCACTCAAAGAAACTGCACATTTACAAATGAAATGAATTAATTTATTGGCATTGGCAAAATTCTTGGTTCATTAATTAGATTTCCTTTGTATCACACGTCGTGCACTAATCGAATTAATTAATTAATTAGTTTGATTAGCCAACTGCTTGGGGCACATTTATTAATTCTATTATTCACATTTCAGCCATCATACGCAGGTCGCCCATTGTTTCTCCGTCCGCATCTCAAGGCTTCTCTAATTAGTTATTGAAAAGAAGCAGAAATAAATGATGTACTTGCTTGTGTGTGACGGGGAAGTGAGTGTGTATGTGTGTGTTTGTTTGTAGTTGGGGCAATTGGTCAGCACGCACATGCCACACACACACACACTCAAACACACAGAGACACCAATTCTATTAGCCAATTTCAAGCTTATAACGTCATGCGATTTTTATCTAAAGGTCGCTTGAGACAAGCACTTCTAGTTTTGTTTGTTGATTTTTTGTTTATTTGTTTTTTATGCTTTCAAACTGGTTCTCTGGGCCATAAAGTCTAATAACGAAATGTATGTGGGTGTCAATGGGAACGAACATATAAATAATCTAAAAAATCTCCAAAAATTAGAGCACTTGATGCATGTCTAAGAAGTATTCTAACACATGACTTTTGACCTAAAAAACTCAATTTTCAACTGAAAAAAACCACTAAATTTCCAATAAAACTTTTGTTTATTTCACTTCAAACAGTTTAATTGCAAAACTCCTAATGAAGATCAATTTATTTGGCAAATAGTTTAGCAAATAACTTGCAGCCAAAATGCAAAAAAAATCGTTTGTCTCCCTACATTTAGTTGACAAATAAACATATTATTTTGTTGCACATTCATTAATTAAAACCAATTTTGCTTTGTAAATGGCCAAAATAGTACAAACATAGTGTAAATAATTGCATATTCTAAATGGCATGCAAATGAAACTGACGAGTGAAACAAATGTATTTTAATTATAATAAATTTTTAATTGAGTTAGAAAAAAGAAAATTGTGTAAAAAAAGCGCGAATAAATAAAGTTATGCAAATGTTGTTAAATGCAATTGTTGCCGTCAACTGAAAAGCAATTAATTTGGTTTAATTATGCGGTTTGGCCCGCAAGAGGAAGCAGGAAATCATAATGCATTTCTTGGCCAGATCCATATGCCATGACGTTGGGGGCCATAAATAATGCCTCTGGCAGCAAGGCGGTTAATTAAATAGAAAAAACTATTATCAGGCAGCCATTATCAGTCGATAATAAGTGCTTATCTAGCCATACCTGTCACACTTGATAATTTATATCATTTTGTTTCTTTTTACTTACAGACGACGATAAGGAGTGCTGGGAATAGAGCGTTCAAAATACATTTATATAAATAAATAAATAATTGATAAGGAGGTGAGTAACTGAATTGAATGAAGAGAGGGTGTGCTGGGCTGTAAAAGTAGCTGTAGGTAAACACATCACAAGCTTTTAGTAGATTATTCTTTGAGTAACTTGGGAATTTGTTAGTCTATCGTGTAGAGAATTCTAGGAAACCTTTTGGGTCACATCTTCCATTACTTTTTAAAAGGACTACTCTAGCCTATCATACTACCAACTCCCAACAAACCCCTTGGGCCATAGTCTAAACACTCCCACTACTTGTTACCGGGCCTACTTTAGCCTATCATACCCCCAACTCACCAATTTTGGCCTTCGCGTCGTGCTGCATTTTTGCAATGTCAATTTGTAGTGGAAATTTATGATATCCATTGTGGGCCACAAACAAGATCATTGTTTGCTGACTGTGGCCAAAACTAATAAGCGCCAAGTATGGTGCTGCAATTTAGAACTGATTCGCTTTCAACTGCCAGTGGCAGCGGTAGTGGCAGTGGCAGTTGCAACTTTGGTAGTTGCTACTTGCCAATTGTCTACTGTGATGCTTACGGCTGACTTTAAGATTTCAGTGGCTTCATTGTCTTCATTGCGGTCTCGTTGGACTTGTATTTTTTTGTGCTTTTCTTTCGCTTTGGCCTCCGTTTGCTGGTTGGCTCTTCATCTCGTTATTGTGCCAAATGGCCATAAAAGGTTAATTGGGTCCTTAGCAACTTGGCTGCAACAAATAATGCAAGCATTCCACACGTACCACAAGCCCCAATGTTGCAAGCGACAAGCGAACATAGAAAAATCTTAATTAGTTAATTAAAACAACAAACAGCAGACCCGATTCCGAATCCAAACTCAAACCTGTATCTGAACCCAAACCTAAACCCTTTTGTAGACACTGCAACTAGTTCACTTGGGCTACTGCATAATTCATGCGACTTTAATGACAACCAAGTGGAGAACCGCACAGTGGAGACTGACAGGACAGGACATAGTAAACTAGAGACAAAGCCAGTTAGCAGCTCCCTAGTTACCACCGTGTTGTTTGTGGTAGATAGAGACACGTTGTCTGCTCCTTTTGGCCTGGCCAACTATAGATCTTCCTACCCAGTTGCCAGTTTTTCAGCTCCCTCTCTCTCCATCTCCCTCTGCTGCTGTCTCTGTTAAATCCCCTGAGGTGACATTAAACTATGAAAGGCATTTAGCTCTGCGATTTATATAGGCGACTTTTTGACAGTTTTATGTCTTTGGCTGTCCATTGGCTGCTACAAGGTGCCGATTGAGGATAACGAGGCTAAAAGACACCAAGCTGACTGCGAATCTTTATGCCTCATTAAATAGCCAGGCAATGTTTATATTTCACTACAAACTACACACAAAAAGGACCTCGTTATCCCACCAATCAATGCAATTGGCTGGAAGCGATTTATTACCACAATTTTATAGTTTGCAATTGCAAGCCGAGGCAGTTTTTATTTGTGCTCAGTGCACAGAAGATTTCAATTATTATTTTTAATACTCTCTTGCCAAGGGAAGTAGTTGGGTATATAAAATACTCTATAAATGAGTTTTAAATCCATTTCTTACCTGTTTTTTTTTTCCTTCTATATTTTATTTAATTTCCCTACCAAAACAAATCAAATTAAAGCGTTACTTTTCACACAGATCAATTGGCTTGAGGCATGCCCCCCACAACCTTTTAATGAATGACAAGTTCAAGTTCAATTCCATTGCTTATTCTCCTCTCTGCCTTCTCCTCTGTTTTGCTCTGCACTAGTTTGACCTCTAAAAAAAAGAGCCAACAAATAGTTAAACCTTTTGGAAGCGAGAACAGCAAAACAAAGCCATTTGTGTTCCAACTGTGTTGAGACCACAACATGTGATGACCCCCCAAATGTGTTGATATACATATAGTACACATATATATTTATGTTTGTATCCACGGGGTGATCGGGTCTGTGTCTAATCTCTTGGTAAACCCAACAAAAAAAGTTGTTGCTGTTGCTGGGTTAAAGCAAAATGTTTTTGGGTACGGTCATAAAAAATGACCAACTGCCATTAGAGCAGAGAAATGAAACCATTTTTGTCATTTGACAGGCAATTTTCGAGCGTTACGTTTTCGATTTTCTCCTCTGCCGCTCTCCGAATAAACCCTCTTTCCAGCCAAACACACACAGACACACAGTGTAATTTGTGGTGCCAACACACAACACACAGCACACACACACTTGCTGTTATGAGGGTTGAGAATGTTTTGTGCCCATAAAATGTTGTAGAGCGACCGAAAATTCTGATGATGATAGTTTATACACAGAGCTAAAAGCATTTTTCCAAACTCCTGCACATTTTCACATGAATGCGGCAGAAATCTGTTGCCATTGCTCATGTGGTAGCAACATTTTTCCAACATTGTACAAAAGTCTCTGGCCCTCTGCCCCCTCTGCCTCCTCTACACCCACTGTCAGTCCTGCTTTCCGTTTGCTGTAATCGAGTTGGATATATATATTGATGTTATTATCCCGGCTGTGGGCTATCATTTGATTAAATCTAAATCTGTTTATGATCCCAACTTTGGCAGCATTTATTAATTTTTAAACGCTGAATAAACCGAATTAACGCTGATAACTTTTGATGTTTTCCCTTCGTAGTTTTTCCATTTCAGTTGCACAGATTTTCGTTTTGCCAAATAGTTTTGCCAAATTAGATTTTTTCTGTTTTCTTATTCAATTTGCCAAAGTTGGCCAAGCAGCCAAGCAGCAGCGTGGAAAGCCCAAAGTTAAAAATCATGAGAAATTCACGAGAATACGCGAAAAACTCTCGAGTTGCAGCGGCTAAAGATGTGCGCCAAAATGGTCAAAATGGTAACAGTTGTGAGTGGGTTCTTTTGGGATACGCGTTGTGGAATGAATGCCCGAGTAAATACTCGAATACCCCAATGAATGTACGCCGTGTGCAAGCAAACAAGCTCATACATATATAAATTTATATGGGTATACTCGTATACTATATATTGAGGTCGTGGCATAAAGCTGGAAAATCAACTGACCTGGTCAACTGACTATTGTTGACCATTTGTTGTATGTTGTTTGTTGTTGTAGCAAAGTCATGCATATGCAAATGAGCAATTGATTTCTTGTGACCCACTCGGTCTTAAATGCCATATATTGTGGACTTAACCCCACCACCCACTCCCTATGCCACGCCCATACTTGCCTCTCTTTGTGTTGACCCTGAAATTAGTTTTGGCGCATTTCGGCTGACCTTGTGCCAAGACGAAGCCAAGGTTTGAGCTGCCTGCGGGGGGGTTGACCAAAAGATAGAAGTCGGAATTAGTTTCACTAATTAACTGGCAAAGTTTTGATACCCTGTAAGTGACGGAAAGGGTGTGCTAGCAGAGTTCTTCCAATGGCTACATAGAGCTCGCTCTCTGACATCCTTTTCACAGGGTATCCCCCGGGCTGTCACACCTCTTTACACTGTCCCTGCTTGTTATTAAGTTCTGCGTTTTCAATTAAACACTCCGAGTAGTCAGTTCATGGTGTTAACTCAATAAAGCCGAACAACTTTTAACGAGTTTTCCCCAAAAAGTTTTCATCACTCGCTCGGCTAATCAAATTGAACATGGGAAAACTGCCAGCTGCAGCTGCAATAGTCGAAGAATTTTTCCACCGCAGTCGAGAGATGGAAAAAATCAAAAGACAGGCGGCAATTAATCATTTTGTAGCCGAGAAGAAAAGAAGAAAAAAATGAAAAAAACATATTTTTAACCGTCATTTTGTATTATTTTTTTGCAATCATTTAATTGCAGTTTAATAGCGCGCTCATCCTGTAATTTATTTTCTAATAATGAGAAGCGCGTAGAGCGGCTTAAAAAGAAAAACAGCGAGAGGAAAACAACAAAAACAGCTGAAGATGAAAACGACATGGAGCAAGGGAGGGGGTGAAGTGAGGGGGGAAAACTTAACGCAGACAGGAGTCGAGTGAACGTGCAGAAAAACATTTAATTACATTTGTGCGATGCTCTTGCCACACAGAGTCATGACTTCGGGATATAGTTGCAACTGGTAGCAGGGGATGGGGTTAGAAGAGGGCGGTGGGCGGTGGGCGGAGATGCGGTGTGCGGTTGTTGGCACTGCAAAAGCTGATCATGTGTAGCAAACAGTTTTACAATGCTGTCAAATTAAGAGCTATAAAAAAAATGCGTGGCATGTTGCAATTGCCGAGGATGCAGCTGCAACAACGTGTGTGTGTGTGTGTGTGTGGAAAACCTGTGGAAAACGTGTGGAAACTGTTTGGTTTTGGCCTGGCAAATTAACAGTTAAGAGCCAACGGTAAATAATTGTCAAAGACAACAACGAACTGTCTTCCAACTGCAGTTGCAACAGGCAAGAAACTTGCCACTTGCCGCTGTTGAAAGCTGCTCCAAAAAGCGCTTTGAAGATGATTTCAGCCAAAGCCACAAATGATGTTTGACTGGTTTCATGCACCAAATAACCAAAAAGGAGCTAAGACTATGGCACTGGGAAGACTGCAGAGCCGAGAAGACTGGGAACTGGAGAAGACTGCAGACTGGAGACTGGTGAAGACCTGTTGTCGTTGTCATGGATATATAACTGCTCGTTGTACTGGTAATTCTAGTCGTCTTTGGCAGCTTCTCGGTTGGCGGATGTGCAAATATTTTGATTAAATTTTCTCCATGGCAACTTTCTTTGCACCAAAGTGGCAAAAGTGGCATCCACATTCAGCTCCTGCTGCAAGTTCTCTATGTCTATATGTGCCTTGTAGTTGTGTGTGTGTGTTTGTGTGTGTGGCGTGCGTGTGCAGCTGCCGGTTTCTGCTGCAACCAATACATTTCCTGCTTCTGCATAAAAACACGTTTTCACAGCATCATCATCATAAACATCATTATTATCATCATGAGCTTCTCAGCTTCAGCTGCAGCTACACGTCTTTTTGTTTGCTGCGGTGACCTTTGCTGACACACCGCATAATTTGAAATCAGAGCCAACATTGTTGCCAATTTTATCACTTACACGCCGCATAAATCTCTACTCTATTAAATTCTCTGAAATTTATCTAGCTAATTTCAGATTTGCGAATCAGTTTTTTGATTGCTTTTTACTCTGGCGAAACTTTTTCAAGTCTTTTTCGTAGTAAGAACTTTTGTTTCGCATTCTTTTCTTTATAAAAAGTAACACAATTCTAGTTAACACTTTGAGTTTAGTAAGTTGGTAAACTTAATTTATTTTTTCGTTTTTTCGGGTAGCATCTTTTGTGGCTTTGGTTTGAGGTCCATTTGCAGCTTGACTTGAGCTAAAATTTGCTCGAAATTCTAATTGCCTTGAGGAAAAGTTCAGTGCGAGTGGGGAAATTTTGCGGCAATTGTGGAAAAGTTTTTTAGCGAAGAAATGCAAATGAATATTAAACGCAGACTGCGTTGAGGCTGCGTTTTAATAACTACGGATTAAGTCTGCATAAATAATAATCATAATAAACTCACTGGCATAGCCATGAAAATGCGCATCAGCCCGTAGCAGATATGCTTATAACTACCTCCCACTCCCACTTCCACCCCCTCTCTCCTCCTTAACCCGGAAAAACTTTTTGCATAAGAAAATGACAAATGATCAACGAAGGTTGTTGGCTGCTTCGAGTATCTTAGTCGTGCTGGAAAAGTATGCAAAAGTATCCAGTCGAGCAAAGGGGGGAAAAATCAGCGGAAGCGTAGGAAAATGCGCGACAATGAAGTTTTTCCTGCGGGACGGGAAAAATTCTTGGACTTTGTTGCTCGCAATTTACGTATCTTCTTATTTTTTTTTTTGCTCCAGCTTTTGTAATTTTTCATTTGGCTTAAATGCCAGCGATGCTTGGAACTTATTCTCGTTCTTTCCTCTTCTCTTTTTATTTTGATATAGTTTGGGGTTTTGTTCGGGGTTTAAATGTGCGTCTAATTATGCCAGCAATTATATTGGGACTTTGATAAATGACTGACCCACCGAGAGAGAGGAAATAATTCAATAGCGACAGGAAATGGAAATTGGAGCAGGGAATTAGGGACATAAAGAGACACCGATAGACAGCTGAAGTGAGAGGGATCAGCTCAGATTCTAGAACATTTGCATGCCAATGGCAATTGCCAAGTTCTGTCTTCAATTCAATTAAATTTTATCTTATCTACGCGAAGCAATTCGCAAAAGCGAAAAACTTCTTGAAGCGAACGCACACAAATTGCTGTGGCGCTTATCAGTCAATTAGCCGTGAGATAAGGCAAACAAGCAACGCGAACATGGCACAAATGAGTAAAAAACAGTGGCCAAAAAGGGAAGGGGGGCAGGTAAAAGAGGGGAGTGGAAGGTAGCAAGCTTGTTTGTGATTTGAGTTGTGAATTTGAAGGTAAAAAGCAATTCTCTGCCTTTGCTTATCGAGCGAGTTACGAGCTACGGAGTTACGAGTCGCCCTGTCATCGCATATCTTTCAATTTTCAAGTGTGTCTTCCTACTCCAAATTCCTACATTGTCCCCTCTCACCCTCGTACTCCTCGTACTTCTCCTGCTGCGATAAGCTCTGGTAAACATGGCACGTAACTGGGTCGTACTTTTGAATCTGCTCTCTGCTGTGTTGTTGTCTTGTCAAATGGCATTCATCAACTCATTCTGTTAGTTAGTTTTGTTAGCTGGTTAGTTAGTCAGGTGTTAGACAAGTGAACACACTCACACACACACTTTCCACTTATTATCCTGGCAAAGCCGCAGCTCATTTAGCACCGCAAACTAATTCATTTCGTGCTGAATTTTAGTTTAAATTGTTTGTCAGTTGGCATTTTAGACATTTCAATCCAAAAGTCGCTTACCAGCAGAACTTTTAGCTTAATTAAGCTGCAAACTGAAATTATTATGTCATTTAAAAATGATTTTTATTATCTTTTTTGAGCAATTCGAGTGGCACAAACAACTCTAGTCTTATGTCATATCGCAGACAGTTCTTATCTTAGGTATTAAAGCGATAACCTTGACATAATTAAAAATTTAACAATAACTGAACTCATCTGCCGTGACGCTTACCTGCAAAATTAATAAATAATTTTAAAATTTTTGATAAAAATCTCTTACAAAAAGCACTATTAGTTCTCTAATTAAAGTTTATAGTTTTTATAGTGCTTCAATCACGTTGAATAAAATGTGATGTGAAGTGGAATTGCGCATACGCCGTGTGTTGCTTTCAACGAGAGTCGAATTTCAATTAACATACAATTTCAATAAAATTTCGCTTGTTACGGCTAAAAGAATTGGCAACACAACACATGAGCATAATAGCCAGCATATGCAAACAATTGGCCAAAAAATGCACGGATATGCGTGCCATTTTGCAGTGCAGCGAAAATGGTGAAAAATCAAGAGGAAAATGGCAAATGCGTTGCCTCTCATCAATTATAGATTTGAGTGCGTTGCTGGGCAAAAAACAATTTCAGTGCCGTAGTTTGGTAAAACAATTTGGCCAACGGCACAAATGAACAGACGGACAGTTGGACAGTTGGGCAGTTTATAGCCGCTGACAACTGTCGACCTAATTAGATCAGCGATACAAATACTAGAGTCTTTTAGCTTCATTTCCGCTACAATTTTGAGCGCACTTTATATAATGTTGGTTTTTTTCTGTTGATCGTTTGGTTTAATTTATTAATTGACATGTTGTGCGGCTTTAAAAACTGTTCCCAGTTGTGTGTGTGAGTGGGCAAAATTTAAATTTTAATCGCTCTATTTTGTGAGTGCAGCAGTGGGGACATGACATGTTGTTCTACCACATGTTCTTGCTCCCAACTACCATTTTCATATACATAAGTACACACACACAAACACACACATAGACACAACGGAAATTGGCAAGTGTGTGGCGGGGTTGATTGCGGGAAACTAGATGATGGGCTGAATGCCAGGTTGGCGATGCCACTTGAACCCAACGAGCCATAACAAAAGGCACACGAAGTAATTAACTTGTATTTATTGTATGCACACATAGTTGGCATAGCTGAAACTGACAGCAGTTCGAAGGGGGTTGGTAGGGGGCCTTAGGGGCGTGGCTTTGTGCTGCTGTCCCCTGCGCCCCCCTTGGGGGAAGCTGGCATCGCTGACTTTTCTAATTGACAAACTGGCGGCACAGGGAATATCGTTGGTTGACTGTGGTCCCTGGCCTGCATGTGCATTCAATTACTTGCCTCTGACTCTGACTCTGAACTCTGGCGATATTATTATGCTACGAGTATCAAACACTGCCCAGTCATGATTGCAGTCGTAGCTTTAGTTCTACGACCTGACTATTAACTGGGCAGTAAACTGCAGTTGATCATGGCCAGAGATGCAGCTAATAGTTAATGTTAATGTTTATTAGTTTTTTATTAGCGCATGCAAGCTGTGGAGTATGTGCAACTAGTCAATGGGGTTGGTCTAAGCCGAGGAATCACTTAAACTTAGTTCTGATTCTTTATTAGCAAACTATCGTATGCATTTTAAAGGCCGTTTAAGACTGCTAAGACTCCACGAAGATCAGTTGGAACTTGGCTATTACCTCTTTATACTTAACCGATCTACAAACTTTACTCTATATTGAACTAGGTTCTTTTACCTAAAACTATCCTTAAGTTTTTGGCTTGAAGCTGTTGTCATTTAGAGCCCACGCATGTCTTAGTTATGCTTGATTTTCATACCCAATCCTATAAGCTCTTGCAGTGCTCTAACTTTTTCTCCAAGTGTATTTGAAGTTCGTCAGCTGCCGAGTCAGTTTCTTATGGCTGTTGTTATTATTATCGTTTGGTCTGATGCGCCAACCTGGCACGCAACATCACGCTGTGGGGCAAGCACTTGACTGTGGACTGGAAACCACTCTGCTAACCAAGACGGTGAGAGGCACAGCAATAGAGAGAGGGAGGGGGAGAGGGACAGAGAGGAGACTGAGACTTGGCACTGGGCACTGAGGTTGTGGCTCAAGTAGCGTGTCATTTACCTTGGCAGCCACAAGATTGAATAAGAATGGTTGGAACCACAGGGGGAGGTAGAAGTAGCAGCAGTAAAAGAAGCAGGTGCAGGTGGGAAGAAAGGGGTAGTAGCAGAGAGGGGCTACAGCATGGGATGCTGCAAGTTGTGCGGCTTTTTGCTGCAATTATATAATATTGACATTAGTTGCATGTTCTCCGTTCGCCAGTCTTTCAGTCAGTTGGTCGTTTTTATGGTCATGTTGGTTAATGATTTAAGCTGATGAATTTAATTACAGTGCAAGGCAGAAATCAAAAATCAATATTGCCTTCTTAATGCGGCAATCATTTGATTTACGTTTCAATTTAATGGCTTAATGCCATCTCAATTAGAGTTTGAAGGACGGGCCAAGAGCCACATAGCTTAAACGTGTGCAGATTAGATTAAATGATGGGACAGGCACACAGCACACAAGTCAAACTCAACTCAATTCAAGTGCAACACTTTCTCCAACACTAACTCTTTCCTTCTCTATTTGTTTCATTTGCAGGCTGAGTGCACAAGGAGACTGTGAAATTGACTTAACAAAACACAAAAGGAGGACACTCGCTTCCTTTATAACGTAACTTCAGACTGATTCACTGACTGCAGGCCAAATTGCACAACAAATTGTGAGTGGAGAAACTTGGAGAGAGAGATAGAATCTATAGGCAAAATAGAGTAGAGCAGAGAAAGCTAGACAGCAATTCATGCGAAATGCCAACAAATTGAAATTCGTGTCCATGTGAAGACGTGTGGAATGAACACAATACCAGAGGCAATAACAACAACAACAGAAGGAGCACTGTAACTGCATTAACATATCAGCAGCTAAATTGTAGAGCAAATCAGCTGAAATCAGCCCGCAAGGAGTGAGTGGGGCACATATCCTGGCGCATAAATCAAAGCGCATACACTGATTAATGTTACGCATACGCAGCGTGCGCCAACCAAGCGGCGCAACACTATTAAACTGAAGCACTCAACGACTTCCACAAGCCATTAAACCACAACAGCAAAAGCAACAAAATAACAACAATCAGGAGTGAAATACTATAACAAAGCCATCGAATACAAAATCATCATGGCTTTTATTTGGCGTCGACGTTCCACAACAATTGTCAAGCTGGTGGCTCTGATGCTGGCCATTTGGTTCTGCATTGCTTTTCTCATCTACACGGACGATACACGCCGGAGAGCAGCACAGGAAACGAGTGGATACGGTGTTGGACTTGGGGGCGGAAGTGGAGGAGATCCCATTGCATTGGCACTGAAAAATGGTCCAGACTCGGGCGAAGAGTTGGCTGGCAATGCGGGCATTGCCAATGCCGATCGTGAGGCACCACAAGAGGCGGATGTCCCGCCCACAGCCAAGCACAAGCTAAGGGTTAAGGCCTTGCCACGTCTCAAGTCCGAGGAGTCTGTGCGCCACAATGTTGTAGTGCATCCCGAGGAGAAGGTCAGGTCGGAGAGCAAGCAGGAAGCCAAGGATGATGGTAAGTGCAGCAGCAATTTTTAATTAATATTTTATTGCGAGCACACACACACACACATACATACACACAGTTATCTATTATTGAAAATTAATTAGTGCAGCTGGCAATATTTATGCAGCATCATTAAATAGTTAGATGAACCCTCTCATCGATTCTCGATTACATAACACATTTATACTCCTTGCTGACCATTAAAATATTATTTGCTGCAAAATGTGCACAAAACAGCTGCGTAAATGTCCAAATCATTAGACACAATTTTAATTAATTTGTTGCACTTTGGACAAAGACTTTCAATTTAATTTATTTACAATGCAAACAGAGCAGCATAAAAAGAGTTAAGCTCTTTTTTGTTGGAGAATTTAATTATTTTTCCAATGAAATTGGTTTTCTATATGTTTTTTTACCTTTTGACTATTTCTGTCGCTTTTTGCTGAGCTTTAACTTCTTTTTTTTAATGAAGCGAACTTGAAAATCATTACTTACCTCGCTTATCTGTGCGGCATGGCCGTAATAAATGGTGCAGCATTAATATTTATATTGAAATCAGTTCCAGATTATCCACATTTCTCGCTCCATCCATCACAGTTGGTCTTTTTACCAGTTTTTTGCCTTTTTCCACCACAGAACCCATTGAACTTGTTTTAGTTCTTTTTTTGTGATTCTTCTTCTGCTGCTCTGCTCCGTTGTATATTCCTGTAATCAGTTTTTATAAATCTGAGCGCTGTGTTCCCATTCAGGCGATTCGCACTTCATTTCCACGCAATCTCGCTCAACTAATTCCCAGCCAGGCAAAGTACATCTGTCTCTGTCTCACTACGTCTCTCTCTTTCTTCCTCACTGGCTTTATTTCACTTGTGCTGGTTTGTTTTTTTGGGTCAGCAGCCAGAAAATCGAACTAAACTTACGGATAATAACACATATCGCTTTCCTTTCCTGTTTGCTAAATGAAGACTCTGGAGAGGCGCTTTAGGCCCCTCCCCTCCCCTCCAACTCCCTCTTCTGTTTAAGAAAAATTTCTAACAAGTTTTACAACAATGTTTAAAATGCCATCGGCGACAAGCAGCAACAACAGCACACAATGAGCTTGACTAGAAACACTTAACACAAACTGCAATTGTTGCCAAACAGCATTTTCAATGGCACGCAACGAGGGGCGTTTGGTTGGGTAGGGGGCCAAAGAGGGGGTACTCAGTAACAGAGCAGGAATAAATAGAGAGACCAAAACTTGACTCATGCCGCTGTCAAGCGAGGCATTCGCATTAAGCATATTAAAATCCAAAGGGAGTAAAACAAGCAAAAAAGATTCTTCTTGCACTAATCAGACACAAGAGTTTGCTCAATGGGCTGATTGAGGGGCAACTAAAGGCATGAACTGCATGGCTGACTGACTGACCAACTGTGTGACTGACCAACTGAGTGACTGGGAAGCACAGTTGGCTGACCAAATCAATGAAGCAGTCTCTGGAGTTGGACAAGTGCATGCAGGTAGATCAGTTATCTAAGCATCGAGTCGGACGCCATTGCATGTGAAACAAGCATTTAAGGAAGCATGGTGGAAAGGGGGAGGTAAGGGATTAGGGGAGGGAAATGTAGTACACTGTAAAAAATATCTAGAAGAAGAAACTGATTGATAAATTTGGTAATCAACAAGCTATGAAATCCAAGTTAGAGTCCTAAAAAATTGAGTACTTGAAAATATTTATATTTGAGTTCTTGAATTCACTGTTTTCCTTCGTTCCTCTCCTATTTTATCTCAGTGTAAGACACCCTTCTGCTATCTTCAGTCACTGACTAACCCAGCCAGTTCCATACAATGCACGTATTTGCAATTTCGCATATCATGTTTGCATCTCATTTTTTTTATGCATTTTTTTCTTGCTGTTTTGCGGCAACCTCATCAACATTGAGGTGGCAAAGCTACAAGTTGTTGTTGTTCCCGTTGTCGTTGTTGTTGTTGCAGTTGTTGACTGTTTGCCTATTTGCCGATCCTGTCGTGCAGCAGCCGCCCCGTGGCGTCAAAATTGTGTGCAAGCCAACAACGTTTACCAACACTCGACCACGCACATGCGAGGAGTCTTTGCCTTTGGTTGTCCGTGGTCTGGTTCTAGATCCCAGTAGATTTACAACTGCAAAGCATACACTCCATACATGGCTCATTGTCTTGGCTCTGTGCCTGTTCGTAGCTGGTAATTAGTGTTGTTGTACTTATTGCCTGGCCTTGAGGCGCTTACCACCAAAAGACGTGGCCAACACGACGTTTATCGCGCGCACGCATCAAAACAGGCAATCGCCTTAGCCAGGCCAAGTCAAGCCAAACCAAAAGCAAACCAAGCCAAGCCAAGTCAGTCAGTTAGTCAGTCATTCAAACTGCCTGTTGGCCATGTCTTTAATACAAGCACTATCTTGATCTTGGCCAGTTTCGCACTGAACTTGACTCTGTGCCCGCTTTTGTGGCCGTCGTGCATCCTGCTCGTATTTCGTATGTGTTTTCTTTTTTCTTCCGTTTTTACAATTTAGCAGCGATAATGATTTTGTACATACAATGCAAATGCCACACCCCCGAAAAGCAAACGCCTCTGGGAACAGCTGCTGCACAGATTGATTGCCTCCACGCTCCCCCTCTCTCTCTCTCTCTCTCTCTCTCTGTCTCTCTCTTTCCGCTAGCTGTCTCTTTTGCTCGCTGTCTCTACTTTTAATCAATGCTAATCCCTTGCCATGTTAATAACATAACGTTGATTTCGAGTGTGTGTGTGTGTGTGTATGGGGTGTGTGTTTGCCTGTCTATTGTCCTTGTTTCAGTCCCTATAGCACGCCCCTCCTGCCATTCTGCCCCACCCCCCTTGCCATACCCGCTGCCATTCATTTTGCAAATAACGCTACTTTGGCATATTATGTTCCTTTTATGCGTTATGTTGGAACATGCCGGGCCAGATTGTGCAGTGGGGCTAAGGGGGCTGGGAGGGCGTTGAGTGGAGCACCTCCCAGGCATTTGTCTATGCTCCTAGCAGTCACTCCCTACCCCTCACTCTCCCCTTCTCATTCCTCTTTGCACATAACGAACGCTTTATAGCTTCCTGTCACGCTCAGGCGTGTCCCTCGAGCTCCGAGTATATGAGTATTCTCCACATGCTTGTGTCCATAAACTGCCGATAGATATGAAAATTATATAGATGGATAACGCGTATGCCGCATTTCATTTGCCCCTACAGTAGACACTGGCAAATTGCGAACAAATGCATATGTTTGCAGGCAACGAAATTAGCGGAGTTAAAGAAGACTTAGGTATTTAATATGGAATCCAAAAACATCATTTATTTCGGTGATTAAAATAATCGATTAAAAAATAGTTCTTTAAATTTATTTCAATTTTTATAGCTATGTACTTACCTTCAATACTTTAGCTACACCATAGCCTCGTTTCACTGTACTTTTCACAGCATTATCATGCCGTTTTGTGTAAAGTTTTTATATTCCGATATTCTATAATTGGATTGCGACTCAGGTGGTTTCGTTTGCGTTTGAACACGGCCCAAAGTCGGTGCCATAAATAAGTGAATCAATAAAACACATAAAACGGAAGAACTTCTCCCCTTTAACTACTCCTACTACCCTACCTCTCTCCCAACCAAGCCCCTACCTGCTCCTGCCGCTCCTTTGTGTGTGCCACTTTTATTGTTTTTTATTATGATGCGTGTGTGTGCGCGCAGCATGCAAAAAAGTTCATTACGTATATAGCCGAGTGCCTGCTTAGTCCTTGCCCCCTCCCCCACCGACTCCCCTTTGACCCCTTTGTTACGCTGTGCCACTTGGCAGCACGCGTGAATGTCCCGCAATGAAGTTGTTACTACGACAAATCATAAAATTTATGCGCCTGTTTTCTGTGTTACTTTTCTGCGTTGTCCTTGCTCAAGTCTCGGCTCCTTTGACCATTTTCTTTTAATGGTTTTTGTTGTTGTACGGCCAAAAATTTATCGCTTGCTGATTGGCCGCCACGGTTGTTACCAACAATCCGCAGCATAATGTGGCCAGCCTGCTTGACTTGGCCCGAACTCTGGGCTCGTTCTGTGGTTCGCATTTTATTTTTATGGTTTTTTATTTATTTTGCAGCTAGCTTTTTTTTATGATTATTGAAATGATTGTGGTAATTGAAATGTTTTCCATTGTGCCAGAAAGAGAAGGAGCGAGTGAGAGAGTGGCAGCAGGAAAGCTGCACTTATGAACAGCGCCAATAAGTGTCACTTCTGGCTGACAAATCTCATAAAAAGCTGAAACTGGCAGACGAGACAGACTCATATTTCCATGCAAATGCAAATAACAAGATAATATAAAGCACTCACACTCCCACACACACACACACACACACACACACACACACACACACTGAGAGGAACTTCAACCCATTGAGTGTGTGGAAGTTGCCACGTACAACACGCATACGCACCGTTGCACACTGACACGAGAGCTAATAAAACTTGGAGCTGACTTGTTGAATTGTTCTTCGTTATTTGGCATTATGCTGGCAAAAGTTGCTTTCATACGCCGAATATCATAAATATAACAACAGTGAAGTATAGTGAAAAGTTTGCTAAAGGAAAGTACCCAGGGTAAAGGGGTAGAAAATAAATAAAGTTTCTAGCAAGTTTTCTCATTGCTCTTAAAGATGAAAAATTACTATTTTACTTAAATTTTGTTTGAAAACTCTTAAAAAAAGTATAAACTTCAAAAAAGTTTTGAAATTCCTATTGCCAAAACGATTTTTGATGAGTTTTGTGCCACTGTTGGCGAGTAAATTTGCAAGACGAAGCATTTTTCATGCACGACGCTGATGATGACAGTTTTTCATGTCAAATGCATTGCGATTTATCTTCGCAGCGTGTCACATGTTGTGCCAGTCGTAAATTTCATGCACAACAAAGCAGGCAGCAACCGAATCCCTACAAAGAAGAAATCCTTCAACCATTTGTCTCCCCACGCCCCCTTCCGCCTACCGCACACACACACACATGTAGTGGCAATTTTCAGGCAAATCAAGCAATAAACATTAACCCCCCATTTTTCTTTTGCAGATAAGAATGTTTTGGATGCGCCAGCAGCGAATCAGCTCGAGGATAGCCCTGGAGAGCTGGGCAAGCCTGTCATACTGCCCAAGCAAATGTCGCCGGAGATGAAGAAGGCTGTGGACGATGGCTGGACAAATAATGCTTTCAATCAATATGTCTCCGATCTAATATCCGTGCACAGATCGCTGCCCGATCCACGTGATGCCTGGTGCAAGGACTCGGCGCGTTATCTCAGCAATTTACCCAAAACGGATGTCATTATTTGCTTCCATAATGAGGCGTGGTCGGTGTTGCTGCGCACCGTGCACTCTGTGCTTGACAGATCTCCAGCTGAGCTGATTGGCAAGATTATACTCGTGGATGATTACAGCGATATGCGTAAGTAGCAGCAGTGCTTTAAAATTAAACTCTACTTAATTTACTTACTTTATTTTGCAGCGCATCTGAAGAAACAATTGGAGGATTATTTTGTTGCGTATCCCAAGGTGGAGATTGTGAGAGGACCACAGCGGGAGGGTTTGATTAGAGCACGTCTGTTGGGTGCCAAATTCGCCAAGTCACCGGTTATAACATATCTCGATTCCCACTGCGAATGCGCCGAAGGTAATTATTCAACATGCCTAAAAGTATGCAACACTTTTTGTCTCATGGGATATGCAAAGCATTTAAAATGTTTTTAAATGGCACAAATTATTTATATATTTATTGACTGCCAAAAACAATAGCAGCCAATATTGTTGCAGTCGTTTAATAATTAATAGCGCCACAAATCACAAATGGCAATTTAATATTTCGGCTTAAATACACTCAATGCTTTGCGTATGCTAATTCAAGCCGATAAAAATGTTTGACAGGCGGCAGCAAAAAATGAAAAGTGAAACTAAATGTAATGTTAACGAAAGGAAAAAGCGGAAAACCAGAAAAACAATTTGATAAAATTTAAGCTATTTTTGGAGGGTCGCTTCGAGCGCATTGCGAATTTCGCAAATCCCCAGTGTGCTCTAAATGTTCTCATCAATTTTCCTGTAACATTTGATGGGCCGAAAGATGAAATTGCGCTGGCCAACAGCAGAGCAACAAAGATAGCAAAAGCGATGACAACAATGTTTGGCAATAAAACAAAGCCAACTAGTAAATCACTTAATCTTCAGTTTTGTTGCTTCACCACTCGAGCGTTGATAGCGCAGATTGCTTTGTACTCGGAACCTTTTTTTTTCTGCCCAAAAATTCAGCTTTTCATTTTCTGTGACGACTGTTTCAAGGAAAATGATGCAAGGGGAAATACAATCAATTTTGTTTATTGCTCACGAAATCGATGCAACCCACAACAAGGCAAAAACTAACCGAACGAAAACTTGCTGCCAAACAAAATATTATCCCAAAAAAGAGAAAAAACAAAAACTTTCGAGTCAAAGAACCTTGATTACGAGGAGATACGACAGTTGTGTGCGTGTTTTTCCCTATGTGTGTGTCTGTATGACAATTTTGGTCTTTACTTGCACATTGTTGTCGACAGTGTCAAATGCTGTTGATGAATGTGGAATAAAGGAAGAAAAAGTGTTACGAAAAAAGCAATTAAATCAAGCTACAAACTAAAACTGCAATTTGTGCTGATACGTGGTAGGAAAACTTGACTGTAACAGTGTAAACATGTTTTCAATTGTTTCAAAACAAGAATTTGTTAACCTTCCCCTTTAAAACTAAGTTTGGCTATGTTTTTGCTTCAATTAAAATAATAGTTTTTAGTTTTATTAGTGTTAACTATCTTTATCGATAGTTTTCGGTTCGCAATTATAATAACTTTAACTAACCTGTCTCTTTTTTTCCCTCTCTCCCCTTAGGTTGGTTGGAGCCTCTGCTTGACCGCATTGCCAGAAATTCCACGACCGTTGTGTGTCCAGTTATCGATGTTATCGATGACACAACGTTGGAATTTCACTACCGCGACTCGAGCGGCGTCAATGTGGGCGGCTTTGATTGGAATTTGCAGTTTAGTTGGCATGGGGTGCCGGAACGTGAGAAAAAGCGCCATAACGTAAGTCCAAAACTTATTTACACCCCTCCACAGCCCCTTGGACATGTGTGTTAACACACACTTACACATACATACGCTTTGTTTGTCGACCCCTTTAAAAATTTCCCCATTCAAACACTTCAAATAGGAAAGGTTTCTATGGCAGGGATTTCTGTGGTTTGCTGCGTGTTTGTTTAAGCTCATGCCATTATCTTTGTGCGTATGTGTGTGTGTGTATGTGGGTTTTAGCCATGGTTAGGTTAAACAAACTAGCCCGATTCTCCCATACAGAAAATACCAAAAATCCGTTTGGCAAAATACGCGCATACAGCGGGAAACATGAAGCCGCTTAAATCCCTAGAACGTGGCTTGGAAATTCAAGCATTCACTGTTAATAGAACGTGCCCAGCTGCACACACACAAGCACAAATACAACCATAATCCACACACACACACGTGAGGTATTTGCTTATGTTATAAAACTTTTATATGGCGGTTTTATGCGGAAATTACGAAGTATCATTAAATTTTTAGCAAAGATGCTAACATAATATTTGCATAATTTCAGCAAAAAAGGAAACTGTGTTTAGTTTGGAATTAGACTAATGAAAGGTTGGTTGAAAATTGTTGTGTTTTTTGCCTAGAATCGATATTTTTTTTATCAGACAGCAATTACCTTAAAAATGAAAAATTTCGCATTTAATTCTCGACTTTTGCAGCTTAAAAATAGCAAGAGGAATACAATTTTATTATCAGGCATAATATTTGTATTATTTGCAGAATTTAATGAAAGCAAAATATGTTTTTTTTTTGGTACTTTCAAACGAGCAAAAGTTTTTCTCATTTGGGTAGAAAACACACAGTTTTCCTTTTTTATTTATTTATTTTCAAATTTCATTTAAAGCGTAAAAGACTTTGCTGCTTATTTATTTAATATAAGCCTTCAGCAAATGCAGAAAAAGAGAAAAATAAAACATAAAACGAAGGAGATGAAGAAAAAGAAAAGCTTGTTAACATATTCTGTGCGTATTTTATGTATTAGCATAAATCCTTTTTACCTGTTTGTGTGTGTTAGCCAGCAAGATAGACTCTTGTGCGAAAACATGGCATACACTCATAATACCATAAGAGCACACTCTCTCTCACACACACACACACACACTCTATCCACTATCGTGTATCGTGTTTCGTGCTTTGGGCTCTTTGTGTACCTTGTGAATGGATTGGCAAACACTTGAAATGAAATTTTAGTTGCTAGTTTCATGCAGAGCACACTCAAACACACACACTCCCAACAGCTCTCGGCTTTTCTTTACTGTTTTTCCAGAACTGCCTTAAAATTTAAACCGAAATTTGCATTAAATTTCTTCACTTTTCTGCTCTTTTTGGCACCGTATTTTATTTTGGCCCGAACGTTTTAATTAAACAATGCAGAACGAGTTTTTAATTATAACATTTGACTTTTGTCTGCGTAAAATGAGCATAAATTGCCGTCGCAATTGCTGCCAGCAATATGTAAGTGATATTACGTATACGCCGCGTTCATGCTGCAGAAATAAGATGCAGAAATTACAATTGAGAGTGGCAAAAAAGGAGTCGAACGGCGTCAGAAGAGGAACAAGTGTAACTGCAATTAAAAGCCAAAAATGTTAACAGCAAATTCTCGCCTGCTGTAGCTGAAGTTGTTGCAATTGCAGTTGCAGTCGTAGAAATAGCAGCAGCAGCAACAACTGTGGCAACAACAGCAGCATTTGTTGTAGCTTCTTGTGGCGTAAATATCTGGCATAATTGTTTTTACAAGCGCCAAGGGAATTTATGTGAACATTGTTGCCGAAAATCCATGTCACGACTTCACAGGAGGATGGGGAATATGTTGCTGTTGCTATTTCTGCTGCTGCCTGTGCTGCTGTTGCTACCATTTGCGCCTGAAGCTGCACTTAGCAGCTAAATCAAGTAAAGCATTTCCTGAGCACCACATTGGCAATTTGCCGGCTGCGACAACGTGTATGTGAATGAGCCATAAATGTTGTCTGTCGACAATGATAATGGCTGCCAGAGAGCACAGCAGAATGCCATGGAAAGTTGAGGGGGGGACGTATGAAAAAGTAAGGGAACTTTACGCACACACAAAAATGGAATTTTCGCCATAAATGACAGTTGAAAGTTTCCGTTTTTGGCGACGGCAGAAATTGAAAAGCCCTTTTCTGAAATACATAAAATATACAATAAGTACATACGCTAAGATCTGCAGTCACGCAAGCAGCACAGATCCTAGAAATTCTGATGCTGTGGTAACTTGGTCTGTACCTTTCTCTTGGTCTTGTGCTGCCAACTGCCAAGCACTGTTGACAGTCTTAAAGCCTGCTACCAA
Organism: Drosophila dunni; assembly: GCA_018152125.1. Taxonomy (NCBI): domain Eukaryota; kingdom Metazoa; phylum Arthropoda; class Insecta; order Diptera; family Drosophilidae; genus Drosophila; species Drosophila dunni. The sequence continues at coordinate 19,614,251 of JAECXC010000339.1, read as the reverse complement.
CTTTTGCCGTGTGTCCAAAAAGTTGCTCAACTTGTTACGAGAGCTGTGCTGGCAGCAGCAGCAGCAGCAACGACAGCAACAACAACAATTGAAACAATAACAATAATAAGCTTGGGGAATCAAAAATACATATATATTAAGGATTCTCTGCTCTTCCTGCCTCCTGCCTCCCTTGGCTTTGGAAAAACTTTTGTTGTGTTTGTGTTGTGTGCTTGTTGTTGTTGTTGTTACTTTAGAATCAATATATTTGGAAACCGAGTGTGTAGGTGGGTGTGTGTGTGGAATTATGTTGAGTGATCTGGAAACTGGGAGGCGCGGCATCAAGCCCGATAACACGTGAGTGCCATCGGCTAATGGATTTGGCATTAACTTGGCAGCTGCCATTCGCTTGGCTGACTGCTCCGTTCCCCCTTCTCCCCTCCCTTTCGCCACTAAACTCATCAGCTATATTTGGCAATATGCTCAACTTTTGGCCATTGAATTTGCCTGTTTAGCGATAGTTAACATTAAGCATAAGAAGCTGGCTAAAACACTAAATCACTCGTTGGCCAAATGGTTCAAGTCATTGTTTCTGAGCACTTTAATGCAGCATCGTAAATAATTTTTGAACAATGAGTGGAAATCGCTTTTCTTTGCAGCAGCTTTTCTTTTCTCTTATTTTTCATGTTTTTTGCCAGTTTTGTGTAACAATTTTATTGCCATTCTTTTACCTGTCGCATTTCAACTTACCTGACGGCACATTTGCGCCAGCTGCCAACCGTTTTACAGTCGTTTTTCCTTGCTTTTCTCGATGGCTCATGTTAACTGCTATTTTATAGCTTTACAAGAGATTGTTTTAGTTTCCTTTTCCTGTTTTTTGTTTTCCTTTTTTTTTGACAGGAAAAGCCCTCTTGACTGTTTCTACGACAACAGGGCCAAGAATTTTGCTCTGCAGCATTTTTTGATGATTAAATTTGCTTCTTAGCTAATAAAAAGTTTTTAAGTTTTGATAACGTTGAAGCCACCTTAAGCTTTGCTGTTATACCAGCACTTAATATTTAATTTATTTTGTATAGAAATTTAATATGTGCCTTAACTTGGTTTCATTTTTCATTAGTTTTAAGCCAAACAAACTTCTAGTTTACATTATGCAAAGCAAACGAATTCACCTTCAACTTTAGCTACAGTTACAGCCATGGTTAGAAGTGGCGAGTGCGCTCCAAGGAAATTTGCCAGGACACACATAAAAACTAATTCGGTGAGGGCTTTCGGCAAACTAACTAAAACTAATGAAAATGCTGGAGTTGCCAACTAATCCGTTCGCGTTTGTTGGCTCAAAGCTAAACCCGAAAAAAAGTAGAACAAAAAACTCACACACACACACACACACACACAGGCACACTTAAATCTCAAATAACCCAAAGCGTATAAAACAAAACTACTCGTAGATAGGCAATAACAACAACAACAACAATTTCATAAAAATTCCAGAAAGGTGGTTGTTTGCTGGCTTACAAATACTAATCCAATTATTTGAAACAAAAAGAGAAAAAGCTGCTGTGTTTGATGTGGCGTATACGTAATGTGCGTACTTCATGCGCAGCGTTGGGCAGGCATTTAAATTTGGGCCTATAGTTGCATAGACCATCGACTTTATGGTGAAGCACATTGTGGAAACAAAGAGAACGAAGTGCCACTTACACACAGACACACACACAGACAGACACTAACACACACTCATGCGTGTGTGTGTATACACTCAAAGCCCGAAAAGGCAAAGGTAAAGTTTACCTATAAAAATTGTTTAGCTGTCGTCGTCTCTTATCCTTTATGTGCAAGTGTAATGGGGCTGTGTGGATAGGTAAATGCTTTCTAATGCCCCACACGCACACACACATACCTACACAGACACACACACACACATTGCACGTTTCATTTCATTTCTTACGCTTTACGTTTATGCCATTCTGATTGCCTATGCGTGCGATTTTTCTGTTTTCTCTTTTATTTTTCTATTTCTATTCCTTTTTTTGGCATTTCTTTTCTGTGTTTTATTTGTCGTTGTTGTTGTTGTTGCTGTGAAATCGTGCAGAACATGAAGCTAGAAGTATTTTTGCCTCGTTGCGTCGAGTGGTTTCTGAGTCCTGTAATACGCTGCGTATGCGAAATTTTCTGTTTTGCGCCACATTGACAAATGTTGAGCAGTCAATTTAGAGAGCATCCCCTGGTGAAGTGGGCACAGGGGAGGCAAAAATGGAAAGCTGTCAAGCTTAAGGGCAGAGATGACGCGGCGAGAAGAGTGCGGCTTACTTTGCCGCACTTCTTAAATGCTAAAGCCGATTACGCTTTTATGCCAAAGTCAATTGGATTTGAGCATTCATCAGACGCAGACAAATACACGATGAAAAGCATATATATCCAGAAAAAATAGCATATTTAACTGAATGATAGCAGTGGCTGACATAAAAGTGGGAGTGATTTGTGTTGTACAAAAGTTTAGCAGAAATTAGCCAGATGCTTAAATCAATAATTTAAATTTTGGTGGGCCAAACTTAGAGTTAAGCCAGAGCTTTTTAGGCAGGCATAACAATCGATTTTCAATCTGAAAGCCAACAACAATTATTTAGTAAACCAATCGATACACAAAAGCTTTTCAGGCAGGCACAGAAAAGTACCTCAACATATGGCTGAAAATCAAGTTAGAAAAGCGGCTTCAGAGCAGCAAGAACTAGTTAATAAAGTAGCTAAATAAACCTCCCATATTTGTTTTTAATTACGCATATTAAAGATTTATTGCTCGAAAAGTGAGTTACAAACAGTTTTTAGACATGAAATGTTGTTAAAAAAGAATTCTTTTGGTAACAAGTTCTAGTTAGCCAGACGATATTTAACAGCACGCAGAATAGGATACTTGTCGGCGGTGCAGAGACCGCGGAAATCATCGTAGGACAAGTCGAAGAGAGCCACACCTCCCAGATTGTTGTTGCGCACATAGCCAGCCTTATCGGCAGCGGTGTCGGGGTCCTCGTAGCTGATCCAGATGCCGTTGTCGCCGTTCTTGTCGGCAGCACGGTAGGCATAGGAGCCGAAACGCTTAGCAGGGTCATTGACCTTACGCAGTGGACCCTCGCCGTTCTTGTAATGGGCATTGTTGGCATTGGGAAGCATGGCACAGGTTTCGGGCCAACTGTAGATGCCATGAACTTGAGTGTTGGTACCGACAGGTGCCTCGTTCTCGACCTTGGCAACTGGGGGAACACCAGTGTCACCAGAGTCATCGCTCATTTTCCAGGGACGACCATAGGAAGCCACACCCAAGTTAATCTTGCTGGCTGGGCAGTTGTGGCGCAGCCAGTACTTGACCTGGTAGTCGACATTGTGCTGGGGATTGCGATCGCTCAGCTCATAGATGGGAGCGGAGTAGTCAGCCTGTTCGGGATTGCGTTCGGCGGTGTAGAAATCAAAGGCGGCAATGTTGACAAAGTCCAGATAGTTGATCACAGCGGGGATGTCGAAGAACACTAAAGAAAAGATTGGATTATTAGACAGATAGGACTTTTAGTTACTATATAAATTAAACCCACGGGTGGAGTTAACATTGGGCAGCACTGTCGCTGAAAGCAGCAGATTGTCGGCACGGAAAGCGTTCTTCACATCACGGAGTAGTGTAGTGAACTGCTCCTTGTGGGCATCGGCTTGCTCATCGACCACATGATCACCGCTGAAGACCTTCTTGAAACCCTTCCAGAAACTGCCAATGCTGCCATGCACCTTCTTGGGCTTGTTCTTGGGGAACTGCCAAGCCACGTCCAAGCCATCGAAGCCGTAGGTCTTGACCAGCGAGTAGGCGGTGTTCACGAAGCGAGTGCGTCCAGTGGGACTCTCCAACAGCTGCAGATACTTGTTGGGCAAGTCCTTGGCATCATCACCCTTCTCCACATCCTTGTCACCGCCAACACTCAAGAGTATGCGCAGATTTGGGTACTTGCGCTTCAATTTGGTCACTGTGCGGTAAAGGCCTTTGCCCAGATCCAAATCCAGTTGCTCGTTAATGCTGACGGCCTTGTAGGTGTCACGTTCGATACCGGCGTAACCGTAGATCAGATAATCGCAGAACTGCAGAGCAGGCTCCAGCTCATCAATCACCAGTTTGCCGAGGCCTTAAAGATGGGAGTGGTAGAGGTGGAAGAGAAGCTTATTATACACTGCTCGAAATGTGTTTGAACAATCTTTTTTATGAGTAATTCTAAATTGTTATCAGTCAGTCTGTGCTCTAATTTAAGTTGATTATTTTGTCCGTGTGGTCGGGTCATTAATGAGCTCATAGTCTACATACACTGCCAAAAATTTGATGGAAAAAAAAGAATTTATATAAATTCTTGCTCACTTTTAGTATTTTTTATTTTTGTCTAATTACTTTTTCATCTCAGTGTAATCGTCAATTTATTACTTTATAAAAGTTGATCTGCTTATACATTCCCTTCAAGTTCAAGCCATAAATCCATCAACAAACGTAACAAAAGTGAATCACAAAAGTGCTAATTATAAAACAAACACATTAATTACTTTTCAGTGTAGCTGAGAAACATAATAATTGTTGGCTCAATTTGTTATCGTCATCTCGCACTTTAAAGCAAAACAAGTAAATAAAAAATCTAATTTCTTGGAATTGGAAGCAGCGACAGAAAAAGAGACGGAGAATGAGATGGAGAATGAGGCGGGGACGGAGACGGAGACGGAGACTAAGACTGATAAGCCTCACTTCCTTTGTCTGCTGTTCATTTCATTTCGTTTTCATTTTAAGTTTTGAGATTATTTATTGTACCTTGTGTTATATATTTAATTATCAATTGTTGCTGTGCCGCTGGATTACGTAAGCACTTAAAGCTCTGATTCACTCACCTTCCTTGATGAAACTGGAGGAGTCGTAGTAGCACACTAGGTGTTTGCCCACCTGTTGCGGCTGTCCAATCTTGCCAGCCGATACGCTGGCCAGGCACAGGGCCAACACTGCCAAAGATTTGAACATCTTTGCTTAAAGTTCCACACAAAAATATATAGAAATTTATTTAATACTCTTCAAGCTGTCTTCGCCGCTTGGCTGACAATTTGAAACTGAAACTTGTGTCGCTCGTCAGCTAGTTTGAGTCAGACTCAGACTCTGAAACCGAGGCTTCCAGAGCCGATCGAAGCAGCTTTTTGATGAAGGTTGAGCTGTTGATCTTTTTGTTTTTGCTTTTGTTTTGGTTGGTGTAAAGTGTGAATTGATAAACGAGACAACGCAGCAATCGCGGGGCACTCAAAAGCTCTGTATAGTAATAAATATTTGTGTACATACAGCAAACACTGGCTACAAATGATTTAAATAATGCTAATAAAACCCCAAAACTAGCAGGTAAATATTGTCATGTCAACTTAAACTAAATTAATATGCAATCAAGTTAAAACATGTTAAACCAGCTCTAAATAGTAAATTCTATACTAAAGTTAGGACTGCTGTTTGTTGTAGCCCGCTTTCACTGTAGTGTTACACAATGTTTTCAATTAACATTAATATTAATTATCATTTCTTAAAATAGTACAATTCGTAATAGTGCAAAAAACAGTTTAGTTTATCAAGAGTCTTCACTGTAACACAATTTGCCTACGTTTTAAAATCTATTTGAAATGTTGTTTTCTTGTCTTTATTTGGTTGCGTTTTTCGTGTGAAGTCCAAGGGGATTTTGTTATCAAAGAAGCAGAGGCAGAGATTGAGAGAGAGGGTGAGAGAGGGAGGGAGAGGGGAATAGAGTGAGAGACAGCTTGGATTCGTTGTAGCGATTTTAGCATAATCGTCTTTCGATCCACTTTACATCCTAATCCACCTTACTTACTTTCACTCGGTGTCTCTGCTGACTCTTTCTGCCTCCCACTCCGCCGCTCCTTCCACCTCTTTCCCCCACTTTTCTGCTGCTGTTCTGTTTAATATTTCATTTGTCTGCCTGCGTTTGTGAGCTCGCAACAATTCCATTTACATACGCTACACTTGCCCTCTCTGATCTCAGCTGCCCACTCACACACCAACACACACACACGTGTATGTGCGTTTGCTGTTTAGGTATTCATGGGTATGCCCATCGATTGACAGCCAGAGAGTGAGAGGGAGATAGCGCTTGTTGTAGATAGCTAGATAGATAGAATTTGCCCCTGGCTTGACCCTTATCTCTACGACAGTCGCACGCACAATCAGCCACGTAAGTTCCAAAGACAAGGAAAACGTTAGAAGCAATGGGAAAACAGTGGGTATGGGGAAAACAAGTCGAGCTCCGAGTTATTTGCATAAAATGCTTGTCGATTGCTTTGCAACAAGAAGTCGATGACGGAGAGTTGCTCACCGTTTGTTTGATTGCTGTTGTTCTCCTCCTTCTGGTTGTTGCTGATTGTTTGGTTTTTATTTTGCAATTGTTTTTTTTTTTCCTCCATTTGCATATCAATTTTAAATTGTTTATGTTACATTTGTTGTTTTGTCATGCCTTTTATACAATACATATATATTTATTTATTTTGCCACTGCTTCTAAACTTTTGTTGTTTGATGTTTAAAAGCAATTATCACCTACATCATTTTCCATTTAAAATTGAAGGCAATTGGGTCGTGGCAGATAATTGAAATTGACGTTGGCTCACCATTTGCATAAGTGATAAGTGCAAAAAGAGATCAACCCAAATTGGGTCTAAAACAGCAGTCGAACTTTCGCTTGTAAGTTTATGATTAAGTCAATCATACGCACGAATAAGCCACGAAAAAGTAATATAAAGGAAGGAAAGAAAGAAAGGCTTAAACTGCCCAAAGGCTACAGACAGCTTATGGAGCGTGTAACTCGGTCTGTGTGTGTGTGTGTGTATTTTGGGGTGTGCTTCGCTGTGTGTACAAATTGAATTTCGCCTTGAAACGGCACTGTAACCAACAATGAAATCCGCTTCCAAAAATACCTCTATAAGCCCCAAACCCGCAGATTGCGCTTTTCAATTGCTGCCCGTGCCGGTCTTAAAATTTCCTTTGCTCTTTTGTGTACAGTGGAGACTGCGTAAAGCAAACCCAATTTAATTTGAGAAATTGTTTACTGTTTAAACAGAAAAACACACATTTTAAATTTTATTTTTCCACAGAAGTGAGCTCAGCTTGGACTTTCGTAAACTAGTGTTCACTGTATGCAGACTCTACTGTATTATTACTTTTTTTTAATTAATGACAAGCCCATTTCGGGTCTAAAACGAAATCCCTTTGACTGCCCCTTTTTTGATCTTCTTTTTTTGGGTTCAGGTTTCGCCTTTGCTTTGTTTTTTGCCTTTTTACTGTTGTTGAATTTTGTAAATTAATTTGGCTCAAGTAGAGCGAGCAGCAGGCAGTGTTATTACTTACACATTTTGTGAAAATTACATGCAGTTTAACTTTTAATTGAAATGTTTGTAACAAGTGGGAAGCAAACGAGGAAAACTCGACGAGAGAAAACCCCAACAAAAGCTAAAGTTGCCCACATTTTCGTGCTCATCAGCTGCCATGGCAATGGTTCGCTCGCTCTCTCTCTCGCTCTCTCTCTTTTTCCCTTTCACCTTCCCTGTGGTGCCCTACTCTCTCCCTCTCTCTGTTCTAGGTAAAGCTGTATATATTGCAAACATATAGACTTATATACAAACTCTTGTACTCTTGTATTTTGCGGTGGCCTCTGTTTAATTAAACGTGCAGTGGCAGTTGCGATATTTTACACTCGCGCCCGAAAGTATGCTCCAAAAAATAAGCACAAGTTTGTTGCTCGCTTTCGAGCGCACCATGAATAATGGCCAAATTATGTTATTTAAAAATTATAAAATGGCCGGCAATTTAATGCGCTTAAAAGGCACTTTATGGCATCACATAGCGCTGGTCGCGTGACACGGGGCACGAGCCATGTGGTTCCACAGTAAGCCTATCGAATTAATGCACATCTCACACATAGCTGGCCAAGCGAGTGTGTTTTTCAAGCTTTTGCCATTGCCTGGCAACGATAGCATGGAAAATTCGTCCATAATTTTGCATATTAAGCCATAAAAGAGAGGGGTAAAAATACACGAAACTTTTGTTGCCGTGAAACCATAACGATGATGCTAGTGTGAAGAGGAAGAGCCACAATAACAAGATCATGCTGCAATCCCAAACAACTTGCAAGTGTATTAATTTGCACCCAATGCTGGAAAAAGCAGGCAAAAACACTGCCAAAGTGGAGTAGAGGGAATGAGGGCGCACAAAGAACGTGGCTGTGAACAATATTTGGTGGAATATGGGCGCATGATAACCGAGACTAACGACCACTTCACTGGGGGTGGGGGCTGCTGGACAATGTGTGTGTGGGAATGTGTGTGCTGGGAATTACTGCTGCTGTGGATGTGGCAGCAAAGCACCATGCCCCAAAGTGATTTGTGTGCACGCCCATTTTTTTTGCAGCTGCAGCAACAGCATCAACAGCAACATATGCAAATCACTCACTCAAGCGAGAGGAGAGTACGCAAACCAACCAAACACACACACACTCACACACAGACACACAGAACTCTTACACACACCCACTCCACACACGCTAGCCTGTTTGCTTGTGTATGAAAGTCAGTTTACGTGGCGCATGATTTATTAAAAAGGACTCGTAAAAATGCACAACACACTCAGAAAAAATAGAATGAACTAAGCCAACTTCACGCTAAAAAAAACCAGCCACAAACTAGAGACACTACCGTGACTATCGGTGGGTCAAAACTATCGTAAAACATTAAATTTATAAATTTATAAAGTTTCATATTTATGTTGAATTTCTTGAAGTAAAAAGACTGTAAAATGCACAGCAAATGTAAATTTCTAAAGGCAACTAAAGTTAAATATGCGCTGTTTGTTTATAATGCATGAAATGCTAAGAGAGAAAACACAAAAAGCAACAAGAAATGCTATCACTGTGTTGGTACCAAAATTTATTCATCCTTCAGATATTTCTGTTTCGTTTTTTTGGTTGCTCTGAGTATATTTTCGTAGCATCATCGTCTTAAAGTACGCTTGTGGCTAGACTGCTCTACTACCTCGACTACAAGCATTCATAGATGCATTCCTTGTCCTGTCGCATTCTTTGTGCTACGACAACAACTCTTGCATGTGTGTGTGGTAGCAAAAATGCATGAAAAATAGCTATGGAAATAAGCTGCAGTAGCAGAGGAGCAGCACTGGCAGTGGAGCAGCAGCTACTACTATAGTAAAACTAGATATGAAATTTTTAAAGTCTCGTCTTGGCACTTGAAAAGAACACACAAAATTTGATACCCCTTGCAGCTGGTGCTAAGCCTCACAGGGAGTGCTGCGTAGTGTAGGAAATAGAAAGGAGAGTAGGGAGTAGGGCGGAGGAGTGGCAACTGGCCCCACTTTGCGAGCCCATCCATCAACTGCCAGCAGTTGGTTCATTTTTAAGCAATTTTCGCAACCGATATTTTGTGCATGGCAGACAACATTATGGCGTCGTAACTTCACCTCCCCACAGTGCACCCACTTCCCTGTCGCTCAACCATGACATGCAGATAGATGACTATATATGTAAGCTCCATACACACACACACACTCAGCTTGCAGCGAGTCAATTTTTTGCATGCCATTGCAAAAGTCAAAGTTCTGCTGCCTCTATGCCTGCCAAACCATATTACCAACAACATCATCATTGTTATCAGCATTATGTCGACGATGATGATGATGACGATCAGAGGCTGGCAGGCAGGCTGCCGTTCTCGGCCAAAATGTGGGGCAAATGTTTGGCTTGCATTCGCCTGGACGCGTCCTGCCTGCAGCTCCTCATTATTAATTGGCCAGAAATGCTGCATATTTTCAGGCGCCACTCGAATCGGTTTTCCCCCCTCTCCCATTTTTTCTCTCTTTTAGCACTTTGTGGCATGCGAGTAACTGATGATGTATGTAGTACATCGAATTGGCTCAATAGCTATAATGAAAAGATACTAGCAAACTTTCTGCGTTAAGGCAGAAAAAGTGTATGGTAGGCTTAAAATATTAGAGTTACCAGAACTTTGATAGAGTGGCCAGATTAGTTGCAGACTGCTGATTTTCCACCATCTTTTGGCAAACTTAGCACGTTCAAAGTTTTGTAATATCGGCCATAAATTATGCAGAAACAGCTGAACTTGCTGTAGTTGTAATTAATGGTGTGCTTATAGGTGTAGGTTGGTAGAATAGACCGATGTTGGGCATCAAATTCGACATAAACTCGGTATAAGCACGTACCTAAAGAGGCAGTTGCTACGTAGCTCACTGGCTTGTGCTCGGTGCATTTGGCATGCAAATTGAGTGCGCGTTTCGCATAACCAAAAGTTCACTCGCAGCGGAAGAAGGAAACAGGAATGGCATGTGGAAGGGAAAGGGAAAGGGAGAGGAAGGCAAAACGGCACTGGAAATGGAAATGGGCATAAGTGAATGCGAGCACGTGCTAAATGAAAATTTGAGAACCACAGCTGGACGTCAAGGCAGGGACATCACTTCCGGTGATAGACTCGAGATGCCTGCCATTTCCCACTCTTCCCCCTCGTAATTACGTTATGTCCGGCAAGCAAACGCCCTCTCACATTAGGCAGGCTTTGAAGTCTAAGACTTGCTGCTGGCCAAATTAAATAAGCGTCTAAGTAAGCACGACCTGGGGGAGAAAAATTCAAAATGGAGCGAGTAACTGTTTCCGCTGCTGTCGCCATTTTGGTGACCTTAGTTAGTATCAGTCACACAACGAAAAACGTGGACTGGGTCAGGATGAAGCGTTCGTTGCGTTTTCTTTTAATTTTCATAAAATGTGTGGTGTTTTTTTTAGCTTTTACAGAATTTTCCGTTTCGTTTTTTAGGGCGCTTTGCACGTGCGCGCATTTTACAGCTTAATACGCAGCGTTGCACTTTACTTTTTATTGCACGCGGCCGTCCCTGTGTGTGTGTGTGTGTGTGTCTGTGTGTTTGTGTGGAAAAACGAACAAAGTTTTCCACGCGCGCAAATCTCGGCTGCGTTTTATGGGCCAGCAGTAGCGCAGCACAGAAGGGTAGAGGTAGGGGGCAGAAGGCTGCAAAAACCCATAAACATCACTTAAAGGCATTAACAAAAAGAAACACATAAAGTTATGTGCAGCATAAAATATTTCTATAAAATAAAAAACATATTTTAAAATGTAAACTTTCAATTTCAATTGGAATTTGATGTTAATTTAGATTTGTCAAGTTGATAAATCAAATAAATAATTAAAATGAATGCATAAAATGTGACACGTGCTGGAAAATGCACAAAACTCGTTTTAGAATCGGCATAACAAATGCTAAAATCACACGCTTGATTTAACTTCAATAAATTTTAGAAAATATTCATTTTTTGCTGCTTGAAATTGTTTTGCATATTTTGTTAGCTCTGCCCACAGCGCCCCCTGTAGGTGGCTGTGCGCACTACGCCGCTGTGCTCGTGCTGAGCAGCAGATAGTCCAGTTAAGTACGCTTACCGTCGACTTGAGCTCTCTCCGACTCCGACTCCCACTCTGACTCTCACTTAGTCCTGGATTTCCGTTTGTATGTCTGCTTGGCTGCTGTTGCTTCTGACCAACGTTAAGCACTCGCTAACGGTCCAGTGAACCGGTAATCAAAGCAAAATCAGCTAAGCAACGAACAACTTTTTATGCTAATTTTTGCTGCGTTTCATGTAACATTTTCTTTTACGGCCACGCCGTGCTCGGTGTGTGTGTGTGTGTGGCTGTGTGGGTGTGTGTGTTTATGGTACATTTAACATTTTAATAAGCTTTTTTGAGCCGTCTTACTTGAAGCAGGCAGCAGTTTTAAGCAGGTTAAGCAGAACTTGTGCTAAGTCGCACCTGGCCCAAAAGCAGGACTTAAAACATGCCAAGATTTTCCCAGTTTTTCTCGCATCCTTTACTGGCAAAGATCTCAGCTCAAGTATTACTTAAAACTTGTGCAACTATTTACTTTGAGAGCGTTTGCGACTTTTTAGCGCTTGACTCATGCAAATGCGATGCAAAGAGGCATGAAAACTCTCCAGTTTCCTCATCTTCTTTTTCCACTTCAAACTACAGATACACAACTCTATAGTGGCATATGTGGGTGTGTGGATGTGTGTGTGGGTGTGTGTGTGGGTGTGTTAGCGCGCACTTGTCAAAAGTCATCTTCACATTATGTCAAGCAGCGTTTTTCCTTCCTCGCTTTCCCCATTTCCTTCCTCTACTTCCTTCGACATGCTCTTTGAATTTCTTTTGCAATTTTTCCTAGATGCTGTAGGAGCAACCTAAAGGTGGCTGCCTCAGGCCCTTCTGTGCGTGTCTGCCGCGCCCCCCAGGGAGTCGTACCTACTGCTACTAACATTAACGGTATTCCCACTCATATGTATCTCTGTGTGTGTTTATATTTTATTTTTGTTGGTCGCCTCCTGCTGCTCTTCGTGACTGTTTTATTTGATATTAATGCGGTTGTTGCTGTGGTCCTTGTTGTTGCTGGCAGCCCGCAGGTTAGCACATTATTTCCATAGCTCACACACCCACAAGCAAACACACACTCACACTGAGTGTAGCCACTCTCGTTTCGCTTTTCGCCTGCTTAATTTGCGGTCGCGGCAAGTGTCGGATCCTCTGAGAGAAGAAGAGATCTCCCAGCTCCCCTCTTTCCCCCGCTCCATCACACTTGACGTATAGCTTTGTTGGCCGAAAAGAACCCATCATTTTTCTAGCATAAATTGTGTCAACCGCAACACACACACACAGCCGAGTGAAACATTATAAATGCCATTAGATTTATTTGATATCTAAATAGGCCGACGTTTAAAGCCATTCCAGCCGTGTGTGAGTAATGTATGGCTATTAAAATACCCTATTGGCTTTAAAATAAGAAGTGTTCAGTACCTGCAGAGCTACAGGGTATTAGTTAGTCAAGTGCTGCTCACAATTTGTCATAATTCACGTAAATAATTCCCCGAAATTCCAATTTCAACCGCAAATTCACAAAGTTTTGAGCAAATAAATCAAAGTAATTGAAAATAGAAAAAGGTTTTTCAGAGTTTCCACTTTTTCGTATGTGGAAATGCAGGGTAGCTGCTAGGCGAGCAGTTAAAACCACATCTATGCGCTGTGCACAGCTTAAATTTAAGCTCACCTTGATTGCCTATGCATTAGTCTTTGTTTAGTGTTAGATATATGTATTTTAAACACAAGCAAATTAAATTGATTGATTGGTTTATAAATCAAGCGAGGATTGCGCTGCTGAAAGACAGTTTGAGCCCCAGTGAGTACTTAATCATGAACTCCTTATGTCAGTGGCACTGGCAGTGTGACTTCCACTGAGCGAATGCACATATTTAACCACATTTGTGAATCATTTAAGCCGGCATTATAGCCGGCTCTGCTACCAACGACGACAGTTGGCCAAAAAGCGTAGAGCGAAAAGTTATGTGACGTGATATTTGCTGAAAATGGCAACTTCAGCATCAGCCAACGGACAACTGCAACTTTTCCTCATCATTTTCGGTGTTTATTTATTTATTCAGAGCGCTGAATTTTATTTCATTTCAGTTTATTTTCACAAGAAACTTATTTTCGTTTTTACTTCCATTTCCGCTGCGCAGCAAACAAACCAAAAAAGCACAGAATCAAAAGAAAAAAACAATGGAAAATGTCGTGTATGCAAAAATATATACATATAGATCGTATATATATGTATGTAGGAAAGGATGTTGGGCGAGCAACAACAATATGAGTAAAAACGCAACTATAACAATAAAATCCTTTTACATACACATGCATGTATTACACAGACACAAACACACACACACACACACACACACACACAGACAGTTTTTCACTTTTGCTATTTGTTCTGTCACTTCCGGCGGCGAAACTAAAAAAAGAAAATGGCCGCCCGCATGCTGCTTCCGCCTCGTCACGCATGCATTTGCCTACAACATTATTGTTGTTGTTGTTCCAATTGTTGTGTTGTTGGCTGTTGTTTGTTGCTTTTTTGCCCGCTCCAGTGCTGGCCATGGCTACACTCATTGTTGTCTTGTGCCAGCAGCGTTTATTAAATGTCACACTGCGAATTTGCCAACGGCCATAGAAGTTTTCTCGCTACCAATCCGCCATCCCCAGCCCCTTGCTTAGCCATATTCCTGTTACCATTTCGCCGTGCTTTCTGACATCCGTCTGGCATTCCGTTCTGGCCATGATGCTCGCTCCCAAAACACAATGGCACTTGTCGCGTTTGGAGACTTCACTCGCTGCCTTCACATTTCTTTTTGCTTGTTACTTGTTTGTTGTTTCTTGTTTGTTACGTGTTTGTTGTCGCTTTTGTTTCTGCGCCTTGACATTTTCCTTTGTTTGCTGCGACTTTAAGTTACATATTTTTAGTTGCTAAGCAATCCATTCCACTTCCCCTCGTTTCTTCCCATTTGAAACGACTTTCTCTCCCTTGACAGTTTGCGAGTGACAATTTCATTTATTTTGCTGCCTTTTTAAAAATCAAACATTCTCAAGTTTCGCTTTTTATTTGCTCATCTCGCTCGGATTCTCTTAACAAACTCAATTACAGTCTGTACAGAGACATTTTTACGCCGCTTGAAGCGAAATGTAGTTTGATACGTTTCCAAATTTAATTAATGTACTTACAGTGCTCAGAATTTAAAGTCGATTAGATTAAAGTTGAGCTAAAAAAAGGTTTACTACCTTATCATATAAATTCCTTTACTTACAGTTCTCTTTAGTTTCAGTTAAAGCAAGAGCATCTGCTCGTCGTCTACTCTACAGTTCAGCATTTTTAATGTTTTTCTTATTTCCTTTGCTGTTTTGAATTTGCCCTTAGTCGCATTTTAAACAAGTTTTTTGCAGCTCTCTTGAGCTCTCATGGCGTATACGCAATGCTGCTTGAGATTTGCATACTTTTGATGTTGACATCAATGAATTGCTTTCGAAATGAAATCAAGTGAATGAAGCAAATGAAAATGACATTACAATTTGCAAGCAACAAACACAAAATACTGAAAGCCATTATTTACTTTGGTTTATTAACATTACGCAATTAATTTATGAGTCATATTTTTGTGCTGTGCTTTTTATGCAATTCGTTCGCACACAATAAATAAATAATTGTATATATACTGTATGTATATATTTGCAATAAAAAATGTTATTTATTTTTAATTATTTTGTACGAAACAAACGGCAGCTGGGGAAAAACAAGCAAAAATTGTAATTAAATTGCAATGAAAATAAAATGCAATTCTCCAATTAAATGCAAAATCTGTTTGAGCAAGGGGGAAGGGAGGGGTAGGGGGAGGGTGAGTGTACACGGAAATGAAGTTAAAGTCGCAATATGGCCGAGTCCAGTTGGCCAAAAAAGCCAGAGCAGAAACCGAATCAGAATCAGAAGCTAGCAGCAAGTGCAAAGCAAATACTCAGCACAAAATATTCAATTACAACCGAAATTTGTGGAAAACCAGACATGACTAAGGCACAGAGAGAGAGAAAGAGAGAGAGAGAGAGAGAGGGAGCGAGAGAGCGAGACAGGGAGAGTGAGAAAAAGCGCAGAGGCAAAGTAAAATGTGTACTAAATAAAATGTAGCCTCGAGTGTTTTGAAGCTGTTGAAAGTATCCGAAAAAGGCAGCCAAGTGAGGCAGACAAAGTTGCTGCCAGCTGTGGCAACTTACTCATGAAATGGCCGCAATGTGGCATGTGGCATGCTGCAAACACTTTCCTACTCCCTCCCACTCTCCCTCCCTCTCTCTTTCACTCTTCTTCTCTTTTTCCCTCTTTCAACACTTTGCTCAAAGTTTGCTTAGGTGTGAGCCACTTGAGAGACCAGAGACCAACGATACATTCGCTCGAGTTTCAATTAGGAAAATTAAATGTCCTTATGAGATTCCATTTGATTTGAACACCTCCTGCTCCTTAACCAAATACCAAGACTATAGCTATTTTTGTCAGTCTGTCAGCCTCTGCTCTACTAACAATATTTGTCCATTCCCTGTACTGCCCTCCAGCTGCCAATCAATTTGTTTATTCATTGTGTTACTTTCTTTACTATTTTGCAGAGCACCTCGGAGCCTGTCTATTCACCTACCATGGCGGGTGGCCTCTTCTCCATTGACCGTGAGTTCTTTGAGCGTCTGGGCACCTACGATTCGGGCTTTGATATCTGGGGCGGTGAGAATCTCGAGCTGTCCTTCAAGACATGGATGTGCGGTGGTACTCTGGAAATTGTGCCCTGTTCACATGTTGGTCACATTTTCCGCAAACGTTCGCCGTACAAGGTAAGTGTGGTTTTTGAGGGTATTATAGTTAAGTCATCGAGTTTGTTGAGGTTGTCAAAGGCTTTAAAAAGTATATGTGCTACTAATCAGCATCAGCAGTCGAGTCAATACACTCCTGTCCCTTTGTTTGTAGCATCCACAACCAATCCATTTTCAAGGGAAATAAGCTGCTATATTCTATTGCTTCCCTAGGAACGATCAGTTCACAAACTCTGCTCCAAATATCTACAGTCTACACGGTATCCCCCAACATACCCTTACTTCACTCCACTTTGCTATGCTCAATAGTTGCAGTGGTCATTAATGAGAGAATTTAAAACTTGTGTGTGCCGCATGTGTTGCTTGTGTTGCATGTGTTGTGTGCTCTGTGTCAAGCCACGGCACCAGTTGAGGCAGAGCTTCGTGTTTGGTCAACAGTGGCCTTCTGTGGTCTATCCCTTTTTGCCAGTGCTCTTGTCGCACTTGCCGCATGCCCCATGCCTCATGCCGCATACCACATGCCACATGCAGCAGCTACTGCTCGACTATGCATACATGCATGCACAACACAGTCGACAGTCCGGGGCAGCAGCATGGGGACACTGCCTCAATTATCAACGGTTTACGCTTGACAAAAGTTTGGCAACTCTGGTCTTGTCAATGCCAATGCCGTAACGGCTTCTACACCAGCGAATGCCTTGCAACATGGGGCACATTAAGCTGCAACGAACTGAATAGATGCTACAGTTACTGCCACTACTACCACCTGCCACACATGCAACTTAAAGTGCAACTTAGCTAACGATTACCTGTAATGGGGAGAAATAAATGTCAGCTGCTTAATGGTAATGACTGTGGGAATTGTTATAGTTCGAATTGAGTAGCAGTGGAGGAGCTTGTGTGTAAAATAGGTTTATTTATAAGCTAAAAATCGTTAAAAGTTATCGAAAAGCAATCGAATATTGACAAATTTAAGTACAGTTTGGAATGGAAAGCACGTTGCTGTGTAGAAAGTAAGAGCGAAGTGAAAGGAACACCAAATTGGATTGAAATTAAATGAAACTTAGAGAAACTCCCTCGATAACTTATCGATAACAACACAGTGAGGTTTATGGGGTTAACTACTTAACCCCTGAGAAACTATTTGATGCCTTAAAATGTTTCATCTGTTATCGCTTTAAGCCGCTTCGATAACTCGAAATTGTTTGTAGCGTGCTTTAGAAAAGCCCCTGGCGTAGTCTTCTTCGCATTAGCTTGCCACAAGCCACACAAAGCTGCCAGCTACGACAAACTCACACACACACCACACACACACAGCATCTAAGATAGTAAACGCATAAACAAGAACAATACACAATAAGCAAACATAGTGGGGACAGGGGAGTAGTGGTCAGGAGGGGGAAGTGAACAAACATGGCGCCGGCAACTATGGCGGACAAAGACAGATACCGACCACAATAGAACCAGCAGTGGCATCAACATGCAACATCAGCAGCAGTAGCAACAGTAGCTACAGTAGTAGCTGCAGCAAGTGGACAACCAGCAGAAGTAGATACTCATGACGTAAGCCAACTCATTCAGGTAATTAGCCTGGACTCTCTAGGTTCTGCACCCTCCACACCGCTCTCCTCTCCACCCCTGGCCGTGTCCATTGAAAAGCTTTGCTATCTGTTTGGTTGCCAAATATGTTGACTGGCTTTTGGCGTCGCCTCGCCTTGGCTCAGTGTTTTACCACTGGCAGTTACAGCCCAATTGTTTCCTTCTAAAGCCGCTCCAAAGCAGGGATTGCCAAAGGTTCTTGTCTTAAAATCAATGCCAGTCTTTTGAAAGTGGTTGGGTGCACATTTTTGGGTAATTAATCAGACTAGAGTTGAGGTAAAACTACTTTAAAATACCCTCTACTAAATTTAGCAGCACAAAATGAATCAGTTTTCTGTGAAAGCTACACAGTGAGAAATAATCAACTATTTTAGACTTTTTAAAGCCAGAATTTAGAGCTAAGATATAGCTATCTATGTAGTTTAAGTTTAAGCCATACTGTTTGCTCTTTGGCTAAAATTTCTGGGACTTGCTTAGTTAAAATTATGCTCAAAGTGAACTGGAACTCTCTGCATTTTAGTTACTTATTTCAGGTATAGATTAACTTAGTTTTAGGTTAATTTCATTCATTTCCGATTAATTAATCGTCTACTCTTTTACTCCTACAGTGGCGCACAGGTGTCAATGTGCTCAAGAAGAATTCGGTGCGTTTGGCTGAGGTTTGGATGGACGACTATTCCAAGTATTATTATCAACGCATTGGCAACGACAAAGGCGACTTTGGCGACATCAGTGAGCGCGTTAAGCTGCGGTAAGTCAGACATAAAGATATATGAAGAAAGATATATAAAACACATTTCCCGATACTTCTACCCGCAGTGAGGATCTGGAATGCAAAAGCTTTAAATGGTATTTGGACACCATTTATCCGGAGCTCTTTATACCCGGCGATGCGGTGGCTAATGGAGAGGTAAGTGTTGTACCTGTATTCAACTACAAGCACGCAGCATGTGGCAAGCGATTTATCCCTGAGATGTGGCAATCTGTATCCCGTGTTCCAGTTAAAGTTTGCGGTTCCTGAAAGACACTACTAACTCATTAATGTGCCATTTATGGAAAACACTCACTCACACACACAAAACAAACACACACACACTTCGCTGTGCGTGTGTATTTTCCCCGAATTTCCACAGATAAGAAACTTAGGTTATGGCGGTCGCACCTGCTTGGACTCACCTTCCGGGAAGCGCAATTTGAGAAAGGCTGTCGGCACGTATCCTTGCCACAAACAAGGTGGCAATCAGGTTTGTTACAACAACAGCAGCAAGAGCAGCAGCAGCACTGCGACCGCCACAAACTCCGTTGAAGCACAAAACCGTTAAGATTTTCCGCCCTCTTAAAGAACAAACACATAAATAATTAACTTATGATTACTCGAGTCTTGTACAGTTCTCTCTCTCTCCGCCTAATTACTAATTTGACTAATTTCCAACTTGGCAGATGGTTCAGAATTTCTTGTACAAAGTTTACAGCCCTGCGATAAACGATAACGATAACGTTGCTAATCCCGTTGATGACGTTGCGTTTTCCCCTGATTATTTTACGTTCCTTAAGTTTTTGTCTTTTTTTTTGTCGAATGACGAATCAAACTTAATTTGCAGATTAAAAACATTCACACCGACATGTGTATCGATGTTGATGGCAAGGCCGAGGACGAGTCCCCCGTTGGTGTTTACGTATGCCACGGCCAAGGAGGACATCAGGTATCCACTTTCAGCTCCAAACTTCAAACTTCCAAATCCCAACAAAAATTCCATCGTTGCGTTGATCGGCCTAAAATTAACTCCGATTAATCGCTCAGCTTTTCTAGCTTTTTTTTTGGGCCTAAACATCAAATTGTATATTTGGTTTCGGCTTCATTTTGGGTCCTTTTGGAGCGCTTTTAACAGCTTCTTAATTTTTACAATTTTTTAATGCTTTCAGCTACTTTTTGGCCGTAGTTAAGTTTTGTATATACTTTGATTCCCGCTTGCTTAATTAACCAATTGACATAAACTGACATCCAAACGGAAGCAGATTATATTTATATGGAATCTGACTGCAATACCTTTAAATTAACCATTTTATAAAACATTTTCTAGTTTATTCAACCACTAATCAACATTTACTAAATTTGCCTATATACATATATTTTCTTAGCCATTTTTAGTGGCCACTTTAGCTTATTTTTTCCTTTAATTCTTTCCTAAATTCATGATTAACACTCTCAGCCATTTTCTATATTTTTGCCTATCAATTTCAGTTATTTCTGGCAACTTTTCTCAGCACTTTTCTAACCCACAATTCAATTTTGGCTGCTTCTAGCCAACAACTCAATTTTTTTCAGCCTATTTACTAAATATAATTCTATTTCAATTTGATTTTTGTTTTGTTGCCGAGAGTTTTATATATTTTTTGTACCCTGCCGCAGGTATTTCTGGTTTTCTTTTTGATAAATGAAATCGGCTAGAATTTTTCCACCCAAACCCCAAACTTTTACTCGTAACTGACCAAAACTCCCCCTAAAAGAAATCAATCTTGTTGTGAAACCAATTTTTGACAGTCCTGCGGTTTTGAGCACTAATTTCACGGAGTTTGTGGATTATAAAATTTGTATTTCTCAATTTATTTAACATTTAGCATAGTAGCAACAAACTGAAAGTATTTATCACCGAAATTGTTTTCAACTCTTGTTGTTTTTGCCATGGACAGAGGACAAAAACTCATTGACAATTTTACACAACCAATACAGACAGAAAGAGACTCACACACACACAGACACACACACTCGACACACTTGGGACACACAAAATTGAGATTTATGCCACGTTGCAAAATTAATTAAATCGCAATCATAAATAAAATGACAAAAATGATAAATCATTTTCATGTCATTGCAAACCAACACAACAACAACAGCAACAATAACTGTGAAAACCATAAAACTGTGACAATTTTAGCAACATTTAATAACATCCATTTGGAAGAGCAAAAACGCATAACAAAACTGCATACAAATGAACTGAAAGCGACAAATGTCATAAAAAGATATAAAACACTATTTACACACACCCACACACTTGGACTGGCTTGTAGATATATTCAGCATTAAATGAAAAGTGTTGACCTCGTTCTGCTGACTGCCACGCCTACAACAGGCGCAGTACCTTCAGCCAGCGCCTTTGCCATGTAGTAAGCGAAACAAATCCGCAGCAAAGCAAGAAGGGTTACAGCGAAACAAGTGGGGCGACTAGCAGCTACCCTGTAAAGTAGTAGCTTAGTTTGTATTAGTTACCAAGCGCTTAAGACCCAGTGCATACCCCTCGGATGCATAAAATAATCAACATTTTGCTGTCGTTGTGGGCGTGGCAAAATTTTAATTTCGCATATTACAAACAAATAGCGTAAGCCAGTCATGTGCAGAGAATGTGGGTGGCTAGGGGAGGGGCTGGGGAGTAACTAAAGTTTGCAGCATTCTTTGACTAACATTACATCAAAGGATAGTTCCAGTTCCAGTTCCAGTTCCAGTTCCATGAACTAACAACAACTACGCCTCCAAAAGCGACGCAATATAATGAAAAAATTTTCATTTTCATTTAAACGCGCGAGTCTAGAAAAAATACTGCAAAAGGGAGAAGTCTGGGAAAGGAGGGAGTGTGAGGGGCGGGGGGTGGAGTGCAAACTCTGCTCAGCGAAAAAAAGTTTCGCATGCATATTAAAAAATTGCATGAGATACAAAACCCAAAAAACCAGACCACAGCAAAAAAAGAAGCAAAACGACAAGTAAAACGCCAAAAAGAAATGCAAACGAAAAGGAAAAGCACAAAAAAAAAAAGAAAATGAAAATGAAAAAGATATATACATAATTAAAAACGTATCATGCATCACGCGAAACAAAAAAACCGCCACTCAAAAGGCTTTAACTAAAGGGAAATGCAAATGCAGGCCGTGAAAATGGTGGGAAAAAGGCCAGAAAGGGCAGAGGGGCAGAGGGGGGGTTGAGGCAGAGGGGAACAATTCGAAGTACAACAATTCGTTAAAGCTGAAAGCAGCTGTAAAAGAGTATGTTAACTGCTTTTAAGCCGGTTAAATGCTCAGTTGTATGAAACTCCACATACGGAAGTTTTCTGCCATTTCCAATAAAAATTTTCAAAATATTTGGCAAAACTGATAACGGCCGTGAATAAAGTGCAAACAGTAATAGCATTTAAATGCGCAGCACGGGCACGCATAGGCGGAAATGAAAATGGTAACACAAACAAAATGGCGTAGGGGGGCGGCCATGTTGGCAAACAAAACAAAGCTCAGGCAGGAAGGCAGGCAGGCAGCAGCAGACTGGCAGCAACATGGCTTAAATTATAAATAATCATGGCCAGACCGCAGACAAAACACAGACAAACACACGCAGTACACACCCACACACACACACCCTGACAGAGACTGGTAGCAGCTTTGGCATTTAATTTAATATTAAATATGTAATAATAAGTAATGCGGCTACTTGGCTAAAATGTTATGCAAACAATTTCTCAAAAAGCAAAAAAAAGCAAAACTGACACCACAATTTGTATTAATTTACCTTCTTCTCTGCTCCCCCTCCACCTAACCCCGCCCCCTTTCTCTCCACGCCCCCAAACAGTACTGGATGCTCAGCAAAACTGGTGAAGTACGTCGAGACACCGCCTGTCTGGACTATGCCGGCAAGGATGTGATACTTTTTGGCTGCCACGGCTCCAAGGGCAATCAGGTGAGTGCATACGTTATGCTTTAAATTATTTAAACAAACGCTAAGAGTAATCTTCTCTTCGCAGTTCTGGACATACCGTGAGGGCACAAAGCAGCTGCATCATGGCTCCTCGGGCAAATGCCTGGCCATCAATGAGGCCAAGGACAAACTGATCATGGAGGAGTGCGACTCGAGACATTTGCGCCAGCAGTGGCTAATGGAGAACTATGATAGCTCGAAATTGTGAGGATATTTCTATGCGAAGGGCACTCTGCTGGTGCCCACGTCGCAGAGCAGACGAGCATAGCAAGCAGCAAGAAGGAGTAGTAGGAGTCGAGGAAGTAGCATCAGCAGCAGCTGGGAGAGGAGTAGAAACCGATGTTAAAAGTTGAATTTTAGTTTTATAAGGACATGACACGGCCCGCGAGAGTTGTGCAATAGGCAGTAGCTAAAGTATTTGCCATGGCTTCAAAATACGCTAACACACACACGCACACACACGGAGACATACACACTAATTAATAGATTTATAGTTTTATTTTAAATAATACATGTATTAGTTGTTAAGCGCACAGACGTTAGCAAGAGTTGGACTGTTTGTTGTATAGTAGATCTTAAGTTTTCTAAGCCAAGCGGAAGCGGAAATGACTCCGCCAACAGTTACTTAGTAGAGAAAAGATTTAATAGTGTAGTCACATACATATAACATACCATACACATACATATATAACTGTATACATAATGTAGTTAAAGCCAATTTGGATTTAACAGGCAACAAGTCGTAGCGCAATTTTTGCATTTACATGTTATCAACTTTTAGCACAATTTTTACGTGGCGAACTTAAAGTGGGGGAGTGTGCGGGTGTGTGTGTGTGTGTGCGAGACAGAGTGTGTACTTGTGTGTGTATGTATTTGACAGGCCAATAACTGAGTTGTATGTTCGCATACGCAGCAACCGACATACTTACTTACATACTTACCTACTTACATAAGTACTTATTATAATATTTATGAATTCTCCTGACATCAAATGACTTTGCAAAAGTCGCGTTCCAAATATGTTTAGTCCGTAAGCTTGCTTTAAGTCTACCGTATTGTTGTTTGTAGAATGGAAAGCGTTTGGTGATTTTCCTTGCCCTTTTTTTTGTCCCATTCCCGCGTTTATTTCCCCTCATCATTCCCAATTAATTAGTTTATAGAATTATGTACTTTTATGGCATATGTTCATTTAATTTTCTTTTTATTTATTTAGTTAAACTTTCGCAAATTCGGAGATAAACAAGTGAAAACTATGAGGGAAAGTATTGAAATGTGTTCGACTTCTTTACTTAAAACACAACTATGCCAAATTATGTTTAGTGGTTTAAACTATGATTTAGTAATGCAAATGTGCGTATCTTTTGCCTTTTTGTTACAAACTCAACAAGGACAACATATCCCGTTTGTTAAACAACGCCAGCTTGTAGAACATACATTTTGTATTTATATATAAATATCACATCAGTTTTCGGACAGACTTATCGATATCACTAAACTGTAGAGCTAGAACTTAATCTAAGAAGCAAATATGCAATAGTGCCTTCTACTTTATACTAACTAACACACAATTGTTTATCCCATTTGGCTAAAAAGATGTACTAAATGGGGTCTAGTTTAGGTCACAAATCAGAAAGCGACTGTAAATATTTATAAACTGTACAATTTGATAGCTTAAATGTGTATGTAAATAATCAAACATGGTCAAAACTAACTTACATCTGGCTAATCAGAGTAAAAATCATCTATCAAGTATAAATATCACGTTTGATTTGCGTTGTTTAGGCTTTTAGACCTACATAGGCGACATTTACCATTTTAGCGTACGACGAAACCAAAAGCCATAGAAGTGGTCAAGAAACTTTTTGATAATGATACAATAATAATAAATAAAATAATCTAAGCTCGTAGTGAATGTATTTGTATAGTAACTAAGCAATTACACAAGTTACAAATAAACAAACACTTCGTGTATTAATTGTGTTTTATGGTCACCCTGCAAATTGATTTAGCAGTACAACTGCGGTTGCGGTCTTGGATTTGACGGTGAACGCTTTGGGGGTTGCTGCACTGGCTATCTCTGTTGCATACTTTCAGGCAGCAGTATTAAATGAGCTTGAACAATAAAACGGGCTACCGCATGACTATTTCTATTGCATACTTTCAGGCTGCATCATTAAAGGTGCTGGCAAAATATAACTCGGAAACTGCATGCCTATTTCTGTTGCATACTTTCAGGCGGCATCATTAAAGGCGCTGATATAATATTATTATAAACAGGCAACTTTGATTGGTAATTTTAAAGGACTCCGGCGTCCGATTAGCGTTTGATGCACCAATATGGACTCGGGAGGTCCTGGACTGTCGATTGGCATAAAAAAAAAATAAAATTTAGCGCAACAAATTTTTGGCCGATTTTTAAAAAAATGCAAAGGGGTAACATCACAAAAATTTGGGAAAAATGGGTCGATCCAAAAAATTCCAGATTTGAATCACGATCGATAGTCCTGTTTGTCCTGAGTTTGGGAAGGTATAACATTCCAGAATACGACTCAATTTGACAGAGTTATGGATATTTCATCATAAACAGGTAACTTTGATAGTTCATTTTGAAGGACTCAGAACTTCGATTGGCGATTGATGCACCATTTTGAACTCGGGAGGTCCTGGACTATCGATTGACATCAAAAGAAATCAAATTCATACCAAAAAATTTTTGGCCGATTTTTGAAAAAATGCAAAGGGGTAACATCACAAAAATTTGCGAAAAATGGGTCGATCTAAAAATTTCCAGATTTGAATCACGATCGATAGTCCTGTTTGTCCTGAGTTTGGGAAGGTATAACATTCCAGGATACGACGGAATTTGACGGAGTTATGAGCAGTCAAAATTTGAAAAATTAAAATTTTTTTTTTGGCTTGAGAAATGTTAACAATACAGGGTAATAGTTTGATAAATAAGTTTATTATAGATAAATACACGTTGTCAGCAATTCATAGTCCAATTAAACATTTGCATTTTGTTTGATCCAGGAGCGCAGAGCACCCACATAGGTGTACATCGCTGGACGTCCCTTGGCGCCGCAGCCAAAGCCCCAGGAGACAACGCCAAAGAGTTTGCCATCAACAGTGAGAGGACCACCGGAATCGCCCTGACAGGAGCTCACCTGTCCACTGGGATGTCCAGCGCAGACCATGCGATCCGTCAGTCCGGGAATATTTTGGGCATTGCAAAAGTCGCGACTCCAGAGCTGAACCTGCGCGTACATTAAACGATTGGGCAGTTGCAGATTCTGATTGATGGCACCAAATCCGCTGATGGTAGCCAAGGTATCAGCTGCATAATTGGTATCCATATCGGCCAATTGAATCGTTTGCACAGCCCCACCCAACACCACGGGGCTACTCAGACGTATGAGCGACATATCAAAGTCCTGACTTTGGGCATTGTACTGGGGATGTATAATGAATTGGGCAATGCCAACGGTTTGGCCATTGCCAGCGCTCAAATCATTGGTGCCCACAACAGCCTTCATTTGAGCAGGATTCTGGCCCTTGGTGCAATGGGCAGCAGTGACAATCAAAGTATCCGATATCAAAGAGCCACCACAATGATGACGTCCATTTAACTGCAGCGATACCTGGTGTGGAAACTGTCCTGGTGCTGCAAACTGTCCGCCAATTATGCGGGAAACGTCCTTGCCACAAACAGTGGCAATCAGCAACAGAAACACAATTGTATTAACTACCAAAGACATGATTAAAGTGTATGAAAATCACTGTTAGAGTTGGCTTTATATAGTCTGAATTGTGGGTTATCAGACCAAACCACAGCGGTTTAAACTGACCCAGTTTCATGTGCGAATTTTTGACAAGGAAGCTTATAGTGATTTAACTGCTAAATAGTGTTTAATGAGGCGTTTATAAAGCAGCTACTTATCGGCTAACTACGCACAATGGGGGCTCGTCTTGGCCTTATCTAAGTTAGCCGCGAATTTCTAGCTCTTTTACAAGTTCACAGAACATTTAATTATTGTAGCCTTGCAGCCTATTCGTGTCATGAACATAATTTTAAGCAAATAAACAACATTAATGCGCAGCATGAGTATGATGGCCATTGCTAATCATCCAGACATTTTTCCAGATCTCACGCTTGAAAACATTGCGATAATTCTGCACGGAAACTAAAAACTCTGGACCAAAAAGGGTTTGTATTACTACATTCTCGGCAGCCAAATTGCGATTGGTCGCGGCGTGGACAATAACCAAAGGCGAATTGCTCTGAAAACGGGATTGAATGAATAAATTATATATTTTATAGATTAATTTACTTACGGGCAAGGTTTCTCCCTCGCTTTCGAAGCGTTTGTTGGGATCAACATGCATGCAAAACCAGTTGGTAAAGGCCTTGGGTATGTCCCCGTCTGGACACATAATTTTCTAAGAAACAAAAATTAATACCTCTTAAATACACAGCCAAGACTTGCAACTTACGCTGCGATGCACTAGGCCCAGTGGCAGATTCAGCTCTCCATACTTTTGCGAGTTAAACGAAGTCGTAATAGACTGCGAGAGATTACTCAGCTTAGGCGCACTGTACAGCAGAATCGGATCATCCTGCGACTCCACACACTCCAGACGAAAACGCTGACCATACTTGAGTCTCTCTCCGTCGCGATCCTGTTCATCGCCACTGACAATGCGAAAGGAGTTGCGTACACAGGGACGCTCGGAGGGAGCCACAGTCAGTTCACAGTCCTCGTTTATGGTCTGACTAGAGCGTATGGCATGTTCGTTGATTACCACTGATAAGGCTGGATGCAGTTCGGAGGTGTCCATATCCAGTATGTTCATGTAGATGGGCATCAGTTGGATTACCGCACCGATCATTATATCGTGTTTGGGGGCTGCCAGTTGAACTTCCTTTTGAAAGTTGTCAAAAAGTGTGCGTGCTTTTTCAACCAACAGTTCACCACGATCACGCATCTTGCGAAAGCTGCTCATTTTATCCTGTCATGGAAATTCTTTTAAGTTCTATTGGGTGTTCATAGCCGAAGCTTTAACTTACCTCCTCCAGACAGTGATCCTCGAACCAATTGCCAATACGCACCTTGGAGCGATAACGGTTCGAGCCCGATTCGAAGTTAGACACTGAGCAAGGCATCGTGTATTCTGTACTGTGTTGTGTTGGGCTTTAAAAAAGAGTGTTACATTCAAGATTTGTTAATCAAAATATGTTGTACCGACTTTTTTGTTTATGTGAAACGTGTTTTGGGCAGTTGCTGAGAAAATTTGTTTGTATTTGATACAAAAAAACTTTTGAGTAGAAAAACAAAGGCTACCTAATTTTTAAATTTGCATGTTTTTAATTGTACTGTCGGCCTTTCACTATTTATTAAAAAAACACGGCATACTTTTAGCTGCTTTTATTTATTACAAAATTTGAGCTGTGAAAAAAGTGCTACATACTTTTACCTGCATTAATTAATTAACAATTTTGGGCTGTACAAAAGTGCTGCATGCTTTTAGCTGAATTTATTTATTACCCATTACGAACAATGAAAAAGTGTTGCATACTTTTAGCTGAATTTATTTATTTCAAATTACGAGCAATGAATAAAGCGTTGCATACTTTTAGCTGAAATATATAAATAGTTTGACGACTAGGCGTATGCGTAATATGACAGACAATTGTTCTGCAAATGCAAATTAATTGTCTTATTCATACTAAACTATTTACCCAGATTTATTTAAGGAGTCTATCTCATTTGTTTACATAGCTAACTTAAGCGCAGAATTAGGTAGACATTCTATTTAGAAATGTGGACTTTGTGATATGAAAGGTGTGGCCTAAATGCCAACTAACAGCAAAACAATGCGTTGGAGGTTGAAGAAATCAGAGTGAGAGTGAGTGGTGTTAGTTTATTGCCCGCCTAGATATTATTCATTATTCAGATAAGCAATTTGTATCAACATGACTTAATTGCTATCGTTTGCATTGTTCTTGTTGTTACTTGTGGTTCTATTGCTCTTTGACTGCTATCTGGAACGGCGTGCACTTCACGTGAACGTGATCGGCTCACTCGGCCGATTCGCAGCACGTTCCTTATCTGCAAAAACCTATCGCAGACAGAAAGCTAAAAGCGAGTGTCACTCAATTAGAGGCGGACATTTACGATTGTTGGTATTTGCCGGTTTATATGGGACATACACATACAATATTAGCCTGTCATTATCATAATCGGTTATCAAGACGTATTCTGCACTGCACTGATTTATATCAATTAGTTTGCACTCTAAACATTTATGACATTATCATCATCATTATTTTCACTTTATCGCAAAAAGAGTATTTAATTTATTTCATATCAATTTGTTTTCTAAACCATCCCGTAAATCTCTGGAAATCTAAAGCAGGAGTATTACGAGTATATGACTAATGTCTAAGTAGAGGACAGATTAACTTGGCTGTAAACTAACTTTGGCAGCAAGTGATTTACGGTTTAATTGTTGTGATATAATCCAAAGCAATTGAAAATTATTTGCATTGCACTATATATTAGTTTGACTAGTCGAAATAGTTTGAAAGTCATTACAGACATGGCTAAGAGCTCTTCAGCTATATGGCCAGTCTGGCAACGTTATCACAATGTAATTCTTTGTCTAAAGACTGATTAATCTAACACAATCTAGAAATGTTATTAAAAACACACCCACTTTTGATTTCGCCACTGAAAACCACTACTAAAAGGTTTCGTCTATATAGTCGTTATCCTTGAAATATCAAATAAAGGCTGATAAGTTGGGCCAATTAAGGTTGTATTGAAATCTGTTACTTGGCTCCGATAACGCTTGCCACACTTCTCAGAATTAATGTGAACTGCGCACTGACCAGTTACCTGCATTATCTACACAAACAGACATCGGTATAAACATCCATAAAATTAATAACGTCAAAGCAAAGTATATTAGATGGCGCTGTGAGTATATCTGAGATCAGTTGTAGGCCTATTGGGTCCAATCAAGACAACGTGCGCATATTCTCATAGATGATTAAAAGATACCACTATGACTTCATTATGTGCCAATGACGTCATTGACAATACTGACCCTAATCCTAGAGCTTATCGTTATTTCTGTTAACACAAACATTATTTACTTTCGTGTGTTAAAACGTCAACTAAAGCAATTAAAGTTATGATACCATCTCAAAAGAAATACTGAACTTGAAATTTCTTTGAATTTAATAATTTATGGCACGTTTTTGAATCTTTCAGAGAGCAGACAAGCAGAAGAAGTATCATAACTCTGATTATCCGTTGAGATAATGTCGAATTTGATTTACTTAAGTAAATATACCATTATATTGGGGGGACTTAAGCTGGCTCTTACAAAAACAAAATTTAATTGCCTTGGTTATTCCTAAAATTGTATAACGCACTTCAAAATGCCAAATAATCAGTGCGATAAGCATCACCATCTTTAGTACTTTGTTGCCTAGTTAGACTCCGATACACGGGTAAATACTTTACACTATATACGATTATACTATACTACTTGTTCGTAATCCAAATCATGTGACGAATTTTATTTACATTCAACGGTTTCCATTCATAAAGGCCAAATTAAGAGTTCAATTTCATGGTGCGGACATGCTTGGAAAACTTTAAATTGAACTTGATCTTATCGTAGCACCTGCAAGTCATGGGCTTATCATGATATTTGCCAAGATACTTATACGAATGTATCTCGAAAATAGACGTAGGGCGGCCCTAAAAGATGTCGTTGCTCTTAGCGTGAAATTTGCATGCTTGATAAGTTGACGTCGCACACGTCAATAACTGTGTATAAATGTGTTAACAGACTGCTGTCAATATTGTAAAAGATATTTCAATTACTCAATGTCAACTTATCACTCAGCACAACGTTACTATTGTCGCCCACATGAGTTCCTCACGCAATCCACAGCACTTGGGAGCACGTGAATGTCAGGGACAGCAGAGAGTAAGAGTAGAAGAGCGGCAGTGGAAGTAGGAGAGAGACCGAACGAGAGCGCAGTCAAACGGTAGTTAACATACGCATGCTGCAATTGCAGAGAGCGCGTCAACCGGTTCACTGCTCTCTGCTCTCTGTGCTGCTTACGAAAGCTGCGGTCATAAATCACCAAAACGGGAGATGTAAGCAGAGCAACAACAACTGTAAGCATGCAGTGTGCAGGCGCGTTAAGCTCACGTGTTGAGCTTACAGCAAAAGCTTTGCTGAACTGCATGTGGCGCAGGCTAAAAGAGTAATAAACACATCATTTAATAGTTTATAACTCGAGCAGTAAAACGCTGTCATTATCACTATCGGCAGCTAGAGTGCCGGAGAGTGCAGAGACGAAGCTTGTTCGGCTGTCGTTCGGCTCAGCTGGTGAATCAAGCTGAGCGGCGTCGTGTTTCGCTTATATTTGTTATTGTGCTTTAGTTTTTTTTGCTTTTTGTTTTTGGATTTGCCGCCGCCTCCCACCAACGAGGCTTTGTTTTAACGCGAATGAAACACAAACAGAAACAGAATTATAAAAACGTTCAATTAGCTCAGGTAGTAAGTCATTACAGCTCTGGCGCTCGCTCAGCTCGCTTCTCTGCCACTGAACTCAGTGTCGACGCCAACGACGACAGCAGCAGCGCAGTTTCCAGGCAAATAAGAAAGTTACAGTGTGCGCGTGGTGAAAATTTGAACGCGATAAAAGAAAAAAAAGTGCTTAACCAAGTTTGGAAAACTAATTCGTGTGAGTGTTTTAAAGTCACTAAGAAACAAAGACTTCTTATCACTTAAGGAAAAATGAACGCTAAAAATGTTAATTACAGTTGCAAATTCTTGCAACGTTGCAGTCCGTTATCGTTGGTTTCTATTCTTCAGTTCTTGCTCAAAGAGTTTTAGTCCGTTCTCTGTTTTTGTCCACACCTTCGTGAAGTGAATACACATAGCAAAAAAAATCACAATAACAAAAGCAACAGCTATAAAAAAGCTAAAAACAGCTGATGCGAGTCTGTTCAAAAATTATTGTTGTTTTGTTTTTGTTATTTTCGTCTCGCTTCCATTCATTTTCATTTCGATTGCCAAAGGTGAGTGAGTTTCGTCTGAAACTCACCTTAACTTCAATTAATTAATTGCGTACTTTATGCAAATGAGTTTTAGAGGGCAGCCTTTAAAAAAAGATAAAAGATTTTATTTTTATTATACACGCCAAAAGCTGTTGTCGAGTGCTGCCTTTCTCCCTCCCACCTGGAGTGTCAAAGAACTCATTAATTCTCGCACACACACTTATCAGATACTTATCGATTAATTGATTATTTGATTTCTGTTGCATTACAACTGAAGCTCATGGCTAGAAAGTGAAGGGTGTTTTAAGCCATCATAGCTTTCAAGAGCTAAAATGCGCCTTGTAGTACTAACGAGCAGATTCCGGGACGATAAGCTTAAAAAACACTTACAAAAAATTCCAACAATTTCCCAAAGAACATAATCAAACACTCGACAATTGGCCAATCGACAATGGCCCATAGAGAGGCACTCGGCCAAAACGAACCCACTACGACACTACTATACTAGACTAGGGTATACTATAAACTTTAGTTATATATAAAATGTGGGTCTGTATAGTGTCTATAGCGTCTCTATCGCGACTGCACTTGAACCTCAAAACTGGCGCCATTAAAATTGTCGCAGAGTGAAAATTCAAAGAAAAAGTACACAATAAAAATGCCACACAATTAACGTGCGAATAAAATTTAATATAAATTGCAATAATTTAAATAAAATAGAAATTTATTTTACTTCAAACACTCAAACACTCGAATCCCGCAATTGTTGCACGTGATTCGAGTGTTGAAGTTGCGAAATAATTGTGGAAAATTTTTCTGTTCAAGCATTTATGATTGTTAACGGTTAATGGCAGTCTGACGTATGTGGGATGACGACTTTGACTAGTCAAAAAATAATTATAAAAATTAAAACAAAAAAAAAGCTAGAATCGGAGGGCCTGGCGTTTATGAGACTGTGATAAACTTGATTTTATGATTTTATGGTCAAACAAATAGAAAAATAACGACCTCTATATATCGTTTATGGCCAACACTAAATGGCCATATTTCTGCTGAATGATTTAGCTGTGACTAGTGAAAATTTGCAGATTCATAGCAAGCAAAGCAGTGACATTTCAATTGACTGCGTTTCGGCCAAGTCTCTCATAAACTTCAATTGTTTTAAACTAATTTGAATAACGACAGGTGTGAACTGTGTCACAGAAAAAACATCCGCTCCCAAAGTCCAACATGTGCTACAATCTATCCCGGCACGGGTAGTGGCTAATGGCTAATACATAAGTACGTCAATACTCCCCTCTTGGCCAGATAAGTGTATGCTTGATTTATGGCCAGTTGATAGTTGCGCGAAAACTGCTTCCCTTGACAACTTCAATTATTATTATTAATAACAGTTATGAGTAGTCTCTGGATCTGTTCAAATGTTTGCTTCGTGTGTCTTCTGACGTGCCTATAAATCTGCCAATGGCCATAAATGGCCGAGAGTTACCAGTTAGCCAGTTAGCTGACCAATAATCAGTTCGAAATCGCTGGGTCGTAAAGGTTTTACGATGCTCTATCGACAAATTGAAAAACACTTGAAAATCCCAACGGCCACACTTCGTTTAACCTTCGAGAGTTTAGCCAGAGAGTTTAAGTCCATAATTTTGATCATAAATTAATTTGAACAATTTCCTTTGGTACATTCTTGTATGTACTTCAAAATTAGCCAACTTTTGTGACGGGTTCTATAAATTTGAAAATGAAGATTTAATGCATGATAAATGTACAAAAAAGCCAAGTTGTTAACCGCTGATTAAAGCGAGCGACGCCATAAACTGCAGCTTGTTCCGTAATAGAGTAATAGAATTAATTATTTGCTATAAATAATAAATAAGGTATAAAATTTGTAGTACTTCCCCTGGAGCAACGTTTCGTATTTTCCAACAAATACCAGTTATTTTAATTTCTATTCTATATCTATTTTCACAGCAGTCTGTTCTCTGATGCCTATCAAGGGCTCATTGAATCATTAAGTTAAATGTGTTCACTGTACTTATATAACTGACACTGAGTCAGGTCTTAACGTCTTAACACTAGTCTACAAAGTTTAAGAAAACATTTCCAACAATTGGCAGCTCACGACTTTCGTTTGGCTTTGCGAAATGTGTAGTCAAATTAATTTGAAATTCGAGTTAATAATTGGACACGTCGTTGCTCAAAAAACAGCTAGTAATTATCAAAGCAGTTAATGTTGTAGCAAGTTGACCTTCATGATTTAGTAGCTGAATTAGAGTGTTAATTAGGTGTGTAATTTAGGGGGTCAGTTGGAAATGTTTATCTCTTCCAGTCCGATCTTACTCCAGTTGTTCCACTACACCAGCTGATTTTCATCTTCTGACTGAAACGTGATCTGCCCGTTTAGCTGACTTCAAAAGTGCAAAATCATTCAATTGTTTATTTTTGGCAAACATATATATATCTTTATTTTTTCGCTATTCAATCGAGATCAAATAAAAACTTGTTAATTGCATGAGTTGATAACGAATCTGTTGTTGACAACACAAGAAATGCGCAACAATTGTTAAAGTGGAGTGTGAAGAAGTCGGAGAAGAAGAACACTTGTGCCATCAAATCTAAATTAGCATAATAAATTTAATCATTTTCCGACTCGATGATATAACCTGTTTTATATGCCAAGTTGTGTGTATATTTAAGTCAAAGTTCTTGGAAATTTACAGCAAAACAAAACTCCCACAACAACAAACAACAAGAAGAGTTCAGGTTTCAAACGGTAGCAAAAAAACAAACAAAAATACAAAACAAAAAACTCCGTTTAAGCCCGATATACGTCGTTCGATACTTTCACAAATAAATATAGTTTTTGTACCTTTTTGGCACTATGACGCGCTCAACAACTGCTTGGAATTCGGCTCACAAAACAACCAAAAAATATTGAATTTTATTTCAATAGAATTAGGCGATAACAGCGGTTGAATTATAATGAATTAAACAATTTTTAAGCTGTGGGTGTTTTGTGTGCGAAATTCGCTCGTAACCAGTTTGAATTTATTTTGAATATTTTGGGGGGTTTGGGACTACAACTTTACCTTTACAAAGAAATGCTTTGTAATTAACTGTGACCGAGTGATAAACAAATTACATCATCAACAAATTCCGAAATTACAATTCGAAAGTAGAAAAACAGTACAACAGCTGTTGAAGCCAGATCGCATTGAGCTAAGTAGTAAATAAGTAGTGCGACTAGAACTGCTAGTAGTTATGTAAATGAACCACAGACAACAGTTTGCAATTTACTACATAGTACAGACTGTACCTCAACAGCAGAAAAATCTATATAAATTCAATTCAATTTGATCGTTATAATTATAGAAAATCATAAGCGCCCACACATGGGTAAAAATCACTGCTATAATTTTGAATTTTTGGCAAATCATCGCAAATATTTGAGTGTTAACTATGGGAACGTGCGTAGGGAGAGACAAACTCGTGAGTGCGGCTTTTTTTGCATTTCGCATTTGGGTTTGAGATACATTTTTAGCGTTTACCTGAGCAATTAATGTTCGTAGATATCTAACGTCTTGTTCGATTGACTTGCTAAATTTATCATACTAATTTACAGATTAACGTGTCTGCATAACTCTGTTCCCGAACTGGATCCGATCGGCCGAGCGTCGGAACGTGCAAACACTGACGATCGGAAGCGTAGAGATCTCCCGAGATCGAGAGTCAACAACAGCTCAATCGTCAATCCAATAATAAAACCAAACAATATTAAATAAATCGTGCAAATAGCCGAAGGCAGCTTCAGTTTTCTCGGCTTTACTCTGAGTCTCAGTCTCCGTCTCAGCCACTGTTGCAGCTTATTTAAAGACGCGTCTTGTCGTTAATCGCTCAGAACATTTCAAGCTGCCCGACGTGCAGCAACGCGAGTGTACACTAACCGCCAAAAGTATACAACTAATAACAAATTAAAAAAAAAAAGTATTATAATAATAAAAGTAATAAACGGCAAGTAAATTGCCGAAAATGTGTTAAAAACCGCAGAGCAACGTGCTTTCAAAAACATTTCTGACTTTTTGCATTGATTTGCTTAAGCAATTCGTATTGCAACACTGACTGCTAAAAGACTGTACCTTAATTAACTTAATACTAGCAAAAACAAACCAAAAATGTCTGCATCCAAGGAAGCAATCTGCGCCAGCTCCGAAAAGGAGCCCGAGAAGCCAGAATTGGGTAAGTTTTAATTAATCAATTAACTAATTATTTAGTGCATAATGAGCTCAACAATAGATACATTGAGTCTGTAGTCGACTGGCATTCAAACTGTTTAGCTTAAACCTGAAATTTATCTGATTCGAATTTGTAGCTGACTCTCAAAACACACTACAAGTTTTGCTCAGTGTAGCTAAGTTTAGCACAGCGCATAAATTACAGCATTTAAACAATGTAATAGTTTAAATAGTAGTTATTGTTAAGAATTTTGTAGAGCACTTCCAGTGAACACGTTGTGTCATTTTCTTTCTACTTCTACCTAAATTTTACAACTTAGCGATTTCGCAACAGTCCCAATTTACAAAAGAAATAAATTTCGAGCATTACAATAAATAGTTGGTGTCACTTGGCGCTGATTCAATTAGTTAGGCAGTGCGGCTACTTCAGCTAATTCGATTTGATTTCATTTGATTTGAGTTGACCTCTCCAGGCGCTTTTATGTCCCGACAAAACGGAAGTTATTTATTATGCCAAGTCTCGAAAATTTCATTAATAAACAAAAATAAATCTGAGGAAGGAGTGGAGTGCGTGGAGGGGTGAGAGACGCGCTTTATTGTCGCCAACGCGTGAGCCAAATTCGCAATCAACAAGTTCGTAGCCAAATTGAATCCGTGAATAGTTTGTTGACACAAAAAATAACAAAAAAAATAAAATAAATAAATAAAATGAACGCATAATGAGACAACAACTGTTATATGCGTTCAATTGTTTACTCATTGTCTGTTTATGGTTAAATTTTGTTTTCCTACTTTGCCGAAAAAGTTTTGACAGCGGTAATCCGTGATCGGCTGACACAGTTTATGGCCCAGTTCCTTTTGGCCATTTTTTAGCCAGCTTTTGAGTTTTGGAGTGCACGTCAAACCGGTCACCGGCAGATTCAAAACAAAAACTCAAATTGTACATACAGACGTGTTTATAGCTATGCAAATTAACAATAACAGTAACGATAACAACAAATGCTAAAACTAGTTTTCGTGCAACTTTTGAGGCTTTCATTACACTCAGTTAAGGTCATGAACGAACGAGGAAACTTGCAATCAGAGTGTAAAGAACCTTGACATTCCAACGTTGACGTTCTTAAGATCTTTTTACTTTCATTGCGAGTAAACAAATGTTAGAATGCGTAAATACCCTAGAAATAGTGGGTAGTAGAAAGTAGGCGTAGTATAATAGGCTTAAATATACTGCCAAAAGCCATTTAAATTGCTCTTACTCTTAGCTTGAACTGAGCTAAACATTTCATACCCTTTCTATCACTTTTACTGGGTATTTGAGTGCACTTTAGTTGCCCAACATTTGTCGGCTGGCAACTTGACAAATTTTCATAGATGTCGCGATCTTTTTTCTTTTTGGCCTTTTCGGCGACATTGACATTGCATTTTGGCCTGATTTTGAGTGATTATTCGAAATAGATAGTGAGCCAAGTAGTAGACGTTTTGCTTTCGCAAATGCGCGTCACTTTTCGCACGAATTCTGTTTCGCTTTCACAGAACGTTGCGAGAATTGCCTAACGCCCACACAAGTGGAAATGTAAAGAGATCGAGATCACAAGTACTAGATGTAGTAGTAAATATTAAGTAGTCGTAATGCTGGACGAGCGCAGAGGCTTTGTCATCTGCTCTGCGTGTAATACAATCTACAGGCCAGACAGCTACATCAATTAAATTAGAAAATTACCGAGCTGCTATTTAGGTTTATGGTAAATTGGATGAGTAAGTCGAAAGTACGTATTACTCTAGGGGTCTATCAATATATGTACTATATAAAGTTCCTTTTGACAATTCAATTTCATTCAGCGAACAATTTAAGCCAAATTACTCATTTCAGCTTGAAAATTGCGCATGTTATTTTTATTTACATTTATTCTACGACAGTTGGAATGTATTTGACAATTTGACAGCCTTAAATAGCGCATAGCATTCATTTTAATTCAAAAATAGAATCTAAATAAATATCGGCAATTGAAACAGACGACACACCTGAGGGGAGACTCGATTTAATTGCGCCCACTGTAAACGGAAACAAATTGCGGCTCAGAGCAGATATGATGGGTAAACAGTTAAAGTGTATACAGTCTGTGATCACTTGTCTATATCATGGTAGAGATATTCCACTAATCATTGTACTGACAGTGGCAATGATGTCATTGCCTCAACTCGACTCGAACACCTTTGTTTGGCCCACAAAGAGCATCACACATATCGGTTAGTGCGCTATACAGATTGTAATCAACATCTTTAGTATTGGCAAACATTCGTATTTGCCCAATACTTTTGCACCTGTCAATGCCCCATATCGGGTTCTCAGTATTTATGTGATCAAAGCCGTAAAATTCCCCGTTTCAATAGGCACCCTCAGCAAAACAAAAGTTGCTCAGCTGTTTTGACAAACAATTAGGCAATTTATGCATCACAAATCCTTTTACGTGTACGATCTAACGTAGACAGTAAATGCAATAAAATCAGAGTGGTGCATATTTTATGTGTATATATTAAAAATCTATTAAATGGCCCCCATCATATTCCCACACATGCAATTGAAAACGATATCTGAACAGATTGTTGTTTAATTACCTGAGAATATCAAGTAAAAAGCCAACATATAGCAATTACAGTTCCATAGATAAGCCCTAGCACAAAAACCACCAAGCGTAGCTAGCTTTCGTTAGGTTACGTTGCGTTGCGTTACGTAGTTTACCGACCCTTCACATCGCGTGCTTTTTAAGCGCCGCCCGAAAGTATGCAAAGCTTTTTAGTCTGCGCTGAAACCTTTGAGAGTTGTGCAAAAAAAGCTTAGTCTGAGTCACGTGTAGCAAGTGACTAAAGCTAGTTATTAACTAGTGTCAACGTTATTGTATTTTTTGCCAATTGTTGTTAGCTGATTTTGCTGAACGGAAGTAGAACAAATGACGCTTAGTCAGCAGCTGCCTCTAATTATAAACTTTTGTTTTGTGCAAACATTAAAATAAAATCAGTTAAAACATTTGACAGTTCACAGCATATCTGCTAGTCGTGCACCCTAGTCTGGCACTATTTAGCGTGTTATTTTGGGCTTTATGTCAGAACTTTTGAGTTATTGCTCACCTGCCAGACTGTACTTGCCAAAATATATAATTTCCATTTGAGGGCTTGCCAAAAAACAAAACAAAAAGCAAAGAGCCACACAAAAATGACAGCACTTCATTATAGTGCTCGCGGCATTTCCCCTTTGGATACCATTAACAATATAGTGCTTGAGTTTTGCTTAAATTCTACACTTTGTGGAATTTTACTGTCGCAACAATGGCAATAATAATAAACAATAACAAGTAAAAGTCAACAATTCAATGACTTCATTGAATACGCTACACTCCAGAGTGATACCTATAGCAAAATGTAGCTCATTAGCAAGTCGACGATGTCTCCAATTCTCTGCTCGCAAAACTTGTTCGATTCACGAGCAAAGTCGAGGCTGGAGAATCAGGCGAGAAACACGTGAAAAGTATAATTCTTGGTCGAGACTCGAGACTTGTGTGTGTGTATGTTGAAAAGAGTGAATGAGCTGACTGCTATATACACTACCCCAAGGTACATTAACTTTGTCGTCAAAGCGGCTAAACAACAAAAGACTTATTTAAAATTTAATTTTAGCTGGAAATTCTTAACTACGATAATTTAAAGTACTTTTCCCAGCTCTAAAATTCTACAGAAATAAATTTCGCAAGTGTATAAAACTCTCAGGCTTCCTGAGCTGCTTCATGACTACTTTTTTGTAAATATTTTGCACTTTTTTGCAAAAAATTAACAAGCAGCTGACAATGCACTGAATTACGCTTTTATAATGCCCACAAATTGTAGCGCGTAATTGACAATTATTGGGGAGGAGGAGATTTAGTTTAATAGTTAGCTGTTCACTTAGCAGCACTTAGTGTATACCCTGTAACCACACACACTTGCCACTCCCCCTCAGCCTTATACAGGCGCCAGTCTCGTTTTTTATCTGTCAAGTGTCTCCAGTTTTAACGCCTCACGTCTCTCGTCTCACATTTCTATGGTTTCGACAATTGCTCAACATTTTTTCTCGATAATTTTTGCCGGTTTTCTATTGTCTGGCAGAGCATTTGGCAAATAACATTTGCTATGTGCATATTTTAAGCGGAGAATTCGAGACTTCATGTGAGCAGCACGAGATGTGAGCTGTTAGGTGCTATAAATAGCTTAATTTATACTATATATTCACGATATAGAAAGCAATAATTGACTTCAATCGACACAAGTTCAGTTCAGTTCTAGATGATTAAGTTTTCTGTGTGGCAAACATATGCCTTGACCAAATCTCTGACCACATGCGGCACGTTCCCCAATGTTGATGTAATCGCTACTCTCCTTCTCTCTCCCTCTCTCTTTTCTCTTTCTTCCTCGTGCTCTTTCTCTGCTGCTCTACACGACGCAGGCGCCTCGCGCCTCGTCCAGTGTTTTCGCTCAGTTTATATAGCCAGAAAGCGCAACAGTTGTCGCTCAGTTGTGGCACAGCCCAGAACCAACAGCAACAGCTGAGAGACCTATTCGAAAATTAGTTGTTAGTTTTCAGTTTTTTTAGTCGTATAGACCTTCTCGAGTGCGACAGTTATTCAGTCTTGACCCGCGACATGTTTAGGCCCGGTCCGATTTACAGTTAGACAATGAAATGGTTTAAACGAGTGCGCAAAAAGTTTAAGTAAAACCACAACAACAATAACAAGACGAGTAGAGTGTGTGTGTGTGTGTTAGTTGTTTATGCGGTTCTTCAGTGCACATAATTCGCATTTAAATCAGTGCGAAACGAACTCGAATTTAGTTTAGTTATCAAGTTTAATTTAAGGCCTTAAAATGCCCTTTCGTCGCAGCAAACTCAATCATCGCCACCGCGATGGTCATGTGCTGGTTTGGGAGCAAAACCTTAGACAAAATCAACCCAGAGGTAAGATCGCAGTGAAGCCCTTAGCAGTCACTGCGTATACGCAATATTCATAGAGACATAGTCGTGAGTCTATGGCTGTGTCTTACACCCGATAAACACGTGCTTCTCTTTGCTCTGCCAGCAAAGCAAAGCTCCGGAAACGGTGGACAAGTGAGGGGAGTGGGAAAATCGTGTCGGCTGCTCGCAAATCGCGCGATTTAACGCTGCGTGCGCACAAATAAAAAGCGAACGTACACGAATTGTTTTTTCTCTGCTTGAATTCTGTTTTTTCTTTGTTATTTTATTTAGACTGTGCTGTGGTTTTACGCTGTACTTTGTCATATTTTTTTTAATGGAAAACATGTTGGGAAAATAATAAATACGCAAACAGAACAGAATATTTTGAAATTTAAGCAAAATTTTGCCGGTCTGCTGCATTGATCAAGTGTTCAGCGGTGAAAGGGAATTTTGTTTAAGAATGAAGTAAGAGTGAAACAAATTCCACTACGTGTTTGGATGTAATTTTTATACAAAAGTACAGTTGCGTTCGGTGGGCTGCTTAAGGGCAATTGCCAGACGCAACTGTACTTAGGTCATTATTTTAAAAGTTTCCCACATGTGAACTTCAAACACACCCAGTATGACATGTGTCATCATTTGTTTTAACAACTATTGTATACCCGTACCAAAATTAAGCGCTAATCGTGCTATGAATCGGCTGGCACAGCAGACCACACTTAACCATATAGTAAATATATCACGTGTTGTTTGCCGAGCTCTAGAATGACACGGCAAATGTAAACAAAATGTAATTATGAGTTGAGCAAAAAACTGGGATTCGCAGTGAGGAATGAAGTGAAGTGTCTAGAAATAGATCTGCAAAAATAACAAGGGAAAGAAATGTAATTGAAGCCTCAAAGAAACCGAAGCGATAAACGTGAGGCAATTAATTGCGGTACAGTGTTATCTCGCTAAGGAGGCTGGCATTGAGTCATGGCTGAGATTACATATATAGATTACAATTATCTTATCGGTTAGCTGCAAATTCTTAACTGTTTTTAACGCGTCACAGTTTCGACTTCATTTGAGACTTTGTTTATATGTATTTTTAGCCCAATTTAGTCATTTCCGCAGACATCTGAAATCTTTTGCTAGCGACCTTCGCACAAATTAGTGCCGACAGATTTTGCACATTAATTACATGCAATTAAACGATGATCCAATCTCTTATGCGCTCTCTCTGTTAATCTCTTTCTCTTGGCTCTCTGCTAAAAATATTCCCTTAATTATTTACAGGCTGGGCCACTACCCGTTACTTTGTCACATTCATGCTCTTTCTGGGCATGGCCAACGCCTACGTGATGCGCACGAACATGTCGGTGGCCATTGTGGCCATGGTGAACCACACGGCGCTACAGAAGGGCGAGGAGATTCTCGACGATGAGTGCGGTGATCGTGAATTGGAAGTGGTAAGTACACAGCTCTAAAACTTAGCCTCCTTCTTCTACTAACAACTCCCTCTCCCCTTCTCTCCCCTTTAGGACAACGGCGAGGATGGCGAGTTTGTCTGGAGTTCTAGTCTGCAGGGCTACATTCTGTCTTCCTTCTTCTATGGCTACGTGATCACCCAAATTCCCTTCGGTATACTGGCCAAGAAATACGGAGCACTGCGTTTCCTGGGCTGGGGCATGCTGATCAACTCGGTCTTTGCCTTCGTTGTGCCCGTTGCAGCTCGCGAGGGTGGCGTCTATGGTCTGTGTGCCGTGCGTTTCATTCAGGGCTTGGGCGAGGGACCAATTGTGCCCTGCACACACGCGCTGCTGGCCAAATGGATTCCACCCAATGAGCGTTCCAGAATGGGAGCTGCTGTTTATGCAGGAGCTCAATTTGGCACCATTATTTCTATGCCTTTGTCTGGTTTACTGGCCGAATATGGTTTCTCTGGCGGCTGGCCGTCGATCTTCTATGTGTTTGGCATTGTGGGCACAATCTGGTCGATTGCCTTCCTCTGGCTGGTCTTTGAGGATCCCTCAGTGCATCCTCGCATTGATGAGCGTGAGAAGCGTTACATTAACGACTCGCTCTGGGGCACAGATGTGATCAAGGTGAGCACACTAATTAGACCCTCCAAGTATAAGTAAAACTAATCTTTTGTTTGCCTTTCAGAGTCCTCCAATTCCGTTCAAGGCTATCATGAAATCCCTGCCCTTCTACGCTATTCTCCTCGCTCACATGGGACACAACTACGGCTATGAGACTCTGATGACAGAGTTGCCTACATACATGAAGCAGGTGCTCCGCTTCTCCCTCAAGTCCAACGGTTTACTCAGCTCTCTGCCCTACTTGGCCATGTGGCTGTTCTCCATGTTCATTTCGGTGGTGGCTGATTGGATGATTAGCTCCAAGCGTTTCACGCTCACAAAGACCAGGAAAATCATCAACAGCATTGGCCAATATGGACCTGGTCTGGCTCTTGTTGCTGCCTCTTACACTGGCTGTGATCGTGCTCTGACTTTGGCTATTCTCACCATTGGCGTGGGTCTCAATGGTGGCATCTACTCTGGCTTCAAGATCAATCACTTGGATCTGACACCACGTTTCGCTGGTTTCCTCATGGCCATCACAAACTGCTTGGCCAATCTGGCGGGTCTGCTGGCTCCCATTGCTGCGGGCAATCTTATCAACGATAAGGTGAGTTCAGACGGCTCTTCGAACCTTACAACCTCTTTACTTATCTAATTTGTATCCCTTTTCCGATATAGCCCACGATGGGACAGTGGCAGATTGTCTTCTTCATCGCCGCCGCTGTGTACATTGTTTGCGGCACATTCTACAATCTCTTTGGCTCCGGCGAACGCCAGTTCTGGGACAATCCCGAGAACGATGAGGTGAAACCGAGTCTGGGGAATGACAACACACCTGCAAGGCTGAGCAATGGGAATGGGACACCGGCGCCGTTGGCCATAACTGGCGGCAGCAGCGAGACGAGGCAGTGAAATGTCTGTTAGCCTTAGCACTACTAAATACTATTACTACCATACAAAACGATAGTTTAAGTTATTAATTTAGTTAAGTATAATCGTCTAAGCCAACAGTTGTTATTAGTGACCATTTAACGCCTCCCTTACACGCCCTCAATGCCACCAAAAAGACAATAATCATAGACAAATTAAATGCACAGTCAGTTAGTAAAATCGAGCACAAATTGTAAAAGTCACACTAATTAAATAGTTGTTGTATTTTTTTTATATAGAGAAAAGAATAATTAAGTGTAATAATCAATTGTCTACCATTTAAAATGCGTAGTTTCTTATTGTGATAGCCAGGAGTTTAGTTTGTCAATACAATTGAAAGCAACTAGTAGTAACTTGATAGTGAAAACCATGATTAAAATAAACTCTATGTAAATACATTTATAGTAATCGTACTCGTACTCTTTGCAAACCAATTCTAAATCAAAAACACAACAAAAGACACCAAAAGTTTGCAAAAATCAAAAATAAAACACCTACAAAAACCAAATACAAAATGAGACTTTTAATTGATTTATGTAGGTAATTTATGGGAAAACTACAAGGAGAAAGGTGAGTAGCAAAGACTACAGTAAAACGTTACCGACTACAAAATACCTCGTACTTATTCTGAAGCAATCACAGTT
This sequence comes from Drosophila dunni, assembly GCA_018152125.1. Taxonomy (NCBI): domain Eukaryota; kingdom Metazoa; phylum Arthropoda; class Insecta; order Diptera; family Drosophilidae; genus Drosophila; species Drosophila dunni. Next base: position 19,569,695 of record JAECXC010000339.1, on the reverse strand, counting down.
AGAAGTTTGCGATAATTCACTTAAAGGCTTCTAAATTATTATCCTCCACTGATTTCTATACGATATAGCTATCCTAGACTCACCAAAAATAGTCTGGATATTTCAAGTCACACCCTACACACAATAAATCCCATGGCTGTTCAGCTACAGGGTCTAAAGAACCCAATTGTTCCTCTGTAAACCAAAATATCTGCACACTAATTGAATTTTAATATGCGCTTGTCAAACACCCAGTGTGCCACGCCCACTTCTGCCTCTATAAAAACACTATCTGAAGCATATTCAACCTTAGTCTGCACAATGGGTCACGAGGAGGAACTAAGCGTAGAAGATATCGACCCAAAGAAGTCGCCACTGCGAGCGTCGGTGGAGCGCACTTGGACCGACTTCTGCGCCACGAGCAGCATACACGGGCTGAAGTACACACGGGACAGGGACACCAATCGTGTGGTGCACTTTGTGTGGATACTCATCTCGTTGGTGATGTTCATTTGTGCCATTGTCATGGCTCAGACTTTCTATGCAGACTATCGCAGGAGTCCGACGCGTATGAATGTGGAAAGTGATCACACACCGGTGGGCAAACTCTACTTTCCACCCATCACCGTGTGCCCCGAGGTGCTCTTCAATATGCAAAAGTCCAAGGAGTTCATAGAGACCCTGTAGGTGCAGGTTTTGACTGGCAATACATTTTCTTATAGTCTTTGCTAGCAATTTATCGCAGCATGTGTCGGTGTCTGAGGTGTTGGAGCACTTGCACATCTTCTATGGCTTCATGCTGGACGACGAGCGTTTCTCACAGCCGGAAATCGACTTAATGGAGTCTGTATTACTACAGAACAACCTGACCATGGTCCAACTTGTTGATGGACTGCGTTGGGACTGCGATGAGCTACTCTATCGCTGTCGTTTTCACGGGGAGATCATGAACTGCAATCGGCTGTTTCAGCTGTCGAAAACTTTCTTCGGGCACTGCTGCTCCTTCAATCTGAGACAGCGCGGGTAAGAAAATAAGCTCCTAAATAAGTACAAGGTCTTTTACAGTTGGTGTTGCTCACGTGTAGCCATTCCCAATAACAACTCCTATTTTCAGCATCAATTTCACCGCCGAACAAGCAGCTGGCGGCATGGACAATGGTTTGTCGCTGATACTACGCTATAAGGACGAGAACTACGATGCCCTGAAATCGTACTCCCACGGCTTTAAGCTGCTCATCCAAGAGACTGACGCCTTTCCAAGTGCCCACGCCCACATCAAGTTTCTGGGCCTCAAAACGGAGTCCTTTGCCACCATTCGAGTGGAGGAGACTTTTTGCTCGGAGGCAGTGAAAGCGCTGTCCATTGAACAGCGGAACTGTGTGCTCCGTGAGGAGTTCCAACTGCTCTACTTCCCCGACTATGTGTATCCCAACTGTGAACTGAACTGTCGGGCTACCAATATGGTCAAATTCTGTGGCTGTCACACTTATTTCTTTGAGTTCAATCGTACCAAGGAGCGGGTATGCTCCTTTCGAGATATACCCTGTTTGGTGGACAATTTTCGTAGGTAGTTTGTTATACAGTTCTAAATTAGTTAGCTTAACTATCTGCCTTTTAGCTGATATTATAACACGACAGCGCAAAACGCAGTGCGACTGCCCTTTGACCTGTGAGCACTTCGACTACGATGTGCAGATATCGAATGCTGAACTACAGTTAAACATGCCCACAGTGGATCCCTTCTAGTAAGCTATGAAAATAAATAAAGTGTTTTCCTACCTTATATACTCCTCTGTAGCCACAACATCGAACATAATGACGCCATCGTTCACATCTTTCTGAACTCGGAGGTTTATAGACGAGTGCGCGTTGATCTGCTGTCCAGCATGGTCACCTTAGTCTGTAAGTAAAAGTTATAAATTATTAATTTTACAGTATTTTACATTAAATTCTTTCTAGCCAATTTGGGCAGCGCTTTTAGCCTGTTTGTGGGCATGAGCATGTTATCTCTGGTGGAAATCATCTACTATTTCTCAGTTATACTGCGCAGAAACTATGTGCAGGAATGTCGGGCACGTCAGAAGCTTCAGCTGCTGCGTAGACCTCAAAACTTTGCATGGCCACCGTTTACGCGAACGGTTAACAAGAAATCGGTTTTTCATATCTCGGGTCATAACTAAACATCGAGTGATAAGCGAGTTTGAAATATTGTCATAAATTACAGCATATAAATAAATACACAAATCACAGTGTGGTATTCTTAGCAGTGAAGCTAAAATACCCTATAAAATGTAATCATAAATCATAGTAAAATTTCTAAGCTACGAAAATAACATACCTTCAAATAGACATAATTATAACAGTCTGCAGTCGAAAAATGCTGTTAAGCTTAGCAACATTTATCTTTCCTTGGCAACATTTACAGCTGCTGTTGAGCTTAGCAACCTTTACTTCGGCTTGGCAACACACTGTTAAGTTTAGCAACATTGATCTCAGCTTAGCAACATTTCCCATGCTTAGCAACATTTTGTCTGCATAGCAACATTTTCTCTGCTCAGCAACATGTGCTAGCAGTTGCCGACTTTTTCAACGGCTGAGCAAATTTGTTCAGCTTCTGTGTTGCACTTTACTGTTGAGTTTTTCGTTGTCCCCTTTATCACACAACACATAAGAGCACTTAATTGCTTAATTATTTCACTTTTTGACAACATTAAGCACACTTTATTATTAAAATTTTGAAATACTTTTCACAACTCGAGAACTTTGCGCTTGTGCGGCCGACTATCGTTAATATACTATCGATACAGCGCACACAACCTATCGAACGCATGGCTGCGTGCAAAGTTTATCGTTTGCGCTCACGACTATCGATAGCACTGTAAAGTAACAAATAGTTTGGCGCGTGATATGTAAAATTTTAAAAGGGTATTTAAAAGACTTTGTTTTTCTAAAGTTAGTGTATTATTTTAGTGTATTTATTATCTAGTGCAGCTGTTGCCATAGGTCAACACGTCGCTGAAGCGTGTGAATCATAAATTTGTAAGACAAAATCGAAAACAGATCGGCCATAAATTGGCACCACGCGAAGACAGCAAATCCCCATGTCAGTTAATGATTAGATTAAGTCGCAGTGGCTATATAAGCGGGAGTATCAAGCAAATAACTTACAGTTTTTCTGCTAGACATGTTCAAGTTGACGTTAGTCTGTCTGCTGGCCTGCGCTGGCCTGGCTCTGGCCCAGCACAATCCTCAGTGGTGGGGCAACAGGAACACCATAGTGCATCTCTTCGAATGGAAGTGGGACGATATTGCCCAGGAGTGCGAGGACTTCTTGGCGCCTCGCGGCTATGCCGGCGTCCAGGTGAGCCCTGTGGCCGAGAACATCATCTCTGCGGGTCGTCCATGGTGGGAGCGTTACCAGCCCATCTCATACAAGCTGATCACACGCTCTGGCAACGAAATGGAGTTCGCCTCCATGGTGCGTCGCTGCAACAACGTGGGCGTGCGAATCTATGTCGATGTGCTGCTCAATCACATGTCTGGTGACTTTGAGGGCACTGCCCATGGCACTGGTGGCTCTGTGGCAGAACCCCGTCGCAAGTCCTTCCCCGCCGTGCCCTACACGGAGCAAGACTTCCATCCCAGCTGCGAGATTTACGACTGGAATGATCGTTTCCAGGTGCAGCAGTGCGAGCTGGTTGGCCTTAAGGATCTCGACCAGAGCCGCGACTATGTGCGCACTCAGCTCATTGAAGTACTCGATCACTTGATCACTCTCGGTGTCGCTGGTTTCCGCGTGGATGCCGCCAAGCACATGGCTGCCGATGATCTGGACGTAGGTTACCTAATCCTCTCAAGCAATGCAGTTCCCTAATTTGTTTTTTCAGTATATTTACAGCAACACACGCAACCTGAACACCGATCACGGTTTCCCCAACAACGCACGTGCCTTCATCTACCAAGAGGTTATTGATCATGGTCATGAGACCGTGTCCGCCAGCGAGTACACCGGAATAGGTGCCGTCACCGAGTTCCGTTTCTCTGAGGAGATCGGCAAGGCTTTCCGTGGCAACAATGCACTGAAATGGCTGCAGAGCTGGGGCACCGGCTGGGGATTCCTGCCCTCCGAGGAGGCTCTCACCTTTGTGGACAACCACGACAATCAGCGCGATGGCGGCCAGGAGCTGAACTACAAGTCGCCCAAGCAATACAAAATGGCCACCGCCTTCCACTTGGCCTTCCCCTATGGCATCAGTCAGGTGATGAGCTCCTTTGCCTTCGACGATCGTGATCAGGCACCTCCCCAGGACTCACAGGAGCGCATCATTTCGCCCGAATTCGATGACGATGGCGCCTGCACCAACGGCTGGATCTGTGAGCACCGCTGGCGCCAGATCTACAACATGGTTGGCTTCAAGAACGCCGTACGTGGCACGGAAGTGTCCAACTGGTGGGACAACGGAGACAATCAGATCGCCTTCTGTCGTGGCAACAAGGGGTTCGTGGCCTTCAACAACAACCTGTACAATCTGTCCCAGAATCTGCAGACTTGTCTGCCCGCTGGTACCTACTGTGACGTCATCTCTGGCAATCTGGTTAACGGCGCCTGCACGGGCAAATCCGTGTCCGTGGACAACAACGGTTATGGCCACATCAGCATTGATAGCGATGAGTATGACGGTGTGCTGGCCCTGCATGTCGAGGCCCGCTTGTAGGAGGGAGGAGAATGAAAGGGGGGAGATTTCTTGTTCAAATAACGACATTGATTTCGGTTTTTTATTTCACAAATTACAATAAATCGCACATAAAGTATAATAATTTGTAATTTGGCTAAAATGAATGCTGAGCCCTCAAATATAAGTATACAATGCTTAGACTATCGATAACTAGAACGATAACGATAACGACACAAACGGTAGAAATGCAAAGTAAAAAGAATTTTCTTTTTTACTCCAACTGGAAAACAATCCGATTTATATATAGTTTGTCTGTGGGTGCATATACACATATATATATCTATAGCTTTGATTACAACTCGTTTGATTCCAGTTCCCATTGATCGCATTTGGTTGGAAGAAATCCGCTAGAAAACATGTCTGTAAATAGAAGAAAGTCGCAGTTGTGAAATTGTAGTTGGCTGCTTCCATGAATCCCGACTGAATGAGACTCCAGCTAATCCTCTCAAGCATTCACAGGCAAATCATAAATATCGTTAGATCGATCGCTTTCGAGTACTACGAATTTGTCAAGCGTTTAGTATGATTTTTTTTAGTTTTTTAGTTTTGTAAAACAAGCAACTACAAATCAAAATAGCAACATTTCAACTAAGTACTTGCATTAAATTTTGGTTAGTTGGTTAGTTATGCAAAGGTTTAAGTCTAGTCTCCGCACACGATCAAAGTTTGTTTTCTGTTACTGTTACTGTTCTGTTACTGTTAATGTTACTGTTACTGTTTCTGTTACTGTTGAATGTTTTAAAGTTTTCAATGTCGAGAATTATTGTGTAAATGGGCACATATATGTGCCATATTAATGTAAGTAATAATTATGTATAATTAAATGCTTAATACGCGTAAATACCTGTAAAATGTTGATATATATAGTTAAAGAACTTTTCTTTTTTTATGTTATTAAATTATGATGACAGCTGACAATAGTTGAGAACTTATGATCATTAGACACCACATAGATTGCTTAAATTTAGAATTTCTCATTTAACAAACAATCCAAAAACTTGTCGAACAACATTAAATATTAATTTCATTAAATTTACATTAATATTTTTGTTTTCTTGTTTTTTACATACAGTAATTTTTTCGGCACAAAAGTTTTCATTTAAGATTTAAGTACGGCCCCAAATCCAGCTTTAAATGTACATACACATATGATATATATATAAATATAAGTACAAGTATATGCTAATATTAATTTTGTCTGATCTTCAATCTTTTTCTTTTGGTTTTGAATTTGTTTTCGAGTCTTAAAAGTAAGCAAAAAACGTTGTCCCTTGCAATAGCAGCATTTATACATTTAGAATTGATCATACATCATATATGTCTGTATATATGTATATATCTTTAGGTTTCCATCTGAACAACATAGATTATGCGTTTCGTTTAAGTACTTGAGTTTAAGTATAAGTATAATTATAATTATGCTAGTCCATCAAAAATTTGTAATACGTAATATATCTAAATAACAGGAACCACGTAAAATGCGCACATACTCGTAATATTTGTTAATAATATCATTACAAACATTACAACATTTAGTTATATTAACTTGAATGCAAATATAGGTATGTGTGTGTATATATATATTATATAGTACGTCATCTATTGTTTAATTAGTAATCAGGTAAATCGTGGGAGGAATTATTGTTTCACTTATATTTGTAGACATTTTAGAATATTTTATATTTAAATTTTCTTCATTTCATTTCGAAAACAAAATTTTTTATATTTTAAGTATTTTTTGTACCTTGCAAGCTTGAAACAAGTTTTTGTTTAAATTAAGTAATACTTTTAAACAGACATCTTAATTACCATTCTATTCCCTCTGCTAAAGTTACTATAACTTTTTATTTGCTGATTATTAATCTGAACATTTAAATGAACTCACTTAAACTATTTAGAAATGCAATGGGATTTAATTTTTACTTAATTTACTTAGCATAGAGTTTTGAAACGGCCTAAAACCAGAACCATTTTATAAAGTTTGATGTTCGCAGTAAGAGCTAACTTTTGTAGGCGTATAAAAACTGTATTTTCCTTGATTTGTAAAGAGACACAAACACACACGCACACACTCACACACACTTAGAAAAACCTTGGATATTATAACACTTAGATTGTCAAAAATTGTATTCCTTTTTTTGCATAAATCTCATTAATCCTGATTGAGTTAGTTAGAGGTTAGCTTAAAGTGATTTGATTAATTTAACTACTTAAGATTGCCTCGGAATTGCTTCGTGCCTTCGACCGTCGCGTTGCAGCTTGTTTGAACATGTCTTAGCCTGTCGCTTCTCTTAAAAACTCTTGCCCGCTTCGTGTATGCGTTTCCTACGACTGTCCCGGCGTCGATAGCGATCGATTATACGCGATCGATGCCTTTCCGGACACAAGGCCTCCGGGGAGCTATCCACCTTCTTCATGACAATGCGGAAGGTAAAAGTGTGCTTGGGCGAGGCGCTGGCGGCGCGACGCGGCGAAGGCGGCTCGAATTCACTGCCGCTGGAGAAGCCGCAGGAGCCGAGCGAGGCATTCGCATGCTGAACGCCCACGCCGGCAGCAAAGCCGACGCCAACGCCGACTGCAACGCCAGCGCCACCGCCAGCAGCACCGCCCACGCTGGGCACAGCAGCAGAGCCGGGCACACGCGGTGCACTGTACCCGGAGGCGGAGGGCGTGGACATGGAGCCCGTGGAGAGCTGTTGGGTGAGCACAGAGCTCGGACGCGGCTCAAAGATGGAAGCACAGCGCACATCGGTGCAGAGGAAGGTCTTGACCTCCTCCTCGCGCTGCTTGATGGTGAGCGGAAAGTGTTTCTTGCTGGGATCAGCGTATGGACTGCGCTGCGGCTCATGGCCATGTGGATAGGATGAGCTGGAGTCGTAGCTATCGCGGGAACTATAATTGGAGGATGTCTGCTGCGAGAGCGGGCTGCGTGCCCGCGAGAAGGCACTGAAGGGCGAAATGTGCAGCTGTCGGAAGTGTTCGGCTTTTTGTTTCTTGGTCATGGGAAAATTGGGAGAACGGGCAGGGGTCATGCCGCTCGTCTCCGAAGGCGTGTAATCAAAGTGCGTTTCTAGCGAGGACTTGCGACCGCAGGAGGAACCCGAACGCTGAAAGGTCTCGGCATCCACCAGCTCAATGGAGCTCTTGCGCAGATCAATCTGTCGACGACGATCGTCGGTGTCGACGATCTCAAAACTGGAGGTTTGATCCTCATAGCTGGTGGACTGATAGCGAGAAATTGACACATCGAAACTGGTGTCCCTTGAGGAGTAGGGACAATCGAAGCTCGACTCTGCACGACTCGACTTGCGATCACCGTCGACCAGCTCGAAACTATCACCACCCGAATCCAAACGCTGTAAGTTGATCAAATCGGTGTCTGTATCACCGCCTGGACTGCGTAGCTGTTCGAGGAACGGCGAACGCGGCGGATCGAAGGACGAGCGACGCGATGGCGGCTCAAACTCAATAGTAGGACACTGCAGCGGTAGCTTCTCTGGCGCTGACGGTGGCGCTGCAGCTGCAGCAGCCGCGGCAGCTTCGGCCACAGCAGCGGCTGCCTCTGCAACGGCACGGGCCACCGCCTCGGCTTCCTCGGTCTCGCGCCGCAGCGCCTGCAGATTTACATAAACTGGCTCTGGTGCATAGGTCTTCAAAATCTCTACTAGCTCCGCTCGCAACTCCTCCGGTATGATCAGATCATTCGAATCCGATTCACGTTCCTCGCTGATTCGGGGCTCAATGGGCTCGCGACTCTCCGAGCGCCGGGTGAAATGATGTACGATGGGCACGCCACCGTCTCCGTTGAGTGCCACGACCTTCAATGAGTTGGTCACCTCCTCTACAAACTGTGCCATTGCTGCATCCGTTTGCTCAGGTTCAGTGTCTCCGGACTCGGCTGGAAGCACCGGTTTGGCTTCGGGTTCGTGTTCCGGTTCGGGTTCAGGTTCGACCAATTCACGGAGTCGCTCATGCTTGATATAGGACTCACCTACCTTCTCAAAGTGCACATTCGCCAACTCGAATGGCAGATCCTCTTCAGCACCGGATCCACCTACCTGCTCCTGTGTGCCTGCATTGGAGTCCGCGCTGGCTCGCTTCGAGCCCGCCGCCGAGCTGACTGCCGACGTCCGCTGCTGCTTCTCCTCCTCCTCCTTACGCGCCGAGCGTCGCAGTTTCAGCGACATCTTCGTGTAGTGGGCAAACTTCAGTGACATCTTTGGCTCGAATCCAACCTCGGACATTTGCTTCTGCACTGCACTCTTGGCAGCCGTCGACGAGGCTGCGGGACTGGCGGAGAAGGTGCTCTGACGTATCAGTGGACCACTTGAGGAGCCCGACTCCGCTCTCGTAAATGCATTCGCAAAGCGATTGGTGCGCGTGGAGATGTGTTTGGAGGGTTTCCGCACAAAGGCCAGTATTTCTCGCATCACACTCTTCTTCTCCGGTGGGGGCTGTGCCTGTGCTGCTTCCTTTTCCCGCTCCCGGGCAGCTGCTTCGGCTGCTTCACGTTCCCGCTCGGCGCTCTTGTAGGTCTCGGCGGGATTGGAGACGGTGATGGGCGGTATGGGACCCATGGGACTGCGTTTCTCGCTGGCAAAGTAGATGGGCGTGAAGAGATTGATCGAGGGACGCTTTAGACCCGTGAATCCGGCGTCCTCTGGCTCGGTGGCCATATCCTGCACGTGTACCGTGGACGTGGGACTGCGTCGAGTGCCCGATGGACCCGCCTGACAGCTAAAGTCCATGGGCGCCACGGCTCCCAGAGGTGAGCGGCGTTCCTGAGTGTGGATTTGTATGCTAAACGTAGGACTACGTCGCTGGGAATCCCCGGTAGGACTACGCACAGTAGGACTAGTCTGATCATTGGGAGACCTGAGACCACTGCTGGGAAAGAGCGGACTACGACGTCCCTGCGGACTCCGATCATTGAGACCGACTGGACTGCGGCGTCCCTGATTCTGAGCGCTGAGGGAGATGGTTAGCTGACCGCTGTTCTTGCGGCGACTCGAGGCACGTAGGGTGCCCTGGCGAGAGAGCGAGGTGGGCGTCTTCTGGGAGCTGCTGCCGGGGCTCTTGGACTCTGGCTGAGGCAGCACCGGACTCTTGGGCGTCAACGGACTGCGTTTCTTCTCACCATTCGCTGCGCTCGTGTTGAGGGTGAGCGTGGGGGCGTTGGGACTGCGACGTTCGGAGGGACTGCGGCGAGTGCGGAAGGATTGCGATTTTGCCTTGCGGATTTTGGGCAGAGACTGATGGTGATGACGATGACGATGCTGTTGGTTATGGGATGAGGAGGAGGAGGAGGGGCCGTTCAACTTATGTTAGTTGCTGTGATGGGGCCCACTGGTTGGATCGCTGCTGCCGCTGGAACTGAGTGTAGTGTTGGAGCCGTACGGATCCAGGGAGCTCTGCACGGACATCGATCTGCCCTGATTTTGGCGGGCACGTCTTACTCGGCTAGAGTTGGGAGACAGCTTTCCGGGGTCGATGCTTTCTGGGTCTGCCTGCAATTTGTAGAATCAGACATAAAGGGGGACAACAGGATGGATAGCATGGGCGATGGACGACAGATGGATAGATAAATAGATAGACAGAGACCGATAGACAGACAGACAGACAGATAGACAGAGATGGATGATGTGGCATGAATGATACTGAGTTATAACACCAAAGAAGCCAACAACAACTAGCCGATTAAGCATTCAACCCACCTGATAGGCCAGAGCATTCATTATGATCGCATAGGGCACCAGATTGAGCGGATGTATCTCCCTCATCAGCACATTGGCGGGTATCTTATGGAACTGTATGTACTCCAGAAAAGTGCCCAAGATCTCCTTGATGTCAATGTTCTAAAAATGTTTAACTCTTAGCCCTCAGTTCTATATTGGTTGGGTTAGAAGTGATCTTACTGGATTGTTGTCGTAGTACTTCTTGCTCCACATGAGCGCCGCCTGAAACTTGGTGAACTCGTCCGCTCGCAGCTCCTCCCTTGCGAGTATCAGACGCACCACATGCTGGGGCAGCAGCGTAAAGCTGCCCAGATTGAGCACCTCATTGCCGTGCTCATCTACAAACTCGAGTACCTTCTGCACCAGCGTCTTGGTGCACTTGTACTGTATGTAACGCTCCGCGGAGGCCAGCAGTGCACACACAGTGTCCACATTGATGCAGCACTGCACAAATCCTGCACACGCGCGGCGGAGTTCCTCCAGTCCATAGTAATCAGCAGCATTCATGACACCTGTAGGGCAAATTTATATAGATTTATTTATTAAACTGTTTCAACTTTTCCACGACTTGGTCTTACCTAGCAGCGTGCGCGGCTGCAGTGTGACACAGCCCGTGTGGATGTACTCAATGAGCTGACGGAAGACATCAGGCTCGAACTCCTCTATGATCAGCGTCTGATGCTGTTGACCTGAGGGCTATAAATTCAAGTTGGCGGATTAGCGTAGGGTTGAATTTAAGTAGGTTTTAAGCTACAACTAACACAACCATAACTATAAAGTACGAAAAGGAGTTTAAACCTTTTTTTGGGGAATAAGGTAGTTACAGACAGCAGAGTAAAGCATACAAAGAGCACAACATACACTGATAAAAATGAAATGTTTTAAAAGAAAATTAATAGCCTAAAATTAATAAATGAATAGTTTAAATTGAATATCAGTCGTTTTAAAATACTTTCTTTCCCCAAAAGGAGGTTAAGGGGACCTGTATACAATCGACCTTAGACTTAAATGGCTAGTTTTTAAAGTATATTTAATATATTGGCATTTAAGTTATAACAAAAATTATTTAATAACGTTTTTAGAATCATTTGAAGATATTTTTCTCTTTAAAAAAAAAAATTATTTATTATAAATAAAACAACTTTTCCCTCTTCTTTGAGCAACATGGGTATTATTAAGCCAATCTTGACGTTAAAACTATTTTATTTTTATCAGTGTACAGTTGGTAATAAGACACAAAGCGGCATACAAATATATATCACATTAAAGGCAGAAAGTTAGTTAACAGTCAGGGAGCTTGTAAGACCAAAATATTTAGAAATAGTTTAAGGAGATTTAAGGGAAAGAAGGGGAAAATTCAAAGTTTATGCAAAAAATATATTAATAATTTAAGTAAGGCTTTAGAAACAATTAGGTAAGACATCAAATAGGGCTTAAATATAATACAGAAAATTTCAGAAAGTTCAGACAGAAGAGCCAAAGATATGAGCTATGTACAGATTGGAATAATGCAGGTTAGTTGTACTAAAATCAGCTCAACTGGCGCTCCTGAATGCAAAAACACACATACAACACAGAGTATTTAGTATTGGTAACTAGGACACAGCACACGTTTTAAAGCTATAACTAATTAAAATGCCAATAGCAAGACACGCGTACACACACACACTCATGTGGTACGTGTTACATATATACACACAGACACACACACAGTTACACAAACACATAAGTCGCTTGGGTTGCGGAGCTTTTACCTCGGGTATCGGAGCTAATTGTTGGGTGAAACCGGTTCTCTATTATGATTTTTGGTATATATTCAAGTATATATATGTTTATGTATTGGATGGTTAGGATTGGAGTTACAACAGAGAATACACAGAATGTTACATAGATATTAATAAAAATGGATTAATCAGCTTAAGTTTATATACAGTAAATATACAGAAATCAAAGTGTATAAAAAATATTTGTAGTAACCCCAAATACTCAGACACACACACGCACACCACCCAAAGACAGCAACACATACATGTACACATACGCAAACACATTCCCATTCCCATCTCCACAATCTCCACATTCTCCACATTTCCATACCCATTGTCATTTCCGTTTTTTCATTCTATTCATTTTTTATCGAATATTTTTGCCCGCATTTGAAATCGATTATGAGTACGAACCTGTTGTGCCGCATTCTGTAGATTCAACAGCGGCTCCGAGGAGCGTTTGAGGAAGAGTCGCAACTTGTTCTCCTTGGTGGTGGTCTCCCTCTTGCGCTGCGGCGATGGCGCCGCGTAAAGCATTTTGGCAAACACGCGGGAACGCGACGCAAGCACGGCCTGCAAGGGAGAGAGAGAGAGTAAGAGAGTGAGAGAGAGGCTTGAGAGGGTCGGATGCTGCGTCGATTACGCAGTGACCTGATTTTATACACGCACACACGCCAAACACTCCCTGCCCATACCCACCTTCACAGCACAGACGGGCTCGCGGGTGTCGCCAACGAGGAAGGTAACATCACATAGCTCGGGCATGGACGCCAGAAACTTCATGTCCTCGGCTAGTCCAGTTTTATTCTCGAACGTTGATAAATCCGGCTCTGCGTCAGCCATACCGTGTAGTATCAATGCCTCGGGCATCTGGGTTTACTGCAATGATTTGACATTTAAACAACGCTTGTCTATACACAGTTTGATGGACAGAGGCGGCTAGGTGGGTCGATAAAGTGGGCGTGGTGCGGGTAGGGGGCGTGGAGAGCGGGGATTTGTCGTTGGCTTTAGTTGAGCCATAGGAAACTTAATTGAAAAGTGCTATAAATACGCGCACTGAGGCTGCTAGCTTTATGTTGTGATGATCCTTTGAGACAGCAAGGACTCGCAAGTAATTAAATTGTAATTCTGAAAACACAGACACAAAAACACACACACCCAAACACACACACACACAGTCGAGTTGTCTGTGTGCTAGTCTGTGGGTAACCGTGCGTGTAGCACCTGTGTGGGGATATGTCCTTGAAGGCAGCATGGCAAATAAATTACAATTACATTTACAATGTCGAGCAGAGCGCACGAGACAAGGACCACAACAACAACAACTTCAGTAACACTGTCACATAAACAACAACAAGTTGGAATTATATATATATTTGTATATATATAGTTTGTAGAGTCAGTCGCTGTGCGGTTGACTTCATTGGGTCTTGGGTCAAGAAATTTGTTGCATACTTTTAGGATTACAAACTCGACAGCAAGAAGAAGAAGAAGTAAAAAACGTTGAAGGCATGCAGTATTAAGGGCATCACTGGGGACAGCGGTTGCCACTTTAAAACAGAGTTCAAAGAAAACTTTTTCTTAAGAAAAATAACAGAATTTTATTTATTACTCAACTTAAAACATTTATCAATTCATTAAGAGTTCATTATAATTAAAATTAGCTATTAGTTTAGTGTTAATAGGTAGCTCAGATGGTTTAAGTAAATTCTCATTGTGAAAAGTTATTATAATTTAAAGAAAATTGGATTTAAAATTAATAAATTCACTTCGAAAATAATAAAATCCATAAAATCTAAATTTTCAGAGTTTTAAAAGATTCAAATTAATGGAAACGAATTTAATTTTGATACAAAACTTATGAATTTATTTTATAAATATGTTTCAAGAAATGTTGGATTTTAGTCTAAAAAATAATTTTTAAATTCATGGTACAGAATTTTAGTGGGTTTTAAAATTTTTAAATAAACTTAGAAATTAAAAATAATTGTTTAATAATGTTAAATATAAAGATCGTAGAAAAATTTTAATTGAAAACAAAATTTATTTATTTACTTAGTGGAAACCGCGCCTGTGACAATTACTTAGAAAATGGTATTAAATTTTTGAAACTTGCATACTTTGAAAATTCAATCATGTTACCTGAAAACTTGTGGTCAATACAAAATTTAGTATACCCCGTCGATTAAAATTGCTTGCTTACTGCACTGTGTATCGCCGAATGAGACTAATGTGCCCAAAACACATGCGTTTGGGTTGCAACCCAAAGAACAAAAAGTTTCCAAAAAAATAACACTTAAAATTCAAAAAGGATTCGACTTACCTGTTGCAAAGTGAATTCGTTTACTGGCCCCAGTTGAAAATTATTTCTTATAAATTTGCTTGAAACGGATTTCGAGATCCGTTTGCGAGCTTAATATTAAATCATTTTGACTGCAAATTGTTGAGAGGAAAAATTCGAAAAAGTCGAAAATTACGGTACAAAATCGAAAACAAGACAACGGAAGGGAAAAATTCATCAGAAAATTTTTATGTAAATGAGACGAATAAAAAATTGAGCAAAATTATTGAATTATTTCATTTACAGCATGCGGGGGTGTACTGGGAGGTGTACTGGGAGGTGTACTGGGTGGTGTATTGGGGACTCCAAAATGTGCTGTGTATAAGTGTGTGCAATATTTGTATGTGCTACGCATAAATTAGAGGGCGTCGTGGCACTGCGCGTGGGGAAGGCGTGAGGCGGGGCTGAGAGTTGTCTGCTTGGAATCGAATTGGGTTAAGAAAATGCCATTTTTTTGGCGCCGTTCTATGTGTGTGTTGGAAAATGTTGTATCAAAGGAAAATTACTTGGCCAAAAGCGTTGCGATGTGTGTGAAAATTCAAAAAGTTCGTCTCGCTTTTCGTAGTGCTCCAAAAACGCTCTCAGTGTCGGTGTGTGTGTGTGTGCGAGAGTGTGTGTGAGAGAAACTGTGTGTGACTGTGTGTGGGGCGTCACTTTCACTTTTCACAATACGTGTGTATTTGTTTCAGTGTTGGTGTTGGTGTACGTGTACGTGTACGTGTTAAGCAATGAAAGCAAAGAAATCAACACACATACACACACAAAATTCACTAGAGAACTTTTGTATCTTTGTATCTATGTATCTCTCGTACACACACTGCTTGTAAATGCAAAAAGCTTTGATTTATTGCCACTACAAATCAAGAAATTAAACAATTTTTGATTAATTTAGCTAAATTTGTTGCGAGTCAAGGCACACACACACTCAGAAAAACACACACAAACACACACACAGTATAATCGGTGGTACGCAATGGAAATGTAATGAACCGTTTCGCACGAAGCACAGGAACGTTCTGTGGACGCAGTAGGTGCGTTTTTCCGTCGCAATTATTGTGTCTACATCAAAAGGAGTTTCCTTTCGATATGTCAGCCAGCAGGCAGCAGTCAGTTGTTGACATTGCGCATGTCCAACACCAATCGATATGAGTATCTCAAAAAAAATAAGGCGCCTCCTCCCCTCTTTGGCCCTGTCCCCCCCTGTGCTGTCGGGGCAACAGTTTGTCGCGTGCTTCGTGCTGAGGACAACGTGCCACACGGCCACTTGTTAGCATCCAGCTTTGGTACAGCCTGCTCCCTCGGCTTCTTGTTTATGTGCCCACTGCGCAGCTGCCGTGCCACAAACGTAAACAAAGCGCCCGAACCTTTGACAGTTGACAGTTGAGAGCAAGCTGAGCCAAGGATTCGATAGGAATATACATCTATATGTATATATGCTCCTGTTGACCACTTGACATGCGCCCTGCCAGCGACAGTGCCAAATTTTCGGTGGCGCCTCGCATCGAATAACGATAACCGCATAAACCAGGGCTCAAGAAGTAAACAAACAAATTGGTGACAACACTGCAAAGCACTTGAGATTGCAGCCACTTGAAATGTGACAACAGTGCGAAGGTGGAGTGAGCGAGACGGAGAGTGAGAGTGAGAGCGAGCGAGGGACAGAGACACACGATGCGCCGGGGTAGCAGAGACCACACAAAACGGAAACATTAGCAGTGATCACGAAGCACAGTGGGTGTGAAAGGTCTTTAACAACCAATAAACAAGTAAGAAAATCTGCAGTCGAGCGAGTCGACTGTCAAATACCTCGTACTCATTCTAGTGTGAAATTTTCCATACATATGAGCAATTTTCAACCAATTTGTCTTGTGAGAGCTATAGGCCATAGTCGTCCTATCCGGACTTTGGTGAGGATAGTTATAATTTTTGTAAGTTGTAGTATAATGAAAATAAATTTGAATTTGGTTATTCTAAGCCAGAGCTCTTTCTACCGAATTTTTAATGTTAATGTTAAGTTAATGTTAAGTTACAGACAGACAGACAGAAGGACAAACAGCGAAGAGATCGTAAACAGAGAGTGGGTGGAAGAGCCACGCAGAGCACGTGTATAAACAAACCTTTTCGTTTAGTTACTTTATGTATTGCAACCTGCTGACCATTTCTGTTCGCTTGGTATTTCAGCTCAGATTTAAAAGATCCAGGTGTTCATACGGACGGACGGACGGACGGACAGACAGACAGACGGACAAACAGACAGACAGACAGACGGACATGGCTATATCAACTGTTGGTACTTATCAAGAATATATATACTTTAAGGGGTCAGAAAAGCTTCCTTCTGCCTGTTACGCACATTTCGCTTCTGACAAACCTAATAGACCCCTATACTTTTAGAGTACGGGGTCTAATTAAAATGTTCTGATAAAAATAAAATTCATAAATCTATTAAAATTTAAATTGAACTATTAACAACAACAAACAACTATTGGATGATTTTTGACCGAGTTAAACCCATTCAAAACGATTTTATTTCCTCAAAAGTTATGCCTTGTGCCCACTGTGCTGCCCGTGACGATCTTTGGCCGTCGTTCGCTTCCGCTTGCGTAGAGTAGAGTGCGAAGATGGAGACATTGCGAAGGAGTGAAAGCAGCGACGACACTGCGACCTCTGCTGCTGCTGCTGCTGTCTCTGCTGCAGCTACTGCAGCTCATTAATATTGTTCACAGCTGCCCCGCAGAAATAATGTCGCAAGCAGTCGATTTGCAGCAAGCAACTAAAAATAACTGCGCGACAGACGCTGCAACAACACATAAATCTGTGGGGCGAACGCTGATCGAAGGCAGAGAGAGGAGGAGAGCGGAGAGCAGAGAAGGTAGCGGGAATGTGATTTAATAAGACAGTCGGGCAGGTAGCAAGGATATAGTAGCAGTAACCTACAGTCTGTTGAAGTAGTTAAGCACCCGCTGTGCACACACACACCCGCACACACAATCCACTTGACGCGACGCCAGTGAAAATAAAACAAAACAAACACAAAATGTGGCAAGTCAAGGATGCAACACCGAGCGGATAGCGGACAGCGGAGAGCAGTGAGTAACGTGAGAAAAATAAGAGACGCCGCAGATACTACGTCGGAGCAAGAGCAAAGAAATCGCTCGATCTCGAAAAGTATTCGACACTCGTCGCCAGTCGCCAGTTGTCAGTGGACAGTCGCGTCTTTCAGTTTGTTGCTCGTGTCGCAAGTTGCAAGAATCTCAAAATTCTTATCGTGCGCTGATTTAATCGACTGTAATTGAATGAAAAGTGCAAGATACTAAACTACGTATGTAGCAAAAAACTACAGCTAAAGATACAGATACTTTTAGCTTTGGACGACTCCAAGCATTGAAGGGCGCGCGTGGCAGACACGCGTCGGCCCCCTTCGCCAACTGAAGTGAGTGTGTTTTCGTTTTGTTTTTATAAATAATCGGCGCCTATTTTTGTATCTTTGGGATGCACGCATCTTGATGGTTTTTATGTGCAATTCGCATAGAAATTTGCAATTTGCGCAGCTCTAAACACTTTACCCCGCTGTTAACTAGCGCAAATATTTGCTAACCGCAAACTAAACTACGAAAATCAAAACAAAAATATGAAAAATTAAAATAGAAAATTAACATGAAAATTCAGAAAGTATCTCAAAGTACTCGTTCCCCTTGTGATCGGTCTTTGACGTCGTCAACGCTGACGTTGTTGTTGTTCTTCTTGTTGTTGTTTTCTTGTCTGCGTCTGTCGCGATCTCTAAATATATTTATATATATGTCTATATTTATGTGTGTGGGCACTATAGATATAGTGTATATATAATTCTGTTGATTCTATATAAATATACGCGAATCCAACAGTGTGTGTGTTTGTGTGTGTGTAGCTCATTTCCGTTTGCTGTGATCACTTGTGTTGTTGTTGTTCATGTTTTTGCATTTTGACTTATTGCCATTTGAAATTGTGTTGGAATGAGATTTGCTAGCTGTGTATTTCTATCGAATGGATACAAATTAGCATTGTATCTTTTGGCGTTGTAGATAAAAATATTAATTGACTTTGTAAGCATTACATAGGGATTTACAGGCAGTAATGGAAATTGGGTTTCAGTTTAGGTAAATAATTTATTTGGATTGAATTTAAATAAAATGTACGCAGTATGGAAATAAAGGTAGAGGTATATAGTCAACAGTTTAGATCATAAATAAAGATCTAATGGTCATTAGAATATTTATTCAGTCTTGTATCTTAGTACACAAAGTTTTTCATTATATTTACTACCTTTAACACTTCCAAAGCAAACCAGTATCTAAACAGCGTTAGCTACAAATGAACCCATGGAAATAACTGCATTTCCGCAAACACTTTCCAATTATTCCGGCTCCAACCAAGACACAGCTGAAGTTCCGTGGAATTTTCAATAATCCAGCATATGGCTGACAATTCGACTCATTTGCTAAATCAATCAAATGCAAGACTTCTAGCCGCAGGCAGGATAACAGGATAAAGCAGCTGTTGAACTGTTTTCTGGCTTGGCATTGCAAAAGATTATCCTTGTGGCAAGCCGGGCGATAGATGCCACTATGATAAATGCATTTATGCCGCATCCGTGCAACTGATTAGATAAAATTACAGACGCACGCGCCTCGGGTGAGCAGCGACAGGACACGAGGCGGGCTAAATATGAGCAGGATATGAGGAGATGGCAGCAAGGCGAGTTCCACCAGTGGTCACAGACAGCCATGAGCCTGCACACAAGGATAATGGGCATGGGGAGGGACAGCGGGCAAAACACTTGAGCGCCTTGCAACGCAAATTGAAAAATGAAACGTAATGCAAGCTAAGCTGACGCAGGACCATGCCCACAGTCACAGTGGCAGTGGCAGTGGCAGTCACTGTCACAGTCACCGTCACAGATAATCGCCCACCGTCGTGCAGCTAAATTAAATTTCCAGCAGTTTGCATTAATTTCCCAAACGCCGACCAACAGAGCGCGCCACTGAGCTAGGCCCCAACCCCGCCCCCTAAAGCCCCTCACAGCATCCAACGGCAACAGCAACAGCTTTTGCCGCCATTACTACAGCAGCAACGAGAGCATAGCAGCGAGTAGCAGCAGAGGATATGCTGCGAGAGTGTGTGTGAGTGTCTGTGTGTATCCTGTATATATCGTAGCTCAATTTCAGCGCAGGATATTCGTTTAACCTGCGCCCCAAACGTTGCGACAAGTGAGACAGAGAAGGCGAGTGCAAGAGCGAGAGAGAGAGAGGCAAGAGCGAGAGCGAGATAGAGTTAGCGAAAAGTCGCCTCTGGGCTGCTTCTGGATGATGCTGTGCGGGCTGCACGAGAATTTCCCAATTTCCCAATTTCAGTCTTCGTTTGCCGAGCGTCGTGCGCGCAAGTATCCAAAAGATACGGATACATCGTCGACAGCAACAACAGCAACAGCAACAACAACAACAACAGCAACCAGCAAGTTTTTCAGCTGTAAGAGTAGCAAGAAAAAAAAGTGTTTTTCCTCTGTTGGTTCAGTGCAGAAAAAGCAAAAATGTGAAAAGTGCAAAAACGTAAAGAAAATTCACACAAATTATTAAAAAAGGAAAATTCTTTAAATGTGCAAAAGTTTTTCAAGCCAAGGCAAAAATAATTTTATTTGAAAATCGCTGAGAAACTGGCCAAAATGTGCGCGTTATGGTAATGCCAATTATTTGTGCTACACATTGGAAAACTTATTGGGAAAGGCAACAAAATGTGGCCATAGGTTTTTCAAGTCGTGTCGGGAAAAGGCAGCGGAAAAAGCCTATGGAAATTAATTAATTATAATGCATGTATACTGCTTAAATCATGAAAAATTTGTGCAAATTCTTATGGAAAAATCTCTATGTGTGTGCGAGTGTGTGTGTGTGCGGTGTATGGTATGTTTTTGTGTGTAGTATCTTTTGTGCGCCTCAGTATCTATGTATCTGTGAGATACGCAAAACAATTTGTCTGCGCCATTGGTAGCGAACGTTACTCGGAGTGTGTGTGTGTGTGTGCCTCACTGTGTGTGTGTATCCTGCGCACAGCAGCCGACGCCGACGAAGCTGTAGCTGCGTTTCACATTGGGGCTGGTGATGGTCCAAAGCCTTGGAGCCCTGCAGGACAGACACCACCAGCACCGCCACCACCATCTCCATCACCGCCAACAGCAGCACCACCACCACCACCAACAACAACAGCCAGAGCAGCAGCAGCGCAACATTTGCGGCGTTGACGCAGCTTCAACTCGTCGCTGCTGCTGCTGCTGCTACTGTTGTTGCTGTTGCTGCTGTTGTTACTGCTGTGTGTGTATCTGCAAAATACGCACACACACACACACACAGCACACTTACACTCGCACACTTACAGTTGTCAGCATTTCTAAGCTCGCTGTAATTTTGCAACAGTTTTTGTGTTTGTTTTAAATTAAATTCCCAATGTATTTCAATAATTTAAATAAGCAACTTTAGTTGATTTGGCTTTCTAATCAACTAACTTGGCTGATAGAAAACTTCGGGACTTCAAATGCTCTAAGAGAAGCATAGCATTAACATGGAAATTTGTATGACTTTTAGAAACTTTAGGGATGTTTAAAGACAATTCTTTGCTTCATAAATTTTAGTACTGGAAATTTTTGGTAGTCATTCGCGCAGTATCTTACTTACTAAATACTGGAATAACTTGTCAAGTATTTAAACTAGAGCTTGGAGTTTCTTGTCTATAGAAAATTTATCAACAACATAATATAGTTTGATATTTTCGAAGACAGTTTAAGCTGCTTTAAAAGCAAATCAAAGTAAACCAAAGTACTGAAAACACTGAATCTATGTTACTTATTAAATTGTTAGTAAGAAGAATTCTTTTTCTAACACAATTTTAAATCAGAAATCTGTAAAGCATGAAAAGGAATCACATTTCCATACTTAAAATCCTCATTTACTGTCCTCCTCGTGAACTTCTTATTATAGTTGCTTACTTAGTACTTAAATTGACTGGTTGTTATGTAGATTTTACTACAGAGATTGTTTGATTTGTTTGCTTTTAGTATTAGAATTAACTACTTTTGATATAAAGTCTGTAATAGAGTTATTTTTTAAAATCTGTTTCACTTCTTTAGGCAAAATTAATGTATTCATAACATAAGAAAAAATTACTAAAATTCAATAATATTTAACCGCCATCTATACCTATGTCTACTACTACTAACACTCCCTAAGCTATAGGTTTCGTGTAGAAAAACACTTTTCCAGGCACCACAGCACAAGTTTAATTAAGTCTAGAAAATGGGAAAGCGTTGCAGCTGCAATATGCACAAAATCTGCGCCAAGTGGCGACTTCAGATAAACTGACGCTGCAACCTGCAGCAACTACTCCCACTCCCTACTCCTGCCTACTCCTCTGGCTTTTCCCTCCTCTCCTCAGTTTCCCTCCTTTCCCTACCACCCGCTGCTTTGGCCATAAATTGACATATTTGCTGCAGTTCCTGTGTCCTGGTTGATGATCTCCTGTTCCACTTCATGGCATCAGGCACCCCAACTCTAGTCTGATGCACTTCTGCGTATTTTGAACCCAGTTAGCAGTGCTTCTACCACTTCCCTCTACCCTCCCCCTTGGCCCCCTTGAGTATGGAATGCATGTAGTTTAGTGCTTGACTCTGGTTTGGCTAGTTAGCTCGACTTTGTCGTGACAGGTCCATTTTGCAGGCTCTCAACTCATCTCGACTCATGTCTCTGGCACTCGCATAACTTTCAGCTTCAATTGCGTTTCCGTTTTGCACTCGCTGCCTGGCGAATTGCGTATACGCGCCGTGGTACCGAGAGTCGAGTCGAGTGAACTCGCTGCTTTTCCACATTTCCTCCCACAAATCGCTTTTCCTTTTTTTTACTAGACAACTGTGTGTGCGAGTGGTGTGTGTGTATTTACGATTCTGTTTTGTTGTTGTTTTCGTTGTGCTGCTGGTTGTACAACTGCGGCAGCCATTTTGTACAGCATACTTAGCGTACTATGAAGTTACACACTCTCACACACACATACGCGTGAGAGAACAGAGAGCAGTGTGTGTCTGTGTGTGACGAGTGAGATTCGCTGTTTGCAGCATTGTTTTTCTCTTGTTTTTTTTTTGGGCACTTTCTGGCCAAGAATTTCCCAGTGTTTTCCCATTTTGGTCTGCTTCCCTCGCCAAAAGCAGCGAATGTCAAAGGACGAACGACAACAGTTAGCCAATACTTACAGCAACAACAACAGCAACAACAACAACAACAACAACTGAATTTTTATACACAGCAACAAGATGATGGCCAAAAAATTTCATTTCATTTCATTTCCACACACAACAACTGCATTTCTGCCTATTTCCTACTCCCCGCCTGGGAGAATGCTTAGGAAAACGCGAGAAAATGCCATTATAGTAGTAAAATTCTATATAATTGTAAGAGTAACGTTCGTGTGTGTGTGCGTGTGTGTGTGTGTGAGAGTGTGTGTGTGTGTACATGAGCACAACGAAATGTTAAAAGTGAAATTGTGCGACGCCCAGAAACTGTGCGTATTTGCCTCGAGTAGCTGCAGATGCTCAAATAAATTTTGATTATTTATATGTAATAGACTCTTGGAGGATTATTTAATATAAACATAAGACTTACAAAATATTCATAATTTAAAATATAATTGCTTACTTGAGCAACAACTGTGGCAATTTTTCTATTCGCATTAGTTTTTAGTAACTTACTATAGACGAGCTAGATTCCTATCACGGGAAATTTCTAGTAGACTTTTCCTTTCCTTATGAGCGATTCATAAGATTTAAAATCTTAATTGTAAAAAATCTTAAGTATATATGTAAGATAGATATATGCGTATAGACTTGACTGGTTACAAAGCTTAAAAAGTATCTTAAGAACTTAGCAAAAGGATGTTAAATTAGTCTACAAAAACTATTTTTTTATAATGCAATTTATTTTTCTAAATACAGTTTTGTTTAAGGAATCATTTCCTATATAAAACTTAGCAGAATTTTAAATTTTTAATCAGTTTCCAGCATTTTTATGTAGTTTATCCGAGTTTTTTAAGCATTCTATACAGACAATTCATTAAAAATCCAAGTTATAAAAGTTATATTCATTAAATTTTAACATATAATTTGGTACATAATTAAATGATTGAGCAAGTGGAGTCCTAAGTCTTAAGTCATAATGTAAACTTCTATTTTTGAATACAAGCGAAGATAGGCTTTATAAACATAGTACAATAATATTCTTACTCTACGTATAGTAGTACTTCGGTACTTAGCTATATTTATACAATAATAAATATTTTAAAATAAATCTGTTAGGCTTAGTGGCTACTGAATTTATTTACTTTAAAATCCATTAACTCTGTTTTACAAATTTAATTGAATTCAAGTCAAACAACCGAAGCTTATGTTAAGTATACCGTTTCGATTGAAATTTGTCCACCAGAATTAATAAAAACTCCCATGTATTCGCACACACATTTATTAAAATCCATCCTACTACATTGATGATCAATTCAGCTCCAACTAAAAGACCTTTGGCAATTAGTTCTAACCAACATCATTGACCCATTTCTAGGAAGTTAGAGCCCAATCAGCAGCAGTTCGTGCAGCTTGTAAGAGACAAATTGAAAACTGCAGTCGGTCAAATGTCAGGCAAAAGTATTTGTATTTGTATTTGTGTTTGTCAAATCGATAAATTTCTTTTTTTGGCCAAGAGCACAACATGGTGAACCTTTTTTTGGCCCTGAGCTGGGAGGGCACACGTGGCTGCATTTCAATGCATTTCAGCCGCTGACTTATTGAAATTTTTAGTGCCTGCAGGCAATGACAAACCAAAACCACAAAAGATATTGAATAACAAGTCAATGCAGCGTAGGAATTAAACAAATGACTCGCAATTATTTGAGCATAAAATGTCAGTACGTGGGCGGTCCCTACAGTACGCACGGGTGGGCACATAAAGTCAAAAGTCACACAAAGAAAATATTAAAATACTACAAAAATAAATACAAAATTGAATTAATAAATTTTCTATTTTTCTATTTTCATTTCAATTTCAGATTGTTGATTTTTAGAGCGTACCATTTTGAGCAAAGTACAGCAATGTGCTGCCTGCATTTGAAGAACTTTAAATGCGCTAGTCGTGTGTCCGCACAGCGGTCAGCCAGTGCTACATTGACCACGTGCCACAAGAGTTAAGCTTGCCACCAGTTGCGGCGCCTCAGCTTAAAAGCAGTAAAAAGAAGAGCAAAAAGAAACACTCGTTAAAAAGTAAACACAACAAATACACACACACATAACACATAACACACACCCACACACAACACACCGGCGTGCACACAGTTGGTCAGCCGCTGCTGTGATCATGCCACGCCCACTGGCGCTGCTGCTGCTGCTCGTCGCACTGACTGCAGCGCAGCGGCCGCTGCTCAATCATACCTTCAACTCGCTGCCCATGTCGCAGCATCAGAGCAACAGTTACAACAACTACAACGGCAACAACAACAACAACTACAACACTTATCAAGGACCCGGCAAGCAGCTGCGAAATGGTCGACTCCATGAGCAGCCGCTGCCACTGCCTCTGCCGCTGCCTACGCTGCCGGGCTTAGCCCAACCTGTACACGTCTACGATGATTACGAGGGTGAGACGAGTCAGGGCACCGCCTACGGTTCACGCCCACCGCCGGGCAGTCGGCGGGACTCGCGACGTCGCCAGAATCTGGCACAGGTGGGCGCTGGCGGTCTGCCACGCCCCGAGCGGGGGAATGGGCAGCGCGGCATGAGTTCGCTGCGCAAGGAGCTGCTGAAACCTTCGGTGGGTGGTCCGGGCGGTGGCATTTCTGGCAGCAGCTCGGGCTATGCCTCCTACTCGGGCACCTCCTCCATTGGCAAGATCGATGGCTTGGGCGCTGTGGGCACTGCCGATCGCTACGGCGAGAAGCTGCGTCAACCCAATGCTGCGGCGGCCATGACAGCCGGTCCTGCTGGCGGTCCGTTCTCCACACGTTTTCCGCCGCTCTACGGCGGTGCGGATAATCTGCCCATTCGCACCTCCCCCAGGAAGAACTCCATCAGTGAGTTGTTGAAGCTGCGCAAGAGCTTCAATCAGGCGGATGAGCCCGTGGGCGGAGTTACGCACGGGAATGTGGACGACGGGGATGGGGACGGAGATCAGGTGGATCCCATACAGCAGATCAAGGAGCGCATAAGGGATACGGCACCCAAGCCGGTAAGTCTACACTTCAATCCTTCTTGAAAGAAACTACAGTGTCTGTTCCATCGTTTCCGCTCTAGAACACCTATGCAACCCACACGGAATCAACTCCCTCATCCGAAATCGAGGACTTACTCGGCGTCAAGTGCAACTTTGAGACGCCCTGTGCCTGGTTATGGACAGAGAACTTGGTTGATGGCTTCCAGGTCATCAGCGGCACAGAACTAGCCAAGAAGAACATGACGGGACTGCTACCCGGACCCGTGGCCGACAGCATAGACGATGCCAATGGTCACTTCCTCTACGCTCGCGTCCAGCCCACGACAAAGCAACTGAATCTGACGTCACCCTCATTTAGCACTACCCTAGAGAAGTGCTTACTCGAAGTGTATATGCATCAGAGCGACATGAGTCATGGTCTGTCGCGAGTGGTGGTTGAGCCAATGCATCCACAGGAGAGCAGTTGGGTACCAGCCGAAATACAAGGCGACAATTATCGTCAGTGGACGCATCGCATCTTTCGACTTGGTCGCATTTCCCGCGATTTCCGTTTGGTCTTTGAAATTGTGCCCGACCTGAAGGCGGGACAGAAAGCCCACGTTGCACTCGATAATCTGCGTATGGTCAACTGCTTTCCGGAGGGCACCAAGTCGGAAAAGTGCAGCACATCGCAGGTCAAGTGCATGATGAACAAAGTGCCGGTTTGCATTCCACTGCCGCGCATTTGTGACATCACGAGGGATTGCGATGATGCAGAGGACGAGCTGCAGTCATGCGGTAAGTGATACACTGAAAAGAACACATCATTTCCCTTTACCTTATTAATTGAGGTCCAATTGAAATCGGGTTGAATTTCAGTGTAATTCATAGACTCCGTCTCTTATCTCTTAACTCTTATCTCCTACAGACAAAATCCCCTATGGCGGTCGCTGTGACTTCGAGGAGGACTGGTGCGGTTGGCGGGACTCGGGCAAGACAACTCTGACCTGGTCCCGTCACACAGGCTCCTCGCCCACACACGACACTGGCCCCGATGGCGATCACACCCAGCAGCATCTACTCAACACCACTGGTGGCTATTACATGCTCGTCAACATGAATCAACACATCAATGACTCGGAAAAGAGCTCGATTATTGGCTTTGCCAGCAATGCCATTATGCTGAGCAAGACCTTTAACCCTCCGCCCTCAGTGCACGGTAACCCCGATTCTCCCTATCGAAATTCGTGCGTGGTACGTTTCTATATACATCAGTTTGGCAAGAATCCGGGCAGCATTAATCTGTCCGTGGTGGAAATGAAGGAGAAGGAGAACATCACCACTACACTCTGGTGGAGCACCAAGAATCAGGGCAGTGATTGGCTACGTGCCGAATACGTTTTGCCGAACATAACCTCCAAGTGAGTTGGTAGCACCGCTCCAGCATAACTACAGGGTCTAATTGGTTGCTTGTACCTTTCAGATACTATCTGCAGTTTGAGGCACGCATGGGAATGCGCATCTTCTCCGACGTTGCCGTCGATGACTTTTCGCTTAGTCCCGAGTGCTTTGGTCTCAACATACCGGAGGAACACCTCAATGGCTACAATTACTGGGACGTGCGCTACAATCAAAAGAGTCCAACGCATCACGACTTTGATCATACAAACTGTAAGTGCTACCCCATCCCATGTAAACCCACTTAATCCTACCTTTTTACTCCTCCTCCTCACAGATTTAGAGCTAACCTCCTGTGACACACGTGGTATGATAGGACCGTCACAATCGCAGTGCGAAGCCGCCTACAGGGAACAGAATCAAACACACGTCCTACGTGAGGTGCACGTTGTGGAGGATCAGAGCACCTACAAGGGCATGCAGAAGTGGAAGGTGCCGAACGAGGGTCACTACACGTAAGTCAAGCATTCCCATACAGCCCAAGGGTTCTAACCTATTTCTTTTCCCTCCCTTAGGATCATTGCCAAAGGTGCCAGTGGTGGCTTAGGCTCCGGTGGCGTGGGCAGCTCACGTGGTTCGGTGGCTGTCGCTGTGCTAGAGCTGCACAAGAACGAGGAGCTCTACTTCCTAGTAGGTCAGCAAGGAGAAAATGCCTGCATTAAGTCCATGGGACTACACAAGGAAGCCGGCTGTGGCACGGAGCATGATCTGGACCTGGGACAGTACAGTTTCCGCTCTAAACAGGATATGGTGAAGAACATTTACATAGAGAATGGCGCTGGTGGAGGTGGCGGTGGTTCCTTTGTCTTTCTGCTTAACCAGGCCAAGAACGAGGCCGTGCCGCTGCTCGTAGCTGGCGGTGGCGGTGGCCTGGGCATCGGTCAGTACATCGACGAGGACTTCCAGCACGGCCAGAAGGCCAAGCCTCTGCAGGCACCCGAAAGCGGTCAGATCAACGGTGAACCGTTGAATAAAAAGACCGCTGGTCCTGGCGGTGGTTGGCGTGCCAAGGAGGATCAGGCGCTGAGTCCTACCTACGGTGCTGCTCTGCTGCAGGGCGGACGTGGTGGGCACTCGTGCTATGTAGAACTGGCGGACAATGGCACCTCCGTACACAGACATGGACAGGGCGGCTTTGGTGGTGGTGGCGGTGGCTGCAACACAGGCGGTGGTGGTGGTGGCTACGCCGGCGGTGACGTCTACCTCAATGAGTCGAACGGCGAGGGCGGCAGCTCCTACATTAGCAGCAGTCGCAGTTTGAGGGACACCAGTGAAATCCTTGCGGGCGCTAGTAGTGGACCCGGTGCCATCATAATTATACCAGCTATCGAGGGCTGTGGCTGTGACTATCGCTGTGTAGCCCTGGATGAATTCAGATCCAAGGTGCGCTGCATCTGCCCCGAGGGCTGGAGCTTGAAGAGGGACAACAACACTGCTTGTGAGCGGCAGGAGGAGGCAGGCAAATCCTCCTTCCAGTATTTGGTGTCCATATTAATGTTCTCCCTGGCTGTGCTCTTCATCTGCATTGCTGCGCTCATCTTTATGTTGTGTAGGTTTTGACAGACTTGTATTCCCAGGGATTTCTCCTAACTTTCCTCATTTTTACCACCTTAGATAATCGCTATCAGCGCAAGAAACAGGCTAAGCTAAGGCACAAAATGCTGGCGGAGCAGGATCTGCAGCTGAGTCGCCTACGTCACAACATCGATGACTCCAACCTAAACAACTTTAATCCCAACTATGGCTGCGATGGCATTCTGAATGGCCACATTGATGTCAACAGTCTGCCACAGGTGGCACGCGAGAGTCTACAGCTGGTCAAGTGAGTATAGATAACTTTTAGACCTTGTAACCCTGTGTTTCCAATCCCGTAACCTTAGAAGGATAACCTTAATAGGCCTACCCGCCAGCTAACCATCTAGAACTCTATCTCATTCCTATCTTTTCCTCCTATTCCGCAGTGCTCTCGGCAAAGGCGCCTTTGGAGAGGTCTACCTGGCTTTGTACCGTCATCGCGATGGAGATGCCGTGGAAATGCCAGTGGCCGTTAAGACACTACGTGAAGATCCCAAGCGTGAGAAGGAGGAGGATTTCCTCAAAGAGGCTGCCATTATGGCCAAGTTCAATCACCCGAATATGGTGCATCTCATAGGCGTCTGTTTCGACCGACAGCCATACTACATTGTGCTGGAACTGCTCGCGGGCGGTGACTTGCAAAAGTTTCTGCGGGAGAATCGCAATACTCCCGAGCGTCCCTCGCTGCTGACCATGAAGGATCTGCTGTTCTGTGCCCTGGACGTGGCCAAGGGTTGTCGCTACATGGAGAGCAAACGGTTCATACATCGCGACATCGCCGCTCGCAACTGTTTGCTGAGCAGCAAAGGACCCGGGCGTGTGGTGAAGATTGCAGACTTTGGCATGTCCCGGGATATCTACAGATCGGATTACTATCGCAAGGGTGGCAAGGCAATGCTGCCGATCAAGTGGATGCCACCGGAGGCGTTCCTCGACGGCATCTTTACGTCCAAGACAGACGTGTGGTCCTTTGGCATACTGTTGTGGGAAGTCTTTAGCTTGGGACGTTCACCATATCCAGGACAGCACAACACACAGGTCATGGAGCTGGTGGTGCGCGGTGGACGTCTGGGTTCACCCACCGAGTGTCCCGTGTCCATTTACAAAATCATGGCCGATTGCTGGAATCCAACGCCCGAGGATCGACCGACATTTACCAGCCTGCTGGAACATTTAACAGCCTGCACACAGGATGCAAGCATTATGAATGCACCGCTGCCCAATATTCTGGGACCCACGGCCTCCGAGCGGGACGAGACGGTCATACGGCCGCCCAATGGCGAGGAGTTCTGCCTGGCCGTACCGGACTATTTGGTGCCGCTGCCGGGCAATGGTGTGCCACATGGTGCACCCGGCGGTGTTGCTGCTGGCGGTGCTGGTGTTGGTGGTGCCTCCTACGCACCCAGCACACAACGCCAGCAGAATGCCTGCACTCCACCCGCTGTCACCTCGCCCGCCGCTCCTAAGCCCACATTGCCCGATCCCCTGGAGGAGGCTGTTGCCGGCGGTGATTGCTGGGAAACCTCATTCATATTGCCCAACTCGAAGAGCGATCAGCCACTGCTCAGCTCTGGTGCCACAACCACAATGGCCAACGGTGATTCACAGCGCAACCTACAGGCGGTGGCCTCAACGCATGCCACGCCCATTTTGCGTTCGCCCACGCACAGCGATGAGGCGAAATTGATTAGTCTGGACACACCACAACCCACACCGACGACCATACAACCGCCATTGTCCTTTGCCTCACAGCTGGACGGCATTACGCTGGATCCCTCGACGCTGGGCAAGAGTCTGGCCAACGGCACGACCAGCACGGCCAACCCCAAGCAGTCCTATGCCAATGTGCAGGTACAGCTCAAGGGTGTCGACTCCGACAGGGAGTGTGGGAAGATGAACGGAACGCTGCCCACTGGCAATGGATTGGTGCTGAACGGGGAGACGACGTCGAATGATTCACCCTTTACCATTCAGGGCTACGCGGAGCGCTACAAGGACAACAACAATCATTCCGAAATCAGTTGTTAGAGTGCTCCACTGACCACCAATCAAACCCGACACTGAGCACCCGTGACGTCAGCAAAACTCAAAGTTTGTCAAAGTCCGAGCTGGTTTAGGCCACGTTCTTGTGTTGTGGAAAACGGCCACAAGTTGGCCAAAAATTAAGAGATTAAAAACCAAGAGAAGCGTAAAACAAAAATCGAGTGAGAAGTTCACAAAAATTATATTGAATTTAAATTATAAACTGAATACTTACACATAATTAAAAGATATAAATTACATAAATTAGTTGAGTTTAGTTTAGTTTTTGTAAGCGATTTGCGAGAGGTTGTAAATAATTAAATAATTAAACTTTAGTTTGCCAAATTAAGTTTTTTAGTTTTCTCTATTTTTTTTTTAATTTAAGCTAATGACTGAAATGCTAAACAATATTCCTAAAAACAAATTAATTTTTATACACATGCAGTCCACATGGAACCCATAAAAATATAACAAATTAGAGTTTATTTAATTAATTTTTTAATTTAAATGCAACGTAGTCCATATACAAACAGCGAGCATTATTTTATTTATTTTTTATTTTATTTTAAATGTTTTTTAAGTTAAAATTGTTTGTTTAACCTGTAAATAAATGCTTCCGTCGTAGTATATGAACTTATGTATTTTATAACTAAGCTAAAAGTAGCATGTAAATGATATACATATAAAAATTAAAAAACCAAAATTGAAAATGATGAAAAAAAATGAGAAAACTACAATTTACAGGGTGATTTTTATGAAAATTCAGTTGTATGTTTAAAAAACAAAAACAAATTAGCATTAACAAATTATGACAAGAGAAAAGTAACCCAAAGAATCGAATTGTTTTCTGTTGTGAAACTCTTTAGTTGGGCGCCATAATTTTCATTTGAAATTAAAAAATAAATTAAGATAAATGGAAGTGAATTCCAGAAAATTGTTGTAAAATATTTTCACATTTTTTGCGTTGACCAACAAAAAAAAAAAAAAAAGAGGGAGAAAATGCGAGCAGCGAAAATCGCAGCTTTAATTGTGCAACTCGCATTTGTTTAAAAAAAAAATAATTAAGGATTATAATGTTGTTGCTGCATGTGTTAAATTGCAAATGCAAGGTCAAAAAGGGTCAAAGGTCAGACCGCGGCGGTTATTCAAATTTTTACATTTAGTTCAGACGTAACAAACAAGCTTTAAATTATATAATTTTTATAAAAATATATATACACATGGCATTAAATATACAACAAAAACAAATAAGACGCATATTTATAAAAAAGTAAAAATAAAAAATGAAATAAATAATAAGAAATGTACTCATTAAAGATGGAAGAAAAAATAAATAAATTATACAATACACGAAAAGTAAGTTATAAACAATTGAGCAGTGGTTAATTTGTGCGCCAAGCTTAAGAAAATATAAACGAAATATTTAATTTAAATGATGTATGATGTATATTTAATGTAAGCATGTTCACTGTGTGTTAGTATACGTATACGTAACATGCTAAACTATGATAATGTATGTACATGTTTTGCTTATGTATCAGTCAACAGTTATATATGCGCATAAAAAACATATATAAAATATGTATGTATAGATTACATCACAATAATGAAACAAAAGACGATGTACAAACATTCAAATTGAGATGTCATCTAAGTAATGCTTCAAATATATATATATGGTAGATATATCTCCACATCCACACGGCTAAACGAACAACAAATTTTAGAACTTATCTTTAAACTTACTTACTTTGCTCAAAACCAAAAGAAAAGGAAACGAATACGAAAATATATATTTAAATTGCATAACATATTTATGAATGTATGTATGTCATGGAGTAAACATTAAATACTACTTATGTACTTATACTTATATGTACTCGTACTGTATGTGTATCTATTATGGTTGTGCCGAGGCATGTAAGGGCCTGTCGCCCCAGAACAAATACATACCTATTAAATATGCGTTAAATGTAAGTGAATATTCATATTCGTCACACACTTTCTGCTCATTCAAATTATGATTTCAATTTGAATTTCATTGATTAGCTTTTAGCGGATTGTAGTGGATGAAGTCGTCAGTAAAATTCAATTTTCAAAACGGGCTTTCCTCCTTCTCCCTCTCACTCTCTCTCTCTCTGTCTCTTCTTAGCCCACATTGTACCCTGATGTAAACACTTTTTGTACCTAAAATCCAGAACCTGACAAGAGTTACATATTTATCGCAAAAGTAAAACATAATACAGACATCTATAATACTGATTATCATCTGTTGTTAATGTTGGCGTGCAGAAATCCAATCGAATTCTTTGCTTATTGAAGACCATCCACTGCTGCCCAGGCCAGATACATATATACACCATATACACTTATCAGCAGTAGTATTTTCTCTGATTTTTTTTGTTGAGTATATTTATATATATGCCGCCAACTAATATCAGTAGTTTTGGATACAGTTCATTTCTCAACAATAAAATGTCGCAACGAAATTATGAATTATATAAACAAATATACAACAAAAAAACTCTTAAATAAATGAAGTTATTTAAGTCAGCATAAAATTGAATAAGTATATAAAAAACCAACAATAAATAGTATTTTTTATATACTTAAAGAATCCAGTTGAATGCAAATTAGTGCATACCAAAAAAAAACCAAAAACTGAGACATAAATTAGCTCTAGCTATAAAGTAAAAAAAATTAAAGGTTTTCATTTAAATGGTAATTTATTTTGTTACATTTAAAGCAAAACAAATAGACGAAGTTTAAATAATAAATAACGGTAACGATAATGATAATGATAACGATAACGATAATGATAACGATAATGTCGAAGATAAAGATGAAGAAAACAGAAACGTAAAGACTAGAACAAAACATTTTTTGTAAGCAGAAATGTGAGTTTAGATCGAAAGGCAGTTAGTGAAAAGTGTGTGCTAAAAAAATAATACTAAATAATCTTAAAAAAAACAAAAAAAGTTATGCAAAAAACAAAACGATAAAAGAAAATTGTTAAATGTGAATTATTAGGGTTGGAGGAGGGGCAATGATAATGAGAACAAGTAAAAATTCAGCACTTTAGCTTACTTACAGAAACAATGAGTCCATTTAGTATATACTAAAATTGCATAAATCCCACGCAGCAACCACACATTAAAAACTAATGAAACTTTTGCTGAAAAAAGTGAAGAAAATTCTCTTAATCAAATGACACCTAAGAAAGTTAATTTCGATCATAATTTATTTGGAGAAGAAAAAAATACTCTCAGTATCATATGCCCCTTTTGAAATGTTTGTGGAGCAATCTAATTGGAAACACAAACAGTTAAGTTCAATATATATTCATAATATATATATTTAAGATAAGTACGGCATTTTTGTATGGATCATTATTTATTTGTGAGAATTGAAATGAAATTGCTCTTTTAATTCCCATTATCAGAATATCCCACAAAACGACAAAAAAACAAAAAAACCAAAAAAACAGATGATAAATTAAATGAAAATATATAAGTACTAAATACTATATATATACTATATATTGAAATCCCGAGAGCCGATGTAAAAGACAATTTTAAAGATGGTAGCGTGTAAGCGCATGAATTGTGAAAAAACTGAAGTGAAAAATAAATAATTATAATAAATGAGAATTCATGTGTACAAAAAAAAGGAAGTGACTTTTATTGCTATAAATAAATTGGAACACAGTTTGTTTTTAATTTCCTTAATGGGTTTTTATTCAATTTTTTAATTTTCATATTTTCTTTTTTAAATTTCTTCGTCTTCTTCGCTAATGGAAAATTACTAAATTCAATTATTTGCATGCCAATAAGAACTAAAACTAAACCGTTTAAATAGCGTTTTACAATTTGTTTTTGTATAGATTTTTTATTCATTTTGTTAATTTTATTATTAATTATTATAGTTTTTATGTTGTCTAGAGTCTAATTGTTCAGTTATAAAAAAAAATATAAAGAAAAAACTTGAGGAAAAAACGTTTTCATCTCGAACAGTAGAAAATTGTATTTATTTATTTAAATAAAAATTAATTAAATCTTTGATTATTTTGGAAGTGTATTTTGTTTTTATTTCATTGATGCGCTGCAAAATTTACAATCGTTTAAAATAAAGTTAAAAATAGTTGTCTATGCATAAACAATAAAAATTATTCAAATTGCACGAAATGTTTTCCCAAAACTTAACTTAATCAAATCTCGGACAACAAACAATTTAGTAGGGGAGGTGTGGAAGGGGGTTGGGGAGGGAAATGCGGCGCAGACATGTGGAAAGTACTAGAAGAATTGGATGCCCCGTTTCGCTACTAACTGGATGGAATGTTCTTACTATATGTTTTGTTGTTGTTGTTTGTTGAATTTCGCATTGTTAGTTCCGTTTTGTTTAATTTATTTATAATATAAATTTAATAATGCCCTTTTCGCTAATTGTGTATACAATCTCATGTCAAAAACATCGGTCAGTTATATATATATATATATATCTATACATACATGTCTATTATATGTATAATTAAATTTTGTTTTGTTTTGCGTTTGTCTTTCATTTTAATTTTAGGCTGCAAATGCTAAGAAATTATTTTTGATTTTTATATAAATATAATTTTTGTTTAGTTATTTATTGGTTTTTGTTTTTCCTTTTCTTTTTGTCATAATATACATATACATAAATTTAATTTTGTATATTTTCATTTTGTTTTCCTTTTCATTTTTGTGTTGAATTTTTGTCTCCGTTTTCGAAATTTCCTTCATTTGTTATTGTTTTTCGTATATAATTTGTGTTTTTGTTTTTGTGTTTTTTCCTCTTGTAATATATAAATTGAAAACTTAATTGTAATTGTAAAAATGTTAAAACTAGTAATAATATTTATAATTAATTAATTAGCATAGTTTACGTTACGTTTATGTAATTTAAAGCAATAACAAGCCATTTTTATTTTTCTTTTATTTATATATATTTTCTTATTTTGCTTTTGTTTTGTTTCAATTGTTTCTCTAATCATTTTGTTAAATAGTTTGAATTGTTATTAAATTTATTTTGAATTTGTTTTCCGATTCACTAATTACTGCAAATTGCTTCATTATCTTTGACATAGTTTTAGTTATGTTTATCCATAATCCATAATCCATAATAGATTTAGTACGAATTTATCGCCGTCCCAAGTATGTGTGTGTGTGTTTTATTTTCTGATTACGCAAAGGTGGAATAATTTATTTGTATATAAGTATGCTATATACCATTTAATTAGGTATTTAGTTGTGTTCTTTTTTTGTATTAATTATATATATATGTATGTATATATATTATTGTTAGTTTTATTATATATTTATTATTTTTACTTAGTTGACTGCACAAAATTTACAAAAATTACGTCTTCAACTCGCCAACGAGAGAACCGACACCCTGGAGAGGCATAAAAGTATCTCAAAAATTGCACAATTGCGTCACACCTGACAGCGGACAGACAGGTACACCTGTGTTCTGCTTATAGTTTGTGTGTGTGTGTGTATGTTTGTGATGTATGTGTGTGTGTGTGTTTGTTTGTATTTGTTCACCCGATGCATTGTTGCTGCTGCTGTTTGTTGCTGTTGTGGTTTTGTTTACTCATTTTAACATATATAAAAATATGATTATAATTATTTTTGCTAAAAACCTCTAAAACGTACGCCATGTTTAAAGCATTTAGAAATTTGCAAAGAAGAAGAACATCACCAGACAAGTTATTTTGTTTTGCTTTTTGTCTCGTCTCGTCCCGGTCAGATCAGATCAGCCCAGATCAGATATAGCCCAGGAGCCGGATTATTACAAAAATGGTATCAAACGTGCAATTTTCAATGCATTTTCCAGAAATGCGCTCCACATATCATTCAGGCGCTTCGAACGTGACATTAGAAAACGCCAGGTGAGCAGCACAGCGACCACCTTGACCAGCTGATGCAGATAGTACAATCTAGAAGGGGTTTGAAATTAAATAAATTACACTTTTTTTTAATCTTCTCAACGAACTCACCTGACCATACGCTTTCTGCTGGCGGGCAACGATTCGGGACGTTGCTTAAACAGAAATTCCCTGAAGCCCAAAACATAACGCTCGACATACTTGTCCCAGTTAATGTTGCGCACATCAAAGATGAAGATCTCGCGATCCTTGGGACTGAGCGTATGCAACAATCCATTGACATTGTCATCCTTGAAGCGCCACTGACGTGTGGCAAAGTATTCTAAGCATTCAACAGCTTTGGCAATTTTGTTTTGTACATTGACAACACTGTAAGTTTATAGTGTGATTAGTATTGGTTAAAAGCTCCATAGACACACCTCTTTGGCATATGTACTTACAATGGCTTTTTGCCCATTATGCGCGCCACTCCATCCAGTATGTAGGCTGGTAAAAAGTGTTTTAATAAACAATTCAGCGTGTTCATTGGACGATTCATGCGCAGGTCACCAGTTGGATACCACAGACAACCCTCTAAAATAATTAATTAATTATTAGAAACATTTCCAGGGTAAATGGGGAGTTTTGTTTAGACCTACCCAAGGGATGTTTGCGCACACTGGACATGGCAAATTTGACAAACTCAGACCATATGATGGGATTACGTTGACCGGTACAACAATTGTATATGAGTAAATTATTGGATTTACGCGTCGCTGTGCGCCAGGCGGCGGCAATCATTAGATTAATCACAATATCGACAGGTACCATATCGGCCACATAATTCTTCTCACACATCATTGTGCGGAACATGCCTTTGGCCAGCGCCGAGACTAGACCCGTTGGCCCATTAAAATTGTCCACCCAACCCGCAAACGGTTCATTCAGGCTGGCAGTCACTGTGGGCGAAACAGTTCAAATATTATTATATAGTTTAAAACTAAGAAAAGCTTATTAATAAAGCTGCCCACTCCACTGTAATTCTGTCTCAATTCATTCTGGCTGTCACTATAAAAGTATTTACACACGCACACTCATACATATGCATTACCTTTAGCTTAGGCAATGCAAGCTACACTAACAATTTTTCATGTTTATTTTCTTATCTTCATTCGTTGCTCGAGATCGCCAACACAGATTGTGTTCAATGTAAAGTTGTTGTTGTGTAGTCTGCAAGCTTACACTTGTAAAAATTGAGTTTAATTTAGAGCTGTCAGCGAAATGTTAAAGAATTCGTAAGGTTATGTAGATCTACTTTGCATTGAAGTGCATAAATAAATTTGGTGTTCTGCTGCGCTACTCTCACTTGTATAGGAGTGAACAGCACAGCCTATGTTCAGTGCATAGTGTTAAGCTCTGTCGTTGCGCTGCCATCACTTGAGGAAGAGAGCGGTAAAGCCTGTGCTTAATGCGTTAGGCTCTGCTCTGCCTCTGCACTGTCTCTGCATCTGCTCTCCCCTCACCGAGAGCGGCACAGCCTCTGCTAAGTGCTTAGAGCTTTGCTTCGTTGCAGTGTTATCCGCACAGCATATAACAGTGAGAGCATAGCTTTTAACAGAGCTTGGGACTGTTATTGCATAGCAAATGTTTGCAATAGAAAATACTCTGCTATGGGGCAGCTCTGTTATGAACCACACTGTTCAATTATAAAATTACAGTCTCTGGCTTACTGTGCTTTTTCGAAGATCTGTTTTATACTATTTACGCTTACCAATTGAGGGCCTCACAATGGCAACGGGCAGATTTCCAGCTTCCTTAAGTAACATATGCTCCGCTAAGGCTTTTGTAAATGTGTATGTATTGGGACGTTTGCCAATGAGGCGCGGTGTCAGCTAAAAAGAAAAAAAAGGTAATCAAATAAACCAGTTTAATAGGATTACCGTATGCCTACCTGATCGAGTATATCTTCCGGAAGCCAGTTGATTAATGAAATTATATCGTCGGGATTGTAGGGTGGTGCATAGATAACCTCTGATACATCGGTTCTATCGCAATTGCAATAGGCAGTGGAGACGTGAATCAAAGCCTGTAAAATAAAAGGCCATTAAAATAAATGTTACAGCTAAAAGCTAAAAGCTATAGCACTCACGTCCAGGGACATCATGCGATGGCAGAGCTCAACCAAACGTTTCGTGCCTAGCATATTAATTGTGACCGATAGTTTCAGTTTCTCATCGAATTTCACAGTGGCAGCTGAATGAAATACAACGGAAACATTTCGACAAAGTAGACTCTGTAAAGGAAAAGATAATTAATAGAAGAACTAGGATTATAGAGGGCTTATATATAAACCCACCTGATCGCTCTCAGAGATGCCCAGTTCCTCGGATGTTATATCGCCGGATATGGGTATAACTTTGCTTAATTCCTTCGGCTTCTCGCGACGCAATGATTCGAAGAGCTGGGAGAAAAATACTTAATTAGTTAAGAACATTTTAAGTTTTAATGCATTTTTAATTACCGGTGCATTTAGGAGTTCCGTGAGGCGCGCCGAGACCTCCTGACCGCGTTTCGGTCGTATCAGTAGATATATATTTCTTATATCCGGACATGAGCGTAACAGTTTCTCAACAAGCACCTGTAAAACGATAGATTAATGAGTAACGAAATCAATTAATTGCTATCCAAACTATCGTTTGATTAAACTATTTCAATGGGCCTTTGAGCTGTGTAAGCCATAATTACAGTCAACCCCCGTTAGGAGAGCCAAATGAATGGTTTAACTCAATTTGAGTGCTATCAATATTCATTCACAAAAAAAAGGACCGTGTGTGTGCGAAGGACATTGACAGGAAGTGCACGCAGTTTGACACGCCCCAAAAACGATGTGAAAATTGTGTCACCCAGGGAAAAGGGCACAAAAACGAGCAACTACACCCCAATAATAATAACAATGACACTGACTGGTTAGGGTGGGCGTTGGTGGGGCGTGGTCATGTTGTGACGTACAGGTTGCAGGTTATGACATTTAAATTACAGTGCTGCGATTATAAAATCGATGACTGCGACGGCAGCAAACAACGCCAAGTGTGTGCTAAACAAATAACACTTGCCACACTGTGCAATCGAGCAGCAGTCTGAGTGGCGCCAGCGTCAGCGTCGTCGCTGCCAGCGATTACATGTCATAATGACGCAGGCGGAAGGGTGGAAGGTGGGAAGTGGGCGATGTCATGCAACACAGCAAACATAGGCAGAAATTGGCACAAAAGCTGCAGGATGTATTTTTGAAGTCGAGGCGCACTCGGGGCTCCTTTTGTGTACGCACATGTGTGTGTGTGTGTGTGTGTGTGTGTGTGTTCATTCACATGACGAACAATTAGAGAGCTGATGTGGCACACACGCACGCACTCACTGTGCGATGAGTCAACAATGAGCAGCAAAAACATGTGAGCATTTTACAGTTTCTTTCCATCTATGGGATGCAGCTTACGCCCCCCTTGGCCACTCCCCCATAGACTAACTCCCACTAAGCCACTGCTCACCTCGTTATGTCTCTGTTTAAAGACTGTCGTCACACACTGTTGATGATTAGCACACAAGCAGCGAGCAAGTCGGTAAATATATTCACATATATCTCCATAGACTTCTATATATTTCTATATATTTTTGTGTGTCGCATAGAACAAGCTAATTTCGTTGATAAGTGGTTGCTAGGCGTGGCTCGTGGCCAAGGAGTTCAACAGTTCATGATGCAAATTATGCAAACAACAACGAAAAGTTGCATGTGGCGCACGTGGCGTATGCGTGCTGTCCGCTGCCCAGCAAAGTAGGCAATATAAATTGTTGACCGAGTTGAAAGAATTTTAAATCAACAGCTCAAAAATGCAGCAGCTATAAATTGTGGTGCACAACTCGATAGCGTTAAACATGCAAGAGCCTGTTGTGGTGACTTCCATCGATTATTCGATAAATTCTTCATCACTTCATCAAAGAGTTAAACAGAGAACGGCATGTATAGAGGAAGAATCAGTTCAATTGATCTCTCCTTTGAATGTACAACAGTCGATTAATTGTTTAATTTAAGCTGTGGCTTAAGACACTTAAGATGGATTAATTGGACTGGCTGTGCTACATTTAGTACTACACGAAACTGTGTTTAGTGTGAACTTTCGTCGATTGTTTCAAAGATTCAAAGATTTGCTATGTCAAGGTTTAT
This sequence comes from Drosophila dunni, assembly GCA_018152125.1. Taxonomy (NCBI): domain Eukaryota; kingdom Metazoa; phylum Arthropoda; class Insecta; order Diptera; family Drosophilidae; genus Drosophila; species Drosophila dunni. Next base: position 19,528,731 of record JAECXC010000339.1, on the reverse strand, counting down.
CACACGTTCTAATTTATAAAGTCCGTTCTGTTGGTATAGCTATTGTTCGATTACTCGATAGATCGATAGCTGCTTAACCCTACAGAATTCCTAAAGGTTTCAAATTTTGAAACACTTCTTACTCACCTTGCCCATAAAGCCAGTGCCGCCTGTAATAAACACACTGCGTCCGGCGTAGAACTGTCCGATGGGCACATAACTGGTATCGTCGGCTCTGTAGCGCTCGTACGGCGACTGCAGTCCCCCATTGCTGGGCAGCGCTGTGGCAGGCACGGCGTTCAGCAGCGCCGCATTGATGCCCGCTGCAGCAGAGCCACCGCCAGTTACCGCGCCAGCACCAACGTTGCCGCTGCTCGAGTTGGCGTAACTCGAGGCTGCTGCGTGCGCTGCTGCAGTGAGTCCATTGCTGCGCGAATGCGATGTCGAATGATTGCCATTCAGCAGCGAGTAACCAGCGTCGCCATTGCTGTTGTTGTGACTATTGTTGTTGTTGTTGCTGCTGCTGTTGCTGCTGTGCGGTTGCTGTGCGGGCTGTGGCGACTGTTTGAGGTTGCTGTTGCTGCTGCTGCTCAGGCAGTTTTCCGTATCTGTTTTCTTGGCTACGGCGTGTGACATTTTCCCAGCGTTCTTGTTCCTCTTCCTTTTAGCAATTTTTGTTTTGTTGTTTTTTTTTTTTCAGTGTATTTTTTAATCTTTATTTTATGCGTTTCAATTAGGAAGCAATTATGTCATTTAAGTTGTGCGACTTTCCTTTTATTGTTCAAGTTTCGCTTTATTCTTTTGGAAGTGGGTTTATCGGGAAGTTATCTGTGGTTTACTTGGAACACCTCTCAGCTTATTGGCTTGGAAATCATATATACAATATTACTATATATATGTGGTTAAATTTCACAGCTGCTTGTTGAGTATATTGCAACCGACGTTGAGGGTTTTTCCATTGTGTTTGTTGCGAAAAAGGAACAGGCACAAAATGTTATCCCGTGTGCGCATACGTATGTGTAGAACTGTGTATGGAAAACTGGCGACAAAAGCTGCTAAAATTGTAAATTTGCTTAGCTGCAAAGAGAAGAGAATGAAAAAATTTAACAAAAAATATTTAAAATGGTTCTTAAAAGGATTAGAGTTAGATGTGGGATAAGTTGAAGGATAACAGTTCGTTCAAGCTCTGCTCAGTCTCTGAGCTGTCCATCAGACAGTGCTAAAAATACTTCTCTGACATGGGAAGCCCCAAAATGATTGCCACAAAATTCCCCATCAATTTCTGCTACCAATGTCAGTCGCTGTGACGTCTTTTGTGTTGAATTTCGTCCTTGAAAGCCACAAACCACTGACGCTTATATCCTTTTAGTCGTTTGGTCGTTTAAGTAACTAACACTTGTCTCTCACTCACCGCAAATCAATTTAACGCACAATAGCACAAAGTGTATGCAAAGACTTTAAGCCGCTTAAGGCTTTAACCAATTGAGGAAATAATTGGCAACTGAAACAAGAACAAAAACCGTTGCGATAAACTGGAACACTGCCGCCTGTCGATATCGATGACAGCTCACGAATGCGCGCTGTGCCGACTTGTCTCCGGCATTCTATAGTGAAATGTCCAAGTTGTGGCGACTCGAGATTCTATTTGGCTAAATTTTCACACATCATCATACGGGGAAACGACTTAAGAATCACTTCAAAAAGTGATCGGACAAAGTCGGTGCTTAAATGCGCTACAAAGTAGGGAGAAAAGACAGAGCTTTCGGGGAGCTTTTACACGTACAGGCAGCAAGTACTAGCGAAAGCTTTTGAAGTGGTAAGTACACACTAAAGCTCACTAATACTAAGGCAAACTGTGCACTGAAAGCTCACTAGTACTTAGGCAAAGTAGTGTACACTTAAGTCACATTTTTGACATCTTAACTGATAGGCTCCAACCGTCAAAAGCTTAGCGGATTTACTAAACAAACAAACGTCATTTTACCAACAAATGGAAGTTGTAAAAACAACAAAAACATAAAAATAAATGAATGAATTTGTCAACAAATACAAATACAAATGTTGCTAAGTGATTGTTTTGTTTTACGGATACGACAAATTCGCTAGAAGTGAGTGTGTGTGTGAGAAACAAAATAAATGTCGTAACGCTCTGCTAATGGTAACTCGGAAAGGAACACACCCAATAGGGCAATGCATATATAATGATCGCACATCGCTACGTACAGGTGTACACCTGTATGTCTGTGTGTACTTATCGCACAGAGTACAACTCTTGTCACACTACGTACAGCATCCGCATCAGTTACTTCCCCTTTTATAATGCACATTTACATTTCGCATTTGCGGTTTTTTTAGCTTTTTTTTTTTGGTGTTTTTGTGGAGAAAACTTTGCACCTGCTCGTAATTGCCTTTTGCTAATTACCAAAAGCAACAACAATTAAGACGTAGACAAAAAATAGCTACATAGACAAATTCAAATTAAACACTAAACAAATATTGATCAGACCGAGACAGGAACTATAACTGCAGAGCACAATGTCCATTTATCGGCTGTTCAGCCGTTTCTGGGAACATCTCTCCAATGTCGCTTGAGAAATTACAAGTTCCAGCCCATGATTGGCTTTCACTTTTAAAATATCTAAATTCCGCAATATGGTATTTTTTTCAGTCTTTTTCAGTTTCTGTTGTTGTATTTAAATTTTTGGTAATTTTTTTTCCATTTCGTTCAAAACTTTCGTTTTCATTTAAGGTACAACCGAAATCTATTTTCAGCATAAGAGAGCAAGAGAGAGCAAGAAAGGTAGAGAGTAAGGGAGAGAGACAAAAGAGCGTCACAGATTTCAATTTTGTTTTACGTATTTTATTTTGTGATTTTTTTTTCTACTCTTTTTGATCATTTGTATTTTAAGTTTCTTTCACTGACGCAGCGTTTTGTTGTTGTTTTCGATTTAAGAAATGTGTTAAAATGGCCCACTGAAATTGGCACAACTCAAACTCTTTCATGATATTATCGAATCATATCCGCTCTGTGTTTCGACCCAAAACTACTGGCACTACTACCACTACTAGCTGACGTATAATTAAAGTTTAAACAACTTTGGCCAAACAACAATCGGGCCATCGAGCGCTCTCATCACGTAACTGTAAATTTATCAATGGACCTTCCCAGGGAATCCAGTTTTGAGCTCTTCTTCTTTTACTTCTTCTACCGCCTCATTCTAAAGTGAAATTTCTTGAAAATCCACTTCTTGGTCAACTTGCTCTCCCTCTCTCCCTCTATCTCTCTCTGTCTTGCTTTAACGAAAAATTCGCGCGCCTAAGCAAATACAAGTCATGTACCATCGCACCACTGCAGCACACCAGCGCAGTCCCCCGCACACCACCGCACAGCACCGCTCTACAGTTTGAACCACGCCTCTGCGCGTGTTAACCAAACATGAAGACCAATCTGTGTAACTGCACCACTCAGCGTGTGAGTGTGTTAGTGTGTGTGTGTGTGCCTGTATGTGTGCTGTTAAACGGTAAACATTCAACCTGCCTTGACAAGGTAGTTACACTGTTGTGCTTGTGCCCGTGTATTGTCTGACCCATTTCCTATAATCGTGCCGCATATCATCATCGTCAGCGTCATCGACAGCGACGACAACAACAACAACAACAACTGGCCCTCGTCTCTCATTCAACGCTGGTTCGTCTTTGTCTGACCATTACTACCAAGACTACGTTTTAGGCCAATACACTCTGCAAAAAGCTGGCTATAACAGCTCGTGTGTGTTGGAGCAACTTTAAAATTGACAGAAATTATAGATTAAGTTTTAAACTAACTTTAATGAGTACATAAATTTAAATATTAATTTTTATTTTAAGAAAAATGTTATAGTAAAGAATTATTTGAAGCACAACCCAAGAAATTTATTTATATTTTAAATATTGTTGAACTTTAACAATAAATTAATATAATATAATTACTTTTGATAGTTTTAGCTCATTTAAGGCATTGTTTTTGCCTCAAAACTAGCTTTAATGTGGCTGAAACAATCGATTATTTGGCTTCTTTTATAAATCAATATATGCATAAAAATAGCATATTAAAATAAAAAAATAATTTTTTATATAGTTTATGTATTCTTTAAGGAATTCTTTACAGAAAAACTCTTGTGACAAATTATGGTATGTTTGAAGTTACTGCTTCCGTTTCCTTTTTAAATGCTCTTTAACGTTCGCTTATTCAGTGAAAACAATAAAGAGAATTTTTAAAAAGTCGCAAATTAAGAAAGCAAACTTCGGCCAAGTTTTATGAAAGAAACTTTTCTCTTGGGAAATTCAGAAAATTCACTGCCATTTCTACCCTAGATTTTACATAAATCGTAGTTAAACTTAAGTTTATTGGTTGCGCTCTGTATATAAATTGCAGTTAAAAATGTTTATGCGAAAGAAAGTTAACCTACGGTAAGTGTATTTACGGTTCGGTGACTAGACTAAAATTGCTTCCCTCTGCTTTCCTATAACACAAAAAACCATCTTTTGGCATAAGTTCTACAGTTATCAGCTCACTTTCTTTGTAGTAGAAGGGATTACAAGGGGTCTTCTGGGGTCTCCCTGGGGTCTATTGGGGTCTAATGGGGTCTCCACTGTCTCTGGGGTCTGTCGGGGTCTTTGGTAAACATGCGGAAGTATCGAATAGATGTGATTCTAAGTTCTTTGTTTGTTTTAGCAATTTTCAAGCTACTAAAAGAGACTAAACGAAAGTTAAAACATGAGCAACAATTTTCACTTTTTTCTACGGCTATATAACTATATAGTATATATGTGTGTAGCTGTGGCCTCGGCTAAATCGAGTAAGGTCTCGTCTCATTATGTAAATGTAATGGACAAAAGCGGATGCTGGGCACAATTCATAATGGGTCTGTGCCCTCTATTCTATTGAACCTTTTAAGAGTCTACAACGAGTGTGTGTGTCTGAGCTGCCTCTGCCGCCTTCCTGGGACACCCTGTATCTAGCTGACTGCATTTACAGTTATCGTAAGTTATCTATGCTTTGTGTGTGTAATTGAATAAAAAAATCTGTGATGGAATCTGTGCTGTGCTGTGATGACCTGAGCTCACTCACTCACTCTCTCGACTATGCGCGCTCTTCTATCCCTCTCTCTTCCACTCTCCTGCTTCCCCTCTCTCTCTGTCTTTCTTTCTAAGCGACTGTGGATGAGCCCATAATTTGCGTTTTGATTAACAAACAAAGCGCTTCGCAGTTTACAGCATAAAAGTTAAATTTAAGTGTGTATAATGGGGCTCCCGCCAGAGTGAAACTGTGTGTTGTTGTCGTACCCCCATTCCTACTACCACCCCCTCATACCGCTCACACCCCTGCCACCCCCGCACTTGTTCCCCAATTTTCATTCGTCAATTGAGCCTCTCAGCTGACGTTCTCTCCAAGTTAGCTACGCGTATTAAATAATTTACAATTAGAATTCATATTTTTATATTTATTTTTAGCCTCTTTTAGGCATGAGCTAAGACTAAGCCCCCACAAACCCAGGCCCAAGAACACTCCACACTGTCTACTACCTCAATTAAGCTAAACCACACTAATTAACCAAAATAATACAAATCAAAATATATATATGTATATATACATTTTTTGCGAAAATTTGTCGCACATTTTTCCGTTTTCAGGAATTTTTTAGTGATTTATGAAATTGCGTTGCAATTTTCGAAAATTAAGATTTATGAATTGCGCGACAGCACGTGAGATTGATTAAGCCAGAGCCAGAACATATACCATATATCTGTATTATAAGGGGAAACATTAACTTGTATCACGATAAGACCGATAAGAGTGTTTCTCGTAGTGATCTAAAGTGCTAAAGTAATTACGAAAGCCAAACGAGAAAGGAAGTGATGATACTATATGCAAAGTAGTAGGCAGGGCTGCGGTCGAGTGTAGAGACAGCAAAAGACCCTGTAGTTAAGTAGAGTTAATCAAAGGCAGTAATATAAGACAAGGAGTGGTAGATTTTGAATAACGAAGAGTTGTTCAAATAAATTAGTGATTTTGGCAGAATATTTACTATTGGAACTATAGGATAATGTGGTCTGATTCACAAGAGAATTAATTTATATATATGAAATCGTGCTAAGAAGAGTAACACAGAGTAACACATCAAATTTGATCAGTCTAGAGCTAATAGACTCTGAATTATTTGCATTTAGGTCTTGTCTATAGACTCCACCGTGCCCCTAGCTGCCTTAAACACCCCTCCACTTTTCCACTGCTCGGCTTCGTAACGAAAAACATTGAAAACACTTTAAGCGCTGATAATAAAATCTAAAAATTGGCAAATAAATATGAAAATTTAGTAAATCAAGTTCGTAACCGAGAAGCAATCAAAACGCGTCACTTGCCCATTAACTGGGCCATCAAAAATGCTAATCGGGTTAGCAGCCAAATGGCAGCTTAACTGCCTTTATAGAACAATCAAAGCCATTTTGGCTTTAAGCAGGGAAGTGGTCAAAAGTATTGCCACTTAGAATTCTAGCTCGGTATTCATAATTGCGAAAGTGTTTTCTGGCTAAAATTTCGCCAAAAAAACGGCCGCTGCTGATCTGTGAAGCTAGGCACGTAAACAATAGAAACAACTATACTCGAAAGTAAACGTGTAGACGAGTGCTACATAGATATAGATATATAGTATATAAATTTCTTGACTGTACAAAGTTGGCTAAGTTGAGTTGGAAAGTCCAATGGAATTTCGACTGCATTTGCGCATGCGCAGTGTCCAAAAAAAGTGGGTCAATGTGTTGTTGTTGTCACTTTGCCAAGCAAATTACACTGAACAATAAATATATATAGCTTTTATATAGTAGATATATATTCAAATTGTTGTAACAGCCTCCAAAATGTCAGCGAAACGAGAGCGTATAAGTAAATACTTAAAAGCGACAAAACAACGAATCATAACAAGATTTTCGCAACTTTTGGAAACGGAATTGCAATATGATTGAGGTAGTAGCGCGATATGGCTAAAAGCAGTTGTATCTGCAGCTGTATCGGTTGCGCTGTATCTGTGTATCTGTTACGGTCTCTCTAGCTCTCTGTATCTCTGTATCTGACCGTGATCCATGTTTACTTATTATGCTGCGTCTTCATTTTCGTTCACATTGTATCCGTATGTGTGTGTAAGTGTGTGTGTGAGTGTGTGTGTGTGCAAATTTTATTTGTAAATATGCTGTGATTAATATTACAAATACAAAATATACAAAAAATCCAAAAAAAAAAGGTTTCGAAAATGTTTTTGTTGTTGTCGCTGCTGCTTTTTTCAACTTTCTCGCGACGACTTTAGTTTTAGACTAAATATTACGTCAACGTTGCATAAGCATAACCTATCCCCCTCTCCACTCCCCTCACACTCCACCACTCCCCCTTGGGCCCTACCCCTTTGGCTTGGCAAATATTTGCCGCTGTTATTTTTTTTCCCCCTCATTTTTTTTCGCTTATTTTTAGCCACGCATTTCGGCCTTACACTTACTTGTCAGAAATGAGTTAAGAAAAACAAATTAACAAATCGCCGCCAAAATTTGTGTAGCTAAAGATGCGCAAAGTGTTGCACGTTGCACGTACCAAATGTTGCAAGTTGTTTGTTGTTGTTGTTGAAGTTTTTAGCTGTTTGCTGCTTTTTTCTTTGATTTTTTTTGGTCTTTTCGTTTTCTGTCTGTTCCGGCGCGATATCAAGATATTTAGGTCAATGACATTTGTGTGCAAATTTTTTTGTTGTTATTTTTTGTACTTTGTTGGTAACACTTTCGTTTTGTTGGGGGCGTGGTGTTGGAGGGGAAAGGCGACGGCGAAACGGGGTCGAGTCTGCTATTTTGTTGAATTTGAAATTGACACTATTATCAAGGCTGGGCAATCTTTGTAACGGCAACGTTAACGGTAAAGGTAATGCAAGCTATCTTTTTATATTTCTATAATTTTATATATTTTTTTAAACGATTTTTTTTGTAATTTTTGTCGTTTGGTTACTCATCAAAGTTGACACACAAAAAACTTGCTGATCGTCTGAAATTCTGCTCAAGAAATTTCTCCAAAATATTTTCACTTTTGCGCGGAGACGAAGACCGAAGACGCAGACGCAGACGAGGACAGAGACGCAGGCGAAGAAAAAGACGACGAAGAAGACGCAACGTTGCGCATGCGCAAAGAAATCAAAAGAGACGTAGCAAAAGAGAGCTCACTGTCACACACACACACACGCAGACGAAAAGCACACACGCACAGGCAGAAAGCGAAAGAGAGTCGAAAGGAAAAGAGATAGCAAGAGAGAGGGGGGAAGAGAGAAAGAGAGTATTGAGTGTGTTAATATAGCAAGTTCGCGTTAAGTTCTTTATGCGCGCTTGTTATTATTATTTTCTGGTAATATTTTATTATAGTTAAGCGTTAATCGTTTATCGGTTCGACGATGTACTGTTATTATGTATATATATGTATTCCCGTTGACGGATCGATCTCGCAAGTCGCGTCCGCTACGTACGCCGGCTGGAACTGAACTAAACTTTGATGGCAAAGAAGTGAAAGACTTTATGCAGCGTCAGCCAGCGTCGACAGTGGCAGCGGTAGTGGCAGCGACAGAGGCAGCGACAGTGACAGCGACAGAGACCGCGATGCTTTGTGGACAAGAAAGGCAGCCAAAGAGAGCGAGCACAAAAGAAAGCCAAGAGCAGAGCGGGGAAGGGGAGGTGTGGGGAGAGTGTGGACAAAGTGGGAGGGGATAAGGGGGGAATGCATGTGTGTGTGTAGCGGACTCGTGAAGAGCGACATGTAAACGACGACGACGACGACGGCGTCGGCGCTGGTGGCATGCAACAAGCTTTAATTGAAAAAGCCGCAAAGAACTGTGAAAAACGAGTCGTGGAAATGATATGTGAGTGTGTGGAAAAACCTGACTGACTGACTGACTGGCTGAGCATGCAAAGAAATTCAATCTGTAGACCAACCAGTTCAGGCCCCAAAGCCACTGGCCAACACTGACATTGACCACGACGCAGCAGCAGTGGCAGCGGAGGCAGCAGAGACAGCAGAGCGACGTCGAAAGAGGTCAAAGTACATGCATAAGCTTTCAATACAGTTATGTGTGCGTGTGAGTGTGTGTGTTTGCATGCAATTGGTAACGGTGTCACAGTGAGCCACAAAATTTGTGGCTGTCTAATTAAAAGTCAAGGCACACGTGGGCGGAGTGGGGCACTGGGAGAGGGAGAGAGAAAGAGAAGCGCACAACGGTTCAATGAACCAATGGAAATGTCTGCAGGAAGCTAAAACAAAGTGTCCACAGCAAGTGAGCTGCACAGCTGATCGTTGGCAGATGCAGCGGACTAGAGATGCGCAGGCAGCGTGAAGACAATAAAAGCTAGTGGATCATGCGTTTCAGAGTGAATGGAACAGAATGGAATGAAGTAAAATTATTTTGTTATTATAAATAGGCTAGTAAAAATAACACTTTAATACCCCGCATTAACCAAAACTTTAAATGAATTTTTGAAATATATATAAAAGAGCTAATATGATCTCTTTGGGAAATCTTGTCATGTCATAAAGAAGGTTTCATAGTAACCACTGCACAATTAAGGTTATTATCAAAGATTTTTGCCAAAACTGATGCTTTTAGCTTTTTATATTTTTTCCTCTTTCAGTTTTGTTATCTCATAGGGAGTGGCACTCAACCCAAGCGAATGATTAAACTCTCTAACTGATATAATATGCACTTCATTAGCACAAAACTGTCTGATCTGTTATCTTTCAGAATAAGGCATGGGTATACCCCATTTTTGAAATCTTCAGTCATTAATTTCTGCTAAACACTGTCATAAATTAAAAACTAAGAACGGCTACAGTCGAGCAAACCGACTCTAAAAGACCACGTACTCACTTTCATACAAATAAACACTACGACCAAATTAGGCTATGGGAGCTATAGCATATAGTTGTCGAACTTCCATTCCAAATTTGATGTCTCTAGCTCATATAGTCTCTGAGATAAAGGTATTAAAACATCGCTATATCGACTTAGCTGATCAAGAATTCATTACGCACATTTCGCCACTGACAAACCCAAGCGACCCTTGCACTCTAGTTGAGTACGCGGTCTAAATATATACTGAATCAGAAGCTTAAAACTGCAACCTGAAATCATTAAAATAAATAAAAGTTTAATTAACAAATTTGCGTCTTTGTAGACTTAAGACTGTCAGCTTAATGTATTCAGATGCAAATAATTTATTTCTAAACTCCACCTTTGATTTTTGACACCACCACAATGCGCTCAACAACCCAATTATTGACCTAGTGTAAACTTTAGAGAGACGCACACACACACACACACACACATAGGTGACCTCATCAGCTGAGTAAATAACAAATAATCGACTACTGAAGCGCTGGGAATTTTCACTAGTTTTACTTTTTTTTTCCTCTTTATCAGTTTAGTTTTATTTTTGTATTTTTTTGTGTTTTGTTTTGCTCTTAAAGGCAATTGACGGCTGACAATTGCATAGCCGATTTGTCAACAGCACAACAACAGTTGAGAACACAACACTCAGACGGTTGAGAGCACGTTGTTGGACAGCTGAAGGAGACTAAAGGAGGATTCTTGAACGTTGAGCTTGCCGCTGATTTGGTAAACACGAAAACAAAACTTGGCTTTAAAAACAGAAAACAAAAACTTTAGAAAACTCAAAGCTCGAGTCACACCTTAAAACGTGTATCAAATGAATCCAACGGCATCAAGTACTCAAATAACATTTATTTTGCCCAATTAAACTCAAGGACAACGGCAAACTAACGTCAAACTTGGTAAAAGTTCTTACTCTGTAAATTTAAACAGAAAATGATGAAAAAAGGCACGTGCCACGAGCCCTAGCTGCTAATCTGTTAGTTAATATTTGAGTTGATAATTGAATTTACACACAAATACACACACGGAGACAGCGCAAACGTTGCCCAAAAAACGGAAATCGCAGCAGTTTTTTTTTTTTGTAGTTTACACAGTCAATTGACTAACTTGAGGCAATGACTAAACATTAGTTGGGCTTTTCGCTCAGTGCACAGCATAAAAATAGCGTCGAACAGTGGGAGAGTGGGGCGGAGAGGCAGCGGCAGCCAAGCAGAGTGAAAGCAGCAGCAAAATGTGTTGCCTACTTTCAGGCAGCGCACATAAATTCCAATCAAACCGGAAGTAGGCCGAACAAATGTTATTTTGCGACTCAGAGACTCAACCTACTTGCTGTCTTCACTTGTATTTATGCGGCCAATTCAATATATTCTATGGCATGCTGAAAATGTGGCACTTGTTCCCACATGCTGTGACCCTTTTAACCCACAATCACCAGAGCGTCAAGAGCTGCCACATGAGCCATATATTTCAGCACAGACACACACACTTGTATATGTATAGTTTTGCTGCTGTATGGTGGTCAAGTTGTTTAAATCATTATGATGACGCCTCAGCTCGCATAACGTTAACGGAAATTTCAATTTCTGCTTTACATCAGTTTCAGTTTTGTTGCTGGGGCGGAAATTACAATTTCTGTTCATTTTTTTTCATTCTGTCACATATATTAATAACAAACTTAGAGAAGTGTGTGTGTGTGTGTGTGGGTGGGGGTGGGGAGGGTGGACATAATCCCTCGCCTTGTTGCTTGTTCTTTTTTTAATTACACAAAGTTACGGCATTAAATGGCGCCCTGTTGACAGACAACGAGCGCTGTGTCCTCGTCCTCGACTGACAAAATGGCAAACACTCACACAAGCACGCACACAGAGAGACAAACACTTACTCACACACTCGCACTCACACTGTGATAGGCAGGTAGACAACAAAAAGCGAGGAATATGACATAATGCACTTGAAATGTTATCGCCTGTCGCTTGTTTGTGAGCAGTGCAGCTTTTGTCAGATGATAAAAACCGTTTATAATGCTCATGTTAAATCAGTTAAGCACACCAATCAATAAATTATCGAAAAACATCAATAAAAATCTCTCAAAAACGAATCTCTCAGAAGCTTAGCATACTTTATGGAGCACTCTTTTTTTTTTGGGCACTACTTGATGGGCGGCAAGTCGGTCGCTTGGCTCCACGAGGGCCACGAGGGCCACTAGGGGCCGTGAGGGCTGCGCTTTAATTTCTACTCACACATTTTTATGCAATCGTCAGTCACTCAGACTGAGAGACGTTACTCTCAAGGCTTGCCAAATATTTGTCACCCATTTTTTGCATACATTAAATTTGCTCACACACAAAATCACATTTACTGCATTTAATTGTTGTTAATTTTTGTTTGACGTTTGCCGTATTTTTGCGAAATATTTAAGTATTTTTTTGTTTCTATTTTTTTATATTTCTCGCTTTTTTTGTGTGTCACTGCCGTATTAACAGACAAGTATTTCGTTTGCCGTTTGCACAACGTCGGCCGCCTTGAAAATCAATTGGGAAAATGCCTGTTTCGTTTTTTTTTTGTATTTTTTTGCTGCTCCTTTTTTTTTGCTTTGTAAGATTTTTCACGCGCCTGCTCTCACCAATACACACGTAGCGCTATATACAAACATACACCCACACGGAGAGTTCGCTCTCGCGCAGCTGGCCTGCTACTACCTTTTCCATATGCTATTTTCTACTACTATTTGCACTACACTTGTATTGGGTAGCATGCTACACAGTTTTGCTGCCGGCTTTTGGTTGCCCCAATGGCACAAGGGTGGCCTGTTATATAATATATACATTGTGAATCATTTGCTATCTATTGATTGAACTACTTTGCTATCTGCTATATACAAAAGCGATAAAACAATAAAAAATTAAAACATATCTTATCTACGGGGTAGATATAGCTTTAATGAATCTCTAAATGTGCTGGTAATGTTAATTAAATACGAATTTTGTGTGTGCCAGCAGATTTGGAGCGCGCTACTTGCGAGAAAATTACTGTAGCATACTTTCAGGCTGCGGCAATAAATGTGCGCACAGCAACACTGCACAGAGGCTGAAGAAGCTGCTGCTGCTGCTGCTGCTACCTACCGCAGCTGCTGTTCTCGCTCACACCCTGTCTCTCTCTCTCTCTCTCTGTGTTACGCTCTCGCGTGTGTGCTCTCTCTCTCCTCTTGGCTGCTGCTGGTGCACTTGCTACGCGTGTTTGCGGAAACAAGCAACGGAAATGTCAGATTTTGCGCTAAATTTTTTACGAGCGCCGCCGTTTCCAATAGCGACATCGACGACGGCATTGTCGATGAGATAATAATAATAAAAAAAAAGAATAATAATAATAAAATAAACCCAGCGACATACATTCAGCAGCTCCCCTCTCCACTCATTCAAAAACAACAGCTCCCCTTAAATACTCATTCATACACTCGTGCTCGCTCTGGCTCTGACTCTCACGCTCTGCCTCTCCCTCTCTCTCGCTACCTCGCTGCTCTCTGCAAAAGCTGTGGCGAGGCTCTAAAAATAAATGCCTGCTGTAAGTTATATTTCATTTTCAATACTTTGTATGTTGTCAACACAGAATTGTGCACATAATTATGCTATTAATACACAGCATAATAATGTTTATTATAATTATGAGGAGTGGGTGGGGGCGTGTGTTTGGAGCCGTTGGAGGCGTTGTACATACCGGCACAAAAGTGAGGTTGGAATCGTCACTGGATGCTGCTGCTGCTGCACTGAACTGAACTGTAATTGTAACGGTAATTGTAACTGCACTGTGCTGAGGGGCGGGGTAACTAGGGTATAGGCAGCTTCACTTGTTTTTTCACCGATTTATGTGTTTCCTCTTTTTTGTTTAATAATTTACACACACACATACACATACACACAAGCGACGCACGAGCAAAAATTTGGAAAACTGCACCCTCTGCCCAGCTGAATAAGAAAATTATGCGATTTTTGTGCTTTTTTTAGGGCAGTTTAACGAGCTTGAAGACGCGTATTTGTTTGTCCGCTGCTTAGTTAGCCAATTGCTTAACTTATTTAACTCTTTGGGAGTGAAAATTGTTTGGCGGCAGACGCCTGAGAACAGCACAAACACGGCACACGGCACAGGGCAGAAAACAGAAAACAGCTCGACAAATGCGATAAACGACTAACGACTGGCGATTGGCGACGGGCAACTGCTGGGCAAATGCTGGGACCACAAAACCGGGCCACCAGCAAATTTCTCACCGAGCACAGCTAAATTCAGGGGGCTGTCACACCAACACACAGTGTCACACACACTATCACAACTCCACCCTCTTTTCGCGCCTCGGTGGTGAGTTTTTTTGGGTGCAACAACAAACGCTCAAAAACAAACACAGACACACACACGGGCACTCACTCTCACACGCACACACCCTTCCTTCTCTTTGATGTTGTTGTTGTTGTTGTTGCTGCTGTGCTTTTTCTTTCTGTTCGTTTCGTTCCGCGTTCCGTTTCGTTTCTAACTCCGCTGCTGCTTCTTCCTTGTGTCTGTTTCTGCTTCTGCTTCTGTTCTTTTTCCCCCGCAGTTTGCGCAGTGCACGTCGTCGCTTCCGTTCGGCTACGCCTTCGGCTTTGTCTTCGTGCCCTAGCCGAGTTATCCACCACCGTTTGCCGACTTCTTCCTATTGAATGAAATACACTTTTCACGCTGTTCTTGTTGTTGTTGCTGTTCCTCTTCTTGCTGCGGCTCTTGCTGCTATTGTTGTTGTTCTTGCTGGCAGCGCATGCCTTTTTCAGCAGACCGAGCAAAGAGAACATACGAAATGAATATAGACGAGAGCAAAAAAAATTTTGTTTTGCCTATGACTTTTTGTTCGATTTATCACCCGGAATCGTAAAGCACATAAAAAAAACTTGTCGCATGCTGAGTTTTTTTTTTGAATACGCAGCGTTGCCAGCTTTATCGATGCAGTAGGGCGCACAGCGTTGCCACCCAGTTGCCTGCCCACTCCCCATTAAATACCAAATCTAACTAATACTAGATTTATCTGTCATCAATTTTAATTAATCCAATTTGTTAATTACAAAAGCAACAAAAAAAGATGAAACACTTTGACCTTCGACTCATAAATATTTGGACAATACCCACGAAGGTCACCAGATGCAATGATAAGTGCATTGTCATCGCGTCGACATTTGGAACCAGCGACTTACTCTGCATAATAATCAATTTTCATTTAGTTAAAACAATGCCTAATCCAAACAAAGTCCGGTAGGAAGCAGGCACACCGCACTGGGTACACACTGTAGAAAATATTTTAATAGAGTTGATAGGAAAAATGTTAGTATTTCTTGAAAATTTAAAACTTGTTTCAGATAAATAGTAAAAAGGGGTTTTAAACGGATTAACTTAAGTAAAAATAAAAATATATAACTAAAAATTATATACTATGTATACATATTATGTATTTTAACGTATCCAAACCCAATTTGGGCAGGTTCTATATCTCATAGCTGTCATAGGAATAGTTGTCAAAAAAACTTTTTCGATGACTTCTTGTAGAAATTCCATGATTTTTCTTCACCTATCCAACTTTCGTTAGAACCGTACAATTATATCAAACAGGTGGCAGAGGTTTATCGGTTCGCAAGTCAACGATTTCTATGGAAAACTAGTCAAAGTCCCTCGCAAGCGTTCCTCTCGATTACATGTTATCGCCCCATCGTATTTAACAGTCCGTTTGGCATGACTTTGCTGTAGGTTTGGGGGGTATTTTTTGTCAATAATAGTTAGAGCTCTCCATACTATTTTCGTATTTTTCGAAACTCTTGTAATTCTTTCCCTCATTCGGTTATTTGGACTTGAAATTTATAACCCAATTGAAATTTTAGTTAATCTTTAGTCAAGTGATAACAAAAAACTCAGCGACTTTTAAACAAGCTTCTAGTTGCGACTCACTTCAAACAAAACAAAAAAAAGAAGAGAAGAAAGAGGAAAGAGAAAAAAAGGTAAACAACAAATAAACTCATTATGTATGAGACGTTGAATTCAACAATGACGCGAATTCATCCATGTGAGTACAGGTTCCACTCCGCGACGTGACTTGCCAAATCAGTGAGAAATCCCCCAAAGCAGCGGTGCAGCGGCGCAGTGGTGCAGCGGTGCAACACAAGTGAAGCAGGTGACTAGGTGGAAATTCGTTTAAATTATCAAAGTTATTTTGTCAGTGGTTTTGAAATTGCCACTCAAATGTAAATAAATGCAAATTTTTTATTGCTATTGGGTGATTCCATTTCGTTATGGGCCATTAGCTATACGATATTGCGAACAAAATCAGGATGCTCATGTTTATGAATGAGATAAAGCTGTAGATGGAGTGATTAGCAAAGTTATTTATTACTTTAATTGGCTTTCTTTGTAATTGTCGTGAGGGAAAATTAATTAAGTAAAAGTTTATTAATATTTTTAGCTAGTGAATAACTAAACTGATTAAAAAGTCGTTAGTAAATTGGTTAATGACTTTTCTTTAAGCGAAAAGTTCTTGTAAAAGCGCCTCTCTTGGAGATTCTCATTAAGGTTAGGTAGGCCTAAAACACTTCTATTTTTTTATATACAGAAACTACTTTTAAATCATTAAAATAGACAAAAAAATTTATTTCAAATCAAACAAACACTTAAACGCCTTTCTTTGCAGTTCTCAATAGAGTAATTAAGGCTCAAACAATTTTTAATAAATTTAATGTTTAATTAATCATTTTATTTATCTATTTTTAAGCTATAAAATTCATCTTACTACAAGTCTATTAAATAATATCTCAATTACTCAATTATTGTTTGATGTAGGTCAACACTGTTCAAATTGTTCTCTACTGCAATTATTACTCAATACTTGTCCGCACTTAGTTATAGCCATTCAGCGATCTATTTATCAATCAAACGAGCTGCTATATAGATTACTAATTGGCATGGAATGTCAGTCATTAATAAGTCAACAGTCTCGCGATTTCCGGTCTACATTTTTAAGAGGAGAGCTATTAATTTATAAGTTAAAATATGCCCATATCCTTAAAAAGGAATTAAATAAAAAATGTATATTAAATAATTGAAATTTTCAAAACATTCCCACAACATTTGCGGCTCAGAAATCAGAAATTTAATTGTTACTTTACGGTAATGCCTATAAACCAGCAGAACTAATTAGCACAACGTGTTGCAACAATTATTTATAACAATACGGTAAACACACAGTTTAACGTGCAATTAAAATGTTAACAATTCTATGTTAATTTCATACAAAGTGCAATGGAAAGATTTGTAAACCAAAGGGAAAGATTCCTAACAAAGTAAAGTGTCTGTAAACAATAATTCCGTGTAAATGTGCAAATGTATAATTATTTGCTTTGAGTAAGTTGATTAATATGTAATCATTTTGTGTACAATTATTGAATAACCTTGTGTAAATCTTCATTGAAAGCACGTGAAACGGTTTGAACCCACGCACAACACACGCACACGCAGGCAGCGCCGCGACACGCCCACTTACACACGAACGCCTCTGGCAACCCACCCACTTTCTTTTTATTTTGCGTGTCTTACAAATTACTGTCAAATTTGGTAATTTTCGTAGCTTTTGTGTAGTTTATTTTTTTCAAACATTTTTTTGAGTTTGTCTTTTTTTTTTTGGCATTTCTTTTGTTGGTTTTGTACCAAAATTATTATGATATATAGGCTTGAGCTGCGTCTTTGTCTGTGGTTTCTTTGTGGTCCACAAACGTGTGGGTTTCATTTCTTTTTCTCTTTTAATTTTATATTTTTAGGTCAGCTGCAATTGAGCCTGTCGCAGATCATTCATAATATCGAAATGATTACGAGAGCAGCGTCAAAGTGTTGTCAAATTATGGCTTTTGGCAGCAAATAACATTGCCAACAAATTCTGCAAACGTTAACAGAATTTCCACAAAAAGTTGGTAGAACTGACCTCGCATTGAAGCCAATTTCAACAGCAATTTATGGTTAATACTTTGCTGAAGGTAACCTCATTTAAAGTAGAACTCTAGAAAAGTGCTGAGCAGCCAAAAGTGTTGCACAAAAAAGTAACTTAAACATAAGAAATGTAATTTATTTTTAACAAGAGAAAAGTATTTTACTTACAAGTTTTGAGTGCTCAGTTTAAAATAAAAAAAAATGTAATTTATTTAGAATTTACTCTATTTAATATAAAAGAAATGTCTCATATTTCGTACTCCGAAAACTATAAAGTTGGCTGAATTATTCATATTTTTTATAGTATTTTTATTTTGCATTTTCTTCATATGTTTTTAGCACCCTCTTTAGTATAGATCAAACACTATTTTATTCCACAAATATTAAAGACGCTGTATTGAATTTATAATTGAGTTTTACTCTTAATAATTTATTTATTTTATTTATTTTTTTTTTTAAATTCCATTGAGCTTGTTTTGAAGTAATTTTAAACGAAATTGTTTGTATTCTATTTATAAATACTCCACTTCCATTAAATTTATTTTCTGCCTTTTTGTGAACAACTTGAAATTTATTTACCTCCCAAGTGATTTGTTTAGTGTTTGTACTAAAAGTGTCTCAAACTCATGAGTCAAACATGTTATACTATAAATCGAGCCAATGACAGCGCGCTCTCCATCACTCTTGCCCGCTCACTGTCGCACTGCCTCCCCACCACCCCACACCCCCTCTGCTTCCCTCACTCTCTTCGACTTTTAGATAGCCACTCAGCGGTGATTTGATCGGAAGAGACTCGTAGACTCACAGCACTCAAATAGATACGACGAGCTCGTAATAAAAATTGTTATTACAGTGACAAAGCCAAGACTACAAGACTTCAGACTTGGCTTTCTCAGTTGGCCAACGTAGCGGGACTTTCCTGAAATTGCTGTTGACGTTGGTTGAATCACTCAAAGCTCACAGTGAGTCTCAAAGAGTCGCACTAAACATATATCAAAGTATTCCGATATTTTAGTTGATTTTACATTTAGTTATTTGATTTACATGCGCC
Organism: Drosophila dunni; assembly: GCA_018152125.1. Taxonomy (NCBI): domain Eukaryota; kingdom Metazoa; phylum Arthropoda; class Insecta; order Diptera; family Drosophilidae; genus Drosophila; species Drosophila dunni. The sequence goes on along the minus strand of JAECXC010000339.1, from coordinate 19,509,774 downwards.
GCGCTCTCTTACGCTCTCTCTCTCTCTGTCTCTCTATAGCGCTGACTACCTCTCACTTGCTCTCACTCGGACTGACTCTTTGCTCTCTTTTTTGGGCTACCGCTCTTTCACTCACTGGTAGGCTGTCTCGCTTGCTCCGCTGGGCTTTTGCTGTCGAGCTCATTATTTAGTGTTCCGATTTTCATTACGTGTTGTTGTTGTTACTGCTGTGGTGCTGTGGCGGTGGCTCAGCTTTTGGGCTGACTTGTTGGCTATTTAAAATTTCCTCATGCCGTCGCTCAGTTTCAGTCAGTTTCGGTTTCAGTTCGAGTTGAGCGTGCGTCGGCATTGGAAGCACAAAAATTCATCAACTGCAATAAATCACAAAAGTTTTTAGTACATTTCAAATTGGATTTGGCTTAAATCCAAACACATAATTTGGTTAGTTACAAACGGTGTTTACAACTCAAGTGCATATTAAGTGAAAACGTGATAAATCCAAATCGAAATTGAAATCGTTTCAAGAATCGATTGGGAAACGCAATGAAATCAATCGATGAAACCAAAACGGAAGCACGCTCCATTGAAAAACCAAGTCAACACATAAATATGTATAGCTGCATCTTTTGGCTGTATAGCTGCATTGAATATTTGACAAATTAGCTGATCTTTTGAACCAAGTTTGTTTGTTGATTTTCTCAGCTCTGTTGTCTTTTCTCTTTGCCTCCGAAAACAATTTTCATTTGTGTATTTTTGTTTGCGACAGGTGTGTGTGCACACTGCTCTCCACGGGCCTATGTTTGTGTGTGTGAGTGACTGTGTGTGCGTGTGTAAGTGTGTTGAGCAAAGCTGCAAAGTCTGAGTAAGTTTGTTTTTGCGCGCTCTTGCTGGAAAATTCATTGGCGTTGCGTTGAAACCTTTTCAAAATGTTTTTTCAGTTTCCTCGATTTTCCTCTTTCGCTTTGAATTTTTGAAGGTTTCTCGACAGCGTGGCCAATTTGGCACTGCTTTTAGCTCTTTCTGCTGTTTAGCCGTTTTTTTTTTTTCCTTCTTATGTTAGCTGATTTATTTGATTTGTGGCCTGGGGCTATGAATTGATGGCACCCCAGAAACCGGTTGAGTAAAATGTTCATAAAATTCAATTTCAAATCATTTCAAATTTCTTTCAACTTGACAGCAGAAACAAGCAAACTCAATTGACAAAATACACAACAGAAACACACACACACACAGGCACACTTAACTACACACGCTCAGCGGGAAGTAGAAGTGCGAATTGCTCGAGTAGCAAGCAGCAATGAGAGCCACTTAGGCGTGGCAAGTTCGTTGCCTAAGTCTTTTGTTTTTTGTTTTTTGTTATTTTTAGTTCGAACAAATCTGTCAAATCTGCACGCGACATTGGAAGCGTCAATTAGGCAAAGCACACGGCAATTTGATTGAACTCGTCAGACCGTTTGTCGTTTCAATGTTAAGGTCTACGGCGAATATGCTAATGCGACAGTAGCTGCTAAAACAAATGGCCAGGCCCAAAAAATCAATAGCAAAAGTGCGATATCGATTGAAAATCACCGCGCACTTAGAGCTTATAGTTTTGTTGTTGCTGCTGCTCTTTTGTTTATAGCTAGACGCGTGCAAAAACGGCTATCAAGTTCAGCTAACGCATGACGGGAATAAATAACAAATTTATAAACAATTTATAAAATAAATGTAACAATTTGTTGCCATGACGGAAGTCACAAAACTTGGCCATAAAATCTATAACAAAAAGGCTTTAAAAAACTATTTGTTGAATAGAAAGTGCCAAAAAATCATCAGAGCTATCGGCAGACCTTAGTTATAAATACTTTTGGCTGTTTTGGCAGCCCTTAAACTTGTTAGCTGCCTTTTTGTTGTAGCAGCTATTTTTTAAGTTTAGCAAAATAGGTCAAAAATGCTGCAGACATGTGAGCATAGATGAAACTCGAAAGAAATTTCAAAAGATTTAATATGCATAAACGGTTTTTGGGGCCTCTAGCAGCGCGCAGATAAGCGCAGACAACAACAGATACAAATACAGCTAACAGATACAGCTAAACAGCTACAGATACAGCCACAACTCTGACTGACTCGCAACGCTGTCATTTTTTTGTTAAGCGAAATTAGCAAGCGAAACGCAAAACGTCGCAAAATTATGCAAATCTTTCAAAAGAAAACTAAACAACACCGAAATTATATATGTATACAGCAAGCAGATGAGCTTCAGATACAGATACACAGCTATAGATACGCATATACGTGTAGAGAGCTGTATGGCCTGCACATGCTCATATCAATTGGTGTATATAGTTTGCTATGTATGTTTTGGGGTTAGTTATGGCGCACGCTTGATTGCATTTCAAACAAAAATTAAGCATACGCCGCTTGTGCCAGACTGACTGCAGAACCTTCGATTCAATAACGCAATCGAGATGCATAAACTTGCAGTTGCTTCCGCTTGTATCGAATTGAGAACAAAAATCAAACTGAATATGAAATTATTGTATTCAATTCAGCTTGAATACGTGACGGGATTCGGCTAAGAAATTATTGTAAATTTAAAATTGGCAGAGGAATTTCTTGGTTTACGCCTTCTGCGCAGTTCATTGACTTTTTTGTTGCTAAGATCAGCTTTTTTTCCGCTCTCTATCAATATTTTTTGGAACTTTGGGTCAGGCGGAATTATGCTGGTTTTATTTTGGCAGCCAAGACCTAGTCTCCAGTCTCTGGTCTCTCAAACCAGTTTGAATACTTCGACTTCCACTTCGACTGCGACTACGACGTCTGAATTCTGTTTTTAAAAAAAGATTCGTTTGTGATTGCGAGCAATACACAATTCATTGACTAAAGTTTACATAATTCTGAAGTCAATGTCAAAAATTAAGTTTGAAAACGCCTTGAGAAAGCTTCAAGTCATTTCAGCCAATTAGCCCAATGCAATGCCTTAAAAATAACATTTTTCACATATGTGAAAATTTGTGAGGCAATTTTTCGAAGGCTTTTAAAATATTGCCAACTTTTGAGGTATTTAGCACGCCCCCTGTGCCTGTCTCACGTCGCCGCCCTACAAATTAGTGAGCTAATTAAAATTAACACTCAAAATACCCCCAAAATATTGTGAGCCAAAACAAATTAAATGCAACACATTTTCAATTAACAAGTTGCCAAAACTACGTGTCAGGGCAAAGTATCTACCACTAAATAGTAGCTTAAACCTTAGTTAGTAACTCCATAGACCAATGAATCCATCTGCTTATCGAAATCGTATCCACATCGACTCCAAATCGAAACGAAAACGACCGTGACCGTGTAGCCAAACTTTGATTTAATTACAGAAAACTATTCGGAAATCGTTGGCACTACACAACTGATTTTTTTCTCCATCTTTGAGCTGCTGTTTGTAAGCCTTTGAGTTACTTTTCATCGCGGCCTTGACACAAATACAAGCGTCAAATAAATCACCAAACAAAATCAAAACCTAATCTCAAAAAAACAGACAAAAGCAACTACGCATTTTTTCTTGTCGTTACAGACCTTAGGCAACATACTTTACTCACACACTGTACACATGTATCTATGTATCTGTGACTGTATTGTATCTTGTTCGCTTGCGTATCTTACAGATATTCGCGTAATTGGTAGCCAACGTGTTAAAGGGCCGCGAACATATGGCCAAAAGCCAAGGCAATAGACAATTTACCACTCAGTATTTAGTGTTTTTTTAATTATTGGTATTACTCATCGCCCAAACTGCTCTTACTTCGTATCGCCAATTAAATTTCGGTTTTTTCTGCTCATCTGTTCATGGCTTTAATTCGGGCTTAATTGAAGAATGGGCAGATTTTAAATGCTATTTTTTTTATTTCTTGTGTAGTGGAATTTTAAGTGCACAAAACTTTAATCATAAATAATTATTTGCGGCAAGAAATACAGACTTTTTAACCCCGTAGTCTAAAAAATAGTTTACTGTAGATTAAACTTACATATTATGTGTATGGTAGCACTATAACTATGCTCAACAAGTTTGATCTAGATCGGACTACTATATAATGTAGCTTCTACAGAGCTAATCGCTCGAAAATTACGAAAAATGCGCACTAGTTGGAGTACGCGGTCTTTTACAGTCGGCTCGCTCGACTGTAGCCTGCCTTGTTTTTATTAAAAGTAGGGTTTTTTGTGATGTGGAATTGTAGTACCCAAAACTATAATTATAAATATTTTATAAATATACAAATGACAACTTCAAATACTGCGTCTTCTTCTTTAAAATAAAGTAGTATTAAAACTACTGACGGCACTGCTTTAAAGGATTGGGGTAACGCCAAGTGATGTTTCCAACACTCCTCAATTCCTCTTTGATTCCATTGCTGCCTGTTTTATATTACAATATCTTTTTCTACAGCTGCCAAGACTCAATAGTTGGTAACATTAAAAGCTACATTTCTAATAAAAAATCTTAAATTATTAGTTTAATTCATTCTTTAAGAAATGTCATTAAAAAAATGTTAAGAAATGTCTTTAAAAAGTCAATAATAATTAAAAACTTGGTAGTAATAAGCTCTATTCAAAAATCGTTTAAATTTAGTTTCTTACAAGTTTTTTTTAGTAATAATCTTTTTTGAAAATATTGAGATACCTTTTAGAAATACAGACTAATTACTGAATACTCCTCTTGTAGGCTAAGTAGTCTTAATTTTCATAGATTATGATTGAGTTTAGACTTTTATATAAATACCACTAGTTCATTATGATCAGAAGCTTATAATCAGAGACTTTGTTCATAATTTATTACTTAACTACCTCTACTAGTTAATTACCCCAATCGCTCCCTCCACCTCCCCAAACACCTTTCCTTTTTGGCCAAAGTATATTTTTAGTTTATTCATTAAAAATGGCTTTTATACAGTATTAAAAAAAATTTGCAATTTTTTTCAAGCTGCGTAATCCACATGTAATAGCTTAATATTAGTTTTTTCTTGTTTTTTGCTGCTTTTTAAATTGGTATATAATCAAGAATTTAAATTTCCTTAGGAGACAGTGCAGTACTCAGTACTCAGTAGATGGACTTTAGACTGTTCTTGTTCGTAAAGTTTTGCCAGGCGTCGCAGACACTGGTGGGTCCATAGCCGAGGTACTCGCTGACCGGCGTGTAACGGGTGTCGATGTCCAGTTTGCTGGAGAAGCAGTCGATTGGTGGCCGTATGCGGCCCAAACCCTTCGATTTGATGGTCATTTGAAAGCGTGGCGGCTGCGTGCGTGCACGGTTGAGATTCCTGCGGGCAATGGCGCGTTTGATACCATCGAACCGCTTGTAGACGGGTCGAGGTAGTCCCTGCCATGCCAGCTTCCTACGCGGCGGCTGCTCCGGCAGCTCAATGTCCTCCAAACTCTCTGCATCCGCCTCAGCCGCGCTCGGCTGGCTGCTGCCAAAGAGCTGCGAAAAGGGACGTCTGAATCCACGACTGTACTCCTCGAGCGTGATGTCACTTTCGTCACTCAAACGATTGATGCGCGTGAAGTCGCGTGCCAAGCGATACTGCTTGTCCATGCCGTTGGGCTTGCGTCGCTTGGCAGCACTGCGTCGTCTCTGTGGTGCTGGCACCTTTTTGTTCCCTTTGTCGTCGGCCCGCTGCACGGAGTGCGTCTGAAAGCGTCGCACGCCGCCCTCGTAGTTGGGCGGGGGCTTGGCAACTCCACTCTTGTACACACGTGGTCCCGTGTAGCCGTGCATGATCTCCTCGCTGGCATCGGGCGCTGTCTCGGGATCCACACGCTGGTCCGGACAGGTGCTCCAGGTGTGCCAGTACTTGAGCTCATCCTCGCGTGCCCGCTTCTCCAGCCACGCCTTGCTGGCGAATTTCTCCTTGCGAGCCTCGGCGACAGGCGCATCGCTCTTCTCACCCTTCAAGGGGCGATTGTAGCCGGGCAGATCGTAGTTCTTACGCGATTCACGCAGCTCGCGCTCCTGACGCTTCACCTCGCGCTGTCGCTGCTGGCGTCCCGGCCGCTTGCGACTGTAGTCCTCGGCGGGATCACGTTTCTTGGGGCCAGCTCCGTACAGCGGCTGATTGAACGTATACTTGATGCCCGATTGGGGCTCGGAGCGATGCTGCCAACGATGTTTGTTCTCTTGGATGATGCGCTCCTGGCGTCGCTGATGATCGATGGTGTCCTGCTGAATGCGACGCCTGGACTCGGGATCCTTGGCGGATCTCCAGCCACTGCCCGAGCCCTGGTAGCTCTTGTAGTGGCGCTCATCGTACCGAGGATCGAAACCCTCATCTCTAAAGACTTTGCCTTCTCCCGGATTACCAGTTGGCCAATTGGTGCGATCGTCATAACGAAAATGGCGACGCTGTTCCATGCTCATCGCTCCGATCGGACGATCCTTCAGCAAACCCGTCGTGTGGCCACGTTGCTTCACTAGCCGCACACATCGCTTAAGTCCCCGTATGAAACTCATTGTTGTTGTCGCTCTAGCGGTCAAGGGATCGTCCTTTCTTTAGTGGATCGACAAGTCGCTTGGTCTAATTATACGTAGTTTATCCTTGTTTTCTTCAAAAGGGTTTTTTATTAAAAAAAAAAAAATTGTTAATATTACGCCGAATTTTGATAGCTGCCAAATGTGATGTGTTATTTTTTCATAACAAAAAAAAAAAAAAATGTTTATAAATTGAGACCGAAATTTTGTGAACTGAATTCTCCGGGAGCTGAACAAATAATAACAAGGGAATTTACACTGAGCAGTTCGAATTTCTCTTTCTAGGTCTACCCACAATCTAAGTTGATACTGTTGCCATCGCACGCTCTGTGAAGTCTAAAAATCGGTTGACACCTGACGTGCTCCTCAGTTTTTGGGAATCTGTAAAGTAGTGAGGGAGTGACTTGGGAGTTATCTGGGAATTGGCATAGGTTTGGAAGGGTTTATGTTGCAGCGAACTGATTTCTTCTAAATTTACCAAATATTTCAGTCCCCTATCGTCCCTGATCGTTGGCGCATGAGTCAGCTGTAGACTGGGTTTTGTCTTAAGGTGTCTTTAACATGATATAGTTCCTGCTGACAACATTTTGTCTATCATTTATTACACATTTCAGCTCTGCCTTATTGGTCTCCACCATGATCCCTAAGTAGAGTTCTGCTCTGAAGTCCAGGCAAAGTCATCCAGTATCTATATAAACCTTCCTCAACTCGTTGATAAACTTTTTCAGCACTGTAGCTCTCTCTATTTGAGCTACACGCTGATCAGTGAGTGCGAAGAAGCAGCTACAGCACCTTAAAAAAACCCCTCCCCTCCTGCCACCCCTTCCTACAACTTTTCAGAACCGTTTTCCACCCAAACCTTGAAGGTTTCCCCATGCAGATTTCCCTTCTCCACGAAAACTCGCCAGTCAAAAGATTGAGTAAACTTCAGTTTTATGTTTAATGATCAGTGCACTTCCGCTGGCTTTGTTAACGGCCACAAACACGGCCAATAAAGTGCGCAACAGTTAATGCTTTCGATTTAAACACCGTTGGCTAATTAAATGTGATTTCACTTTTTATTTTGGCAGCTTACAACCGAGGACAGATCCAGCAGCAAGTTGGCGCCACCCACAAATCTAGAGCCCTACACCATGGCCGTCATAACGGAGCATGGCAATAGCAGCCAGAACAACAATATTGCCCACAAACCAAAGATTGGCAATGGCATCGACACCGCATCCAAAGCACATCCCGTACGGCGTCAGCTGAGCAATGCTCTGACCGTTCCCGAATTCTTTGCCAAGAAAAATATTTTCATTACCGGCGGCACGGGATTTCTGGGCACAGTGTTGATTGAGGCACTGCTGGACACACATCCCGACATTGGAACGATCTATGTGCTGGTCAGAGGCAAACGCAACTTTGATCCCAACGAACGCATCAATCGCTTGCTACAGAAGCCGGTGAGTCCGACAACGAGGCGTGTACCGTGGCAGCCCCTCGGCCACGCCCCCTTGACACACGACGACCCAAAAAAAGAAAGAAAACAAAGAAAACATTATCTCCGACAATTACGTCGTATCTTAATGGGGCGTTAATTTGTCAGAAATTCAAGTCCGATTGCAGTTTCCTCCGTCGTTTCTGCTTCTTCCTGCAGCTCGTAATGTTCCCCTTTATTTCCATAATAACCTCCTATACGACGCTATTTAGTTCATTATATTGTTAAGCACACTTTTAATAGCGTAATAACAAAATTTATTCAATTTGCGGCATCACCCAAAAAAAACCCATGAAAGTCTTCTCGCCACTGACCCCAAGATAAAACTGCTCGGCTTTTTTCACCTCTCAGGCGATCGCCATAAAATTTTCTTTACTGCGCGGAAGTGGAAAACGGCGATTCCAGTTCTTAAATTTATGACTTTAATGCGCTTTTCTCAACCACTTTATTGATTTTCCGCACTGATCGCAGTGATCTTTAGTGCTTCTTAGCTGGTTTCTTGTTCAGTGATCGTTTTAAGATTTTCTGTTTAGTTCAATGGTAGTCAAAACGGCTTTTAGTCTTAAGCTGATCTTTAATTTGGTTTTTATTAGTATCCATGGATTTATTTCCGTCTTCTACTCGGTGATCTTTTATGACTTTATGCTCGATCGCTTAAAGTATTTACTTCTTAATTAAGCACATAAAAGCTTTATATTTTATATGCTTAATTTTGATTTAATTTACATTGATCACTGCTCGTTAATTACTTCCTTCCCTTCTCCCTTTTTCCACTGATCGAGGTAATTTTCTCAGCAGTTGAGTCGCCAGAAGCACAGTTTTTAGATTATTTTGGGATGTTAAACTTCTTAGCTTAGACTTGCCTATATCTAGACAAGACTTTTCCCTCTCGTACAAATATGTTTTCCTCCCTCTTCTCTCCAACGATCGCTAACAAAGTTTGTAGATCAGATCGGTCCGCTAAAACTCCCTTAGAAACTAGCGCTAACTTTACATTTCCCTTCGTTCTCAATACTCTTTGAATAATCCCAACGACCTCTAATGCCTACCTCTCTCTCCCTTTCTCTCTTTTTGTCTCCAACGACCCCTAACACATTTTCATGACAGAAATCCAACTCATGATTACTTTTCCTTCACCTAATTATACTCCCCCATCACACAATGATCACTAATCACTCTCCTTCCCTCCACAGATCTTCCAGAAGTACAATGAGAAAACTCTAGCCAAAGTGGTGCCTGTGGTGGGTGAACTAACCGAGCCGAACCTGGGCTTTGCCCCCGAGCTGCTGAAGGAGATACTCGAGAATGTGAACGTGATCTACCACAGTGCAGCAACGATCAGATTCAACTCTCCACTGCGTACGGCAATTTTCACGAATCTAACCGGCACAATGAGGACCATTGAGCTGGCCAAGCAGCTGAAACACCTGTCCGCCTACATCTACTGCTCGACGGCCTTTTGTAATAGCAACAATCGGGGACTGATCACCGAAGATGTGTACAAGTCGCAGTTCGATCCATACGAAATGATGAAAATGGCTGAAGATGATGAGGCCTGGGTGGATTTCACTCAAGCCAAGTGCAAAGAATACCTCAAGGATCATCCAAATACATATACGTTTACCAAGAATCTATCCGAGAATCTGCTGATGGCAGAAATGTCCGGTCTGCCGGCAGCCATAGTCAGGCCATCAATTGGTAGGTCAACAGCTAAGCTAAGCACTCCCTCACCCACTGTTATACTCCTCTTTGACTTCCCGCAGTTTATGGCACCTTGGAGCACCCAATGAAGGGTTGGGTGGGCAATGCCAACTCAGGACATTTGGGCTTTTTGGCCGGCTTTGTGAAGGGCATTTTCCGTACGATGTGTGGCAGTGCCAGTGCCGTCATAGACATCATACCATGTGATTATGTCATCAACAGTTCCCTGGTTATGGGCTGGTACGTGGGCACACATCAGGTGGACAAACCGGAGATTATACACTGCACATCGGGCGAGGTTAATCCGCTGACACTATCCCAATTCTGTACCATCATTAATGATAGCGTCGAACGGCATCCGCCCAACTTTTTTGTGTGGAAACCCATGACAAAATTACGCAATGGTTGGCGCTATAATCTGTTCTTCTATCTGTTCCATCTGCTGCCCGCTATGATCTTTGTCATACCCGAGAAACTCTTTGGCCTCGGCATGCCACAACACACGTGAGTGGAGTTTGCTTTAACCCCTTTTTTAACAACTAATTGGTTCACACTGCCCACAGTGCCTATGAGTACATGCGAGTGTTCCAGAACGGCACAAAGGCATTTAACTACTTCCTGGACAAGGACTTCCGCTACTCACTAAAGAACGCGCTGCGCATTTCCGCCCTCATGCCGGAATCTGATCGCAAGCGATACAATTTCGATGCCAGTCAATGTGATTGGTCCGAGTTCATTGACCGCGTTCTGATCGGCATTCGGCGCTTCTACTTCAAGGAGTCGGCGGTGACCACACAGTGGCACCGCAACTACTGGAAGGTGTAAGTTTAGCCACCCCAACTAACTAGTATATAAATTAATTTGAGTTTTTCCCCCTTAGCTTTAATGTGCTGCATTATGCCGGCTATGCCGCAATCTTTGCTATTCTCTACTTTGTGCTGACTGCAATTTTGGGCTTCAAAATCGGTCTGACGTTGGCGCTGCTCATTTGGGGCTTCCTGGTCTGGTTGTAGAGCCCAATTTTCCAGATCACCTCACATTGTGCAATATTTCGTATCCAAATTGAAAAAAAAAAAAAACAATGAAAAACCCCAACAAAAATAATTCGCACACTTTTCACTTTTCATTTTCCACTTTTTACTCAGTCGTCTTCATCTTTAGATCGTTGTGTTCTTCATAGGGTTACATCATGTATTTTTACTATAAGTTCTCACTTCGAGTACAAGTCAACAACTTTCAGAAGTACGTACGATTATCTAAGACATAAAAGTATCTATATATCTATCGAAATAAATCACAATACAACAATGCAATCAAGTCCAAAACTTAGCTCAAATCGTAGTCACATTAACAAATAGTCCTGGTATATAGTCAAATAGTCAATGTTTCTGCACTTGTAAATTACGAAACCAAACGTAAACGATAAAAAACAAGAAAATATATAAAAACTATGTAACTATTAATGAAATAAATATGACAATTATTATATTAAGACAAATAATACAATGCGTTTTACTTAATAATTATTTTATTCAGTATTTATTGTTTGTTTTCCTCGTCAATCTCAACTTTCTGTTAATTGCATTAAAGACATCCCCAAAAGTATGCCACAGTTTTAGCAGTTACTCTGCACTTAACATTGCTCTGTTATGTTAAAGCTCTGTAGCTACTTATTTAATATTAATAACTTCATTTAGCCAATTAATTATTATATGCTATTTAAATATTCAAATTCGTCCACATGCCCCAGACTTAAGTTCAATATCATATGTTTTTTAATAATATGCCCGTGTGAACCCCCTTGCAGGGCACACCACTGCATAACTGGTTTATGGCACAAGCTCATTATGAAGTTTACTGATGATGACGATCGCCAGACGTTGACGTTCCGCAGCGACACGAGAGCCACCGAATCCACCAACCCGAACAAATAGTTTCATTTCAGCCGGCAAACGTGCAGGTTGTGAATTGTTGGAGCACGATCCGCGTTAAGTTTGCAAGCGAGCAGAGTTATTACACACACATAAAGCAACGTAACTGTTCAGCAATACATACACATACAGCGGAGAGGCACACGTACACACACATTTCTACAAATATAGATGCTTGCCTGTGTGTATGTGTACAGATGTGTTTGTGCATTTTGTTTACTGCCGGAGCAACAGCGCTAAAACAAACAACAAAGTGAAAGAGGAGGCGAATAGAGTTGGAAGGAGGAAGAGCAACGAACACAGAGGCCCAATTTTATAGACATCACTCGAAAGCGAAGAGAAATTTTCGTTTGTTCTGTTTAATTACAAATCTAAACCAAATCTCTGTATACTTACCGCAAAAACCGTATATTAACTTGTTATCTAAACTGTAATTTGCCAAAGCATCTCAAACAGCTGCTCTCGTTTTAAAAAAAAAAAAATGGCCAGGTAAGCAAAGTTTGACATGCTTTCGACCAAAACGGTCCATTTAGTTAATATATTTGGCTAGTTTGACTGCTTTTGCTAGCGGTCCAAATGTGTCAAATTATTCAGTAAGTTTGTCAGTATTTTCGTGTGTGAGTAACTGGGTGTGTTCGGTGTAAAGTATTTCCCAAAAAAAATAAAGAAAACAAATATGTTAATGGCGCAAAGTTCAAGACAGAATCCACATGTGCTGTACATAACAGCGGAGTTAACAGCTTCTGCTAGTCGCTTTGCACATAGAAGTTTTGTTAGCTTTCTGCTAATAACAGAGCTGTAAACAATTTATGCAAGATTCTTAAATTGCTTAAAGCTAAGCTTGGGAGTTGAAATTGTTATATTGTTCTATTAACCTTCAATTAGTACTAATAAACGTGAGCGAGTGAGTGCACTTCAGCAGTAATTTTAAGGTTAAAGGTACTAACAGTCACTTAACAGCAGCTAGGAGTTTGTCTTAATTTAAGTCTTTTTGTCCACAATTAAAATATAATAAGCTAGTATTAAGTTGCCTCAGACTTTAGAAATACCACGTATTACACACCTTTATTTGTGTTGGGCACACAAACCCATACAAACATCAATTTGTATGTGTAAATTATAATGCGGTAGTATCAAAACAAATACGCCTTTTAAACTTTGACCCCCGTAGTACCTGAAGTGCGAATATTAATTTCCATAAATATAAAACTCAAATCCCATTAATTGTTGCTTACAAAAAGAAAACTGGTTACCTGGCACAAAGGGAGACGTTGATATATGATACAGGAACTCATTGTGGATGCGACACAATAAGATCCATCATCGGAGAACCAAGTGCAGGCGAAACAAGCTCCATTACATGCAATTATGTCGGCAGTTTAAAACCGCAAATGAATAATTATTTCAAAACTTGGTCTTTTGGTTGCCAACAATCAAGGCTAAAACGATTTCCACCTCATCTACATGAGCTGAGTGCTTTGAGACCCGGTACGCAAAAAGAATACAAGGGTTTATTGGGTTTGTCGTGGGGCAGAGCCTATAGACTATATATATTCTGTGGAAAACTACGCCTACGAACCCTATGTGCAGAGCTCGATTTTACCCTTTCTTCCAATTCTAATGACAATTTTTTTGAGCTAACCAGTCCCAACTGAAAGTTCCCCAAAATGAACCCATTTAAAAACTAATGTCGCAACAAAAGTGACATAAATCTTCAGTTAATTACTTGATACAAGTGTTATGCTTCAATTGACTTGATTCGAAAGCAACCCGGTAGCGGAATCTAATCACAGCAACTCACAACGTGGTCAAGATAATAATCATACAGTTCACAGCACCCAGTAGGAAATTGGCTTTGGTTACGTGGCGAATTTTGGCAAAAAACTGAGCAAAAAACTATTTTTGCCACGTTAGAAGCTGAAATAGAGGTTCGAATATGGAGTTTAGGCCAAGTGATCAAAGTGAAAGCTCCACTTAGCTAAAGGTTTAGTCGCAGATATCTACAAGCCGCGACTGAAGTAGTGACAAGACAAGTTTCGAGTTGCACTGAATTAAGCACTGAACTCAAGGGTTTAAAATTGCATACAAGTGACTTAAATGCAAAATTTACCAAATCATGTTTCGCCTCTCCAACTGCTTTCAAAACTTTCAACAAATTGGCAATAAAAAAGCATCAATGTTGATGTGGAAATAACGCACAAATCTGTAATTTGCCCTGAGTTCATTATAAAATCATTTGGCATGAACAAAAAAAAGTAAAGAGGAGAAGAGCAGAGAAGACGTAGCTGGAAAATATTACGACAGTTTGAATTAGGCTAATTGAAACTACCGTTGCGTGTGACGAAGTGGCTAACAAAAAAACTAGTAGTTGATAAGAAAAAACTAGAAACTATATATATATATGTTTTTTTATGTTCAAATGCAAATAAGTCTCGACCCAATTGCAATTTAGTTGTTACGGGTATTTTGTTTATGTGTTCGTCTTAATTTATGCCAGTTTGTACCTCAGAGAGATTTGTACTTCACCTTTGATACGACAGAAACTTAACAGAGTCTCACAGTCACTACACCTGACGCTGCTGAATGGAATTCGTTAGTTACATAAATAGTTAGTCTGAAACTACTACAAACTGGCAGTTAGAACACCCCCGTAAGGTCCATTTCCCGAACGGGTTTCGAACTTTGGACATTGGACTGAACTGAACTGGACTGGAGCATCCAAAAAATTGCTTCATCTTAGCTTTAGCTAACGATTTTATTGTCGTAACCGATGCGAGTGACAATCGCCAGCAGCTTCCAGCGATTTCAATAGCGTCGCAGTAGGGAAAGTTTTCTCTTTTGTTTCGTCTTTTATTTCATGTTTCTTCCCCTTTCCGTGCTCATTCCACATGTAGGAGAATCTGTAAATTAATGTAAAATAGTTGTAGTGTTGATTTCATAACAGATTATGCGATGTTTTTATACCTTGTTGAAAATTATATCAATCTCGAAGTTGGTTAGCGCTAGGTGCACGAAATTTGGTGGGTACAACCGTTAGATGTATGGGCTGAACCGGTTTGTTACACTTTTCAGATAACAAGCCCCATTTGACCAAAACACGCATAACTTTTGTTTGCTAGCTAATTTTAGCGTGTGTTTCTAAAAGTGAACTTATGAAATTAAGGGAGCATTAAGCGTAAAGTGTGTTGAGACTATTCTGTAAGTCTTATTTAAATCGAGGTATTAGCAAAAAAATTGTGGAAGTTTTAAAAATGCACTTTAGTGCATAGCAGTTAGCTTAGCAGATAGAATTAGTCACATAGCAGTCAGCTAGGCAGCCAGTAGAAAGCTTAAAAATCGCCTTGTGCTACCATAGGGTATATTTAGTTGCAGTGAACTCTACTAACTATTCAATTTTACAGCAAAACAATCTCTGATTTCTATTCGGGACGCAATGTGTTTATCACAGGCGCCACGGGCTTTGTGGGCGTCACCATAGTGGAGAAACTGCTGCGGGAAATACCCAATGTGGGCACCCTCTACCTGCTGATGCGCGCCAAAAAGGGCAAGAATGTGCAGGAGCGTCTGGAGGAGCTCAAGAAGAACTCCGTGTTTGATCGCTTCAAGGAGCTGAAACTGGAGTCACGTCTGTCCAAGATTGTGCCCATTGAGGGCGATGTGGGACTGGAGAATTTGGGCATTTCGCCCAAGGATCGCCAGACACTGACGGACAATGTGAATGTGGTGTTCCATTCGGCAGCCACCTTGGATTTCTTCCAATCCCTAAAAGAGACGACAAACATCAATTTACTTGGCACACGACGCGTTGTGGAATTGTGCAAACAATTGAAGAACTTGGACGCTTTGGTGCATGTGTCAAGTGCCTATGTTAATGCCTACATCACGGATGTGGAGGAGAAGCTTTACCCCTCGCCCGATGATCCAGAAAGGATCATACAACTGGCGGAAACACTCAACGATGATGCACTCAAGGAGCTTGAACCAAAGTGGGTGAAAGTGCATCGCCTAAATTAAAAAAATTTGTTAATGATTTCGATTGTTTTACAGACTGCTGAAGGATCATCCCAATACGTACACCTTTACCAAGCATCTGGCTGAGCATGAGGTGGCCAAAGTGGCCAGCAATTTCCCCTGCGGCATTGTGCGTCCCAGCATGAGTAGGTTTCTCTTGGTAAAACCCTGTAATTGGTCAGAGTCTAAAGTTTCTCTTAATTGCAGTCACGGCTGCTTGGAAGGAACCCATTCCCGGCTGGACCATTTCGAAGAATGGACCCCAAGGCTTCTTCATGGGCGCATCGAAGGGAATTCTGCGTCGTCTGCCCCTGGATCCCACCATAATCATGGACTACATTCCCATCGATGTGGTAGTCAATGGCATAATTACTACGGGTTTCCAAGTGAACAGCTTAAAGTGAGTATATGAAAAAGTTCTTGAGATTAGTTACTAAGTACTACTTTTCATAACAGGAACAAGAATGGTGGACGTCCAGCTGAGCTGCAAATCTTCCACTTGACCTCGAGCACATACAAGCCATTCCGATTTGAGTTCTTGACGGATAAGATCAATGGCTACTTGCATGATTATCCACTGAATAGCGCCGTCTGGTATCCCAATCTTCGGCTGGTTAAGAGTCTCTTCTTGTTTAGAATTGGAGCGATTCTCTTCCACTTCATTCCCGGCTTCTTTTTGGATATAGTTACGAAACTAGGAGGTGGCAGACCCATGTACGTGCCCTCATCCTTAATTATGACATCCATTTAATCCGTTTTTGTTTACAGTCTGATGCGCCTACACAAGAATGTTTGGAACTCGTTGAACACCTTGGAGCGTTTTATATTCACTGAGTGGCATTTTGACAGCAAACGTCTATTAGCGCTCTCGAAAGCCATGGATCCGACGGACAAAAAAAAGTTTTTCATTGACATCGGTGATCTGACCTGGGATGAGTATTTTGCCAATACGATTCAAGGTGTACGACAATATCTGAGCAAGGAATCGCCCAAGAATCTGGAGAAGGCGCGTCGCAAAGACAAAATGTTAGTATTGTGTCAAAGTATCGATATATCGATACACTGAGCTTTATTTAAATTGCCATTCACTGACCACAACATAATTTCAGTTTGCTGGGCCTTCATGTTGCACTGCAGCTTGCCTTTTACTACGGTATCTTCAAGTTGATCCTTTGTGTGACCGGCGTTTCATCTGCAAAGGCGGCACTTATCTTGCCCGTATTCTACTATCTTTTTGGACTGATTTAGAGTCTTTTTTACATCGGGGAATGTATGTTATATATAGTAGTTAAACAGTTCTCAATTATTATTTATGTGTAACTCGACAAAGGTATGGTCTAACATCTATTCATTTATTCTAAATGCAAAATAAAAAGACATTTTATTAAAAGCCAAAAGTTGGTTTAATATTTAAATTAATGTATCGATACATTGAATACTTAGCGATATTTTCAAATGTATCGCTTAAAATTCATCGCAATACTCATTTCGATACTGTTTAATAACATATCATTCTGCTGTTCAGCTTCTGTTAAAATCTGCTAACAGCTCTGTTTTAAGTCTGAATAGTTACTGTTAATTACAGAGCTCAATTTAGGTATTTATTTTAGCCAAATCGACTGTTCTATTTAGTTTTTGTAATATTAAATCACATTCGTTTTGGATTAATACAACTTATGGAAGATTAAGATAAACATTTTTCATTCGCTGTTAATAACAGCAACGAGTAATGTTACACTTTAATAGCTGTTATTCGTCAATCAGCTGTTTCATTTGCTGCTAAGTTCGCGGATCAGTCGGATCGCGTAGAAATCGAACGAAAATCAAAATAAATACATTTGTTAATTTTACAATAATAAATAATAATAAAATACGCTTGGCGAGAACGAATCGTAACGAAACGGAAAATAGACGAGCGAGTGCAAGTGCGTATTGGAGTAAGTGCAAAATAATAAGTGAAAGCCAAGCGCAAAGGCCAACAATAAAAAAAAAAAAAAAAAACGGCCATCAAGAGAATAAGTGAAAACACACAAAAGTTGATGCAATACCACAAAAAAGTGCTGAGGGAATAAATAAAAACACAGCAACAAAGGGCGCTCATTTTGTAATTGTTTTTTGGGTAAGTGTTAAATACAATTTACTATACACATTGCAATTTACACATGCAACAAGTTGCGTCCGCTCAACCCCCGCTAATAAGTCAAGCTAATGAATGTGCGTGCCTGTGTTTGTGTGTATTTCATTGTGTGCTCTGCCTGTGCGCATGTGTGTGTGCACTCACTACGTGCTGTGTGTGCATTTTGGGCCATGTTTGCGTTTGCTTCCAACTTCTGCAATGTAATTTCTTAGCCCAGCTGGCATTTTACATTTTATTTGAATTATTTATTTTTTGGTATTATCTATTATTGCGTAGCGCTGCTGCCAATGTCACCTGTTTTTATGCTCTTGCTCTCTCACTCGCACTAATTTACACACATACACGTAGACGATCTGGCTGGTTTTTATCTTGTCGTTCGTTGTTGTTGTTGCTGATTTTTTTGCCGTTAATACAACAGCGTCGTCGCTGTTGTCGATCTACGTGTCTCTTTCGCACATTCACACTGAGCGTGCGTGTGTGTATGTTTAAGTGCACACACACAACCGTATGCACATGCATACATACATTTGTAAATGGCTACGTATTTTATATGAATATTTTCGCCCCCACCCAACCCATTACCGCAAGTGATAACAAAAAAAAAAAAAAAACTGTGACAGGGTTTATATGGAAACGCGTTGCCGGGTTCTAGCTGGCAGCATTGCCTATTTTCCATAATGGCCGTAATTCCTATGAAAATATTTAAATATATTTGTGCTCCATATGTGTGTGTGTGTGTCTGTCTGTGTATTTTTTCACATAATAATTTCTAATCTAAAAGTGCAAATATTGATTTTCTATGTACAATTGTTTGTGCTTTTGGGGGTTTTTAACATAGTTTTATCAATGGCCGTTGTTGTTTCTGTTTTTCTTTGCCGCCGTCGACGGACAGGTTGTGTCGTCGTCGCCATTAGAGATGAGCACGCGACACATCACGACGTGACACGATCTAGTGCAGAAATCGATAAATTATTATTTTTCGATTTCATTTTGTGCTTATTGTTGAAACTTTTTGCATTTTTGCACAAGATAAAGCGCTGTTTTTGCTGTTGTTTTTGTTGTTTTTATTTTTCGCCTTTGTTTATATGCGTTGTGTGTGTGTTTTTTGCGGCTGCTGATCTCGGGCATGCGCCTTTGTTGTAGTTATTGCGGGAATTTCCCTGCATATTTACGTATTCTATAGTATAACCGATTAAATACATATTTATAATGTACAACGTTCCGCTAATAGTTGGGACAGTTGGAACAGGGACTGGTATTTTTCATTGTTCATATCAAATTATTTAAAATTACCCAAACTAAGAAATTTTTTAGCCGATAAGACCAATACTTCTGTTCTCCCCTTTTATTGCTGATTGTCATTTATTTATTTTTCCACGCCCAAATGAACAGCGTCTAAAAATATAATTTAAAATGTTGTTGATTTTGTTGTTGCCTTTTGACTCCCCTTTGATTATTTGCACTAAGAACAAGTAAAGTTGAAGAAGTCGCTGAAATGGGCGCCAAAATACCCTGTAAAAAGTCCACTAAAACTGTTGATTTCTGCTCAATCATTGTACCCCTTTAGTTCGCTTATCTTTCAATCGGTACAACGTTGGGATATAAAAAGAAAATGATCATAAATAAATAAATAACCCGCATTTATGTCTGACTGTCGATTGTATTTTGGTTTTATATTTTCACACGGTGGTACAAAGTAATACTGTAGGCCGACAGGAGAAATGATCTGATCCGCATTTCTTCTGTTCTGTCTTGTTTCCAAATCAAATCCAAAAAAAAAAAAAAGTTTTTCGAAATTCGCGCCAATGACGTCAGTCAAGGCCTGACGTCTGCAAGAAAATTCCGCAAAACGCCTCTTCAAATTATTGGCAAGCAGCGGGCGCACAAAAAGAAAACACAGAAAGCAACAACAACAACAAGAACAAGAACAACAACAAATATAACAAAATATAAAATAAAATTAAATTATTTTTGTTCCATTTTTGCGTGTTGTTTCCATTCCATTTCATGTCTATGCATTTGATTTATAATATTTCGTTTATATTTGAAAATTTGTTTCGTTTCTTTTGCTTTTCCCTTATTATTTTTTTGGGGGCATTTCGTATTTTTTGTTGTTGTTCCTCCCTACACAAAGTGAAAGTTGTTTTCCATGTTGTTTTGTGTAGCACAGTTATCTAGTTATTTGCTTTCTAGTTTTTCTACGCATTGTCTTGCGGGAAACCGTATGTTTTCTGTTTCAGAATTGCTTGTCCAATCGATCTATAGTATATGGTATGAGGTCTGAGGTCTGATTTTTTGTTGCTACCGCTCTCCATTTCTTTTCTGTTTTTTTGTTTCAAAATTTATTTATTTATTTAGTTTTTTTGACAGAGCAGACAATGAGATTTCCGGCCAATGCATTGATACTTCAAATGTTCTCGGCCTTCAAAGGCAGACAAGACAGTACCGCTGGTAATCTATACACAAACATATATAGAACATATCTCATTTATGTCGATTACCAAATTGATAACAAATCAAACAAAAAAATAGTGAACTAAATTGCTTTTTATAGATAAAAACAGAAATAAAAAAATCAGTAATCAGTAATAGGTAAACAGAGTTACCGTTAAAGGTCAATTTGTAATGATAAGGCACATAAATACTTGATGGAACTCCATTAAAAGTTGGCAGGTGATACAGCAAACTGGCCATAGATGGCGCCAGCTAAGAATGTGTGCGGAAAAACCTATACCTAAATGTGGCGCCATTTCCTGTAAGCATCAGATGATCCACTTTTAAATCAAGTGATTGACTGCTCGGAAAACCCAACAACACATTGGGCTAAATACCCTGTAGATAGACAAGAAGGAAAGGTGTTATACACTTGTAAAGTTGGGAAACACCGCAATTTGTTTTATGCATAACAGCTTAAAATATTAATCGTAATTTTAGTCACTAAATTAAAATATTTATCACAATACAACTATTTGATAAACAGGGTATTATCTAGGAAAGCATATCCAAACATAGCACAATTTTGTAAAGATTACGAAAAGCACGCGAAGCAGCAACAAATTTTCAAACAAAAGCATTTTAATGAATGGAATTTTTCTTTCCGTTAACTTACAAGATGATCTGTTCCGATCGAAGTCCCCATATATGCATGCATATGTGTCTGTCTTACCATAAAAACTTGTATGTGTGCTTGCCATCAATTTAATTACTTTGTAAACTTTTGATTGTTTTTATTTTTTGTATTTTTGGCTTCTTGAAAACTTTTATGTTTTTTTTTGCACAAAAATAAATGATTTACCTGTGCAAAAGATAAAATTTCTAATAGATATATTATAGAATATACATATATGCAGACATCTGCATACATCAGATGATATACACATACATATATATGTTTATACATTTTAGCATACACGAGTACTCTCAGTTTCTTCTATATACTCGAATTGTTTAGCTGCACATTTTGACGTCGATTTCCTTTGCGTTTTTCCTTCGAGACGAGATGAAAACTCGTGCATATCTCGTATATATCTAATGCATACATATACATGTATCTGTATCTCACTAATTGTGAAGGTCGTTTACGTCTGCAGTCGTTCGCTTGTTTATCTGTCTGCGATACACCCTCACAAGCAGAGAATCAAAACCAATTTTCATTATCTTTTTAAATCAGTTAACTAAGCACAACAAATGTTTATAACTTTTTCGAAGACTTTTCTTGCTTATTATCTCAAAGAAATCAAAGTGGGGAAATCAAATTTCGCTTGGAATTTGTTGGAAAAGCAAATGAAATGAAAAATGTTGAAATATTCGCTGAGAAATACTTCACAATGTTTTTGCTTTTAATTGCTAAAATTTCTCGCATTTTTTCGCTAGTATTTTATAGAGTATGCACAAGAGTATAAAAATTTTGTCACGAAATATTATTTGCACAGTGTTCAGATAAGATATGAATGGGGATTTACCTGTTAGAGTATTATATCTTCGACCTGAAGATAACAAAATTTCTGTTGCCTTTCTTTTTTTTTGATTTTTTGGCCGCTTTTCGAAATAAACAAATGCTGGAAAGAAATGTTGTCTGTTGTTTTGTTAAATATAGAGAGATAGAATATTTATATATATGTATATGTATATAAATGATATACAAATAGAAATATTAATATTATTTATGCCCGGTGGCAACTTTAATGGCGCCATGTTAAATGTGCCATCGCCAAATTTTAATTTAATGCCAATGCTTTATTATTAATGCGTTTTTTGTGCATAAATGTTTGCTTTTTTATTGCTGTTTTTTGCGTCTGTTGGCAACGAAAGTTTATTATTTGTTTTTATTCTGTCGTTGATGTCGTAGTTGTTTTTCCATTTGATTGGCAATCATTAGACGAGCTCAGGTGTGCTGTGAAAATCCCCAAACATTTCACAATACATATATCGAGGGCCGTTCAAATACTTATCAAGTAATCCCTATTTAATCCGCAGCGCTGATGTTGTTGATTGTGTGACAATTAAGTGAGCCGCAACTTTTAAATTATTAATTCAGTTGGTAATTAATTAATTCTTTTTTTTTTTGGGATTTTTAACAACTTTTGCACCTTAGCATATCATTCAAAAATTTCGCATTAGTTTGTTGTTGTGGCTGATCTTTTGCCATCTTTCAAATATTTCATTCAATTTTCGATGCTTTTGTGCAACACCCACACGAAAGTTTATTTTTAAGAAACATTTTATAAGAACGAAAACCCAAAAAAGAGCGTGAGAGATAGGCGAAAAGTTGTAGACTAGGAAACGAAGGGGAAAAGGGGATAGGGGGTGTGAGGAAAACTCAATACTAGAGCAAAATATTCCTGCTTTTCTCACTCGCCTCTGTGTGTGTGTGTCAAAAATATTGAATGATTTAATTGATTCGTTTCACTTAATGGTGTCTAAAAGGTATTTATTTAAACTTTTTCAAATATATTATAAATAAAATATAATGCGTAACATTTAATCTCTTACTACTCCACCCGCATTAGATTAAACCTGCGGTTTTCTTTGTTGATATTTATAGTTTTGTGTGCATTACGCATACGTCACGATGACCAGTTGAGTGTTATTATTTTGAGTAAAACATTTTACAATTTGTTATGTTACTTGAGGGCATTCATTTGGTCAAAAACAGAAAAAACATGTGTGTTTGTATGTGTTTAGGCGTTTTTGAGTCGCCTCTTTTTGAAAATATATTTTTTCGAAAATGCTTTCAGTTTATCGCTGGCATTTAAGACGTAAAGATCGCGTCTTCTCGCCGTCTTTCGCTGTTTGTGTGTGTGAGAAACCGAGAACTGTTGGAAAACAGCGTAAAATTCTCTGCTCTGCGCTGTTTTGATAAAGAATTAAGAATTTCAGAATAATATATATTATTTTGATGTGCGTGGAAACGACCAGAATAACGGTGTATCAAATTGATTAATAACTAACTAAATTTATGTGAAAAAAACTAAATATAACAAATAAGAATTATCATATAAAAGATATATATTAATTATTAATCAAGAGTCGCTCAATAAACAAAAGAAAATACACATTTTGCGGTGCTTTGTGTTATATATATATACAAAAACAAACATCATCAATCATAAACATATTATTAAATAAAAGAATTCTCAACGGTTTTCCTAGAATTTTCCATTTGTTTGCTGGTGTGAAATACTTTAAATAATATAAATTAAATTCGAAAGCAAAATGTAAGTGATTATTGTTGATAATTAATTAGCTTGATATGCGAATTTATAAAATGGTGCGAACATCTATCAATATGTCAATGTTTAGCGCCTTCTCAGCTTTTTAGACCCCGTACTCTAAAAAAGAGTATAGGGGTCAATTAGGTTTGTCAGAACTACAAAAGATCGAGACCCCAAATTTATATTGAAAGTCCGTTATCTTCGCGAGCAGATCAAGTTGATTTCAAATCGTTGCCACGCCCCTTACCGCCCCTCCAATGAGCAAAAAACCAGAAACACCTCGAAAAAATGTATGTTTTAGGCGAATATCTCAGTAACTATGATACTTAGGAACACCAATTCCGGTATGCAGTTTTTTAGAGACAGCCTTAATGCAATGACATTCAAAATTTTGAGCTTCCCCGCCCCTTTTCCTAAATATTGACTACAAAACTTTTAAACTTCAATGCCGTTTTTAAGGCATCTGTCTGTCTGTCCGTCCAAATGACCACCTGGTTCTTTTAAATCTGGGCTGAAATACCAGGCCAACATAAATAGTCAGCAGGTTGCAATACATAAAGTAACTAAGCGAAAAGGTTTCTTTATAAACGTGCACAGCTTGGTTTACCGCCAAACCAAAAAGGTTTGTTTATACACGTGCACTGCGTCGCTCTTCCACCCACTCTCTGTTTACGATCTCTTCGATGTTTGTCCTCTCTGTCTGTCTGTCCGTCCGAATGACCACCTGGGTCTTTTAAATCTGGGCTGAATTACCAGGCCAACAGAAATATCAGCAGGTCGCATTGAAAAATTATTTAACATTAACATTGGCTTAACATTACATTGGCTT
This sequence comes from Drosophila dunni, assembly GCA_018152125.1. Classification (NCBI taxonomy): domain Eukaryota; kingdom Metazoa; phylum Arthropoda; class Insecta; order Diptera; family Drosophilidae; genus Drosophila; species Drosophila dunni. The sequence goes on along the minus strand of JAECXC010000339.1, from coordinate 19,485,496 downwards.
AACATTAACATTGACTTAACATAACAGTACATCAACAGTGCATTAACAGTGCATTAACATTGCATCAACAGTAAATTAACAGTGAATTAACATTGACTTAACATTCACTTAACATAAACTTAACATTAACATTACATTAACATAATGTCACTTCCTGCAAAATTATTTAAATTGTAAATTCTGTTGTATCTTACTGTGGAATTCTTTTCGCCTGAGAATTCAACTGGGAATTTGAATATTCCAGCTGTAATACCAAGCGAACAGAACTTTCAGTAGATCATAAATACAAAATTCTAACTAAACAAACTGACTTCAGAGAAAGAGCTCTGGCTTAGAATAACCAAGTCCGGATCGGACGACTATGGCCTATAGCTCTCACAGGACAAATTGATTGAAAATTGCTCATATGTATGTATGGAAAATTTCACACTAGAAGGAGTACGGGGTCTTTGACAGTCGACTCGCTCGTCTGTAGATTTTCTTACTTGTTTTGGCTGTCTTTAACATCCTTGACTTTGGCCTAGCCAGCGATCGACAGAAGAAGCACGATTATACCTATTTGTCTTGCTCTTTATTTTGCTTATATTCTTATGATTTTATGCCGTGTGGGGAGGGTGCGATAGGTTTGTTGGCAGTATGTACAATGGGATACGTAGACTGATTACAGGAATGGTAAGAGTAGGAAGTTTAGCTCACAGTCAGAGGAGGAGTCGAAGTCGCATAGCTGTCAGCTACCCTCAAATAGTAGTTGCATAGCAGCCAAGCAGTGCCCTTTCTTAACACCGGGTATCTTACAGGCTAGTGCTCTCCACTGCATTTTTCTTTCTTTATTATTTTCGATATTTTTTTTCGTTCCTACTGAACTTAAGCAATTTTTTATGCCATGCCATTTGCATTGGAAGCATTGTGTCATAAATATTTTTAAATTTTCTCTGTCATTTGTTTATTGTTTTCCGCTGCTTAAGCAAATTGTTTGAAGCTCTTTGATTTGCCTGCTGCTTAGTCGCTGTGCTAATTCTGGCCATGAACTAATGGTAATGGAAGGGTATAAGAACTAAAGCAGCTTTCTTTCTCGCCATTTTCTAGCTGTACGAAAAATCGATTGCTAATTTAATTAGTTGAGTGATTAATTAATTTTCTACTTTTTTTTATTGGCTTACAGGTCTGCAGCTGTGACAAATGATGGCCTAAAATGGCGGCTACACCACCAACGCCGCCCGGAGCAAATAATTTCCAATTGAATGGCAATTCTACACAGCAACAGCAGCGGGAACTGAATAATTCGAGTAATAATAATACGCCTAGTATAGCGGAGGCTCTGCAGCAACATTTTCACTACAAGGCACTGCTCAACAACGAGGAACAACTGCAGCAGCAGCAACAGCAGCAACAATACGTTAACAACAACAGCTATGAGCAGCTGGAACTGGATGGCAAAGAGACTGAAATCCGGCCAAGATCAAAGCTCAGCTGCCAATGCACAAATATTAGTATTATGCATCTGTTTCATGAGATGAAGCAAGAGTTTCCCACATTGCCCGATGCTCTGGTGACGCAATGCGTCAATGAGAATTGCCATCAGCGTGATAATTGCATACAAATGTTGAAAAAGGAGCTCATACTGAATCCCATACCAGTGCAATCCTATCCAGCCAAGTCACTGCAGCAGCAGCGGCAGGCGAAGCCACCCACACCACTAAAACCATCACGTGCGGCGCCCTCACAGCCACCTACGCCTACTACCACGCCCACCAGTCCATTGCAGTCCAATGGCAGCGTGGACACGCCACCAGTACCGCCCGCACGTCCCCGACCCACAACACTGAATCTGCAGCGTCACAACAATGCCCAGCTGCAGCAGAAAATCCAACAGCGACAGCAGCAGCAGCAACAACAACATCCGATGCAGCTGACGCCGACTGCGCAGTACAAACCGTTAAGACGTGCACCACCTCTGCCGCCGCTGCCGCCTAAGCCTCAGACAGCAGCTGTCTCGCTCTCCCAGCAGCAGCAGCAACAACTGAGCAGCTTCTCCAATGATTCCTCTTGTCTCACCAGTCCGCTCAGTTCCAGCGAGTCTGAATTTTCTCTCAACGTTTCCTTATCATCGCCCACAGCAGCGGCAGCGACGTCAGCCGCGACCGCGTCAGCGTCAGCAAATGCGCAATTACGTTCTCCCGTACGACATCGCTCAGTTATAACGCTACAGCCCGAGCCGCCGTATGCACGCGAATTTCTTAGCAACGCCGTTGCCGTTGCCACGACGCCATTAACGCCGCCATCACCAACATCCGCATCCGGTGCGAGCACACCTGGCGCCGGTGGGCGCAAAAGTTTCACCTCGCTGAATCTGACACTAAGGCAACCGCAACAAACAGCGGGCGGTGCTGCGCCCTCGACCATTGACATTACGGCCGGTCCGTTGGCCAGCAGTGGCAGCGGCAGCGGTAACGGCATCACCTACTCGAGCAGCAGCTTCGATGCGCGCCGTGGTACCCACAAGAATTTCCAGCTAACTGTTACCGACGAGGGCAGCGTGTTTAGTGCCGGTTGTGTGCGTCCCCAGGTGCCGTTATATGCGCCCTGCCCACCGCCTCCAGTGTTGAGCACCGATGGCGCAACGCCGCCGCCGTCATCATTTGTACAGCAACAACAGCAGCAGCAATATCAGCAAACGGCAACAAGTGCAGCAGAGATGCCTGAAGTATTTCCATATCCAACTCAGGCGCAGAATCACATTGTTGCCTCCAACTACAACAACAATCATCTGCACAGTAGCAGCAGCAACAACAACAACAGCAGCGACAACAGTCCCAGCGTCACACACATGCCGCTCTACGAGGGCGTTGTGCCCGAGTGCGATCGGGAAGGTGAGTAAGAGGAGATGATTGAGATGGGGAAAGAGTAGAAGTTAACTTACAGTTAGTCTCAATTTCAATACACTTTCAATGTTTAGCCTTTAAGCAGCACTGCCCAGTATTAGAGCGGCCAGAAAGAGAGCCCAAACATAGAACAAGAAGAGTTTAACACTGCAAGAAAAAATAGGTAAACTTAACAGTTCTCATTGATTAACATTTCGTTTGCAGCTTAGAATTTAAACAGATTTTTGCAAGTGTAAGCGAGACAAGACGAGACAAAAACAAATTTACGTTAGGCTTAGCTTTACAAGAACAACAACGATCTCAAGGCTTCAGCAAAGAATGAAGATAAGAAAGGAAATGCGCAAAGTTGTTTTTGTAATGTGCATTGCGCTCTGCTGACAGTACGCATACATGCCTACACAAACATGCATACAATTACACGCACGCATACAGACACATGGCCCTTGTACATTAATTACAAATACAAAGTAAGCAAAGTGGTGACGTTTGAAGTGAATTGCGTAAGAAGATTTACTCGGGAGCATAAATTGGTTCCTTTCTAATAAAATAATAGTACTTTCAGATAGAGCATATAGAAAGAGAAGACATGCATACGTCATAACCATGTCTTGTCTATTACTTATCGTTCACGTTTGGGAATGTGCAGCAGTACCTTTTGGACAGACATTTAGCTACATATATTCTGTACTAGTTTGATAAGAAAAGTAAACTATTTTTAGCAATTAAATCATTGAATAAACATAGAGTAATGGCCTTATTTAGAAATTTAAACTGAAATCAGTTGAAAATATTTAACTTACAACTTGGCAAATTCAAAGTAAAAGGTATAGATTTTTGTTGTTGTGTATTTTACACGTTTCACATGTTCTACGAAATCCATATCTCTGTGCTATTTATGTGTTACTTTTGTTGTTGTGGCCTAATCGCGTTGTTACCGCTTATCAGGCGACTCTGTTTACAATTGATAACAAATTGAATTACGCCCCAAAATAAGCAAAAAATAATAGATGGCAAGTAAGAGAAAGAGAGAGAGGGAAACTACTTTTGCAATAAAATTGTGTATTAATTTTGAATTTCATGATTTTTCTGCTTTAAATGCTAGTATTAACTGGCTTAGTTGCAAATAGATTTATGCAGCAAAATTTGACATTTTTTTAGAATTCGAATATAGAATTCGAATGATAAATTCCATTAAGCCGCAGTTAATCCCCCTGTGCATATATGCCAATTACTAGCCTTTTGGCCAAATGCGAAACGAATACAGTTTACCTATAGCTATACCTATTTATCTATGTATATGTACCCATGGGATCGCCCACGCTTCCATATATACTATATGTATGGGAGAGATATATACAGAGTCCGGCACATTATTTGCTGTCGAAATGTCTCTTGTCTGGTTTCTTTGGCCTTTGCCCGTTTCTCATTTTCCCCATTTCCCATTGTTTCGCTCAGCTGTTTCATTTCATTTCGTTGCGTTTCTATGTGCTTTTTGCTTCTTCTACACTGGCAAAATTATTGTATTTTATTTATACAACAATTCTCTCTCTGTCTCTCTTGATTGTGTTGAGATTCGTTCAAGTTCAGGGCAAAAAGGCTGAAACGAGTGGGAATGGGAAATACGAGAATTCCGTTAGATCGTATAAGGCGTTCTTCTTGTCACGTTAAGCATACGCAGCGTGGGCAGACTAGGATAGAAAAATGGATGTTGACATTTAATCACGCGGTTCAAAGCCAAAAAGCAAAGCAAACGCATTTGCTTTTAGCCAAAATATTTCAAAAGCGACCGTCAAAGAACGAATAGAAATAATCATGACACTTGCACTATTCATTAATTTCGTATTCGCTTTTTACTTTGGAATTCTTCTCACGCTAGCCATTAATGAAGAAATTTATCAATTAAAATGTTTGCAAATGACGTACGAATGGCACACACACACACACATACACACACACACACCCATATATATATATGCTCTATATATGTGTCTGGTGCGAACTGAGAATTCCTCTCCCTTGGCCCATTGCCCTGTTTCTTGGTTTTTTGCTATTTCCGCTAGAAATCTATCAAAATGTCTAAAAATATTTGCTGCCACTTTATTTTATTTAATTTTGTTTTGTTTGCTGAAATCAAATTCATGAAAATCGTTTCAAATCGCCCGATGCGCTGCTTATTTTCGAACCAACAACAACAACAAAATTGGAAGAAAAAAAGGAAAAGAATATATAAATTATTATTAGATTGATTTTTCGTTGTGTGTTTGCGCATTTTGACTAAATTTAAATTTGTTTATGAACTTTTAGCGAACGCAAAAATGCGCGCTATTATTTTTAGCAACAAACAGAGTAATAAAATGTGAGGTATTAAGTCAGTAAAAATAGAGAAAACACACACACACACACATATATACATTTATATTTAAACATAAGTAAATTTAGCATATTAACTAATTAGTGTTAACTGATTTGGGTGTTTGGCTTACAGCTCATGCCGAGACGATTGTACGCCAGAAGACTCGACGCGATAAGTTAGCAAATCTGCTGCGTGACAACAAGAAGCGTCTGCTCAGCCTGGAGCAGGAGATTAACATACTAACTGAACCGGTGCCACTGGGCGAATCCGAAAGACTGGACAGAGATATCAAGAAACTGACTGAAGACTGTCAACAGCTGCTCAATATGATAAATGGTAAGAAATCCGCATTATTCTATAGAAACTTTTGATTAATTTGCTCTTTGGTTCCTTTGCAGATCCGCGGCTGAATGGCACTGCTGCTCCCTCACCGAATTCCATGAATCGTCAACTCTCGGCGCCCGCGAGTAGTTGCATTCCATTAACCCTTGGATTGCGTCCTACTCGCAGTCAAGTGCCGCCCAATTCGCTGCGTTTGCATTCAGTGCCAGCGCCAGCGACGCAGTCACATTTGGACTATGTGCAGCATCACAGCAGTGCGCCCAGTTCCGCTTGTTTGACGCCACAGCAGCAGCTACATCAACAGCAGCTGCAAATGCAGATGCAGGAACCACCGCCTACGTATGCGCAATACTATCAGTTTCAACAGTTTCTGCAACAGCAACGCGCAGCAGCAGCTGCTGCAGCGGCAATGTCGTCAGCGCCCACAATGCCACAACAACAAAACCGTACTCATGTTCCGGAGGAGGAGGAGGAAGAATCACTGTCCGAATCGGAGGTGGACGAAGGCGACGAGCCACTGGACACGTGGGCCTGCAACTTGTGTACATTCCAGAATCATCCGCAATTAAATGTTTGCGAAGCCTGTGAAAATGTTAGGATCCAGCCGGGTATGATACGCATTGTGCCTAACGGTGATAATAATGCCATTGCCACTGCCACGCCCACAACATCAGCAGCGGCAGCGTCTGCTGCTGGCGCTGGACTAGAAACCGATGCTAATCGCCAACAGCCATATGCTTTGCACACGTGATTGTTTGATTGATTAACCGATTAATTGATTGACTGCTGGCTTGCCTGTTTCTATCCCAAGTTGGTCCACCAGGATCGTTCTATGTATAACCAATCCAAAGTTCTCTAACATGCATGGCTTGCTGCACGTACTGTTGACAAACTTTGAAACTGTGATAGAATTTAAACTAGTTTTCCAGTTAAGCAAATTAAGTGATGAAAATGGCAAAAATTGGAGGAACCGAATTTGCTGCTCATTTGAAAGACACGGAAAGAGGGAGATAGGGAGATCAGTGGATCGGGAGAGAGAAAGAAAAAACCAACTAAAAATATAAAATATGTAACCTATATTAACATTCATATTTATGTGTACTAATCGGATGTACATAAATAACACTATACATATATAAATTGTTTATAATTAAAATATTTATGTAAATTGAATTGCAAATGCCTCAATGTCTGTTTTAGCGTTATCGCTCTAGTTGTACTAAGTTTATTACAAAGTTTATTATTATTATTTTAAGAAGCTCGCATAAATAAAAGAAACAAATTAATTAAACATTTAGCAAGTCTGCTTTTGCTTCTTCTGCACTTGTTTAAGGTCCTATAAATATTAATTTCAATATTTTATTATTTAAATTGTTTTACAGCTCCGTTGCTCAACCGTGAGGACATACACATAACACTCTCGCCAGGCGAAAATCGTAAGAACCAAGCTATATAAAATTGGAAACATATTATTCAACAAATATTTGTACTTGCAGGTATTATACACTCCTGGATACTATCGTGACAGTCGGCCCAACAATCTAACTATAACAATAATAATAAAAACTAGACAACTAAATTAAATCGATTCATTTTGCTTTTGTAACTATATTAAATTTAGACAAAAAATAAGCTGCTGGCAGCGATCATTGTACATAGATAAATGCGTAATGTTTATTATGCTATTTGTTGATTTTCGAAAATAAGAATCAAGACTTTTCGTAGCTCACCTGTACTATAAATATAAATGCGTGAAAACTAGTGAATTCTAAAACTTAATTTGTACATTTTGTAAATAAAAAATATATGATACTTATAAACGTTTTCTACAAGAAACTCACTGCAATTAGCAATTTTTGTATGCTTTGTAATCAACGTTAAATTAAATCAAATATTAAAACAAGTGAAGAAACAGTTAACTCGTGTTTAAATCTACCCCAAGCTACTCGATGGTTTGCGCTTTCAATGCTACAGTAATGAGTATTCATCGAGTAACTCGTGCATTGGCTACAAGTGCCATATCGATAGTTTGCCATTCCGCCAGCGAAGTGACAGTAATCGATAGGCAACCAGAGTATCTTTCTTTGACCGACCAACTCGTGTCGTGCAACTGCGCAAAAGTGCGCAAATATTTCATTTTTGTTTAAATTCTTTTTGGCAAAATCAACTCCACAGAGTAAAGAGTGTCATCAGCGTAACGACACTTTGTATATAAAAAGCAACCAATCCAAGCGTTGACAACATGTGTTCGTTTTTGGTAGGAAAGAAAAAACCGTATTACTTCAAAGATCAATTGGCGTACACCGAAGATCATGTTTTGGTAAAGAGTCTCTTTCTGAAGAACGTTTCACCAGGCGTAAGTATAGAGTAATTACATATAGTATAGCTAATGACAGTAAGTAATTTATTGCAGTTGGATGCTAAGCAGTTGCGTAGATATTTCCAGACATATGGGCGCATTGTGCGCTTGCATTTGTTCCTGGCCGACGGGCAGAATAAGCTCAATTTCGGTTACGTTACTTTTTCCAATCCACGTCATGCAGCCAAGTAGGTCGTCATTAGTTTATTGTGTGTACTTACTTAACTCATTGCCATTTGCAGCGCCATGCAGCGCAAGGTGCACTATGTGGAGGGACGTCGCCTGTGTGTGCAGCCCAGTGATAGCTGGCATCAGCCGGATGCCCAGGATTTGGTGCAAAAGCAAACCGATGCAGAACTGCTGGAACCGCCCGCACCCATAATGATGCTAAACGATGACTGTCTGGCGCTAATACTAGGGCAATTGCAACTGACAGATCGCGTACGCTTTGCACGCACCTGCAATCGCTTTCGAAATGTTTATTTGGCGCTGACACCGAAGCTGGATAAATTCACTAAACTCGATATATTCGAATTTATGACTATGTGGGATGTGCGTGACTTCTTTCAACTCTCGGGCGCACATATCAAGCACATTGAGGGCGTTATACCGCCGCGTCAATTGAAGCGTGTGTCTGAGTATATGGGCATGAATTGCATCAATCTGCAGTCGATTAGAATTGCACTCAACAACTTGACCAAATCCAGCAATTTTAAGATGTTCGCAAAGCTTGAATGCCTCGAGAGTCTGGAGATGCGCAGCTGCAATCTCGAGGACAGCAGCTTGCTGCCGCTTAGACTGTTGCAGCGCCTGAAGAAACTGGATATATCCCATAATGAAAGAATCAATGGTCAAATTCTTTTGCCCGAGACCTTAGAATGCCTGACGTTGACAAACTGCCGCAACATACAAACAAAAACGTTGCGCAAAATGATTGGAGGCGTTAAGCAGCTCAAGGAGCTGCACATAAAGGGCATTTATACACGTATGCGTAAACTGTTCACTGACAAGGCCTGTGAGTTCCTGGAGGCTCTCACTATTAGCTGTGACGATAACAAAGTGGGAGAATACAAATATGTTGCTCAGCTGCCAAACCTAAAGAAGTTAATCCTAAATCTGGAACATGCCTCTGAACCACTGACGATTATTCTCGCCAATCTGGTAGAGCACAAGGCAAATCAGCTGGAGTATTTCGAGATTCGTAATCCGAATTGTTTCACTGCCCCGAATCTGGACATGCTTGGTGAGCTACATGGATTGCGTACACTAATCTTGCCAAACATTAAAGTTATCAGCGATAGGAATCTGGAGTCATATTTTAATCTGCAGAATTTGGTGGAGATCAATATAAAATCTTGTGCAAATGTCACCGACAATGGAATACTCCGAATGATTATTGCCTGTTCCAAACTGCAGATACTGCACCTCGAGGGGTGTTCTCAGCTGACGGACAAGCTACTGGCAAATCTCGTGCTCAAGCTGAAAAATAATCCAACTAGGCGTCCGCTGCCCATCAAGCTAGATGTAACTGCAACCTGTATCAATGAATTTCACTTGCAAAATAATGCAGATTTGGCTGCCGGAAATATCGTTAAAGCATCAATCAACCATAAAAGTGAAGATGATTTAACCGATATGTTCGAGGTTTTATCCAATTTGAGCGATGACGACATGGAAATGGGCTTTAGCGGCTCAGATTTTTCTTATGACGACCCATATGATGAATTCGACCATGATTCCTTTTACTTTTATGGCTTCAATTATAGACGATAGCCAACAGTAGGACAATAGTAATAGTGCTGTCTCCAAATAAGAAATTGTGATTTCATTTATCATATAATAATAAATCTTAACTGTTAATAAAGAATGCATACACATATGTATCGTATAGCTACTAAACTTAAAACAAATTGTTTTATTGCTTTTTGTAAACATTTTATTTATATATTTTAGTTACATTTGCTTTACATAGTTTTAAAATCATCTCTAAACGCATTTCAATGTTGAAAACCTAAAGATCGTTGTTTATTTGTTAATTCTTGTGATTCATTTCTTTAATTATATTTTAATTACTTTGATTAAGCGCTAAGTCCGGCTTCGCTTTGAGTCGCTTGGTGTTTAATTCTTTTCAAATTTTAATTGACTTGGGGAAAATTGCACCAAAATCAAACATAAAGTTTGCAAATCTATTAATTTAATCTTTAACTTTAAAAACATTAACTTAAAATGAAATGCGATATAGTATTAACAATAAAGATATTTTTATAAATATTTAAATTTAACTAACCATAAACAACTAGCAAAATAACACAAAATTTAATACTTTGTTCAATGTGAGATTGAGATTGAGAAGCTTAGTAAATATAGTTTTGTAATTATTAAGTTTATCAACAATTATAAAGGATTTTTCTGAATTTTTGTTAACATTTTGTTGCACTATATAAAGATAAGTATATTAAGGTAATTGAGTTTCAAGTATAGTAATTAAAAATAATCGAGATTCTTATAATTTGATAATTGCATTAATTATGTATATAATAGTGTTCAAATAGCATTTATGTGTGTGTTTAAAAGCTGAGCAAGGAACAAGGATTAGTGAACTATAATTGCTAGAAAAACACTTTTGTTTTGTTTGCTGGAATGCATGGGGACACTTGAGGCACACACTGATCGGATCGAACGACATGTACTAAGCTAATATATATATTTATGTATATGTTGTATATTGATAAATTATTGTACTCTCTTGCATTATGTGTATTATGAACTATGGAATTGTCCAAATTGCCTTCATCTAATTGCGTTTAATGAGTATGTTTAGTATGTATTCATAACTTTTGAGTATGTTTTTGTTACTTCTTTTTGTCTTTTAGGTTTTGCTGAGATGTGTGACTGGTTGCTTGGCTTAGAGTGTCACGTCGTGCTCATCGTCGAGCATTTCGACAAATGCACGGGGCACCAGACCCTTCATGAGACCCTGCTTGCCATACATGTAGTCCTCGTTGACTGGCGAGCATTCGGTGACAAAGATCACCTGCAAAAGTGAATTCATTTAGTATAATAATCAATAGGATTAACTAATCAATACTTACCTCATTTGCATTCAGATTCAACTCGGTGTGATCCTTGGCATCGTAGGAGCACAGCACTCGAGCACGCTGCATCTGATCCGTGTTGACTTGCATTGGCATGGATTGGTTCGATTTCGGGCCAGAGCCACCGATGCTGCTGCTATTGCTGTTGTTGCCAGGACCACGATGTCCAGCGCCTGCGCCACTGGACTTGCCATTACCATCCTGTGCGTCCAGTGGGGTATAAGGTGTTGGGCCTCCCAAGCTGATGGAAGACGCAGAGGTCAGTTTGAGTTGAATTTGAAATGGACATGAGCATGGACAAGGACATGGACATGGACATGGTAACGGTAATGGAAGTGCTAGCTATTGAAACCGCTGACAAAATTGACTAAAACTCTAAGGACAACAACAACAACTAACTATAACAATCAATATAAAAAATGCTTAGCTTATTACGTATACGACAAGTTGAACAAAAGCTCATTTTTGATTGGAATTCGAAATTTCGAATTGTCTTAAACTGTTGTTATGGCGCTCGTATCGAATTCTATCTCAAAATTCTCCAGCAGATGCGTCAACGCCTCGGCCTGGCCCATATCAATGCTGGCATAAGCAGTCGCCTCATTATCGTCGGTATCGCTATCTAGTGCATGTGTTTGTGCTGTGAAGGAATTGAGATCGGAATCACAGGAATGTGCCGAAACAATGCTGGGAGGCCCATCGACATCTTCGCTATTGATGCGCAGGCGTGGCTTCGCTGGCTTCATTCTGCAAGACCACAAAACAATACAAAAAACCGAAAAAAGAGGTGAACAGACGCAGCAGAGGCAGCAACAGCAGACAAGGAGTGCAAGAATTTCAGTAGAGTGAACGTAAAGAAACTTGTTAAAGCACAAACTGAACTGCTGGGTACAGCATAGCACCCTGTACTTAATTACATATAATAATCAATAAGTTCTGCATATCAAACACGATTTTACTTGATACAGTTAATTCTAAAGGAAATTTGACATCTTTAAGAAAAGTGTTGGAAGAAACTACAGAGTGCAGAAAGAAGCTTGATCTGCGTGTAGAAAAAGGGCAGCTACTTGCAAAACTAGTAAACAAGACATACAGACAGACAGACAATGCTCTAACGACTGGATTGAACAAGAATACATAGACGGAGAGACAGCTACTATCCATGGCTAGTCCAGACACGTGCATATCCACTTACTTGGCCAGGTCGCGTTGCAGTTGATCCATGACATCGCTGCACTGTTTATAGTACCGCACCTGGGTCTGAATGAAGGCATGAAGATGTCGCAGATGCGATGCCTGCGAGGTGCTGATGCCATCCAAGAGCAGCTTAGTAATCTCCGCCTGGCGATCGAATTCAGCTTGGGCCACACGAAGGTCACGTTCCGCCTGCATAATAAATAAATTGCATTAGTTACAATAGCAAACGGATATGAGGAATATAAAGAAAGAGCATTAAATAGGCGCCACATTGGGCGATACCTGTTCCAAGACGGCTTCTGGCGATATGCCATCTTTCTATAAGCCACAAATCAAGTGATACATGTAACACACATAACAACACACAGATACATCCAGTATAAATATATATATACATTTATATATATATATTGCAGAAGCAGCAGAAAAGGTGTGAAAAGCAGAGCCAAAAAATCCATAATGAGAGCTTATTGGCTACAAATCTTTGGTGGCCAACAGAGCGGGCAGACATTGAGTTGTCGAGCCCCCATGGCCACGCCCCCCAAAGAACACCCACTTACCGCCTGCTGGCCCAGCATGCTGCGTGCCTTCTTCACACGATTCTTGCAGGCATCCAGATCCAAGCTGCAAAACAGACACAGAATTAGAAGATGGAATCAGTTGTGTGAAAATACTCCGTCTTACCGCTTGGTCTCCAGTATACCCCGCTCCTTGCTGATGGTCTTCATTTCGCCATCGAGAAATTTGCGCAACGGTTGCGTAAAGCAAATGCCCGAGGTGGCAATAAAGTCGTGCTCACACTGCCCCAGCTTCTGTTCGGCTTGACCCACCTTGATCAGCGCCTGGCCATAGGGCATATCCTGGCCAAAATCACCGCCAGCCTCGATCATGTCCAGCGCCAGGTGCTCCAAGTTGCTCAGCCGTTTGGGCTTCGATTTCTCAATCTTTTCGAATATGAAATCCTCGACACGATTCTGTGGATTGGGTATCAATACCGATTCGGTATCTCGCACGATTTTCTCCGTCCATGTTTTGGTTACATCGGCGCGTTCCGCGAGATTTTGAAAGTGTAAATCATATTCGGTGCGCTCTGTGGTGCCCAATTTCTCCTCGGTTAACTGCAGCCAGAAAAAGGGCAAAAGGGTAAACGCAAGAAAGTCAAACGGGTGCGCAGACCCCCATGTCACCTTTCCCGCCCCATAACACCACCCATTAGGCCAGACGCACTGCGCCCACCAGCATACCACCCACACCACACAATTTGTAATGCGCTATTATTACATTAATTACCTGCACCACGCGTGATATTGTACTGCCCGCCTCCTTGACCAGATTCTTTACATTAAAATTGGGTAAATTGATGTTCATTTTGTTGCGAATTTCTGCAAATTTAATACGAAAATTTTCTGCAAGCCAATTTTTGTTTGTATTTATCAATAGTCCAATAAGAAACTGAATGAGCATCGATAATCGCAAGCGCTGCTGGTATCGATAAGGGTCGGGCTGCTTAGCGATAAATCGCATGCAACGATAAGTTGGCAGTATTATCGATAGTTGGTTCTAAGCGCGCTTCTAGTTTAAAAAATCGATGACTTGATTATTTATGCACTTTAATTAAAGTCTTACTAGCTAGTTTAGTTCTAAGTAAAATACTAATTAATCTGCTTCCAGAAGCCGCCGCAGTGACAATGCAACCACTTGTTACACCAGGCCTTCAGTGCAGATGTTTTGGCCACTTTATTGGCGCTGTTAACGAAACCACAGCGAGCACAGCGCCGAATGGTGCTAGGACTAGCGCCCAGCTGCAGGTTACTCACGCCATCTTTGACGCAATTGGAGAATACCACTTGCTCCATCTCAATGTCTTGCAATCCCGTGGGTTCCACCTGTGACGTGAACGTCAGTTGTCCCGACTCGACTGCCGCATAGCCCTGTGTGCTGAGCAGCGTTGTCGGCTGGTACTTGGAGAGCTGGGGAATCAGCAGCTGCTTGGACAGCAGGCTGCATTCATCGAGCAGCATCTCATCAGGTTCAGCGGTGTTCTGGGCTAGGCGCGTCAGTAGACGGAACAATATGACCAGCACATCAATGTTGTCCATTGTCTTCGTGTACACAGGCAGGCACTGGGGATTCAATAATCCCCAGATGCGTATCATGACGAGCAATTCACGCAGACTGCCAATGGCACGAATGTCACGGCTGATGTCGTAGCTAGGACGCTTGCCGGACAGTTTGCTCTTCATGACCTCGTCGGGCAGACGATTGAGCATATTGACAGCCAGATCCGTGACCCACTGAATCAACTGCTGTAGACTTTGTAGCATCATTGGCTCCACAGTAAAGTCCTTTGGGTCTAGATTCAACATGACCGTGTCCACATCGGGCACAGAATCGCCTAGCTTCATGGCCAGATTATCCGCAGGTCCCTTGTCTTGGCAACCCAAATCCGATGGCCTCAAAAGGCTCTTGAATGTGCTGGAGATCGCGTGCAAGATGATTAGATTGTCCAGCTCCTGCTGCTGTGCGCGGCACAGATTACTCTTTAAGGCCAAGAAGTTGGCATAATAAAATTGCCGAACTGGCGACGATTGACGTGTAAAATTGTCACTTAGTTTCTCCACCAAGGCTTCAAGATTTCCAAGATTCAGGAGCAGCACATCACTGGCATCCACGCCGGTGACAATGCAGTACTCGAGGAGCAGCAGCAGCAGCTGCATGGTGCCCGCACTCTGCTTCAACATGGGCGTTTGCATGGCATGCAACTGGGCGTGGCTATCAAAGATGAGCAACATTTGGCTGGTGGGCGTGAGGTCACCACAAACGAATCGAGTTTCGCTATCACGCTCGAACTGCGTGTGATTAAGCTGCTTTAGTGTGCCAGGCTCTAGCACATAGACGCTGTGATCCTGCATTATGGCATACAACTGGCCACAGTCGGCAGACACGAGGCGAGTGCTCGACAAATGTGCGATTTGTGAGTTTAACTGCAGTTTGGCCACTTGCTCCCAGCTCTCGCTCGTCGCAAAGTCAACGGGTTTGCTGTTGTTGCTCGCCGCTGTTGAGGATTGCTGCAGCAGGGCATGAACATTCTGATGCCGACGTGTGAGTTTCCACTGCTCCAGTAGACTGCCACCATCGGGGCTGCCAAAGACCACATATATGACATCCTCGTTGGCCATACGTGTCCACAGCAGTTGCGTGATCCTTCGGCTCTCTTGATTAGCTGGCGGTGTATTCAGAAAGATGCTAGACAAGGATTCCGATTTAATGACAATGCGCTCGCTTTCCATTTGCAGTGAAACCTGGACATACAAAAAGTTATTTATACTCTTAGAAAACCTTAAACCACTCACCTTAAAGCAGTAGACGAGTTGTTGCTGCTGCTGCCAGCCAATGCTGTAGGCCACATTAAGAGCACCGCTGGGACTGGCCACTATGCTGCAATGCTCAATGTAGCTACGCGAGATTCCAATGCTATGCGTGGCTGGCGTCAGTTCAATCTGTTCGCCAGCGTTGCTGCTGTCCGCAGACTCGGCGCCGCCACCGGATCCACCCGCGGGTAATCTCTGCAGCTGCGGCAGTGTGAATGCAGCCAGGAGACCAGACGAGGTCAATAGTATGCAACCCTCGGCAGCGACGCCACCAAATCCCGTCAGGTTGGGACGCTGCTCCAGTCGCTCAAATTTCTCTGTATAGTACGTGTGATCTTTCTTTTGGCTATTGAAGATCACTCCTTTGCCGTTATGAAAGAATTTGGCTTGAATAATGTCCTCGCTGGGTATGTTGGCGTGGTACTGCAGCTGCCAAACGTTTAGGGCGTGCTCCTTGGGCTGCCAGATCTCGATGCGGCCACCAATGTAGCCAAGTAGCAGCTGCTCGCCATTGGCGCTCCACTCTAGCACATTAATCAGCGACTTGGAGGTGCAGACTTTGTAATATTGCCAAGGAGTCACAATGTCGCATACGTAGACGTGACTCGAGAGACTCTGCAATGCACTGAACGCGATAATGTTGCGTGAGGAAACACAGCACAGCACGATCTTGTGGGGAAATACACTGTCTTTGCCATTGCCAAACTCACGCCGACTTTCTACTTTATACAATATAGTCATTTTGCTTTGTTTATTTGTTTGTTTGTTTTTTTTTCGTGTACCGCAAAATAGAAGCGGCGAAATACTAGAGATGCGCGTTAAGAAAAATGAGCTATCGATTTTGCGGTTTTGTGTGAATGGCAACTAACGATTACTGCAAAGCAAAAAACCCAGTATTATCACGGTGACTGTGATTTCTTCAACCAACGGATTTTTTTGGAACAGTCACATAAAAAACCGCCAATTACAATATAATTTATATCGTTTAGCATAACATTTGCGTAAAAAGTATTAAAGGCAATTACGCAGATTTGCATATAAGCAACGATGATCATTTATATTAACTTGCTGGGTTTTCTTGCTTATATTTTACACTCAACAAATACAAATTTTAACAGCTACAAAAGTAATAAAAAAAATGATTGTTAAGTTTACAATCAACCTTGAAATGATCAGCATTAATCAATTGATTACAAATTCGGCACGTGAGTGTTTGACCGCTGAGGGAGGGAAACAAACCGGATCTGTGTATAATTTAAAATAAAATTCACAGTTTATTGAACTCACTCGCACACTCTCCTCGAGCATTAACTTAAAGCAATAAATACACAGTGATTATGAGTTAACCTAAGCTAAACTAAGTTTGCATAGCGCAGTCCCTTGACCAAACTGCCGCTGAAGCTATCCCCATCGATGAACCGGATGCCATCGATGAGGCACGACTGGAGGCTACACGGATACTCCGCCCCGAAGGCGTTGCTCTCCCAGCGGAGTTGCAGCACGTACTGCACCTCGGGCGTGAGGACACAGGCCTCCTCTCGACTCCAGCTCAAATGCAAATCACAATTGTATTTCGTTAGCTGATTCTGCACATGATGTGTCCAGACGGGTTCACCGCCATCTGTGTATAGATCCATGCGCAGGGATTCCCTATACTCCTGTGGCACGCGACCCATGTGACAGGTGATATTGGGAGCAAGTCGACTGTTAAGCACTAGACCCAACACGGAAATGAAGCGGGAGCATCTTAACCCCACACGCCACACATGGGACTCCGCGTCCACTGTGAAGGGACGACAGGCTTTGTAATAGCAGCGTTCCACAAGCGTCGCGGGTGCAGGAGCAGGCACTGGAGCAGGACCGTGGACGACATCATTGGCGGCTGGTACCTGCCAGTTGGCAGTGTCCCCAAGACCCACATCGTCGCACTCTTGCTGTGTCCACTCGTAGACATACCAGAGCAGCAGCTTATGGGGCTCTTTGCAGGCAGCAATGATGGATTTGACACACTCCTTAGACACATGTACGTAATGCTCTTTCAGATAGCTCATGTACTGATCGTTGTTCACACAGCAGCGCATAAAGAAGGACATGCAAACCTCCAGTAAGCTATCCAAACCCATGCAGACGCTCAGCTCCAGAGCGGGCAGAACGTTAGAGAAGCGCAATTTGCGTCTTATAGCCAGCAGCGAGTCCGCAATGAGCTGATCCAGCAGATACTTCTCTGCTGCATAGTATAGCTCTATGGATGCCTCCAGCTGCAGGCACTCGTAATCCACACTACCAGTGTAGATGTACTCCAAGAGCACCTTAAAGATCGCTGCACTTATGTCATGTATCTCAATCTCCGGCTCTAGCTCTTGCAGTGGCCCATAGAACATGGCTTCAAAGACTGGGCTGGCGGCACTCAAGATCAGCTTGTGTCCCTTTAGCTGCTCCTCACACACATGGAACACACAGTCCGTGTGCTTCTCCGAGCGAAGGAGATCCGCATAGCGTCTGCCCAGCAGTGATCCCACACTGGCCTGCTCCTTGCGATGGGCCACGGCCATTTCCAGCGCGGAGACGGCAGTAGTGCTCATCTTGCTGCGAATGAGGGGAAAGAGGAAAAAAGGGACAGAAAGTCAATAAATTGCGTATTTGGAGAAACTTAGATCTAAGCATAAAGTAAAAACCTGTTTGATTCGCCGATTTCAGCATCAATCATTTAATGAATTCTGTTTATTTCTTTTTTTTAGAAATTTACTGGGTTCGTTCTGCCTTTCCCTTGTTTTGCATACGAAATGATGAAAGACACCGAAGCCAAAATACTCTACATGGCGTTAAGCCAATGATCAAACTTATGATGACTCGACTCTGGGAGAAATGTAAGTACTTTAAAGCTTCCCAGCTGTTTGCTTAATTTCCTATATTTTTCTCGAAATTTTAGAAACTTTTCCTCAATAACCCTTGAGTAACCCTCAGTTATTAAGCAAATTAATGGTATTATACCTAATACAATAATTAAGCTAAATACTCTCCGTTTAAGAAACGCTTTGCGAAAGTTTTAAACAATTTATATACCCCTTTTTATTGATATATGCTAATATATCGCTTTTACTTGTTTGACCACATTTATTAATATAAGAATAATATTTATTTTTTGTTTACAAAATTTATTATGTGTATGTGCTTAAAGATAAGAAATGCTACTCAAAAGTTTATTACATTCGTTTGTGCTGCTAGTGACGTAAGTGCTGGTGATAACTCTATATTAGAAACACGCTAACACTTTGTTTATCAATAATACTACGTTCTAATGCCGGCACGCCTCTCAGAGTGCGAGAAGAGACAAGGAGACTGTGTGTGTGTGTATTTGTAGTCACTGTACACAGTGTGTGTGTGGCTCTCATTATTTATATTTCGCGCATAGGTTAATAACCGGTTTAAAGTGTTTACTTAGATCTGTGGATGACATTGCAGGGAAGCTATGGGAACGTGAATCTAATTCACAACAATTTCGCATTGAACCAAAAATATGATAATACCTAGATACCAACTGGATGGAACAGAGTCAGCTTATTTCGTTTGTTTGTTTTATTTATTATTTTTCAATTGAAATTCAAACTCAGTTGCAATATTTACCTTTATTTATTAATTGTTATTGCTACCACGGAATTGTTTTTATTGTTATGCCTTTTATTTTGAGCTGCTGCGCAAATCGTTAACTTGAGAATTTATTTGTAATTTCAGTTCAAGTTCGATTTTGTAATTAGCAATACACTCGAAAATTTACATAAGCACCTTTAAGGGCACTAGAACAGCTAATCTCTTGCGACCTTTGGAGCAAAAGTTTGTATTGTGTTCTTGATTCTTGTCTCTTGGCTGGCGAAGAAAGCACACCTTTTATCTTATTCTGCGCACAATATTTGGCAGCGTGACAAAAATGTTTTTTTTTTTTTTTTTATTTATAATTTCAATTTTATACGTTTTGCACTTTGGCTTTTCGTTCTTTTTATTTACATTTGCGTTTGAAACGCGAGAGAATTGTAAATATTGCTAGAGACTCTGGAAAGGAGCTGAACTTGACCGATATTGACAGCTGCTTTCGGTCACGACCGACGGATCACACAGATCACAGGTGAAAAGCGCTCAGAAAACGTGCGTACGACGAACCGTTGAGCGCAACGCGCTACCTTCAACTGATCGTGCTGGTGATCAGAGTTAAACAACGCAACCTGAGCGTTACGCTCTCGCTCTTTAACCTCTCTCTCTCTCTCTGATTTGCTTGCTCTCTCTCAGTGGCGCTCCAGACAGTGATGTCGGAATAACAAGAAGAGGGAAACGATGCTGTTCTAAACTTTATTTTAAGAGAACTATGTTAAAGATTAAGTATATAACAATATTTAAGTAAATTTTATTTACAACTAAGTACACTCAAAGAACTTAAGCTCAATTATATTCACTCAGGTAATCAGAGCTTTCAGTAGATCCTAAAGTACGCACAAAGAGTACCAAAAATAAACTTGGGCTAAACTAGCTAAACTGACAGCACTGGCTCCGGCAGGTACTCCTCTCTGCTTGCCGATCTCTTAACTTTATTGTTGTTTTGAAATTGATAAAGCCTCGCTCTTTCTAAGGGAACTGATAGAATCTGCAGAGTTACTCCCTGATCTGCCTTCATTTCATCAGCATAATTAAAGTTTTCAGTCTGCACACTAAGCGATCTCATGTAGTTTCTGGTCTGCCAATGATCGTGGCAGCCTTGAACCCTTTAATAGCCTCTTCTGCAGCCAAAGTTATTTCTGTAACTCATTTTAATACACTACAATTGATTGGGGTACATAGCTAATCTGATGCTGAGTGGCACAGAGTTTTACTGATGCTTATTGGTTTAAAAAATAAGTAGTTTTTCACAAATGCATCAGGTTAGTAGTGAAGAGTAGATAACTGAGAAAGGGCATCACCTCTTCGTATTGCCAACTTCATTTTCTTGCATTCTTTTACTGCTTTGGCATAACTTTGGCAGTCGCTTGTGGCTTCATAAACTGGTATTAAGTATTAAGTATAAGAAATGGAGGCTGGTCCCTTCGATCTTGAATTCTTCTCTCGCTCTCTGCTCTCCTCTGTCTGCAGCTAGCACCTGTCGCAGTCCAGCAGTTCTCTTCAAGCTGAGCTCTTTTAATTACACAGTAAGAACTTCTGTTTTTGACTTTTACACATTAATTCAAATTTAATTTCTAAACGCAGCAACTAATTTGAAAGGGTATTGGAGATGTGTGTAGGTTTTGGTGTTGGTGTGTATGTTGTAGCTTTTGTTGGGTTATCATTAACTTACGCTACTACTTAGTAGCTACTAATAAATATATAAATGGAGTAAATGGCTCGCATCTGGGCTCAGATAATATCACGTGGCACACTCAGGAAGTGTATAGAGTTGGACACATGGTGCGTTATGTCCGTCAGCGTCTCCTTGTGCACACCACCGAAGAGAATTAGCTCACCATTGCCAGCTATCAGGCTGGAAAGTATGAGGCGATCTGGAGCTCCGCTGAGTACTCCAAAATTCTTGTATTCCACCCAATCCAGAGTTGGCTCGCAATTGCCATCTGTTTGCAGCAGACTGGAAATGTCGCAGACAAACAGTGACTGGACGTTGCAGCGTACGCGCTTGGGCGAGGGAGCGCGCAACGCTTGTGGTTCCACATGGGCGGGCGCACTGCGTCGAGAGTTGCGTATGGCATTCATTTTCTCCTCCATGCGACGTATGCGCTCGCTGTGATCCCGCGATGCGCTGCGTGAACGTCCTGGCACATTAAATGCCACCATGCGGAAGGGATCCTAAGAAAGGCAATCAGTTAGAGTGGAATCAGTTAAGTCAATCTACCTAACTTACCTCGTAGTGCTCGTCGAAGCGCTTGGGCAACAATGGTTCATTGTCACGACATCGCAGTGCCAGATTGCGTTGCAAACGCTGAGCTGCATCCGCATCTCCATCCGCTGCTGGAGCTGGTGCAGGCGGTGGTGAAGGTGCTGCTGGTGCCGCGACTGCTGGTAATGAGTGCAGATCACTGAGTCTTCCCGAGCGTGGTTGATAATTGTTGTTGTTGTTATTGTTAACATTGTTATTGTGCATAAACTGCTGTGCCTGCTGCATATGCTGGTTAAGAATCGCCCGCCTGTTGGCCAAGTACTGCTCCTGCGGCGCTAGAGCCGCTCCAGCTCCAGCACCACCCACACGCACATTGTTCACACGCCGTTGGTCCGGCAGCACGACTCCAGCTCTCAGTCGCTCTGGCAATGGCACTCTTTGTCCTGGCTGCTGTTGGTAGAGAGGTGGTGGTGGTGGAGGTGCTTGGCCAAGTCCGGCGAAGCGCAAAGCGCTGCCGCCCACTACTGGCACACGGCTCTGCTTCATGATTTGAAAGTCCAGCGGAATTTTGGGCGAAGGACCGACCACAACCAAATAGTTATTGACTCGACAGCCAGGATTGCACCACATGTGGACGGCTCCAAAGTTTTTGTTACGTATATTGAGCTGTTTCCAAGACCAGGCATCGCGCCTCATATCCAACAGCCAAGCATCCGTGTAGACACGATTGGCACCGCCACAGCCACCCACGATGAGTAGATGCTGCTTGCCCAACTCCACCTGGATCTGACCATAACGTGGCGCTGGGCGCGTGTTGCCCACGAACAGAGGCTGCCACCAGCGTTGCTCTTCCAGATCCAGCACCCACGTATCATTGGAGTTAACATTGACATCGTCCTTGATCTGATAGCCACCAAACACAATCATCCGATTGCCATGCACTGTGGCCGAGTGTCCAGCCATTGGCGGTGGACAGGGCAGCGAACTGCGTGCCACCCAACGATCTTTGGCCAGATCGTAATAGTGCAGCTCATCGAATAGACACCAAGGCTGATATGGCGGATGCAGTGAAGGATAACGCCAGCCACCAAACAGCACCAGTGTATCCTGCCAGGCCACCATCGAGGCGCTGCCCTTGGGCGATGGATATGTGCCCGTGGCCAAGGGACGTGTCCAGCGCATGTGTGTCATGTCAAAGCGCCACAGATCATTGAAAGTCGTATCCGACGATGAGCCACCGCCAAACACATACATGGAATTACCCTGACGCACAGCCGAGTGGGCGAAACGGCCGGCAATAATCGGCATTGGCATGCCTTCTGCTTTCTTAGTACTATTGGCTTCCACAGCAGCGGCTGTTTGCTGGGAGAAGACTTCCCAGCGCAGACGGAAATCAGCTAAACCCTTGTCCAGATTCATTTGGGAGCGACGCACAAGATCTGTGGAAATTTAATGCTTTAGTTGAGGATTCTGACAATTAACTCTGCTACTCACTCTTGACAATCAGCTGCCAGCGCTTGCAGACGAGGCTGCAGTGCTCGAGATCCCCGTAAGGCGGCAGATAGGTGAATATAAACTCGAGTATCTCATCGGGCAGCACATTAAGGCTCAGTGAGGCAGTGGAGCATTTGGTTGTTGTTAGGCATGCTGTTGTTGATGTTGCATTGCCACAGTTGTCGTTCAGATTTAGATTGCACGTGGCCATTATGTTGCGTCCTAGCTGTCCTTGGCGTTGTCCTTGCCCCTGCTGGCTTTCTTTTTGTCCTTCACCTTTCGCTGCTGCTGCAGTCCAAAAAGCCCAAATGCCCAAGGCTACACCAAGTGGGACAATCAATTTCAAGAGGCGTTGCGACTCCTAAAAACAAGGGCGTGAGGTTTGCACACTTTGCAGCTGAGTAAATGTCCTTAATACCACGATTTCAAGCCAATAAAACACTATAAACAGCAGTAGTTTTGCTGACTTTAAAACAAATATCGCACTGTGAGTGGTATCAACTATCGATAGCGAACAGCTGTTCATCGATAGCACAAGAAGGCAAGTATTGATTGCGGCACAGGGTTGCATGTTGAAAATGTTCTTTTTTAAATGGCCGTTGGAAAATTAGCTTGTTTAATAATCGAAAGAAATCTAGTAGCTTAAACAAAATATGCTAACTCACATTCATTCATACTTTTGTTTAAAACAATACAGCACTACACAATTATACTTAAGTAAATAAACGCATCATGTATTTCCATTTGGCGGTGTCCATAGAGAAGCCGGTGCAGCACCTGGCACTTGGTGACTGGGCGGCCCGCGTGGATCGCATACGCAAGGTGGCGGATGCACGTCGAGCAGACTGCTTGGCCACGCGAAACTCCTCTCGGATGTTGCGCAATGAGTCGCGCATTGAAGGTGACTGGGCTAATTACGAGTCCAACCTTGCGCTTACAGATCGGTAAGATAACTGGGATCTTTAGTGATAGAAATATTCGTGTCATTGAATTCCCAATTCAGCGTTGCTGAGCTGGAGCACTGGCGTGATCTTATTGCAAAGACATTCGGACGTCTGGAGATAGAAATTGAGACTTTGCAGTCGGAAAAGAAAGCAGCAGAGAGTGAGTTGGATTCACAGATTCGTCCTTTGGCGGTTATAAGCAAAGTGATGTCTATACGCGATGGTCGTCTCAAACCCGAGATAACACACGATGCTCCCGATACGGAGATTAAGAATGAGATGTACATCTTGGAGAATAATCAACGCTTGCTTGTGAATCTTTGCCAGAAGGCTTGGGAGAAACTGAGACGTCTAGATGTGGTGCATTTTGAGATTAGCAAAGAGCTGCAAAACAAACAGAATACAGAGGACATGGATAGCAATTTACTGGCACTCGATCGCAATTCCAGCCATATATCCTACAAGCCGGATCCGCTACGTAATCCCAGAGATTGTTCGTCCTATGAACACTGGGTGGAGCATGCAAAGAACATGAAGCAGTTGGCCGAGAACGAATTGGCAGCTACGGCTGCCATAAGAGATGCACTATTCGTCTGTCGCACCAAATCTCGAAGCATGCTGGAAGGACAGCGGCAGCGCACTGAGTACAGCTTGAGAAAGCGCATATTCCAGACTCAACAAGCATACAATGAACTGGAGTGGCAGCAGCTAAGAACCAAGGAGGAAATTAAGAATCTTACTTGTGAGATTCAGGAGCTGGAGAATGCCTTGCTGAGCAAGACGAATGTGTTGAAATTAGCTGAGACGCGTCTGGAAACTCGTGCAATGCGCTGCATCAGTGAGCTCTGTCTGGACGAACCGCACAAACTGCTCTGCAAGGAGGTGGAAAAGTTGAGGGAAATACGTCGTTGTCTTGTCAACAAAATTGATGATGCCAAGGCTAACTATAATCTGCTCTCCGATCATGCCAAAAAGATTGATGAGGATTTGGAAAACAAGAGGCATGCGCTGAAGATAGACACTGAAGCTTTGGAGTTGCACGCAACTCTCAATGAGGAGGAATTTGCTATCCTAAAGGATCACAATCCTTGTGAACAGACTGATCGCAATATTGAACTCACTCGTACCCAGGTGGATTTGCGCAAGTGATCCTCAAGACTGGGCAGATATCAAAATTGTACGAAGTTATTCTCTACGTATTTTGCAATCTTTTACTTTCTCACCAGGGCTGTAAAGCCGCAGACTGTAGAATTGTTTAACTTGTTCAAATATATAAGCATCGAATAAGCGAATTAAGCGTTGTTAATGAAATATTATTCATCAGTAATCTGGTAGCCTTTTCGATTCTCCTTAAATATAAAGTTATAAAATCAGGTTAATACAGATCGTGCAACCCACATAACAACATCAAATCAAAATACTTTTCATAACTCATATATATGTAACATACATAAACTATTATTTGCAGATAACCCACAAAGGTGACGAAACAAATATGGTTTTACAGTCGGTTTCGAGTCAGGAGAAACCCTTGGCCCACATCTCGCTGACGGATTGGAACTCCCGAGTGGGTCGTCTTAGGAATGTAGCAGATGCACGACGTGATGACACTATCTCCATACGAAACTCTTCGCGTTCTCTCGTCAACGAAGTTCGCATTGAGAGTCTCTGGGCTAATCGAGAATCCAATGAGGCGCTGACTGAACGGTAGGACGAGCTAAACAACTAAATACTATCTAACTTCCTATACTTGTAGTATCCAAGAGCTGCATAGCTGGCGTGTACTCATCTCAAAGACACTTGAGCGCTTGGTTCAAGAAACTCACACATTGCAACAGGAGAAGATTCTGACGGAGAAGGAAGTGGATGCACTAGAAGCACCCATAGCACTTATTAGCGAGGTGCTGTCCATGCGTGACGGTCGTTTAGGTGCTGAACTCACCTACGACGAACCAGATAAGGAGATCAAGAACGAACTCTACGTCTTGGAGAACAATCAGCGATTGCTCTCGGATCGCTGCAAGAATGCTTGGCAGAAACTGCAGCGACTGGACGAAGTACGCACAAAGATTCGCATGGAGCTCGAGAATCAGCAGGAGGCAATGCAGCTGGATAGAGAACAACTGGCACTTGATCGTAATTCCGACAAAATATGCTTTCGACCGGATCCTCAACGATTTCCCAGGAAGTAGGAAGAGATTTAATTAACAATCCCAAATTATATTAAATGAATTCTTTTAGCATTAATACATACGAAGCCTGGCTGGAGCATGTGAAGAACCTGAAGCAGTTGGCCGAGAACGAGTTGGCAAGCACAACGGCCACACGAGAAGCGTTGTTCGTGTGCCGGGAGAAGGCACGTAGCATCTTAAAAGCCCAACAGGACCGAACGGAGTTCAGTCTACGGAAACGCATATTTGAGACTCGGCGAGCGTACAACGAACTTCAGTATCAGAAGACCAAAATGATGGAGGAAATGGAAAAGTTAACTGCGACCATGCAGACAATGGAGGCCACTTTTCTGGAGAAGACAGCTGACCTTAAACTAGCCCAATCACGACTGGAGAATCGCACACTTCGTCGTGGCAAAGACTTGTGCATGGATTATGCTCACTCAATGCTCTATCTGGAAGTCGATAAGTTAGTTGAGATACGACGATGTCTGGCACATCAAATGGACGAGGCAAAGGCCAACTACACGCTTCTAACGGACCATACTCAAAAGATCGATGTGGATCTGGAGAACAAGCATCAGTCCTTAATGGCTGATACGCGCGCTTTGGAGCTGCGACAGCGTCTCAAAGAGGAAGAATTCGGCAAAGTGGAGTATAATCCCAGTGCTCAGACGGATCTCAATGTGGAGCTTACACAAATGCAGGAGTTTGTTAAGTGAAGCGTTGCATTTATTTTGTATTCACTGTACCTTATGATGTAGTTTGACTTAAGCTTTTTCAAATATAATTATAGGTCAATAGGAATTACATAAGTTTAAGATATTTATGGGGAAGGGTATCTTAGGGGCTTACCCTTCAGCAGTTAAAGCCCTGGGGCGTTGTCCTTGACAATGACACTAAGGCGACTCCTTGGAGATCTAGTAGTCCAGGTCTAAACAAATATTTAACTAAAAATCGTTAGTTTTCCTTAGTTACTGTTGTGAGTTTAAGTAGTTAACACCAAAAAAAGTTGTTTAAATATAAAATTTATTATTTTATAAAAAAACTTTAGATAGTTGTATTTTTGGAACTTAGCAATGGCTTTCCAATCTGTGGTGACCATGGAGAAACCTCTGCAGCACATCTCGCTGGCTGACTGGAATGCTCGAGTGAGTGGACTGCGTCATGTGGCCGATTCTCGACGTGCTGATGCCTTCGCCCTGCGTCACACCTCCCGCATGCTGCGCAATGAGGCGAGAATCGAGAGCGACTGGGCGAACATTGAGACAAACGAGGCGCTAGCGGATCGGTAAACCAGAAACTCCTTTCCACCAACCTCAGCAGACACTTTTCCATTCATTTGCAGCATTGTGGAGCTGAATAGCTGGCGTCAGATCATTATGCGCACCTTTGAACGCATTGAGGCCGAGATGCATTCGTTGCAGGAGGAGAAGGACCTGACGGAGCGTGAACTGGCAGCACTTTCGGGACCAATTTCGGTTATTAGCGATGTGTTGACCATGCGAGATGGTCGCTTGGGCTCCGAGATAACTTACGATGAACCGGATACGGAAATCAAGAATGAACTACGCATCTTGGAGAACAATCAGCGATTGCTGGCGGAGAGATGCCAGAAGGCTTGGGCGAAGCTTACTCGACTGGAGGAAGTGCGGTTTAAGGTTGGCATGGAGATCGAGAACAAAGTGGAGGCAGTGGATCTAGACACTGTCCAACTGGCTCTGAATCGCAATTCTGCTGGCATTTCCTACAAGCCCGATCCCATGCGGAACCCTAAAAAGTAAGCACAAGTGCATCCCAAGGTTATTATATCATAAGTTAATTCTATCATCCTTCACAGCGCTTGCTCTTATGAGTCGTGGCTGGAGCATGTGAAGAACATAAAGCAGCTGGCGGAGAATGAGTTGACGGACACGGCTGCCATTAGGGAGGCGTTGTTCGTGTGCCGTGAGAAGGCACGCAACATGTTGCAAGCACAGCAGGAGCGGGCCGAGCACAGCATACGTAAGCGCATCTTTGAGACGCAGCGGGCACGCAACGAGCTGGAATGGCAGAAGCTCAAGATGCGTGAGGAGATGGAGAGTGCTATGTGTGAGATCAAGTCACTGGAGGATTCGTTGCGTGACAAATCCGATGCTCTGAAGTTGGCCGAATCCCGACTGGAGAATAGGGCGCTGCGTTGTGGCAAAGAACTGTGTCTGGATCATGTCCACGATATGCTCTGCCAGGAGGTGGAGAAACTACGTGAGATTCGTCGTTGCCTCAAGGAGAAAATCGATGAATCGCGAGCCAATTTCAATCTGTTGTCGGATCATGCACAGAAGATCGATGTGGATCTGGAGAACAAACAGCATTCGTTGATGACGGACATACGTGCCTTGGATTTGCGTACGCGTCTCAAGGGCGGCGAGTTCGGCTCGAAGCC
This sequence comes from Drosophila dunni, assembly GCA_018152125.1. Classification (NCBI taxonomy): domain Eukaryota; kingdom Metazoa; phylum Arthropoda; class Insecta; order Diptera; family Drosophilidae; genus Drosophila; species Drosophila dunni. Next base: position 19,457,012 of record JAECXC010000339.1, on the reverse strand, counting down.
TAATCCGAGTGGGCAGACCGAACGCAACATAGCACTCACCCATATGGAAGATGAGATTCCTAAACCCTAGAGGATCAAAAGCTTTTTTCAAGTTTAATGTAATCGCAAATCTTGACTAAATTCCTGTGCTTTAAGCTTCTTCGTTTTATTCTTTCTTCTCGTGCTGTGCACAGAGCGTAAAGTTAAAGCTTAGATCACCCAACTTGGGCCTGAAAGTGGTGCTCCAATCCAGGCGGGATTTAGAGTTAGACGTGGCTTGCTTGGCGGGAAAGTGAACGCCTTGGCGCACAAACATGTCCCACTTGACAAACTCGCCGGGCACAACGGGCTCCGTGGGTCCAGTGCTCACCACGGATTTGGGACTCTCATTGTCCACCAGTTGCCAATCCACCCACAGAGCAATGCCATTACATTCGCCAGATCTGCAAAGGACTACAGTAGAGATTAAGCTGCAAATAAACAAGTGGGTTAAGCTTACGCCGTCAGCTGTAGTTGTCCCTGCTTCTGCTGCTCCAGGCCAAAGTTAGCAAACTCTACGTTAAGGATTTGTTGTGGCTTTGCGAGCGCACGACATGGATACTCCCAGAGCGGTTGAGCCTCTACCAGCGACAGAGCCTGCTCCACCGAACGCTGCAAGAGTAATTTAGATTATTTGGAGGTTTTTAAGGTAAATCTTCAAGCTTTACCTGCACCATGTCGTCGAAGAGCTTCAGATCGAAGCCCTCGCAGCTGCCGACGGGAGCGCGTATCTTATGCAAGTCCAGAAACTGCACAGGTAGCGCATAAATGCGAGCAGCACAAGGTGAGATTCGCACCGTGTCTGGCAAATGCTCCTGCAGCTGAAGCAGCAAGGTGCCAAAGTAGAAGTTGTCCCAGGGCAGAATCGAATTGAGGAAATAGGGTTCGGCAAAGACATGTGTAATCGTGTTCAGCTCCTTGGGTTCGAGTTGCTTTAGGCTGTCCAGAAACGTAACATTCTTCAGCTGATTGTGCTTTGCCAGGGACTCGAGCAGACGACGCGAGAATCGATGCGGTTCCAGGCAGCGTACGCTGGCTGCACCCAAAGCAGCGCTTGCAAGTCCTGACATGCAGCCGTCGCCGAGTATAAGCAGGTGCGAAGTTGGGAGCGGTTCGTTTTCCAGGTAGCCCAGGTAGCGCTTGGTTCTGATGCTTTGGTTCAGCTGACCTATGCGACTGCGCGTGTAGGTCATATGCAGGTCACAGCTGCAGCTGTGCCTTGGCGCAATCTTTGAGGGCTCCTCCGCATGTGCGTCAAACCAGAGCGAGTACTCGTCGTGGCTGCAGCTTAGCCAGATGGGCTTTGTGACGTCATGCAGCTGGAGTGGCTTGGGTATGTAGTAAATGGCCTGCATCCAGTGATCCCGCCAGGGCACAACGTTGGCTAAAGGTCGCTTGGTATCGCTAGTAGCTGCCTGCAGCTGTTTAAGCTCGGGATGAGCCCAGTAGGGAGCACAACTTAGTAGCACTTCACCCGCATCGTCCATTTCGATTTGCCACCAGTAGAAGACCAGTTCCACTGTTCCTGGCTCACGGAGCTGCAACTGCAACAGCTTCTGCCGCTGCTCTTCTCGCTTTTGCTTGCGCTGAAAGTCAAATTGGAAGATCTCCACGGGATTGGCGAGCACTCGGAATGAATTGGCCGGCAGCTGTGAGAGCTGTACATCGTGGAGCGCAGCTTCACCGCGACACTGTGCCAGCTGAGCTGGTGGACTCAGTAGTACTTCACCATCCAGATTGGCCAAGATTTTGAGGCTGTTCCACTGCGTTGCTAGCGTAGATTGGGCCACTTGGGCAAAGCAGGTGGCACGAGCTGGTATGCACAGAGCATCGTCGGTGAGCAGGTGATCGTGCGCATGATTGTAGATGCCAATGGCGCCCTCGCCAATCAGTTCCGTGTCCAATAGCTCAGCCACCAGCAGATTGGCCTTATGCGGCATATCGACGCCAATTTCTATGTCCGTAGAGCGTTTGCGTATTAAGCGGACTTGTTTAGCTTCATTGGCGGCAAGAATACGCTCCGCACAGTTGGCCATGGGCAGGAATGCTTCACAGGCGGTCACCGTGTCGGCGCCGGCACGCAAAGCCATCATGGAGAGAATTCCAGTGCCGGTGCCAATGTCCAGCACGTGTACTTCTTTGCCCGCTTGCCGCATAGCTGTGATGGTCTTGCGCAACGCCGCATAATACTTCTGATTGCGTTCCCAGTCATGCAGCATGTCTCCGAATCCTGCATTAGCCACCTCCAGGTGGTAATCGTAGTCATCGCCGCGTTCTTGCCATGTGTTCTGACCCGTTATTGGGTTTATTACTTGTGCGAAGCTCGACATCAGTTGTACGCGGTGTGGCAGTGTAAATCGTAATGCTTTTAGCATGTATAGAAAATTAGCAAGTTTCACACAAGTTGAATTCAGCTCACAACTGCAACAAATAGTTAAAAATTCAATTCCTTTATATGTAAACAACACAAAAACTGCTGGCCGGCTTAATAGTGGGACTTACAATCCATGTGACTGGCTTAATAATGGTATTTGGTTACCTGTGACTGCCATAATAGTGGTACATTTTAACATCGACGTATCGATTCTTTTTGCAACCCTGCACACCTTGGCGCTGAAATTTAAAACTGTTGCAATTACTGAACATGCGAGTTTGTTAAATTTAAAATTGGCTTTATTACAAATTGTCAGACAAAATATAACTTATAATTAAATTGCTTACAATAAAATGCTGATTAAAAATAAATGAATTAAAATTGCTTATCTAGACGACGTCGCACAGTGGGCATAATTAGAGCACGATGCTGCAGTCGTAAGCGTCGCATTCCTGGTATGCGTTGAATTGGCGTCTGAAAATCCCGCTCGTAATTGTATCTGTTTTCCACATAGGCCCAGTTAGAAATCCTTGGCATCTCATAGTAGTCGGAGCGGCAGCGAACTCGAGCAGCAGGCACTGGCGATTTGACGTCCAACTTCTCCAGCATGTGTATGAATCTTGGCAACATTTTAATTAGATACTTCACAAAGGTGATACCTAGTATGAGCAGCAAGACGGAGAACGTAATGTAGATCATAATCAGGAACATGTTGACAGCAGCAGTTTCCAAATGCGAATGATGCTGATGAGCTGAGGACAAGCACTTTTATACAGTTGGCAGGTAGGATTAAGGTAGGGGGCGGTAGTGGGGATTGAAAGGGTTGGCAAAGGTAGTTTGATTACCTGTGCAGCGAGAGGGCTGATCATAAAATCTTAATCCGTTTGTTTTGACATAGTTTGCGCTTGAAGCTACCTAGATCTAAGAATCCCAATGCTGATGTGATGTCATAAGCAGCTGGGTGCTTTGTCGCTGATAAGCTGCCACCGATTTGACTTTTCAAATTGAGCATGTTTGATCAAGTCGCTTCAGTCACTTGAGATTTGTGCAAGTGCCAAGATGTTGCTCAGAATCGCTGGCGTTATCGCTATAATACATATAGTCGCCATCAGTTGTGAACAATTGGAAAAACAGGGCAATATCACAGTTAAATATGGCAATACAACCGAAATACACTTTCAACTGAAGGATCCGAGCATCAAATTGCTGCGAACTCAGCTGGAAGCATTGCAGTAAGTACAACAAAGCAGCTAATAAAATATTTTAAAAAATATATATTTATTTTTGATACATTTTTAGAGCTGAGCAGAGCCGACTGTTTGCAGAGCTGAATGCAAAATTCGACAAACTGACGCTGGAGAGTTTGAGAACAAATCTGTATGCCAGCAATTGTGCCGAGGCAACTGCTCAGTCCCGTCGCTCTGGAGTGTATCAGATACTTGTGCCCAAGTTTGGTATACATCCATTTCTGGTCAGCTGTGAGGAGGACACTCAGGGCGGTGGCTGGACTGTGGTGCTGCGACGTGAGGATGGCAGTGTCAAGTTCTATCGCTATTGGAATGATTACAAGCAGGGATTTGGTAATGTGAATGGCGAGTTCTTTATTGGTCTGGATAAGCTGCATGCTCTGACTGCTGGACAAGATCAGGAGCTGCTCTTTGAGCTGGAGAGCGCTAAGGGTGTAACAAAGTTTGCCAAATACGATCTATTTGCCATTGGCGGAGAAAGTGATTCATATGCTCTGCAAACGCTTGGGGAGTATTCTGGTGATGCTGGAGATTCGTTCTCGGGACATGCGAGCTACAAGTTCTCGGCACGCGATCGGGATAACGATAATTATGCCGGTAACTGTGCGCAGGAGTACAGAGGCGGCTGGTGGTACACCAAGTGTCACGCCAGCAATCCGATGGGCATCTATAATGAGTCTGCTTATGGCAAGGGAGTTACGTGGAGCGCATTTACCGGCCAGAACGAGTCGCTGAAACGCGTCAAAATGATGATACGTAGAAGACGTTAGAGACGCCTAAGAGTTTTTTGTGGTTTACGGCAAAGATAAAGACAGTTGAGTAAATAAACTTTTTAAATAAAGCTGAGAGTTGGAAATGGGATGGGTTTGTAGGGAAAGAATCGAAGAAGAGTAGAGTAGAGGAACGGCAAGAAGAGGAAATTATGCTGCACTTTGGAGCTTTAAACTGATAGAGAGAGAGAGAGAGAGAGAGAGAGAGAGTGATTTATAGGATGATAGCTAGAGAGAGGAAGGCAGAGAAAGAGATGCTGTCCACATTGACTCAAGGGGATTTTGACTCAAAAAATCACAAATATTATCAGCAGATTAATGAATCTGTCGACTAGTACACGTATACCCTATAGCAATGCACTGACTACATAAGACACGATTTCGCGTTTAAAAATAGGCAAACAAATAAATCTTAATAGTAAATAAGAAATTTATTTACGAAGAAATGTAGATAATTTCGTGTAAGGGTATTCAAAAAAAGGTTTATACCAACACGAATAAAACCCAAGATTATTGCTATAAAATCACTTGTTGACGTCTCATTTAGTTTAGTCGCCTGTGAACTGCCCAGGTCTGAGAATGTTTTCCAGTTTAACAACAATTTGCACACTTTTAGTATGCACCACAATTGTGCTCAAAATAAGCGGAGAGGAATTCGTCCAAAATATGGACAAATTGGGTAACTTGACCATCAAGTACGGGAACTCTACGGAAATACGCTTCCAAGTCAAAGACTTGAACAACAAAGTGATACAAACACAACTGGAACTGATGCGGTAAGTAAATTTAAGCAAACAAATCAATTTTAAGCTTATCTCCCCACCAGATTTGAGCAGTTGCGACAGGGCGCATTACTGGATGAGCTGCTGGGCAAGTTCAACACGTTGACCAGCTTGGATCCCGTTGAATTCCCGCGCAGCTGTGCTGAGGCCACGGCCGTGAGTCGTCGCACGGGTATCTACCAAATCCGCATACCCGACTACAGTGTGCATCCCTTTATAGTCAGCTGTGATGAGGATGCCCATGGCGGTGGCTGGACCATAGTGCTACAGCGTCTGGATGGCAGCGTGGATTTCTATCTCTTCTGGAAGCACTACAGGAATGGTTTTGGTAACATCAATGGGGAGTTTTTCATGGGCTTGGAGAAGCTACATCTGCTGACCAAAGATCTGGATCAGGAGCTGCTCTTTGTTATGGAGGATGTCAAGGGCGAGAAACGTTTTGCCAAGTACAAAAGTTTTGCCATCGACGGCGAAAAGAATGACTATGCCATGAGTGTATTGGGGGAGTACTCCGGTAATGCGGGGGATTCCCTCAGGGCCCACACGGGACGCAAATTCACGAGCCAAGATCGCGACAATGACGAGCACAAAGAAAGCAATTGTGCCAAGTTGTTCACAGGTGGCTGGTGGTATGCCAGCTGCCACACCAGGTGAGCTGACCTCTTAAATATTATTTAATTAGCTTAGTATTTATTTATTTACTTAATTATTTAATAGCAATTTGATGGGCAAGTACAACGACAGCACTTTCGGCAAGGGCATCAACTGGCTGAGCTTCACCACACACACGGCCTCGCTGAAAAGCGTGCAAATGATGATAAGACCGCGCAGAGCGTGAGTGTATCGACTGCATAGCACCCTGTACTAGCTGTGTGAAATTTATAATATTTTAAAGTTGTGTGCTTCTTCATACTTTTGTTTATGTTAAAACTCTACAAATTTAATATAGCTTTTTGAAGAAGTTATGAAGTTAAATTGTTTCTGAAACTACCAAAATGCTAAGCTCTTGAATTTAAACTAATTTTAAATAATAAAAATTAATGTCAATTTAATTTAAAACTTTAATTAACTCACTCTATCTCTTATCATCTTTGAGATCTATTTTATCAGACAGCTACTCATGTAGGGCCAAGGCCAAATTTTTCTTTTTATACACTGTAAAAAATAGTTTATTGAAAGACTGTGGGGCTACTTAAAAAGAGGACACTCATAAATTTAAATTAATTTTTTAAATATTTTTAGTAATTTTTTCAGATCCGGACAACGGACAGACAGACGTACATCGCGATATCGACTCGGCTGTTGATGCTGATCAAGAATATATATACTTGATGGGGTCGGAAATGCTTCATTCTGACAAACCTTATACACCGCTCTACTCTTTTTTACAGTACGGGGTCTTAAAATGCAAGACAGTTTCAGAAAAGCGCACATAAATATTTTAATTTTCTTTGTAGTCTTTAGAGATTTAGAGAGTCGTGAGAACACCAAAATCTTGGCTCTATATAATAATATTTATACTATTACTATTAAGCCTAACACCTCAACTAAGTGCCCCTCCTGTAAGCAGTACCAAATTTCTACCAGTGTACGGCAGGACTGCGCAACTTTGGAGACGTGCGTTTTGTGTACATCAGATTTTCCAGAGATAGCGGCACTCTAGTTAATTACCAGCTAGTTTGACGGACTAAAGAGGCTAGAGAGAGACTTCATTTAGTACTGCACTTGGAGCCTTTGATGATGGGTCGTCAGCGACTGTTGCAATGTTACTTCGACTACGCGCTGCTGCTGGGCGTGACGTCATATCGACAGGTGGCCGGCAAAGCGCGACAAACGTGGCTAACACGCGTCTATACGTTGGTACTGAATGTGCTGTCCATAACCACACTACCCATGATGATTTATATATCGATTGCGTACATAGAAAAGAACAATCAGATGATTAGTTTGTTGATTTTGACCAGTTGTATACTCTACACCATTTCCTATGCGACTATTTTCTACACGATCATTTCGCGCGGCAAAAGGGATCTCGCGCTACTGCAACTGGAACGCACAGTGGGCAGAATTATGCAGCAACAAGTGCATGAAGTGTCGCAGCAGCTCAACCGACTGTACTACCTGAAATTGGGCAGTGTAGTGCTCGTCTGTGTGAACAGCATGGCACTGGCCTTTCTAGTGCCTGACGCGGAACATTGGAGTGTTTTCCTCGTTTCATATGTGTTCCAGAATGCCATGAATATACCCACTGTGGCCACCTATCGCTACTTTCTGTCCCTCTGGCAAATCGCACGTGTCTATCAGTCCATCAACGATCGCCTCGATCAGCTGATGCAGCACTTCCGACACCGTTTGCCCACTCAACTGGAGCTGAGGGAACTGCAGCGCCTGTGGTCACATCATGCGCTGCTCGGCCGCTGCACACTACGGATAAATAAGATTTTTGAGCTGCTACTGATCGCAGCCAGGTTCGATTACTTGTCGTACAGTGTGATCAATCTGTACTGGGGAGCGCTGTTCATGTTTGTGGCTAAGATACCCAAATATGCGGTCTTGTTTGGCACCTTCAATTACTGGGTGAAATTCGTGGACTTTTATCTGCTGGATGCCATGTGCGATCTGTTGACGCAGTACAGAAGCTGCGCCTTCCACGCTGCCAGTGAGGTCAAGTGGTTTAAGGAGGTAAAGCACCTAAATTCAATCCTTTTACTGCTTTAAAAACTGCTCTCCTTCTTGCAGCTCAACGGCTTCTTGTTGTATGCCAACAGCTCCAAGTCGGAGCTTTGGGTCTGCGGTCTCTTCACACTCAATCGCAGTCGTTGGTTCAAGACTCTCGGCTCCATTGTCAGTTTCTCGGTTCTGCTGCTCCAATTCCATTTGCTTATGAAGAAAAACTTTGCGCTTTAAAGCGTCTAATTTGAAGTTAATCAAATTTGCGTTTAAATAGTTTTTTTTTTTGGGTTGAGAGCATGCCAAGAAATTGCTCACGTTTTTTGTTATTTAATTTATTTGCTGTGTACAATGGCATTAAAAGGCCTTCTCTCTATCTCCACTCGGCGCTCTCTTTCTGCCCTGGGGAGGCAATAATTCCAGTTCGATAATTTCCAAATGAATGCGTTTCGAAAATAAATTTCCCTTTGACAGCAGCAAAGTGTTGAAAATTTCAAAACGAAATCACGTTTTGCTGTTGCATACTTTTTGGCGTATGCACATCTGCTCAAACTGTGTACGTGCGAAAAGTTACGACTCTCGCTCACACACACACACACATACACACTCAGACAAAATTTGTACACTTATTTACATATATATCATGTATGTACTACGGCATACCCTTACTAGGAGCGCAGGTGAGCAACGTTGCTGCATAAATAACCAGAAAGTGGGCTGCGTTTGAGATGCTCGACTGAGCTATGCCCAGTGTGGAAAAAGAAATTTGTGGCTTCAAATCATTCGGTGGTCTTTCAGTACCCCAAAAACATAAGCTCCTCATGGAAACTGCTCTGAAACTGCAAAACTGTGAAATAAAATAAATCAAAACATAATTTTTGCCAAAAAATTTGAGCAAATCGAATTCCTTGCGTTTTTGCCAAAAACGTGTCAAAATTATTTTAAGCAGATTTTCATTTTGCGGTTTATTTGCGATGTTTTGGAATTTCTATTTGCATAGCGAGTGCATTTCTCGGCTTTTTCGACTAAGTTTTTAATGAGTTCTTGCCAAAGATGGCAAACAATTGGAAACGTAGTCAAATCCATTTGAATTAGCATTCACATGTCAACACAATTATGTTGGATAACAACGGCAACGATTTATGTGCACGTGAAGAGTGGTCCAACTTACATAATACTACACACACGCACACACGCACGTAGCGGATGTTGAGCTTGTTGTGGGGCTGTGTAGCACCGAGTGGGCGTTGGGCGTGGCCCGGAGCTTGGCAATTGTCAAAATTGCCGCCATAATTCACGTGTTGCCAGCAACAGAAACAACAACAAAAGAGTCCACATCGTCATTGAATTGAAGCAAAATGCTCAAAATGCAAATTACGCAATGATTTACATTTCGATTGACATATTTTAGGCGAACTTGTTTGCAGACAGAGGGAGGGAGGTAGGTAGGGAGGGGGAGTGAGAGCTGTATCCTCTGATGGATCCACCCTTTGCTTGTTGTCATACCACGGCAGTAATTCAAAAATATACATACATATATAAAATATATGCCCAAAAACATCTCAGCAATGCTAAAAATTGATGTCAATGATGTGCGTTGAGAGGCAGCGTCAATGGGGTAGGGAGGGGAGAGGAGGTGAGACGGTGAGCGAAGGAGAGTAGACACAGACAGGTAGTCAAACCCCTTTGGTTGGTCTATACACAGTCTGTCAAGCAATTGTTCTGACAAAGCACTTAAAAATCTGATTTAATTTATACAACGTTATAATCAAATGCTTAAATTATTTGGAGTTTTTCTAACATGTTTTAGTTAATGAAAGCCGTTATTATATATATTACTTAAAGATTTAAATATATATATATATAAACATTTTAAAATCAATTAAAAATCACTATGCTCGAAATTAAGAAATTTATATAAGAAATCCCTTAAAATGTGTGTTTTTAAAGCGGTTTAAATATTTAAGTCATTTTATCAGATTCAGCAAATACATTTCTTGGGGGTTTCTGAAATTAATGTCATAATGTGTTGTAAAAAAAATAATTCCCTTCTTTTTTAAAATATTTTCCAACATTAAGGTAATACTTAATATTTTTTAAACAAATTTTTAAGCTAACTATGGTCTAAAAATAATTTTTTTAAGCACGACTATGTAACTTTTGAAAATAATAGAAAGACGCATTATTTCTAAGTTTGAACTGATTTTAAAAACTTAAAAAAATTGTGCTAAAATAAATGAAAAAAAATAATATACATTATGTTGTTTTGTATTATTATTATATATAAATATAAATATATACCCAAAAAAGAACAGTAAGTAGCGCCCAACGCTAGACCAACTCAAACCTAATAAAATTACCTACATTTAGTACTTAACTTTGTGCCTCAATAACATGATAAAACAGAAACCAATAAAAGCTTTTTGCCCAACAAAAAACATAAATAAAATATGTATATTTGTTACTTTGTCTTTTGAGAAATTTATGCTAGACTTAAATCGCAGATACCCATAAAATACTCCATAATTCGATGACTTCTTCACTCAAAGGAAGCAAAGACGAAGAAAAAGCAATAATCAAAGTGAAGCATAAAGCATTTTTATGGTATAAGTAACTGTCCAGTCGAGAGTTCAGTTGAGAATTCCGTTGAGAATTCCGTTGAGAATTCAGTTGAGAATTCTTTGTGCCATATTGCCATACATTACACGCAGAAAGCGAACAATTGTGGCCAGACATTTGTTATTAGTCAGGATTTCTTGGCAAGGGGGTGGAGGGAGTGGCGCGGGGACATCGTAAAATGCTGCCAGGACATAAATGCGTTATTAAATTATGATTTTGAAAAGCCACAACGCAGGAATGTGAGCCAGCCCAGACCAGTTCAGTCCAGTCCTGGCCAAGCACAATGGAAGTTGGCGCCACATCTACGTGCAACTCAAAAGCATTTGACGCGACATTTTCCAAGCCTCACAGTTGGTGGCCAAGTAGCCAAGTAGCCAAGTAGCCAAGTTACGGGCCAACTTACTGGCCAACAAAAGCCAAGACTCGTGCATCGGGTGTGGTCATCAATGCAGCCTGAAGTCAACTCGAATGTCCTGACTTGCAGTTTGCGTAAATTTCAGTTTAACAATAAGGCTGCGTATGTGCGTTCTTATTTCCTTTGAACAGCTCATACAATAAGGAATGACAGGACGAACGCTTTTAATGATGCAGCCAGGACGCTGAACTGACTGCTGAGCTTTGTAGCTGGACAAAGTACGCGTATGGTACTGAAGAGTAGGACTTGGAGGTGCCCAGAGGCGGTTTTGGAAGTGTTCTCCTTAGTATAGTTTTAAGACTACGATGCCCAAACTTCCCGTGACATACCATTTTGCGCTAGCACTATCAATTGGCATCAAAATATTGCTGCATAATGAAAAAAAAAAATGTTGTTAAATTTTTGATAAAATGCTAAGGGGTAACATCATAAAATTTTGCAAAATTTTTACAATTTCTAATTTTGATCAGGATCGATTATGCTGTTTGTCTAGAGTTCAAAAATGTATGACTTTTCGGTGTACGACGCCTTTTGCCTGAGTTATGCGCTTTTAGAGTTAGGAACAAGTGAATTTTTATTATAGTATAACTCCCTTAATATTTTTACACCAATAACGCTCTTAACACTCCCGTCGCTTCCTTTACTTTCCGTCTTTCTTGCATTTATTCCCTGCACTTCTAACGCCCCTAACGCCCCTAAACCTCTTAACTTCTTTCGCTCCTTTACCCCTGATCACTTCTAGCGCTCTCAATGCTCCCGACGCTACCCACACTCCCTACTCTTATATCACTCCTCTACGACCTTACTCTCCTAGCGCTACTTTTCTGCTGCTCCAGGCTCTCATGTGGCCTGCTCCTCTTTTGGCTGGGGGAATATGTGTCAACAGGGCGCGTTCGCTGGGGCAAAGTGAAAGTTCATTTTGTGGCTGACACTGGCACTGCACTAAAAAGTTGCACAAATTTTTCGCCATTTCGTTGCTTTAAAAATCTCCTGTGGGTTTTGGGCGTGGAAAGTTGCTAAGTTGCAACCCACACACACTTACACACACAGCTGCTTTGTTTTCAAGTGCCAAACTTGACATGAACTTTAGATGGAATGCAAGTAGCCACAACTTGAACCAGTTAGCCGGAAAAGCGGTTTCTTTCGTTTTAAATTAAATTTTGGATTTTATTTAGCAGCTTGGAACTTAAGAACTAAGAATACAGGCGATTTTAGCGTCCGAATGCGGCAGCAGAAGCTGAGGATGATGCTGAAGCGGCTCCGCCGCCATAGCCACCATAACCGGGATAACCACCGTATCCGCCGCGACGTCCGCCATAGCCGCCATAACCGCCAGGGTAGCCACCGCCGAAGCCGCCATAACCACCGGGGTAGCCACCATATCCACCGCCTGGGAAGCCGCCGTAACCACCGGGGTAGCCACCATAGCCACCGCCGGGGAAGCCGCCATAACCTCCATAGCCAGGGAAGGCCTCCGTCAGGCACAGGACCGCAAATATCACAAAGATAATAGCAACAGCAGCGCGCATCTTCTCAAGCGTTTCAATCTCAATGGGTTATACGTTCAAATATGTTTGGTCTCTTTGCCTACACCCGGTTTTATAGAGAAATTCGTTGTCCGATTTGCTGCGCGCAGAACTGGAACTGGAATTAGAGCTGTGATGATCAACGTCATGATCAGCGAAATTTGTTATTGTGTACAAATTTCGTTTTAAGACCTAGTATGGAAAAAAATACAGGGTCGACTGGGTTTGTGAGTTACATAACGGTCAGAAGGGAGCGTAAGCGTAAGAAATACTAGTCTACAAAGATGCGTAACTTGAGAACTACTTGAACCAACTTAATAAAACTTACAGATTATAATCCCAATTGTTACACACTAACAAAATTTAAGTACCATCGGATTATTGAATCTTATAGTTGTCATATAAGCAGTCCCCTGAAAATATGTAAAACGTATGAAATGACAGCTATGACTACTACAGGGTCTTTAACAGTCGTTTCGCTGGAGTGAAAGCTTTGTTACTAGTTCTTGTCAATTAATGGTTGTAGACTCATGTTTGGCAGCAAACCGGTTTAGAGGTTATGGTACCAACTTACGTTTGCTACTTTTTCGTTGGGACTTTTTGGGGAATCACTTTGTTTGGGGCTTTATCTCAGCGCCGAGTATACTCGTTATTTATTCAATTGCGTTTTGCCTATTTTTGGTTATCACATTCGCACAGACAGACAAACAGATTTGTAAACAAATGATAATTAACCGCTCGATCGGGTTTCTATTTGAATCATATTTTTATTTTGGTTACCACTTTTGACAAATTGACTTTGGGCTTTTTGCTGCTGCTTCTGGCCATTGGAAAGGTCAACCAACCAAGTGTAATAAAACTAACAAAAAGTCTAAAGTTAGCGTAATGAGTATTAAGTCAATTAAATATACACTATATATATAAAAATATTTACGATGAATTCTTTTCGAATATAGTCAAGAAATAGAGTTTTAACAACGACCAAAATTAGCAAACGTATCGAAGATGCATCGTTGGAGAAGTTCTGATCATTGCAATACCAATGGTCATAAGATCTGGAATATGTTCTGCAGTGGCGAATATCCCGAGGAGATGAACACCAAATATGGCGGATATAAGATCAATGCTGACGAGCCCTATACGGTATTCTGTTTGGAGAAGAATCCCAAACACTATCTGGTATTTCTGCGTAGTACCGATGTCTCCCAATGCGTTACCCTAGAATATGTGAACAAGTCCTCCTTTTATTGTTTGGCCGATGTCGGAAAACCCACACTTCTCAGCTACCCCAAGAGTCATATTACCTGCATCGATTATTCCTTTAGTCTGGTCGATGAACTGGTCTCATATTGCAGTACCCGAAATCTGCCGAATAGCGAATACACGGCGATCGTTTATGCTGAATATAATGAAGTAGATGACGATGAAACTGTTAGAACAAACAACAGATGTTCCGTGTTATGTACAAACACTTGGCTGATCTTAGTTATAGCACTGATTTCGTTATTTTTCATCTTTCGGCTGAGACAATAGTTAGGACAGAACTGTATGTAGGCAGAGTATGTAATAAACAGATAAAGCAATAGTTAAGCAAAGTACTTGAGTTTTATATAGGTATAGGAAAAAAGTTATAACCTATACCCGACATAAATCTTTTTCAAATAACCGTTTTAAATACGATATTTTCCGGTTTATTTAAAATTCAATCCAATGTTAACGGTTAACATATATATTAACTATCGTATATATTTTTTGATTTAAAAAATTACTGATTTATGAAAGATCATTTTGGGAAAGTCCCCTAATTTGACAAGATATTTTGACAGCATTTGAGTCATCAGCCAACTCGTGACTTGCTGCGCCAGGTTCACAAATCTCAACTCAACGCCCTCATCATAGTAGCGCTCCAGAGTTCTAGCAGAGCTGTCAAGAGGGTTGCGGCTTCGTCTCGGATCGTCTTTCATCTGACAGTACAGAAGTGTACGGAAAGTGGCCCATGTCAAGATGTTTCCCGTATCATCAGCACACACATGTATTTACTTAAGCGTAGTGGGAGCAACGAGTGTGTATCTGTGAGATACACACACACACACATGTATCTCGGCCCATTCATCTGTTTTGATGAGCATGAATAATTGCTTTTTAACAGACGCAAAATTATCACCTAATTATTGAGATTTGTGTGTAATTCAGCATTTAAATGTTTATTTACAGTCTTAATTATATTGTTGGGAAGTTTTAGTGAATACATTTGTATTCAGCCCGTGTTGGCTGATGTAAAAACTGTCAGTTTTTCACCAGTTGAAACACAGTTATGCGAATTTGGACACGCGTTCTATTTGCCTAGGAATTCTTTTGCCTGACATTTGATTTGACACTTTTCTCTCGCTTTCTCTCACTCTCTCTCTCTCTCACTCTCTGTCACTTTGTAACTATTTTTCTCGCTCGCTGGTTGTGTGGTGCAACATATGTGGCATTTATTTTAGGTACCCTAAGTTTAAGAGGGTATGCTGACTTTGGTAGAGCGTAGAGTTTATTTTTTAAAGGAGATTTGAAGAGAAACAGTCTGATTTTATAAAAATACAAAACTAGATTTCTTCAGGTCTACTTAAAGACATGTTTTCATAGAAAAATATCGGAATGTCAGGAATATAAAAAATCCATAAAAAAAATCCAGTAGTAGGATATTACCATATTGTTCTTAAAATAATGAGACATAATTGATTTAAGTACTAAAGTTTTAAACAGATATTAAGTTCTTGGCATAAGCCAACAGTTCCTCTCTCTCTTTTGGAACCTTACTTGAGTTGGTATGAGATTTATAACAAACAAGACAAATTCTTTACTTAATAAAGATATATTATAATAAATACATTCTAAAATCAATAATTCTTTTGTATTCATTTTAAGCATTTTATATACCCACCTTTTTTCTACATATGCCTTAAGTGTACCTTGTCTTCTGCTATACCTCTATATACCTCTTTGAGCTATTTCTATTTTATTCTATGTTGCTTTATGTAAAGTTTTGCAACATGTAACATGTCAGCAAGTGTCGTGCCTCAGTTAATTTCCCATTCTTGTGCGCTTTTCCGGTGCCAACTAAGAGTGTGTGTCTAACTGTGTGTGCACGTGTGTGTGTGTGTGTGTGGTGCTGGGTGTGTATTTATTTAGCCGCATCGCAAAAGGACAAAACGCATTTTTCCTTTGTGCTGACTTTCAAGCATTATTGCAATTTTGTAAATATTGTAAAAATTCTTAATACTCAAGGGGCGCTTATCGCCATCCCACTCTCTATATCTCCCGACTCTCTCTCGCCCCTTTGCTGCTCAGTCAGTTTATGCAAATTAGTGGCAGATACCGCTTACATTCCGAATGTTAATTTGCATTTTTCTCTGCAACTTCTTGCGTTCCCTTCTGTCATGTCGGGAAATGGAGGAAATGGTAGAATTTTATTTTATTTGCTTTTAAATTTTAACTTGCTACTTGTTAACCTTTTGTCTATTAAGTGGATAGAATCAAGGGGTGTTCGTATGTTGTGTAGGAATTCCCTTAATGCTACCTTATTGCCTTGAGATGGAATAGAAGTTTGGAGCAAACGGCTTTGCCATATGATAAATTACATTGGCATTTAGAGATTTGAGTTGGAATCCTTTTGTGCTTTTCTTCTTTCTACTTTGGCCAGAAAACTCTTTTGGTTTTAAAACCCACACACAGAGACAGACAGACAGAGGGAAAGTTACTTTAGTATTTTGTGCATTGTAGTTTAAATTTATTTTAGCCAATTTGTCTTTTTAATTGCGCTTAACGCCGAGTTGGCCACAAAAACCAAATGTACTTTGATGATGGTGTATTTTGTGGCTTTTCTCGAAAGTTTTTGCCAACCGCTTTCCTTTTGTTTGTTTGCCAGTTTTCTTTGACTTTAATTAAGTTTTATTATTCAAATTAACACATGCGGGTAATAGACAACAACACACATACGCACACACCTGAGCTCGTCTTCTGCCTGTCATAAGCATATGTCTGTTTGTTTTTTAATTAATTCATCAATCCAGGTAAATAATTAAATCAGCTAACTGACAACACAATAATTGAAAATGCTTTAAAGTTTTGAAAGAATTCATTTAAGGGCTAATTATGCATAGTTGGCATAAATAAATTAGCTTGTTTTCGTCTTCTTAAATTAGTAAAAGTCAAATTGGTTTCCAAAATTTGCATAAATTAAGTTTCAACTTGGTTTCTTATTTGTTTAACTAATAAATTGTTTTATTTTTCTCCGTCTGTAAATATTATAAATTCATTTATGCTTAAAATACAGTAAACACTCGTTGGAAAAACACCAGCACAATTTGATCATCAAATCATATCTCTTTTAATTTTGTATAAATATAAATATTAGTCAGGTATAATTTCATTTCGAATACAATCTAATAAACAATAATGCAATTTGGCTAATTGAAATACAGTTGAGGGGGTGGGCGGGTGATGACGTCATCAGAGCGATGGATACGCATTCTTAGCATAGTTGGCAGCCACACAGTAATTGGGTGCTCCGAAAAAGGAGCACACTCCACTGCTGCTGTTCGGATTTGTACCAAATCCTCCATAACAATTGGTGTAGTTCTGACAGGAGCGCAGCTCGAGTGGGCCAAAGTTCAGGGCGTATGCACCAGGTGGCGCTGTATGAGCCAAATTTGGGTATTTGTGCATGTTGTTGGGTATGGGCGCCGG
Organism: Drosophila dunni; assembly: GCA_018152125.1. Classification (NCBI taxonomy): domain Eukaryota; kingdom Metazoa; phylum Arthropoda; class Insecta; order Diptera; family Drosophilidae; genus Drosophila; species Drosophila dunni. The sequence goes on along the minus strand of JAECXC010000339.1, from coordinate 19,439,860 downwards.
CACCAGTTGGGTGGAGGTCTCCAAAATGGGTCTTCCTATGCTCACACTGCGCTCATTGCGTCGAAATTTGGCACGACGGTTCTGGAACCAGACCTGGGGATTATATGGTGAACAATAATTTCAATTTCAAAGGATTCAGATTCAGATAGTCTTACCTGCACTCTGGCCTCGCTGAGATGCACCTTTGTGGCCAGCTCCTCCCTGACAAATGCGTCGGGATAATGCGTTCGCTCAAAGACTTTCTCCAGAGCCGTCAATTGGGCGGAGCTGAAGGTAGTGCGATTCCGACGCGGTTTCCTAGAATGCCCCGATTGGAGACTGTTGGGATAATCAACGTTAGCGCCGCCTGCAATTAGAAAGACAAACACATTTAGTGGAAATCTTGAGACATTTTTGGATGAAATTCCGTTGAAATTGGTGCAATTTTTGATGGCAATAGTACACGGCGTACAGACGTACGGAGCGTCGTAAATAATCGATAAGAGCCCCGGACATCAATTAATTCGACAGCTCGGGAATTTCTCGGTTTACTTTTACGGCCGTGAGCAGCTATAAAATTTTGCATTCTATTTGATCCTTTTGCCTGGCGTTATTGTCATCTCGGAGGTCATAAACAAATGGCATGGGTCATAAAATATATATTATCATCTCATCTGCGATGACATCGCCGGGCAGCTGTCTACTAATTTTAGGTGCCAAACCGACAACAACAGCAAACAAACCAAAGGCGAATGAATCCTAAACAAAACCAAGAAACCAAACAAATTTACGATCTATTAATTAAAATGAAATTGTGACATTAAGCGACAATAAGCGAGCGGCAACTTTCACTAATTGATTTCAGATCTGTTGACGCTGTCCAAGTATTTCCACTTTTGGAAAGCATTCCAAGAAATGTGGAATAACCAGATATATCCGCAGATAAACGAAATGAATATATTAAACGCATGTGATCCAAAGAAAAACGAGTGAATGATTTGTACAAGCAAAAAGTAGGTTTTTTTGTATAGTCCAACTATTTTATCTATTAACATTTCTATAACTAGCGCACCTTTCAATAAGCAAGCGTATTTAAATCGAGTGAGAACCGCGATTTTATATGAATATAGCATAAAGGAAGGCAGATGTCATGCCTGATGGCGCTGCTTAACACATAAATGATAAATTTGAATTGAAATGAGCTGAGAATTTATGATATTATGCGGACGCATATGTTTAACTAGGATAGGATATATATATATGTACATATATATAGATATGTGATTTATGTAGGTGACTGCAAGTGTATGTGTGTGTGTGTATCGGTGGCAGCTCATGCATGACATTTAGGTGCCATATGTGGGCGACATTCGCTCATTTATGCCGCCGCCAATTGCACACATCCAAATGCCTGACAGTGTCATCTTGTTGCATTTTTAGACCCGGTACACAAAAGTTACAAAGAGTAACCAATAACTTTGATTAAATACACTTGACTACGGCAATCCACCCATCAAAACATATTAATGAAAGCAAAGAAGAAGTAGAATAGACACTCGAAAAAATAGCGGTTTTACTTAAGCTTTAAAATTATTTAACATTTCGCTTGCAGCTTTAAATTTTAACATATTTTTACCAGTGTAAAAGCACAGAACAGAACAGCAACAACTTTACATAGAGCTTAGCTTAACTGTAAAAAAAGTTCGTAATCTCTGCTGGCGATCTTGAGCAGCGCAACGAGAAAGAGATAAGGAAAGAAATGTGAAAAATTGTTTGTGTAATTTGCATTGTGTGTGCTAGCAGCATTGCACTTGTGTGTGTGTGTGTGAGTGCAAATTTTGGGAGTGGGAGAAATAACACTAACAATTGAACTGGGAGAGTAGTGGAATGTGCAGCTGTGAGTCAGAGCTTTAGTAGTAAAAGTGAACTTGTAAGAACTTGTGCGCGTAGTGGATTTTAGTGCGTAGACAAGGTGACGCGAATAAAAGTGGTAAGTAATACTTTGCATTGTACTGTAACTGCAACTACAGGGTCTGTAAAAGCCGTCTACACACTACTGTGGTCTGTTGGGCTAGTTGTGGCTGCGGTGGCGACTGAGCCACCGTTTTATAAAGGCTCGTACCTCTTGCCTCAACCGGAGGCGGCAGGTTGTCAACATTAAAGGCACAGTGCTCTGATGAAGACGACATGTTGTCTGTTGTCCCGCTTGTTCTTGTTGTTTTTCTTATTGTTTGTTTGCCCTTGTTGTTTTTGCTGTTCTGGTTGTCAGCGGCATAATTTGCTATGAAATATGCGCGTAGCATTGTGATAGCTGGCAATGGCAATGCTATCAGAAGCCGTCTTTCAATCGCTAGTTTTTCCTTTTCGGCAGCAGTTCCGACGGCAGACAGTAGGCAAAAGAGTACAAGAGCGACACAGTAGGAGAGCGGGGGAGAGAGGGAGGGCAGACAGACAGACAGAGAGGCAGCACTTCAACATTGTCAACATGACAAAACGTAATCAAAGCTGACATGATATTCCCTCAGAGGCTGCATGCCTTTGAACAACCGAAAGCGCCCAATGCCTGTATTTTCCAAGTGGAGCATATAACAACCAACTAAAGAGCGAGACAGCGCGCTAGAATAAGAAAGAGCGAGGGAGAGAGAGCGAGCGGGTGAGCGAGCCCCCTTTTTCCAGCACAACCATGCTTCTTCTATCCCGCGTGTGCTGTAAATGGTTGAGGCCAGAGGCGTGTGTTTATTTTTGTCATTGCTCGGGATTGTAACATGTGCCAGCCTCAGTTTTACTCGCTTTTCCTCTTCTCCTACCCCCATTGCTATCCCCCCTTGCCTTTCGCTTTCTGCAGCCTTCACTGCATGCTTTTCTGATTGAGGTTTCCCTTTCGATTTTCACTTCTCATGTTCGCTCTTCTGTTTTTTTTGTAGTATCTTTTTTTTATTAAGCTGCAACTGTTTTTTATCGCTCGTTGCCCGATTCGCTGGCAATTCAAATTAAACACATCTCGTTTTCCTCCCCAAACCCATCCCATCCCATCCCTGGGGAACGGGATCGCCCTGCAGTTGTTCCTGTGGAGTGCTCGGCACATACTACTACATAACTTTCAGCTGATCTACGATGCAACTGTGTGGACAGCTCCACTGACAAATTGAGACAAATGGCGTGGGTAAGAGATTTGGTTGAGTTGAGCTGAGAAACAAAAATTAAATGATTGCATGGAATGCAATGCCCGATGCTCAATGTCTGATGTTTGCCACCCTGAAGCTGACATCCCTGGGCCTATCCATTAAAAAAAGAGACAAAAAATTGTACAACTATTTCAGGAATCTGTCATTTCGAAAAATAGGAGAAAGAAACAATTTAAAATGGGTTGAAAAAATGAAACAGAAAATGAAGTATTGAAATGAAGCTTTAAAAAATTATTGGAAAGTTGGCTATAAAATGAAACAAACTAATGTTGTTTAAGGCAAAGAAACAGAATTTTATCTGCAAACGCTCATGTAGTTATAGGCAAAGGATTTCAAAAGCTTTGATAGCTTCCGGGTTTAAAAATAATAGTTATGAATAAATTTTTAATAAGTTTTCCTCTAAGTCTGCCAGTTAAACATCCGAATTTTCATTTGAATTTTAAGCTGACTAACAGAAACCATTGTTAGCTTTGAAATTGTTGAAAATTCGTAGAAAATGTCTTAACTTAATACTCATTTATTTGCTCACAAACTTTTTAGGATATACATTTCCGAAACTTTGGCTCATAATGATTAAAAATTGAAATAGATAACTTGTTGCACAAAGTTTAACTTCCTCTAACACGGTAAAAAGACCCTTTATTATTTATAAACTTTATTCAGTTATTTCTACATATTTTTCAAAGCTTTCCTTATTTAGGATTTTAATGCTGTTTGTTTTAAATAAAATGTAGAACTTTTTAACATAAGGACATTCGAAACTAGTTATGTTTTCACTCTAAACCTAAACACAAAAATTAGTTTTTAGCCACATTTGAGCTAAAAGCTTTCCACTTAATCGACTTACCAAAGTTATTAGTCAGTTCCAGTGGCATTTTGCCCTTGGCATACGCATCCTGCTTCAGTTCGATGAGATTATCGACGGAGAATCGATGCATTTTGTCGAGCTCTCTGCGATTTGTGTTGTGCTTATCCTTGGCAAAGGATTCCATGGGTTGTGCAGGCTGTGAGGAGTACTCAACGGATGCCAAAGCATGAGACACTGAAGCTGCTCCGGATGCGGGTACGGCTGAGCTGGAGGCTGCCGACGGCGGCGCTGTAGATGCGGCATAGTAGAAATTGCCGGGATTACCGACGGGGCCGACAGGCAGCGAGTGCATTTGCTGCTGATAGTTTAACATGATTTGGCAAATTGAATTAAAATTTCTTAAATCAGTTTATCAATCAGTGTTTTGTCTAATTGAACAATTGGTAGACAGGCACAGGCGCAGTCAAGTTGATAATACGGGGAATAGTTTAGCGCCAAAAGACACACAATTCAATTAGGTTTGCGAATTGTGTTGAAATTTTCAACATTTGTCTCTCTAAATTGAATGCTGATTGAATTAATTTATTTTGTTGTTGTCTCGCTGCAGTCTCAGTCTGCACTTGGTGTCTTTTTAGGGGGCATCCTGTGCGAACTTGGTTAATTGGATTAGCACACAACACATAAACGAGTTAATTACGATAATTGTCGCGACGATACTAAACCGTGCCAAAGTCGTGTGCCCACTGAAATTAGCCTCAAGATCTGAGCAAGAAATCCATTCACACACCAAACGCAGCAGATGTTCTCTCCCTCTTTATCTCTCTCTCTCTTGATCACTCTGTTGTCTGCTACAGATCGCTGCTAATTATAGTCCTCGTCTGCCATTGGCTAAGATCCCAAAATGTTCTCTGCTCATTCGGTCCGACATTTTTTGTGGGCGTTTACCTCGCAAGACGCTGGGAAAAATCTTATGAAATACGAGGTGAAAAGTAGCAACAAGTTTGTCATTTCATTTAAATAACAATAAATAGCAATTAAGTGCCTGCCACGCCCACAACAACAACAGCTGTTGTTGTTCCATTTTCACAGGATATGGTCGAAAAGTGGTGCATCATGTACTTGAATTTCGAGCTGGGCATAAATCTTGGCACGCACAATGTTTGTCATCCTTTCAGGCTAATTTCCATAACCACAACATCATGTTAATGTTCCACACACACTGACACACACACGGGTGCAGTGTGTATGGTATACGATACAGGGAACATGTCAGTTAAGTGCATCTTGTTAAGTTTCAATTGCAGCTCATCGGGAGCGGGTAGAGGGGGCAGTGAGAGACAGGAGCGCTGTTTGCCTAGAAATGTGTCTATTTGTGGCCTCATAATTGATGTCCTTAATAAGTGTGTGCAGCAAAATTTATTCAACTACACTGACAAAACAGGAACAGGAACAGCAGCAGAAACAGTTGTTTAAATTAAAAACAGACAGGCTCAAATTAAGATCAGGATTATTTCATGATTCATTTCATAAACAAACAAATAAATAATATATTCTTTAGACTACCAAGAAAGTCGACAAATTATTGATCAGGTTTTATTTCTGAACTGTTTTACTATTTAAAAATATTCTTATCTTTTTATATGCTAATAAAAAATCTTACTAAAATGATTTAGATTCCAGTTAAAATTGAATAAAAAGGTTGACAATCGAAATCATACTAGCTGGAGTAGATAATGTAATAATCTTAGCAATTCCCTAAACAAGAATCATAGTTTTAAATAATTCATATATTTTCCCTACAGCCCTTCTTCCTTTAAACTTACCTCAAAGCCAAATAGCGTTAATTACATTGTCATTAGCAGTCGGCACTTTTAGTTACAGTTGCTCATTAGATGCCAACAGACTATCAAATAATATTCTAATATTCGTGACATAACCACAACCTCATACGATTTCTTAGTCCCCCAAATTGAGCTGTCACAAAAGTTTATCCAAACTACTTGACACTCCACTGTGGTGTAGGTAGGACAAATTTTACCCCGTCTACCACCGTCCAGCCAAATAGGTGAGAAGGGGTTTTGCTCGAATTTGGGCTCAAGTGAGTGACTTTCTAAATTATCTCACGTTTGCCGTGTGAAAAGTTCTTGAAGAATGTTGCGGTGTGTATGAGTGACTGTGTGTGTGTGTGTGTGTATTTTTAATAAAACTTCAAAAAGTTTTGCGCGGTACTTGCAACGGTTTACAATGTCTCTACTAGACGGTGTTTTTCGACTGTTTCAGTCTTTCAGTTTTGAAATTCTTTGTCACGAAACATTTCTCGCGTGGTACTGAAAGGAGTACTTTTTATACACACACAAACACACACACACACCCTCTTACGTCTTATACAATATAGCGAAAAAGGCAGTAGAAATTCTTCCAGCAAGTTAGAAATTTGAGCAGACACTTTTAATGCTGTCAGATAGCAAAAAGTAACTGCACTTGGCATGTCCATTGGTATGGGGAAAGTAAAAACGGAAGCAACTACGGAAGAAGGGAAGTTTGCCTGGAATGGTAAGTAGGAGGAGAGAACGGAGGGTAGAGTGGGCAGAGAAGTAGAGGAAGGAAGGAATGTTCCAGACAACGGACAGGCATCTCAATAATTTTGTGAAACGCCCATGTTGTATGAGTTTCTATGGCAGCTTCTGAAATTACATGCCATTCGGATGTACTATGAAGAATTGTATGCCAAATTGTAGTCTTTTATTGCCGCTCCCAAAAGTATGCAACAAATAAAACTTTCCATTAGTTGGTGCAGAAAAGTTGCCATTTTCTATGGGACTACGAGTGGTATGCAAAGCATCTAAAATTAGGTTTATCTATATGGCTTTTACCCAACTCAAACATAAATAAAATTATTTTTTATGGAAAGAAATTTAACCAAAAAATTAACACAAATTCAATTTCAATTTTCTTTTGACTTTTTTGACTGACAAAAGTGGTAAATTTGGCTAAAAACATAATCGACATAAATGTACAACTAATTGTCGAACTCTTTTCGATTTACGACAAGCTTCGACAAGTTCGTGCATGTTTGTTAATTTGCATAAATATGAAATGAGAGCTGCCAATGGCGACCAGACCACATTTTGCGGTGTTTTTTCGTGTTGTGCGGTTGTTGGGGGTTTTTCAAACATAAACTACAAGCATGTAGATACATGGCAACAGATATGGCCAGAATCATGCAACATGTTGCTAGCCCCCAAGCAAAATGCTAATTAAAAACCGATACCCCCAAACAAGCGCATAAAATAGGGTATAACCAACGACAGAGATTTGCATGAAATTAAATAAAAATCATGGAGAAGTAGGGGAGGGGTATATAGTCTGTGATTCCATTACCAAATATCGGCATGTCAGTGATAAATTATGCAAGCAATTTGAAAATCGAAGTGTGCCCAAAGTTTTTCATAGTTTTGTCGACTTGACAAAAGCGAAAGTCGAAAGGTTCGTCGTTGACCCAACTCAGAAGTAGATGGGAGCATGGGAGTGTGTGTGTGTGTGTTTGGCTAACGGAATGGACCTTTGGAAATTTGTGACTCTTAAAAGTTTTGGGCATTTCCCGTGGAGACTGAAATATTCATAGGTTTTATATGATTTGTAGTCCTACGTCACAATAAAAGTCAAAAGCTTTTCGTGACGTAATTAATGTAAATCCCCAAACTATATACACAGACACAGGCAAATACACACAGTAGTGTGCATGTGTGTGTTGCCACTGCAGTCCGCTAGTGGGCGCCACTTTGTATGCACATGTAATTGATTTTCTGTTTACGCACTCTCAACTGGTTGCACACGAACTGACACGATGACAGCAGCAAAGGGGCGAAGGGGGTGTGGCTGTGTACCAGTGTGTGTGCCAGTGTGTGCGGTATGTCAAACAGCACGCTTCCTGTGTACTGCTTCCGGTTATTTCTTGTTATTATATTTCATTGCCTTCGTATTCGAATTGCAAAAACAACAACTACAAAAAACGTGGAAAAGCAACGAAAGTTTTCATTGAGAAAGCGCAGAGTAAGTTTTCTGCTAGAAATGAGCTGGTTTGGGGGTGGAGGGCGGTGGGTGGTGCCTAGTAAATTCTTGGTAGAAGGGCACATGCCAACACTTGTTTTCTGTTAAGTGATTTAGGCAAAAGTTTTACCCCTTCGCCCTACCCCGCTCCACTGTCTCCCATTGCAGCGCCTTTGGTATTCGTGTTTGGCATTTTGGTTAGACGACACGCTCGACATCGACTTTTGAGGGGATAGGGGAACAGGTGGCGTGGTGGGTAGCTGGGCGTTTGCGGTATGCAGCTGCTTTCGGTTCAGCGTTGTATTTGAAATATCGGAAATGTTTTACAAAACTTTTGCCAGCTACAACTTGGTTGACTGAATGGCTGCCACATAATCGCCGTCAAGTGAAATTCATTTTCTTGACAAACAACATGAACTTCAAAGCACCGCATTTCCCCATACACCGCATCACTCCACTCTCCTCTGCTCCTCCAATAGTTGATAGTTTTTCATGGCTGTCTTTAAAGTCAGTCAAACTGTTTGTTGTGCTTCATGTTTTTGCTGTTTTTAATTGCGGCTACAAAACGCTTGAGCTGTCAAACAAAAGCTCGTTGCTATATGATTGCCGTCTTATCCCAAAACACAAATCTCCGTCACATCTTGGCCATAACAATAGCAATTTGTCGCATTGTTTTATTGCTTTATATTTGCTAAAATAGAAAATATTCAATTGCTGCAGTTATCGTCAAATCATTTGTTGATTGCACACTTTCAATTTGCAGCTCAATATCGTTTTGTTTGTGCCCTGTAGACAGCAGGGACATAAGAGTTTATAAATTTATGTTTTATTTTATGTCAATAAATTTAATTTTTAAAATATCCCTTTAATATTTTTCAGCCCAATATGTTATTCACATGTGTTATGATTTGGTAAGTGATTTAAAAGTTGTACACAAATTTTAATTTAGTATGGGCTTAAAGATTTGGTCTCTGAAATCTAAACAAACTTGTTACAGGGTATTTTCAAGTCAGTCAGGTCTTCTCAGCTGCTTTTCTTAGCATTTGATGTGCTTCTTGTCACTCAACTGAGCTCAACTCAGTCAGCTGCGAAGTCAGCGCCATTTAAATTTCGCTCACGTTTTGCTTTGCGAATGCGAATTGCGAAATGCAGCGAAAGAAATTACGCGAATTGAAAATCAACGGAAACGGATGTGAGTCTAGCAACTGTCAGTGTCATCCTTAACTCTGAAATGCCAACTGGGAGCTCGGGGACTGCCAACTGGGATCAGCAATCAGATGCAATTAGATCCTTCCGCATGAGATTCGAGTGTGGGTGTGTCTGTGTGTGTGTATTTTTGTGTGTGTTCATAAGAAAAAGTGCAAGTGATTTTCCCGCTTTTACTTTTGACAACTTTTTTCCCTTTTTCTACTTTTTTTTGTTGAGGAATTTAGGTCAAGCAGTGCACACTTCAGGCTGCTTGAGCATACTTAAATTATTGCTCACATCTGACAGTCAATGTAATTATTTTAATGCGCAGCATTCCACATGATTCATTTGGCTATTGATTACACACACACACACAGACTGATTCGAGTGCGCATTCAAGCAATCAAATGGATGACATTTCGATAAGCCTTTTTGCACAAAATTTGTCCTACTTTGGTCCACTTGGCTGCCAGGCTGGCAAAATTACTGAATTACTGAATTACTCGTACATTTTGTAGCATTTTGTTGTCATTTTGCTTGAGTTGTTTGCCAAGTGTTTTTCGAGAGATAAGAATTTTTGAATTACATTACATTACACACATACTTGTGTCTTGAGTACTCGTCAATCTTGTCATAGTTTCAGTTGTGACAGCACAAGTCAAGTTTTAATGATTTTCAATTTGATTTGAAGGGCATTCGAGTGGTTTTAAATGGTCAGAGTGGTTTACTTCAAACCGTTAGATTTTATTTAAAATTTTAATCTTTTTTCTTTAAGTTAAAAACTTTGTACAATTGTGAATATTATTTGTGCGTTTTTTATCTGATTTTTATAGTAGCTTAAAATTTAATTGGGGATTGTAATCTACACTGTTGATAACTTTTTAATTTTTAAGTGTTAAAATTTTATCCAAAACTCCTCTAATTTTCCTTTGGTAACCCCACTCGATCACAGCTTGAAATCTTTACAGTTCCATTAAGTTTATATTCAATCTGTGTGTTTCAAAACTCCTTCCTTCACTGCCGAGTCACTGTCTCTATCAGTGCATATTTTCCACTGAATGATTTTCCTCTAATATCAACAATTTGTCGTTGAACAGTTTTATTATCTGCTGTGGACTGAATATTTCCCCTTTCGAGTAGTTTTTTGTGCGACTGGTTGGCTGAGCTGCACTCGGGATGCAAATAATTTAACTTGAAGTGCACTTGAGAGTTTATTGCTGAATTTGCTGGTGAATTTGCTGCTACTTCGGCTCAGTTGTGCTGTTATTAATGCTGAATGATGGATATGAAGGCGCTCCAATCTTCGATGGTTAACAACGACATCGTAATTTGATATCCACAAGGATACAAGCTTACAAGCAGACACATAGTGCTGTTCATGGGCTAATAAGTGGGCGTGTCGTGTGTTCGTAGTCGAGGTATTCGTACTTTAAGAGCGGAACACATAAATCAAAATGCAGCAGCAACTTTGTTGCTTGAGTTTTTAAGTTATTTCGGTGGGAATATTTCATGTGCAGCGCTTAGTGAAAGCCATGCCCAGCAAGGATTAGGCCAGGATGATATACGCTGCTGGCGCGTGAGCAGATTGCGCATCCAGCTATATGGCATAACGGTAAAGGTAAAGGTAACGCCAAAGCTAAAGGTGTTTCACGCCCCTAAACTGCCCCTCATCTCTCCCCGCTTTTTATGACAACACCCATCAAGCTACATGAACTCCATTGCCGTTTTGGGCGAGGACACTCCGTTGGCGTTGATTGTGTGACGCCAGTGCCGCATAAAGTCAGCGCCAGGTGGCGCCAATCTCTGTGTGTGGGCGTGCATACACCAACGGCTGTGTGTGTGTGTGTGTTTGTATCTGCAGGTGTCTCCACATTAAAAGCCATAAAAGATTCATAAAATGCATTTCGCACGCCGAAACCAAATATGCCGCAACATTCACGACGCCACATCCATAAATATATATGTATATACATATACGAGGTGAGGTGAGGTGAGTTGAGGTAAGCAAAACTCTCTACGGCCCTGTATGCTACTTGTACGCCAGACATAAATTTTAAAGTTTGTAATGTGCAGGTGTACATAAAAAGTATTTACGAGCACCTGCTTGTGCCAATGTGAATCCCACATAAGAATCCCATATAAGAGGCCTTCTCTTATGCGTATTACGTATACGCTACGCTGGCCAGTTCTTTGGCATACCCTAATGAAAGCATTAAGACTATGAGCCACACACACATAACTTCACATTTGCCACTTTTCATACTTTTATAAGCCGTTTTTCTTACACATTTCGGCAATATGCAACACTGTTTGCTTTATGGCATGAAATATTAGCTACTTTCAGTTTTATGCTCAACTTAATCGATAGCAGCAAAGATAGAGATTAGTTTTCGACCACTAAAAGTAAGTACATTTATAGACTAATTTAGTTTGAAACTTTTTTAAAGTTTTCCAAATTCCTATGAGCGTGAAATCAATAAAAAACTTGTGCAGTCTTTTCCGTATCATTAAAGTTGCACAAATATTGAATATACAGTTATATATCTGCAGATATTTTCCAGTTGATGTTTTGGCGAATGCACTTTGATGACGTTACGGAAAATCGCTTATGAAAATCTCATCACGTTCGCGACATTTGCCAATTGCTGCAAAATTGTGCACAAATTATATCAATTTTAAAACGTAATCATTGAAACTTATCAATTTTGTTGCCACCCAAACTGAGCAGCGAGAAATGCTCTTGGAACACAGTGAGACAGTGCGACTGGGAGACAGACAGTCATCCCGCCAGACGTAGAGATGCTCGTTGTAAAATGTGAAAATCAAATATTTATGATACTTTTGAGCACAATTTTTGGCCTTCGGCAAATGGCAAACTACAAATTTTCATCTGGCGCCATCTTTCGTATATTTCACTGCGTTTTCTTACTGATTTTATATACGAATATACTTATATATACATATTTTCTTTTTTCGCTTTCTTATTGCTTTTCCTGGTCTTACTTTTTAGTGTTCGCTGTTCGCTCCGTGTATCCACGGTTTTGCTATCGGATTTATGTGCGTGCCTTTTGGAAATTCAATTTAATTTTCATTTTTCTTGCACGGGCTGCGGGATTTCCTATGAATTTTTGAGAAGGCCGAGGCCGATGCCGAGGCCGTGTAGCTCTCTCATATATTTTTTGTAACTTATAAGCCAAATTCGAAGGTTCTGCAGTTTGCGGAGGCTGGCAATATTGAAGATTTTGGCCAGCAGTCGCAGGCAATCGGGAATTTTAAGCGAACCTTTCAGATTGTGACAGGTTGAGTTTGCCAAACTTTTAAATGCCATAAACTTTGCTACAATTTCAATCAGAAGTGTCCAGTAAATTAATAGAATTGTGGCAGTAATATTAATAAAAAAGTGTAATACTTGTATAGATTTAGCTCAGCCAAATTGGAATTCAATTAAGACAAAGTTTTAGCGCTTAGCTTTCAGTTTTTGAAGCTGCTTTTTTGGGTTTCATGTGAACCCGAAACAAGTGAATAAAAAAGCGAGAAATATTTAAAAAAATTCATTCAACTATGTGGAAGTTTGCCAAATTTTCATGGACAAATCTGTGATTTTTTCGCTGCAAAAAAAAGCTTTATTTAGTAGCTTTAATCTTAGGTAAAACTAAATAAACTCATGTGTTCAGCTCAGATACTGATTTTACTGCTTTTAAATATTTTTAAAAAATACCTCAACTTGTTTGCTTTACAGACAAATGTTTCATTTAAATAAGATTTAAAGCTATCAAAAGTTTTCTAGTTTATTTAATGCCTCTAGTCCTGTGTTATCCTATTGAATTGCTATATGTTTGTTGGCTTATTTGCCAGATCAAGCCAGGCGTTTGTTTGCATTGATTACAAAGACTAGCCAAGCCAAGCCAAGCCAGTGAAAGCCCATTTGACACTTAAGGCCAATTGAAAACGGGCCAAGAAAGTTGTCTGACCGCTTCATGTAAAGCATTTGTACATATTATTACAATCGAAGCCATTTTACGGGACATGTACTCAGAGGCTTTGGATACACACAGATAAGACCCAATTGAAGTTGCATTTACCACTTGAACACGATGCAACCATGCGTACAGGCACTCGTCCTCTTTCCTTAGCCAACTTGCTTCCGTTTTGGCCCAATCACTCGAGAGTGTTGGAAGGCAACACTCAGTTGCTGTTGTTGCTGTTGTTGTTGTTATTCTTGTCGTTCTGTTGGTTTTGGCTACAAACTGAAGCTGCTGCAATGCATTATGCTAAAATGTCATTGCGAGCTTATTGGCGTTACACCCCGTCCATACCTCCGCCCTCCTCCTTTGCCACGCCCTCTGTCCATTGACAGTGCATATTGGCCTCCGGATGAAACAGCGACTTATGCTAAACTGACAGCAGACCAAACGTATAGCAAAATGCCGGAGTCAGAGCCGGAGCCGGAGCCGGTGCCGGAATAGTCGTCGTGGAAAATTGAATGGAAGCTCGTTTATTTTGTTGCCATTTGCCATTGTGGCAAGAAGAAATTGACGCTACATCGAGAGAGATCCAATGCGATGCGATGCGAAGTGAAGCGATGTGAAGCAATGCGACAGGATTTGTCACTGTCCTTGGTAGTGGGAGAGCTAGGGGGAGGGTGATAAACAGTGGGAGTTTGGGACAAGTTGCCAAGTTATAAATGCCTCACAATCGCCACACACAAAGGAATCCCGGCAAGGGCATTACCATTACCCACAAACCATTCCGCCACTGTCCTTATACTCCATATTCACTGTATGAAACTGCCATTATCGGTTAGCTTGTCTGCAATTACACATGCCATTGACACAGATACAGACAGAAACACAAACAGATACAGCAACAGATACAGATACAGATACAGTGGGTGGCAGCTAGGAAGAGCTACAATCTTGTGGTTTCTTTTTGGAACCGGTAGGTGGGAAAAGTAAAGTGTGTATAAGGTTTGTTGGCGATAAAATTGTACAGAAAATACTTGTTGCTGTATTTTGACTTTATTTGGTAAAAATCGAATAACTTTATCAGGGGAACAGTGGTATTAAAAAAGTGATTGTCCACAATTTTTGTATCTTACTGCTTTTAGACGGCTACAGGGTCTTTTACAGATGGCTCCCTTGACTGCTGTTGCTTTCTAAACGTCAGCAGAACTCTCAGCTACTCTAAAAATCAGTTAGAGCCAGCTGCAAACTGTGTGTGTGGGTGTATGTGTGTGTGTGATGTCTGCCAGTCCAAACTATATTGTCTTTCCTTTGTTGGCTGTCTTCTGAATTGCCTCGAGCTGCGTTTCATTCATGTTGAAAGCTGTAACTACACTCTCACACACTCACACACACACACACACTTTCGGCCAGACACCTTCGCACAATCAAAGTGTGCAAATCGATACGGTAACCTTTAAGGCCAAATGGATTTAAGCCAATTACAAGCAAGTTTGTTGTTCTTTATTAAAGCAGCAGTAGCAAAAACTTGGCTTAGCCAAATCTTTTAGCCAAATCTTTTTCAAGCTGCCACAAAAAGTTGTATTAAATCACACTTTACCATAGCCCACTTCTATGGCAGTTTTGAGCTCATGCTGAATGAGCACAATGGCGCCAGTGATGACAGAGTTGAACATCGAGACTGCTTTTGGTTTATCCATCGAATAGATGCCAAGTAGTAGGAATTTAAACTGTTCGCGTTTGAGCTGAAGCTGAAAGCTTTCCATCTAAGAGATAAACTCGTTTCAAAACCAATTGGATGTACTCAAAATAATCAACTTACCACTAGCCCAAGTCGTCTGTCCAAACGGTGTGTAAATGAAGTGAATTCATCCAGTATTTGCACCAGTTCCACATGATCATCCCAGACGCGATAGATGTTAAAGACAGTGATCAGCACGTCTATAAAGTAGGCGGCAATTTCCACAACGAGTGCCGAGAAGAATACGACACTGTTTTTCACTTCTTGCATGCGTTGTAGGGCAGAAAAAGTAAAGTAGATTGCTCCGATGGAAGATACATATGTGGTGGTTGAGATACAAAGACCCTGTAGCCCAAAGATATGCAGTAAACTTCTGCACAGCGACTGCAGCTCGGATTGCCGCCTGGCTATATCTTCTAGGCGATCAGCCAGATCACAGCATTTGATCATAAAGGTAGCATTTCTATGCTCGTTCTCCAGGGATTGGATTTCCCTGAGGACTATGTGTAAATCCTGCTGCAGTAGCTTGTAGTGTAGATGTAAGTTCAGCATGGAGAAGTAGAAATGGGCTATGATGACATTAACCAGAGCTGCCACCATATACAACAACATAATACCGAAGATCAAGTTGATGGTCAGAAAGTTGCGAAAACTCAGAATTGTGACCAACATTTGTATGATTTCATTGACGGTGATGCTGGTAAATTTAATGATGACTCCAGAGCGCCACATGCGCATAACCTCAGGTCTACGAAGTGCTAGGCGACTCAGAGTAAATACCAATCTAACGATGCTTCGTCTCTGCCACCAGCGGCTGTAGAAAGTGGCCACGACACAGGTGATGCGCAGTCCCATAACCGTTAGGAAGATATATTCATGCAGGTAGCCCGCAGATTGCCACATCAGGTGAATAAGCTCGCTTTGACTTATCCATGGTAGCAAGCAAAATATAAGCAAGTTAGCCGCAGCCGCGTATATCGTAGCACGTCTCGTGATGCGTGGCGTACCGGTTTTCACATTGATCTCGAAGTTCAGCACTCCCAGTACCCTGGAGTAGTAGTAGGAAAAGCGTAACATAAACAGCACAATGTCGAACATGCTGAACAACTGAGGCGGAATTTTAATTCGAGTTCGGCAAAGCAGACGAGCAAATTGAAAGTGCTTTACTAATGATGAGATAAGATATGGCGATATGGTAATACCTGAAAGAAATTAAATAAATCAATTACTAGTGGGAGGAAAGGGCTAAATGGGAGAGAGTCGACTGCAAGCGTACTGGGTCATTTTTACCCTTTACTCCTATAGCAGCTATATGATATAGTCATGGAATTCAACCTTTACCTAATGTGTGAGTTCAAACCAAATAGTTTTTTATATAATCTTATAATTTTAATTATTAATAAATATATCATTTTGGTGTATGTATCTCAGTAAGTTACAAAGTTCTCCATACAAACCTCCTTAGTCATATGGGTCCTGTGCGATAAAATCTTTAAATTTTGATAAAATTTGGTACCGATACTTTAAGTTATATAGTCTATCGAATATACAAGTTTGGTTAAGATACCCTTCATTACAAAACAGTTTTTCATACTAATTACTAGTTATCGTAAGCCTATTTTTATAGGAGCCAATTTAGATACCCAATGCTTATAAAAATATACATAAGCTTTATTTTTTTTGCAGGTTATGCATATTAATTAAAAATAAATATGTATATTAAATAACTACTTTGTTTGTGAATGTTGTAAATCATATTGCATCAGCACAAAGGAATTTGCTAGTACAGAATTGCCCATGGAGACGATATTAGATTTCTTCAGATAGAACAAACCTAGCACAGAGATCTTGAGTTTATGCCAGGCCAGCTGCAGCTTAAACCTCTCGAACTGCGAAGGAGAAAGAAGTGTATTAACCAAGGAATTCCCTATTAAACTACTCTTAGACCAAATGTACTTACTGCCAATTCCAGACGCACATCCAGTCCGTTTGCCATTATCACATGTTGGGAGACTAAATCTTTCATCAACTCATGTGCATCGATAAGAGCATATATAATGCTAAATACTATATGCAGATCTGTAAAGTAGAGCACAAATTCGAGTGCTATAATGACTAAACCATAGCTACTCCAAGCCAATTGTATAGTCGAAGATTTTAGCTCGGAGAAAATAAAGTAAATTAAACCCACTGAAGTCATATAACCACTGGTGAGAATAAACATAATGGGCTGCTCAAAGTGCAACGATATCTGATTGATCAAGGACTGTAGATGATACTGGGCCACAGCTATAGCATCCAACTGATCAGCCAGAGCACAGCATTTGATCATAAAAGTGCCCTTTCGATGCTCAGTTTGTAGAGCATAGGCCTCCACTAAAAGCAGACGCAGTTCCTCATTTAGGAGCAAATAATGTCCATGAACATTCAGGAGCGCAAAGTAATACTGAGATATAATGAAACTTGCTTGAATTGTCATCACTGAAATAACTGCAATGCCAACGGCCATTTCTACTGTATACGTTTCACGGAAGATCACCAGACTGAGCATCAGTTGGAACATCGTTTGCATGATGTAGCTGACAGATTTGGAAATGACGCCACGTGTTAGCAAACGCATCACTTGTGGCTTCTCCACTGCCAATCGCTGGAAAACATTCACAAGTCGCACAAAGTCACGACGATGAGACCAGCGATGAATCAAAGTGCTGATCACACAGGAGATGCAGCCCCCAAGGATGAAAAGGAATACATTTTCATGTAATTTTCCAGCACGTCGCCAGAATGAGTGGATCACTTCACTAGTCGCTATCCATGGCAATGCGGCAAATGTTAGCATATTTACAAGGGCCACATAGACAGTCGTTCCCCGTGTGATGCGTGCTCGACCCGTGCGCACATCGATGTCAAAGTTGATTACACCCATCAGTCGGGCTTGGTAGAAACTGTAGCGCAGCAAACACTTGACCAGGTCAAACATTCTAGCACACTAAACACAAGTGTCCACTAGTTACCAAATAATAAACTGAGCATGTCGGCTCTAATTAAATTGCTATCAATCGCAGCGATTGTAATGTCAGCTAATGACATTTGCTATCTCTGAATAATAGAGAGTGGAATTATGAGGACATTGTGATAAGCTGATTAGCTCCACAGGGAGTTCAAAGTGAAATGGGCTACCGAATTAAAAGTAGCTAATTAATGTAATTAAATTTTCTGTTCTTCCTTGAGGCAGTATAAAAATTCATATAAATTTAAATACTATAATGTAAAGCCAACTCTTGTTGCTTTTTAGCCCACTCTTTTAGTTTGCTCCACTCGTAAGCTCAATCTTTCTTACTCCCTGACAATCGATAACATTAAACTGACATAATCGACTCATTGCACAGAACACGAATTGTTATTGCCAAATTTTGATGTATTACACGTTGAGAGAGCTCTGTGCTTAAACCGTAAAGAGAAACAGTTTGGTTGTCATTAATAACAGGGACTTTCATTTTTGCTGTCATATGCGACAATGACTTTCCCAGGCGACCAGCCAGCGTATTTCATCACAAGCAAACACAGAGAGGCACACACAAACACACTCGCACACACACACACTCGGGCACTCACACACATGAGATTCGTTTACTGCTTTGATTTGAGGCTTTCGTCGGCCATTTTCCGCCATGCTTATACGTGTATTTTTCATTTCCGCTTCGGCGTTGCGGCATTTCCGTTCATTTTTCACATATTTTACGGCGTCGAGACTTTGTACACGTGTGTCACTGTATGTGTGTGTGTGTGTGTGTAGAAGTCTCGCCAAGTGCTGCACAAATGAAAACTCTCTTTGCTTGCGTTTCCTTTTGCTTTTCATTTCATTTCATTTCGTTTCATTTTCTTTGCAATTCATTTTTCATGTCGCCAACGTCGTAGTGGTCTTTGTCCTTGTTGTTGTCCTTGTCGCTGGCTTTGCTTTAAAGCTTTTCGTAATCCTTTCAGAAATTACGTTTCTCTTTTCAATATTATGTTTAGCTCTCTCTTTCTGTCTCTCTCCCGCTACATTGTCAATATTTTGAACAATGAGAGCTGCGCTTTGCGACTACCAAATGTGGATTGTCGTCGGGGCATTAATCTTAAGCGCAGTGCCACTCACCTGGGGCAATAGATGCTGTGCCCCCGAATAGTATCCCAGGTGTAGTGCCTTTTAGTGTTTTCTTTTTTCGCCACCCAAGAAACAACAATAATAAGTGTACGAATACGAGCACAAAACTACAAGCTATAAGGAGTCATAAACCACTCAGTGGCCAAGTGAAAATACCGCAAATATTTGCCGCTAACCAACTTGCCAGCAAATCTCTCACTCTCCGTCGTCTCCTTCTAGATTTCTCTCGTTGGGTTTGTTGGGTTTATGTGCTTTACTCTTTCGTCTTTTGATATATGGCCAAAGCCATCGCATTCACCTCTCCAAATTGCCTGCTCCATTTTTTTTTCGGGTAGTGTAAAACACCCAAACGTATATATATATAGGTAGGTATATACTATATACATTCTTAACATCCTTGGCAGTTGGTTTGTGCGGGCAAAACTGAAAGTGCTGCCATTTATTTTATTGCCACCTTGGCGAGTGCTATTGCGGCTGTGACTGCGGCTGCAGCTGCTCCAGGTACCGTTTGTCCAGGTGGACAGCACGACCAAACTGACAGCCAAGGCAATGAGTAAAAACTTTGAAAGCTGCCATAAAATAAACGAACAGAAGAAGGGAAATCCAAAAAGTGGAGTGACCCAAAAACTGCTCTGTTCTGTGCTCGTATTCGTATTTGGATTTCTGGTTCGCCGTTTTTATGATGGGATTTTTAACGAAATTTGCTTGTCTAAATTGGAATTGGAATTGGAATCGGAATGGGAATGCGAATGCGAATCCAAATGACTGAAATGACAGTGTCAGCAAGGTTAAGCTACTCATCAGCTGCTTTTTTGGGGTAATCTTTAACCATTTTTACCTGCACGAAACCTATCAGTGGCAGCAAATCGAGTCAACCAATTCGTATCCTCAAGTCCAACAATCCAGCAAATCTCGCCATGTGAATGTGAAAGCACTTGCCAGCTCATTATGTGCCAGGCCAACAGCATTTTGTGGCCATCATCTAGCTCCATTGGTTCGTTGGCATTTTGAGTGGCAATTTGGACAGGAAAAGAGGGAAAAAACGTTACCACTCAATGGCTTAATCCTTGAATGAACAGCTGTGCGGCATTCAGGTTAATTGAAAAGCAATGTTCCAACATAGTTTATGCTTAAAATGCGATTACATTAATTTCACACACCACAAAACAGATGACAAAGTCAGCACTGAGCTGCACTACAAAAGGGTTGTCGTTTCCTGGAACTCTAGCATCCAAGTAGCCCCAAAAACTTGTTGAGAAAACTTCAAGGGAACAAAGAGGGAGAGAGGGGAGAGAGCAACCACTTGAAAAGCCACTCAGTCAGGTGTTAAAACTAATTTACGACAATTTGACCAACAAACAACAATGGGTTTACCTTGCCTTACCTGTGCGCCTGTGGGCGTTGGGTGTGTCGCATCAAGTGCTACACACACACACACGCACAGTTCACACATTTGCTCTGAAAAGGGTGCACACACACAGACACGCCCCGTTTGACCGCAAGGCATCCAAAATCGAACAGAATACTACTCGGCTTTCTAGTTTTAGATACAAATCTATTTGTAGAGAGTCTGGCAACCGCAGTTTATCCCATTTATAGACTCAATTTGAAGCTTTCGTCACTAGTCGGCCTAAGCGTCTGAGCCCTGGAGAGTAGAATGCAAAAGGTGAAAGGTGACTAAACGAATTGCAATTCATTTTGTGGCAAAGACAAAACCTGCAGACTCATTGCCAAATAATTTGTGCGTAATTAAAGCAGTTAGGCCCCTATTGGCCCCACGTTGGGCGCCATTTGATAGGGCGTGGAATGAAGATTGCAGATTTGAGTTAATGACTATTGCGCAAGTTTCAAAGGCGGCACAATTAGTATGCATTAATGTTGATAAATGAAGGCACTAGTTTTAGCTCCTTTTTTTTCATTTACGCTTTGCTTTCGCGTTAAATACTAATTAGCCAGTGTTGCACAACGGCGAACTGAAGCTAAAAGCAGTTTATTGCCTGAGCATCGACAGAAAGTAATTAAGACTAGCAGATACCTAGCAGTTAGCGGTTGGCAGTTAACAAAAACAGTTTTACAACACTGGCCGTGTGCAACTCAGAGTGTGCGTCTGTCGCGCTGATTGCCCCACTCATTGCAGATATGACGATCACAGACATCGTCCTGCACAAAGGATTTGCCCAGAGTGCTTCTAAGCTCCGCATCATAGTTGGCCTTCTCTTGTATGATCAGGCCTCTCATCTGACTGTGTCTGGCTGCCTTGGCCAGCTTCTGTAGACTCTGCAGCTCCAAGGTCATGGGGCGCAGCAGCTCAGCATGTGGTGCATTGACGGGCGGAGTCTCCGTGCCATGGCACTTCATCCAGGTGACAATACTAAAAGCAGAAAACACGAATTAAAAAGTGGCATTCCCGTTTAGTGCACAACTTACAAATTGCTCATCTTGTCTCTGTTTTGTTAGCAACTGGAAATGTTTTGTTGAATTGTGTTTAGCTCTGTGACTATATGAGATTGAAAACAAACTGACTTGAGGCCCTTTTTTAAATCCCAAGTAGCCCAACGCCTACTACAAAAGTTGTCTTAAATCGAACTGAACTGAGAAGTCACAGTTACCCTACACTTACACTTTTTCCAAGCTTTTCCGCATTCATTCACCTGGTCGAGTGCCTAATGAATTGCAAAACCTTCTTAAACTTGGCAAAAAAAAAAAGAAAAGAGAAACAACAGCAAAGCAAAGCAGCCGCAAGATTGAAGGCAAAGTCATTATATTATACATTTGGACTAATGAGATTTTTTTTTATGATGATGATGGCCAGAGAGAGACAGCTTGTGTACTAAAGACACGCAAGCTTCTGTCTTAATTATGCACAATGAACGAATATGGCATTAAACCAATGCTCTCTGCATGGGAAAGGCAGACATTTTGACACCTTTATAGCTCAATAAATTCGAGTGCATGAAGAAGAAACGAAACCAAAACACACAAAAAGAAACCTGGTTCATTAGAAACACGATAGGGATTTTGATTTAGTCTCTGATGTGGTTTCAGTTCTCGGACTTTAATTTTCGGTTTCCAGCACGTCAAGTTTTACTTTACGGCGTACGTAGAGTTTTGAGACTTGTAAACTGGAAACCAGTCAGATGCTTGACTGGAATCAGCCAACCCTATTTGGCTGCCGTTTGAATAATGTTTTAATTTGAGGCCTTTGCGAATTTAACTCGTTTGGGGTTGCTTTCCCTGGTCCTGCTGGCACTGTTTGGCACGCAATTGCATGTTAAATGCATATGATTCCTGTGAGTTGCTCATGCCAAGCTGCTGCTCCAACTAATATGCGAAAATTATGGGTTGTAATTTAAGAGGTACTTTTGCTTATTTTTTAATGACATCCCATGTTTGTATAGGAGCACATTAGAGTTCAGTTTCAACTCCACTGTCTGTGTGTATACTGCATATATATTTATATACTTGGCTAAGTGATTAGGCGCGAGCTTATGTCGTTTAGAGGCATACCCATTAATTAATGACGTCTGCACTTGACTCAGCTAACACAAGTCGTAGTAAAAAGTAATGTAAAGCTAAGCTGGACTAAAATTCATATAAAATGCAGTTAACTAAAGCATTTAAATGGTTATTTAAATGGTGAGAAGCTGACGTTGAGTTTTATTGAATTTGTAATTACGTAAAATTCCATTTGGAATTTTGTGAGAAATTCGTTTAGAATTTTATAACAATCATTTGTATTTAATTATTAAGTAATTTCGTATTTTCGTATTTGCAATGAATTCAAAGTGAATTCAGTGAATTGTTGAATTTTATTTGCGTGCCGTTTAAAATTGAAGCGATTTAAATCGAGTGCCTGAAAGTATGCAACACTTTTCTGTTTGTTTTGAATTTTGCATGGCAGCCATGTTTTTTTCTGATGGCCGCTTCCGTTTCCGCTGGCTGGTTGGGAATTCGATATTTTTCGTTAAATTTTCATTTGATACGTCGGTTTTGTTTGATTTGTCGCCTAAATTCAAAACACAATTCTTTTTTTCTCCATTTCGCAATTGTTTCTGTCATTTTGACGAAATGACAAATGCATAAAAATGCAGAAATATGCTGACTTCTGCTGACATCTGACACTAATTGAAATAAGAAGCAGTTTGCATGCCACTGCCACTGACAGCCAACAAATTGGACACAAATATGCATGAATTTCAGAGGCAAAGTGGAGTTGACTTGAGGTTGGTGCTGGGGCCGGGTCTGGGTCTGGGCAAAAAGATTGCAGAGGTTGCAGCAGCCTTCGGCCTTTGTCTACCTCAATGTTTGCCCAAGATGCATCGACACTCGGGACATGCTCGGGGCACTGTTTAATCTGCACTCGAATGCCAACACTGCCAAAGTTTTGCACCGTCTTCCATAATGCGATACTTGTACCTATGTAAGGCGCATGCAAGTAGATTCTGCTGCTACTGCTGCTGAGAGGCTTTTCACAGAAAATAAGTGTTGTGCAAACATTTGATGGTTATAGAAATTCTGCAGCAGCAGCTTTGTTTTCTCCCCCATGGGAAATAGGGGCATATTTGTCAAACTATGAACTAGGTTCTCATGTTTAACACTTGTAGTCATTCAGCCTGTGGGGAGGTTAACCATATTGACACTAGCTTATTGAGTGGCAGGCAGTCTTGCCCTCGATGGCTGGCGACACTACTTCAAATATGACTAATTAGCGTGCTTTAAAAACGTACTCAAACTTTGGAGTACCTCTCACAAGATTGGAATAAAATTATTGTAGAAAAGCAAACCATAGAAATTTAGTTTGTTTGTTTTAATTTCTGATTTGCATCTAATGTCTTGAACATTTTGGACTGTACATTTTTCAAAAAGCAACAATTAAATTCCCCATATAGTAAGTGAGAAAATTTTCATATACAATTCGCACACACACAGACACACACACACATAGTTTATACACAGACAAAATTTTCGGTTAATTGTGAGAAGGACAAGGAGCATGGATGTTCTATCAATAAATCAAAAGATATATGTACTTCGATCCGATGGTCGTGTACACCAAGCCCGGATAGTTAAGCTGGATGGCAGCAATAAGCCCATCGTGACCGTGGAATGGCATGAGGGCACGCTAACACGTGGCAAGGAGATGGCTTTGGATACAGTCATACGGCTAAATCCGCAGATCTATGGAACGCCCTGTACAACACGGGCATTGGCCGCAGCAACGGCAGCATCAGCTCAAATCAATGCACTGGTGTCCATAGCTCAGCGGTCAGCTGCGAATAATCCACAGCACTTTCCTCTCGCTTCGAATGGCTTTATGGCGCCACGTCTTGTGGCTGGGGATAACGCCCATTCTGCTGGGTTAACTGCCACGCCTCGTCAGCCGCAAAACGAAATCGTGGAACAAATGGAACGTCTTCGTGTGCAACGCGAACGACGTCATCAGCTGAATAAACAGGCTCGTGTCCAGCGGCAACGGTGCAAGAATTCACTTCGAGGAAATCCCAATTGGGAAGTTGCTCGTATGCTATGCCTGCATCGTCTGCAAATGACCAGCCAGCCAGCGGAACGTTCTGGCCACCGATCAGCATTGAAACAACACCAAATTCTGGTCTGTGTGCGTAAACGTCCGTTGAATCAGCGTGAACAAAGTGACCAAGAATTGGATGTGATCACGGTGTCCAATAAGGAGCAGCTCGTCGTGCATGAGCCACGAAAACACGTGAATCTAACCAAGTTCCTGGAGCACCATCACTTCCGCTTTGATCACACCTTCGACGAGAGCTGCACCAACGCCCAAGTGTATGAGCAGGCGGCACGCCCACTCGTCCAGCATGTGTTTGAGGGCGGCATGGCCACGTGCTTTGCCTATGGTCAGACGGGCAGTGGAAAAACCCACACCATGGGCGGTGAGTTTACGGGCAAACAACAGAATTGCCGTGATGGCATCTATGCTCTCGCTACTCGTGATGTCTTTGCCCACCTGGAATCCCCCACTTATGCTCCACTTGGTCTCAAGATCAGCTGCAGTTTCTTCGAGCTGTACGGAAGTCGTGTGTATGATCTGCTCGTAGCTGGCAAACCACAGCTGCGTGTGCTGGAGGATGGACAGCAGCATGTGCAGGTGGTGGGACTCACGGAGGAGACGGTGGACAGCACAGATGCAGTGCTTGCGCTGCTGGAGCTGGGCAACAGTGTACGCACCTCGGGTCAAACGTCGGCCAACTCCAAATCATCGCGTTCCCATGCCGTGTTTCAGATTGTGCTGCGTACGACGATCAATAATCAACTGCATGGCAAATTCTCGTTGATTGATTTGGCGGGAAACGAGCGAGGAGCCGACAATTGTTCCGCCAATCGTCTGACGCGTCTCGAGGGGGCTGAGATCAATAAATCCTTGTTGGCGCTGAAGGAGTGCATACGTGCCTTGGGTCGCCAGTCGGCGCATTTGCCATTCCGTGGCTCCAAACTAACGCAAGTTCTGCGTGATTCATTTATTGGCGGCAAGAAGGTCAAGACCTGCATGATAGCCACCATTTCACCCGGACTGCGTTCTGTGGAGCACACACTCAACACGCTGCGCTATGCGGATCGTGTCAAGGAACTGACGCCGCATCCGCATGTCAAGGGAAGTAGGCTAGCAGCTGAGTCGGACCTCCCTCAGTCCAGTTCCTTGCCAGATATAGTCCAAGAGGCGAATCAGCTGGACCGCGTCTCCTCCAGCGCCTCGCTACCAGTTACCAATGATTCGGGCAGCATGTGGAATGATTTTAGCTCGAGTCGTGCGCTGCAGGACGAGAATCTGGCGTACTTCAACCAAGCCACTGACAGTTATGTGCAGGAAACTACAGCAAATGTGGAGAATTCGTAGGTGGATTCCAAGACTTTCGCTTTTAAACTCTAGAAATTTTTATATACACACAAGAAAAGCAAAATTTGTATTGACACCGAAGGAAACTTAAAGGAAATTATTCATGTTTTGATAGAGAAAACATATCGTACCGTTAAGTTATTCAAATGCACATAATACAAAAGTCTTTTAAGGTAGAAAAAGGTGTTTTAATTAAAGGTGGAGATTGGAAAAGTAGAATTAAATTGGCAGGCGTATAAAAAAGAATCTCAAAGGGGAATTGTTTCAGTAAGACTCCCAAACTTTATTACCTTTAATAAAGGTCTAAAAATTGAACTATTTGATAGGTATATCATTTTATTTAATGTCTTAACGAGTTGATTATTTTACACACTTTTATGAAGTGCTCTGAAATTGACTAACGATCGAGTTAATTTTGCAGCAAGTGAAGCGAAAAGTGAAATTGTTTTCCAACATTTTTGTTACTTTTATTTCACACACTTGTCTGTCTACCGGCACGAGTACATGTAACTCTGCACTTACGCACACATTTGCAGGAATCCTCGTGTATGTGTGTGTGCTTATACTTGTGTCATATTCGAACTTGAACTGAAGGCAAATATTTTCCGCATAGTTGCGCATTAAGCCAAAAACTTACTTTTCCCTTCAGTTTTTCATCAGCTCAGACAGAGAACAAGTGGTTGGGGTGGAGTGAGGGGTGGAGTGGTATAGTGGGCGTGGCAGTGGGTCGCTTCAGTGACAGCTGTCAATATACAATATTGAGGATTATGATGGTAAAGACACGTCTTACGAAAAAAGCTTTGTGTCAATATATTAAATTATGGCTTAAAGGCTTTCCAGCACCAGCCAAGACAGCGACGAGTACGGGAGGACATCGAAGAGGACAACGACGACTTAGTGACGACATTCAACTTTTTGGCTTTTCGCACGGCGAGCCAATCCGTAAATAAATGTCAAATAGAGGGCAGGTCAGTTTCCGAACAGAAATGTTGACATTAATTGCGGCTGGAATGTTAAAAAAATTCTATAAAAAAGGTTCGCTAATAAATGTGTGTTGTTTTTAGCAGCAAAAGCGTTTGTTTATTGATAGTTGGAGCGCATTTGCATAATGCATTCAGCTGTAAACATTTCAATTACATTATGCAAGCAATAGAAATCTATATAAACATATACACAAAGCAAAATATTTGTTTATAAAAGTTGTGCAGCCGTTGAAACTTTTGCCATTAACATTAAAAACCAATTAAAATTACTTTAATCAACTAGAAGGCAGACCACAACATCTCTATCTTAGTTGTTTTCGTTTTCCCTCTCTCTCTTATGGTCTCTTCTCTGCTCTATTTATTCAGTCAAGTGTGTATCTTGTTGTGTGTGTGTGTGCTTGGGTGTTTTTTATGGCATCCGCTTGATGTTGCTCATACGCACCGTGCGCCGCTGTGTTGCGACGGCGTAACTCAAGTTTAATAAACGTAAAGAACTTACACTTAACAAAGCTGATGAAGGGAAATCTTTTTTAATTAAAAACCAACTGTTTGCCACGCCCACAGCCCACCGCCCACCACCGCCCACATTTTTCTCATGCTTTTAATTACATTTTTTTTAACGCTCTCTCTCTCTGTATTTTGTACACTTCTTACTCAAGTTAATTTTGCTTTACGAGTATTTGCACTGAAGTCATAATTTTCATCTTGTCTAGAAATTTATTTGCATTTTTTCTCGCTCTCGCGCGCGCACATTAGCTCCATCTAGCGGTGGTTGTAAGTATTTGTGTGTATTAGTTTAATGGCAAGTTTGTAATGCAAATAATGCAAAACTTGGCATAATTACATTAAAAGTAGCTGGCACAAAGCAGAGCTCTGCTAGCCAAGTTAAAAACACTTCCATCTATTGAATAAAATTTAAGTAAAAATAAAGTTAAATCAAAGCAAACGACAGAAATAATCAAATTCAATACAATAAATCCAACTCGGCGTATTTTATTTGATTTCCAGTTTGCTTTACCAACTTTTATTTTAGGAGACATTTTTAGCCAGCGGCTGCTTGCAACGCTGGCTGTCAATGCCACGCCCACTTGGTTGGGTGACTTGAAGTGTGACAAGTGTTTGAAGCAAAATGAGTCGTTGGCTTGCTCATAACTGCGAGGGACGATTGAGCAAAGCTCATAAGCAGTGTCTGGCAGCGAACATTATTCGATTTGGGAATGAACCCGGGGCTGTGTTAACGTGACCCGCACTAGGTCGAGGTCGCCACAAGACAATCAGTTGCACGATTGGCATAAAAACATTTGTTCTTCACACGTTCCCCCCAGTCAGTGTCTATCTCCATCGGTCTTCACTCTCTCGCTGTCTCTTTCTCATTAATGAGCTGTCAACAGTCGTTGGAAAAATGCCTTTGGGCCAAAAACAATTTGTCGTGAAAGTTTCATTAGCCGCTGACTGTCTGACGTTAGCCAACACTGTCACTCAGAGCTTTGCACTTAATGAAGCAACGAATTGTCACAATTATTTGAAATAAGCCTCGGATTTTACAACTCATTAATTTCTGGGCATTAATTTGTAGCTCAAACAGCTGTCAGTTTGATGTGCTCGCCAAGAAGCTTTTCTTTAAAAAAATGTCCATTCAATGGTGACTCATGGAAACCCCTTAGATCTTTTGTTCTGATTTCAAAGTTTCACCAATTAAATACACTTATTATGATTTTGAGCCGTGGGCAAAGTTTTCGTCTCTCACTTGGTGATAAGCCAAATTTATGTTTCAACAATACTTTCATCGAAAGGGTAAATAATATAAAACAATAAACAAAGGGGGAGTGGGGGAAAGGAAGGGGAAGGGGAAAGGGAAGTAGAAGGGAAGTAGCAAAGTCTGTTAGCTGATACGAATAAAAACTTGACGCATTTTTATGTGTTCACTTTATTACATTTTGACAAACAAAAACTTTGCTACTAGAATTTCCCCAAGTCTCAGTTACACTTGGAGTTTCCGCAACGGTTTCCGCTTGTCTGGCATATGTCTGTATGTCTGTGTGTCCGTATGTCTGTCAGTGCTGCCTTATGTCTGTGTACACATATTGTTGTTTTGTATGAATATCTGTAGTGGTCCCCCTAGAAAAGAACTCGAGTTGTACAACAGTTTATTGTTGTTTGGCTAAATTATGTTGTACTTGGTTTACTCTGGCAATGAGTCTGGTAAATGATGTTAAGAAACAGGAATAACAACAACTGCAAGTGGTAGCATCGTAAAGCATCAAAAACTTTGCAGTCACCGAGTACCGGGTACCGGGTGCTATCAACTGAATTTGTAGCAGTAAAACGAGTCAATAAAGTTTCACAGCTCATTGTTCATTGTTCATGGTACACTTGGGCCTGATTCTGTACACTCGCCCGCACCTCACACCCCTCAGCCACGCCCACTAGTTCTACTTACCCACATCTGGTTAAGGAAATCAATATGAAATTTATGACGCCACAGCCACCAAGGAAAACTCTCAGCAAGGTCAAGTGTGCAGCGACAAATTAAAATTAAATTAAAAAAATAAATATAATTGTATATTATATAGTGTACTTGTCCTAAATATGATGTAAACCACTCACCCCCCATCCCTCTCTGTTCACTGCTTGTAAATCGAGTCAAAGTCACGCGATTTACTCAAGTATTTTTCATTTAATTACTGTTTGGCTGGCTTCTAGTAATTATATTCGTAATACTCATTGCCTGAGGGCACTGGGAACTGGCATTTGATATTGATTGCACCGCAATGAATAGCAAATAACAAGTACTTACACTTTAATTGCAGTGTATATTAACCAAATACACAAAAAATACAGAAAGTTTTCTATAAAAAAACAGAGAAACTTTTGCGAATAATACTTAATAATTAATGAAATGTCAACGTTAATTAATATTTGTTGCGTGATATGGTTATAATGTGGTTTCTGCCCAAAAATTACATAACGTTTTAAAATTACACAATGAGAAATCATAATGCTAATGGATATAGTTCCCCCGCTCTACCCCTCTCTGCTTTGTGCGGATTTTGCAACTGAAACAAGAGGAATCCACTTTTAACTAAACCGAAATTGATAATCCTTTCGTTTCGCTGCACTTGCATAACTCATGTGAGTGCACTCAAACAGAGAGAGAGGGAGAGGGAGAGAGAGGGGGAGAGCCTGCTGAGTGCTCCGCTGTATTATAAATGCGTCCCTTTGATTTTGGTGGCAACGAATTTAGTTATTATAAGAGCATAATACACAAATATATCCTTCCAGCTGCTTGTCGCCAGAACTCCTGCAGCGTATTTGCATGTTTTTCACTTTAGCAATGGTAAGGAAAACTACTCCACGAGTGGCCTCCCATTTGGAGGGTATAATTGGGCATATTAGTGGGCATAAAGCTGGCTAATAAAGTAGGGAAGGGACTAGGTAATGCTTAAGTCTTGTGATAACTTTTCATACATTTGTTGCTTACAATTTAAAAATCTTTTTAATGGCTTACAGAAAAGACAGATTTATTCTATATAAAGTTAAGTGCGTGGTATGTTATAGTCAGTCAGTTGAACGCTTTAAGTGACTGCAAGTTTCATATTCTTTTTGTGAGTTTGCTTTATTTGCGTATACGTAATTTTTGTTGTCGCACGACAGTGGTTTTTTGGCGAACAGAGACAGAGGCACAAAGTGAGAGGGAGACAGAGATAGAGTGAGAGAGAGGCAGCGCATGAGAGACAGTGACATAGAGAGCGTGTGAGCTTGGCAGACATGCATAATTCAAAACGTGGCGGGAATATTTTTGTGTTGCCTCGTGTGTGTTGGCCACTTTTTATGTTGGTAATTCGACGACGGGGACGTGTATGACCGACCATGTGTGTGTGTGTGGGTGTGTGGGTGTGCACCCTAGTGTGTGTCTGTGCGTGTTAACGCAATTTTCGTTCAACGGCAAGAAGAAAAAATGCGATTCTCGCCAACTACTTTGCCGCCTTCGCCCGCTTGTTTGACATATTTTTCACACAACGTCTGCTTGTTAAATTGTTGGCGGCAATTTTGAGGTTAGCGTGACACCAAGCCACACACACACGCACACCCACTCACACACCCACTCACACACGTCTTAATGCAACAAAGTTTATATTTGTATAGTTTTCAGTCGGTTTTTGTTGGCCAAGTCAGAATCACACTCACAGTTCTCACTGACTTGACTTCGTTTCACACTTTCGCGACCATTTTTATTTGCAGTTTTTCTTATTTTCCTTGTAGTGTACTATTTTTCTTCCTTTTTTCCATTTACCGCTGGCATTTCT
This sequence comes from Drosophila dunni, assembly GCA_018152125.1. Lineage (NCBI taxonomy): Eukaryota > Metazoa > Arthropoda > Insecta > Diptera > Drosophilidae > Drosophila > Drosophila dunni. The sequence goes on along the minus strand of JAECXC010000339.1, from coordinate 19,408,642 downwards.
CATGAGTGCTGTGAAGGGGTCCTGTGTGTTCCAGATCGGAAATTAAATTTAGCTGCTGTCGGATGTGTTAAAGACCAACTCACAGCCTGAATAAATAACTTCACTTGCTTTGGGGCATAAATAGATATTGTTCTAAATATCTTTATATACATATTTTATGTGTATTTGGTCTGTTCTAATTGCAGGCTTAGAACATTTATATCTTGGCACTGTCAGTCCAGTTAAATATGCAAATTTTTCAGCATTGTTTTTTAAATATTTGCCATTTTCTCTCACGCAAAGTGCAGTTAACGCTTTGCATGTTCTCCATTTGACGGCACGTTTTGGATAAGGATTTGGGTTAAGACAAGGAAAGTAACTGCAAACCAATAAAGAAAATATTTCAAATTTAAATCGATTTAAATTCCACACACATACCGTAGCTCAAATTGTTTTAGTTGTGGTTATAAATGTTGTATTTAATATGCATTGCTTTAAGCCTTAACTTACGGCATGTCCAATAAGTAAAACGTTTAAACAAACTTTTCGTTCATTGTGGGCCATAAAATGTTATTTATTTAATGGCTTGATTGAGTCTGTGCACTGTCAGCATTTTATTCAGTTGTAACTACAATTCTCAAGCTAAATTATTTAAGACTCAAAGACAGAATCCAAAAAATTTATGACTTTGAGGCAAAAGCATATTCAATATGCAGCAAGGCAGAAGGACAATTATAAATGTAAGCAAAACTAATGACAGGACAGCAAGCAAAGGCCACACGACGTATGCGTAATAAAATTTCAAGCACAAAAAGATGTATAATTTTAGTGTCGAGTAGAAGTTTTGCACATATAAAAAAGTTTCCACATGACGTATACGTAATAAAAGTTTAGTTTCAACTATAATTCCCGCTATAATTTCTTTGGCTAACAGCTTGGCTTATTTATTTAAATGTTAAAGCTGCAACATTTCGCTGATTGCCATAGAATGGTGTGTTGACAGCTGGGAGAGCAGATTCTCAAACGCAGCTGTAAATCAAAGCTCGCCGAGCATTAATCTTACAAGTGTAGTGGCAATATTTTTTTTTTCTGGCTGCCGCTGTTGCTTTCAATCTCTGACTGTGTCATTCCCTCAATCAGTTTGAAGCACAAGCCATCTAGAATCCGACTATCCATTTGGCAAACTCTGGTTCGCCAGCGGCAAGTTCTTGAGCTAAATTGAGTTCAGTTTTGCAGCACTTGGCAGCAGTTTCAGTTACTCTTTCGGTTGCAGTTGCAGATTCGCTTTGGTTTTGGTTTTGGGTCTTCAGTTTGAGTTGCAAAGTGCATTAGACAAAGTAATCGATACACACACACACACAAACACACACACACAAAGACACTGCTGAAATAAGTTCTTAAAAGGTTCATCGTGGTTCCCAAGTGCTTTAAAGTTTGATTTTCTTTAAAATGTTCGAACTAGTCTTGAGCTAATATGAAGTACAGTTGTGTAGCTGCTAGACACATTTGCACATTAATGGGACTTATCAGTTTCAAATTGAAATATTTGCACTTGGATAAATCCGCACGCGCTTCCTTCCGGTTCTCTTGTGCTGTTGTTGTTGTAGCTTTTGGGGCTTGTTTATCTGCCTTGTATGTCTATATGTCTGTCTGCCTGTTTGTTTATGTATTTGTTTATTTTGAGTGGGTGTGTGTGTGTGTGTGTCCTTATCGAATTTGCGTAGGTAGCAAAGGCATCTTCGCCGAGCTAAATGCGAGAGCTTTCTAGCCGTTTTAATGCCAGGTAAGGTAAACACTTACGAAATGAATTAACTTTAAGCCGCAAAATTTGTGCCCGTGTGTTGCTCTCACACTTCCCCGTGTGTGTGTTTGTCCTTGTGTGCGTGCGCACATAAATGCTCGTAATTGTTTATTTACATAACCTGACGTGAGATTAAAGACGCTTTGATTAACGATGCACAGCCTCACAGACTCACAGCCTGAATTAAATTGTAGACATTAAGTTTTGACAGCCAACAATTTCGGATGACACTCGCAGACAGGTAAACAAAGACGCATACACATGTCTATTGAATGAGTTGATCAAAAGTTATTGTTATCAGCGACACACACACAAGTCATTAGACGTATACTTAATTTATTTAGCGACTTCCGCGCTGTATTAAGTATACGCACTCGAACTTTAAGTTATTCGCTCTAAACACAAACATATTTATCAAACGGCATAAAACTTTTGTAAGTCTGCTGCTCAAACTTTGTAATTTTTCCAGGCTGCTGCTGTCTTTCCTCTACTTTTTTCATCTTTTTTGATTTTCTATTTTTCATTTGGGTTCTCCCCACTGATTTAATATGCGGTCGGCACTTTTCTGCACAATTGCGAAAACAAAAATTTGACTTTACTCACTGCTGCAAACTGTTTGGCTCTGGCCGAGCAGGCAACTTATGCAAATGACTTATACAGCACATTTCTCTTCTGATCCACAATTTCTGTGCTCTCTTCCCAGCGTTCTTTGGGCCAAAAGCAAAGTCAAATAAATGCGAACTTTTGTTAGTTTTGGCTTAAGTGCCGTGGCAAAGGTTGGCGGTAGCAATTGCAAAGCGAGGCAGCGTTTTAGTGGGAGGTCAGTGCTTTGAATGCTTCATGGTAGCTTTGTTTTACGATTTGAAGGGGGGGGGTAGTGGGGCAGTGGGGGCGTAGAAGACGTTGCCATAAAAATACAAGCGCCATTGAGCTTGGTAGCATGCACAAATAACTCAAACGCCTTGGCTGAAAAATATTTTGCTGCATTTCATTTGCATTTTGCAGTTTTGTCCAAAAAAAGGGCCAGTCAAACTATGTGAACAATGGCAGGGGCAGTGGGCGAAGTAACTAAGAGAAAGGGAGGTAGAAAGAGAGAGAGAGAGAGTTGAAAACTTAACCACACATTGCAAATATCTCAAGACCCTGGCAGCCAATTTGTGGCCACTAATTCGGTCGTCTTGAAGTACTTGAGAGTACTGCAAAGTACGAAGTACGACAAAGTACTCGGTAGACTTTTAACGATGTCATCGCAATAAACTTATGCCCCTATCCACACGCTCTCTCTGTCCCTCTCTCTGTCTCTCGCTCTCTTTGCTGCTCAACGTGATGTGCCTTTATCAATTACGTTGGCTTTTTAATGATTTCGGCTTTGCTAAGAGCGCAGTTGAGTCCTTTGGCCCCAGTCTCGTTTTCTGCTTCTACTTTTGCCCGCTTTTCAGTGATGTTCTTTGCTTTTCTTTCGCTGACAAGTGCACATTTTTCTTCCCCTCCCCCTCACCCACCCCCTTTCCCACTCTCCCCAATCCAAGACGCACTCATACGACGTTCGCTGTTTTATTGCTCAAGAAAAAGCAAACTTTGTGCTGCTTCTTTCGCTTTAAAGAAAAAAAATGAAAAACGAAAACTTTTTTACATCTTCAGGCGTGGGGAGGGGGGATGGAGGGGAGGGGTGAAAATGTTTTCTTCGTTTTTCTTTCTTTTGAGTATCGAGCAAGTTTGAAGAATGATGCATTTCATTTTTTCTCTGTTTGCTCTGTTAGCTTTTCAAATTATTCAGCCGTAAACACTTTTCAAAGTGCCTCCTTGGATTTTCTTTCGATTCTCTGTTTTCACATTTATCACATTTTTCACATTTTTGAGCTGCAAAGTTGAATTTTTAATTAATTAGCCATCGTAATTATTGTGCGTATCAATGGATATGCATCCAAGGCTTACAATTTAAATAGTCTATTTAAATTTATGTAAATTTTACTGGCATTTCTGCTGCTTCAATGAGACTTTCCTTTGATGTCAGTCACTGGCTGCATTTCTGTATTTCTCTTTCAGTGTCGCTTTCAATTTACTTTGGATTTGTTCCGCTTTATGTGTGCTACTTTTTCAATGTCCATGCAGAGCTTATCGCACTGCGATAATCAGATACATATGCCGTCGAATATGAAAGTATTTATCACTTAATCTAGGCAGCACTGACTGACTGGGTGGGGAGTGTGGAGGGGATGGGCAGTGTGTGTGTAGGAAAACGGACTCAGCTGTGAACATAAATGCCTTCTTCTTGGCACACGTCTTGTAAATAAACACAAGGATCAAATGGATGGCAACTTGTTGCAAATGCTTATCAATTAATAAAAATCATTGCCTACTTTTTTGCGCAGTCTTTTCCCCCAAGGGAATTTTCTACGCCTACGTCTCTGATTCACACACACACGTGGGTGTGTGTGTATTTGTTTATGTGCTGAGGTTTTATTTATTGCGTACGTTACGGTTTATCCCCATCATTTATACCAATTTGAGCCAAATAGTTGCCATATGTAAGCAGCAGGCGACCACCAACAGCCAACCATTGACCACCAAACACATTTAAGACTCTCGGTTAGTTTATGTTCGCATTGGGATTGAGGCGTATCTTCTAATACAAATTTAGGTGATTCATTTGCTAGCATGATCTGTTGGATTTCCCCCTTTTATGCGCCTTAATCAGATACAGATATTAAAGTAAACCATAAATTCGCTCGTTTGTCAAAATATTCACACACTTCAAGTAATGCTAGCAGTTAGCATATTTAAAAGCAATGGTAGTTATACTTTAAATACGTTCAATTATGCTAGTTATCCAGGTAGGCTTAACTTTTCAAGATATGAGGTCATTCGGCTGAGTTATGGACAGGTCAAACTTAAGCCTTGCTCCATATTTGATTTATTTATATCAAACCAGCCGTTGTGACCTTCGAATTTTTGGCAGCACTGATGCGAGCACACACGTATACCATTTACAATGCAAACATTCATAAATAATTATAGAAAAGTGCAAAATATCGCACATAAATAATTTTATTTGCATATGCAGTAGCTGCCATGCAGTCGAAAATTGTTAATTAAACAATATATTTCAGCTGACATTGTGCTTCATAAATTATTGTTGATATTGTATATCATTTTGCATTGTTTTGTGTGCTTTTTGTATGGAACTACACGTACAGTTAATTGAAATTAGTTTGACATTATTTAAAATGCTCACAGTCAATTTGTTAGGTTGAAACTGAAAAAGAAATGTTTACAACAGAGTGACTGTTATGTTTTATGGGCAGCCAACTGAAGATACTTTTGAGTTTTCCCTGTAGCAATTAGCCAACTTGTGGGACCTTGTTTAATTGTTCCTGTCGCATACATAATAAACTAAACACAGTATGGAAGTTGGTAGTTGGAAGTTCAGGGCAGAAAGAGCGGTCTGAAGTAAAAGTGCTTAAGCACTTTCTGCCTCTAATTCACTTGGGGCCGTAAAAGGAAATAGAATAAATTAATATTGGCCCCAAACTCAGAGGGAGTCGCCAGCTGTTGCCCGGGATTTGGGGTTGGCTGAGCTTGGACTCCAGGCGGTCATGTCCAGTGCGTAATTAATAAAGTTATTACCTCCGACGGGTTCTTCGACTGGAAACAGCTTACATGTGAAGACCATTAAGTTGTAATTATGGCTAGTTAGCGATGCTGCAGCATTATTGCCTGGTTTATTGTGTGTCCCATTGGGAGCACCCTGGAGAATCAAATCGAATTGCAGCTGCGACAATTGTACGGTGATTGCAATTTGTTATCAAAGCCAACAAACATTGCAAATGATCAAATAATGTGGCAAATATTAAAATAAATTTAATTGTCTTGCGGCATTAATAGAAAATTAATGTAAAAAGTGCAGGGAAAAAAATTCTTTGTTTGTTTGTTGTCGTGTGACAATGTTTAAATGCTTGCGGTTGATTTCGAGCCATGATACAACAAAGCCGACGCACAACATGGCGTATGTGTAATGCTTACAACTGGCAGCTGACAAGCTAATACAGCTTATTGAAAAATGATTGCATACTTTTCGGCTGGCGCAAAAAAGAGATGAAAGGCGATGGGGATAGCAGCAGCAAAGCTATCTATCTACTCGCACTCTAATGATTTATGTGACAACATTCCATTTATTGCACATAATTCGTGGTAAGCCAGCTCCCCTCGGCTTTGGCACTGGCTTCATTTATCTAAGCATTTGCAGCTTTCGGGCCTGGGCCTGGGCCTGGGCCTGGGCCGAAAACATTTCCTAAATAATCGAATGCCATTTTTTAGTGTCGCTTAAATAATATTTATTTACCGGCAACGTCAAAAGTAAAACTTGCACGTACTTCACCTTCGACTAGGTAGCACTGGCGTTGTCTGTGGACAAAGGGAGCACGAGGGGGGTGTGCTTGTCGTTAACATATTGTGGCATATTTATTTCTTTCATGCCGTCGCTGTCGCCATTCTCTTCGCACGTCAATTTCGCCAAGCCAAATACTAAGAAAGAAAAAACAAAATGAGAGGCAGCCGAAAACGAACGAATTCCTTTTGTACGTGCCTGACATTTCATTGTTCGACTGGGGCTGCGGGTGGCTGTGTGTGGCTGCCTCAGTTCGATGGGGGGCACAGGGGTGCCATCAATGGCAGCAACCTTCAAATGTCGCCTCTAAACTGAGTCGATGCCGTTGTCGATACATTTTTCGTTTTGCTACGCTGCTGCTCTTAATATTTATTCAATACTTTGGGTATTCAGCTATTGTCGGTGCTTTTGTCAAGTCGTGGAGTTTATTAGACCTAATAGGAGGTATTTTTGTTGTATAATTTAAACTCTTTGTAGTTAATTCAAGGGGGAAGTGAAGCTGTTTGTTAAAGTAAAGAAAACCCTTCGCCTCGCTTATATCATGCCCTAATTCTTGGCTCTGACTTAACTTAGAGTATCTGCCAAAACTGCTTTAATACGTATTAAGTTTCGTTGTTGCCTTCATTTTTTTGTGTTTTGTTTTTTCTCGCTATCGCAATGTGGCATGTCAATTTATTTGTCAAAGAGAAAAATAAAGGCAGTTGGAGCTCGAGGTAAGGTGAAAAGCAGGTTGAAAGGTAGCTAAAGGAATAGCAGTAACTGTAGCAATAGCAATAGGAATGGCAATAGCTGAAACATAAAAGAGTCACACAGATACAACAGCTTCGGCTGAGGGCGAAAACAATGACAACCTTAAGTTGCTTCCTATTGAGGTATCTGCTTAGACTCTGCGTGTGTGTGTGGGTGCGTGTGTGTGTGTGTGGGGGCGTGACACGTATGTCTAGCTCTAGTTGTGTGTGTGTTGCTGCTTTAAGCACTCGTTGCCGATGCCTGCTAGCTAAAGTAATCGATATTTATAGTTATGGTAATCGCAGTGGAGACAAGCCTCTGCCGCTGCCTCTGCCTCTGCCTCTGCACATGGATGAATATCACGTTTGCCCAAAGATAAGAAAAAATATCGTACATTGGCATGAAAATATTTGCAGGCATACAAAAAGTTGGCCTGCCTGGCTGTTTACCTATTTTGTATACTTATTTTAAATCGAAATATTTTTAAAGAAACATTTACCAAGAATTTAATGTGTAGCTGTCTTTAATAGCAGCTTAAGTGCATAAAACTTGCCTTAATTAAGCCTCTATTTTTTGGCTTATAAGCTCTGGGAGCTCTGCTAACTGAGCTCTGTCATATTGCCCAAGTTTTATGTGCAACTCATAGGTTAACGTATTTAATGCGCTTCATTTCTGGCATTCCTGAGCGAATTTTCACTCGATCATGGTAGGGAAAATTACTTGGGCTTAGCAAACACTTTGTGCGGCCTACGTAGGTGAAGTCTTGACTGTAAGTTTGTAGATATCATCTGTAAAATGTGCTTCACTTGGCAGCTAGCAATGCACTGCAAGAAATTTGAGGTAAAGAAGTAATTTTTATTTGAAAATTAAATTTATTACCCAAGTTATTTGTTGTATTTTATCTTCTGCAAGTAATTAGTTGACTTTTTTTTATGTAAATTTTTTCAGTGTACTTTGCAGTTGTCGTTCAATTGACTTTGACTTCGCATTGACGTGCTCCAGCTGCTTGAGCTCATTTTGACGATAATGTGCAGCATTATTGACAGTTTATTAAATTGATTTCGTTTAGAATTTAACAAACATGTCATGCTGCATCGTCATCGGTTTCATCATCCTTAACTTCATCCTGCTCGGGACGCACGCACAATTTTCCATGACAAAGGCAGTCGATGCCCTCCTCTCACTTCCCTCTCACACTTCTCACTTCCGGTCTCTTTCCACTGCCACTTTTGCTATCACAACTCGAGTTTTGCTATAGTTAGCAAGCATGTGACTTTTTATTGCATACGAGTATGTGTGCCAGTCTATCTTTGGCAAGGTGTGCGTGTGTGTGTGTGTGTGGGCCAAGTTAAGTGCTCATAAAATATTTGCAAATGTTGGCAGACGCACGACATTTTAAAGCATACTCACGGGCGTTGAAGCCTGTCGATTTTTGGATTCTAATGCCGTCAATTAGGTCTTGTAAATAGTTAAACGCTTTGCCAAACAATGCCCCATCATCAGACGGACCGAGAGACAGAAGTTGCACAATTGTTCTGCTCTCAGCTCATCTAAACCAACTTGGCCACAAAAACTGTGAACTTGTTGTTTTTGTTGCCTTTTGCTTTAAGGTTTTCCACTTTTTTGGTTTCAAAAGTGGTCAGAAAGTTCGCCTCTGTGCGTGTCCATAAGTAATTGTGTGTGTGAGTAAACTGAGTATCCTTGTGTAGAACTTTTGCTATTCCCCAGTTGTTTTTGCTGACAAAACTTTTTACAAATTCATTAGCCAAAGCAGTACATCACATTTTACATTTGATATGCTGCAAATTGTGAGATGGCACATCAAAAGTTTTTGGTGCAAACAATCAGAAAACAGAGCTAAAGCAAAGAAGTGAGAAAATCTGCAGTTAAACTAAATCAAATCTCTGTTAACTAATATGATTTAAAACCAAAACCAATTGGTTTAAGCTAACAAATATTTAAACAAATTAAAGTAATGGAAATCAAGCAAGTAATTAATTAATTTCACGTAGAAAGTATTTGTAGTTTTGTGCTGGCAAGAAAATAACTAAAGACATTTGGTATTTGGCAAATTTGATGGGGGAGAAAGTCAAATACGTGTAGAAATGCGTATAAATATCAACAAGACAACAAAACTAGAGCCCATTTGTTTGCTTGGCTAGATGAAGTATGCGCCACGTAGGCGGCTGCACTGCTAAACAGGAAATGAAGTATACTTTTAGGCGCACTCAACGAACACGCAAAGCACAAGAGACACAGAGTGAGAGAGAGAGAGCGAGCTCTAGGTTTACATAAGCAGCACGACGTGTGTATCGTACGAAATTGTTATTTATTTTTTGAAGTGCTACTTTTTCATGGCTGTATCTGCTGTGTGTGTGCAGCAGGTGTATGCCAATTCGTAGCTGTATCTATAGCTGTCTGCATACCCGCAGATACATTTAGCACACACACCCGTGCACTGCATCCAGTATCTGGTTGCGATTCGTCGTCGCATTTGCCAAATTTACCGTGTAATTATCAGCAAAAACGAGTGAGAGAGACGCGTTTAATGCTGCCCAACAAATGCAACAAGAATTGTGCAAATACTAAGGCCCCAAAGCCCACACTCGCAGTCTGCTCATATGCAAATTTTGTAGCTTTTCATAGATATGCGTGTGTGTGTGTGTGTGTTTTTGTCTCTGAATTGGCCTCGTTTGTTTACCAAACTGCTGTGTATTTGTTTAGCCGGACCGAGCGAGCGAGCGAGCAGTCCAACGAACCGTCTAAACGTACGAATTTCATTTAAAATTTGAAATTTTCATTCCCATTTCCATATTATTTTGCTCATTCGCCTATCAGCTATCACGTAAGCAGCATTTTGGTTGACTGCATCAATTGCGATGAGGTAATAATCCAATTGGCATAAAGGCATTGCCATTTTGTGTAGCAAAATTCGTTTACATCTTTATAAATGTCCAATGATTTCCAATTGACTTGCGCCAAAAGTAATACATTTTAAATTTCCAATCACTGAAACTATTTATTAAAAAAATATGCAAGTTTTTGCAATTATTCGCTTAGTTACGCATACGCCGTGTGTGTGCATACGTATTTCTATTGAATCAAACTAAATAATTGTTGTCAGTGCCTGTGGCTTCGTTTGTGTCGCTAATGCAATCCAATTGAGTAATTTCTGGATATAAACTAATCCATTTTGCAAATCCCCACAACAAATAACGAAATCAGCGTTAAGCTTCTTTGTCATTTGATTTAATTATGCTGAAATGCTGAAATTTAACTATAAATATAAATGCAATCATAAAGGTAAATCCTAAAACTAAATGAATTGCATACATAATTAAATTTAATAATTTTCAATTGACTTTTAGGGCCCGACACAATAAGGCCAAAAGGCAAATCTGGTTTACATAGCATTTTTCATGCCATCTAAAATAATATGTTTAATCAGCTAAGCTTAAAATGTATATGCATTAAATATTCAATTTGATGCAGGGCGTCGCCAAGAGTGTCTAAACATTGTGTTAACCGAGCATGTGGGTCAATCAGTCTGTCCAGTCTGCATTGTTATAGCCATGACAAGTACTTACCATTGCCATTTGCCTTTTCAGCACACAACAGCCCTCAGCTGTGGAGCAGCTGCTCCCATTTCCCTTCAATTTCAGCTGAAGTATGCAAACCAAACAAATCAAAAAAAAAAAAGTGGGGAAGAAAACTATTCGATACATAGTTGAGAAACAATGGCCATGTGGTTTCTTTTCCCACAACTTCTTCTTTCCTTATATATTTTGTATTTTGCTTTTCTTGCTGGGTTTTTCTGTGCCTTTTATCCATTTTGCTTCACCCATTTATGAGTGAAGTGATTTCCGCTGTTGTTCTGTAGTCACAATTCCTGGCAAGTGCTTCGAGCGCCAGTGCATTCAATGGAGTGCACTTTCCGCAAGAAATACTTGAACTCCAAAGAAAAGACGCACAACAATAAAAACAACGAATAACAACAACAATTGTACAGCTCTTTTGTTTGAATATTCGTATCGAGTTGTGCTGCATCCTGCATCCTGTACTCATACTCGTACTCGTACTCGTAGTCCAATTCGAATACCTATTTGTCAGTTCGTTGGCATTGTTTCGCTCATTTGCATACAATACTCGTTGCTCTAAAATATTGCCAGAAATCTGTGCAAGTTTCACTTTATTGACTGCCTTCCAAAATCATTAATAAACTACTACAATTTTTTACAAGCATAATGTGAATTTTTACAGCTGGAATATATGATTGGGATGATAGCTGTGGAATGCATAAATTTATAGATTTGATTTATTTTACGAGTTACTTTAACTTACATATCCTCACGCGCAAAGCGCAGCGTTTCCACGAGGCGGGAGAGGGGATAAATGCCAGCACAAATGCGATAGACAGTGGTGAAAAGGGGAAATCTAATAGGGAATTAGTTAAACTTAAATTTAAGTAGTAGTTTCACTCACTTGTCTTCTAGTCCCTTCTTACGCAGCATAATGTTTATGAGCTCTGAGGTAACTGGGCCCAAAGGCTCGTGTCCTGGTATGAGTATGTGCTCCAGCTCACTCAAGGGCTGACCAGTTTTAACAAAGGCCTCAGCCAGGCGGCGATTGCGATTAGCTAGAGAAGGAAACATAAAATACACAAAATCTTAGGCAGTTCCCGAATTACCATAACAGCTGGTGACCAGATCGGACAAGCCACAGGCCTCAAAGAAGGTAGCCAGTCGACTGCCGGGATAAAACACATCCACAAATTGTAGAATCTCTAGAAAGCCGCGTCTTATTATGCCCGCCTTGGTGTTCTCATTCAAGTCCAGGCCATCCGCCAGACCAGCGCCAAAAGCAATTATATTCTGGCAAGGAATTGGTAAGAAGTTAAGGAAATAAAGATAAAACTCACTCTCAAGCAGGAGCAGATTTCCACACAGTCCGCATCGTCGGTGACCACCACACGAAACGAATCCGATTTGAAAAGATCGTGTAGTATACGCATATACTTCTGATCACGACAACCCACGGTGCCCTCGCAGAAATTGTTGTTGGAAATCTCATGGGCCAAATTGCAGCCCACGAGCACAGAGCAGGGTATCTAAAAGGCAAGAAAGGTATAGTTTAACTTATATATAAATACCAGTAAACTACCTTCAACTGTCTCATAATCAGATGAGATATGAGTAGTATCTGCCCATCATCGCTGCGCTCGAAGCCCTTGATCAGCGACACCGCATGCGCCATGGGCTTGACCTTGCCCAGCAGCGTCTTGCAGCAGCTGCCCACAAACGTGGGCGGTATGGCAAATATCAGAATATCCGCATCACGTGCGGTGGTCACCACATCATCGTAGGCCACCTAGAAAAACGTCTTCTCTTAGCCCACTTCCAGCTTAGTTAACTGCTTTTACCTACCACATTTGGTGGCAGCACAAAGTCGGGCATGTACTTGATATTTATGTGCGTCGTATTGATAATTTCGGTTAGCTTACGACCGTCGATAATCTCCTCGTAGACATACATGTTCACCTTGGGCTCCATCAGCTGCGAGTGGGCCACATTGTTGCCCACGTTACGAGCTATGGTTGTGGCCCAGTTACCAGATCCAATGATGCACACATTCAAGCGGTCGGCCATTTCGAGGGAAGGAATCAAAGAATCGATAGAAATTTATATAGAATTTAACAAGTTTGATGTGATTTTCAAATGCTCATTAAAGTCGTTTTAAATGCTTAACTATTTGGGCAAAATTATAAAATATTTATAGGTATAAGTAAGTTATATAATGCAGGCAGTGTGCCAAGCACACACACACACACAAACACACGCACACGCACTTACTTATTGATTGAGTGCTGGGTAAATAATTCATCAGCGTATGCACACAATACAAACTTACACACTTACAACACAGATACACTTGTGTACATTAATGTCTGCACACACACACACACACACACACGCACTCAGCTACTTGCCTTCTGAGTCTGATAAGCGCAACGATGGGTGAAAAATTACGCATACGTCACGTTCGCCAAACTGGCTGGCAAATAATTAACTGTGGTCAATTCGTTGGTTCAACCAGCCCAAACTTTTATGCTGGACGGACAGAAACGAACACGGAAATGGACGCAGACATTGACAGTCGGCTGATGTTGGCTATCCATTCAAAAAAAGAAAATATTTACAACGTAAATTATGAGGCTGCATTCCACATTAAGTATACGTAAGCGCATCCGCAGTCGCATTGGCATTCGAATTCATATTTATTTTTTTAATTACGCTCACGTTTAAAGTTCGATGCACAAGTGCTTACACATTTATGGAAAAGATGGCAGCAGAATAAATAAAATATTAAATTGCCAGCGTTAAAATGCAGAAAGGCCGAAAGCCAAAGTGAAAGTACAATTTTTTTCACCCACTCCCCCCCTGCCTCATTCCCCCGCTCTCTGAACGAAATCAATGTGCAAGAAAGTAAAGTAAACACTTTGAAATTGTGCACCGACAGCGACGTAGTTGCAGAACGTAAAGAATTGCCGACACGCCCACCGCCCACCAGCTACACACACACACACAGAGTAGCCCCCCCGCGCGTCATCCACTCGACTATGAAATCAAAATGGATGATGGGCGAAATGAAAATGGAATTTTTAATGAGTTGGCGCAGGCAAAGGCCAACCGAGCTGGGAAAACAATGGCAACCAAGCCGCCATTGTGGGCGGTTACTGCAGTCAAATGGGCGTGCCCACCAACTGATTGTGACTGCCAACCAGCCAGCCAGCCAGCCAGCACTTTAAATGCCAAAACGAACAGCTGAACATTTCACTTTAAATGACAATTTGATTAACTAATCAAAAAGAAAGGCCATGCAGATACCCTGTAAAGAGACGCTGCGGTCTAACGAAACTTTGCTTTTTGCTTCAAATGTTTTCTTTTTATTTTTTAAATATTTTATAATGTTTTATTTACATACTTTTATCTCCCACGCTCTTACTGGTTCTCCTTCTCGACCCAGCTTTGTAAGATGTCAGAGGGTTCCGGGAGAATGGCAGTGTTCTCGCTGTCGCAGGTGAGCATGTCTAATCGAAATTATCGCAAATGATCGGTATCGACTATCGATTAGCTACTGGCTGCCTTGGCTGTATCAGCGTGCGCCCTCTGCATTGGCACAGCCCTTGGTTACACCTCACCGGCGCTGCCCTTGATGTTGGATCGCAATATCACCGACTTTGAGGTGACCAAACAGGAGGGCTCCTGGGTGGGTGGCATTATGCCCTTGGCTGGCCTTGTGGGCTCCCTTATCGGTGGTCCACTGATGTCGTTTGGTGGCAGAAAAGTAACTATATTGATCTCGGCTGCACCTTTTATAGCCTCGTGGCTGCTCATCGGTTTTGCCAACTCGATTAAATTGATACTCGCTGGACGGTTCTTGACCGGCATTGCCATGGGTATGGCATCCATATCCCTGCCCGTGTACTTAGGTGAGGTCATCCATCCTCTCATACGTGGCACATTTGGAATCATGATGACACTTTGGTGTACTTTTGGACTACTCATGTGCTTTGCCATTGGCAGCATTACCTCCTGGGATCAGTTGGCCTTTGTGAATGGCGGTCTCTGTCTACCATACCTAATAATGTTTCTACTGATACCGGAGTCACCGCGTTGGTTGGCCTCCAAGGGTAAAATGGAGAAGGCCGAAGTGGCACTCATCTGGCTGAGGCCTAAAGATGCCAACATATCGGAGGAACTGAAGGAAATGCAGAGCTCAAAGACTGATCCCCAAGAAAGCCCCAATTTGTGTAAGGAAGCATTTCAGAAGAAGTATCTTAAGGCCATGATCGTAGCACTGGGTCTCTTTCTGTTCCAGCAGACCTGTGGCATCAACGCCATCTTTTTCTATGCCGTTATGATCTTTGACCTTGCTGGCGGTGCCGTCAACAGTTATACGTGCGCGATCGTTGTGGGCGTGGTGAACTTTCTGGTCACCTTTATAACCACTTTGCTCATTGATTATGCGGGTCGTAAGGTGAGCACACTGTTAGACCCTGTGCTTGGGAAAATGTAAAGGGTGTTTCAGGTTTATTAGACATTTAAGGTCGGCACCCACCTACTTTTTAACAGCTGATACAGTTTAGTGTAGAGAACTTAAAAGCTTATTTAAAAAGCTCATAGGTTCCCATAGCTACAAGTATAGGGTCTTCCTTAGTCGACTCTTTTCACTACAGCCTTTCTACAATCACTTTGCAGATGCTGCTCTACGTTTCTTCAGTGATCATGGCTGTAATGTTGTCCATTTTAGCCGTCTTCTTCTACTGCAAATCCATTGGCAAGGATACGTCGAGTTTTGGCTGGTTACCACTCATCTGCATGGTGCTATATGTGCTGGGTTTTGCGACAGGTTACGGACCTGTGCCCTGGCTGATGTTGGGTGAGATACTGCCCTCTCGCATACGTGGACCTCTTGCGTCTCTTGTAGTCGGCTTCAATTGGATCTGCACGTTTCTGGTGACCAAAACGTTCCACGATTTGATTGGTAAGTTACACTTAGCGAGTAAGCACTGTAGTTAAGATATACCTGCCCCTGTAGATGCCATAGGTGTGCATGGTGCATTCTTCTTGTTTTCTGGCTGCTCTCTGGTGGCATTCTTCTTCACACTCTTTCTGGTGCCGGAGACAAAAAACAAATCTCTGGAGGAAATCGAGGCAGAACTAACTGGACAGGCAGTCACATGAATCACTTCAAATTACCAGTGTAGTTCGTTGTATGTTTATCTTTTTTTATGTAATTGAAGAAATTCCTGATGCTCAGACTCTGCAGAAATATAATTAGTATGTTGCATAAGTTTGCTGAGCATTCAGCTAATCCCATGTGGTGTCTGGGAGTCCCCTTAAAAAGCGCTAACATATGTGTTTGTGGTATGGAATTCTCACATCTGTTTGCTCCACAAAACTCGCGCATTAATTTCAGTTTTTATTTTTATATTTTACTTTTTTGTTGCTTGTGGCATAAAGAAAACTTAACATGGCCAGTTTGGGGTGCTGGGAAAGAGGCAACAGAACGATCCACACACACTCACATAAACTTGCCACTCATTTATGTGCTTTTCTTTTCAGTTTTCTCTGCTTTTCATTCTCTGATTTCTTTTTTTCTCTCTCTTGCAATTCGCTGCCTGCGCCAGTGTTTGCATTTTATTACATTTAGGGCTAATAAAACTTGCCACGCCCTCTCGCCCCTTTGCCACGTTTCCAGCTCCGACACACGCATTAAAATCGCCAAGTTGCTTCAAAGAAAGAAGGAGGCTCAGGAGCTGGGGAGGGGCGCTAGGGGGCGTGCCCGCCTGATGTTTTGCAGTACAAAGTTGTATCGTAAATAAAATTATGCCAGCATTTTGTATGCGAGTACGTGATTTTGTCTGTGTGCACGGCAAAAAGCGAAGCCCAAAACTAACAATCATAATTCGAGCAAAACGACGTTCAATAAAATATCATAGAGTAGGGAAAACTGAGGAAAATTGAGGAAAACTCGCCGTGCCTGTGTGTGCGCATGAGAACCGATTCGCTTCATGCAAATACAAATAGTAGAGGGGGGTGTACACATACAAATGTGTGGCACTGTGCCACTTTATGACTCATTTTTAGCACTGACACGCGTGCGATGGACAGACAAAAGCTAGCTGCTATGTGCCAGCTTTGCCTAAGCAAATTAAAACAAAGTTCTCGTGGCCAGCACTTAAATAAGTATCTCAAAAGTTTTTTGGTAACGTCTTCTTTAAACGGCATTAAATTACGCGGCAAACGAAAGTTGGCCAAAAGTTTCTGCAGTTTAATCAGATACAGAGGCAGCTACAACTAGCAGGGAGAGTAGCTTTGGTGCACTGGGAGAAATGTAGAAGTAGTACTGAAAAGGAGTCTAAAATATTTAATAGAAGTTTTTCCACTCGGCTTATAAATACCCCTGATCTTCGTACTTTTGATTTCTCCCAGTGTAGTATCTGTTTCCTACCTCTGCACTGACTAAAATCTAGATAAACTACTCACAATATTTACTTTTAATTGGAGAAGTTCAAAGAATAAACAAATGCGGCTGCCTTAGCCGTTTTGTTTTGGCTGTTTCACCAAACTTTTGTGCTCTTAGCCATATCGATTTCTCTCAATGTCTCTGAATTAGAATACTTAAAGCCAGCTGCACACTTAACTTAACGCTTTGTATTCAATTTATTGCCTTAGTCGCGTCGCTCAAAATTAAAAAGTCAGACGGAGTTTTTTTTTTGAATTTCTTTTTTTTTTGGCTTTTTTGGCTTTTGGTTTCGCTTTGGTCAGTTTCACTTTTAGGCCAATTTCGTCTCGAGTTTTCGCTTTAATGTTTCTTGTTCTTTTTCACTTTCGCCTAAATGGTAATTAAAATATGCCCAGGGACAGTCTGGACACAGTCCACTGTCCACAGTTCAACACCCACAAATTTCGCTGTCTACAGTGGGTCTGTCTCTGGGTCCGTCCCTCTGTCTCTCCCTCCACTTGTCTGAAATTCGGTTTGAGTTTGGCGAGTTCAACTGCAATCAAAGTGCGCTTTTGTGGTGCAAAGCGTCTAACGGCATCTTTATCAGCCTTGTGCTCTTGGCTCTTAGCATTTCGCCTCGTTCTCGTTCTCGGCTTCGACTTGGCTTTCCACTACTGAAGCTGCTGCTGCTTCTGCCTCAATTCCCGCTGGATAAGTTCAGAGAATTTTAATTGGATGAACAGAGACTGAATCTGTTTACCAACTCGATTGAAACTGAAATTCTCAATGAAACGTGGATAATGGAAAGCTTTGCATATAAACTAGCTAACATTAATTATTTTTTAATACAGAATTTAAGTGAGCTTTGTATTTAATGGGAAATTTAAAAAAAAAGAATTTTAATTTAATGGAAAATATTTAATATACATTTTCTATAATTTTTTCTTTTAATTAATTAAATAAAATTGAGTAGTACTCCTCAAAACTGATAGCTTTAGTATGGAATTGAGGGACTTAGGGACTAGTCACCCCCTTACCATACCCCTTTGAACTAGGGAAGTCCAGGACAATAACTTTGCTTTTAAATATTGATAAATATCGAATATTAAAAGGATATATGAATAAAAAATTGGTCGAAAAAGGGTTCAAATTTTGAAGAGGTTCGAGGTTGGCTTTTCCATATATCACTTATTTAAACTCTGTTCTGTCTACCAAAAATTATACTCATTGCCATTTATCAGTAGTTCCCGCTCTAATGACCCAAAGTTGGTGTATTTAGCGTATTTAAGAACTTCTACCTTTGAGCCCACTCCCAACCTACAGTAAGCCCCACCCAACTCCACCCCACCCAGTTCTCGCACCTTGGGACTGTTTTATTTAAGGCTCCTGCGCTGTAACTGTGTCAATGGAGCTATTTACTCCATCCATTTGCTGCTGCTGGCAGCTTAAATTTTTTGCACGACTTTGTCGTTGATGTTGGCATAAATAGGGAGAGTCCCACCCTCCCCTCCACTTCTGCTGCCAGTACCCAACTGGTTGGGAATACCATCATTTGTAGGTAACAGCCGCGATGCTCATAAATGTAAACTTTTTCGGCTAGTTTCATGTAATTATTCCATTTACCCTGGGCCCGGCCAGCTGAGTAATGGGCAAAAGAGGGGGCGAAAGGGGGTAAAGAGGGGGGCAGGGAGGAGTCTATAGATGGCCTTGGCTTATGATGAGCATTTTCATGGACGCGTTGCGCGTTGTGCGTTGCGCGTTCTGCGTTTCAGAATCAACGGACTGTGACATTTTTCATGCAGCTTTTGCGTTTGAGTTGATTGCCAATTTAATCGGCGCACAATTTCCGTGCCAAGAGCGGGAGTCGGGCGGAGAGGGGCAGGGGGTAGGGGGCAGCAGGCGAGTGATGATTAGCGTCAGTGGGCGTGGCAACTACAATGAGCTTACAAAAGCGAGCAAAGATATTTTCAACGGGTTTTTTCTGACGCTTTTGCTGGAAATGCTCTCAGCTTATTGTTGTGCGCGTGTGTGTGTGTTTGTGTGCCTGTGTGTGTTTGTGTCAGTGTGTGTGTGTGTGGCGGATATTTTATTTATTTTGTGCTGAGAGTGAGTTGCTCTGACTCTGCTTGTGGCATGTGTTCGTGTTCGTTTTCGTGTCCCTGTCCTGGCTGTTGATCCTTGGTCCCGTTTCAGGTTCTGGTCGCGGCACATAATTCCGAAACGTGCCTTGCATATGTTTGTTGCCCACTTTTTCTGTTGTGCTCTGTGCTCTGACCTGAAAGGACATATGGCACACATATATTCACAATTATGGGTTTGTCTGCGTGTGTGTGTGAGTTGAAAGCATTGAACGCGTTTTAAAACGCACACAATGTAAATCGACGCTGTCAAAGTCGCGCACAGCACTCAATGAACATCTTCTGCTGTCGAAAGTTTTTTCAACAGTGTGTGCTGTAAGTATGCACACGAGCTTCTTTGTTACCTTGGAAAATATATTTAAGCAAACAAAATGTATAAAAAAGCACACAAAGTAGACGAGTTTTGTGCTATTTGTGGCTTTATATAAAAATTAATTGTTAATTTGATCCACACGTGAAGCCTTGAACTTTGACCTTCAACTCGTTTCAAGCTCTACCAAAAGGTGAAAGCGTTAAGCTTGATGTGGCTTAATTTTGGCTTAAAGCTTGCACATTAAAAACAAAAACTTACTTACAGGATATCTGCCCAGTTGTGCATGCTACATTAAGTTTTTTCCATACAAATGTTTTTATCTTGGTCTTGTTTTTGCTCAACTCACATGAAGTCAGTTGTTAAATTGTTGGTTGTACTTCTGGGGTTTATATGAGGTGCTCTGCTTGCCCTTTGCTTAAGTCCTCAACAGAGCGGGTAGCTTAGCTTAGTCACTGCCTTTGTATACCCTGCATATTTCAGCGCTTTAAGCCAACTATTTTCTAGGGTATTTAAGCGTTTGCTTGGTAAATTAAGTTGGGTTTTCGTTTCTTTATGATTTTTTTGTGGTGCACAGGTCGCTGTTCGCACTGCCATTTTGTGCCACAGACATACGCACACACACACACACACACACACACACACACACGTGAGCTGTGTGTGTATTCAGTTTTGGTGAGCGGTTTTTTGCATCTATTCTTTATGCTTGTTTATTCTTTTCATTTTCATTCTCTTTGTTTTTACTTTGGTTTTACACACGAGTATTTCTTTGTTATGGTCCATCACAACCACACACACTCTCTCCCTCTCTCTCCCCCCCTCTCCCCCTCTCCCTCTCTCTCACAGTCAAACAAATAGACTTTTAAATATTTTTGCACTAAATTTTGCTGACGGTTTTGGGGCTTTCACACATTCACATGGCCAGAGATAAGATTTATGACAAAGCACCTGCAGGCCACACAGTGTTGCATGCCCCACATGGGGTGCACTCGGTACATGTGTCGCTGACAAAAGCTGTTTGCTTTACGCCCTACATACGTGTATACGTGTGCATTCTGTGTGTCTTTATGTTTGCTCTGTGAGTTATTTCAAATTCACGCGAATCATGTCTAAATTATTCAGTTCAAACTTTGATAACTATTTAGATTTATGACAAAGTGCATATAAATTCGAATTGCTTTGGGAAAAAGGTTCAAATATGTTTAAGGAATTGCCATAAATTTTAATTCGGTTTAATTTTGGTCTAATAGTAGTTTAATTTTCATTGCTTTGAGTTCTTAAAACTTACATTTTACAATCCTTCGTCGTTTATTTCGCTTATTATGATTACAATTTATTTGTAGCATTTCTTTGATCGTTTTTTGTTGCACTTTACAGCGATGCAACAGCAGGCTACAGTCAAGCTAAAAATAATGCAAACACATAAAAATGAGAATTGGAAAATATATGAGCATTTGCTTAGCATTGCGAGTCACAAAATGTATACAACTTTTCGCATATTTCACTACAATAAACTTGAGCAATTTTAAGTTCTTTGGCATTTGCAGTGCTAAATTTATAACAAAAACTTTTACATTTTGCAAATCATTTTTAACACCTGCGGCAACGGCAGCGTCAGGTTAAAGTTCAGCCGGCAAGCGAAAAACTTTGCGAATTAGGGAGACCATGGCAACATTTTCTACACATTTTATTTGCCTTGGCCCTGCATTTCATATTTATATTTCGCTCAGTGGACGTTACATTTAAAATGAGTTAAGCCGTTAATGGTGTAATAATGGCAAAAGAAATGCCCAAGCGACGAAAGCAAGAGCAAAACCAAAAGCGTTAAGCGTTAAAGCCCGATGTCAGCCAACAGATACCTCCATGGGTTAACAACAACAGCAAGACCAACAGCATGACAGGAACATAATGTGTATTCACAACCGATTACAGTTGAACCCCAAACCCAATGCCAACACATGTCCCAGTTGTGTTACAGCTCCAGATGCTGCTGACCACAAGCAAATGCCAAGATTTATGGCCAAGTAATCGACATGGCCAAGCCATAAATCTAAGCATTGACATTGCGTTTTCCGACTCCCGGAATCTCAAAGTCAACAATGATCAACTAAATGCAAATTAAAGTTGTTTTTCCAGCGAACTGTGAGTCGATGAAGTGAACCCTTTAATATTGCGTATACGTAATTAAAACGTAGGGAGAAACAGTGTAGCTGCAAGCTGTGTATCAAAAACTAAGCAGAGAAAAAGACACACATATTGGCCTGAAAAATTCTACTTTATTTAAGTAGAAATTTGTCACCCACGCTAATCACTGACTTGGTCCTTTTTTATGCCTTAAACACCTCTCTAAATTATTTAAAATCTGCGCTTAGTCACAGGCGTTTGATGAGCGAGAGTGTTCTCCATTTATCATTCACTTTGCTGCACATATGTGGCAGATTTGGAGTGTCCTTGTCAAAGTTGTAATACCCCCAATTGATGGGAGAAACAAACAAAAAATTAACTTAAGCTTATTAAAAACTTTCCATCAAACTATTCAAATAAAAACACTAAAATTCCTCAACATTTGGCAGCTCACAAAAAACAGTAGCTGGAAAGTTTGAAAAAAGCTTTGGAAAATCTCAAGCAGATTTGCAAACAATTTACAAAAAAAAGGGAGGAAATAAAAGGGAGAAAAATTCGCAGCGTTACAGAAATGAGATGAAAAGTTGCATCAAACTCATTTGGTCAGTTTTAATGGATTGTTCAACTAGCATTTTTTACGCTTTTTAATTAAATGTGCTAAGAGTAAAGTTAGCACTTGGTTTTGGCCAAAATACGACCCCGCTTTCAGACCATACACAAATAAAGGCCCACAAAGTTTCTGGACAGTTTGAAGAGTTTAACGCCAGCTTTGCATAATCTATAAACATCTCCGGGACATATAGTAGTAGGCTAAGGCTAAGGCTAAGGAATGGAATGCGTTTGGGCCATTTACGTTCTGGCCTTAATAAGTTTTCAAAGGGCCCCACACACACATACAGACACATGTCAGTTATTCAGAGGGAAACCATAAAGTTGAATGAGGTAACCGTAACCACATCACAGAGGGTGCCCTGCGATGTTTGCTTTCAAATTAATTACAACTTGGCTACTTGGTCGACCCAAAGTCACTCGTGGACATCATCATCGACATCGGCATTGGCATCGGCATTTCAAATGCCCGAAATCCGAGTTGTAATTACCTCTTGGCACCCGCAAACATATAATTAACTTAATGATAACGGCAGCGCCAAATAGACAGAGACAGAGAGAGATACTGGGACTGATAAAGAGAAGGAGGCAGAGAGAGACAGTGTTCAGTAGCATCTGCCGTTATGTGTTAATGTCTTCCGGCATAGCAAAATGGCTGCCATTGTGCCATGTTCTGCTGGCTTTTTAACGGCATGTGTAATTGGCTTAAATGAGTCCGCCGTTTGCTGAAATTTAAAACTTTTCAATTAATTTGCTTGACTGTCAACACAGTTCAAGCGATAAAAATGTTTTTTTTTTGGCCCAAAAACAATTGAGTTACCAACTTGAAACTTTTATTCTTGCTTTGCGTACAAATTTATTAGCTACATGAACATAAATTTATAGCATCAGTTGCACCTGTTCACGGCTCCCACCACAAACAATAAACCAACGCAGGAGAATTTCATAAATTTACCGCTAAAAACCAAATTGTTTCTATTTTTGCGGCTAAAACTAAAACTGACTTTGAAGTTGTCATGCTGTTGCGGACATTTGATATTTTGTTTATGGTCGAGAACCACATACATACATAATTAAGTAAGAGCCAAGGGAAATATGTCACAAACATGAAGTGAAAGCTCGTTACAAATTAATTGGCCAAAAACTTACATAGCTCGTTATGACCAACAAGTCGAGTTGACTGCCAATGGCTTTGATTGTTAGCCAACGAAAGAACGAGCCAACGAACGGACCAACAATATATGTACATAAGCAATTAACCTAATGATGAAAGAGGTTGCCCATGGTGATGATGATGGCCAAAAGCGACGACCAAAGCCAAAGAAGCCAGCTATATTTTCATCATTAGCCCGCAAAAATGTTGCATTTTTGTTTATGCTCTGGTCTGCTTAACTAAATGATAAATTTCCTTAATTTCTACCGTCTTCAAATATATATAGTTGTTTATATATTTGTCCCCAGCCATTTAGCTGGCCACACAACACATTATTCGTCACTTGGTAATTGCATATTTGAGGCAATGATGATGATGATGATGATGTCTTGACTTGGCTGCAGACCGAGGGTATATTACAATTAGTTAAATCTCCAGCTGAGCGGCTTTTCATCTTGTGTCCCAGACCGAGTGTATGTCAAGTTTTTGGCCTCTAATTAAAAGCATGTCCTGACCAGTCCGAATCCTGCTGACACTGACTTATTTTCAAGCCACAAACACTACAAAATTACCCCAATGAAACTTTAATTCTAGGAATTTAGTAGTCGCTGCCTTGACAATCATTTCTGTTGGGAAATAGTTTAGTTTTTGATACTGATAGAGCGTTACGATAGCAGTTCAGTTAAAGTACAAATTTCTGTTGATTTTTTGAGTATAGTATTAAGCAAAATGGATTCGGAATTGGAAAGTGCCTTGGCCTCAACTGAAATCGTAGGAGGAGGAAACACAATCAACTTGAACAACGAGCGATTGGACTGCGAAAATCTAGGTGAATTTTCAAAGAATTTTCTATTTAAGAAAATGATTTTATAGAGCGCTTTTTAGATGAGCTGACGGAGCGCTGGATTGATCCCGATAGACCCTCTTTTGTCACAGTGTTGCTGCGCTTCTTTGCCAACATATTTGGTAAGCAATCGAGTCTAAACTTAGCCCTCTTTATAGCCAACTTTTCCTCTTTATAGTGGACTGTTTCAGAGCTGTATTCTCATAAGTTCAAGCAGTATACAACTTTTTTTTGGTAATAAATTAAAAACGTAATTGACATTTGTATAGAAGTATATTTTTATTTGACCCAATTCCCTTGACATTATACAATAATTTACGTTCCCTTACTGACCCCTTCAGTGACATTGCACTGCGTCGTATTGGGTAATTTTGCAATGGCAACGTCCCTGAACATCGTCCATTATCTCGGCGGCTTCGTTCAGAAACTGCTCCAAGTTTGCAGGGTTACGAAAGACGTCTTTGGCTATAACTAGATTCTCACTATCCCAGATTTGCCAGCGGCACATGCTGGACACCACAGAGGCACAAAAGTCGCACTTGTGTCGCTCCTTTTGTTCTAGAATCAGTCGAATTCGCCGTCGACGTTTTCCTGCAAGAAAAGTGGATTAGTGAGTACTGCCAACTTGGCCTTTTTCAGGCCTTACTTTCGGCCAAATTGTATTGAGTTCTTCTGGATATGGCATCACGCTGTGACTCATCGTAGGCGGCGATTATCTTATACATTCGATTGTCCAAATCGGAGTAACGAGTCAGAAACTCCTCGCAGTGTGGCTTACAGGCCAGCTTATCGTTGGGCCCAGAGTACGGCACAGTGGTATGATACTTATTTTCAAGGAATCTCCGCTTTTGGTTTTTATCCGTCGTGTCACGCGTCATCATGGCTCTGGTCACACGGGCATTGTGAAAGCGAAACTTCAGACTGGCCAAAAGTTTCTCCACACGCGACAGGCAACTAAGAAATGCCTTTAATAAGCAGTTGAAGGGGTGAAAGACTTGTAGTACTCACTGTGATTCACGCAGGGAGTAGACACCTGGTATGGCGTAGGTGCGCAGCAAATGATGCAGCTTAAATGCCACACAATTAAGCAATTCCTGTGCCGCACAATTCTGCATCTTTTTCAGTGCACTCACATCGTGCACCGTTTGCCGTATCATATAACCCCGGAACGTTGCCTGAATCTTAGTGGCTGCCCTATTGTAGTTCCTGACCAAGATGTTCTGCAGCTTTCGCTCCACGAACAGTGTGAACTGACTGCGTACTCGATAGCCACGCCACCAGCGCTGTATTGTAATCGCTGCCTGGTTGGAGCTGCCTTTCAGCAGTCGCCGCGCATAACTGCGCCACTTCCGCTGGATTGTGCGCGCAGCCAGGTACTGCACGTAGTCCAAAATCAGCAATGGGGTGCTGTGGGGGAGGAGTGGTTAGAGTAGAAGAGGGTTGAAGGGCTACCAGTTAAGTAAACAACTCTAGAAGCACACACTGTTTAAAATGTACTGTGTTTTAGGTAGGGGGATAACTTCGGATTCAAGCACAACACTTGGAATTCAGGAATACTTTTATGCAAAATCCAAGCAAGACATTATTTTCTGAACATTATCTCCAAAAGGTTTCCTCTTTGCAATGTTGGGCCACTATTTTAATATCCAACTATTCTCAGCTGGCTGAACTTTGGCTATGTAAGCAGCAGATGGAAAGATTTGGAATCATAGCTTAAAAATAATTGGTAGTCTATGCATAAAATATAAGGGAATGAAATCTTTACTATAAAGAAATATTTCTTGGCGCGTTCTTTTGAAAAACATAGCTTAATTTTATTGAAAATTCTACAATTTCAGTAGATTTATGTCAGGTTAGACTGTACCCAATATTATTAGCTGATTGTGGACTATACGCTCAGTATATTAAAAAGACAAACCAATAATAATAACTTTTAAAAATGGTAGCGCTAAAAACTTCTAGAAAAAATAATTTTCGAGCCAAAAGAATAGACCAATTATTTTAAAAATGAATGAAGTTGTTGAATAATATATAAATTTCAAATCCAAATATTCAAGTTCCGGCTTTCAAAACAAAGACTCGAATTTTTTCATAACTCACCGCGGCATTAATGCTTCCAGAGATTGAGTTTCCGAGGCAGTTTCAGTAAACAGCTCATAAGTTGGCTTGGTGGTATTGCTTTAAAAGAGACAACAAAATCAATCCAATTGCTTAAAATACCCTGTAATTACTCACGAGTTGGATAAATTAGTTAATCGGCGACTTGAGCGAGCGTTCTTGATTTTATCGTGAAAAACCATGGATGACATCTTGGGGTATATACAACTAACTTAATCTATATCTTATATAGGTTTTATTGATAAAAACCTGATCTAACAATTGGGTTTTTATATTTGTCTATTTGTTTATTTTTTTAGTATTTTTTCTGTATGAACTGCGCTGTGTGCTGTTTGTGTGCTGTGTGTTTACTGTACTGCCAAACTATTCAGACACTGCATGAGCTGTGTATCAAAGCTAACTTGTGGAGAATTTGGGTGTAATTTATTGGTATAAATCTCTCCCTTATGGTAACATAAATCTCACGAGAAGCGAAACCCATGTACTCCATTTTGGAGACATTATTCAGCTGCCTCCTGAAATCTTGTATCAACATGTTTCGCGCTTATCGCAGCTGCCTAAAATTTACGAGCTAACGATTTTGGCTTTTTTTTTTTAGAGGGAAAAAAGACTTTCTGCTGGTTTGGCATAAATTTCACTTCAAGCTGTATTTAATTGAATTGTAGTTTTGGGTACAGGATTGACGACACACGGCTGAGATGGCCATTTATGAATGTCCTTGACACAATTGTGGCTTTAATTGTGGCTAATGCTGACAAATGGCAAATGGCAACTGCAGTTTGGGTTAAAGGTCAAGCTGTGGCTGCTCTCTGATGAGAATTGCACTTCCCAAACACACACACAACGTACTCTCGGTGGCCATAAATTTTGTAATATTTGTCAGGGTAAATGCCATTAAGGAGGAGAGTCCTGGCAAAGTTTGCCGCTTTAAATGAAAATCAATACGAGTGTGTGTGCGAGTGTGTGTGTTTGTAGTCCCATAACCTACATTATCAGCCCGTTCCGGTTTCTTCCCCTCGTTTTTTTTTTTGAGGGCTTCTACCCCCTTTAACTTGTCCTTTGCCTGCCTGCGTCCTGCTCATTATGTGCCACAAATGAACCACACACAAACAACGGAAATGACTCGGAAATTCTCATTTATGGCGCCCTTGACGCCATTCGCTATTTCCACTATCCTATCTATTGCCAGCAGTGCCCCTCTATGCCACGCCCCCTTTGCCTACCCGCCTGCTGAGAAGTTGGCACTGATTTCTCTGCTGGTTTTTGTTACAGTCTCTGATTCAAATTCCGATACTGAATCTGATTGCTGCAGCCCTGAGATTTATGTGCTCTCATGATATTCAGTTCGCGCAGCAGTTGATGAACCAATAACTGAAAATATATACCAATTTTTACAGATTTCTGTGGTAAAACAATTAAATAAGGCTGTATAAATTTCCGTAACTTAATTTTAGACAATTGGAGACATTTTGAGTTTAGTTTCAAATCAGACTAGTTGAAATATTTATTGTATAGTTATATATAATATTCAGAGTTATGTTAATTCTTCTATTCTTGGACAACTCAAGAGCCTTTTATTTCTTAGCTAGAAAACTCTTTGTTAATTTAATTTAACCCACTTCAAATTTTATTTTAGCCCCGAATCACTTTAAACTAGTTAATATATATATAGATATATATATATTTGTGGCATTGCCTTTTAAATAATTTATTGATGCGCTGCGCATTTTACAAATGCCATCAAAATTCGGCACTCTAAGTGGAAAATGATCATAAAAATGCAGAGAAGGACGCGTCGTTGTCTTCGTGAACTATATAAATATATGTGTGTGGGAGTGTATGTGTGTGTGTGTGTAGGTGTCTTTGTGTGTGTGTCCTCTTTCGATTTTCCATTTAGGCTTCCAAGCGCGACGTGGCAACCTTTTTGGCGCTGGCAAGGCATAGTAAGCAGGCCATTCACCCACACACATAGAAAAGGAAAAGTTTTTGGGCCATTCATCTGCATTTATGGCCACGTCCTTAAATGGCCTTTAGTCCTTGGTCCCGGTTTCGGTCCCAAAAGTGTTTGCGGTTTTTGCCTGCTTGCATAGTTCAACGTACGCATTGTGCCCTTATAGAATGTCTGTAAATTAGTTTTTACACCTGACTGACTTTGCTGGCGATTTACAGGTGTGCGCCGAGTCTGTGTGTGTTTTAGCCATGGCCAGCAGCGCAGTTTAAACTTGAGACACATGTTGTTTGATCCCTCGATGCGTGAACTTTATTTAATCGATCTGTGTGCGTTTGATTGTGTGTTTGATTTTTGGCTTAATTAAATGGAATTGTAACTCAATCGAAGATGCAGCATCAGGTCTAGACTTTAGACTGTGGACTTTAGACCAAGTCAGCAAGAATGTATGCAGACTGCTTTAAAATTGTGTTGTGTGTAAATATTGTAAAGGTTTTTGGGTTCGCTTCACATTTTATGGCAGTTGAGTTGGCCAAAAACCGTTCCTAAATCTAATTTGAAAAGTACTAACCCGTAACGCAGCAATAGCCATATATCAAAAGCGAGTGGCACACACACACAGTCTGGGAGAGGGATAGTGGGTAGGGTGGACCCACTGAGTTTACCTTTAGCTACTGCTCGGAGATTTCTACGAATTTACGAGCGCGTCCAAGCGATGCCCCAAAAAATGTTGGCTATAAAATTTGTCTGGGCAGCTGGTTTTGGCTTTATTGCGGATATCTGGTTAGAGTGGCAGCAAGACGATTTCCTCCTTGTCCCTGCTTAAGCCATGTGAACATAAATGTCCAAAGCATTTTCCAAACTACAAAAACACAGCCAACTGAAGCACCTGTCTTAACAGTTTGTCACCAACTGCAAAGAGTTAAGACGACACCCAGATTTGATCAGGTTTTCATAGCCATTCTCAGCATACTTTCCTGTACTCCAAACGAGTTCACTTTCAAGCCAACACTAGAAATACTAAAGAAATTGGAATTATATAGAAATACAGACATGGAGTATCTTTTGCTGGGTGAGAAGATTACCATTAACCGCAGTGATGGACGTGTACACACCGCTCAGGTTATACACAAGCACAATGAGCTGAATGCAGTGATGGTGTCCTGGAGGGAGGGCTTCAAAATGATGGGCAAGCAGATACCCTGGGATTGTGTGCGAGCACTCAATCCACAGCTGGAGGAGAGCAGTCAGTTAGATCAGACAGATGAGCTCGAGGAGGAGTTGCAGCATGACCAATCCTCCGAGGAGGAGTTCTATGACGCAGAGCCGCGTTTCAACGAGATCGGACTATAGTTTCTTTATAGTTTACTATACCATAATTCACTCCAAATTTAGATCAACCCGTACTTTTACACAACTCTATTAATTGAGCTGAAATAAAATGTAAATTTCGCTAAAAGACAAAAGTTTCGTTGGTCTCGTGCTCAAGTTTCACTTCAAATCGCTCAGGTGAAATAAAATATCAACTTTTTGCCCTTTATATTGGTCTTTATGGTCGACACAGCCAACAAAAAAGCAGTTTTTTTGCCCTCTGATACAAATTTATGAGCAACCAAAGTGTAATCAAGTTTCTGAAACAAGGCAACAGCAGACGGCAAAAAAAAAAAGCTGGAGTTTGGTGTGGATTTGTTAACTTGGTTAACTGGCGTTGGTCCCACATCACGGCAGCCAAAGTTGCCAGAAAAACTTTGACGGCAATAAAGCGTTTTGGGGGTAACTCGACAAAAGAATTTGTTTTGCCAGAAATAAGCTCAGAAAATTGGCTAGAAAAGAGCTAAAGCACAAATTAAATATTGTATTTTTAGTTAAATTTAATAACCGATGTTGTTAAAGATTACATAGAATATCAGCAGTATAATAAGCAGCTCCAAGACCTCGACCAGCTGATAGATCAGATCGTTGCACGTGATGGGCTGCTCGGTCTGCTCGTGCTGCGGCTCCAAATCGACGTCCAGGTAAATGCACGTGTTGTTGCCATTGATGGTGACGCTGCCAGTCTGCAGTCCTTGTATTTTGAGCACATTCGAGTGGCCATTTAAGACCAGACTACCCTTTTCTTCGGGGTACTTCAACATCGCAGCTTTTTCCATTTCAATTTCCAACCTTTTGACG
Organism: Drosophila dunni; assembly: GCA_018152125.1. Lineage (NCBI taxonomy): Eukaryota > Metazoa > Arthropoda > Insecta > Diptera > Drosophilidae > Drosophila > Drosophila dunni. Next base: position 19,378,322 of record JAECXC010000339.1, on the reverse strand, counting down.
TATTGCAAAATTGCTAATAATGCTCTCAGTTCGATAGTAACTGTTATCGATAACTTGTGCTAAAAGTTTGCAGTGTTGCAAAGGGATCAATAAAAAAGTTTGCTAGCTGCGCCAACGAAACGATGAAATAAAACAGGAAAAAATAGTAAAAATTAAATTGATTTTGAAACATAAAAAAGGAAGAATTTGAAATAAGGAAAAGTGCTTACAAAATATTTAGCAGACGAAGCAAAATGCTTTTAAACTTTGAAAGTGTCATGCTTGTTAATGATGATGATGATGATGATGATGACTCTAGACCGCAAGCTGCTGTAGACAATTTCCTGCTTTTCCACTTAGTGCTGTATCCAAATGGTGTGATTTTCCCCCAGATGCGCAAAATTGCAACTAATTTCATGCGATGCGAAAGCCAAATCAGTTGTGCACTAAACTTTCTGTAACCAGACGTCACACACACACCCAACACACACCCGACTCTCACACACACACAGATCTAATTTGAAAAACTTTAAAATTAGTTAAGTTACGTTCAGCAGATACCAATATAAAGCTGCAGCCAGTGAGAACAAACAAATTTATCTACTTATGGCTCCAGAGATTAGACAAAGAAAGCGAAACAAAGACAGAAAGAGCGAAAGAGACAGCGACAAAGGGGACTCTTCTGGCACACATTTGGTTAAAGCTTTGGTTGAATGTAATTGGATCAACTTTGGTTGCTTTTCACGCTTTGATGTGGCCTCGGCATTGCGGCATTTGCCAACTTTTGGCTAAACTTGATCAAACTTTCAATCAAATTAGCAGACACGTTGTCCTAAATGCCAAACAAACGCCAACTAGCAACAACTAACAACAAAAAGAGTTATTTGTTTATATTCGAGAGACTAAAACTCCATGTTAATTATTTTTCTTATTCAGGAACAATCTGCCTAACTGATTTTGTGTTTAAAATACTTTTCATTTCAAGTGAAAGTACATTTTTACCAATTTCACGCTGCACAAAAGGCCAAAGGACAATTTGGGTGTATTTTTTTGTAGCTTTCGAGAATGTGAACGAAAGGGAAAAGCGAGAGAAAAGTAGAGAAAATCTAAAGAAAAATAGCAAAATAGGAAAAATCAACTAAATACAGGAGGAGCTGGCTTTCGTTACACAATTTGTTGTTGTTGTTATATTTTTGTAACCTTTTCCCTAGCTGTTTAGGTTGGGTTTAGACCAAAGCAAAGCACCACTGTAGTGGCAAAGAATTTAAGAGCTAGACTCTGAAAGGGGCGGGCGCAAGGACGGCTGCTTGAAGCAAAACACTTAAGTTTTAACCCAAATTGTTGCCAACAAAGCGGTTTGTCTAACATTCTTTTGAGAAAATTGTACGAAAAAGTGTTTGCTAGCAACGAGAAACAAATACACCCACGCAAACAGGCACACCCACACACACCCACTTTCACCCACTCACAGCTACAAAAGCTTTCAACGCCAAAGAGTTGACTAGATAAGCATGGTTAAAGTTACAGCAAGAAGCTCAATGCTTGTGGGAAAGTGTTTGGATCAGTAACAATGGTAATGGAACGATAAGTAGATAATAATATAGTTTGACATAAAGTGTCTACAGACTCCTACTTGAACTGCTTTTAATTGTTGGGTGTAAGCGTTGCCCAATGAAAGTTTTAAAGGATTCTAAGCACTGAGTGCGATCCAAACTAATATTTTAGTCTGAGTTTAGTCTGCGACTGCCAGCGACATGTTGACCTTAAAAACTTGACGTGTTCAAATGTTGCAAAACAACTCAAGGGCTTTCGACTTGAGCACTTTTTCTGTTCGCTTCGCTTTTGCGCTCTCTCTGGCAGCAGTGCACTGAGAGAAATTGGGCTGAACTAGGCTTAAAGCAGTAGCTAAAGGGAGTTGGAGGTAGGAGGCCGACTAACACTTGAGTACTTGTCTTGTTAGCATTTATTTCTTATTTAAAAAAGTTTATTTTAGTATTCTACTACATTTAGCTTAAGATTTTCTTGCAGTGCACTTCGCTCTGTTTAACTCTATCACACACACACACACACACCATGCACACTCGCCTCTCTGTTTGACGCATATGAAGTGCCGCACTTGAAATATGCTTTTTTGCCCCCGGCAAGCACTGAGCAGAAGGCGGGCGGGGCGTGGCAGAGTAAAAGGGGTGCGACTACAAGGGGAAGGTGTGGAAATGTGTTTTGACAAGTGTCACTTATGCGTAGCTACTATGAAATATGCAAACCTGTCAGCCAAGTTCCCACCAGCCAACGAGCAGCACAGAAAGAAAGCCAAAGAGAAGGAGCAGAAGAGGGAGAGGGAACGGAGAGTGGCACAGAAACTGGGTGAATTGCATTGAGATGTCTATGAATCAATGGCTATATCGAGTGTACATAGAAAATGAAAGAGGATGTAATTAATTTGCCATAAGCATTGGAAGAAAAACAAGCCCGATGTGTGTGACAATTTCAGCATAAAGCGTAGCCTGAAAAGCAGTTATGTCAAAGAGAATGAATTATGGCCAAAAGTGGAACTGCAGTAGAGTAAATAAAATATGAACTGCCTTTGAAGAGAACTTTATACAAATTCGTGAGCTGAGCTGAGCTGAGCTGAAAGACCATTAAATCAATTAATGGCCATTTGGTATCTCTTTTTGGCGAATTACCCAACACTTGAAGGACGCTCCCAGTGCGTAGCGAGTGCCAGGAATGATAACGTCAGTTGTTTTGGCCCCCATTTAAAATGCGAACCTTTTGCGTGCTCGAAATGCTCAAATAGACAAAGAGCCATTGACCCCAGAGATTTGTTATAAATATTAAACCAAACGCTTCGTTTTTAAATATATATTTATATATAAGTAATAGAAATTTAAGACCAGCAAATTCCCAGGCGGCTGAGTTTTAATGCCAGCGCACCCCGCGTATACGTAATCTGCTATTAATATTTAAGCCACGTTAAAGAGTTATCAGCTGCGCCTTAAAGTCTCTTACAATAAAAGCTAAAACTTTAACAATTCAGACGGAAATAACTTGGCAGGAAACGCTATTAATTATCATTTAGCGCTCGCAGCTTTAAATATTCAGTCTCGTCCCACTGTGCGTTCCTTTGAAATTAAATATGGCCAAATTCAAAAATGTTTTGGCGCTCAACAAATTCCCCAGGTTTCCATTACAAAGCAAACAATTTGGTTCATAGCACTCCAAAGGCTTGAAACTCAGCCAATGAGCAACTAATCTTAGTAGCTGCTACTGAGTACAATTTTGATTTTGCAGTGGGTTCAAGCGGTCTGCTGGTAGTGCAGGCAATTTAGCTATTTTATAGCCAAACCAGCTGCTTCTTGAGTAGGGAAATAATAGAAAAATTGGAATATTTCATTTGTTTGAAGTAAAGTTGAGATGTGACTCCTGCTCAGCCCAAGTACAGCCCATGGAGTGGCAGCGTAGCCTGTTTCTATTAGCCACATATTTCCTTAGCTACTTTTGGCTATCTTATCGATCTGGCTACACTGACAACACTCTTTGCCTGCTCTAAATTTGCATAACAAAAGACATTGCAATTTGCCGCATAGTTTTTAGACTTTTCACACCTTTTGCTGTCGTTCTCAATTGGGTCAAATGCGTAAGAATTACGGTAACTTTTGTACGCCTGGTTAGACTGGACACGGACTGGAGTGGACTGGAACGCACCATAAGCTAAGCACTTGGTTTTAGTGTTATTTTGCTTACATATTTTTTGTGTTGTACGAGTATTGTGGGTTCGGGTTCTGCCAGCAAATTGCAAATCAAAGGGTCCAAATTGAGAGCAGGCCTCAAACGCTTAAAAGCAATTACGAATTCCGGCTGTCATTTTGCTGGCGAACCGGAAGTCATTATCATGGCAAACAAAGCGCAACAGAGACGGTAGCCACAGCAAACCACAGTTACAACAACACAAGAACAACAACAACAATGGGTGTGGGGATGAGCACAACAACAACTAACACACCATTACATACATTTTGCGCCTTTGCGACAACTTGGGTTGAGTCCTGTCCCAGTACCGGTCCGAGTACGGCTTCGACTACGAGTTTGCCCTCATTATCAAGTTAATTATTGTGTGTGTGAGCATCCACACACACCACTGTACGTGTGTGTGTGTGTGTGTGTGCGTGTGTAACCAAAGGTAATTACAGCAACATTTCCATTGTAGGGCTGCAGCTTCGGTTTGCTTGTCAATGATGTTCGCCTTGTTCACCATTCGAGTTTTACACCTTCGCCTCATTGTAATTAATTCGCAAGGCGGCTGCCCTAATGATGTGGTTTGGTCTATTTACGGTGATGAATATCTTTCTCTGGGTCTGTGTCTCTGTATCTGTCTCGGTCTGGGTCTCAGTCTCGAGCTACGCCCAGCAAATCCGCCCATCAGATTAAGCGCAAGTCATTTGCAAATTCATCACTCCATCTCAATAACTGACTCCAGTGTCTGCGCTGCTTGATCTTAAATTTGAGTTAACTTTAATCATGACATATGCGCCTAAGACCACAAGTAATTAACAGTGGAAAAAGTGCCTAAAATGGACTGACATTTTATAGAGGTCAGTTGGAGTTGAAGCTTAAATTAAATATTAAACTAGTAGCTTTAAATTGAATTTATAATTCTGCTAATCAATTTGAATTACCTTTAAAAACTTATGTGTTTATATCAATATTAATCTCAGCTGCTAGATAAAATAGAAATTTATTTATGTGTTTTTGGTAAGTGTCCAACTGTTTGCAGTGTTGAAAATTTCACTTACTGAGAAATGTCTCTGTCTCTCTCTGTCTCTGTCTGCTCTCTTTGTCTCAGTTCACACTCGCCATTGCCGTTCATTATCAAAGGACCCAACTCAATGCTTATCCTGAAGGTTAATTACATTTATCCAAACGCAACTGACCCCGCAGGACATTGACTTAATTTCCCAAGCGCTGTTTTTTCTCTTTCGTTTCTCTGTTTCTCGCTGTTTATTTTTTTGTTGCTTTTATTTGGTGCCTGCCCTTATTTCTGTCTGCTTCAGACTCCAGTTTTTTCGTGCGCTTTTTAATTTTTTAATACCTAAAAAATACAGAGGCAAAATGAGCCTGCAAAATGCTGCCAGCGATTTGGCTGATTTCAGTGTAAATTTCTTGGTTTCTTTTTGCTGTCTCTTGTTTTACTCTCTCTTCTCACTACTCTCTTCTCAGTTCTCAGTTGTTAGTTCTCTGTGTTTTTTTCTGTGCTCGTTCAAGCGCCTAAATGGTAATTAAAAATTGTTGCATTGCCGCTCGAATGCGTCTGATATTTATGTAGTTTGGCGCTTTTGTAATTTGCGTTCGTTTCTCGCTTCTTCTAGCCAACTTAAAGTCAAAGATGTTCGGCTTAATAGCTGCAGTTGAGTGTATGAAAAAAAGAAGCTAAAAACTTTTGGCAGCTTAAAGCAATTTGCATGAAATGTTTCACTTTATTTTCAATTGGGAAAGCGACTTTCGATGCGACGGCTTCACGGACTAACCGAAGCGTATCACGTAGAGCTCGGCACTTCCGTCTCCGTGCACCAACAGTTTTTTTGACATCTTTTTCTCTCTTTCTCTTCTTATCTGCTGTTTTTTGTGTGTGTGTATCTGTGTGTTTTCCGGCAAAATTGCCAAAATCGAATGCACTGGCAAATAAATTTTGATTTGACAGCAATGTTCGGTAGAATAGCAACTTTTGTGAGACGTCAGCACGTTTTCTGGCATTGCGGCTTGGGCACGAGGGGGGCACTGCGAGGAGTGCAACAAAGCTGAGAGCAACATCAGATGACATAGCTGCCAGGCACAGAATTGCCGCGATTTCTACTCCACTTTGTATGCGTGTGTGTGTGTGCTAAGTGTTGAGGACACTGTAACAGTGGCATCGCCAAAATCCGCCGCAGTTTTGCAAGCTGTGCTCTGGCCAGGGACAAGACCTAATCCTAATCCCTATAGCAGCAGTGACATCAGCAGCAAGCGACAGCAGCTGCAGCTGCAGTCGTGGCAACGACAATCGTAACGTGTTATGAAACATGCCACAAAGTTAGGTGCACTTCTTAGACCCTGTAGGTATAAAAAGGTAGAGTGTGTGCTAGGTTTGTGGGCGTAAAATGTGCATAGCTTTTAAACTATAAGTGAATGAATGAATCTTTGAAAGTATGTTGACAGCATCATTTTATTTATTAAAACCAAATTTGCTAATAATTGGCTAAGTGTTTCATATGGCTGCCATATGAACAATAGGTTCAAAATGACTGATTTGTATGTAGAACTTCATAAACTCTTGTATAAGGTATCTAATATGGTTGTATATGTTTGCTTAAGCATAACTACAGGGTTTCTTACAGTTGCCTTGCTTTCTTACAGTCTTTTCTAGCAGTTATACCCTGCAACCACAGCTTAAAAGGAAGTGCTGGCCAAGCTGAGTCGCATAAAAACCTAGCCAAGCTAGACCAGCTAGATTTAATACTCCTGATGATTAAACTAAAGAAAAATATATTACTTTTTAAATTTAATAAACTAAAGTTAACCGCAAACAAATTCTAAAAATAGTTTAAACCTAATCCAAATGTCACTGATATGATTGTAGCACTCAAAGCTCCTACTGCCAGAGAGTATTTTGTGTTTGCCTCACAGTCGTGGATAAAGCGCTGCTTTTGTTGCGTGTTCGCATAAAAAAACGCAGCTTCAAATCCGGTGTCAGTGCCACAGTTTTGTGAGGACACGGGGATGTGGGAAGGACTCATTCAGGCATTGCGAGCTTAAATATTTAATTTCATTACGTCAGGCGGCCAGCGCGGTGGATTCACACGGATAAATGTTTAGGGAATAGCAGGAGAGTGGGAGAGGAAAGGGTAGGGGAAGTGGAGGGGGAAGGGGAAAAGGAAGCGGAAGGAAGAGATCAACCACACAAAGCGCAATGTGGGGAAAAAACGTACCAAAAGGACTATCAAAGGCATGCGCTTCTATGGCTACCTGTCATTGAAGGTTCTTTGATTTCGTACGACTGTGTGTACAACTGTGTGTGTGTGTGGGTGTGTATGTGTGTAGCTGTAAGAAATGAGCTGCATCTCATGCTTGCTTTCAGTTTTCCAAGTGGCTCTCAAAGTGAGCAACACAAAACCGTTAAGTCTAATGCAGCGTAATTATAAAGATGTTGATACTTGTGTCTATATAAATTACTCTCGCATAAATATACATATGTATGTCTAATGAAATCATTTAGTTACAAGCACATGCAGTCACTTGTTGCTGCTTTGCAAGTACGAGTACGAGTATGAGTACTCGTATTCATACTCAAACTGTACAAAAGTCCTTTAATTTGTGCTGCTTTTGAGCTACTTTTCGACTGCTTCAAGCTTCAAAGGAATTACTTTTTTATACAATTTACTTAGTGCCCATTGTTGGTGTACTATTTGTGGCTTGTTGGCTTGCTGGTTTGTTGGTTCACTCGCTCAACTGGCACGCAAGTCACCGGAAACGGCTGTAATTCAAATTCGTCTCGATTTCATATTACAAATTTCTTGGGGCGCCGCCAATAATTTCGTCAATATTATTGTTTGTTTTTGCTCTATAAATAAATGAAGGTTTTTGCACGTGCGACGATTATTGATATATGAACACTAGTCATGCAATGCGGTAAATGATAAATAGTTTTGTCTTTTTCAACAGCTACAGAAAACAATTCAAGTCGCATAAATTTTGTACAGTTTTTTGCGCAGAAAAAATAAAACTTATCAAGGTGGAAATCATTTTAATGATTTCTGTAGAATAATCCAAGTACTGCTAGCTGTTTTAGGCACAAGTTGTTAGCTGTATTCAGTACACAACTGTTTCAGGAATACCAAGAGCTGTTGAGTAGACTGTACAAAGAAATTTTGAAACAGTCGTTGCACAACTTTCTGGCTTATAGAAAGTGTTAAGTCATGACTACTCCAACTACGAACTATGTGTATTTCAATTTAACACAACAAATCGAAGGCAAGTTATATAATTTAAGCCCGAATAAACGCCTTTAACCCAAAGACTTTACAGTAATCACAGAGGAAAACTCCGAAGAGGCCAGCAAATACAAACTGTTGGTTAAAATTGCCACTTTAACATGGCTATTGTTCAGTTTTATAAGTAAGTTAAGGCCAAAGAGTTTTATTGACAATTCTTAGAGCGCCTTTAGTTGCAGGTGTTTTCATTTATTGCTGCAATTACTGCGACCCAAGGCGGAGAAGAAAGAAAGAATCAGAGCAATCGGAATTGGAGCAGAGTCTGCTGCTTGCTGGGGTTACAGGTCAGCGATGTGAATAGTTGGGCACAGGAAACCGTTAAGCGAGAAATATTTTAGCAAATAAAAGTAAGCAGAAGCTGGAGAAAGACAATGAGCAGGAGAGAGCGAGAAGGAGAGTTAGAGAAAGGTAGAAAACGGACAACAGCTTGCAGCGATCATCTGCACGGCAATATGGCGACGTGTAGCTTCCATTTCCATTTCCGTTTCCGCAAACTTAATCCCACACACACAAAGACACACACAAACAAACAGACACAGAGAGCCAGTAACTCCATGTGCTGCTGTTTCCTTTTGTATTTTTCGCCTTTTCCCAGTGTTAACTTTTTCTTTTCACAGTTTTCATTTTCGTTTTCGCCTTTGCGCTTTGGGCCACCAAAAAAGGGAGCAAAAGAGAAAAATGAAAATATTTTATTACAGCTCCAGCTCAAGTGAAGTATGTTTCGGGTTTGGTCCTTTGCTTAAATAGCGACTTTTATGCAAATTCACATTGCCAGCTGAGGGCTAAACGGGGGGCGGACCCGAACCAACATGACTTCCGCTGCCTAACTGGCTTAAATTCGAGAGCAAAGGCAACAAAAATTAAAAACAGCGGCTCTTTGGCTCCGCCCCCCATTCTCCAGTAAGAAAGGCTACAGTCGAGCTAGCCGACTGTCAAAGACCCCGTACTCCTTCTAGTGTGAAATTTTCCATACATATGTGCAATTTTCAACCAATTTGTCCTATATGAGCTATGGGCTATATCATCCGATCAATAAATTTGACTCTATAACATATTTACTTAATTAATTATGTGTTTACTATTCTAATCCACAGCTCGTTCTCTGATATCAGTGTGTTTCGTTTGAATTTTGGATTTAAGATCTACTGAAAGTTCTGTTCGCTTGGTCTTACAGCTGGAATATTCAAATTCCCAGTTGTATTCTCAAACGAGCAGAAATCCACAGTAAGATACAACAGAATTTGCAATCCTAATAATTTTGTGCATAGCGATCAACTGTTAAATATGTTTTCCTGGTATTTCTGTTAGCGAAAAACATCAGCGATCAGCTAAAAATGAGTATTTTTCTAGCTGATTCACCAGGAGAACAGAATAAGCAGAAAGCGACATTAATGTTAATGCACTGTTAAAGCACTGTTAATGCACTGTTAAAGCACTGTTGAAGCGCTGTTAATGCACTGTTAAGTCACTGTTAAGACACTGTTAAGTCACTGTTAAACCACTGTTAAGGCACTGTTAAGCCACTGTTAAGCCACTGTTAAGTCACTGTTAAGTCACTGTTAAGTCACTGTTAAGTCACTGTTAAGTCAATGCTAATGTTAAGTCAATGTTAATGTTAGGGCACTGTTATTATCATTGCGACCTGCTAATCTTTCTGTTGGCCTGGTATTTCACCAAGAATTACGAACGATTTTGGGCACTGCAGATCGCAGCGGTCAGCCAAAAAAAAAATCCGCGAAAGGCCAAAATCGAAGATTTTTTGTGTAAAACACCAGGCGATAAGAATCAGCAGCAAGCGACAGACAGTAATTTAAATTCAAGCCCTAAAAGTATGCTACACTTTAAATATACAACAGGCAATACAATTTGTCAAAATGGGGTCAAATTTTAAAAATTTGAATTTTGGCGGCAGAGATCTCTAAGCGCAATTAGCGCAGAGAGTAGGAGTCTGCTGTTACTGCCTGTGAAGCATATTTTGCTTCTGACAAAATTAATAGACCCTTCTGCACTTTTTTAGAGTACGGGGTCTAAAAAGGTACAGAGTGCACATTTGTTGTGTATCTTTCTTTGTTTGAAAGCTGCAAGATGTTGTATCTCATTCATCTGCGCAGAACTCTATTCATTATTCAGCTAAAACATGTAGTGTTCAGTGTTTAAGCCAGTGCTGGCAGTTTAGCCAGTTTAAAGCTGTTCTGTTGTTGGTCTTCTTCTTATTTTCACTTACAGGGAGCTCCAGATTTAGCTTTAGTTGTTTGCTACTTTTCAGTTCTATCGCAAATCAACGCAGCCCACACATGAGGCTGGATTGCTGGGGGGTAGTGGGACGTGGCATGTCTAAAAGTTTGTTAACTTTTTCTTGCAGCTTTTGTTTAAATTAATAAAACAACAGAGAATTTGAACGTACTTTGTCGTGCAAACAAACTAAAATTAACTAAATTTTCAGAGCAACAGCAACGGCAGCAAAAAACATTAAGCAAACAGCCGAAAAGTATGCTTTAACTTTGCGCATTACATAAATTCACACACATACACTGACAGAGACACACACACACAGACACAGACACAGACACAGAGCACAAAGCAAGTGAATGGAATGACTGAAGTGATGGGCAGGGAGACTGAGTGGGACAAAAACTAGAGAAAGAGCCATAACATTTATCATGACCACTTAAGGATGCTTAAAATACACAAGAGGCGAGCACACGCACCCAACTCTGGCATGGAATGGCCAAAGGAATGATTGGGGCATGATTTCAGTGGGGCTGAGGGAGGAGTGGGAAGTGTAGAAAGTAAGCCAAACAAGCAGCAGTAACAACAACAATACGCTTTGTTAAATCAATTTGATAAACTGTCAATAATGCGCCATAATTTAATGTGCTTTCCCCCACCACAGCCCCCTTACCCCCTACCCACGCAAAAACACACACAAGTCGAGGGGGCAGCAAGCCTGAAGTTGTTTTCAGTTTTGCTTTGACTGTTGTCATACGTAATTATGATGAACTTGCAGCTCATCCAGATCCTCTGACAGCAATGCTATTAGCACTTTGTAAAGCAAGAACAAATTTTTGGTTTGCTGGACAAGCGAAATGTTTGATTTCGAAAAAGATATACCAAAAGATGGACAACAAGGAGGGGGGTAGAGGGGCCGACTGCTTGTACAAAAGTGTCATAAAGCAAAGGCACATAAACAGTGGGAGTAGGCGGTGGTAGGGTAGCGGCAGGGGCACTGGTAGTAACTGGAGCTGTAGCTGTGGCAGCAGATAACAATGGCAAACGGCGCATTTGACGCTGCTGAAAATGGTGAGAATGATGACGACGTTGACGACAAGGAGCAGCTATTTGGAAGGGGGCAGAGGGAGGGAGGGAGCTGCTATACTGGGAGCACTGTGCGTGCGTGCCTTGAATCCTTTTGTGCTCATTCTGTTGGGGCTGTTGGAAACGACCTTCATAAAACAAACACGCCGATAATGAGTGCGAGTGGAAGTGTGGCAAGGAAAACAAGAAGGAAAAGAAGCAGCAAAGGCGAATGGGAAGGGGGAACGGAAAGGGGGCGGAAAAGTGCCGAGTATCTGTGCACTGAGGCTGCCACGGAAGTGGAAGATGGCATCAAAGGCGGAAGTTCAGTGTACATTCAGTGCCTGGCGCCATTTTGCCGGCTGCTAATGTGAAGAGTTCTCAGTTCTCAGCTCTCAGCTCCCATGGAGTGCAACTAACTAGCCGATAATCGACATTTGATTTGCTGTGGCGCAAACAATTTTCAACGAGGGAATCCAGCAAAGGGTTCAGTTGACGTGGGAGTAGCTAAATTATTTAAAAAAGTCTGTGCATAATTTATAAACTATTTTGTGTTTGTCACAGCAACTTAATTGCACTTATTATTTGAACATAATTTATTTGTCTGACTTGTAAATAAATTATTCAAAACTTAAACAAATTGAATTAAGCTACAAGCAGACTTAAAGTTCAAAGTTCAAAGTTAAGTTCCTTCCCAAGTATTTGGGCAAATAAAAAAAGGTTTTGCTTGCTATTTTTAACTTCACGAGCGTCTTTAAATTACACGTAAAGTCTTTTGACTTTCTGCACAGCTGCACTTCAGACTGATTTGTCAATTGTCTGGAGCACACGTACAGCCACTGTCAAGGGCTGCCAGGACAGTGGGCGTGGCCATTGTCAAGAGTTCTTGATGCACAGCAAGAGAGAGATACGCGAATCAACAAATAAAAAATGGCGAACGCGTAAAAGGGTTGCCTTTTACCACCCCCCAGTGCCTCTTTTCTGCAGGTAAGTGGGCGTGGCAGGCACTTGAGACGCTGACAACGTGTTTGATATGCACTTTACTCGCCGTAGGCTTAATTATTAGACAGTTGAGCAGCTCAAGAAATGCAAAACAAGCTAGGCAGCTTAAAGGGCAGCTTAAAGTCGTGCAGACCCTTGAGTTGCCAAGGACTTGCAATTTTGATAAATACTTGAAAACGAGCAAGAGAAATGAATATCCGATTTGCTTTTAAGCTACATATTTTGTCTGCCCTGAGAGACTGTCCACAAAGGACATTAAGCATACGCCTCGTTGTCGCTGCAAAAGACTTTGTGACATAACAATTGAATGGAAAGCGTGCAACATAAGCTGCTCTAAATTAATTGGCTCACATTGAGAGGGTTATGAACTCAAGAACCCCAAAAGAACTGCAGACAGACCTTTAGCTATATTTGGCATTTAATTTTTGGGGGGCCACATGTAACTAGGAACAACAACTTGTTACTATAAATATCATCATATTTGTTTGGGTTGGAGTTTGCTTCGGTTCTGATGAAGCATTTCGCAACAGTTGCCAAAGTTTTCCCTACCATAAACTTTGCAGTCGACTTGACTTGAGTCGAGTCTTTTTGGCCGTGATTTCTCGACATGCCGACACTTGTTTTTGGCCTAAGTGATTTAGGTAAAAGTTTTCGCCGGAAATGTTTTCACCACACACAAAACGGGGGGAGGGGCAACGGTTGTTGTGCATAATCGCTGCTCGGTGTAACGGAAATGGCTCAAAGTAAACGGAATCTCTGTATTTATAGTAAATGAATTTTTCAAAAAACAGCAGCCAAGTCTTAGCCTTTTTTAAGGGCATTAAGCTTAGCATTAGTTATATGTAAAATTCCGCATAAGCTGTGTGACTTTGACTGCAGTTAACGCTTTTCCCAGAAAATAAATCAATAAGTACTTGAGTAAATAAATAAATACTTCGGTGATTAGCTGTTGTGTGTGTGTGTGCGAGTGTGTGTTGATTGTGTGTAAAGCATTTATGGGAGGATTATGTGACGATTGAAGCGAGTGTGTACGGGTGTGCGTGTGTGTGGCAAGCAAACACGTGCCTCAATCCGCCCTCACAGTATGAGCATAATTCATTTGCATAACATTAACAGCTGCCCGGATGCCCGAGTATGCAGCAGCAGTTTGTTGGAAGTGCTCTAATAACTGGGCTAACAACTGGGCTTAAATGATATATGTGTGCCACGAATTATCCACTACACGTAAGCGCTTAAATATGGAGAGCCAGAGCGAATTACAAGCTGCCAAATTACAAGTATTCCCCACACAAAAAACTATCGTTTAAATATGTTGGCTTTAAAATGCTGCATTTGGCGGGAATTTAAAGCTTTCGAGTTAGAGTTTCTATGTGCAAATTTAGCATACGTTTTGAAAATAAATAAGTAAACATATGAACGACATATACAAAGCATTTAAATGGTAATTTTATTTATTTCCTCTCAAGACCCTCAAACTACTCAAAGGTACCAAACTTTGAGAAGGTATATTTTTAGAGTCTGTCATCCGATTTGGCAATGAGCTGCCATTTTGTACTCGGTACGGCTCGACCTATCGATTTAGCATAAAACATTTCAAAATTTTTCAAAAAAAAATGTTTGTCGATTTTTGAAAAAATGCAAAGGGGTAACCTCACAAAATTTTGCCAAAGATGGATCGATTTTAATAAACTTAAATTTTGACGGCGATCGATTGTCCTGATTGTCTAGAGTCTGGAAAGGCATAACTTTTTAAAATATGCCGTATTTTGGCCGAGCTATGAACGTTTCAAAATCGAAGATCTACCAATTTCTGAAAATCCACTGCGGACCCTTTATGCTGCAATGATTGACACAGAGTGGCCTAAAAACTCCATGACCACCATCATTTTAATCCCTATCACCTGCTTAATATTTATCTGCTCATATGCGAACTGTGTGTACCCTGCCCATAAATGATTAACAAAAATTTCCTTTCAATTTTCAATTTCAGCTCAATTTATTCAGTTGGTCATCTTAAGGTACATCGATCTACTTCTTCCACACGGAGGAGACAACTGGAGCAGCGGCATAGGTGGTAACCGGAGCAGCATAGGCGGAGTACACAGAAGGAGCGACATAGGAGGCGGAGTACACAGATGGAGCGGCATAGGCGGAGTAGGCACGAGGAATGGCAGCGGAGTAGACCGAAGGAGCGGCAGCGTAGGTCAGAGCGGGAGCAGCGGCGTAGGTGGCAACGGGAGCCACAACATGAGCCTGGGCGACGGCCACGCAAAGAGCGACGAAGCAAATGAGGAACTGTACGAAATTTAAATTTAATAATTTTTTAAAATTTCCAAAAGTCCAAAGAAAACTTACTTTCATGTTGTTTTGGTTTTTTTGGGGGTTTGTTGTGTTCTTGAAGATTGTAGTGCGTTGACTGATACTGCTACACTGACTAACTGCTCCATTTATAGTGCTAGGGAACCACTGCTTCATTCGATGCGGATGTAAAACACAGGTAAAAACAGGTAGCACTAATTTCTGCCACATCAAATGGATTTTCATTGTTCAACATGTTGAGTACGAGACTCATTACTCTAGTCTATTTTTAACAATTATGCTTCTCAGAGGGGGCAGGCGGATGGAGGTACCTTCTGTTTGTTAGGCTTATTGATTTCGTTTTCATTGCGTAGCCGAAAAGGTGACAAACAACATTACCAAGCACGAAACTCAAAACCAAAACGCAATGCCCAAAAAACATAATAACAAAAATCAAATAAAAATAAAAATAAAAATAATAATCACTTTGGGCAGTCGCACAACTGGAAGCCGTTTAATGTACTTTGCGTCATGAACTTTTGTTAACAAACAATTCGTATTTTTGGCATTGACATTGACCCTCAGCTTGAGATTGTGATACAGATACAGATACGAGTGGAGGCGTAGATAATGATAGGTGTTGAAAAGCACTTCAAATAAGTCTACTTCGGCTGCTTGAGAAATTATGTTTGATTATATAGAAATTATAGAGGTTAATCAAGGTTTTTAGGGTCATTCATATATATATTACTATGTTTTAAATACAGACTAGATAATTTATTAGTGCGAGAAATACTTGAAATGAAACTGCCTTTTTATTGGCATTCCAATTCCAATGTGTTCCTAGAGTTGCTTAGCAAATCAGAGTTATCGATATGAAGCTTTATTTAAATATCGATAACTCTTAGATGGGCATGACAAAAAGCAGTTTCTTGACAGTTTCTGACATTTCCTAAAAGTGCAAGTGAAAGCAGATAGTTCTTTAGAAGTACGAAAAAAAATGTCTAAACTAGACAAAGTTCTGGCGACTCTCAAGTCCAAGGATAATGCAAATAAGCAGGAAAATCTCGAAGAGGTGGAGGAGGTCATTACTTCACTGACCAAAAGGCGCGTCAAGTTGCGCGACTGGATCGAAAAAGCCGTAAGTGTAAAGTTGGCCTAAAGCAGACATATTTGTATTTAATTTGAGATGAGTAGCTAGTGAAAATCAAGCACAGCCTTCTAGTCTTAGCCTACTTCAGCTAAACTGCATTTTCCTTTACCTCAGTGGGTCTACTACAATGGTGGCAAGCCATTGAGCTTCGCTGCGCTGCTGGAGAGTGCGCTCACGCGTGGCTCCAAGTCCTACGTGGACTATAAGGACGATCTGCTGCGTAGCCACATGTTGTTGCTAGGTTATTATGTGCGTCTTTGCTGCGTGGAGCCCAGCAACCAGCGCGCCATGTGGAGGGAGAAGGTGACCAGTCTGCTGCAGGCTGCGGACGGCATGCAGGCTAATGTCTGTGAGCTGCAGCACACACTGAGCCGTGGCTTTGCCCACATCTTGCTCGATGAGCGACTCCAAGAGGCGGACAGTTGTTTTGTGAACGTGTTGCGTCAGGTGCCGCACGATGTCAATGCATTGCTGGGTCGCGGTTGTTTGGCCTACAATCGGCAGGACTATCACATGGCATTGGGTTACTTTAAAGATATACTGCTGCATCATCCCGAGGGGCCGCTGGACGTACGCGTGGCCATAGGCCATTGTTTTCTCAAGCTGGGCAACTTGACCAGCGCTCGAGCCGCCTTTGATTTGGCCTTCGAACACAACAAAGGGTCGGTGAATGCCATACTGGGCATTGTGCAACTGCAGTTCAATGAGCGCACCCAGAACACCAACATTGAGGCGATCAACAAGCTCTGCACTGCCTTCCAGCTGAATCAGCGGCATCCCATTGTGCTCACCTGGCTGTCGAGTTACCTGTTCTACGCTGGAGACTATGATACACTCAATTCCATTGCTGGCAATGCCTATGCCAGCACCGAAAACGAGGAGCTCAAATCTCAGAACTGTTTTCAAATCGCGCGCAGCTTCCATGCGCTCAAGAATTACGATAGAGCCTTTGATTTCTATGGCATGGCCATAGCCCACTTCTCGGGCTATGCACCGCCCCATATGGGCGTGGCACAGATGTACATACGTCGCGGGCAGCTGGACAAAGCGGAGAATTCACTGCGTAATCTGCTCAAGGCCTTGCCCAATCAGACGCAGGCACTGCGCATGCTGGGCATGCTCTTCTACCAATCGGATGTGGACAGCAAACGGGACATGGCCGTGCAGTTGTTCACCAAGGCCGCCAGGGACAAGCACTACGAGAGTTTCTTGGGTTTGGCTGCCACCTATGAGCGCAAACAGTGCTGGCAGGAGGCACTGGATGCCTATGAGCAAGCCGTACGCATCTATCTGACCATGCATGGCCATACCCACGATTTGCCGCTCACCTGGCTAAACAACATGGCGGCGCTGCAACTGCAGACGGGCAATGCCAAGGCGGCGCTGCAGATACTGGACAAAGCGCTGTCCATGACACCCGATGCCAGTAATGAGCACTATGAGAACAACTTGCTTACGCTGCGTTATAACAGGGCTCGCGTGCTGGAGGAGCTGAATCTGCTGGATCAAGCTGAGAGCAGCTATGAGCAGCTGATCGTCGAGTATCCCGGCTACTACGACTGCTATCTCAGGCTGGGCACTATGGCCTACAAGCGCAATCAGCCCAAGGCGGCCTTGGAGCGGTTCCAGGCGGTGCTGCAACTGGACAGCCAACATGAAGCAGCCAAGTGAGTAAAGAGTTAACCAGGATTTCCCACCTAACCTGCACCTCTCCTAGCATTTATATGGGCAACACGCTAGTACGCGAAGGCGACGAAGAGCAGGCCATGAGCAAGTACAACGTGGTCATGCAACGCAAGAGAAACGTTGAGGATTCCTACATGCTCGTGGCCATGGGCAATGTGGGACTGATCAATCTGCAACGTGCTATTGAAGACGGCGACCAAGAAATGACCAAACTCCAAATGCAGAATGCGCTGCAGCTGTTCCGAAAGGTGAGTAAAAGCAGTAGAAACTCCCACAAACTTAGGCTCTCTCTCCGCCCTTAGGCTCTGGAGAAGAATCCACGCAATTTATGGGCGGCTAACGGCATAGGTGCAGTCTTGAGCACCCATGGCTACTTGGCCGAGGGTGAGACCATTTTCAAGCAGATCGCAGAGTCCAGCAAACGTTGTCCAGATGCGCTGCTCAACTCCGCCAACGCTTCCCTGCAGTTGGAGCACTTTCCGGAGGCCGTTGAAGCCTATAAACTCTATTTGAGTAACAGTCCCTTTGTGAAGTGTGTGCAAGTGCTGCAGTCGCTGGCCAAATCGCTTTATCATGTCGGACGCCTCAAGGAGGCCAAGGAGTCGCTGCTGAAGGCGCTTCACATAACGCCACAGGATCCGACGCTGTACTACAACCTGGCCATAGTCATGAGGCAGGATGGCTGCAGTACCTTTGAGCGAAACACTTCCAACTTGGAGGATTTAAAGAACGCAGAATTCGACATCAAATTGGCTCAGGGGTGTGTGTTCCTTAACTTTCCTTTAAACTCTTTTTAGAGCACCACTTTTTCCACAGCTTCTTCAACTTTGTGATTGGGAAAGGCAAGTTCTTGGATACGGCCAGCAATGAGGCGAATGTTTGCAGTCAGCTACTGGACAAAGCGCCAGCTGAGCTCAAGGCTTGGCATCTGCAGGAGGAGCAAAAAATGTTGGAGCTACAAAAGCAACAAGAGCTGGAAAAGAGCAAGGAATTATTCTGCAAACCAATGGAACGAGAGCAGTCTACCAAACGGAAGAGAGACAGAGAGCCTTCCACTAGACGCAAGAAATCCTCCAAGCGGGAATCATCTGTGAAGCCGATGACTTCCGAGCGGGAATCATCTGTAAAGCCGAGCACTTCGGAAAGAGAGGCTTCTGTAATGACTAGGTCCATGGAAAGAGAACCTTCGGTAAAGCCCAGGACTACGGAGCGAGAGGCTTCGGTGAAGCCGAGGACTACGGAGAGAGAGGCTTCGGTGCAACCAAAACCCATGGAGAGAGAAGCCTCCGTGAAGACCAGAGCTATGGAAAGAAGTTGCTCTGTAAGACCACCAGCCGTGAAACCTACACTATTGGAAACAGCAGCAGTAAAGGAAGAATTTGCTATGCCAGCAGTCTTGGAGAGAGAAGCCTCCGTAAAGCCTAGAGGTATGGAAAGAGAGGCTTCTGTGAAGACCAGAGCTATGGAAAGAAGTTGCTCTGTAAGACCACCACCCATGAAACCAACACCATTGGAAACAGCAGCAGTAAAGGAAGAATTTGCTATGCCAAAAGGGGTGGAGAGAGAAGCCTCCGTTAAGCCCAAGGCTACGGAGCGCGAGCCATCCGTGAAGGCCAAAGGTTTCAGTTCATACACCATACCAAAGCTGTCGGATCGCGAGAGTTCAACCAAACCCAAGGCTGAAGAACGGGAGCCCTCGGTTAAGCCCAAGCCACCTGATCAGCCGCCCATCGAAGCAGCTGCTCTAGGAAAAAAGGAGCCTGAAAAGTTGGAGGCAAAAATAAGCCCAAAAGGCGAAGAGAAAAAAGACGACACTGACTCGCCAGATGCGAAGAACTCAAAGAAAAAGGCCAAGAAGCGAAAGCACAAGTCCAAGAAGAAGAAGGGCAGCGACAGCCGAGAGAGCAGCGCCGAACCAAAGGACAAGGAAAAGAAAAAGTAACAAAATGAATACAAAAAAAGATTAAATTTAAAAGAAAAGTTGATAAATGCGAGAAATAAAAGCAGGAAGCCTGAAATCAGGTGACTACAAATAGGGAAATCTTTTTGAGGGTTAAGGGAAAAGTTGATTGTTTCAGTGTTGAATGTCATAAATTCAGAAATGTCAATAGATGTGCAGTAAATGTTGTCATTTGCACTCAAGCTCAACACATTCTTTAAATTTCCCCCGAGGTGAAACAAATGCGCAAACAGAAATTTCCCATTCAATTTATTTGCGAAAACTCCCCTAGCGACAGACTGACAGTGGGTCGGTGGGACGGTGGGTTTGTCTGTCTGTGCGTCCCACTGTACCACCACGCTGTCAATGTTGTCTTTCTGCTGTCGCCGTGGGACTATGGACACACACCAGCATAATGTGTGTGCCACTGTGTGTGTTTGTTTGTTCATTTGAATGTCGAGTCATGTTAAATAACCACAGGACATTGGTCGACGACTCAAATTACACATACTTGGGAGGCACTTTGTAACTGTCAGAGTCAAACGAACCGAAGTCAAATTCAAACGCGAAAAAATATGCTCACTCATTAATATCAATTTATGAGCTGAGACACGAAATTAGTCTGTGACAAGTTTCGCCTCAGGAAGTCGACAACACACACACACACACATGAGTAGGAGATGCTTTCCACACACACTCCCACACACATGTGTGTGTGTCTGCTTAATTTGGGGGCTTTTTGGGCGCTTTGTCTGGGGTTTTGTTGCGTTGCGTTAATTAATTCCAAAAGTGTATTGCGTGTCCTGCCAAAAGGACAAATATGCGCACACGAACTCATGTCATGTGTGTCCTGTGGTGCGGGTATTCCACCTCCTGTTTTCCTGTTGTCATTAGCAGCGGCTTGAGAGTCGTGTGTGTTTTGCCCAAAATTATGAAAAATTTCCACATTCGTCAAAGTCCGGCAACTAAATACATTTGAAATTCTTTAATTGATTTTCCCTTTCCCCCCCAAGAAAAACCCATTTGTTTTTATTTTCAGATTTAGTTCTTTAATTACTCTTGCACATATTTCAGTTGGTTTTTCATGACTTTAATATTAAGATTTATTTGTATTAGACGTAAAAACGTTTCTTTATTTCGTAATCTTTGCAAATCATAAATCCAAATAAATATTAAATATTCTCGCTTACAACTTAAATAATTGACAGAAATATTGTAAAAAGTAAATCTAAGTTTAGTTCCAATTCAAGTGGAAAGTAGAAATATAACCAAGGATAAATCGAGTTCGAGCTTAACTATTTATACAATAAATTTATATTAATATTAATTTCGTTTAGATTTCATTTAGTTTAATTTACAATTCGAGTCACAATACAATTTGATTTTGTCCATTGAAAAAGCACTTTTTGAATATTTGTTGTAGAATTCTGAAGACTGGCCAAAACTTGGAGTTCGTGCTTTTGTCTTCCTCTTCTTAAAGGTTTTTTATAATTTGAAAATTGGGCGGGTGGCAAAGTTTGTCATATTTTTTTACATACACATTGAACATTGATGATGCGGGCAGTTGGATTTAAATTACTATATAATATGTATATATATTTGGATAGATTCGACAACAGATGTTCATAAAATTCTTTCACATTTAACAAAATATTATCGTAGAATACATTCATATATATATAATATAATATATTCTGGTAATTACAAATTGCGCCTAATCAGTTTGCTTTAATGTTGTGCTATATGTATATAGTATATATAATAATATATTTAGTTATACTGATATCTTTTTGTTTGTTTGTTTGTTTGTATGCCATATATAATTCAGGATTTGTTCATTCATTTGAAAGGGGGATAGTCTTTTCGTAGATTCAATGTGACTAACTAATTTCAGTTTAGACTACAGTTAATTTAAAAGACTACAACTAATCAGAAACTTAGTCTATATGTATATATACAAATCTGGCCATACTCTAGCCATACACATCTATTGTAGTTAAGTAAGTGTTTAAACTAGTTTCTTGTTGAATTCAGAAGCATAGCTCATTAATTTCACTGAAGTATTCTTTTGCGTAGTATCTGAATTATATGTAGTATATATATTTGTGTGTATGGTTCAGTTTGTTACTGACTCTTGGTACAGACATGTAGGCTATAACTAACTCTCAGCATTCCCAGTTTTCACCTACTATAAATGCTTTTGCTTTTCTTCGGTTTTTGTTCTATATCGTTTTAGTACATCTTATGTCTAAGATAACTTTCTATGATCTCTCTGCTGTGTCGGCTGTGGAAGTCTTATAAATTTTGTTCGTTTCGCTTCATGCAAATCTCTGTCTCGTTTTGGAAGTCATTTCCCGCAGAGCTAGACGAAAGCACGGCTTAACTACATTACTATAATACATTTTGGGATTACAGTTCTGGGGTGGTACACGGGAGGAGCCCTCTCTCTCTCTAGACGATGGTGGTGCGCTCTGCGCCGGATGTAGTGCACGTACTGCTCCCCCCTATGCAGACAATCTGACATTTGATGTCATCTTTGGCTAACTCTCAGGAGCTCACCGTCTCATAGTTACCTGCACCACCGACCACGCCCATCAGCGAGCTGCCCACACTCAGCAGCGGTGATTGTGTACCGCCCACACCGCCCAGCGTGCTGTAGGCGGTCTGTGTACGCGGCGAGGTGAGCAGAGATTGGGCAGCTCCTATGGTTATATTCCCGCTGGTCACCGAACTGGTCATCGCTGCTGAAATTCCGCCGGAATGCAGACTACCCGGATGCGGCAGTGTATTGCAGGTGATGCCAGCTGCTCCAAGGCTGCTGTTGGTCTGCAAGGAACCATTGGACTGGCCATTGAGCAGCGGCATGGTGCACGTGGTCGTCGAACCGTAGGGTGAGGTGGGTGAAGTGCGGGTCTCGTAGGCGGGCAGATAGGTGGTGGCACCACCGCTGGGTCCACTGCTGCCACGGCCCGGAATTCTGGTGTAGATATTGGGTGGTGTGCGTGTGGAGAGCAGCGTCGGTGGTGCCGTGTAGACCGGTCGCTGGGCAGCTGGCGCCCTCTGTGGCGTGTTGTACAAACTAAACGCTGGATTGGTCGTCAGCGACAGTTCACCGTACTGTGTTGGGAGAAGAGAAGAAATTTGTGGAGCGCTCATAAATATTTAAAATTCAAAGTGCAAGTTTCATTCATTTTTTGGCTGTTGCATATTTAAAAGCTGATAACAAATTTTTGCACATGTGGTTAAAAGTTACAAGCCAAAAAAACAACAGCTTTAACTTCTAATGAGCTTGTTAGCAACGCAGCAAATGGAGTTACCACAACATAAACTACAGAAAAAAACGCAAATTTAACTTTTACTCGGCTAACCAAAGTAAAAAAAAGTAAAATAACAATAAAAAACATTTTAAGCTCATCAAAAATTAAATGCCAAACTAAAATGGGTCAAAATAATGCAACTCGGCTTAAACCAGAGAAGTGGATTAAATACTTCACCTATTTATACTCAAATACCTAAATCAAATTGACGGTTTGTCAATAATTATAGAAACTTTGCCCATTACTACTCGTGCTGTGATTCTACACGAGTAGACACACAAAAGTTCACTGAATGTTGAGCTCTTATCATATTCCAATTAGATTTCCATTAGCAAATGCTGTCAGAACGCTTTTGTTTCGCGTGTGAAATGTCTAAATAAATCTCCTAAAAAGTTGGCCAAAACTCTGCCTGCAGGTCTGAGGGGATTTATTATGACAAGCAGAAGAGAATTCTGTCAATGTCCAAAATTAGACAGTGTCTTTCAATTGTTATTTTAAGACGCAAACTTTTTCATTTAACTTGAGTTGAAGTTGGTGGCGTGGATTTGGCTAATTTGTAGCTAGAAAATTGTTTAAAATTAAATTAAATAGAAAACTAGCTTTTTTCTGTCTTTTGTTAGCCGGATATTATGCATTAAAGTGGAAGTTGAGAAGATATCCCTAAAAGCAGGCAGCAGTTATGCGCCCCTTTAACGGCAGCTCGAAAGTATGCAACAGTTTTTTAACGTGCGTACGTTTCTGCTCCAAGTCCTCAAATTAAAGGACTCTGTTTCGAGTACCGACTTTTATTGATTTCACGCTTTTGTTCATTGCCAAAAAAACACTTGGATTATTAATCTTGGCGTCACTCACCTGTTTGCCAAATGTGGGCGACAGCGAGGGCGGTGGCGGCGATGCGGTGTTAATGCGCGTTGGCGGTGTATAGAGTATCCGCTGTGATTCCATATTCAGTCGATCGAATGCCTTCTCCTCCAAATGAAACTCATCCTCGCTGTTTGCCTCCTGTGGCACAACATCCGGGTTTTTGTCCTCCAAACTGGAATGACTGCCCATGTTACGTGACAGCGGCTCTGCGCTGCCCTTGTCCGCCTCCGTTGTTGTGGCATCACCAGTCACATGTCTGCGATTCCGCTTGCTGCGGAATTTAATAAAGATCACCACACAGATGGCCACCAGTATGAGTGTGGCAAACACACCAACTAGTGCGCCCAAAAGCGGTGTCAATTGCACCAACACCGCTGTCGAGGATGCTATAAAAAGAGTGGTAAAAAAGACAACACACACACACACACACACAAGTTAGTCTCGTTTGGGAATGGGAAGAGAGAGAAATTGAATAACGAACGAAATCGTTTCTGATTCTCTGGTTTATTCCCTTTCGTTTCGCTTACCTGTGCGAAGCAGCGGAGCAGAGAGTGTTCGTCCACGGACGCGATACGCCATTTTGCTGGCTCCCTGGGCATTTACCGCCGTCACGCGTATGTTGAAGGCCGAGTCACTGGGCAGACGCTTCACTGTAAACTCCGCATACTTGTACGATGCATTATAGAGTATCTGTCGTGTCAGTTCATCGTACACCTGTGCATGAAAATGCTGCGGAATTCCGCCATCATAGCCGGGAATGCATTGAATCTGCAGCGAGTTCGCTGTCGCATTATATGCCGTACAATTTTTAACCGGCTCTGGTAGATCTGCAAACCACATAACAAAAATGTTTACATAACTAAATAACTGATACTTCAACTAAATCAATAAATTGGTCACGAATGCGTGTTTAGTCACACAATTGGGTCACGATATGTCTAATGCAGCGGGCGTTTCACAGAAATAATTCAACTGTCCGTTAAACTATTTCCAATTCAAACTTTAATTACGATACAAATATCAATTGTCAATTGATTCATATCCCTGACTATATAATTCAATGTTAACTCATTAATTATTACAATTCAATTCACATTCAAATGATTCAGTCAAAGTTAATGGCATTGTTAATGCTTGGTGTTTCAATGTAATGAAGCCATATAATGATTATCATACGATAATCAGTCTAAGCTCATTAATTACAAGTTTTATTAGAATTATTGTATGTCACTTTTGTTCAATGGAAACTGTTAAAGCGGAAAATGGTGAGAAGTATGATTAATTGTGCTTATAAAGATAAGAGCTTACTTGCGGCCATTAATGTTTCATTAGAATGTTCATCACACATTTTATTTATATTAATTAATCATTAGCACCATAATATCCATTATTTTACTGCTTTCATAGGGATGAGTTTTCTTGTAAGTGTAACCTACTCATCATGCCTTTCATTAGAATCGAATGAGTCTTCAATATTTCATTAGAGTTTTCATTGGAATACTTTTCAAGCTTTGAAGTTTATCTCCTGTATGTTCCGCTTCTTCAAGCTTCTTTAAACTCTACTTCCTCTATGTACTTGAACTCTCTATCATTACAAATTTCATTAGACACTTGAAATTAGTTGTAAGAGCATTTAATTAAACGCTCCTGATGGCTGTCTAGAAAGGGTACACAGCGTGCACATATCTGCCCGATGTTTAATTTACAGTTTTTGCAGCTTTTATTGCATTATCCTCCTGACATTTCAGGCCATGGCCATTGGCTGTATGTGTGTGTGTGCGTGTGTGTGTTTGTGTGTGTTTTAATTTAACGCCAACATGCATTGGCGATAGGTAAATAAATGATGCGCCTTACAATTTATTGCATTTGATTATCAGATTATTGGCGACACAGATTGAAGTTGCATCAACAAAGTCACAACAACAATGGACGTTGGTAAATGGTAAATGTGGCTTTTATTGCCACGGCTGCTGCCACTGCTGCTGTCGAGGACAATGTGCAGCGGAAGGACACGCGGACAGCACAAGGACGGTTAAACAAGCAGACGGACAGTGTGGCAAATGGCAAACAATTGCGACGCGTAAAATTGCAATATCGTCATGGCCAAATGTAAATAACAGCCGGATAGAGAGGGAGTTTGGCTGAAAGAGCTAGCGCATGTTGCACGCATTGAATAGCTGCCACTTGGCCGCGTTACGTGCAACAATTATCTGTTGGCCAAATTGAGCAAACATGTTGTTGAAATCACTCATTCCACACCTCACGCATTGCGAAATTAATTAAAATAAAATTTTTTTCTGTTCTGCTTGCAACTTTGGGACTAAGCCAAGTTGCTAGCTTGTTGCACTCACCTGCGGGCTGGATGTGGTACCAACAGGGCTGACTGTGGCCCATGGGACTGTTGGCCACACAGGAGATGGCTCCAAAGCTCTCGTAGCTTTCCACGTGATAGCTGTAAACGTTGTTCAGCGGAGGCGTACTCGTTGTCGAGGGCGTGGCCAGCTGCTGACGGTGATGCTGCTGTTTGTGCAACGCCGCCAGTCGCTTACGTTCTGCCAACTGGGCACTGATGGAGGCTCCACTGTGATGGACACTTGAGTCACCCGATTGAACGTGTTGTTGCTGCTGCTGTTGTTGTTGCTTGCGCTGTGGCTGCTTGTTCTCCATGTGATTCTTGTGCACCGAGTTGGAGTAGACCATTTGTGGCTCTCTATAATCCTGATAGCTATCGAACTCGGACTCCTCGTACTCATCCTCGAAGAGCACTGCCTCTGCCTCCGTCATGTCGACAACGCTGGCTACACGTCCGTGTCGGCCATGGAGCAAGTGCTGTGTGCCGTGTATGTGCTTCCGCTTGCTGCGTTGGTAATATCCGCCATTGCCGGATGGCAACTGCAGGGCTAACGTGGCTGGAACTAGATGGCCAAGTTGCGGCAATTCGATGAGACTCTCCAGTGAGTTGTTGAAGTGCCACTTGTAATTTAGATTGTCAAGTGGATTGGCATCCACCTCGCAGGTAATGTTGATTGTTTGCTTGAGTGCGGCGCGTATAATCGTTGAATCCGACTTGCACACAGGTGGATCTGGACAGGTGAACAGGGGGCGAAAGCGATGGAGAAAGAACGCAAAGCAGAGGCACATGAGTGCAGGATAAAGTCAAGTGCTTCGAGTGCTGGTTACTTACATTTGACATCGAGGTAAACCTCATTGCTGGACACGCTGCCCTGCAGGTTAGTGGCCCGGCAGAAGTACTGGCCGTGTGAGGACTTGGAGATACCCTGCAGTACCAGTGTTTGGTTGGAGATAATAATGCCGCGTGTGGAGTGCAGTTGTTTGTCCTGTAGGTCATTTGTAGAAGAAATCGTTTACGATATTCAATTTACGGTATACGATATTAAATTTACGATATTTGTTGAAGAAAATACTTACATTGTGGTACCACTCGACGCGTGTTATGCCAGGATTGGCGCGCACATCGCACTCCAGATAGACATCTGAGCCTTTCAGCAGATTATTCGGATCAAGTGGAGCCCCCAAATTGAGGTTAACAATCGGTGCATCTGTAGAAATTAGAGTATTACCTAAAATGGCTCCCTTTCAAGCTAAATCTCAACTTACGCGTCACGTTGAGCACACGGGAATCCTTGAGGTACAGTCCCGTATTGCCATTGCCCATCGTCGTCATTACCGTGGTATCGCCCTCATGCAGCTGCTGTGACGTAATACCCGTGTTGAGGGCAATGGAACAGACCACCTGTCGTTCATTGTCCTCCGGCACAGGTATGAGCATCAGCTCCGAAATGGTGGTGTTGCCATCAGTGGCAGTCTAGTAGTAGAAAAAGTGTTGTAGCTGGAAAGTGGAGTTGGGAAACTAGTAGATGACCTACCGACTGGGTGGCACCCTTCACTATCTGACCAGCTTTGGACCAGATAATGTGCGGTGGAGGACGCGCTCCAATGGCTGTGCAGGTGACATGTGTGCGTGTGCCGGCGACCACAGCGTGATTGAGGCCTTGAAGCAGCAAACTCAGCGGTGGAACTGTTTAAAGAAAATAAAAATTACGATATTTAATTTAATTGCTTAAGAACACTCTTTGTTTTCTTGTTATTAGAAGTGCCAACTATTATAAAATTACGATATTTAATTTACGATATTCAATTGACGACATTCGATTTACGATATGCTAAAATTTTATTCTCTTTTTAGTATTCCACTTAAACAAACAACAGGATATTCAATGCTCGTTATCTTTATAGCATATGTAAGTTTTCGTGCCATGAGAAATGTAAATTACTGAAGGACACTTTTCCCTAATCCATTGTTGTGTATTCTCGAAGCCGCTTTACAACCGGCATATAACGGTACGTACGTTCTCGCACATTATTACACTGGCCTCGCTCGCTCATGGGAGCCACAACGCGATTAGCATATTCGCAGCGCAAAAGTGGAGCAGAGCAGAGCGGAGGGGAGCGGAGCGGAGCAGTCCCCACTTGCGATGTTTTGTTGCGATGTCATAAATGCATAAACATCCGACTGTATGGGTATTAGGGCGCTCCGCAATGACAAAAACTTTAATTACATTAATTTCCATGTAAAAGCCAGCACGTATAGCAGTGACCACGCCCACTGCCGTGACGGCCTTGAACTTTTGGCATTTGGCCAACGACCAAAGCGAAGCCATCAACATAATTATAAATACCAAAACAAAAAATAAAAAAAAAACACACAGAAGTTTTAAGCATAAACTTGCAGAGAACGGAAATAGCATACGATATTCAAAGGATGATTGTCAGCACTTACGGTTCATGTCCAGGATAACTTTCTTGGTGAGTGCCGGAACCACATGGCCATTGGTGGCCTGGCAGGTGTACATCTGCAAAGGAAGCAAGAAGAGAATAAAACACTTATTTGATTTATGCGAATTTACGATAATTGGTCGTCTATTAATAAGAACAATATGCGATAAAATATCGTCGATAATGAGAGAATGTCTTGAAGCTTATAAATCATCCAAACTGACCAACAACAAAAAGAAAATAGAGCCCAAAAAAAAGGTGAACATTTAATTTTAATTGCTTGAAATGCTCGCCGAACACGCACACAACACAAGTCGAACCACCGACGCCACTTTTGACCCACCGCCTTGTTCAGGCACCACCCAAATGCTAATCAATTATGTTTCGTTCCATAGGAAAACTCAGACTTGCGTTGTATTAATATCATAAATTCTGTAGCAAACTTGTCGCTGTTGTTGTTATTGGTAATACGATACTTTCTGGGCCATATACGTTACCAATTGGGACATTTTATTGAGGCACGAATATTGTAACGATGTCTAATAAAAATATTTGCATAACTTGGGAAAATTAAAACGGGACGAACGTTTGCTCACTTGTTCCACTCCCTCTACTCACTGCCTCCCCCCCTGCGCAGTCTGTCAAACTGTCGTTTTTGGCTAGGAAATTGGGTCATAAATTTTCATCGGTTACACAACTCGCCGCCAGGTGCCTGGTGCCTGGTGGGGTCGCAGTGGGTCATCGTTGTCCCTGATGTGTTTATTGCTGATTTACACTGCAGTTCTTTCAGTTCCTATACAGACGTTTGCTTTCATGCTAAGAAATTAAAAGTGTGTCGACTTTTTGGGATCTAAAATGGTTTTAGTAAAGTAACAGAAATCAAAGATTGGTTCAAAGTGTTTACAACATGGTCATTACTTAAGCTGCTCTGTACTACAGCTTTTGGTAAATAAAGTAAGCCAAATCCTAATGGAACCATTTGCTGCTCCTTTTGGCTACTCCAGCACTGCAGTCTGTTTGTTAACTGCAGCGAGCAGCATCTTTTTTGTTGTGATGCCATAATTTTGGGTATTACACCACACAAGTGTGTGGTGTTCGAGTGATTTTAAGACCAGCATTAATTTAGTTTCGTTCACAATGGTCTCTCGTGGCGCACAAAGACCAGCATTCACAATGGCCAACAATTTGTACAAGTGGCCCGTTACGAGTGAGGCGTGGCCAAGAGGAGTATGGGGCTCTAGGAAGCGCTGGATTAGCGTTCTAACAATATTGTTCATTACAGCAAAAGCAAAATCGGCTTAGAATCAACAGAGAGGCAGAGGAGTGGGAGCCGTAAAGAGAGAGACAGAGAGCAACCGTCAGCTCGAACATTGAATACGAGTAATTCCCCAATGCAGTCGCGGACTGCATTCATTTCATTTCCCAGGCACTTTGATTTCTATTAGCCATTGTGCGGGAAAACTCGACTCGACCACACCGTGAGTGGTGCTCAATGTGCCGTGTTCCCTGCTCGATGCTCGCTGCTCGATGCTGTGTCATTAATGGGAGGCGCTGCTTTTGTGGCCAACCGAAATAAATGGCCAGCAGCAGTTTTGGTTATTGTGCTTGGCTTACAGCATTGAATGCGACCGAAAAGCGTCTTTGTTGATGGCTCGTAAATAAGGCTTAAGAACGGCTTCCCTTTCTTTTTGCTGTTCGTAGCTTTTTGTTGCGTTTTTGTGACGTCATGTGACCACTTACCGTTAACAGATCCTTGCGCTGTATATTCTTTAGCTGCAGAGCATTACGCACCGAACCATCGGGCAGCACCTGATAGGAGTCATCGACGAGGGCGTGTTCACGCCACCACGAGACCCGCGGCGGTGGTACACCACCGCTCGACAGACAGGTTAGATTTATGCTATCCCCCTCCAGATAGGGCCCGGCGGTCTGATCTCTTACCGCCGCGCCATTATGATCCAAAATGGTCAATTGTGTGGGCGGTACTGCAAAATCAAAAGAGGGAGTATAAACGGTGAGTACAAAAAGAGCTTTTGTCCTCCCAAACCCACGAACTTACCCAAAACTGTCACATTAATGCGCCAATTGCGAGTGGGTGATTTATGGAAATCAACGCGACATTTGTAGAGCCCAGCATCCGAGGTTTGAATGTTCTTGATGCGTAAAGCCGGCGGATTTGTGTCATAGTAGAAATGGGCCTTCTTGTTGAAGACGTTCTCATCGGCCCAGGGTATGGCCTGATGCAGGGGACGACCTCGAGCATCAAAGCTGCAAAAATAAATAAAATTCAATTATTTGCCAACGGTTATTTGCATACTTCAATTGAATTCCAGTAAATCAATTCAATTTATTAGCTTGGAAAATTATTTACACTCAACTAAATGTTTATGCTCTAGCCATAAATAACAAAAGATTAGAGAGTATCTATAGCATTTAATAACTTAATCGTGGTTCAGATACAAATAGGCATTTGTAGTTTAGCGGATTTGTCATGTTTTCGCTGTCAACAATCAAGTTTATTTGCTGGCAATTAAGTCGGGTATAGAAAACTGTGTCAAATCGGAAATTAAAAGAGAATTAAAATCGCTGAAAATGCAACAAAATCACAACGCAATCACAACGTTAAAAATAGAATGTCTAATTAACTTTCCCCGAGTCGGGGAAAAACACAGAAAACTGAAAACAGAAAACAGAATCGAATGCAAACAATGGAAACGATAAAACGGTTTTTATTTTATTGTTATTACCAAAGGTTTTTTGTTTATGGCCAAGTCTATGCATTTTGACAAAATACCGCATTAAATGTCAACGCCCCAAAGTTACAGCCAACATATCGTATATCGTAAATCGTAAATGGCCCAAAGTGCATTTCAGAACTTTCGATTTTTTGTGTGTTGTCAGAATTTCAGTTCTGCTTTTTAAACATTTTAAATGGTTACATTTAAATGCCAGCTCTACCTATCCCACTCCCTCTCTGTCTCCCCCCTCTCTCTTTCTCATTCTAAATTTTTTCCTGGGTTTCCCTGTGGCACATTAGTTTGTCTCTTTATGTGTGCGGCACTTAATTTGATGACACTTGTAAATTTTTAATTTGCTTTTTGTTTTGTTCCCAAATTCGCGTTGCCCTTTTTGTGTTGCCTTCCCTACGCCCTCCTACTGCCACGCCCCTACTCCCCTCTTGCAGTCAAATGTTGGCAACCAAAATAAATTTCACTGTTTATGTTAATTCGTTGGCTCGGACAAAGTTTTTCATTTTATAGTTTGCTTCAATTAATTAATTGATCAATTTAGCTTTGGTTGTTTCTTCATTTCCTTTCCGTTTCTGTGTACTTTTTTAAGCCGCTTCCATTTACATTCCGTTTTTTATATTCATTTTTTTATTCGTCTGCATTACACGTTTTTTTCCGCCGTCTGTCTGCCAACAGTTAAGCTGCTTTAAATAGACCAAAACCAGAAGCATTTTACTTTACACCCACAACTCTGAGCAAAAGAATAAATTTGGATTTATTTCTAACTATTTGAAAATACTTGAGAACGGGGAACTACGATAATTGAACCTAGTTCTATTTGGCATTGTTTGAGGTTATTTATGATCGTCTGATATCGTAGTATTTTCATTGGATTATCGCGCATCTTGAATATATCAAAAGCTTATGCATATCAGCTACGAATCGTAGATATGCCCTCATGAGACGGGTGATTTATCACTGGGGAAAACATTTAAATGCACCCACGAGTTAAGCAGACTCCCAAAATCCCCAAAAGCGATTGCAATAACAGAGTGGGACAAAGAGGGCGGTAGGGAAAGCGAGTAGTACGGGTAAGTGCTACATGATGGATGGTTATTTGTTAATGGATTTAAAGATAATTAAATTAGGTTCAGCTAACCTCTACGCCCCTCCCTGCCCTGAAACCACTTTCCACTAAACTTTCATAAGTGCAGGCAGCCTCCAAGTCAGTCAAAGGTCATAGGGGGAAGTTTGAGCTGTGAGGTGGTTGTACCTGGTCGCTGTTCGGGCAATTGGGCAAGAAACTTCTCATGTAATTAATCTTGCGACCTCTTTGGCATATGGAAATTTCATTCGTGTTGTAAAAGCGTTCTAGAAACAACAGCAACGCACCAGAAATTTATGAAGTGTAGAAAAAGCAAATTAAAATTGATGGAAAACAATAAAAAGAAAATGCGGGCGGGAGGGGAGGGGAAACAGCGAGAAAAGCGCGCTTTATTTGGTAGCTTGACAGATCTGTTCAGTGGGTGTGAGCCACGAGGTGTGATGAGTGTTTTTCTGGCATTTTTTTTGTTGTTTTCCATGTTTTCGGTGTGCAGAGCCATAAAGTTTATGCGGCCATAAAAGCAGCACTCACAGCTGTAATTGCAGTCACCGCAGCGAGTGTATACTGTAGCACTGTACCAGTGTAGTAGAATCAATTGAACCACATGAATGCACATTTAACTTTGACACTTTGACTTGGCTATAATCGATTTTGGTTACGTTTTCGCATCTCTTGCTGATTCTGTTGTTCTACTCCACCAGAGTTGCCAACGTATGTAAAATCAATTTATGGTCTAGTGAGCGTTTGGTTCAAACACCATTTGAACTGCTCAACTTACAGACTCCTTTCCACATCCAAAACTGCCCGACCACCTGCTAACTGAATGCCCTTTAAAGACATTTTCTTCCACTGAAATTTTCCCTTACCTTTTCAGGGCAACCGCTGCACGTATTTCGCTGGCGCTCTTTATGTACTTGGAGTATGTGTGTAAGTAACGTTTATATATTGTCAAATTCAACATAAATGCTTTACGTTAATAGAATTTATAATGAGCGCACCTAGAGCGCGTGTCTCGCCATCTACAGCTTTTCATAATTGGCCCCAGAGAGCGCTGGGAATCGTATCGAACCGAAAAAGCGGAAAACCGAATAACGCTGAATTATACCTGCCAGCATTATCTGGCAACCCGTGGCGCCAATTTTTTCTATATATACACAAAGCATATATACTTTTTTTTTGCTGTTGAAAATTGTAGGCCACATAAAAAATAGGTATCTGCCAAATTGTTTATTCAATTTTTTAGGGTGTCACCTTTTAATAGCATCTTATTCGTGAGATTAGACTGTGTGTGTTGCCAATAAAATGATTTTAGGCTGACAGGCTTACAGCTTTGCTTACCTGCAGAGTGTTTTCTTAATCAAGAGCTTAATGAAAGCAGGTTATGTGTTTGAAGCTCAGTAACTGTATGGAGCAAGCAGCTTATTTGCCAGCGTATGTAATGGAAGCAGAGAGTATGTATGGGTATGTATGCCTGATCAGCTTTAATAGCTGGGAGCACGATGCAGTAACCTCAAAGCCACAGACTCTACTAAATTTACTTTTTTCGCTCATTTTACTGTTGTAATTGCTCCCACTCTCAGAGAAAACACACACACACAGCCACACATACATATATGCGTGTGCACTGCTTCCAGCTTTGGCAATGCAAATTGCACAAACAATTTTTGCCATTTCTTTTATTATTTCTATTCTTCGTCCAAGCACTCGAGATCGTCAACAACCGTTATGTGTATGCAGTTTTTTTGTTGCCCAGTTAAGCTCAACGTATACTTGTTGTTGTCTCTCTTGCGCATTTACACTTGTAAAATTCTGCTTTAATTACGAGCTGCCAGCGAAAACTTCAACAATGCAAAAGTATAAGTAGAACTACTTTTTTTTGCAGTGCAACAAATTTGTTTGCTTTTACGTTATGTTTGATTCTTCTATAACTTGCAGTGTTCTTGTATGCCTTTCTTAATTAAGTGTGTAGGCAACTAAATACCCCTTATAATTTTTTTCAAGACAAAAGTGTCTGTTATTTAAGATTAAAATTATCATAGTGACTACTTACGTGTAGATGGGCTTTACATTGCCCTGACGATACCAGATGACGAGCTGCACTTTGTCAGCGATCATGCTGCCCGGCATCAGATCACAGGGTAGCGCAACTTCCGAACCAACAGCAGTTAGAACCTCTGAAAGAGGACCTGAAATAAACAAAAACAATAAATATGATCAGAAATGAATGCCAATTGGTAAATTCGTTGCGTTGTCTGCTTTTGTCACTAACGTACGCGAGCTGTAAGCTACATTAACATTACCAAAGGGCAAGATATTTTGTAACTATTTTATTGGGCTGCCGTTGCTTTCATTTGAGGTCGCATTTAATTGAAATATGCGAACTATGACATTGTAAGCGAGTGTGTGTGCTTGGTGCGTCTGTGTGTGTAACATAACTATAAATTGACTGACAGCTTGATTTCCTTTGATGATAATAAGCAGGCGCTGAAAAGGGTAGACG
This sequence comes from Drosophila dunni, assembly GCA_018152125.1. Taxonomy (NCBI): domain Eukaryota; kingdom Metazoa; phylum Arthropoda; class Insecta; order Diptera; family Drosophilidae; genus Drosophila; species Drosophila dunni. The sequence goes on along the minus strand of JAECXC010000339.1, from coordinate 19,343,635 downwards.
CAGCGAGTGGGAGAGTGAGGGAGGGCAGAATTCAGATTGGAATGGAGATAGCAAATGAATGGAGTCGTCATCGTCATTATCAACATCATCATCATCTATGCATCTAGTACATGGGCAGTGTCACTGGCGTCGTGTGGCGCCTCAAAAACTCACAGCGACGTGGTGTCAACATCGATGGCTTCTTCTTACACTCTCCTCTCTCACCGCTTTTCTCTCTGGCGTCGCGCTGTGCGTGTGCCGCCTGCTGTGGTGCTGAATGAGCTGCTTGGCTGGGCGGACAATTAGTTGTTGTTGCTCACAGAGAGCGCACAATTTTGGGGTGGGGGGTAACTGTGACTGTGACTGCGACTACGACTCTGACTGTGACTGGGTGTAACTTAGCCCATTTACCAATTGTTGTTGTTATTGTTGTTGATTGGTATTTGGTATTATCAAAGCATTGTAATTATACAAATTATATTCTCCATATTTTCGATTGCTACATCAACGAGCAATGGGCGTGTCGTACGTGCCTATATGCCGCACTCTGGCCCCCGCTCTCTCCACTCTCCCCCCTTCCAGCCCTACTCCTCTGTCACCCTTCCCCTTCCTTCCCATTCCAGAATTGAGTCGCTTATCAATATTTTAGATGCCTCGACTGTGTAAACAATTGTTGTTTGCTTTGCTTTTAAGCTTTTTAAAATATTAGAAAATATTTATCTTTTAAGTAGATTATAGAAATGGATTTCCATCATTTAGCTGCAATTTAATTAATTAAATGCAATTTTACCAGCAACACAATTGGCTTTATAACACACACACACACACATATTAGCCAGGTTTGGAGTTGGGTTCAATAACTGTGAGTTTTATTACACGGCACAATTAACTGTTGTAATAAGCGACAAATATGGCATGGCTTGCATATGAAATTAGGCGTTGAATTAGCCTAGTCGGGAACTGAATTATTAGCTAATGAAAAGTTGTATATGGTTGGAATGTTGGCATTACAAAGAGGCTAATCTGATGGCCGAAAAGGTTAGTTTAGTAGTTCTTAAACAGAACAAAAAGATAGTAGGTTAGGTAGGCTACTAAATTTAATACAAGGATTGCTTTTTAGCATTCCTAAACTCAAGAAGTCGTAAGATACTTCTGAGTAGGATAATTTTTGTGTGTCAAGAATCATTTAAATTGTTTCTGCAATCCAGTGACGTCACTGTGTCCATTCTAGGCACTTCAAATGAGTTGTCAAGCTAATTCCGGCCTTTATTAGGTTACTTAACAAAAGTCAGTCTTCAGTCTTATTATAAATTTGAAGTCTTTAGCTTTTCTAATTGTTGAATTAAACACACACTCCAGCATCTGCACAATACAAACTTCAATCCTTTTCTGCCTAACTTTCAAGTCGATTAATTAAAAACTTGATGTTTAATTATTACTAATTGAAACTGTTCTGTTGGCTGCAAAGCATATTTAACTAATTCCAGACCCACAATGAGAATTGAATCGGTTGAACTGTTTTCCATCTTCGAAACATCTGCTATACATTCAGTCATGGCAATGGCAAAACTAACAAATTGTAGGAGTAAACCCCCATTAGTTAAGGCCAAGAAAGATGTGTCAAATCAGTATAACAAATTGTAGGCCTCTTCCGGAAAATACTCTACCCAATTGATGTGTATACAAAGAACGCACTTAGCATAGGAAAAATGGAATTCTTCACGGGAGTGAGGCGCCAAATAAATGAGTAGTATGACCGCAATTCAAATCAAAATGGTTATCGAACGAATCGAATGATTTAATTCATTGAGGGCAAATGCAATTTATTGGGTAGAAAAATTGGGGTCAACAGATCAAAAGCGACTAGAAACTGTGCCGCTGCAAATGAGTTGCGGATGAGGATGAGTTAAGTTGAATTTTAGGGGCAATTGCTAATTGCAAACGCACAACAAATGTTCACACACTCGGCAAACGAATTCAATCCATTGAAATCGTCTGATTTGCCAACTGTCAAGTGTCGGGAAGGTCGTTTACGATCAATTTGATTGCACAAAAAACCGTAGCGGAAATTGAGTTGAAAGGAAATTGTAGGAGGGGAAAGATTTATTGTCACACGATCCGAATTGGACGCACTGATTGAATGACTGACACTTCTGACGCCAAAGTGCATTTCAATGTTCTGTTGCGAACGTAATGGGCATCATAGCTCTGATCTGCTTTGATCTGTTTGCTGTCGGCCTAGTTTTATTAGCCAGCAATATTTTGACAAATTTGTTGCGCTCCAACTGAGACATTTGGTCGCTAATGGTGCATGCAACAAATTTCCTGCATGATGTATTCTATAATTAAGCAGCAACATGATGCCTGCTCCGACTCTCCCCCTGTCCGCCCCTCTTTCCCCTAGATTTTCCAACATTGTGCCCCAATGTTCTCGCCTCATAATTGTGCCACTTAATGTGGGCGTCAACATGAGGCGAACCAAGTTGTTTCCGATTCCCTCATGTCTCCGACTGCATTATTTTTTTATTTTTGAAGAAAACATGAAGAGAAGAGTTCATAACACTTTCATTGAGTCTTCGCAGGCAATTTATGAACTGGGAACATTTGAAATGCATGTCGATTGCAGCGAATTCTTGGAATATTGATAGAGTTTATTAAGAGCCGAGAATGTTCAGTCATTTTCGAGTTTATCTATTTTTTCAAAATTAGTTTGAATATTTACAGCAAAATCTCTAAGTGCTCGGCAATTATCCAGTCAATCAGTCATTCAGTCAGTCATTCAATCAGCTAGCTTTTCGACCCCTTTGGCTATTTTGGCTTTTATTCCCCTCAGTGTTGTAAACTAACATTTATTTATTTATTTAGCTTGCAGTTTGAAATTGAAATGAAAATATTTTGACAATCGGTTGCATACTTATGCCCCATACTGTACTTGCAACACGAGGTAATTATTTAGATCATTTGTTTGCCTCCTCTGGGCTATGCCCCGGGTGGGCCTAAAACTGTTTGAATTGGAAATGGAAATGAAAATGGTATTGGTAATGGAACTGGTCGGCCCTCGGGAGCTTTTCGTCGCATTCATAAATAAGCAACAAGAACTTGGCGCCTCTTTTATAAAACAAACAACGATCCAAACAGATCGACAAATAAATCAAACATAATGTTTATGTTCATTTTTTATTTTCGACACAGAGGAAATGAATGACTGGAAATGAAAATGTGCAGCGAAAGCATAAATAAGATTTAGTTGGACTAGAAATAGTTTAAGGATGGGAAAAGTGGGAAAAGTTTGGGATTAAAGCTGATTTTAGGTAAACTAAATTTATTTAATGTATAAAGGGGCATATAGAAAAAAATTATAACAAAATTTGGAGACTATAATTTAGTCAGTCTTTAAATAAGCTGAGAAGGCTACAAAAATATACTGTAAAATACTAAAAAAATACTAAAAAATACTAAAAATATACTCTAAAATACTAAAAAAATACTGTAAAATACTAGAAAAATAATAAAGAAATTCTAAAAAATACTATACATTTATCTATATTTTTAAATTAAATCTTATTATGAAAAATACTAAAAAAATACTATTAGTTTTGATAAAGCTTCTATAATTTGAATCTTATTCATAATACCATTCTTAGGCTCTCAAATTTACTGCCTGTTTAACTTCCCTACTTTGATGATTGATTTACTAGTCACTGTGATTAGCTGCTTCTAATCAATGTCTGTCATTAGGCAATTTGCTTATTTGCCATCAATGAGTTATTTATAAAGCCAAGTCTTCAATTGCCTTTTAAGCCACATGTCAGCAGCAACAATTGCTGGCGACAAATTGGCAATGAGTCAAGCAAACGTCACTGATGTCTAAACGCCCACTTGCACGCCCCTTCACGCCGCTTCACGCGCCTCCCTTTTGTCGCCTTGCCTGCTGACAGTAGGCGCCACTTGACGGCAACAGCTACAAAATGGCAACAGTGTAACGTAAATGTGTCTTTGATTTTTCCTTTATTTCTATATTTTGCAACAACAACACAGCAACAGCAACAACAACAACAACAACAACAACAACAACAACAGCAATCCTAAAAGTCAGAGCTCTGCACGTGACCAATGACAATTTGCGACTCGAGCTGCTGCCCATTTATGACCCTGTCTCCTTTCCTGCCCTCCGTGTCCCTCTTCTCTCCGCCGTTGAGTGGATTTTTTATTTCATTTTGGCTGTCGTTTATTTGACTGTGGGCCAGCAACACACAACCACCCTGTCCCCCACCCGTTTGAGCCAAGAAGTTTAGTCGTTGTCGTCGATTTGAGCTTTAATATTTCCTGCAGGCACATTTGTTGGGGCTTTTTAGGGTCTCTGTGTATATTCAACATCAAAGCATTGGCGGATGTTCAAATTGCTCTGGCAGCTCGTTCACATAGAAAGCGGCATCCCTGGAATCCCTAGACTCCCTAGTCTCCCTGTCCCAACTACACGCCTTTCTCGACCCGCTTTTACTGACAATTTCAGCTGAATTAACTTCCAAAATTAGCCAAAGTCGTCATATGTGCACTGTAGATTTCCTGCCTACAGAGGGAGTAATGAAATATAGCAGAAATGAATGTTTTACCAATAAATTATTAAGATTTGATGGTTCATACCCACAGGAAATGTCGGTAGCCCTAACTTTAGACAAGTTTTAGACAGATCATAAGTCAACTTTGGGTCAGATTGAAACATTAACTGGCATGTTTGGGCCACATCAGTCATACGACACGTAGTGCACACGACTCGACTTTTATGTGAATATTTATACAAGCGCATATAATAATAATAATAATAATGTTATGTTTATAACAAGCGTAATCTAAATTCAAAAATCTTTTGTAGAGCAACTAATTTTATGATGGATTACAGTTCGAGGAACTCTCAACGGAGGTTCCACTGCGCTGCACTTATCGCATTCACTGCGCCGTCCATCAAACGCAGTGCAGCATGTGGCTCGCCACGCTTATCACACACACACACACGGGCACACGCACACCTGCACACACACACCAAACTTAGTGTTAATAGAGAGCTCAACCTTTTGTTGACATTTGTAAAATGCAAACAAAACACGCAGCTAAAAGGCTAAAAGATTACCCGTAAACGGACTCGGACTCGGACTGGAAATCGAATTCGAATTTGGACAAAGGTCCCCCGGAAGACAATATCAATGGTTAGAGACATCACTCAAAGTGATTAGATCATACCAATGGGCACGTCCAGTAAATGGAATTGTATAGATAGTTTGGAAGATAAGTAAAGCCGCCCCAGAACTATGCTATTTGTCTAAAAGTACAGACGTATATATATACCTATATAGTATATATGTGGGAGCTTCAATTAGTTCGATTTTATGGGCATAGAAATGGGCATGAGAATGTTTTATGCCAATGACTTGTTGTCCCTGTTCTAGAGTTTTACGATATTGACACTAGAAATCGTGACTTTTTCATTATGAACGGGATTTACACGTGTTTATGGCAGCTCATAAAAGGGGTTTGTACCGCCATAACAGACAGTTCAGAGTTCACCATATGATCTTCAGTTAAAGTTCTGAAGTTTTGAAGTGCCTCGACACCTTTTGACAAATAGTTGCAATAAAATGTGGCAAGTGCTCTCAAGTTAAAGCTTCAAGTTTGCTCCCTTATACTCCCCATTTTGTTGTTGTTGTTGTTGTGCAGCCCTGAACTAATCGCTGGGTAACATGATATTCATGCCGCATCAAATTAGCTCTTCTAGCCACGTCGTTTTGGCAGCCACATCGGAGGCAGGCACACAATTCGAGCCAGAAAGAAGATATTATGCAAAATAATATATAATTTTGATAGCACCCAATTTGAGCCTGTCATAACAAATGCGCTGAAACAAGTCCTGAATATGTATTCCCTCTAAGAGCACACACCCCCAACCGCCCCCGCTCAGGAAAGAAAGAATAAAGGAAAATATGAAACTGGCGCACAGCAACAACAACAACAGCAAAAAAAGGCAGTAAAAGTGAACCGACCAAAAATCGATATATGTAAAAAATGTTTGCATGACTTTAGCAAATTTAGCAAAGTTTTTTTTCTGGCCTTTTTTTGTCGGTTGTCGGTTGTTTTGTGTTATACTTGGATCTTGGCTCTGGCCAAATAAAGCTTCATTGATATGAAAAATATCTTTTAAATGCTAGAAAGCAGGAGGTCGCGCAGGGGCGTGGAGGGGCGAGGCAGAAACAACACTCATAAAATTAATATGATATAATAAAGAAAAATTTGCAAGCTGCCAAAACCATAACGATTGATTCTGAATTATAGCCAAAAGCGTGAGGTTTACGAGGAGCAGGGGAAAGGGAGGGGTAAGTACAGTGGTCGCAATATGTTTCCGTGGAGCTCCCTAAGCGAAAGCGATTCAAATAAATAACACGGTGCCACATAAAATCAAATATGTTGCAGCCGAAAATCGAAAAAGATGGTTTCGTTTCGTTTTGGCCACAAGGAATTTCCAAAAGGGATTAGTGCGCCACTTGCTCAATGCAGAGGGAGCCGAGACCGGAGAACATGTAGGGGAACCCGTCGAGGCTGTATGTCAAATTAATCACGGCATTGTTCAGCGCTTTTCAAAATAAATACTTCAGCGCAACTATAAAATAAATTACTCAAAATCATTTCACATTTCACTATCGCAACCACACAGAATGGTGAAGAATAGAATGAGCATGGAGAGAAATGGAGAATGAAATAAAATAGAATACGAGAAATAGAATAGTATCGGATAGTTTGGAATGGGGTAGAATTCGGGTAGTTTGCAGTGGCATACGACGACGGGAACTGCGTGTTTGGACAGTTTTAACATTTGGTTTTAGTTTTTTTCTTCTCCTCTGTCCCTACTTCTTCCCTTCTCCCACTCGTGCGTTGTCATGCGTTTTGTGTGTCAACTTCAAATGAAATGAAATGTCTGGGGAATTTGTAGATCATTAATAACAGCGCACACAAAACAGCAAAAAGTGTAAACGCATTGGGCCACTTAGGAGCCATGAATGGGCGTACACAAACAACAACCAAAATACACTACACAGACAGTCGTTAAAATGCCAGGGTATGCTTACTTCGTGCAGCTGTGGCATCAAATTGAAATGGCAAAAATTAATCACAGCCCAACAGAAGTAGAAATGAATGAAAAATGCAATCGCTGCCAGCTACAAGATACCTTGAAGCATAAAAGATACACAAATAGCTGCAGACAGCAGATCAGCTGTTTAAGCAGTTCCCAGGGGATTGTTAACAAACAGTCTGCATTTCAGATAAATTTAGACAAAGTTTGGCTAGAGTACTGGCTGGAAATTTAATAAGGAATTCACTCCAAAATTAATTTTAAATATTATTAAATTTTATTAAACACTTTTGATCAACATTTCACTCTGGTGACTCAGTCTTTAAGACTACTAATCCCCTCATTTAGTCTCCTTAAACTCCTATTAATCATACATACACCATTTAAGTTATACAGTTCTCAATCAATCGCATCAATCGTAACTCAATCAACTTACAATGCTCCATCAAACTGAGAAAAATTGTATTTTGTCTGCATTTGCCATTGAGTTTTGTGTGTTGTGTATTTTTAGAAAACTCCATGGCATTTTTAAGCCTCTGCGATTTATGTGGAATTGAAACAGAATTCATGTGCATATTTTTGTTGCTTTTGTTTTTTGTTTTCTTCATTTCATTTCACTTTTTCATGTTCCACTGTGCCACTGTCCCTCCCTCTCTCTCTCACTATCAAACCGCCGCAGCAATTTTCCATTTTCGTATATTTTTTTCCAGCATTTTTTCGTTGCAGCTCTTTTGTGTTTTGTTAGTTTCATTTTGGACGCATTCACTGCTTTTTTGGCCACTTCCGCCCAAAGTTTTTGGCTTTGGTTTTGTCTTCTGTTTTTTTTTTTTTTAACACTGCACTTGGGAATAGAAGCTGGTCGGCTGACTGGCATAGGGAATGGGCCCCCCGGTCCACTGGTCGGGGTCCATAAAATATGGCTTGTGCTTCTTTTGCTTTTGTTTGCGTTCAATTTGGAATGGGAAATGTCAAAAAGCTACAACAGAATTGAGTAAACAAACTATAAAAGTAGATTATGAGACTTATAAACATAAAACTAAACTGCAGAACACATTTATTAAAAACTCAGGGAAACTTGACTAAAAACGGCTTAAAAAGGCCGCCCAAAATGACAGCTAAAAGTTATTTCGACAACGCGTCTTAATCGCTGTTAAGTTAATTAACAAATTTTGGCTCTTTGAGACAATTTACAATTTAATAGTTTAACAGCTTTTAGTCGCTTTTCATATCTAGTTTTTTTTTGGGTGTTTTTTGATATATGCACCAATTGTTTTTTTGGTGGTGCTGGTGGTGCTCACTCATGAATATTCATCGAATCCCAAACACTTGATGAACTCGTAAATTTTCCGACACTGCCTTTTAAATATGCATGAAAATCAAATTTGCTTTTTGCTGCACACAAGTTGTTATTTAAATTTCTATATATTTTATTGCTTCGCCGTCACTTTCCTACATATATATAGTTTATATATATATACAGCTACTCAAGTTGGTAGCTCTGTGGAGATGTGTTTTTTATTTATTTTAGTCTTTTGTTTGCTGCTTTTATATCAACTTAATTGAGGGACTGTTTGGGCCTCGTTCGGCTCAGTCTCTGTCATCAATCGTGTCAAAATTTTGTAATTTGTAAATATCAAACTCATCGTAGAGCACACATTTGTCTCACAACTAAATATATAGCTCTATATAGATATATAGAGCGTTGCCTTTGACAAGATTGATGGCTAGATAATTCAACTGATAAATCTCCATTACGGCAACACATCCTTTTTGCAGTGACATCGACACCGCCGAGAGTTAATTTGAAGTCAGTGAGACAATGATTTGATTTTGGCCATGTCATTGTCATCCACAGTCTCTCTCACTTGGTCTTGGCCATGGCCAAGGCTTGAGGTGTTTGCCAGTATACGCCCAATCATCATTTAACTGGCAAGCAGCTGCCAAGCAACTGCTAACCAATTGCTTCTTCATTTGTCATGACCCAATGACAAGCTACACGGCCATCAATAAACTGACAAGTTAGCTGCTTTAGAGCTAAATTTTTAATAGGCGCCTGTACTTCAAAGCACTGCTGTACACCGGAATTTAAGAGCTGATTTTGTACTTTGACTTATCATAAACTAGCTTTTTAAGGCTAGATTTCGGCCAAACTTAGGATAGACTTTGACACAGAACTTCTGATTTAAGCAGAAAAATATGTTGGAAATGGGTAAAACCTAAAAATTATGCACAAATTTAGCTTTTTTCCCGCTACGTACAATAGCAAAAAACACTCTAAATTTATTTCAACTAGTTTTTTACGAAACACTCACTTATCCCTCAGCTTTCTACTACAACAGACCTTTTTCTAGCCTTTGAAATCTAGCTTTTTTTTAGCTAGTGCTTGCCAACACTGACTGGCACTGCCCTAAATGTCGCACAAACACTTCTCTGATTGTAAGTGCCTGGCAAGAGCAACAAAACAAAGCAAAGAAAAAATGCAGGAGCCATAAAATAGTCGATTGATTGGCATCAATGATGGCATTTTAACCAAATCACACAACCATTTACAGCAGATACCCGAAATGCAGATGGGGCTGTTGGCTGTTGGCTGTTACCACTAAGGCTGGCTCAGATGCCAAAAAAAATCAGAGAAGCAAACGGAATTCGACGTGTCATCGTTAAACGGGCCACAAAAGTCATAAAATTCCAACTTCAATTGATTGAAGGTGTCTGCTGCCAATTGTTTTTGGCCTAAAACTAAAGCCACAAATGGATTTATAGTTTAGTTAAAGCAAACTCAGGTTTTAGCCTAAATAAACTCATTATTCATTTAAACCAATATCAAATTATTAAAGTTTGTGGGCAATTAAAAGTGTAATTCTGTTTGGGAAAACAGAGAACCAATTAAATTTAGCAGCTAATTAAATATACAAATGGAAATGGAAATGGAAATGAAAATGGAAATGATATTATTAAAATCAATAGAATTATTTTTAAATCAACTGAGCACGCAAAGTGCCCGAGGCAAAAAAAGGAAAAACAAGTAGGAAAGGCTACAGTCGATCGAGCCGACTGTAAAAGACCCCGTACTCCCATGATAATGCGCATTTGTATTTAATTTGAATTAAAATTTTATAACGAAATTTAAAAATTAAAATTTATATGTATATTTTAAATTGATATTTAAAAAAAATTAAATTAGCAATTCTCATTGCCAGCATTCGAACCCACGACCCTCAGGCAACGATTTCACATCGCACCGTAACTCTACCATTCGCACCACGCGCTACTTTCAAGCATGTTCCGCTTATTCGCATTTACATGTTATACATACAAGTACACACTCGTTTGAAATTATGTGTATGCACATATGTATGTATGCGTGCCTAGCACTGGTCGGCACGGCGGCGTCGCAGCGGCGCAGCGTCTGCGAGCAGCGCTGACGTCACACAGGCGGCGAAATTGCAGCTAAATTACATAAACTTTCTAACCTAATAACTTTTTTGTTAATTGACGGATTTTAACGCGGCTTGGAATATAGTTTGATATGATATTCCTCTCTTCGAATAATTAATTATAAACACTGTACTATTTGACTAAATGCCCTAATACCTGCAAATTTTGAGCTTCAAATTTTGAAAGTTTTTTAGCTTTTATGAGAAAAGGGGGCGTGGCAGGCCAAAATTTTGAATGGCATTGCATTAAGGCTGTCTCTAGCAACTCTAGCAACCAGAAATGGTGTTCCTAAGTGCCATAGTTACTGAGTTATTGGCCTAAAACTACATTTTTTTTCGAGGTGTGTCTGGTTTTTTGCTTATTGCGGGGGCGGTGAGGGGCGTGGCAAAAATTTTAAATAAACTTAACCTGCGTAAGATAATAACGGACTTTCATTATAAATTTGGTGGCTCTAGCTTTTGTAGTTTAAAAGATCCAGGTGTTCATACGGACGGACGGACGGACAGACGGACAGACGGACAGACGGACAGACGGACATGGCTATATCGACTCGGCTGTTGATGCTGATCAAGAATATATATACTTTATGGGGTCGGCCACGCCTCCTTCTGCCTGTTACGCACATTTCGCTTCTGACAAACCTAATAGACCCCTCTACTCTTTTTTAGAGTACGGGGTCTAAAAATGGGAATGTATCTTTTTGTTTTATATAGATACAGATACTTTAGGTAGCTGATATATGTAGTGTGCCACTCGTCTAATATCGATTTCTTTAAGTAAGCAAAGCAGACAATTTGTTTTTCATGAAATCAGCTCAGTGGCAAGAACATGAGCCATGAGCAGAGCAGAGCATCAGAATAGTAAAAGCATTTCAAGTGAAAATAAATAGTATGCTTTGAAGGCACTGGCAGTGGCTGTGGCAAGAACAACGGGCCAAGCACAGCCGAGAACATCAAAGGAAACAAATACACACACACTAGAACACACACACCCAAATACACACTCACATGTTTTAAGTATAAGCAGGGAAAATCGCTTATGCAGGAAGCACTTTTCTTAGAGGCTCCTGCTGAGATTTTCCACGCAGCAGCAGCGGCAGCATCCTCGACTGCTGCAAGGATAAGAGCTGCGAGTCCTTATCCTCAAACTCTGCAGGCTTCTGCTCTACTAGATGTGCTGTGTGGGAACGTGATTTGAGCATAATTCCGTATATCAGCGCATAAATGGAGCATGCCAGTGACACACACACACACACACACAGTCGCACACCCGCATACACTGAGCGAAAAAAAAACAAACATTCGCTTAGTCAGAGTCATGGCCATATGCCGCCAGTAGCTGCAGTTTTTTCGAGGAGAGAGCGAGACAGAGACTGAAAGTGGAACTGAGATAGCGCTCGCTGCATTCCCAGCGCCCCGTTATCGCTGGGCAGGTCAAGTACATTGAAAGCGAATGCCAAATTCGTGGAAAATCCCTGCACATATGTGAGTATATGTAAACTACGCTTAAATCCAGCCAAAAGTACCACAACTACTTTAATCCCACGGGAGGTGGCTTTAAAACTTACGCCAAGTAATTGAAGTTGAGCCAGTAAACTGCTAAATAAATTTGCTAGAAATCGTAGGAACTTTGGCTATAAATTAATTTTTAACAGCTTTTTAGCCGCTAAATTCTCTAAATAAATTAACTAACATTAAATTTTATACAAGTTCAGACCAAATTTATTTTTATTTACTAAATTATTTAGCATAAACAGTTCTAAACACATTTTTAAATAATCTCCTCTCCCTTTAACTACCAGCTTCCACTTCCAGCTCATTTTTCATGCACTGCCTGTTTGCTTAACTTTATGAACCACCCTCGCCTTGTGTCGCAGCGGCCATCAGTCAGCTTTGAAAATCGAAAATCATCGAGTGCCAATTTACAATTTGCAAATCGAAAAAGGCATTCGACGCCAATGCGCAATCCTTAATTGAGAGTCAAGAGTCCGCAGGGGGTTGGGGCGCGACGTCAAAGCCAGGATTGTGCCTTGACCGCATCAATACACACACCCAGGCACACTCACACACACACACAGCTGTAGGTGGTTGCCAAACATGAAACATGAAATTCGAGCGGTTTCAAATTGAGCCCATTGATTTTTGAGCTGAGCACGTCTTCCCACTATTCCCACCCACACCCTCTACCCCTCGTTAACACCCCGTCTGACTTTCGGGATACGTGTATGTATTTGTTTTAAAAATATTTCAGACTTTTCTGCATTTTCATTCATGCCGCACAGCGTCAAAGGCCGCAGCAATCCATTCACATTCACATCGTTGCCAGGTCCCCTCACCCTCACCGCCAACCCTTCACCCCACCCCCTTTCAGCCGATTTTTCCTATCCCATATCCATTGACAGGATGCTGTTGCGGGTGAGTAATTTTTCAAGTACTTGCTGCCATGTTTCCAATGCTATTTGCTCAGCTTCTGTTCGCCGAGTTGTACGGCTGTAAAAGGGTCTGAGTACGGGTGTGGGTGTGGGTTCGTGTCCGTGATTTCCTATGTGTGTTTTATGGGTTTATTTTTTGTTTGGTTTGTGTTTCGGCTCCTTTGCTTTTCCAATCTATACATGTATTGGGAGCCAGAAATCACAAGGATTAAAATGAGCAACATCCGCCAGGACGACTCGCTCTCTCTCACTCTCTCTCTCGGTCTCTGTCTCTCTGTTTATTTGCGTTCGCGCTTAGCGCCGTCAAGGGTTTTGATTCCATCAGCATCAAGGATGCTCCTCAGCTGCGGCATCGCCAACATTTTTACAAATTGTTGTACAAATATTTGGAATTCAAAAAGTTATCACAACCAAAAAGGACAAGCAGATTCCCTACCAAATTTTGACCAACCCAAAAAACCCGAAGAGATAAAGAAACAAAGACAAAAAGACAAAAAAATACCCGCTACGCATTTATTGAATTAATGGATTATTTCTGTGTGAAAACATCTGCGCTATCCACACACACTTACACCCGCACACACACACAGTTTGTTGTGTTTGTTGTTTATGTAAAACACGTTGACTCCTGGCATATTTAATTGTCGTTTTTTTGTGCATAAATTTAAATAGCTAATTTAAATTTAAACCTGAATTAAAGCCGTTAAAGTAACAGTCGTTTCAAGGACTAATCACTTCGGGTCAACAGTTTTCCACTTTTTATTGACCCATTTAGAGCAATACAAATAATTGTTAACCCCTTCGAGCACCAAATAGTTTGTTGCATGTTCAAATTACATTACAAGTACATTTTAGCCACAAAAAAACCGGCCACAATCACAGCTAAAAACCATGTCAATTTTCTATGCCAATTGGCCAAAAAAAATATACATACAAAACGGGGGCCAGCCAACAGTTGTAGGCCTGTTTTTATTTTTATTGGCCACTGGCTGGAGTGGGCGTCTAAACACATGCAGCAAATTGGCCAAAAAGGATAAAAAAGTCGATCCTGTTGTTGGCTGTATCGCATTAAAATGCACTTGTTAACAAGTAATTTGTCGGGGAATGGCAGATATTTGCTTATCACAGTCATGAAATCAGTTCAACCAAATAAAAAAGGTTGAATATTTGATTAGATAGCAACGGCATCGGTTTGGTTAGACTGGTTTTGGCCTTTTTGGGTTTATATTGACCCCGGAAGGACAACATACAAGTTTCCCACTTTACATTTTATGTTTATTTATAGCTCGTTGGATTTTTCAATGGCTAATTCAAGTTGCTTAAGTGCTCGAGGACTCGCCGGGAAGTTGCACTTGTAATTCTAATTAAGATAATGACAATTTTCTATAATGAAGTCGAGTTCTTACCCTCACATGAAGAAAGCACTTCATTCAGCCTCAAATGGTATTAAACATAACTTGATCTTTATTAGAGTAGAGAAGAGAGCACATGTCTGTCAGGGGGAATTGAAGAACTGGAAACTGGAGCTGAGACTACTTATAACTTTAACACTTAAGCCGCAATGAACTCAACTTGGGTACTTGAAAATAAGCCAACAATATGGTTATGGTTCTTAAAAAAGAACAAGAGGCACAAAAAGAAGAAAAGTCTTTGGAGTTAAATCCCCGAGAGAGACCAAATCAATTTCAATCAAACAAATGAAACCGTCCGAGGAGAGGCTCAGACTCAGACCCAGACTGGAGGCATCAAAATCCACTCAAGTGAACCAATAAAAGAAAACATGGAACAAAAAAACGTATTGAACCCAAAAAACAAAAGTCAAAAAACTGTAGGCAGGGGGTAAAGGAGGAGAAAGAGGAGTAGGAGGAGGAGTAGGAGACGGGGGTGAGCACTGAAACTGAGCATTTGGGGAATGAAAATGAAATGCATGTTTCAATATAATTGAAAATAATCAAATTTAAATCACATTTACTTGACGCTGATCAACGTAATCATCATCATAATCTCCATGATGATAATGTGCTGAAGATGGCATCGATAACAGTCTGACATTGTTTTTGCTAGGGGAATAAGGGGGATTGGGAGGGGGGAGGAGTAAAGTGCGAGTGATTGTCACAGTTTGTCAGCAACATACATAAATCCAATTACACATGGCACAATTTGAGACTCGAGTTTCGACTTTTGAGGGTAACGAATTTGACAGGCGATTGCTCTGAAATTTCGACAAATCGCCCCGCATCCGCATACGAATCCGCATTCACATCCACATCCGCTAGTATATCCGCATCTGAAACTGCATCCCTCGGTCACAGTTGCAGTTGCAGTTGCAATCATCCAATTGCTTTTGCTATCCAAGCGCAACATTACGAGCACAAAACTGGGAAAGTGCATTTCTATTTTCCAGTCCCTAGTAATTAACGGTGCAGTCACTGTGTGTGTGCGTGTGTGTGTATTTGAGTGAATTTCGATGCCAGATGTTTGACCTGAAAGGTTACGCCTCTGTTTCAAAATACACAAACGGAAAAGCCAAACAAACATTGCCAGCAAAGGCCACACATAATCACAGTTAGCGGTAATGAACCCAACAACGAGTAACATTTCGATTCAAATACCCAAAACCCTAAAATTCCTTAAAAAAAAACAACAAATTTAATTGACATTTTTTCGAATTTCAAACATTTAATTAAAGGTCGAGTGCCTTGACCGTGTATAATTACAGCTACAGCTGTGTAATCCTACGAAAATTGAATGATTTTAAGTGTTATATTGAAGTTTTTTTGGTATAACTTTTTTTGCGGTTTGCTGACGTCACCAGAGTTTCTTTCAAAAAAAACCCTCTATATAAAATCTTCTAAGTAAAATCCTCTAGGTAAGCATCACTACATGAAATCCTCTATATAAAATCCTCTATGTAGAACCCTTTATATAAAATCCTGCATGGCTTATAAGTACTGGCTATAACTATATTTCTATCACTTCCTTTTACTAAAAATGTATCAATTTTTATGTATCAATGTATCAATTTTTATCTTAATTTTTACTCTCCAGTTCGAGTTCTACCCCCAAAAACTCTATCAAAAAATATCACGCTTTACTTTTAAATCAACCTAAAAATACTGTAGGTTTCAACAAACTGCAGCGACCCTGGCTAAAGTGTTAATGGCTAAATTACTTTTCTTTCAACTTGTTTTTCTCTTCATTTTCATTTGTAATTTTGTATGGCTGTTGCATGTTTTTCCACACATTTTCAGTACTTTTCGGTTAGGGTTTGGGTTTGGGGTTGGGGTTGGGGTTGGTGTGCTGGCTACGGTTTGATTCTGCAACCCTGACGAACACACTTTTCAAACATTTCCATTTCCATTTCCCATTTTCATTTGGAAACATTTGGACTTTTTTTTTTTGTGGTTACGCTGTTTATTTTTCAATTGAGGTTTTGACGCAATTCCGTCAATGACTGTGAATGTTTTATTTATACACACAACCACACACACACACTCAACCACACACACACTTTGTATGGTTCGATACACTGTAACCCTATCGGTTCTGGTTATATGGTAGATATTTGTTTGTTATAAAATTGATCTAAGGACTCACCTTCATCAGCCGTCGCCGGGTGCTGTTCGGCCCCAGTTCCAGGCGCGCTTAGCGTCAGTATAAGAGCCGTCAAGGAGCACCACAGGAGTGGGCAAAATTCCGGTTTGTTGTTTCTCCTACTCGTGCACATTGTGGCAATTGCGCAATGCGACTGGTTCAGCGAGAGAGTTTTCTTCGGTTCAATCTATGATTTCGGCTGCCTCCTTTTTTTTTATTGACAGACAGTCAGTCAGTCAGTTGGGACGGGCCCCTCACCTGGCCCCGTTCTGGGTGTGCGTGTGTGTGTGAGTTTAAACTTTTCGCTTTGCTTTTGTTAATTTAGCGGGTTTTCATAAGTTTTTCATTGCGCCAGACAGCTTTTCCGAGTTACTCGCTAAACTTTTACGGCTTGATGTTTGTTTTGTTCTCATCGTATTGCATCACTCTCGCTCTCTCTCTCTCTCTCTCTCTCTCTTTCACTCCTTATCGCACTGTCTCTGTTTCAGTGTTTTATGCGGTTTTTCAACAATTCAATTCGATTTGATTTGCATGAGGTTTTTGCCACTGACGTGCGCCACTGTAAATAGAAAATAGAAAGCAAAACATTTTCACGAATTAGTTTTCATTTATGCATAGCAACAACAACAACAACAAGTCAAAGAATTTTTATGAAAATATTGAATTGCAAATGAAATGATTCAAGGAATTCATGTAAAAAATTTTGTGTATTTTTAGATAAAATTCTGTGTTGCATGCAACACATTTTTGCGCATTTCATTTTGCACAATTATTAAACATTTCGATGGCGATGCAACAATATTTTGATGCCTTTGGGATATTGTGTATCAATCAGCAATGATTTTCAAGCCATATAAATCAAACAAAAGGGAAATTAGAAATATTATGAAACAAATTGAAGGCGGGAAAAGTAAAAGGGTTCGCAGTAAGTGGGCTTAAATCAACAAGCCCGTTGGAGGCATTGAAATAACAATTTGACACGCACATTCCTTGAGCTCAACGAGCTTGGGTCGCAATAAAATGAGTCATTTGGAATGCATGGGGACGCTGGCAACCCTGGCAGAAACTAATGTAATCATTTTTTGATGTCAACTATTTAAATATTAAAAATGCCCCCAAATTGTCCCCCAAAAACAGTGCTCAACGCTCGACAGGCACAGCTTGGGAGCAATATTTTCTGATAGATTACTGTGGGGCGCTGACTGGTCAACGCCGGTGGCTCCAAGTAAATACTAAATAAATAAATAACTAAACAAATATTTATATTTTAATATTAAAGAAGCAGACGAAACAGTAGCAGTCAAATGCTGAGCATGCACTTGGGGCCTTCAAAAAAATGAAGGCAACATTTTTTTTGTCAACCTCTCAACATGACAATACAAATTGACCTCAATTTTGTTGTAGCGCTCGGCAAAAGGCAGCAAATGTAACCAAATGTGAATGCACAACAAACACACACACACACACACACACAGACTTTTAGGGGGTGTGTTTTGGTGTTTGGTGTGCGTCTCTGGGCAGGTGAAATATTGCTTAATATGAAGTAAATACAAAGATTTAAGTAGCAATCAGGGCCCCTCGACATGCTCTACTTTATTTCTTCTATTCTGCTTGAAGCAATTTCGCAAGATTTTCTCCAGTTACGAGACTTACCAGTAATTCCACTAACACAAATACAAATACAAATACAAGCACAACTACACACACACACGCAAGCAGCACGTGAAGGCGTCAATGAGCACAGGAGCGCTGCAAGGGCACAATGTGGCCTAAAACTCAAGAATTCAACAAAACTCAATGAAATTTATTAAACAAAAGAAAATCTAACAGAACAGGTAACAAGCAGGTAATTCCTTAAATTATCAAAGACTTTAGTTAGCCGGTCTCGTATTCGGTCTCGGAGGGCTCATCGGAATCACTGTCGACAAGGACTACATAAGGATCCCCAGATTTGTTCGTATAGTATGTGAACTTCATGCGGCAAACTGGACAGCTGCGATTATAGGTTACCTTCTTGCAAAAATCCTTCATGCATTCCAGACAAAACGAGTGGTTGCAACAAATTATAACCTCGTCTTTCTTCGGCTCCAGACAGAAGACACAAGTGTCCACTTCTCCATAGGTTTTTTCCATAATAAATCAATTTTATATAAATTTATGCAAAGTAACTACAGACAGGTAAGTAAAAGGTTTCATTTCAGTACTCAGAACGATAGGCCACCTTGGAGTACATTTTATAAACTTTTGATCCTATTGATTACTAGAGGTAGTTCCAGCAAAAGTCGCGCCTACTTACCACAACTAACCCGCGCTCCGCTCCTGTGGCACTGTAGCTTATACAGTGTCTAAGGTGAGCTACAATTTACGTAGCAGGAGGAGCCGGGAGGAGGCAAGGGAGAAGCAACAAAGCTGTGGAAAGAACTGCCAACTGGCTACAATGCATGAGTTGCCATTCATAATATTAGCGCGTCGAGGCGATGACGACGATGTTGGCAGCAAGGACGAGACAGACGAGAGTGTGGCACTAACAAAGGCTCGAGCCATGTGCAAGGACGATGTGTTGTGGGCTCAACAACGAATTGGTAAATAGAAACCGAGAGAAAAATAAAAAAAAATATGTGGCAGGAAAGAGTGTGCCACAAACTACACGTGTACGCAAAGCAATCAACAAGCAGGATACGAGTCGAATGAGTAACATAAATAATAAAAACGAGAGTCGCAGCACCTTAGCCTCTCAGTCGGTCTACCCCACGCCCCCCCCCTTCAATCCAGGCACTCACAATATTCACATGAATGATGTCTGAATGGTAGATGTGTGAGTGGCAGAGACAGAAAGGGAGAAAAAAGGGAGAGACGAAACAGCAAGGATAACTGAGGCACGCAACTGACAGGACTCTGCTTATTTATGCTGCGCCTATTGGCGCCACTCGAGACCACACCCCATCTCCTACTCCTACCACTGCACCTCCTCTGCCTCTGCCCCATTTGAATCTAGCGCAAATAGAAAATATTTATGTATTATGCAAAGCGAAATGCGTAGTATCCCATGGCATCGCTGCTGCTCTGTAGACATTGCCAAATAATGGAAACCTGTTGGCTGAAAATCTAATTTTCATGCACGAACCTTCAATCCTTGCGAATCCTTACCAAAAACCCAAGGCCTACTACGTGTAAATATAGTCAAATTTAACGGCAACCGAATATTTCAGGGCACAATTTGCGCAAACGCCCACAAAGAGTAGGAGCAGCACGAACATAACTCAATGCCAGCACCTGCAGTTGGGAAAACGTAGGGGCAAACGAGGGGGAGGGGAGCAGGGGAGAAGGGGAGCAGCAGCACATGGGTATTTAATTTGGGTTTATGCCGCTGTCAAGACTTTGTATGTGCACATGTTAAATATATGGCCAGAACTGGCTGGCATTCCTTTTTGGCCCACAGTAAGTTGGCCAATTGTTTATGGGCCCATTGTCGAGTACAGCAAGATTTGTATTGGCCAAAGTGATTGGAAGTACGCAATCCCGCAGGAGCCAAAGATACAAAGATACAATTGAAATGCGTTTTGTTTGCTGCTTGGGGGAAAAGTTTTTCTTTACAAAATTACATGAAAACGCCCACTGTACACAGTAAAAATTTTGTTTTTTTTGAGGCTTTAAGTACTGCCAAATTTTTAAACTTTTTTTCGCAGTGCTTTAAGTTGGGTAGAGTTTTGCTTCAAGTCTCGCCCACGCAAGACAATTTGCATAAGTGATTTGCTGACGTTACTGCTGCTGCTTTGCTGCTTTGAGTTTCAGTTCGTTACACATGATCTCCACTGTGCCAGGGATTGAGGTAACGCTGCGTCAAAACAGGACAACGTGACGCCAAACAAATTTATGAACAGCAACTCCACATGCTAAGTAAATGACGTACTGAGCTGAGTTCTCCTCTGTTTTTTTCTCCTTTTGGCTTTCAACTGGACGTTGTCACATTGACAGCAACTAGTTTGTTATTTGACGAGGGAGGAAAACATGTGGGAAGCTGCTTGCAGTAAGTGAAATTAATTAAAAAGGACGCATGGCGCTAGTCAAGGATTGTTGCCAGTCTGTGGCAGACAGCAGGACACGAACACGAACACGGCAAAGATTGGGAAGGAGATGGCACAGAGACTTAAGCAAGCGCACAATGAATGGGCAAAAAGATGTCAACACTTTGTTCAAGAAGATGACGTCGTCTCGTCCTCCTGCTGTACTTCCCTCTCCCACTCCTACTGCTCATCTCATTCCTCTGGCTGTGCTGTCCATTGTTGGCTGTCATTGTTTCATATTGCTCTTCCCATCGTCAGCAGCAACGAGAACGACAACGACAACGACGTCGTCCTTCTGCTGCTGTTTATGAAGTGCCAGGATATCTGCACGTCGCCTCAGCACTGGGCGCGCATTGTTAATAATAGAATCTTACTTCTATTTTTGCTCGTTTCGCGTTACAAACAACAACAATAAGCACTTATTCTTTATTTTGTTTCCACTTGAGTCTGCAGGGAATTTTGCCTTTGAAAGAGGTTACTTTGCTCTTTCAGTTTCAGTTTCAGTTTCATTTTCAGTTTTAGCATCTTTTTCTCTCCCATCTTTTTTCTTACTCTTTTCACACAACTTCTGTTTTGCCACTTGACGAATTTTCTTTTCTTTCGGAGCCTTTTATAAATTAATATTCCCTCATTTCTTGTACTTTTGTACACTGAGTAATGGATTCACCGGTTTAGCGGTGAGTTGAGCACCAACTTGGCATTTAAATAATTGAATTTAATATTTAATGCCATGTATTTGTCAAATTCCCATTACATTTCCCTCTCTTTCTCCCCTTTTTTGTTTAAATAAATACAAATACTCATGCATTTTTGATGCTGTATTTTCAGGGAACTTGCGCAGTTTACACCACATCAAATCAGTGTTAAATTCTGCGGTTGAGATAATTAATTAAATTTATTTTTGCCAAACATTTTCCCTAATGAAATTCTCACAAATTTGAGCCCCAAATTTAAGCAACTCGTAAACCAGAAAAGCCACACACAAGTCAAAAGTAGATGAAGCTGAAGAATTCCATTACAAAATGATTTTTAAATTCTATATCCTTTTCATTGTCCATTTTGTGGTGCTTATCTCTATGCTCTGCTGTGGCTGACCACAGCAAATTCTTAGACAAAAACTTAAATAGCGCTGAAAACATGTTTCACATGTTTTTGTATTTCTTGCAAAATGAAAAGCAAATAAATTCAAATTGCATACAAATTTCCAGTGTGAAAATATTTGCTATGAAAAATGCAATTGCAAACAAAACAACTCACGGCATTTATACGGCATTTCATATGAAAACATTTGCCCATGAATTTATACATGTGAAATATGTATCGGACAATATATATACTCCAATATATATATAGCCTAATTATTATTTCAGCATATATTTTTTTAATTAAGAGTAAAAAGCCAATGCGGCGTGTCCGTGGGGCCCCTGAGGGGTATAACGACAGGATATGGGGCTGAAATGGCCAACAAAAAGGGAATGATAGACGGCTAAATGCCCAGCAAGCATTAGGCAACTAAGTGATGCCAAGAAAAAATAAGTTATACCCTGTATATAAAGAGTCAAGGCTAGCTAGCTACTCCTACTGTTGATAGACTGCACAAAGGGTGACTTATACCCTGTAAATAAAGCGTGAGGTAGCCCCATAGACCCTTAGCAAGCGAAACTCTGCTGCTAGACTGTAAAACACCCAGTAAACATTTCTAGACATTCAGCTACCCTGTAAATATAGACTTCAGCCCTTCCCCTTAAACCCTTCTTTACAAAATCAAGTCTCTGCACTTCATCTCCCCTACTTTTTACAGGGTATTTCATTACAACAACAGCTGAAAACCATAAAAAATGCATAGACGCATCCAATATATACAAATAGCTATAACGAATATTGTTTATATTGTAATGGAGTCGAACCCCGACTGTGATCCAAAATGTGCCACACTTTTTACTACACTCCCCCCGCTCCTCTCTCCTCTCACCACACTGCCTTACTGTCACTTTTGTTTACGTTAAAAAGAAGAAAAACGTGATTTTTGTATTTTTCAGTCATGAAATAAAAGAGAGCGCAAAACTCTAGGGGATTTTCAGAGCAAAAAGCCGTGTAAAGAGCCAAAAGGTGCGCCAGACTTATAGCACACACACATGACACATACACCAACACCCAGAGCTAGTCACACACACACACCCTCCTACACACAGAGACTGGCACACACTTGAACTCAAGGGATCCTTTGCGTATTTCAAATGGATTACAAAATGCTTGGAAAATTATTTTCAAATGTGCCGCCAGAGAATTTTCAGCGTCTGGCTGGTGCGCCACTTGCAGTCGTTTGCCACAGCAAGGAGTGCGGTGTGGATCAGGGGGGAGAGGTGGGGTCCAAGGGAAGTCTTAGACAGTGGTTAAAACATGTTTTATTGGGCCGCTCGCGTGTTTTCATAAATTTATTTTCTAGGGTTGCAAAACCCTGAGAGGAAACCAAGGGAGTAGTAGGTGGGCTGGTGGGGGGTGTGGAGTGGAAAGCCGCAGACTGTGAAGCTATTGGCCAAAAGGACTCTTGTCTGGCTGCTACACATTTGGCGGTTTCATAGCCAACGCACGTGCCACAATCAGCTCGGTTTAATTGTGTGTGTGTGTGTGTGTGGGGGGAGTGTTTGTATGGGCCATACACCTGTGTGTGCACACCAGTGTGTGCGTGAAAAATGCTCCAACAATTGAATCTTAAAATGTCAATTTAATTGTTTGCCGCGTGAATTTAATTGGCTTTTTTTTGTGTAACCTACTTTATGCATGTTTTAATTACAGCGTGTAAGTAAACAAACGGCAGACACTGTTAGCTGTTAGCGTCCTCCAATTGGGGAACTTAACAAGCCAAAGTTTTGTCATGTTATCGATTTTATTTAAGTAAATGAACATTGAAAGCAACACGTGAACTCTATCTGGGGACCATTAACTGTTATCTGCCCCTTACCTAGCCACGCCCCCACGAACAACCGCCTCTCCACCCTGCCCCTGTGTTAATGTCCTTTGAATTATGATGCGTGTGGCGTGTGTACAACAAGAACAAGAACCACAGTAATACCTGTAAATAACATACACATAAACAACCACAGAACACTTTGGGCGCAGCGACGTCGACGTCGTCGTTGTAGTCGGCACTTTGGACATTACGGAAAAGTTCCCTAACTTACCGACCAGACACACACACACACACTGGCACACATGCACAACCCTAAAGCTGACGCCAGCCAAGCCCCCGTCTCTCACTAATGGAGATTAACTTTAACCCACAACGGCGACAACAAGTAGCAAAAGCCTCTGAACTTAGTTATGCTAAAAGGGAGAGACTCGTAGTTACCCTGTAGTTAAAGTCGGTGAAGAAGCTACACTGGGCAAAAAGTTATGCACAAATGTATGATCCAACCTTTGAACCTACTTCAGCTACGATTTAAGCCCGAAGTTTAGACTGAAAGTTACCTTTGTCTAACCACTTAGCTCAGCATACCCTAGCTACCTCTACTCACACGGTATGCACTCGTGTGTACAGTTTATATTGCGTTTTTGTGTCTCTGACTACGAGACTTACTTTGACATATGCACTGAGAAACACGTAACAACAGCACGCAGGCCAAAGTTGATCCTGAGGCTGAGTGTATCCCATGGAAAGAGTTGGCACTGCCAGAGGCAGTGGTGGAGACCGAGGCGGCGGTGGGAGGCGTGGCAGCTGCTGGGTCACGCACAGCGCGCAAATTTTTCATCGTTAACAGGCAAAAAACCAAAAAAAAAAAAAGGAAGGCAAAAAAGCGACTACAAAGCCAGAAACAGTGAGTCGAGGGAACAAACGAGTTGGAGTGGTCAAAAGGAGTGAGCAGGGGGGTAAGAGGGGGCTGCAGTGGGTTATGGTTAGAGCGGTGGGCGGAGGCGTGGAGCGTCAGACCGCAGCTAATGCAAAAACAAACACAGCAACCAAACAAATTTGCACAATGCACACACAGAAGGCGAAGAGGATAAACGATATGGAAAAGGATGGCAGCGAAAAGAGTGGGAGACAGGGAGGAGGAGAAAGAGTGTGGGAAGAGTAGGAGACAACTGCTAATAACAAAACAAGCGACAATGACAACAACAACAACAAAGACGACGACAATAGTTGCAACAACACATGTTTGCTGTTTTTTATTTCCATTATTATCCGCAACACAAACCTCCACTCAGCTACCCTCCTACTCTCCTCCGCTCCTCTTCCCCTTTCTTCCCTTTGTCGGCTTAGCAGCTTTGGGCTCCTCCGCTTCGGGGCTGTTGTCGATTTTACATTTTTGCGCCAATTATTAAAGGCGATTCGACAACAGCAAAGAATCGTTCCACAATTAATTCGTTAGAACGTCCAGGACTCAGGCACAGTGGTGCAAGTGCTATGATAAAGGGGGCAATTTAAAGCCAAGTGTTTATAATTGATTCCTCAGACAATTTTGAAACTTTTTAAAGAGTTTAACAAATAAATTGACAGCTGTTAGAAAAAACTTAGAGATGCCTTTCAAAATTTAGAATCTATTTGTAATCGGTTCATTTCTAAAACAAATAAGTTTATTTATTATATATATTTTTTACATACATTTCAAGTGGTCTATTTATTTCAGTATGTTCCCTAAATCAAAGGATTTAATTGAGTCAAGTATTTAGCATGTTGAGCCCACTGTACGTGCACTGATGCGTCATAGCATTCAACAGTGGTTTGTTCTTGTTCTGCATTTAAAATATTGGTTGTGCACACACCCACACACAGACACCACACGCTGCACAGCACACATGTGCTGAGTGTGGCGCCAGCGTCATGTGGATGCCACCTAGCTAGAATCCCTGCTCCCTCCACCTCTTCACCTCTTTACGGGATCATTTGTAGTCCCTTTCAGCTGGCGCCCAACGAGGTAGGGCACAAAGAGGGAACTAGGCGTGAATTATGACCTATTGAAACCTCAAACAAGTCGCACCACAAAGCACCACACACACACACACACACACACACACACAGAGGTCCATTACAACACCTACGCTCTCCCTATAACTCATTTCATCATTTTGCCATCGGTTGTGCAATACACGAGGAAAATGCCACACTCCTTTCATGCTTTCTTTCTGCTTCTTTCATTTTCTGTTTATGCATATGCGCTCTCTCTCACTCCCACTCGCACTCCCTCTCCTCTCCCTCTCTCTTCCTGGTGTTCTCCTCTGCACGGCATTCTTTTAGCAATTTTTACTTTATGACTTTATTTTGTCCTCGTTTTATGCATTTTTTATGCTTCATGTCGCGGTTTTCTCACTTTGTTGGCCAACAAATCCACTGCCAGTTGCCTGTTGTTCCCAATCCCTTTTGGCTACCCTTTAGCCCTTTGAACCCCACCCCCCCTGTGCTGTATTGCCCCCCGCCTTGTGTCTGTTGTTGCACTTAGTTTTCCCATTTTCCCTGCGCTTGTTGTGTGTGTGTGTTTTTTATTATTTATGCATTATTTAGTCGAAACGACAATTATAGGTTGTTGCCAAGTTTTATGAGTCCTGTATAATGTGAGACATGTGTGAGACATAAGTTGAGTCGAGACTCCCCAAGGATAAGCGCCAAGAGGCCGTGCCCCTCTTAACCCTTTTGTCAGCCACACACACACACACACACACAAAAGCCTCAATTTATGCACAAGACACAAAATTTAATTTTTGGGGCAGCTTCAAAAATTTATACATAAATTTAAGGCACATCAAATTTACTTCTTAAACTTCAGTAATAAATTTCAAGCTAAGAACTTACGTCACATATATTTTAATGCCAGTAATTAGTTAGGAAATTAAATAATTATGGTCAGTAAAGGTTAAAAATATTAAACTAAATTAAACAAAATTATTACAGTAATGCAACTGATTTTGTTTGCGTTAAAAAATAAAGTTGGTAAATTTAATGCAATTTTGCTTACGAAAATGAAATTAATTTGGCAGTCCAAGAGGAAAAGCGTAGGGAAAATTTATTGGAAAAAGCAGCCGAAAAGAGAATATGTAATGAAACGAAATGGGGAATGAAAGAAGCAAAAACACTCTGCATTAAAGCACAACTCAACTGAATTTTGTACAATAATAAAAAGTTATGATTGTAAAATTTTTTAATTGCACATTTGGGAACACACAAAAATATAAAAAAATTTGTTTTTTTTTGGTTTACTGTCTGCTTTTTGTTTATTTAATTTGAAAGTCGTGTGCACGCGATTTTACTTGCTTTATTTCTGGCTTTTTTCTGGCGTTTTATTAGCTACATTTTGCGGGACAACTTCATCGACAGTTGGCATTCAAAAACCTTGTTCCCGGCAAGACAATGACAAAGTTTATTTGGGCTTTTGTGGTGCTCGAAAGTGAAACAAAAGTTAAACACTTGAGCAACAACAACAGGAACAGCTGTTTTGTTGTTGTTTTGACTGGGCAAACATCGTCAGGCTTTTGTTTTTTGTTTATGCGAAAAATGAGCGATTAATGGCCGTTAGGCAAACGCTTTTCCACGGCCCTTTTCCACAGGCTTTTCCGCAACTCGTGTTGCGTTGTGTTTACACGTATAAGGAAATTGAATTTGCTACCAAAAAGACAATAAATCATAAATCACATTTAATACATCTATATTTATATATTTTCCACATAAATGCACAAATTAATTTGCCGCTTTTGGTTGTTAATAGTAAATTTGCAGTTTGTGGTGATTAAATTCACTAATTGGCTAAATAATCCGCTTAGGATTAGAATTTCCGACTGCAACAGAATTTTATAAATATATTTAAGTAAAAAAACATTTAAAATTTAGCGCTTGAATTTGCCAGTTCTTTGTTCTTTTGTGTGTGTTTAAGCCAAGTTAACGGCTTTTATGCCTTCATTAAAGCCCAAAACAAACACATATAAAACTGCCTGTTTGTCTTAGCGACGTTCCACTGCATAATTGTAAGTAAAAGCTGTAATCCGAGGCACAGAAACTTTTTTAAACTGAAGTTATGCGCAATTTTCAGACGTTTTTATTTATTTTTTTTTGGCTAATTTGGCAGCGACTTT
Organism: Drosophila dunni; assembly: GCA_018152125.1. NCBI lineage: Eukaryota > Metazoa > Arthropoda > Insecta > Diptera > Drosophilidae > Drosophila > Drosophila dunni. The sequence continues at coordinate 19,315,950 of JAECXC010000339.1, read as the reverse complement.
AGTTATTTTTTATTTTGAGCTGGTAAAGTAAATTTGCCAAATTAATTAAAACAACAAACAGCATAAAAAAGCGACGCGCAAAAGTCGCAGAAATTTTCAAGGGATTGGTTCAAAATCTCGACGGGTAAAAACACAGTAATACACACACACACACACACACACACACACACACATTTGTATGTATAAAATGAAAACAAAATTAAGGCACTAAAAACAAGAACAAGTCAAATGTCACCGAGTAGTTGAAAAGGCAATTTTCAGAAGCGCCTGTCGGCATAGCAGCTACAGGGCAGCGGGGGGGGGGTCGGGTGAACCCACAGTAAATGAAGGGACACCGCAACAATAGCAACAACCGCCACAACAACAACAATAAGTAGCATAACCACAGTGGGGACAACGCCGACGGCAAATGTAAAAAGTCAAAACTCTGAAGGGAAAATGGAAAATTGAGGCAGTTGGGAGCAGTGGGCGTGGCAAAATGGCATGGAAAAAGCGCGTAGAAGAACGCACACAAAAATAATAATAATAAATGTAGGCAGGTGGGGGGTGGCACAGGTGGTTGTTGGACCCAACCACAGACCCACTCCCGGTTTTTGGCCCTGGGTGCCTTGGCCCGCGTTTCGACGGTTTCACTGAGCACAGTAAATTATAAATTAACGCTGCAGGCGACGCGAGGTCAACGTGGACCCCTGAACTCTGCCCCCAAAAACCGAGCTCCTTTCCCTTCCTCTACCACTCCACACTCTAACCCAGCTTTGTGGTCTGCTATTTTTTTTTTCCTCTTTGGCTTTTGTGTGTTTGCTACACACACGCCATTGTGCATGTGTGTGTGTGTGTGATGTCCTTTTCACGTGCGAACCAGAAACGCGGCACGCGTCAAACTGACCACAACATAAAAAGCGAACAACAACTGAGCTCAGCAGCAGCAAGGACGAGGCATGAGGGTTGAGGCACGCAGAACGAAGGACACCACCAAGTGGTTCAACAATTGGTGGCAAACATACACACATACACGGCACAAAATCAGGGACGATGTAGGATAATCCAGGAAATTCTTAGATGAGTAGGAAATAACTGTCTTAAGTAAGGACTTTTTAGGAAAATGTGTCTAAATCGATAGAGGGATTTAAGGTACATACTTAAATCCAAACTTCTAAGGTCTAAGTTTTAAAACTATATACTTAGATACCACTTTTAATTCCAACATTAAAAACCAATTAAAATTATTTACTATTTCTTATCCTATTTACAATTTAGTCTACTATTTTTTCCAGTGCACCCACAAAAGTAAAGTGTCATTGTAACTGTAGAGGAAACCGACGAGGTATCGAAGACGGGGACCAATTCTAGAATTAATTTCAGATCGTGAGGTGGAAAACTCAAATTGAAATAAGATGTGAGAGCAGAGCTAAGCAGAGCTTAAAGCGTTACGAAAACTAACTTATTTAGCGAAGATTTATAAACAAATTGATATGTTAATTAGAACCGTTACAAAATGGTTAAGTGAAACAGGAAAAGGAAATGAAAATGGAGCAGATAATGGAAAGGGAGAAGGAGGAAAACGGTTCGAAATAGATTTCAATTAAAGTTGGTATATTGAATATTAGGTTAGATTTGGAATTTGACTATATAGACTTTTAAAAACTCATTGAAGTTCTTTAAACTATTCTAAGAGTGCTTAGAATATAAAAATAATTTAACCATCGCTTCAAACAAATTTCGACCAATAATTCCCTGAGATGATTTCAAAATTGGAGCAACATAAGTTTCCTTTAAAAATACAAAGCACTCCCAAGTCACAGCCCACTGTAGTTTCTCAGCTACCTTCAAATGACCAACAAATTTGTTAAACAAATGCCTTTCCTGTGAGCCAAGCTACTCAGTGGACTCCAAGGGGAACAGCTCGCATTACCCGGGAGTTGCAGAAGGCGAAATGCATTTCTCGGGAGAATTATAAGCCGAGGGAATCGGGAACATTGGCTAGAAATACCCGTGATAAATATGCGGCAAACATGCACTCACTGGATTGGGGCGGGTGCGACACGATATAAAGGATACGCTGCACACCGACTCCCCTACAGCACACACACACACACTCCCTCACATACACGCCCCACACCCTGGATTTTGGGGGTCACTTTCGACACGCGTGCACAATTAAAAATTTCATTGACTCGAAACATGGACACGGACGGACATCCGTCTGCGGGTTTCAACCGAGTAGGTGTGTGTGGGTACAGGGCTACGGGGTCAGGGGTCAGGCATAAATTAATGCTTAATTAGTATTGTGTACAACTTGATGGGCATTCATAATTTTAATTTATTTTCAACATATGCAAATTACTTTGTTATTTAATCCTTGTTGTAATCCGCTGTCCAAGGAACCGTATCCTGTGCTGCGGCTCTCCTCTCCTTTACACACTCTATTCTTCGCACCACTGTCTTGCTCCCACACACTTGTTTACTGTCCTCTCTCTTTCACTCTCACTGAGCGCTAATTAAATATTTGAATATTTTTACACTTTACGCACTAATACACACACACAGAACCCCACTTTGGGTTATTTGGCGACACCGACACACGCATACAGGCACGCACTACTCTTCGCTGTGTGTGTGCGTGTAAGCAGCTGCAGTGTCCGTAATCTGCATTCAATATAACGGCACACAAAAAAGGACACTCGCTATAGCTTTCAATGTGTTTATATATTTTTTTGCTTTTCTCTTTGTGCTTTTGTTCTCGTTAAGATTTATCGGCTTTAAATTGCTTTAAATCAAAAATCAAAGACGCGCGCGTAGAGGGGAAAGGGACGCGTAACTCCCGAATGGTCAACTGGTTGCCGCTTCTGGATCTTTTAATAGCTTTTGCTGGAAAAACGACCACAACGACGACGACGACGATGACAACGAAGACGGCGAACGTGCGGTGCGTACGAGCAAAACGAACGCGAATCGTTTATTGGAAGTTCCGTCAGCCGCTACAACTACCACAACGCTTGAAACTCTCGGCAACACTGACTGCAGCACTAGCGCACGAAGACAAACGAATGTTAAATAACAGTCATCGCTTACAGCGATGACTGGGGATTCTGCTCTCGTCGCATGCGCTGCTCAGTCAATAACATAACAGGCAGTGCGCTCTCTCGCCAATGCATTCTGTTAACTTAACAGCGCCAAGGAAGCGGTTTGAACTAAACGCGCTAGTTACTAAACTTACAAAAGCAAAATGGAGCAAAGGCAGTCTACCAAAAGCTAATATATGTTGATCATTAGCGCGTCAGTCACTAAAACTGTCATCATCATCATCATCATAATCATTAGTCGTTATTTAGAGTCGTTTATTGTCATTTAGAGCTGACTAATTGACTGTCATTAATTTGTAATGTAAACTAACAACTCGTATGTACTTTATTTGCATAAAAGTTGATTAATATGATGTCAATTTACAAGGAAGTACTTTGTGGAAATTGTCAACACACACACACTTACACATGCATGTGTGTGTGAAGTGGAGTTTAACTTTAACCGAATGACATACTTTCCGACATGCGTTCCACACTTGCTGAACAGCCAGACAAACTGTTATGACCACTCTCTGGCGCTCATTCACTGTTATGTGACTCTCTCTCTCTCTCTCACTGTTAAGTTTTTACCGAGTGCTAAGTGGAAGTTAATGCTTATGGGGAATTTTTGAATTGTATTTTCGGAGTGTGTTTAGTTCATAAAAATATTTTTAATAATAAAATATTTGCAATGTAGATCATCAAAAAGCTTAAACTTATTTAATTTGTTAATGTTTAAAATTCAAATCAAACCATAGAGCATATTTAGCAGCACTACTGTCCACACAGAGCTCTGCAGCGCGCTGTTAGAGATTTTCGGAATAACAAGTTCCACATTTCGGACTCATGTTATGTTATTACAGCTAATCTGGCTAATGCTTTACTGACCTGACCTACACAATAAAACCAACGTTTATGCTTGTAAATATTAATAGCATAATTTACTAAAATACATAAATAGAAAATTTTACTTTTTAAAAAGTCTAAAAATATGTCAATTACGCCTGATTTATAAGCCCAGAGAAAATTCTTCTGTCCTCTCTTCTGTCCATTAACAAATATTCCAGGTAAAAGCATTTATCGGATATTTAAATCTCGTTAAGGGGCGGGGAAACCGGAGTACGCTGATTTTTATCTGTAATATAAGCGATTAAATCTGAAAGTGCGCAACAAAAGTCGGGAATTTATTTATATTTTTGTTTTTGTTTCGCTTTTCGATGAATGCAATTTGAATAGGATTGTGGATAAAAGCAGAAAAATGCATTTTGAATCTGGCTTTTAAAATATCAGAATACGTCAACAATAAAGGTAGCAGAGAAGGCAAAAAATAACAGCGATTTTAATACCAATTAGGATACTTTTTCAGAGTTCAACTCGTAGGCAGGGGATGGGGGGAGTGCAGCAACAGTCAAAGAAATGGAACCTGTTCGCTTGGGCACGCGGCAGGTAGCAGAAAAAGCAACAGCAACAACAACAGCAAATGTGCTGGACAGAAGTGAAAAAATGTAAAACTAAATAAGAGAGCGCGAGAGTGAGTAGTAAGGGAGCCAGCCTAAGAATGGGGAGGGGGGACCAAGCAGGGGGAGCGAACGCAAGCAAACGGACCTGTAAAGATTAAAATCAGAATGACAGTAAACAGCAGCGAGCAGCGAAATGAAGAGCGAAAGAAAATAATGCAAATTCAGATGGGTATCAAAAGTTGAAGTTGTGCGAGCGAGAAAGCGAGAAGCGGGCAGAGAGCGTGCAAGGAAGACAGACAGATAGACATACAGAGAGGGCAGGACAAATGAATAGGCAAAATGGATGGTGGATAGAGAATGACTACGAAGCATTCATCAGCAGCCAACAATACGCGTTACACGGCACAAAAAAAAACACAGAAGAGGATGAAGAAGCAGAAGCAAAAGAGAACTGCAGGGCTAAACTTATTCCTGGCCCTTATCCAAATAGAGTGGGTGGAGGGGGGGGGAGTCAGAGTACAGCACTGAGTTCATTGACCCATTTGGTGTGCAGTCCTCAGTACTCAGTCACTGACGTGGCCATAATGAAAGCAATGCAACTGCCACAAAAGATAAACTTGTCAGTCATCGTTTTGACCTGACAAGCTCGACTCAAATGCTTGGACTAAGAATAGAATACTCAAGTGCTAGCAGCATTTTTGGCAGTGTAGCAGCTCGTACTGATTCCAAGTTTGGGATTACCTTTAAGATTGCCGCCGGTTTTGGCCGAAAATCCGCTTAAATTGTTTTAACGCTTTTATTTGCTGTGTTTGTGTCCATGGATTATGCATTCCCAGTCACTTAGAAGTGCCGAGCAGCCACGCCTCCTCCGCCTTCCCGCAAATGACCGTAATTTGCATAGTCCGACGGAAAAATCATTGTCTTTTTTCCGCTTTTCCAGCCGTTTTTCGAGTCTGTGGTGTCGGAAAATATCAAAGAAAATGTCAAGAGATTGAAAAATCTTTAGGCTCCTTAAGTTGTTACCAGCTTTAAAGTGCTTTCCACATGTTACCTAAGAACCCAGTGTCCCAGTGTCCTGTCTCTGCTACCTACCAAAACCCTGCTCGAGTTTTATGCATAATCTGCATTATATTTTCATTGTCTTGCCAGTCGGTGTTTCCTTCTCCCTTTTTTGTTGTTATCGCACCTGTTACACACGCTCTTCCGAGCGCCTTTTTTTTTTTGATTTTCACCGTTTCTGCTTTTGTCTTGGGAGCGACGGGAATCCGTCGGAAAATTGTCCCGGCGCTTCGATTTTATGGCCCTCATTAAATACGGTTCGCTCTCTTCAGTTTTTAGGTATTTTTCGCGTCCGAAAAATTTCATTCTGTTTAGCATTTTAATTTTATTGCTTTCTTTCCGTCGGACAACGAGTCGGACGTATCGAATGGGTTCTAAAAACAAACGCTTACGGTAAGTAAGCAATCGGTTTTCACTTGTTCTCTTGCCACTTTAATAAAGCAATTGTTTTTGAGTTATAGGTAAAACAGGAAGAAGTTATTTTGGTAGAGTAATAAGGCACAGAAACGTCGGGGGAAAGTAGGGAATAGGTAGGAAAGGCATGAAAGAATTCAAAATGTGACCGTACGTACGGTAAAATTGGAGTTTATGCTATTTTTAGAAGGCAGCTGCGATTTAGTTATGGGTAGGGTATGATGTAATAGCCAAAAAGTGTTGAAGATAAGTTGAGGTTAGCTAGGAAAAGCAAGAACCTATACAAAATGTGACCGAACCTTCGGTAAAATAGGGCGTAACGAGGCTTTTGAAAGAGATCTATGATTTGGCAATAATTGAAATAGGAAAAAGTTATTTTAGTATAATATTATTAAGCAAAAATATCGCAGGGAAGCAGAGGTTAGCTAGTGCATGAGGCCGTACCTTCGGTAGGTTTGGAGCTTAGAAAACCTTAAGACGAAATCTTAAATCAGTAAGAGTAATACATTTAAATATACTCAAATTACACCCGATTTCGGTCTTGATAGGATAATGTATGGTGTAGACTGTTGGATAACTGAAAAACCTAAGGATATTTGTGAGCGAAAATTGAGGGAAAAAGTGATCCAACTTTTTAGTTTGTTGACTTAGCTTTCTTTCGTTGCCTCTCCAAAAATATCAAAATAAAAATAGCTAGAGTTTTTCCCGCCAACCTAAGACTTTGTCAGACTTTATGACCCGCCATAAATGTCGCGTTTTTGGGCGGAAGTAAGTCTATTTTAAAGTGTTATATCATTGTGATGGTGTCGCTTGTGTTGCCCCAAATTCTATTCATGCACAAATTGAGCAAGCATTTAAAACAAATTTGACAATTGTGCGCCTATTTCGCATTTATTATATTCGCCCGACGAGGAGCAGTTCAAAGCGAACGAACGAACGAACGAGCAGTAAAAGCCAAACAAAAGTGCCGCGCGCGAGTTGCCGTTTAATGAATTTTTATTTAGGTACCGCCGTGGAGAGCCCTCTTGGACCCCACACCGCCCTTGTGCCGCTTGGAGGTCATAAAAAGGGTTCACAGACGATTTGCTCGAATTAATTGCGCTGCCATTAACGAAGCGAGTCAGAGACAGGAACGTCACTTGACAAAAGGCCCTGTAGTAGGTACAGAGTGCGGGTGCACCCCCTCTCATGCCAAAAAACTTCACCCTCGACGAACATTTTCGCCGAAATTACGAGTATTTGCGTGTAATTTGTTTTCGCCTTTGTTGGATGAAAATAAAAAGAGAAGACCAGAAAAAAAAGAGTGGAAGAAATTATAAAACACTTTTGTTTATTTATTTACATTTTTTAATGCGATTTTATTTGATTTGCTTTTTTATGTATAGAAATATATATTTATTCCGGGAAATGCAAATTGAATCGGGTTTGGCCCATGTGAATCTATAGCAACAGGTTTCAGTTAATTGAATGTGATTTTTTTTTTCTCTCCTCTCTGATTTTGGTTTAATTTCCGTTGTGTGCAAAACTTTCGGAGTTTGTTTGTTATTATCAAAATATTTACCCTTTTTTCTTAGTTTGGATAACGAAAACATCACAAAAGCATTTTTAATAGGCTTAATGAAGAAAGTTGATTGGATTGCGTAGCAGTTGAAAAAAAGGGTTACAAGTTAGAGGGGGAGGGCTGCCAAAGTTCATGCCAAAGTTCAGATTGTATCAGTTTTCCCATACTTGTCTCTGTTTATTTTTATAGATTCTGTCCAATAATTCTTCATTAAAAACTCCAACACAAAGCAAACAAATTGATCAGATAAATTTGTTCGTCATTAGAACAAACAAATTTTTAGTCGATGATTTCTTAATTTGTTTATTCAGGCAACTAAAAGATACATTTAGCTAAACGCAGATACATATCTGTGCAGTCGTTAAAACTTGTTGTGGGTGCCCGGGAGCTCATTAAAAGCCAGTTTGCTTACAGCCAAATTATAGTGACTCTGAGCAGTTACAAACGGTTTAAGTAGCTGATCAAATGAACTGGTTCCGCAGCTCTAGGTAGCCGACTCTTTTAATGTAACCCATAATTATCTACTACATCATATTCAAATTCTCGAGGCATGAGCAAGCAATTAAAGATGCGTAGAAGTATCTTTTTGTCCCCCCTACTTTATTGAAGACTCTTGGATTTGATTTCTTAATTTCTTATCGCGTCGCGTCGATTACCTAACATCCGAGCTGGGCTTAAAGTCATAAAAGCCGAGCGTTGCGTTGCCCTAACCTAAGACACCAAAAAAAAAGAGAAGCGACAGAATAAAAGATACAAAGATACTTGCGGAGTGATCCCCAACACAATCCAATCCAGTTAATCCCTGGTGTGGCAGCTGCAGCATCGTAAAAACCTACAGCGCACCCTTTTCCCCACCAATCAAAGAACCCTTTTTCATGCTCCTATCTCCCCTTACACCTCTCCCCTTTCCCCACCTATGTATCGAAACAAAGGCTAACGATTTTTCCACATTGCCTGGAATTTTTATTGTATCCGCATCTTTATGGGCGTTTATTAATTACCCAACGAAGCATTGATTTTCTGAGCAGTCGGCGGCAAATGCTTTTTATCGAAACACGAGAGACAAACTGATATGAAATACACTGTTAGAAAAGGAGTAGTTTGAGAAGAGTAGCGGAAAGATACAAAACCCTTTAAGTAAGTGCTTAATCTAAGAACCTCAACCTAAAAGTCTCTAAAGCTCTGGTTAAACCAATTTCCAAGGGGTTTCAGCTACTTATACCATAAATCTATTGGCTTTTTAAGCTCAAAATTTAATAAATTTAAAATAATTTTGATTTTATTTTTAGCTTTAAACTCTTTAAAAAAATAAAATTTATTTCTCCCAGTGTACCTAAAAGCCTCGTAATGACAAATCCAAGGCGTTGAATTCATTTGTGTCCAGTCGGTTTCAGCGTACTGCTATCCTACTCACTCCCTCTCCCTCTCTCCACCTCTCCCCTTCACCCCTGCCCAGTCTGACGATAAAGCGTTTAGCTTTAGATAAATCACCGAGCGGTTAAAGCTTTGCCGCTGTTGCGTTGCAGTTGCATTTCATTATTGATGACGGCAAATGACCAAAATAAAGATAAGACTTGATCGGTGGAGTAAGAGAAAAAAAACAAGACTTCGGACCTGAGAAAATGCAACCGTCGGTAGCGATAAGCTTACCTCTCTCTGCCCACCTCTTTCTCTCTGTCTGCCTCTTCTTCTACCCTCTTTTTGGTATCGAATTCGGTTATGGAAAAAGCCTTAACATTGTCGGCCGTAATGAGTGTTACCTTCAAGGTATTTCACAGCTTGTAAAGTCAACTCGTCTCCCGATAGGTGTGAATTGGAGACCGATAAGACGCAGCAGCTCTAAATTTTTAATTAAAGAGCAGCGTCGAAGACGCTCTGCTGAGGGCTTAAAGGATTGTACGCTCAATTCCTGGCTCTAATTGAATCAGTTGCTGAAAGGTGCAGGAGGCGTGTTCTTTGATGCCCACCAAGGCCTCAATCGGCGTTAAGCAGTTGATATGACAGAGCGTTGAAGCGAAAGTGATGTAAATGAAGGACGTAGTAATACCCTGTATATTTAATATATGTATATAGAACATTTACTAGAGATTCCAAAATTAACTTTTGTTCAAGTTTTTCTATATTTTGTAAGTCAATAGTTTAGTTTTTAAAATGATAGTTAAGCAGCTGGCTGTCCATACTCTGCTACAGGGTATCTATGGCCTCGGCAGCCACAGTTTTGACTTGTTTTGACATGCCATGAATTAAAAGCCAGTTCTTAACGCAATTGAGCAGCGAAACGTGCGAAATTTAAGCAGCTTGAGAATGATTTGACCGATGAAAATAAATCGTGCTAAGGAGTTTTAAGACATGGCTAGCTAAGGGCTAAAAGTAGTGCAAATAGACCCCAAGAGTCCCTGTACTTATAAGCTACCTATTAATCAAACTTACTTTGCCCACAAACCCAGCAAAACAGCGTAGTTCTGCAAGTACAGGGTCTAGAAATGCTTGCTACAGTCGAGCAGACAGCTTATAAATGTGCCTGAATTTATTTCCAGTGCTTTAAGCAAACTTTTCGCCCACAAACCCAGCACACCCGCTAGGTTCTCCTACTACAGGGTCTCCAGCTGGCCCTCCTCCTTTAAGCCAATCAAAAAGACGATTATAAACCAATTTGCTTGCCGCTTCTTATTGGAAATCTTTGCGCTTGTATTTGTCAGGATCGTAGAATGACGTCATCACGATGCGACCACTGAACTTGCGGCCACTCAAGGCGCTGAGAGCCTTCTTGCAGTCCTCGGCGGACTCGAAGCGCACATAGACCTTGCCACAGCCGGTCTGCGCTGAGTTGCCGTTGGGACGCGGAATCTTGAGGCTCTTGACCTTGCCGTACTTGGCGCACTCCTGCTTGATGTCCTTGCGTATGTCCTCGTACTCCTCATCGTCTAGCAGCTCCTCCGGCAGCACCATATTGAGCAGGCACAGCACCTCCGTGGCCTGACTCTGAATGTTCTCCGTAGAGAATCCCGGTACCTGCACCACTGGCACCTGCGTGGACACCAGACTACGCACGCCGGCAATGGCACGCTGCACCACCAGCTTCCTATCCCCCAGGGGCATGCCATGGAGCCCAGCTATGGCCTGTTCCGTAATGGTCGCGTCCAAGTACTCACAGAAGCCATAGCCTTTGCTCTGTCCAGTGGCGGCGTCCTTAACCAGATTGAAACCACGCAACTGCCCAAAGGTGACCAGCAGCTCCTTCACCTGCTCGTCGTTCAGGCAGGTGGGCAGGCAACCTATGTAGATCTTGTGCTGCGTATCCGGCACCACAGCAGAGATGCCCAGCTGATTGGAGTCAGAGGAGTCGTAGGAGGAGATGGAGGCCACCGAATGATAGTCATGTGGTCGCCTAATCTTCAGCGTTTGCCCGCGATAGTTGATGCCATCCAAGATAATGGCCTGCGTGGCCTCCTCCATCGAACGGAACTCGAGAAAGGCGAAATTCTTGTCCAGATTCGTTTGGCAGGTGAGCACGGCCTTGCCATCGTGGAGTAGTGAGCCACTGCTGCGCTGTATCTGCTCGTTGAAGAACTCCATCATGTCCACATCGGAGGTATTGAAGGGTATGTTGCCCACATACAAACGCCTGGCCTGACGTGTCACCATCGCTATGGCGGCCGATTCACCCGTTGGCAGTGCATCCGGTATAATCCTAGAAGCAATCTGTCCACTCGCCTGCATGGCCTTGTACTGCCCGGTACTCAGATGCTCGTAGCCCATGGGCGGGATGTCCCAGGCCGAGGCTCTACGCTGCTTACGGGGCTTCCACTTGATGGCTTCACTGGAACTATTACGCGGCCTGGTTCGAGATCGGGAATGGGAACGGGAACGGCAGCGGGAAAAGCTACGGGAACTTGTGAGACGATGCGACATCTCTTTGCGTTCACGACCCATGGGGAAAACTCGAAATCTTTTACCACTTGGAAGCCACAGCAAATAAAAGTGATTGTAAATCAAATTTTAAAACCTGTTCAACTGACAGCTGAATGGTTCCAAGGCAAAGGTTACTCTGATGACAACTCAAAGACAAATTCCAATACAGTTAATTCGTTAATTCGTTGAAATTGGAATTGATAATTGGAACGACTCAAATGTCAAAATGTCGATAGCTGAAAGCTGCACAATTAAGTTGTTGTCATTAATCGAATGTTAATATTTATTACAGGTTTGTGCCTACAACCAGCAGATAAAACAAAGAGTTTTGTAGAGAAGATGGGTGGGAAAAGTAGAGTCTAGCGAGGCGACTGCAAAAGACCCTGTACTTATAAGGGAGCTCAACTTATCAGTGATTTATAAGAGAACTCTATGCTTTAGTTACTCAATTCTTATTATATTAAATTAGTATATTTTAAATACTAGAAGGATAAGAGCTCTTTTATACTAGAAATACTACTTGATTGATGATGATATTTATTTACGAAGTGTCAACGATTATTTCTCTAGTAGCTGTAAAAGCTATACCTATTATTCCTAAGGTACCAATAATATAGAGTTGTACAATCCAAGTCAAACTTGGTCTGACTATATAAAGTAATGCTCTACACTTAATATATGAGTTTGGTGAAGATAGCTCTAAAAATAGAACAGTTTTTCATACAAATCGTGGATTTTTAACCGTTTAGTTCTATGGTTGCTATATAATGTAGTGGTTCCTTCCGCACCAAATTTAGTGGGCAGACACATAATACTAACAAGCATATTATGTGTAAACTTTTTTGAAATATCTGAAGTAGTTTCCAAGTTATGCAGTTTATAAAACAGTGCCTCACATGTTCCGCAAGAAACATTAAAAAAATTTAATTTTTACTGAAGCTGCAAGACGCTAATTGTAAACCGACCTGAAGCACGCTGCCTACAGCCCATTACACAAACAACCAACCACCCAATACACCCCCTTGCTTTTTTCATTACAGGTTCCAGAAAAAAACACATTTAGCTGCGGGTGCAAACGCCATAATTTCATGCGAATAATCATCATGATAATTCCAGCTAATAATGCTAATCAATTATAATTGATAGGGCCAAAAGGGAGCCGCAGGGTGCTTTTAAATAGAGAATGCCTATTTTCAAACACAGAGAGGGAGAGGGAGAGAGAGAGAGGGCAAGAGCTGAGGTCCCACTGGGAAGACGCCATGTGTGGTCCCAGTAGAGGAGAGCGGGGCACAGGGCTGCAGGCGTTGAGCATTCCAGGGAAACGACTTTATTTCGCTGGCGGTGGAGACAAAAAATAAGCGGAGACTCAATTAATTCAGAAAAGGCGACACAATCAAAATGTCAAAAGCCGATGAAGACAAAGAAGAAGGAGTGCTATAACAGCGATCCTCCTACACAGAGAGCGAAGGAGAGAGGAGGGAAGAGGAAGAGAGGAGAGGTTTAGAGGTAACCGAACAAGTTTGTCGTGTATCAAAAAAGTCATTCAATCGAAAAACTCAAACTGTGTGATAATTAATGTCCCGCGTCTTTGGGGTCCCAAGGGGTTTTAGGGTTCTACAATCCTTAGGATACTGCCTGTATGCAACCGTTTAATAGCCATTTGATGGCCAGACGCCGATTGCAACAGATAGTCCAGAGATTTACGAGTATTACCATTTCAAAAACTCCAATAATTCAATTCCAATTGGCACTTGTTAAGTGCGAGACACTGGAAATCTCCTTTCATTAATGCTAAATTAAATACACTTCATCGCTGTCCGAGCCAGAATAACAACAACAGCCGACTGAAAAACCAATTAATTCCTCTTACCAAGTGTTTGTTTTTTGGTTTTTGGTCAGAACCAGTTCCCTGGCAAACGCAATTAATTTGAACATTTAAATTCAGGCAACGCTTCTGCAGACATTGACGTTGTGACGAAACCTACCCGACATCGAACATCCAAAATCCAAAATCAAAAATCGAAAATCGTTACCCAAAAAAAATTCCCATTCTTTGATCGTTTGCCTCGATTTTGGTTCGTTATTGAAAGGCGATAAATTAAAATTGAACAACGAAATATTATATACATTTTTTTTTATATATTTTGGAGTGTGTATTTGAGAGAACGCCATAAAAATGCATAACAATGCGAGGCAGGCAAATGACTCATTATAATGGATATGGCATATGAAATCGAATTGAATATTATGGCAGATAATTGAACAGATTTTATCTAAAGATTAGGATTGATTTGTGAGTTATAAATAAAGAAAGCTTAAATAGCAAAAAGTTTTCATAAAGTACGGGGTTCTAAAATGTGTAAAAATGGTATATAAAATACTTAAAATTTATAAGGATAAATTGGATTATAGATTTTAAAAAGATCAGAAAATTACTTTACTATGGAAAACTTTTCTGTTAACTTAAATATTCAAACATTTTTTGTAGTAAATCTAAGTCGGTTAAAAACCTTTTCTTCGTAGGCAAAATGGTTCCAAAATATTTTTGCTTTCAAACACTTTTCTGTGGGCTAAAATACTCAAACCTTTTTCAGGTGGGGGTCTCTCACAGCCGCTGAGGTTCTACCAGTATTTGTTCTGTCCATAAATTCCTTTTAAAAACTACTTACAAATCAGCGCAAATAAACGCTCAAATTGCGTTTTAATAGCGGAATTTCTTCTGCCAACATTTTGTCTACAGTTTCATAAGCACATTAGTCAGTTTCACATAGTTATGGCTCAGATGGCAGTAGAATTCTCGGAAGCTATTTACGCTCGCTGCTAAAGTTCCCACACAATTGGCATTAGTCACTTGGCCATTTAACCCAAACACGGCTCAAATGTTGGCTAGTTTATGAGTGTTGACGTTTCCTTTTCACATATTTCGCACATTTTTTTGTCGAAACGCATCAAATGCGGTTGAAATTGATGTTTTTATTAAAATGTTTTCAAATGATATGTAAAAATTGTTGACCACACGCAGTTGTTAGCTGGTTATGGGTTATGGGAGCAAGCGAATTGGTGGCTATTTAACCCAGGGGCAAATCAATATACCTAGGGAAAAAAGGGTCAAATCCGGAATTGAAGAGTTTCGGACTGCGGTTCCACGAAAATGGGATGCGACCACTTTTTTTTATGTAGTTGTTGTCAAACATATGTGAATGAAAAGTTTTTAATGAACTGTTTGGTTGGTCAGTTAGTTCGGTTACTTTGGTTTGGCATTGAATGGATTATTTTGTTGAGTTCGGTTGGTTTCGGTTTGGTATTTTGGTATTTTGGTTTTTCGGTTTCTCAGTTCGGTCGATGCGTGTTTCAATTGATTTGTGGCCGCAGGCGTGTGAACGTGATTTTATTATCAAATATTTTATGCTGTTAGTTTTAGTAAATTAAATAAATCAACAGAGCAAATAGAGCAAACGTTGACAACAAATCCAACTCAACTCAGACCCTCCCTCTCTCTGGCTTACTCCCACTCTTCTACTTGTTTATTTGGAGTTTTTGTTTTGGGATGAAATGTCAACAAGAATATTTCAATTTATTTTCTGATGAATCAACAGAAAAACAATTCGCAATGACATTTTGCTGCATTTCACTCTGTGCCCTGTCTCCTCTTTTGTTTTCTCTTTTTTTTACTCTTTTCTCTGCTCTCCGCCTCATTTCTCTCGTAAATATCTTTCGAGTGCATCCGCAACTACTTCAGATTACAGATTTCAGCATAACAATTTATTTTGATATGTATTTTTTTATGCAATTTCTCGACAATTTGTCGTCACTGCAGCCACCGAAAACAGTCTGCGCATCCTTTAGTTCAGTTTTTTATGATTCCCTGCATTTTTTTCCAAGGAATTTGCATCATAAATTGTCAGCAATGTCATAAAAGATTTTCCCTTTGCTCCCTTTACTTTCTGCATTTTGTTTTTGTCAACTTTAAGTATATATAGTGCACCATATACATATATATATTTTATAAAATTAAAACTAAAGCGCTTTCCGTATCGCGACAACTTGCTAGAGAGAGAATTTCTAATGACGTTTCGACATCGGACGGGGGGTACGGCAAGGCGCCGAAATTATCTGCTTAGAGCTTTTGAACTTCTGACAGCGAAATGCGACAAAATGCTGTTAGAGCACTCGGTAATCCAATAACATCCAGAGACAGCATCCTTCAGTTCTCTGTGTATTTGTGTTTGTGTGCATATCGTGTAGCTGCACACTGGTAATTGCATTTGCAAAGCTCGCAAACGGCTGCCAGCTTTAACATAAGTGAGGTTATGTCGCGTTGTTTTCGTTAATGCGCCTTTTGCTAAAGCTATGGCATTGTCTATGTCTTAAGCAACTGACAAGCCGCTCGATTGGGCATTGCTACAGCGTGTTGCTTTAACTTAAGTGAGGTTAGGTTGTTTTGTTTTTGCAGCCGTGGCTTGAACTTAGTTATATACAGACTTTTAAGGCTGTTCTACTTCCGTAACTCATAAAATTTCTACCATAAGCGCCCTAAAAAGCAGCTTTAACACAAGTGAGGTTATGTTTTATGCTCAAATGGTTTTTAGTAAGCCCAAGCCAGAGTTTTTTTAATGACTCCATGACTCATATGCTGTACTTCCCCTACTTAACATTAATTGCAAGTTGCCCAAAGCTTTAGCATAAGTGAGGTTATGTCGGGCAACGCACCCTTGAATTTCGAACAGCTAATATACCCATTGAGTGCATTTAATGGCGTCTCAAATCACATCTGCACGCACTTTCAACCCCCTCGCTCAACTCCGGATTGCCACAAGTGCAATACGAAGCCCGGGGGAAAGTCGGGGAGTCAGTGAGTCAGTCCCTTTGTGGTCTTTATTGGGATTTCATTTCTCTAGCTGCATTTACAATATTTATTTGCTGGTGTGCTGGTGTTTTCCCCGCTCGAATTTAACCCTTGAACGCACTCCAGAAATTGTTTTCTCTGCTTTGTTGTTGTGGTTAAAGGGGGAGTTCCCCTCACCCCTCCCTATGCCCAGACGCCCCCTTCATAGACTGACTCCTCAGTAAAAAGACTTTGCTGTTAAATTTATGCTTTTCCTTTAACCATTATGGTCGAAATTGTTATAATTCAATAACAAGATTCCTTGGCCATAGTCGTAGCCCCTTCACCGCCCCCTCTTCCAAGCCATTCCTTTGTTCTGATTTCCTTTTCATAGCCCTCCCCAGCGACATCCTGCACTCGACTGCGTTAAAATCAATTCGGAATTTATGCGCTTTGGCTTGTAATTTATTTTATGAATGTTTAATAATCTGTGCACTGGGTAAATTTATGACAATTGCATGTTAATTGCCTGCTTGGCGCCGATATGTCAGTCAAACTGTCAAGCGGTGAGTGGAGGGAGGTGGGCAGGGTGCATGGTTAGCTCTTCGTTTCATTTTGTTTACATTCAATTTCATAAGTGCCAAAAGGGGGGAAAGTCAAGTCCATTGTTGACTCAGCACCGAGCTGAGCTTTAATACGCCACGCCCCCCACTACCAACCCTATCCCTAAGTGTGTGTCGGGCCACTCAAAGGGGGCGACAAACAGTTGACATGCCGAGCACATTATTAGACGCCCTTTCAAGTCAACGTTATCGATTTCGATTCCGATGATTCGAGCTGCTTCGAAGCATTTCAAAATAAATAATGGCTACCCAGGGCTTAGGGCTCCTGATTGGCGTCTGGGAATTGTGCTTAGATGTTGAAAGCTGATTTATAATGAGCACACATATTCAGGGCCAATTACTATTGTAAAACAAACTGGGCAAATCATACTTAAATTAACCCCAAGCATCTTTTCCGACATAAATAGCACAAAGCGGTTTTTGAGGGGGAACTGATGCAACAGCTGACAAATTGATTGGAAGTTTCTTTAGTATTTTATGGGATAAAGTTGGAAGAAATAAACTAGACTTTAAGTAAACTCTCTCTCACTTCCTAAGTCAGTCAACAGTCCTTCACACAACTTTCACTCAAATCTACCCACCTGTCTAGACCTTGAAACAGTTTTGGCTTAACTTCCTTTTGGCTGCGAGTTGTCACCCTGTCTCCGCACATACCTCTTAATTTACATGTCAGCTAACTGCTGATAATAGCCTTGACCTTAGTGGCTGCTTGGTACAGTTATAAAAGAGCTTAAATCATTCGTCATAATCTTAACGCCAAGAACTGCATACGAGTCTTGACTTTGGCTGCACTCGGACCTGCACACATAAATCGCAATGACAACTCTGGTCTGCACTCTTTACGCTCCACTCTTTACTCTGCTGGTCTCGTGTCTCTTGTCCTGAACTCTTTCCCTGGCAGCTCTTCATCATCTCTAGTGACACTTGTTTGTCTAAATGCTGTCGCGTGGCGACCTTAGAGGTTAGACAGAGATACCGCAAGAGAGCGAGAGAGAGAGAGAGAGAGAGAGAGAGAGGAGACCCAAAAGACCCCAAACAGTAAGCGCTGCGTATGGTAGGCGACCTCGTGATCTCCTCTACAACGTCAGAGCGACAACAGAAACTTTAAGATGATTTATGAAACTCTACACATCATAAGCGAATGCGTTTATCATTTTTTACGCTTTTGGCTGGAAGCTGGAAAAATCTTGAAACTGGCGACGTTGACAAATGACAAAAAACAGCGTTGCGTCCATTTTCAGAGAGCTCTGAGCGCAGTCGGGAGCCAAGCTGCTCTTAATTTTATCCAGCACGCGTATCCGCAACAAAATCGGAGTCGAAGTCGTAGTAGTAGGAGCTGGAACTGGAAGACGACCACAGTGTTGTCATTAAATATGCAATAGATTCGCCTTTTTGCACACTTGTCTCAAAAACTTTGAAAGCATCGCAAGTCGCATAAATTATTCTGTTAACAACTTGTGTCAACATGATCATTAGCAGCATAGCCATGGATAACAGTCTGATATGCCCATCAAATGAAAGTTCTCTATGCTCAACTGGGAATTTTGCTAAAAACAAACATGTGTATGACGATGTTTAAACATTTGCCATGTTAATGGCATACTTAACAAGCCCAAGGAATCCTGTTGTACAGCTATTTTACTGTAGTCTATGTGAAATCTCCATTCAATTTCGTTTGAATCATCCAGTTCAATGAACTTATTTGTATGTGTAGAGCCAATAGGTAATCCCTCATTTGCAGCACTTGGCTACGAGTTATTCAGTCAGCCCAGAGCCAGACCTACCACCAACAATTACAATTATGACCACGTTCCGAGGAGTTCCAGTCGTCAGTCAAGTCAAGTCAAGCATTGCGGAAGTCCTAACGCATAAACAACAGCCAACAACAAAGTATCTTTTCCAGTTATTTGCAGTCGTTGGGTTCGAATCGCTGAAGTAGTCATCGTCTAAGCGCCTTTACAAGCAGTTACATACTCTGACTAGAGGTGTATTAGCTCTGTCATGAAATATGTAACACTAGCAGATGATTCGATGCGTTCAGCAAGTAGAACAACAGAACAAGGAGAAGGGGAGGAGAGAAAATTATTATTATGAGAGAGCAGTCGCCAATAATCATAAATGAAAACAAAACACACTTAAAGAAAAAGTAGAGCTGCTTACAGTTTCAAATTGTTTAACTTTTCGCTGGCAGCTCGTAATTAAAACAGATTTTTACAAGTGTAAATGCGAGAAGAGGACAACAACAACTTTGCATTGCTCTAAGCTGGACAGCAGAAAAAAAAAATACAAACATAACTGTAATTGGCGATCTCGAAAGCTTCAGCACAGAGAAGAGATAAGAAACAAAATAAGAAAAATTGTTTGTGTAATTTACATTGCCTAAGCTGGTAGCAATGCAAGTGCTTGTCTGTGGGTGTGCACTCAGAGTGGGAGCAGTGCATATGTATATATGTGTGTGCTCTTAAAGTGGGAGGAGTTTACATATGTGTATTTGTGCATGCTGTCAGAATGGTAGCTAGTGCAAAAACAAAGCAGTGGAGTGGGAAACAAAGAGAGCAAAGTTTTACATATATATTTTTAGTACTCCATTTTAATTTCAACTGATCTCTGTTCGCTCTGCTGCTTGAAAGGGTATTTAAGCTGTGCGAATACCGCTTTAAAACGCTTGCACTTATGATTGTTTATGTTTAGAATGCAACTGTCGAGTAAATCAACTTAAAGTGCGCATGATTCATAACATTTTTATCGGGTTTATTAAATCGCGCATGTAAAATATGTACGAGTGTATACGCACTTCCTTGAAGACTGGTCATGAGTGAAAGGAAACCAATTGGAGACTATCGGCAATGCGAATACAATGCCAGAGAGCTACGACAATACAATAAAGAAAAAAGCGATGATTTTTTAAGCGCCAAACAGCGCGCATGCGACGCCTAATTGGATTTTTTTTCATACTTTTATTTTGTTTGTGTGTGGAGTGCGGAGTGGTCAACATATGGAGGGGTCAGAGCATAGAGGGAGTGGCAGCAGCAGCAGCAGGAGGCGCTGCTAAACAATAAATGTGGCACGAATGTGCAGACACAACGAACCCATTGAATGGCTCTCCAGGTATTCACAGCGAGTATTCACTGTATGCTTTGTTCCGACGTCGCCGTCGTCACCGTCGCCGCATAAAGTGAAATTGTGCGTAAAATTCGTTGGTCACGTTTCCACGTCTGTTGACAATTGTTTTTGCCCTGTATGAAGCATGCAACGTTTGCACTGTTTTCAGCCATTAAAAGCGTGTGCAGCTCCTAGTGACCGTCAACCAGGTCCAGTTCTGTATGGGTACATATTGCACATCCTCACTCACTTACTCACTGCTGTATCGACTGCAGTTCGTGTTGTTTTCAGCGCTCGCAAAAGTGCTGCTAATCTTTTGTTTAGACCTGACATGTGGCATAGACAGTGGGACGGAAGAGACAATGGAACGGAAGGGACAGTGGTACGATAGGTACACACACGGTCGAGGACCGCTCAGCGTCCCTCAATTAGGCACAACATTTTTACCGTCCGAGTGTCAGTTCCGATCATATCGCTGAGCCAAATTGCACTGGCGACAGTTACCGGAGTTCACTGTAGGTCCGGACAGTGGACAGTGGGACACTCCTTTGTGTTCTGTGTCTGTCTGTGTTATTATTGGCAGGGATTTGGACTCATTAGGCGCATTGAATGACGCATTTTGTGTTTCAAATTCTCGATTTTGACTGCGGTTTCTTTGTCGACCTTTGGAATGGATGGAACGAATAACAGACTTTGAGCCAACTAATTACATGAATGGAACATTGGAAATTCCAACAATGCAGACAAAATTTCACGCATGTTTCACAGATTTCTCGAAAATGATTTAAAACATGTTTAGTTTCTTGACAAAGTTTGAATGTAGAATCATTTGAAAATGCATCAAAAAGGTTTAAAGCCAACTTCCTACCACTTTGGAAAATTCAGCCCAACATATTCGGCCCAACATAAATTCCATGCAGCACTGTGGAATGTCGGCATACCAAGCTATGGAAAACTACAGCATAATATTTTACCATAAAATCAATAAGTGAGATACTCGAGAGGAGGCAAAAAGAGCACTGAAGTGTGCCCAGTACTTGGCCAAGAGCAAGGCAGCAGAACTTAAGGTAAGTAGGGGGACCGGGGAAGAAGTAGGAAGTAAAAACTATCTAAATTTTGACCAATTGGCAAGTTTACAAAGTACAAAGTAAAATGAAAACTCAAAAATCAATTGAAATTTAAATTCAAATGCAGATTTCATTTAAAAACTGAAGTTTTACTCAAAATGACACTCGGTTGGGCATGTCAAGCTATGGCAACTACCGTAAACTACAATATTTTAGCATAAAATCAGTAAGCGAGACACTTGAGCCGCAAGAGGAGAACTCAAGTGGGCCCAGTACTTGGCCAACAGTAAGGAGAAAAGGACTTAGTAGAGGTAAGTACATCGCTTGCACGCTACAAGGGGTTAAGGGGGGGAAGAGGCAGGTAGTGTCAAGGAAATTGAGTAGGAAGGGGGGGTATGGGGTGTAAAGGGTTTAACAAAACAGCAAAATATTGTAATACAAGTGAAATGCTTAACGGTACAAAGACAAAGGGCCAACACGAAAGTAAACGAGATTTATGAAATTGTTATTGAAGCTGGGAAGCTGGAAAGTGGCTTGGCCAGGGGACAGTTGAGAGCGGTTTAGGTACAGTAGGGGAAAGGAGGAGGTAGAGAGGGAACGAAGTACGAAGGGGTTGACTGTACGGCCTCGGGTCTTCAACTGAGGTTATGGCAACTCAAGTTCCAGCAGCAAGAAATATTCAAAGGCTAAGGGAAGCACGCTTGAGTTAAGCCTGCTCGACAGACAAATGCCCTGTAGCAGCAGCTTACTTAAAGGAAGTATCTAGGCAGCACTACGTCAGAGACTACCCTATCTTCGCAGTCTTCTACAGGGCACAGCTGACCAAAATGGGGTCGATTGGCTGTTACTCGGAACTTGTAAGTTTATCAAGGATTACGTTGCCTGGAAACGATACCTAAACAACAACAACTACAGCGAGAGCTAAAACAAACTGTAAACAGCGAGTTCTATATACAAACTACAGTTACTTAACGCTATATAGACTGCTGATCCCGTGTTGCTCAACTTTTTGCTCAATATTTTTATGAGCAGCATAATATTTGCTCGGCATTACTTTATTTGCATACGCAGTGGCCAGTGTGACCATATAACATTTTTTCACCTACTCCACTGCCCATTTGCTTGCTCCACTGTCTCCTGTTGTTTACACGCTGATGCCATTTCGATGTCATGGTGATTTTTAAGCCTTTGGTCATTTTATTTGCTTTAAATAAAACTCGCAAATCCTCATGGATCAAATGTCGCAACGAAATGGCGCCCAACGACTGCGGAATGTTCTACCAAAAGAGAGACAGATCAGAAACATGTTATTATAATTGTGAGATGTGAGCTCTTGAAAGCGCTTCGTGCTACTTGCTGCTATGTTAAGCCCCAGCTGGGAGTGTCCTTAGCGTAAGCCCTGTGCACAGTAAGTCCATCGAGGCCAAAACAATCTTAAAGTACCCACCCCTTTAGGGGCACACCCGCCTCCCTTCAAAAAGGGGCAAAATATTTGTATTTAATAAAGCCAGGGTAAGTGGTTGGCATTGGGTTGCTTGACTTTGCATACGACTTGTGGAATTTAATGTATCCTGCGAAAGGTCCTTAACAACAACAAGCGCAAAAATGAAAACAGAAACAGAATGAGCATAAAAAAGAACGAAAACTGAGCAAATGCAAAACATAAAAAAATACAATAAAATTCGAACATGAAAAGCCTATTTAAAATGCTGACATACGAAATGCGAACGGAACGAATCAACTGAGCCGCTCAACACTTGAGGGCGCCACAGTGCAGCGGCTGAGCAGGAAAGAGCATGACACTGTGTCAGAGCGAGAGCGAGAGCGAGAGCGCGCGACGAGGCGAACAACTGAGCGAATTACCATAAAATGAAAAACAAAAGGCGCGACTTTCAGTCAAGGCAGCAGCAACAACAACGAAGGGACGACAATATTGCCACAAAATATATGCCGCTGCAGCACCACCTTACCCAGCAGCCTACTTTTCACCTACTCCCTCAGCACTACCCGCCACTTCCCACTCCCCACTTGCCTTGGCGAATGCGAAAATATGAAAATTGAGTGAAAATATGTAAATGTAATGAAATATTGTTTTCACTGTCGGTGCGCAAAGGACAAAAGACACAAAGAGTCGGCGACGCTTTCGCTCACTCGCATGTGACGTCAAGGATTTACTTAGTTACTTCATACCCCAAAAAAAAGAATGCCCACTTTGCCAGGACCTTCTAAATTTATGCGTAACAAGTCGCTGCTCCATTTATCATCGGGAGAGTCTCCCTGTCCCTACCTCCCCCACGCTCCCTCTGTGATTTACACTCTCGTTTTCGACTGTCTGACGAACTGACAAACTGACAAAGTATTGAAGCCGTTTTTGCTGTTACTTAAATTATGAAAATTATTCAAACCACAAATGGAATCATCATCATCAGTTATAGCTCCCAAACCTCCCAAACCAACAGACGTAATACACGCACTTAACTACAGTGAAGCCCGAAGTCTCTCTGCTGAAGGGATTTGGCTGAAAGCAGAGTTACAGACAGACAGTCAGCACGGACAGACAGACATATGAGTATCTGCAATTTGATTGGGTGCCGGTGTCGGTGGCGGTGGCGGTTGTAGCGGGTAGAGACATATACGTTATACAGCGAGAGAGTTGGCAATAAAAGGAAAGCTCATTTATTTGAATAATGTGAACAGATTTTATGACAGACATTGAAATTCAATAGAATGTTTCATCTGTATGCATACACTGCACAAAATAAGATATGCTGGCAAAGATTTTGTTTACGGAAAGGGGTTAGGAGGTTAAAGTTCTTGAAGGTAGAAAGAAAGAAAAAAATAATAATGAAAGAATGATATGCTAAATGAGACAATCTTTTATATATACTTTACTTTAATACTTTAACTTTCTTACAGTGCACCCTTAAATACAAGCAATTCTTACATGACATTTATGTGTCTGCTACGCTGTCTACTAAAATGCAACATACACATCGTAAACCCACTAAAACTTAAGTTATATACTAAGCAGTGTTTAGCAAACTAGTGAGCAATACGTAACTGTAACTCAAGCGGAATAATTAAGATAATTTTAGTATGTTGTCTGATGTCTATGCTCAATTTGATTTTGATTGATTTGACAGTTGGGATGCGAGTGTAGAATTTTGGCTTAGGGCAAAGGCAAAAGGCTCTCTAATTGAATAAACAGTCAGCTAGTGTAGTATGCTGTCAGTTGCTATGAAATGCACAAATTATAGCCACTTAAAATTGGCCAGCAGTCAAAGCGAAAGCGAGAAGAGGGACAGTGGGAGAGGGACAGCGGCCCTTTCAAATAAATGAAATGAAATGAGAGATGTGAGCCTCAATAGCAAATGTCATTAATAAATCCCAGACGAGCACTGTGTGCAGAAAATCATAAACAAATGACAGAAATGTTCATGAAAAATTCGTCAGGTAACTGGCAGCTGTACATGTAGCTACATAGATACAAAGATACTCATGGCTAGATGCACAGATATTTACGGCTAATGAGTTAATTCAATTAAGAAAACCACACAGCAGGGAGAGGGGAGCAAAGGTTGGCGTGATCCCAGCAGCACTCAACTCGCAATTTGACAGTTTCAATTAGTCAAAGTGTCATTGGGTCACTAGGAAATGCAGATACTCTATCTCCAGCCACACAAAAACGGTACACAGACTGACCAATGACCACTGTGCAGCGCTACGTGAGCTGTCAGTGCCGAATTCCGTACAGTTTTCCTGTGCAATTATGATGCTGTCTACACGAAACTGCAATTTACCATTAACGAAATTGTCTAATAAATAAAAGACGAACAATTGAATGATTTGCAGCTAGCTAAAGTTCGAGTTCGAGTTGTCAAACGAACACACGTGTGAATAATTCATTAGCTACAGGAAGACGTAGTGAAAAAAAGGACATTAAAATCGACTTGGGCTAATTTAATGAGTTTTTTGACGCTGCCAGCTAAAATAAACACTCGAGCGTTAATGTACGAGATATTTAATTTATACATACTTACAGCCAAAGCCTTCGAGTCTTAGATGAGCGAGTACTTTTATGGACTGTGTTCTGTGTTCTGATGAGCCACTCGGGTGGCAAGCACCAAAGTGGCAAGTGGCAAGTAGCAAAGTGCCAAGTGGCAAGTAGCAAACGCCAAAGGCGCCAATTTCTGTGTTGTTCAGTTCTTGAACCTCCGGCTAATAAAAATCAAATATGGAGCAATGGCAGCTGCAGGTGCAGGTGTGTGTGTGTACTGCCCACTCTGCCCACCTGCCCTGCTCAGTTGAGTGGCAACGCATTTGAATTAGAGCCTGTCAGTGGCTGTCTTACAGCCCATCTGCCCAGCTGTCTGTACTGACAGCCCACAGCAAAACATGCAGCAAAAGTCCAGTCCAAGCTGAGCTAAAGGACATGAACCTAGCGGCTGCTTTTAGCTGGGGCACGT
Source organism: Drosophila dunni (assembly GCA_018152125.1). Classification (NCBI taxonomy): domain Eukaryota; kingdom Metazoa; phylum Arthropoda; class Insecta; order Diptera; family Drosophilidae; genus Drosophila; species Drosophila dunni. The sequence continues at coordinate 19,290,399 of JAECXC010000339.1, read as the reverse complement.
GGCGATAAAGAAGACATTCATGGCACTTTGTTCGAACATTAAGTGGATTTAATGTAAACTTTATGTTTTCCTTAGGTTACGTGGTCGATTTCCGTTTTATGACCTTAATTAAAAGATTGCCCAGGTACACACTCCACCCTCCACTCCCCACTCTCCAACTTTGGTATAATCAACAATATTTATGGCTATTTCAAATATTTATTTGCGATCCTTCGAAGGCAGCAAAACCCAAGTTTTATGACCTTCTTTTGGGGCATCTTTTCGTGTGCACAAAAATTAAAATCGCATAAATTGAACTGTTTTTATGACACTCGAAATCAAGCGCTCTAAAACACACTCAGCTGATCATTTAAATTGTGTTCGATTTGATAGTGTTATCAGCCCTGGAAAGGCCTATAAAAAGAAGAGACAGAGACTTGACAATCTGTTAATAAGTATTACCAAATCGAAACTATTGACACCTTAATCTAACAAGTTGTCAGTTTTGTGGGTGTTTATTGGCTGTTGCCACGCATTGTTTGGTATTGCCAGTTTTAGCCAGAGAGATCAGCCATAAATACGGTCATAAATCGACCACGCAATTTGCACACCTTAAGCACAGCTACAAGATACAAAGATGCGCAGATACTCAGATACCCATCATGATGCCGCGACTTATCGTGCTGATAAAATAAGATACAAAACCATATCAACGGTCCACGCAGATACTTTCAGTTTCTTTTGGGCCAGGTTAATCGGCTGCATTAGCCAACAAAAGCGTTGGGCATAAAAACGACTTAACTTTGATTTTTATTTTGGAATGATATCATAAAGCTGACTGAATAAAGACAGTTACAGATAAAGTATCTCTTACATTATTGGCTTGAATTTCACACGATTTAACTGAGCTGGGAGAAATGCCCAGAGATCAGCTTGGTCAGGGATTATCTAATGAAAGTCTCGCCCTGTAGGATTATCAATTTATAATGCTGCCATAAAATGAAATGAAGTTTCAAGCAAAGTATCTTTAAGATACGAGAACTCTTTCTTCTGTTGGCACACACACAGACACACTCAGACAGAATATTTATTTAAATTTATTTGTATTGTTCATGCATGTATCTGACGAAATTACTCAAAGCTTCTGCACTTTTCACTCGGCATTACATGCGTTTGTAAATTTAAATAAATAATCAAATAAAAGCTAAACAAAATATTTTCTTTGTGTGCAGCTTTTTACTCTTTCTCCTCGTCTTCTTCTTGATTTCTTTACAATTCCACTTGCAGCAACAAATTGTATTGTTATTGTTGTTGCTGTTGTTGTTTCTATTGTTGTTGTCATTGCGGGTATGAAACGCATTTTACAACTTCTCTTGAGATCCGGCAGAACGCTTGACAACCCACTTACGTAGCAGCAACCAAGGTAAATGCAAACACAAGGCAGCTAACAAGAAAGAGCGCCAACCACAAGCAGCTGGAGAGACCGAGCTTTGAATACTCTACCAAGGAGTAAAGCTGTCTGAAGAGTGTTTTTAATTCGCTTTTGAAAAAGGGTTTGGGGTTTTGTGGGAATATTTAAGTTTTCGAGGGTGGAATGTAAGTGGAACAGCTTTTAAATGAGGCTAAAAAACAATGTAAGTGGGAATTTTGATATTAATTAAGGAACACCAATTATTTACAGACAAAGAACTAATTATTTCAGAGTCGCTAAACTAATATTTTGAACGCAGTGAGCCATGATTAATAAATGTAAAAATAATTTAACCTTTCATTGATATTTTCATTGTCGGTATTGCATTTTCAAATATTTTTATTTTCGTTATTATCATAATCATTGTCATTATTATTTTTATTATAATAAATGTTACTATTGTTATTATTATTGTGATCATTATTTTTATTATTATTATTATTATTATAATTACTATTATTATTTGCATTATCATTATTATTATTATTATTATCATTATCATTATCATTATCATTATCATTATCATTATCATTATCATTATCATTATCATTATCATTATCATTATCATTATCATTATCATTATCATTATCATTATCGTTATCATTATCATTATCATTATCATTATCATTATCATTATCATTATCATTATCATTATCATTATTATTATCATTATCATTATCATTATCATTATCATTATAATTATCGTTTTCATTATTATTATTATTATTATTATTATTATTATTATTATTATTATTATTATTATTATTATTAGTATTATTATTATTCATATTATAGATTTAATTTACATTATTTTTCTACTGCTAGTACAACTGCTATTTTATTATTGTTATTATTAAACGAATTTGAAATTGAAATTTTCCCATGGCCAACCCTTGAGGTAAAACCCTACAGGGCATTTAAAAATAAATGCTGATGGAAACAAAGTTACCGAAAGGCTTTCGAAAACTGAAGCAGCCGTTCAAGTGCTCAACAGTAAGAAGAGAAGACGTAGAGGGGCGTGGCAGAGCGGAGGTAGGAGGTGAGTTGCAACTGCCGTTGCTTCAGTTGCGACTTTAATGCAAACAAAGCAGGTTAACTGTGTAGCGAGAGAGAGGGAGAGAAAGAGGAGGAAAGAGTGCGAGAGAGAGGGAGAGAGTGAGTTCGCGTGAGAGGCCTAGAAGAAAGTGGGTGGTGGGCAGAGGAGCCATACAACCTGCTAAAAGTATATACACTTAGAGTGAGGCCTTTCACTCAGTCTCCACATTATCATCATCATTACCAACGTGCTCATCATCGTCATCGTCACTTAATTGCGTAGGTTGGTAGCTGTGGCAGCCGTGGAAGTTGCAGTACTTCACTTTTGGGGCACTTGACGGGCCCTGTGGCCAGAGCCAGAGCCACAGTCAGAGCCCTATTTGCCCCAAAACGAGCGTAACCTTCCCCCACCAACATTTTCACTGTTCATCTTTGCTTCGCACACCTTTTTGTGGCCATGTGTGTGTGCCTGTGTGTGTGTTTACATTTATACTAATTTACAACAATTTTCGTTGTACTTGAATACAAAATGCAACACTGCCACGCGCCCCCCTCCCCCAGCAGCACCTGCTTCCCTCTGGCCCACAAGTTTTTCATACGCCCCGTGTGCTAGTTTATGCGAGTGCGCGAGCAGCAGCAGCAGAATGTTGATGCACCTGCAGCGGAGGGAAGTGGAGGGGCTGCTGAAGAGCTGGAAGCCCAAAAAATAACAAGATGATACTCAACAGCAGCAGCAGTAAGACCAACAATAACAACTAACACAACAATAGCAACTACAAAAGTAACAACAAGTAGAAAAAAACAACAATAACAGACGCTGCATTAACAGCAAAATATTTAAATGAGGTTAAGTTAGTGTTACGACTATTTAGACCTCATACTTACAACACTTTCCCGCTTTTCACTCCTCCCTCTTTTCCTCTTTTACTTATTCTACCTTTCACTTATTCCTTGAGCTCTCGTTAGTAACTTGTTTTTTCAAGACTATTTTTGCTAGCAGTTTTTCCGCAAATTGTGCAAAACTTCCAAATTTATGCAGCTGTTGCATTAGTGTGCCACTGTCTGTGTATGTTTGTGTGTGGGGGTGTAAATGGGTGTGTGTGTTTAGACGAGGGTTAAAGTCTTGAGGGTAACGCTAATTGGGTCAAGCACTTCAGCAGTTGACAAAGAAACCTGTTACACCTGCAAAAGTTAGTCAAGAATTTATTTGTATGATTGTCTGAGTGCCTGTGTGGGTGTAGCAGTGTATGGGTGTGTGTGTGTGTCTCTGTGTGTGTTTGTTACACAGGAAATACTTTTAAGAGCCAACTCATGTTATTTGTAGCTCGAGTGGAAATTTATAAATTTAAAGCTGATTTGCGCAGTCAAAGTTCAAGGTCGTCTGCATAAAAATATTACACTAAACATAGACTTGTGCTTAGTATGAGCTCAAAGTAAACTAATTTGAGCTTTAATTTGTTAACTAAATTTTAAAATAATTCCCATATTTTCTTGACTTTTTACGGCCAAAAGACTTGCCATTTTAGCTGCCGACTTGCCATAAGCTACAATTAAATCTGATCGGCTTAAAAACCCCACAAATTTTAATTGTACGCATTCAATTGACAAACTGAATTGCTTGGCAATACAAATACATAAAAGTCGCGTTAATAATAATATTGCGTATACGCATAACGACAGCAGCTATAATCGTTGCGAGCTCTTAAATTGAATTGCACAAAATTACGAAAATAAATTGCGAAATTGGCAATTGAAACGACAGCAGCTAAAGGAACTCAAAAAGAAACCCTAAAAAAGCGAGTGGCAGTGAAAAAATGTCGACTGGCACTTAATTAAATTAAAAATATACATAATATTTAATTCAAGTGATTGGATAATGATAGAAGCATCCTTGAGAAAAATGTCATAAATGTTATTTAATATTGTGCAATAAACTACGAGTATTTACTTACGATTTCAGCATTTTTTCCAGCGAAATTATCACCACAGTCCGAACGGGAGGTGTATGAGTGTGTGTCTGTGTGTGCCCCGTGTGTGTGGCTGTGCAAATAAAATACAAAATAAATAAACAGGCAAATATGGACAGACACACATGCAGAGACAAACACATATTTAATAAATGCGTGGTTTCATTATTAATAACAAGTATACGTAACTGTATCTGTATCTGTATCTGCATTTGTAGCTGTAGCTGTGTCTGTGTCTGTAGCTGTATCTGTTGCTGTATCTGTTACGGTTTCTGTGGCAATATCATAACTGTGTATCCGTATGTTTGTTTATTTAGTCATGTTTCACACCCCCTGCCCCCTGCCCCCTACGGCCCACTCCCACCACAGAGATAAAATGTCAAAGTCTCAAGCGAAATCAACAAGCACATATCCTGCGGATATTTTTGCTCAACATTTTGTCAGTTCTCAGTGGCAACGTTGTCACTCACTCACACACACACCCTACACACCCTTAGCTACACTCTGCCGTGCCCATAATGCTGATGAAAACAACTGAGACACTGAATAATGAATTGCAATTAGCGCAATTACAACAGATTGTCACAAAATTTATATGTATCTATACTACCTGATGTGTTGTGCATGCACGTGCATGCAACGTTATAATTTAAATAATTCAACAAATCTACAAACAGCTGACGAGCTAACTTAGCATAGAACAATTTGGTTCTAGGCCACATCTGCTCGACAGACAGACAACCCCCAAAAAAGCCAAAACTTTACGCCAACCCCAAACCCAATTCCAATCCCAATTCCAAGCCCAATTCTCTCAATTCCTATCCCTTTTTTACCCCATATGCGACACGAGACAATTCTGTAATGTACAGTGGGCAGTTGGGAGTCAGTTTGTCTCTGCTACTTTAGTCACCAGTCTCTGTAGTCTCTGGTCTGGTCTCGTCTCCCTTTCATTGTTTATGAGCGTATCGAATTTTTGGGGTAACTTGTGGTTCCGCTGGGAACATAAATATTTATCCAGCGATAAAAGAATTTGGGTTATTTTCGTGGTATATAAATAGCACAATTTAACTTGGTTAACATAAGCCAGTTCAAATGACGCCAAGAGTGGAAAATAGGGGAGAGGGTTGGGATAGGAGTGCGAAGGGTTCCATCGCATATTTAAGCATAGAGTGCAAATGTCAAAGGAGCTATAAAATGACTGCATACATATAGAGATATAGTCTGGCATTAGCCAAAAAAATATCTAAATAAAACATATAGAATTACTTACTTACAAAAGGGGTAACTTAAGCATTTACTTAAACAACAGTTGAGTCAACAAATTAACAGACTTTCAAGCTGGTTTAAGTAGTGTCGAGTGAGTCAGGGAAGGAGCTGTAAGTTTCTGATAATTATGCAGTTTGAGTCACTGTTTAAAGAGGTTTTAAAACTGATTTTTGGAAGAGGTTACGACGAAACTTAACTTCTACTAAATATAGTTCCAATAGTTTTTAAAGACTATGTTTTTATACAGAACTCTTATTCTACCCCTTAGCTAACAGTTTTGTCCCCGCTTTAAATTTACCTGCCAAACATTCAACCCACACCACTGTGCAGCACTGACTGGGCGCTGACTACAGTGCAAACTGTGGCAGCTTCGCCTGCGGCCTTTGCCACAAAACAATGTAAATTACCGAGCTGATGACGACAACAACAACAAGAAACCTAAAAACCAAAACTATTAGCTACACAGTTGAGCACTTGCCACTGCTGCCTGCCCCACTGTGCCCACCGTACCCACTGTACCCACTGTGCCTGTGCTCTACCTGTTGCTGCTGCTGCTCTTGTGTCAATATTGACGCAGACCATATCTTTTTATGACATATTTTTTTGGCTACTGTCAGTTGTTTGGGTTTGTTTGCATCCTCGCTTAAACGTTGTGAGCATTTTATTTTGGACGCTGCTAGTACAGGGTATGAGTAATATTTATGCTTATGCCATATGTACATATGAGTGTAACAACTGGTGTATGTTTGTGAGTGCAAGAGTCAGTGTGGCAAGTGCACACGTGGCTGGTAAAAAAGCAAATCCCAAAATCCCTCACTTGGCTGAACTTTACTTTGATGTCTCACTCATTTTGTTTTGTATTTTGTATCTGGGTTACTGGGTAATGCAGTACGAATTTTTTGTTATTTTCTTGTGTGCCCAAAAGAGCTCCACAAAGCGCTCTTTGAGTCGGTACAGGGAGTGGGGAGTGGGGAATGAATGCCAGTTTGTGCCCAGTTCGATCACATTTGCATGATGGCCCCGTAAACAAGCAACTTGACAGGTTGTCTACATTTTTGGGTGGCACTTCGGCTTGACAACTGATGGGGGCACATTCAAGCTACACAAACTGCATTGGAAATGCTCAAGAAAATTGGAGTGAAGCAGGGAGAACGAAGAGTTAATGCTCTAAGAAATGGGAAGGGGGTTTAAAGGCATAAGAATTAAATATTTATTTTAAAAGCCACTAAAAGTGGTTGGTTATGAATTATTAAATTTAAATTAATGTAAAGTTTTAAGCCATCTTTAATTTTAGCTAAAGTTGGCAGCCGTAAGTGTATAAAAGCTTAAGAAAATAATAAGTTTGAAGCAAATTGAATTTAAATTTAATTCTTAATCTTTTTAATAAACCCTTACGTTAACAATATAAAGATAAAAATAGTAAATTAAATTTTAAAATGTGTGCAACTAAAGCAAATATAAATATTGCTACGAAATTTGTTGCTGAAGCCGCAAAAAAGTTTTAAAAAATTTAAATGAAATAAAAAATAAAAAAAATATAAATCAATAATATCTATAGTGTGTTGCCACAACTTTTCTCTGTGCGTAAATTAAATACATTTCATAAAAATAAATTATTATGCTTAAATATATATATATTTTTTAAATAAACTAAATAAATATTGTGCAGCAAATAAATTAAATTGGTGTGGAAAAAAAATAAATAAAATACGTATGCAGAAAAGCTACTTTAAACTAGTCAAAAAGTCAGTGGTCTTTAATTTAATTTAAAGAGTTGAAAACTCTTAAAAAACAGTATTAAAAAAATCGTTAAAAATTATATATAGTAAACAAAATAAAATAAAATTATTTAGAAGCATATAAACGATTTCAATTGTGCCTGAAAACATATCGATGCTATGCTAAGGCTTGATTTAAGATATTTATTCAATTTTCCTATAGCTCAAACATTCAACAGTTAATGGCTTTTTGGTGTAAAGAGTATAGCCGTAAAATTTTAAAATCTAATGCCATAAATTAGACGATTCGCCCAGTTTCGAATGGACAGTTGCAAGTAGCTGCTGGAGAGGTAGGAAAGGGGGCGTGGAGCGAGGCGGCAGCACACCCAGGTGACAAGGCGATTTTCTTGGAAGTGCGAGAAGAGGTTTAACACACACACGCACACACTCAACACACACCGCACAACACAGTTGGACGAGTGTCAACTGTCGGTGGATGGACTTAAGTGGCCATAAAGTAGGCACATCACGTGGTGGTGTGCCACTGACAGTTGCAGGTGTTGCCCGCTAGGTGTCGCACTGACAGTTTGGCAGCCAGTGCGCGCACTCGAATTTTAAATGACTCAACCATTAGCCGAAGGATCAACAACAATGCGTGAGAGTATTTAGTTTCAATGCGACTAACGAATTTGATTCCAAGTTCTGAAATGCGAATCGAAATCGAAACGAAGTTTGCTGCTTCCGTGGTGGGGAATCAACGCTAGTGACGATCAATTTGCATGTACAAATTGAGCAGCAGCCGAGGCTGAAACCTTCACCGCAGTTGGATTGTGACTGACAATTGAAACCCTAGAAGTTGGCAAACCCTGAGTGATTCCTCGATTTGCGGTTGAGCTGACGATCACCTGACGATCTACACTAACCTTCTCCTTCCTTCCCCCCTCTCTCTCTCTGTCTCTGGTGCTGCCCTCGCGTATCGCATTTCAATGACGCGACCACATTCCGCGCTTTGCAGGGTTTCCACAAAGCAACTGCAGCTAGATTTCCACTTGCCAGGGCTACACTGAGCAAAATAGTCGAGCTGAAACGTAGGCTGGGAAAAACTAGATTCAAGGGGATATTTTATAGCTAACAAGAAAGAACAGTACAGTCGAGCACGCCCGACCGTATAATACTCTCTGCATTTTAATCCCGATATTATTATTAAAATCGGTATCAAGATATTACAATATCTAGTACTTGCATTAAAACACATTGAAAAGAGTATAACAAAAACAATCTAAACATGATCACACATACATCTGTTTGTATGTATGCGAATACACATACGTTTAAGAATATATGATGCATATATGTATGTATAAGTGTATTCGGCGTGGCCAGCGACTGCGGCCAGAGCTGTCGCCACACAAGCAGCGAAAACGTTTCTGTCTCGCTTGCACTCATTAGTGATATTGCGTTCAATTATCAATATTGTAACGCTTCTAGTTTTCTTGTTTGTAGTCCGATTTTAATGCACCTTTCAGGAATAGTTTTATATAGTTAGCCTCTACTCGAATTATACAATTACAATGCTGTACTACATGAACAAATGCGTAAAAAATTCAGAATTATTTGTATGAATTGTGGGAAAAAGGGGCGTGGCAGTCCAAAATTTCAAATGCCAATGCCTTTGCGCTGTCGCTAGGAACCTCCATACCAGAATTGGTGATCCTAGGTGCCATGGTTACTGAGATATTCGCAGAAAACACCGATTTTTTCCGAGGTGTGTCTAGTTTTTTGCTCATTGTGGGCGAATGGGGCGTGGCATCGAAAAAAAAAAAGATTCTTGTATTGACTGACTAAATATGTGATCGATTGACACCAAGCTCGAACTTGTAGCTCTTACCATCTCTGAAATCTGTTTGTTCATACGGACAGACGGACAGACAGACGGACAGACGGACAGACGGACAGACGGACAGACGGACATGGCTATATCGACTCGGCTTGTGATGCTGATCAAGAATATATATACTTTATGGGGTCTGCCACGCCTCCTTCTGCCTGTTACATACTTTTGCACAAACCCAATATACTCTTGCAGAGAGTATAAAAACAGACAGTATAAAGTTAGATGAGTTCATTTATATTTTCTAGACTCAGTCTACAACATTTCTTTCAGTGCAACGCTGCACTGCTGTGTCTCAAACTGATTTCTGTGGTCAACTTGCTTAAGTGGGCGCCCCTTTCTTGGCCATATCAGTTTCCAGCAAGCAGAAACACAATTAATTTGAGCCCGACTAACATTTGACATAATAAGCGTTTCCCTTTAAATGTTTCCGTTCCCTTCGGTTCCGTCCGCATACAGTCTGTCTGTACAGTTTGCCGACAAACAGCGAGCACATTTCTATCTTGTCAATAAATCTCAATATCAAAATATGCAATATGACCACCCGTATGAGCCAGACAATAGTTTACCAGCTTGGAAATAACTAAAAATGCAAATAACTGCACGAATGCCAAATGCGATGTATGCGACGATGTTTTTCCACTGTATTTGTGTATCTGTGAGATACGCGCATAAATCTACAATACAGCCACGCCTCCATGTTGCTGTCACTGCCCCCTAAACCCCCACTTTTTGTATTGAATTCACTTCTCTCTCGCTCTCTGGTTGCTTTTGTTATGCTTCGAGGCGGTTCTTTCATTAAACGCGGCGCATGCAAACAATGAACCGTGTTGACAGCTCTCGTTTTTCCAGCTCTCTTTTGATTGATTTAACCTGAATCGCCTGACAGGTACCAGAGCATTTTGGCCTGCCCATATCAAGCTCCAACTATACAGCATACTTACTTACCATTTTGAAATACTTATGCTAAAAAAAAGAGAGGTCTCTGGGCGGTGCAAGAGTTGTCAACTTCACAACTGTCGATCACGTTTGAGTTGTGCACAATAAATATCTTATACATATTCATATCGTATAACTATGATTTCAATAGAATATTTCTAGCTGCACTGCTGCTTTGTGTAGCTCGGAATATTTGCAAGAGAAATGAGAGAAGAGACAGAGAAATTATAATTACAGAGAAACGGAGTGGAATTTTACGCTGAAAGAGTTGCCATAGAAAAAGTGATGAAAAAACTCTAATTGAGATAAAAAGATAAGATTAAAACTTAAGTTATTTATCACAAATATTGTAGCTAGTTGAATGTTCATTAAATATTAATTTACTTTCCATTTAAAGTCAAGTACATGAAACCTAAAGTCATCCATTTAACGATGATTTTTTATGAAGCCCATTTAGTATACTGTCTTTAAGATACTTTTAACAAATATTAAACTATTAAAAGTCAAATTTCTAGTTTATTTTTCTAGTTAACTAAAAATTTTCCTATTAAAAAAATTATTTCAAACTCCGTGCAGCAAAAATCGAAGCTAAAATGGAGTAAAAATTTCTTGCTTCTTATGCTACCACAAAAACCTTTTCAAAACCTCCTTTTCCACAGACAAATTTCTTCTACAATGTATCTCTATAAATAACAGTTATTAGAACATTTGTGAACCGCAAAATCATTGTAGATTTACCGCTACTTTCTTTGTTGCAGCCCAGGAGAAAGAAATGCCTGATATGCGTGCAGTTTTGAACAGTAGATGTGAATAATTGTAATAGACAGGCACCGCTATGGCCTAAAAAAAAAAGAGTTGGCTAACACAAAGAGACATGTATTTCCTTTTGGCCAAATGCCGAAGACAATTGACGACTGTCTGGAAGAATGGACCCGACGCAATGCGATTGCACTTAAAACGAGACTCGACTCGACTTTGAATCGAAACTAGATGCAGCTCACGAGGAGCGCAACGAATCCAATTGAATGACGAGATGAGATAGATGAGTGTACACTGAGGAGAGTATGGGTATGGGGTAAAATTGATTGACAGTTGAATGATTTAATGAGCAACAAGATAAACGATGCTCGGTTTGTTGGCTGCATTGCCAACCGCAGCGAAATGAATTACTTATTTTCATTCGAATTTCAATTTGAATCTGTTTCGTCTCTCTCTATCTCTATCTCGCCCGGCACTCGCAAAGTGTGTTCACAGTGCTGTTCAAATAAGTATCTGTTAGTTGCTGTTGAATTGTTGTAACACGGCGGTCCACAAAAGATGCTTATCTATGCAGCTCGAAAAAATAGCTAGTAGAGAGGGGCAGCAGGCGAGTGAATCGACTGTTGAAGACCGCGTATCTTTTGGGGAGTTGTCTATGTAATGAATTTTTAGCTAAACACATTTTTTTTGACAGAGCTAGCCTTGGTTTTTTATTTTTTGCGTAGGCGTTAGGAGGCGTGGCAGTTGTTCAAAAGCAACAGTTTATGTGCGATGCACTGATGGACCTTTATACCAAATTTTGTGTCTCTAGCTCTTATAGACTCAGAGATCTAGGCTTTAGCGTTTCGGGATACCGATCAGGTTTGTTGCCAAACCTAGCATACCCTATTTCCTATCTGAGTACAGGGTCTCAAACACTGTAGCGGCCTTTTCATATTGTATTTTTTGTGTATTTCTTTTTCCTGCCTCGTCATTTTCTCGACCACGCATTTTGTGTCAACCAGTCAACGGTCTGGGAATTGATAAACTAATGTTGGCTCAAGTTGTTGTTGCTGTAGTTGGCAACAAAAACACATACAGCGCTGATCATTGCTGTGATACGCATTTCCATAATAAAAAGGAAACGCTGCAAAGACCAGCTATGAAATGTTGGTACTTAGAGTAGTTGGGTTTAAACAAAAAGTTAGTTAAAAAAGAAACCAAAATAATACCCAAAGAATACCCATAAAATACCAAAAATATAGAAATAAAATATATAAAAATACAATCCTATAAATACTTTTCTTTTTAACTACTTTTCAGTAAAATATAATGTTTCATTTCAGCAACACTTTTCTCCCAGTGTACTGCCAAAGCTGCTCTTTAATTTTCCATTAAACAACTTGCACATAATTAAATTCGCCTCGCCATTTAAATATACATACATCGCCAAGCAGACAACAATTGCGTTTTATAACTTTTTCTCCTATTTTTGATCATTTTCTTTCTTTCCGTTTGTTCATTTTTATGTCATTTGCGTCTCCGCTGGGAAAAGCGTTGCGCGCAGTGCGTCTTGAACCCACGCAACTCTCAGATACTTTCGGAAACTCTAGAGATACACTCAGAGACGCACGAAACTGTGAGACGCATATAATTTATGTATCGGGCAAATAATGTTTAACGATCTGCAGGTAACAAGCAGCCAAAAAAAATCTTATCTCCTCTCGCTCCGTCTCACTCCAACTCCGTCTCTCCCTGTCTGACTAGTAAACTGAGCTGAGATTGTCAAAATTGTTTGTGTTTCTTTCTATGAAGTTTGTTGTCTTTTTTTTTAAACATTTTGGTATACATAAATCAACAAAGACGAAATTTGCGGAAAACATGCAAATCGCTTTCCACCTAGAGCCGAGATGCTAATAAGAGTCGTTAACAATGGCGCACTGCGTACACTAGCCCTAAATAGCTGCATTGCCTCCTGCATCAGCTGCAGGACACGGACAGCAATAAATGTCAGCGAAACATCATCTCAATTCCTGCTGCTGCGACAACAGAACAATGTGAATCACTTGAGGCAATTGCATGATCGGAAATGGCAGCGACCGAAGGCATTGAACGAGAAGATGCGTAAGATAATACCAAAATTGGTATATCTGCACAATCCATGGAAGTATCTGATAACCAAATTCAATATGTGGAAATTAAAATGGTTATGGGATTATAGTTTCAGTGAATCGGAGTTCGTCGAGGGTTCCAAGCAGGCGGCCATTGTGATGACAAACATTATACGGCAACAGAGTGCGGATAAAATTGGTGAATTTACGACACCGGTGGGCTTCCAGCAGATCACACGGGATATGTTGCTCTCCTGCAACGATTCACGTTTGCAGCTGGTGCGCTTCGAGAAGGAGCACCTCCGACGCGCCATCCCCATGAAGGTGGCAACGCGACAGAATTATGGCCGTAAATATGCATTCATCGATATGCTATTTGTTGGCCTGCGTAATACCAAGGATTTTGATTCACCCAGCGAATTGGTGGAAATCAATGAAGTCTTGCGACGCATGGACACCGAACTCAAGACACCAATGGAGGTGGTCAACGTGCCCCATCGTATAGTTTTTGCTGAAATCTTTATACGATTTCGCCGGGATTATACGGCCGAATGGCGACGCAAGGAGGATGCTGCTAAGCCTATGGCAAAGAAGCACCAACATTATTTGGAATCGTTGGATTCGCAAGCAGAGCAATCATCGAATCTTTCGCTGGAGAACGTCCTGTCGCGTATTAACGATCCTGGCTGGTCGATATCCTTCTACAAGATCCTAACCTTTGATGTGCTCAATTTTGATCCGCAACCCAATCGCTCATAGCGTTCCAAAATTTTCTGTACCAAATTCAAGCACACACAAACACACGCACACCACTACACACACAGCCACACTCCGTTTGCACTTTGAATTATATATTTTTATAGAAAATGCAAGTTGTTTGTTTTCTTTTCTCGTGTATCTTACAGATACAATGCGGGCATCAACGACAATTTATTACCTTGAATTGCGCTCACACCTTAAACTTGTCATGTTGTTAGTGTTGTTATCTTGGGGCCATAACAACAGCATTGTACAAAATGATGTTGTAATGAGCCGCATTACACGATTCACTCTTGTTAGCCACGTTACCATTGTCATTTCGGGCTCTAATTAGTACCCAAACATGGGCGCGTCTCAAATCAATTTCAATATAGGTAAATATCTCCCCACTTTGTTCACATGTTTTACACATTTTTGCATAATTATTTGTTTATATGCTAAACAATTTTTTTTGTGGCCCAGAATGTCTGACATGTTACAAGCTTTCAATTGAAATTGATGAATAAATGGACCAGAATTTCAGCTCAATTATGAATATGCTAATCGGGGGACTGGACTTATTTGTTTAGGTTCATTTTCGATTTGGGATATTTTGGGAATTCCTTTAAAAATTCATCTAATATAATTGCGTTTCACTTAAGATTATATGGAAATCTCATTGCCAGCTTGACTTTGGTGGGAGTAGGGGAAAAAAAATACAGCTATTTGCATTATCGAAATCCGGGCAACTAATGGACGGAACTGAAGGAGGAAATAACAACACGTCAAGAGGGAGAAATAATTTAAATAAGAAAACACAAACAGCTGTTGCAATTCTGAGAGCATGGAAATGTGCCAGATTCACACACACACGCACTCACGCACACCCACAAAAGGGATAATCTCATTATAATGAAACGCAAGTTATGCACGCGCAGTCAGACGCCGCTAGATGGCGCCAGCTAGGCGTCACTCAAGTGTCGCCCGCACAGCTTAGTAGCAAACATTGGAAGGAGCCAACTTACAGATGCTGCCAGCGGAGCTCTGCCCCGTGCTCCTGCTCCTGCTGCTGTCCAGACCCTACTCGGGATTTGACTCGCTTGACAGCCGGATCTAGTCCTCTGCCTGGCCATGAGCCGACATGCGAAACACGGTGGTGCTAAAAAAAAAGTAAAAATATAAAAAAAGGAAATCAGAAAAGAAAGGAATCTGAATTATAATAATTTATGTATATTTCTTGTCTTGACCGAAGCAAGCATTCAATCTGTAGCCTGCTGCTCCACTGTCTGTCTACTTTCCTTGACGCTACAGTGGAGCTAGGCTTAAGATAATGTGCTTGAAAGTATTTCAAAAAAATTTATTTTAATAAAAAACCTTTTAAGAGCCTTTAATCAACTTTTCTTAATTTTTAAGTATCACTTTAGTTATTATTAATTATTTTGTTGTTGTAAAATTATTAAAAATATTCCTAAACATATTTTTCGAATCACTGTGCAGTTTGTAAGTCTCAAAATACTTATTATTAATTATATTATATATTTTTAATAAATTCCTAAAATATCACCCACCTTTATTTCACCTCCTTAGTCGTTTTGCTCCACTGTGCCGCGCCGCTTCCTGTGTCCAGGTCTTAGTGGAATGTTTAGCTGGGTACCGAACCCAGCCCCGACCATAAATAATACAAGCGGCTTAATTTCAAACTCATTTGCAAATATTTACACACAAATCGAGACCGTGGAACCCTTTTTCGCAACGGATGAGGATCCCAAATCCAACGTGTAACAGGTGCACGGTGACGACCCCAATGCACAAAGACGGCTTTCAAAACTTTTTTCATAAATTCTTTTACTTTTCGAGATTAATTACAAGCCTTGCGTAATGAGCGGATTTCCGTTACGTTCTTTTCTCTCTTACACTCCTCTTCTTTCCTTTTACCTTTCGCCTTTTTTTTCTGCCGCCCCCTAATCTCCGCCCGCATGCTATCGCAATGACTACATCTGCTGCGGCGACTCGTACATCTTGCGTTTAATAAAAATTGAATGAAATTTATGAATTATTTGCGCGCAACGCATAGAAATGCGGACACCCACAATGGACACGAAAGGTGAACGTGAACGTGAAGCATGCCTGCAGTTCTCTATGTTGTTGCTTTTGCCTTTGCTGGAATCTCGGCAATGTCGGCATCCGCCAATCGTTGATCTTCATTAGCAGTGCCGACGCCGACTCCGATGCCGTCGTCGTGGTCGCCGTCGACGTCTTTATAGACATTGTTGGAGTTGCCTTCAAGTTGCTGCTGCTTCTGCCGCCGCTCTAAAGCTTCAAAATTTATGGCAACGCATTTGCGGCGCGCGCTTACGTACATAATGCCACGGACAACAGCAATAGCTGCGCCAACACCGACGCGAAAAACAACAACAGGTAGAGCATAGCAACGACGACTCTATACTCTGCGTGCTGCTCACTTCAGAACAGATTACTCTCCCAATCTCCACTGCTTTGTGCTCTCTTTCTGTAATTGCTCTCATTATAACTGTCTGCACACACACACACACTCACTCTGTGCATTACTTTGAACTTTGGCTATGCAAATTACACAAACAATTTTTTGTTATTTCGTTTCCTTATTTCTATTCTTTCACTCACCAACAACCGTTATATGCAGTTTTTTTTCTGTGTTGCTTTGCTAAACTCAATGTAAACTTGTTGTTGTCTTTGCTACGCACTTACACTTGTAGAAATCTGTTTTAATTATGAGCTGCACGCGAAAAGTTAAGCTATTGTAAAGTTTTTGCAGCTCAACTTTTTCTTGTAGTGCAATTAGAATTTTATTTTCTTCGTGTTTTTGTTAATTTGTATGGGAATCTGATCTGTTTAAAAGAGACACCACTGTGACCAATTAGCTGCCTTGTCACAGTGTGTGACAAAATTATAGTACCTGCAGCAAGTGTATAACAAAGTCTGGCTAATAAAGCGTTGGCGTCAACGTTGTCGCTCTTGCTTACCAATGTGCTTGTTGTTGCTGTTCCTATTCTACTTCTTGGTGTTGTTGTTGCTGTTGTTGTTGCCATGGCTGTCCTTTATTAGTTCATTGCTTGACTGCTTTGGCTCTTGCCTTTGGCTTTTGGTTTGTTTGGCGCTCGTATCCATTTACACTTGGATATTTATCGTCGCGGTTTGTCGTCTCGACCTCCTGCATCGCCAGCCAATGGAGTTGTCCCATAACTTTTAGCCGGCAACGAGCTAAATACGCCATTTAACACAACATTTAAAATGCATATCGATCGTATATCAGCCGAGGTCGTTTCATTTTCATTACATAATCTCAGATCCGGGCTGAGACGTGTGTGTATTACGTATATAGCTAGGTATATAGATACTAGATGGTATCTAGATACTTGTTGCCTGCTAAATTAAAAGTAATGTGTAAATTGTCTTATTTTATGATGGAAAGTTATGGCTGCGCAAGCCGTTCTAAGGAACAGGACTGCCAACTGGTCTGAAAGGTGGCAGTTCTAATTATAGAAAATCATTTAAGATAATTATTTAGATGAACATTATTATTTTTCTGCAGAAAATTAAATTTTTTATAGTAAAACATTTATTACTTTTGCTACAAGTGGCAGTCCCACTAACGCTGCGCATGCGCTCGTGAGCCAGTTGCTCCGCTGATCTAGTTACGGGCGTTGCCAGACTGCAGAATTGGAAATAACTGCCAATTTCTCTTTTTTACGGCAATAAAACATTCAATTTAGCAAAAAGTATGTCTTTTAAGTAATGCCCCGAAGCTCTCGATCAATTGTAATGCCACTTGCAATCTCGTACCCAATTTCGAATCGCTTTTAAGCCGCTTTTTTCGGTCATTTCGAATGCTACAACCGAAACTCGTTCGTAAAACCGTCAACAGTTTCAGAGACAAGACTCGGACCAATATTTATGATATGCACTATAGCAGTATTGGATGAAGAACTGGGCTGTCTTTTGCCAAATTGCCACTTGGCGCCAAAAAACTGCGAAAGCGAAATTCTGAAATTATTCCGTCGGTCAACCACTGTGTCGCTGTCACAGTCGCAGTCGCAGTTGGCGTCACTGCTGGCGTCGCTGTTTGCGGCGCTGTCAGAGCATTAAAAGTATCTGCATAAATTTGATGTTCAGAAAACAGTGGAAAAAAATCGACAATTTTTGCAAGTAAATTTTTAATTTAAAACACATTTTATATGCAAAAAGAATAGAGGAGAGAACAAGAGAAAGAAGTGTGGGGTGGAGAGAGGGGAGAGGGCTGGAGAGCGGAAGAGGCCGCAACAGCGAGTGAAACATAAATAAATCTGAAATTTTATGCACTCAAAAATAAAAGCTCGCAGCGATACAGTGTCAGGGGTGTAGATGAAGAGGGGGTTTGGAGGGGTGCGTGTTGGTACAGGGAACTCTGTCATTCGAAAAAACGAATGGAACACACATAAAAGCTGTTTGCGACTTATAAAAAGCAAAAGAAAAATAAACAAACTTTTGTTTTCCCAAAAAAACAAAAACCAAAAAAAGCGAAGCAAACAAAAAAAAAACTTCTGCTCAATGTGACTGTTATAGTTGTTGAGGTTGTTCCTGTTGTTGTTGTGGCAACCCTGGTTAAAGCTGCTTGTTGAACATGCAATTTCTTTAGGCTGCGCTGCGTTCGATTGCTGCGGTTCGCAGTGGAGTGAAGTGGAGCGGAGTCGACTCGACAGCAGCTGCAACAACAGCGGCAAGGACAAAAGCCAACAATGGATTATTAGTGGCTCTTAAGCAAACACGGTTCGTCGCCGCTTGCGGTAGTAGTTGTAGTGGTGCTGCGGGGGTGGAGCAAGGGTCGACTTATGGCACCGCACGAGCACAACAAATCCGCGCGTGTGAGTAGTGTGTGTGGTGTTTGTTGTGTGTGTGTGTTCGCAAACTTCGCCTGCTGCTGTCGTTTAATCTTGCCCTCGGTCTTCATGTTCTCCGACGTTGGTCCGACGTTCCCGTCGCCGCATCCGCCACTGATTTATCGTTGAAATGTGGGCGTTTTTAATTAATTTCGCTGCAACAGATTTTCGCCTTTTGCTCGCTCGCTCCCATAAAGCGTTGTAATAAAATACAAGAAGCCCACAAAAAAGCGCGCGGGTGTGCTAGTCATGAAGACCTTCAAAAGATACCCTGTAGATGAAACGAAAACTTGAGAGAACTACTATAAGTGGGTATTTAATGAATTTTAAGGGGCCTAATTTAGTTTTGAATAGAATTTTATTTAAAAAAAATTTCCTACAGGGTATTCCACACCTCCATCAATTCCCCGTTCAACTCCTTCAAATTTACTTAAAAATTTCGCACACACTAATGAAGTTCCCAGTTGCAGCCGTTTCGTAGGATAACTGAAGTGTCCTCAGACATAAACCACAAGAAATTGCAGAATTTTGGGGTTGCTTTCAATTTTGTATAAGGACAGTCGGAGAGTACTTATAGCAGCTACTGTGCATTGTGGTGCCAAACTCAAGTGTTTTTCTCAGGTGTGAAGTGGGAACATAGGGAAACAGGAACATGAAACTTAATGTAAAACAATTACATAATTGGAATGAAATTAAGCGTTTAAAAAACTACAGTGAAACACAAATATAGCATACCCAGTGGAAGCCCTGATTAAACAATTTTGAAATCATTGAATTCCCGTTTTCTTTTAACTATTTTGGTAACAATTTTGTATGAAATTCCGTACACACTTGAGAAAACTCTGACACACAGCGAAACCCACACATCTACTCACCCTGTAATTGAAGGAGTAATTCCATTTTTGGCTAATTTCGTTGGCGAGTCCAAAAGTTTCTGCTTCCCCCCACTACTTCTGCGTCTTCTTCCAGTTGCTTGGCAACTTTTGGCGCTTTTAATTCTAATTTTCACGCTGCCGCGCAATTTTGACGCTTTTCCTAATTTGCCTTCAACTTTCTACTTGGATTTCCAGGGAATTAAACCAGCAGTCGACTGTAACTCGACGATGATGATGATTATAACGATGATAATGATGATGATACATCTTCCAGTCGACAAAATATTTTGTCAAATCTTGCACAAATGGAGATTTATGACGTTAAAGTTACAGAAATCTGAGAAAAAAGGTTTGAAAGAGTTTTGCAACTTTTAATTGAGTAATTTTTTGGTTTAAAATTGATTTTTCCATTTTTTTTTTGCATAATTTGTAAGAAAGAGACATTAACTGAGTTACTAAATGAATTTAGTTGTTGCTGTTAAATATTTAAAATGACTCGTTGCCTGCACAATTATGCGGAAGGAAACTAATTAGGAGGACTACACGTTGAGGCCACGATGAGGCCTCGCTATAAACTCCCATTTCACTCCCACACACACACGAACAATATTAAATTTCATTTTATTGCATGTTATAGTCCATTATGCGCTGCAAATTCAAATTTTACTACAGCAACGAGCCAACAACACGATGTATTCTTACAGGGAAAAGGAAAACTCGGAAAATGCTGAAAAACATAAAACAAATTGTGGCAAATTAATAAAGCGCGGAGCTTTAAAGTAAATTGTGTTTAGTAACTCTATAGTTGGCTAGGAAAAGGGTTAAGGAAATCGGGAGTTATGGAATTGTTAAGAGTTGTGAAATTTATTTTGTGGCCCGTGGGGAAAAGGAGATTCTAGGCTAAAAGTAGATAAAATGCAAATTAAGTTTGTTATAAAAATAATTTAAATGTAAATTTTATTTATTATTAAATCAATTTTTTTGATTAATTTGTAAGCATTTGATTATAAAATTCGCTGAAAAGAGCTCACAGCTTATTTCGTGCAGCCACTTTTTTGACTGTTAGGTATAAAATTTGGTTTAAATCTTTAGTATAAATTTAAGTCTTGTATTTGGTATTACCAAAATGCTTCTCTCTTAGATACTCTGACACTGTAAAAAGGCATTAATTTTTTTTTTGAATATTATTTAGTTCAATCTTAGTTCAACGAGTACTTCCTTTGGTGTACAGTCCCTTGATCTCCTTATATACCCAAAGTGCTTTAAAATAAAAATCCTTTTATAGTTTCAAAACCTCAAGTTTGGCTGAAAAACAAACCTTTAACTATACACAAGCCGTTGGTAACACTGACAGCGGCTAAGATATATGGGCCAACAGAGCGAAAAGAGAAAAAAAACATTTTTTTGGTTTTATTCCGGCTGGCAACGCCTTCAAAATTTAACTATCGGCGGCGGACTTTGAATTTGGAATTTATATTTGAATGTCTTTGGGGTGCTACCAATGGACGAGTGTGTGCGTGTGTAGGAGTGTGCGTGTGTGTGTGTTTGGAACTGTGAAAGCAATCTTCGAGTATGCTAATTAAAAGACATAAATAATGCAATATTTGAACTTCAGCTGTCTGCAAACTTAATTGATTTACGAGTTTCAATAAAGGCGCGAGTGCGTCTCGTCATTTTCCACTGCTCTTTTTTTCTCGTTTTCCAAGTCGGCAAACTTAAACAAACTAATTTCAGTCTAGGCAAGATCCCAACACCACTGACTGTGTAGGTGGAGGAGTGACAGTGGGGAGGCAATAAAGAATTTTTACGATTAAAGCCAAACGAACGGCAAATGCGACTGCGCCACAGGCCACGGAAGCTGCTTGACATTGATTGCAGCTGGAGGGATTGGAACTGGTGTTGGAGCTGGCACTGGAATTGGTGTTAAAGTGTCCATGGCTGTGACGAAGTCACTGCTGAGTGCATGTGTGCAGTGTCCGCCGCAGCTCGAGCTCTTCAATTAGTGTTAACACAAACGATGACACCCAAGCGAAGCCAATTGCTTAAGCTAGAGATGGGCAAGTATATATAATATTTAATTTTAATATCAATAAATTTATTCTATTGTAATTCCATTCTGCTCTACTTTTCTTAAGTACAGTCTTAAATTTTTAAACACGAAATAATCGAAATCACATCATTGACTGCCCATCGCTAGCTACAACTACTCCCCTCTCTTCACACACTCTTCCTCCAACTGCCACTCTCTCACTCTCTTCGTGGACACTTTAATATTTAACGCGCCTGGGAGCAGACGCTGCCAACGATGGCGACAATGGAGCACTGGTAACGCCAACATATTCCACGAATATGTTCGTGATCATAAAATTATAATTTATGAACAAAGAGGCAATGCCAATGTCAGTGCTGAGAGCAGAGGAAGTTTTTAAAGGGCAGAGCGACGTCGACGTTGGACACTTCACTGAAGAGAACTTGGCTTATCTGGCGTTGGCATCTAAATGCACATACACGTACATATGCTGCAGATCTCAGAGACAACAACAGCAACGCAGAGAGAGCGTGTGTGAGAGAGGGAAGCGAAGAGAGCGCTGTGGCTGCAGATGCAGTCGATAAAGGCAAATGCCGATGACAACGAACAAAGTTGACGACGATTTGGAGCGAAGCGCGCGTCAATTTTTGGGGGGGTGGGGTAAAGTCACTGGAAGCTGCTGCCAGTCACGGGTGCTGATGTGTGTGCTCATTCCAGGAAAGATGCCTGCGGCAGCGACGCCGACTGCGACAGCAACAATATTTTCATATTTATTTTGTCTCTTTCGCTTTGGTTTCTTTTGGACTGTGTTAGTGTATGTGCTTGACATTGGGGGCAACTTGCATGTTCTTGTTTGTTTCGTTGTTTCCTCTGCTGCTTATACTTTAACCCCTACTCCTGCTCTTCCTCCTTTTGTTGGAGTTTTTGTTGTGCCATCTGTGGTCCGTTGAGGCAGCCAACTAATTTGCGGTTTTGTTGCGAGCCAAGTCCAGTTGAGAGTGTCTGTAATTTGCTTGGCAGTTCTTTGGCTGGCAAGTTCAAGACTCTTTGTTATTTTGCCACTTAACCAACTCGACACGCCCAACAGGCCGCAGCGGTAACCGCCCCCTTTTGTTAGCTGTGCAACCTTTTGGGTTCAAGTCTGTCTCAAATTAAATTCGAAATTAGCCAAAAATCTTTCTCTCTAGCTCGGTTTTGTTAGTTTTGGCCAAATGGCAGTTGGTCTAATTAAATTCCTTTCATTTCTGGGTTCGGTCTGAACCAAAGTCATACATTCAGTGCTACCCTTTAATTATTTTTTATGCAGGGTATTTCAGTTTTATGCATGCCTGAAGTGACTTCAATCAATTGTTGAAAATCCAGCATAATTATTTATTTTGTACAACAACAAAACAGCACAAAGCGTTTTTACATCAAAGTCTTTATTGTGGTTGTTGTCGCCTGCTAAATTTAATGAAATTCGACATGCAACATAAAGTAATTTATTTTTAATTAATTTATAAATGCAGCGACATCAAAAATGAAAGCCTGGCCGGAAAGCAAAACATTAAACAGACTCTCGCGCCAACAACAATAATAATAACCAGTGGCAAAGGCTTGAGTGGGGTGGCACGTAGAAAGACCCTGTAGTTTTGTAAGGGGTAGATTGGTTATAGTTGTAATATCCTATATATATGAGACTACACTCTGTGTGAGTTTGATTAACTTGCGTCAGTCAAACCAGATACGAAACACTGATTTATAATGGGTTGTACCTAGGCAATCAATAAGTTATAGCCTTACGATCTGAATAAAATTTGTTTAGCTTATAAAAAATCTTGTTTCTTACACTTTATGTGAGTTTTGTTGACAGAACTCATAAAACAAAAAAGTTTTCCATATTAAATACTGACTTTTAAAGATTTAGAGCTATGGTAACTATACGATATAGTCAGACGATCTGTAATAAATTAAGTCAGCCTATAAAGAATTGTACTTCTAATGTAATATATCAATTTGGCAGAGCTTACTCAAACATTAACATATATTTTCATACTATATAAATATTTTTGATAATTGCTTTGGTTTTTTTATGTTTTGTGTTAGAAAAAGGAGGCGTGGTCATAATATAAAATAAAACCGAGCTGCCTGAAGCATAGACGAACTACTAAACAAAATTTTGTATCTCTAGCTCTTATAGGCTCAGAGATCAAAGCTTTGTTCACTAAAATTTAAGCTAACCTACCATACTTATGCTTTATTAGGGTCTTTCAAGTCTTTCACTTAACCAGTTATGCATACAGTTTTCGTGCTATACCAACAGCTCACAATTTTTTATTCAAGTACAGGGTCTCTCATAATAATAATAACAACAACAACAGACCGTCAAGCTTATCCGTTGTCAGGGCGTCGAAAATTAAGCCTCGGCAATTTGCATGATTTTATATATAGTATTTCTTTCTCGATTTTATTTTTTGTTGTTGTTGCATTTACATTTTTTACATATTTATTTTATTTCGCTTTATTTTTATTTCATTTTATTTTATTTTATTTTATAAATGCCGCCATGCAACAAGCGGCACAAAGTGTCGCTGACAGCCGTGTCATCAGCACTTTGAGCTGATGCTGCTGTTGCAGTCGTTGCAGTCATAGCCCCGCCCACTTTCGAGGCGGGCAGCAAACAAGTCGCACTGCACGGCAGCAATTTCATTAAAATTTACTGCACGCTGCAGCAGAAAAAAAATTGTTGCGGTCAATTAACGTCAACAGCGGCAGCAACGCCCCTCAACTCACCCCACTGGGTTATGCCCCTCCCTTCCCCTCCCTGCTGCTGCTCATTAACAGCACACTGACTTTACTGGCATTTTGTTTATTGTTGCTGCTGTGAATAAATAAATACATTTCATTGACATATGCTCAAATAAATAATAGAGCAATTTTTTAAATTATTACTCCCAGACGCAAAGGCTTACGGTTGGTTTGCTGGCGAAGGAGTGGGCAAGGAGAGGAGTGCGATTATCCTTACGCTGGCCAGTGAATTATGATGGGGGCTGTTAAGAGAAACGAACGCGGCTTCGTAGTCAGACTCCAGACCGACCAAGCCCGAGACCACTGACCACTGACGTCATGCAATAATTAACTGCCGATGCACACAATTTTTAATTTGTGCATGACAATGGAGTAGGTTCAGGGGGTTCAGGGAGTTCAGGAAAGGAAGGGCAGAAAGAGTAGGTTCATTTTAAATTAAAGAAATCAAAATTATTTCGATACAGAATCAATTTAAATGGCTATATATAATGCTATTCCGTTTGCCAATCGTTTAAGTATTGACAGAGCTAAGCAATGGGTTAACTTGGGATAAATATTTCTTCAAAAGTAGTGCAACTGCTGTACAACACGGCGTATGCTTACTCTCTTTACTTAAGTTCTTCACCATCGAACTTTCTATTTATATTTAGTGCCTTTTATCTCAACAGACATCAAATTTGGCATGTCGTGTTTATCTCTCACCTTAAATCAAGCACCGTTATCTGTTTGCGACCTGTTGCACTTGCACTGCACTCCAAAAATCGCGAGGCCACAAAAGCCCCGCAGAGATGAGCCGTCGCTGGTTGTGTACTGTGTGTGTGTGTACTTTGTGTACTCAGTGTTGACTTTTGTGCATAAATAAGCAAATATTTATGCAGTGAGTTCTGTGCTGTGAGAATGTCATTGCCATTGGCTGCGATAAAAAAACATGAAGGAGACACGCGAGCGAGCGCCGAAAACGCGAATTCGAAAATCAAATATTCGCCATAAATAAACCGCGAGTTCCAAGAAGCTCAAGTCTCAGGCGGTGCAGCTGTCCGTCTGCAGTCTGTCCTGCCTGCATCTGCCACTGGAGGACACTCAACAATGCGGCATTTTAATAATATTTCGCTTACTTCTTGCGCTTCCCTCGCGCACCTCTCTGGGTGCGAACTGAAGGTGATATCTTATTTCGACTGAAATTGTTGCATTCCCCACTTCGCACAGGTGTGACAACATGAAAATTTATCTGTGGCATTCACAAGACAGCCACGTACCGCCTGCTGCCGCGCCCCTTTGCCGCCTACCGCCCGCTGTTCGCGCGGACAAACTGAAAAATGTGCATGGAGTAAGCAGTGGATTTATATGCCATACCCAGACCAACTGATGGTAACCCTAATGCGACGTTAACCCCGCCAATTTGTGTGGAGTTTAAGCAAATAGTTGGCCACTTGTGGCAGTGACTACTGTCATGTATTTCGTGATTAAGACACTTCCATTAATGTGTTTTTAGCAGTCCTTTTGGGGAACACCAGGTTGGCGAAATAGTATTGAATGAACAGATTTGGCGCACGAATTTTGACCTCATGAGCATACACAAATTGGGGCAGTTTGCGACCCTTGAACCGTATGCCCAAGACCAGTTCGCCCTCGTGCTTAAAGGCGCTCATGACGCCATCCGCTTTAATGGAGCGATAGAATCCATTCATGTGAGTGATCACTGACTTGTTGTTGGCCTTGGTCAGGTGCAGAGCCTTGGAGATAATGCTGCCTACGCTCTCCTCCTTGATGTCCTCGACGGGGGTTTTGCGGGGACGACCCTAAAGACCATAAAAATTAGTAGTGCTTACTGCGAGTGGCGGCAGTTTATACTCACACGCTGGCGCGGCACACTCTCCGTCTCAAAGCTGTCTACAATTGGAGCTGCTTTAGAAATTTAGGTATTAAACACTGCAAAAACTCACCTGCAGCGGGCTGGAGACACTGTTCACCGGACGGCTGATACAAGTCGCGTCCAGCGACGCTTTTCTGTGGGCATTAGTGCAAGTTTAGTGGAGGAAGTCCAAAGAAGTCCAAAGAAAAGTCCATTTACTTACCGGTTTGGTTACTGCTTTTCTTTTTCCCATTTTTAGGCTAAGAGCTCAGTTATTGTAAAGTATTTGCAGGTTAAGTACTTGTAGGTGAGGTATTTGACAGCTCGGTAAGCTAAAGTCGCTGACTACTAGATCGGAATAGAGCAGTGCTGGGTAGTGTGTGAGCTATCGATAGGAGTTATCGATAGTATCCCTTAATAAGAACAATTTCGTATGTGGATACCCCCTTATGAAACCATCCTAGTGACAGCTCGGAAAGCTAAAGTCACTGACTACTAGATCGGAAGAGAGCAGTGTTGGCAAGTGTTTGAAGCTATCGACAGGAGCTATCGATGGTATCGCTTAATAAGAACAATTTCGTATGTGGATACCCCCCTTAAGATATGATACCACCCCAGTGACACCTCGGTAAGCTAAAGTCGCTGACTATTAGATCGGAATAGAGCAGTTCTGTGTAGTGTGTGAGCTATCAATAGGAGTTATCGATAGTATCGCTTAATTAGAACAATTTCGTATGTGGATACCCCCCTTATGATACCAACACAATGACAGCACGATAAGCTAAAGTCGAGTAGTGTTGGCAAGTGTTTGAAGCTATCGACAGGAGCTATCGATAGTATCGCTTAATAGGAACATTTTTGTTATGTGGATAAGCTGTAGGGCCAACCTTCTAAAGAATGGTTCAGGGAAAAAAGTAAGCTTGATGAATGTGGGTGACCACACTTCTAGATCGGCTATAATATCTGCCACGATTTGGCGCCAAACTTGAGTTTAAATATGTACATACCAATACTAAGTATTTATAGTTAACCAGAAATAGTTTTTGAACTATCAAAGCAGGCGTTTTGGAATGGCTCTCATGACTATACCATTTCCTATTGAGGTTTGCTTGGTATCAGAACAAATTTTCTCTTTCCTTCGCTACAAAATGTCGCAAGAAATTCCGAAAAAGCTGAAACGCAAACTGGACATGTCACTATCCCGACAGGGTCATTGGTTAGTCAAAGTGCCCAATTATGTGGCCGAGATATGGGAGAAGTCCCCCTCCGATATGCAGGTGGCCACACTGCGTATTCAGAATTCCACGGATGGCAAAGGGGGGGCCAAGGTGAAGCTGCTGTTAACTGACCAGGTGATCAATTTGGACCCAGACAAGATGTTGACCCAAGAACACGAGCTTAAGCTATCTCAATCGGCACAGCAGACACAATTGGCGGGTATTTTCTCGACTGTCGATGATATCGAGCCCTCCATGGAGGGTTGGATCTCACACAAAATGGATTGTCATCCCGTGTGCAATGCTCAGTACTTTCGGATGAAACAACAGTCGATACGTCAGAAGAAACCGCAGCGTTGTGCCGAGCCCTTGAGTAATATAGTCAAGAACTTCAAGCCAGTGAATTATCACGCACATAACGTAACTAACGGTCTATTCACTAATTTCTTACTTAATTTTAACAATTTATAACTAATTTCAGTTGGAGGACGCCAAGCGCAGGAAGGAAGCGGGCTCCAATGCTCTAAGTAAGGATGCCATAATGGAGCTGTTGTTCCAGGCCTTTGAGAAGCATCAATATTATAGCCTTAAGGATCTGGCATTCATTACCAAACAGTCGCTGTTCGTGCTTAAGACCATACTGAAGGACATTGGCGATTATAACAAGAATCCAGCCCACAAACAGATGTGGGAACTGAAGAAGGAGTACCGTCACTATCAACCACAAGGCTCCGATGAATTAACCGAAGATTATTAAACATAATTGCCATTATGACACGCCAAAAGAAATATATATATATATATGTATACCCAAACTGATACCTTTTGTCGAGAGAGCGAGAGATGCTGACAACATAATGCCACCCTGTCGGCTGTCACTGCGTGGACCACACACACTCACACACGCCACACGCTGATGGCGCTCCAGAGTTGCCAACGAGGCTAATGAAAATGAAACCTGGTCACGCACAAGACTTCGCTCTCAGTCATATTCAAATGCCAAGTTGTGTATATTTATATAGAGTAGGGAAAGGGGGACTCTGGGAAGGCAAAGATTTAATACCCTTTCTATGGGGGCTATATGATGTAGTGCTCCGATTTGGTTCAAACTTGGTGGGTATATAAAGCATGTTAATTTGCATGTGCTGTGTAAGTTTAGTTAAGATAGCTCAAGCAACACACGCCTTTTCATGCAAAAGCTTTATTTGCAGCCCTGGTTTCATATGGCAGCTATATGTTATAGTGATCCGATTTCGTTGAGACTTAGTGGGTATATAAAGCATGTTAATTTGCATGTGCTGTGTAAATTTGGTTAAGATAGCTCAAGCAAAACACGCCTTTTTCATATAAAAACGTAATTTGCAGCCCTGGTTTCGTATGGCAACTATATGATATAGTAGTTCGATTTGGTCCAAATTGGGGCAGTAAATAAGCAGTGTTCAGACTAGCGTACTCTGTGAAATTAGTTTAGATAGCTCTACAAATAGGCACATTTTTTATTAAAAACCCTTGTTTACAGCCCTGGTTTCGTATGGCAGCTATATAAAGTAGTAAGCCGATACCGCTGAATTTAACATATGAGTTGCTTACTGTAACAAGACGCAACTGTACCAATTTTCAGCAAGTTAGCGCTTAAACAAGTCGACTAGTTGACCTAACAACAGAGGCAGCTGACAAACCTCATGACCAAATTATAATACCCACTGCTAGCGTATGAAAAATTCATGTTAATCCACACAGCGGGTTGTCTACAGTGGATACAATTTTTTTGATCTTGACTATACCACTTTTCATTTCGTAGAAAAGTCCCGAGTGATTAGTGCAGGCCCAGGAAACGCGAGAGGAGCAGTAGGAGGGGGGAGGGATGGGGGAGGGGGACTGTTGATGGGCGCCAGCTTTTAATCATTATTAATTATATGCTGCCCTGGCGCATAAATCATTTGTGCTTACTCTGCATTTACCTGCAGCAGGGCTCGAGTCAAGCAAATGCTTTTGGCCATGGCCAGAACGTTCATTAAAGCTGCAGATAAGCCAAGCCGTCGCTTGGCTAAGAAATGCGTTTAATTATTTAAAGTCCAGGACATCAAAAACGAATTTATTTTGTATATGTATATCATATCAAGCGATCTGAGTAGACCACAAGACGTCTAGGTCTGGCGCCTGAATATTATACATAAATCCACTTTCGCTCGGTGCATGTTAACCGCGTTGAGGACCTTACGGACCAACTTCTCGGCATCTCTAACGCCCAGTTGGGCCTGCCATTCCTGCTGCAGCATAGTAAAAGCTTCAGTGGCTCCATCACCCTGAGCGGCAAAACAGACAGCTGTCTGCACGCCAAAGGCTTGAATCGTCACCAGATGCACACCGGAGACATCCTCGCCAGCTACCAACAGCTGGGCTCTCTCCGATTTCTCGTACTTCTTGCTAACCGCGTCCAAGGCCTGACGAACCATTACACCCGCTGATTTGAGCGATGCGCTCTGCAGCTTGTTGGCCACATCCGTGAGGGGCTCACGATCAATGGGAGCATTGGTGGCACAACAGCTGGAGGGGGGTGAAAAGGGGTTAGGAAGGTTCGAATAGGTATAGGCCTATGCTACAAGCAGTACTCACTAAATACGATTGTCCAGATAGTAAATGAGGTAGCTGGGCATGGTGCAGGCCAGTATCACGCCCTCGTCAAAGGTAACGCCCACAACGCTGCCACTGAAGGTAATTTGAGGTTAAGTTTGTTTTGGTTTCGTGTGGATTAGGCAGCAACTCACCTCTTGTGGTTCTTCGAACGGGGACTGGACATCTTAAATGATCTGTAAACACTCGAGTTAATGTAAGCGATACCATACAAATTTTGGGTTTGGGTCTAAACATTTGGCTATGGCTTTTGGGGCCACCAGCTGGGTCAGTCAGGCAAAGTGTCAAGTCATCACTTGGCTTAGACGACCGCCGGTTATGCATGAGCAGATTAGCGGGCGTGTCGACGCGAAAACCAAGAAAAAAAACACAACAACAACAAAAAGTGTCAACCGCAGGCGCCGCGCGGCTTTGTCACTGACAGCCAAGTGGCCAGTGACATGGGCTCGCTGTCGGCCCAGCGGACCACGAACCACGGACCACACAGCGGACATTGGCCCTTTTTTTTGTTGTTGGTCTATGATGTAAGCGATATTGACACGTTCAAGGCCAAGTCAACAACACCTACGTAGCCAAAAGTTCGTGTTTGATTTCGTTGCAACTGGTTTTAGCCACTTGAAGAGCAAATTAAACGTTCTTTAAAATGTTGGCAGCTGCAACTTGTCTTTTGGTCTAAATATAAAACAACAAAACTGGTTTACCAGTAGCACGCCAGGGCAGTTCATGCAAATTTTCAATGGGCCCCATTAATTAAAGCCAACACGAGCTTACCGATGTGTTAATTAGCCCATCCAGTGGGCCCACAACTTACCAAAGGACTGGCCAAATGCGTTGCAAACTGGTACTTAATTGCTGATTGGTATCAACAGATTTTATTACACGTGCTGTTCTTGCTGTGCCTCTGCGGAACAGTGTTGTAAAAGGCGCGCGTATATTTGCAGCTTAGAGCAGTTGTCCACACAGTTCAAGTGCCTATTTATTTTAGTTAATTGTTGGAAGAGTTCTTTTCTTTATACAATTTCGTTTGACAAAGCATTTGCCTCTGTCGAAGTGAAAGCTACAATATTTGGTAGTGTTGGGTAATGTGGGTTTTATCGATATGTGTAGTTTTTATAGAATCGATATTAGCTTTCAGCACTGTAGCAGTGTTGTTTAAAGTAGACAATCGAAAGCTAGCTAAATTTAATTTAAAATAATGAAGAGGGTTATTGACAAAATACATGAAATTGATCAGATAAAAGATCGGAAAGCCCAGAAGCTTCTAATAAAAATATAATTTTATATATTAACATAAAATATATATACATAATAAATAAACATTTTAAGTGAACATGGTATACAAGGTGAACCCTTGTTAATTAGTTTCTTGAAGGAAGCTTAAAAAATAACAATCCCTGGACTGAATTATTTAAGGTCAACCTTTACTAACAGTGCTTAACAAAATTAGAAGACATCCCGTATGTTTTTCATTGTTAATATGTTTTAAGACACTATATCAATAGGAAAATGTCCCTAAAATAATTAAAAATATTATGAATTTATTTAAAATATATATGATTTTTTTTTAATTTTATTGTCAGCTATTTAATTACTTTACTCGAGATGTTTTTAAAAGGTTTACATTTTTTGACTTTCTTCTAAGACGACTTCTCAAGCTAATATTTCATATGTATCATGAGCAAACCTTTGATTGTTACACCTATATAGTAGTTTACTTTAAAAAATTATATAATTTGTTGAAGAAATTATGCTGAATAATTACTATAAAGTTACAATTTATGAAAAATACTTCTTATATTAATTAAACCTTTTTAAAAACCATTTAAAATACTTCACAGCCAAATTCAGCCCAAAAGAGCAAAAGAGCCTACAACAAAAGGCTGTACTGGCAGCACTGTAGTGCATCTTTATTTGCCTTTCATTGTAAAATTCTCTGTACCTTTTTATGATTTTATTTTGGCTGTAAAAATGCTGAACAGCAAGAAAAACACTTTGGGTTTGAACGATGACAGCAATTACCGCACAATTTGCATGTCTTTTATGTTATTTCTTGATGCCAGTTGAAGATGTTGCTTTTGACAGGGACCAACAATTTAGTTTCAACTCACATTTCATTAGCTCGTTATGGAGACCACCTACGGCACCGACAGACAGATAGACTGGAGGAGGGACAGTGCGACAGACAATTGGAATCACATCGATGGATGCTTCTCCTTTCAGCGTACAAAACGAGACCCACAACGAAGCAATTAAGCTGGAAATCAACAACAAAACGGTCTGTGCAGCTCTTTTGGGGCAATTTTTAAGTATTTACAAAAGCGCAAAAAGGTAATAAAGAAAACAGGTAAGAAGAGGGCCCAGTCACTTCAGGCACATCAAATGTCAATCGACAGTCGGTTATTGGCACACACGATTTTTGAGGTACCAAAAAAATATATATTTCTATATATACTTAAAAAAGTATACATTTTGTTAATTTATTTTTTATTATACTCTTTAATTACGAAATTCACTTTTCATGTTTGCACTTTAATGTTTAAGCTTAATGGCAGCCGACAGCGACTTCTGGGCATCTGCTGCTTTCCCAGACATTGATCCGCATCACAACAACGCGTCCAACAACACTCAGCAGTCACTGTAACAAAAGGAGGAAAAGAACCGAGCAAAACAAAGGCAGCAATTGGTTTATTTCGAATGGATTCTCATCGGGCCACAACGTCGAACTGTTGTCGGGAATCGCTGATTTAACGCTGATTAATTGGAGCAAAATTATTATTACAGCATCTTATTGGAGCTGTCGCTTGTCGGGTGCCCCCTACCCCCAAGCTGCATTTTAATCGGATTTCCTTCATTGTGTCTGCCCTGTAATGACGCACAGAGGCGGCGGCATGAACTGGCGACGCCAAAATGGGCAAAAGTATTTAAATTATCTGCGGGCATTACTTATCGCTCGTTTTGTTATATAGATAGCCATGTAGTTACTTAAAGTGTCTGCTTGGTGTGGGAAATTTTGTGCAGTTTTTTAAATTTGAACCTCTTTTACCAAAAACTGCATAACTCTGTCAAAACTCAAGCGATTTGACCAAACTAAGTGCCAATGAGCTACTTATAGAAACTGCTACTCAACAACTGATTTTAAGCAGCCAAGTTAATACTTTTCTTTACCAACTTTAAGTGAAAACAACTGCCAGAGTATAAAAATAAATGTGCATGTCTGCGAAACTTCCGTCGAACAAAGCGTCTAATTGATTTTCGAAAGCCCTATTCATTTATTACCAAGATGTGCAAGCATTTAAGCAACAATTTTTATTTATTTCGCGGTATCGCAGAACCCAAAAACAAATCCTTAAATTGCATAACATATCGTCCCGCCACGAGCACCATTTATCAAATTCAAATGGGAGTGGAAGTGAGGCAAGGACAAGGACACGGGGGCGCTGCTATCGGCGACCCAACAAAAAAAGAGGGAAAAACAAATAAAAGCAGGGAAAAGAAAGAACTACAAGAGTAACTCGAAACGCGAAACGCGAAACGGGCCAGTAAAGTGAATTCCCGTGGAGCGTTTAATCAAAATTTACCGGCGAACGCGTTGCTGACAATGAGAAATTGCAACAAATTCGCGCGCAACGCAACAACGCGATGGGGGAGGCTATGCCTGAAAGGTGTTCAATTCAACAGGGGGGCTAAGGGGGTAAGGGGTGCTTCGGGGGGGCACACTTTGCTTTAACCAAAAAACAAAGCGCTTTTTTTGCAGCACAACAAAACTACGATCACGTCGAGAGCTCAACAGATTCGCAACTTCAGGTTGAGGCCCAGTTTCGTAGCCCGTTTCGTGCTCAGTCTCCAGCTGCAGGTCCAGTTTGCGTAGCCTGCTCCATGTGCGATTGGCACAGCTCCCGCTGTTAACTGCTACTCGATTTCCCTCAGTCTCGGCAACTGACTTCGTTGTTGATTCGCTTGCATATTGTTTTTCTGGCTTTCAGTGACCTGGATACTTTCAACGCGAAGGGTATGATGGGTTTGTTGAAAGAGTTATGTGGGCATAACATAGACAGTTAGCTTGGGATAGTTTATATTTATTCCCCACAGGAATTGTAATACATTTCTGGTTGGGTTAGTAACATTTTTCTATAAAACCCTGTAATTTTGGGAGCTAGAGTCACTAAATTAGTGAAGCTAGCCTAACAACGCCCCAAAATTTGCTTTGCCACTGCCCTTTACTCTTAGAAAAATATTATTTAATTTAATTTTTATATTTAAAAATATAGTTTCATACCTTTACAGCGTATTCCTTAGTCGAGCTTACTCCACTCAAGCCTTTCTGGCTTCTCGTTACAGCGCATATGAAAAATGATGCCGCTACAATTTTTGAACAACCAAAAGCGCTCCAACTGGAGTCCCACTGGCCGTCCACATACCCTGGCACCCCCCATCCGGTCGATCCCTTTCACAGCTGCTCCTCTTGCTGCCTGCTACTCGCACTCGAAGTTGATTGATGGGATAGTGCAGCATTGGGAAAATTGTGGGCGGTGCTGCCGCCTCTCAGCCACTGGAAATGGAAATGCAGCACCGCAAAATGATCATCGAGTCGTGCAGCGGTTGCCATGAAATCAATCTGGCTAAACGGTAGCAAATGGGCGTGTACTCCCCGTGTAGGCGTAGGAGCCAGGGAGCCAGGCAGCCTAAGAGCCCAAGAGCTCCCGCAGTCGTCGTTATAGATAACGCTATTTTGTATTTATATCGATCACTCTATCAGGTGGGCGTGGGCCTGGTCGTTGGCGGCTTTTGGCTAGACCGCAAAAAAGGCTAAACTGAAATGTTAACAAAAGCCTACAAAGAAAAGCGTTACAGCGGCTTTCCATTAGCGGGTAAGTGAGCTCTAAAAGCTGCACAATTTGTGGTATTAAATTGCAGATTTTATTAAATTTTTTTCTACTTTTTTAAACATTTTTAATGCGCTTCAAATCAGCTTAAAATTTGTTAATGTTTTTTTTTTATGAATTTGCTGTTTAAATAGTAAGCTTTTAAAATTCATTTTGTGCTGTTTAAATAACTTATATATTTATTTTATTTTATTTTATTTTAATTTTTATAGACCACTTTTACTTAACTATAAAACTTGCAAAGCAAAGCCTTTGACTGTTTTTATATGTGCTCATAAAATGCGGTAAAAAATGTTTTAAAAAATGTTTGTTATTAACTGCAGATTTATTATTAACCCAGCTGCATATTTAAGAAAAAAACTAAAGAATTTATTAAATTTTGCTTGTTAAATTTGGCTACTCAATCAGCTTAAAACTGTTTAAAATTGCAAAAAAAATTGCTTAATAAAATAATGAACTGCGGGTCAACACAAAAAAGCTCAAAAATAAATATCAGATTTTTCTTACAACTTTCAAGCCAACTAAAACTATTGAATTGAACCCTTAAATTTGATAACTTTACCGATTTTAAACAATTTATAGTTGCACAATTATCGCCAGCGATTGGCCATCAAATGGAGTTGGTCAATAAACAGTCGTACTCCAGTTGGGAAGATAAGAAAGTCAACCAAAAAGCATTGGCCAATATGCAAAGCGGCTCAAATAACGGCACGTGGAGCTGAGTCAGAGTAAGAAACAGCGCAAAGAGCACTGTGCCACAGTGCCTCAAAATGTGTGCGGCGGTAAGTTGCAAGTAGGCCACAGATGGAAATTGGAAATATGCCAGCAAAATAAACAGTTATTGAGTTGACTTTTTGACACTTCCCGCTGCGATAGGCGACTTGGCCAATAACAATGCAAAGTGTGCCAAAAGAAAAGAGTGGGGAGTGGGAGTGGGAGTGGGAGTGGGAGAAGGAGTAGGAGAAAGAAAGAGAGAGGGAGTGACAAACACCTGGTCTTTGTCCACTTCGGGGCACTATTAATTAAATTAAATTTCGATATAAATTCAAATGGTTGAAGCGTGCGCGATTACGAATTCTAATTGGAGTACGGGACAGCCAATTAGATGTAGTGTGTGGGCCCACCCACTGTTGGAGTGTGTGCGGACGTGTGTGTGTGTGTTTGTGTGTGCATAACTCATGCTGTGTGTGTGCGTTTGTAATTGTTTTGTGAATAGGTGTGCGAGGCTCCTTTCGCTGACTTCTTTCGCAACTCTTTTTATACACTTTAAGAGGGAAGTGTAACTATACGTATATATATTCTTGTTCAGCAAAAAGTCGAGTTAACCTAATGATACTTGGCATAGATACGTCTTGTGTTAGGAGCATGAACTCACTATATCTTGTTTCCGCCGTAATTAAATATACATCGGTGTACTATATAGTCAGATATACACTACTTACATTAACCTATAAGAGCATAGAAACTTCGGCTACCCAAAGATCCTTTCGTTCTTCAGTTCCTCTTTTTTTGGCAGTGTTTTCGGTTGCCCTTCTCCTGGCACTGGCATCAAATTTCATTAATCACGCAAATGCTTATCGTTGCGGCACCAGAAACAGCAACAGTAACGGCCCCCATCAGTGGAGTCTCCTTTCTAAGAGGCCTTCTGGGTCCAACAAGTAGTCGCAATCGTGGCCATAATTTGTCTGGACTGGCCAGGCCGAAAAGCCTTTCCACAGTTTGCCGCAACTGTGTGAATGTGAAAAGACGACCATCAACCTCATGATGATCATTGTGACTATCTTCATTATGATGCAGTTCATGTCCAGTCATTGCCAGTTCTAGTCCATCCCAAAGTAGATAGGTAGATAGAGAGTGAGAGAGAGCTGCCGGCATGTGATTATGCCCATATGATGGTTATGCACTTTGTGATGGTTCAATTTCTCCGAACTCCAACCAGAGGTGTGTCTAAGTCCAGAGCGAGTGTGTGTGTGTGTGTGTGTGTGTGTGAGAAAATTCTGGGCTTAACTGATGTGTATATCTTGCATTTGCAGCTGCAGTGTCTAATAAAGTGGGCAAGAGCACAACGAGCTGCAAAGTGGCTATCCATCAACTTGGCTTTAAGCAGACATACTAACAGAGACTTTTGGCCGTAAGAGCTTTAAGTTATGCAACTGTTTAGCTGCTTTTTAAATAGGTGTCAATATTTTAGAATTTTATTGAAATAAACTGTTGTTTTTGCTGAGTAATTAGTTTGGTTCTGTGGCGCCAGAAAGTATGCAACACAGTTTTTAAATTTAAGTTATGCCACTTTAGCTATTTTATAGCCGTTATTAATAATCTTTGACTCTTTTCTTATCTACAAAAATTGTAATAAAATATTAGAACATTTTTTACATTTACTCATCAAAATAAATATTTATACTCACATCAAGATAAAAATCTCCCAACCTCTTTAAGGCAATTTCAATCACTTTTGAGTTCTTAGCCCGGCCCAAAGCGTTGATGCCACAAAAAGCCTGCAGAGCTTATTGGATTTGTGAGGCGAGAGAGAAGGCCGCGAGACAGGCATAAAAGCGGCCTATACAAGTTGAGGACATTGTTAACAGCGCACTTATCTAATTAAGATATCTGGCGGTGTCTTATCAGCTAAATATTAAAATAAATGCACCCCCGACAGTCGTAACTTATGTCCTGTTTAAGGCATCACAATGTCGTGTGCTATCTGTGTGCCATTTGGGTGCAGGGTCCTTAACCTGGCCAACAGACCTGCTGACTACTGGCCTTCGTTCGTGCTGCTTTTGGCCTTCAGTCGAGTCTATTAGCAAGGCAAATTTCGCGTAACGAGAACAGGAAAGGTGGCACCAGGACTTGGTCAGCATCCAGGCAGCTTGGCATCCCGGCAGGCATCCAGGCATCCTGGTCTTGTGAGGCGACAACGATGCCAGAAAGTATGCAATACAATCTTGAAACTTGAATAACGGAAATAAAAATTATGAGCACGAATATTTTAACGTTGGCCGATTTGCATAAGAAAACCGTTAAGAGGCCCGTCGCTTGGCACTCAACAGTGGCCACAAGATGAACTCGCCACCAACGCCACCAAAAAAGCAAAAATTTGTATGTGGCACGCGCAGAGTTACCTGCCTGCCACCCACTCGCTGGGGGCGTGGCAGCGAGTTTATATTGTTGTTTGGCGTTGTAATTGATAAGTTAATTTACATTTTTATTGAATGGCCCTGGCAATTGTTGTTGTAGGTGTCGTTGTGTGTCTCGACATGAAGGTCAGGTCAGCCCATGTTTTGCATATTATTTCGAAACTTGACTCTACGAATTTCCACACCTAAGGCAACGTTTGCTATATATAGGCCCGTGTTCAGTTACTTCTATTTTATGCTACAAATGTTCTTTAATCAAAAGCATTTGAGGTTTAGGTTGACTTTAAGGTAAGCAGACTAATCGTTATGATTACGACTCCAATTTATATAGACACGATTTCAATAAGTCTTTATAAACCTTTCTTTAAACCGTATAAAAATCTTTAAAGCCCCAAGAGTAGCTTTTTATAACTTATTAACTCTTTTGCACCACTGTGCACTCTGCACTGTGCACTATAAAATTCTCTACACTCCCAGGCCGACTTTTCTTCGTCTTTTCATTTGATATTTTTGGTGACTGGGTCATTTGTAGCCCAAAGAATGGAGTGCGTCCATTTTATAAATGTAACCAAGTCCAGCCGTGCATGAAAAGTTAACGAGAATTGATGTTGCATGTTTCGCCAGGCAAAACAAAGCATAAATTTCTCAGTTACCAGTTGCCAGTTGCCCGTCGCATGTTACAGCTACAGCGATTCGAATGCATCGCTCTTGATATCGAACTGTACCGACTGTAGTCGACGTCCTCCACTTCACCATTCGCAATCTACAGTTCCAGTTTCAGTTCCATCACCATCTCGCTACTTTTCTAGGGGGTACGGCAGACGCGTCGGTGCATAAATTTCAGTCAACGAATTCAATTTGCGTAACGCATGCAGCGATGCTCGAATGGCGAACGTCGCATGCCGAATGGGACTGGGAACGGCAATGGAAATGGGACTGGGAATGCAAAACTCTGCTTCACACAGAATTGCCGAATTTTTACTCTTTGAAGTTTTTCTTAAGCGACCCTGTAATCGGAAACCAAAAGGAGTTTGTTTGGCTGGGATTTCTTAGGTAAGTTTGCATTTGCTTTTTCTAAACACGTATAGACAAATTTTAAGTGAAATTAACTCAGAGTAATTGAAAAAAGAGTAACGGTTATAAGTGAAACAAAAACGATACACTGCTACAAAAAGTAGCTCTACTTTTACTTCTGAATTGCTTAACATTTCGCTGGCAGCTCGTAATTGAAACAGATTTTTACAAGTGTACAATTGCAAACAAGACAACAACATTATTACATTGAGCTTAGCTGCGCTAGAAAAAAAACGTTCACATAACTGTTGTTCGCGATCTGCAAAACTTCGTCAAAGAATGAAGATGAGAAACGAAATGTGCAAACATTGTTTGTGTAAATTGCATTGCCCATGCTGAGAGCAATGCATATGTGAGTGAGAGAGTATGTGTGCATGCACTTATAATGGGAGCAGCTACAAAAGCAAAGAGAGTCGAAACAAGAGAGAGAGAGAGAGGAAGGGGAAGCTCTGCTTTGAATGGTATGTAGTCATTGGTGTAAGCTGTTGGTACAGCAAGTTTTGTATGTATGTATTATAAGCAGCTGTATGTACGTGTGTATGTACATACAAACATATATATATAATTTGTCTTCGTAATTTAAATCGTTTATTATATGTCTGTGCGAGTATGTAATTTATTTCTGAATAGTTCGATCACCAACCCATAAGTACAGAGTCTGCGACAGCCTATTCCACTTGCCTCTAGGTCTGCCTGGACAGCCGAAAGAAAAATGCGCAATGCTATTTGTGCTGCAGTGCATTCGCAATGTGTTCACTTGACGCGACCCAAGTGGACCCAAATGGAGCTGCAGGAGCAGCCCTGTCCCACACGCGGCCCAAGCAATCAGCGCCTAATCTGCATCCCGTCACCGTCTCAGTCCACATGTTGTTTGTGTTCCTCTTTTTGTTCTCTTTCTTGTTGTTGTTGCATGCAAATTACCTCGTTGACTTGCGGTCACTGTGGGTGGCACGCGAGGATCGTAACGTCAGATGTCAGGGCCATTGTTGTTGGAGAGGAGACATCCTCTGATTTCACTTGATTAATTGCAGTTTTTTGTCTTTCAAATGGTTGCGGCATAGACTTGAACTAAACTTGGTCCCTTTTTCGAAATATTTACCTGTTTCACTGTACTCTTGGGGAAAAGTGTATTAAGGCATTCATTAAACCATTTATCGATTTTAACCGTTTCGAAGCGGTTAACGGTTAACGGTTATAACCGCTATGAATCCTCGTAAGCATAAATATTTATAGCTTTATTCTAAGCCTTTTTCATGCATTTGTTTATACAGTAAGTGCTATTATTTTAAACTATTTTTGTTTTTAAAGCAGGCCACTAACTGTATAAAAACGCAATTAAATTTTTAGCCTCTTGGCATTTTCAATTTAACGGCCTGTTTACACTAGCAACAAATACTACAACCAAAAATAAACAAAGATACAAAAATATTGTGCAAATATATTCAATAAAGTGAAATCGATTTGCGTGCGCGTTGCTGCTGCTGCTGCTGCTTTGCTTGAATCATTGAAAGCATTTTTCAATTAAATGCAACATTTTTGCTTTTATCAATTTAATGCTTAGCTGGCGCTCAGTCGTTCTGCCGCTCTTTCTTTTACCCGCTCCTTCGCTCTTACTCTCCCATTCAGTCGCTGCTGGCGTTGGCGTTAACGTCGCTGCTGGCACTGTGTGTTATTAGTTTCGTTGCTGGCGCTGCCTCTGCCGCTGCCTCTGCTACATCTTCTTTCACTTTGTCTTCTACTTCCTTTGCTAGTGGGTCGCCTGCTGTCAAAGTTTTTCGCTTTCTATCTATCTATCACTTCCTGCGCTTTGGCAAACGATTATTGAAATTGTTTCGAACATTTTACGCCTTCCTGGGCGTGGCCTTTAGCTTATTGCATATATACAAAGAGAGAGAGAGAGAGAGAAGTTTATATATATATATTTTTATTGGCCTCGCGATTGTGTCACGTGTCAATATTGAGAGTGGGCAGCAGTGGAGGACACTCGCGGCAGCTCATTTAAATTTTAATTTGTATTTCGTTTCGCAGCACCATTGTACTGCTT
Source organism: Drosophila dunni (assembly GCA_018152125.1). Lineage (NCBI taxonomy): Eukaryota > Metazoa > Arthropoda > Insecta > Diptera > Drosophilidae > Drosophila > Drosophila dunni. The sequence continues at coordinate 19,249,119 of JAECXC010000339.1, read as the reverse complement.
CACACCACACTCCAGTCCATGGGCAGTTCCAAGCTGACAGCTGTGGAAACTTTCAAGGAATTCCCATTATATTTCAAAGCTTTTGCGTTTGCCACTTGACTTTTTGACTGAATTCTCGTTTAAATAACACGACCAGCAGCACTTTTTAGACAGGTTTTAATAAAAAACTATTCATTTTAAAATCTTTTAATCCTTAGCCTCCATAAATTATTAACCAGGAATTGAATATACATTTTTAAAACGATTTTAAAGCCTTTAAACTGTTTGTGTCAAACGATAAAATGTGAATTTTTAAGCGTTGCACAGATTTCATGCAGATAACTTAAAATGCAGACAAACGAGCGATGTTTTTATTTATGGTCTGACATTTCTGGTTTGTCAAACCAGAGCGTATCTGGTAGATACATAAAAGAGGAAAAAAAGAGGAAAACCAAAATAAATGAATTCAAAAACATCTTTAATCGATTTATGAATTGTTCAGCATGTTCGTTGGATTTTTGCGATTGATGCCGTTCAACTGCCAACAATGAACCAATTTCATTAAAAACGCATAAATTTAAATAAACAACAACACAAGAGGGGGGAGAAAGGGGGTAAGGGAACATTTAGCTGTGAAAGAGATTGAAAGATCGGTTTGCATGCGGCCTCCGACAAAGATTTAATAAAATGACACACAAAAACCGGCAGAGCACAAACATAAAAATCAATAAACAATAAAGTTGATTTATGCGTCAAAGTGTCAATTGGCAGCAGCGGCAGTGGCAGTGGCAGCGGCAGCGGCAGCGCTGGTGGCAGCAACTGATGCGTCGCTGGGCCGCCATGGCGTATGCGTAATTGCATTTGGACGTTCGTCGGCCTGAAACGCGTTTAAGAGCTTCATTCAATATGCGAGTGCAGCAGCTGTATTGTGTTGGCCCCAGTGCACACACCCACAAGCAAACGCATGACCCCCTACCGCCCCTACGTACCCCAGTTCATCATTTATTCGAAATATTGCTGCCATTCAATTGCTGATTGAAAAATATGCTTTTGATTTTATTGTCGCTGACCGGCAACAGTTGCAGTTGCAGTTGTTGCTGCTGCTGCTCGTCCTTAGCTTTGACGTACTAGAATTCATCCGATTGTCAACTGACTCCACAATTCATCTGTCAACCAAATCAATTTTGTGGCTTTAGCCATTTATCTTTGTTAGCGCTCGATTGACGACGTCGCGTCGCATCGCATCGCGTCGCGTCGCATCGCTTTGTTGCTGCTGCAAGTTGCAAGTTGCCTCCTGCCAGTTACCAGTTACCAGTTTGTCAGTCAACCAGCTAGCCATTGGCCAGCTACTGCTGTGTGTGGTGCGGTTATTGATTTGGAACAGCGGCTAATTGAGCGAAACTGTAACACGTCCATCTCGTCATGATTGCCATTTAATTGGCTTTCAGCGTTTTATTTGCCAAACTGCAAACAATGCGAGTTTAGTCACTAGAGTGGGTGGTATGATAGCTGAAAGTCCAAAAGGATTAATAACTGAGAGTCGCAGAGAAAAGCTGTAAATTAAAAGAGTGAGTAAAACAAATTAGTAAAATTTCAGTTTAAAATTTGTGGACCATAAAAAATTAAAGAGAGATTGAGAGAGAGAGAGAGAGCGAGAGAGAGAGAGAGAGAGATATATTGCTTGTGTTCTTCTACAAACAGCAGAATTTTCCATATTAAACACAGGCATTCTAGGGTTAAGTTCTATGGGAGCTATACATAATAGTCGCTTGATTCTGACCAAACTTTGTTAGCATATAAAGAACTAGTTTATTGATATAATATGTAATTTTGGTCGAGGTATCAGGAAAACCATACAAGTTTTCTGTACATATGACAAATTTTTCACTCAGGTTGCTTTGAATTTTTGGTTTTTATAAATGCAGAAAGAGATGTGACTTAAATTGAATATTAGTATAATATTTATGACACATGGACAAAAGTGTGTGCAAAATTTGGTAGCTCTAGCTCTAATAATCTTAGAGATCCATCAATGAATATACCAACTTTGGAACTTAAACTTCTATAGCCTCTTTCTTTCTTGAAATTTCTGGGATCTAGCTGGACTTTATATCGGTATATATGCCTTATACACATATTTCCGCTGTTGCCTTTGCAACTACAGGGTCTAAGTACCAAAGTGTTCGCTATAATTTATATATTTACAAAGATTCTCCTAGCATGACCACAATTTTCGCATGCCAACGGAAACTCTGGGAAAACAACACGTGTCAGAAGCTGTGAGCTGTGAGCTGCATTACCCAACGAATTGCCTTAAATCAGAAATCTGTTGAGCTAATATGACACACACGGTAATACGAGTGACTAACGGGACAACACACACACACACACACGTGTAGGGAGCACAACCTCAGGCAACTGCCTTGAATGCTTTGCTTTTAATCTGCACAGCGAGAGCATTAACTTTACAGTTGCTCGTGTCAGCAGCTACACTGAGCGAAAGCAGCAGACACTTGAGTTGAAAGAAACAAAATTTAAATAGGTAACGCTGGGGAAAGATACACTGAGCGAAACACTGGCTAAATGCTTCACTTAGACACAAACTAAAGTTGTTGCTACTTTTGAGTAGCTTAACTTCTCTCAGTGTAGTGGAATGACATTGCAGTCACAGCAGCGGGGCACACTGTGCACTGAGCTAGGGACACTGTGCCAGCTAATGCCAATTGACAGCAGCTTAAAGCCCCATGCCGTGTGCCGATCTTTAGTGTTACATTTCATTCTGGCAGGCGACATTTTATGAGCATATTTGCTGACCAAAATGTCCAACTTTGCCTCTCTCTCTCCCTGTCTCCCTCGCTCTCTTGGCTGCTCTGCAGGACATGTCAGCGCTCATATTGAGCGTCGGCTACTTTTGGCCAAAAGTTTTAACGTGACAGGCACAAAATGCTACCGTTACCCATCACGGCGCTCTCTGGACTACCCCAATTTGACTTTATATGCCCGACACACATGCGGACACGGTCGGGATAAAAGGTCGAGCTGTCAGGCTGCAGTAGGAGCCATAGTAACCGTAGCAGCTTTGTAATGCTCCAAAATGGACTTGTATGCTCATTTATTCTACACTTGCCAAACTTTCTGACCAACACTGGCACCTCAATAAAACAATTTAAAAGTCATCGTCATCGCTCTCACACCCCAAACTCCCTCTCTCCCTCTCCTTCTCCTTGTTTATCTCCCGAGTGAGTTGTCAGTTTCTTCATTTATTTTACCGAAACTGTAGCTGATTCTGCTGCTGCCACATATGTACACTGGACCCTGGTCAGCACAGTCTCTGTCTCCTCCTTAGATTGAACTTTAAGTGCACTCAGTGTCGCTATTTAAGTTACGCTTATGGCCAAGTTCTCACACCTTCGTCTTGGCCCTGATTGCATTCTTGTTGCAAATTGAGCAATCAAAAAGTTTTCAGCTGCTAAATTGAAATGCGCTGATATGATGCAAACTTTTAGCTTTTTCTTTTAGCCGTAATTGTGCGGAAATATGTGCAAAACTTGCACAGCAGCAAGGGGTGTAAAATAAATAATTAAAAGTGTGTATGGTTAGTCAATTTTAAAAGTTTAAAGTGTCGTATTAATAACTAAAAGTAGTAGCTTTAAGATTGAATGGTTTGAATGGAGACAGTAGGGGTTTTTGGTCGAAATAAGGCGATGTTTCGATTTCATTAAAAAACTATAGAAACTTTAGTCTTATAAAAAACATACAGTTTCTATATCTTTATGGCCATACAATAGAGTGAAAGCTTCAGCCAAAGGACAGCCCGGTTCCACTATTTTGCTCGCCAGGGGGAGACGTCCGGTTTCGAATGTTAAAAATGATTTAAGAATACGTAAAATAAATTATAATTCTAAATTTAGACCTTTAAGCTTCAAGTTATTGGCTTAACCAATTTATTTTTAGACCTTAGAGACTTCTTCTTAAATTTAAGACCATAATTTTAAAGTTCAGTGTTCTTCAACTGAATGGGAATTCCATTTTTACAGCTTACATATTGAGCGACATTTCTGCTGCATAATTGCCTCATAACCTACTTCCTCTTCACCTACTCCCTTTTCACCTACTCCCTTTTCAACTACTCCCTTTTCACCTACTCCCTTTTCACCTACTCCCTTTTCACCTACTTCCTCTTCACCTACTCCCTCTTCACCTACTCCCTCTTCACCTACTCCCTCTTCACCTACTCCCTCTTCACCTACTCCCTTTTCACCTACTCCCTCTTCACCTACTCCCTCTTCACCTACTCCCTCTTCACCTACTCCCTCTTCACCTACTCCCTTTTCACCTACTCCCTCTTCACCTACTTCCTCTTCACCTACTCCCTCTTCACCTACTCCCTCTTCACCTACTCCCTCTTCACCTACTCCCTCTTCACCTACTCCCTTTTCACCTACTCCCTCTTCACCTACTCCCTCTTCACCTACTCCCTCTTCACCTACTCCCTCTTCACCTACTCCCTCTTCACCTACTCCCTCTTCACCTACTCCCTCTTCACCTACTCCCTTTTCACCTACTCCCTCTTCACCTACTCCCTCTTCACCTACTCCCTTTTCACCTACTCCCTCTTCACCTACTCCCTCTTCACCTACTCCCTCTTCACCTACTCCCTCTTCACCTACTCCCTCTTCACCTACTCCCTTTTCACCTACTCCCTCTTCACCTACTCCCTCTTCACCTACTCCCTCTTCACCTACTCCCTCTTCACCTACTCCCTCTTCGGGCTTCAAAACAATTACTTAATTTGCTATCTTTCAGCTGCAATTAAGTTGTGACTGCAACGCCATAAAAAAGTCCATTTATTTCACTACCGGTTACAGTGCCTCGCAAAAGGCACCGTCCATTTTAAAGGCAAATGCATTAAAATTAATCATGTGCAACACTCGCCGTAATTTGCATTTCCAACGTTTCTTCTTTTTAGTGTTTTAACTGTTTTTTTCCACTGTTTTTCTTGGCCATTTTTTGGCACATGGAACACATGATATGAGTACGGCTACTTATGTATGAGTTCGGTGCTCTTTTTGGAGTTTTTGGTAGTGAAAAGCAAAGGATTCTTCGAGTGGCCTGTCTGCCGCTGCTCTCACTTCAAAGTTAATTATGTTGACATAGTCAGTACCAGTTCCAGTTCCACTACCGGTTCCAGTTCCAATTCGCAGCCCTTTTAATTTTTTGTTGAAAAGCGTTGACCACGCCCACACAGCTGCTCACACACACACACACACACACACACACACACAGTCACACACAGCATGCATTAAGAATTCATGCCACACCCGGCGCTACAAAGACGCCCACGGGCCAGGCAAAGGCCACAGACGGCGAGCGGTGCACAGCGGGGGGTGGCAAAGGGTAGGTAAAGGGGTGGGGTAGGTGTAGGTGTAGGGGTGGGGGTAGTGGCAAGCGGCTGGCTGCCAAGTTACTCAAATTAATTAAGTTTCGCCTTTGCCAACATTGCGCATACGCCCCGTGTGTTCCCAGTTTGCTCCCACTACCACCCCCGCGCTGCCCCTACGGAGTGGGTGGGGTGGTTCAATTTTTTAAGTGACATTTGCCAGACTTCTTTCGCCCGTTGTTTAATATTTTCTAACCACACCGACAGAGCCAACGCCATCGACAACGTGCGGACACGCCCACAAAAACCCTACGGTGTGTAAGCAGCTGAAATTTAAAATTAATTGCTTTAGCGCAGTTTTAATTATTAAGAAACTATTGATGGCACTGCCAGCTAAAAAAAGCTACAAAATACAAAAAAAAATTAAATAAATGAATAGAAACTTTTGTTGTACTTAACTGAACAGTTTTCTAACAAAATGTTGCTTTGCTGTGTTTACTAAACACACACTAAAGTCGAGCATTTTTAACTTAACTTTCGTAGAATTCCTTGAGTTTTTTAAACAGTTTGAGGGCAGTAAAAATATAAAAACATTTCTGTTAACAGCAAAAATATTTTGAAACAGGAAACATTGGGATGTTTTGCCTATGAAGAAAATATAATTTGAATATATTTAAAATATTTAAAATATATTAAATTATTTAAAGCACGAAAGTGTTGAAATTACATAACATTTTAAGCCAAGACTTTAAGGCCAAATTGGGTAGGGTCTTTACAAAAAAGTGTTTAAAGTAGTAAGAAAATTGGAAAGACTTTTTAGTATAATTATTTTTTATTACTACAATTATTTAATATATATTAAATATTAATTTATTAAACTTGTGCTTAGACTTACTTTAATTTTATTTTGGTATAGGTATGTTTCTAGTAATAAATTAGAATAAATAAACAGAATTTAATTTAATTTTTAAAGATTCGCTCTTTCCGCCACTTTTCTTTTTAAGAAAATTTACTAAAATTATTAAATTAAGCAACTAGTAAACTTCTTACTAAACTTAGGCACACTTAGCCTTACATCTTCATACCAAATTTATTTCCAAGCCAACTCAAAGAAGACACTTTTGGCATTTTGGGCAAATTGAACGCTGCTTCGACGGCGGTGAGTCACTTAATTGAGCGTAGTTTTCAAATTGGTCAATACCCGATACCAGTTGGCAGTCACCAGCATGGCACAATGGCAGGCTGACCATATTAGTGCGTTCATGTACAATGATGGAGGCAATTATGGTTAAACTGTGAGGGAGGAGGAGTGGGGCAGGGGCAGAAGGAAGGGCAGCGGCTAACAAACCGCGGGTCAACTGCACGTGCGACGCTCGCTGTTGTTGTTGTTGTTGTTGTTGCAAATTCAATTTGGTTATGTGCAAAATTAGCAACAATTTTCTACAAATAAATAAAAGAGCGCCATATGTGCCAGCATGGACAGCTGGTTGGGGTTAGGGCTTAAGGTATGTGACTAGCAAATACTCTATACAAATTTTAGTTTTGAAGTACTGAAGTTGCTGTGCTTTTAAAATAGTTTAAAGTGTTTAGAGTGGCTAGAAAGCGCTTGTCTACAGTCTCTAGCTGTTATAGTTTAGTTGAGTAATTTTTTGATAGACTTTTTTGAGGCTTAGTTAAGCGGTGTTGCCAAAATTTGTTAGAATTAGAGCACAGAGGCTCTTTAAACATGAGTGTAGCTTATATATTACGTATACGCCTCTTTAGCTATAGTAAAAAAATGTATCTACAGCTAAGAGATACTTTTTAAATACACAGAAAAGCAAGCTTGATTAGCTTACATAGCGATATGCACACAATATACCCTTTTACGTCACTACAGGGTATCACCACCAAGGCAAACAAACACTATACATATAATTGAGTGCCTGCAAGAGTGTGTAAAGCTGTGTGTATAGCTGTGTGTGTGTATGACTGTAACCAAGTTCAGGCTCTCAGTGTGGCCAACTTCCTTGTGGAGCGCTGCCAACATTTGTTAACGTATTTTTGTTTGCTTGTTGCACATTTTGAGCCGCCTGCTCCGACGCACTGCCCATTGTCCATTGTTCGTTGTATTTGTATTTGTATTTGTATTGTTGCAAATGACGTGGCCACCGTCGTTGCCGCTTTGGTTTGACACGCATGCCATACCCTTAATGTTAACTGTAGTCCCCCCGTCGACCCCCCTACAAAGACCCTCCCGCTGTGGTGGGCGGCTCGTGGTCAACATTTGGCTACGTGCCTCGTTGGCAATGCGACGCATTTAAAAAACAATCAATTTTAATTTCAATTTAAATTAGTTGCTGCCGTACCAACACCCCCCCCCGACTCTCCTCCCAGCCAACCGCAGCCAACTTAACGCCGCTGCATTGAACATAAAATTATTTTTGCTCATTTGTAGTTGCTGGCTGCTCTTTGTTGGCCATTGTTTCAGTTACCAGTTGTTGCTGTTTGACTGAATGCAATTGCATTCTGGTAATTTCGTTTTTATTGTTGCTATTTTTGGGTTTTAATTGCATTTAATGCTAAACTCGTCCAATTGTTGTGAGCAGCGCAATAAATTTTACTTAAAAATATTCCATGCATTTCAAATTTAACCCATGACAACCCACAAACTTTTTTCCTTTCATTACTTTATTGTTTCACACATTGTGCAGCATTATAAGCAAATTAAAAATGTTTTGCTAAAATTTTCATAGCTTTTCCCAAATGTAACGAAATTCATTTTAGGAATTACAAGTTGAAATTCAATTTAATTCAATATTTTATTAGTTTGTTGGCTTTTGTTTAGGAGTGGAATTTCATAAACAAATTCAATTTTAAAGTGCTGAAAACTTCACTTACTTTTTCACGGCATTCCTCAGCTCGTTTGTGGGTAAACAAATTAATTGAAATCCTTGTCGTGTGATCAAGTTGGTTAAAACCAGCTCCTGGGGCAACTGTAACCCAATGTTGTATATAATTTAGTTTAGTTTTGCTGGCCAAGATGAATAACTAAAACTGATTTGTACGCTGGCAAATTGGGATTAAGTGTGTGCAGGTTTCGTTAACGCTTTTTCCCCGTGGGGCTTAACCCAACCTAAATCAATCAAGCGAACATGCGAGCTGAAGTACCAGCACACACTCACAAGGATGTGGATACGTCTGCGTAGTCAGGCACGCAAATCAGTTGCAGCCGCAGATACATTTGTATCTGAGTGTGTGCGTGTGTATGTGTGTGTGTGTGTTTGTTTGCCCGCTAGCACAATTCTACTTAACAGCAATTTAACGTAATTTACGTCTTAACCAGGAATTCAACATATGCGTTTAAACAAGCTGCAGATACTTGTATCCAGCAGATACAATGGCAACAGCCGCTGTCGCTCCCCCATCCCCAACTCTGCCCACTTAACATGTGTTCCTCTAAGTAGTGCCCAAACAACTTTGGGTCCGTATAAATTATTGGGTGTGCGTTGTAAATGCTCCAAACTCGAACTCCAACTCCAAGTCGAAGTCGAATCTTCAAAAACAGCAACACAATTTGCGTATCTGCGGTTGCGTGGTCTTAACTTGTAGCCAAATCAAAGCGTTTAATGGCGCTTTTAATCTTGTTAATCGTCCTTTTGCCTGGTTAGCGCAGATTTCAGCTAGTTTCCCTCATGTTTATGTGCGGGGCGTTGCTCAAGGCGTGTCCATTGAAATTGCCATCTTTAATACAAATACGCAGTGTTGTCGGCAGTGCTGTGAACTTAAATAGCTAGTTATAGCTAGAAATAGCTAAGAGCATAATAAGCAAAAAAGTTATGCGTTGTGGCAAATTTAAACTTCGATTGTGCATAACTTCGGTAAATGAGAAGGTATCTTAAAAAGTGATACCTCTGTAGACTCTGGAAAGGTAGCAAAATTTGCGATTAAAATTTCATGGGTGTCCCCAGCAAAAACATCAAATTTCTCATGAAAAGTCTAAAAATTTCAAACCTTTTCCAACTAAATTTTTATTTAACATTTATTATAAGCTTATATCAAGCTAAAGTGGCCATAAACTAGCTAAAAAGACAGCAGCTGAGGCACTTCCCGCTAATAGTTAAATAAAATAGTCTCAGCCCGAATTCGTTGCATACTTCGGGGCGTCTTTAAAACCCCAAGGCAAACTGTCAAGCTTCTAGCTTTAAGCTGCTAAGCGAAACGTTGCTCAACATGTACTTGATCTAATGCTGTGAAATTATTTCATCCTCTGCCATTTTTGGACCAGGATGGACAAGGACGATTTTGACATGCTGTCATCCTTTGGCGCGTACACGGCACGAATGAATATTATTTCTTTATGCAAATTTTTAGCTCAACTGCTGTCACTTGTTGTTGTTGTTGTTGTGAGTTGACTGTCAAGTGCTCGCTTACATTCATCTTGGCCCCCTACACAGTTGGCCAGATATTTTGTTGAGCAAGACAAATGATTTCCATTTAATTTATTTTCGCTGCTTACTCCTAAGACTGTAAGTGGCTGGCGAAAGGATTTAGCTGTATAAATAATAGCTCCGAATTGTAATATCTTTTTTAATACCAACTGGAATTTGAAGTTGAATTTAGTTTGGCGCTAGAAACTGGTAACTGAAAACTAGCAAATTGAAACACAAAATCAAGTTGGGATTGCAATCGTTTTGGTCGTCGACAATTACCCACGACTTATGGTCATAATGAGCTTGCATGCGATTAATTTTCCACTTGAGCTGCCTGATTTTCAGAGCAGAGTGGAGGGAGCGGAGGGAGTGCAGCCAAGACATCGTCGTTAGTTCATAAATCATATGCATTGTCATTGCCAGCTTGCCAGTTTGCCGACTTGCCAGCTAATCTTGACTGAGAATTAGGAGGTGGCAATCGCGCAGTCGCCTACTTAATATTTCCGCTTGGAAGCCCCACTCCCCCTACCAACCCCCTTGAACTGCTCTGCAGCTTCTTGCAGTCGTATCACACAGGCTCACGTCAGATGTCACTAATCTAAATTTATGCAAATTGCCAACTGTCTGGCTGACTCACATGCTGCTGCTGGTGGTGCTCGTGCTGCATGTGGCATGCTACATGTAGTGGCTCCTGCCGTCCCACCCCACAGCGGCGACTCTGGCAACAGTTGTAAAAATTGCAGCTAAATTCAAATTTGACAGCAAAGCGAAGTCAGTCTCCATCTCAGTCCACGTCTCCATCTCCTTCTGCGTCTCAACTTGGCATCGCAATCGGATCAAAGCCGCGCTACTCGCGAGTCGCGAGTGTTTTGCTAGCATTTTTTTTAGCTTTTTTCTGCCCACTTTTCCCCCTGCCTTGCCCGTTTCCACATAGTTTTTGGGATGCAGCTTGTGCCGCGCTCTTATTAAATTAAAACGCTCGCTTTTAAGTGCAGCCCGAAGCTGCAAAACTCCATCTGATATGCAAAAACATTTTTGAAATAACTCAGCCGTAAATGTGTACAAAGAGCTGAGAACGAGTGCTCCACTCGCCTTCTCAGTTTAAGCCAAATTAATTGAAAAACTTACACGCAACGTTGGCTAAGACTGAGAAATCCGTTTCGATCCGTTTTCAGCATAGATTAGTTGGCCAATAGCTGGGGCCAGTTGCCAAAGTTCTGCTACATTTGGCAACAACTTTCAGCTTCTTTCAGTTTCTTTCTGTTGCTTTTGGCATGCGATTCCCGCCGCGTGCCAACAACAACAACAACAACAGGAACAACAGCAAGAACTCAACACTTGCCACGGCGACAATGTGCGAAATTTCACACACATGGGAGGAAATTTAATAAATTCATTTTTTTATAGGATTTATAGGATTTAGGCTCATTAAAAATTAGGTATTCAGTTTGCTAATTTAACAAATAAATTTTTTTTCCATTTATTTAAAAATTGGTTGGCTTTGTCTACGAAATTATTTTTATTTACAGTTTTTTTGCATATTTTATTTATTTAATACTGCTAGTCTTCAATTAAACAGTCAGTGACTAACTGATACTTTATTTATTTATGCAGAATCAAAGATTTGTGGAACAAAAGAGCTCATTAAAAATCAAAATAATTGAAGTGAAATTACTTTTTAGACCCTGTATTCTAAAAAAGAGTAAAAAGAAGTCTATTAAGTTTGTCCAAATTAAACTATCAGAGCCCAACCCACACAGTACATGTATGATACCATTATAACTGTCCACACAAAGTTTGATACGGTTTGGACAACTATAGCCCATAGCTGCGATAGGACAAATCGGCCGAAAATTAATTAAGGAGAAGTACGAGTAAATAAAACCTAAGTTGTTCAACAAAATTGTTCGTTTCTTAGCTACTTTTATTTAATAGACAGTGAAATCTACTCGTGGACAGCTCCCTCAGGCGGACAGCTCCCTTTGCAGTACGAACTTTATACATTTTTAGCATCATTTCCATACAAAATCCGTTCTTTTAGGCGGACATCTACTCGCGGACAGCTCCCTCAGGCGGACAGCTCCCTTAGCAGTACGAACTTTATACATTTTTAACATAATTTCCATACAAAATCCGTTCTTTTAGGCGGACATCTCCTTTGGGAAAAATTTTACAGAAATTTTTCAATGTTTTGACGCGTTTATAGATTTTTATTTTGATGAATCGTCTACTGCTCATGACACCATAACCTATCTTATCCTATGACCTATCTTATCATGACCTATCTTATACTATAGTCACACTTAGCTTAGAAAATATTTAAATTTTCTTAACAAAAAGTCAGCTATATTCAACAAATGAAACAATTTTAAAATTCAACAAACCTTTAAACAATTGAACTACCTTTTCTTCATTTCCTCGAAACAAGGATGCAGAAAAATCTGTGGCTTCTTGTTGGGATCAAAGTGCTCGTGTCCCCGTGTCCAATCGTAGCCCAAGGCATAGGCAAAGATATGGCCATCGGCATTGAAGCAGCACTTGGTCACTGCCTGATCTTTGACTTCACTAGCGTAGAGCTTACAGCGATTCTGGGTGTCCCAGACCATGTAGGAGCCTTCGGAGCCTGCGGTGACCAGAGTGTTGTGCACCGGATGATGTTTGACATCGTTCAACGCATATATGTTTACATAGCCCGCCGGACAAGTGGAGCGATGGCACTTGAAGGTGAAAGTATCCCTGTTATCTGCTAGATAATGTATTGCTGCACGTCCCTCGATGCCACCGGCCACGAAGCCAGCGCGAGCATCGTACTCCTGAAAGATGCTCACACAACGCACCTGTTGCTTCAATTTGCTCTCCACACACTTGTCGTCGTAGCTTATGTTGTCCACGTTGTAGGTCGAAATGGTGTTGTCGGCGCAGGCGACTGCAATTAGCGGATAGAGCAGATCGGCGGCATAGCAGCGATCGGCTAGGTTAAGGCTCAGCAGCGGCTCGGGACGGCGTACGTCCCAGAACTGAGCGGACAGAGGTTAGAGGGGTTAGGTTAGGTTTTCCTCTCTCTCACTACTCTCTCACCTTCATTGTCTTATCCCACGAGGCAGTCATTAGGCAGCAAAAGTTGCTCGCCTGAATCCAGTGACAGCTACGCACTCCCGCCTCATGAGTACCCAGCAGATTCAACTGATTCGTCTCCAGATCCCATACGTGCACCTCATGGCCAGCGGTGCACAAATAGATCTTGTCGCACTTGTCGCTCCAGCTGACATCCAAGATCGGAGCACTGAGACTACAGCTGCTCTGGGGCACTGTATTGCCATTCATTTCCACATTCCAAAATCGCACAGTTTGATCCCAGCTGGCGGCACAGAGCAGATTCCTTGGCGCAGGACTAAATTCTAGCGCGGAAATGGTGTCGCTGGGTGGCATGGTCACCTCAAAGTCGCCAGAGTGTGTCATAATGAAGTTTGTGTACAAAACTAACTAAAAAGTGCACTAAATCATAAACAAGAGTTGGGTGTAGCTATGAACTAAGAGAGGCTATTTGGAGGTTCAAGTTTTGTAGCTAAAAATTGTAACTAAAACCTGTTGGAAGCCTATCGATTTGTTGTTAGTTTAGACGAGTTTTTGACACTGAACTTCAGTCGTATTTGATTGTGGAACATCTAGAAATTTTCAGTTTCCATTCGCACTGAGAAACAATTCCCCAATCAATATGCGCACAGAAAGTATCTACAAGATACAATCGTACACACAATGTGCAAATATTTTAACTAAAACGCCAAGCGAGTTACTTTTATCTGTTGTTGCAAATAAGAATGAGTATTTGTGTGGCACCGTTAAATGCCACGCCCCCAGCTCAGTGGCACGCCCCTGCCGGCGGGCACAGCCTGGCGCTGTGTTTCAGTCAACATAATTTCACTACTTTTATGGCCAAAGTAATGCCCGACAGAGCCATGACGGGACTTTATCCTACCGAACCTACACCTAACCTACCCCACCCGATACTGCCACTCTTCCTGCACCTTTTCCTGCTACCGTTTTCATGGCAGTTTTCCTCTGCTTTCACTCCTTTGCCACTTCCTGGCTGAAAATTTCAACATTTCCTTTCATCTCACGCGTCTCGCGTGTGCAATACACTGAATGTGTTGCGAATTGTGCACAGCCACGCCCCAGCCCACACTGTGCCACGCCCCCCGCGCGCCGCTGTCTGAAGTTATTGGCCTCGCAGCATACTTTGAAATTTACTGAGTTTTACTTGTAATGTTTCGCTATATTGAAATTAATTACAAACAAAGGATGTTGCTGCAAGCATGTGTATCTCTAGCTGAGAGTTCCCGACACTCCCCTCCTCACTCCCCCTCCACACATGTCTGCAAAGCTTCTTGAATTAATGTTTTGCCATCGGCATCGTTTGAATTCTAATCTCTGATGTTGCTCGAAAAACATCAAATATGCTTGTAATATTCTGTAATATTCTGTAATTTCAGTGAGCTAATTAAATTGCTCTCGTATGTTATAGTTTATTATCGCATTTTAATGTATTTTTGTAGCTTGATTAATTTCAGCAAGTGGCAAAAAAATGCTACAGAAAACAAAACAAAACAAACTAATTTAAATTCAATTTGATCATTTCATGCTCAACTAAATTTAAGCGTTTAATAATTATTGTTTAATGTGACTACGAAAAAAAAAGCTGGCATAAATAAATATTTATGTCCACAGTTAAGGACTGTTCCAAATTTCAGTTTCGCCTTTGAGAAATTAATTTTAAAAGTACAGTATGGTCCAAAACAAATTTAATTTGAGTCACAGAAGCCTTAAACTTATTTTTTAAAAATTAAATAAAATTGTGGAGAATTTTTAACTGATTTTTAAAATTTAATTATGACTTAGGGGAATTTTAAACTGATTTTTTTAAATTAAATTTGACTTTAGAGCGCCTTAAATTAATTTTTTAAAAGTACAGTTTGACTCAAAATCAAAGTAAACAAAATAAATAAAATTTATTTTATTTAGAAGCACATTAAATTAATTTTTAAAAATTTAATTTGGCTAGAATCATAGTAAACTATTTTAGAAAAAATATATTTCAATTAGGAGCTCATTAAATTAATTTAAAATAAAAATAAACTTGACTTAAGACAATATAAAATTTATTTTTTATAAATAAATATATTCCAGAATTATTTTTAAAAATTGAATTTCTCTCAGAAGCCCAATAAGGCATTAAAAAAATGTATATATTTCACTTAAGAACATTTTAAAAATATTTAATAAAAATATGTTTTACTTGTGGGCCTATTAAAACATTAAAAAATAAATATTTTAGACTTAAGAGCTTGCCAAATTAAACGTAATTATAAGACAATTATGCTCAAACTTTATATTAAAATATCTGTAATATTAAAAACGATTTTCCCATATTTAAACCGTCATTGATTGGCACAAAAAAGTGAGAAATTCTGCTAAAATATAGTTAAAAACTAATTAAAAAATTGTGCAGACAAAAAAATACAAAAACGCAGGCAATATTCCATTTTCCGTTTGCCATTTTCCATTTTCCAATTGTGCAAACAATTCCACACAAGATAAACAAAAGCGTTTTAGGCTCAAGTGGAAATATTACATTTGGAGGAATAATTGCATAAGCACCAAGAAAATGCACTGAGCGCTGGGTATAACTTTCAAAAAGACAAACATGCTGGGGTGGGGTGTGGGGAGTGTGAAGTGGGGGGAAAACGCCAAAAGCCGCTGACAAAAGTCAACACGTCAAAATACAAAGAAGAAAAGTTCTGAGAAAAATCGAGCAGAAAAAAGCAGAAATTTTTCGGCGTATGATGATGGGCTATAAAAGAAAATTCGCAAGGCTTCTCTGTTGCCATATTTGCATATCAAATATGAAGATTATTTTCGGGAGCGCCCAAGGGGGGGGTTGGGGGGAGGCCAACGCAATTAACGATGGGGGAAAATGTTACTGTGACAACTTTGCTGATGCTGATAACAGATTCAACAGACAACACAATTAAACAAAACAGCTGTCTAGCCACGCCCCCAACTCCTACTCCTCTTTTGCTCAAAAGAACAGCAGCAGATTTTGTAGAAATCTGATTTTAGCCCAAACAAAGTATAAAGCCAAAAAGATGTCTTTATGCCCAAGATATGCCATGTTATTATGTCTAGCCAAACGCTCGACAGAATGCATGTCTGTCGAGTTGGGAGTGTGTTCGTGTGTGTGTGTGTGTTGGTGTGTCTGCTAATGAAATTTCAGGCTTTATGGCATTGAAAATTGTTTTTCCATGAGCAGACTGCCAAAAATGCAGCCAAAGCCCCAGACCCAAACCAAACGATAACTAAAACTAGCATTCAATTCAATTTGCCGCCTCATCTTTCTGAGAGCAATTTAGCCAGCTGCACGAGCAGCTAGAGATGGCAGCGTGAGTGGGTCGGAAACTATCGTTTACGGAAAGAAGGCTAGATAGGTCACAAAACTCCCACTTCGAACTTCAAGCCAAGTTCAGCCTGTCACGCGCTCATCTCTAGGCCAAGCGGCTAATAGGACATGCAGGATGATAGAGACTGGGCGGTTGCGGTTGAAATTAAAAAGGAATTTACCCAAATTGCTATTGAAGCCCGCGAAGCGACGCAGAGCAAAGCAAAGCATTTGTGAGGCTTTCGCTACTGCGGTTTGGGCAAAGTGCCAGCCAGAAGTGGAGGCAACAGTTGCTGAATGGGTGGTGGGTGTTGGCTGTTGGCTGGATGGGGGAGTACTACAGTTTAATTGGGTTAGCAACGTCAACGTTGAGCGTAGCAGCAGCAGCAGCAGCGTCGGATCATTGGCGCTGATGTGTCATGAGCCGATTTCAGCCAGAATGAAGTTGAGTGGAGCAAAGTCCAGTTAAGAGCCGCCAATTCCAGTGGCAATCCCAACTCAATCCCAATTTCAATCCCATTTCCCACTTTCAATCGATTTTAGTGCACACACACACATACACTCCCTAATTAAACGCAAATGCAGTGGCCAGTGATCTAGCACCAGCCCCGCCCTCTTTGGGAGTAACTTTATTGCCCTCCCACTCAAATGAAGCGTAAAAGCGTGGGCGTGGCATGGGCTGCACATTTTTTTCGACTGCCCGCAGTCCCCACTCGATTGTTGGCCGTGTTTGCTGACTAATTAATGACACTTGAATGCTTGATTTCACTGCCCGAATACCGTTTTAAGCCTCGCAATTCCATTTCCATTCACCAGTGCCTTATCTATGGGTCACTCACTGCGCTGACCTTGTGCCCTTGTGTTTGACAAATTTCCCATTTTCCCAAATTTCACTCGCATTTGCAATTGCACTCTTGAAATGTTAATGACCTTGTTTACTTTCCACTTTGCTTGTAACTGCACTTGTTGACCCATTGGCAATTCTACAAGCCATTTTGTTGGCCAAATTGTTTACTTTTCGATTGGCAGAGATTTTCAAAGTGGTTTAAGTCTTAGAGTAAATTAATTGCTGGTTTAGTTGTAGTACATGATACTTTCGAATAAATTAAAGTGAAGGTAATCAGTAAAAATTTAACCTAGTTAAAGCTTAACTGCTTATTTTATGCTGTTTATTTTAATTAAAACAAATTTTTAGAAGTGTAAACAAGCAGACAAGACAACGATCGTCTTAGCTTGTAACAAAAACAAAAACGTACACACAACTGTTGTTGGCGATCTGCAAAGCTTCGGCAAAGAACAAAGATAAGAAAGCAAATGTGAAAAATTGTTTGTTTCAATTGTCTATTCTAAGCGCCATGAGTGTGCGTGTGTGTAAATAAAGTGAGAGCGTCAGAGCGCCGCTCTCCTTTTGGTCACCGCTGCAGTCAGCAGAGGCAACGGCAGAGCGTCAGAGCGCCGCTCTCCTTTTGGTCACCGCTGCTTTTAGCTGCAGTCAGCAGAGACGACGGCAGAGAGCAAAGCGGCGCTCTGTAAACATTAGACTGCCAAAATGTTGACGCTCTCCTTTTGGTCCCCACTGCATTTGACTTCAGTAGACAGAGACGGCGGGAGAGTGCAAAACGCCGCTTAGAGGGCAGAAGCGCAGGCAGAGCGTCGGTTGAGCAGCGATATCCCCGCGTGGTACGAAAGCGCTCTCTTTTTGGGCTTCAGTGTCAGTGCTTTAAAGTTGTTCTTATTGAAAGTGTGTGTGTACACTGTACAGTAGAAATAATTGAACAATGTGCGTAGTGAGTGTAATAAATAAAAAAAGAAACTTTAACTTAGTATAAAGGTAAGTTATTATAACTATTTGATCGCAAAATACTTGATTGCTCCCCACTGTACATATTCTGCTTCGCAATTCTTATGCCGTCAAACTTTAAATAGCTGTACATTTCAAATGCACAGTTAAAATGCGTTTGGGTAACGGGACTGCAGCGCAGTGTTCAGTGCTCATATTGGATTACATTTATGGCGTTTGTTAAATTGTTTACACATCTTTTTGGGGTGTTAAGTGCTATTATTTGTTGTTTGGTGCATTTAACACCTATGCAACCCGCAACTAATTGCTGCCAGTTGCAGGTAGGTGCAGGACAGCCAACAGAAACACTACCAGGACACAGACTCGTACCCGGACTGTTACCCGGACTGTAATACGGCATCATAATTAATTCAAATTTAAATTTCCTTTGGCGCATCGCACGCGCTATTCCTACACTGGCGAGACATGTGTGGGCGTGTGGGCGTGTCGGTCAGGTGGGCATAATCATGCGCGGCTTTTAGCGTCTGCCACGCCCATATGTGCCTCACAAACCGACCGAACGCCCGCCTGCTAGTCAGCATAATAAACTGTTTAAATATTTAGTTGAAACGAGTTTTTAATGCTCATTTGCGCTTTTAGCAGCTGGCAATGTGAAAATGGCAAAAATGGAATATGGAAAAGCGTAAAACGAATGAGTGGGAAATGGTTAAATGCAAAAGAGAGGCATAATAATTTCTGGGTGAACCGGGTACGGGTTCACAAAAAAGGCCAAAAAATTCCGTCTCGTTGCGCGAAATCGCCCTTACATAATTACAGTTTGCGATTCCCGCACGGTTCGTCGAGTCAAGCAGCTGTTCCAGCAGCTGAATCCTCGAATCCTTGAATTCTTCGCCGCTTATTAATTTTTAATTATGACAAAGACGAGAAGGCTTGACCTTTTTATATATATATTTGTGTTTTTTTTGGGGCGCCACTCGAATTTTGACTGTTTTCTTTTAATGGCCCAAAGGCTGATGCTGCTCAGCTGTGCTAAGCTCAAATTTTTCAACTGAATTTTGCCGTCAAAATGTATCTCATAAGTTCTCATTTCAATTTGGCCTTAAAGTCCTTGATGTGTTTCCTTTCCGATTGCCGAAGCAGAAAATGCAAAAAACAACAAGTAACAGCAAATCTGTGAGTAATGTTCACTTTCGGCTTAATACGCTAGTGTTGAGCAATTATTAAAATTGCCAAAGAAGTGGGCGAAGGGGGCGTGACTAGATACGTCTGTCATTTCACTGAGTGCTGCCGTCACTCGCATCTCACGATTAGGTGCGAAAACTAGCACGCAACGCTGCCTGCAGCCAAGAACAGTGAAACTCGTCCAGTGAGTCTAGCGGGAAATCGCAGCTGGTCCATGGCTGACCCCGCTAGAAAATGTCTTACCAATCTTGGCCATAAATTAATTGACTGTTTTTGCACTCTGCGCTCTGAGTTGCCACAAAAGCTGGTAAAACATTTGTGTCCTACGGCTACAAAAAACTAAGTTAGTAGCTGTATAAAGTGGAATTTATTTTATTGGTTTAATTATAAAATAAATTTACTTAAAAAAAGCTTTTATAATTATTAAAATGTTTTAAACATAAAACTGGGCACTAAAAATATAATTTAAATACAGTTGCTATTACATTTGTATAGCTCCACATGACGTATGCGCGATGCACAGCAGCCCACTTGTCTTATCAGCTAAACTCACGTCTAGCAGCAAAAAACTGAAGGAAACTGGAAAGAATAACAATAATTCAAGTAGTTGCTGGGCTCACTAAATGTTGCACAAAACAGCCACCAATCAGTCAAGTCGTCAGTCAGTCAGTCATCGTGTCGTTTAACGGAAACGGAAGTGGATGCGGGAAACATTTGCTGTCAGCTGCAGCCCTTAGCTTGAGTTCAGCTCCACTAAAAACTCTTTTTTGGTTTGTGTGGCAATGACGCGTTCCATTAACTGACAACTATTTGTTGCTGTTGCTTTTGGCCAGGGCCGCTGACAGACGGCAAAACTAATTGAAACAGCTAAAGAGGAATGATCCCGTCATGTGGAGAATATATTAAAAGTTAAAGAGTTTTATTTAAGTTGAGCTTCATGAGCTTTTTGAGCTGCTCCACGCCACTGTCCGCCTTCTTGGTAACATCCATGAAAATTTTCCACTGGCTAAAATCTCCATTTTCCTCCACTTCCTCGACGCATTTGATGGTCTGGCGATTCTCGGGCAACAAAGTAATGCCAGTTGGATACTCAATGAAGACCATGAAATCCAAAGTGCCGCACAGTTCAATAATGCGATGCAAATAACGTGGGCAAATCCAAGTCTGCTTAAAGTTGAAGTTTAATTTAATTTTGGATTTTAAACCCAAGTCCATACTCTACTCACCGCTGAAGCATCGTTGTTGGCATGCATAAAGTTCATGAAAAAGGCTTTCACGTACTGCATGGTAACAAACTTGGCCAGCTGTAGGGCAAATAAATTCATTAACTTATAGGTACTTATGCTTGATTTGAGTTACCTTATCCAATTGGCCCAAGATGAGCACGGTTTGCTGGCTGGCCTTGGCTAGAGCCAGCTGAAAAGCTACTAGAAGTAGGTCCATGATGTTGTGATCGGCTTGAGCCGTAAATATCGGATCCTTAGTGCTGCTCAAGTGAATGCTGGTGCGCACTTGGCTCAAGTCAAAGTCATCAACGTTCTAAGGTAGAAAAGAGGCGATATAGTAAACCGATTTGAACCAAATATAGTCAGTAGGTTAACAATGTTACACTACACAAGCTGTAAGAGTTTGTGTTGGACAGTGGTAATACTACATAGGTTATGTTGGTCTGTCTTTTCAGTTTCTTAAAGCTCCTTAAACTCTTAGCCCCATTCCACACTTACCACCTTGCTCAGCTCCGTGTAGCGGTTAAGGCGTGGCACAAAGAACCACACGGTGTACTCGTACAAAGTTATAAACTCAAAGAACTGACGAACTTCCTCAAAAAGGCCCAGAACAAAGTGACGTTCGGTTAGACGCAGTTTCTCAGTGACCTGCAGACAGTTTGTGGTGAGCTTTTCCAGCAGCTCACGCTGCTCGTATTCGGGATGAGCAAAGAGCTTGGCAAAGGTCTCAAAAGGATTGTCAGCATGTCTGCAAAGACAAGAAGTTAAATAATTTGTCCAGGAACTGGAGTAGTGTTCAATACTTAAGTTTGTTGTAGGCCACCTGATCGGTTTGCATGAAGTGCAGCCAGTTGTTGATAAGATGCTTCTTCTTCAGGGTGTCCAGAAACTCGGTTGCATGCGCCGGCTGCACAAAGAATATATCATGATAGTCGGCAAACAGAAACTGCTGCCACTTTCCCTGATCAACTTGTATATCGATGCGATTGAGGGATCGCAAGTCATCGAAACGACGTACGACATTCACCTCGTAGGCAATGTTGCAACCCAAACGCCTCAGACGACGTCGCTCGGCGCTTATTTGCCGCTTGATCAGCGCCTGCCTGGATGTCGATGGCTCCATGTCCAAATCGCTCTCCTCTCCGGAATCGTAGGGCAGACTGGGATCAGCAATGCGTTTCAGCATAAACGACATCCTCACATAGCCCTTGCAGCCAATGCGCAGATTTGGCACACACTGCAAACTTGCAGCGTTGGGGTACTCCATGGAGCAGAGCAGCTTGAGTGCCAGTCCTACTGGGGTGATCGGATAAGCTGGAAACTCCAGTTCGTTCGCCTTGCCCAGTTTGTAGAGCAGCAGATGCACATTCTGCGTATCCGGAAAAGTCAGCGTAGCGCTCTTGCAGCCCAAAACGTCCTCGATGGCGAGCTGTGGAGTTAAGGCGGTTAGAAAACGAGAGTTTGCCAACACTACACAGTTATTAGTACCTCGGTTATGCGCAGCACAGTTTTGGGATAAACTTCAGACATTTTGCAGTTTTTTTTTAGACTTTTAATTAAAAGTTGTGCTCTCTGCAGTTCTCAGCAGACGAATGACTTGTGACAGTGTTGGAAAATGGCAGTTGGTAGTATAGTGTGTGGGAGCCCAGTGTTTCCTTGGATAAGTGCCAAGTTGGAACTGGTTCCGATAAGCGATTAATGACGAACTCGAAGGAAAGAGTGTTGTAAAGAGTGTTTGAAAAGTCCACTGGATAAGAAAAAAAGCTAGCTGTTTTTAGGGTTATTTGCGAATAGGTAAAAGTTTTTAAAGATAAAATAATTTGGAAAACTTTTATAAAGGAATATGGGTGCTGTAAAATATGGTTTTCAAGTATGTTTCTTAAATATTATTTTAAAGAGTAAAATTTTTTATCATTTCAAAAGGGTTTCTGCTAAGAAATTCTGCTATATTTATTCAAAAATAGTCATCTATATTTTTAGTTGATATAAATTTATGCGATTTTTTCTAAATTAAGCACATTTAAGATCAAATTATTGGAAACTGATTCACAGTAACCTATTCAGAGCGCAAATTCAGTAAAAGGAACTGACTGCAACCCATTAAAAATAAACTTTTTTAAAGCCTTAAAGCTGATTTTGAGGTACTTAAAGCACTACAGAATGCTGTGAATTAAGCTGGGAATTGAGAATTGAGAATGTGAGAGAGCCAGGCCTGAATGAAGTGAGCCATTAAATTGAGGCAAACAAACGTAGTACATAAAATTAGGATTAACGGCTTTCTAAGTGCCATCAGAGGGCCCCACAGTGTACTCTCTGGCCAACAATTAGTCCAATGTGGCATATTAAAATCGCTATAAAATTGAGTATTTCATATGCCAAAAGGCTGACGAACCTCGTAAACTTTACCAACAAAGTAATATTTTTAAAAATGTTTAAAAATTGCATTCTTCTTGGCTTTGTCACTGCTGAAAATCAAATTGTGATTTTGTTTTAATTTTTATGAGTTTCTGTGGCGAAATTTCAGCGCACTTCGTTAAGGGATTTATGGGATTTTTCAACAATTTAATGATGATTACACTTGGAGAGACCCCCAAACGATCATTAGGCCTTAAAGCCACAGAGATCGTGTGTGGTCCACACGAAGCAGAAAATCTTAGCTAATTGCAAGTGCTTTATTTGTATGGCCGGCAATCAGTCGAAATAACAGCAATTCAATTTTTCCATTAGCCCAAGAAAAGTAATGCAATAAGCCACAAGTAGCTGTAGGCCAACTGGCCACCTAATAAGCCAACTTTGGCTAAAGAAATTATGGCAATTTAACGGAGGATCGCCATGTCTTGGGGGGCTCTTCAGTAGTAGTTGAGATTTTATCGGCCACATAAATTTCCTCAGTTAAAAGCGCGAAAATGTTGCACAGACCGAGGAGAACTCCACTCCGTTTCCATTTGCATGGCCCGCATAGTTTTCACTAACTGAAATTATAGCAATTTGCTTGTCAAATTGTTGCAGTCTGCGGCAATAAATCCAGCTGTTTATTGGGAGGTTTCGCTCTCTCTCTCGGGGGTTTTCGCTCTGATCGCGATAGAGTTGTTTTAGAAATAAATAAGCCCCAAGGCTCAGTGCTTGTCGGCTGGCAGGAGAACTTCATCTCTATCATTTATAGCCTCGTAAACTTGTAAATTGTGCAATTTCCAGTGGTGTGTGGTGTGTGTGGCTTTTACTTAAGCCGATCATCGTTATTATTCCGATTTTTCAGCACTTGTTTAATGGGTGCCAGGCAGCAAAGCAAAGCAATTGATTAGTGAGTAGTTGGTTCGGTGGAAATATGTGGCTACTTTGATGAACAAGTCAAGAGAGTGGCTTAGCTGATGGTATATGGGTTTCTGGGAATAGGAATTTAATTTCATAGCTTTAAGAACCTAAATTTGGCTACTTTCCTTACAGCCACAACTATTCGAGCAGCGCTTGGACCCATTTAAAGTCCCACTTGGCCCTAACCAACTTGGCTTACTTCGAGGTTATGTTTGAGCTTTTTATTGTCTTCGGAACTGGCTGGCACCTGGCGCTGCTTTACTGAAACTGAAAGCCATATGTACGGCACAGTGCCTGAAGCTGCTACTATTGGCTGTAATTTGAAATGTTTACGGTACATTTAATTTCATTTGGATTATTGCAATATGCTTTAGCAGCGTTTTGGCTGAGAACATTTGTTTTTCTGGTATTTCTTTTGGGTTTTTTTACCTTGGCTCTCTTATGCTCCATTTGCGGCACTTTTCCCGGCACAATGAGCCATGAAGTGGGCGCCAGTTCCAGCTCTCTCTCTCCCTTACACTCTCTGGGTTTTCCTTCAGTCTGTCGCTGTCCCTTTCGCACCTTTGCCCCTTCGTTTGTTGTTGCCAAAAATGTAATTGCGAATTTTCAGACAAATGTGAAAATTTGAATTTACAAGTTTTGCTTTTCTTCTAACGAGTCAAATCATTTGTTTGGCTTGCTTACACACACACCACACACACACCACATACACACCTACACCACTTGGACTGCTTCCTTTGTCTTTGGAGTGTGCAGTTGGCAATTCTCGACTTAGTTCATTTGTTCCATTTCAACGCTCTCCGCAGTCAGAAGGCAGCAGTCATCTTCCTTTCTTTGTCCATTGTACTCCGGCGTCTGCTGTCTGCCTTTTTACGCCGTATTGCTCGCCCGGCCGCATAAACAACTCTATTTGCCGCTTTCTGGTTTCAGTTACCAGAATCTTTCTATTTTGGCCCACGGTGCTTTCAATTTCTACTAACGACGCGCACAATGGGCCAGCGTTGTCTTTTTTTCGTTCGCTTTTCGATAGGTTTCTTCTTGTGATCGACTGGTATGTACTGGGTCTGCTTAAAAAAGAGACTGGGCAGTAGCAGTCCGCTTAGGTCCGAACATATTGATATCCCCACAGCTAATTTCGTACGGGTTGCACAGGAATCCTATAAGCTGCCAGTCTGCTGACCAAAAAAGTATCTAAAGCCAAAAAATGTCAGTTCAAAGTATCTTAAAGAAGTTGTCTAACTTGTCCTTGGGGAATGCTTCAAAACCCCTTGAAGAATCGAGAGAAAATACCAAAGAAAAAAGCTTAGCCGCTCACAAAACGTGCGTACAGGGTATACCCAAGTCTATGCTGACTGCCTGCTGTGATTGTGCTTTTGTTCGGTGCCTTCGTGGAGAGCTTTTGTGCTGGAGCGTCATACCGAAAAAGTTGCATTTCACGTATTGTTGGATTCGCTTTTGGTTCTTCATATTTTCTTGGGCAGGCGAGCAAAAGGGGCTCAAAGGGGGGAAGGGGCAGGGCCAAAGTGGTGCGTTCCGGTCTGCCGCATAAAACACTGTTTCGTTGAAGTATGGCAGAAGGGGGCGTGGCCATAGTGCAGACTCCTGCTCCTGCTCCTCCTCCTCCCACTCCTTCGCATGCACACATGCACAAATACAATTAGAGACTTGGTTTGTTGGTTCAAGTTGTTTGCTTACATTCAACTTACTTCACTTTTGCTGCGATAGTTTTCTTCTGCCACGCCTCCAGCCACTGTCCCGCCCCACTGCCCCTATCACTACGCAGTGCTCCATCAAAAAGTTTCTGGCCAACTTTGTTCTCGTCATTGTGTGAGCGCCTTAACTTAATTTTGTGGATTTCTATGCATCTGCCTGCCCGTGTGTGTGTGGAGTTTTGTGTTTGTTTAAATGTTGTATAATTCACTGATTTCTTGTGGCTTTTGTTGTATTTTTGTTGGCCCACAAGAGCGTACGTTTGACTGACTGTACTTCATTTGGATCTTAACAACAATGCAGGAGCAGAACAAACAGTTGGCTCACTTTATGGACAACTGAAATTAAAGCCAAATACTAGCTGATTATTGTGGGTAATATTCATGGCCAAAAAGGGGGGAAAAAAAGACTCGTATATCTGAAATTTATTGGCAGCACTTATCAGCTACGCTCATAAATCTGCTACAAGACAAAAAGCAGAGGGAAAAAGGAGCACAACCAATTTCTGTGGACGTGGGCGGTACATTTATTTGCATGCCCCACTGTACGTACACTGGTCCACGGCATTAACATGACATTTTTACAAGCCCAAACATGTGTACACATGAAGGCGAAGGCGAGGTCTCCCCCGCCCGTCCAGTTGAAATTAATAGCCAACTGGCCAACAATTGGGCCCTTTAACAGTGGGGCCAAAAAGTCAAACATTTGAACAGCATCTGCGGCTTTTGTGCATATATGGAGATCGAAGCGAACAGGTTGCCAGTGCCCGGTTTGGACCATAAATTTAATTACTCAAAGCCCACAAAATGAGCAAAACAAAAAGCCATTAGCTCAGCTCAGGTGAAGTCAATTTCAATTGGAGTCCCGTACCCAAAAACATTATCAAACTGTTGACCATGCGATAGGCCAGACAACCGATAAACTGGGCCAACACAACACAAGGCCAAAAGCAGAGTTTTAAAACGGAATGCATGACAACGAGTTTTAACATTTTTTTGTTGTTGGTTTTTGCCATTCCAAGAGCCCATGATGAAGTTATCAGCAAAAACTGACAAAATGTTGGCACAGTCTCAACAAAAAAAAAGATGCACAGCAAAACAGGAACAGTAAATAGACAGACAACAATCAAAAAAGTCGTAGCACAAGGCCCGGCAGGACGAAAAGGACACAGCAAAAAGGAGGAGCAAAAATACAGCAATCACAAGAAATACAACTGCATTCTGAGGTATCGTCCTTTGTGTCTCTCTCTCGGTCTCAGTCAAAGCTGCAAATGTTCCAATAAATGCAACAAAAAACTACAATTTCAATTCGGATTGACTCTTCCGCCTGTAATGCAACTCGATTCTTATAATTTGTGCCTTTTAAGCAGTTTAATTTTTAAATCTCTTTTAACTGCAGGGATTTTAAAAGATGAACAGAGCAGAGTTAAATACCAAAGGGCTTTTGTACAGCAAAGTTTGTTTAACTTTTAAAAAATATGACTATTTTGTAGTGCAAGCAACTTAAAGCTTAAAGTTATGACAAAGAAGAGTTTAAGGCAATTTAAATCCATAACTCTTATACAAAATTAATCTATGTTTGGTAGATTTATAAGCTTTAATTTTTAACTTTAACGATTGCTGGAATTTGCTTGTTTGTTAGCTGAGGAAACTGTAAGAAATTCATGTTATCTTTGTTATAAGATATATCTTTATATACCTTTCTTATTATATATATTTAATATTTATCTAAAAACTACTTAATTTATTAAAACATTTCGCATTGTTTCCACTTCATTAAGCAGTCAACGAGAAAGTTTGCAAAGCATTTGTAAAATGATATTTCTGCAGGTGAATTGCAGTGCTGTGCTCCACCTCCACCTCCTGCTCCTCCACTCCTACTACCACTACCACTACCACTCGCTTTTGCTATTGTTCCAGTTGGCCACAGAGAGAGAGATATGACATATGTTGATGCCAACAAGCGAACTAGTCCGCAAAATAATAAAATGATTCTAATAAATTTTGTGCTACGAAATATTCCAATACACTTATTCCATGGCTCTGCTGCCTTCAAGCGGAAATTGCACATTTTGCAGAAAGAGTGAAGTGTGTGTGTGTTGGGGTGTGTGTGTTGGGGTGTGCGTGTGTGTGCGGAGTATAAAAGGAATTAGGAATGCAATTTGAGGTTATGTTGGCAATGTGCGCCCAAGCAGATCTTTAGTCGGTAGTCCCGGTAGTCCCCGTTAGTCGCCCCTGCCCCCTGCCCCCTGCCCCCTCACCGCAGCCAGCTGTAGCAACCGCATTTGTAATATGTGTGTGTCAGTTAGACAAACAGACAGTTGCTCTGGCAGTTGGACAGCTGTGTGATGCTAGATGCAAGTTGCGAGATGCGAGATGCAGATGCAGCTGACGACCAAGTCAGTACACTGCAAAACACTAGGCAATCAATTTCATAATGAATTTAGGCATAATTAATTTAAGTAAAAATAGTTTATATTTATTTGTTGTTTAAAGAATTTAATTCAAATTTTAAATTTATTGCCTTTTAATTGGGTAAATTTATTAAATTAGTTACAAAAAATAAAAACTTTAATCAAACTCATCTAAACAATGAATCTTTAGCTAAATTTTAATTTATGTTTACTTTGAAATGTTGTGTAAATTTAATTTATGCTCTAACTATTATTGAATATACTTTTTAAAATACAAACCGGAGCTAAAAATAATTTTTTAATTATCTCTTTTCATTTAAAAATTAATTTCTCTCATATTTTTAATAAATTAAACTTTTAAATATTACTTAAATTTTATTTTAGAGCTAATTTAAAATGTTTTTTTAATTTTACACATATTTTCTGTTGGCATGCATTAATTTATAATTAAAAATATTTTTAAAAACTCAAGAATTAATTATAAAAAATTACTTACATGCTCTTTCATTAAAACATGAATATTTAAATATTTTAAAAACGTATATTAAAACTATAAACTTTGAAAATAAATTTTTTTTTTGTACGAACTCTTGTCTTTAAAAGATTAATTTCAAAACCTCTGTCCAAAAGTTTAGCAATTTACTCTTATTTTTCCAACTTAACCCACTTTCATTTGTTTCAGTGTAGCATTATTTAACCAACCGTAGCTGAACCACTCACTCCCCGACTGTTTGATCCTTAGAATTGCCTAGATATTAATAGACAAAATTTTGAGTATTGCTTCCGTCATGAATAAAATTTGCTGTACGCAACGACGACGACGACGACGACGTAGGGTTTTCCAACTTTTGACAGACACAGCCCTAGAGCGGCACGCCCCTACTGCCCCTACTGCCCGTACCGCCCACAGACCGCCTGCCCAGTGCACTCACATTGTCATTGTGTGCGTCAGTTTCCTTGGAGTTTAGCTCGCAAAGTTTTCAAATGTCCATTCGTGGAGCATTCAACGTCCATTCAGCTGTCTGTTTTTCTGGGTTTTCCTCCTTTTTTTCTTAATTTTAATGATGCCTTATACAACGCCCCCACTGTCCCGCACTGTCCCCCGCTCTGCCCTTTTGACCCCCGCCCAAAAACTGAGAAACAAAAAATGTAAAATACTTGAGGGAGCTGCTCCTGCAAAATTCTCAACCAAAACAATTTTGGGCATGTGCATTTTATGTGCGCATTGGGACTCGCCTCAGATGGAACTCCATGGCAAGTATTTGTAGTGTGTGTACAGAGTGTATAGTGTGTGTGTGTGTGTGTGTGTGTGCGAGTGTGTTCAGCTGGATGGCAGTTTAAATGAGATTATTTTAGTTTTGGCATAGTTGAAATTTTACTGCAAATCTACGAGCAGCAGACGCAACTCGTTGCGTAATTTAGCAAACGGAAAAAGGAAAACCTTTTGGCCAAAAACAGGAAAACATATTTTCCAACTTGCAAAATTCTGCTCTTAAGCAGGCAATTGATATGAAAATGTGTTTTTACTCGAGCTTAACTTGATCTCGCTTCTAACAACTTGGTTACAATTTGAAATTTTTAACTACTTTTAAGCCAAGTTAATGTTGTCTGGACTGGCTGCAATTTGTGGCCTAGAAATGAGTGCACTATAAAATGTGTCAAAAGCAAATTCGCTTGAATAAACAACTAAAAGATTTATGCATATCACAAAAATATAGAGAGAGAGTGTCCCATAAAATATTCACACCTTCGTTGTTGGCCAAAATGACTTACTCCCTGGAACTGCCTGGGTGTGGGACATGGGACTCTCGTAGCGCCACGCGCTGATGCCAGTGGAGCGATAAAGCCATTGTTTATATACCAACGTTTGGAAAAGAGTTGAATTGCATTTTGGCCATAAGTTGGCAGCATTTTTTATGCGTTCATCATGTGGTCAGCATAAATTTGTCATCGCTTGTCGTACTTTGATCATTTTTTCTAGCCATTTTTTAACCATTTTTTTTTTTTTGTGTTAGCTGAAATGTCTTGATATCGGTCTACGGTTAGTTGCAACATGTTGCCAATTTTGATGTCTGTATGCCATAAATCAAAGCGTTTAAAGCCAAAGAGAAAACCCAACGCCAAATGCATTTGCTGCCCGACTGAAAACTTTTACTTCCCCTCGGCGCTTTTCCTTGGCTTTCCCCCAAAAACATGTTTTTCCTCTTGCCCCGACGCCGCTGCGGTTGCGGCTTTTGGTGGAAAAACCTACTACAAAGTCCCATCAGGCTGACCGAGCTGTTTTCCCGCTAAATATTCTTAGTTTAGCCATTATATAAGAGCTGCTATTTGTGTGGATATCTTTGTAGTTTATTGTTTGAGAATCTGAATGAGAATCTCTTTCAAAATTTGTTTACAAATATGAACAAATTCGCATTACTAGGCTTAGTAGTAAGCTAGTAGTTTCAGACATGGCACAGTGGGACATTTCATAGCCGTTTAGCATTTGCCTACGCACTAAAATAGAACAAAACGAGTACATGTTATAGAGCTCAACTTAGCGCCAATGGGGCAGTTTCTTTCCTGTAAAGAAAGTTTTAAAAATATATAAAAATTTTGGCTGATTTTTTTGATTTGTTGTGTGCTTACCATCACTGCTACCTCTGGCGTATCTCATGGAATCCTGCACGGAGGGGGAGCTGTAAGGAGGTACAGAGAGAGATGATAATTGGAGCGTTATAAAATTACAAGTTTAGAAAGAAAATTTGTAGTAAGCACAACGTAAATTATGCAGGCTTTAAAATATATTAAGTATCATTAAAATCCGACTTCTGGCTGTCATGATTATGAGCGATAAGAACCAACCTCTTTCTCTTAAGTGGAAAGAACACAATCCGACCGAACCTTTACTATCGGAACTGGATTACCATAGCATGTATCAGTCATTTTAACTATCGAAGAGTCGTGATGAGTACCAGAAAATTTTGTCAAATGTTGTATCTCAATAAAATGAATAGATAAAGTAAATAAATAAATACGCCTAAATATAGTTACATCTCCGTTGGCCGTACAGCCACGGTTTCAGTATTTTTGCCCACCCAAGGGAGACGATCGGCAAAAGGATCGATTTTGTATGAAAATCGTGCTAAAAACTAAAAAATTCGTCCGACTAAGGGAGCTGTCCGCCTGAGGGAGCTGTACGCGAGTAGAGCTTTCACTGTATATACATAAAGTTTTAATCGGATCTCGTTCCAATACTTGATTCTGTTTCTTTAATCTTAAGCCTGCCCAATCTAAACTAACTATACAAGTATCACAAATTAATCACACTATTATGCTGTTATCGGACCTAAAGATCAGAAATATAACCAATTTCTGGGTCTATAAGTAGGTTTTTCAACCGTCACTTACTTCAATCCATTGCGAGTCTCCCTGTAGCTACTCGAGTTGTTGCTGGCATAATCATACTGGGATTTCATGCGCTGCTGAGGCTGCTGTTGGTGCTGCTGCTGGTGCTGATGATGGTGGGGCTCTGACATGCTGGTGATGCTCTGCATGGTGGGATAGCTCTGGGCATAGTTCCACATATTGTTGGGCATCATGGGAGCAGCATTGGCACTGCTATACATCCAGTTGGAGGAAGAGTTGTTGTTGCCACCAGCTAATCTGCCGTTATGCGATTGCTGCTGCTGCATTGGGGGCATTTGCGACATTTGTGGCATTTGGGACATTTGGCCATTGGGACTCATTTGAGGCATGGCCGATAATGGCTGCAGATCGGGTACAACAACATTCATGCCACCACCGTCGATGGCACCCGCACTGGACATGACTGGCATCATGGTCATGCTGCTCAGCGGTGTCACAGCTCCAGGTGGCAGCTGGGACATGGTCTGCATTGACACTGGCGTCATGGTCATCTGACCTTGTGCTTGACCCTGGCCTTGGGCGTGGCCCTGTGCCTGCGACAGCGGCTGCATCATGCCCATCGCTTGTGGTTGCATGCCAGCTGCCTGCATGGGATACGAGTTCATGTGACCCATTGAGGACATGGGCAGTGATGCCATTGGCTGCATGGCATTGCCCATGGGCAACGACATTTGACTCATGTTCATGTTCATGCCCTGTGCAGGCATGCTCATCATGGGCATGGACGTGGTCCGCTGCCCAAAGGACGGTGACATGCCACCCATCTAAAAAGTGGAGGGGTTTGGTAAGAAACCCTACCTAACTTGGCCAAAGCTTACCTTATCGTCGGAGTAATCCGATTCGTAGGGCATCTGAAAATAGTTTGCGTTCATATTGGAAAAACTATTAAAAAGATTCTCGAAAATTATATAGTTTATAGCACTTGAAATTTGGACTAAAATTTATAATATTTTAAAAAAGATTTTTAAATATTACAACCTGAAGATGAGAAGAAAAACTAACTGAAGAAATTTGTGGGTAAAAGCAAATCAAATCGAGCTGTCAGCAGGTGGCGCCTGCTTCGATGGGGAACTTTTGGGGTGTACACTGTGAGAAAAAAGTTGAAAGTACTAAAAAATATAGGTTTGAAGTTTTACAACTAAATTTAGTTACAAAAAAAAAATATTTTAATACCAAACCGGGAACTTTCGCGATTAATTTGCTTTGTACTTTAAACTTAAGTAAGCTCTTAATTTTTATCAGTGTAAATTTAGCTTGAAATTTTGTAGAAATGCGTTTATTATTTTATTGCAAGCTTAATGGTATTATAAAGTTTGTTTTAGATTTAATTTTAATTTTTTTTATTTTAATTTTATTTTTTTTTAATTTTTTTAGTTACCTATTTAAGTCTCCCAGCTGCTTCACTTGATCCCAGCTGCTGGGTTTTACTCTAGCCTTGCCTAGAGCTGGCCAACACAATTAATTTTACCTTCGCTTGTCATTTTATTGTTTATCTACATAAATACGTATACGACACGAGGGCGGTGGGAGGTTCTTCTGTTTCCTACCCACATGCTCGATCCTTGGCGTGTCATTTATTCACTTGCTAGGGTGAGCAGAGCAGGGTAGGGGTGACTTGTCCTGACTGTCGGATATCCTTGCTTGTAGACTAGTCGTTGCCCGTTGCCACACCATTTATGCCATTAAGTCATTAGCTTTGTTTAACAAATAACAAACTGTCAATGAGTTGATTAACGATGTTTTTCGCATGAACTGCAATTAGCTGTCTCTGTCGCTGTCTCTCCTGCTCCCACACTCTCTTACCCACTCCGTCTCCTCCTGTTGCTGTCCCCCTTTTTTCCTTGTTGCTTTTGCCACCGTTTGTGCCCCTGTTGCCACTGATAAATGGGTGTGATTTTCTACCAGCAGTTGCCAGTTGACTTGCTGCCAGCCACTTGGCCAAGTTAGTAAGCGTTGCGGCGCATTATTGATGCGCACACTGACAAAAATTAATGTGCTTTTAGCTGGAAGCCTACAAATGTGGTTTTAAATTTTGAGAAGAAAGTTTTTAGTTTTTAGATAGCGTTGCAGAGCAGGGCTGAAATTTGTGTACTAACAACTTATTTTAGTTAAAGAGATTAATTTTCTGTTAAATTTTATTACACACTAATAAGAGCAATAGTTTTCCTTCAGACAAGATATGTATTTTGGTATCTTTTTAAGTCTATAACATTTTTCTACAGTGCAGCAGACTCCATTACCATTACCATTACCATCATCAGCGTCAGCGTCATCGTTGTCAGTTGGCAATTATAGTGCTAGTACTGGGTACCGGCACTAGTACGGGTACTGCTGCTGGTCCTAGTGCGTTGTGTGATGAGTTGCTTTGCCCACGAGCCACAGTCAAAGACAGCAACACTCGTGGCGTCAACGCAATTACTAGCCGTTGACAAGCGTAATGTCAGTCAACACGCGGCTCCTGTTGCTCCTGTGCCAGAGCGGGCTATAACCCCTGCTCCTGCTCCTGCTCCTACCCCTGCTCCTATTTCTACTCCTGCTCCAGCTTCTGCTTTGTCAACGTGACGGGCTTCATCACTCACTCGCTTATTCATATACACTCATTTCTCATGGCAGCTAAACGACACTCGGCTCATTTCGATATTTGCAATTTGTTCTCTATAGACGCACAGGAGCGCAGCGAGGGTAGAAACGGGCCGCAACTTAGAAATAGGAAATTTAGAGGAATTTAATTCATTTTTTATAGTTTATAAAGAAGTTATGTGTATATAAATTAATAAAACACATATTTAAAATAGTTTACCATAAAAAAATCTTTAGCAATAATTTTTTTTTAAATACTTGTTTAACAAACTGCACATATTTATTAACTAAAAATAATTTTTTTTTAATTTTTCATTACTTTTTCCTTAAGAAAACTTTTTTTTACACCTCTTAGTGCTGACCTTCTAGCCACTTTCCTACTACACCCCTGTAGCCAACGCAATTATTATGCTGAATATGCACTTGTTCGGCACAACTTTCATTCACAATGTTGACATAATAGGCAGAAAGGGTTCAGTATTAGCTGTGCTGTTTCAGGAAGCCAAAAACACAGTAATACAAATGCGTACATAAAATAAATTAGTTTTCTGTATGCCGCTAATTGCCTTAGCCATCGTCCCCCCCCCCAAGTTAATTATGGCTGCAAAAATTTTCCAAAAATTTACACAAAATTGGACTTGTCAAAAACATTTTGACATTTCCCACTAGGAAATTAGTTTTACAAACTTTAACGTAATTCGCTTTTCACTCTTTTTTTTGTACGCGTATTTATGGCCTTTTGTATTGGCCATGTTTCGGTGTGTTCAAGTTTTATGAACTACTTATTTGCTGGTTTTGGGACAATCATAATTAAACATGCATATCATTACATTAGGCACGGAAATTGTATTCATTGCGAGAGTGATAACAAATCCCATTTCGAGTGTGATTAAAACAAATGAAAGTACGCATAATTAAGAGCAATGTTAACAAGTTTCTGGCAAATAAACGCATTAAAATTGTAGTTGCATAAAATTCAAAATAAGTTTAATTTTCAGTTGTCAAATTTGGAAAAGTTTTTCCGGGGAAAACTCGTTGCACTTTTGCTGCTCTGTCATTTAACAATCGGCTGGCAAAGAGCAACACTAATGAGCTCAGATTGAATGACAGAATCCCGAGAAGAACACAATCAACTTGTCATAGGAAACTCATCTGTGCAGGCCATTAGTTATTATGCATGCATGTCGGGCTAAAAGGCAGAGCTAAAGGTACAGGTACAGGGAAAGCCAAAGTCTTTGATTCAACACCTAACACTGAGCCCCGAACAAAGGCGTCATTAATTAGAAATGCTAAAATGGTGAAAACTAATCTGCTAAAAGCTACAGCTCTCCTCTGTTCTCTATTCTCTGTTCTCTGTTCTGCTCTACTCGAGGCTCATTTGTCTGCAAGGATCAACATTGTGCCTGGCAAGCTCTCAGCTAGTAGAGGCAGCTAGAACAGCAGCAAAAGTAGCAGTACCAGGACCAATAATAGCAGGAGGGTGTGACATTGTTTGGCACCGGCTCACATGCGCTTAATGAACTCCGAAGCTGCTACAGCAGCAGCAGCAGCAGCAGCTACAACAATGTTGCACAGCATAAAATGCGCCAGATTCGACAAAACAGCAAAGAAAAAGGAAAAAATGGCTAGAAAGGGACTGACAGTGGAATGTCAACGACTTAATACTCTTAAGTTTTCTATAAACTTTGTTTTGAGTAATATCGAGTAATACGTTTCAAGCTGAGCTAAGGCAAATATTGGAAACAATAAACAGTTTGGTTAGAAAAAATCAGTGACATTAAACATTAAGCATTATACTGATACTCTAGACTTTATAAGGTATAAGCTATATAAGCTATAAGGTACATATATGCGTCTGATTTGGCAGACATTTGCTTAATATTCTAGGATTATTAATATATTAGTCTTAGAACGATTTTCATTAGAAATATGTGAGAAAACGAACAAGTCTTTCCAAAGCGTAATTTCTAGACTATACTTTCTATAGATTCTTTTCATGTGGCTATACTCTATACGAACCGCTCTGAAGTATCTTAATATAAATATAGCTTTTACAAAGTTTCAGCTAGATAAAGCTTATAGCTAAAGAGGGAAAGTTTTGTAAAGAAACAGATGGACCTGACTTTCTTAATCCAAGTCTTTATGCTGACATAGTTTAGATCTATGTAGGTATATTCTATATGATAGAGATTCCATTCTATACACTTCATGGGGTCTGCTGCGCCTGCTTCAAGGCGTTACAAACCTCCTGCCAAGCTGAAACTGCCCACTGTAAGGGTATAAAAACAAAACTCAACTCAACTGAACTAAACCGAAGGCTGAGACCGAGGCAGCAGCAGAAGCTGATGCAGAGGCAGCGTCAGAGGCAGCGGCAGACGCTCCGGCAGAGGCTGACGCTGAGTCTGAGCAGCTGAAGTAGAGCAAAACTTGAGCACGACAAGCAAAAATCTGTGCAAATCACAAAATTTTTGTAGGGCGAAAAATGAAGGCACTGAAAAGTGGGGCTAGAATTTGGTTGGTAGTGTGTGTGTGTGAAGTGAAGAGGAAGTGGAAATGGAAGTGGAAGCTGAAATCGAATCCGGAATCCGGACACAAAGCAAAAGAGAGAGAGAGAGAGAGAGGCAAAGAGAGGGAGAGCGAGAGAGCGTCGCTGTTTGTAGTGGTGTTGCCATAAACTAAGTTGTATCGGTCTTTCAACCGCTGTGCACGCTCCACACTCCACACTCTCCGCTACTTACTCAATCTCTTCCGTTGGTCGTTTCCTCTCTCCTCTCCCTCGGTATTCAGCTTGTGATGCCGATGCATGACGCTTGGCTGAGTGCAAATTCAATTAACTTGTTACAACACAATCTCAGGATCAGCTTTAGCATCTCTGCAGATGAACAGCACGGCGACGGCGACGTCAGCGTCGACGCTGACTGCAGCTGAAGCTGGCACTGCGATTGGGATTGGCATTGGGATTTGCTGCACTAAAAGCACAAGTAAAACTCTACTCAAAAGCTGCGCCATTTTCTTGGCCATAAGCAGCAGCTGGAGGTGATTTTATGTCCCAAACAATCCCTTTCCTTGTACGAATCCCTGTCCTGTCCCTGTCCACATTCATGTCCTTGTCCGGCCAACATTGTTTATTTTATTTAGAATTTTAATTCCAATGAAATTGGTTTTGCGGTGCGCGGCAGTTGCACAATTTATCGCATTCCACATTTGACTATTTGATTTGAGTCCTTGTAAATGCATTTTTCTTATTCAATTAATAAAAGATTTCTACATCATGTCCATCTGACTGTCCATTCATCCGTCTGTCTCTCATTCGATTGACACTGTCTGCAAATATTTTCACACAGCAGCGAAAACATAGCTGTGCAAATTGGCATTGGATTAGAGCCGAGTCGAGTCGATTTGAGTTGGGAATCGTTGATGACTTCGCATTGGAGATGGAAAGTTGATCCGAGAAATTGCATTGCAAATCAAATAAATATCTTAGCAAGCGTAAATGGAATTATTAATTAACTGTCAATTAGTTTAAGGCCAAATAGCTGAAAGCGGCTTAGAAGTCAACACACATACGCAGTGTTGGCCGAATTTCAAAGGTCAAGCGATTAAGAAAAGTAGGTTAAAATAGCTAAATGTTATATAAAAGTGGCCTAAAAAGTTTATTATCAAATCTAGACTTATATCATTCAATATTTTATGGCTTTTAAAGAGCTAAATTGCCAGCACAGCCACACAGAACGATTGTATTAAATACTTCTGAACGGCTTAAGAGCCTGACACTGATTCAAATTTAATACTTTACAGAAAAAGGCACAGATTTTTTTGTACTTCTTGAATAGAGAGGCACAAAAATCAGTGCTACCAATTTATAATTCATGGTCTGGCCCAATTCTGTAACTACACGCGGCCATTATGAATTCATTAGCACCTGCGGGCCAAAAAAAAGGCAAGAAGAAATGTGTAAAGAAATCCTATGCTCCAAATAATCAGAGGGCAGCAAGAGTGAGTGACTACAAGCTACCCTGGAATAAACTTCCGCACACAGAGTGCAGAGAAATAGTAATATTATTATGCGGGTGTTAAAAAATATGTAGTTAAAAATATTTAAAGTTTTATTTATTAATCATAATATTTAATTATATTTTATTTTATTGTTTTTTCTGAACTTCTGAAAAACGTTAAACAGATTTTTTTAAAATAAAATAATAAAATAAAATTCCAAGTAATTATTAATTTGAAAATAAATTTGTAAAAATTAAATTCTCGCCATGCTCTCATACCCTTTTCTTTCATTTACAGGGTATCAACAAGAAAAGAGATGCTAAAACAAAGCGAATAAGGGCGAGGCCAATGTCAATAGCATTCAAATTAAATTCTTTTTTTACTTTCTGTATTTTTTAAATGAAGTCACGCCCCCAGAAAAAGGAGAACGCCCACTCGTCTCGTTTGGCTTTCATTTTTGGCATATATTTACTTGCTTGCCCTTTTATTTTGTTGGCTGGCTTGAAAACAGCCAAAGGCGAGCATTTAAATGAGCGGAATAAAGTGAGAAACAAGTGAGTCGTGAGTCAGACATAAAATTCAAGAAATAGTCAAAAATAAAAGGACTCCAAAGTTGAGCTCTTTAATAACGAGAACTGACGTCATTGGGACGCCACTGCATTTGCATCAGCGACCCAGGGGGACAGGGGGCGGTTGGGGTAAGCGGTGTGGCATGTGATCCGTGCTACGTGCAGCCAATTCAGCTGCTTAAATCGCTGCCTCAATTCGCTGCACGTTCATCTGCAGTCTCAAACCGGCTGCATTTGCAATTAGATCGACTGCTGGGACCCAAAGCTGCGGGTAGTAGGAGCCGATGGTAGTAGCTGAGAGCTGCAGTGATTTTGCGGCGTTAAACAGCTAAACGTCGATGACCCAGCAGGACTAAAGAGAGCAGTGGGGAGGAGTTAAAGCAGCACACTGTTGCCACATTCAATACTTGTTGGCCAGACGTACTGTAGCCAAATGCTAGTTGGCAGCAAATCCTGCGACATTTTATGATGTCGTCTGCGTCCTTCCACTGGCAATGTCACCTTTAAGGCGTCGGCCACGCCTTCCTTTCAAATCAACGTCACGTAGCAAATACAACAAAACCATAAACGATTCGCACGACTTGACGAATAGTTTTTTGCTGACTGCTGCACAACTTGCTATCGTAGTTTGACCCCACCTCCTCCATTCGTACCTTCCTGCTTCCCTATACACCTCTCTCTCCTTTCACTCTGGCGAGCTTAACTTGCAGCTACGTGCCAGCTCTTGTTACAAGTTCAAAGCAATCCTCGTGTTGGCAAGGTCATGGGGGTCAGATTGTGGCTCTGTTAGCCCGGCTCAAATAAGGGCCAATTGGCCTGACCCCAGCAACAAGAACTTGCCTGTTTGCATTACACATATGCAATCTCTGATCATGTCAACTTAAAGGCGTTTAAAAGCTCATATACTCCAAACTATTTGCGCTCTCTCGCAGTCTGATCAAAGTCCAGTTCTTGCTTAAATTATTTAAAGCACAATCCTTTGCACATAAAGCTCACATCACTGCTCTCTCTCGCACTCTGATCAAAGTTTCCCACTTCACTGCTCTCTCTCGCTGTCTATAAAAAGAACTTCTGTGCATGTATGTGTGTATGTCTGCATTGCTCTCATCTCAAGCCTTGCAAATTACACAAACAATTTTTCACATTTCCTTTCATATCTTCCTTATTCATCTGCTCAAGAATGCCAACAACCGTTAGATATGTGCAGGTGTTTTGTTTTGCAGTTTTGTCTGTGACTTTATATTCATTAAATCAGTTTTAATTGTGAGCTGACCGCGAAAAGTTCACAAATTCAAACTGTTTTGTTCTTTTTTTTTTTAGTGCAAATATAATTTATTTTACAGTGCTGTGTTTTCTGTGTTAAGTTGCGTGTGTATTTGTGTGAGCTCTGCAATAAGCGAAGAGTGAGTGCGGCCTGCGCTTCTGCCGACGTCTCTGCCAACGCAACAAAAGCTGTTAAGTAGCGTCGTCTAGCGCAAGCGTGACCTGAGCTTAAAATTCTGCCGGGGTCTCTGCTGGCAAGCTGCAGGCAGCGAGGCCCAAGAACAGACGCGTGTGATGTTATGTGTATGTATGCTCACGAAGTAAAAATCAAAAGCCAACTATGCAAGTATGTATTTCATTAACAGTGGTTGCTCTTTACATATTCTAATCTTATTTTTTCACTAAATAACAGATCGCTGTGACGCTTAAATATTAAGGGGTAAGTGCGTGAATATTAATATTTTAAATATTAAGGAGGCTTTAGAGTACAGGGTGTAAGCCAAATGCATCTCCCCTTTTTAAATCTTTACGTTTGATCAAGTGCTAGTAGACATAAGCACCCCGTTACCTGGATAAGTGTTTCAGCAGATTGCAAATTGTCAGCTGAGCCAAAAGTCAAAGTTCATCATTTGTCTATCGTTTTGCTGCTAATGTCAATTCAGTATTAAGACTACGTGTCCAAGTGTATGGACATCAAGTCAACTGTATGTCTGTCTGTTTGTCAGTCTGTCCCACTATCTGTCTAACTGAGCAAGCTTCTTATTGTTGCACTTGCAGCTTCGAACGTACGGTAATCTCCCGCTCTCTCTATCCATTTATCCCTCTCTCTCTCTCTCTCTGCGCTTATGTTCGTTGGTTTGTTTCACTTCAATCAGTTGTCAGTCGACTGCTTTCGTTAAGTGCCATCTTTGCATGTCTCCCACTTCCTTTCGCCTGCCGCCTGCTCTCCCCTTTCCCCACCCCGCAGTCTGTCAAACTGTCGTCCAACTGACTCCACACTCGATGTTCGAGGAGGTTCGCACCTCTGCATGCCCTCTCGCTTCCCCTTTGTGTCCCCAGGCTATCCCTGAGTTTGGTTCTGTCAATGGCATGATTTGGTCTTTTGATTACTTGATTACGTTTGCAGTGCGTTTCCTCTGCAGACTTTGGGCCTTCATCTTCTCCGGATTCCCTTTGCATCTTTACTTTGCCAGCTTCGTAGCTCTCGTCAAATTCAACGCCGATTTAAATGGAGGTCAACGTCAACAGATTGACGCAGTACATCAAAGCGCCCTTTTCGCTGTCCCCACTCCCCGCTGTCCCCTTTTTGGCCACATCTGTGCGTCAATCTTCTTGGCCAGAATGTAATTTGCACATTGATTACATGAACGAAATGAGTTGCGCTGCAATTTAATGCGTAAATGAAGTGAAACCGATCGTCAATTTGTTGATAGTTTTGCCGGCATTTGCAGCTGTGTTCAGGCCAAATTGAGTGCC
The DNA here is from genome assembly GCA_018152125.1 of Drosophila dunni. Taxonomy (NCBI): domain Eukaryota; kingdom Metazoa; phylum Arthropoda; class Insecta; order Diptera; family Drosophilidae; genus Drosophila; species Drosophila dunni. The sequence continues at coordinate 19,207,979 of JAECXC010000339.1, read as the reverse complement.
CTTCTGGGGTCTATATTGAAGTATTTATAAGTAAATCAGATCATATCAAACGACTACATTAAACTACAAAACTTTCCAAGCTAATTTAGCGTGTAAAATTAGAAATTGCTACTATTTGTGCTCTTACTCAACACCATCAGCCCTAACTGGTCTTAATAGCTACAGGGTGTAGTGTGTAGACATTTGTTTATAAATCAATTTAATCATTTTCAACACTTGGCTATTATAAACTTGTATTTCTTTAAGCCGCTTTATTGACTTGGCGGTTTTAGCCGCAAGGCAGCGCCTTTCACTGTGAAAACTCCCCGCGAAAGAGCTGGAGAGGGTTAAGGAGAGTGAGCCAAGGAGCCACTTAATTGCCCGCTTCGTGTTGTTTATTCTTGGTATTTTAAAGAAAATAATTCATAAATTAATTTCAACATGTTGGCACATACGAAAAGTGCTGCAATTATGTAAAAATGTTGGGAAAAACGTTTATGAAAAATCACCTCATAAATTTTAAACAACAACGCGAACAACAATAATTATTTTTATGCGCCGTTCCTGTGAACATGTTGACCAAAGTAATTGCAAATTGTTACCAGGTACCGACTAGTGTAGTACCGCAAGTAGTACCAGGAACTATGTACATTTTGCTTACGTGATGGAAGCGCAAAGGTAGCAAAAATCCACATTTATTTACTCAACAATTTGGCAGCGCATTTTGTTAACAACTTATCAAAATTATGACAAAATTGCTTGCCAATGCCACACATTCGGGAGTGGACCATTGACGGGTTAAGGTTAAGTCGGCAGTGCGAGGGTTGGTATTCAGTGTTATAACTTACCATAACTTTTGCCTCTGTGCATTCCCAACACTGTTAACGCTTACACAACTGCTTGAGCACACCTCGCACACATGTAAGGCGTCTGGCTGCCGTTGATTGGCATTCAAGCACTTCATTACTGCAATTGCCCCATCGGAACTCGGAACTCGCTGCTTGCAGTACCTGCAGCCAAGAGCGGATTGAAAGCCGCGAATTGAAATTTCACGCAACTTAAATGTGGCCAAGGGAAGGGGAAGGGGGGTGAAAAGGTGAGAAGTGAGGGGGAGAGCAGGGTGTGAGACGTGTGGGAATTGTAGTGCAATTTAAATGTCGGCCAACGTCAGGGTCCGGTTTGCGTCTGGGTGCGGACATGCTCCCGTTTGCATTGTTGACCACTGAGTGATGCAGCAACATTGGTTAGCGGGAGTAGGAGAGACGAGGGAGATAGAGGGAGTGAGGCAAGTACTGTCCAGCCCCTGCTTGTTTGGCACTTGGGGCTGTTTCGCGTTTTCGCGCCGCGCAAGCCGATAATTTATTAAAGGCGATTATTATGGCCTGGTTCGAAGCCGCCTCTGTCTGGTTGGACTTGCGTGTTGCCGTAATTTACTTGCCTTTGTGGGCCAAAACGAGTTGGCCCCCATAGTATCCCTAGGGTCTCGATGGGTCTCCCAGGGTCTCAAAGTTCGTTCTCTGTGTTGTTTGTTGCTGTTTTCCTTTTATTTTGGTGCCATGCGTGATGTTGTACTTGCGGTATTTACATATGAAATGTGTTAAATTGAGCTCTTTTTTAGTGCAAGTTTGTTTTAGCGAACAAATTGCTCCCACTAGCTCTGCTCCGCCCCCCACCACTCTCCCTTTGGTCTCTTTGGCACATTATGCTGGAATTATAGTTTCAACATTCCAGCAACTCAACTTGCCCCTTATAATCGAGCGCCGATTTGATTAAAAAATCGCACAATCATCGCGACGAACGAACAACAAGAAAAATGAGTAGAGGAAGATGGAGCAGGAGTAGCAGTAGGAGCAGCAGGAGTGGAGTGGAGTGGAGACCTGAGCATAATGAAAGAGCTGTAGCTGTGGGTCCACAAAGGCCCCTCAAGTCTGTAGGCTCCTTCTTCACACAGTGCTGGCAAAATCAACTAACTAATGAAAAATTTGCATATCCACATGCTCAAGTGTTTGAGGGTAAAGTTCAGTTCAGTTTGGCTCTTTTTCTTGCCGTTTTGTGGGCGTATGGGCGTGTGGGCGTGGCGTGCCGTGGCTTGGCTGAACATGGGCCGTTCAAAGTGCATTCAACTGTGAATTTTCGCAGCACATTTGTTGCTTTTGTAGGCCTTTAGCTTTAGCTTTGTATTATTTGTTGTTGTTTTGTTAGCGTTAAAGTGCGGCATGTGGAAATTTAAACACCATTTATTTCACTTGTGAAAATGGCTTTTTGTTCAAGATCTGGGCCATAGCAATTGCACCAATAAAGCGGCACACATGTGTACACATTTAATTATATAGTGGAAAAGCGTGAAAACACTTTGATTGATGTGTATGAAGAGCAGAGTGGGAACAGGAATGAAATTTGTCATTTAAATAGACTTGCTGTTAACTGTTACTGTTACTGTTACTGTTAACTGTTACTGTTAACTGCTGGTTAAATCTATGAACATTTTATAATTATAAAATTCAACTTGGCTCAGCTCTTTTATTTTTTGTGGCTTGTTTTTTGCCGTCTGCCCTTTTTTTGGGTTTTAGTTGTTTTTTTGTATCCCTTAAGACAGTGACAGTCACTTGTCAATTTCTGTTGATTTGGCCAATCCAGCAATTTTCGTGATGCTTTTCGTTCAACTTTGAGCACTTGGTTTTACGGCCCACAAAAAATTTTCACGCAGCTTCAACAGATCAGAGTTCCAGAGTTGTCAGTGCTCAGTTCCCCGTTCTGAGTTACCAGTTCCCAGCGGAACTGGCCAATTTGACAGGCGTCTGTGGGACGCACAAATTGAAGACATGTGCTGAATTTTATGGCTTTTAAATAACAAGCCATAAAAGCCCCAACCAAGCCAGCAAAAGGAGTCAACAAACCGGAAATTGTCAAAGGAATCAAACTAAAAGAAAACCAACAAGGAAAGAAAAGAAAAGCGAGAGCCGAAATGAAAATGAAAACATTTTCGTTGTGCGTTTTATTTAACAAAATATACATGCCATATATACATAAAAGACAGACAAGGAGAGAGAGAGAGAGAGAGAGAGAGAGCGCGAGAGAGTGGGAGACAAAGAGAGATATAAATTTTATGTGTGCGCGACAATGAACGAATTGACCCATTGTACATGGGAGTCTTTTTTGGTGGACGAAAAGTCAAGTGTCCAATGTGGTTGGTTTATAATGAATGTAAATGTTCATGGCTTGTTGGTTGGTTCGAAAATTACAAATGACCAGGGAATTTTCGGCTGCAGGGGCCTTGCGTTAACTTGGCCACAGGGTCAGCGTGCCACTTGGCCAAGAATGAAGCGAATCGAAGCGAACAGGAAAGAAACGCAATGCAAAATGGGTTTTTATCTTTTTAAGTTGGAGTCAAGCACAGTACAAAGGAAAAACAAATAAATGCTATTTGCACTGGGCAGCAAAGATAATGGCAGTGAGGAGTAAAGAGAGTGGGATGACTTTAAGGGACCCTGTAGCTGCTCTAAAGTATCGTATGAGTAGAAGGAAATACAAGCCAATTTTCGAGCGCATATGCTTTAAATGCTTTCTATGGTCTGCCACGCCTTCTTCTGCCTTTTATGCCCAATAATCCAACAGACTACTTTATATTTCTAATGTACAGGGTCTCGCAGTGGAGCCAGCTTCTTCCTTGCTCTCTATCTACCTCAACTTCCCTTGCTCTGTCTGCCTCTCCTGCTATGCAAATAAAAGGGCGACAACGTCGCAAAACGAATTCCGATAGCCAAGTTAAATGCTGGGACTGATAATGACCAGAGACCAGAGACCAGGTAGACGAAAGGTGGCTTAAACAACTGCAGTAAAAGCATTTAGATTTCACTTAAAAAGAAACTAAAAATGCAAACGAATCCGCTACGAATAATGGCCAAAAAACCGAGAATGGAAGCAGAGAAAAAATCGAGTACCGCAAAAACGAAGGTGCAAACACAATAGCACCAACTATTTGCCGCATATTTACTCTTGCAACCCTCTGGCCACCCACAGCCCCTGCCCCAGCCCCTTGCCAACAATGAGGCTGCAAGTGGTTGCGGTGCTGTGCGGTGGGAAAAGCAAGCTCCACAATTAGTACAGCTAAAAAGTGAACTAGTCGAAAGTCGAGCAAACTCAACTCGTTCAATTCTTGATGAGCGACAAAAAAACAAGAGAAAGAGAAAAGTACGTGGAGAACAGTGGCAACTCGGTATTGTTGGTCAAAAAGTTGCACCTCAATTAAGTCAAATGTTTCGAGTCAAGTAGTGAGTGAAGCGCGAGACAGCAAATAAATCAGTTGAGAAAAAATCACTTAAATTGCAAGAAATGGCATCAAATTAGCTAAGGAGTACTAAGCGTATACTTGATGGGTTTAGAATTTAAACTGTCTTAGAGCTTAGTAGTAGTAAAGCAAATTTAATTAAAGGTGAGAGGCGTATACTTCATATAAATTTCACTACAATAATTAAATGCTTATTCGTCTAGTCTTTAAGTTTTGTGCGGACTACTGAGCGTATGCGTAACAAAATATGCATATTGATCTTTGTGCTGCTTTCACAACTTGTTCAAACTTAACCTCTGTGCCGCTTAAGCCTTTGATTCAACATTTATCATATGCTCGCTTGGCTTAGCCTTCAATATAACCGATAATCTTTAGCCCAAAGCTCTACATAAATCACTAAATGGATTCATTCCATTTCCGTTCTTTCGCTGTATCAATGTCTACTATTTACATAGCTGGCTGTTGTTGCTGGTGCTGCTCTTTCTTTGCTTCCTTAACGGCATGGAGTTGGGAAGGGGCTGGTGTGGGAGTAGGGAAAAAGTGCAGGGCATAGTGTGACAAAATCACTTGAGCCGGCTTAACGAGGCTTGTAATTGAATTATGCGATTTTATTGTGATTATTTCAGAGCTCAGGGCTTCACAAACACTGATGTCGGCTCTATATATAGTTAAATGGCCGAAAGGGGGAGGGGGAGTAGGGAGGCTCTGGAGTTTTCTGAAGTTTCGCTCGCTCACTGAGTAATGAGATACGTAAAAGTTATTTAAACTTTTAAATCCGCGTCGCTGCCTTTTACTTGAGAGCATTCGCTCATTTCGCGCTATGCAACACTTTTTGGTGGCACTGTCACAGTCACTGTTTCCAGCCACATCCTAAACGTTACGGAATGTCGGCTAGTTAAACGTTTGAAAAGTTTGCCGACTGAATCGCTGAAATGATTTGGAAAATTACAACAAAAATGTACAACAAGCAGACGGAGACAGACTGGAGACAGAGTAGGAAGTGGAGACGGAGACGGAGACAGCGACTAGAGAATGGAGACAAGGAAATACAAATGAGTTGGCGTTTTGTACCCCCTTCCCCCTTGGATAAGGCATTCATTCGTGCATATTCCACATGCCGAGGCATAGAAAGGGTTGATTGGCATTTCTCGCAAAGTAAGCAAAAAATCCCCTTTTTTTTGCTTTGCTGTTTTTCTTTTGGGCCAACACCTACCAAACGGGGTACTGGTAGCAGTTTGTAGGACTGATTGCAAGTGCGAGTGCGAGTGCGAGTACGAATACGAGTACTTGTACTCGTTGTCTGCCAGACTTTAAGCCTTTGTCTGCGCTGTGGCTGCTGCTGCTGCTGTTGCTGGCCTTGTGGGTGTTTATTTGAACATGTTTTTCTCCCAGTTTCACTGCCAGCTGCTGCTGCTGCTGCTGCTCCAATTGGTATTGGTCTTGGGCTTGTTACTGGTGCTGGCTCTGTGTCTGCGTCTGGTGCTTGGTCCCTTGGCTTGCCGAAAAATTCATTTGTATTTGGAAATCCCCTTTTGATGAACTCAACGTTTTCGTGTTTGTCTGCAGTTTTTTGATAGCACACCCTACTCTATGCCCTAGCCATCCTCCCTCCCTAGGCCCTACTACATTCCCTTACTTAATGCGATTGCTAAAAACATTATGCCCTGTACATTGACAGCAGCTCGCAAGCCTGGGCAAGCTGCCTTTGATTAGTTTGCTCTGCTTCTAGTTGAATTTGTACTTTAGACTGGAATTATATGCTGCCTACCTGTGCAGGTAAACTGTTTTCAATTAAAGTGTAAACCATTAGTTGGAAGTTTATTGCTTTCCTGCCAGATATTTGGTTAAGTCTGCCCCCGATTGTGTGGTAATAAATTATCATTGTAACGTAGATTTGTCTGAGCACCTGTCAGATACTTTCTCCACCCACTGTCGGCAGCCCTACAGTCCTACAGCCCTTCGCTTCCAATTATTACGGCTGCTTTGTGCTGCAAATGCTCTTGTAATGTCCATAATTGCAGTCAGGCTCTTCAAAAACTTTAATTGCTCTTCGGGAGGGAGGTACCGCCCCGAAAACCGATTTGTTTGATTTATGGGCTGTACTGACTGTAGCTTCTCACCCACAGAGCACTCACTTATAGTGGCAAAATTGAATCAATAAAGCATGCATAAAAAGTTGGTGAAAATAAATTATTATATATCGTTATGCCCCAACCCACAAGCGCTTTCAGTTGCAATTAATGTCAGACACACAGACGACAAGTGGGCCAGGAGGGACAGTAGGGACGGGTGTGGAGACAGAGAAGAATAAAAAACAATAAAAGCGAATTACATTAAAATTACACAATCAGCAAAAAAACAGCAGCAAAAGAGACAGAAATGGAAACCTTGTTACATTAAATGGGGAGCAACAAAAAGTGAAATGATTACTCAGTAACTGGGGGAGTTGTAGTCTGTCAAGGGGGCGTGGCAAGGGCATTGGGCAACAGGTTCTTGAACCAATTGAAAACGCTGTTAAACGAGTTTTAATTAGACAACCAAGCTGAACCAAGTGCAGGAATAAGTCCACACAGTTCCCCACGTTGAATTCCCTACGGAAAAATTCAATATAATGGATATAGACAACTGGTCGGACAACGGACATTGGATTCCAGGTAATTTCAAATCATGAGCAAAGCAGAAATGGCATACTAATTAGTTGCGGCTGCCAAGCACTTTCAACGCCAGTGCAGCGGAAAAAAATTACAAGTGTGAATGATGTATTAGTGTGAAAAGAAGAAGCAGAAAAAGATGTCTTCTTCTTCATGCCACTCCCTACGACTCCTTTTTCATATCCGTTTCCACTCAAAATCAAATCGGATCTGCAGCAAAAGAAGTTCGCTTAATTACTTTCTTTGCGAATTAGCAGCGCGGAAATAACGAGGAAATTAAGAGAGACAAAGCGAACGAAGGAGAGAGGGGGATAGGGGGTGAGAGAGTGCTGATCATAATGTGGGGAGACGTGGCAAAAGCTTTTTGCTATAAAGAAATTGGCACGTAATCAGCAAATGCTGCAACTACAATGCCATTAACTTGGCTATTAGTGAGGGCTTATAAAGCACTAATTTAAAACGAACTTAGATAGAAACTGGCAACAAATTAACTAAGTAAAACACTTATTTACTTAAATTAAATTATTTAAATTATTATTATTAACCCATGATAATTTATGCTGCCCCAAGCCCTTACGATAGAGTCATTAAACAGCTGACTCACATGTCAAACACCTGGCACAACACCAGGTAGCGCCTAAGCCAACACACGTCCCGTTCAGTGACTACCTTTGAGTGTCTCCAGTGGTGGCATTGAGCATTCTTCGCTTCTTTGAGATTGATTGAGCGTAACCTCGTCGCATTTCTCACTGTCCAAAAGAATTGCGGAAATTTCTTGACCTTTTTTCTGGACAGCGCCAGGCAGTAACTGCCCAAAATACAAGCACGTCGAAGGCAGCAAATCCCCAACGTCTCCTCTTCCCCCTCTGCCATCTTAACCCACTTCGTGTTGGCCAAGACCAGCCATTTGTGGGCCGCTTTTTCTTGCGGATTTGCCAGCTGCTGGCGGTGACTTTTGAGCGTTTCAGTGGACACTGGAGACGGTAGTGGACACTGCACAGTGGGCAAAGTAGGTTAAATATACAGTCTCCAGAAAATTTCTCCATTAGTTCAACAAAAGTTCGTTTCAAATTAACCGACTCTACTTTCATGTCTGTAGTTTATGCCAAAAAAGAGTCTCTTTTGCCCATTGTAACTTGAACCGTTTCTGGTTGGTTGTCAGTTTGCTGACAGTGGAATTGATTTAATGCTTTTTTGTGCCCCATCCACAGGTGGAGTCAAAGACTCTCTTAATTGGCTCCACTTTGGCGGTGTTTATTCATGCGTTCTGCTGTGGTTGTCCAACGTTTTTTTTTGTTGCTGCTGCTGCGGCTGCCCAGAGACATTTTAATTATTGCCAGAGGCAGGAGAGTGATATCAACAGTCGACAACAGCAACAAAAAAATGATAAGCGCATAATTGGCTTCAATTAAGCGTAGACACAGGAGACAACCGGACACCTTAAGTGGTCAATCGAAGTTGTGGATTTGTCACCGAACAGACTAGTTTGTTAACTGAAACACCCATAGATTAAGGCCTTAAAGCGCATGTTAATTATCGTAGATTGTTGTATTTAATTGGCAACTTAATTGCTGCTTTTAAGTGTGGCTCTAATGATATTTTGTATAAATATTTATACAGCTATTTGAGATGCTTAAACTTTAATTAACATTTCAAATAAGTATCTAAAACTTTCATAATGTTTTTAGCAAAAACATTTAACAATTAAATTAATTGTTTCTGTGTTTTTTGTGTTGATTAAATTGCTCTTCATAAAACTGAAAAGCGTTGAAAAATCTGTAACAATTATTTGCCGCGCGAGTTTTAAATTAAATGCAATCAAACACTGGACCAGAGCGCGAATTTCTATTGGGAAATTGGTCAAGTGCGTGCTGCGAAAAAGGCCAAAACATTTGCAAATAAAATGCTTTTGTTTGGCTGTAATTTTTAAGCTTTTTTTACAGGGTGTGTGAGAGAATTTTAGGAAAATCTGTTAAAAATTAAAACTAACAAATAATATTGCTATTTTTGGCAGACCAACTTTGTTTTATAAAGTCAGCAGTAAGCTGTTGACCTAAGCAGTTCTGCCAGCACTAACCATGTACAACTACAGGGTATTAGCAGTCGTAACTCACATACATTTTACTACAGTTTCTCATTTTTTTGGTTTAAATTGAAACATTTATTTATAAACAAGACAAGAGCCTGAAATGCGAGGGCATTTCAATCAACACATCAAAAACTCTCAGCACAAAAGTATTCTCCATGTAAATTGCGTTCGCTTGTGAGTTTTCCCCCAGTTTTTCCACACACACACACACACACACACACAGTCGTACATTTTTTGCTCGTTGCATTTAGCGTTCTTTGTGATTTATTTGGTGCTCGGAAAAGCAATACAACAACAACAACAACAGCAACAAGAGCAGCGACCATGACTGGCACATAAAATTGATTGTTGTTGTTGTTGTTTTTTTGCTTTAATTAAAATTGAACTTTAATCGGAAATTGACAAACGCAGCTGCACTTTAATGGCTCCGGAGATGGTGTCCAGAGCGTTTAAGTGATTTCATGTTATTCGGACAATGAAAATGAAACGAAACGCAGCAGATGGCAGTGGTGTACAGTGGGTACACTGGGTACAGTGTGGACAGACAGCTGAGAGTCGAACCACAATTGGTTTTCCATCAAACAAATTGAAACACTCAGTGCTTGGACACTGCTTTGGCTTCGGTTTTGGCTTCGGCTACGGCTACGTTTTGCCGGACTCGTCTACTGCTACGTTTGCACTTAAGTTAAAAACATTTCATTTTATATGGTTTTGGCTCGTTCCAAGCGCAATCCCCGAGGGTAAATTCATCTGTTCAACGTTGCGCCATAAAGTATGCAACTTCATTGATAACATTTATTTCAAATGCACTCAAAAACCACTCAATAGTATGAAATTTGTTGCAGTTTACCTGCACACACACCCACACACACACAGAAACACTCTGGAAAAGCTCTTCCACACACAACACACACTTAAAGCCTCGTCTCTGGAGTCCAACGACGCGTGCTCATATTGCATATCGTCCCACCAACATCAAATGAGCATACATTCAAGTGTATGTGTGAGTGTGTGTGTTTAAGTGCTTGTGTGTATTGGTTTTATATTAAAATAGTTCTTTATTATATTTCCCACATGCTTTGCATGTCTGCCCTCGTGTTTATCCTTGTGTATATGGGTATATAACAATATATTCTGCTTTTCTCTTTGCTCTTGCATAAATTTTATTTAAATGCGCACATTCATTTCCCCTGAATATGTTTATGCATTAAATATATCACTGGGGACAACAATGGACAGTTGAGAGAATCCATCGATTTCATTGCCTAATAACGTAAGCGCACACACACACACACACCCACACGACATTAACTTTCCATTTCCGTTGCCTACTTTCCAGCGCAGCGCAATTTAACCTTTAAGAAATTAACATTTTGATATTTAATTAACCTCTGTCACCCCGCATTCAATTGAATTAATTAAATTCATTGTGCCATTTGGCCATTGTTGTATTTTGCCAAATAATTGCAATTTGCATGCCATTTATTCCATTGTAAATCAGAAACAGCCACAAATACAATTTCAATTCAATTTTCTATTGATTTTTATTCAATTCACACCTTAAATTTGCAAATTTGCGCATTTCAAATGCCAATCAGTGGTGTCAAGGTGAACGCCATGGAAATCAGAGCTTGAATTTACTAAGCTTCTTGGAAGAACTTAAAGGCGATAACTAGCGTAAATTAGTTTATGTTTGGAGAGAGGAAACTAGGATAACACCAATATTAATTTGGTTTCTCAGCACTTTCTTAAAACGACCAATAAATATTAATCTGTTTTTGCTAATTAAATGACCCTGTGAATATATGCTCAAATATATATATTTATATATGGGTAGATTAGGTCAACTCACACACATGTTGGACATATTTGCATATGTGTAAGCGAGTGTGTGTGTGTGTGCAATATGTCACTTGTGTTTGGTCTGCCTGCTGATGTGAATTTGGTCATGTTCGACATGTAAACCTGTGTTCTAATATAAAAAATTTACATAATTTCAATGTGTGTGCGTGTGTGTGTGTGTGTGTTTGTGTTTTGTGTGTTGAATAGTTAAAATATTGCCAGTTGGCTTGTTAGGGTCGATTTTTGCATAAATTAGTGACAGACAGAAATGGAACAAGTTTTGGAGCAAGACGAAGGGGTCACTACAAATTAGGTTACATCGTCAATGTTGTGGAAAATAAAATAAATAAACCAAAATGGTTAAGATACTGAGTACATGTACGTACACAAATATGTGAGCGAGTGTGTGTGTGTGTTAAACACCATTCACTTAATAGCATAAAGGGAATATGACCTAAATTTTGAGAGACACATGCAAAAGTGCAATTTCATTTAGCAACAAACGAATTAATAGCATAAGGCCAAAACAATGGCAATGGTAGAGAAAAGCCAGCACAGATAACAAATTACTTGCCATGAATAATAATAAAGTGCAGTAACAACTAAGTAGCGCCCACACGGACACGCCCACACACCCACACACACCCACACGCCCATGTCTATGTCCGTCCAGGACACAGCTCGTAATGAATTTCAGATGACAATGACGACAACGACAACGATGACAATGTTGACAAGCCGATGAGCATAAAAGATGCGCACAGACTCAAAATAACCAAACACACACACACATACTAGTGCATATATAGTTGTAAATATATATATAAATTTATAAATGTATTGCCAAGTTCTGAAAATTAATTTGCCAACAAATGCAACGGAATTAAAGGGCTTTTAAATTGGTCCAAATGCATGACTTTATTTAAGCAAAATTTAAAAAGTTGCCAGCTATAAACTTGGCCAAAAAGCAATAAATTTTTAGTGAGTTAGTAACTCTTGGCTTAGATTTAAAAATTGTTAAACGGTTTTAAATACTTTTACTAACAATTTTCCAAACTCCCTTGTCTAAAAGGCGATTTTGTTGCTTTATTACAAGCCGGAATACAGTCAGCTACAAAAAAAAATTGCCTTTGCCAAGCTGAAACAATGAGCAGAATTTCATTACCGGACTATGGACGATTCATTGCGCCTGTGGATGGCATTGAAGTCGGTGCAGGGAATGGGAAACTTGCTGCAATCTTGACGACAATTGAAATGGAAAAGAAAATGAATGAAATGTGCTCACGATGATGGGACAACGACGACGCTGAGTTTCCCGGCTTTCAATCCATTCTCGCCTGGTTACTGCAATGCCGTCATGCTCATCTTCAGACTCCAAGCACACCGAGCACTCATCTCCATGCTCTCAACCTCAGCTTCAACCTCTTCGTCACTCGACTTGTCGCTGTCGTTGTCAACGCGACTGTCAACTTGTCGTTTCTACATCTGTCTTCACTGTCCCCTCAACCATACCCCTAACCCACTACAGCTCCTCCGGTTATTTGCATTAAAAATATTATTCATTGCAATCACAAGCATTTGCACAAAAAATATACTGCAGTGAATGCCTTTTGTTGGTAGGGGAGGGGACGGGAGTGGAGTGGAGGGGTACTGAGCGGATAGATGACGCCGCTTTGTCTCGAACGGAATAAAAGGATAATGAAATAGTTGTGACACAATTTGGCATTGCCAAGAAAAATTATCCAGGATATGACAAACGGCGAAAGCGTTGAACGATGATCAAAATTATGAGCTGCTAAATAAACGAGCAACGAGAACAAAGCAGACTTTAACAATTTGGGTTTATTAAAATTGATGGCATTGCAGCAACAACAACAAAAAGTGGGAAAATAAATTATTTTCACAACATAAATTGGGTAGCAAAAGTGCACTGAGCTGGCAGATAAGCTATAAATAGGTTTATTGCCAGCAAATGATTGACTTGAATTAATGAAAACAAGTTTGTGAAAAACTAATGACTAATGTGGTTTTTAAGCTGGTAGTTAAATATTTTATAACTAAAGGGGTCTACTAAATTATAACTTAAGGCCTAGACATCAATTTTCTGTTGGTATTTTATGTACGAGTTCCAGTTTGACCTCTTCTACTGCTTCTTAAATAAGATAAAACAATCTCAATTCGAAGTATTCAACTTCAATAGACAGCTGCACAATCTTATACAAAATAATACAGAAATAATACTCAGGAACTCATTAAAATTGTTGTGCTATAAATAGTTTTCTTGCCAGAAAATGATTGACTTGAATTAATGAAAACAAGTTTGGGAAAAACTAATGACTAATATGGTTTTTTAGCAGGTAGTTAAATATTTTATTTTAGGCACTGTAACTGTTATAACTAAAGGGGTCTATTATATAGCAGTTGAAGGCACTGTAACTGTATAACTAAAGGGGTCTGTTAGGTAGCAGTTGAAGGTTTAGATTTGACCTCTTCTAATGTTTTCTAAACAAGATCTAACAACCTCAACTCCAAGCATTCAACTTCAATAAACAGCTGTACAAACTTATACAATATTAGATTCAAATAATACTCAGCAACTCATTAAAACTGTTGTGCTAGTTTTAGAAGAGACATTTGCATAATTGAAAGTGCATTTTATCAGTGTATGCAGTAATTAATAGCCGAGTCCTTATTTAAATGCAACTCGTGGCATATCATAATGCCTTTTGCAGCAGCAACAACAGCAACAACAGCAACAACAATAACATGGCAACTAATTGCCGAGAATTTCAACAGATATGCAACTAATGTGCAGTTGCCGCCTCCAAAGTGGCAATAAATGGGAAACACACGACGACGTCAGCAGCAGCAACAACAGCAACATCGCTGCTTTGAAGTTGCCTGCAACAGGGAGCGGGGAGAGGGGTGTGGTGAGGGGCAGACTGAGGCCAGAAGCTGATAAATTGGAAGTGCATCTGACACTGAAGCTGTCGTGGCAGCAGCAGTAGAAGATGTTGCTGCTGTTGCAGTTGCTTGTAATGTTTGCAGCAGTTGCTAATGTGGACGTTGCTGTTGCTGCAGCTGCAGCTGTTGTTGTTAGTCTTGTTGTTGTTGCTGTTGCGGCGCGTGTCTTGGCTCGTTTTTGCCCTGTCGCTGCATTTGCATTTGTCGTTCTCAACACAGTCGCTTTCTTCGCCGCGACGCTGTTAATGAAAATGCCAAACGAGGCATCGTCCGCAGTTTCCATAGTCATTTTCCATCTACCTCGCTGGCAGTTCTCTACCTTACTCCCCGCTCCGCCCACTCCGCCCTAGCTGCTGCTCATGCTGCTCGTACAAGCGAAGCCGAACGTGTTACTTGACAGCAGCAGCAACATGGGCAACAATAACCCAAAATGTGGCAACAAAGATTGGGTAGACATGAGGTTGCCCTAGAAATTTTACTTCTTATGGCCTTTAATTGGTTTAAATATTCAATAATTTATTTAGCAACAAATTAGCAAAGCTTGCTAAAGCTCTTTAGAGTCTTTACAGGGTATAAAAATAGTTTATTAATTTAAATTAAATATTTCTTTTATTTTTAAAGCAATGGGCAAAGTTTTTAGCTAGTTTCTGCTTCCCCAGACTGCCTCCATAGTCTTCTACAGCATACCCCTTCTCCTCTGCTTTGCTACAGGGTATCTGCTGCAATGGCTACACACATGCAGCAACACTGTCGTGTTTGGGCGCTGGTCTAAATGAAGATGCCGCCTTCCAGCTCAGCACATGCACATCATCCAAGCTGCCAACTCCCAGCTCAACAGTCACGCTTGCTTGTCAAACACTCTCGACTCCAGTCGTTGCTCGTGCACCGCCCTCCGCCCCCTCTTCCCCTAAGAGCTGCGCCCCTTCTTAACTCTGTATGCTTGACAAAATCCATTTGCATATTTGCATCCTTATGCCTGCCAGTTAACTGCCCCTGCAGCTTCCCAGTGCCCCCTACCGTCCACCATGCCACTCCCTCCCTGCCACTCGTCGCCCCTACACTCGGCAGATAGCTGCCACCTTCCACTTTTGGTGTTGCAAGCGGCGCGGCTTTTAACGACAAAGTGTGAAATTTCATTGAATTTGAGCTCGTTGACAAAAGTGGAATGGCAACAACAACAAACAGCACAACAACAACAGCTATAAATGTAGTGTTGCAGGTGTTGCCATTTGTGTGTTGTTGTCGTTGTTGTTGCAAATTAATTTAAATTATAGTTTTTGTTATCGTCGCATGCTTTTTAAGCGCATATTAGCTGAGGGAGGGCAACTGAGACTGGGAGCGGTACAAAAACTGAGCAAAGTGGCATGTGGCATGTGGCATGGTGCGCATTTTTCTGTGGAAGCAGCTAATTTTGCGGAAAATGATAGCCGCAATTAATATGCCGTCAACGCTGTTGTCGTTTTGTCCTTGTGCATTATTATTTTATGCAAATTTCTACTGCACGTTGAACGTTGCACGTTGCGAGTGGCATGGAGATATGAAACAGGCGCTTTTTGAGCTAGTCAGACACTGTTCGACAACACATGCAACACATTCGGTGGCCGGGGTGTCACATGTAATTGCCAATGACGCCATTGATAACATGCAACTCCAAGTGCAGTTTGTATAAATGTTTTTCCTACAAAAAAATTCAATTTATTAAGACTTTTTGCATAAATTTAAAGAAATTATTGAGCTTTGGTCTCTTTTTTTATTGGCTGTTTATTGTAGGCAAAGACTTTATGTGCGGACATTAAGGAAATACATGCGTGTTTTGAAAATAAGCGCTGAAAATATTGTTCATTTAATTACAAGAGATACATAGATACAGTTGTAGCCACATGGCGTTTGTTTGTTAGTGCCACATTAACTTTTGGCTGGAAGGGGCAGCATCCTGCTGACAATATACGAGCAACTTTCGCTCGCTAACGAACTTTTTCTATAAATCAAAATAATAACTTCTAAGCTGGGAACGACTTTCACCAAATGGCGTTGCCATTTCGTTTCGTTTTGCTCACATACTCGTACGTATACGTAATACGTAGCGTATACGCACTGTAAGCTACATACGCTACGCTTTTGGTGCGGTATTTGCTGCATTTTTGTTGCTTGTCATCAGCAAATGTTGCACAGCTAAAGGCGATGGGACTAGAGACTGGATACTGGCCGGAAAGAAGCAACCACAAAAGATGGTAGGGAAGTATTGGGGGGGGGCGGTAGTGGGAAAAGGGTAAGAGCAAGTTACTCCTCGAAGGCGATAAATTTAATAAATTACAAACCAAATCCGCAAATTTGTTAAATTTCAAAAAAAAACAAAAATAAAACCAAAAAAGACGATGCCAAATGACTTTGGGCGGAGCAGACATCGTGCTGCTAAGGCGCCAAATGGCCGTGTCGACATTTGCACGGCATTTTTCGGGGAAACATCTGAGACGCCAGCTGCTGCACATGTGTAGCTGGTTGGGCATGGGGGGTACTAAGGAGTTTGGGGTATTGGGATTGGGCGTCAGCAGGCGACGTTTGCATTTTGTGGACAAAAGTTTTACTGTAAATTGCTTTTAATCTAATGAACATCGCTGAAGCGCTCGTCAGAAGAGAGGAGGGAGGAGTAAGGAGAGCGGGGATTGGGTAGCGGGTAGTGGGTAGCAAACGACAAACGACCCCTGACGTTGAGCTCATTTTTCCTCTGTGGTTTCATTAGGAAATTACTTAAGCTCGCACTGCACAGCAACTGAAGACTTATGCCTGGCTTGAGGTCAAGGCTAAAGAGTTATCTTTTCAGCCAAATAACAGTCAAAATAGTTGCGAGCTGGCATGCAGTGAATTTGTGTTCAAAACTCAACTAATAGCCCTGGCTAGGGTGTAGCAAGCTGGCGTTAGAAGACCCTGTAGCTGACAAGAAAGTTCTTGCATAGTTTCTGGAGTGTAAGAGACAAGCAGACAAAAGATTGTTGCTATATCAGTAACTCCTCTTCACCGTCTAATGTTAACTACCCTACTACTTTTCCCAAGTACAGGGTCCAACCAGAATTTATTAGGTTTTCAAATAGGATTTCTGCTCCTTTTCCATGGTCACAGCTGCCACACGCGCCTGCACATTATCCTGTCGCAGCTTCTGCTCGATCCAGGCTTTGCTGGTGCACGGCCCATTGGGATGGTCATCGTCCTTCTGGCTCTCCTTGCAGAAGATCTCGTGCAGCTCATCGCAGTCGGTATTGCAGACATTCCTCCAGCCCTTGTCGTTGATGTGATAGAGTCGCACAATGCCACCCGAATAGGCGTCCTTGCTGGTGGCATGATAGATGGCACGTTTGGCCAGATCGTAGGCCTCCTCATCGCTCAGATCCCAGCGATAACCAGTGTCCAGCACACCCAAAGCATAGGGTGAGCCACTGCCCACGGAGAAAACACTCCCATGCGATCGCATACCCTCGGAATCTACATATATGAGCTTGCAGCCCTCGTCATCGCAGCCGGCTATCATCATGCCCATGCACAGACCCATGCCCTTATATTCAGTGGATATGTTACACATGATTCGGGCCGCAGCATCCACCGTTATGCGCTGCTTGTAGCGCAGCTCATGCAGACGACACTCGCGGGTCAGCACACGATCCCAGTAGACACAGTCGGCAGCTCCACCGGCGAGGGTGCCCAACATGTAGTTGGTCAACTCCACTACCTTTTTCATGCTCTGCGAGCCAATATATTGACCGGATGTAGCTCTCGAATCGGCACAGAGTACCACACCTCCCTGGTACTTGAAACCCAACGTTGTCGTGCCGTGATCACACTCCATGCGCACCTTGCAGTCCTCCAGTATCTTGGGCAGATTCACAAGCGGCTGCAGGCAAAAATAAACCGTTTCTTAAATATTAATTTATTTCCCTTTATTGCTTATTTATTACGTTCTCAAAAGGCGGTGCCATCAGGCTGTAGGGATTCCTAAAGTTGCTCGTGGCAATCTGCAGCTGCTGAAGATCCCAGTCCCTCAGTTGAGCATCGAAGCGCTGCATGCAGGGCATTTTGTGCAGACCGCAGATTAGCTCCAGAGCCATTAGAATTTAGGTAATTTATAGTAAATTTTATAGAATTTTTTAGAAAATTTTTAGTTAATTTTTGGAATTTTTAAGTGAAGTTTAAGTCAGAGAGAAATCAGGCTAAAGTTATTTTTATCAGCTAAAAGCACTCTAAAATAATTGAATAATTTATAAATAAAACATCAGATAAAATGATAAATTAACTATTAAATTAAGCAAGTTAAAATTAGAAGTTTATACTAGAAATTTTTGTTATAACTTTGAGATTTGTGGAAGGCACAGAATGCGGCTAATTTAGTGTCTGAGGCTCAAATCTGGCGTCATCTTGGCCCTGCTGCTATTAAAACAGGTTGAACTAAGCTTCAATTAATTGCCAAGCCAGCGAGGGAACTGTAGGGAGCAGTAGGGAAAGGGAACTGTTTGGACTGGCTGTTACCCTCTAATAAACTGGAAGCGGAAATTTTTAACAAGTTGCCGTACTCCAGTTGTGCAGTTCTTTAGCTCTTGGCCAGAGCTGTAATTAACGCACACATACAAGACATGTATCCAGAGGGGAAGGGGAGAGAAGTAGAAGGAGCAGCAGGAGGAACAAACGTTGCTTGGATTTTTGCGCTGTTGTCTCGCATCTTTTAATGCAACTCGCTGGCTTAACTAGTAGAGAGATTTTGCATATCAGATTGCTGAGCTGCCGGGCAACGGGTCGGGTCGCCTTGTGATTTAATAATCAACCCAAACTGCCAACTAACAACTGCCAGCTAACTACTAGCGAGACTACCAACTACGACGACTTGCCAGCTTTAGTTTTCGCTGCATTCTTAGCCTGGTCCAAATGAGTGGCTGACTGAGGGCGAAACGAACGGCAAAATAAAATGTGGCCCAAACAGTGCACAGTGGAGCAAATGTTTGCAGCTGACAATTTGCATAAATTTCAGATCAGTGACAACTGATGTGCGACTCTGCTTTAAATCGATGCCAGCTGCAGTGCAATTTGAAATCACAGTTTAATTAGCCACTCATTTATATCTTTTTGGCAGTAGGAGTGGGCTAATTTAGTGGGCAGACAGGTGTTGATGCCACTGGCAGTCCAATTAAAATGTCATGTTTCTTCACATTTGGCGCCGAAAATCTTTCGAGTGCAGCAGCAGCTTCCACTTTAGTGGGCGTTGACTGTACTCGAGTGTTGATTGGCTGCTCATTAGAGCCGTGCTTAATTAGCGCTAAGCTACAGCGTGTAACTTAAACAGAGCAGCTAGCTAACATGGCTTTAACTGACATGCCAGTGGCTAAGAAAGTCTGGAGTAAAATAAATAAAATATTTAAATTAACTGCTTGAAAAATACCTTTACCAACACGTGTTTTTAAGTCCCTAAGTAAAAAGTTAAAAAAAATGAGCGACTTAAAAATTTGTTTACATTTTATTTAATTTTCTTTTTGTTGTGTGTTCACTTTTCAGTTTTATTTTATTTACACTGCTGCTTAGCATTATTGTTACGAAATCTGTTAAATCCTTTGTTTTACTGCTGATTGTCAGTAAAAGTTTTCTTGTGCAACTTTTAAGCTTGCTTAAGGCGCCGAGCGAGACAGGCAACCGGCTTATCCCTGTCTCTCTCCACCACTTGGCAGCTCTTGGTATTTGCCTATTGTCAGACAGACGCATTCAATTTGCAGTTCATCATCTGTCGCGTTGCTGTCAAACGCATTTCAGTGAAACGACAGACACAAATTTTGACAGTGCGCCTAATTGAGCCGCAAACAGTTTTGACATTTGCGACCGCGTGCCGCATTTAATTTATTTTAATTGAAACGGCCACGCGAGTTATACAGCCTAATCCACCCCAGCTGGACAGG
The DNA here is from genome assembly GCA_018152125.1 of Drosophila dunni. Classification (NCBI taxonomy): domain Eukaryota; kingdom Metazoa; phylum Arthropoda; class Insecta; order Diptera; family Drosophilidae; genus Drosophila; species Drosophila dunni. The sequence continues at coordinate 19,188,239 of JAECXC010000339.1, read as the reverse complement.
GTAACAAGTGGGGTGGGAGGGGCCTGGACTGGCAGCAGAGCTCAAAGTTGAGGCTGCAACTGAAACTGAAACAGAAACAGAAACTTTTAGCCCAAGTTGCTTATTGGGTCAACTTTTGGCTGACAGCCTGTGAAGCTCTGCTCGGCTCAAAATAGATGTAGCAAGGGACACAGACAGAGGGACAAAAGGAGACAGAGAAACAGCGAAACAGAGAGAAAGCAGCACAAAAACCCAAAAGGGAATCCGAGAAGCAAAGCGAAACTATTTTTACAGCCGACTCGCTAACAAAGTATCAAATTTTTACGACGATGCATTAAATTAAAAAGTTTTTCCTGCTGCTCCCCACACGCCCCACTGTGCCTCCCTCTGCTCCACACACATTACAGATACCCTAACAAATTGGGTAGCACAAGTTTCTTATCTGCTTTACTTAAATCACAATTTGATTTTTATCCATTAATTTGCTGTCACTTCCTTTGGCTCAACCATAAAACGAGTTCATATTGGAGGCCTGAAAAGGGTATGCCAATTGCTGTGACACCCTGTTGATTCCGCGCTCGTCGGTTTTACTTTTAACGACTTTGCATTGGTTTTCATTGCCAAAAGCAGGCCGCACACAAGAGTTTTCAAGTTTGCGCTTTTATGGCCCCCGAACAACATATTCACATTCCATTCACTCGAATGAATGCACTCGAATTTCGAATTTCGAATTGTTACATCCTTGGACTTTGGCTAATTGTTGCTCTGTGCATTTTTACGGCACTTTGAAAGCCGTTAATCCCCATTTTATGTACTTAATTAGTTTCCCTCGGTCCCAAACACTTTTATGGCGCACTTTGAGCAAAGTCTCGTAAACTTTACTGATCGATTTGCATCGAAAAGATCCAAAGATAATGCCGCCTCACTCACTCCCTGCAAAACTTGCCCAAATTTATAGCTCACACATCGTACAATAGATCTTTTAGTATAAAACTCTTAGTTTTAATGGGTATTTAAATATGGGCGTAGACTGTAGTTGGGCTTGAACTTGGCTAGGACTAGAGTAGGTGTTAATTTTGGTATTAGTAGGAGAAATCTGGTCTACTAAAAACTAAAAAATAAGTACACTTTTTTGTTGTAAGCTTTCTGTTACCAAAACAAACCGAATTGATTATATAAACTGATCAGTTTGGCTGCTAACCCTTACGCTTGTTTTACCAATTAGTGTTTAAGCCATTCCAGCTTCCCTTTGAACTGTTTCCAGCTTTCAAGATGTTAACTTTGATTTTAAATGCCTCTGTCTCTGCCATTGTTTGCCCAACTAAAACTACAAACTCTAAATGACTTATGTTTAGACGTACAGACAAAACTATATAGTAGTAGTTGTATTTGGTTTGGAATCTTTCGAGTTATGCCAATGAATGTACAAATACTGTTGTATAGTAATTGAAATCGACATTAGACAAAATTACTTGGCTCGAATGCAAATTTGAGGCCAATTGCGAAGCAATTAACCCAAATGAAATAAGTTTGTAAACATGTCTTGTGGGGGGAGGGGGGGCGAGTGTGGGCGTGTCTTTTGTTTGCATGCAGTACGCAGAAAGTGTAGGAAGACAGGAAGAAGACAAAGGGAGTGGTTACAAGACAGAGAGAGCAATTTAATGGCACATGAAATGCAGCTATGAATGCAGTCAGCACTCAGGAGCAGAAAGTAGCAACAAAGAGAGGGAGGAGCAGCAGCAGGAGCAACCTACCGAGGATGTGAGGAGGCGTTACAAATGTTTCGCATTTGCTAATAGCTACGATAATTGCACAATGCCAAGTTGAATACAAATCAATGTTTCTATACTCTCAATACTCCAGTGGCAACTTGCCCCTCAGGTATTGAGAGATGGAGAGGCAGGTGAATCGATTAACTTCTTGTTGCCACAATTAGAAGTCATTGTTGTTAAATCATTTGTGTGTGTGCTGCCATTGTCTGTGTGGAAATACTTAACAGATCCGCTTGGGTTTACTGGGTACAAAAGATTTATGGAAATTTAATTTTTAAACTGTAGACTTTAAAAATTGAACTTTCTAAAGATTTCCCTGTCAAAATGTAGGTATAATCTAAACTTTTTCGACAACAGATACACAGATTATTCCTGCACAGCTGAAAATTCTTGTTAAATTATGGAAAAATGTCGGTGAAGCAGCCACTCAAATTTGGCTGCGTTGCTCGTCGAGCCGTCAGACGAAATGGTTTGTTGGCCAAACGGTATTCCCTATGCCGTCTGGGCATGCTGGGTATGAACCCCTCACGTGGTCGACGGAACAAGGCCACCTCTGTGGTCGCAGCACCAGAAACAACTACACGCTGGAATCTCCAAGTGGATGTGGAGCGTGCCAATGATGAGTATCGGTATTCATTGCCGTTACTAATCTATTTGTACAGTCCCTGGCAGCTGGTCATAACCAAATGGAATATCTGGAAATTAAAGTTATTCTGGGACTGGCATTTTTCCGAAGCACAATTCGTAGACACCTCCAAGCAGGCGGTGGTGGTCGTTACCAAGTACATACGTGCACAGCGTGGCGAGCAAATCAAACGCTGTACCACGCCCATGGGCTACAAGCAGATCATGCACGATCTGGTCGACTGGAAGAGTCCCAAGTCCAAGGATTGGCCACAGCAACTCTTGCGCTTTGAGAAGCGACACATTCGACGTGCAATACTCCTTAAGGTACAGAAACTTCCGCATTACGATCACAAATTTGCCTTTGCGGATGTCGTTTTCTGTGCCTTTCGTCGCACCAATGATTACAACTCCCAGTCGGAGATTAATGAGATGAGCCGATTAATTGATGAATTTGTGGAGACCAGAAAGCTACTGGTGCCGTATCCCATTGTTGTTGCCGAGTTCTTTGTGCGCTTTCGACGTGACTACTCGTATGCGGCCACAGTTCGTTCGGGTCAGTGGCTAATTTCAACCTTCAAAATTCTCAAACTGGATTTGCTCAACTATCATCCAGAGTTCTATGTGGGCAGTAGGCGTGGCAGTGAGCAAATTAATCGTACCACCTCCGCTGTTGACAATAAATTGTAAAATGTACTTTTAAAAAGAGAACGGAGGTGCAAAGACTTCTAGGATGGGCTAAGCTAGAGTAAACTAACTGCAAAATACCGCGTAGGGGTTATAGCAGCTCAGTTTCCTATGCCATCTATACGATATAGTTATACGATTTTCCTTAAATTTAGTGAGTACATTTGTATACACTCTATGAACACAATTTGTGAATTTGGTTGAGATATCCCAATTACTTTCAAAGTTATGCAGTTTTAAAGTTTTTGTTTTGCTTCATGACAAACCTCGCATACCCTTGCAAACCTCTGTTGAATACAGGGTCTAACAAATGCATATTTATACTAACCCAACTGTGTTAGTTGGAGTAGCTACGAATAAGACATTCCATAATCCACACGATAATGAGCTTTGTGCGCTGCACGAACGCCAGGTGGCGCCAGCTGGCGCAGGTAAACAGCAAAGTTGTGTACTGAAAGAAGGAGGGTAGGAGTAGGGAGAAGTAGGGAAAGGTGTAGAGGGGGAAAAAAGAATGCAAAGTGCAAGATGTGTTACTTTACTTATCCTTGAGATGCTAACTTTGTTGTCCTGCTGATAAGCCGTCAACAGAGTTCATGAATTTCTAATGCCTGACGGATTTGGCCTGAGCACAGCTACAAGTGGACAATTGCATAACGTGAGAGAGAACGCAAACTGATGATGATAACGTTATGTTTACTTCAAGTTGGTGTAGGAGTAGCAATAAGTCCTTTTGCCTATCAAGTGGTAATATATATGCTCGTATCTTAGACATCACCTGCTGCAACTCAGAGCAGAGCGGAAGGTAGCTGGGGTGGCCTTATCGCAGCAGCTGCCAGTGCAGTCCTGTCTTGTCGATAAGTTGAATTTAGTATGCCTGCAGGGGTGGTAAATGGCAGGGGAAGAGGGGAGCCAATAGGAAGGACAGTTCGATAGGTCCTTCGGTGGCATTTGCTGCTTTGTCAGAGTTTTCTCTCCTCGTGCGATATGGTTATAGATAGGATACTTTGTGGCTGCGGTTGCCATAACTTCAACGACAACTCCTGCTGCTCCACTGCATTTGAATTTAAAGCATGCAATTTTATGCTTTTAATTTTACGCTTAATAAATTTTGTGGCTTTGCACACAGCAATTACCCCAAAGTTCAGACGGGGGCGAAGGCAAATGCCGCCCTTAATGCACAAGTAATAATGAATTTAAGCAGCGTAACAACTTTAATGAGCACTGAAAGGCATTCGATGGCAAATGTCTGGCTATAAACTTGCCAACTCTATGAGTTGACTGAGAGATGTGTATCTTAAGGTCAAAGTGATACAGTGAAAGAACTAAAGTTTGCCTTCGTTTCAACTGCACGTCTTGAAAAATACAGAAACACTTGGACGGGGGTGTAAGTTTGTAGCAGGAGCAGCTACAACAACTTGGGCGTGTCGAAAAACTTGAAATTGTTTTCGAAATTGCAGTGTCACGCTATATCCAGCCCCGCCCACCATAGGGCAACAAGGCAGCTCTTAGCTCTAAAGTTTTAGTCCAAAAAAAAAACACCGCCAAACAAACGGGAACAAAACTTGCCATAATACAAAAGATATCTATCGGTTTCAGCAAGTTTTCATATGCTGCGACATTTATGTGAGTTCTCAGCTGCAGCGCATATCAATTTGTCAAACTTAAGCTATATATACCCATATACCTATATAGTCTTGGTGTTGGTAAGGAAATTCCCTATCTTGCAGTCGCACAAACTCGATAAAAAAGTCAACACTTTGGGGTAACTTGAAATAGGTGTGGCATACGTTGCGTATACGTCACTTTCAATACAGTTATGTGGCAGAGGGAAAGCAGCAAGAAGTTAACAGCGACATTGGGTCATTTTAAGCAATGACAATACTATTTTTCTTCACTGACCGCTGTAATGGGCAGCAAAATAAACGATGCCATTGACAGGATACTCGGACACGGACTGCGACTCCGACTCCTACTCCGACGCCGACTTGAACATGGTCATGGAGTCGGTAGCATGCGTCTGCTGATGACAATGACTTTTTAAATTGTTTCATGAAAGTGTCAGCTATGGTCAAAAAGTTTAACAGCTGCTAGAAAATAAATGAGACCTGGCAACGGACAAGACCAAGGAAGCGGAGCAGCAGCAGCAGCAGCATAGCCAAAGAGCAGCACTGCTGACCAATAGTTAACTTCATGATGCTCATCATCATCAGCATTATCATTATCATTGTCGTTGCCATGGCAAGGATAGAATCAGACTTTATGACTTCATTTCGTTTGCGAGCGCAACTCCACGTGCAGCTGCGGTGTGGACACAGTTCAAATTGCAGGTGCGGTCACCGCACCGCAGACAGCGTTGTCAGCTGTGACTGCGGTGGCAGAAAGGCAGCCAACGCTGTCAGTTAGCATCGAGGCATTCTCCATCGACAACGACACCGATGACACCGACAGACACTATTAAATAGACATTCGTTGTGCATTGAAACGTAGCGCAAAGTGTGAAGCGAATTCATACGCCCCGTTGCACCAAGCCTAATTACAGCATCAGTTTTTGAATCAATTTTGATAAGAAATGCATAACTAAGCACATATTTTTGTCATTTAATATTAAAAGCAATTCTGTTGTGTGCTGTGCATGAGGAAAAATCTTCCAGTCTTAGCATTTTAAGCACACGTAATCCCCGAGAAAAGCCTCATGGCTTTCCTAGCTCGGTCTATTTATGCATTTATAAATACTTTTCTTGTAGCAGATTGCAATTTGCTTTCTTTGCTTTGCCTGAAATTAATTTACTTAAGAGGCGAGAGCCAAAGGTAAATGCAAATCAATTTAAATTGATAAAGTAAATTTGATTCTCAGTTGTAAACAATTTGCTCGACAAATTGGCCTAAAAAATGCAATGCATGTTTGAGCTTGTTTATAAGTTGTTACATATGTAAGTGATTTGAGCACAAAAATGTTTTTTATTTACGTCAAAACTTGGATTAATAAACAGCTTTCAATTGATTTTATACTGACCCAATTAACGTGTATTTAAAAATAATTTTCCGACAGCTGAAAAGCAAAAGTTGCAACAATCAAACTTTATAATTACATGCCACATTGATGTTGCTTTAGTTTTTGGCCTGAATGGTAATACATGTGGAGAGTCCTTGAAGGAAAACTCACTGCCACTTCAACTCCCCACTGAATACGCCACTCCCCGTGTGCATAAAACTTTCGCAACACTTGAGCTAAGTATGGAAAATATTTAAAAGAAAAGTTTGACTGGAGTAGAAGAAAATAAACACTCGAAAAGCCGTCGAGGGTTGAGCGGGAAGCCTCAGTGCACCAAAGACTTCAGGCGTAATTAAAATACATTTTTTTCGGAGTCGACTGTAGATTTTTCTTCAATTTCTTATAGCGAGTGCAGTGCAAAAAGTTAGTTATTTAAACATAAATAACAACACTTCATGCTACAGGGTACTTTGTGGTCGTGTACTCCTCCACGCTGTTAAATTTTTGTTTAATATCCAAAAATGCAACGCGAGGCGTTTGAAAATAATTTTTAATGAGCACTCGTATGACTGAAAAATTTATGTGAACTGCGCTAGATGAAAAATTACTTTCATTTTAATTAGGAGCGGCAGCAAAGTGTGTGGGACAGAGACGGGTAGTGACTGACAGACTGTGAGAAGGAGAGAGAGAGAGAGAGAGAGGGAGAGTGGGAAGAAAGCAGTGCAAAAAGACGAGAAATTAAATTAAAAGCAATTTCGTGCATTTAAGCAAATAAAGAGCGACGGTCACGACGGCGTCATGCCGTAACACACACGCACACACACACACGCACACTCACACACACGCACAGCTGGCTGCACTTTGAGGTTATGTAGCAAAATGCATGCGGTTTTAAACACGTGACGCACAGCGGAGTTTCATTTTTTAATTAAGCTGTTTACATTTACTCTTAATGTCCTGCCAGCACCTCCCTCCCCCCACATCCCCACCGTGCCACAAAAACTGTTTGTGTTTTGCTCAGCAGAAGAAAACGCTCTCAACCACCACCTTACCTCTGACCTCGGCCCTCACCCGCTGGCAGCATTGTGGGTCAAGTGAACACAGCAAAGCCTTTCCACCTGGCCACCTGGCCACCTTGCTCAGCTTTCTCAGCTTGCCACCTGTCGCCATCACAATTAAAAAATGTGCAAACAAGGATCTCACTTTTGCTTGACACTTTTCTAAGCGGTTCGCCTCAAAGCGAATTCCAAACAACTGAAACACAAAGTGCAGTTCGCATGGCACGTGACCTTGTGGGCGTGGCGAAAAAGGCGTTTACTAGAACTTGTCTGCAAAGTATTTATTAAGAAATATGGCTAGTAAAAACAATAAATAAATTAATTATAATATAATTTAAACCTTTAAGGAATTTGTATATTTTATGTCTTTATTTTTAAGCACTTTCTTGCTATAACTTTTCATCTCTTGACTTCCGGGCACCAACTCTCTCCCTAATTTCCATAGCAGCTCTTAAATTTATCGTTATTTTCAATACCTTTCAGTTTAATGAGCTACTATACCGATTACCAGTCAAAACCGAGTGCAATTTTTAACAAGCTCAAATGGTTATTTTCACACAATTTGATTAATTTGTGGCTATTTGTTAACAACCAAAATACAGCGGGAAAAAAGCAACTCGTTTAAGCGTTGCAGCTAAAAGTTTAACATTTCAGAGGCTTTGCAAAAAAATGTGTTGAAAAAAAATTAATTAAATTGAGCAGCAAAGTCAATTAATTTCAACATTTTTGGTTAATTAAAGCCATTGAAATATTTATGCTACGTGTGGCATAGACACGTAAACTGCCCTCAGCCACGCCCTGTAATACAATTAATTATAGCATATTTTTTATGCAACCGATACCCTGTAAAAGGGGGTGAAGAGGGGTAGTTTGCTACATATACAGCTAATTAAACTAAATGTATTTTAATACGGGGTATGTGCCAGTCGTGCAGGTGTATTACCCAACCGGTCTCAGGTGAAATAGCATTTAAAATGAGATGAGCGCTGTGGAAAAACATGTTATTTAATTATACAACGATCAAATATAGATGAAAATCGCTTTTCCGCTTCAATGCACTCGCAGCAGAGTCAGTTAGATGACTGAACCGGAAAAGCCAGTCGTCTGCGATTTTCTTTAGTCATTTCCAGCCATAGGTGATGCCTGCACTTTAGTCTTCAGTTTACTTCTTACATTTACGCCCAATTGAGTTTAACTTTGCCATTTGCCAGCAATTTAACTATAGATTGACAATAACAACTGTAGTGCCAAGACGGCTGTGTTGTGTCTTTATTAGCTTCACTGTAGCGGAGTTGAGCTAGCCATTTCTTAACTTGTAAACTTTAACTACGCTATAGAGGAAATAATTTCCATTTAAAACTAGCAAATGGCTTTTAAAAACTCTTGATTTGGGCATTAAATTTGTTGTCTCTTAAAAACCTATCGAGTTTCCTGAGTGATCAGAGTCATGTGTCTATGATTTCTTTTGAAATAGACAAGTTATGCACCCCAACTGAAAGTTATACCTACTTAAAGGTTAAAGTTTCAAAACAGGCATAACTTTCTATATAGTCCACCTAGACTGCTCTGCCACTCTGGAATGCCTGCTAATGGTGCCCATCACTTTCTAGTGCAAGTCTGCGTAATTGATGTCATACCAACACATGCCTCTCACATGCGTGTGGCACTAAAAAAGTTGATTAGTGCCGCATGCAACACAAGCTGCAGTTTTCGAACCCACAAAAGTCAGTTGACCGCACAAATTCTACGCCTTTGTGAGCAAATTAGTTGCAATCGGTTGACTCCGCAGAAAAACAAAGGTTCACAAGGGAAATGGCCAAAGGTTTTGCAGTGAAGAGACGACGTCATAGATAGCCAGGGACAGCCAGAGACAGCAGAGAGAGCAGCGACATCGATGCCGATTCAGTGGCCTTCAACAGAAGCGCTGGGCAGCCACATTAGCAGCTTTTGTGGTCATTACCGCTTTTTGTGGTGGAGTTTGGAGAGGAATAGGGAAGGGCTAGGAGACAACGTGGACAACAAAAGACCGCCCGTGGTTTTTCAGACCGCGCGTGCCTTGTGCGCTCTTTTGACGCATTTGGCGAACAATAAAAGCGTTTACCAATGGTTGCTGCTGGTGCTGACTGCTGACTGCTTGGCTAACAGGCGTTGCCAATGGCTCGTCACGTCTGTCACATGCAGTTGGACTAAAAACCAGACAAACCAATACTCAGCACACTTTGGATATCGGTTATAAGTCGCTAAACTTTTAAATTGCAAAGAAAACATTTTATTTTATAAACTTTGAACTGCAAGCAAATCATAAACATTTTATATCAATGTTTTACTTGTATTAAAACATTCTAAAACTGCTTACTAGTTGTAGTCTAAGCTCAACTTTAGTCAGCACTCTGATAAAAATCATAAAACTTGATAACTCTTGCCGTCTGTTGTGAAATTTTGTGTGTGTTTCTGGTATCACATGTAATACCAAACAATAAAGCACAACTATTTGCAGGTCATAAATGTTTACAGTCACATTTGAATTCAGCACAATTTATCACAGCCACGAGGAATAACAAAAATCTACGTATATTTTTGGAAAATTTCTCACATATGTTTTGTTGCGAGTATAAACATAAATAAATGCATAAACTAACAAGCTGCCAGGCTGATCAAATGCAGCATGTTGGCTCAAAAACTAAAAGTCGCCTGCCAAAAAAAAAAAAAGGAGGGGAAATATTTTGCTGAACAGTTGAAATGGCAAAACAAATCCTCGTGTAATCTCACCCAGAGCGACACAGGAGCAGCAAAAGTATCGCAATAAAATATGTTAAGTAAATACGGAAAAGCAGATAGGCAGAATGACTAAAAGGAAGACAAAGAGAGGGGGGAGTGGGAGAGCACAGACTAAACAATAAGCCAAAAAGTACGCTTGATTAAGTTTAACTTCCGGTTTGTTATAAATTGAGCATTTATGTGGGATTTGTTTGCGAAAACAGTTTCTACTTTGTTGGGCAAAACAAATGTTTGCCAGTCGACGGCCCATCGAGTTGCCAAAATGTTGCCGCACTGCTCATATATGGGCAGTTGCCCCACCCCCTCGCCCACCCACACGCCCACTCGGCGAACTACTCAGTGCGAGCATGCTTGTGTGTCTATTTCCGGCGGAAGTGGTGAATAAAACATGAAACGAAATAAAATCAGAAGGCAACAACAGTGCCAGCTGACAGCTAAGTATATATACTATATATGTATACATAAAGACAGGATATAGGCACTAGGAGGCTACGTTTATATAGGAGGCAGGGCAGGCACAAAGTAAACTTCCGTTTCGTCCTGCTGTCCGTTAGATTAGTTTTGCACAACCAACAAAAAAATGTCTAAATTATTCCAAGAGACCAAATCGAATATAATATCTCCAAAAATATATATATCGAGTGCATATTTTTATTATTACAAGTATAAACTCTTGACTGTCGACAGCGACACTGTTTATGCCCACAACTGACAGTGGACGACCCACCGCGTACAACCGGCAAAAGGCAAATGATATAAGGCATTTAATATCCGTAAATAAAATATTCAATTTCCCTCTGGCACAAACTAGGAAATGGTCAACAGGAGTACCCTACTGTACCTGCTGCTGCTGGCCTATTGGGCTGCCTCCTGTCTCCTGTTCTGCTGTCTCTGACTTGATTTGCATCTGGCTCTAACATTTTGCATTGCACTGACCACTTAATGTCAACTCTGTAGGCCACAGGCCACTTTCAACTGCTTTTGAACAGCAACTGCATCAAATATTCGACAGAGTGCACATTTTTGATAAATGCATCAATTAATTTATTCAAAAGTCTGTTAACTTGTTCCAAAATTCAGACTTTATAAAAGCTTCAAGAAAACCAGAGTTTTAAAAGTAAGCAAAGTGAAAATTTAAGGCAAGTTTTCAGGACTATAGACAAACACTCGTAGACCACAAATAAAGCATGATTTTTGCCAGATTTTTTAGCACAACTTTTAGCCATGTTATTTAAGATAACTTTTAGCTAGATTTCAAACTGTTTTTATGGTATAAAAATAGCTACATTTTAGCTTTAAACTTTCAACTTTTGTAGACTTTCTTTAACACACTTTCTAGTAGCTTCTTAGAGGTAAAATTTCAGCAAACCCATGAAGTATTTACCGACCTTTCTACCACCCTCTAGAACTCTAATTAACCTACTCCATCTAAGCCTCGATGAGCCTCTCAATGTGAGCTTACTTTGGCTTAGGATTGCACATGAGTTTAGTGCACTGTAAGCTTTATGGCCCCTGGCTCAAACTGAACAAAAGCACTTGGATATTGGTCAGAACTGGCAACTATTTATGTGACAGAATAAGCCCAGGTTTTGTTGCATTAATGGCAATTGCAGCATTAATTTTGCTTAAGGCCTAAACAGCATTTAATTTGGAAAGTGCAGCAGGTTCAGTTGTTAATGGCCTTACTAATCGCCTGCAACATAAACAATTTGGTTATACGCAAATTATTTTAGACAAAACAAAACAAGGAGAAAGTAGTTTGTTGGGCATCTATTTATTGCAACACTTGGTGAGGTTTGTTTTTGGACTAAACTTGGGTTGAACTGCATAGAAACGTCGGGGATTGCGGTAACAACAGTCCGTTGCGGTGGGATAACAGAGATAGGCTTTACAACCGCAGGAGAATCGAATGGGATACATCAGATTGCAGCTCTGCTTATGCGGATAAGGACACGGTGGTACCCAGCAGCAGTTGCAAGTTTGTTGATCGGGTGTCTTTGTTATGGACACACGTGACTTCTTTACTGGTGTAGTGGGTTCTTTTTCTTGCTCCATGTAGTTGGTAACCTTTGCCGGCTGCCCAAGCTCCAGCTCCTGCTCCTCCTCTTGTTCTTTTTCGATCTGCTCTATCGCTTGCTTCTGCTTGTTCCCGTCCTCCCCCAGTTCCTCTCCATCCCCCTCCTCATCCGAAAAGGAATGCACTGTATGCACAGCTTTAATTGGATCATCTTGATCTAAATGTGCCTCCGACATTTGGCTCCGAGTATGAGTTATTTTTGGTATCTTAGTTGAATCCCTGTCCTTAGTTCTTGTTTCTTCTGCAGTTGCATCCTTTTCTTTCGTCATTTTTTGGATGGCTTCATCCGGAAGCGCATGGACTCCTGCAATCTCCATGCGACTCCGACTTCGGACTACGCCAGATTCCTCTGCAGTAGTTTTCCTCCCAGGGGAACTCCCTTCGGAGGGCTTTTGTTGAACTGGTTCATGTACAGTTTCTTCACCTGCTTTATCGTCTTCCCTTTCAAACACGTGTTGAGACATTGAAGGGGCTCCAACATTTCCAATGCTCGGTATACTTTTCCGAGAAGAACTCCTGCTGAAATGCTTCTTTTGTTGAACTGGTTCAACTGTTACCTCAACCGCGACGTCACATGAAAATGAACTACCTCCAACATTCTCCTTTTTCTTGGGAGAATTTGAATTACTTTTCCTGCGAGGTGAATTCCTTACCGAACCCTTCTTAGCCTCAGTTCCCCATGTTGACGTGCTTTCTTGTGTAGCTGTATCGTCTCCTTTTGTTTCCTTATCATTGACGTCATTTGAAATTGAGTTAGCTCCAATACTTTCCTTGCGACTCGCCCCTTTATCCTTTTTAGTAGGAGAAACCGAAGTACTTTTCCTTCGAGGAGAATTCTTCGCGGAGTCCTTCTTTGGTTTTACTGTTTCCTTAACCCCTTTATTATCTACAGTTGCACTCGTTGAATCGCTTCCTTCAGATTTGTCCTTCTTCGTCGGAGAAACCGAAGTACTTCTCCTTCGAGGAGAATTCTTTGCGAAATCCTTCTTTGGTTCTACTGTTTCCTTATCCCTTTTATCATCAACAGTTTTCCAAGTTGAAACGCTTCCGCGTGAAACTGCATCGCTTCTTTGAACTGCACCAGATTCGTCTTTTTCCGTCGTAGTTTTATTCCTCCGTACTGGTTTCCTTCCCGAGTCCGTTACTGCAACAAGTGTCTCAAGTTTCTCCTCACTTGAGAACCCATTGTAATCGCCATCTGTTTTAGGGTCCCATGCCGACGATAATTCTCCATTTCCTCTTTTATTTTTCTTCAGCTCCAAATTGAGATTTTTCACGATAATTTCTCTTTCACTTTCTTGAGAATTATTGTCACTGTCCCTATTTTCAGCCTTCCCAAAAGTTTCTTCTTTCTCTGAGCTTTTTTGCGTTTTGGGTGATGTGACATGAGTAACCGATTGGAATGTCTTCATATCCGTACTTATGTTACCAGATGTGTTGTATTTGAAGATCGATGTGGTTTCTTTCACTTTGAATTGCTTTTCACCTGTGGGCAAAGTCACTTCCACCTCAAACCTTTCGGTCTCTTGAATATTATATTCAAGCGTGCGTTTGTGATTCTCTATGGAAACAGTTAAGTTACCAGTTTTGGCATCATTCTCGGAGACAGCTCCCGAAAGATTACCAGAACCCTTGAAATTAGTTTCGGAAACGTGTTCGGAAAGAGCTTCAGATAAAGTACCAGCACCATTGGCACTAGTTTCGGGAACAGGTTCGGGAAGAGGTTCGGGAAGAGGTTCGGGAAGAGGTATGGACTGTTTGGCGGTACTTTGACCTTTTTTGTTACCACTTTTGATACCACTTCCGGAAGAACCAGGAGGACATTTGGAAACACTTTTAGAAGCCCTTGAGGGTTCAGTGCAACTTGTCCTCCTCTTACTTTTGCAGCACTTACAGCAACGAGGCTTGGGAAGATTTTCAGGCAAAACGGGACACAGTGTGGCAACACCGTTCACAATTTTCAAGCTGTAGATGCCAGCAAAGCATTCGCTTTCCACATTTGCCTGATCCAAGAGTAAGTAGGGATTTTTGGATGAGCACTTGGGACGCTTGCGGTCATTGCACTCAAGACAAATTTTCCTTTCTCCCTCTTGCGACATGATGACAGTTAATAAAACACAATCACTCTCTGTTTTTGTGAATTTTGATATTTTAAACACACATGTTTTAATTTTGATGCCCAACAAACAAAAGCTTTAACTAAACTACAAAATTTCAATCGAGTGCCAGTTTCAGGCTGGCATTTAAGGAAATGATTTACATTTTAACCCTTAACCCTAGTAGTCCTGGAAGCAACTGCTGCCTAGACAGCTCCCTCTTGCCTTTCGTTAGACGCCCAGATTTCAGTTCGATTAATATTGTACTATGAGTAACTGACTAGTCAAGGGTAAAATATTGAAATTTGTGTATTTTTTTCAAAATTATGCGTATTAGTGTTTAATACAAAATGGGCCAGCTTGACTACCAACATAAGTTGGAAGAGTTCCAAAAGACACTCGACGTTCCCAAATGGTACTTGGGTCTATCGGATTACCAGGAGAGAGCCATTCGTGAGCTAACCGACGATCTGCGCGATGACTTCGAACAGGGCACGAGTTTTCGTGTCGAGAAGGGTTTATGCCGTCTCGGCTTGAGTCCACTGATCAGCAAGAAAAAGATCAGAACAATGGTGCAGCTGAGTCGTGGCAATGATCTCGCCTTTCTCTTCTTCATCCTCGAGGGTTACTACATCAGTGAGCGCAAGGATGGGGAATATTCCACCAACGAAAAGTTAATTATGATTGCCATGGCTAAACTTGATTTGTTGCCAACTCTGCGGGAGTTGGATCGCATATTGCCACCCCCACAGCTCAGTGCCTTGGATCTGAAGCGTCAACAGAGAGCCGATGTGCATCCACCGAAGACCACCAAACCACCGAAGCCAACGGCAGCGAAGAGCTCAAAGGCTTCTGAGAAACTGCCCTACTTTCAGCGCCAACCGCGACCCAAGGAAATTGTGGTCAAGTACACAAGTAAACCACCCAATCATATAGCCAGTTTTCCGTTCTGGTCGCTGGATGCACCACCGCAGTACGGCAAACCCACGGAACCACCATGGTTCAGTGAGTACAATCTCAACCCCGTGGGTCGTTTGGTCAAGAGCACCGTGGGTGAAGCTGTGGACAAGTATTTCAATCATCTGGATTACATGAAGAAACTGGAGAGCCGTGCTCGTGTCAGTCGTAGAGCTGCCGCTGCCTTGGAGAAGGCGAAACAGTCCTTCTCGGATGAACCGCTCATGTGCACCTACCATCAGTTCATGCTGGGTGAAACGCAGTTGGTCAAGGACGAGCTGACTGTGTTGGCCAGGGATCGGGTCATGGAATTGCTGGACATAACTCTGCCCTATCGCAAGATACGCCAGCGACGTATACTCGCTCAACTGGAGCACGACATCGATGTGTGCATGAAGCGTTATGCCATGAAGATGGAGAAGACTACAGTGCATACGATCTCCAAGGTCGATTGTGTGTTGTGCCAGGAGCAGGAGGTCTCGTTGCCTGTGCCCAAGCCGCAGGATAGAGAGGGTCGTGCACTGATCGGGGATTCGCTGCACTTGGCCAACATTGATGCGGTTAACAAGTGCATGGGGGTACGTCTAACGGGTGGAGGACTCCGTCGGGAGTCGGTTAACTTCGAGGGAGAAGCGGTGCCGTGTCAAACGATACCTGAAACCCCTGTAAAAAAGTCAGGTACCAAGGAAGTGGAGTGCGTACCCTCAAAAAAGAATCTACAGCGCATATCTTTCATGCTGGATGATCGCAAGTTGAAGCAGCTGCGCAAGAATCGCAAGGATCCTCCAGTGGCCGTTAGATTCCAAGGCAAGCAGACCAAGAAGACCTTCTTCAAGGCCCCCACGGATCACAAGCCCTACATATTCAAGTACAAGCGCATCTTTAAGACGGGCCAAGAGAAGCCCTACGATGTGAATAGGGTGATAGCCAAGGCTTTTGTGAATGCGCTGAACGAGGGCGAAACTCCTGATCCACCCTGTGAAAAGAAGTCGCAGGAAACATCCGAAGACGATGTCGATAAGCTGCTTACCGATGTCAGTGGTTGTCGTCTAACCGGCAGTTGCTCCTCCACAGGGGATACCAGTGATCACAGCACCCATAGCCATGAGGATCGCAAGGCGGACATTGTGGACGCCGTTGTGCGTTGCGCCAAGGAGATCTGGATGAAGGGCGTCAATATGAAACGCGCCGAGATGGAACGCATTGAGGCTGCCAAATCCAAGAAAGGAACAACCACGTCGGAACTGAAGTACGAGGAACAGAAATTCGATCCCGATGACTCTGCGCAGATGAATCGCATGCTGGAGGATGGTATGAAGGAGCTGCGTAAGAATCAAAGGTATGTGCTTGCCTCCCTGCCCAATGCCCACAAACTCCCCGTGCTGCAGGAGTGGATCAAACGTCGCTATGGCAAACAGTACACCGAAGCGGAGGTGCAGAAGAGCATTCAGGAGTCGGTGAAAATATTTGATATGATTACGCTGCTCCAAGGACGTCCACCCGCTGCTGATCTCATGGGCATGGATCATCTGCCGCTGGAGAAGGAGAACTACAACTACGCCAAGGCGGCTAAAATTATGGTAGGTCAACTGACTCTAAAATCCTCTTAAGCCCCTGTCTTTATGCTACCTCCTCTTCCACACCAGGGCGACAAAGTGCGTTCTGCTTACTATCAGAAGCTGAATGATATCTACATGAATCACACGCGTGCCTGCTGGTACGCCATGGGCAATTATCAGTGTCCTGGTGGTCCACCCCGGAAGGTCTTCTACGCCTACATGTCCGCCAATACGCGGGACATTATGCGGAATCGTGTGTGGAACGGCGAGTTCAGAAATATTCGACAGTTCCGTGACAACTACAAGGAGCAGCACAAAGGCAAATAAATTCCGTAGTTTCTTACCTTTATATATATTTTGTGATGTTTGGATGTGATGTAATAAACAGATAACAGACAATCCTTTTATAAATATTTATAGACCAGATATGTAGTTCTGTGGAAGGATAAACAGAGAGAAATGGATAGGAAAACTCCATAAGAATTTAATCCTTTTGGCAACTTTGAAACATTTTTATAAATTATACCAGTTCTCTTTGTCGTAAGGATTCTTGGGTCGCGAAAGTCTTTTCCCAGTTATGCCCTTGCTAGCCAAATAGGCCAAAATGGAACGCTTGGTGTGTGGCTTGAGGCTTCGCACATCGAACTCCAGCTCCTTGTTGGGATGCACAATGCTGAGGCCCTCCAGTTGGTGTATCATGTGAATGACATTGAGCACCATGACACCCTCCAGCTGCTGCAACTTGATTTGCAAATCAAAATCCTCCTGGGCGGACACGGGCATCTCAGCAATGCACGTAGGGGTCTCTGGTGCTATTGCCGGCTGGGGCTCGGACTGGGGCTCGGGCTGGGGCTGTGGCTGCAACACCTCTGCTTTGCTCAAGGGTTGAATCAGCGACTCACTGCAATTGATATTGGGATTGAGAATGTCGCTAGTACAGGGCGACTCCACATCCACTTCGGAGGAAGCCGAGCACAAGGTAGAGTCAGGGGGAGTCATGTGCTCTATCGGCACCTTTCTGAACATTTCCTCGAACACCAGCTGCAAGTTCTTGGCCATTTCGTAGCACAAGTGATTGGGAGTTGTGTACAAATAAGTGTTGTAGAATATCAAACGCACATCACGTGCAAAATCAAGGGCATTGTGATAGAAATTCGCGAGCAAACGACGCCGAATGGTGGTCAAATCCATGGGCTCCTCAACGATATCATGGTAATCATCTAGACCCAAGTAACTGGCCTCTAGGGGTTGGTAAAACACCCAGGCAAAACTCTTGTAACGCTTCGAGAACAAGCTCCGAATAATGGTCTTGCAGGCGGTGATTTCCGGCGAGCATTTTACGCGTCTTCCAGTCGAATACATGCTAAAAATAAGTAAAAGTTCAAATATATAAGAATGTTACCTGGAAATTTGCTCCTAGACATTTACCTGAGAGCTTTCGAATTGGTTTTCCGCTGAAACTAAAGGTCAGTGCTGGCAGGTTGGAACTTTGTGAACTTTTAGCGCTTTTCTAATTAAATTTTGTTTAGTTTTCGGGGAATTGGGAAAACAAATTAATTTTGTTTGATTGTATTTGTCTCTTAACTTTATTAGCTTTTTCTGTCATTTAACAACACTGCTCACACAGGGTTGCACCGCACGCCTGAACCAGTTCCGCTCATTTGGTTCTAAATCGATAAAAATCGCTTTTCTCTTTGTTTTTAATTGAAATTTGAGTGGGAAAATAAACAATTGAATGACAAAATTTACATAAACAATTAATTAAGTTGCCGCTGGCATAGTAAATACATTGAATCTACAGATTTTGTAAACGGAGACGAGCCAACGGTTTGTATGATTTGCCAGTTCCTGACCAGAAATTTGCTCGGCATTCGAATAGTTGCGTCTGAAACGCATGAAGAGCTCTATGAAGACATAGGGCAGCTGCTTGCTGGGATCCTCTAGTTGTACTCGTAGTTCTGGTTCCATTTCCATCAGTGCTTGCTTCATCTTCTCCAGATCCGCATTCGATTCGCAGTCGCCCACATGACGCAGTCCCACCATAACCACATCGATGATGGCGTACTTCAATCCCAAAATCTTCTGGAGGTGCACATTGATGGGCACTGCCTGCCTGATGTCCTGTTCACGAAAACGCAGCAGTTCCACACATGATTCGTGTGGGAATTTAATGCTCTCGTTGGCCATTTGGTAGTAGACATTTGAGGTGGAGAACTTATCCATTTGCTTCATATCCCGTGAACGTAGATTATCTGTCAAGGAGACGGCGACCTTCTTGGATTCCTCCAGAAAATCGTGCTCCTTGAAATTGGGATCCCAAGTCCATCTGAGCTTCAGCATACGCAGCTTACTGAGGTAGTACTTGAATGGATTGTACTTGTAGACCAGTTGCGGTGCAAACGAGTTTTTTACAACTCGCACTTTGTACTCCTCCTGCTCTGGCTTTGGTGGCATCAGGAAGCTCCTCTGCTGCTGTAGTAGACAGCATTTCTCTTGGACAGAGAGGGTTTGCCTCCAGTGGCGAAAAAGTGTTTTCAATGACATTATTCTTCTCCGAATTGCAACTCTAAACTTGTGTATTAATTTGTAATTTTAAAATGCCAGAGCTACTTGGATGAATGAAAGTATTAAAGACAGCTGTCAAGAAGAGTTACACTGGATTTAAAAGGGATACAGTAGGCGGTCTAAAATTTATACAAAATTTTAATAGAAAACACACCAAAGTTTCTATATACTCCTAGAAAGATTATAAAATGCTGTCGCCTTTATTTAAAGTAAAAGTTCATGTCTTTAAGCAAACAATTGATCAACAAAAGAGGTCAACAAATTTCAGACTGATACCTCCTGCTGAACTCGAGATCTTTTCCACCAAAAGTCAGACTAAAGCCAACTCCTCCATAGACTAAACTAAAGTGCAACATAATAGTTTAATTTTAGTTTTACTCGTACATCTATTGATTGTACAAACTATGGACATCTGAATATAAGAACGTATTCTCTGAAATTTGGACAAAACTTTGCGAGTTCTTTTAGTACTTCAATACTCAATTCTCTGACTTCAACTGCAGACCGTTCTTCTCTGGCTCGTAGAACTCGTTGACAGCCGCTTTGGCCATACGACGCGTGGTTTTTTCCAGCTCATCCCAACGCTTTTCCTCCGGTTTTCCAGCCATTTCTGCATAGTATCTCAATCTTGGATCTGTGTCGCTGCTGCAAAGTGTGAGCAGAAAACCGTTGAGGAAACAAAATGTAATCATCTGAGTGCCTGGCAGAGCCGGCATTGCGGTCTTCTTATTGGGTGAGCACGTGTCGAAACCGGTGGTCAAATCCCTAACATGTTCCACCTCAAATTCACCGTTTAGTATGCACTTTGGATAGGTGTCCTTCTGTTTGTTACTAAAGAATCTCAGACGCTTGAAGATGTTTAGCATTAGATTCACATCATTACACTCCACATAGGAGGACACGCTGGCATGATAGCCATACTTCTCGTACAAGTCACGCAGTTTATCATGCATGGACATGCACTTCTTGCTGCGCAAATAACAGGCCATGGTGGCCACATGCACAGCGGCAGCAATGCCATCCCCAGTGGGCACAATTGGAGAGATCATGAAGCCAGTGGAGTCCTCAAAGGCAAACAGTACCTTCTTGCCGGCCTTCTGCTCCTCCAGCGCCTTGTTGGCAATCCACTTGAAGCCGCTCATGGTCTCATAGTAGGCTATGCCCTCCACATCCGCCATAGATCTGAGTATCTTGGGGCTGACCGAGCTGGTGAGCATGACACAGTTGGACATGTCTGGTGTCGGCGTCTGCAACAAGTACTTCTCCAGTGACCACCAGCCGAGCAGCAGAGCCAATTCACTGCCCTTAAAGATCTTGTACTCTCCATCATCTCCCAGCTCGCCAACAGTTAGACTCGTTGCATCCGGATTGTGTGCCAGAATTAGATCAGTGTCCCCTGAAGTCGCAGCTTCTATGGCCAAACTTAGAGCTTCTTTGCCGTCGCCTGGATTGAGACTGGGCGTGGTGGGAAAATCGGGATCTGGTGATTTCTGCTCCTCCACGGGCTTGACCTCATCAAGATTCATTTTGGGAAAGGCCATGTCGATGTAATCATAGCCAACGCCATGCATTGCCGAGTACGTGAAGGTCATGGGACATTCGGCATTATCAATCAGCAGAGAACACGGAATCTCCCGTTTTATGGCCTCGATATAGGCGGGCACAACATTCTTGTAGGGATTACTCAATAGCGGATGATTGTCGAGTACACTCTCATCCCAGGCACACTCCTTGGGCTCCAAATTCGCTAGGATACACTGTGAGATGGCTTGCTCGTGGGGATTGGTGATTTGTGCGCCATTTGACCAGTAAATCTGTATGCCATTGTTCTCTTTGGCACTGTGCGATGCTGTGATCATAACACCGCTTAGACAATTTAGCCGTAATGTGGTGTAGGGTACTAGCGGGGTGGGCACAAAACGCCGGAAGAGATAAACCCGGAAGTTGTTGCTCAAGAGCACGCCAGCAGTTAATTTGGCGAATCGTTTGCTGTTGTGACGTGCATCATAGCCAATGACAATGCCACGATTACACCAACTCATCTTGTCCGGATATTGGGTTTGCAAATACGCGCAGAGTCCTTGAGCAGTCCTGGGGGGGACATAAGAGATTTTTAAGAACAATTAAAGTTTAAG
Source organism: Drosophila dunni (assembly GCA_018152125.1). Classification (NCBI taxonomy): domain Eukaryota; kingdom Metazoa; phylum Arthropoda; class Insecta; order Diptera; family Drosophilidae; genus Drosophila; species Drosophila dunni. Next base: position 19,166,960 of record JAECXC010000339.1, on the reverse strand, counting down.
TGGAGCATAAAAAAAGTAGCTAAGAATATACTGAGAGAGGGAGTATTACCACTAGGATTTTCTGCTTAAATTATTTCTAGATTAACGAAATATTAAATAAAAAATTACACTGCTAAAAAAATATCTAAGGAACTTTTTTTGTGGTAGGAAAAAATTAATTTTCATAAAAAAAAAAATACTTTTTTATCGTTTAGTGCTTATAAATCCAAAAGCCAACAGCTTTATGCTTCTAAACCCTCCCTTTATGTTACCAAACTCTACTATTCTTAAACTATTTGTGCTAAGCTTAGTAACACTAACTATTTTTAACAGTGTATTACCTGTATCACCTTCCTTTATTTACTACTTACTGTATTACAACCAAATCGTTCATTGCATTAAAGCCAGCATCCATTTTGGCTTGCAAGCCCTCCGCTCCGAACTTCATACGAAAACAGAGACTAGCCTTTAAGCTGATTAATATTCAACTCATTATTATTAATCAGTTATATTAAGTAGATTCTCTAGCTCACCCCTTCCAATCCTGCGCCTGTACGGCATCTCTAATTTTCATCTGTGTTTCTAGATTGCGATCCCATTCCATCCACTTGGTGATCAGATCATCCAAACAACGATCTCCAGAACGACAGTGAATCCCCGCGTTTGGCGAACTGCCAGCTCTTTGAGCCGTAAGTGACTGATTCCAGGTGCGCATCAGTTGACATGGCTGTGAATTGAGCACTGAAGCAGGTGAGTCTTTCTCATGTCTTTTTGGCTGTGACTCCACTTTGGGTATTGCTGAGGAGTTTCTCAGCAAATTGGAGTTGAAATGCGCAGAGATGCGACCACACAGTTTCGGCACTAGCGACATTGCCATATTATTTATGTGGAATACTAAAATTTCAAGAGTTTTATGTACTAAATCTGGATTAAACCTAAAATCTAAAGTGACAGCTGATAATTTATTTATTTGAGTGACACATTTTTAGAACTGATGGATTATGCAAAACGGTGTTTTTGGTAGGAAAATTGGTAGGAATAAGGGTTTTGAGATCTTAACTGAGTTAAGGTTGGTTGAGGAAGTAAGTTAAACTCGTTAAAAAGCCTTTAAATGAAGCTAAGAAAACCAATTAAATGATATATTCTAATGGATCATAAGCATAAAACTTGTAGTATAAAAAGAACAAACATTTTCTCTTAATAAAACTATATTTTTAAAACAATTTTTAGTAGAACTTTTGTTACTTTTTCTTACAAAATTCCAATAAAATTTTTCAAATATTTTTGCAACTTACTCAAAACCATAAATCCCCTCCCAAAAGAACCTATATTTTTATTCAGCTAAAAAAGTTCTATTTATTTAATAAGTTCTTGTTTTTGGATATGTGGAATGTGCCGTAATGTTTTTAGTTGTAGGGTTTGTAGTCTAGTTAAAATGCCTTGTGTGCCTGTCTTCTAAAGCATTTAGTCCTCTGGCTTGCGCTGCAGACCGTTCTTCTCGGGTTCGTAGAACTCATTGACAGCCGCTTCGACCATACGCTTGGAGATCTTCTCGAGCTCATCCCAGCGCTTATCCTCCGGTTTTCCGGCCATTTCTGCGTAGTACTTGAGCTTGGGCTCAGTGCCACTCGTGCGTAGGGTGATCACAAAGCCGTTCTTGAAGGTAAATGTAATCATTTGGGTGGTTTCGCTGACCGGAAGTACGGGTTTCTTGTCGGCTGTGCTGCTGTCGTAACCTGTGGTCAAGTCACGTACATTTTCAATTTCATATTCACCATCCATGATGCTCGTAGGGTACGTATTCTCCTGTCCCTCGTCGAAGGTGCGTAGTCTGTCAAAGATCTCCTTGATCTTGGTCTTGTTGCGACAAATCACGTAGGAACCGATGCTTGAATGGTAGCCGTACTTTTCGTAAATATCCCTGAGTTTCTCCTGCAAGGACATGCACTTCTTGCAGCGTAAATAACAGGCCATCGTTGCCACATGAGCGGCAGCACTGATGCCATCCTTATCGAGCACATTTGTGGACACCATGTAGCCAATGGATTCCTCAAACGCAAACAGAACCTTCTTGCCAGCAGACTGCAACTCCTGCGCCTTGTTGGCCATCCACTTGAAGCCCGTAAGGGTCTCAACGAAGGTGAATCCCTCGATTTCGGCCATGGATTTGAGTATCTTGGAGCTGACTGTGCTGGCGATCATGACACAGTTGGAAACATCAGGATTCTCGTCACTCAACTTGTAGTTCTCCAGTGTCCACCAGCCGAGCAGAGCACCCAATTCATTGCCCGTAAATATCTTATACTCCTTGTCCTCTCCAATTTCGGCTACTGCCAAACGATCTGCATCCGGATCGTTGGCCAAAATAACTGGAGTTTTCTTGGCTTTTGCTGTTTTTATAGACAGTTCCAGGGGCTTCTTGCCCTCCTCGGGATTGGGCTTGGGTGTGGTCGAAAACTCCGGATCGGGCTCCACCTGCTCGCACACTGGTATCGGCTGTTTAAGGCTGATCTTGGGAAAAGCGAGCTTTATAAACGGATAGCCAACACCGTGCATGGCCGTGTAAGTGAAACTCAGCTGACACTTGCTGTTCGCCTCGAGGAGTGCGCAGTTCATCTCACGCTTCAGTGCATCGAAATAGGCAGGGACTACATCGTTGTAGGGATCACAGAGCAGCTCATTCGCACAGAGCACGGTCTCATCCCAGGAATCCTCCTTGGGCTTCAGATTATCGAGTATCGATTGATTGATGGCCTCATCGTGTGGTGCTATAATCTGTGCACCATTTGTCCAATAAATCTTATAGCCATTATCCTGCTTGGGATTATGCGATGCAGTGACCATAACTCCGGCTAAACAGTTTAGCCGTAAGACCGTATACGGCACAAAGGGAGTGGGCACATAGCGCTGAAAGAGATAAACCCGAAAATTGGCACTCAGGAACACAATCGCAGTCAGTTCAGCGAATCTTTGACTATTATAGCGACTGTCGAAACCCACGACAATGCCACGTTCCGCCCACTCGGACTCCTCCGGGTACTGCTCCATCAAATAGGCGCACAGTCCTTGAGCGGCTCTAAAGTTGGTATAGAAATTGTATTAACTTATAACAAAGACTACACCTACTCACTGTATCACCACCAACTCGTTCATGGAATCGAAACCGGCTCTCATTACACCCCTCAATCCCGATGTGCCAAATTCAATGCGTCTGCAGAGGCGACACCGCAACCTGGTAGGGAGAAGTCTATAAATAACCTCTGGAAATTTAGCTTTTTCCTCCTCTACTTACACATCCCATTGTTCATTCTTAACGGCTTCCATAATCTGTCCCAATGTGTCGCCGTTGTGATCCCATTTCACCCATTTCTTGATCTGATCATCCAGCTCCTTATCGCCCGATAGCGGCATATTCCGCAGCTGGCAGATGGCTTGGGGCATTGCGTGACACATGTTGGGACTGTCTTCTTCTTGATTATTATGGATAACACTCCAGCTGAGAATTTGGTTTAGAATGTTTTCAACTAAATAAAACTAACAAAATTTTGACAATGCTTTCGACACACGAGCTGTGTGCTCGTGCTTGAAAAACGTACGGAAAATGTTTGATAAAGCTGAGAGATGGAAAAATTACAGGTAGGTCGGAGGCTACTGATTACAGCTAGGGAAACACTGAAGAGGTTGGGGTGGAGTAAGCCTTAGTACCGCAAAGGGGTATGCTTAAGAATGGGTAAAGTTTGTAGGCTAACTATTTAATTAGGTATGAAAATTGGTTTTACTATTATACAGAAAATCTTTAGGAAAATTTTGAGAATTTTTATTACACATATTTTTATAATTAAAAGTAAAACTACATTTTTAAAACTCCAAAAAAACTGGCTGTAACTTAAAGAGAGTACAATATTAATTTCATTTGCTGCTCCAAGAAGAAGACAACCTGCTGTGCCTATCCTAGATAAAAGTCCCTAGCACTCCTGCCAAATATATGATGCCCTTGTTTATCTAATAATATATGCGAGTAACATACAAACATGTGTTTGCCAAATTGCTAATTATTCAAATGTCCAGGCACAATATTAACATAATGAACTAGCTGCAAAACCCACGCTAATTGTGGCTCATAATTAGAGACAAGTTTTGGGGGAAATGAAAGAAAACAAGCTAAAATCAACTTTAATAAAGGAAACTAAAGCTTAGGGGAATCAACTTATGCAGTAGAATGAATTAGTTGAACTAATAATAAATACAAACAGTCTAGTTACTTAAGCAGCCGAGCAAAGAGTGCGGGAGTTGCTGGCCTAGGAAGTGGATTTTTCCTTCCGGTATCAGTGGCACAAAAAAAAGGCTAAACAAATGTCAAAGAAGGCGTTCGAGGTTGTCCAAACATTGGTCAACCGCTAATATCAACTGGTCAGCAAGGCAGAGAGAGAAGGGAGAGGAGAGAGCGGGTTAAGGGGCGTGGAGTGAACAAGCCTGAGGCTTTGGTGGCAAACCCAACCACTCAACAGAACCACCCACTTAGCCATTCATTCATTCAGTCATCCTTTTCAGTGGTTTGCATAAATTTTCCTCCGCAAATATTTCATTTGCATATTTTTGTTAGAATTGTGTTGTTGTTCTTGTTGTTGTTTTGTATCTCCCAAGGCGACTGTTGAAATTTTGCAAAGATGTCAACACACACACACAGTGGTCAAATCTAATTCACATATATGCAAAGATTTCAATATGTTGAAAATGTTTTTATTTAATTTGCGACCATTTTATGCGCTTGTTGCCCTCCAGGATTTAAAGCCCAACAAACAAACGGCACAAAAAAGTAGTGAAAAAGGACACGACCCCATAATGGCACTGGCCCTAGGCAATAATCCAGTAGATATTTCATTATTTTAAGTATCTTTGATTATGCACTATATACACATATATATTTATATCCAAACAAATCCATTTATAAGTTTCCTGATTGATCGCATGCCCACCAAAAGCCTACAGTACTGTCAAGGCTAACAGTCAACTGTTAAAAAGTACCAAGCAGCGCTGTTAACTTGCCTTCCACAGCGTTAACAGCAGGAGAGCGCAGCGCTTTGGGCAATTGTGCTCGCAAACAACGCGCTCTCGCTGCCACTCGCTCTCTTTTGTGCGCTGTTGCTGGCGCTGTTAAGCTCAACTGCTGCCCCAAACTTTTTGGGCTCCTCAGTCTGTTGGTTGGCACCAACAACTACAGTTCTTCGTAGGAAGTCTCGCTAGTTGTTTGGCTATTTTTGGCAGTACTTTTCGACTAGGTAGAAGACATCGCTGTTGATAATCAGTGACCCAGTTGGTCTGACCTTTGACACGTCGCATTTAATTGCATCATTTATTAAAGTGCTGAACGCTACATTTTTGTATTCTTGTACAGGCTTCACATGCTTTCTGCTGAAATGAGAAACAAGTTGCTGAAGTCTCTGGCAAAATAAATGTTGCACGCATCGTTTATTATTGGAAATTATGCATGCACTGGCAACTGACAATTAGAGCTGTCATGCCACGCCCCCGTTGCCCCCTGGTCGCACTTGGCTTGCCTAAGTGAAGTGGGAATCAAAGTGCAGCAAGTGTTTTCCAGTTCGAGTCCACTGCTTGTCCCTCTCCCTCCCTCCCTGTCTCTCGCTCTTTCTTTATTCACATCTGCATCTTTTAACATGATATTCCTTTTAATATTGCCGATTCATTGACAACAGCAACAACATCTTCTCTGATTTGACATCGTAAACCAGTTTCTTACCTGCCACTGGAAAAGAGATTCATATTTAAAAATATATATATAGTATATCGCTCTCTTTCTATACAGCTATTTGCATCTCTTTCACTCAATATCTGCTCTAAAAGTTTAATTATACGAAATCCCCTTTGTCTGCATTGAGGCGTTTAAGCTCAGTCTGTCAGCTAACAAAAGAAATCAAACACACACACACACACCCGATTTGCTCTGCAGGTGACAAAAGGGAACATTCAGCACCTTCCTTTTTTTGCCAGTGGTAAACAAAATGTGTGCGAATTGTCGCAGTACAGGTAAAAAATATAAGTAAAAGCAAACTTATTTCTGAACTAAGTGGCAAGTAGCTGACTATGAGATACCCTCTAATATCAGTGGGTTGTAAATAACTAAAGCGAGTGTTGCATACTTGCTGGAGTATTTTAACAACTTTAAATAGCTATAACTTCTGGTTTATTGGATATATCTGGTTATCATCATTACTTTTAGCACTGGGTATAAGAGTTAAAGTAAACTACTTCTTAGAATTTCCATACTTTTTAGAGCTCATAATATAGGAAAAAGTCGAAATGTGGGATAAGGAGGGCGTGACACTCCCAAACTTATGAAATTCACTTAGCATACCCAGCAAACTGCAAACAATATACCCAAGACTCCCAAATAAGAGGTATACAAACATAAGTATATAGCCATACAACTGGCATTCAATACTGAAGCATAAAAAGCGGCTAAATGAAAGCAAAAAATCCAAGCAAAAAGCATCAATTCTGCAGACAAGAAACGAGTATGAGATGTGTTCAAAGCTAGCAGGCAGAGCGACAGAACAGACTGAAGAGACAGCCAGACGAACAGACGGGACAGGACAGGACAGTTGGGCAGGACAGACGGGACAGGACAGACTGTACCAACTGTTGGACAGACAGACAGACAATCACATGTCAAACATTCTTTTGACACTTTGTCATAGCATCTCTCAGTGACACTTGTCAGCAGTCGGATTTCGCAGTTCGCAATTCGCAATTCGCAATTCTCTCGCATTTGACACTCCAGTGTCCTTCACACTCCATAGACCCCCTCAGCCACTACCCCCACCTCCTTTCACAGTTGATTTATAGTATGTGCGAGTACTCCACTTATATGTATTCACACACATATACACACGCACACCCATTCACACTCACATTTACTTATGAATCTCGTTTTTTGCCAATTCAATTTTCCTAATGATATTTGTACGTGGCATATTTCAGTTCTCCATTTGATTTTGCTCAACTTATAACAAACTGACAACTAAAAGTTACAAATGTATTACAATGGCACATTAACTATATATTTTTTAGATTTATTTTTAAGATTTTTATAGTCACACAGTTGATTAACTCAAGCTCTTTAAACTTAAGGGGGAAAGCCTCACAATTGATCCTTTTTCTAACATATTTTTAAAGCTAATAAATTAATTACATAATTTTGAAGCTTTAACACAGCTTTATTTAAACTTTCGAGAGTTCAAAAACAAACATATATATTTTAATTTGTTTTATTAAACTTCCCCACTTCATGATTATATTTTTAAATATTTCCCTTAGACTTTCTAAGCTTTCATATTCATCTCAAAACTTTTCTCTTTATTTTTTAAGCAGTTTGTTCTCAAATTTTTAAGTTTGCCCTGTTTTTCTTTTAGTTTTTCCATATTCAGAATTTTGTACAAATTTTTATAATATTTAAAAATTTGTTTCTATATTTTTCTACTATTTTTAAAGTTTTACTAAAACTCAAAGTTTGTTTAGTGGCCCCAAAACTTTAACTTTTGGTTGCCAGTTAAAGTTGAAAACTTTAACTTGCAATATATTTTTAAATTTCCTTATTCTTCCTTTAAGCCAAAAGCACATGATACTCTATCTTAATCGACTATTTTTAAGCTTAACTTTAATTTTAAAATATGTTGCTATTTATTACTGCCTCCTAACTAATTTTAAAACGCAATTTACCTGCAAGGCTTTCACACTCCCACATCTTAATACAAACAAAATGTTAAGCTCTACATAAATCTAATTTAACGAGCTCGCTTATCGGCCAAAATACTATTTACAGCTATATTAATAGAGCAGCTTAATAAAGCCAACTGAAGAAGATGTGTTATAAAACACGTCGATAGGCGAAGTATAAATATAACCGCAAATGAAAGTTTTTATTTTTTGGGCTAACACAATTAGCACTTGATGGCTGAGAGCTGAGAGCTGTTGGCCGCTTTTCTAGTTAACCACGATGCTGACGGCCATTTATCAGGGCATCTAATCTAATCCTTTTACTGGTCAAATAAATTAAAATGGAAATCCTTTTTCGCCCGCCGCCGCAACGGCCACTAAATTACGCCAAAAACATAATTAACCTGTAGTCTCGAAGCGGCTGAGACGGCGACTGAGACGGTGACTGAGACGGAGACTGAGGCAGCGACTGCGACGGCGACAACATATAGTATCTGCTGGGTATCTGCTGGTTGAGCACTTTATTAGGCCCTCGACCCTGGGCGCAGCGGAAGCTGAAAAGAAGACGCGTCTCCACTTTCGAGTAGGCGATGCTAAATTACAAAATGGCGCAAATTATAGCGCAGCACAGGAAGCCATAATGGCAGCAGAGTGGGCGTGGGAGGTGTGGGTGGTGTGGGCGTAGCCGTTTCCGTTCGCAGGCATTTTTACCAAATGAAGTTTGCAAGTAATCATGAAAAAGGTAATTTAATAAAAGCAAAATCGAGAAACATAAAACTAATTTACGGAACTGAAATTGCTTGTAAAAAGCTTTTGGGGAAAAATGCGCTAAAAAGTCGAAAGAGGTTTAGCGGGTTTTCCTTTTGCCTTTTTTTTGAAGTTCAAGGTTAGCCGAGAAGGGAAGTTAAAGCCAGTGGAGCGTAATAACGTACTTCACATGGTCATAAGTGAGCAACTTAAAGAGCTCAGGCGATTCAATAAAGGCCAACAAAGCAAATGGCTAAGCTGCTGTCCACTCGTAAACTATTTATGTAAGGGATAGAAAATAGTGGTAGTGGTAGTGGTAGTGGTAGTGGTAGTAGAGTGCAGCACACGGCAGCAAAGCCAAAGCAAATGACACAACTTACAACCGCACGTATGACAAAACAATTTGAGCAGCTTACTTATTTTATTTTTCTCTCTTTCTCTCTCTCTCTCTCTCTGTGTATTTTTTGTCTACTTTTCTGCCCTTTTTCCTTTTTATATATATATTTTGTGGTTGACTCCTTTGGCTGCTGTCCAACAAAAAATGTTACAAGGCCAAGAACTGCAGCAAATATTGCAAATGCTAAAGGACAACATGTTAAAGTTTAAGCAAATACATATGTATGAGTGTCTTGCTGTCTCTCTCTCTCCCTCTCTCTCACTCCCTAGCTGTCTCTTTCTAAGCATTTCCCAGCGTATGTTTCTTGCCTGTTTTTCTTTTTTTGTGACCGACATTGGCTGCAATTTTATGCCAAGCTGATTTTCCAGCCGAGTATTTAAGCAAACTTTTACGAGTCTATGAAACCGAATAAAATACAATCTATACGAGTGTGTCAAAGTGTGTGCCAGTGTGCGTTAGTGTGTGTAGCAGTGTGTTTCTGCCTCTGGTCTTCTCTGCTCTTTCAAATCATTGACTGTCATTTTAATGCCATTTTGCGAGCACTTCGCATTTTGTTGCCAACTCGAGTTGATTTTGGTAAATAAACTAAATGTTTGCAAGGCCTAAATTTAAATTACATTTCAAACACTGATTTCATGCAACATTTTCCTTAAGTTTCCCCAAATATAACGCATACGCCCGAGTGCAGCCAAGTCTAAGAAATTTAATTTAAAGAAGTTTTTTTTAACTTTTGCTTTAACTTACTTAGTAGTTTGTGTGTGACACGCGATGACTGACACATTTTCAAGGCAACTCAAAGTAGTGCTACTCAGCTTGGCCTAAAAGTCTCTAGACTGACGACCAGCAGAGAATTAAAATCCATTTTAATTTCTATTATGCAAATTCCTTTACGTACGTTGAGTACACCTGTACAGGTTGCAAGTGGTCTAGTCTGTGCCTTGCACTGAATGCATAATGTCATAATAATGCCATTTAATTGGAGGGAGTTTAACTGACAGAGTGACAAACTAACTGAGTCTAGGCTACGACTCGTCACAGGGCTGCACCCACACACACATGTGTACCTGGTTGTGCCCATTTTAGCCAAGTTTTAACAGCTTAATTCTGTTTTAGCAGCACATGAAAAATTGTAGCCATAGTTGATTCAATTTGGTCAGCTGAATATTTTTATGAGAATATGGCACAAAGCGTCCCAAAAGCAGTCCAATTTGAGGCAGACAGAGAGGGAAGGAGAAAGAGGGACCTGTAGTTAAGTAAAGTGGGTCAAAAAGAGCAAGTCAGAACTAGCAGCAAGGGCTACAGACGGGAGTGTTGAGCTGGGAAGGACCCTGTGCTCTAAGCTCCCCTGCTTCTTCCTCCTTTGGCGCACCAAGCCCATACACCCTCTGTACCTCCTGCGAGTACAGGGTGCAAAAAGCGGCGCATTTCTCGCGGGTGACAGTCACACAACGCAACAGCGAAGAAGATTCAGCATGTAGCAGCAAACCATGCCACATGCGCTCGCATGGCTAAATGGTGCCCTTGCCACGCCCACAAGGGGTGCGAGGAGGCGGTGGGTGACTGGGTGACGGTGTCAGCGGTGTCAGCGTCGGCACTTTGACATTTTGGGAGCAGTGTGCCGCGAGCAAAGTGGAGGCCATGCTCGAGTTTAAGTTTCAGTTTGAGTTCATGCGGTGCCGCCGCGCCTGAAAGGCAAATCATGTGCCACAGCCAACAAGAAGGGGAAGAAGAAGGAGAGCAGTAACAGTGGGTACAACAACAACGGCAACGAGCCGCATGCAAATGGAACAAATGGAGCAGCAGCGGCTCAAAGCAGAGCCGAAGGAATGGGATGTGGGAGGAGACAGGAGTGGGAATAGGAGTGGGAAGTGGAGACAGAAGTAGAAACCAAAGTAGGAAACTGGAATAGGAGACAGAAGATAGAAGACAGGAGTAGGAGACAGGGGTGGGAAAGGAGTAGGAACAGAAAATGGAGACGGGAGTCGTTAATAGGAAAAGGAGACTGGAGTAGAAACAGCAGATAGGAACAAAAGTAGGAGACGGGTACAGGAGATCGCTGGAGGAACTGGAGACTGCAGCTAGACTAGGAGTCAGAGACAGGATGCAGCCGTAGCAACAAATGTATGGGAGACGAATGGGGAGCAGAGTGGGAGACTAGAGAATAATAGGAGCAGGTACAGGTGACAGGACCACAAGTAGGAACAAAATTAAGACACAGGTCGAGGAGTAGAAGCAAAAGAAGGAGACAGAAACAGAAGTAGGAGACAGTACCAGGTGTAAAGAGAAAAGTAGGGATCAACATAATGAGAAGGAAAACCAGGAGACGGGACTAGAAACAGCGCGAAATCGAAGAGGCAGGAATTGGTTGTAGGACCGGAGGTGACAGTGGAACCCGAAGTAGGAGAAAGGTGCCAGGAGCAGGGGTAAAAGCAGCAGATTCCCGAAGGAATAGGAGATGGGACGCGGGGTGGGAATAAAAAGTATGAGATAGGAGCAAAAAACAGAAGCAGGAGGAGGAGGAGGGGAAGGAACGAAAGTAGGAGACACAGAAGAGAAGCAAGAGTAGGACACAGGAGACAGAAGTCTTCGCAGCTGTGACATTGATTTCGCATTTGACATTCGCAGAGGCGCGAATCATTTTACGTATGTCGCCGGCGTTTGTGCCTCGCGATGTTGTAATAAAATTTTATGAGCGACGCCGGCGACGCGGTGTCAATTTTTATTGTTATTCCTGCGCCTCCAGAGCGCGGCATCATAAACTTAAAATCGATTAGCCCACAGACAGCACGAGCAGCGGCAGTAGGTGGTGCAGGGAGGGGGGGAGGAGTGGGGTAGGGTAAGCTACCACGTTGCATGATATCAAACTCAAGTGACAAAGTTTTATTTTGATTTATGAGCTGGAATCAGGGAAACGCATAGAATTGAATCGTATCTTGGCGCAATGTCAAGAAATCAAAGTCATGCCACACTGCCCCCTAACCACTAGACCCTACCCCCCACGTCCCTCTAAAAGATACCAGAAAGATACCAAATAAATCACATAAATTAAACGCAGTCAAATGCAATTTTACTTTTGCCAAAAGTTGCCAAAGTTGCTGCAGAGCCCGCAGATCCTTGCAGAGCCTTGGACATTCAGCGACCAGATTGCCACAACATTTTATGATGCGGCTAAAGTTTTGTGGCTAAAATACCGAGCACTCGCAAGGCAAAGCGGGTTGTATGCACTACAAGAGGTGCTTGTTCTCTTTTCACTTTTAAAATCATATCTTCCCTTTAAGTTCAGTCACTACGTGGTATGTTCAAGTCGTCCACTCCATACCCTATAGCTTTTATGTATCTGCTCCGCTTTTTATGCATTTAGTTTAATGCCATTTGATTTGCTTTGCGGATAAAAAATACTTTCTTTTTGCATTGAACTTTGACAGTCTTTAGATAATTAGTTGGAAATTATGGCGTCTTGTGTCCAAAGTTGACAAATAAAATTCTGATACTTTGAAATTTTAATTTGCTTTTTCCTGAAGTCCCTGAAACTTGAGAGTCTTCAGTGCCTTTATCATATGTTGAAGGCCCTCGGTACTGGCACGTAAATCGTTTGTAATTCAGCCAAGTTAATAATAATAATCATAAAAGAAATACTGGCAACGGTAGTGGAGTAAGCACGACTGCAAAATACGCAGTGAGTGTGAGAAAAAGGAGCAAAAGTATTTAGTAGGGTATATAAATGATTTAACCTCCTATAGCAAACAATTAGCTTGACTGATCACAGCGCGACTAAGCTAGAAGCGCTACAAAGCTGAAAATTTGAAATCTTTAAGTGCTTTCAACTTTTTTGAGGGTTTATTTAAAAGCCTCTATAGAAAAGCTAACTAATATAAAAATGCTGATCAGCGTGGCGACTAAATGGCAAAGGCTACGAAGCTGAAAATTGGATTTTTATACGTAGGAGTCCTTCTTTGCTCGTATATAAAGCATGTACACTTGAGCGAACTTTCTGAGCGACTGATCTTAGTGGCAGACAAATGACAAGAGCTATGAAGCTGAAAATTGCATATAAACGGCCGCTTTTTAGCTTCTTTTGTGCTAAATTTAAAACTTATTTCGGTTTTACTTCCAAGAATTTACTACTGCTTACCTACTTCATTAACACATCACACTCCAACTGCGTACAGGGCATATTTATGACTACAGTGAGCATGTGAGTCTATAGAAAAATGCTTCTTGGAATCGTTTTGTTTTCCTGCCTCGTTTTGAGCTCCTGGACATTTGCCGTAAGTGCGCACAATATTCGTATTGTTGAGGGCCGTTTTGCTACCTATCTCGCTCTACATCGAGTTGTCTCTTTCCTGTGCTGTTCAGTGTGCTGTTGAGGTTGTGTCTCTTTAGTCCATAACATGCACAAATAACATAATTTTTGGCATTAAAATCAATTTTCATCGTTCCCCAGACACAGTCACTTGTGGAGCTGAGACTTGCCCTTTTTCCCATTTCCTATTTACCGCCCAATTGGGTTGGAGTGGGCGTTGGTAGCTGGTAGGTTGGTAGGTTGGTAGGGGTAGGAGAGTAGGGGGCATAGTCAATTTCATTCCATTCTATTCAGCATGAATTGCTCGCATTGTCGTGAAAATAATGCAAATAGTAATTTTCTAGGATTGCTTTCGTGTCCAGGACAACCAAAGCAGACCTACAGATTTCTGGCTAATGACAATGACACCATCACCATTTATTTCTGGCCCAAAGGGGACCACTTCAAGGGCAGTCAGGCACTGTGGTTACTTCCTCTTGATGCATGACAATCATTATGACTTTAATATTAAAGATTGCGGTTGGTGTTGCTTGTGTGTGATAAATTCATTTTGCAAAATCAATTCCTTAAAGGCTTACCAAAAGTGTCAAAGCTGGTAGGGAGTGAAAAAAGGGCCAAAAGGAATGGTAATATACATTACAAAATAATATAAATGGGAAATAAGAAATAAGAGTATGCCAAGCCACGTGGGCGCTGCTCCATTGGGGGAATTTTCCACTTGGTCTTCAGTAAAGTAACAGTTTCGGGTTTGGGTTTGGGTTTGGGTGCGAGTGCGATTGGAGTCGACGCGTTGGAGGGAACGTGTGAAAAATGAAAGGAAATGCCGCGACGCTGAGGCGGAAATGAAAAATGCACGAAAAAGAAAAACGGAAATGCTACCAACAGCGATAAGAATGCTTAACAGCAGCAACAATAACAGCAACAACAACAACAACAAGTAGTTGAAGTATATAAAATAAATATGGTAACAACAATGTTACTTCACGGAGAAGGAGCATTAAAATTGCACAATTTGGTCGAAACTGAAGTAAATCTGCAGCTTTTCATACATTTGCCATATTTGTGACACACTTTAAGACCCTGTAGGTGCAACAAGTGCAGGGTCTATGGAGCTTAGTAATAAAAGTAGGCGTGGGAGTGTAGACTATGTACTTACTTTAGCAGTAGGTTAGTTATAGCGCTATTTTACTGCACAACTGTCTTCAAAAACAACTGCATCTCAGAGTCTATAAGAGATTCATATTTTTCTAAGAGTTTTAAAGCTAAGACTGGCTTGAGACTGCTACCTCTTATTTTACCCTAAATTTACTGAAAACTGTAAGAAAACTGTAACCATACTCACTTATTGTATGCATTACAGGGGTATATGGGTACACACCTTCAAAATTAGCAAGAAAATGACTTGGTTATACCCCATTTTTGTATAAAATTACACTTACAGGGTCTTTTAAAGTCAGCACACTGCACAGCAGCCTCACCCTGTAGTTTTGTATAAAGCAGCAAGCAGTCACATTTAATGATATTATAGCAAAAGCTGCTATAAGACAGAAGAGCGCTTGATTTGCGCTAATTGCGAAACCGTCAAACTCTTCAAGGTTCAACTGCCCCCGGGGACAAGAGGGGAAAAAGGGCAGGAAATAAAGCCTATAAAGAATTGGAACGTGTTACGAGTGTGTGCAAGGGTGTGCGGGTGTGTGTGGAGTGCGAGTGAGACAATGAAGAATAGTCCAGACTAAGACCCAGACTGAGACTGAGACTTTCAACCATTTCCATTCATATTTCATGGACCCCGAAATTGCTGCGTGTTTGTTTGGCTTTTCACACCAACTAGTGAAGGGAGACCAGAGGCAGGGCACTGGAGGCTGTGAAGGGGTTGAGTGGCTTTAGGACCGTAACAAAAGGATCGAGCAGAGCAGCCCAATTGTCACGGCTACGTTCCAGAAATGAGTCATTAAGCAATAAACAAAGCACTTGGATGAAAAAGGGGAGACAGCAGAAAGCAAAAAACAGAGAAGTGAAAAAAAAGTGTAGAAAAAGCAGGCAAAAATTTGCACACGCGCTATCAATTTGTTTTGGCCAACAATGGGACGAAGGATCTGCTGGGAGTCCTTAAGCCTTTCCAGGTTTTTTTTCTCTCTCTCTCTCTCTCTCTCTTTTTTTGGCGCGTGCCGGCAATCAAAAATAATAAACACCCCCTAATTTTGAGTTATGCAAGAGAAAATTCATTGCCCTTTGTGCGGAGCATAGTCTTTGGGGGTTGGGTTTGGGTTTGGGTTGGGGTTGGGGTTAGGGAAGTGTTCTCATTAAAATCAACACCCGAACATCAACACAAGAGAGAGAGATGCGTTGTTGCCCAGACAGGCATCTCCAGGCATCATTAGTATTTGGCGCTTAGGCAAATGCAGCCGCATTTTTCTGGCCACCCGCTGCTGTCATATAGCCACGCCCTGCTAACCACGCCCCGCTTCCTTTAGCCGCTGCAGACAATGCCAGGATGACGCATTGTTTCGTACTGTGCGAGGCGACACACAGATTTGAATCTTTGTGCTATTGTTTCGGCGAGCATCGAAATAATGCCGTTTCATGCATATGCATTCACGAACAGAATGCGAGCGGGAGTGTGAGTGTGAGTGTGAATGTGAGTGTGAGTTTGAGTGCTTGTATTCGTTTTCGCATATGATGCGCTGTGGGTACCGAATTCCCTTCTGTTCTGTTTAATATATGCATATGCATCACGTATTCGCTTATGCATTCTATTTCAAAGATTTTTCACTAATTCGGCAGTACAGTGAAGCTGCGCAAATGAGTGACAACAGCAAAAATTAAAAGCAATCTTTTTACCAACAAATACGTCAAAAATTTGAAGTAAATAAATCGTGGCATACTTGCAGGCGCAGCCGATAAATCTTTCAGCAGCAAACAAAGGGGAACTTTGTTGCATACTTTCGAGCGCAAGCATTAAACTAATTGACATTTTTTTGTTAACCCGCTTAAGTAGCAAAAGCGGCGCCATCTCTCCTGCAAGAACACCAAAGAGTGTCCTAAATTATTAATTTTTCAAACTCAGCCAAATGTTTTTTTATCTTTAAAAGTTATGCCTGTTAAAACTCTGCATGACTATTAGTTATAAGTTATAGTTATAAGTTATGATTATAAGTTGAAATTTTAAATTTTTGATAAATAAAATCTTTTCACCTTTGCAGCTTTAATATCAAGACAAAACTAAGTGCCATAAACTGTGAATGAATTGACATTTAACAATTTTTATAGAAATAATAAATCGGCATTCAAATGCCCAGCTCAGTAGTTAAAGTTGCTGCATTTAAAGCATTGAATAAAAAACGTTTTCAATTTCTATTGCAAATAACAAAGCAAATAACAAAATAAATATAAACCAGTTTGAATGGCAGCTTTTGATTGACAGATTGATAAAGAGATAGCTGCTAGATTTCTTTGTATTGCAAGTGCACAAAATGGAACTTTTGCCACAATGTCAAATAAAACATCAGTGTTACCTGAGTGCCCCAATTTCATTTTTATTGTATATTTTGCTTGTTGTTGGCACTCGTTTTTTTTTTTTTTTTTTTTTTTTGTGCAGCACAAATAAAAGCACTTATCTGGCTCTCTTATTATTTAACTAGCTATTTACTTGGTGGAACAACAGCAACATCACAGCACTCGCAGCTGAGGCTCCTTTGCTTTCAGCTCATTTCACTTGTGGCTTGTGTTTTGTCCAAATGCTACGAAACGCTTTCGAGATCGAGTCTCAAGTCTCGAGTTAACTTGGTCGCGTCCGTTCAAGCATTACTCTATTGGTTTTCCCCTTCGATGCGTGCTAAAAGTGTTTTTCTTTGCCGGAGTGTGGGTGTGGGTGGGGCCATCATGGGCTGGCTGGAATTGCACGAAACCTGCAGAAACCTGAGTAAACAGCAGGCAGCAGTGCCAACAGAAACAATAACAACAGCAGAGCAGTAACAACAATAGCAACAACAGCACTGACAAGCACTTAAAAACTGGCGCTTTGAACTTGAAGTTGCTGTTCTTCATACCTGTAGCAAGTGGAGTAAAGGGTGTGTTTGGTTTGTATCAAATCAAACGTGAAATAGAAAGTCTCTTTCCCTGTATGCCAGAGAGAGACTTAACCAATACTCTTAGCTACTCCATATTTTCTAGCCCCAATAAGTATGCTACCTTTTTAAAAAACCATCTTAATCAACATTTTCAGCCACAATTTGGATTTACGGGTATTTTACTAGTACCCAACTCAACTCTAGCCATCGAAGTTGTTTGTTTTTGTTGCTCTTGCCCTGTGGTATATGCGTTTTTTTGTTGTTGCCAATGTTATTGCTACGCTGTGAGGCACTTTCCACTGAGCTTCAGTTTGCCATGGAGTGGGGATTTGTTTTGGCTTTAAGTGTAGTTTCAAGGTCGTGTTTGAAAGCAGCTTGCTACCTTTTGAAGTGGTCAGACGAGACTGACCAAATGTGTTGGACATTGCAAAATTGAATTTGCATTTCAATGAAACACAAACTTGATACCAAATAAGGGTTAATACGGTTTTCTAATTAAACTCGATAGCTTTAAGAGCTACCATTCTGCTTCACTGTATTCACTGTAGACAGAGAAATTATGCACTTTAAAGTGCACACAAAAAATAATTACAGCTACAAGCAAACATAAAGTTGCTGCTGTAGTTGTGGAGCAGCTGCTTGGAAATTTAAGAGCCAGAACGAGTATAAAATATTTGCAATTTAATTAAACGAAATTAAACAATCTTGGCAGCATTTGTGCAAACATGTGTGGCAATTGTGCTTGTAATCTAAATTTGTAAGTTTCCCATTTAAGAACAAGAAGTTGGCCTCCCTTTGTCCCTCTCTGAACTCCTGCTTGGTAATCTCTTACTTGTGGCAGGTCCGGCCAGTTGCAAGTTTTTGAGACTCGTTTCTGTGGCAATTGCTGGTAAGTTTCTGTGAATGTCTTTGCCTGGCGGCGCCAGCACACAAAAGCACCCAGGAATGAAGCCAAGAAATAGTTGCACGTCTTTTGCAAAAATTCAAACAAAACTGGGAAGGAAGCAATAAATGCAAAGCAAACTTTTCTCTCTCTAATGAGATTGATAAAGGAGTCGAAGGACTTGCACAAATAAATGGCAAAAGCGCATTGAAAATCAAAATAAATGGAAACTATGAATCGATTTTCATGCACTTCTATTATTTATTCATTGATTCATTCCGTCATTTATCAATTTATTTATTTATCTATTTATTTATGCAATAAGCTTTAGTATGCTTGCTGCAGCAAAACTTTTTAATGAATTTATTTCCCTCCCCACTCCCAAAAGTCACCTTCAGTTAACAAATTTACGGCATAAGACAGGGAAACAACATAAACATGCAAGAAAATGTGAGTCAAGCTGCACAAAATTTACAGCCAAAGTTGAATCCAGGTGTGGCCATAATTGAAATAAACGCGATCTTGGTAGGTAGAAGCTGGCAGTGTACCGTAAGTCGTGTGCCAGTTATTGGGTCAGAGCCCAATTGAATTACAATGAAGATGGCCATAAAGCCTTTACCAATATCAAATACCAATACCAATTCCAATGCCAAATATCGTATAATACATTGTCGTCCAAGCATGTCATATTCAATTAGAGCTAATTAGGCAATTTCCTAATGGTCATCAAATGAAAATGAAGGTAAACCCATTGAGATAGACACAGAGATAGTTATATAGAGATAGGTTCCTAGTTCGTAGCAGCAATTCAATTTTAATGCATTATTACATAATTTGATCCTTATCGTTGCCAGACGACCATCGCATATTAATTAACATTGCACATTTGATTGTCGGTGCCAGGAGTAACCCATGTAAATGGCTTACTACCACACAAAACTGGCTCCAAACTGAGCTGCAGAAATTGCCAATTAATGCCAAGTTCCAAGGCGTTTGCTGCACTTCCACATACCCTATTAATCATAGACGTTTCGCGTATAATTTCAACATTAATTATGCTTAATTTGTCATAACAAACAGTTTCAATCACTTTGCAATTTGTTATTTTGTCCTCAGATTTCATAAATAATAAATATTATATGCATTTCTTTTTTGGAGTAGCTGTCGGTGGCTTTTCGCTGTTTACAAACTGATAATTTGACACACGACTGATATTAAAGTGTCACATTCACGTGTTGTCGTTCAATTAATTTATAATAAATAAATAAGTAAAAGTAGCGCAGCCACTACCAAAATAAAATATATAGTAAAACATCCATAATTTAATGTGTCAATGTGTGTTAAAATCATTTACTCTTTCAGCAACGCAGACACACAGAACAGGGGGAAACACGACTGCTCTTCTGACAACACATTTAATTAATTAAATATGCATTTTTTAACAACATTAATAACGTTAATTTTGTGATTGAGCCAATTTTCATTTGCACATCAGCATTTCTGTCAAAAGGAATGACGAATATTTCCGTTATGCGCGGAATTAAATACACTTACAATGAGTTCAAATGGCAGCCAGTCAGTGAAATTAAAGCTCAAGTTTCCGAGCAAATTAGAGCTACTTAAAGGTAGAAAAGATTCATGATTATATTTTCTAGCATTGCTACATTCAATAGCAATAACATACACATATCCTGTAACTGTTTATTTATTAATATAAGTAAATGTTATTAATTCTCCGGCTTAAGCTCTTAGTCTACGCCCAAGTTTAGTTTTCATAGCATACTTTTTAGGGCTCACAATTTATTATCGCATTTAAATTAAAATGTTTGATTAATACTTATGCCAAAGCACTCAATAACTTTTCAATAGTTTAACTAATTATTTAACCATTATGAAGATTGAAGCAAAATGGATTGAACATTTGATTAATTCGACTAATTGGCAGGATATAAATATAAACTCAAAATGACAAAAAGCTGAAAACAAAAAAGTAAATACAAAAACAAAAAGGAATGTGAACATAAAGTACAACTATGAAAATGTCAGTCGACTGTTTGATGCTGCCAAGTTGATGACAGGTCATGTCATGGGGTAATGTCATGCCCAGAGCAGCAGCAAAACAGGGAACAATGAAAGACGTGGGTGAAGCTCCATATGAATGTGTTTATCTGCAGAGAGTGTATGTCTGTGTGTGTGTGTGTGTGAGTGTGCTTGTGTTTGTGTGTGCTTTGTCGTATCCCGTGTCAAGCAATTCACAAGTCAAAGGCACGGCATAACAAGTTTCTGACAGGCCAAACAGCAGGATGCCCGAGATTCCATTATGCTGAGGCGTTAACTTGCCACTGTTCCCCTCACTTTAACCCCTCCCTCCACATGCCCTTCAATTTCAATTGCAAGATTTCATCAACATTGGGTTAATTAATACCAAAGATGTTGAACACGAGATGTCAGCAGGATTCAACCTGGCTGCAGACAAAGTACGAGCATTCTTAGATTAGTTGAGTTCCTTTGCTCTTCCAGGAATCACAACAGACACAACCGCAAATCTTCTCCATTAGCTGGAGCGTTTTAATCGCAGACTTTGGATCATAATTTAATTGTATAAAGTTGTAAAATGATTTATTTAAACGCTGACTAAAAGCAGTATAAAGTCTATAAATAGTTAAATATAAATTTTAAACATGAACTAAAATATTTAAATATTTTAAGTCGGAGAACTTAACTCCTTAAGACTTTATATAATTGTTCATCGCGCTGATGAATTCCCGCGAGCGTTTTTTCAGCCAAATTTGATTAACTCGTCTCAGCTCCAGTGCCATTTTCAGCGTGTCTTGAAAATTCTTCAAGCTCTGCAGTTTCCTTAAAGCCTTCTCTGAAATTGTATCGTTTTCCACCATCAGCAGAATCAGTGCCTTGATTTGCTTCTCACTCAGTTTGTCACTGCAAATATCAAGTATACGTACAGTTGTCTGCCAGTCAAATCACATACACACAAGACTTACTTGATTATTGTGGCATGCTGCAAGATGTGGTCAGTTGTCTCCAGTGCAAAATGTTTGCGGCGCATTGCCGATGTCACAGCCTCAACATAATAATTACTGCCGTCTGCTCTTTTGCCCAGCAGCAGATAGTCGAGATACTCTAGCAACTCTGTAGAGTTGCCACTGCAACCGAGTGCTGAGGCAAATGCACTTTGTTTTGTGGCAATTGTGGAATTTTGGAAGAGTTCAAACACCTGCTGAAACTGCTCAGTGCCGTGTTCTACTTGGGTACAGTAGACTATGTCCCGAAAGTTGGCGGACAAGTCACTGTCAAGCGAGTACTCCAACGATTTTTGCACGCAGCTTTCTAGGCCAACGAGACAGGCCTCGTCGAGGGCCAAGCGACAGAGTAGGGTCTCTCCCAGTGAAGTAGTGTTTTTCTGCAGCATTTCCAAGCTCGAGCAGCGTGCGTAGAGTGGCGAGAGCAGTTGCTTCATGTAGTCCTTAAATATATAAAGTTATATATTGAAATTCTACACATAACTCCGCTACTCACTTTAAATATTTCAGAATTTCCCACTCCCAACAAGTTTCCGGCTGTATGCAGCACTTTCATTGCTCTTTTCCAGGGTATGTACTGCTGTTCATGTGGCAGATACTCCAGCAAACTCAAAGCCAACTCGTAGCTCTGTATGTCCGTCCAGGCCAAGGCCATTAGATCGTCCATTAACTGCGCGCGATTTATCACATGAATTTGTTCAAAGTTTTCGCTTGATATGAGTGTTTGTATAATTAAATTCCAATTGTGTTTATCATAGTTGACACGATAAATTGTAGTCACTTGGGGATTCAGAATGATCCACTCATCAGCGGTGGGTTTACTTAGCAGCTCCAGAGTTTCTTCGTAGCTAGGACATTCAAGCCAAAACTGTGGCTGTGTACGGCTAAAGTTAGCCTGTTTTTGTGTGACAAAAGTGAGTGGAATCCACCAACAACTTGGATGTTTTTTCTGTCCATTTTCCAGCCAAAAGCGTTGCTGATTAATGGAAAAAGTGGAGGTGCTGTAGTTCCTGTAAACGTTAACTAGCGGATAACCAGCTTGTAGTGTCCAAGAGTCCATAATTTTGGACACATTCGTAAACGTAGAGGTGTTTAAACTTAACGCTTGTTGCATTGCCAGCCAGAGATCGGCTTGAACCACATTTTTATAAGCATTTTGCTTGATGAAACTCTTTATGCCGGCATAGAAGACGTCGTCTCCTAAGAGTTTGTTCAACATACGCATCGTTAGCGATCCCTTTTTGTAGACATACTCGGAGAAGTGCTTAAGTATATTCTCTGAACCCTCGACATAACGGGATATGGCAATCGTCGAGTTGATTGCATCCTGGCGATAAAAGACTTCCAAATCAGTAGCGAAATTTCGTTCACTGCTTTGCCAGTCGGGCTGCAGGGCATCTAGCGTCAGGTAGCCAAAGTAGGTGGATGGACCTTCCTTTAGCCACAAATCTTTCCACCACTTCATGGTCACTATGTTGCCAAACCATTGATGTGTGTACTCGTGTGCCATTGTGCTGGATTTACCCTCCTTGCTCTCCCACATTTCCTCGCTCTCGTTGTGCACAAATCTGTTCTCCTTAAAGGTGACCAGTCCCCAGTTCTCCATAGCGGAAAACTTATGCGTTGGCACCGCCAATTGATCCACTTTTTTCAATGGAAAAGCAAAGTCAAATCGCTTTTCCAAGTGACTCAACACTTTGGGTGCGAAATTGGCCAGAAAGCTGCCTTCGTTAATCACTTTAGATTGCATCCAGCTGGCAAATGTCACCTGGTTGAGTGTATCACTGGACTGGTTGGCCACTCTGGTCAAATTATGCACTGCATAGGCCACTAAGTAGGTGGAAGTACGCAAGAGTTCCTCATGCTCGCACCAAATGTAGTTCTCAAGAGTTTGACTGGAAGGAAACATTTTTTAAAATTGTGCTTAGATTAAATAGTTTATAGACTCTACTTACTGATCTTGACATTTGACAATGGGTGTACTCGAAATTCCCGTATAGTTGCGGTGATAACCCAGGGTAACACTAAAATTGGCTTTCAAATGTGGCTCATCAAAGCAGGGAAATGCCAAACGGGCAAAAGTGGGTGAGAATTGTGTGACGGCCAAGTAACTGGGGAAAAGGAGTTGATAAATTTACTTCTCATACTTTATAGAGTCTCAAAGGTCTCCCAACTCACCTTGTTTGATTGCTCGAGGTGTCATTATAGGAGCTCCAGTAGTAACCAGTTTGATTGCTATTCAAAGGCCCCTCAAAGGGTACGATCAGCTCGTACTCCTCTGTCTGCTGTAGACTCTCACATAGGTGTAGCACGTAGAACTCATTTTCCACATCGAACTCTGCTTCCTTAATACAATTCTTGCCACTTTGTGAGCTCAAGGCGATGCGACTCTCATCTATGGTCAGATTCTTGGCATGCAAAGTAATATTCCAGGTGTTATCGATCACCTGAAAGCGTATCTTCACTTCTCCTTCAAAGCGCAGCTGATCGGTGCCATTAAGATGTGTTAAAATGGCTAGCTCGTAGTGCTGTGGTCTAAATACATCCGGCAGGCGTTGGGCACACACAGCAGTTGCCAGGAGCAACACAACGACGAAGCGTACACTCTGCATTTTGGGCAGTAACTGGAATAAAGAAGAAACGAAAGTATGCTTAATATATAAAATAGTTAAAGGCAATATTTTATATTAATCTACTTTTTAATCTCTGCCTTAAATAGATTTTCTAATCTTTGGGATCACTTTGTGCTTGCAAACGAACAGTGAGAGAGAAAGAGAGAGAGAGGGAGAGCGGTTTACACCTTCTTTGGGCTCTCCGTTGCTCTGTCATATATTTTGCGCTCATTCTTTCTTATCGTCATTCTCTGTCAATGCACTCGAGATCGACAACAACCGTTACGTGTCGATTTCTTGTTGTTGCCCAACGAAAGCTCAATGTAAACTTGTTGTTGTGCTCTCTGCGCATTTACACTTGCAAAAATCCGTTTTATTTATGAGCTGCCAGCGAAATGTTAAGCAATTGAAAACTTTATGTGCAGCTACTTTTTGTTGCAGTGCAAGAAACAATTTGTTCTTTGAGGTGCTTGTGTGGGTGCGAAAGGAATGGAGATATTTTTTGTCCCTTTTAACACATGTGTGCATTTCATTTACACTCCAACGGTTTTTACACATACACTTATAAATCACTTGTGCTTTTCGACAAATTTCGGCTGTAGTTAATTAATCTTAGTATGTCGCAAAGAAAATGTTTATTAAATTCCTGTGCACGCCTCCTTGCAGTTCGAGTCCAAGAACATTTTATGGTTTAGTGCGAAGTCCGAACTCGCGACAGCTTTGCCACCTGGGACAAGGAGGTCACGGCGGACACGGCGGCTATGGAGCGCACAGAAGTCGACGGGGACTGCGATTGACGCTGCTGCAGTGGCTCAGTGGGGTGCGTTCCCGGTATTGCATGTGGAAGCTGCAACGTCTTTTGGCTCCCGATTTTGATGAGTTTGAGTTTCTAGTGGGCGCTCGATATGCAGCCACCTCCATAGTGGAGGCAGTGCGTCAAGCGGATTGGAGTCGCATACACGCCTGCTGCACGGATCAGGGCGCCTGTGCCATCTACAATCTCTGCCAGAGTCAGAAGAATATACTCTATTCAAAACTGTTGCGTTTCGAGAGTCAACATCTGTGTCAAGTTTCACCCAAATCGGTGCGAATGCACTACGAGAATGGACGCAGTCATGTCTATGTTAACTTGGCCTTTGTGGCATTACGTAATATGCGAGATTTTGCCACATTGGGTGAACAGCAGGAAATGCAACAGTTATCGCGTCAAGTGCTGGAACAATCACAGATACCGGAACTAAATTTGGCCATTCAACAGCAGATAGTGCTCAGTGAATTCGCTGTAACACTGCGACGAGATCTCAAGTCCCCGGATTGGCTTGTGGATTTTTACAAAGTTTTCGGTTTTAAACTGGTCAACTACAGTCCCATCACATTGGAGTATCGTATTGTTGAGATTCTAAAACCCGTTTAGCTTCAAACTGCATTAATATTCAAATATTGCTGTCTGTTACGTGCTTGTCAACTAAATTTATTATATTATTTAACTCAATTACTTGACTTCATGTATAACCAATCGAGACAATCGAAAACACGTCTGCTTACCGCTCGTGACCGAAGACAACTGTGCTTGAAAAATATTAACTTGAGGTTTTTACCTGCAATTCTTAAACATTTATTTTTAAGCCTTTTTTACCTGCGTTTGAGGTGCATAAATAAATGCTTAAGAATTGTAGGGAAAATCGTCAAGCTACCATATGTATGAGTTTTTTAACTTGAGGTTTTTCCCTACAATTTTTAAAGATTTATTTTTAAGCCTATTTTACCTGCATTTGGGGTGCATACGTACATAGCAGAGATCTGAAGAGATCATTTATTTCCGGAGAAAACTGCCCCTATCCATCAACATTTTACGGAAAAACCTTCTGCTTTTGAAAAATGCGTCGATTCTTTTCTTTTATCATCCCGACAGTTTTGAACAAGACCAAAGTTCATTAAAAATAAACCGATTTTTGAAAGAAATTCCAATTTCATTATAAAATCAAATTGATTCCAAACAGTTATAACTTTTTAATGGCTTATATTGCTAACTAGTTTAACAATTAAATTCTATGAACTTTACAGTATAAATTAAATCTCAAACTTTTGATTAATGTCACATTTAGTCAGCTAAGTAGTTGCTTATGCTCATCAATCCTACTTAGTGGCTGAAATGCTGATTCTTGTTTGCCCTTCAATTAGACCCATTCAGAAGTTTCGGCACGCTCTTTATAGTCTCATTTGGCCAACAAGGCTAGAGTTAACAGTTGCATGCGACCCCTCTCTCTCTCTCTCTCTGTCTGCCTCTCACACACTAAAGGCAGTTTTTGCCATTCTGCGCACTTTGCACTTTTGCCTGAGGGCTCAGAGTGAAGCAGGAAAAAAAGAAGAGCGAACTATTCTCGCACTTCTCGCACGGAATCACGCCGTGTCGCTTTCGAAAGGCATATAAAAAATGGAGAGCTTAATTAAAAAGCAAAAATGTTGTGCGATTTTCCGCTTTTTTAACGCCAACTGCAACAACACGCTCTGACCTGACCCCCATGGAGTGTAGCTGCCAAGGCGTATACCCTGTAAACTTGCTTGAGGTATATACGGGCTGCTAAATGTGTTAGCTTCAAATAGCAACAACCGCTCTGCCCTTTCTATACCCTAGAGGGTATGTCACAACGCAAAGAAATTACTCATACGCTCTGAAGGTAATCAAAGTACACTAAATATTCATTAAGATTGCTACTTTTGCTACTTTTAACGAGTTTCCCAATAATTCTAACACACCGTGGACCCTGCTACACTTTTACAGGGTATGTCACAATGCAAAGCATTGGTTCATACAATATACAACCAGGTTAAGGTGTATAAAATAGCCTCTGAATTATCTGAAACTTGTCAGCATTCGTTTGATATATAACACCCTATGCTACACTTTTACAGGGTATCGCACAAAGCAAAGAATTGGACAACATTTACAAAAAGAAAACACTACTTAGTGGCGACATTTTATTTGCTGTTGCTCCTTTGGCCCGAGACAACAGACATTTGAAATGTTCCTCTGCTCGAGACTGGGACGGTGACGGTGACGGGACTCATGTGTCTTCTTATGCCTCTTTTTCAGCTACTTTTTCAGCAGTCTATTCTTTGCTCTCTTTCTTTTTCAAGCAACTCATTTTTGTTAATTAAAGCTACGGCAAAAAGTGAGTGAGTGCTCTCAAGAGCTCATTAAAAGTTAAAACTCGCGTTGCTCAAGGCAAAATAACGATGTATTTTTATTTTAACATTTTTTTTAACTACAAAATTCCCGTCGCGTCATGTTAACAATCTGCCATTTGTTCAATTATTAAAATGGTTAATATTATGTATTTTAAAAATATTTAATTATTTATGTAGTGCTTGAAATTTGATCACGTTGAAATGTGCAATTTATTTGCAGCACTCACTGTGTGTTTCTGTAATTGTTATTCATTCGTGTGTGCGCATAGTTTTGTGAGGGACTGTGTGTGTGTGCTGTGGGTAAAAATGGCTCAGATCCATCACAATTTACAGCGCAAACGGAGCGAAGTTGGCAATAAAATTTAATTTATATCCAGACAGTTTTGCTGCTATTTGTACCCGACTTCCGTCTGTTCCATTCCGTTCTGTTCCCGTTACCCAAGGAGAACGCATTCAAGTGTTTGCAAAACATTTAATTCCATTTTCGATTACGGTACACAGCTGAGAAGCCAAGAGAGACGATTCACCACATGGGCCACAAACCAGGCTGGCATATTAATGCTTTTGGGGTTCTAGAATATCCCGGGTATCCTGGGCGCAAAAATGCAATTGCAAATTCCCGACAAATGTGAAATTTGAATTGGTGAGCTTACCTGGAAGACAGACAAGTCGGTCAGGTAGAGGCATTTGTGGAGAGGCTCGACTAGTGTCATTTGTAAACGTTGTCCACTCTACTCCACTTCACTACACTGCACTCCACACCACTTGAGTCCACTTCTTTCCCCTTGAATTGCATTTTGTTTGGTTTAGAAAGCGAATGCTGGTCCTACTGGGTAACGGCTGTAGCATCCACTGCATCCGTGTGAATCAGGGCAATTGAAGTGCTTTAAAGTGCTCCATGGCTGGCACATAAATAAATGTTTGCACATTTACTACCACCTTTGGCCCACCTCTGCTGGCCAAGTTAACAGTGTAGTTGTGTTGTTGCCTTTTGGCTTCGATTCGTTGCGCTTACAGTTTCCTCCCAGCACGTTCATAACTCAACTCTGTCGGGTTTTGTTGGATCCTTTATTTACTTGTAATTTGAAGCTCACTCTCCAGCAATCTCGATACAAATGTTCCTCTTACTCCCCCCCGTCTCTCCTCCCACAACTGAGCAGGTCAGGTATGCCCTGGAGAAGCATTGCCATAACTTTGTATATTGTAATCGCAATCCGATTGACCGAATCTGTTGGATTCGCTGGAGCAGATATATGTATCTGCCAACAACAACTGTCAAACACGATTGTTGTCCTACAGTAGCAGTACTGGACACTGCTGTTGTCCACCCGACTAGCGTCCATCAAACGCCAGAGCCAATTGAAGCATTCGAGTCACACGTTTGCTGGGTACAAAGCATTATGATTGGGTTGATCCACAAATTGAATCCATGGAGATGCCAAAAATATCACGTAATTCCGTTTCTGGCGGTTAAAGTTGTAGGCAGTCTTATTGAACTAATATCATAGGAAGAGATACCTGATAAAAGCGTGTTCCATTCCACTGTTTCAAGCTTTAAACTTCATAAATATTAAATGTATTCCAATGTTTTCTAGATAAATGCCTAATGTGTGTCATTCCACTGTTTTATAGCTTAAATATAGCACTTCTTAAGCTATATGGTATTCCACTCCGCTGTTCCAGTTTTTATCATCAAATAGTCTGATATATTGTGTCAATTCTTGGTGCTATACATGAACTCAGCAACCTTTACACTATGTTTCATCTTATTCCATTGTTCCATGTCTATAAATGCGTATTTAAGCAAGTTTCCTTTCTGTTTTCGTATTCCATTTAACTTTATCTAATAAAACGCTTATGTAATTGGTTGCACTGTTTCAATGCCAAGATTTCCTCTTAAAGAAAACGTTTTAAATTAGTTTCCTGGCGTTCCATTCCACTTCATTCCCCGCATACAAATCACCTATTACTCTAAACTCATGTGATGCGGTTCTAGAACTTAAGCAGCACTAAAAAGTGTGTGGTGATAATAAGGGAGACCAGAGAACGAAGTGGAAAAGGAGACGAAGCCAGAGCAATTGCAGTTGACAATACTTGCTGTCTCTTTCTGCCGCTCACTCCCCGTCTCTCTCTGTCTTGCTCTTTTCAAACAGTTAGCAAAATGTCACGTAGCAAATGTGACAGCGTGGTCAACATAATGAATGGTTGCCACCCCGGAAAATAGCAGTGAAAAGTGCAGCAAAAGGCACAGGTGCATGTGCTTTTTCTATACCCATATGTGTGTGGTGTGGCTCTGTGTGTGTGTGTGTGGGGTGTGAGTGTGTGCGTATATGCGCTTTTGTGCGACTATAACACATGCACTTTGAGAGTTCATGTCTCCGACATTGATTGCCTTGGCGGCGATTGCAATAACCTTAGCTCTTGTGAGGCCAAGCGCGCCCAAAATGTCACGACATTACGAATACTAAAGCCAATGGCATATATGGGTAGTGCTACCGATTCGGGTTTTGGGTTGCATTTGGGTTTGGGTTTGGGGGCTTCTGCTGACTGGAGTTCTTGGCAACAGACCCAAAAATGTGTCCATGC
Organism: Drosophila dunni; assembly: GCA_018152125.1. Taxonomy (NCBI): domain Eukaryota; kingdom Metazoa; phylum Arthropoda; class Insecta; order Diptera; family Drosophilidae; genus Drosophila; species Drosophila dunni. The sequence goes on along the minus strand of JAECXC010000339.1, from coordinate 19,137,419 downwards.
ACGTGACACTTGGTTGCAATTTGCAATTTGATTTTCTTCGTTGAGCGGCAACAAAGTTTCAGTTGTTCAGGCTGCATAAGTTCATAGATCCAATTGATTCCATCGTCGGTGTTTTGTTGCTGCCTTGTAGGTGACAACTGGAGCAGCTTTTGTGTATACTCAGCAATGAAAGTGTGATAGTTCGTTGGTAGTTGCGGTCTGTAAAAAGTAAAGTGGTTGGAATTAATGGTAGGCTAATTGTTTGACGTACTTGTGCTCACAAAACTCACTCCGGTACTTTATTTAAATTATCTTCCGCCTTTTTTGAAGTATATAAAACAGCCTATAAACGTATATAAAAATAGGGTTAACTTTAGTTAGTAAAGACTGAGTAGATTAAAATAAATTGATCAAATTAGTTCTAGACCCACTATCTATACTTAATTAAGGAGGTCCCACAGATCTCCAGGCAAAAAATAGACTGGATGAGCTCCAAACGGCCCTATTTAGTGAAATTTCTGTAACTATGAGGACACAGAGCCATCAAATTTAGAAGGAACGATGTCAGTCTCCAAGATTTTGTTGCCACGCCCCCAAATATGCTTTCCAAATGTTTAAATGGCGTTATTCAAAGCAAGCAAGCAAATTAACCCTTTTTAACAGTTGTACAGCGTAGCCGTAAGTCTAGCACACTCTTGCTGCTTTACACTGCTTCTGCTTTTGCCAGTTGTCGTAGTCGTTGTCGCTGTTCTGTCTCTGCATTGGCGTCTTTACATTGTTACACTTGACCAAGTCGAATTGCAATTACACACCTGAATGTATCCCCAACCCTTTTACGGTTCATACCTCACGGCCCCTCCCCCCTAAACGCCTCGATATCGGAGCGCACATGACTTTTGTGTGCAGTAATTGGCGTACAACGATGTTGTTGTTGTTGGCGCTACGTTGTTTGCCAATTTCTAGTTTACTATCAACCCTCACCTCACCTGTCCCATTTGTTGGCGGAGTCCTTTAGCCAGCTTTTATCGTAATGCACTGTTTAGTGGCTAAAAGAAGGAAAAGAAGAAGTCAAAAGAAGTGCAGTTAGTTTGTTGTAAATCCAGTTATCTAGTCATTCCAAGCATACTTCAGTTTCGGCGAGTGTTTGCACTTGAAAGCCCACAAAATACGCAAACATTTCATTAAATTGAAGCACTTGTAAGCGGACAAGAACGAACATGTTACCATCCCTATCCGTGATGACATATTCTGTAGACCCCTCGTCTCGACAGCCAGCAAAGTGCGAATACTGCTCCACATCAAAGGACTTCCTTCCTGCCGACCAGAGCGAATACAAACTGTAAGTGGATGTTCGTGTATTTAATTAAGCTTAAATTTTCATACTAAATAATGGCTTATGTGGAGAAGTCTAGATAAACAGCAGGGAGAAAAGTCTTTCTGCTCACTTTTTTCCTACTTTTATTGTCAAAATAGTTTTTGATTCAACTGCCTAGCTAAAAACTTGTTAATCATTTTTATTGTTTATTTATTTACATATTTATAATTGCTTAACTTAACTTGTTACGTTGCTCTCTTTAAAATGCCTTCAGATTTGTAAGTAATTACCACGGGCTTATAAAAATCACTTAACAACTTTCCTACAGACTCTCCTTGATGGGCAAACGCGACTACACGAAGGTGGCAAGTGGCGGCTCCATGGTCAATTGTCTGCTGAAGCCGTTGACACTGGAAATGAAATCGGGACAGACCCTAATTATTCGCATGCGACAGGAGTGCATGCGGGAGCTGCTCGAGAACGAATTTGCCGAGCAGAAATTGGCTTTTAAACATACGCATACGTTTGTGCCCAGAAAGCGTTGAAAATTATTGACCAACAAGACAGCCAACATTTTTCGATTAACGTATAAGTAGTCTAAAAATGCTGGTTGTCTAATTGGCCAACATGTAGTGCACGAAAACTTGTATTAATCTTGGCTTAAAGGCATCACTTTTATTTGTTGCGGTCAAGTGTAATAAATTGATTTTTGTCAGCTTTGAGCGGTCATTAATCTATTTGTTTCCTTGGGGACTTAAAAAACAGCCACGCCCAAACGCCCACTGGCTGCTTATTGTTTAATGAATAAATGCGAAAATTTCAAAGGAGGCGTTGCCGGAAAATCCTTTGAGTGCAAAAGCTTCGTGTTTTTGTCGCTTTGTTTTTAGTTTTTTTTTGTTTGTGTGGCCGCAGAGACAATGCCAAAATAACAAACTGATTGTCATGGCCATGGCTTAAAGGTCTTTGTTTTATTTTTTTGATGCTCTAAAAACGCCGTTTGTAATATTAATTGAAAGCTAGAGATAAAGTTTTGTAGGCTCACATTTTATGCCTTTGAAAGGACTCGAACTCGGACTACGACTCGGTTTATTATCATTTGTCAATGTCTGTTCGCTTGCTCGCTGGGTTAACGAAGTGTGATTCCCCGACGCCATTTGCATGTTCAATAGGTAGATAGTAGAGTGAGGGAGATAGGTAGGGTGAGAGCGAGCAAGATATGGCTTAGATTGGACGGCAGTTTCGTAGCCAGAATGCACTCAAATGCACTTCCGTTTAACTTCTGAACGCCTCCGACTTGTCGGTGCTTTTCAATTGTGCACTCAGCGATGTGCTAATCAAATTATAAATGGTTGTACCCGCGCAATACCCTCGCTTTTCCTCTCTTAGCCAAGTGGGGAGTGTCATCCTCAGCCTAGAGATGAAGTTCCCGTCATAATTCTCATTCAATGCAGCGCTCAACAAAAAAATCACTTGCGCCTGCAATTTCTTGCCCTGTCTCCCTCTCTGTGTCGCGCCATCTTCTCTCCCTTCTAGTGGCCTTATCAAAAAGGGCATCAGTTGGCGAACTGACATCGCATTTGGGTCGCGAGTCCAATTTGCAAATGCAGCTCTTTTTTTTAGCATTTTTTATACCCTGTAAATTTTTTGTTTCTGGTGCGTGTAATTGAGCGAGAGCTGCAACTGGAGCTGGTCTATTGAGAGTCGCCCCCACACACCCACACACAGGTGTTGGTGCAGTTGAGCCACGTGGGGCACATTAAACAATCCATTCCTTTAATTAACAATTTGCATTTGCAGTTTTTCATGCCGTCACAATAACTCTATATGAGACGGGGTGTGTGTGTGTGTGTGGGTGGGTGCAAGTTTTGTGTGTGTTTGTTGTGCTTTTGTTTCACTTAATTGCTATTTGCATTGGCCACCCTTTTTATAGCCTTACCAAAGGGTATTAACAGTTTGTTAACAGTGGCACACAAAGCTCAAACGGTTAACAGAAAAACAGCTGCAAAGCGGTGCTTAAAATGCGCTAAAAGTGATTAACTTATGCCTCAAACCAACTAAAAGTTATAGATACTATTTATGATACCTTAAGTTTTATATTAAAAGAACATTAGATTTGGAAAACTTTCTAATTTTCTAAATATGTGCTTAATAATGCTCTATGGAGTTTTTTTCGATTGGCTGCTCTATCCACTTGTAATTCATTTCTTTAAAAGTAAAATCTATTAACACAAATCTTTTGGTATTTTCTTACATGCTCTGAATGTTTTTTCCAAGTTTTTCCCAGTTTTCACTATATTTACTTGTCTCTCTCTCCCTCTTTTTCATTGCTTTGGTTTTGGTATTCAGTTGGTGTTCCCATTTAGCTTGAAGAAGAAGAAAGGGAAGAGGAGGGGAAAAAACTGCAATCACCTTTGTGATTGTGCTTTGCTTTTCAGCTTTATCGCAATTCCATTCAACAATTTTCGCTTTGTGCACTAAAAGTATTAAATTTTCTTCAAATACTATTCTGAAATAATCCCAAGCACTTCCGTCTGAGCGGAGAAGCTCCAACACAGCAACCTTAGGTCGGCCTTTCACGGGGACTTCCCCACTCCCAACTCCGTTTAGACAGCTGTCTCTGTCTCTGCCTCTGTGTGTGGTACAGTGCCACCCACTTCTGCAAGTTGCAACTTGTCCGCCATCTTTAATCAGCAAGGAATGCTGCTAATGCTTTTACCAACCATTTCTTATCATTATAAAAGGCGAGCGTTTAACTTTAAATGACTTTACCACTATTGTGGTCGCTTTAGTTATTATTATTTTTATTATTTTTATTGTTATTGTTGCAAATTGTGCCGTTTTGCATCGAGAACAAAAAGTGTCGGATTTTTGCACTTTTGGCGCATTTCCGTCAACCGACGACAGTCGTTTAGTTATAACTGATTTATATTTATGTATAAAAATTCATATTGCACCACTTAAATTTATGTTTAAATAATTTTAGTTTAAAATTAATGCAAAAACGCTCGAGTTGTGAAACGACAACCAAAAGTAAACAAACACGTGCACACGCATATTTTGCATATGTATTAATGTACTACATACATGTGCATGTACATGTTTGTATCGGGTGTATGTATGTGTGTATTTGGTTCACAATTGTTCAGAAAACTTGTTCGGCAGTTCAAATATTAATAAACGAACGACTCGTTTGTTTTAGTTCAGTTCCCAACTCGTTCATTTGCTTTGTTCTGTTCTCAACCCGTTCGTTTGTTTATTTCAGTTCCCAAAACATTTATTCGTTCTAACTGTGTCGAAAACGGTAGTTTCCCCGAAAACAGTGGCTGCTCTTTATACATACATACACATGTTATTTTTGTACACTCGTTTATAATATAAATATACTCACAAACACACATGCATACATACATACAAATGCTAGCTGTGTTTGCACTATTGTTGTCGCGCAGAATTAGAGATGCTCACATGATCACGCATTACTCGATATATATCGTCTTTAAACGAAAGTCGGCTTTGGAGTACAATTAAGACATGAATAAAGTGACGCCTAATTTTTCTAATAAGTGTGCATATAAAATTATAATGTTAAGTTTATTAAACTGTTATTAATGATGCAGTTTAAGTTGCTTCATATGCCAACACGGTGCAATGTAATGCTCATCTCTGTTATAGCAACAGGCAAGAGCAACGCATTTGCGAGACGACACACATACACACACACGTGCTCAAAACTAATTCACTGCGTTTGCTCTGCTGCCGCATCATTAACCGCGACGCGCTCAACAAAGACGGACGTTGGCGAGCAAGAAAAAAAAAGTTATTGCAAAAATTTCTTAACATTTATGTACATATGTATGTATGTGGATTTTATTAATACGAGGATCAAGTTGAAGTAAGTAAATACATACTAAGTCCATGTGTGGCAGTGAGAAGCATATACAGGAAGCAGCTTTGCCCTGTGTAATTTTTAGTGCAAAGCAGTGATCGCCTCCCACCATTTTGCTTTTCGATCAATTTTTTTTTTGTGCATACATATGTGTATTACATATGTACATGTTGTATGTATTACATATGCGTGTACATATTTGTGAAGAAAGTGTCGGCAAAGCAAAAACATTTTTTTTCGGTTTCCGTTTCTTCTTTATTCTTTGTGGGAGATTTAAGATCCGCAGCCATAAATGGCTTTTCTTGTTGTTTTTACTGTCCTGCCTGCGAGTTTACACTTGCAAAAATCGTTTTTAACTTTGTTCTGTTAGCGATTGATTCACTTCTAGCAAATTTGACTAATTTTCTGATTTTTGAAATTGGAGTCGCTGAACAAAAAATCAGTTCTAATTACATGAGTTGTTTATTATTTCTAGAAATGCGTCTCAAATGCGAAGCTGCAATGCAGCTTTTAATTTTGCTAACAGCGATGTCGTCACTCGGTTCGAGTAACGCCCTGCCCTACATCGATGATGCGGTGAACATAATCAAAATCATACAGGAGGTGAGCGAGGGAATATTGACTGCCTGGCATCTGATCGATAGTGCGGATTTTGACAACAAACTACCCTTTGTGCTGGATAAGCAGGGTCAGATTATGCAACGATTGGAGGCATTGAATAATCGTATTCTATTAGCTGAGGAATTGCAAACAAATTACTTTGCCCTGACCATCGAGACACTAAAACGAGAGTTTCACGCCGAATCCATGTTGAGCCACAAGATGTCACTGGTGGATGATGCGACCAAGATGATCAGGACACGTTATCGCGACATGCTCGAGTATCAGAAGTCCAAGGACGAACTAGAGAACTATACACTGAACGCATTTGCCGAATGGTGTGTTAAGCCCGGTGACAATTCACTGACCAATTTGGTTGAAGTTATGCACGATAATCTCTTTGGCGAGCTTGAGGATAATGGCAACGATGCGCTGTTCACACTGCTCTTAATGCGCTATGAAACGGACGAAGATCAGATTTGTATAGAGAATGCATCACCGCAGCAATTTGCCTACGATCTGTATACAAAGATCACGCTTAGCGAGATCAAGGCCTATCTAATGATGGAGTTCTCTTGGATGACACTACGTCATCTGGGCAAGGGTAACTTCACCGTGGAGATGTCCCTCATGCGTCGCAAGTATCATCAGCGCATTGAACACTCCCAGAAGATTATGTCCAGCATTATATCAAGAGTTGGACGTGTCTATTGGCGTTGTGATCCCAAGAACTGGGAGTTAAAGCTGGGCAAGACCTATGACCAGGTGACACGACTGCTGCAAGGCTATGTAGAAAACGAGGTAAACTTAAATGCGGAGCAAAAGTGTTTTCAATCTTGCGAGGATTACTCGGATGTTCGCCTTGAGGGTTGCTTCGAGAATGAGCTCTGCACGCGTCAACCCAAGTGCAACGGTCGCATCCATAGTTGTCGCTTCTTGGATGCCCATCTCACTGCGTGCCAGTCGAGAAATGTGACAACATCGGGGAATCAGCGACGGTACGACTATATAGAGTACGATGGTGGGCGTGTACTCGGCGAAGATTTCAAGAAGAAGGAGTGTCCAACTGGTGGAGATCGTGCTGAATCCTGGTCACGCTGGATTTTCTGGCGTTGCAATTACTGTTTCTGTCTGTGCGATGAAGTTGGCCCACTATCGGATCGTTATTTCAATCTACGCGATACCATCACCGATTATCACAACAATAAAATCGTCACTGGTGCACGTTTCACCAAGCATCAACGTGTCTTTCATCTGCAGCTTCAGCAGGGAGAACTTTTACCCGGCGGCATCATCAATCAATCGTCCTTGGAATGGATACCTTTGGAATCTTACGACGTCAGTCATGTGGACATACGCAATGGTTATGACTATCACATGCTCAGCTTTGACAGTCGCTCAATGGATCTGGACGAGATTTCCGTGGAGAATGATAGTTTGGTGGTGACTGGCGCTCGTTTTCGTGTCGTCGCCAAGCATCTCAATTTGGAGGTGCGCTTTAGCCCCTTTAATTATACCACGGGTCGTCTGATAGAGCCGGATACTCAAAGTTTTTGGTTGGCCAACGATAAGACTGTCGGACATACGGATCAGCCGCGACAGAAACTAACGCTAGAGGATCCACAAGTGTCCACAAAATCACTATTTAGTTCGATACCATTGTCGAAGACTAATCAGTACATGGATTTCGAAAGTTCTAGTGTGGATAAGGATGTTGCGCAGAGCACGGTGCCCTTCATTGACTTACAGGACGTGGTGCCCAAAGTTGCTGTTCCGCTCTCTGGTCTGGGCATCTACCACAAGGGACGCAAGGGTTTCGGTGGGTTCTTTGCTCCCAAAATCATTACCAACTACAATTCGTGGCGTAAGTTTTTGGCTACGTAGAGTTAAGTTTCAGGTTACATACAAATACTACTAAAGTTAGTTTAAAATATCGTGTCATGTATATGTACTTTGCTGTAATTTGCTCAATTTAATAAAATTTCTTTAAAAATTAAAATTAATTTAAATTTTCAGTCAGAATTTCATTTAAATTTCCCGCCAATAAGCAGTAGCAACGCCCGCAACGTCAATAGCGGGCACTCCACTAAAAATTTGAAATCTCGCGCCAATAAACAGTAGAGAAGCTTTGATGTAGTTGGCAACGCTAATGTCACGATATTAGCAGATTTTCCTATCGATAGCACAAACAATAACTAAACTTATCGACATTTATAAACTAATTGCATGAGCTGAAAAGTAACAAACGAAATACGGAAAAAAAGAAATTTTACGCCGATCAATTTAATAAAAACACTTAATAAAAAAGAATTTTATTCGCAGTCTTCCGTGCTTGGTAAACTTTACTTAAAAACACAGATTCTACTACACTTTAATCTGTGTTTTTAAGTAAAGTTTACCAAGCAACAACTGTCATTAGTGCATAATTTTGAAGCTGTGTTGCCGGGTGACATTGAAGTTGTTGAAGGAGAGCGAAGCACATGTTGAAGCCATTGTTATTGTGCCGCGGTCGCATTACAACTCAGCTACCACAACTGTTTCCAATTGGAATTCGAGCATTGAGCAACAGAAACTCGACATTTTTTAGTAGTCACACGAATTGCAATATGAACGATCAGATTTCACTGGATAAAGCCAAGAGTCTGGCTGCCCAAGCAGCTGTCGATCAGTGGGTGACCGAGGACACCAAAGTGGTGGGCATTGGCAGTGGATCGACTATTGTATTTGCCGTTCAGCGTCTGGCAGAGCGTGTGTGGAAGGAGGGTGCTCTCGCGGACATGATTTGTGTGCCGTCATCGTATCAGGCACGTAAGCTTATACTGGACCATAATCTCTCATTGGGTGACTTGGATCGCAATCCGAAAATTGATGTGTACATCGATGGCGCCGACGAAGTGGACAGTCACATGGTGCTGATCAAGGGCGGCGGCGGCTGTTTGATGCAGGAAAAGATCGTTGCCTCCTGTGCCAAAGACATTATCATTGTGGCCGACTATACAAAGAAATCCTTGCGTCTGGGTGAGCTCTGGTGCAATGGTATACCGATCGAGGTGGTACCCATGGCCCATGTGCCGGTCAAGCTAAAGATTGAAGAACTCTTTGGTGGACAGGCCATGCTGCGCATAGCGCTCAAGAAGGCTGGCCCCATTGTCACCGACAATGGCAACTTTCTGCTGGACTGGAAGTTTGTGGCCAAGCGGGAGTACAACTGGGATGAGGTGAACCGAGCCATAACCATGATACCCGGCGTGCTAGAGACTGGACTGTTTGTGGACATGGCATCCAAGTGCTACTTCGGCATGGCCGATGGCAGCGTCAAGACACAGAATAAGTAATAAATCCCATTGTTTATTTACAAAATAAATAACTTAGTAAGGTGATCGGCATCGATCCTTCGTTGTCCTCCATTTAAAATGTAACTAGTCTCCCAATGATTACCAATTTAAAATGATTTCTTGCTGCGTCCCGGCAACAAAGTCTCCTTAATGTAATTGAACAGGGAGAGCAGTCCCATTTTCTTGTTGCGTGAGAAATAATTGCTAACCACATCCGGATTATTGATGCCCAAACGTCGCTCATTGGCGCCCACTGTAGTGGGCAGCACATTGTCATTGGCATTCACGGACACGAACAGAGCAAAGGGCACCAGCCACATGCAGATGGTAAAATAAGCAAGCACCTATGTGGGTTCAAGAAAATGAATAAAATTAAATACTTATCGAACACACAGTGCAGCAACTGCTACTCACTTGTGTGAACGGCACATAGACCGTAGTGAAATACTGAAAGGCCAGCAGGTGATTGACTACCAGCATCACCAGTGATCCAATGAATGGCACCGACATCATTCGTATAAATGGAAAATTTGTCATTATACTGAAGTGGAAAGCCTGCGCCGTTAGTCCGCACAGCACAATTGTCCAAGAGAAGTCCTCAAAGAAGATTAACAATATGTACACGAATATCGTAAAACTTATTAAAAATAAAATAAAACGTCGTGTCGACGTCGTATATTCCTCCGCCAGCTCAGCCAAATAGTATAGTCCGGCCACTGAAAAATATGATTAATACTATATGGTCTGATTACTTATTGTCAGTTATTTGTTTACCTATAGAGAGTGTGATGAATATTATCTGTATGGCTAATGATATCCAACTGAGTATGAGAAGGAAACCCATAGTAAATATCTAAAATTTAATAATACAGCGGTTTTTTAATGATGAGGTGCCAAAACAAAACAATGACGCGACACATCGATAACATGTGCGATAAGCGGCTTATGCGGGCAGCGTTGCCAGACTCTTTAAATGTATGCCATTTAAGATCAATTAATATCGAAGGGCAGTAAGTGGTGCATTCAAATGGTGTAAGTTATCTAAATGAGTCAACGCTCTTAAGACTATATAGAAATTAATAATTATCATACAAAAAATTCAAAATCTGTCTTATATAAGTTACCAAATTATTTTAAAGTTGCTTTATGCAATGCAACCTAGCCATTCTGTTCTACCATCAAGCAAAACATGTGCCAAATTTGGCAAATGTAGAATATTTAAAGGGTGTTTTTATTTTTCGAAGACTTTATTTATGAAAATTTACCTTAATTTAATAAGTAAATTTTGGTCGCAGGTAATAGTTTCTTTCGTTTTGTATCGATTTACAAAATTTGAATCGATGTAGAGCTGTTAGGAAGAACAATCGATATATCGATTCTAAAAGTCAGTTCACTGCCAGCTCTAACTCAAAACACTATCGTTTGCCAAAATAAAGAGAAGCGCGTGGTTGGCTAAATTTAGCGGCACGCAATTTACAAAGTAATTACAATATCAAATATTGTGATACATTTAAGCAAAGCTACAAATTGAGTTTGCGTGTAGATTTAAGAGCAGCGAGCTAGTGTTAAACGCTTGCCTCGCTGGAGGCTTTTAATATGTCGTCGAATCCAAATGGCAATGAAAGTGCTGCAGCGCAAGAAGAAGCAGACGATGTTGAGTTGCCAAATCTCGGAGTGGACAATGATGCAGCACTCGATGATGCCATCTTTGCTGCTGCTTATCAGAGCGATGAAAGTATTGCCGATGCACTAGACAATGCTGGCGGGGATGAACAAGAGGCGGAGGCCGATGCACAGAGCGATGACAATTATGAGGATATAGACGATGCTGAAGGAGAAGCTGAGGGCGATGGCGATGGGGAGGGCGAAGCGGATGGTGATGGTGAGGCTGATGGCGACGCTGCCGCTGAAGAGGAAGACAATGCCAATGCCAGTGAGGATGATCCGGCAGCGGACAGGCGCTCGGCGGCAAAGAAGGAGCTTACCCAGATCATAGATAAATGGGAGTCGGAGCAAACACAGAGTGGCTATGACCCAGTGCCCACACTCAGAAGGTAACGCAACACGCAAGTCAGAATAGAATTCATTGCTGATAAATCTATTTACAGTCTCGCTGAGATATTTGAGCGCGAAAAGGACGCTTATATGCGCAAGGATCCGGATCCACTGGACCTGAGGCACCCCTATCGAACCGATCCCAGTTGCCAGTACGGCCTGCTGCTCAAGATTCTCTTTCGCAAGGATCAGTTCATGGGCAAGGTGAGTTTGTGCCTTAAATAAAGTATTTGACTCAGTTATCACAGAATTTTTTTGTAGCTGCTCAATGATTATCTGCGGGAGAACTACTATAGCCGGCAGAGCGTTAGTCGCAGCTCACTGGAGTTGAACATCATTGCCTGTCGTTTGATACTTGTTATAATGCCGGGTCTGGAGACAACCGCTGTCTTTCAAACTGCCGAGGAGGATGGCATCATCAATCGTCTTTACAATTGGGCTGAGGACAGCATTGAGCCGCTTCAGAGCTATGCAACAGGACTGCTGGCAGCTGCCATGGAGGTCAGCGATATAGCCATCAGTTGTCGGGATCAGAACATGCGTCTGGTGCCCAAGATGATCAATCGCTTGCACCTGTTGCTCGCCTGTAGTCGCATGAGCAAGAACACAGCCGCCGAAGCGAATAGCTCCCACAACAACTCTGCGGATAGCTCTCATGCCCAGGGCATGATTAGTTGGATGGCTTGTGGTGCCTCGGCGCCGCAGTCACCTCAGCATAATGGAGCCAGCGGCAGTGCATCGAACATGTCCATACTGTTTGAGAACAGTCGGGATGCGTTTACCATATCGCGTTACTACAAACGAATGTACATACCACTGCACCCGCCCACACCAGACACCAGCCAGATGCTCATCATGCGCTTCCTCACCAGCCTCGGCGAGTATCAGGAATTTCTGGGCATGGCCTTTGCCAACAATGTTCTGACGCTAATCTTTGGCCACCTTGAAAATCTCGACCGGCGGGACACTTGTCTCGCCTACGAGGTGCTTAAGTATCTCGCCTCTTTGCTCTGCCACAAGAAGTTTGCTTTGGAGTTCATCACCCACGGTGGCCTGGAGGTGATTCTACTGTACCCCTATCATTAACGTCTTTTACTCATTTTATTTTGTTTACTTTTTGTAGCTTCTTCTGAAAGTGCCACGTCCTAGTCTGGCCACCACGGGCGTTTCCATTGCCATCTACTATTTGGCCTACTGCGAGGATGCCATGGAGCGTATTTGCAGCATGCCGCGTCCACTGATTTCGGACCTGGTACGCTATGCTCTGTGGATACTGGGACGCTGTCACGACTCCTCCAAGTGTCATGCCACCATGTTCTTCAGCCTGAGCTTTCAGTTTAAGGTCATATTGGATGAGTTTGATGCCCAGGACGGTCTGCGCAAGCTATACAATGTGGTAAGTCTCTCTGTTGCAGTCGACTCACACGCCTTTCTAGTTATTAGTTATTAACATCCGATAATAAATCCTTTTCCCTGATAGATTTCGGTGCTGAAGATCCTGGATCCCAGTCACAATGACAGCGACAATGCCTCCGACATAAACGAGGACGTGGAGTGCGCCTCTCGGCAGATGGTGCGTCATGTGTGCGTCGCGCTGAAGAGGTACATGGAGGCTCACTTTTTCTACAAGTACAATAACTTCTTGTGCCAGCACTATGCCACATCGTCCTCCTCCTCGTCCTCCCACTACTTTAGTCAGCACCCCACTGTGGCTGCCAAGCTCACCTTTGATCAGTTGCATGAACAGATTCGTACGCTACAGGAGCACACTTCGGTGCGAGCCCATTGGGAGCCAGTTGATCAGCTGCTTAAGCTAGGCGGGATTACCATGTTGCTACGCATCATTGCCTTCAGCTACGAGTGGGTGAACAGTGGACGATCGGAGACAGTGCGTTCGGCACTGGACGTGCTCAGTGTGTGCTGTGTAATACCGCGTGTCTATCTGGTGCTCTGCGAGCGTCTCGAGATGCTAGACAGGACGACTACATCGGGCATTTGTTCGCTCTTGGGTGCAGCTGCCGGAGAGATTACTTCCGATGCCGAGGTCATAAAATCCGCTCTCGCCGTGCTCTGTCATTGCGTCTGCTCGCCAATTATACGCAAGGACAGTGGTTCCAATCTGATCAAGTTCGTGAGCTCATCCCGCAAGAACAAAGCGAATCAGAAGTACTCCGAGGAGCTGTCGGAGAAGGTGTGGGAATCGGTGTGCTCCAACAATGGCATTGTGGTGCTACTCTCACTGATGCAGACCAAGGGACCCATAACAGATGCCGACTGCATACGTGGCATGGCCTGCCGTGCTCTCGCCGGCTTGGCACGTTCCGATCGTGTGCGTCAGATTGTGGGAAAGCTGCCACTGTTTGCCAGTGGACAGCTGCAGGCGCTGATGCGTGATCCCATACTGCAGGAGAAGCGGGCGGAGCATGTGATCTTTCAGAAATATGCATTGGAGCTGTTGGAACGCATATCGGGCAAGACGAAGCCACTGAATAATCCATTGGATCCATCGCTGACCAACATGCACAAGGCGAATGTGATTGCCCAGACCAGGATACAGTACAACGAGCAGCAACTGTATCAGCTAATCTTTGAGCATCTGGAGAGCAAGGGTCTGTCCCAAACCGCGCAGATGCTGCAACGTGAGGTGGGTCTGCCGCTCCAGACGACAACGACGCGCAACTTTCATCAGTCGCCCTTTGACTACAAGGGCTTCTCTGGTGTCAGTTCCATGACGCGCAGTCGTTTGCGTAGTCGCATGCAGGATGTGAATGCAGCGATCATGTCCAGCGGGGAACAGCAACAGCAGGGACGTTGCCAAGCAGACGACTCTTCTCCACACTGTAGCAGTAGCAGTGGTGGTGCAGGCGGTACAGGTTCTGTTGCTCCTGGTGTGCCAAACTTTAGTTACCTCAATGCCCAGACACCCATTAAGCTGCGTAAGACAGAGCGTGCCACATCCTCGCTGAATCGTTCACTTCAGAAGCAAATCAGTTTGAGCAATGCCGAGTCCAGTGTTGTGGGATTGCCCGAGGAGCTGGCCAACTCGCCGCCCTTGTACCCGAAGCGTGTCACCCTCAACAGCATTGTGACCGAGTATCTGATGAATCAACACTCGTTGTGCGACAATCCCGTAACGACCTGTCCACAGTTTGATCTTTACGAGCCACACAAGTGTCCCGATCCACGGCCCAGTCGATTGCACAGCTCTAACTATAATCTGACATCGAGACACTTTCACACTCAGGCGGGATTCAATACGGCCCGCTTTGATCGCCGTTATGTGCACACACACTTTGCCCCCTGGCGGACTATACGCAGTGCAGACCACGATGATCTGGAGTTTACATGCTGTGATGTTGTGGGCAATTACCTTATTGTGGGCACTCAGCAGGGCGAGAGCAAGGTGTTCAACATGAACGATGGCGTCGAGCAGTTTTCCTCCATTTGTCATTCATACGGCGTGGATGCGATACAAGCGAATCGTGCTGGTGATCTTGTGCTGACCACCAGTTTATGGCGTCTACGCACCACCATTCTGTGGTCCATCTCCGACAATGAGTTCAAATCCAAGCTGCGTCTGCCCGAGGTGGGCTATTGTGAGTTCAGCCAGACAACGCAGGATCGATTGCTGGGCACACACACCGATGTAAGTCGAGAGAGTCTGCACAGTGCTTACTATGTATTCCATGTATACCTTTCTCAACTCTTTTTTAGTGTGCAGTGCTGTATGACATCAATACGGGCTCGAAGGTCTCGACGTTTACTCCGACGATACCCAATCAGTACACCAAGAATCGTGCCACACTCTGTCGCACAGACGAGCTGCTTCTGTCCGGTAAGTAAACCTGAGTTAATCATTTATTTGCTCTCCTAACTCCTTTTTGTAACGCTTAGATGGTGTGCTCTGGGATGTGCGATCTGGCAAGGAAATACACAAATTCGATAAGTTCAATCAGTACATATCGGGCGTATTCCATCCCAACTGCCTGGAGGTAAGACGATACCTGAGATTCCAACTAAAAGTTGTGTTTAATTTATGGTATTGGTTTCAGATCATTGCCAACACTGAAGTCTGGGATCTGCGCACGTTTCATCTGCTGCAGACAGTGCCGGTGCTGGACCAGAGGACCTGCAAGTTCTCGCCGATGAATGTGATATATGGGGCCACGTGGGGCATCGATAGAGACTCGGACTTGGAGACTACAACCTATGATACAAGCTTTAACGTTTTGGATTACGATTACTCGAGTATTGCGACGATTGATGTGAAGCGGAATATCAATGATCTGAGTGTTAGTGCCAATGGCAGCCTGATTGCTGTCGTGGAGCATCACAGCGGATATGATTCAAAGCAGGAGACCTATGTGAAGATTTATGCTGTTGGAGTTAAAAAGAGCGAGCGCTCGGAAGAGGTGCGTGCGGTTAAGGATCTGGCCGTCGATGAGGTTGAGGAACCACTGCCATCGTCGGTTAATAATCCACCAAGCGGTGAATCAGCGCTAATTCGCATCGTCGAAGAGGCTGCAGCGGCGGCGGCAGCGGCTGCGGCGGCAACGGCACGCCCCCACACTCCGGCACCAAATTTTGCATTAATCGATGCCGATGCTGATGCTGATGGCATCGGTATTGCAGTTGGTGTGATAGGTGGTGACGACAACAACGACGATATCGGCGACGTGGCAAGAGCCGTACGACGTCCGAGCCGATTTTTTAGGCCATCGTTACACGCCAATTCGAATCTAGCTCGCCAGCATGCGCCCAACAGCTCAATTGTTGGTGTGCGACGGCGAGCACGTACACTGGGCGGAGCCGGTAACGGTGCGGGGGGCGGTGCCGGTGCCGGTGTGCCCATCGATCTCAGAACGCTCATGCGGCAGATGGATGATATTGAATTTAATATTATGTCTATGCTTGCAGGAAGATGATGAGGAGGTGCCTGAATCCAATGAGGGCTCCGAAACGGGTTCGGATTTGGGCTCCGAAAATGGTAAGTTTTTCATTTACTTAGCGTAAATGATGAGTTTTATTTTAAATCCATTTTTCCCTCTTTCAGCATTTGCAATTGGTCCGAATTTCATGGGTTTCCCGTTACGCAGCCATCGAAATCGCAATTTCTTTGATGTTGAGACCACCAGCGATGATGACGACGATGATGATGATGATGATGGTGACGATGACGATGGTGACGATGATGATGACGACTTTGGTTTAGATGCTGAAGATGATTTCATCATCGACAACAATGGAAGCAGTAATGGTAATCTAATATATAATTCCTTTAGGCATTATGCGTCTTGACTTTTAATTCTTCCCCAGATTGATAGCCCAGTTTCGGACGGTTGCGCAACGTTTTCTACAGTTCAGTCCTGTCCAGTGTTAACTCCACCCCCACTCCCTGAAAAACCAATCCTCCGCAGCATTGAGTTGGGGCACTCAAGCCTTCTACTTCTAGCCAGCGAAAATGGTTGCTAAAAAGCAACCTACTTAGTCTGTTAAGCTGTTATTTTATGTTGAAAAAGTTTATACACAAAACAATTCATATGAAAAAAAAATCACAAGTCTGAACTGTTAAAAAACAATTTATAAAAAACAAAAACACAAATGGTTGAACAATTTCAAAATGTACAAAGTGGATTGCAATTGTAGTAACTTTTCTATTAACGCAAAATACAAAATGCAACAATATTTAAAATATATACACACTCTACAGTTTAAGTGTATGTTTAAAAGTAATTTTTTGTGCCTAGTTACAAGAAATTCATTAATAGACCGGGTACTTAAGCAGTAGCAATGGTTGTTTTGGCTTTAGAAGTTTTAAAATGGCTTAAGCCTACAGCTGAAAGCTAAAGTGATTACATTAAGAATATGCCTCTCACATACAGGGCGTCTACAGTCGTTCCCATCGACTAGTTTTGTACTAAGTGTTTATCTTATCAGCAGATATTGAGTTCCAGTTGGGAAATGACGCGTACGTCCGATTGTGTTATTATTAATCAGTTTAGTTGTTTTTGGCCATTTGCATTGGTTGCTTCTCTTCGATTTCCCATAATCGAAATCTCTCAAGTTTATCCTTCAGCCATAGATAAATATGGTTATATCGCTTGATTCAGTGTTTATCGCAATTTGCGGTCAAGTTGAATGTGTTTGATTGACGAAAACGCTGACAATTTCCAATTGCGAATTTCAGTTGCCGTTTGTCATTGCGAGTGCGCGTTTCACATCGCGGCAAACAATAATCAAATTGTCCTATAAATTAAACGATATAAATATGTGTACTTTAAAGTTATTAACTATTTTCTTACTGGGATTAGTGTATTGCTTGTGCCAGGCTAAGTTTGAAGAGCGTGAGGATTTCTGCATTGAAACGGAGCCAACGTTGCTCATCGATATTGGACGACATGTGGTGATACCCAACGAGAAGCAGATCAAGTGTCAGATCACAGCAACAACGCTGTCGGCTAAGGAGAAGGTTGGTTAGAGGAGGACCCAACTTGTTGACTAAAGACTTAAGCTCGTAAACTAGAAAACCTAACAAAAGCTAAAACTATGTCTAGAATACAAAGTTTAAGGGTTACAATTTGTTGAACTGCTAGCTAGAAGAAAGCAACCAAGTCTATAGTTTATAGCTAGCAAACTGCTCTTAGCTCAGTCAAGAGCTCTTCTACTAAATAATTAAACATAGTTCAACAAGTTGAAGCTCTACAAACGATTCTTAGTCATGACATTAAACTACATTTCCAGCTCAAATTGTTTATAGTATTTCTGTAGGCCTTTTATGGCCCGTGATTAATCAGTTTAGCGACGCGTTGCAGTTGTCATCAGCTGAAATCTATGTAAACTGGTTGTTGTCCTTAAATGACAACAGCCAAGGCTCTTGAGTTTTTCCAAACGCTTATGGCCCGATAATAGTCAGTAAATCACAACACAAGTGCCTCGCATGCCATATAATTGAATTAGCCAAGTTGATAAAGCGAGCTGAAAAAGACAAAAATTATATATAGTTCTCTTTTTATTGATAACGCTAGATAAGACGTTTATTTATGCAAGTATTTACCATTGATTAAAGTGTCTGTCTAATCCCAGGATAGTCTCATCGATACCATGTGCTCGGATCACGGTTCCGTGACCATGAAAAAGAGCAATCATCATTATTTCAAGCTGCACAATGGTGAGCTCAGCGGGCGTGGCGATCAACAGGAGATTTGCAGGAGACAGGCAAAGACAATGCTTGCTTGGATTCCGTACAACATCATGATGCAGAACTATGCCAGTGAACTGAATCCCAAAGAGCGTTTGAGCTACATGGCCAAGGCGACCAATCTGGAGCGGGAGAAGACCGAGTTGTGTCATTTTAGGCACACGGATCTGGTCAATGGCGTTCTGGACAGCTTATTCAGCTGTGTGGTCATGATATTTGAGGATAACTTTGTAAATTGAGCCATTTAAGATTTGCTGCGGCTTTTTAATCCTTTACTAACTTTTTAGTATGGCATCGAGGACAACATTAATGCGCTTGTGGAGCTGGAGCCTTTGATGCATAATTTGCGCAACATTACGTATTTACCTTGGCGCAATGTGACAAACAGCTACAAGACTAATTTGGGCAACGGCGTGCTCAAGAATCCGAGTGGACAACGCAAGCCCATCTATGGCAGCATCAACTATGCATATGTGGAGAAGATCCGTCTGAATACGAGCAGCATCTATGGCCAGGGAGAGCTGGACAAGCTGCCGCTTTTGTTGGAACATCGTGGTTCCGTGATGGAGCTAGATGACGCTGGCGAAGGTGGCCTCGAAGTGCACGAGCAGGCGTACTTTGGCCGCACCATGGACCCCAAGAGTGAAGTGAATGTCCAGGTCATTGGCCAGTGGGTGGATCAGCATCGGGAATTCAATGCCGACATCTACGAGTATTATGGAAATGGACTTGTGCGCTTCAAACAGGCAATAATTAATGCCAGACTCACATTTGTTCGCATCGATGGCACGGAGCCCGTCTTTCAGTCTCCAGAGTCCAGTAACCTGGCGAAGGCTTCGCTGTTCCGGGACATGGAGGCTGCGCCAGCCAAAGTGAGTGTGAATAGCTCCATGGCATTTACAGAGTGGGAGGCAGAACAGGAGTCGTCGTTTTATCCCTGGTTTGTCGTTAGCTGTTTGCTAATTGGCATCGTTTTAATTGTTGTTGTTTACGGCATTGTCAGGGTCTACAACAAAAGGAACAAGCAAAAACAAAAGTATGAACTCGCAAATACAGCCAACAACGCGCCAACATGCGCTTAGTACTCACGCATTATGTTTATTTGCTACCCTTTCAATGTATTGCAAAGTAATTACATTTTATTTTAATTCTATTGTTGGCTTCAAATTAAACGGGCACACTATTAAACTGTTAATATGACGGCAATGTTGCCAGACAGCTGATTTCGTTTGACTTTGCGTTGCCAACTTTCAGTGTGGCACCGCTTTACAACACTGCTGATAGTTTACCTTTTCGATAGATTTGCCAGTCTGCTGTCAGAATTTTGTGGCTCTTCTTTAAAACGGGAACTTTTGCGCAGCAAGAAAATTTACAAAATTTTTTTTTTTCAAAAATGGAGGAAGTGTACGATTCAAGCACCCATTTACTTAAAGAACCATTATCATTTGCGTAAGTTGCGAAATTTGTTGAAAATAAGGCAGTGCACGTGCTGAAATACTGAAATATGCCATTTTGTTTTTTTTTCTCATGGTTTTTTTTGTGCAGTGAGCTTATTGAAAATGGTGCACAATTTGAAGTCGATACTTCTGATGTTTATGTGCCGTCCGATGAGGATGTAGATGTGGATGATGATACCAAGGAGGAGGAAGTTGATACGGAGTCGCTAGTTTCTCCCTGGACGCGCACGTTTGCGGAGCTGCGCGAATTGATGTCGCCAATCGGCGAGAACATGTTTAAGCGCATCACCCGCGAGGGTGTGAAGGAGAAGGGCCTAGTGCCGGACAAGGCACGCGTGTCGCTGCGCTATAGTGCCTACTGGGAGGGCGACAGTGCACCCTTTGATTCGTCCATGTTGCGCGGCGCCAAATTTGAATTTGAAACTGGTGGCAATATGGTGCTTGAGGGACTCGAAGCTGCCGTACGCACTATGTATCCGTACGAGCAGTCTGAGTTTATCATATCCTATAAGATTCTCTTCCATGAATTGGGCTGTCCACCCCGCATTAAGCCAAAGGCAGATGGTCTATTTAAGATTGAAGTTATTGGATTTACTCTTATTGGAGATGAGCACTCGATGCTGCATATTGCTCCCGAGGACCGTACCAAATTCTCCGTGGTATATCCGAAGGCATTGGACATACACTTGCATGGCAAAGACTGTGTGCAACGTGGCTCTTATCGCCATGCACTCCGTGCCTTCGAAGGTGCTATCACTTCGTTGAATTATTGCCGTTTGGCTGATGAAAAGGAAGAACTAAAGCAGACTCAGTTACTGACTACGCTCTACACCAATGTTATGGTGTGCAACAACAAGTTGAATCGTCCCACAAAGGTTTGCATCGCCATGAGGGCACTGCGTCATCTCACAAAAGGTAATCCCTGCTGCAAGGCTCTGTTCCAGGAGGGACGTGCTCTAGCAGCTCTAGGGGAATACCAGCGTGCTCGCCAGGTGCTACTGAAAGCACAGGCCAAGCAGCCGAACAACAAGGAGATCAGTGAGGAGATAATACAAATGGAGCAACGTTTAAGCAAATACAACCAGTCCATGAGTGAGATGTGGACACGTGCGTTTGCCGTTAAGAAGCCGCCGCAGGAGCAAGACCCGAAGACGGAGCTGAAGGAGAATAACTCAGAGGAAGCGGGAAATTTACAATTTAAACGTGATTTCGAATCGCAGCTGGAGGAGTTCAAGGCATCCTCGCTTCAGTCGCTGCCTATGAGCCGCAAACTCTACACTGACAAGGAGTTCGATGTTCTCTGCCTGATAGCTGCCAAGCACAACATGAAGCTTAGCATGTCGCCGCTGGACGTAGACAAGCTAACGCTCTCCAAGCTCAGCATCAAGTAGAGTAATATCTCCCCAAATAATATTGACACCTTATTTACTTAATTAACAATAAATAATTGTTTGCTATACAATTGAGTTGAAATATAGCTTTTGATCACTCTCGTTTCAGCTGCAGCTCCAGTGTTAGCTGATGCTGCAGACAACAGAGGCAGACACAGCCCTTGACATGGGTCAATGGATGATCCATGACATGGACTTCCTGCAGCTCAAAGTTATTGGAGCTATACGATGTCATCATTTCCGCCTGCTCGCACTTGCACTGCAGACAGCAGCAAATTATGATCACTGCAGCCAAAGAAGAGTAGCAAACTTAAATCACAACTGTAAAGTTAATCCAACTGTTACCTATGCATATGATCCACAGGGTCAGCAGTATGTAGGGATAGATAAAGGTGGGCATCAGTATGGCTCCCGCGTCGCCATCAGTTTGGCCACTAGCTTTGTGCGTGCTGCTGCTGTTCCTGTTGTCCACGGAGCTGCTGTTTCCCATGTAGATCTCCATAATGGCATCGATTAGCGTCTCGGAATAGTGACCCATGCTGTCCATATCGCTGTTAACTCCATTGAAAAGTTGGCACAAAACTAGCGTCAGTATTAGACGCAGATTCACCAGCAAATCGTACATTGTGCAACTGTGGCGAATCGAGTGTGATGTGACGATCGCAACGCAAGTCAGCAGTCTTATTTATGTCTAATTGTTAGACTCTGTAGTTGCTGAAAGTACAGTGGTGTATTGGCTTGGTAAAGGCAAACAAAAAGTGATAACAGCAACAAGTGTCGATTATGTTTTCAGTGGCTTTCTAATACTGTGCAACTTAATAATTGACTTCTACAAAACCAAGTACAGGGCCTTAAAAGTCAAGCCCACCATTGCTACCCCTTGTAAGCCAGCGACATATCGTTTTCTGTGTGGTTGTCTGCTTTCAATTCACTCAACACTTTCGATAAGAAAACACTTGAGTCTTTGACGCTGCCGAGGATCTGAAAATCGAGACGAATGTGTTTGCCAGCAGAGAAACAACTAATTGTTTATTTGTTTAACTTGAGCGCATTCCCAGAGTGAGTGTATAAGTGTTGTGTGTGTTTTCGCTCATTTGCCATATGGACTGCCAAAATATGTATCGCGTGCATTCTGTACCACCAGAACTGTTATTTTTGCATCGGGAGTTATAATGACCTCGTGCTGTTTTGTGCGCACGCGCAGCATGACCAGATTTTGTGGAGGTTCCATTTTCTGGAGGAATGCCTGACACTTCTCGCGCAGATTGTCATAGAGACAGGCATTCTGGAGGGCATCTTGGCTTCCCATAGTAGTCTTAATGGGCACTCCGGACTTGTTCATAATTAGCACCTCTTCTACGCCTTGTTTCTCCAGCACCTGGCGATATGCCTCGTCAACATAGCGCTGCGTGCGTTTCGGCTAAAAGAAAGGGACAGAGCAATGAACACGAAATAGATGGAGACAAAGGAGGAATTACCTCAGCTTCCGATGAATTCATTTTGGGTAAGTCGATTTTTTTACTTGACAGCAAAAACTGCTTTGTTATATGATTTAAATCGCACCACTTTTAAGTTCTTTCAAATTATCACTCGCTCTTTGTATTCATGTTGAATTCAAATTCGTAACGTATTCGCAAGCAGTGCAACTCAAAGTCAACTGCTTGCTTGTATGCGCGTGCCCTCCTTCTGTCCCGCTCTAACGTGCGCTCTGTGTATTTACGTTTGCAACAAAACTAAAATTAGACGGCACTCAATCCATCGCGCTCTTGGTGCTGAGCGTTGCTTTCCCGCTGCGCACCTCCATGAATTTGATTTGAACACTGAACACGCGGGTTCGAGTCGTAGTCGTGTCGAGTTTGCTTGCGCGCGAGGCTACTTTTTCTTTCAAATAAATAATAAGATATTTGCTATATAGCCGCTCTCTTTGGCCGGATTAATTTGACCATAATTAATGCCGATTATGCAGAGTAGGCAGATTGTAGAATTGGTGGGAATTTGCCTTCGGTGCCCATTACGGTTATCAAATCCGTGGGAAAACTATCATCCTTGTTTCCCTCCACAATTCAATTTTTTTTTATTTTGTTTTGTGTGTTAAAACCCATAAATATTTATTCATAAATTATCTAATAATTCAATAATCATTTCCTTACATTATTGCAACATACGATTTGCGTTCTTTTGTTGGCCGCTTTGGATTTACAATTTCTTTACATTTTACACTCCCACACATAAGTATGCGTTTTATTAGGCAATTACAAGAACAACAAAGTATTTTTTGAGGTTTCAATTTCTCAATGCTTGCTTTTAGTTTATAATTTACCACTCGGTTTCATAAGTTTAAGATGAACATTGAGAAAAGCTCCTCAGGTATATTTTTTTACACATATAAAATAATTACTCATATTTTTCTCTTGCAACATTTGAAGTTGTGAACAGTGTTTGGAAATTTATTTTACTGTCCTGTACCTATAAAGTTAAAGTATATGGTTTCATATAGAATCTGTGTCCAATCGTTGAATTAAATAATATAATCTTAAATTTCGGTACAGAGCATTATCTAGTCGTTAGGTACCGACAAGTATTATATATATATGTATGCTTGACTTATAAAATAATTAATACATCAATTCAATATATTTAGGTGTATAACAGGTTTATATAATCTATATATTTCTTTTGGTATTTCATTTTCACTGTGAGTTCGAAATGAAGTTTTCACTGTACATCGAGCGGTTCTGAGAGGTGGGTGGCGTTTTTTTTTCAAAGTTTATCAGATTGCATTTGTATTTTATTGTGTATACCTATTTGTATTGGCTTAATGTAGCGATATGAATTTAGTAAATTTAGTATTTACTCAATATTCTTTTCGTAGCCCAAAGATTCGTATAAAATTTGAAGCTCCTGTGTTGAATTTTTTATAATTCGCTCTTTTTGTGGTTTAAAGTAAACTTTCTTATGTAAAATTCAATATTCCGAAAACATTGAATTTGTCTGAATTGACAGATTAGCTAGATATTCATTTAAGTGTTTTATACTGAATTCTGTTTGATTTTTATTTGATTTTGAGCAAATTGCTTTTGATTCGCTTAGTATTTACACAATAAATTTTATTAAATTGCATTCTCTTTTCGAATTATAATACTTATATATTCATTTGTTTAACAGCCATTTATAACATTTCCATATTTAGATTATTGTTAATAATTTTTGTAGCTTTGGTTTTTCGTTTTTACAGGTACACATATTCACATCAACTAACGGCATGCAACAATGGGTTAACCCAGCGGACCAAAAGCCGAATATATTCCACATTTATATCATTTAAGATCTTTTAGTCCGCTGGGTATCTCATAACAATGGCTAATATAGGTATATAATAGACTTATTCTGCACTCCACTTTAGTCAGAGTTCTGCAGAAATAAGTTGACATTTTTATAGCAGTGTTTAAAACATACTTCAGATAAATCTGTAGAATTAATACCAATTTGCAAGTGAATACAAGTCTGATTTGTAATGTATACTAATTTCTAGGTATTCGTAATACTAGAATTTCTCACAGCTACTGCGCTAAAACAACGACAAATGAAATACAACGATACAATCGATAAAATTCCTGTTTTTGAATTTACATACTACTTAAATATTTGTAACTAATTAGGTTCTACATATCTTTTATATATATATATATTTCAAAAATTATCATTGTTTAAAAACTGTTTGAATTTCTTCAAATTAGATATCACAAATTTTTAGGTTTTTCATTGTTTACAAAATCAAACAAATCAAATTCTTTTAAAAAACATGGGTATTATTATTTTTTGATTTCTTTAATTTCTTCTAATTGCTGTTAATTTATTTTTAACTCTAGCTACATGTACAAACACATACAAATATTTATAGATATTATTATTTTTTTAGGCAACGCACAGCTTATATGATTTCATTCTAATATTCAACATTTATATAAATAGGGATTTTTCAACAACGATACACAATATTTGCCTTAGCTAAATTATACATATCTCTTTAGTCGATTATTGTTTTTTGGTTTCTTTGGTTTTGCGAGCTTCATTTTTGTTAGTTAGTGATTAGTTTTAGTTCATATACAATCACACACACACATAAAACTTGTCTAAATATATACTTATGCCGTAAGATCCATGGGTATTATGTATATACATATATAAATATGTATATATACTTTTTTATTTAGGTACATGAGTCTCTCATTTGTTTAGGCCTATTCAAAGAGTTTTACACATACAGTTACAAATATATATATATATCTCTACGTATAAATATATTTAGCTAAACATGCACATAGAGTCAGCTAACGAACTAAATTTTAAACTAAATTAAAACCAAATTTAAAACTAGACAGAGGATTAGAGGATTGGCTTTCAAAGCATTCTTCGCTTAACATATGTCGTAGAAATTTAATATATATGTATTGGTTTTTATAGGGTATTTTGTATATAAGTATATAAACGTGGTTTTGCCATTGTACATTGCTCTCAAAGTTCCATTCTACTTAATTAGGTACGTTTCGGGTAGCAGTAAACATGTAGACAATTTAATGATTTTCAACTTTCGCACAACAATTAAACAATAAACTTAATGCATGACTAACAACTACGTTAACTGTTCATGGTAATTGCAATGAGTCTTTCAACATAATGGCTAAGATGAGTACAGAGCACTGAGCATAGAAATCAGATAACAAGGAACTATTGTATACATTAGTTATATTATGTAGGTACATTTGTGGCGCATACTATTATTAAGTTTATCTGCTAGGAAACATTCAAGTTGCTTCATTAATGTTCAATATTCCATATCTTTTCTTTTTTGATTTCTTTTCTTTAAGTCTGCTATTAGGAAACAACTTTTATTATGGCTTTGGCAATTGTTTACAAGTCGTCAATGATCTCGAAAATGTTGCAAAATTCTTTTAACTTTTTTGTACGCTGCCAAAGTAAATGTAATCCAAATAAATGTTTATAAAATCTATAGTTCTATACAAACAGCTATCAATATAACATTTATATATATATATACTTTTTATACTTAGTCTAACAACGAGTGTTCGCTTAGCTCGACTTCAACACATTGTATATAGGTTCTTAGAAAAATAGTGTTCAATATTGGAACTACGTTTTGAGCTGCTTTCGAGACTTTTCACTCAGTTTATTTCTTAGATGTTGGAGATGCTTTCGTTTTACTTGGTGTGCCAGCTGATTTGCTTGTTGTAGCTGCTGTTGTAGACATATTTGAGCTGGTTATTGTATTTAATGGTTTACTAATTGCCTTTGTTGGACTTGTGTTTGTTGGTTTTGTTGTCGCGGCTGTTTTGCTGTTCTTTGGAGACATATTGCTGCTGGTTGCTGCTGGCTGTTTACTTGTTTGAAGCTTAGAAGTTGTTGCTGCCGCAGTTGTTGATGCTGTTGACTTTGCTGTTGTGGACTTTGAAGTTGTTGTTGTCATTGCTGTGGACTTAGGTGTGGCTGTAGTGACTGTTGTTGGTTTGTCTTTCGTGTTGAGGACTGGGTTATTTACAGTTGTTGCTGCTGTTGCCGCTGTAGTTGCAGTTTTTGTAGCTACAACCTTGTGAATCGGAGCTGTTGTATTGCTGGCAATAACTATGCTTGTTGTACCAACTGCGGGAGCTGCTGAGGTGACTTTGCCAATTGCAGCTGCAGTTATTGGAGCTTTTGTAATGCTGGTGATAAAGGTTGTTTCTCTTGGCACAGTAGCTGCAACATTTGATTTTAATACTGAAGTGTTGCTGGTAGCAGCTGAGGTTGGTGTGGAAATATTCACTGCTTTAGTAGTTGCTACTTTTAGAGCGGGGGCAGCTACAGTTACTACTTTAGTAGCCGAAGTATTGCTGGCGAATGCTGTGGTTGTTGCGGGAACATTTGTCGCTTTGTTAGTAGCCACATTTTGTGTCATAGTTGTTGCTTTTATTGATGTGGCTGCTGCTGGTTTTGTATTATTGTTTGCAGTGCCTGCTGCTTCTGTTGTCGCTGTTTGTGGCTTCTTGGCAGCTGTTGTGCTTACAACGCTCACATTTATTGCTGATATAGCAGCAACAGTTTCTGATGGCTTTGCTTCGGTATTGACCGATGATGACATGAATTGTGCTACTGTCGTGGATGTTGTTGCACTGGTAGCACCAATTGTTGCTGTTGACTTGGCTGTCTTATTAGCAACAGTTACAGTTGGCTGCAATTTCGTGGACACATTTATTGAGCTTGTTATTTGTGACTTTTGCATTGCAGCAGTTGTGGCAGTTGCTGCTACTTTGCCATTGATTGCTGTTGGACTGGCAGCACTTGTTGCCGTCTGTTTGCTGGTATTACCAGCAGCAACGTTTGTTATTGGTTTTGTGCTTGGCAAAAAAGTGGATAATGCTGGGTTTGGCTTCGAGCCAGCTGGCACAGCAGCAATATTGCTAGTTGCTGGTGCTTTGGCAGCAACTGCAGCTGCTGTTGTCGTCTTGGGTAGCACCATGTCTCCAGCTGCTCCGACGGCAGTAAAGGAGGACATTGTGTTGCACTCACGTCCGCTGCTCATTGTGCCAGTGGATAACACCTTTGTAGTAGCTGCAACAGTTGCTGCTGTTGTTGTTGTTGTTGTTGCCATCGCAGGTGTTTTTGTATTCTTGGCAGTTTGTTCACTTTCACTCGGCGGCTGCTTGCTGGACTTTATATCCGCCTTAGCCATGGAACAACCATTTTCAGCTTGATTTTGTTGACTGCTGTTGATGTTGCTGCTGTGTCTAGCCGATGTCTTTAATATACTCGGACCCGGCATTGGATTCTTTTTGAGTGCATCAACGGCAACGCTGGTTAACGTAGACGAGGATGCACTAGCTCGCTCTCAGAGCTGCATCGCATCATCTGGATAACCGTTGTTGTCGTTGTCATTGCTGGCACTGGCATTACAACCGTTGGCCGCATCCTCATACGGTGTAACCTCTAAGGGCGCTGCACTTATCAGTATTTGCGTGTTGGTAACACCATCATAATTCTGGCTCTGATAACGCTCGGCATGCAAATTGACACAGGGTCGTCCTGCGGGTCCCCATTCCGCGGTGGGACGCAACAGATGCTTCAGACGTTCCCTAAAGCCGAGGTGCTTTGGTGCCTTGCAGATCTGCTGCATGCCCACTACAAATATGACAAACACCGGCAACAGGCCAATAATCCAGCCGACAGTATCCGCCCAAGCGGGGTAAATATAATGACCATACTGAGCTGGCTTATACTCGACCCAATTGAAGAACAATATGAACTGTTGAAGTTAGCAAATTAATCACTATTATAGTGTTTAATAGTTAGTTATTTAGTTACCAGTAGGGTGGCTGGAGTTATGTAGCGCCACATAATGCCCCAGAAACAGTTCCAGGCTCGCGAACGTTTGCCAATCATGCCCTGTATATCATTCAAAAATCGCTGCGATCCATAAATCCAGGCAATCAACACACACTCCGATATAGCTATCAATAGCACAGACCAATTGGCAGCATATTTATCCATTAGCTGCAGCCAGTACATGCCACTCTAAACAAAGTAAATAATATAAGCTGTTGCTGTTGAAAACAATTACTTTAAACACTCACATTAGTGGTGAATCCCAGTCCGCCTACATAGCCAAAAATGCCCACAAAAAGCACAACCCAAGTTTTATATTGTCGCAGATTCGGAAACTTGTCCAAAATGGCAGTGGTAACCGTTTCCATTAGAGCAAATTGTGAGTCTAGCCCCAGAGTGAGCAGCATGACAAAGAACAGCACCGACCAGACCGGTGAGATGGGCAGTCGTGTAACCACCTCAGGATAGACAATGAATGCCAAGCCAGCACCCTGGTCCACAACCTTTTTCACCTCCACATCCAGCTCGTGTGCCAGAAATCCAATGATCGAAAAGATCACTAAGCCCGCAAAGAATGAAGTGGCTATATTACAAAAGGCCACAATCAACGAGTCCCTGAAAATAATTACAAATTTTTGAAGCAACTGGAAAGGCTAGGACTTGTACTTACTTGTAACAGTTATTGGAGAACTTATTGTATGAAGAAAGGGTGATGAGACCACCCCAAGCGGGACTTAAAGCAAAGAAAATCTGCACAGCCGCATCGCCCCAGACCTGTCACAAAGATATATCCATATTAATTATCGATGGATAAGTTAATAAAGACTATAACTCACTTGAGCATTGGCCAACTGCTTCCAGTCGGGCGTCAGATAGAATAATATGCCCGTGCTGGCTCCTGGTAATGTGACGCCTCGAAAAAAGAGTATGACAAGCACCAGATAGGGAAATAAAGCTGTAAAGTAGACAACCTTGCCAGACGACTGCACACCCTTGCAGAGGCACAGAAATACAATGACCCAGGCAATCAGCAGACAAGCGGCTAAAGAATACTTAATGCTGCCAGTTTCCTCAATGCCCGAGGACACGCCCAGCACAAAGTTGCTGTAGAAATAAAGAGGGATTATATAGATTAGTGATGCAAGCATCGATTCGTGTTTATAGGTTACGCAAATATACAATAAATTATTAAATTCTATTAAACTTAGCTCAAGGTCCACTTTCCTTGAAAGTGGTTGAAATAGGGTCAACTTTTGAGGAGTATATTGATTCTGACTGTGTTCTGAGGGTTCAAATGATATTTCTCTTAAATTAGCTTATGTTTCCAAAAAGCTCAGAGGCAAAAGATAAATTGCAGATTAAATAAAGTAACAGGCATTAAAATTATGCTACGACTGCGAGCAAAAGATAACTTAACTATGGTTAAATTATATAAGTTGAATGTAGATTGAGGCTGCTTACTTGAAGTACTCCTCGGCAGGTGGACGTTTGAGGGCGTGTAGTGCCATTTCGGTGATATTGTGCTCCTCGGCGTAGGTGGCGTTGTAGCATTTGCGGAGATAGTAGGTGCCATTGATGGCCTCGCACTGGTCCGCCATAACGTAGGAGAAGCAATCTGCAAACAGAGCGACAGAGATAGAGACAAAGAAAGAGCAAACACAGTGCTGCTGTCAGTAAATTGACAGGAATAAAAAAGGACAAACGCAGCCATTCAAGCCAACAGTCAGTCAATTATGCATAAAGGAGCAGCAGTATTTTTTTCTCCATCCCTTTTTGCTCTACATTTTTTTTTTTTTTAAATATTTATGAACTATTTGTCAGACGCGGAGAGACAGCAAAAAACTGACAATGAAAAGGACTCAGTGTATGCACAAGGACGAACGGTGGAAACTTTTGTGCGGCTTCATAATTAAAAGGACAAAGTAGCAAATCAGTGAAAAACATGAAAAGGGTAGACGACAACAACAACATAACAATGTTGTCCTGTGAGCAAACAAAAAACACAAACATATTTCAAAAGCTGAGTTGTAAAGACTGTAGCATACCCTGTAATATTATGTACCGCACAAAAGTTTTGTTTTTATTTCCACTCTTTGGCGAACATTCCCTTTCACAGGGTATCGAAAAAAGGTTGAACTGTGTAAAAAGGACGATTCTGGAACCCTATAAGGATAATGGGATTGGAATCGGCAATGGAGCAACGACGAGTTCCGTTTGTTGACCCGGGACATGATTAAGTTTGAAGAGCGTGCTTTATGCAAACCGTTGGGTTAAAGGCCAATGGAGAAACGCTGACACAGTTGATTAGAGATGAGTTACTTAATAATTTAGCCAGCGTTTAGGCTACAAACTCATCTCGTTAGCCCAAAGATTCCGCAAGAACGCAGAAACGTATAAATTTCAAACCATTTGAGCTAAGCTTTGATAACGTTTTAAAACAGTACTTTTTACCAACTAGTTGTTTAGATATCTAGCTGTATATGTACCATATACTTTGTATAATCAACTGTTTGGTTAATGAGCAATTAGAGTCCCTAATTTGCCTGGCAAGTGGCATTCGGCAAATGTTTTTGACATTTGATTTGGTGTTGCTGGGACCACGGGGCGTATGCGTTGCTGGCAAAAAGTTGAAACAACGTTTTTGTGCATTTCTGTTGCTGTTGTTGTTCTTTTTGGGGTCTATGGGGGTCCCTGAGTTCTATCTACTTTCAGTTTGACTAACGAGCAAGCGGTTGACCGCAAAAATGACTAACTGAACCGAGTGGGCAACGAATAGAATGCTTTTCGGGTTTTTTTTTTTCAATTTACCCCTCGTAATTTCGTTTCTGTCGAAGGTGCAAAACAGTTGCTCCATTCACTGGTCGTGCGGTTCGGCCAATTGTGTATTTAGGCTTTCAGACCTGGCCAAAATGCTTTAGACTCTTCCGCACGTTCGAGTAGCACACCAAATTAGTTTATTTCATTGTGGTTGCGTAGTGTTTAATATTTGGTTGGCAATAGTTCTAGGCATTTGCTTAAAAATTAATTAGAAATACAAGAATTTTATGCAGCTCACGTAATTGCCAAATAAACTGAGTCAGAAATTAGACAGCAGCCAATATGCAGTGAATAAGCCAACTTAATTAGACTTGGCTGCCTACGGGCTTCCAGTGCACAAATGCAGCGTAATTATTAAATAATTAAATTATAAATGTAGTAAAATATTAAATGAGCAATATATTAAAGTGAAACATTTAAATTTGATAGCCACATTTGAAGCTCTTAAGTTAATTTGAGCTTAAATATGATGTATTCACAGTTAGCTGCCTTCAATTCTATGTCAAATTAATCAACGAACGAGCGAACTCACATGGCAAACCCAACTCAATCAGCGTTTATTCAATTGCCGCGTTACGCATACGCCTAGGCTGCCTAGGCCCAGTGGGTGGGATAGAAATTGGGAAAAGACATTTGAGCCAAGGTTGAACATGTGGCCCAATAAATGTTAGATTCTTGCCACTTTATAGCATATTCATCATCTAATCAATCAGCATCAAAATGAAAATAAAATGAGCTACACAAAATAGAGCACAAAATTCATGTAGTGTGAGAGAGCGAGAGATTTTCGGGGCGCAGCTTCAAAGTGTTTACACGCCGTTTAATTTGCCTGTCTGCCTTTATTTGTTATGCAATTAATTTTGTTACCAACACACGCACACACACACACACATACGCTTAGATGCTGTGATAGAACGACCCGTAGATACAAATCATATAAAAGTTTATGTGAATGCGGCAACAAAATCTACAGGCAAACGCAAAAGAAGCCAAAAACTGTCTGCCTTTCAATTTGGCTAACTCGAGCGTGTCGACCCAGCCAACTGTGTGTATTCCTGTCGGCATCTTATATTTGATTACAAACACACACACACACACACACACACATACACCCCGATTAGATTCTTATGTAAGCCGCTCCCAAAAGTCTAGCACAGGAAATTGCCATTAAATTTTGTGACCTTTAAGTTTGACGGCAACCTTCAAGTTTTTGCAGCACCAAAGTTTTTACTAACATTCGTCGTAGTTGTTGCCGTTGTTGGCCTGGAAGTATTACCGGCTGTCAGCCACATGTTTTGTGTCTATAACACGGCTTTGATTAGCTCTATACAGCATTGTCCTAATTACAAGTTCTAGGCAGAAGTTTCTCTAGCAGAGCAGAGGTCAATTTAATGGCAAAAACGCGCGCGATTTTCTGTATATAACACACAAACTTACGCAGTGATCATCGCAGAGCCTAAGCGGTAAGCACTAAAATTAACATAACTTCTACAGGGAAAGAAGAGCAAGGAGAGCAATATAAATACTGCTGAGCGGTCTAACTTGGGGTTAAAGGGTCAAGCTGGCTTTTGTGTAAGGTATTTCAAGCAACGTTCCGTGTGCTT
Organism: Drosophila dunni; assembly: GCA_018152125.1. NCBI lineage: Eukaryota > Metazoa > Arthropoda > Insecta > Diptera > Drosophilidae > Drosophila > Drosophila dunni. Next base: position 19,104,405 of record JAECXC010000339.1, on the reverse strand, counting down.
TCTAAGCAATATAAATCTAAAATTGTTACACCAACAGTTGAAGCATTTCATAGCTATAATTTAAAGACTGCTCTTAAATATATTTTGATTCCTTTGGAGGAGATTGCTTACCAATTCCCGTTTATGCTATGAAATATAAGACTGCATAACTCGGAATTATTTGTATTTATTAGTCATTGAATTGGTTAATAACCAAATAAAAGCAGACAGGCAATAAAATTGTGTGTAAACAGCGACGTGTTCTAAGCGCTGTTGTCGAGTAAACTCTATAAAAAATATTGACACACCGAAGTGTGTGTTGTTTGTAAGGGTCACAAAACAAACTGTATGTGTGTGTGTTTGTGTGTGTCCAAAAGATATTCAATCAATGAACAAACAAGTTAAACACATTTTAATCATGACGCTGAAAGTAAACATTTATCAACTAAAATTCGAGACGATGCCAAGACGAAGAGAACAAGGCTAAAGCCACAGGCGAGACGAGGTGAAAGTGTCAATAAATGAAATCCTTAAGAAATTACTTGTCTGCTGCTCAGATTGTCAGTGTATCTATATATATATAGGTGTGTGTGTGTAAAGCTGGAGAGCATATAAAAAGCCAGCACAAGGTTGACAAATCGCTTTTGTTGCCTGCGATTGAATGTCAAAAACTGTTTAGACATAATTGTTGTCATTTTAAGCATTTCCTTAGCTATAAAAAATATCAGAAAAGATAGAGAAAAATAAGGAAAAAATGTGAGAGTCTGCGACGACAAAAGCGTTAGAGCAAATAAGGAATCCGCATCCTTGTCGCATATCGATTTCTAATGCCAACTCTTGCCCCGTCCCCCTTCTCTGCATGCTGCCCACTTCCACACCCATCTCTGCATATCGACTTCAAACGGAAATGCCAGGCGACATTTTCTCGTTGCTTCGTTTTCTTGTTCGTTTTCTTCTTTTGCTGCTTTAGGCTGTGGCTTTATATCAATGACGGCCATATTAAATCAGCGTTATATGCTGACAAAAGGGGGTGGTGCAGGAGGGTGAGTAGAGAGTGTATAGGAGGGGGTGTCACCTGCTGGTGCTGCTGTTGCTGAAGCTCATGCAAAAGTTTCAATGGCATTTGGTGTTGTTGCCATGATTATTACTTGTATTGCTCTAGCAAACGCCACTTGAGAGTGTGCGAGACTATGTGTGTTAGAGTGTATGTATGGCTGTGTGCGCGTTTAAGTGCCACTGAGGCAGCCGGAATAAAATAAGCACAATACGCAGTGAGCAGCGCATAAAACAGCAGCCAAAGCAGCTGCGAAACTCAGCAAACTTAATGCAACGACTTTTAAATGCTCTTAAAACTACTTTTAAAGGCTAATATATAACAATGATTATTTTTACTGGAACTAGAACAAGACTTTAAATGAAAAGTCATGTGAAACAAAGGTTTAAAATTAATTGTTTCAGTCCTTAGAATCTAAGTCAGAATAAGTGTCTGTTCCTTTTATACACTTTTTTGTTTCAGTACAGTTGTTTTCGCAGGCCCTAAAGATTAAATTATTTAGTTTTATGCAGCACGCCTAACTTTTCCCATAGATTTTATTATTTCCTGCATAACTCTAACCTTAGCTCATCTCGTGTATATAAAGTTTTTCGGTTGTGCTTTTTGTGGCTCGTGAAAGATTTATGTCTTACGCGTGGCAAACAAAATTTTAAATTGTGTCACTGTAGCAAGTAAAAATCTGATTCAAAATGTGCCTAGTGCTGTAAGGAATGGCCAGAAATGGCTAAAATTTAACTTAAATTAGTTAACAACTTTATTTTAATTATTTTTTGTACTTTGAATCATCGGTGCTCTACCAAATGTTGGGTCAAACCAATAATATATATATTCCAGAGTTTTCTAGCAATGCAAATCAACAAAACATTTTTTAACAATGCTTTAAAATAGCTAAACTGGCAACACTAACTGTGCCTTTTACCTCTCTCTACGCTTACACCTCCAAAACGATCAAAGGAAAAACCAGAGCGCCGGAGTATAAAAACAATTGCCTACTTTAAGGCGTCACTACGTCCTTTATGGCTGTTTATATGTGTGTATTTTTGTGTTGTGTTGTTTGCCTTGCTGCTGTCTGTGTTTATTGTTATTATTTTTAGTAAAAGTTGCTTTTTATTGTTTACGTGTGGCAAGCAAGAATGAAAAACTCTATAAAAAAGAGAGAAGAGAACAGAAACTCTTCTATTTATAAATAAGCACAAAGGCGGCTTATAATAATAGATCAATAGAGGATTAGGATTAAAGCAAAGTACTCTCTGTTTCAATTTACGTTAACTACTTGGAATTCCAGTTGATTCAGCACTCTGGGGGTCAGTGCGATAAACAGGAGTTTGTGGGGCCTTTTGTGGATTTATGAACACACGTGCCTCACCTTTTCTTTTTATTTTGCTTATTTTGACAGCTTGGAATTTAGTTAATTTATTGCCATAAATTGCTGTCACTTGTGACAAGGTACAAGTAGAGCATAATTAATAGCACACATCAGATTAAACTATATCTTAAATTGGCTACTCACTCTCGGTGCTCCATTCGGGCTCGCAGTTTTGCCACGGCAACTGGGTACGAAAGGAGGCGAACATGTAGAAAATCGTCCAGGCAATGATTAGATTATAATAAAGCATAACAATGGCCGACACGATAATCATGCCGGTGCCGAGGCCACGAAAGAGTGGACAAAACCGACGATAGATGGCCACTGGGCCCAGTGCAGCGTACTGGCCAAACGACAATTCCATGAACATCAATGGCAGACCCGCTATGATCAGCATTATGGTAAAGGGTATAAGAAATGCACCTGCAAGAAACACGGGTTTCAAGTTATAGCTGTTGAAGTAATGTCTATAAATAGCCCTACTCACCACCTCCATTGTTGTAGCAGAGATAGGGAAAACGCCATACGTTGCCCAGGCCCACGGAGTAACCCAACAGTGAGAGCAAAAAGTCAAAGCGCCCCGTCCAGTTGCCACGTTCCGGTTCCGTTGTCTCAATGGTCACTGCATCCGCATCGAGGGTGACCAGTGCCGTGCCCGAGGCACAGCCGGCAATACTAATGGCCGTGGGTGTGGTGCTTAGCTGTGGCGTCACTAGCTCCTCTTTGCCCGCAGCTAACGCGCTCAAAGGCGTCGCATTACCTGGGCATATTACACCAGTGCCAGCTGTTCCAGTTGCCTTCTTGCTGTGCGGCAATTTAATAGCTTGGGGCTCCGAGTTGAACTCACAGCTGGTGAAACGATCCTCATTTTGCTATAAATAATTCATTTTTATATTTAATGTTTCGTAAGTTTACTAATGTAAGTAAAGAAAATTTTATCCATTTACAGTTACTTTCAAGCAGCGATATCGATATTTACAAATTTGAACAACAGCACTGTTAAAATTAAAGTTCGATATGTATTAATGCAGTTTCTGTTAACGCGGAAAGCGTTGTTAAATGCAACAGTGTGTTTATGTAGTTTAATGCAAGCAGTTCAGCTTACATGCAGATAAACACTGCTTGATTACTTGGATCAAATTTCAGTTTTTATTTGAATATGCAAACACTTAAGAGCAGTATTCGATTCAAAGCGATTACCTCCCATAGATCCACATCCAATTGGGTGCTTGACTCTTTGTTTGGCTTGAGGCTTTTCGTTTTAGATTTCGTTTTCGATTTCTTATCCATGTTGGGGCACAGTTGTTGTTGTTATTGTTGATGTTGTTGCTAATTGCATGCTATTTTCCACTGGCTTTCTCTCTCACTGTCTGTCTCGTTTTCGTTTCTCGTTGGCCTGTAATTGCAGAAATGTCTTTTTTGGGGGGCTGTTGTTTCGTGATTTATGTCATGTGCTTCATAAATTCAAATTTTGGTAACAGATGACTCTACGTTGTGGCCAGCAGCATCTGCATAGCTTGTCGACCCTTTTGGCCTTGTTTTTGTTCGGGGTTGAAATTCAAACGACGCCTTTAGGCCATTTTGTGTGTATATACAGGGTTCTGAAACAATTAGAAAATATAGTCAATGATGGGTTCATACAAAAAAGGGTTCAACAGCTAATTACAATTTGTTGAGTATTTAAAGTTCATAATAAAATTTTCCACTTGAATACCTAATAAATTTCACACCTTAAATATTTGCTAAAATATTTTCAGGGAAAAACAGTTTTTTACCATTTACCAGCTCAATTTGCATAAGTAATTTAATAAGCTTTTAATTAGCGCACGTAAACAGGTAAAATTTTCCACATAGTCACCTTTTTCATTTCCCTCTTTTACGATGTGTAGGTGTGAAAATAATTTTGCCAACAAAATTGCGTTGAATTATTTTTACTTCGCACTCTCTGCTTGGCATTGGAAAAGCGCAATGAGCGTGAAAAACCTTCACATTGACATTCAAAATGGGCAAAATGCGAAAAAGTATATCAAAATATATATTTTTTCAATTAAAAGTGGTACAAAAGTGGATGCTTATAAGTAAAAGTATCTGTATAAAGTAGCTTATAGTTTTATTGTATCTATTGCTCAAGGTAATGTGGAAAATTCATATAACCTCCATTGAAAGTAGCACGGCTATAATCGATAGCCATGTATGTGCCATGTCGAAAGCCCGTAATTAAGGCTTCAAGTAAAATAATTTTTCAATTTTTAACAACTATTTTTATATATTTTTTAAGTAGCTTAATGTTTTAATTCTGATTGTGTCAACTATTATTTAGTAATGCTTAAACCATTACGCTTTGATCAATCTTTCCCCCAAGTGGTCTGAGATTAATGAATGCTCGACAAAATGACATACCGTCAATGACACTTGATGCTGTTGACACACAGACAGGAACACACACACACCGAGTGTAGCATGATGTGATGATGGTTAGATGAGATGCAATGAGCTGAGTTGAGTAAGGAAACGTTGTGATGATGTCTTTGGATTAATGTGCTAGAGCTGGTAAAAACATCGATTATTATTTCGATATTCGATGACTTCATTTAAAAATATGTGGATAAAATCGAAAATTCGATTTTTGTCCTTCAAAATATCGAGAGAGAATATTCTGATACATCGGAAAAGGAGCTGGTTACCCACATTTTTCAGCTCTACCTAGTGCACAGTTGTTGGTCACGTTTTTATGCGACATTTTGTTGTTATTGCTGTTGTTGTGGACATATCTGTGTGTGTGTTTGCTGGGCAATGCGTTGATAACTTTGATAATTAGGCAGCCAAATGTGCATTTATGTGAGTCAATGGGTAGGTTTTTATGCTGCTCTCTCCTACTAATGAGCAGATATATACTAGATACTGGGGTTTATGGGGTCTGTTGTTGGCAGCAAACAAGTAGAATAGCCGACAAGCTTTATGATTTGCGAATTGTATGCAAGCATTTGCTGCTTTACGAGCTTTCTAATTACACTTGGCCCTTAATTCTCCGTTTAAGCCGTTTTCATATCGAGTTACAGCTAATTTGGGTAATTAAAGGGACAGCATTGCTGTGTGCTGAAAGCTGTCTGCTAAACGCTTTTGTTATTTTAAGCATTGTTTCTTGGAATTTATAGTGGGTAGTTAATAATTAGTAGCTGTGGTAATAACTGCTGCAATGTTTGCTTTAAATAAGATTAATAGCAGTAATTGTATTAGGTGGAAAATTGCTTTGAAAACTTAAGTAGTTCATATGCTTAAGTGAAGCATGTTTGAAGTTTGTCTTAAGCCAGCTTATTGCCCTTTTTGAGTCTTACCAATAAGCAATGTCATCCTGCAAATACTTTTCCTTCAACAGCTAAGATACTTCTTGTTATCTTTGCTTTACAAGTATCTTAAACATTCGTTTGAATGCTAACTAATTTTATTTTGAAACTGCAAATTGTTTACAATAAATTCAAGTTTGGTTTACATTTTTACCCAGCCATTTTGTATTACTTTTTTATTTTTATTTTACTGTCTTGTGGTTAGCAACTATTTGGCATTACTGTAACTAGTTCTGGCTTTTAGCCACATTTGTTGCTCTATCCTTTGGCTTATAGCCTGTTGTTGTTACTGCTACTACTGCTATTTCTCGCGGTCTGCTGCTGCTGTTGCTGTTGTTGCTGTGGCTTTTGTGCTGTGGCATTTGCTTAGCAAATAGTTTTTAATGATTCCAATGCTTGCGGCCAGTTAACAAACACACCCATAGCCACACACACACACACACACCTACACATACACAAACAGCTACTAAAACTCAGCCATAACAACAATAACAATCGTTTGGCTTTGTGCAAATTGTCTAACAACAATAACAACAACAAGGATATTTGTTGCGAATAGTTTAAATGGCTGCTGGCAAGACAACGAGCATAAAAATGGGGGGAGTTAGGGAGGCGTGTCGGCCACGACGACAGCTATTAAGTTGTTAACGTGGCATTATGAAATTTGTTGTTGCACAGCATTAAAAACACTTTAAATAGACTTATGACAAAGTGAATGGAACACAAATTAAAATTTATTTAACTATTGGTTCTTTCATAGTAAAACTTTTTAAACTTTGTTAGTTTACTTATTGATTCTGCAGCTCATTGAATGTAACTTAGAGCTTTACTTTGTGTATTAAGAGAGGTCATTAAAGAAGTTCATTTCGATTGAGTGATAAAAATTAGCTGTTATAAAGTGCCAATAAAATGTTCACTTCCTCCTCAGAACAGTCCAGTCGGACAACTACAGAATGCAATAAATTTATGAACAGAAAACAAAGCGCCCAACAAACGGTGAAATATTTGTTGCCCTCGTGAAATTTCTGCAGCAAAACTCATCCAAGTTTTCCGTGGCTAACCTCTAGCTACTTTCAGTAGGTGGTCTGCACAAAGTTCCCACTGGGTAACCAAATTAAAGTTTATAAAAGTCCTGGCCATAATTCTTCAGAATTGCCAGATGTTGCGACTCAACAGAGTTCGTGCAAAACTTGTTTAAGTGCTGAATCATGCCATCACCAATACAACTATATAATTAATGTGCATGTCACCCCCTCACACGCAAACGCACACACACACACACAGTGGAAAGCAGCAATTAAGTGTTACGTATACGACATGAGGTACAACAAAATCTGCGGGTTTTAAGGTGCACTGAATAGTTTGCTACTCGTTTCGTTTCGTTTGTTTGGTCAATTCGAGTGTGAAAATGTGTTGTCGAGCGTTTTCCTTGTTGTTCATTTTTGTAGTTGTTGTTTTTCCTATTCGTATTGTTGTTGTTGTTGCTGTTTTAGCTCTCGCTTGTTTACACACAGGCACTGCCATTGACCTTGGGGCTGCAGTGTGCAAGCGCATGGAACGAAACGCATTTCCTACCCCACCCATCTACGCCCACTTCTCCCAGGGCTAGGCCAGCAGATGCGGAGGGACGCAAGAGCATCACTAGGGACTGTGGACTAAAGTTTCCATATAGTTTGTTGCATTCTGTGCCGGCATCTTGTCGGCCCAGCAGCGTTTTCCGTTATCCGTTTTCGATTTTGCATGTCCTTGGCCAAAAAAAAAAATGGTAGAGGCCATAATTACATTTCATTGAAACGGCGAGCCGGCGCTTAAGTCGAGCTTTGATTAAGTGCAGCAAACTATCAAAAGCTATTAAATAAAAATTATGATTTGGTCACTTTCAGTTTAGTCACTAGCAATGTGTGCACGACGCTTGAACTTGATCCTTCGAAGGCTGAACATAGCCACAAAAGCCTCGACCTTTTTACATGCCATTTTTTGCAGTGCAATAACAAAAGGAAAGAGGAAAACAAGAACAACTTTCATCGGAAATCCAGCACGTAAAACAAACTGCTGACATTTGTTTCTATTTTTTCCCTTCCAACACTTCATACACACATTTTTCTGTTCATACATTTTCATTTTCCATTTTCCTTTGTTGTGCAGGTTCAAGTGTAAAATTCAAACTAAAAGCTGACAATCGTATCGATTATTGAGCAAGTCAAAAAAGGACAATGCATGTAAATTAGTTTTGTGTTGTCGTTGGTGAAAATGTGGAAAAGTAGTAGGAAAATGGGGCAGGGAAAGCTAAGCAATTTGTGGTAGAAATTTTAAATATTTACCAGAGTATCTAAAGTTCACTGTCGTTTAATTTTATTTGATATTTTTATTAAGTAAGCAGAGGGCGAGTAGCAGTTTCCCCTTTAACGACCTTGTCCACGGGGGTGCCTGGCTGGAGTCCTTGCCTTGAGTTGTCGGTAATCGCAAATTCAGCGCTAAATCTCAATCAAAATGCGCGCAAAGTGGCATTTCAAGTGATTTTTATGAATTCGTAATGCCTCATTCAATCAAGCAGCCAAAAAATATAAAAAGCTAAAGACGAAGACAGATTTTGCGGGCTTGAAAATTTAAAATTTTTTATTGCATTTTTTAGCTTTATTTTTGGGCAGTAATTTATTATTTACAAAATCATTGAGTTTCTTGAAATCAGTACTAAAATAATAGTTTGCAAATAGAAATTGCATTTCTATTTAATCCGCTCAATTTGTTGTGATTTTTCTTTGCTCAGATTTTTTTTAATGGCGCCGACTGAAAAGTTGTCAACGCTTTTCGCCTTGAGCACAAAATGCATTTCATTTGAATATTTGAAAGGCAAGTAAGAATGAGAGAGAAAGAGAGAGAGAGAGAGAGAGAGTAAGACTGAGACAGGGAAAGAGACTGGAAAATGTGGAAATGCGTAAAAGAGTTGGAGGGAAATTCAGAATGAGACACTTGCTAAGTGAATTAATGTTTTTCTGCTTTTTATTTTTATTTTTTCTTCAAAAGTTTTTTCAGCTATTTTTCATTTTATTTATTTATTTTTCACTTTTTTTTTACTTTTTATTCTGCTATCACCTTGCGCATCAAAATGTTATGTGTGTTGTGTGTGTGTTTTGCTTAAAATTTGCAATTTAAATGTAATTTCTCAACTGTTTATTTGGTTTATGACGACTGCGCGCACTCAGATTTAACAGCCAGCGACAGCCAGAGGGGGGCGTGGCAGAGGTACCATATATACTACCCGTAAAAAGCGGACAGCATGAGTGATGACCCTGCCACAAGCACACCAACACACACACACACACTCACACACATTTATGCATATATATTGGGTACAGTCATGTCAATTAGTCTGACCCGTTTCAGAGCGAGAAAAAATACACAAAATGGCAACAATAATTTCCACAGACTTCAAAACAAGTGAAATTCATGCTTTATTGAGTTATATTTATGCAGTCCAGAGACACGTTCCATACTAACGGTATTATCCATATGCCATACGGTCTTCCCTTTTACAGTCCCCATCCCCTTTGCCGACTCCACGCCCCTTTTCGTGCCAATAAAAGCACTTGTGCTCCTTCGTGGCGCCCAAAAGCTGCCACATTTTCATGTTGGCTACAAACTTTGAATTCCCGCTAGCTATTTTCCAGCAAGAATTTTCCATTGGCACGTTCTATGGCCTAACAGCAATAACAACAACACAAACAACAACAAATTGATAACACAAAAAAAATTGAAATAAATAATATATGAGAATATTTGCCAAAGGGCCAGAAACAATGCTGACATTCATTTTGTGCTGGTCAAAAACTTGATTGTCATCGAATATGAAATTCGTTTGAAAATTTATTTAAAGATTTATGCTGAACGTTATCTGGGCTTTTGTAAAGAAGTGTTTAAGCATTCTTTTACCCTGTGTGAGGGGATGGAAGCTGTCTATAAACAACTGTATCTCTGAGCTAAGATGAGCTAGGAATATCAAACTTGGCATGTGGACTACTTAGATGTATAGTTGGAACATTTTGTCTATATTTTTGAGATGACACTCCTATGCCGCAACACAAAAATTTGCTCTATTATTTTAGTAAGAATATCAAATAGTAGTCCTTTGAAATTTCAGCGGTGTCTAGAGCGAAGTGTTGTGCTACAACTCTGAAAGTTTCATTAAAATCGATTCATAGATAAAGAAGTTAGAGGACTAAGCAGCAAGCGTAGGTATGTACGTGTCATAGCAACCAGCCTGCCAATAGACTTGCTGCTCTTTACAGCCACAGAGTATGCAACGCTCAGTTGAGTTTAACTGTACTTTCCAATTGGAGTTATCTATATCTTAAGCACTATTTGAGACTGTCTGCGACACAACTGTTTTGAGCACTCGACTTATTTTAGAAAGCCTCACATCGACTGCTTTTAGTCATTAACGAAATGGATTTGGCACAGTGCACTCCATGCATTTTCATTACGTGTGCATTATTAATCATCGTCTGTCAGACGGCAGGAATTGGAATTGGAAATGGCAATGGCACTGGAAATGGAAATACAATAAAAACTGCTTGTGGGAGTAACAGTGGTAGAAGTGAAAGTTTTACATTCGACACCGCGTACTTTAGTCACAGGGTGCTCTTCTTAACAGCGCTGGGCACCCTGTTTTTGACACTTCTCGGTTGTTTGGGTAAGTAATATGCTCTTTCAAGAATCCCTTACTGATCCCCATACTTTTAGGTTGTTTTTGCTGCTGCTGCTATCATTGGACGTCGGGAGAAGTGGAAAATCTGGATGCATATGCTCCGCGTACACAGAGCATTGTGTGGCCAGCGTTGCCGGAGCAGACAGCCCGTGTTCTGGAGGTGACCTTTCTACATGCTTCTGGTGCTGTTGATTGCCTGTGCAGCTCCTGTGAGCGCGGGAGGAATATGAGATGCTTGGAAAACTGCCTTGACGCATCGGAGTGTTGAGTGGAAGAATAATAATAAGAATTTTCATTCTAAGCAGCTGTGAATAGTTTATTAAATACGATTAACGATGATTTAGTTTAAGACTGACATGAAAATAAATAAAACAAATGATTGGTTTTAAGTCAGTGGTTTGTTTTCATGATTTTCTAAGGTGTTTCTTGATATGATTTGCTAAAAAGTTCTATTCTCTAAGGTCTCTAAGTTATTTGGGACTTTTCTAGTAGAGAATATATTCGTGTGGGTTTTTTTTAAGTCGTTCTCCCAGTTGTCTAAGGGAAGTAAGCGCTGATGTTGTTGTGGTCATCGGAGTTTTGAGGACTCTGAAATTTAGAGAGCTATGACTTAGCTAAGCTTCCACCTATTGTTCATAAACGTAAGTCGGCTAACTCCAACACCTGTTAAGATATGCCTACTGGCCACAAAACAGTCGACTATCTAGACATGATTAGTTAAAGACTCCTACAGTTAATTTAACAATAAGTCTAGTTACTAATAGATTTTGTTAGATATTTAGTTTGTCTGTTTTGTAAATTTAAATTTGAAAAATTAATTTTGCCGCTGAAAACAGATGCACATTTTGTGGTGGTGGTGGGCTAACTAAAGTGAAGTCTCGTGCCATGCGCCACATGGTGGACAGCTGTTGTATCATTTTGGCTAAGACCAAAGACTTCTTGGTCAAGTCGTAATGAGTTGTAGTTTTAGTAAGTGCTTAAAAGTCAAGTTAACAGCAACATAGACAAGATGCATAGTATAATTAAAATTTTTTTGAATATGTTGCTCATTGTACTACTAATAGTAGTTTATGCACAATTTCTAGAAGCCAACAATTATTCAGGAAAGATGGAGTATCGATAAGTTTAAAAAAATGTTAATAATTTTTTGTTATTTTTACAGATAGTTACTGGCTAAATGAGACACAGTCCGTGCAGGAGGACGAACAGGAAAACTCAACAATTTCGAGTGACTTTAAGATTGTTATTAAAAACCACAAGAAGAACAACGACAATAGTGGTACTCCCGTCGATCCACTAGTCAGGATTGCATTTGTGGCACTACTGCTGCACATCATCGTCGTGGGCGGAGGTAAGTTTTGCCAACATTTTTTTGTTTTTTTATAATATATTAAATTTATATTAATTTTTAAGTTTTCTTAGGCATTGTCATCTACAGCGTCGTATACTGTCGGCATCGCGCCGCCAAACGTAGATCATTAGAGATAAAGCATCGCCTGCAAAGTCCTTTGACTCTAAAGCATGTACCGAATACTCCAAATTGTCGTTGTCATGGCTGTCTGGTGGCCAGACAAATCCTCAGCGGACTAATCGTACAATCAATCATCAAGGAGCGTACGGAGTGTTAGCAATCACCATTTGATCATGATTACGAATTAATTTGTAGTTGCGCAACAATAACTAAATATATTAAAGTTTCGTGTTCGATTTGTTTATATTTTCATAAACGATAATCGATAGACGATAATTGAAAAGCAGTGCAAAATTGAATGCCATTAGTGACGTCACTGTTGCCTTTTGAATGAAAGTGTGAGACAATCGTAACGCAATTGTACCATATTTTAGCAAAATGCTTAAAAAACTTAAACGGTCCAGTTTTGCGCTTAGTGAACAATTGGTTTTTTTTTTGTATAAAATTATAAGCTTTCAAACAGTGAAACTCTGTCCCAGCACTGACGTCACTAGCAGGGCAGAGGGGTTTGGCTCTCGCAGCGCTGCAAGCACATGCATAGTAGTGGGTGAGCGGCAGCCCACGCTCAGTGCATAGGATTTAGCTCTGTTGCAGCACATGTATGTATGGTGCTGAGAGCTTGGATCTCGCACACAGAGCTTTCTCACAGCGCTGCAGTTACAAGCAGTGAGCGGCAGAGCCCACGCATATTGGAGAGGGTGAGAGACAGCATAGCAGTGGGTGAGCGACAGCCTACGCTCAGTGCACGTTGCACCACAGCCCAGTCCTGTGATTTAGGCCTAGTTGGTTGCTGGCCAAAAATTTACAAATAAGGATCATTGTGGTGCTTGTTTATGCGCATTGCTGTCCTCTTTTCGTTTCAACCACTTTTGGGTACCTCTGGAATAGCCAATTTAAACTGTACCCATTTGATACAAACTTTAACATTGTACCAACAACTATCACAAATGTGAGCCATCTGGCAACTTTGCATACTTTTTTCCACCTCAATCGCAGCCAACTTAACTCAACTTATAACAAAAATTTTTGCAGCGCGCTTTGTTTACAATTTTAACCAATAAGCTTAGTGAAATTGAAATTTCGCAATGTCCACAAAATTTCCAGACGATAATAATAACCAGAAAGGTGTATTGGAAAGCGTGCACTATGAGGTGCAAGAAAGTTTTCCATTTGCGCAACTGGCACGTCCACTGCATGCTGCAAATTGCTCGGAATATGCAGTCGCGCACTCGAATATTAGTTTGCAGCCGGCACGTCAAGTTGGCGAAATTTCATTTCTACCCCATATACTGTATGCTATGCGCAGATTGAGGCTGACAAAGCTGCTGCGTGTGCAGAGCTACGCGTGGCCGTATTTGCGACAAGGCAGCGACAACGGAGCTGTCATTGTAAGTGCTCCACGCAGCGGACGTACTCTAAGCTATGTGCCACCACTGTGTCAGGTGGTGTGTACCACGATGACGGAGCAGCGTTGCCTACAATGCTGGGAACTGCAGGGTCCAATTGCATTGGTGCTAGCAGCTGATTTGAAACGCGTGCAGCAAATTGCCGCTCTCTGCAACACGATGCTGCGCAAGGCTAGGAACGAGGAGTGGCTAAGTTTAGTGTTGACTGTGCCCTCTGCGGATTCCCCGGAGTTTCTGCAACGCTGGTTAAATGGCGTTGGTTGTGTGGTGGCGACACCAGCACAGTTCTTGTGGCTACGCAGCTACGATATGCTCAAGCTGCCCGGCTTGAGATTTGTGGCCTACGATGATGTGGATCTAATGTCAATGGAGCAGCTGCAACAGGCCCATCAGCATCTCTTTGAACTGACCAAAAAACACCGTCCACAGCTGGTAATCATCTCTCAGTCCTATAACCCCAAATTGCTGCACATGCTCCGCGAGTTTAATGACCATTCCATGTTGCTCTTTGGTGATATCTTGGAGGCGGCGCTTTATGGAGGCGTCAAAATGCGCATGTCACTGTTAAAGAGCAGGGCCAAGGACGAGGAGCTCTTGCAGCTACTACTAGAACGTTCACCGCAAAAACTACGCACTGTGATCAACTGTCAAACGGATGAGGACATTAAGGAACTGGTGCAGCTGCTGTCATCCAATGGCTACAAGTGTTTGCCGTACTATCATACAGCGGACTTGGCTGTGCGTGATCATGTGCATCGCTGGATGCAGCACACAGGAGGAGAGCTGCTGCTCCATACCGACGAATGTCCCGAGTTGGACATACGCCACGCCCACACACTGATACACTATAGTATCAGTGATAGCTGGAGCAAGTTTAAGCTGCGCCATCTCGCTTTAGCTGACAATTTGCGCAATCAATTTGCACTCAAGGCGACTGAAGAGGTTGAAATGGATCAAGGATCAGATAAGGATTCAGAGCAGGGTGAGTGGATTACAATCGATTAAAGCTGATTAAGGAATATCGCAAAATTCTGCCCATTTCAGACAGACTACTCTCGCTGGTGTTTCTGGACGAGACCAACAACAAGCAGCTGCCGCGTTTAGTGGACTTTCTCTCGATGCATCAACAGGTGGAAGAGCGTATCAAAAACCTGGTACGCCGCATTCGCGATGAACTGGAGAGTCTCAAAAGAAACGAGCCAGTGCTGTGTGATCTACTACTCAGTTTGGGTCATTGCGGGGATACACTCTGTGCTCAGCGGCATCAGCTGTTACCACATGATCGTCAGCTGCCCCCTTGGATGCCCTCCAGTGGCGATGTTAAGCTGCAGCTGGTCAGAGTCTACTCGCCCACGCACTACTGTGTGCGTCTGCTTGAACACCTGCCATCAGGTGGCAAGTGGACGCCAGTGAGTCGCTCAGCCACACTGGAGATGAAGCTGCAGCTCTTGCAGGCTCAGCAGTGTCTGCGCCACTGGCCACCCAAGCCGAAAGATATCTGCACCTATCGGAATGATTATGGTTACGAACGTGTGCGTATACTTAATGTGGCACCCATAGAACGAGTGAATCTATCACAACTAGATGTGGAGGTGGAGGTGCAGGCAATGGACATCGATACGCGTCTAATTAAGACCAACAGTGGCAAGCTATACATATGTCCAGAGGAACTGCAGAGCGCTCCACCACTAGCCATGGATCTGCGCATTGTGGGCATGGTGCCCTTCACTGGCGAGCGTAGCTGGCACGAGGCAGATGGACACCAGTGTGCAGACTGGTTAAGTGCTGTGCCGCAGCCCAATTTTCTGCAGGCCAAAATTGTGAGGAGTCTGTCGCACACGATCTTCGTGAGCAATTTGGTAGCTACCAGCTATGCGCCTAGTCTGCAGATGCATGTGAGGCTCTTCAACATGTGCCAGCAACTGACTAGCCATAAACTTGCTAAGAAATGCGAAGAAACTGTCAAAAGACTGATGGATTTCTTACCAAACGATGTGCAGAATGGCTTGGAAGGCGAAGTAAAGATAGAGAGTAAACAGATGGATGAGGAGACTCATAAGAAGCTAGAGTCAGAGGAGCAGCAGTCCAAGGGGCAGCAGTCCGAGGAGCAGCAGTCCAAGGAGCAGGAGACTCAGGAGCAGGAAACTCAAGAGCAGGAGACTAAGGAGCAGACGTGCAAGGAGACGCAACACGAGCAAAAGTCGCCTTCAAAACTTTTTAAAGGTTCGAGCAGATTGAGTTTCTTTGCCAAAATGGCGCAGCAAATGGGCAAGGAGAATCAACTGTGCCTGGAAATGAAGCAGCAGCAATTAAACCAACTGGATGCCAATCAAAATACTCAAGGAAAAAAAGATCCAGACAACAGCATAGCAGCCTTATGTAATTGTTTGATGATGTGCTCGCTGCTGGACAGGCAGGAGCAACAAGAGCAGGAGAAGCAGCAGGCGCAGCATAAGCAGCAAACTCTGACCGACAATAGCATATCGCCAGCTGCGCTACTCGAACAACTTATAGAGCCACAGCAGGAACTGTCAATTAAGCAGCAACAGGTGAAGCCAGTGAAGACCCCAACCAAGTCAACTATAGAATCTCCGAAGAAGAATACTGAAATACAATATGGGATACCAGCGAATGTTGTGCGACCTGAGGTGATTTACTACCAAACGTTGAGCACTCTGGAGCTGCAGGTGATACTCCCCGAGGATCGAATGTCATACGAAGCAGCGCTGCTCAATGGTAGCTGCATAATGTTCTGGACAACTCAACAGGACACAACGGAGTCGATTAGCTATCAGTTCACTGTAAATACGCACTGTGCTTACCAGAGTCTACAGCATCATGTGCAGGGACGCACTGTCTACTTGAGTGTACTCAAAGCTTTGGCCATTCAGTATCCACTGGAATTCGGTTTCTACAAGTTTATGAAACCACAGCACGAGAAGCTTAATAGTTTGGAGAATAAGCGACTTAACCGTGTTGCCGATTTCGAGAGATATCTACGGAGTAAGGACTACATTCAGGGCGGATCGGTGAAGTACACAAATGACGAGGACGAAATGAGCAGCGATGATCAAGCAGAAGAATGGATTTTAGATGCTCGCGGAGAGCGTGTGGAGCGTCCCTTCGATCCAAATGTCGACTTAAACTATTGAACTTGAGTTTTGTCTAGTTAAAATTTTAAAAAAAAAGTTAAAGTTATGTGTAAAAATGATTAACACAACTACTTTTAAAATTGTCTATGGGCAGTTGTTTAAAAAGCCTCGTTTTGTAGGGATTTTAACTAGATGAAACTCCTTAAGTTAGTTTAAACTTAAGACGTAGTTTAAATTGTATTCATATTTAAAAGAGAAGAAAAACAAATCAAATGACATGTGATCAGAGCAATCAAAGTTGAAAAGTTAAATAAGACATGATGACATTGTTGACTGTTGACTGCTCACAGCTGACAGCTTAGGTAAATGGAATATGTCTAAATGTATGTATGTGTGTGAGCTGTGACTGGAAAAGTGTTTTTCCAAGTCAATGTCAGTGCAAGGTGTGGGGACAGACGGACGGACAGAAAACAGACAGTAGACAGCAGACAACTGACAACTGTATACGCATAAAAACCAATGCAGTAAGTGCCAATTGCCAACAAGAAGAGAATGCAGGAGAAACTCTGAAGAAAATATGTGAAAAACTTATATAAAGCAAGCCAAGTTTTAAATGTGTGGAATTAAATAATGTTATTATGTTTTTTACAAGTCAAATTATGATAGTAAAGAAAGTTACTACATAAATAGTTTGAGTTGATCTGAAAAAACGATATTAGAGTAGCTGACCATTTATGTAGGTCCAATACAAATTTAAAGAAAACTCTAGTTTTCCAACTGACCTCGAAATATTTCCCTATAAGCTTTGAGCAGATTTAGCGAGAAACATAAATGTATGGCTAGCTGTTACAAGCACAAGCTTGTTCACTTTTGTGCAAACATGTTTATTTTAATGCAATTTCATTTAATTTTCATAAATATATTTTGTGAGTTGTTGTTGTTGTCGCCTGGCAGCTAAAAGGTGCGCTCAAAAGCACATAAATGTCACTGTTGGCCGCAAATAAGTAATACAATCAGTAACACACAGACACACACACACAGTCACATGCATATAGCTGAAATTGCATTGTGGGAAAATTGTAGCAGTAAAAGCCATAAAAACAATACGTGTAAACAGAGCGCGAGTAAGAGTTCTGGAGGGGATTGGAAGGGTTAGGAGGAAGGACTGAAATGCACACAAGCTGTTTTACAGCTTAGCAAAGCATTCGAGTTGTTGTTGCTGTTGTTGTTATGGCAGTGGCTGGCTGGCTGACTGGCTGCGTTAAGGTCAAAGTTCAGAGCATTTATTGTGGCTGAGAGCAGGCAAAGGACTCGAGTGGAACGCATCCTTAAGCTGCTCGTGCACGTGAGGCATAAATACACATATTTATAATTCCCTCAACACAAAATCGAAATAAATATTCAGCGTAATAAGCTTAGGAAACTAACGGTATACGCTATGTGTATGTGAACAATTAAGTTGGCAGTTGTGCAAGGTCAGTTAGGATCGATTGATGTTTTCAGGTAAAGTATTTCAAGTGTTTTACAGGTAGTCTGTTAATTTATTGTATATTTTGAGGATTGTATAAAATCGAATATTCCAAATCATGAGAATGTATATCTCTTATCTTCGTGGAGCCTTAAAAAAAACTAGTTTGACTAAGCGTATACTCAACGTTAATCTCATAGTCCACATTACGCATACGCCTATTGAGACAATAGAAGCGTTTTATTAACCTGTGATTAATCAATCAAATGGGTGCTGAATATTTTAGTAATTACAGATTTGATGTGAGTGATTAGAGTGACACCTGTTGAGCCATTGCAACTTACCTGCCAATTGTTACAATTATCGCTGTTGTTGCTGCCTTTCAACGCGACCAACTCGAGTTGTTAATTGTTTTTGTGATGCAAAAGAAGAAAATCGCTGCATGAAAAGCCCAAAGCAAACAATAAAAACGAAGCGAGTGGGAAAAACACACGCACAGCACACGTCGGGATACGTCGGAACAGGCGTGTTTTTGTGTGAATAAACAAAGAGAAGAGGAGAAAAGAAAAGAAGGAAACAACGCACGTTCACGTCGAGCAGGAACCAGGAAGGAACCAGGCACAAGGCAAACAGACAGGAAAGCAAAAAGCGACGACGGCGGAGGCGGAGACAGAGACGACGGCGACTTTGGCAAGTTGACGAGCCAAGGACTAAGGATGCCAAGGTACAACAGCAACAACTATAACAAAAGGAAAGGTAGAAACAGAGACAGAGTGAGAAAGGGACAGGGCGAGGGTGAGAAAGAGAGCACGTTAGAGAAAGAAAAGCGTAGACATTCCAATAACAATGAGGCAACCAAAGAATAGCTGAAGAAAGCAGCCAGGAAAAACTTTTTTACCAGGACAACGGAAGCTGGAATTAATTTGGCGTGCAATGCAAGCAGAGGGGGGAAAAGGGGGGTGGATGAGATGGTAGCCTGCTGCAGCTGGTGTGTAGCAGCGGTGTGTAAACTAGAGAGAACTTGGCACAAGAAAAAAACCGTTTTCTGGCCAAATATTTGTCAACTACCTTTGGGCTCAAAGTGGCTGAAGACCTCTAAAATTTCAAAACTGAGCTCAACTGCAGCACTTGCTCTCCCACACACACAACCACAAAAGCTAAACAATGGCGTAGGTATAACAAAGCCGAACTTTTTGCATATGCATATAAGACCAGAATTGATAAAGCCAGATTCACCAAATTTGCATATACTTTAATGGAACGAAAAGCTGGAGAATTTTGAGTTTATGGCTCAGTTTGTTACTTAAAATATTGGAAGAGGTAGAGGTTTGTATTAGAAGATTTTATTATAAAGACAATAGAGCTAAATGAGTTGAAAATTGGATAACATGTTGTGTGGTTACTAGTAATTGACAGTGGTTGGAATTTAGTAGATCTTTGAAGTATTAAAATTTAATTCGAGTTCATTCATATCCAGTTTAAGAAAGTCAATATCATCCCAACTCCATTTTTATCATAAATCAAAAGCGTTTTCCCTAGCTGAAACCCGCTCTAAACAAAGCAAGCTTTAAATACTGAATAGCCATGCTGACTTGTTTAATAACGTTAATAATGGACAGACAATAGCACTAATTGTGTTGTAATTAAACGTATCCTTTTGCCACTTAAGCCACAGGAGAGTAAAGGGCCCAAAGGGGAGGCGATGGCTGCTGCTATCAGTGTCAAGCCAGCTGGCTTGTTGGCGCATATGTTTGGCCAAAACCATGACCTGCATTAGATGTTAGCAGTTAAGGTTAAACGAATTAGTTTAGCAGCCTGGCAGTCTGGCAGGTTGACAGGACGAGGTCCTTTGTTAATGGGCGCTAACATTTTAATATTGCTTATTTCAAGCGCACGTCGCTTTTTTAATTGTTTTAAAAATGAGCTGAAGCAGCAGGAGATAAGAGAGGACACTCACGCACACACGCACACACTCACACATACACCTTAAGGTAGGAGAGAGAGAAAATTACGCAGCCGACACACTCTTATTTTTTAAAGCACAAAAAACGCCTTTAAACGCCTTTAAACGCGACTTACACAATTTTTATTATGCACCGAATTTATGTTATGATTTTTTATTGAGTTACTTTGGTTTGTTCCTGTTGTTATTGCAGTTTATTTGTTGTTGTGTTTGTTAAATATTGGTTTTTTTTCTGTTTAAACAAGATCTCAGTGACAGCCACTTTGGTGGACAATTCGAAAGCAACTGAAATCAAAATGCTGGCAGCGAAAGCGGCAGCGCCAGCAGCAGCGGTGGCATCAGCGTCAGCGGCCACCCACACAGTCAACTGAGCGTGAGACAGAGAGTGAGAGAGAGAGCTCCTGAGCGTTGAAGAGAGCGAGCTTTGCTTTGCGTGAGCAAAAGTGCGCGCGCGCACACACATAGACATGCCATAAACTTTATGGCAGACGTTGACGTCGCTGCCGTACGCTGCTGCTGCTGCGCTGCGACTGCGGCTGCTTTTGATTTACCATTTGATTTACTGGCAGTCGATAGCGCGCAATTCTCATCTGCTGTGCATGTATGTGTGTGTGTGTCTGCCTGTTTTGTGCATATGCTTTTTGGGCAGAAAGCATAGCTTTTCCAGTTTTCACACATTGCACACATTGTGACGGAGTCCTTGATATTTATGCACTTAATTATGGAACAGTTTTTGTTGCATATTGAATTTTTAAAATGATGTAAACTTTTTAGTATTATATTTTAACCACATCGCTTAAATCTCAAATAGTTAGTACAGTCGATCGAGCAGACTGTCAAATTTAAAATATTATTAAGCAATAAATTTGACTCTATTATTCATTATGTGTTGGCTATTCTAAGCCATAGCTCTTTCTCTGATATCAGTTTGTTTAGTTTGAAATTTGGATTTGATATCTACTGAAAGTTCTGTTCGCTTGGTATTACAGCTGGAATATTCAAATTCCCAGTTGAATTCTCAAACGGAAAGAAATCCACAGTAAGATACAACAGAATTTACAAGAGCTCAGTTTAAACAAAATAATTTTGTGCATGTTAATTAAATGTTAATGTTAAGTTACTGTTAAATCAATGTTATGTTAAGTTACTGTTAAGTCAATGTTGTGTTAAGTTACTGTTAAGTCAATGTTAAGTTACTGTTAAGTCAATGTTAAGTTACTGTTAAGTCAATGTTAAGTTAATGTTAAGTCAATGTTAAGTTACTGTTAAGTCAATGTTAAGTTACTGTTAAGTCAATGTTAAGTCAATGTTAAGTTACTGTTAAGTTACTGTTAAGTCAATGTTAAGTCAATGTTAAGTTACTGTTAAGTTACTGTTAAGTCAATGTTAAGTTACTGTTAAGTCAATGTTAAGTTACTGTTAAGTCAATGTTATGTTAAGTCAATGTTAAGTTACTGTTAAGTCAATGTTATGTTAAGTCAATGTTAAGTTACTGTTAAGTCAATGTTATGTTAAGTCAATGTTAAGTTGCTGTTAAGTCAATGTTATGTTAAGTCAATGTTAATGTTAAATAATTTTTACATAGCGACCTGCTGATATTTCTGTTGGCCTGGTATTTCAGCAAAAATTTTTAACGATTTTTGGCGCTGCAGACCGCCGCGGTCACGCAAAAAAAATCCGCGAATGGCCAAAACGAAGATTTTTCTAGCTTATTCATCAGGCAAACAGAATCAGCAGCAAGCGACAAATTTAAATTCAATTACAGAGAGTAGAGAGCGGGAGCATAAACAGTAAACAGAGAGTGCTCCTTGTTCGCCCCATATATGACTGCGAACAAACACAGCAGCCGTTCGAGCGCTCTAACGGCGGCAGCAAACAAACACCCAAACAGCGAAGAGATCCTAAACAGAGAGTGGGTGGAAGAGCGAGGCTTTGCACGTGTATAAACAAACCATTTTGGTTTGGCGGGAATCCAAGCTGTGCACGTGTATAAACAAACCATTTCGCTTATTTACTTTATGTATTGCGACCTGCTGACTATTTCTGTTGGCCTGGTTTTTCAGCTCAGATTTAAAAGATCCAGGTGTTCATACGGACGGACGGATACACAGACGGACGGACGGACGGACGGATACACAGACGGACGGACGGATAGACATACGAACAGACAGACAGACGGACAGATAGATGGACGGACAGACGGAAGGACAAACAGCGAATAGATCGTAATCAGAGAGTGGTTTATACAAGAGGGAGGCAGTGCACGTGTATAAACAAACGAACAAACACACTAACAGCGGCAGAGATCTCAGAGCGCAGTTAGCGCAAAGAGTGGGAGCCTGCTGTTAATGTTAATGTTAAATACTCTTTGATCTTTCTTAGATCAGCAGTGTGGCTAGTTTAGCAATTTAAAAGCCGTTTTAGCATTTTTAGCTTGACTGATTGCTGTGCGCAACGAGTTACTAAGAATATTATAATGCTTGCTTAACATAATGCTTGGAACAAAGCTTTATTGCTGACTGTAAAGTCTATTGGCCAAAACTATGCAACTTTGATATTGAATATTTTGGGACTCAGGCGTCAGATTTTCGATTGGTATGACTTTTTGGACTCGGGAGGACCAGGACTATCGATTGGCATCAAAAAATCGCAATCATAAATTTGGACGATTTTTGACAAAAATGCAAAGGGGTAACACTGCAAAATTTGTCAAAATGGGGTCGAATTTAAAAATTTGAATTTTGGCATGGAATCGATGCTACTAGTTGTCGAGAGTCTAAAAAGGCAACGCGTTTCAAAATATCACTTCATTTGGCTGAGAAATGATCATTCAAAGTTGACAATATGAATTTATTGGGATTCCAAATTTCAGTACCTGACGCTTAAACATTTTGTAGCATACTTTCGGGCGGCGTATGATAATTCTATGCGTGGACCGAAAACGATTATCAGTAGCATACTTTCGGGCGGCGTATGGAAATTCTGTTCGTGTTAATCCTACTATCTTTAAAGCATTAAATTGTTGTCATTATTATTATTTATGTTTTTACATATATGTGTTAATAAATAAAACTTAGTTTTTTAGATTATCAAACAGAAACGGTTGCAAAATTAATTTGACACTGAATGGCATTATGTTTGTTGTTGATTGTTTCCTGAAAGCTTTGAGCTGACTCCGTCTCAGCCACTCGGTCAAAAAAGCTAAAGGAACTAACGCATGCACAGCTAGTATTTATTTAATTTCTTTTTTGGTTAAACGTGTGACCTTCAGCACACAACATGAGACAAACACAGACGCACACAGTGACACTTGCCTGCTGCTGTTGGTGGGAAAGGCAAAAAGCTCCCGCTGTCGCTGCTGACGCCGAGGCTGGCGCTGCCTCGACCTAGACACTGAAAGCGACGTTGACGCTGGCAGCGCATGGGGTTAGCTTTGGAGTAAGGAGAGTGACGAGGGACAGGGCGAGTGGAAGAGGGGGACAGCTTGTTCGGGCATGTGTTGAAGCTTACGAATCAAACAGGAAACGGAAACGGTTCTCTCGCTCTCTATCTCTCTTTCTCTTGCTCCCGCTCTAGCTGGCAGTAGTTTTAGCCTTAACGGCGTAGGCGTTTGTTGCGGCACTGTTAACTGACGTTCGACGTAAAACTTTAAGGCGATTATAGGAGCAGAGTGAATGGCTAAGTGAATGGCCCAAAGGCAAGCGAACAGAACAGTACAGAAAAAATGGTCTAAACAATAATAAGCCAAACTGGAATAATTTGAATTTTTCATTTTGTGCAAATAGTTTGAGGCATTCTATTTTATTTATAGAAGCAAAACAATTCTTTTCGCGCTAAGTTACAGCTACAGCTACAGCTGCTCTCCTTCTTCTTCTTGTGTTGGGTTATGAATGAAAAGCTTTTTCATCCCTTCGGCTAGATATCCGAGCGTTTGCCGTTGTTTATATTGTATTGCTTTTTGTTGTTATTGCCGAGCTGGCACAAAAAAGCTTTGTTCGCTGCTCTTTTTTTAAACTACCCTGTACAGATATATATGTATGTTGCGTGGGATTTTTGCAGGAAAACCTTGACAGGTCGTTAACAAGGCATTAAACAGCTTCTGGCTTCTTCTAGCTTAGAACAGCTGGAAATTGCAGAAGGGAAATTGCCACAATCGTTGGCTCAACTTACAATTTTTAATATGGGATAATTGTGGGTAATTGTAACTTGTAATTGACTTGATTTATTCACGCTCCACTTAGCATAACGCATTGTTTATGTTTGGGTTACTTATTTTAATAGTCTGTCAAATTGAGAAGCATTAAATCGAAATTCATGGGCACTAAAACAAATATTGAACACTTAAATTAATAATAGTATTTGAGTTTACTTTGTATTTTAAGCCAAACTCTCTAATTCTACTTATATTAATTGCTATAAAAACGATCTTATAAAGTTCAGTTCTAAACTTCACTAAGCTTTTAGTCAATACACAAACCACGCTGGCAAAAGTCTTCAACAGATTCTTTAAGAGCAGTGCCACAGCAAAGCTCACACCAGCAAAGAGAGTTTGAACGCTCTTAGTACACAGCATTGCCACGATTCGACAACAGCTGATCAATTGTTTACGGGCCAAGCATTTTTTGCAAAGAGCGTAGCCATAAGCGGGAGAGCGGCATAGCAGCAGAGAGGCAGAGAGCGCGCAACATTGAAGAAACGCTGCTTGTCCAATTTCTGTAGTTGCTGAGGGACGACATGAAGATTGCTGAATGCGATTAAATTTAAATAATAATTATAAAACAAAGTAAATTAAATTAAAGATTGTGAAATAAACGTAGGGCTAATAGATATAAATATGGATTTATTTTTGAATGGGTTAGCGCTCGTTGTCTCTCATGCACCCCCTCTTGCAACACAAACTCTGGTAGCACCCCTCGCTTTTATGCGACCGTATGCGTGACGATCGCCGTCGACGTTGACAAAATAAAAAGCCGCTCGAGTCCAATGCGCAAAGACAGTCCGCATTTCAGCAGCAAATGAAAACGACGTGAAATCGCAGTGCCTTTTTACAGTTTTAGTAATATTTTTGCAACTTTTGTGATTGCATGTTGTTCAGTGTAGTTCAGTGTTCTGTGCTCACCGCTTAAACGTATTCAACCTAAAGCGCATTAAATTCAAATTCAAATCAGAGTCTGCTTAAGCGTCGCTTACACTTACATAAGCCAACAACAAATCAACGAAAGAATAAACAAATTCGCTCGCGTGTTTCAATCTATAACATTAACAACCAGAACAACAACAATAAACAATGGGACACGATAGGTAATTCTAAATGCTAAATATAAGAGCAATATAAGATCGAAGTACCCCCAAAAAAAAAAAAAACACACAGCAAACAGCTGTTCACTTAGCCAAACGCCTCAAAGTTCTGTCTGTTTACTCAAGTTATTCATGTTTTTACTGAGAAAAGTACAAAAACGAGTTTTATATTTTTAATTTTTTTACTTTTCGATTTTATTTTCTGTTTGTGTTTTCTTTTTGCTGCTTTGAACTTACATTTTTGCTTGTTGCCAAGCTTTGTATGTAGATTAATAGTCAAATAACAGTGATAATGGTTCTAATATGACGCGGCGTCTTGTGAAACTCAAAGCAAATAGCGAGTGTATGTGATGGGCTAGGGGATACCCATTTAAAAGCTATAAATAAGTTAAATTTAGAGCCAAAAACGCTAGTGTATGGTTTAGAAATAACGCTTAAGACAACCCAGTTCTTAAGTCGAAGCATTGGCCATTTAAAGCTTGGTAGAAAACCAAGTCAAGGAAATCAAGAAAAAGTTCAGATTTTTGACTCTGTGTACTCGCTGGCTTGGACTTGAAATTCTACGCAAAAAAAGTACCAGAATGTTTATAAATTGTTAAATATTTCAATTGCATTTTGTTTTATTAATTGCCTTTTTAATTTATGTTTATACACGAATTTTCATTAGCGCTTTCTTACAACCATTGCCTCCAGAATTCGCAGATAAGAAACAAATTCCGTTGAATTAAAACTTGTTCATAAATAGACAGTTCTCTACAAAGTCTGAGAAATTGAAAATAGTTGTGCAATAGAGCTGATTACACTGTTTAAACGGAAGCAGAAAGAACTTGGTCAACTGATTGATAGACGATTGATAAGCGCTAGCTGTAAAGTAATTAACAATTCCATTTGTTGACACTACAATTTGTTTAAAGTCCAACAAAAACCAGTTGAATGCAAAGTCGGTTTGATTGAAAACAAATTGGTTGATTACACCAATGAGTCAATAGGTTTGTGGTGAAATTCAAGGCAAATGAAATTCCACTTTAAATGAAAGAAAATAATACCCAATTAAAGCAGTTTTCATTAAAATTTAGGCAAATTAATAAACAAATTGAAGTGCTGTTAATTGGTGTAGATAAGCAGCTGTAGAAAATATCGATTAATAAAATAAACAGACAGTGAGAAAGGAATTCCCACGATTAACAGTTGGTCTGCTATCTGTTATCTTATCTGCAATTAAATTACGCATACGCAGCGTGCGACGGCGTTCCCCCTAACAACAATAACCGCTAATGATGATGAAATCAATGCGTTTATGATTATGAGCCACTGTGTTTCGAGTGCTGAGCTGCTTTTTTTTATTGATTGGGCACTCGCATCTTGATTGGCTCAATTAGTTTGCCATGGAAAATTCACAATTCTAGCACACGACTTTGTCTGGGAATCATCAGTATCAGTTTCAGCATCCCACCAGCACCCAGCATCACGTTATAATCTATCAATTGTCTAATTTATGCGGTCAACACGAAACTTGTTCAATTTACACATTTGACATGAGTCCACAAAATGTTTAATCAACTTTCCCCCTGATCAGCACATGATTTAGCTGTTGTCTTTATGATTATTGGCATTCCGCTTTGATCCTTAAGACAGCGCTGTAATTCTTTTGGTAATTCAGTTCACTGAACTCTTCTCCAACACTTCCTACTTTCAAAAACAATTCTTGTTTGTTTTCTTTAAAGTCTCTTCAATTTAAATGCAACTCATGCTTACTTGTTTTTATGTGTGTTCAATGTTTAGTTTCGTTTTGTTGTCAAGGCCAAAGATCGCTGACATATATTAGCAAAAGGCATCAAACAAATGGTTCAAATTGTTTATAAATAGCTAAGTTTGTTGAGAAAGTGGCCCAAAAGAAATTGTGCACAAAATAATAATTTATAAATAGATTGCGAGCTAAACATTTTCACACTTTCTTATCAGCAAAAAATGCGCAAAAACTTTTGTTTTCTTAAAAACATTTGCAGCACAAAGTGTCGCCAAATTAGACGCCAAATACGCACTTCCTTATCAACGATCAGGGACAGTTGTGAAACATGTATGTATATGTGTAAGACGGACAGACAGACGGACAGCCAGACAGTTCAGTAATCAAGGTGAAATCAGTCTTTTGCCTTGATAACCAAAAGTTATTGGCAGCTGCACATAAATAAAAACAATGCAATTAACTAATTACAAACAAAAAACAAAACAATTCATAATAAATTTATAATAATTATACATTACAAAACATCATAAAAGCAAAGCAAAAAAAACGTGTGCAAATAAATGCGAATAATATAATAAAACAAAACCTGATTTTGGTTTGCTTGTTGCTGTTTTTTGGCGCCTCACAGCAATTGTTATTGTTTCTTATCGCCAAAAACTGTGCAGACGAGCTGCTCGACTGCCAAGTGCCCAACTACACAGGCCTACCTATAGAAAAGTCACCACCACCACAGACCTATAAGCACCTGCTTCTCTTCTGTCTGCTGGGCTCAACCACAGCACGTCACATGCGTTCACTGTTTTGGCAACATGACGTATACGCCATGTGCGCAAGTTCGCTCGCATTGATTTGATTTCTCCGCTGTCTTTGCTTAGTGATTCACTAACTCAATAATTACAACGTTTATCATAACTCTAGAGCCTTCAATAATTAGCTTGTTAATTGTTAATAGCTTTTTAAGCTGTAGGTTAACGGTTTAATTGCCTGCCACACTTGAAGTCGAACTGAATGTGTCCCTGAGTGTTACCACAAATGGCAATACTCGCACTGCAGTTGAATGGCACTTTAAGCAGGCTCATAAATTAATTGGCTCAAACAAGCCGATTTGACCCTTTGCCTCAAACCGGCTCAGTCGTTCTCATATTTTACGTATTCAACTTATTGAACAGTTTAATGGAATTCCGTTTAATACAACTCGTTGGCAACTGCAACTTGGCTGGCAGTTAAAAATCTTTGAATAATTATGCAAATTTAATCATTTATCATTTTCCCTTAAATCTTTTAATGAACTTTCGCTCAAACTTCCGGAGAATGAGCAGAAATTGTTATTAAAATTTTATTTTGAGTTAAATTAAAAGTTTTATAAATTATTTACTATTATAATTCATTGAAATTCAATAAATAAATTAATAAATTATATAATAAATAAGACAACAGTCTTTATATTAAACGTGTTGACTTCTAATAAAACCCTAATAAATTTAATATGTATTAATGTCTAAATAAAATTTATAACTTGCTAAAACTTAAACAGTTTTACAACAAACGACTCTGTTTAATTCCTTATAAATCATGTAATAAAGTTAATAAATGATACAAAAGTTAAATTCTTAGAAAATGCTTCTACTTTTTGCTTTTTCTGTTGTGAAATTTCTTAAATGATTTGCATAACTTATTGATAAACAAATAACTAATAAAAATTGATTAATTAAGTCGCCTCTATAAACAGCTGTGATGTCAGCTGTGAGTGCCTTAGGCACACTGCCAGCAATTAATTTCAATTTCAATTTATGAAAATTATTTTCAATTCTTTTTCCTCTGCTTCTGCTTCTTTCTCTCCCACTCTCCTACAGGGACGAGGAGTACAGCAAGTTTGTGCCACACAATTTGTCGTATTATGTGGCACCCGGTGCTGAGTTTCAGTGCAAGCTGCCGATGTCACAGCAGAAGTCACAACACATTTCACAGCACTGTAGCCGCAAATTGTCGACCATCGATGAGCAGGACCACGATGCGGCCAATCGGCGGGGCATGATAAATCAGGTAAGAGAAGACAGAAGCCAGAAACTGGAAACCAGCAACGAGTAACCAAAAACCAGAAATGAGTCCCTTTTTTTTTGGCTCATAGTTCTCAATGTCAGCTACACTCCACTTGAAAGCTCTCTCTTGAAAGCTCGCTCTCCTGTGGTAGTTTAAGAGAATATTTCTCTTTTATGGCAACTTTTGTGACTTTCGTAACTTTCGTTGGTTGACCTTGAATTCGGAATGCAATTCCTGCGGTTTTTTTTCTTGCTAATGTCAAGTGAGTGAGACAGCGCTAGGGAGTCTTACTCCCACTCTCTCCCTCTCTTTCTCTGTTGCTTTCAACTGGGTACAGTCGTGTTAAGCAAAAAGAGCAACTCAGTTTGCAATTTTCTGAACAATCGCTTAGTCATTTAATAATTCTTGGGAAAGCTTTTATCTTGAGCACAGAAAAATGTGCTTCTTCTGTTGTGTTTGGCTTGTTATCGAAGTGTTTGCAAATCAATCAGCAACTGCTTCGATAGCTTCAAGTCAGCAACCATCACAGACCTGACGGCTTCAAATCATCGTACTGCTCATGATATTTATGAGTGTCACAAGTTTTTGAAAAAGGTTTTCATAAATTTCAGTCTAGAGTCCAGCAAATATGATTGACAGTTAATCAGCAGCAGAATGTACAAAGAGCTGTGGTAACAGTTTGTACAGGGTATACAGAGATTGTAGGGTACAGACAGATTGCAAGGTATATGGAAACTATACCATATACACGCTGGATTGTTCAAGGTTTTCCAGCAGAGAGAGAGTTTTAAATTTATAATAAACACCACTAAAAAAACTGACAGCAAACAGTTTCTGAAGGACAAAATAATAAGTTATGTAATTGAACTTTCTTTGCGTGATTACGCAGCACATGTGACAATGATCACGATCACGATGTTCATCGTAGCTGTGAAAAATTGAAATAAATGGAATTCGATGTCTGGGAACTTACGTCAGTGGCAAATTAATAACACTGCGAACAAAGCGCGCAACAAGTTGCAACAAAATGTGGCAACTTCAATTGAAGACAATTGATGCAACGTGAAAGGTTTTCCACTGTTTGATCAAACCATTGCCCAGTGCAATTCAATTTACATAAAACATTGAACAATTTCATTTGCATTCTATAATTCAGTCCTTTGCCCTTACTCCCTTTTAGATTTTGGCCACCTGTGCGGTGTTGCTGCTCTCCGCTGGCTGTGGCATGCCCATTGGCTACTCGGCGGTGCTGCTGCCACAGCTGAGTGAGAACGCCACCGAGATACCCATTACAGTGAGCACAGGCTCTTGGATAGGTAAGAGTTTCTTACACTCATTTTTAAGCTGTTTTATATCCTTTTTTCCTCCTTTTCTCTTCTCCTCTTGTAGCCAGTGTTCATAGCTTGGCCACACCTGTTGGCTCACTGATTTCTGGACCTTTGGCTGACTGTTTGGGCAGACGTAAGACGCTGCTAGTGTCGGTGATTCCGCTGTTTCTGGGCTGGAGCACCATGGCCATGTCGCACTCGGTGAAGGCTTTGATCTTTGCGCGTTTCCTTTGCGGCTTTGCCACCGGCATTTTGGGTGGACCCGGACAGGTAAGAGGAGTACAAATAGTGTGCATACTTTGTAGCCATACAGCAAGCGGCAACATAGTTCCATAGTTTGAGTGAAAAATTGTATCTTGGCAAATCTATCCCCACGTCAGAGCTAAAATTGGCCAACTTTGATTGGGTATATTTTGGATATCTGTATCCCAATTTTTGATTGATATACAATTTTGAGCTCAGGAGCACTAGAACTGTCGATTGGCATTAAAATATTTGAGTTTTTTCAAATATAATTTTTGGGCCGATTTTTTAAAAAATGCAAAGGGGTAACATCATGAAAATTTGCTAAAAATGGGTCGATTTTGGTAATTCAAAATTTGAATGCCGATCGATTGTCCTACTTGTCCTGAGTATAGAAAGGCATAACATTTCCATATCTGCCACCTTTTGGCTGAGCTACGCACCGTCAAAGTTTGGTATAAACAATAAAAAAAATTGTTATCCTTGATTTTAAATATTTAAGAGCACGCGTGTCCAATCTGGGGTTGTTACACCTTTTTGAACTCAGGAAGATTAGATCTATCGATTGGCATCAAAATATTTGGTTTGCTGAAAAAAAAATGTTTGACTGAAATTTTGAAAAAAAGCAAAGGGGTAACATCATAAAAAGTTGGCAAAAATGGGTCGATTTGAAAAATGTTAGATTTGTGCTGGGATTGATTCTACTAAATGTCCTGAGTCTAAAGAGGTATGATACGGTCTGATACGACACCATTTGGGTGAGTTATCGGGAATTTTCAAAGCGATATATACATAGGGATTGAGCACAGCATAGCAACCTTTATCCTTTCCATTCCTCATCGTATTTCATAAGCCCTTACAGGGTCTTTTGCAGTCGACTCCCTCTTCTTGTGCCTCTCCAACAAGTTCCCTGTTGAGAAGGTCAGCAGTTCATTCACTTAAGTGCGACTGACCCATTAACCAGATTATCAGATTATGCAATATTAGCAGAGCCTTGAACTCGCCTCGCCCGTTCAGATTAGAATAAGAAAATGTTCATCAAGCTGTCAGTCAGTTGGTCAATTGGTCAGCTGGTCACTTGGTCAGTGAATAAGTGAGTGTGGCATGTGGTAAGTGGCATGCGGCAAGCTTTGCTGTCAATTGCTCACTTAATGCCCATTGTGTCTATGATAATCCAGCCTCAAGTGAGCAACAATTCCCGTCTCCAACTCAATCTCAATCTGAATCCATATCTGACTGTTTATTTATCTTATGGATATGTCCATGACTTATTCAGCGGCCAAAATGATAACGAAAGCGACAGCGACAACGTCATCTTGTCAAATGAGCAGCGACGGGAGAATGAGAGGGAGAGTGGGAGCGGGTGCGAGTGAGACAGCGATTTGCATTTGTCTTTCCGCACACTGAGTTCCGGATTCTTGACCTTAGTCTATAATAAGTTTGTTATTTATTCATTCGCTGTGCTTTGCTGTGGGTGCGGTGGGAATCCCCGCAGCTTCGCTGTCCACAGCCCCTCCCTATCTTTCCTACCCCTTCTCTTCCCTGCTACCATCACTCTCCCCCACTTGCCACTTGTTGCGCGTGTTCATTAATAGTCGCCATGACAGTGGCAAGATTTATGAGTTTATGATTATCTTGCAGCATTTGCTGATGACAAAGATTAAGATAAAGCTCTTGGTTTCGGATTTGTTAGTTATACATAGTGAATATAGTAGTGACTGATGTTTTTGTGACCCTGTTTTTCATTCAAATTTGATCAAATTGTTTGTTTATACACTCACAGAGATTAAGGGAAAGTTGTTGTCGTTTGTCGGCTCTTCTAGAACTTGTGCGAGGTCAAGGTTCGTTGTGTGGTTCACGATGTGATGTGCGAATAATAAGACGACATTTAAGTGCTGCTTCTGGTATTTCGTGGGGCTACTATGTAGACAAAGTGTTGACAGCTGGGAATGGTTAGGAAACCAGGAAGTTCCCCAAATAATAAAAGATGATAAGCTGGGAGGAAACAAAGAAAATAGTTAGCTGTTAATTCTATTAAAGTAGTAGTGTAAATTATTAGAGTAGAGAGTCTAGACTCTGAGGGTCTCCAGGTCTTCCAATAGAACAAATAAATCTTAAATAAATTAGCTGTACTTACAACTTTCCTATCTGCCTAACCCCTTAGCTGATAGCTCTTAAAACCACCTACTTCCACTTCTACTCTTCCCAGGTCTACATAGCGGAAACAGCTGAGCCCAATTTACGTAGCCTACTTATTGGAGCACCCTATGTGGCCTATTCCTGTGGCATTCTACTCGTCTATTCCCTAGGCACGGTGCTCTACTGGCGCAACGTAGCCTGGTGTGCCATTATATTGCCCGCCCTGGCAATGATGGCGATCTTCTGCATTCCTGAGACACCAGCTTGGCTCCTGCGCAACGGCCAGGAGAAGCGTGCACTGAAAGCATTGACTTTCCTGCGAGGCAGTGAAATTGGCGCACAGAAGGAGCTCAACGATATGAGGCTGCGGCTGGATAAGGAACGTGCCACGACCAGCACCAGCGAGAACATATTTAAGCTCTGCTGCCAGCGAGTAGCACTCAAACCGTTGTTCATTGTGATTGTCTTCTCGCTGCTGCAAATGTTCTCGGGCACTTTTATCGTCATCTTCTATGCCATCGACATTGTCTCGGAATTTGGATCCGGTTTCGATACCAAGCAGGCGGCAATTTGGACGGCAGCTGTACGCGTGCTCTGTTGCATGATCTTCTGTGCTATTTTGATCTTTGTGCGACGACGTCTCATCATGGTGCTGTCGGGTATTGGCTCGGGATTGTTCTGCCTGGCTCTGAGTATTTTCATGTACATGCGCGTGGGACAGCCCAAGATGCCTTACGATGTGCTGGTCGCAGGTGGTTGTCTACTCGGCTACATCGTCTTCAACACGGCACTGATGGTGATGCCTGGCATAATGATTGGCGAACTGTTTCCGGCTAGAATCCGCGGTCGCACCGCAGGCGGTGTCTTTGCCTCCATGAACGTGGCTCTGTTTTTGTTTGCCAAATTTTATCCTGCGCTGCAGTCGTGGCTAAAAATGCGTGGTGTCTTTCTGGTCTTTGCCGCATCCAGTTTTCTGCTTACTTTGTTCATGTGCCTCTTTCAGCCGGAGACAAAGGGTCGCACACTGGAGCATATTGAGGATTATTTCAATGGTAAAAACTGGTTGTGGTTCAAACGCGATCGTGGCTATAAAACGGTTAAACTGTTGCCACTGCAGCCACTCAAAGATGAACAAGAGGCTCTGAATAGTGTAGAGCATGCCTAATTGGGCTAATAGAACAAGATTCTCACATACATGTACACCACACACATATACAGTCTATACAGGGCTCATAAGATTTCATAGATCATAGTTAGTATTATTAGTAGCTTGTAATAACGGTGGAGTACCTCGTAGTTGTAATCCCAGCGTCTTTTCAGTGTTCCTTAGCAACTTTTACACAAACTCCACCAAAACAAAAAAGAAAAAAAATTGCGCTCAATTTCTTTATATCTACAACAAAATGTGATTTTTGCATACATGCATTAGCTAGCTTTTCATAGTCTCGATATATATTCATAAATGATTTATATATAAATAATATGTATTTTAAGCAATAAATATGATAAATATTAATAAAACAAATGAGTAGTTTAAAATGAATTTGGTTTAAACACTGGCGCAGCCAACTTAATTTTTTTTTGGTCATATTGAGTTATCGGCATGCCACCACGGTTCATCGATAAGCCTTTCGGGTTCTGTAGGTGCAGGTGCTGCCAGACCAGCTATTGAAGGTAAGTAACTTTAGTTAATCGATATCGACTCGCCGCCACATATGACTCTGTTATGTTAGGACTCAACAGTCACTGTTAAGCAGTGTACAGCTGTTAAGTTATAGCGCCAAATTTAAAACTTTATAGCGGTTGAAATAATTTAATTAATTTTTCAATTAGCACAATCCACTATAAAAATTAAAAAAGTTTTAAAACTAACCACTCTTTTTATTATTAGCTGTACGACTCTTATTAGGGGCAATCACCTTACAACCATCTGTTTTATTTTTAATTTAAACTTAAAACCACCAGCAACATTTAATTTTTAATAGTTCACTCAACGGGGCAAGAGTTTTAGTTTTAATTCGACTTTCCTAACTGTCAAATAAGACAACACGACTTGGATATGCCCTGCAACTAGGACAACTCTCATGAGTGCACATATCACTCAGTTCAAGACTCTCAAAGTCACTGTAGAATATTAATGGGTCGCTTACTTTACAGGGTATGCAATGACTGACCGCCCATGCATATTTAAAATTCTATTACCTCTGCTCCGTTGCTCCCCCTCTCCAGTTGTAGTACTCCTTTCGCACTCTCATTCACAGAGTGCTAATAAATTGTATAATTCTCTCTTCTTTTTTCGCTGCTGCTTGTTTTGGCTCGACAAACTCGTGCCGTGTATTTTCTTTGTGCATTCTTAGTTGCACTGAAGGGTGTATAAAAGGGATAAATGGGGTTGCCTGCAGAGGAGTTGAGAGAAATGGCTAAAATTTAGCCTTAAATAGCTAAAATGATTGCCATTCTTGCACAGTCTCTCGTTCTTCCGCTTTCTATGAATCATAACTTTTGCAAAAACAGTTTCCATTGCTTTAAAACAGCTAAAACGCCTACACTGAGGGCTGGACACTAGTTGGAATGCAGGAGAAAAAAAATTGCTGTGGCATACCGGAAACGCTTCAAGTTGCTGAACTCATTCGTCTCTGCGATTTGTTGGCATTTTAACGCGCTCAAGCGTCGACCAACAAGTTGGCTAACAAGACTGCCAGCTACCCTGTAGGCAGTTAATGACGCAGATGTTTGAAAGTTGTAGTTAAACTAGCAAATGCTGTGAGTGCCTTACCTTCAAGTCTGGTAGCTGTGCATGCTGTGTTGTCAGCTGACGAGTACAGGGTATGCTAGCTAAGGGGGCATGCCAGGCGTAGAGGGTTGACTGCTCATGCAATGATAAATGAAGTTTTAGTGGCTTTTGACCCATTTAATAAATTGTTAAAGTTGAAAAATGTGCAAGAATATTGTAAACTTTTATACAGTGCATACAATATGTATGCACACATACAGAAATATATTTATATATAAATTTCTTCTTCTTCTTCTGGCTTTTTTTTGCTGTTGCTGGAATTAGGGTTAATTTAAAAGTTGCCGCAGCTTGCAACACTGACCCATGGACTGTAAGTGCAACTTGTAGTTGTTGTTGTTACAGTGGTTGTTGCATTTGTTGTTGTGCCAAGTTGCCATGTTGCAAAGTTTATGCTGCCCCAGTTTTTTGCCCAGGCAAAAGTTGCAGAATTTTAAATAATTTTGTTAAATTGCATAACGTGCCGTGTCATCCCGCACACGCCTTCGTAGGGCCCCGCACCGCACCGCACCGCCCACTTGGCCACCCCGATTTACTTGGCCTCATCCATGGCTTCCATGGACAAACTTGAAACTTTTGTGCTTATTGAGTTAGTGGCGACAGTTTCGAGTTAATGTGATTATGTGCCATTAGCAACTGCTGCCCTTTAAATGTAATTCCTGCTCTCTCGATTTTATCCATCTTGTGGCAAAAATATGCACAATAAATAAGCATAGGGGCGTGGTAGGGAGTGGGCGGCACAAAGAGGTCCTGGCATTCTTCAGCCATAATAAGTAGCATAAAAAAAGGCTTTTTGGCAAGAGTCTATTAGAGCCAAAGTCAGAGCCAGAGCCAGAGCCAGAGATCCAGCCAGATCCTTGTCCAATATTGTATGTGTGCTCCGTGTGTGTATGTGTTTGTGTGTGTGTGTGTGCTTGCATCTTAAGCTATATAAACAATTTTCTATTATGCAAAAATAACAAGCAAACAACAATAAGAACAACTACAATACATTTTTGCATAAGAAAGCTCGTCTGGAGTTGAAGTATGGCCAAAGCAGCCGCTTTGCCTTCTAAAAACCCGACGCTTCACTCGGCGTATACTTTATCTTAGACAGCGCAAAGCCGAGAAGCTATTGCGCATACCCTACAGTGTCAGTGGGGAGCATTGCATGCTTTATGGTACACTTTAGAGTTGAAACTAGTGATAAATATGTGCAGTTTAGAACATAACCTCATTTTAGCTAACCTAACCTAACTCAGTACGACCTAACCTCACTTTTAGCAACTTTTGAGCCAATTTAAAGTGCCTTAAGCTTATTTCTAATAGTAAAGAATCCGTTGAGTTTTGAGTTCGTTGCCTAAAATTCCTTCAAAATTCTGTCACAGTTAATTTAAAGTCCTTTCAACTTTGAGCTGCTAATTAGTTAATTTAAATTTGCGTGCAATCTGACCACAGCCGCTAACTAACAAGCAGAACCGAAGCTACCTTTATGACCAAGTCAACAGGAAGTAGGGAGCACACAGACACTTGCACACCCACAGCAAGATACACACGAAGCATGGCGGCAACATTTTTGCTAGTGAAGCCACAAGAAGAACAGCAAAAAGCGACAGACACAACAGTGTATAATGCTAAGGAGCAGGCAGCTCCCAGCCCCCCTTACTACCCCTTACTACCCCTTACTACCCCTTACTCCCCTTCTACCCCTTACTATCCCTTACTACCCCTTACTCCCCTTACTCCCCTTACTACCCCTTACTATCCCTTACTACCCCTTACTACCCCTTACTACTCCTGTGCTCCACCCACTCCCTGCGAAGCTGTGCTGTTGCAGCCACAGGATAAAGCAAAAACGCAGTTGTCGCTGGCGTAGCGAAAAGTGCTGAGCATAAATAAGACATTTGCGTGTGTAAGCACACACAGCAACAGAACAACAGCAACAATGGCAGGCCAAGAACCACAGCAACAACATCGACTTGAAATAACTCTACACGCAACATTGAAATGTGGTGAAGCAACAACAAGGAGTGGGAGTAGGAGTAGGGGGTGGAGGGGTAGAGGGAGAGGAAGAGGGACAACCGCAAGGCGCTGCGGGCTGAAAGACAATAATTTCAAACTGCTTTCAAAGCAAAGTCGCCAGCAAAAGTAATGCAAAATGCAAAGTCATCGCACCGCTCGTACATACCAAGTGGTTGCAGTTGATCCAACTCCTGCCAACTGGTACCACCCGCCAAGCAGCCACCCGCACAGGGAGCAGCTCGCCCTAACAATCGTTGTGATTTCAGCTACCCTGCAAAAGGGGGGGTTTAGTTTGAATGCAGGGCTGGCAGGGCACTTCTTTTACAGGGTATAGAGTAGTTCGGCTTGTTAAAACTAACTGACTACTGTTATTTTTTTGTGTTGGCTGTTGTTCAGTTGCTCTCGAGTGCGGGCAGCTCGTGCACATGCATTTATTTAAATTCCCTTTGTCACAATGTGTATGTTGATGGCTGTCTCTGTGTGTGTGCGTGTGCAAGTGTGTGTTGTCTCATTTCGCCAATGTATTCATTGTCTGTGAAATTGTTGTGCGGCATGCCATCGCATAATGTCTTTCTTTGGCTTCTACTCGAGATTCGACTCGACTCACGATTCTCTTCATTCTCCGACTGCAGTTTGCGGTTTTTAACTTGTGACAGTTTTAAGTGGCTGCCGTTTGTCTCCCACACTGGATTACCTAGCCCTGGATTATATATATATAAATATATATACACTTGGCTCTGACTTTTGCTGCTTATTGGTGCTATAATAAATACCTGTTCCTGCTTAACATTTTTCTGCTCACTTTATTCCAGTTTAGCTCCAGTTTGGTTGTATTTCAAGGGCTTATAATGAATCTGGCAAATTGGGCTTGTCACAGGTGTTTTCGTGGAGGGATTGGGCAGGGTTTGAGAAGGAAATACACGAAATTAAAAGTAGGAGAAAGGAAGTGTTCGTACTTATAGTTGTGTTCCTATGGAGAGGGAGGGGTGTAGGTAGGGAAGTTAATGTGTAGAGAAAAGTGATTAAGAAGCAATGGAGAAGGGAGAGAGGTAGCTAAGACAGGCAGAAGTAAAGAAAACTGATGCTTAACGGAGTAACAGAGATTCGTACGTTACGTATACGTCATGTGTTTCAAGGTAAATGTCGTCAAGTGGGGTTAAATATTAATTGCTCAATATTTTCAGTTAACTAATGTGCTCGACTACTGATTTTTACATAGATTAAACAATTTTTATAAATAATTACAACATACAAAGTATACAGAATTATTGATAATTCCAAGTCTTAAACTGTTTTGAACTCTTCTAATGTTGTTTTAACAGTGCTCCCAGTTCCCTCTACTGCTTAGATCACAACGGTTTTAACACTCCGTCTGTGAATTCCATTAGATTT
Organism: Drosophila dunni; assembly: GCA_018152125.1. Taxonomy (NCBI): domain Eukaryota; kingdom Metazoa; phylum Arthropoda; class Insecta; order Diptera; family Drosophilidae; genus Drosophila; species Drosophila dunni. The sequence goes on along the minus strand of JAECXC010000339.1, from coordinate 19,065,578 downwards.
TGCATAGTTTGCTCACCTTTTCAGTCTGTTGCTTATGTGGAGCACTTTGGCAGCTTTTCATCCGAGCAGTGAAACTAATGCTGCAACAAGTACAACACTCCACATCCTTCCGGGTAGCATCCCCTACCGCCCTTCCCTATCTCTTTCTTTGTCTGCCTTCGCTTACTTTTGCTGGCATTCAATTTTCAATCACGTTTCAGCTGGTATTGCATCAACTTTAATGCCCATTTGTGCTGGGCCTAGAGAGTTGGTAGTAGGAAGTGGTAGAGATGGGGTGGGAGTACGGTCTCATGACCCATTTGGTTGCTTTATATCGTGCATCAGTCCATTGTCATTATGCGGCCTTTTGCTGCCTCACACAGCAGCCACGCCCACCCAGGACACACTTAACTTTTGAGACTCAGAAGACTCAGCAGCTGAGTCGCATCCATAATCCTGCAAAGTTTCCTGTCGCTGGCAACAACCTTTTGCTGTTGCTTTTGTGTTGTTTGCTGCCAAACAAAAGGAAAACAATTTTCATGCGTTCATGGAAAAAATCAAAGGAAAATTCACACGCAAGCACAAACACCCACACGCACACACACACACACACTCCCACACACTTCCACACACGAGGCACACAACAATGCCTATTTTGTGAGATAAGAAAACATCAACTCGAAGCAATTTCCAAGTGCTGCAGATCACAGGTAGACGAGTAGTTTGTTTGGACCTCTTTTCCACAGTTTTCCTTTACTGCCTCCACCAGTTTTCCCCGCTGGTTCCCCTCTGGTTCCCTCGTAGGCCCCACTTTACTACAAAGCATACAAAACCTGCGACTCTCGGCGCCTAAGTGGCTGCTCTCAGTTACCTTTCTTAGGCAGGCATATCAGCTGAACTAAACGATTTGTTACCAATTTTGTTAACAGAGTTGAAGGGCATGAAATGGTCCTGATTTAGCCCTGTTTACTAGCTTATTTGGCAGAATTTTTAGCGACTTTTCATTACCAAAACCTAGAGTATTTTTAGTACGCCATAGTTGAAGCTGCTTTTCTTACTGCTCCCATTCGTTGTTAGTTGTTGTCAACGGCAGACAGTCAAGGCTTTGTTGTAAGCTGGTAGGTAGCGGTATAAGCCATTTTCCGGCTGGTTGAATGACACGCCAGAAATTACGTATACGCCGCATATAACGCAAATATACACACACGAATTGTGCACTCTAATATTTGTAAGGCAAAAGCAATTAGCAAAGGGGTTGGGAGTGTAACTGGGGTAGACAAGTAGCCTCGATTTCAACGAGCTCATTAAGCGTTTAAGCATAAATGCCAATGGCACGCTAATTAACAAGGCTAGGGGGGAAGGAGTAGAAGGGGGAGTGTGGACCATTTGGGGAATCTGCAAGTTACCACTTGGCATTTGCCACTTGTCCAAAGTCAAAAGGAAGTTGCTTACCAGCTGCAAGCAGGAAGTGGAATGCCACGCCCTTTGCCCACTCACCACTCTCCAGTCGCCACTCGCCACTGTCCAGATTTGTGGCTTGCCTTGACTGGCCCACCTGGCAAATGCTTGTCCAAACTTTTATAATTATGTTCGAGCTATGGCAAAAGTTTGAACGATGCCGGCGTCTGCTCATTTCTCAATTCTTGTCCAAGTTTAGATGCAGTGAAAGTTTTCTTTTAATTTCTTTTATTTTTGCGCTGCTTTTGATTTACAATACCCTGTAAAAAAAGCTAGAGGGGGCTAGAGAATACAGACCTAGAGGATTGTAGAGGAAAATGAGTCTATAAAAGTACTAAATTTTAGTAGTAAACTAAATAATAAAAACTAAGTTAAGTCTAGACAGTTGCTTGAATACCCTACACATTTTGTAAGCCTATAGATATAAATTACCTATTTTTCAAGATTTTAGTCCTCTACTTCGCTTTTCTAGGGTATCTCCCAGCCATTCCTTCACAGCCACTGCTTTTTTACAGCTTGCCGCTGCGTCTCTTTGGCACTTGGCTACTTTTTACAAGTGGCTGCGCAGTGGGCGTGGCCCAGTTGTCAGTTACTGCCCGCCTACAAGTTAATTATGCACCAAACAGCCTCCAACGTCCTGTCGTCCGGCATTTGCTTTGCTGCGTGCGCCAGCACTTCCGGTCCGACTTGACGTCACTTCCGATGCGTCCAAGGAAATTAAAAAACTGTCGCGCCGACACACGAAAGACGCTGGCGTTAATTAAAACGCCGCAACAACAAGCCGTAATGGACATTCAACAAATCCCCCAACTATGTCCTGCGTCCTTTCAGCTGTTTACGGCTGGCGTCAGTCTGTATCGTGTGCAATGTTGCCTCATTTTTAATCAATTAAAAAATGCCACTTAAATGCGCCCTCGGCGGCAACAAATATTTTCATGTCTCGTTGTATTTCAGTTGTCGCCACTTGGCCGACTACCCAACACTTGCCATTTTCCACTTTTCACTGGCCGCTTAACGCACACGCCGCTTGCCGCAAGCAATTATCGAAAATTTAATTAAAGCGCCAAGTGTCACAAGGCGCCATACCTTCAGCGTGTGTGTGTGCTGGGTGTGTGTGTGGCCTATATTTAATATTAACGCTTTAATGCATCATTAAGTGACTGCAGCACACACGGGACCTGGTCAGAGCAACAGAGTTCACTAACGTTGCCGATTAACGACTGCACATAAAATTCATACAAAAACGTAGCATACTTTTTTGGGCGCAGGCAGTAGAGTAAGCCTCAGCCGCTTGCTGCTATTTTTAGCTGCTTCTAAAGCAAAATTTAAACTTTATTAAACACAACATGTTTTTAAATAAAGTATTTATCATTTACAATAATTTTTAGTGCCTTTTTGCTTGCACTACTAGACATAAATGGTGTGTTTATGCACCTATCTTAAAGTCTCTCGTCGGAGTACAGTCTTAACGCTGCTTACACTTTATGTTCAATACCAATTAAAGTCATTAAACTACTGCCTGCAGGCTAACTATTTTTATTTAAGATTTCTTATTGGCAGCTTAATGCATATCCCCTTCTTGGCAATTGGCAAATTGCTAGCTAAATCATGTTTCAACTGCAGAGAGAGAGCAATTGTTTATGGTCGGGCATTAAATAAGTGAAATGCTGTTAAATAAACGAAAAATTCCCAAAACGGAAATTCGAAAATTTCACACACTTCAGTTGGCAAGGACCTCTTTGGCAGCTGGAGTACTGTATCTGACCAATGGGAGGACATACCAAAAAAGTGCTTTCGACCAAATTGAAATGCAAGTTGTCGCCGCTGGTGATGAAGATTTGGCAACGCTGCTGTTGTTGTTGTTGTTGTTGTTGTTGTTGCTGCTGTTGTTGACAAATGCAAAACCATTTGCCAAATAAATAAGCAGCTCAACGTAAATAAATATGCTTTCGCCACGCGCATTTACACTCAATAAAGATGCTGCCAGGGAGCTAAAGCTGAAACAGGAGCTGCCAGTCGTGGGTTGCCCCAGGGAGTGGAGGGTGGGTGGGGCTATGGCGACAGTGCGGGTGTTGTGGCAGTCAAAGGATAAGTCTGGCAATGCCAAGCATAAAAATTGTATTTTAATGCGCGCGCATAAATAACACAAACAGGACACACAACACACACACACACACACATAGAGTGCGCTCTGCCATTTTATCAAACGCTGAAATCCAAACGCTGTAAGCCAAAGACGCTGTCACTAATTTAGTAGGTTTCCGTGGCCGTGCCGAAAATCAACAGGAAACCAACATGGCGACAACGACAGGGACAGCGGAGACATCGCAGATGATGATGATGATACTGCTGATGATGATGGCAACACCGTTTAGTGACACTGCCACGCCTCGTTGCACAGTCCGCGTTGACAAGCCAAAGGCAGGAAAGAAGCAGAGAACGAAGCAAAGCGAAAAGGGAGTGAAAATGGTAGGAAAACCCAAAAACGATAGCCCACATCCAAGACAGCATCTTCATCATCGGGCGGCATATGTTGCCATTGGCAAGAGCATGGACAGAGCGATGGAAGAACTACAGATGGAAATGTGAATGGAAATGGGCAAGGGAAAGGGATTGGGAATGGGATTGGGCATGGGAATGAAAATGGTGATGGCGTTAGGTGCTCATCAATAAAATCATCGAGGTCATTAAGTGGATTAACTGCAGCACATCAGCAGCATGTGGTGCCAGGGCAGCACAAACGCAAAATGCCAAATACGCTAACAGACACGCACACAAACACACAGAGAGAGAGAGAGAGAGAGAGAGAGAGAGTGGAGAGAGAGAGAGAGAGCGCAAATACCAACACTAAGACATGGTCGTCATCTTTGGCTTTTGCTTTACACTTTGCACTTCATAACAGACAATAGAGCGGCACAGTGGAGCGATGGGCTATAATTTGTGGGCAAAAAATGTAGGAGGAGGAGGGAAAGTAGAAAGCTGTGGAGTTTAGTAGTACAGTGGAATCCGGTTATAACGACACCGCTTAAAGCGTCCGTCCGCGACGAAAATTCGATGACTTGTTTGGTCCCCATACAAGCATTTCTTTCTTTGCTCGTTGCGGTTAAAGCGTCTACCGTTTATGACGCCGTAAAATCATCGGTCCCTTGAGTGTCGTTATAACAGGATTCCACTGTAGTTGCTATAAAAATATTAAATTAGTCAGGCATTTGTATCAAAGCAAAGACGACAAGAGACTATTAGAATATTACAGCATAAGCAGAAGCTTAAAAGGAGTCATAGGTTAGGTTAGGTTAAGCCGGACGCCCTTCAAGAGAGCAGTGCATAGGCCATTTGATAGCCCTAAGTAGTCCGTGCTTGGAGGTTCCATTACTCGTAGTCTGCGTAGGATGCAAGAATGCTTGGCAAAGGCCAGGAGCTCTACGGGCTCTCTTTTGGAGGCATCCTTGAGTGAATGTAGTAGTGGCGCTCCTAGACACTTCAGCCTAGTACGGGCTAAGGCGCGGCAGTGGCATAGGAGGTGCTCCAGGGTTTCAACTATGCATTTCATAAGTCATAAGTCTGCGGGATATATGAACACGAATCGCTGGAGTTGTGAAACTTTAAAAACGAAAAGGGTGCTAAGTTATGAAGATAAAAATCAGCTAAGAAAGCTATAAAGGTGCGTCATAATAAAGAATAACAATCGATGGAGATAAGAGTTTCTAAAAGCGACACAAGTCCTACTAAGTATAACAGCTTAAATAGCAGATATATTGCTTAAATCAAGACACAAGTCGTCTAGAACTTATCAACATAAAGCTGAGAGAAGAAGCTTTGAAAGCCACACCAACTTGATAGGACATTTAGGCATAAATGGAAGTGTCTATGAGAAATACTCAAGGACAGCTGGACACAAATTGCTACAGATATGTTGCTCTTAAGAGGACACAATTCTACCAGCAGCTAACTCTATAAATCAGTGCAGATATATAGCCTAATGTTCGCCCAATAAAGTCACAGTAAACTTGAAGTTTTACCCACTATTCTTCGCTCCCCACCCACTGTATGAGACAACGTTTCTTTTGGTATGTGCGTGTGTCTGCCAGCTTTTCTAAGCAGTCAGAGCAAGAGCCATAAAGGAAGATGAAGCAGTGGAAAGGAAAGAGTCAGAGGGAAGGAAGAAAGGAGCAAAGAAAAGCAGCAGCAGCAGCAGCAGCTTGTCTTGTCCTGGTTCCTGTTGTTATTGACATGTACGAATTAGGTTAAATTTATTTACTGTCAGTTCAGTGAACTGCAAATGGTTTTAGTTTATTAAATCTTAGTTCAGAGTCAAACGGTTTAAAGTTTGTTAAATGCCAAAAAAGCAAGATTATTATCAAAGTTGACTGAGTCCAATGAGCCAAAAGCCCACACACACACACACACACACACACGTGTACACACACTTGGCCATGTCAGCTCTTGACTTTTAATTTAAACTCAAAGCAGCTGCAAATTAATTTCCAAAATGCTGACGCCACGAGAGCTCAACTCAATTGCGGTTTGATTAATCGTGTTCTACATGCTGCCAGCACACACACACACACACACACACACACCCTCCACACACCACTTATATTCGCGCTCAAAGTCGAACTCAAGTTGCATTAATCAGCGCTGTGCGCTGCTCATTTATTCGCTAAAAGGCAAATGAGTAAAGCAGCAAAAGGCAAAAAAACTGAATTGGTAAACGTGAGTGTGGATTTTTTAAAAGCACTGTGCCAAATCGCAGTCAAAGTTGAGCAGAGAGCAGCGCCAAGAAGCCACAACGAAGCGCAAATGCTCTGCAAAAAATCATTAAAAGAATTTCAAGCTACAAATTGATGACTTCTTAAGCTAATAAATATTTATTTAACTAACAAAAGTCTTTGCTCCTGTTACCTACTGCAGCTGCCAGCAGTTATGCCCCGCCAAAGCCTTTGGTTTATGTGGGGAACAAGTCCTTGCCGCATTAAAAGCTTGTGCAAAAGTTTGTTAAGCTGCCGCGCACAAAGCAACTGCTCTAGAAATCAATTAAATTGAAATAACGCATACGACATGTGTGCACAGAGCGAGCAAATGCGCTGCTTTTCCTAGCCTTTTAATCTAAAGCGCCAAATTTAGCCTTTTTAAAGCCACTCCAAGCTAGTCTTAAGCCAGTCTCAAGCCATGCTTAACTAATTGCTGTTGTTGCTTTAAAATATTTATATTTATATTGCTGAGTGGCCGCACATGGCGTATGCGTGATGTGCAGCCACAGCAGTGTGTGTGTGTATGTGTGTGTGCGATAAACAATAAGCAGGAAGACAGCAGCCGCGTTGGATTTATGTAGTCGTTTGAACGTTGCCACATGCATGTTGAATATGCCACGCCTCCAAACACGCCCACGCTGTTTGCTGCATATGCTCAACGTATACGTAATATAGCGTAGTGCAGCATCTGCTGCTTTGTGGCTGTCTGACCGCAACAAAGAGCGCCACACACACACACATAGAGAGAGCCCTAGTAAAATTATGCATATAAATTTAAGCAGAAAGTGTTGCATATTTTTTAGCGCATTTCACTTGACTTGTATTGCGAGCACCTTGGGGGCGAGTAACTAACTCTGTGGCTTATAAAGTTATAATTAAGCTGCCTTCGGGGGGTTGGAGGGTAGGGAGAGCGCTGCTAACTTGGTCAGTCGATGTTGTATTATGCAAATGGCTGTGGGTCTTTAATGAGCTACTTTTTGGAAGAAATCTATAAAGTGTTTAAAGAATTTTAAGGGCACTATATGCTTGCATTATAAGTCATATACAAGTCTTGCTAATTTTAAAATTTCTATAAGTTTAACTACCCCTGTCTGCACCACTTTCTCCACTACTTACCCAACCCCTTAAGTCTTTTTTAAGTCACCAATTTTCGCTGCAATTTGTGTGTAAGACAAACAGCGCACCACAATGCAGTTGTGGACGGGCAAACAAACATTTTCCATTTACTTTCTGCTACTTTGCTGAAGGCTCGTTCTTAGTTCTTGTGGGAAATACACAAATTTAATTTTCAACGTTTGTTCAGCGACTTTTTTGTGCGTTGTGTGTGGCTGCCTGTTGACTTAGCTGTGCGGCATTGTCGCTTATTTGCAGAGACTCTCGCAGCCCCAGCAAGTTGTGCACATGATGTGTGTGGTAAAAACGCACACACACGCACACACACGCACACACACCCAACACACACGCTTGGGAAAATCAGAAAAACAAATTAGTTGCGTGTAATTTAATTTGAAATGCTCGCGCGTTTATCAAACAAAATGAAAACTGTGAAATGGAGCTGCAGGAAGCAGTAGGAAAGGGGGTAGGGAGGAAGAGGGGAGAAGGGGTGTGCAGCTACAACGTGGCAACAGCATCATCGTGGCAGCAGCAGACGCCACAAGATGGCAAGAAAATGCTAATTGGATTTTATTTTAACATGCAAGGCGTCGGTCGCATCCAGGACCCCGCCTACTTTCCTCTGCCTTCCGCCCTCCTGCCACGTGCGTGCCTTTGATAGCCAAGTTAATAAACATTATAAGCAATTATGCTCTTGATTTCTGCTGCCCCAGTTTTACTTCTTTTTGGTGCACGCTCAAGACTTTCGTTTAGACCTGGCTGTAGCTGACACTGACAGTGATGTATCTAAGCCAAGATAAGCGATGCGATGTGGTTATTAAAATGTATGAGTATTTTATTAAGACAGACTGTAGGTGAACTGGTTAGTTTCGAATAGTAAAGGAGTGCTTAAAAGCTACAAAGCTTCGAGTATTTTAACTGAAGCAGTATAAAAGTATAAAATAGATAGGTAGATAGATAGATAGTAAGATAGGTAGAAAGATAGATAGATAGATAGATAGATAGATAGATAGATAGATAGATAGATAGATAGATAGATAGATATATATATAGATAGATAGATAGATAGATAGATAGATAGATAGATAGATAGATAGATAGATAGATAGATAGATAGATAGATAGATAGATAGATAGATAGATAGATAGATAGATAGATAGATAGATAGATAGATAGATAGATAGATAGATAGATAGATAGATAGATAGATAGATAGATAGATAGATAGATAGATAGAAAGATAGATAGATAGATAGATAGATAGATAGATAGATATATAGATAGCTGATAGATGGATAGATAGATAGAAAGACAGGTAGATAGCTATATAGAGAGATAGATAAATATATAGACAGATAGATAGATAGATAGATAGATAGACAGATGGATAGATAAATAGACAGATGAATAGATAGATAGACAGATGGATAGATAGATAGACAGATGGATAGATAGATAGATACATGTTAAAAGGAATTTGATTTAAACTGTTTTTAGAATAGTCTGCAGAGCAAATGATTTATTCCTAAAACTTTACTATAGTCAGCTTTAAAATTTAATGCAGTTTTGTCTTCAATTTAAAGAACAATTGAAATCAGAGAGTATTAAATATATTTTAAATTCTCAGAGACTTCTTGCAGACTTATCAGAGAGCACAAAGATGCTTAAAAAGATATGCCAACAAAACGAAATATTAATATACATCAATAAGTCTTTAAACACTATTGTGTCTAACTGAACGAGTATCGGTAATAAATGCAGAAAAGCCTTTCATTTATGGACTAATCAAAGCTTGAAAACTGAGCTTTATTTTGATGTATCTCTATTTTAGTTTAATCTGAAACTGATGCGCATAAATCACAGAATAAGCCGCTTTTGAAAGTACCTACTTTAATAAGTCCCAAGACTGCACTACACTGAGACTGACTTAGCTCCTCAAATTCTGCTCCATTCTACCCACTTTCACTACTTTCTGTTGAAATTACAACGCCATTTGCCACAGTTTGTAACTCCAACATAAACTGCCAACTTGTTGAAATCCCAATTAGCCGAATTTTGTGTATTATTTGAAAAGGAAAAATTGGGAAAAGGGTAAAAATTGGAGCTTTCATCAGATGTAGAAAATGTTGTTAATCAATTTGATGGGCTGAAGCAGCCTGTGGTGATTTTCTTTTGAAAGCGGCTTTAGTAAAATACACCCCCTTTCACCCCCTCTCGCCCCCTCCCCTTGCTACCACTAGCGTTTGTTTGGCACTCGACACAGTTGGCTAATTAATAGGATTAACTACCAAAAAGCAAACACAATTGGCTGCTGAGCAAACAATAACACAAAGCACTCAACTTTTTACAGGGGTGTGGAGGGGAGGGGGTGGGAGAGGACTCCACCTTCGAGTCCTTGAGCAAACATCATTACACACACACAACACACACAGGCACACACTCAGCTGAGTTTCAGATGTCGGCACCTAACGCGCTTTAATGCAGGTGATTAATTGCTTTTGAGGTTCGTCGTCTGCCAGTTGGAAAATTTTGAAAATTTCATTAGCTACCCCTAGCTGAACTTTTCAAGGGGGGGCAGGTGGGCGGAGGGGGGCCTGGGGGACACACCCACACTGCATGACTTCAGCAGACAATGTCAGACCCATTTCTAGCTGCCTTAGACGAGCTAATTAAGTTAAAGTTGCTGCCTGATTCTGATTCTGGCCCCATTTCCGTGCCCAGATTTGGTCCGCTAATGATGTCGGAAAGAGATAGCTAGCTGTGCGTGTGCAAGCGAGAGGCAGCTACACGACGTGCTTTAAATTGTTTTTGATTTACTTATTTCCGCGCTGATAAATTACATTTGTCGCACAAGGACAGAGTTCAAGACGCCAATTTTTTGTGCTGCTCTGCTTCCCTGGCTAATGCTCAAAGTTTTTAGCCATTTCCCCGCCATTTCCCCGCCATTTCCCCTCCGTTTGTTGGCGGCTTGTCAGCAATTTGAATAATTTATTCATATGTTACGTGGCTGGCGAAACGCGTTGCATGTTTTGGCACGTTTCTGGCCACATTTGGCTACATTCTGGCCAAATGTTGTCAACGCATTTTACGCTCAAATCTACATTTAATTAGCCCTCAATGCGTGGAGTCTATTAAATTGCAATTTTGGACACAAAATAAATCACTGAACAGCAAACAGCAAACAGCTCGAAAGTTAAGTCACTTCCTGGCAAATCCAAATGGGAAGCGGAGCAGTAAACAGAAGTAGCCGACTAGCAGTTACCCAGTAGTTTTGTAGTTGAAGAGATTTGTGGCTGTCTTTAGGTTTGTCTTACAGGGTAACTAACAGTCGTCTACAAAGTTAAATATATGGGAGGCAGAGGAGTAAACAGAAGCGGACTAGCAGTTACCCAGTAATCTTGTAGTTGAAGAAATTTGTGGCTGTCTTTAAGTTTGTCTTACAGGGTAACTAACAGTCGTCTACAAAGTTAAATAAAATGGAAGGCAGAGGAGTAAACAGCAGTAGGCGACTAGCAGTTACTCAGTAGTTTGTTGCCGTCTCTAAGTTTGTCTTGCAGGGTAACTACCAGTCGTCTACACCCCACTCCTACAGCTTCCTGCTCCTAATCTGTTTGCTCCACTTGCAGCTGCGTTTGCATTTCCCATGCAGCCCGGAAAATTGTTATATTAAATATGCAAAATGTGCTCAAGCTCAGGAAAATATTGCGAATAGAACTCGGATTGACATAGAGCTCAAGTCCAAGAGCAATAAGTTTATACAAATGAATTTAGTCAGAGTATTAAATCCACAGAAATTGCATAGAATTTGCTTTAAAAGCAGTGTTGACTTTGCCAGCCAATTTGGCTTGAATTTTGGCTTGATTTGAGACAAGAAAAACTGCTAAATGGAGCACAACATTTCATGCGCTTTATTCGACTTTTGTAGTTTTTATAGCAAAGAGAATTTGACAGCTGTTTCCCTGCCCAATCTAGCCGTTTTCCAGCCGCTTTTCTCTCCGTTTCTTTTGGTAGTTGGAAAATTAAGTGAAAATCTTTCTGTTCATTTTCTGGTTATTTGTAAAGTGTTAACTTGCAAAGCTTTATGACAACTCGCGCATACCCTGTCAGCTACGGGAACTACAGGGTCACCGGCTTGCTGTGGCAGGCAAGCGGGTCCAAGTAGTCCATTGTGGGTATGCCACGATGCAGAAACAGTTTATTGGGACACTCCGTGTCGCATTTCTTGTACGGCTGCTCCTCGGCCGCCATTTTGGTGATTTTGATGCACTTGGCGAAAATTCCACGTCGGTTCTTCTCCTCCTGCTGACGACACTGCTCCCGCTGATCATACTTCCGGTAGGCCAAATCCGCCTTGGAGTGAAAACCAGGCCAACAGTAGTCACGCAAGCGACTCCTGCGCACCATGCGACCCTCCGGTTCCAGGTCGATCTTGTTCTGCTGCCGATAGACCTGCACGGCCTTGGCAATGGGGTACACGGAGCGACCGCTTTGCTTGGCATGTGCCACCAGCTTAGCGGCATCATCGAAGAAACTCACATCCTCACGTAGATAGGGATCATCGTCGCAGGCGGAGATGCGCAGCAGTTCTTCATCCCTTTGCTTGAGGAACTCATCCCGCTGGCCGTAGAGTATCTTCCGCAGGTTCTTCGTAGCCTTATCCTTTCGTCGCTTTTGGGTGACTTCGAATCTGCGATTGGTCTCTGCGTTCTTGAAGCGTTGCGCGACGTGGAAGCGTTGAATTTGCTCATCGCGTTCTTGTTTCTCCTTCGCCTCTTGCTGCTCCTTCTGCTGATACGCACGGCGTTGCTCGCGCAGCTGCTTAACCCGTTCAATCCTGCGATCTGCTTCTGCTAGGACTTTTTCATTGTGTTGCTTTACAATTTCCTCTTGGTGTGCTTCCTCCTGGCGCTGCTTGGCCTGCAGCACGCGGCAGTGTTGAACAGCGAGTTTCTCTCGTTCACCAGTCACCTTGGCGCGTATTTCCTTCAACTCCTTGCCCGAGCGCAGGTCCAGCTGGCGCTTCTTTCCCTGATCCACGCAGATTACGCGATCGTCGATGAAATCGCATATTTTTTCCACTAGAGAAATGTGTGGAAAGATGAAAGCTAATAGGGGAAAAGTATACCTACCTCTCCCCCCCAGTCTACTTACATTTCTCCCTCTCCTCCTTATCCTTGCGCGCCTCCTGCAGCGCCCGACGGCAGAATTCACGTTTGACTTGCGCCTTTTCCTTGGCTGCTTTCTGCTCCGCCTCCTGCAGGCACTTGTACTGCGCACGCTCAATGATCACTTCAGTATCCCTCTGTTCCTTCTCCTCTAGACGTTGCAGACGCCTTACCTCCAGCTCCTTGGCATAGTGTTCCTTCATTTCCTGCCCCTTGCGCTGCTGCACCGCCTTCTCCTGCTCCTCCGTGACGCCACAGAAAGGTATCATCCTCAGCGGACACTGTGCCTCGTCCAGACGCTCCTGACGCTGTGCATCCGCCTCAATCTCACGATTGAGATCCTCATTGAACTTGCGCTGATAGATCATCTCGCTGTTGACCAGCGCGTGATGCAGTGACCGTTGTCCCGACTTCATATTCTCCAAGATGCGATTTGCACGCATAATGCGCTGCTTGCGCAACTGTTCGTCCTCCTTTTTCACCTGCTTCCTGCGGATTTCATCCTCCAGCACTTCCTGATCCAGTTTGGCCTGTTTCTCCTCGTCGAGGGACATGTAACCCATGTTGCTGAAGAGACTACATAAATGATCGCTGCCCTCTTTGAGGTAATCCATATAGCGACGCTCCTCTTCGTCGGCTGCCAGCTTATCGCGCTTTTGGGCCATTTGAGAGCGATACATGATAGCATCGAACCGCTTGGCGGAGATCACCACGGGATGCAGTCTACGTTTCATTGTTCCCGAGTAACTAATCAGAGTATCAAAGGTGAGAAGCAGTATCAAAAATGACAAGTTTGAAAAGTGGTTTCGCGGTTTTCAAGCGATTTTTTGAGTCTGTGTTGTTGTGTTACGTGTTGAGCGTGTCAATTGTCTGTATTGAATGTTTTGGTTTTATATTTGATACATATTTGTCAAGTTTTGTATAAAAACTACTAGATCGGAGGCATTTAGCACACATTACAGGGTATGCAGCAGTCGGTAGTGCTACGAATTACTTGAGATCATATGAACTTATACTCAAGGACAAAGAAACGTTACACGTATAACAGATAGGCAAACTGTTGTGCAATACCAATTGATCAAAGAGAGCACACACACACACATACTCACAATGAGTGTGGGAGAGCGAGAGCATAGTTTGTGTGTGTACTTTAAATTAGCGCTCAAACGTACGCAAGCAACAGAGTGTCCACAAACAGTAAAGAGCGAATTCGTCACACTCTCACTGTCTCCCAATCTCTTTCTCTTTCTTTCGGTGTATCATATTAATATGTGCAAGCAGAGCGAATTGCTACTTATGTCGGCGGTCAGTGCCACAGCGAATTTAGTCTGCGGCGAGTGGCCGAGTGCAAGACACGCGAGACGAAAAGCCGATAAATATAAGTAAAGTGAGAGTAAACGTGACGACACAGCATATAAACAAACTCACGATGAGTCAGCTAAAAATATTTGGTAGTAAAACGCTCATAAATTGTTTGAAAACAACAACAGAACTGAGCAGTTACACAACAGTTGCGCAGAAATTGCAGCAGGTGCGTGTATGCTAAAATAACATATTCTTAGCATATAATTTGTTGTTGTTTAAATACTTTGTTAGCTAACTGTATAATTTCATATCACTGTGTGTTTTTGCAGCGTCGCTATGCTACAACTACAGCAACAGCAACATCAACGAAAACGACAAGAAAAGCGGCTGCAAAGCCGTTTGAAGAGATGCCAACTATAAGTATATTAAGTGTACTGTGGAACTTCAGGCCAGGGGGTAAATATAGCGGCCTGGATTTGAATGATATAACCAAAGTAATGCTCGAGGATTCGGGCAGTGAAATCGCCCGTGTTCCCGGTTTCCTGGGGAAGCCATCTCTGGTATTCACACAAAATCCTGATGATTTCGAGGCGATCTTTCGCAGCGATGGCATTTGGCCTAAACGCACGGGCTTTGAACTGATTAACTACTATCGGAATGTGCATCGCAAGGATTACTTTGGCGAGGAAACGGGTCTGCTGTCGACTCAGAACGAGGTTTGGGGCAATATGCGTTCAGCCGTAAATCCCATTCTAATACACCCTAAGAATGTGAAGCGGTATTTGAGTGCGTTGGACATGATCAATAAGCAGTTCATAGAGCGGTGAGTAAAATCAGAGAGACTCAAACGAAACCCGACGCGCTCTAAGATCTTACCACTTTGAACACAGAAAAGCGACTGAGCTCACAAGTTCTTAAGCCGCACTGCAGCCGCTGTGCTGCTCTCACTTCTTTTTCGCTCAATCAACAAGTGTTATACTCTATGCGTGCTTATCTCGCTTAGAACGCAGCACAGCGACTGAGGCAACCGCTCTCACTTTCTTTACTCTCACGTCTGTATACACAAAGTGTACTACTCTCTCTGCGTGTGCTGGCAGCGGCGCTAGCAGAACTCTGCATACGCACTGATCAGAGTTCTGCTAGCAGAGGCGCTCAACAGCTGCAAGCAGCGAAGTAGCTCACCAATACATAGAAAGTTGTGTTTCTATTAGAAACACATACAGAAACTATATTTGTTTATACATTCCAAAATAAAATTGTTATGCATTAACCAACGAATTGTTAAACATTTTGATGGTAATTCAAAACTAAAACAAATTTTACACCAAGGTAAATTTGCAGACAAGACACAAATAAATTTGCATTGCAATTAGCTGAGCAACAAAACGTCGCTACGTGGAAGAATGAAGATAAGAAAGAAAATACGCAAAATTGTTTGTGTGATTTGCAATGCCTATACCTGCAGCAGAGCAGACATACGGAGACGTTTGCAGACCTTCCAATACTGGAAACAATTACAAAAGCAAATTGAGCAGTGGAGTGGGAAACACTGATTGGAATTTGGAATACTAAATCAATGAATTCTTTGCAGCATCAAAAAAATACGCGATCCGGTGACGTTGGAAATGCCAGCTGACTTCAAGGAGGAGATCAGCGCTTGGACACTGGAATCGGTGGGCATGGTTGCGCTGGACAGTCACCTAGGTGTAATAGAGAACACGAATCCCAAGGGACGTTACTTTTTTACGCTACTCCAAAGATTCTTCACCTTGGGTGTGGAGCTGGAGGTGAAGCCCTCGCTGTGGCGTCTGATGAAGACCAAGAAACTGAAGGAGGCGATTCACATATTCGATGAGACGGTGCGTATAACAGATGAGTTCATCCAAGAGTCCGTGGAGCGCATTGAGAGCAGAAAGGAAGTGACAAGTGATGCGGAGAAAAGTGTTTTGGAGAAACTACTGGCCATAAATCGCAAGTACGCCGTAGTTATGGCTATGGACATGCTCTTCGCCGGAGTGGACACGGTGACTTAACGGGTTTTCAAAACTATACCCATTAAATAACTGTTTTTTGACTTACAGACCACTAGCACCTTTGCTGCCATACTGCTCGCACTGTCCAAGCATCCCGAGAAGCAGGAAAGATTACGGCAGGAAATACGTGGCATACTGCCGGACAAGGACACACCCCTGACCGTCGAGTCTATGAAGAACTTGCCGTACCTGCGTGCCTGCATCAAGGAGAGTCTCCGTTATTATCCACTGACCGCGGGAAATATGCGCACCTCGCAGCAGGAGCTGGAACTCAGTGGTTACACTGTGCCCGCGGGCAACGAGGTCGTCATGTTGCACTTGAATCTCTGGCGCGATGCCCAACACTTTGCCCAACCAGATGAGTTTATGCCCGAGCGTTGGCTGCGCCAGAATCAAACGGCATCCACTTCGTCTGACTCCACCACGGGTTGCCCTGCATCCAGCAAGTCCAGTCATCCCTTTGCCTTTCTGCCCTTTGGTTTTGGCTCACGCAGTTGCATTGGACGTCGCATAGCCGAAATGGAGCTGGAAATTGGAGTAGCCCGTTTGCTCAGAAACTTTGAGATGGAATTCAATCATCCTGCGGAAAATCCCTTCATAGCCTATCAGCTGTCCACGCCACGCATTCCACTGCAGTTCAAATTCATCGACCTGAAGGACTAGCCCTGGTTAGATAGTGTCTAATTTGAAACCTCATACGGTTTATGTTCCACTTTTGAAAGTTTACATAATTGTAATTTTAATGCAAATTTAGCAAACTTTAACTACTTGACTTAATTTATTCAAATGTTTTTGGCTACGGCAAATGAATAAATTGTAACTTCCTGTGCTAATTTCTAGCCACAAGCCTGTCAACTCTTTTAACAGGGTATATGCGGGTAGCATTAGCATTAAATGTGCATAAATAATGTCGTATTAGAGCCAAATAATCACAACTGTCGGCTTAGAGGGGGTGGAGGGGGAGTAGAGGTGAGAGAGTGGTGGGTATTTCATGGCTAGAAAAAGCTAAATATGTATAGCTGAAAACACTTTCTAACACTTCCTACACTTCCTTCAAAAAAAGGCTAGTTCTATCTATATTTAAGCACGCTTACCAGCACTGCTTGTGAACTGTTATACTGACAATTATGGCAGGCAAAGGGGTGTAGAGGTGAGAGAGTGAGAGGTTCGTGGGTAAATTGCTTGCATAACTCAGCTAGAAAAAGCTACATATGCATAGCTAGACATCACTTCCCAACACTGCCTTCAAAAAAAGTCTAGTTCTAGCTATATTTACGCACACTTGCCAGCACTGCTTGGAAATTGTTATACTAATTATCAGTACAACAACAGGCAGGCAAAGGAGAGTAGAGGTGAGAGAGGGAAAATGTTGTGGGTAAATTGCTTGCATAACTTAGCTAGAAAAAGCTACATATGCATAGCTGGACATCACTTCCTAACACTTCCTAACACTTCCTAAACTTTCTTAAAAAAAAGGCTATTTCTAGCTTTATTTACGCACACTTGCCAGCACTACTTAGAAATGTTATGCTGATAATTATGGCAAGCAAAAGTGAGTGCGGAAAACTGTAACCCAATATGAATGCCATTTATCATGGTGCGATGTGGTGCGTCGTGTCGCCTCAACTAGGGCGTTGGTGGGCGTGGCGCTGAGTCTATGTGGTGACTGTTGCTAATAAATTATAGTGTTGACTGCCAAGTCCTGCTGTCCCCTGGACACAGAGATTAGCACAAAAATAGAGACAGCAACGTGCCACGCCCACTTATCCCTGCTGCTGACAGTTTAAAATTACAAACGTTGGTGGTTTTTTTGACCCTATTTCTGGCTAATTAAGCCTTAACATTTTGGCAATTGCAACTGAGTGCTTCGACTGCTTATTAGCTTTATAATTGGACTGGATTTTGGGCAAATGGCACGACCTTTTTGGCCACATTAGCAGCACAACAAATGGCCACATCAAAATCAAATTTGTTATTTATTGGCCTGTCTCTTTTCCTCCCACTCTGTCTGTCTCTTTTTTGTGACACAATTATTTATTTATTCGCACACCAAGTGTGTCCCATCAGCTTTAACCTGCACCTCATTTTTCACTTGTCCCGCCCATTGAATTGCGCCAATTATGCGTTGACAGCCTCAAGTTCCAAATGGATCGACCTTCACCTGCCCCTCCAGCAGTCACCACTGCCTTCTGGCTGCTTTCTGGTCCTCCGCTAAGTGGCAACATGTGCGCACACAATTGCCCATTGTGTTGCTGGAGTTGGGAGTGGAGTAGGACGAACAGATTTCGCATCCGGCAGTCTGCCAAGCTTACACTGGCTCTAATCTTTGGCAATTGCAGAGGCCTAAAACGGTTTGGGGCACGCCTCAAATTGGCTTGTTTGCCAAAATCTGCAGCTAAGCGGACACGGGATGTTTTCTAAGAAAAGAATTTTAATTTTGAGCAACAATATGTTCAAACTGGGGTATAAAAATAATATAAATAAAACATTTGAAATATAAATATTACTACTAAATACACATTTTAAAATAGTAGTAGTGGGTAAAATAGTAGTAGTGGTAAAATAGTAGTAGTTGGTAAAATAGTAGTAAAATTGTAGTAAAATAGTAGTAAAATAGTAGTAAAATTGTAGTAAAATAGTAGTAAAAGAGTCGATGGCGAATGCAACACAGAATGTAAAGCTGGCAACTATATGGCATGTCAAGGTTTTGTGAAATCTGAAACGCTTTTCCTGCAGTACCCCCTACCCCTCCATGCTCCACCCTTCTCTGCCCTTTTCCACGTCTCCCCCTTCGCAGCCCTTCAGCGAGTTGCTGACAAAACACTTCACAGATAAAATATATTTGTATACAATTTGTTTTTGTGCTGTCGTTGTCAAAAAATGTGCACTTTTCATTTTGGCGTCGCATTGTTTTATCCTCTCAACACATTTTTATATACACCACCATATATATACTATATAAATAATATATATAGACTCATGCATATACATGGACCTGCTCGTACTTGTATTTATTTAGTTTACTCTGCTTTTTGCCCACATATATTTCCTTTTTGCCATCCACAATTGTGTCATGCACTTCAAACTGCACGCAGTCCATTGTGTGCACTGGGCCAATGGCGAGGGGGGCGTGGCTGAGGGCGGTGTGGGTAGTTTAGATATCTTTTTGGCCCTCCATGTCCAAGAGTATTGCACTCACAGTCGCACTCAAAGCAGCCGAGTGTCATCAGAATTGTCGCTTTGATGTCGTCGCTGTAACCAACTCTCGAGTATTGGCCAACTGGGTTAATGGCACAAATGTAGCTGTGTGTCACTAGTTCCCACTACTCGCCGCCAGCTGGCGCCACACAGACATACAGTGTAATCAAATTATAAACGAGCAACAAATGTGCATTTCCACTTCAAAGTCGAACATCATTTGCCATTTCATCATTTTCCTCAAACATTTTACATTCATCACATGTTGTGTGTTGTTTTTTGTTGTTTGGGCTAAAAAACAAAATTGTGTTTCTGCCGAAAACGCAACAGGAGACAGCTGTAGGCCCCGCGCAGGTACTACGAAGAAGATTCTATTTACCAACTGCGTGTCGTGTCGTGTCATATGAAATTAAAGCGCACAACGCACGGCAATTTAAGTAGCAGCTGAGCGGAGACTTGGATGGAAACAGGGGTGGAAATTTGGCATAGTAAGTAATAGGCGCACTGGAAATACCCTGTATTCAGTAGGTAGCTAGATAGGTGCAGGCAACTAGTTAAGCCTTCCTCTGAGTTCTAAGCTATGCCGACCCTAAATGGTATGCCCTACGGTACCCCAGCTAATTCAGAGATATTTCCCATTAAAAATTGTCGCAGTACAGTGGAATCCGGTTATAACGACACTCAAGGGACCGTCGATATTACGTCGTTATATCCGGTAGACGCTTTAACCGAAACGAGCAAAGAAAAAAAGCCTGTACGGGGACCAAACAAGTCATCGAGTTTTCGTCGCAATGACCGGACGGACGCTTTAAGAGGAGTCGTTATAACCGGATTCCACTGTATATCCTTTTACCTACTACTCTGTTCTTAAACCCACTTAAAGTCACATTTACTGACTAATAAAGCCACAGTCTAGCCATAACACAACTCTGCCTTTCAGCCTAGTTACAAGTCTGCTACTTAGCCCCATATACCCCTAACTATACCCTGTAAGTACGCTGTGTTTGAGCCCAGAAAAGTGGAAGTCAAAACACGCGCAGATTGACAGTTAATAAAGTGACGACAAGTTGCTGCTTGGCTGCTTACCACTTGGCTTAAAGCAACTGTTGGCAACTGTGGCGTTGACAACTTGACCCAATGTGTGTGACAACTGTCCCCGCTACCCCTCACCACTACCCCCTACTCTCTTCACTTCCCACCAACTCCGCTGACCGACAAAAAGTTTGAGCAAACAAGAATTCGGTAATAAAGCAAAAATTTTGCTGCTTTCAAATTGTACAAGCTGTCAAAATATTGAATTTCAAGGCGTGGCACAGTCCTCCACCCACTCTAGGGGCGACGGGGGGCAGTGGCAGGGGCGTAGCTGGGCGTGGTATCGCTTACAGTGCGGGGCTTTAAATCAGCCCACCTCAAACAGACAAACAAGCAGGGAAAACAATCTACCCCACAAGCTGACTGCATTAATGAAATGCACATTTGTCAACGAGGGAAGAAGGGGGAGAGGAGGGGGAGGGATGAGGAAATGGAGGAAGAGGGGAGGGAAGTAGAAGACGGAAAAGCAAAGGAAGCAATTAAACAAATAATGCCACTTGAATATTCCTTATGAATCATGACGCTCGTTGCATGCAACATTAAGAACAGGAGTGAATATACAATTATATATATATGTAGCTATATATACCAGATATATATACATACATATAATATATATTTAAATTGTGTCAACGACACTGCTGTTAAATTTATAATAATTGAGCTCTGCAGCGCAATTTAAACGGCTGTAAATAAGTAACTCTCTATTTGATGAAGTTGTTGGTTGAGCACTTAGAAATTTGATATTAAAAAATATATTTAATGCTAGAACTAAGTCTATAAATATTTAATTTATTATTAAGTATATTATATATGAACTTACGTTTTCTAAAACACCAGTGGGGCACGTGTGAATACAGTACAAAACAGTCCCTGACTTGGATATACATATGAGAAAAGTTAGAATCAGTTGCTAGTTGCTTTTGAATAAAAAGTATTAATTTTAATATTTTATTATAATTTCATAAATATTTTTGAAAGCATAAAAGTCATAATAAAAGCAAATAATTTAAAAAAATAGCAAAAATTCTGCTGAATTTATTTTTGTAAAAATTATCAAGTAATAAAGGTAAGAAAAGGTAACAAAACTGTTTCTCCCAGGAAACCCCTTATTAAAAAAAGTCTTAAACCTACACTAACTAAACCATATATGCTGTATAAACTGAATAAAAAGATGCTTGATTTTTGTATTAAATTGTTTCACTACATTTATAAATAAATTTTATGTGCGCTGCCAATTCCACGGAAATGATTCGAAATCACTTAAGAGCAAACACACGTAACCAGAAATGCTCGTGACTCACGACAATGTCAGCCAAGTTAATTGTAAAACTACTCGTAGTTGAAATGATTATTTTTGAGTTTGTTGCTCGGCATTTTGGGGGTTTGCTAATGGACCTGGTGCTCCATGGCAAACTGAGATCCATTTCTGTGCCTTGACATTGCCAGCGCTCGAGGAAAACACTTCAGTCTCATTAGTAGCAAGTTATGGCTAGAAAGGGGGGAAAGAGGGGCAGGGGAGATAGAGGGGGACTTGACATGAAACAAACTAACAGACAACTGCCACGCCTACACGGGCGTACGCCCCCAAGGGCGCACTATTGGGCTGTCAAATGTTTTTATTTTTCTTGGGGAATTTTCCTTTTTTTTCTGTGGCGCAAGCAACTTAAAGTAAGTTTTTCAGCAGACAGCTGTGGGGTGTGTGTGTGTGTGTGTGTGTGTAGTGTGTGAGTGTAGTGTGTGTGTTTGTAGTGTGTGTGTGTGTGCCCCCGAAAACTAGCGTGTCTAATGAGCAATTCAAAAGTTTGCATTTTCCTTTTTTTCCCTTTGTGTTTGTTCCTTTGTCGCACTCGTTTTTCCGCGCATTTTCCCCCAAGTATCCCAACCCACTCCGCCCACTCCTCCCTCCACCCTCTTGGCAGACAGTCGCCAAGTGACAGCTTGAGAGGTAAAAATTCTCAACGCTGCGCTACTTCTCGGATCATCTCGGTCAGAGCTAATAGGCCTCACAGACGCGAAAATAGTTTTTCCACCCCCAACCCCCTCTACCACCCCCTTACCCCCACTACGCCCTCCCCCTCGCTGTCGTCTCGAGTGCTTGAGTGAGTGATTCACGTCAACTGAGGCATGATTCTATGCAACTAAATGAGTTGTTGTTTTCTTTATTTTTATTTTTATTTCATTTTTTGTGAGTGGGCGCTAAGAGGGAAAACTGTTGGGAAAACTGTTGTTGCTGTGACTGCGGCACGCTCTTGGCCATGCTTGAAAAGTGCTTGGGGTACAGTGGTAACTCGACAAGTTGAATGACAGCTCAACTAAGCAATTAAGCAGCCTCACAACATTTGACAACAAAATAATTAAAGCTTAAGTAAATTAAGTTTTATTAAGTTTAATTTATACTCGAGTTTATTTATATTTTACTCGGTCTTCACTGTAATTTAATAAAGTACATTTTAGCACTCGGTTTCTTCTTACTCATTTGATTTTAATATTAAATACTTGACTTCAATACTTCCCTTACTTACGCCCTTAATGCCACGCCCTCTTCTGCTGCGTTCTGTCGCGCATTTATTAAATATTTGCACTTAATTTGTAGCTGCTGCTTATATTAAATATTTGCAGTTGTTTCAGCGATTTAATTTGGTGCAAGGATTAAGGACAAATTGTTTCGTTGGAGTGCCCTGTAGAGTAAATTAGAGGGGGAGTTTTGTGGATGGAGCGCATAGGTTGGCAGCCTTATAGGGTAACGTGGTGACTATATAAATACATATATAGAATTAACTTTTATTAAGAAAGTTCAAAATTCGACACTTAGTTTACCAAAGTAACTAAAATTATATAAAAATCGTGCTTAAGTGCTGACTTTGACATTGAAATTTATTATATAAGTCTGAAAATATTTACATTTGGTGTATTTAATATTTATTTGAACTAAACTGTTATACATATCAGATATAGACAATTATTTGTGCTTAGCTTTAATGTTAAAAATAAATAGTATATAACTATTTGAAATCAAATAGATCAGTTCAGTTAAAATACTTTAAATATAGACAACTTTATTGATAAATATATTGACTTTCACTTGCATTTTATTTAATATACAGTGGAATCCGTTTATAACGACTCTGCTTAAAGCGTCCGTCCGGTCATTGCGTCGAAAATTCGAAGACTTGTTTGGTCCCCATACAAGCTTTTTTTCTTTGCTCGTTTCGGTTATAGCGTCTACCGGGTATAACGACGTAAAATCGACGGTGCCTTGAGTGTCGTTATAACCGGATTCCACTGTATAGAATACTTTATTTTATCTGCTTAATTTCTATGATGTGGCAAACTCTTCCATATTTCAAGGACTTATAATTTTCTTACTTATTTATATATCTATAAGAACTTATTTATTTTATTTACTAACATTTACAGGAATTTTTAAGAGCTCCTTATATTTTTAATGACTCAAACTACTTTTTACAGCGTGTTATTCAGTCGGGCATGCTCAACTTTAATTTATATTTTGATGCATTTTATTTTTAGAGATTTCAGAGTTGTGTATTTTTGAAGGGGCGCAAACTGGCAACGGAAATTTTCTTGGAATTATGTGGGGCGACTAAATGGAGCGCCGAGAGTGGCAGTCGAAGAGCTGGGGACCCCAAGTAGAAACTACTACCTGATGCAGTTGTTGTTGCCTGTCAGCAGCGAATTCTGGGCAAAAATTTAATTGCGCGACAGTGTAATTGGCCAAGAACAGTGCGAGAAGCGGCTTAAAGCGCTAGTGTTGGCTAAGAACACTATTCCCAGTTTTTTAGCTAATAATAAACGTTTCACAACTGCCAGTGACAAGTGGGGCAAGTAGGGGCAAGTGGGGAAAGTGTGGGGAAAGTGGGACGCGTGTGCTGCAAGTTTGGGGCAATTTGGCGACTTTGGGACTGCGACTGCGACTGTCATTTCATTTATTGTTGTTGACTTTTGCACCAAAAGTGATATTTGTGTAAGTGTTTGTGTGTGTGTGTGTGTGTGGCACCGTTAAGCGCCTCATATGCGTTCACAGTCACGTTTGGGGCATCAGGAACAGGCGGTGCCACATTTGCCACAGCTTCAAAGTTCACAGCACGCGCCAAATCATTTGGCCAAAATAAAAAACATCAAAAAAAAAAAACTATTTATTGAAAATTATGGTGTAATGTTCAGTCAGCCACTGCCACGCCCCGCCCCTCTTACCCCTACCCGCCTTTGACATGGGTCTTGTATTAGCGTTTGATAACTTTTCCATCGCTTTTCCTTGGCTTTTCCTAAGCCAGTAACTGCGAAACGTCAACTGAAATAATAAAAGAAAAACTGAAACTGCTTACAATTGGGTGCAAATGGTTTGGTAGTTTTCTTCCTCTTCTTTTAGCCACAAAGTAAGCTTATTGATTCAACCACACCGTGCATACCTGCTTTTGACCTTGTTTAAATATGTATTGGGCTCATTAACTTTAATTACTGCTGAGCTGTATAAGTGGCACCTAATTAAGGGGACTTTAAGGAAATTTTATAGAATTTTTAGTGAATTTTATTAAGAAGTCTTGGCCTTAAAAACCTTGGTTAAAAATTCTTAACTTACTACACTTTCTAGCCTCAGTTTCAGCCATAGAAAACAAGCCAAGGTGGCTGAAAGTTTGGGCATTTAAAGCAGTCTACTTAAAATATGCACTTAATTTAGTAGTCCGATTATTTTAAAGTAGTTATACATTAGCTAAAGTTTATAAGAGACAACACAGATTATTTATTTTTTTAGCTCTGTTTATTTTCCAACCAAATAAATAATAAATAGACCACAAGAGTGAGCCATGTTTGCTCCACATTTCTCTATATATAGATTTATTTAGTCTTCACCGCCAGTGTGGCCAGAGTTCATTAAAAATACGTTAACACTTGTCCCATTCCAATGTCTCGTGTCCGCAAAACGCTAAATTTGACTTAATCCAGTGCAACGTCAAAATTTGTCAGTTTTGAAAGGCTTAGCGCATAATTAATGTTATTTAAAGTTTTACCACACACACCAGTTATACACACACACACACACACTGGTATACACACACACTGCCTTGGATGTATGCATGCCCCTACGTATACATATAAAATGAATGTGTATGGTTATAAACTTTCTAAATATGCTGTCAGTCCTATGCCCTGTAATGATTGGCGTAAGGGGTGTGCTAGTCTGTGGAAAAGTACCTAATTTTGGCGTATAAATATATAAATTTGCATAAAGTAAGATCTACTTAGTATTTGCTTAAGCCCTTTAAGATGTATACCAGTTAAACTACGACTTGTATAACAGTTACTCATAGACTATACTTTGCTTAACCCTTTTAAGTTGTATGCCAATTAAAATCTAACTTGTATAACAGTTACTCATAGACTTTACTTTGCTTTTAAGTTGTATGCCAGTTAAAATCTGACTTGTATAACAGTTAATCATAGATTAAACTTTGCTTAACCTTTTAAAGTTGTATGCCAGTTAAACTACGACATGTATAAAAGTTACTCATAGACTGCACCAACTACAGGTCATTCTGCAGTCGAGCAGCACTTGCTTTATGCTGCTGCTTTATGCTGTATGTTGTTGGCTGTCAGAGATGTTATTCTTTGTGTATCTTTATGGGTCGTGCGACGTTCTGTGTGTGCCCCTGCCCCCTTTTCCACACCCCTACACTACCCCCACCCTTGCTATTCATGCAGATAACTATAGCGATACACATCTATATGTATTTGTACGTGGACATGTGTAGACACATCTGACGATGTGTATTTCATTTTTATGCTTTTGATTTTGATTCGAATTTTATTTTATTTTTATGAGTTGTGACGTCACATCCGCTGACTGTGCCTTGATCTATTTTACTTTAATTCGATTTGCATAAAAGTGTAATAAATACAAAAATATTTACACAACCTTTATGTGAGTTTATCCAACCAATTGGCAGTGCCTTTGTACCCCCCTTTGATTTCATTAACTGAGCCGACAAAATCATCCAAAACCAATTAAAAAATATTTATTTATATTTCTGTGCATCAGGGAGATTCCCCCATTGTTATTGTGGGTTAACCGCGAATTGCATAATTCCAATTAGATTTACAGGGGAAAACGGTGGAAATCCAAAATGAAAATGAATTTTATATTATGTCTGATAATTATGTGGCAACTGCAATTAAACAATCAAACGAAAAACATTTTCATATTCAATTCCATTTCCATTTCCATTAGGAAATTCGTTTTGATTTCCAATTTGATTCAATTAATTATGGTGTCCCTAAAATTCGCTATTTCTGTTGTTACAGCACTCAACACTCGTATCCAGTCAGTGAGAATGAAATCGTTTGAATCTAAAAAGGACTAAGAATTAATTTAGTTATTTCCATATATTTTTTATCGAACACGAGACTTAATTTTCTATAAAATTACGTTTAAAAGGGATAGAAATTGATTTAGTTATTTTACTTTTTTGCTATGGCATTTAATTAAGTTAGCTGACTAATTTAGATTGCATAAAATGCGTGAATTAATCAACTCCGTTTTAAATAAATCAGCGCATTTGTTTACTGATTAATATGTAATTGGTTTCATATAACAGTAAGTAGAGAAATACTGATAAAGTGTAATACGTAAGCAGTATAACAAGGACTGCTAAAGAGTGAAATGTTCAGGCAGTTAAAAGTATCCCAAGTAATTAATATAACAGTTTACAGATAAAGTTTACTATAGTAGTACAACAAGCACAGCTTAAGAGTGTTCTATGTAGTCAGCAATATTTTGTATAATTTAACAGCTACCTGCTCTCTTTCCATCTCTCTCCACCTCCTGCTCTCTCCAACTGCCAGTCAGAAATATCCCAAATAATATCTATGTATATAGACGTAAGCATAATCCACTACAAACAATAACACTTACAGCAACAACAATTCTGGCTTACCGCACATGTTCATACACGTACAAAACAACAACAACAACAATAACAGCAGTACAACAACAACTTGTAAGAGTAATAAACAAAGCCGCAAAATGCGTTTTGAGGGCGAACAAATGACAACGCGAAGAGCAACAAAGAGAGGGGGAGCTGGACAGTGTTAAAGAGAGAGGGGATCCAAAGAGAGGTATTGAAAGAGAGGGTATAATACAGAGGAGAGAGCAGGAAATACAGTTTATTGTTGTTGTTAACTGCACTACGCCTACTGCGAAAGCAGCGCAACTGCGTGCAAAGTGGGCGTGGCAGCAGCCCGAAGCGGCAGAGGACAGTGAGGTAAAGAGAAGCACGAAAAGTGCTTTGCGGTAGTTGATGGGAAGGGGGGAAGCGAAAAGTTTGTGTGGACAACGCTTAATTAAAACGGGGATCACGTAACCCGTCGGAAAAACCAATGGAAAATGCTGTCACTGTCACTCCTTTGGCCAAATGCTCATGGCCTGGCTTTTACTTAGCCAAAGCTAATTTGGCCACTTTTATTTGGCAGCAGTGAAGAAGCAGCACCCAAAAAGAAAAGCGAACGAAAAGCGAAAAGTGGAAATGAAAATGCGAGTGTCAAAGTGCATGGGAAATGCAATGCGGAACATTAATTGCATAAATTTGGAGTGAGTGTGCGAGAGTGAGAGGGAAGAGATAGAGGGAGAGTGGGTCAGGAAGAGAGCGCGGGTAAAGTGTGTGACAGAGAGGCAAGAAATATGCAAACGTCATTAAATGTAGTCACTGGCACCTGCACCACTGTGGTGTAGGTGAGAGTTAGAGTGGGGTATGTGGGGTGGGGTGCTTACAGGGCCATAATTTGATGCCTAACTGTGTCAGGCGTTGGCTTCTGCTCCGTCTTTCTGTCCTGCTGTCCCACTGTCCTTCTGTCTGTCTGCCGCCTCTGTGTTGCAAGTGCTTCATGCATAACGCATTTTTGCGCAGCTAAAAAGTATGCTAGCAAAATGTAACTCATACCTGTTGCCACGCCCACGCACACAGCACACCCACCAACACACACTCTGACACACTGACAGCGGCTTTTGGGCGCAGCGCTTTAAATCAGTTGCCATTTCATTAAAATGCACGCGTTGCATTTCACTATCTTCCACTGCCTTCCCCTTACCTTCTCCCTCCTCTCCCCTCTCTCACCCACCTGCAGCTGCTTGTCGCCCTCTGCTTTTTGCACTTAATTCTTAACGCGCTTTGCTGGCCTTTAATTTAGCGTTAGAAAAACATTTTCATGCTCATAATTTGTAAAGCGAAATTTAAATCGGACTAAAGCTTTGTATAAAAAATATTTTTTAAATATTTAAATGTCTACTTAGAAAATATTAAAAATATATACAAGAAAAATTAATTAATTTATTAATTTTAAGCATAATATTGTTTATAAATTAATACTAGAACTATTAATAAATAAATAAATAAATCAAAAGATTTTTATACAGCTAGAAAAACTCCAGAAAATCCTCAAATACACAGGGAAAAATCGGTGTATTGCTTCCACCCGCTGCTGACATAAATAACTGTAAAATATGGCTGACGCGTGACGTCACAACAAAGCAAGTTAACTGTTTCTATTTCAGTTTCACTAGATTTATTTATTTGAATTGCCACAAAAAGAATTAGAAGCAGAGAAAAAAGCAAACAAAATAAAGCAAATCAAGTAAAAAATGGGAAAAAGAATAAAAAACAATGGAAATGCCAAAAAACAAATGCATAGTTTTTATGCAAATGTGAGAAGAGAATCCCAGGTGGGAAATGCACACACACACAAACACACTTACACATATGTTAGTACCATCAACATGGCGTTCGTATACGACATTCAATACAAAGGCAGGAACAACAACAACAGCAGCTATACAGGTATGACTGCATTCTGTTGCTCTGTTGTTGTATGTCTGCATGTGTCTGTGTGTGTGTGTGTTTGCCAAATGCCAACTTTATTAGGAATTTTACAGTTGTCTACTCGACGCTCTGCATACAAGTCAATACATGCAAGCGGAATAACGGAAACCAAAGCTCATTTGTTTTGCATGTTGTTTTTGTTTTTGCTGCTGTCTTTGTTTTTGTCTGCGTGTCTTTGCCTCCAAATGTTCACGTAGATTTTTCGGATTTAATTTTGCTCAATGAAATGCCAACTGTTTATGTGTGTGGGAGTATGTGTGTGTCACTGCTCTCCCCTAAGGTGAGAGAGCGCGAGAGCAAGTACGCATTTGCAGTGTCTGTGCAGCGCTCAACGAGTGAGAGAAAATTTCCCCTCTCTGGGCTGTATTTACTCTACAGTGGCGTCCGTTTACATTGGCAACGCTGCTAGGATATCAGTTTACTATTGGCAGTAACTCATACAGTTTATTTAGTGGCATTATAAAGTTAAGCTAGTTAAATATAGGTATTGTTGGCATAATTTGCATACTTTAGCAGTTGTTAATTGAATTGTTATGCATTTAATAGACCAGATAGCTGAATAAACATTGCAGACATTAGCACATCATAAGCATAAATTTCACTTGGCCATAAAAAAACGGAAGCTTCTAACTAATGGACGACATTTAAAGCACAATAAAAGTGCCCAAGGGCCACGCCAACCACTCCCCTCACTTGGCCCTTCATAATATTAAGTGCTGCTGTTAACCTGTCTAAGACAAATAGCAAATTGTCGTTTATAATTGACCACAAGTGTTTTGGGCTGGGGAAGGGCAGTCAGGAAGGGCCGGAGCGGGTAGAGGAGAGGGGTTGTTGTGTGTGTGGTCGTCGTTCAAAGTAAATGGACAATTATTATTAACTGCAATAAATTTCACGCACGCATAATTTACATACAAAAGCACGCGAGTGTACAGAAGGGGAGGGAAGGGGAGTTAAAGGAAGAGCGACAGAGAGCGGCGTATAACAGTGGGAGGGGGGAGTGCTTACATTTTGGTCACGTACAAATCGTTTAAGTGCAACACATAATTGTTGAAGGACCTCAGGAAACATTTTCGGCAAGCATAATTGTGCTCTCTCCCGGTCTCCCACTCTCCCGCTCTGCTCTGCTGCCCACTCTGTATATATGTCCTTCTCGCTCGCTCTGCTAATCGTTCTGTGTGTGCCGTGTGTCAATAGCAATTATGCTATGCGTGGACGGGCGCCAATACACAGCGAGAAAATGGGAGCTAAAGAAATTGGACAAAAGTTTGAAATAAATGGAGTAAGCTGTGTTTCAGTGTATAGCCAATTTTGAGCAGTGTAGTTGGCACAATATATTTTTTTTTGCACAGTGTCAGTTGGCTTGCTGTACAGGTAATAGAATGTTTTTGTGCCTGGGCCAAAAGTTTTGCTTGACAAGTTCTACTTAAGCTGCCACAAACAATGCGCAAAGAATTCAAAAGTAATTTCCACGCACAACTAAAGACTATTTCTGTGACTGTGACTGTCTGTGTGAATGAATGAGTGTCTCTGTCTGTGTGTTTGTTAATGCCCACGCTTAAAATCGATGTCGCTGTTTTTGTAGTTGTAGTTCTTGTTGCTGTTGTTGTTGTTTTTGTTGTTTCACTCTGTTTAGCTCTGCATTGTCCATTAGCGAGTCGAGTTGTTTAATTGAATTGTCGTAATTAAAGTGCTTCAATTGATTTTAATCGGAAATTGCGCTCATTGTGTTAGCAGCTGCTGTTACTCTGCTGCAGAGAAGTACAGTTAAGCAGCGCTTTTGCTACTATTACCGTTAATTGCAAGACAAGCGTTGCTTCATTAACGCTGCCATTCAAAACGACAGCAGGGAAATGTGCAATAATCTGCCGTTAGGCCTTGAGGTTAGCAACAACAACAAGAACAAGCAGCACAAGAAGTAGAACAACAACAACATAACGACTTACTTCAGTCAAAGCTCAACAGGCTGCCCTTTGCTTTTGGTCTCACAAATTTCCCCAACACAAAGCAGGCAAGCAAACAAACGCTCTCAGTTCCTTTGGCTTACGCTCTCACTCTCTCACTGTTTGCTCTCGCTGCACAACATTGCCTATGTTATGCTGCTGTTATTGACAATTTTGGGGGCTCTGTGCCTGCCGCAACATTCGCTCAGCAGTCAGTAAGCAACGAACTTTGCAAGCGAACGGTTTGTGCATGCGCTTCGTTATTCTGTCTGTTGGTCACTCGCGCGGGCCGCTTCCACGTGAATATCAAGCAAAAAAGGAAAAGTAAAAGCAAGAAAAAATAACGGAACCCAAAAATAAGCACGCGCGCGTTTCAGTTACACATGTATGTGTGTGCGGTAGCTAGCATGTGTGTGCGAGTGCGAGTGTGTGTATGTGCGCGTGCATTTATTTTAGGCAGCGGTAAATGTAAAGTGTAAAACCAACAAGAGAAATAAATTAAGAGAGAATATCAAATCCAATCAAAATCTATAAATAAGCACAGGCATAGGCCGGCTGCATGGTACAAGAAAAAAATAAATAAAGTAACGGAGAAGGAGAAGCAGAAACGAGCGAAAAGTTGACAAAGTAAATCGACAAGAAATGAAAGCGAAACTCAAATACGAACAGCTGCTGGCAGCGACGCTATGCACGCTGCTAACGCTGACGCTGACGCTGACGGTGGCAGCGGCCGAAGCGCAGCCTGCCAGCTCATATGGCGCCTCGTTCATATCAAATCCAGCCATTTATGCATATACAGTGGCCAATCAGCAGCAACAACAACAACAGCAACAACAGCTAATAAATTTTGACACTGCCAATGTGAATAGCAATGCGAATGCGAATGCAAATGCAAATGTGAATGGCAATTATCGCAACGCCATCGGTGTTGGAGCTTCTAATCGTAACTACTACTACACCGATGTAAATGCAAATGCTGATGCAGCCACGGGTACGGCCACATTTACCACGCCCCCTCAAGCACCTGTGCCGGGTCCGGTGTCCGTTTCCTCAGCTGCCACACAGCCGGCTCCGCTAACGGGCTGCACTCTGGATCGTCTTGCCGTCTACAAGGTCGTGCTGCACACCTACTGGACCCGCGAGCTGTTCCCCAAGCATTATCCCGACTGGCGACCCACCGCCCAATGGACCAAGACCTTAGGTATGTGTGAAATAAACATTTATCAATGGGAATGAGTTTTAAGCGGCTTACGAGCAGAGTCTTTCTTTGATATGTGTGCTAGTGAATGAAGGAACTAAATATAGAGCGACATTTTAGATGAAGGATTTTTAAATTTTTTTGGTTTAAAGAAGTTTAACCAGAAATTTCTTTCTAATCATAGACTTAAAGTTTGTGTAAGTGACAGCGACTTAATTTAGTTTCTTTACTAAAGATTTAAGTCTTTAGCTGAGGATTTTTAAAATCGGATTTGGTACAGTTGTCATAAAATTTAAATAAACTTTTTTATTTATGTTGTTTTTTTTACAAACTTTAATTAAGAAATTTCTTGACAGAACTGATTTTTTCAATTAATTTAAAAATGGTTAAAAGGCTGCAATCTGCACTAGAAACGACTGTTATTCGTCAACTGAATAATAAACAATTTATTTTGGAATCGCTTGCCTATGAAAATAAAATATTAAATGTTGTCTTCAGTTTTATTTTGCACAAACTCGAATTCTCTTCAATAGTTTTTAATTGACAACTTTAAACTATATAAAAATTGCAAACGATTTAATCTCCATTACTTCAACAGCTCAATTAAATTTGTGTGCATGTTTTTGTCTGAAATATATAAAATATTGATAAAATCGTATAATTTGTGCCAGCTCAGCAGCAGCAACAGTAATAACACTAACAACAACAGCATAAACAACAATAGACAAACAATAACAAAACAACAACAACAAAAAGCTAAACACTAATTTGTCACAATGCTCGCAACTTGGCAGACATATAAAAATAAATCGAAAAGCAATTTCGCCTCTTGTTGTTGTTATTGAGTTAAATAGAAATAGAGGCCAGACCCAAATAGATGAGATACAGATATAAAACACAAGAGATACAAGATACAATGGTTGGAAGAGGTAGCAGGAGAATCCATGGAATCCTTGGCCGCATTGGCATGTCGCTTGTCTTATCATGTTTTTGCAGATTTAGCTGTCAATTTATAGCACACACACACACACACAGACACACACATGTGCAAGACAAGTAAATCTGACAGGCGAACAAGCGTTGCCTTTTGCCATAGCATACTTTCAGGCGCACATAAAAAAGGATAAGGCCAGCGCCAAAGGAGCGCCTAAGAAATGCGATTTGTACGTGCTTATGCGCTATATGCTCGACTCAGCGCAAAAAGGCACACACACACACACACACACACACACACACACACACACATCGAACACACACAACACACAAGAAATTGGATAAAGTTGTTGCCCAAAATTCATGTTGTTGTCGAGCTTCACAACTTTTGATGTTTTGATTTTTGCGCTGTTGCACTCAAGAGCTGAAAATAACTTAAAAAAGAGCCCTAAGAAAGCAGTTTGTTTATTTATAAGATTGTTTGTTATTCAGTTAGCTACTTTATAAGCTCATGAGTAACTTTAAATTCGGTATGCTTGGGGCTTAAACTAATTAAATGCAACCATTTTGTCTTATATCTTAGCCTTTCATCTGCTCTGCTGTCTACTTTAAATTATAGTTTTATTTTCAACTTCAGTCTGCACATATTTATTGTGTCGTCTTGTTAATTTATAGTATTTGCCGTTGGAAAACATTGCGTATGCGTGATTTATGCACGCCTTGTGCTAGTGTCATTCACTGGCTTCCAACAGCTCTTGACTATATAACTATTGATAGAACACACACAGCGCTGTTTACTATATATATAAATTTAATGTGAATCTTATTTTTGTTTAAATAAATTGAGTGCAAACTGGCTATAAATTGAAGCACTTTGATTTGCTTGTCAACGGCAGCCACAAAAATATTTTAAGCCGAACTAAAGCGCTTGCCAGTGTTGTGTAAAGATAAATAAAGCTCAGTATTTTTTAAAATATTCAATGAAGTTTTTTTTTATCTCTAAAGATTTATTTTAATTTTTGATAGGAATCGGATCAGAGTAAACAGAAAGACAGATCAAAAGGTAGATAAATCTTAAACAAATTTTATTTTAAAAGCAACCTTAGAGAATTATGAAACTTGTGCCTGATTTTCAAAGACAAAAATCTTAGATTTTCTAAACTTAAAACATAATCAGCTTTAACTAATCTAGTTTCATTCAGCTGCAAAAGGTTTTTCCTATTTGCTTTTGATGCGTTTTCTCTGTGTGTTTGTGTGTTAAGGGAAGTAAATTCCACGTAGCATCAAATATTTAGATAAATAGAGAGTTTTTATGCGCCCGAGTGGCAGCAGTGGAGTCTGGACAGTGGCAGTGGCCCTTGAGCGGCGTTTAGTTAAGCCAAAGGCAACCTAAGATGCTTTAAACCGGCATTAAAATGCAGCCAACAGGAAGGAGTAGAAAAAGTGTAGAAAAATCGGAAGCTTAGCGTTGCACTTGCTAGATGAGAGGGGCAGGAGCAGAGCGTAGCTAGCTTCCTGCCTGTCATATCCTGTTTATATACAGCATAAAGTTCGGAGCGCAGTTTCAGCATCCGTTACAAATTCAACTCAGCAAAGCAATGAGCTGGCAATGGAAGCAAATATAAAGTGTCCTGCCTGAAATTGTTGTTTTGTTTTCAGAGGAGGCGTGGGCGTGGCCATGGGCCTGGGATGAAAAGTGTATTATGAATGTTGGCAAAACAAGCAGCCGAAAGTGCATTTCTTGTCCTTTGGGCCAAGTCAGAAGCGCCTCCGAGGAACGCCTCACAAACACAAACACACACAGAGAACTCCTCCCAGTTTGTGTTACGCTTCCCAAATGTCCTCGTCTAGAGTTGTTAAATTTCATTTGTGAACACTGCCGCGGAGCTGGCAACTGTTGTCGCCATTCGCCATTGCCATTTTCCATTTTGGCCAACTTGCCGCTGTTTTTATCGCAAATTGAAAGCGAAATAAAGTTTTTGCTTTCCAACATGACCAGCGTTGAGTATTGCAACTAGACAGCGATCCCGATGCCGATCCCCACGACGCGTCAGTTGCATTTTCACGAACATATTTTCGCATACCACGCAAAGTGGAGAGTGCTCGCAAGGGGTTGCTTAAATGTCTAAAACTCTGCATAAAGGTAAGAAAACTCGCTGCTTAAAAGTAAAAGCCAAGAAAGCGCAATGGGGGAGAAAGTGGAGTTCAAAGTGTTCTAATCTCTACCGCCCATCAATTTGCAGGTAGTCTTTCGTTGGCCTTGCTTTTCCTAGGGTATCTGTAGCGTGCATCTTCCCCTGTGCTAAGCCAACCCCACACATTTGGCCACTGCTGTGTTTTGGGGTTATTCGCCATGTTTTTCAGTTGCATAGTTGCGACTTGGGGCATTCATCACTTTTTGTTTAGCTGCTTTTTTGCTGCCCGCGCACAAGTTTTTCTGAAAATACAATTTTTTTTCTGCCGTTCTGCCACTTTTATTGCTTGTTTTTGTTGGGTTTTGTTTGTTTCTCGATTCTCAAGTGCTTTGGCCAGGATACGGCCTGGCATATATCCTTGACTCTGTTGCAAAAGTAAAATGAAATGAAATGAAATGTTGCCGCTTGCAATTGCATTTCAAATTGTTGAAAACACTCGAGTAGCCAGAGAGCAACTGGAGGCCACGATTTGTGTGCAAAAACTTTGATTTCAAATCAATAAAAGTGGCAAAGGGAAGGGGACAGCGGGGGGGTCTGGGATTTCGTTAGGGTTTGTTGTAAATTAATAGCAGACGCGCAAATAACAACAACGGAAGCAACCTCAATTAAGTAAGCACAAATATCAAGTGGTCATTGAATCGAAACTCAACTGAATGTCGCCCAGAGTGTGTGTGTGTTGGTGTGTGTGAGTGTGTGCTTTTGTGTGCTGTAA
The DNA here is from genome assembly GCA_018152125.1 of Drosophila dunni. Classification (NCBI taxonomy): domain Eukaryota; kingdom Metazoa; phylum Arthropoda; class Insecta; order Diptera; family Drosophilidae; genus Drosophila; species Drosophila dunni. The sequence continues at coordinate 19,029,614 of JAECXC010000339.1, read as the reverse complement.
GCTGGGGCGCATTGTCATGGCCTCCCCCTGCCCTACACCCCCTAGTGGCTGCAGCCAAGCAACGTTAATTGCCTGCGTGCCTGGCAATTATCCTGTTTGACTTGGCCGCTGGGATGTGCGTGTGTTCTCTTGTAGTTGGTGTTAAATGTTGAGCCTCTGGCATTTTCACGCCTCTTCTTTTATTGTTTCAGCCACAACAACAATAACAACAGCAACAACTACAATAAGAAGTACAACAACCTCTTGTTGTGTAAATGAAATGCGAAAAATGTTGCGTTGCTTTTGGCAAATGAATTATAAAAAGCTTTTTGCCCGCGCCCAAATGTATGCTATATAAATTTAACATGTACTCACGCCTAATGCTTTGTATTATGCACCCTCAAAACACACTGCAAAACACATAGACACCCTCGAGCTCTGCTTTGTATTTCAGACATGTCAATGCACCTTTCTTGTTGCTCCCTGTTGAAATAAAAGTTTTCCATTGCTCGTGACAAACTTTAAATGTTTGTCAGTTTTTCCTTACGCTGACAAGGACAAAATCATAAGCTTGTCAGGTGCCAGGCGGGAGTGGAAACTACAATGGCATAAAAGTTCAATTGCTCAACTAGCAGATGTCCTGGAAATTAAGCTGTAGGTGGACTTGAACTCATAATCTATAATAAACTACTAACTAGAGTTACTGTCGTTAAATTTTTCGACTCATTCCGAAACAGTTTTACCATTTTATTAACAATAATTTGCTTCCCTCTTCCCTTCCTAGACACACTTTAAGAACGCGCACTCTCAATTAGGTATATAAACTTTTGATTTGACTGCTGTAAATGCCGTCTCAAGGACATGATTAAAGATGCAAAATTAATATTAAAGTTGAGAACAGACGATAAGAAAAATGAATTTATTTCGTCATGCTGATTACATCGACTATCTGCAGATTGTCTACATCTCCAAGGAGCTTAAGCAGTGTGGGTGTGTGGGTGTGTGGGTGTGTGCGTGTGTGCGTGTGTACTTCTGAGTGTTTGAGTTTTGTGCGTTACAAGCGCCATTACAAATTCATAATGCTCTCATGCCGCTCGTGTACCTGTGAGCTGAGTGTGTGTGTGTGTGCGTGTCCACGGCACTCGACGCACACAAAATCATAGCATACATCTTGGGGCAGACAAGTCTTTTTGCTACTGCAGCATAAGTACATTAATAATAAATGTAAATTTTATTTCACTTGTTCTTTTTTTGTGTCTGCGTTGGCTGTTGTTGTAAGGCGTAGGGAGTGGGGGGTCGGTAGGTGCGGAGAAATGATTACTTTTCTGGCTACTTGCAGCTACTTAGTTTGCCGCCAAGTCCTAAAGTGTTATAATTAAAAGGAAGCCGCGTTGAGCAGCGCCACAAAGACTTTGATGTGCCACGCCTCTACTCGCCGCTAATGTGTGTTTAGGGGCGGGGCTGGGGGAGGTTAGTCTCCAGTTTCTGCTGTAAAATGAGCCATGTTCGCATTTTTTACTCGTCGTCGTGGTAAATCACAGCGGACTGGCAAACAAATTTGTTTTTTTGTGCTCCCTTCGCATTCTTTTCTTTCGCTTGTCTTGTCTTGTCTTCTCTTCTCTATTCTGTTCTGCGCATTTACTTGCATGAATAAATTTTTGGGCTGCATGTCTTTTATGAACACACTGTCTCCATCTCTGTCTCTTTCGCTGTCTGGTTCTTCATCTCATTCTATACATTTTTGTGCTTTGTCAAATTCGTGTCATTATTCATTCATACATGATTAGGCAACAGAACACAGAACACAAAACACAAAACAGACAACAGACAGCAGCAAACAACGCTCAGGTTTTGAATTACACGACGGAACGGAGCGTTGGACCCTCGAGGTTGCCGTACCACACAAAAAAAAAAAAACAAGAAAACTCTGATGGATAGTCGCAGAATGGGAGAGAAAGTGGAGGGTGAGGGAAAGGGAGACTGGCTAGGCGGCGCAGACAGGCGTGGCATTGCCAAATGGAAATTAATGAATGAAATTTGATATACTGTCAGTTGGTGATTCAACACTGAATCCTCTAGCAGCTGCCAGGGTTACCAGCCGCATCCAAAATTTAATTTAATTTATGCGCACGTTTTTCTACACAAAACACACGTATCATAATATTTTTACTCCATGTCGAAGCTACTAAAGTTTAATTTGCAATTGGTTACAACTTTTATTTCACACAAAAGACTTTTGTCATGGAATTTGTGCAATTATTTATGCATTTACTCTAGCGAGAGCATTAATAATTCGTGGTGTCGTGTGGCGTTTTTAATTAATTAAATTTTAATTCGCTGATTTAACAACGTATGCTTAAAGGTTTAAAAATAACCACACAAATTGGCATAAATTAGCTCTGCTAATTACAAATAAATTGCGCAATTTGTTTCCGTTACTTGCCACAAAAAAAAAAAAAACAACAACAAAAAACGACCGAAATAAATGTTGTAATGTGAGAACATTATCTACATGCATGATTTTAGTTTAATTAAATATCAAATTTGCATTAATTTGTTACAATTAACAAGAAAAAACTGTTTAACTATTGTTCTAACGCTTGAATAAATTAATTCAATTTGCTTTGTTCGCTCGATATTAAATTAATTTATACATAATGCTCTATAAATAATTGAATTTATATTTTAATTGATTTTTACTGTGAGCTGCATTTAAATTAAAGTAAATAAATGCATTTTACCTCATTATTGTTACATTTTTTATTTCTTTTTTAAAGAGGGATGTTTTTAATGTCTGATTTACTCAACTTACTTTATTTAACTGCATTAATTGGAGTTTTTTTTGCATGGAAATAAATTAATAAAAATGCGATTTTAAAATTATGTGCTCAAATTAAACTAAAACAATATCCACTGGTTTTAAATCTTTTAAATGGCTTTACAATGGCTGAAAAAACATATAATGTTTTCGCCTGTTGTGCCATGTCACTTAATATGCCAAAATAATTGCCATATAATAAAAATTGTTTATTTATTTTGCTGCCAATAAATACACAATTTTTTTACAACACTTTAAATGCCAGCAATATTGAAAGAAGCCTTAAAATAGGTAGCACACAGGGGCATACCACGCAAAAGAGCTCTATATTAAATTAAGTCGTTCCTACCCCATTTGTGCTGCTTTTTGCTGCGTGGTATTGCAATTGCGCAAATTTTAATTGCAATATTTATGACGGGAATCGTGCAGGAAAAAAGAAAGTAAAGTTTATTGGCAGCTGGCGCTTGCAGCATTTTAACCTGTTTCTGATTTTAAATTTTTACAATATTTTTCGTTGTAATTGTTGCTGTGGTGTGTGTTTACATTACTTGCTGCGTGTGTGTTAATGTTTGATTATCAAATGATTTATATTTCATATGACAAACAATTGCTGGCGCGCAAAAGTAGGCAACACAATTTGTGCAGATCCTAATTAAGTGTCGCACATAAATCATACAATACGAAATGCTCATTAATAATACATTTGCATACCGCACAGCAGGACAAATGTAACCCAATTCGGTGAACCCTTTTCTGTGGCAATTTATGAACCCACAAAACTTCTGACCGCATCGAAAGAAACGCACACAAAAATGGGTAGAAATCTTTGAGTCGGCTTTTTGAGTTATGTGGCAAGAATGTGTCTGGCTGGCAAAGTTGCATGGCTGCTAATGGCAGCCTAATTATGCTGACCACAATGAATGGGTCCCAAACAAACCCTTTCTCTGCAGTCAGTAGGGAGACTGTCTCTCCCTCTCTTATTGTCGCTGTCTAGCATATAAATTTACGCTCATTGCTTTGGCTGGCAACTTTAAGACGCACACACCTTTTGGACTACATAAATCTTTACCAGGTGGGTGCGTTATGTGTATGTGTGTGTGGGGGGAGGGTGGTGTCACGCCCACCTTTTCCTACTGCTCCATTAAAAGGCAGACAAGGCGCAGACAACATGCGTGTCGGGAAACGCACAAAACTTTGTCTGTGTCTGCGTAATGTGCGCTGATTGTCTGTGTGTGTGTGGGTGTGGGGTTGTGTGTGTCATTGTTGGGGGTATTGGGGTGTTGGGATGCCGCTATAACTGCTGTTTGTCTGTGCATTTTGTCTGCGTGTTTTCTGGCTTTGGTTATGCTTTTGCCCCGCGGCAGCTGCCTGAAAAATGTCTTCAAATTATAGCGTATTTCGAACTTTAGCAAGCGGAATACCCAAATAGGCATTATAACTTTTGTATCAAGTTTGCCGAGCAAACATTACTTAATGACAACTCACTTAAGCTGATCTCAAAAATTGTTGCAAAATTACTTAACTCCATAAAGTATGCTACACAATTTAAAGGCTTTACTTAAGCTGCTCTTAAACTAGATGAATTAAGTGGAATATATTGTAGAGTATTCGTCTATTTGCTATACTTGTCTTTTCCTATTTTATCTGCGTATTGCCTTGGGGGTTTTCCTGTTTGGGTTTGTTCCTATAATTTTTTCTTATGCCAGAACACGCTTGTCTCCGTCTGTGGCTGTCCTTCTGTCCTTATCAATCGCCTGCGACTGTCTGGCCACAATTTGATGCAATAATTAAGGCCTCCAAGGAAAGCGGGTCATATTTATATCGACCAACTCCCACACAGCTACGTGACACGTCCGAATAAATATTTATTTACTATGCCAAATTATTATTTCTGTGCCTGGTTTGATGGCCAGCGGCAACAAATTTGAGCGACTGCGATGAAGCAATAAAACATAAATTCATTTAATTAAGCAGTTTTCTATGGCAAGACAAAAACGTAGACATAAAAATAAAACTTAACAAGCCTCAAGCGAACAAGAAACTAGGGGAACACGGACAGGAAACTGCACAAAGTCAGGGAAAATGGTAAAGTTTTGATAGTGAGCAATTTCTACGCATTTGACCCAAGGGAGTGGCAATATTTCTTGCGCCAGCGCCAGTTAATGGCGTCAGAATCGAAAAAGGAGCAGTAACCATATTGGAGACGGCACTTTGGAGTTGTGGCAACATCGACATCAAAGTGCTGTGTGAAAATTATACAACTTTTCATTTTTATGACCAAGTTGCCGCTCAATTTTTATGGTCAATCAAGCGTATAATAAGATAAAGTCATTGCAATCACTGTGAATGATATGCCTGCGATCTAAGATGGATTAACTGATAGATGGATGGATGGATGGAGTGTTGAGTGGTTGGATTGATAGACATCTCAGGGACCAAATTAACCGCTAGAATTGAGTAACTTTAGCAATGCAATGCATTTCTAATGATCCCTTTTACAATCTGTCAACATTCAATGTGGTTGCTGCCTGTGGCAAGCTGTCCAAGAAAAGCTGCTTTCACAGAAAACCCATTAAGTTCTCTCCCCCCGACGGCAAACAACAACAAGCAAAGCTCACGAAATGTAATGAAACATTTCTTAAATTAAATATTAAACACATTATTATACACATTTGGCACGTCGCTAACAATTTCAGCGGTATAAACTGTCAAAACGAACCCTTCGTAGAATTGAATCAAGTTTCTTTTGAGCACGGCGGATGCAATTACAGTGGGCGTGGCTGTACAATTGCCCACTGTTTGTATTTGGGGAATAACATTTATAAGCTACTTATGTGTGGCTAAATTTGATTTACTTTGGTGGGTGTTTTTTCGAAAGTTTACTTGGGTTTACTTGTAGCTACTTTATAAAGATTTTTTACAAATAGAAATACGCTTTTGATTTAATTTAACATTTTTCTGTAGTTTCATAGTTTTCCCTTTTTTAAAGAATATTTTATTAAACTATTTTCTTTTTTAAAAATTGTTGCTTACCTTTACATTTCTACCCATTTCACTTACTTCCTCTAAATTTGTCTCCTTTGTTTACTTATTTTCAAATGCTATCCTTATAAAATATGCAATATTTAATATTCAAAGTGCTTAAAACTTTTTTCTACTCCACTCCAACAACTTCTCTTTCTTCTTGTTGTTGAAAATTATTTTTTGCTGTAACATGTGCTTAACTCATTTTCGGCTATTAACAAGGGATTCATTCGAGACGCATTTTAAATTGCGTCAAAAGTTTTTGGCCAATAAAAATCCCAAAACAAGACAAGAAAATAAAGTAGAAGCTGAGTGCGAGATGGAAAGAGAGAGAGAAAAGCGTTAAAAAATATACTTGCAAGTAAAAATAAAAAACTTGGCTAAGCGTAAATAAAGCAAATAAACTTAGCAGCAACACCGCAGCAAGCAACACCGCACCGCCAGCGCAACACCACCGCACCAGCACCACAGTAAAGTTGGCTAAGCTGTTGTTGTTGTTGCTGTTTTTATTGGGCAGACAAACTTGCGCTCAAGTTGGTTTTTGAGACAGTTTAGAGTTTGCTTAGCAGTCAAACAAAAAACCATAGTAGAGAGCACAGAAAAAGAGGAGGCGTGGCAGTGGCTGCCCTGGCTTTGGCGTTGGCGTTGGCTAAAGGCGTTGTTTGTTGGTGTGAATAATGTTGCCGTTATTTATGCCTCAATGCGCCACGCCCTCCATAGCGCCCAAGTGAAGCCAGCAGCTGAAGAAATTGCAATTTCCACGCCCAAGTTTCGGGCACTTTCACTTTATGGCATAGACCCCAAACCACCAACAAAAGGCGGCAGCAACAACAACCCTTAGCTGCTGCTCCTGCCACTGCTGCTGCTGTTTTTTATTAAAAGTTTCTTGGCCAACAACAATGGGCACATTTTTTAAAGTGTTTTTTATTGTCGCGTTAACCGACCGCAACGACTTTGACTCCCCCTTTGGTGCGAGAGAAAAAGCAGCAAAATCCTGCTAACTTTCCCGCTGCGTAAGTGTAAATTATTGTTAAGGTCAGAAAGTTTTCGGATATTTTTTATAAAATTTCCTTTATTTCTGCTCACAAGTTTCTTGGCTAGTTTTGTGCCAGATCAGAACTTGAGTTAACTTGACTATAGTTAATACCTTTAACTACACCGACACTTTTGCTGCATAATTTTGAGCACATTTCACTTAATTAACGTGCGAGCCAAAAGCGTTAATAAAAACGCCACATTAACTTACAATTAGCGTGCGGCAGTCTGCGTCACAGTTTTCCAAGCGCTTTTCCAAGCGCTTTTCCGGGGGTCAACTATGCACGACGACCTCCACAAGTAAAAGCGTAATAAACTCTCTGACTTGTTGGCTCTGCTTGTTGTTGGGACTTCTTTAAATATAAATTTATGTGCAGCATCCGAAACACTTTCACTTTGGCTTGCGCCTTAAGCTCTCTGCCACTGCCAGTTTCTCTCTCTCTCTATCCCTCTGACCTGCTGCCCCTGCCACTCCCCGTTGCAATCTCTGCACCCCCTTTTTGCTGTGACTTCACTTGACATTTGAAATATGTCGACGCTTTTTATGTTGGTCAGCCAGGGTCGACAATTAAGCGTTTCTGCTAAAGGAAAAGCCATAAGCAGAGAGAAATTCCAGCAAAGCTGACTGCTATGTACACTTTTTTGGAAAAGCGGAATTGAAAACAGTATTTAGCTATGCTTTGATTAAACATAGACTAATTTTAATTGATTTGGAAATCATGTTCAAAATTAGAATATAGAAATTCAACTTATTAATTATAGAAAGCGATAAGCTTTCTGTTAAACTTCTTTCTGCCCCATAGAGTCAAGTGACCTGCCATTTTCTAGGGTATTAAAAACTGCAATTGATGCAGCAACAACAACAATAACAACAACAGCAACTCTAGCAAGTACAACAACTAGTGATATAAATTCAAGTTGACAACTGTACTTTGGCGTCTCTCTTGAACTGTCAACTGTCGAGCACAACTGTACTTTATGGCAGAATGAGGCGATTACTGGCGTTGATGGCCCCACATGATTTGTAGCCGACAATTCTAGGTTTTCAGTAAGAGAGAGAGAGGGAGATGGAAATGGAGAAAGAGCAAAAATATAAAATGCTTACCGCCTTAAGGGAGATGAGTTTTTTTTGGGTTTTGAGCAGTGTGTGAACTCTGAACTCTGCGAGTCAGCATCAAATTTTAATGCCACTCATAATATTTTCATGCAGACAATGCGCAAAGGTTAAAAATGATATCGAAATAAATGTGAAATCAGCAAATACACAAATAAGACATAATACTATATATATGTGAGTGTGTATTTGTGTTTGAGGCACATTAATGGCACACAAACGTAAAATGCCCAGAGAAATGAAAAGTTGTGCTTTTTTTTGTCGGTGTTTGTAGGGTTATGTCAGAATTTCTAATCGAAGTAAGAGCGGTAGTTGAGCGGAGCAGGTCACAGTGAAGGGAACAGTGAATGAAGTGAAATGTGAATGAAGGAAAAAGTAAAATTTATATGGAGAAACATTGTTTTAGGTAGTAGTTCTGTAGCTCATTATAAATTTGCTCCACTTAAAGCCTCCTTAAAAGCTCCACTTATCAGTCGCCTAGCTGCTACCTTCTCCCAGCTGCTTCACAGTCACTGCCCGGTCAGTTGCTCCAGAAATTTCTGCTCATCTCTGAATGACTTAAGCACTACACAAATTCCCTTACTGACTGAATTTGCCATATGCCATTTCGTTTTGTGGCCAAGTTTTGAGTGCGCAACTTTTCTCAAGGGCTACACAAAAAACGAAACGAGGGCTCAAAAGGGTTGTGCACACTGATTGTTGTTATTATAATGCCAAGTGTGTGTGTGTGTGTTGTTTGTTTGTTGTGCTCCATTGAGTTATGTGCGATACAGCAAACAAACAAATAAACACCAGGGATGGAGGCAGTAGGTGATGGGGTATAAAAAAAACTCAAATTGATTGTTGCATTGCTCAGTTTCTTTACTTTTTTGTACATTTATTTTCGTTGTATCCTCTTTTTGGAGGCAAATGCGTTGCTTTACAATACGTTTGCAATTTGAGATCATAAAAATTGATGTGCCCTTAACACAAAGTGGGAGCTGTGTGGGTGTGGGTGTGGGTGTAGGTGTGTTTATCTGTGTGTTTGTGTGTGAAGTGAAGTGATTGTCTGTGCTGTGCGGTGGGTATAAATATCAGTGCCACCTTGCCACACGGCGGCAGCAACGTGTAGTTGAGCGTGAAACGTAGAATTTATTATGTTATCGCTTCAGCGATTTACTTTATCGATTTCACACACACACACAGCCTCCACACCTAGCCCCAACACCCTTTCCCTACCCCTACTCCCAGCTCCTTTTCAGCCCTTTGACGTAGCTGCTCCCCAGATAATTTGCAGTCATGTTGTTGTTTCTTGTACAGTATCATGTGTATCTGTGTGTGTTTGTTACTGTGTGTGTATTTGTTTGTTTACTTTGGCATTTTAACGTTGCTTTTTTCGCAGATCATGTTAGGAGGGGGGCAAGTAGGGCGAAGAGGAGGGGAGCCTGCGGCAAAAGCAGCAAATATTATTATTTGTTTAAAATTTAAGCCCAGCCGAAAAGTGAATTGACTTTGATACAAGCCCTTACAAGGCCTGGAGCTAAAAAACAGTGTCCTTGGCAAAAAGGATTCAACACCGATGTCAGATAGTGTACGGTGAACACTCAAAGCCAAGTTGGCAGCTTAGCAAACACAATCAGTTAATGATTTGCAAAAGGTTTTCGAAGGCTTTTAAAATAGTTAGACAAATTCGCTGTTATATAACGATTTATTTAAACTTTTAAGATCTTTTTCTAACAATTATTTATACCGTATCATACAAAGCCCCCGCATTGCGTGGTATTTTACTGTCGATCACTCCTGTGTTGTCCCCACTGATTTGCCTCTCCCCCTTCAAATAAGCTGTCACGATATCAGCGATTCCAGAGGCTTATGCATTTTTAATGAGGTAGCTAATGGTTAGGTCGGAAGTTTGCATTTGGGCTTTGATATGGGCAAAGAGTTTGCCAGAGACAGATCAATAGGCAATTTGCCGGCTAAGTGCTTAACTCTCAAATCCCCAAATAATACAATTTTAAACGCGCTTTTCTTATACACAATTCTTCTCTCTCTGTCTCTTTTCTGCCTACAGGTAAGCAAATCGCTTAGGTTGATGCAAATTTGAAGAAGACAAAAAATTCAATCAACTTGGTGGCGTGTTTATTTTTAACAATGCCAGCGGCTAAATTGTAACTTTAACTGGACCAGCACGTGAAGCAGTAACAGGAGCAGTGACAGGAGCAGGAATGGGAACGTTGGGAACGGTAACAGGAGCAACCCTTGTCCTGTCACTGAATTGATAATAATTGGATTAGCGCATCATTTGAAGGGTGTAGAGTTGTCAAGAGCGACAGGGAGAGAGGGGGAGTAGAGTTGGGGACAGAGAGAGCAGAGCGAATTGAGTTTTGGCCAGTTGCGGAGCTCAGTTGAGTTTGGAATTTAGGGTTAATAGTGCCCCAAGGCATACGCCGCGTTGCACACGCAGCCATGTGATATGAACACCCACACACATGTGTGTGTGTGCTGGTGTGTGGGTATGTGGGTATGTGTGTGGCTTGCTCCCTTCGTTATTTTGCAAAAGTTCAACATTTTGCCATATTTTTCAATATTTTTACGTTGCGCTTCAGAAATTTTACAATTTATTTGGCCAGGCAAAGCGACCTAAATGCGTACAATGTATGTGGTGTGTGTGTGTGTTTGGCTGTGTGTGTGGCGAGTGTATGTGCGCCACAGTATTCATCACTTAATTTCCACGTGCTGCCATTGCGAAATTTATGACTTTGCGCTTATGTTGGCAACGATATCGTCATGGACTTGCTGCTACAACCAGGCAGAGCACACACATACACACCACACACACACACATACACACCACACACACTCACAGATACAGACACGTACGCACAACACAAAGTTGTCAAGTTTTAAAACCCCTTCTGGCAAAATTGTGGAGCGTTCGGCGTTTGGCGTTTGCCAGCTGTCAGCGCATAAATAGAATTATGTCAGCTAATTGAATTTGCTCTCGACTTGACATGGATTTATGCACTAATGCAGTTTCAGCCAGGGTAGTAATCAAATTTCACTATTCCCCTAGCAACGCCCTACAGAATGTATCCAATATTTTAGCCTGCTTGTGATTGCCATCAAGTTTCAGGGATGAACTATAAATGTTGTTGCCTGGAAATGGTTTTTTAAAACCATAAGTTGTCTCGAGTTCAAGTGCCAGCAAACCAACTGACTAGTTCAACTTTAAAGCTCAAAATTCTAGTTTAAAAAGTAGTTAAGGCAGTATTCAATTTATTAAAAAATAGTTAAACTTTTTAGTAAATTAATTTGACTATAAAAAACAAATATTTCAAGCAATAATTTTAATATTTTTTGAACAGCCTCTGGGCAGTTTGTACACTTTTTCTGGCACAAAATTGATATTTGATGAGTGGCTTTTTCCTGTATAAAGCTTGTATTTTCTATAAAATTTTGTTTTTGATTTGCTGTGTCTAAAAATAAAATTGCTGCAATTACTTGAAATACTTGGCAAGTTGGCAAACTCTTCATCATTGTCAGCAAGTTGAGCAGACTTTTAAACTGTCATTTGTCTTGCTGGCTGCGGTTTGCAGCTGTGCTACAGTTTTACCATAATGATCTTACATATACTTTTGTATATATACTATATGCGTATAAACTTTGATTGATTTTGTGGTTACGCCTGCAGTTGAATCGAAAGTAACTGAAAATATAAACTGGCAACTGAAAGCACAAACGCGTTTATGATGAACCGCAGGGCAAAAATAATGAAGAATTTTGGTTGAACGGGGGTCGGGGGTAGGGGAAAAGGGGGCGTGTTTTGTGGCTTTTGGGAAAATCAAGTGAATGCTGAAAGTTGGTTGCAATTCAATTTTGTGCGCGAACAAAACACAAGGGCCCAAAAAGCAAGTTACGCAAATTGTACACAATTATATTTGTTATACATGCTAGCTACCCCTAATACACACACCACCCCCACACACACAGGCACACAGGAACACCCACTCACATAGTGATAGCCGAAATGAGCATGAAATCTATCGAAACGTAACGAATTGTATCGAACGTGCCTAACTGTTAATGCGGTTATAATACGCCAGCGGATTATCATTGATTATGGATATGATTGTGTGTATATGCGGGTGTGTATGTGGGTGTACATGTGTGCGTGGGGCAGACACGCCCTGCGCGTCGAGTCAACGCAGTTAGTGTACAAGCTCAACTGAATTCGATTCTGTTCACTGGCCATAAAAGTTTGTCCTGTGCGTCGAGTATAGACATAATTTCAATTTTCATTTGGTATTAATGTCTGTGCATCTATGTATGTGTCGGTCGGTCGGTCTGTCTGTCCCACAGTCCCACTGTAGTGGGCTCACAAATTGCCGCAGTGTTGGCACTCTAATATTGGGGTCTGGTTGCCAGTTATAAATGGCTACAAAATGCGGTATTGGCAAAATCCCAGGAGCGCGCTTTAGATGATAGCAGCAAATGGCAGGACAATGCTAGTTATAAGTTTTCTAGAGGTTTTTGGGGTTGAGTAGCATTCACATAACAGCTAACAGCCATATATGATTGCTTGCTCGAATTATCCTGTTGGGCAATGCAAATTTATTGAAAGGTTTCTGTTTGGCAAAAGTTTTTTACAACCATTTGTGCGCAAAAACAAATGCCAATACTTTTATTGACAGATAGCGTAAAAAAGGTGGGAAAAAACTTTCTGTTTGCTTAGAACGAAATGCAATTTTAATAAATGAAATTCATGCTCAACAAAGTAAGTTGTGCAAATATGAAAAAATTCTAAATGTTATATTAAAACTCAGTAGCAAATAAATAACTCAAACAGTTGCCAATTTATTAAAATTCGTATCCAGCTCTCAAATCAAAAACTTTCTGAACAAAATCCAATTAATCAAATAACTTTATTACCCTGTTGCCTGTTGCTGATTAGCAATTTGGCTGCAAGCTGTAACACCTGATTGGTTTGAAATATAATTAAAAATCAAATATTTTGGTCATGTACCGTTTTTATTTCCATTTTTCTGTACATTTCTTTTGGTAGGGCTGTAATTTGCACACAAATGGCTTTTAATTAAAAATAAATACAACTTCAATCAATGCCGCACTTAAATTAAGACAGCAGCCCAATTTACATTGCAAATCACACACAGCAAGCGCGGAAGAGACAAAAAAAAAGAGAGATGAATAGAGGGAGTGGGAGGGAGAGAGGGAGGAATCTGCAATCCCGTTTGGGACAACAACGTGAAGAGGCCATTAAGTAAACCAATCAAATTCCAAACTTGGTCCCAGACCCAAAAAACAAAAAAAATTCGAAAAAACAAGCTGAAGAATTTAATAATAACAGGCACTGTAGCTGTAGCCCATAAAATGTGGCGGGCAAATGCAAAATACAAACAGATTGTGCGCGGTTTGTTTGTATTTGTGTGTGTGTATGTTTTGCGGTAAAGAGGGAGCCGCAGTTCAAATTCAAAATGAAGGTGGCCACTTCCGGCCAAGATGGCGGCTGAGCCCAAGCCCGAGCCCGAGCCTGTTTGCTGTTGCGTGCTTAATTAAATGATCATCATTTGCGCGCAATCAACGCACAAATAAATTTTCCGTCTTGCTATTTCTATGCCTCTGCCGCTCTCCCGCTGTCCCGCTGTCCCTCTTCCCCTCCTGAACTGTGTGTATTTTGTATTGCCTAACCTAAGGCGCTTTTCGGTAGTTTGTTTGTTTGGCCGGTTTCCGCTTGAAATTATACGGCATTCTCAATGTTCTCAAATGCTCTCTACGCTCGCCCTTTGTTGTTGTCTTAATTAATTCCTAATTTCGCTGCAGACAGCATTCGCTTTGACTCCTTTTTCGCATCCAAAGACGCAGCTTTAATTGAAAATTTCGCTTCAAAGTCGAGAAGGCCAGGACGAAGACCAAGACCAAGACGAGACTCCAACTCGGAGTCGAAGTAGGGATTGGTTGTGGCCGTATTCATGACCATTCGCCTGGTTGCCTGGTTTTATTATGGCTCAGCCAGCTGTTGCCCATTTGACAGTCGCTTTTATTCATTTGCATATTGCTTTCGCACTTTGCTTTGTTATGGCTTTGTTTATGATTTCGTATTACGCTCCTCTTTATTGCCACACTTCAATTGTTTTCGGCATAAATTTGATTACTTTTCCAGCCCCTCGAGCTGTCAATTAGCTGACCATTTTCGACCTCACTTTTATGTCCAAACTTTAAAATCAAATGCAATGCAACTACAGCAACATTTTCCTTGGCAAATTCAAATTATGTTTACTCATTCGAGTGCATTTGCAATTCACAGCTCTCTGCACACCATAATTAGGTCGAACATTGCGTATACGCCACATAGCCGCATGAATGCCTAGCCCTGGCTGACCAGGCCTATTTGCTAATTTGTTATTTTCATTAAATATTTAAGTATAATTTTCATAATAAATTTAAATGCAGCTGCAGTGCACAAATCGGTTGTCCTTCCGCCGATTTAAACCGATATATCATTTTAATAGCATTTCATGCACATCATTTGCGGTTCGTTCAGTAATATGCCATAATTTAAATCAATTTTTCTTCATTGCATAATTGCATATCAAGCAGCTGTGCAAAAATGTGCAAATGTCATTAAGTCAACTGCATGCAACTGCCAGCAGATTGTGATCATTTCAAACACACGTAGACAGAGACAGAAAGAGATAAAGGGAGTGAGATAGAGATACACATGTGCAAATATTATAACATTTATGCATTGAGCTGCACTTATTAAGTGGCTTCATACAGTTTCTAGTTAAGTTTCTGCCTAAGCAATTAACCCAAATGCAAGTTAATGTATTCTACATGCAGCAGGTGCAATTTATAACACAATTATGTTAACTTGATAATACAGTAACCCGTTTAATTCTGCACCAAAACTGACAGTAAACAAAACTTTAATCAAGTTAAATTTCCATCACCTTTAACTACATACTCACCCTTATCAGCTACTTATTCTTATCTTAATGCAGATAACTGTTAAATTAATGTTTAAGTGCCACTTTTAGCTAATATATTGCTTGTTTTTATGGCTTCCTTTACCAGCTCCACATATTAGTTTTCATATTTTTTATGTACTTTCCGTAGAGCTACCCTAAAAAATACACCCTCGGGTGTGATAAGCCTAAGCATAAACAAATTCACACCCACACACACTCACACACACACACACCTTGCGTTGCCTGGTGAGAAATCTAGACATTACTTTGGTTTCGCATACACAACGAAATGGCTGCCAATAAAAATTAAAACAAAAACATAAATTTTAAGAGCTGCAAAAAGTCGGCAAAACAAAGAAACAAAGAAAAAGAAATACAAAATACGTATTTAAGCTAATTCCTGCAGCTTACGTTAATAGGGAGGGGGTGAAAGGGGGTGTGGGTGACGGCAAATGACAAAAAATGAAATGAAATTTAGAAGAAAAACGAAGAACAACAAGAGGCACAAGTTGTGTGAGTCGCAGGCAAAAACAAGTCATAAAGATAAAGGAAATTTATGGTGTAGCATTGTGCGAATCCTTGGTCACAGAAAGCAGCCAAACAACAAGAGGAAAAGGAACTCAAAGAGGAGCTAAAACGAGCCAAAACGAGACAAAACGAGCCAAAAAGCTGAAATTAGGTTAACGATATTTCACTCTCGGCTGCTGCAGCAGCAAACTGTAACTGCTGAATATGTTTTGGGCCAACAACAGCAATGAGTACATAAAGTGGAGACTATCTTTTGTTTTTGTTGTCACAGTTTAAAGTTTGTTATGTAAAGGGAGTTTTTTTGGTGGAGAAATGAAAACAACGCCTTTTATCGCTAAACGACGTCTAAGTGAGGCGTCAATCGCCCTGCTCCCTCGCTGCTCCCTTCCTGCTCTGCTCACAAGACTCCCCCTGGGCACATTAGTCGACAAAACGACATCGATATCCTTTTTCTTTCTGTGGTTAGTCCTTTTGCCTTTTGTTAATGTGCACAGCCTGCTCTGTGCCTGCCATTTTCATTTTAAAGCTCAACTCTGTTTAGCATTCTTGCGGTTACTCTCACACAAAAGCCTCCAATAAATTGTTAAACACTTTAAAGCCTAACAAAAAAAAAGCTGAAAATGTTTAGCAAGAAAACATAAAATTAATTAAAATTAATTGCCATAGCATATTTGGCTTTGGTTAATGTCGGGATTTTCATGTTTTCCAATGCTTTTTGTGCCAGCTCTGATTACATTTTCCATTCTTCTTTCACTCCGTGTGTTCTAAAAATACAACACACACACAGTGGAGTAAAAAACAAAGCTAAACAACTGAACTGAGCAACTAATATATGAAATTCCAAACAAAAGGTACAGAATCTGACCCACTTGTGGTTTGAGAAAAAGCACAGTTGTAGCCAAAGGTCAAGATAAGCGAAACTCTTTAAGCCAATGGCTTGTAAGTTAGCCTGAAAGAAAAGTGGATTGAATCAGGCAGAAGTAAAACAGGCATAGAGATTAGATTGCAAATCCATTAGATGATTGAATTTCACTCTTAGTCTTTCACTTTGCTCAACTACGATTTAAAATAATTGCTCTGGCTATAAAAACAGTGCTCGATAGCAACACTATTATGCAGTTATTGTTTGCAGCTTTCCATTTGATAAGCTTTTATTGATGTCGATTGATGAATTGTGTCTGACTGAGGGCAGTCAACTTTTTCCATGCATTTTTCAAGAAAAAACTGAATTTATATACAAAAATATGTTTCCTTTCATTTTGTGGTTGTTATTTTTTTCCCCCTATCTATTTTTCTAGCTGCTCCCATTTTTCTTTTACTCAGTCCCAGCCTTTCTGTTATTGGAAAATGAATTTTCGCTCTACTTTTGTTGGGTCTGCGTAACTTGCGGCTGCCTCGACTGCCTCCACTGCCTCCACTTCCTTTCATATATTTATTTTTGTTTTAATTTTTTTCTCTTTTATTTTTTTATAATTTTTTTGCATGCTTATTTTGTAGTTTTTACGGTTACTGCTGCAAGTTTTGTGCGGCTGCTGTTGCTGTCGGGTCAAAGTTTGGTTTCAGTTGTGTTTCCTTTTTTTGGGCCATTTTTGTTGGCTGTTTAAATTGCCAAATAGTTGCCATGTTTCGATTGAGTGCAGAGTGGGTGTAACTATTTCTATTTGCTGGGTATTCATTTAAACAGCTACTGAAATTGTTGTACAAACTTGTTTCAGCTTTACTGGCAGTGCGAATTTTGGGTGACTGGGTAGTTGGGTCCTTTGGTGGCTCGTTGGATGCATTTTGCTGGATTCTGCATGCACCTGCAGAGTTCGAAATTCAAAGCGTCGTCTCGCATGTCTAACATTCTGTTTGCATTGCAATTCCTTTACGGTCTGCTAACTACATGCCATGCCATGCCAGGAGCACCAGCAGCAGCAACAACAAAAATAACAAACAACTGGAACAACATCAAATCTAAAGTTGTTGACGTGCTTACATTGTTGTTGTCCCTGTCGTTTCAACTGCATAAATATGTTAAAAATGTAAATACTACAGCAGAAAAATATGGCAACACACACACTCGAGTTACATGCACTTCAAAATTTCACTAGTGCATTGCATTTTCATATCAATTGGCCACACTGCGTCTGCGTAATATTTCATATAAATATAATGCATATCGATGCGTTTTTTCACTCTCTCCGCCTTACTGCCTCTGCACATATGCAAATTGACTGCAATTTTAATGCAATCTGGTTTGACCAAATGGCGTTTTAATTAAAAACGATCCCGGCAAATAAGTTAAGCAAAAGTCGGAAAATATTTCAATAAATTCCAATAAAAAATTCTTGTTTGCCAAACGATGTAAAATACATGTATATTTATTTATATACACCTGTGTGTGTGTACATGTAAACGCTGCTGTCTCGAGGGCGCAACGTGTAAACAAAAGTTTTTTAGACCTTAGTAGGATAAGAGCTCACATGTGTGTGTGTGTGCTGACAGTTTACATGGCAGCAAAGTTTCAAGAGTTTAGCCAACAAAACTGCCAAAGGAATTACAAGTACACAACAGCGGGAAAAAGCTAAAAGCGCCGCGCGGTCGCCTGATTACAAAAACTTTGCGCATTTTCCTTTACTCGCTTCTCGCTTACACCAACTATGTCTATGCTTATCTCGTGGTCTGCCCCTCTTGCTCTACCTGGCTCAGGTACGTCAACTTCTGCAACTTTGATTAAAAATTCCACTAATAAACAAACAACACGCAAACAAACAAATAAACACAGAAATGCCATTTTCCCTTATGCTGCTTGTGTTTACCTCTTTTTATTTTATATTTATTTTATTTTTTTGGTGGCTCCACCTAGCGCTGACAATGTGTAAACACACATGATATCATAGAGATGATGGCGGGTTGTACGCAATAAGTTTTAAATAGTTAAAAAATTGTTTAATTAGTGGAAAAAGTTGAAATAAAATTAAAATTACATATTGAAATAATACATGTCATTTTTAAACCTTTATCCCATTCTAAACAAACATATTCATTCCAATATCTACCCATTTGTAGTCGTGTCACGACGCTCACGCTCCCATCGCTATGCGGTTACCTAAAGACGCTGGACAAACTTTTGGACGCTCAATAAACATTGCGTTTAACAAAACTTTGTTTTTATATATGTACATTTATATACATATATATATATGTACTTTTTTTTGCTTCCTGTTAGCTGCTCTTTGCATTGCACTTGTGTGCTCGTGTGTGTGTGCCGCCATTTTGTTGTGTAAACTTGTTTCAAGGGGGATATTGCTGAAAGTTTGCTTTTGCTGCTGTTGCAACCATTTTGTAAATTTCATGTGAATTATATTTGCAAATTTGTGTTGTTTATTTATGCGCGAGAACGTAAAGCTCACACACACACACACACACACTCACATGTTTTCGAAATTTTGGCTTATTTGCTTGTGTATGTGTGTGTGTGGTTGTGCATAATGTAGGAGCTTTTGTTGAACTTTGCACTTTAATTGCAATTGCAATTGGAGCTGCAGTTTTAAGCCAACATTACGCAACTTATTTATCACTATAGAGTGGGGTCCTGCAGCTCAACTATAAAGCCAATTTAATAATTAACGAATGCTAATTAAGGCGGCCATTGCTTGAACTTGGGCTAACAAATAAATTTATGGAGCATTTAACGACGTTCAAAGGCGAACTTGTGTAGCAAATTGACCTATTTATTGAGTTGATACCCTTTAAAATTTGAGGCGGGCTTTAAGGGGTAACTTGTAGCTCAAAACGTGTTTCTATTACTCCGCTCTTATTCATTTCAGTTAACAATTTATTAGCCACAACTGCAGTTTAAATCAAAATTGATTCCGTGAAAGGTTTTGTAATCCAACGCTAATAGAAATACTGAGAATATCCTGTATGAATTTCTCCATATCAGCGATTTTCCATTTACTCGTTAAAACTTGATTGCGTTTGCATTCCACACTTGCCCTGCTTCCCGACACAATAAGCAGAATTGATTGCAACATGTGCTTTGCATACAATTTTCAATTGCGGTTCTCTCTCAATATTTTCGTTGATTTATTAACCTACGCTTTTGTGGCATTGCGTATACTTGATATTGTGTAGTGTTGGCTACAAATGAACAACAACAAGTTGTGCAATTAACCTGGCAAATGAAGACGGATAACAGTAAATATTATTAAAAGCAAATTGCTACAAACATAACGATTTTCGATTCGAATTTTATTGGTTTTTCTACTTACTTGGTGAACTATTCCCAGCTGAATTCTTCTGACACAATTTGGGGATTTAAAAAGCATTTGCTGAATATATTACTATGTTCGACACTTGAAGCAATCAATTGTGCAAAGATGTTTAATGTCAGCCAGACGTGTAGCATCCGTCAAGAGCCAAACACACTTACATCAGTCGAACAACAAGTGTGCCAAAGTACTCAGCGTGGTATGAGTGTACTCAGAGTACTCACATTCACATATATGTTTATTTATTATATTATGAATGTCTGGCACATACTCTAGCACTTGGATACTTTTGAATTGTGCTCACTATTCGAAGTCGAAGTCGAATTCGAATTGCTGTCTGCACTTTGTGAGTGTGGGAAAACGCCAAAGTGCCCATTTCAAGGCACTCCGCACTCGGCACTCAAAAGCCAAACATTTTCCGTGTACGCAATACTTCAATCGATGCGTAACTTGGGCTGCTTTTCGTCTGAGTTTTTTTATTGTGGCTTTTTATTTGTTTTACAATTTTCTTCAATTATTTTAATGCAACAAATATGTTGACGTATTCGTACATCACGTACCAGGGAATTTGTGAGTTTCAGGCCAAAGCAATTTTATGACTTTTACTTTTGCCACTTTACGATACAAGCACACACACACTCGTGTGTGGCTTATAACAGGCCTGAAATTGTGTCACTGTGCGAGTTGTGGGTGATGTCGCTGACTTGCCACAAGAAATCAATCAAAATTGCCGCAACAAAAGCCAAAAGCGGCAAAGACAAAAGAAATCGAATGAAAAGTAAAGTAGAAAAAAGAAGAGAAAACAGTAAAACAGAAAATAAGAAGAAAATAACAAAAGCCGCTGAGCACGCGATGCTCATCAATTTGTGTGTCGTTGAAGCATGTCCTTGCATAAGTCCTGTGCTCAGGCATGTTTCTATGTGGGTGTGTGTGAGTGTACTGCTCTGTGTGTGTTTTGTCTGTCTGACTTTTGTGTGTTTGCTTAGTGCAATGCAAACAAAGGACAATGCCTGACGTGCCCTGTAACTGTGAGCTCTGTTTTTGTAACTGTCTCTGTCTCGGAGCTGCAGTCAACTGTCAGTGCACTCGTTCTGCTGCTGTTGTTCAGCAAAGCTACCTCGCCACGCCCCTTTACGCCCCCAGTTCCCTTCTAAGCTTGTTGCCTTTGCAGCTAACACGACTGACACACTTTTCATGCTACAATAAGCCATTATAATGAATGTAGCCAGAGAGTAAGCCAAAATACCAATACACTCACACACACACATACACTGTTACATGCATTTTGCTGGCAATAACAAAAAAGTAACGAGATATAAAGTCAGCAGCTACGCGGACTACGTAATGCTCTACATGACTGATGCATGCGGCTTTTCATCAATCAAATTACTGACAACTGTCAGCTAGTTGCAAGCTTAAAGCTAGTTAGATAAAGCTAAGAAAGTCCTTCAAATCTATAGCTAATATTGTGTTTTTTCTTTAGTTTTAAGTTCGTCTAGAAAGCCTAGTTTTTGTAGCGTATTCTAGGGCTGCTAGTCAAGTTACTTGACTCAAGCCGCCGCAGAGGAAAAACTTGATTGTCTTTCACCTTGATTACACGTGCATATTCAGTGAGGCTTGCGATAACCATCATGGTTACGGGCTGTTTGTATCATGACTTTACCTACTATTATTATTTACAACTTGGCCAAGATACAAACACAAAACATATATATATATACGTTCGAAGGCAGAAGAAGATCAAATAATTGGCACAGACATTCACCTACTTGAAGGCGGCCAAATCACATGTGGGACACAAGATAAATGGCAGATGGCACAAGGACAAAACTAGGCGGTTAGCTAGACAGTTGAATTGGATGGATTGGCTGGATGGATGGATAGATGGAATGTTGGATCTTAGCCTAGGCACAAAAGGGGCTTAGCAACCCTCATTTGTCACATGATTTTATAAACTGCAAATCTTACGACTGGATAGGAGTTCTGCCTCCCTCTCCCTCCCTCCCTCCCACTGTCTCTTGTTGCTGCTTTCGGCTTGTTATGTTGCTGGTCAATTTCATTTGTAATCCCTTTGAGCCTCGCACACACACACACACTCACACGCACACACATCAATAGGCGGACAGAAGTGACAACTCTAATGCCAGCTTGTTTGTTTGTCTACATAATTGCCCTGGCTGATGGCTTTTTGGGTTTACGTTGGAGGCCAACAGATTGGGTCTCTCATTTGCCTAAATGCCGCATTGTTTGGTCTTAGCTGTAGTCCGAGTCTAAGCCAGACACAGTGTACGCTCACCACTGTGTCCAGTGTCCACTTCATGTGTAGTTTGTTAACTTTGCACACATTAATTATAAAAGATATCGCCAAGCCACAAAACTGCATGGCTTGCATACATTTTAAGGCCATTAAAGTAATGGCTTAATATCATTTGGTTGCCTGTGGCTAACCGTGCTCTTAAGTTGCCCAAAAACTAAATTGAGAAGCGAATGCTGCCCAAAACGTAAAAAGGAAACTAGGTTACCACGTTTGACATTTTTGCCAAGTTTGTGCTGCAGTAGATTCGTGCAGATAGCAAATATGGCTCGAAATTGCGATTAACAAGGAGCCTTTCACCCACACACAGTCAAATCCTTCACGTTTTGATCGCAGTCTGCTTTCTGACTGGTGACTTCTTCTTCATTATGCCGCCAACATTTTGGTTGCTTTATTGAGCGCATGAGAATTTCAACAGACATTTTCATTTCATTCGTTTTTCCAACAGATATTTTGCATATGTGGCGTATGCGTAATGCGCGCACAGGTCCTTTAAGCTCCACAAACACACACACACACAGGCGACAGAGAGACTCCGAGCATGTGACAATGTCGGAGATTTCCAAATGCAGCGCACGAGTTTTGCATTTCAAATGGCTGTTGGAAAGGATTTCTGATTGTATTCCTGCTGCTGACTTTCTTGCGCGTTCTCTTTCTTTCCTGCTCTCCCTCCTTCTCTTTCTTCTCGCCTAGCAACACCCACTAAATTGCATTCTCTTTGCGCTTTAAAAATTAAATTTGCTGCTTAAATTGGTTTTATAGGCGTCTTTCTCGTTTTGCATTATGCAGTTGGCATATATTGCGCATACGCCTCGTTGCCCAATGAAATTAGCAAAATGCAAATATTTATATAGCGCAAAATGATACAGACGTGCACTGGTGTGTGAGTGTGTGTGTTTCCACATTATTTGTCGACTGCCTATGCCATTAAAAATATACATATACATATATGTAGTTATATGTATGCCACATCACGCATACGCCAGGTGTGCACTGTTTTATATAATGTATTTATAGCGTGCGCTCAGATTTCTTCCATCTCACTATCTATTACTGTTTCTGTGTATATGTGTAGCTCTGTGTGTTAACTGACAAGCCAATTAAATTTGACATACATAATTAAGTGATATTGTGACGCCCAAAGCAGTTGAAATATTAAGTGGGCAGGTGAATTGAATTTTTAATTAACATTAAATTGAATTTATTATTTCATTGTCTCTCTTCACAGAGTCAGGTGTCTAAAGTAAAGCTAATAAACCTTGCCATTCATTGATTGTCATCTGAGCTACTTTAATAATAAACATTAGCAGTGCTGCTGGGATTACTTAAATTACGAATTACGAATTACGTGTGTTAGCCAGTGGATTAAATCAACATTTATTTCAAGCCACAAAAAGGTCATATATTAAAGGCTAAAGTCGCTTTTAATTAAATATTTTCACACAAATGCTTTCGTATTTAAATATTTGTTCACACACTTGTTGTTTGTTTGTGTCACTCTTTAATTTGTTTTGCCAGCTGCTTTTCCAACACCTGACTTTTCATAAACTATAAATAAGAATTTTTGCGAAAAGCGTATATCGTATTTCATGGCCAGAACAAAAATCATTTAAGCACTAACCAAATACTACAAAAGCAATTTTTCAACGACAAACGGCACATGCTATATATATATTGCTCTGACTTTTACCAGTGCTAAAGCTATTCAGTCATCTGTCTGATCTGTTTTCACAGTCACGAAGCACACGTGCCGACAGCAATGCATCCAATCACTTCTTTGAGTTACTTTTGTTGCTGCTTCGTCATCTGCATTACATATGCTACAATAAACCTTTCCTATTAGCCTCTCTTTCTCTCACTGCCCCTCTCTTTCTATCGAGAGAGCTTTGTGCTTAATGCCGCGCTATTAAAAGCAAATTTATAGCCTATAATTAAAATTTGTGCTGCGAGAAAAATTCAATTTTTTGTACCAAAATCACTGGAAATCGAGCGTTAAAGTCTGGCAAAAAATTGCTTTAAATTGTTTTTTTTCCAATATTTGCACAGCTTCATTGAAATTGTTGGCCCAACTGTGTCAGCAATGCGTCATCATGCCGGCGAAATGGCCAAAACGGCCAAATGTGTGTCATATTGCCACGCGTTTATTAATACCTGACTTTCATGCGTGCTAAAAAGTCGCGGCCGAGAGCAGATTTCTGTGCCAATCAAACGGAAACTCAGACACTGATGATGACTCACCCGCCAGGGCAGTTCAAAGACATATTTGTTTACCAAGTTGCCAAATTAAACGAATTAAATTTAGTTTGAATGAAGCACTTAATCAACATTTAAAGAGATTCAACGCTAATTAAATTGTAGCTAAACTAAGAGACTTGTATATGTTTTTAACAGCGTGTTGGCCATTACTTTTAGCACTTGCACAAATTTATTGAGCAACCCACGTGTAAACAGTTGGCAATTTGCCACATTGCACTTTCATTAAATGAGCATTTTTTATTTGACTTTTTTGTGTGGTTTCTGCTGTTTGTTTTTGTCAGTTTAGCAATTTTGTATTAATTTGTTGCTGTTACCGATTTTCAATTATGATATGGCCCTGGCTATAATTCGATTTCTACTAGCTTTTCCCCCGTTGCCCTATTTGCCCTATTGTGCTAAAAGTTGGCTTTGTCGAGCACAATGCGGCGTATGCGCAATGTAGTTTCATTTCGTAGCAAAGTGTAATTTATGGGCCATACGTGGCGCGCATTTATTACGTGGCCAACGGTGCACGGAGCAGCAAATGTGGCAGGTTTTGGCTTTTAATGTGCATAATTAAGCATTAATTACACTCACGTCCTTTGGCGTCTCTCTCGCTCTCGCTCTGTCTATCCTTCTTTGTGTCTGTCTTGCTTACTCGCTCTCGTAGTCGCTGTTTTTCATTGTTTATTTTTACAGCAGACATTTATCTCACTCCCAGACGACAGAGATATGCCTCCAGCCAGCAGTGTGCTCCCACTGTGGTCATTTAAACGATGACCATTTGACCAACGCCTGCCACCGCATTGGCAAACCATTTGCACAATTTAAGCATTTAATTGCAAATATATTATGCTTATTTTGTGGGTACGCAATGGTCATTTCGTAATTGATTGAACTGAAAGTGAAACCAAAAATCGGACAAACAGCTGCGAATATCCTGGCATAATGACCTTCATTTATTTGAGGAAAATGTTTGAATAATTGTATTTATAAATCAGGCATCACAATGTGCTCTTATTTATATAATATACTTTAGCAAAATAGTTGCAATTATGTAAATGGCTGCGAGCTAAAGAAATTCCAAAGTGGTTTGAAAGAAAAACTACTGACAAAGCAGATACCCTGCTTATACCCTTAAGAAGTTGTTGAAGAATGCCGCTGCTGTAATTATTTTAAAATATGTTAAGCATTTCAGTTGCCTTTTACTTCTGCTTTCTGCCATAATTTGTTGGGCTTGTTTCTTGTACTTGTTTGCTGCTAGTTTTAGCTTATTATTTGTCGAGTTGCTTTTTGCTCATTTGTATGCATTTCTTTGGCTCAAGTAGCCTTGACCAGTTGACATACCCTGTGCTCAGCTAGAAGGTGGTAAGGGGGTATATATAGAAAATAAATGAGCTTAGTTTTGTATTCCTGAGATTTATGGCATAAACTTAAATAAGTTTGCAGAGAATAATTCTGCGTTGAGTGGATGTAAAAGTGTATTCATAGTTGGCTTGTTTTGTTTACTGCTCAGCAGCTCTGCAGATTATGCCTTCTGCATGTCTTGCTCTAACTCTCTATCTCCATCTTCTTCTCTCTCCCTTGCTCTGCAACAAAAAGTCATTTTCTGAGCCCATTGCCAGAAGTAATTTAAAGCGTTTCGCTCCAATTCGCCTCTAGGCAGTGCGATGTCTTTTTCGACTCAACGAAATTGTCACACGCTGCCGCAGTTGCCTGCCTACAGCCACCACACGCCCTCCTCCCCTTGACCACGCCCACTTGGCCACTGTGAGTGCAGCGCCTTTGAAGTTGTCCGCCTGCTACTCTTGGCTGCGGTTCGCTTTTTTTTTCCATTTCCTCTGCTTTGTTTTCATTCTCGTGTTCGTATTCGTTTTCTTGCCTCGTTTTGTGCTCTCTTTCCCCGTCTCCCACGTCCCTTTGTCGCTGGGCTTTTATTTGTCTTCAATTAACATTGCAACATGCCACTTGTGCCACTTTTTTTTGTGTCTTGTCTTGTTCCATTGGCTTATTTTTTTAGTGTATTTGTATTTTGAGATATTTTTCTTTCTTCTTTGCGCTGGTTTTTCATTTTCTATAGCTGCCACACTGTGTCAGCTTATTTATTAGTTTTATTTCCCCTCTCACTCTCGCCCACTGCCTTTCTATTGGTGTTTTGCTGTGCTGCTCTCACTTATTTTTAATTTACAAGTTTTTTATGCTGTGCTTTGACAACGCCCTGGCGACGACTAATGAAAGCCTCGACTACAAAGCTGAAATTTTTGCCCTTTCAACTTTTGCACTTTTATGCAACGCTCTTGGCGTCGGTTTGAGTAGTGTGGAAAGAGGGGTGGAGCGGGGGGATAGTGGTGACCAAACCTGGGGCGAAAGTGTGTCAAATGCAATATTATTATTTATGCTTTGAGTCTTTATTTTACTTGGCTTATTTGCCGTGCACTTTGTGTAATTGACAACTTTGTTGCATACTTTTTGGGGCGTCTGCCAATAATTCAATATGAGCTGCAGGCAAAGTTATGCAATCCTGTTGGGTGTGCCCAGAACAACAGCAAAGAGTTGTGAGCTTAGATACTGCTGGGAAACTGAGCTATTTTCTGACTAAATTAGCGTATTAAAGCTTTGATTTCGGCACTACAAGAAGTCATAGAAGGCATAATTAGTCAAGTAAACTTCTCTTTCTTGTAATCACTACTTAGCTGTAAGCTCTTTAATGAATTCAGTGATGGAGATAGCGCCTTAAAAGTCATTTCTGTTTATTTTTGTTAATAGTTCTTAATAGCATCATTTAAAGTATACAAAAGATGAATAAATTGCAAGTAATCAAACACTTCAATCCGTCTTTAAGTCTTTACTTTTAACTACAGAGCTGTGCATGCATTCAACAGCTTCCACTCAAGGGTTTTAAGTACATCAAAGACCCGCTTACTAGCTACGTAATTAAGGCAGCAATCAGCTACACGTTGCATATACTTAATCTCATATTTAAGCTGCAAGCAACACTTGAGGCTCATCAGTCGACGAGTGTTGACTGCAAATGCAAATGTTTGCACAATTCTGTGCATTGTTTTTTAAACTCGTACTCGTCGCTGCTCGTTTAACGTTAATGACTTAATTTTGTACTTGTCGCACTTGCAGGTCGCACACACAATGCCAACTATGCGCTCTACCATATCGGACAGCCGGCGACAGCGGGTGTCAAACAATTTGCGGAAACGGGCAAAACAGAGCTGCTGGACAGCAATGCTGGTGAACAGCAGCAGCAGCAAATGCAGGCTGGCTTCGGTCTGGGGCAGAAAGCGGCGATGACAGGAGCTAACAATGCCGAGCGCAGCGTATTTGATGAGTTCAGCATGCCGGCAATCCAACTGGGCGCTGGTCGTAGTGAGGCCAAAGTGTTTGTCGACAGTAATCACAGTTTGGTATCGCTAATGACGCGCATTGTTCCATCGCCGGATTGGTTTATAGGCGTCGATTCGTTTGAGGTAAAATGCAAAAATCCCTACAAAGCCTCGAAACAGAAATCAATTGCTATTTTCTACATTTCTCTCTTTCTTTTTTTCCGACTCTCTTCTTTGCACTGTAGCTTTGCGTGGGAGGTTCATGGATTGATACGGTTACTGTTGAATTGGATCCACTTGATGCGGGCACTGACAATGGATTCACCTTTACCGCACCCAATTGGCCCACAGCACCGCAGGGTGTCATTTATCGCATCACATCACGGTATCCTGGACATCCGGCGGGCAGTTTCTATTACCCGAAGAGCAAGCGTTTGCCTCCAATTGCCACGTTTCAGTTCATCAAGGTAAGCGGGCTGCCTTTGCCTCTTCAAAAAATATATATGTATGCTTAAACAAGTTAATTAACTGCAAATTAGCAGTCAAAATGTGGCACTCTTGCCACTCCGCTAGCATTTACAGCTCTAATGACTTTTCATGTGGCTCGCAACTCAGTTCAAAAAAAATGAACACAAAAAAATCAAAGTGCTAATGAGCCATTAGCATTACAATGGCGTCAAACATGTGTAACTGACATTGCGTGTGAGGGTGTGTGGGTGTGACTGTGTGTGTGTGGTTGTGCTCAGGGTTTGGGGCATATTCCTGTGGCTGCGTGCGCTTAATACGCTTTATAAATCAGCTGCCACAACCACACAGCTGGTGCGAAAAAAAACACAAAATTTAACAGATTTATAAAAAAGAATGACAGAGAAAGAGGGGAAATGAGGGAGATAGCGAGTGAGAAAATAATGTTAATTACATTAAAATGATATGCACGTAGAATTAGTCAAAAGTACAAAGGATAATGCAATTATTAAGGTCGTTAGTGGCACAAAAGGTCGAAAAAGGGAGGAAACAAAGGGGGAAAGAAAGCAGAGGAAGGATAGTGCACTATATAACTAAAGTGTGTCTATTTTTAACAGTCTACAATTTTAATAACAGTAATATTTATTCACTTATTCCTATCCCCGCCTAGTGCTAAAAAAGTAACCGCTGGTAGTACTTATTTTTGAAGTCAAATCTCAGATTGATTTCTTCAGAGCGTTCATCAATTAGAGCCATAAGTGTGCCTTAAGTATACAATAAATTATGGGCAAATTGCCATTGCGTTATCTTAGTTACGTTATCTAAGTTTGCCATAACCATTAAAGGTATAACATAGTCTGCGTCGACTGCTACGTCATATTATGCCAACCTTTTTATTTTGGGGGGGTTGCCGACCTTAATAAACGCCAATCCATTAGCTGGCGTAAATCGTGAACGTGAACGAGAACGTGAACCATTTGTGGACAATGGTAATGCAAAATTTGCTATGGTCTTGACGGCAAAGATTCCTGCTTAACAGGAGTTGGAGCTGCAGGAATTGCTAGCTACTAAAACCACCTCCGTACACAAAAGCAATTCGAGCATTCAGGCATTGTAATTATATTGCTGGACGTACGATGTTCAGAAAGTGCCGCACTTACACTCACAAAACGGGCGCCCATCCCCCTCACTCACACTCCTTCTCCCTCTCTCTCTCTTTCACTCTCCTTCTGTTCGCCGTAGTCGCTCATCAAAATTGCTTTTATGTGTGGCCGAGAGACGCACATAAAATTTACGCCCAACGCTGCTGGCAGATGTTTCGACTACGTTTGCATAGTTTACTTGCCGGTGGGCAGTTCTCTATGCAGGGAGGTGGAGTAGAAAATGGGCGTGGCACACACACACCAACACTACTCGGTACGTGTGGTCATTATTCTTTATTTGTTGGCCCAACTCAGCTGCTTCTTCTACGTCTTCTTATTGTATTGGCTGCTATAGCTGTAGTTGTTGTTGTTGTCGGCGCTATTGTTGTTATTGTAACGCCTTTTTGACACTACTAATTCTAGTTTTATTTCGCATAGGGGTGGTGCCCAGGGACACTGGGGTAGAAAGCCCTAAAAATGTCTACTCCTTTTAATGCGCTGCCCCAAAGGCATATAGAAATTTCTATGCGGTCTGTATCCTTACTTTCTTTGTTAGAAATATATGTGGCTGAGTTTATTTAGGAATTATTAGTATTTAATTTAATTTAATTTATTAAATTATTTAGATTTATTTCAATTTTCACTAGCATCCGATAAAAATTTAGCTGACACCTAAAAGTATGCAATGAAATATTTAGTTTTCTGTTGCTCTACGCAGCACTTAAGTAAACGATTAAACTACTTAATTTATCAAGTCTTTACGATTGTTTTCTACTAAAAATAAAAGTAACTTATACTATAGCCAAATATTCGTAAAAAATTAAACTTACTAAACTTAAGAGCATGCACACTTCGTTCTGCTGCTCATCTATTCCGTATTCTGCATTATATTTGGCTACTTTTGTTTATGGCCAACGAAATGGAAAGTTATTTACTTAGGAGAATGTTCGTCTGCTTCATTTTATGGCCAAGACATGTGGACTATGAACTAGACTGGGGACTAGGACCGTACCAAATTCTAAGTTGTTATGTAACTATATAAGAAGTTGCCCGTCTGCTAAAGCTTTACGCTATGTACCGGGTAATTATGTGTTGAATTCGTTGAACATTAAATTCTTAAATTTGCGTTTAAGTGAAATGCTCGAAATGTTTGTGTGCACATTTGGCGCATAAAATCTCGGATTGGCATGGAATGTGAGGGTACAAAAAGCAGTACAGCAAATGGGGATAAGAGTGAAGTGCGGCCTGTGGATCTGGGTCTGTAATCCACAAGGAATTTCACAGTATTTCTGTTGTTGTTATTTGCGGATTATGTGTGTGTATCTGTGTGTGTGTGTGCGTATTTTAATGCCACAAAAGCAACACGCGGCCGCTGTCGACGCATTTCAAGCTACCAAAAGGTAGCCCACCGATAAGCCAAAGCCCAAAGCTGGGCAAAAACAAGGCCAACAACAACGTGAACAACAACAATAAGCAGAACAAGAACAATGTGGCAATAACAATGCGAGGGGCGCTCCTATAAGTATAGAAAATGACAGCAACCCAAACAAATAAATTAAAATGCGCGACAGCGCGCCAACAAAAGTTTTTGCAAATACTTCGGTACCTAGTCGCTGTCACAGAGCGAATTCCCCCTCTCTCTCACACTCTCTCTCTCTCTCTCTCTCTCTTCCTTTCACACCCATTCTTCCGCCAACCCACCACGTTTGCCACACCTGGGCTGTGCTGCTGTAGCCCAGTGTCTGTGTCAATATTTGCCACAAATTGAAATTAGCAGCGCGTTAGGCGCACCTGTACTCATACGTATACACACACACTCACACACACACACACACACGCTCACATTACTGACTATTCATACAGCTGTGTGTGAATTGCCGTGCGCATTTGCTTTGCTTATGCTCTGCACATAATCCGCGTAAATTAATATGCTGCACACACATGTGTGTGTGAAGGAAACTGTGTGTGTGTCTAACATTTGCTTTGCCCAGTCTAACCCCCAACTCTCCACCCATTTATTTTCCATTTGCAGCTAAAGGAGTACGAACTAAGCGAGGTGTTCAACATTGCCGAGGATGATCGCAAATATGAAATGGTTCAGACCCAAACACATCTGGATGCCGAGCACAATCACGTCGAGATGAACAACGAGCTGTCCGCCAGCATTGAGCGTGAGCGACAGCGCGAGCGAGACGGCGGCATAATGGGCGACAGGGACGGACAGACAGCGCAACAATTGCAGCTGCAACAATATAATGAGGAACGGCAACGCATACGCTCACAGCTGTTGGCCAAAATGAATCCCATGTGAGTAAAAACAGTATTTATGTCAAAGTTACAAGTTCAAGTTATGTTAAGCTTTATTGAGTGTAGGGGGCTAAAAAAAGGAGTGGCTAGAAGTAAGTCCCAAGAACCAGTTAGTAGAAATATCCTTAGTCATAGCATTTAAGTGGCTGTCATTCCACTCAATTCCAGAGTACAACTGGCACACCCTGTATAGCCAATTAGCGTGCTTTAAGTGACAATGTTTCAGAAATAATTCCACATGGGCTGAGTGAAAGTTAATAGCAAATGTAATTAACCAACTTAATCAATATTCATACATTTGCCATTAATTACACGCACTAAAAATAAACTGCAATTATAGGTCAAGCTAAATATAGTTAATTACTCAGCCATGGGTGGAAAATAAACAGCAAAGTGATTTATTGGCTACGTAAAAGCAAATTCAACACGTTGTATGCGTAATGCGTAGTAGATATATTTATATACACACTTGTATGTGTATGTTTTTTAGCTCTTTGACAGAGCTTAACAAATATTCTTTGTGGATTTGTGCATTTGTCGATAAATGCACAAACACAACGCATAAGCTGTTTAGACAACGTGACGTATACGCAATCTGATGCACAAAAGTCCTGCTTGCAATGGCAAAACACACACACAGGTAGACAGACATCAATTTGCCATACTTAACATACGGCAGAAAAGGCGTCAGGTGTATTTGCCTGCACAGCTACGAGTTCTCTCAACACATTCAGAGCAGGAAAACAAACCAAGGGAAGAAATCAACACGAAAACAAAAAGGACACTTGAAAGCACATTACACCACTCTGGAAAGTGGAAAGTGGCAAAATTTAGAAATGGAAAATTGTGAAGGGAGGGTGGAGGGTGGAGAGTGGGTGGTGTGTGGTGCGGATCGTGGCACGTAGCTGGCTAATGCTGCATCTTTAAAGAGCTCCAAAGAAAAGATGGAAAATACTGAATATCCAACTCGAAAGTCGGGCAATGTCCTCGACGTGCAGGATACAAGCGCAAACTACAACTAATCCAGTGTCAGGCACTAGGCCACGCCCACTGGCGTGCTACTTGGTCTGCTTGGAGTGGATTTTTGGCACCATTGGCACTGCTAACCTGCATATTTAATGACAAAACTCAGGGCGTGGGTGTCGGTGTGGGCGGAAACAAGGGACGAGGGACAAGGGTAGCAAAGACACGTACGTGTTCGAGTGCCAAGAAGCAAAATCCAAAATCCCAGTAAAAACTCTGGCAGACTAAAGTGCCCAGCATTTGGAGGGGGCGTGGCAAACGGAGGATAGTTTAAAAACAATTGGCAAGCTGACAAAAGCGCCAACAGCAAACCGAAAGCAATGCCAACATTTGCTCGGACAGTGTAATTACTTGCAATCTTATCAATGTCTTCTCCAACGACTACTGTCCATAGAAATGGCAAAGCCAAAGCCCAATCACCTGAATACCTCAACACACAGTGCACACACACCGCACACTCACAGACCAACTTGAACTCAGACAAGACGACAACATGTTCGCGCTGCCAGCAATAGTCACATTAACTGCGCTGAGCACAGCCTGCAACATGCCACGGCAACAGCAACAACCAATGCCTAAACTGCCACAAGTACCGGAAAAACAACAATTATTGCCACAGCAAAAAAGTGAGCAATAAATTGGTAGAAAAAAGAGTTATCAAATGATACAAATTTAACTGCATTTTATAGTGAAGCAGGTGAAGGCGAAAGCAGCCAAGAAGTCAGAGGCTGTGACTCACAGCTGCAGTGAAGCAAGCAGTTATGGAATATACAAACGAAATATGCAGTATGAATAAAGTAAAAATAAATCAATAAAATATTTAAAGCTAAAATCACATAATTAATAAATTAAATTCATTTGAAAAGTCTCTTAGAATAAAGAAAAAAAGGGTATTTTATAGAAAAGCTTTAATATTTTATTACAAAAAAATCAATTGAATCTTTAAAATTTGTATAAACTGGAAAGCTGTCTTGGCACTCTGCAAAACCCTTACAATTTCCAAGTTTGCCTAGTGCTATAAGCCAATTTTACACAGGGAAAGCACACGTATCTTATCTAGTCCAGGTAGACCATGAACTATGCCACAAATCCCTTTGAATTACTTGCATATTAAAGCTCACTATGACGTCACTGAAATGTAGAACAAATTGTGGTGTCTATTGACATCTTTGATTCATTGGAATTACTATCTTATCAATGTGCTGGTCTCTGCTGCTTATAAAAGAAAACAAATGCCTGCCAATAACAATAGTACCCCCAACCAAGTCCAGGCAACGACATCGCACAGCAACAGCAACAACAACAACATGTCTGTGCCGCCAGCAACACTAGTGATTATTGGAGCCTCAGCAAATCGAGCACAACGGCAAAAGAAAGAAAAACAAACTAGTAAGTTATTTAGTTACTAAACAAAGAACTTCGAGCTTATCAACAGAGATTAACCAAAATTACAGAATCTAAAGCGACGCCAAAGAAAGAAACAAAAATTCCAGAGGAAAAACAACAAAAAGTAGAAGTGAATTCCACAGGCAAGACAAATAGTTGCCAAATCAGTTAGTTAAACAGTTATCTAATCAGCGGATTTGTGGCATGAAAATATATTTGTTATGACATAAACCTTGTCTATAAATTGACTGGGTCGGGACAGAAGTATTTTAGTTAAAACTCGCAGCGAAAACACAACACAAGTCAACGAGAAAGAAAAAGAAAAAGTGAAGAAAATGCCCACAACAACAACCATTGAGGAAGTAAGCGAAACGGAAGTGATAGACAATGCAACGATAAGTGAAACTATAGGCATAACAACAATTGAGACGACACCGACGCCAGCAGAACGACAACAACATCATCATCATAAGCATCATCATCATCATCACAAGCATCATCACCATCGTGAGCATAGACAAGAGCAGCGGGAAGAAATCGAGACAACTTTGGTCATAACTGATGTAAGCGAAACTGACACAGCACAACCACAACAGCAACAACAACAACAGTACCGTCAGAAGCAGCAGCGAGCACCACAACCACCAGTGCCACCGCCATTGCCCACAACAACGCCACCTCAACTGACACCCACCGAGGACATAACAGAGCTGGTTTGGCAAACGGACTTGGATGGGCCACCACAGCAATCAGCGGCTGTATTAACTGAAGTTGAAGCTGTAGATATCAGTGCACCTGTAGCAGCCACTTATGGACAGCCAAATGTACTAGCTGTGGTAACAACACAACCAACGAGAGTAGCTGAAGCAGAGATCATTGTAGAAACAACAGCAGCACCAGCAGCAGTACCCACAGCAGTACCTCTACAAACTCCTTCAGTAGCTGCTGCCCAACCATACACCACCGAAATGATTCTTGTAGGCGACGTATCTGCCGACACCACCGACAGACGCAGCAAAAGCTACAGAGTCAGCACCGATTTGACAGCAACAGCTCAGGAGCCCAGGAGTCGCTGCTGCTGCTGCATTGCCTAAATGCCTAAAACAAACCACTAAAAATTGCACTACTTTACAAGCACCCTGTGTATGAGCAAAGAAAACACACATGCCTTAGAGAAAACTTTAAAAAACGACTGAACAGCATTTAATGACGCCATCTGGCAACCTCACGCAAATTGTATTGCGTATTAGCATTGCCACATGTTGGTAATTTATTTATCTCAAAGTAACTGCTGGCTGGCAGCCCTTAAACCACTCAATTGCCTTAGAAATACAAAATTGTACAACAAAAATTACGCATACGCAGAGTTGTCATCTAAGAAAAATGTCAAGTGTAAATAATGCGAATTAAAATATATTTGCAAATTTACAGACAATTGTTTTGAGCAAGATAAGAGATAATGTTAGGAAAAAACACAGTCATCGCTTATTGATAGCAACGAAATTGTGTTATCAGCGGTGGAAGTTAAGCTACCGTTTGCCTGGAGCTTATCTAATCGATGGCGTCAGAGGAGGGGGGTGGGGAGCGTGCTTCAAGTACTGCAAATAAAATCACCGTGGCTGACAAACGTAATTGATAATTAATTAGCCGCGAACACTCGAGGGTAACTCCAAAACTGAACGACCACTTTGATAAAGCACTCGACGGCATTCAGTCAGCCGTCAGTGGCCGTTGAGTAGCGTTGCGAAGGAGTGGGAGTGGAACAGTAGGCGTTTAACGGTTTGAGATGCCACCACCGCCAAGACGGTGCTACGGACCTGGTCCGGTGATGCAAAGACCACCGCCGGGACCAGGATTTCGACCCGGTTACGGTCCGGGACCACCGCCACCTGGACGCACAAATGTGAACGTGGATGTTAACATTGGCGCACGCCCACCGCCCATTGGTGTGGGCATTGGCTTTGCACCACCGCCGGTGGTAATTGGTGCACCTCCTGTGATCATTGGCGCACCTGCACCACCGCCGGTTATTGTGGAAACTTATGGACCACCGCGACCAACAGTTGTGGCTGGCGTACAAGCACCGATGACCACCGCAACTGTCTACACACAGCCGGAAGTTTGTTGTTGTACTGTTCAATAAGCCTATGAATGTGGGCATGTGTGTGTGTGTGTAGTTTTAACAACTGTATCTGTATCTATATCTATTTTATGCTGTGAATAAATTGTTAAGTTTTGTGAGCGCATATCTGATTGTAATGGGTTAAAGCTGCATAGAAAAAAAGCTATTTTTGTGGAAAATCCAAGCTAAAATCATGAATTCTTAGCAAAGCTCGCTGTACTCTTATCAAACTTACAAAGTTTAAATTCCGCTGTCAAAGGTACCGCCAAGCATTAACGCTCCTCTAACGCTCTTTAAGTCAACTAAAATGAGTAGTTTGAGTGACTGCTTAAAACTGAGCAGACGGAAGGTATTTAACTACAATTTTCTTAACAAAAAGTAGCCGCCAGTTGGAGTAAACGGAAGAACAGTCTCGAGACACTTGACAGCAGTCTTAAGGTATTCAAAGATTCTCAAAACTTGATTGATTCCGCAGATAAAAACTTGAGCTAATCAGCATAAAGCGTATGAGGCACTTGAACATGCAGCGACATGTCTGAAATGCTCATAACATAGTATTATATGTTGCATACTTCGTGGGGATGGCGTAAGCATACAAATTGAGTTTAAAATAACATTTAGCGCATACAGTTTGATGTGCTCGTCTAACGGTAATTGCCATAAACATGATCAACGCAAATTGTTGCTAATAACTGCCAACTCACACACGAATACCCCCACACACACAAACACACACACACACTCACATGTGAATGGATGTGCAGAAAATTTCTTACTCGCAAAAGGAAAATTGTATGAAAAATGTTTGTAATTTCAATTTGAGAATTTTCTTCATTATTTTTGTCAGTCAGTCGGCGTCAGCCTCTGGCGTCACCGTTTTCCATGTTTTTCCACGCTTTCCACACTGCTGAGGCTTTTAAGTCTGTCTCCGACTCTTTGGAGTCTTTAGTCTCGCTTCACGTTTTCCAATATTTTTACCAATTTACTTGGCATTTTGTCGGGGCGCTGCTCTTGCCTCTTGATTTCTACACCAGCTTCTGTTTTCTGTTTTCCTTACTCTGCTGCTACTTTTTTCCCTTTTATTATTATTATTATTATTATTATTTGCGCGATTTTGGCAAGGCAAACAGTGGGTGAGGGGAGAGGGGTGGCGGTATGGGTATGCAAATAAACGAAAAGTGCAGGAAACAAAATACGGAAGTTGGCCAGGAAGGAAGGAAGGAAGGAAAATGGCGGCGGCACAGCAAATGTTGCTTCTACCTCTGATTCTGGGCTTTTGCAAAAGCACAGACAGCAAACACACACACACACACACACACACACACACACACACTGGATAACTGTAAAAGGCAAATTTAAATTGAAATTGTCTACAGCTGACGAGCTAAAATAAGCAACATGCTCAGCGCAGGACACCTTCAGCCGCGACCAACATGGCGTATGTGTAATCTCACAGTAAAGCGCGCGTGTAAAAAAGTTTATTGATTTAAAACTAAGTTTAAGACTAAAAATAAATATTTTCCTTAAAATAAACTTAAATTTACAAGCTTTTAAAAGACACTTGCACTTAAAATGCCATAATTAATTAACTACTCAATGCAAATCACAATATTTATGCAGACAACATTGATATAAATATGCTTCTCTGTTGCTCCACAGCTATAATAACAGCCAACCACCAGCGCTGGTCAGTGTGGTGCCCAAGAATGATAAACACGCGCTGATGCAGAGCATTGCCAGCAGCTACAGGCGTGGACAGGATAATAATAATAATAATAATACCAGCTATTTGGCAAAGGACACTGGCTCGGGCATGGGAACAGGAGCAGCAGCAGCAACAGCAACAGGAACAACAACACGACGTCGAGCTGGTTTGGCGGCGAAAAGGCGTCGCGACTGTCGTGTCAGTCACTGGTCGGAGTGGACGGCCTGCAGCAAGAGTTGTGGTATAGGTGAGATGCATCGATATCGCAAAGTCATCAAACATGGCAAACGCGGTGGCAGACAATGTCCGGCACTGCAGCAATCCAAATGGTGTGGCTCCGAGCGCAATTGTCACGAGCCCCAAAGCTATTTTAATTGGTAAGTTTTCAATTTGCTCCCCCCAGACTAAACAAAATAACATTTGTAAAATTGTTGCATTTTGTGTACAGGTCCGATTCCGATACATGAACACGCTCAGCAGGACCAAGCGATATATAAATATAATTTTAATTTAAGGCGTAAGAATTGCTTTTTGTGGAGAAACCCGACAAAATGGAGTACACACACTCAGAGGACAGTAGAGAAAAGTAGGAGCAGAAGCACGACCAGGCAGAAATCCCAGCAGCTGCAGAACGATTTTAATTTAAATTTAGTCTACGATACGAAAAAATTCATTTTAAAACAAAATGCACGCAAAATGTTTGAAACTTAATTAAAAGTGGTAAAAATGATGAAGAAAATCTTGATAACTGCATATGAAACCGAAGACTACTGACAATATTTAAAACAAAAAGGATTTAATAAATAAAACACAGACTTAAAACCGTTTCGAGTTACGCATTCAACTCAAAATTTAACACTTTTTGGATTGCCCACAAATTCAAAGAAAAAAGTACAAAGAAAAAGAAAATTCTTCTGAAAATAGTTGGAAATTTAGAGCGAAATGAAACTCGAAACAGCTTTGAAACACACACACAAACACACCAACACACACACACACATTTGGCTAAAGAAAAGTGTATTTTTTTGAGTTTTTCCTTTGCGTTGCTTAAGCTAATTTTAATGTATAAATCGAGCAGAAATTACAGAACTATATATGTGTCATATATATGAAAAAACTCAGTAAACCAAAAAAAAATATATATATTTAGTAGACGTACTTACTTAAGACAAGCACTACAGCGAGGGCAGTTTAGTAAGTTCAGCAAATTAATTCAAATGAATATAAAATTAGTCAACAATTAGTGAAGGAAATTGGCAACAAGCTGCTACAAAATTTATTAAGCTGCCCTCGCCAGTGCCAGTATATTAACTAAATCAAACAAATACAAAAACCAAAAAACAAAGCGTGAAAATTTGCGTAACCAAACAAGGAAAACAAAAACCAAAATAAAAATCACACACACACGCACAGCCAAGCAGCTAGTGGGTGTGTGTGTAGAACAGCAATTAAGCTAACATTAGATGTAAACTAAGCTAATTAAAATTTAACGGATTGCAGTTTATGGAAGAATATAGTTTGAAAAGTACCTACAATCAGTTCAGTTCGAGACACTTACAGACAGGTGGGCAATCAAGAGTAAACACAGTTTGAGAGCCACTTTAGTTTGAGTTGTAGAGTCGACAGTTTTAGAGGCACAGCTTGACAGCCAAAAAGAAAGAAAATAAAAAATGTAAAATAAAATATAAAGCAAAATTACAAATTAGTCATTAAAACACAAACCAAAAACACACTTATGATGTAATAAAACAACAACTGCAAGTGCATACAAGACATTTTGTAAATTAAATCAACAAGAACAAGAAACAAATCAATAATAAAAACCAAATGCATCGTAAACTATAAACTGTAAACTATGAACTGTAAAGTATCGAAGCCTTTTCAATACTAGAATTAAGTTTGACTGCGTTTCTCTCGCTGCTTAATCCAAGCGGGCAAAATTAACTTTAGTGTGCCGGAGACAGTAATGCACAGTCCGGCAAAGGCAAATGGAGCCGTATATCCATTGGTTTTATCAACCATCAGGCCACCCAGTGTGGTGCCAATAAAGACGCCCAATCCCATGGCCAAGGAGGTAATGCCAAAGGCATTGGTCAACTTCGAGAGGCCCAAATAACGCACATATATCAGAGCACGGAGTGTGGCAAAGACAGCTAGCAGAAGGTAGCAAATAAGTAAACGATAAGAAAACACACAGGCACAGCCACCCACCTGGCGCAATGCCATAGACCAGGCCATAGAGCAACTGGAACCAGATCAAATCACTGCCATAGAAGGCACTGATGAAGACCATGACACCACCGAGCATCATGCCACCGCCGCAAATGTAGTTGGTCCAGTCTCTCAGCTTGTAGGCGACAAAACCGCACAGGATTCGAGCCAGAAAGCTGGTGGCACCGATAGCAGGACCAATCCATTGAGAGTATACCTGCGGAATGCTAGTGCGCTCCTTCGAGTACACAAAGGGTATGTTAAAGCCCATGGGATAGAGAAAGGCCGAAGTGAGCAGCACACGGAACTCAAAGGAATTTAGTAGATGCACATCAAAGAGACGATACATTGCCTTTCTGGCCCTCGTACCCAGCCAACTGCGTTTCTTCCCCTTCCGTTTCTTCGGTCTGTGCACATGTGCTTGGGGTGTGGGCGTGGGTGACGGAACCAGTGAATTAGCCTCCGATTCGGGCAGCATGGGTGCCTCATCGTCGGTGCTGTCGTAGTCGTGTATGTTGTGCAAGCCATAGGCAGCTCTTTGTATCTAAACACGAGACATTGTAGGATGATTTAATGAACTAGGCGGCTAAAGATACAAATATAACTCACATGAGCCTGTGAACCAACTAATTCCAGTTCCTTTCCCTCAAACTGTTCCAGGTTGTGCGGCTCGTCATAGTCAGCCGGGCCTGTGTAGAAGAGATCCTCCTTCTGCATGGGATCAGCACGCACCACATAATTGCGCTCCGAGCGCTCATCCTCCGACTGCGGATGGAAAAAGTCATCGCTCGGTTTTGGCTTCTTGCGAAAACAGGGCATACAACGATTAACCCAACGACGCACTCTACCCACACGCTCGGGTGGCTCATAGTTTTCCAGTACGGCGTGTGAACGCTTTGAGGATGGCTCATCGGTGAGAAAATAATGCACATAGAAGTTGCCATAGTACTCATGCGAGCTGGTCGACGTCATATGGTCGTGATGCAGCACGCCCACAGGTGTAGGAGCTACCTCCAGGTAGGCCAGTGCTATGAAGAAGATTAGGAGTATAAAGATCACCTGGATACGCAGTATATTCCGCCAGCCAACTATGGGCACCATCAAGCTGTTGATAATGCAGAAGATGAAAACGCCAGCACCAGCGCCGGAGCAGGAAAATCCACTGGCAATGGGACGATACCGCTCAAAGTAATAGCCAATAATGAGCTGGGAGCTCACCCAGATCATGCTCAGTCCAGGACCACCTGCGGAAAGCTGAACGGTCTATAGTCTGAGCTGCACACCACTTAATTCTTTACCTACCGATTATGCTATAACAAATGATCATTAACGCCAAATTGGGAGAA
The DNA here is from genome assembly GCA_018152125.1 of Drosophila dunni. Taxonomy (NCBI): domain Eukaryota; kingdom Metazoa; phylum Arthropoda; class Insecta; order Diptera; family Drosophilidae; genus Drosophila; species Drosophila dunni. The sequence goes on along the minus strand of JAECXC010000339.1, from coordinate 18,988,304 downwards.
AAGCTGGCTAACATAATGGCCACTGCAGAGATCATTACGCCTAGCAAAGCCACTGGCCTAAAGCCATAGCTATTAATCAATGCACTGGAGAAGGCGCCACCCAGAAAATAGCAACCAATTTGTATGCTACCCACGAGCACCACCTGAGCACTCGTGACACCAAATTCCGAACTCATATAGGGCAACAATATGCCAATGGAAAAGATAATGCCATCGACTATAAGCTGCGCCAGAAAACTGAGTACCAGCACCAGCCAACCATACCCACCATCCGGAGGTATGGCCATATAGATCTACGTTTAGGTGTAGAGGTAAAACAAAAGCTTTCATCAGTTATGTTTGATTATCGCCAAACACTCACGCACTTACGAAGGCCATGCCCGAGGGTAAGGTGCCCGGATAATCACTTCTATACGCATCAGTCGGATCGCTATCGATTCGAAATCTTGAATCACTCCTGCTAAAACGCACGCTGCGTATATCACTGTCCGTTTCATCCGATCGTGGTATGTCTGATTCTAAATTTGTGGAGGAAATGTCTTGGCGGCTGATAGTGTTCGCATAGTTGAGCTGTTCTTCGTACGTGTCATCTGAGTCAAAGGGTGCGGGGTTTGCCAACCGTTCTAAGGGTTAGGACAGAATTTAAAGAATGGCATACTTTTATGTGCAAAAAAAAGAATTTAAAGAATTGCATACTTTTATGTGCAAAACAAAAAGAATTTTAAAATGGCATGCTATTGTGCGTAATCAGTAAATCAATATTGGCTCATGGAACAGTGGAAATAATGTTGCATACTTTTAGGCATGTGTATTAAAAGAGCTTAGTAGACGCCTTCAGCAAATTTGCGTATTACGTGGAGAAAAAGGGAAGTATGTTGGCTTATAAGCACTAATTGTTACAAAGAAAAGTATTATTTACAAAATCTGCAAGCACTTATATCAAATAAATTACCAATGAGCATAAAAATCTATCACATACGCCGTATTTTGTTGTACGTACTTTTCTTGTATACCTTGACCACTTTTCTGGTGAGAGGTGCATCGTGATCGTAGTGGGTTGTGCTCGAGCTACTCAGTGTGGAGCCACGCGTGCCATGATCAGTTCTCGTGCGCTGCGATACGGTGCCCACCTGAGCATCCTTCATCACTGGCCCCCTCTGTGGCTCGGGCAGGATAATCGATATATGTGGTTCACTTGATACTTGCTGAAGAGCATTCGACTGCGTTTCATTGCCATCACGCTGGGCTATTTGTCCGCTTACTAAAGTATAGTGGGAAGGCTGTTCTACCAAAGTGCTGCTGGAATCATGTCCTGGCAATGGCTTGCGACTGCGTATGTAGATTGTGGTTAGTTTTTTTTTGGCTCGTTGGCAACAGTTTGACACACTCACCTACCCTGGCTATGTTTTCTGCTCATTTTTCGTCTCGTCTGACATTTTTCTCAAATCTCTCTGCGTGGCTGTCGCACCCAATCCCAAGTCTTAATGTCAATGGCATGGCATGAACTTTCCAGGGGACAGCTGTGAGGTACCAGTCACTGTGACTGTTGTTTCAGTTTCAGTTTCGGTTGCTCCTTCCATGGTTGTCGCAACGTTCTACGTCTACGTGATGTGTCCTGCCTGTGATATATAAGAAATTCCTGACTGCAGACCTGCACAGCGGCAGTATTCTGCAGCACTGCAGTCCTGCAGACCGCGAGAGCTAGCACTGATGTTGCCTTTGGCTGTCGCCAGACAATCGCTCCAAGCTGCTGTGACAGACAGCCATGACACCAGCCACTCCCACCGTCACGTTTCCACCTACACATTTCCCACTTCCTGCTGTCCTCAGTGGCAAGTTGCTCAGTTGCTTTTACTGCAACTGTTACTTTTGCCAAGCATCCATTCCCATTCCATTTGTTGTTTATTTTGGCGCAACGAAATTGCATCAGTGCAATTTCATTGATTGCAAGTAAATGAAATCATTCCAGTGTTGCACTCCATTCCTCCCCCTACTCCCCTGACCCACCCTCAACGTCTGCGGGTCTACCAACTCCGAATCGTGGGGAATGGCGACTGTAAAGTGCATTTGTGCTTTATGCGAGTTTTGAGCACCGAGTTGCTGTTACTTAATTTATTTAAATTGTTAAAAAGGTTTAAGTTTACGGCAATTCGACTTTCTTTTGAGTTTTCTTAAAACAGAACCTAACAAAACTAAAACTAACGGATATCTAAGAATATCTTTGAGCAGTAGTAAATGTTGTGGAAATATATGTGAAATGTGGACAGACATTCTCAATGTTTAAATCAAACCAACCGCTAACACCGTTCATAGCATAGTTTGAATTATTGGCCAGATCTTAAACTTTGACAGGTCATAGCTCAGCCAAATGAGGGCAGATCTGGAAGAGTTATACCTTTCTATACTCAGGAGAAGTAGGACAATCGATTGGCATTCAAATTTAGAATTCCCAAAATCGACCCATTTTTCGCAAATTTTTGTGATGTTACCCCTTTGCATTTTTTCAAAATTTCAGCCAAAATTTTTTTTTCAAAAAATCTAAATATTTTGATGCCAATCGATAGATCTAAAGCTCCTGAGTTCAAAAAGGTATAACAACCCCAGATTGGACACCTGTGCTCTTAAATATTTAAAATCAAGTTTTACATTCTATGTATACCAATCTTTGATGGTGCGTAGCTCAGCCAAATGAAGGCAGATCCGGAAAAGTTATGCCTTTCTGTACTCAGGACAAACAGGACAATCGATCGGCATTCAAATTTTGAATTCGAAAAATCGACCCATTTTTCGCAAATTTTTGTGATGTTACCCCTTTGCATTTTTTCAAAATTTCAGCCAAAATTTTTTTTTGAAGGAATCGAAATGTTTTGATGCCAATCGATAGTTCTGATGCTCCTGAGTTCAAAAAGGTTTACCAACCGCTGCTTGGACACCCACATTCTGAAATATTTAAAATCTAGTTTAAAATTTAATTTATATTGGCTTGAAAAAAATGCGATTTGTCATTGACGCTGAGTTTAAATGACTTTATCTGGTTTCATTTACTTGCGTTAATTTTATTTGAGCGCTAGTGAATTGAATTTTCAGTTTAATGGCAGCTGCTAAGCTGCTGCACGATCCGCAACAACAATAAAAAAGGAGCAGAAACAAAAATAAACATTCACATAAGAGTATTGCGAGGCAGCAAAACAAGCTCATGCATTTTTTGGTTTGTTTCGCACGGGAAATAAAGGCAGAGTGGAAACAGAGCAGTGGCAGCAGGAAGAGAAAAAAATATAAAACAAATCCAATAAGTATACGCCGCGTTGTCCGCGGCACTTGGTCAGCTAACGGGCACGGTCCGTTTTCGCTCCACTTTCCCCCCCACCCCCTTTCCCCTTTTCCATTACCCACACGGGCCCGAGATATGCATGAGTGCAGGCCCATAAAATTGGGTCAATTGCTGTTAACAATTTGGCGGCGCAATCTTTTGGCCGTTTCGATTTCAAGCCAGCTGCCCTGAACCGAAGGCCCCAATTGGACATGCCGAAAAAAAAAATAAAATTTCGCTGGCTGTTAAAAAAAGGGAAGGCAGTGAGAAAAGGGGGGGATAACTGGCACGTTCGAGGTCTGTTGTAAAAAAGAAAAACAATTTCGGATAGAGTTGTTGGTGAAAAACGAAAATTCGAGGAAAATCAGAGCGCACACAGGCACTTGACCCCAGCCACCAAAAAGTGGGGCGAATAATGGACGGCCGTTCGTCGTTGGGTTAAAACCCCACTCGCTAATTAATTAGTGCGTTTTGTTTATTATTTGATGTTCAAACTTTTGCCAGAGGCTGCAGTTGTTTGTTTGCCAATAAAGATGGGCGGACTGCACTTTAAATTCGAAGGATTTTTCATCAAAAATGATTGAATTGCTAGAAAAACAGTAAGTAAAACTAGCAAGCTTGGCATTAGCTGTAAAAATGCTTTCTACATGGTGTATATATTAGCCATATCAAGTCAGTCCACTTTCCGATCCCTTTTGTAAGAAAATAGAATTTCCAAATCCGGCTCAAAATTTCATTTGGCTATGGGTGTTAGGAATATAGCAAAATGCTCGATCATTTTGTCAGGCGCAGTCGTACAGCCACAGGGATTGATGAAGGCCCTATTCTCTGCCACAACTTTTCGTCATATGAGCGACAAGATGGACTGCCGCATGATTGCAAAGAAAAAGGATAAGAAGAAATGCAGAATGCCGAAGGTTATACCACCGGAATACTTTAAAACACCAGATCCCTGTAAAACTGATGAGGAGCTAACCACAGAGCGTTCTCTGGGCGTCTATTTGCGTTGTAATCCACCCTATAAGCCACACTGTATGGGCCCGTGTTTTAACGAACCACGTATCGATACCAGAATGTATCGCCCAAGCAAAACCCTTGATAAGGAATATAAAAAGTATTGGGTTGATTGTATCATTGAAAAAGTTCCCAAACGTCCATGCATTCCAGTAATGCCAAAGATAACTCGTCGCAAGCCCCGCAGGAATAAATGTGGTCCACCGCAAAATCATACAGCATGCAAAACAATTAAACCCTTGATTTGTAGGCCACTTAAGCCTGGACCACCCACCTCCGAAACGCGTTGCATCAAAAATCCACTGTGTGAGTGCCCCCAAGCAAGGAAAGTCACTCGTTGTAAGGTCAATCCAAAGACCCAATGCTCCGCAAGGCGGCAACTGACACGTTATCCCAGTTTCTCCGAATGCCAAAGTGCCCAATTGAATGAGGCTCCCATCACTGAGTGCCATCGTAAGAATTATTCTATATGCGAAGCTTGGCGTGTTTTTAAGCGGAGATATAGCTAAGGAATTGCTTGTAACGTTTTCTAGTTTTAGTTTTCTAGTTATGGATAGATACATCAGATTTTCAATAAAACAAAACCAGATTTATATTAACACAGAGTTATTGGCTGTTGTAAACATGTGTTGGGCTACAAGTGGAAAATTAGGGGACTTATGTGGCTCAGACTTTAGCTGGCACCATATCATTCTTTAAAGGTTAGTCCTGATGAACTTTGGAACGTTTTCAAAGCGTTTAATCAACCGATTTATGCAGTTTTATCCTAGCGAACTTTTATAGTTTTTTTAAGGCGATTTCCGATTTGTTCGTCTGGTGAGTACTCTGATTTATGCTGATTTATTCTCTTCCGTTCGACCCTTCCAAGCTGATTAAGGCAGACTTCATCCAAGAAAGCTATATAGAGTTATGCAACAACTTTATCTCTAATCTATACTGTGCCTCAAAGCTTCCAAGCTACACATCACATAGCTTTTAGAAAGACTTCGCCGTGACGTTATTTTTTTTAAATTATAACAGAATGTAAACCTTTCAGTAACAACAAACTGTCAGAATAGGGTTTTCAGTATTTCGGTAAAGGGCGTTCAAAATTTAGATTGTCAATAATATGAAGAGCTTAATGAGCAGACTCCGGTGCATTTTACAAGTGGATGGCACACGAATGTTTACCCATTCAAAGATCTTAAATGCAGAAATCAAATCCGACAGGATAGTACAATCCGATGAGATCTTTAAGGAGCGACTGCGTCGAATGCGTCGGGCGCAGAAAAAAAAGACATCCTGCTATTTAAGAGTGCGACGATCCATCTACAAGTGCCTGGCATTTCAAGAGATCAAACCGGATCCATGCCTACCCGAGCCGTGTCCCGAACCGTTGGATGTCAAAGGTTATCACTTAAGTGATAAGGCCAAACGCAAGTATCAGAAGACCTGGTGTGAGTCCAAACCGCAGCCTCGACAAAAGCCAAAAGTGCGTAAGATCTATCCGATACGCGAGCGGCGTGACCCGAAAGTGTTTCGTGGGGAAATGTGTACAGCCTGTGAGCCGGAGGATTGTGAGCTGCCCGATGGTGGACGTGCTCCGCCTCCCAGACTCTTTCCGCCCCCAACATTGCCATGGCCATGTTGCAAATTCCGTTCGCCAAAATGCCGATCGACTCGCCCCAACGGCAGATGTCCTCGAGGATTAAGCCCCTCCTGCTGTGTGAAGCGTAGGACACCGTATCTCAGCTTTTCAGAATGCAAAAAATTTCCACTAAGTCCGCCAATTGCTGCCTGTGAATGTGATCAAAAGGCCAGTCTGTGTGATGTTTGGAACTTTTGGCGCACCAAACGTTAGGAGGTGAGCATCTCTCTACCAACAATCAAACTTGGTTTCTATATTCGGTAACAAGTTTTTTTAACTCACTGACTTATTAATAAACCTCGCAGGTTAAATGCTTTTAACCATTGCACACGATTTCGGCTTTAAATATTACGACAATCTAGTAGCGGTCAGAAGTCATCAAGAAGTGTGCCAATTTTTAACTATCGGCAATTTGTTCAAATTCCCTACAAATTGCGGATCGAAATCTCATGTTATGCGAAATTATCAGATACCATTCATTTCGCGATTGGTAATTGCCTGCAGTTTTTACATAAGTCCCCCTTAAAATGTTCAACCAAAAATATAATAAAAGTTGATTTGATACATCAATAGTCAGTGTTTTATTGAGGGTAGAGAACTTTGAATATTTTACTAAAATAATGTACAAAGTAATGCATACTTTTAAAGGTCAGTTGAGGTCTAACAATTCAAGTTTAAGCACTCATTACAAATAGCTTTGATTTCTTTAGGTTTCTTATAATTTTTAGGTAATTTAAAGCCAAGTTTAACAGATTTCTTCCTTTTAAACTGCTTTTAAGCTAAAGTAATCAACAATGACTTTTTTGCCTTTTTATTAGATTTTAAAGTCTAATCACTTAATAGCTTTTCCTTTTACTTTTGCTTCCATGTTGTTGCTTCTCCAAGCTATTTATCATATAACGCATTACCATATCTTTAATGTAAAGCGAAGTGCAATTTGAAGTTGATGTTGAAGCCGAGTCTGAGCCTGCTTGTGTTGGTTAATTCCTAGTTGCCACTCAAATCGAATAGGATGCCACAGCTTCAGCTTCAACTCAACCTCACCCATTACTCTTCAGTTACTTTCGTCCTTTGTCGCTTTGGCTCCTCCAAGTCGCTGAAGTGCTCTCCTGCGCCTGCTGGCGTTCCTAAAAGGGATTTGCATGCCGCTGAGATGTTTATCGTAAATTGTTGCCGTCAACGTGCAGCCATCCCACCGTCCCACGCCCTCTCCCACGCCCACTCCCATGCTAGTTCGTCTGGGCGCACAAATGTCAAGAGCACAAAGCGCTGACGTTTACATTGAAAGTCACTTTGGGTGCCAGACTGCAGGTCTGTGAGCAGGGAGGAGTGGTGGGGTGGGGCTAGGGGTAGTGTAGGGCTAGGGGTAGTGTGCTGGGAGCTGGCTAATGAAAAGCGCCAACAAAAACTGCATTGCATTTTTATATATATTTATTTAAATGCAAATGTTTATACTGCAAAGAGCACACAGTTTCATAGGACGCATTTAATTGTTAGTGCCTTGGCATTGACATGGAGACGACGTGTTGTAACTACAAGCAGCGCTCTCTACCCCTCTCTCTCTCCCCCCGCTCACTCTCTTGAGACTCTTGCAACTGAGCTGCAAATTTGCCAAACAGTTGTCCTGTCTGTTCCCCCTGTTCTCCTTGTTGTTGTGCAGAAGTATGCCCCAGAGTGACATTTCGCACAAATGAAATGTATGGCTGAAAAGTTGTCTATTTTGGCCCAAACAAATAATTTTATTACAAAACTTTTTTGCCAACATGTTTGCCAGCTGTTTTGTAGCCCCTTCTGCTGGGGGATGTGTTGAGTCACCTCTAAAAAATTGTGGCTTTATGGCTGTAAGGGGTCAGTTACATGCAGACATAGAGTCATCTAACCCTTGGACGAGTTTATGCTCATAAAAATGTATAAATAAAATGTGTAGGCTAAAAAGTTATGCGCGTTTAAATATTTACAACAGTCGCACTTCAAAATTGTATAACTTCTTAGTGTGCTTTAATTTCTGCTGCAATTTTCCTTTATGTAGTTTAACGACTGTCCAAAATGAAGTGAGTGCCATTTAGTTAGCAGTCACTGTACAGTGGAAACAATTAGTTGGCGCCTTTAATGACACTGAACTGCACTTAAAGTGCGGCCCTGGATTTTAGCTGTTATTGCCGCGCAGCCGTTAGCCATTTGTTGCTGTACCCATTGGCCCACCCGTTTTCCGTTTAACCTTTAAGCTCAGATGCAGCGCAGATCACAGCATCACAGCACAGCACAGCACAAACTGCAGCCACATAACCATAAACGTTGAATGCCACTTTCCTTTGCGCTTTTCTATTTTCCTTTTTTCTCCCAACTCCCTTTTATTTTGTTACTTTCTTTTGTTGGTGGGCGTGGCAGGTTTCAGATTCCTGGTGGAGCACTAAATGCCTGCCAGCAGCTTGTTCAGAGCTTGTTGCTAGATTGTTAATATTATTTTATAATTTCTTTTTATGGCCACTACTACAACGTATATGGCCACTAAAATGCCAGCCATATTGTTTAAAAACAACCCATACAATGTGCTGTAAACATGGCCCAAAGCACTACAAGAAAAAACACAGAAAAACTGCTGCCATTTAATAAAAACAATGCTGAAAATTGTTAGTACCCACTGTGCGGAGATATGAACACAAGAACTTCATTTATAAGAGTCCTAATTGAGTTATAGTCAAGCTAATGGGTGTATATAGCAGAAACTAGAGCTGAACCTTATATAAAACAAGTTGAGGTATTTTTTTAGACCCCGTACTCTAAAAATGAGTATAGGGGTCTATTAGGTTTGTCAGAAGCGAAATGTGCGTAACAGGCGGAAGGAAGCTTTTCCGACCCCATAGAGTATATATATTCCTGATCAGCACCAACAGCCGAGTTGATATAGCCATGTCCGTCTGTCCTTCTGTTTGCCTGTCTGTCTGTCTGTCCGTCCGTCCGTCTGTCTGTCCGACCGTCTATCCGTCAGTCCGTCTGTCTGTCCATCTGTCTGTTTGTCCGTCTGTCTGTCCGTCTGTCTGTCCGTCCGTCCGTATGAACACCTGGATCATTGAAATCTGAGCTGAAATACCAGGCCAACAGAAATAGTCAGCAGGTTGCAATACATAAAGCCAATAAACAAAATAGTTTGTTTATACACGTGCACTGGCTCCCTCTTCCACCCACTCTCTGTTTACGATTTCTTCGCTGTTTGTCGTTCTGTCTGTCCGTCAGTCTGTCCATCTGTCAGTCCTTCTGTCCGTCCATTTGTCAGTCCGTCCGTCTGTCTATCCATCCATCTGTCCATCTGTCTGGCCGCCCGTCTGTCCGTATGACCACCTGAATCTTTTAAATCTGAGCTGAAATACCAGGCCAACAGAAATAGTCAGCAGGTTGAAATACATCCCACCAAAAATTTGCGATCATATTCGAGTCTTTTTTGAGTCCTATTTCTGATTAAAATAGTCATAAATGAGCTAATTTTCTGATCATAAATGACTCACTCGTCGGGAGAAAAAAATACCCTAGCCGCGACTCTTCTTGATGAGTCGCTTATGACCCTTTATAATAATCAATTTCGAGTCATCTTTGTGCAGAATTATTACTGCAAAGCAGAAGGAAAAACAATTGCATTTCAATCCCCTGCATGATCAATTGGCGATTGCTTTACATTTTGTGGCTGTGCTTTAAGTAAATCACATTTTAATCATACAAGTGAGTCAATTTTGACTCTTTCTTGAATCGCGCATATGATAAATCACTTTTTTATCGCCACGGGGACTCAATAACGACTCGTCAAATTATTTTCTTACAAAACAGTCTTCCAAATGCTAGGTGGGATAAAGTAAATAAACAAAAAGGTTGGTTCATACACGTGGACAGCTTGGATTGGATTGGATTGAAAATTCTATGGATTTCTTTTCGCCTGAGAATTCAACTGGGAATTTGAATATTCCAGCTGTAATACCAAGCGAACAGAAATAACCAACATAATTAATTAAGTAAATTTGTTATTGAGTCAAATTTATTTTCATTACACTACAACTTACAAAACGTGTATGATACCATTATAACTATCCTCACCAAAGTCCGGATCGGACGACTATGGCCTATAGCTCTCACAGGACAAATTGGTTGAAAATTGCTCATATGTATGGATAATTTCACACTAGAAGGAGTACGGGGTCTTTGACAGTCGACTCGCTCGGCTGTAGATTTTCTTACTTGTTTAATATACTTTCTGTAAATTTAATTTAGGTAAAACGCGTTTCCCTACACCTTATTTATCAACAGCTTCCACAGATAATCATTTTGCGCAAATTGAATTCCAATTTGTAATTAAGTATACGACTTTCATTAGGCATGGGATGAAAATAATGTCGCAATTGAATTAAAGAGACGCTTTCCCAATCGAATGTCTTTGTAAAACGCTCTCGTCTGCTAAGCTGCAGCTGCTGCTACGAGTATTTGCCTTGAAGCACTTGCTGTCAAACTGGCTGAGATGTTTATTGACATTTATTTGAGCTGGCCAAGGAATGGGTGAGGAATGGCTAAGAACAGCGTGCGATTCTTATTGACATACTCGTAATTCAAATAGGCAACAAACGTGCCGCGCAATTCAAAGCGCAAAACGCGTCAAAATGTAAATTGGTTACCGACAACTGAGGGATGGTGGCAGTGTTGCCGGAAATAGTACAGCTAAACGGGATGGACTAGGGAAAAGAAGCAACCAAAAGTAGCAGTAGAAGAAGTAGCTGAAACTGGCCATAAACACTAATAATATATATGTTCCACCTTAAATTCCAGCCATAATAAAGCTAAAAAGGCAACACTTTAGCTTGACTAGAGTGAGTGGATTTTGAATTTGAAGACTGAATAAGGTAGCTGTCTACGTGCTGACTGTCGACAAATCAATTTGACAAAACGCAAAAAATTTGTAATCAAACACTCTGTGAGTTTCTCTCTATCTGCCAATGTTTCAGTGTCTGCGTGTTTTTGTGTGCTTATGTGTGTATAAGCACAAATTTTTGGCTATTGTGAAAATGACAATGCGGTGAAGACAAAGCAAAAGACAGATAAAAACGCCAGCCGCAAGCTTAACAAGCAAATGTTTGAGAGACAGCAACGGAAGGGAAAAAGCCATTGTTTCAATTTAAGCTACAGTCATAAAGGCAACGGGTGGTGGGACACGAGGCATGCCACGCGGTTGTGACAACTGCACACGCACAGTGCGCTAAAGAGTTTAAGCAGCTGTTGTCTGCAACATGTCTAACTGTCGCTCATGTTGGCCAAAACAGACAGCAGTTGGACAGGGAAAAGGAGTTGTATGGCTGTTAAATTAGATATTAAATGGCTAAATGCAGAAAAGAAAAGTCAGTTACAGACTTATGCAAATATTGTTTATATTAACCAATTAAAACATTAAAAAACTGCGACTAAATGGCTTTGGAAAAGTATCATAAATTATAAACTTTATTTTAAAAACATTTGCACTGCCAAAATCCGTCAGCACTGCTCAGCAGCTAGTTGAAAGAGGGGAAACGAGTTAGCTGCGCTTTGAGGCAGTTTGACAATTGCCATCACTTTAATTATGGCATTAAAACCGAGTTCGTTGTGTCTACGCTGAGTGCGCGCAGAAAAGTATGCAACAGTTTTTGTCCTCTTCCGGCGCATATGAAATTTTGGCATGAACTTGTTGTGTTTCCGGCGTTGCTGCTGCAACTCTGAGCATGCACGGAAATTGTACAACAACAGACATATACATAAACAGCAAAGTCAGCATAAAAAGCATTAATAGAAATTCATATTGTATGCGAAATGTGGAGAAAGTGAGCAGCCTACATAATAAACCCATTTCGTGCGGCTTTAAAATGCCATTTATGAAACATGTGCTAGCATTTATGCATATTAAATTAGTTGGCTTGCCCTCAAAAATAAACTGGCAAAAGGCATCCAAAGTGCCACAATAAACTGGCACAACAAAAACTCAAACACACACACTCGCATACACTCGACAAATTCCAAGTGCGAACCCTTTTTTATGGTCTCATCGTCTCCGACCTAACATTATGTAGGCACAAATGGCAATGGGCGACTGAGTTTGCAGCTGCTTTTGTGGGCCCAAACATCAGCTTGCTATTCACACACATTAACACGCCAAAATACGCAATAATGAACCCAAACCCAAACGTACATACGCATTATGAAATCCATAGACATATATTTACCATACGCAACATTATTTAACTGATGCTTTCAGGTATTTATAGGCGCATTATCGGATTTTTTAATCTTTGAAACAATTTTCATTTGCCCTGTCCACAAAGAGGCTAAAAGGATGCTGCATTCCAGATACATTTTTAAAAAATATATATGTAACGTCTTTGATATCTTAAACTACTCGAGGTCCTATCTGACATTGTCCTTTAAGGGTTGAAGCTGACATCATATGTAGAATTTAAGCAAAATATATATAGAATATAATAAAATAGTTGGGTCTTCTTTGTGTGCGACTTAAAAACGCATGTTGAAACTTTTCAAGTGTGAATTGCTTTTCATTTTTGCTGCAAGCACACACAGCCACACACACACACGCAGAGAACGCGTTCCGCCTCATGCCCCATTTTGTTGCCTACTTTTGTGCGCAGCAAATTGTAAGGCACTGACTGAGAATGTCTACGCCTGCGAGTCTGTGTGTGAGTGTGTGTGGGCGGCTGTGTGAGCCGCAGTTGTAACAAAAAGAAACATAAAATAAAATGGCAACGCCAGAAATGTTTTATAAAAATTTATATGAGCATAATTTGTAACAGACAAAAAAAAATATATGATATGTAACGATGCCACGAGCCGAGGGGCGAAGGACAAAAGGACGCAGGACAATAAAGGAATAGAACTGGCTGAAAGAGCAACCAAGCGGGGATTTTAGCATGCTAACACAGAAAACATGTGCGAGAGCTGCAAACGGTTGAGTTTCGCCAACGATTTGAAATTTATAAAAGCATTTCCCCAAATATTTATTTGGCAGCCAGACCAACCACTAGTTGTTAAACTAATAGATTTGTTGCCATACCGAAATAACATAAATCGTATTATTTTGGGAGCACTGCTTAAAGGTGAAAAATAAGTTCAAAAAGTCGATTAGTTAGGTAATGACTTCTAAACACCTGCAAGTTTTGGCCAAGTTTATTAAGTGCTGCTTGAATTATAAACATGCCTTTTGCTGGCCCTAAGCTGTTTGTGTCCTGCTTGCAAAAGGGCACAATTAAGATGCAAATTGTTTTTGCACGAAATCAAGTTCTCTGCAAATTCTTAGACAAAGTAAAGGTGGGTAGGTTGGTAGGAGAAGAGAGTGGGACAGAGGGAATGCTGCATATCAGTTTGCCACTTGCCATCGTTGTTGTCGTGCAAGTTTTCAAGTTAAGTGCACTACGTATGCAATCGACACATGTGTGCAACAAAACTCGTTAACACTTGAAAAGTTTCAGGGCCCAGGGCAATTGCAACTGTTTCTGTTTGGTAAGGGTTTTTTGGGTTATTTGGCTTAAATGGAGATTGAGAAGATGCCTGAACAAGTAAGTAATGTAATGCCCCTAAAAAGAAACACATAAGCAGAAAATACACACACTTGAGTTGTGTGTCTCCTTCAAAGCCTTTTACAGCTCACAAACTGGTACAAATGTAATCAAAGAAATTCAACTCTGTTTTGAATCGATCGCAAAGCATTGAAATACTTTTCATAATTACGTTGAAAAAATTCCAGTTAAAGACAATGTCGGTTAGCGTATTGGGCCACCTTTTCAGGTCCGTTAATCTTCGCAAATGCACACCGGATGCTTTTAAGAAACTACGCGAAATTGTCTGCAAATTTGAACAGGCCGCAATACTCGGCAATGACGTACAACTGACGGAGAAAGAGATCGAGGTTAACAATGTGATCATGTGCCTCAAAGTAGACGAATACAACAGAGGCGTAAAAGATCCCAATCAATTTGTGCCCGGTTCTCACATCTTTAAACGATTCCTTGACATAGAAAAATCTCCGTTGTTTCAACTGCTGCGAAAAATGCCCAAAGGCGGTGCTCTAAAGACACACGACACCTCCATGTGCAGCATTCAATTTCTTATTGAACTGACCTACAAGAAACATCTCTGGGTATGCACCACAGAGGAGGGCTGTAAAATCGTACAGTTTCGCTTCTCCAGAGACAAACCGACGTTAATGCAACACGAGGGCGGCAAATGGGAGACAATGGACGAGTTAAGAGAACGTCGAGGAGACGAAAATGTCAGAAAATATTTAAAAAGACTTTTTAGCATGTGTTCAGCGTACTATTTGAAATCAAATGATCTAGCCTGGGATCACATGATGTGCATATTTAATCTGATCAACGGTTTGCTTCATTATCAACCCATTTGGGGTGAGTACTACTACAACGCCCTCAAGGAATTCAGCGAGGATGGCGTGCAGTATGTGGAGGTACGGTCACCTTTAAGGCGACTATACACGCTCGATGGCAAAAAGCTGCCAGTTAAGGACTCTCTGCGGGTCTACAACGATAAACTAAAGTGTTTTAAGCAGGATCATCCCGATTTTATTGACTCAAAACTAATCTATTCGCCACTTAGACAGACTACCGTACAGAAGGTGGGCGAACATGTGAAACTGTGTAGTGAACTGAATGTAAGTGGGTATCAAAATAGTTTACTTCAACTTAATGGTGCCTTTTCAGAAAGAGTTTCCCAGTTTACTGATCGGTTTCGATCTGGTTGGTCAAGAGGACATCAAACATCCGTTGAGAATGTTTGTGGAGGAGCTGCTGAAGATGCCATCGCACATTCAGTTCTATTTTCATGCTGGGCAAACGAATCTGTATGGCTCCCCACTGGATGAGAATCTCATTGATGCCATACTACTGGGCACTAGGCGTATTGGCCACGCCTATGCCATAACAAAGCATCCCGTGGTCATGGAATTGGCCAAGAAGTTTGGCATTGCCATTGAAGTTTGTCCCGTTTGCAATCAGGTACTGCAACTGGGAGCTGATTATCGTAATCATCCAGCTGCCACCTTGATTGCCTATAATATACCCATTGTGCTCTCCTCGGGGAATCCCTCATTTTGGGGCACGAAACCGCTTTCCCACGACTTTTACTTGGCATTTCTGGGCATTGCAGTAAGTAAACTAATGAAATCTTAACTGAACTCTAGTAAATTTTTTGCTTTTGTAGCCCAGAAATGCGGACTTGAAGTTCTTAAAGCGTACGGCCAAGAACTCAATTAAACACAGCGCGCTGACGGATGAGGAGAAAGCCAATGCCTTGCAGAAATGGAAAATCAAATGGGAGGAATGGATTGATTGGACTGTACAAAATGCCGATAAGCTGGTAGCCGTTGAACCAAAGCAAATACATTAGTTTTTTAGATTTTAGAGTAAAATATACTATATACTATATTATACGCACGCAGGAAAATTAGAGCATTTCCGTTAAGTAACTCGCAGTTCCTGGGAAAGTGTTTTACTTTTCCCCCAAAAGTTCTGATCTTAGTAAAGTGACCAGTATAATTCAGAGGGAAAAACACGCGCTGCGCTGCCGCAAATTATTTAAGTTTTCCGGCTTTTTGATTATCAGCAGGCAAAAACCCAATAAGTTTTAGCACACAACTTTTTATAGCATACTTACTCGGGCAAAAGGGGATTGAATTGGCAGAGGGGCAGCAAACAGGAAGGGCGAGCTGAGGGAAGTAAAGTTGCTGGCAAATGTAAATGTCAAAAAGACAACGATACTCTCACCAACACTTCCGGTTGAGTTTTGGCCTGGTTTGTGCCTGCCAGCACTAATTTCATTGACTTGCACACACACACACACTCGCTCAAACACCCGCACAAAAGTCAAAGTGGCACGCACACGCCTTTGGGGCAGACACGCACACAAAGAGAGTCAGAGAGAGGGAGATAGAGGGAGAGTGCCTGAAGTTGCCACAGTGCTCATTCGATGTGTTGCCGTTGTTGCAACTCTTGTGCTTCGCTTGGCGAAAAACTCATCATTTAACTTGATTGCGATCAACTGAAGAAAATGAACTTATTCTCCTTTTTGGACTGACTCGAAGTTTGTGTGTGGGGCATTGCTTATAATTAAAAACTTTAGTATTTGTTAAACTTTTGCCCGCAGCTGTTGCACAATTGACACACGCGTGGCACAAACTTCTCTTGCTCTTCTCAACTTGCCACATACACAGAAATAAAACGAATTGGGGGGCAACAAAAAATTAGCAACAATTATCGAAAAACTTGTGCTGCCATTTATCAATTGACAATTGGAGCAGCACCAAGTGCAGTGGGTACGGAGAGGGGATTGGGGAGTGTAGACTGATAGTTTTCGCTGATAAATTGACATGCGATACTGGCGAACAGTTTGACAGCCATTGGGTAATTGATGCATCGCAGCAAAATGGCGGAACAGACAAGATGGCAGCGCTCAAAACTTTCTAAAATTCAAAATATTCAAATTTCGAAGTTATAAGCAGTTTTAAAGCATTTTAACCAAAAGAAATATATTTATATATAATTTAATTTCTTTCTTCATTTTTCTCCTGTATTAAATAAATATTAAATCCAAACATAAAGCATTCTAAAATTATATAAGCAACATGAACATGACATACCTACCCAAAGTTTACCTTTGAGCAGAGAAACAAACAGAAAACAGCAGTAAGCACACAATTATTTTAGATATTCATATTTTATAGATAATTCTTTGGCAACAAACAAATACACAAACTAAACTACAGCAGTATCATATTTTTCATATTGTTTTCTTTAATTTAAAGCAAATCCGTTTTTGTGTGTTCCATTGTTTTTGCAGTTGCTGGGAAATGTTATTCGGGTTTTGGTCACTTGGTTTTAGTTTTTAGTTGTCCATTTTGTGGCATGCAACATGTCCCTTAACTGCATTTGACTTTGGGCTTTTTTGGCCAGTTCTGTCAGTTGTACAGTTGGCCATTTTGTATTGCAGCATTTTGGTCAACAGGATGAGAGCTAAACATGTGTTACCAATGTCAGACACAAAGTAAAAACCACGACAAGAACTAAATTTATCCTTGAGTCGTGTGTGTATATAGAAAATAAAACTATATTTGCCACTTTTAATAACAGTGCTTGGTGTGACAATTAGATGGGTGTGTATGAGTGTGTGTGTTGTGTATGGCAGACTATTCAAATTTGCATATTTGAATATTTTGACAGCAATTTATATTCATGAATCTGCAAATTAGACAACGTGCCTCGCATTCATAAAAACATTAAAATTGTTAAGCGTATTAAGTTACCTTTATTTACCTGATAAAAAAGTGTCAATCGGTTTAATTTTTTAGCCGCTTTAAGCACAGTTTATCGATTGACTTTAGCTATTAAAAGAACACACTAAATCAGCTTGGACCTCTTCCATATCCACTGCCATGTTGTGCTCCTAGTTTGAGTTATGCCATAAATTCATAAAATGCTCATTTTTGCTACACATTTGATGTCTTGCTGTTGGCAGTCCGAATCAAAATCGTAATCCTCTTGACTCACCATAACTCTGACCAGATACATAACCAAATATCGAAATCCATAAAGCTAAAGATAAAACTGTAAGTGAAGCAGAAACGCAGTTAGTTTGCATGCAAATGACATATCGCAATGAGAATGCAAAGAATTGGGGGAGAAAAATCAACGCGACATGCAGCAGGACAAATAATGTGCATAAATTTATCAAAAGTTGACAGCATGAGAGAAAAAGGGTTAAGCTCGACCAAAGCGTTGGTCAATATGCTGCACACAGTGCACTGCAGAGTTGGCACTTAAGCTTTTTAATGGCTAGATTCGCTTATAAGTGTATGTGAAATTAGAAAAAAACATTTGCCTATGCACAAAGGAATCAAGTTAATCAAATCACTGAACAAGTCTTAGAATTTAGCAACATTTAGCTATTTTAAATAAATTTGCAGCTATTTCTAGCTACTTTAATTTTACCATTCCAGCTCTTTTCACCTGCTGAATGCTGGCCAGACTGACTGCACTCAAACTGGACGGTAGCAAAGTTAAAGTGGACAACACTGGTCAGCAAACTAAATGTTGTTTTACTGAAAACCTAAGAAACAATAAATTTTAAAGTCTATATGCACTATACTTCCAGAGAAGTGAATCCAATATTCGACCAGGCTTCTACAGATATCATATGATAAAACTGAGAACAATTCTACCACTCAATTCTGCACTTGAGTTGTCCAGTGTTATTGATGATGATGATTAGATTGTTGCAGCTAAAGCAAAAGTCGGAGAATGCGGGTTTGATGCTGAGTAGCCACATAATAACGTACAGACAGAGACATGTATTTGAGGGAGATTGGCATTAGCATACGATATGACATATAGTTGAGGAAGTTGTGGGAAGTTAGGAGAAAAGTTAAGGGGTTGTTTTAGCCATTGGCTCTTGCAGTTTTTTGCTTTGTCTGGCAGCAACGTTTCAAATGATCAAAGTCTGAAATATGCAGACAGACTGGAATGCTATGTTGTGCCATTGTTGCAGATAGGACCCTGGATACCTGATGCGGATGCTGCTCTGTGCGACTGACGTTGCATGCAGCTCAGTTGCGTGTTGACTACCAATGGGTGTCAATTTGGCCAGCATAAACAATTGAGTAAGGGTAGGAAAATCTGAGATACTTTAACACTCAATCAAAGAACTGCATAACAATATTAAACTCGAAAACTGCAAGCCAAGTTAATTAACACAAATTAATGTCAGAGTTTAATTGTTAAATTTATTGAATCGTAAGCAGAAACTACACATTAAACAAGTGTTTGAACTTTAGGCCATTATGCAGCTTAACAATTAAATACACACACACAGACATGGCAGCCATTTTATGGTCTGCAGCCCAAACACTAATGAAATTATGTATACAATTTTCAATTCAATTTGCCTTTTGGCTGAACATTTTGTGTGATAGGCTAATGCAGATTTAACAATAGTGTGTGCTAGCAATATTTGCAATTTGTTGCCAACAACATTTGCAGCCGCATACAGTTTAATTTCTAAACAAATTATATGTTGACAATTCGGGCGCCCGAAAGTAGGCAATGAAATTTGTAAGCATGCAATTTGGTCATGCAAATAGTCGGGCAGAAAGAGCATATATACAGGAAGATATATAGTCGTAGCAGCCATGATAATATACAAATTATATTGTGAATTTATCACAGCAGCATGTGGGAGGGACAGAGAGAGGGAGAAAGCAGACTGTGTTTACAAAGTAGAGTTGGCGTTGCTGATTTGCCATTGGCATCAATTTCAATTTCATTTGCAGAGCGCGTTTTCAGCATTGCAACAACAACAACAACAACAGGAGTAACAACCAGAAACAGGACGTGGCATTGCAATGCCTGTTCCTGGTAAATCATATGCAAATGCATGCGTATGACATTTCAGTTCGAATTTTATTGTCCGCCCAGTTGCTAAATTATTTAGAGCCTGATTCCTGCTGCCATGACGAGTCATGCATTTTGAGTTCTTGTCACAAGGCCTCCCCAACACACACCGCACACCCTTATACACATATACATTCTGGTTTTAGTTGCTCTTTAGCATCGTAGTTGTTTTGTGACTGCCTGTCGTCTTTCAATTTGACATAAAACCTTTTTGGGCACATTTTATGCAAAGTACATGTGTTGGTTTGTGTGTACTTTCTGTGTGTGTGTTTTGTTTGCGTGTGTGTGCTTGTTTTGTCTGTGTGCGTGGGCGCATTTCACGCCTTTTGCCACCGCACATCAAAATAAACAGCGGCAAATGCGTGTGTTGTGCGTCTTTTTGCTGGCACTGTAACCAGGGTTGCCAAGGTCTGCCAGGGTTCAGTTCCCCCACGAAACAAATGAGCCAAATGTCCCCGGTTTATTTTTTGTATGTGCGACGCAGGCGAGCGTAAAAACAAAAATTCATTAAATTTGAAATCCTTTTTTCCTTTTCTTTTTGCGAATCATCAAATGTTGCCTCAGCTTTTATTAGATTGTACACAAAAGCTTGAGTGTGTGTGTGCGTGTGTGTGAGCAAGTGTGTAATAAGCGCTTAAGCATTGCGGTAGTCCAACGCATTATTTTTGGTTTCAAAAGGGATTTAAGTATGGAATTGGTAACAGTGTGACCATATTAGCTATTTTATAGTTATGTCTTGTCACTGCAAATGATAGAAATGTTTATAAAAAGCTATTAGCCAAAAATTTATTGAGTTTTAAAAAAGATTTTCAAATTTTTTTCGTAAAGAAAGTATGGATTTTGATTCTTAGGATTTTACTAAAAATTTTTAATTTGATTTGAATTTTTTTAAGACTCAGAAGTCCGATCTTGGATTAATATACCTTTTTGAGCTCAGGAGCTTTTAAACTATCAATTGGCATCAAAATATTTCGATTTTGAAAAAAAAAAATTTTGACTGAAATTTTGAAAAAATGCATCACAAAAATTTGCCAAAAATGGGTCGATTTTGGGAATTCTAAATTTGAATGCCAATTGGTTGTCCTACTCATCCTGAGTATAGAAAGGTATAACTTTTCCAGATCTGCCATTATTTGGCTAAGTTGTGAGCTCGCAAAGTTCCCAAAAATTGGTATATTTTAAAATTCCTCATTAGATTT
Source organism: Drosophila dunni (assembly GCA_018152125.1). Taxonomy (NCBI): domain Eukaryota; kingdom Metazoa; phylum Arthropoda; class Insecta; order Diptera; family Drosophilidae; genus Drosophila; species Drosophila dunni. Next base: position 18,967,685 of record JAECXC010000339.1, on the reverse strand, counting down.
TATAAAAGTTATCACATAAAAATAGTGAAAGAAATGAAAACACATTAAGAGCCAGAGAGAAACACTAAGAAAGAGAAAGAAAGACTTTGCTTGCTAAAAAAATATATTTAAAGATAAGAAATTGTGGCAACAATAACTTAAGAAAGTTCATTGCAGTTTGTTAGTCATTTTCAGAATTTCCTCTGCACAAAATGATCTTTTAACAAGCTACATTTAACTAAAAGCCATCAGACTGTCAACGTCTTGAAAGCTTTTTAAGCAGAATATATTTTAATTATAAAAACGAATCTTAATTCGCTCGACTATCAGCAGAGCAAAAGACTTTGTTGACAGCAACAGTTTAAGCAGATGCCAAAAAGTATGAGACTGAGCTCACTTCCTTTAACTCATATGTGTGTGTGTGTGTGTGTATCTGTGGTGTGTTTGTGTAGCTGACTGTGTGTGCGTGGTAAAAGGCTCGTTAGTGAACTGATGTGGAAATTTTTAGACTGTAAAATGTGAGCTATGGCCCAGAGACAACGCTAACTCAACCGAACCCAACTCAGCGAGTAGATAACAAAATTTATGATATCATTTGGGGCAACATTTTGAACATATTTTATTTTCTAGCTAAAAGATTTGCAAGCGCTACTTAGTTGCTGCTTTAATAAAGTTGAAAAAACACAAGTGCACAATTTACATGTGGAATGAAACTCAGAAAACGTAATTAAAATGGGCAAAAAACAAAGACAAACAAACGAATGTCAAAAGTCAGAGAACTGAGAGCAGTGTCCGTGTGTCCGAGCCACAAATTGACAGCTTGTGAATGGGGCATAGACATGGACACACACAATAATTTACTATGTAATGGACACACAGGAGGAGTGACTAGGGAGAGAGAGAGAGATAGGGAGAGTTGGGGAGCAGAGCAAGGAGTGAGAAATCAGACATATGCTAGACAGCTGCTGCAGTTGTATGGGGAACTGTTCATTAACACAAACATAAGCTGCCAGACAGACTGACAACTGAACCGTCAGACAGCCGGCAGGACAGACGCTGGTCAGTGTTGCGAAGATAGTGAATTTTACTGCCATTTTGCAGTGTAAAATTGAGCAAGAGAAATGCTTCAGTTACCATTAAAATCGCTTTCATTAATGAGACGAGGCCTTGTCTGTTGCACTTTTGGCCGTTGTCGAAGTTTGTGCAACAAATTAGTGGCAAGTTGGCTCTTAGTTTGCCTCATATGGAACACACACACTGAGAGGCACAACAAATATCCGGTGCGGAAATTGCAACAAGACACGTGATCACAAACACAGACCAATGGCGGGAGAGGGAGAAAGGGAGTAAGGCAGAGAAGGAGAGCGAGCACTGAGAGTCAGGGAGACCATCACTATGCATAGACTTGGTGTCTATGACTTCCGCTCGCCAGACAAATAAATCTTCATTTTGCTTGAACTTTTGGTTGCGGTTTGCTGGCAAGTTTTCTGTGGCTCAAGCAAAAACTTTTCACAGTCAGACGCCAAATTAACAGCTGCTACTGTTGCTGCTCCTGCTGCTCCTACAGCAGTTTCTGCTGCAGTTGTTGTAGTTATTTCGGGTGTTATTTGTTGTAGCTGCTACTTAAAATTGCGCTGTTATTGCTGGCTATTTGTGGCTAGTTTTAGCTACTACTTTTAAAGCTGCAGCTACTGCCACTGGAGTTACTTTTTCCAGTTAACTTTTGGCCTTTATACAGTATTGTCAGCTGATTTTGTAGTAACTGCCTTAACTACCACTGCTATGAAATCTGCTGCTCTCTTCAATTTTTGCTCATAATTTGCCTGCTTTTGCTGCTGCCTTGTTTTTTGTTAACTCAAACTGCCTTTTTGTTAACTGTTCTTCCTCTTTTCAAACCTCTGCCATAAATAATTATATTTCTATTTAAAGCTACTTTTCAGCTTCTATTACTGCCAATTGAATTGCCATTGCTGCTGCTGAACACTGCTCAATTTCTGCTGCCAATCGTTACTTTGATTTTAGCTACCTATTTGTATGGCTTCGTCTGCAGGTGTTGCTCTTGGCTGCTATATTGTTTCCTACCGCTATTCCACTCTAGGATTTCATATTCAGCTGCAACTATTGTTATTTCTGCTGCTACTTTCACTGCTGTCATTCCAGCTGCTTCAACCATTTCTCTGCTTGCTGCAAATATTGCTAATTCTGCGCTTTATGCTACTGCTACTTTAACCACAGCGACTAGCAGCCACTGATGTGCAGGTGATTTACGGCAAGTGTAACAGTGTCTGCATATTAATATGTACCATGTAGCCGGGACCACAGTCTACACAGTCTATACAGCGACTGTTTACCCATCGTTCATTCAATGCACGCATTTCGCAAGCCAATGGCAAACGAAGCTGCCAGTTTAACAAATCTCAGATGCCAAACTAGGGGCAATACTTGAACGTATGTCTGTGAGTTCAAGTCTTTTATTTATGTGCTTTATGCCACATTCAAATGATATTCAACAATTGCAAAATGTTTAGCTTGTTTTTGTTGCTGTTGTCGTTTCCATGTCGGCCAATTTGTGCCGAATGAGTGCATTTTGCATATTATTTCGCATCAGGCAGATTATATTTCATATTTCAGGCAACTCAGCAGACTGAGCGCGTCTCAAGAGCAATTGCAATGACATTCATGTCAAAGTATACGCCATGTTGACCGGTTGTAGTTGTAGTTGTAGTTGCTGTTGCCGTTACTGTGACCATGGCCTTTTAAATTGTTGTCGTAAAGTATGCTACAATTATTTTCATCAAACGCACACAACAAAATTACATAGCGCACATACTACACGTAATTACATACAAATACTAAAGTTCTGGTGCACCAGACAAAAGTTTCAAAGTCGAAATCAAGTATAGAATTTAGTAATTTATTTTTGAAATTTATTTAATATTAACTTATTTGTTTTAGTGCTAACTACATACTTAAATATATTTTTTAGTCTAGAATTTAAACCAAATTTTATAAAATTGGTTCACTTTTGTCGCCTTTGCGTGATTTTTGTCTTGAACAAGAGGCAAAAGCAAAAGTGCACTTGAATTTGTTGATGGCACAACTAAGCAGGGCCTTATACGTGTCTGTGCGTTTCTCCCAGTGTATGTGTGTGTGTGTGTATGTGTGCTTAAACTTGTTGTCAAGTTTTCTTTTGTTTTGGATTTTGCCAGTGCCCCTAGCCTCCCGCTCTACACACTCTTCAGCCAGCTGCTGTTTCAGCCACCGACTCTCTGTCTGCATTCGTTGAAAAGCATTTCAAAAATGTGCAAAACTTTTGGTTGCAATGTCGACGTAGTTGTTGTTGTATTGTTGTTGTTCAAGTTGTTGTTGCTGATGTCATTGGGGGCAGCCGCATGCATAAAGAGCGTCAGTCCGCAGGACATTTTATATTTAATTTACAGTGCAACCGCAATCTACAATTCGCTCCCAATCCCTCGCTCTCTACCCATCTCTCTCTTTCATACACACACTCGACGTGTTTGAGTCTGTGATTTTATTTTACATATAATAGAGTGCAATTTGGTATTTTTGAAGGGGAAAGTCTCTGCTGCATGATTTAACAGCATTGATTTTCGACGAATTTCCCATTTTAGTTGTTGTTTTTAGCGAATGTTTTTAGTTGTTTGTGTTCTTTCTATGTCAATACTAAATGCCTGTGTTTAGCCGCAGAGCCGAAAATTAATTTCCATTGCTCTTTTGTTCATTTAATACGCTGTCCATTAAACAAACACTCAAAAAACACACACAACGCAAACTTTAAACGGAAATTGCATTAAATAAAATTGAAAATAGGCTTCGAACGCGATGTGGCAAGTGGGGATTAGCGTGGACACGACCCAATCACAGCTGGCATATAAAAATGGTCGAAAAGAAAACGAAATGGCCTTAAAAATTAGTGGTTAACAAGTCGCAGACGACATGCCCTTAGTTGAGTAATTTGTTATATTATTTAACTTAAAGATTTAATGCAATTTTTATTGCTTTTGTTAAGCTTTAAAATTTATATTAAATATTTACTGCTTTACTTGAGTGTTACATTTCTTACCACAAAACTTGTATACCCTGTTTGTTAAGTATTTTTCTCCAAAAAGGCAAACAAAAGCATAGCTAAAGTGCGCTTTTCAATTATTTTTTGCGTCCACTCAACAACTTTTTTATAAGTATGGGTAACGTGCTTTCCCTCAGTTTTCCCTCTGCTTTACTCTCCTCTTCTCTTTCCCTTACACACTCCTCCTCTTCTCTGTTAAAATGGTGCCCTGTATGGATTCGGCAATTCAATGTGCAGTCGTCTACACTTTTATTGCTTTAATTGCCCACTGGTGCGCGTCGAGGGCAACAGAATACACTCTAGCCAGTGTATACTGTATACAGTACACATGTTGCTAATGAAGTTCTTCAACTTTATTTCTCTCATGTCAGATCATAATCTGTTAATCTGCGAACCAAGCTGCTTATAGAAGTGCCACCTCCTGCCTCCTCCTCCTCCTCTCACCCGATTAGCTAGGCCATTCCTTCTTACTCTATCTCACTCTCTCTCTCTCCCTCTCTATCTTTGTCTAACGAGGCTGTTAAAGTTCATGATGAGCTATCGCAGCTTAAATATGTTTGCTTCGTTGTTTGGTATCTGGTCGAAATTGCCTGGGTTACCACACATACACAAGTATCACTGTACAGTAGACAATCCAAAAACTTGTCAAAATCAACAGCAACAACACAGCAATCTGTCAATCTTCACTCGACCTCGAGGCTTCATTTCAAAAATGAAAAACCAACTCAACTCTCAGACTACACACGCTACACACACACACACCAGCTCAAACACACTCACAACAGTCACATTCAATTTTCATTCCCATTTTCCTATGTTCCTTCTCTTCACTGCCTGATGAGAAACTTAATGAAAATGGATTTTTAGTTGCACTGGCACAAAAAAATATTACTGTGTGTCTTTCTTTTAATGGCTACGAGTCTTTGAGGCTTTTAGTTTTCCACAAAATGGCTGCTGTTGCTGTTGCAGGTGAAAACTCACTAGAAAAATGTTTTTCAAAAGTTTGTTTTTCGCAAAAAGCTAGCTGAAGTACACTGTTATTAAAAGAGATTTGGATGGTAGGGGTTTTATTAAATACACCCTGAAAGTGAATAATGGATTTAATGGGATGAACTAATTAGTTATTAATTAAGGAATATTTTTATTACAAAGTATGATTTTAAAATGAGCTAAAACTTATTAATATTGTGTTATAATTTACACCAAAACTCTATACATTTTAGTGTCAAATTATTTGAGTTTCTGTGCAAGACTTTCTATAATTTTTTGTGGAGTGTGTAAATTTCATATTAATTACTGCATTGCTTCAAACTTTAACTAAATATTTATTAGCTACAAAAAAATGTAATTTATTGCCTTTAAATAAATAAAGACAAACTTAATAATTTCCAACTAAATTAAATTTTTTTCTATGAATAAAATTATGTATTTTATAGGCGCTAACTAATAGCATTAAATCAATAAATTAATTGGCTAATAAAGTCACTTCAACGACGCAACTAATCAATATTTTGCTAGTAAATTTAATGAATTTTTTTCTGCTGTTTGTTAATACCAGTCCAAAGGAAGCAAATGCGTTAATAATGCGCCAAGCAAACACAAATAAACAAATAAATAAATAATTTATATAAAAGCAAAAACAAATGCAATTTGAGCCACATGTCGAGGCAAAGTAAACAGTGTCAAATGTCAAATGAATGGGCGTTGGTTGGGGCAGGGGCGTGGCGTTATTTCCGTTTAGTTATTTGTTATGTTTACGCCTCGTTTGTGCTGAAAAACAAACAAAAATCTATTGACGTCCATTGACGTCTACGACGGTGTTGGGTGTGTGTATAGAGGCGGGTGTGTGGGTATGTGCCTGGCAAATGTTTTAATTAAAGTTGTTTGAACGCATTTATCAGATGCAGACAGGACATGCCATAAGCTCTGACTCTACACACCTGCAACCTGGGGGCAAAAAATAACAGCAAAGCAGCTGCAATTGTAACTCTGACTACGATTCTAAAATTCAACTCGATTCTGAAACGGAATAGGAGCAGGAGTAGGAGTGGGAGTCGTAGTAATAGTCAGTGTCTAGCTCCCAGTTGGGTGCAAAGAGAACAATGCGGAATGAACCGCCCGATTGGGATACCTTTGGCTGTAACTCTAACTGTACCTTTTTCAACTGGGAGCAGCCATGTTTTACTGTTAATGGACTTTCAATATTTGCAGCAGGAAGTTATGGCAGCTGGATTTATGTCCCAATGGATTTCTGCATCTATCGCCCTTGGCTTTATTTCTTTCACCCTTTCACTCCCTCTCTTCCTCTATGTCGCTCTCCCTCTTCTCCTTAATTATTGAGTGCCATTTGATTAAAAACACAAAACCAATGCATGCACAAATTTGTCTGCACATAAATGCGCAAAAAGTCACTAAAAAACCATTTTCAGACCGGAAAGTCAGCCCTAGAATACCCTTAAATTTATGTATAATATAAAATTACTGAGTTTTGACAAAGGTTGTAAAATATAAAGAGATATCGGCTTTTAAATGCACTTGAACTCGAAGTCTTCAAAATTATTTTCAAATAAGCATAACTCGGGCACTGATTTAGCTATCTTGATCAAATTTTCACATTATAAGTATAGCGCCATTATAGCTAACCTCACCAAGTTTGATTCAGATCGGGCAACTATAGCCTATAGCTCCCATAGCACAAACCAGTCGAAAATATGACATTTGTATGAAGACATATATTGTTTGTTGAGCTACTGCAACCAAATTCACATATTATGTATATGGTACCACTGTAACTATGCCTACCAAGTTTTATCCGGATCGGCCAACTATAGCCTATAGCTCCCATAGGACAAATCGCTCGAAAACTGCATATTTGTATGGAAAACTGCACACTGAAATGAGTACAAGGTCATTTGTAGTCCGCTCTACTACTTTTCTTACTGTGTCACACTCTGTTACGTAGTGCACAAACTTTTTTTAGTAAGTGTATGTGTAAAAGAACTGAATAAAAACATGTTATGCATGTGTAGCACGTACGATATATGGCAGGAAGCTCATGAAGTTATATGTGCAGGTGTAGAATCGCCGTGGTAACCCCCCAGACGCTGTTCCCGCCCCCGCTCCAGTCACCACCCCCACCCCTGCCAACGTCTTGACTTTGGCTTACATTAAATAAAAAGGAATTTACGTCTTTGGCAATAAACTTGAAATGTCAAATTGCGAGCACGTTAAACAGAATCAAAGTAAGCGTCTAAGCGGCTTATGCAAAAATAAAATGAAATACAACAAAAAAGAAAAGAAAACACAAACCAAAAGAAAATTTCCAAATAAAATTCTTATGCATTTTCCTTTTGCTGAATTTTCTTTTATTTAACCTTTCGAATTCAGTCAATAGGCAAAAAAGTGTTAAGCACAAATTTGTCTGGCTTTTATGGAGGGTAACGAAAGTACACTAAGAATTTATTACAATTCGGGGTTATTTCGATCGGCAGATACCCTGTGACAATGCAAACAAATTTTACAACTTTTCTGCCATAAAGTTATCTTTTACGGCAATTACAGTTTTTGGTGAATTTTCACTATTTGCACGAAACTTTTGCATATCCATTAAGTACAGGGTATACAGCAAAAACTCTAGCACCAACTCAGACAAAAGTAAAAGCAAAAGTTTAAATTACTTTCCACTTTTTTTTTTGGGCGACGGCCAAAGTGAAACTTTTGTCCCAAAAGATTAATGCAAACGCGAAAGGGTAAAATGGCAAAATGCAAAGAGAAAAGAAAATGGAAACGAAAAGAAAAACTAGACAAATACATTTCCAATGAAGTCGTCACATAAATTTACCAAATTTCGCAGAATTCCCGCTTACTCATGCCCAACTAAGCGCTTTATTATAGAGCCAGATAAAGTGTTAATGACTTATAGGGTGTGAAAACTGTATGAACATGGGCTAAGAGCTTACAAGCATGATATTTGCATAGGAAAATAAGGAAAAAAAGTTAGGGAGTAGGAACTAGTCCCAAAGCTGTAAAAACTGTATTACAACTCCATTAAATATTGTATTTCTATTTAAAATACTAGTAGAAATAGGTGTAGTCGGCTCAGAAAGACTCTATACTTATGGCAGAGTAGTAACATGACTTAAATCAATTAAACACATCTAACAAAAGAGCAATTTTCCATGCTAAGCACCAATCTTCCACTGCTTCTTCCGAGCCAGCTATTACTTAAGACTCGCAAACCTTATAGCCCTCAGTTTCTTTTAAATACCGCTGCCAAAAAGGTTATTGAAAAATCTAAGGAAACTGCTGACAGCTTGACAAGCAGATTTTTCACTGAACTCAACTTCTATCTCAACTTCATAGTCAGTGAGTTTTCTTTTGAAGTGCTCGAAGCAGGCGCACAAAAGGCTCACGGAATAGATAAACAAAACTCACAGCCTCAAAAACACATGCAAATACAAGCGCATTATGCTACACACACACACACACATACATATACATATTTTATATGTATGTCTCTACAGTTTTTTACTTTGAAAGTTCATTCGTTTGTAAATAATTTTCTAGCTGCCGGCAAAATCGATACTTCACTTAAGATTTTTGCATATAAATACGTGTATTGGCAAACGGCGGTGGTGTGAGTAAAAGGGAGGCGGATGGTGCTCCCTGCCACGCCCCCCACTACCTACAGTAAACTCCGCACATTTTGTCAAGCGGCAAAGTTTTGCAGTCAAAGTTATGTATAAAATGTGGCAGCTTATGCCGATAATGCATGCAACAAGGCAACGTGGGGCAAGTTTTACGGCTACTAAAGTTTCCGCGCAGCAGTTGTAAAGTGGGCGTGCTTGACGCCAACATACCCTGTAAATATAGACTACATTTAGTAACCTGCTTTGAGCTTACACATAGCATACACATAGCACTCTTCTAAAGGTTTTAATACTTTACAGGGTCTTTGCTAGTCGCGTTGCCTCCACCGCCGCATTGTTAATTATTTTTCTGCGTGTGTGTGTGTGCTTAGCACTCGAAAAGTTGATCCCTAACTCATTGGCAGTGCAAATATTTGTCAGGCAATTAAATGTTTACTGCTCAGCGTATTTTTATTACCTTTATTATGAATTCACTGCTGTTGAAATTAATCATACGCCTCGTTGCCGCCTCAAGCCGTACTTCCTGGCAGCACAAAAACCGCAACACCAAATAAACTAAACTAGACTCGCCTGCTGCCTGTGGCATTAAGTGCACTTGCAACAGACGCAGTCTCAGACTCAGGCTCAGCGTACTCAGCTCGGAGTTCGTTATCCTTTCTAGTTGGATGTCCTTTGGTTTTGGGGGCTGTCTGCAATCGGCTAATGCGATTTGCAGCCAAACACTTGAAGCGGTTCGTTGAAGCGGCTTAAATTTGATGTTGGCCAACAACAATGTGCTAATTAATTAACGTTGTCATTGCAGCTCCTAGGCAGCCACTGCCATAAAAGTCAATTAATAATTTAAACATACATTACACATTACGCATACGACGTGTGCGTCTGAGGCAGCATAAAAATTGGACATCGTGTATTCATTTTAATTACCTGCATAACACTCCAACAGGCCAAACAAATTGGCACGGGGCACATTTCGCGACATGTTTCGCACATTTTAATGGCAAATGGAAATATTGCGTATACGTAACGTACACATCACCCAGCTTGTTTGCAGCACTGCGTGCGTTCGTTTGTCTGCCACTCCCCACACACCCCTCCCCTCCCCATGCTGGCAATTTGCAATTTCATAAATATAAATTGGTTTTAAATGTTAAATTTAAACAATTAAAATGGTAACATGCACACGGCTTATGACTACAGCCATAGAAAATCAACAAAATTGTGTTTGCATATTATGGCGAGTGCATAATTAAATTATGCCCAACACACACACACACACACCCAAACACACCCTCTGAGTGTGTGTTTTAAGCAGTGCTACAACTGATTTTATATATGCACATAGACTGCGCTCATTGAGCTTTAAGCAGCTTAGACTACGATATATACTAATACAAATTGTTTGGCAAATTGAAATTTAATTAATTAAAAGTTCAACACGTGCTATAATAGAAATTAAACAATCTTCTTTGATCATTTGTAATCGTGGAACATTTATAAGGCTGAAGACTGCAATAGCATGTGGGCTTTGCAGTTCCCTTAGAGTTCCATTTAATCCCCAAAAATCCCGTCTTTTAATAGAACTCATCATGCAAATCTCTTAAGAAATGTATAATCCTTAAACGAGTACCATTTGAGTTATGTTTTCGGCTGATCGACTATTTTAGAATCCCGCTTAATTGGAATTCGGTTGCAGAAACTGCATACAAAGTGCTCGTGTTCCCACAGCACTTCCATTTTGACAATGGTTTAGTTGTTGGCATTGTTTGATAATGCATCAAATGCATCATTAAATCGACAGTAAGTGGGCACAAAAGGGGCGTGGCGATTGTTTAGTGTAAGCTCAGTTGGCTGCTAGAACAATAAAATAGGCGTAAGCCACAAACACGCACACAATTGCAATGCATTTTACATGCGGTTAGCAGTGACACACACACACACACACCCAGAGAGACACACTGAACCACAATAGATTTGAAATGCTGTGCACTTTGCACATTTAATTAGTTTAACAGGCAGCAGCAACAACAATTTATGCATTAATTATTTACAAACGACAATTTTGAATGCAAATCACAAATCAAAGCACAAAAGCCAAAAAATATTCAATCAATTGCAAATTGATTTACCTATCTATATAAACACACACACACACACATAGAGATATGAATGTGTTGTAAAAGCACAATATATCAAGCGTTTATATTTTATAGTAGTTGTGAAATTTTTGGCTATTTTTGTTGGCCATAAAACAAGAACAATAACGAAACATATGCAACAATTCGTTGGCATTTTTATTCGCATAATGTCATAAATCGTTGCTTATAAAAGCGCAAAAAGTGAGCAAAAATAAATAAACTAGAGTGGGGTATGCTAGACAAAGATATGCCCTATAAAACAAGCTTAAAAATTAGAACAAATTTTTTTTGCTTTTTATAATTTAATGAATCGAAAATAGGTTAAATTTCTGTTTATTTTTAATGAAGGTTTCTGTAATTTATAGGGTATGTTAAGAAAGTAAAAGGTTTTTAAGTGCTGCCTGAATTTACTTTAAGCTCACTTTCCACTTTTGGCCATAAATTGATTTAAGCATAAATAGTTTATAAATCGAAACTTCAAAGCTTGCAACCAAATCAATTTTTTTATGACAAATTATAAAAAAAATCAGCAGTTAAGTCCTCCATTAATTGAAGTGTGAAATTGGGTAGAGATTTCAAGAGTTAAAGCGACAGAAATTCAAAATGTTCAGAGTTTGAAAGAGCTATTAACTCAGTTTGCTGCACTTAACTAATCGATATTTAATGACAAAGCACAGCCACACCCAAGCACACTACACACAGACTTCCACACACACACACACACACACACACACACACACACACACACACACTCCTAGCACATACATCATTGTCAATGTCAAAGTGTCAAAGTAAACTTGCACAGAAAATTGGCGGCGCATTCTCATAGCTTGTCGCTCGAAGGCAGAAGTACAATAACCCAGGCCTTTGCCTCGCTCGGCCTCTTTGCATGGCCACGCCCACAAATGTTAATGCCATGCTATGGCATTTATGAACTGTTTACACTCTCAACCAGATCAGCAGCAGAGCAGGGCAAACTGTGAGCAGTAAGTAAACTGCAATTTGCACAGAAAACTTTTTTGGAGAGCGCACAAACAAAATAAAAGGAAAATAAAATAAAACAAAAATGAATCGACTTGCAACAACTTTGCAGCAAACAGCAAACAATTTGAACTGACAAAGTCCTGCGATAAAAATTGCTTAAGTACTTTAGTTGCGCTTCGAATGCAACTGCAAAAGTTTATTAAGCAAACAGGTGAAATCTGGCCAAAAGTTGCCACTCAGCCAGATTCAGATCAAACAACAACAGCAGCAGCAGCAGCAAAAACAGTCAACACAAAGTGCAGAAAAAAACCCTAAAGCAGAGCAAAAAATATATATATACACAGATTCTGTATATATGTATATCAGACGTCATATGTCCTGAAGCATATGGCATGTCCTGTTTTTTGCCCCGTCGCTTGTTTTGTTTGATTTTATTTTTCGTGTGCGTGTGGAATGAAAAGTTTGCCAGCTTTTCTTTTTGTGCTGCTTTTCCGGCATTTCTCTCACCGCACCAACCCCCTCCAATGTTTTTTCTCGATTTTCCTTTTGTTTTTGTTGTCATAATGCCGTATCTTTGACATTGGACAGGGCTAACAAGCTACAAACTGAACGACAGCATTTGACTTCACTATGGAGTTGGAAGTTAAACGGGTAGTGGATATAGCTAGCTGATCTGATTGGTAGAACTAAAACTAGAGAACTTGGTGCTGAAAAGTGCTAAAGATTTTATTTAAAATTTATTTTTAATTTTACTAAATTTATTTGATAAGATGTCTATACTTTGTGAGTAGTATTTGTATCAAATTTTGATTACTGCAAACCAACTTTGCATGCTCCGCATAACTCCAGTTATACAACTCTCTTATTGTTCCTTGATTTCACTCTGCAATGGGTTCTTTGGTAAGTTAATAGCTGCAAATTGCTTTCTTTTATACACTCATATAATATTACTTTCCATTTTTCTTGTTTCTTGGCTCTTCAGTTCAATTGAATTTACTTGGAGAATTTTAAACGTTTCGTATTGATTTCCATTTTGATTACCAATCATTTAAATGCAATGAACTGTAATACAATGCACAGTGCTTCAAGTATATAAACGAACACTTTATTATATAGCATAATTTTTTTATTTTTATTATTTTCATTCATTTATTTGGTATAAGTTGCTGTAGTTGGCATTTCATGGCTGATTTAACCTGGTCGGAAAAGTGCCTAACAGTGTCACAATGCTACCAGTTATTGCCCTTGTTTCAGTGGCTTTGTTGCTGTTGTTTTTTCAGCGTTTTTCATATGTCAGTGGCGTAAATGAAAGCGCAAACGGGGCGTATGATTAATGTGGTTTACATATGAAAACGACTGGCAATGCCATGAACCTGGCATTGTGGCAAACTCAGACTTTGTTTCTGTAGCTGTTGCTGTTGCTGTCTCTTTTTATTGCTGTTGTTGCGGTGGTTGTTCCTGTGGTTGTTGTTACTGCTGCTACTGGCGGCAGTGCTTATTCAATAATTTATAGCTGGCAGCCACAGCCACTTACAATGTCAGAAAAATATGCGCGAAATATGCATAAAAGTATTACATCCAGACTTTTGTTATAATTTTTTTTTTTGCTTCCTGCTCGTCCTGCTGTTAAGTGAAAATCTCTACCCAGAATACTTAACTAACAATGCGAAATACATGACCTTTGATGTGGTTGGCATTAAATGAAATTCAATACACAAAATACATGAATGAAAACAAAATACCCGAAGCGTTTTAATGATGCAATCAAGTCTGTCTTAAAATAAAGCTTATTTGCTCTGCTCACTCAATTAGCTGACAAGCAATAAAAATAAATAAAATGTCATAAATCACACAGTTATCAAAAGCAGGCAATGTAGCAATATAAAACTCAACTGCTGATAAGCCTCTGAAAATTATTTATACACAAATACAATATGAAAGCACTTGATAACTTTGATGATTATTTTTCAATAGACTGTGAGATTAATTATTCAAAAGTTCCTCAAGTGATTTGTGGGGTTTAGGGGGAAGACTGTAGTAAGTGCCAAAAATAAACTTAGGCAAATAATGTAGAAATTTATGTTGCTCTTAACATTTAAATATGAGTATTAAATAAACCATTAAGCCACTTATTTATATAACAATTATTATATAGCTTGAAACTATTAGCAGGCTTAACTACACTGTCAGATAGAGAGATTCTAACGCTTTAATTACAACAAATACACCCCATTTCTTTACAGTGTATGCCAAACTGTATAAAATAATTTATATTGCTAATTTCAACTGATAAAAGCAATCCACTTGCCTCATTAGTGGCATTTAAAACATGTGCGGCATGAACCCGCGATAAATTCCAATCCGCAGCTCGACTCAGTGTACAATGAGTGCTCAGAAGATCGGCATCGTGGGCAGCGGCCTCATAGGGCGTGCCTGGGCCATGCTCTTTGCCGCAGCGGGCTACCAAGTTCAGCTCTATGACATTCTGGAGTCCCAAGTGGCCACAGCGCTCGAGGAGCTGCACAAGGAGCTGCACAGTCTGGAGCAGAGGGGAGCACTGCGTGGCAAGCTCTCGGCAGCGCAGCAATTTCAGCTGATCAGTGGCAGCAGTGAGTTGCAGCAGCTGGTGGCAGGTGCCACACACATACAGGAGTGTGTGCCGGAGCAGCTGGAACTAAAGAGGAGCCTGTACTCTCAGCTGGATGAGCTGCTGGAGCCGCAGACGATTGTAGCCAGCTCGACGAGCACTTTTATGCCGTCGCTCTACAGCGAGGGGCTTAAGCATCGCACGCAGGTAAGTTGGGTGCTGTTAACCCTTATGTGAGCGTAACCCTTAATTCACAAGAGGGTTAAATCTCCTTTCTCTTCTGCAGATGCTGGTGGCCCATCCACTCAACCCCCCCTACTTCATACCCCTCGTGGAGCTGGTACCAGCACCATGGACCAACCCCGCAGCCATGGAGCAGACCCGTGAACTAATGCTCAGCCTGGGACAGCGCCCTGTGGTACTCCAGCGTGAGGTGCAGGGCTTTGCCACCAATCGCATACAATACGCCATACTCAATGAGGTGTGGCGTCTGGTGGCCGGTGGCGTTATCAGCGTGGCCGATGCGGATCGCGTGCTGAGCGACGGACTGGGCATGCGTTATGCGCTCATGGGTTCCATGGAGACGGCGCATCTGAATGCACCCGGTGGAGTACGTGATTATTTTAAGCGTTTTGGTGGGGAGATAGGAGCAGTGAATGCTAGTTATGGACCCACACCGGATATGTGCGGGGAGCCCGAGACGCTGGCAGAGATTGGGCGTCAGTGCGAGCAGTTGGTGCCACTTGAGGCACTGCCACAGCGGCGTGCGACACGCGATGAGTTTCTAATGCGCCTATCAGCGCTCAAACGGCAGTTGCCATAAAATTGACAGCTGTATTTGCATTTGTGTTGATTAAAGTGGAAGTGTTACCGCCACTCTCCTCCTATCGCCCACTGCTGCTCCCTCTTTCATTCCATTTGCTACGAATCCGATTTCAATTCATTTTCGCTGTCCATGCATTAATGAAATTAATTTTTGTGGCAACCGGAAACTTTGGCAGCCATTGACGTTCGCAGTTCCATCCACTGCCACTGCCAACGTCAGCGCGTTCAAGTACAACGTGTCACATTTCCGCTTTGGGTTTTTCTTTCGCCATTTCCCATTTTCCACTTTCCACTTGCCATTTCCCATTCTCAACACTTGACCTGCTGCAAATCAGCTTTAACTCATTTTCCGCATTAATTTCGGATTTCTTTAATTAAAAAGCTTTACACTATTACGTGCTCTGCTGCTTGGCTTAAATTACTGGGTATCTAAAGTGTTAAACTGTTTAAATAAAAGCGTAAGGTTTAAGTTTTACTACTGTTCAGTTTTTAAATAAAATATCGTTTTAAAACAAAGCAGCGCAAAGAATTTGTTAATGCTCTTAAACACGCGGCGGCTTAAATAGCTGTGTGTGTGTTGGTGTGCGTGTGTGTGTTGGTGTGCGTGTGTGAGCGTTTTTTATTAAAATCATAAATCTACATTAAATACACAGTATGCAGATAGCTGTCTGTTTGTTATCAAACCAGCACATATATAGACTTGCCACAGCAAACCACTGTAATACCCTGTAAACAGCAGAGTGGTAAAAAAAGTGTTTTATGTTAAAAAGGTGTTCCCTTTAAACCCCAAGTAAAGTTTGTTAATTTATGCAGTCCAGGGTATTTATTAGTCACCCATGCTGGCCACCTACCAACTCTGCTCGCTGCTAGCCAACGAAGCATTTTTCATTTTTAGCGCAGATTCGTTTTTTTGTTAGGTTTTCGCGCTTCTTTTTAATAAACTCTCAGCTGTCCCTAAGCACATGTTCGTATATCCCATTTAACACACACCACACACACCACAATAAGCTGCTCTAATGCCTGCATGAAAAGCGTTATATAATTTATAACACCAAAGTGAATAAAGTGGCATAAAATAAAAATTGA
Organism: Drosophila dunni; assembly: GCA_018152125.1. Taxonomy (NCBI): domain Eukaryota; kingdom Metazoa; phylum Arthropoda; class Insecta; order Diptera; family Drosophilidae; genus Drosophila; species Drosophila dunni. The sequence continues at coordinate 18,951,353 of JAECXC010000339.1, read as the reverse complement.
TTAAAAACCACTTTAATTTAGTTCATTGTCGCCTTTCTTGGCCGTTTGTCAAGCGCACAGAATCCTTATAAATGAGCTGGAAAGCCGCTATTATTTGGCAGGAATTTGTTTAAATGATTTAAAGGCAAATTTTGTAGAAGTTTTGTAGCCTTGACTACAGCAAATTGTAATCACAAATAAAAGCTGCTTAAAAATGTAACTGTTGCTTAGCAAATTTAAAAACTTCTTAAAAACCTTAAAAACTATTGATTTGTTGTTTAGTCTGGTGTTCGCCGCTCTTATCAGAAGAAATACTGTAGAAAAACTAGAAAATACAGCGCATCGTTGTGGTCAATTGTTAGCGTAAAATACCCCAAACAATTAGAAACCACAATTGCTGCTGCTGCTGCCCCAGCAACGTGCAACTTTTCATTTTAACTGGCACTTACTGCCAGCCTGCCTGTTAGCCAGTTTGCCAGTTGGCCAGCTTTTGAAGCTCTGGCAGATCAAACTCTTGCCCAGTGGCTTAGCATTTGCTGCATCCCCCAACCCACCAGTCACCTTACCCCTACCTCCGTCGGATGAACTGCAAATGCATTTTGAGGTTAATGCCCCAAAGCCAACCCGTGTAGGGAGTGAGTAGAGAGTATGAAACTTGCTCGGTTTTATAAACTTGCTCAACATTTTGCCTGTCAGTACATTTGGTAAAATGCTGCTCCCCAACTCTTTTAGTCCACTCTTTCCCACTCTATTTGCATTGGCCCCATTGTCAAGTGAGGCGCACATAATGTGATTTTAATACAGATTTCCTGATGCCATTGGCAACTTAAGCCCGAACATGATTCAAGTTCTCTGTGTACATGTTATTCATAAGCCTTTAACTGTTTATTTGCTGCTACACAGAAATTACATGTTTTATTCTATCCCTGGCACAGTACACGCCCCCATTCTGCCCCTAAAGCAGTTCCCTAATAGCTGGACAACTATTTGTGTTGGCGCTCTCAGCCAGTTCCTATCAAATTTTAAGCCCTTAAGCTGCTTAACTTGCTGACAAATTGCAATTTCGTATTTATAGCAAGTACGATATCCGAAATTTTGATTATTAACGATTTGGCATAATTACTGCCGCCAAGAAGCGGCTAGAAGAGCGATGCCAGACAATTTAAAGGCGGAATTTAAATGAGTTTCAGGAAAGTTTATTAATGTTCGCTTAATAAACTGTTGCAAAGTTTTATGGTATAATTTCGTCACTAGCGTGAACTGCTTATCAAAATGTTTGGCCAGTAAATGAGTGAGGAAATCAGCCTAAAAGAATGCTCCAAAAATTTTAAATTCCTTTGTAAAAATCCCTCATTTTATATAGCCCATCTTTACCTTACTATGCGCTTGTTAGTTGTGCATATAATTTGGGGACTTTCAGTTGTTTGGTTCATGCACAATTTATGCAAAGTTAACAAGTTTTGCAGCCGTATTAATGCCAGGACGAAATGTGATTAAAGCGTTTGCTTGGAACAGTCAGACAGGAATCCAGAGAATACAGCAAGACAACAGCACAAGGGGGAGGAGGGGGGGACTGGGGTGATAGCTGGACAGACAGAGCGGCAATCAAATTAAACTTGAAGTGATTTTCAATTGGAAATTCTTGTGACGGCACTGGCAAACCGCAGGACACTTAAGTGTATTCAAATTAAACTGACGCAAACCAACAATCAGGCAACAGTCGGACAACAAACCCAGAGCAGAGCCGAGCAGAGCAGAGTCGAGACTATGGCCTCGCAATTGAAATGAAGACAATGCGAATATCCAGCTAGCAACATTCTACAAACGTGGCCAACATGGCACAACAGCTACCAAGTTCAACTTTGGCTTCAGCCTCAGCTTTGGCTTCAACTGTATTTGAGTTTGAGTTGAGTTTGTCTCTGTTCAAGTCGTTTTAGTGGGCATTTGGCTTGTAATGCTGTTGTTGTTGTCTGTACTTATCTGATTGTGTTTGGGGGTGTGGCAATGGGGCGTGGGTGATAGGGCTGTCCTGTCAACGCAATAGCTTCAATTCCAACTCCAACTCCATCTCTGAATGTCCTTTGCCTTTGTGGTCCTTTGGCAACGTTTAGCGCGTGTGCGCGATGCGCGGTTTTTGAGCTGCCGGTGATTAGATTGTCTGATACTTTAATAGGATTGTAAAGCACACACACACACACACACACACAGGCTGCCACATAGACACAGTCTATTTTGGTGCTCGTTTGTTGCGCTTTTAAAACACAAATTTGTACACCAAAAAAATATAAAGAAATCGTGTCTAAGCTGTGCGCCACCTGCTGGCATTTTATGGCAGCTAGCCAAGCGACATCTAACGTTGATGTTTAACCATATTTTACAGCTAACTTGGGTAGGTCTACTTAAAGAACTTTTTTAAGATAAAGCCAAACTGTAAATTGTTTTTTAACACAACATTTTATCAGCTTAGTTTAGTTTAATTTAGTTTAACTAGCTATATTAAATTCAGCAACTCAGATTGATTTTTCAGCACATTGTCTGGCATTTTCATTACTTGATTATGTCGAGTTTCAGGCTTGAATTGAGCCTACGAAAAAGGGCCAAAAAGTCAAGTCAAAGAGCTAACGGAAATGCAATTAAAAAGGGAAAAACAACACAGTTAAACAGAAGATTTAATACGCTACTGAACTAAATTAAATAATTTAACAAAGTTGTTTATAAATTTCAAGATTACTACACTTTTTCTGACATGAATTTACCCATTTATAGTCCATGTTATTTTAACCCCTTCACTCACCTATACTAAAGCCATGATCATGATGGTTTTGTAAATATTTAAGCGAGGTCTGTCAATAATTTAAAGCTTTAAAAATAAATCTTTAACCCATTCAAGCCACAACCAGACGAAAGTGTATCGACATAAGTAGAGTATACGAAATGCAGAGGAAAAATTGAATTTACATTATTTACAGCATATTACGCAGGTTGTGGCATTATACGGCATATCGATAGGCAGACAGAAGGATAGCATATAGGTGTATGTGTGTGTGTGTTTGTTCGAGTGTGTGTTGTGTGCGCCTGCAACGTAGCGTATACGCAACACAACACAAATAAGGGAAGCGTTGCATGAAGCAGGCAAACGACAAGAGGCAAGCAAACGGATCGGACCCTTTCGGGCAAGGAAATTAATTAAATTAAGTCAACGAAAAGTGAAACGGCATAAGCCAAAATGCAGAGAGAGTGAGAGAGAGATGGAGAGGAAGAGGAAAAGGGGAAGAGTGGCACACATATATAAACACACACAGGATACAGAGTTGTATCCTGGCTAGAGCAGCAGGAAGTTTTCTGGCCCGCAGGCTTGATGGCAGGACGCGAAGTCTTTGACATTCGCCGCTCAACGTTTCGACTGCTTTTCTCATCACTTTGATGACGACACGACACAACCCCACACTCTCCTCACTCTCCTTTGCCCTTCCCCTTTCCCCACTCTTCCTGCGATAAGCTCGCTTCGTTATAATCCTAATTAAATATTTAGGTTTACTCTATGGCTGTATTTACTTTTTTTGCTCTCATTCTCTTGCCTTTTATCTCTATGTTTCTCTACTGCTGTCTCTCTTTGTTGCCCCGTCCTTATCAGCGACACGATGCTGTGCAAGTGATAAGCGGCGAGGTCACTTTGCCAAGGGTTAATTGCACTAAAGTTATGAGAATTGCCGACAAATTTTGATGCTTTTCGGCCAAAAAGGAGTAGAGTAGACCTGATAAACCAGACAAAATCAAGTCAACGGTTTCTCTATTGTCCTGTCGCGAAACTAATTAGCGAATTATGTAAGCCCAACCGCAGCGTTTGGGTTTGAGAAGTGTGTAGAGAGGCGCTGGGTTTTGAATGAAAAGTTTTAGGGACTTGTTGAAAGGAAATTTGTATTGTCTATGGAACTTATTGGAGTTTAAGGTACATATCTTTGGACATTTATACAGTGTGACTTATATATATCTATCTATATATCCTGGAGAGCTATATAGGAGATATATCTGAGCCAATTAATGCCGATTACTCCATGCTATTCTGAGATATCCAAGCAGACTCTTTCCCTAAATTTCCTAGGAGTCTTTTAGAAGAAACGACGTAACTCTAGCCAATACTACATGGAGCTGTAGACACTTAGACAGAGAAGAAAAGCGACAGAGAAAAGACAAGAGATGCAGAGACAGTGTAGCGGTCTCCTCTCGCCGCTTCTTAGTTGTCCTCTGAAACCAATTTAATCTAAAGATCCCTGACCAATGTCTTGGCAATGCAATTTGCAACTGCCGTGTTGTGGCATATTGTCTAGAAAGCTACAGAGTGCTGCTGTACACCCTACCCGAAACCCTCCTCTACCCCTGCTCCCTCCGTCCTTTAAGGCTGCAAAGTCTGGCACATTTGAAGCAGCGCGCAATTTGTTTTAATCAACAAATTCAGAGAGCGGGGACACGTAGCGGACGAGGGGGTGTCCAGGGAAGTGCACAAAAATTAAATAAACTTTGTGTTGGTCCAACAATTTGACCCATCGTCTGGTAGCAGTAGAAAAGTGATGCAACCACTGCTCCGAACTGTCTGCGGCTTCATTCCGTGGCAGACAAAACGCTGACAGGCAGCCAAAGCATAAAGGGAGCAAAGGAGGAGTTGGCAGGAGTAGTGGGTGGTGGTGTGGACGCAGTCAGGACGTGACTGCAAACTCCATAAGCTTTGGATTCAGCAACAACGGTTGCAATCAGTTTCACTCTGAAATCCTTTAACTGTTTAATATTGCAACATAATGCGAAAGAGAGCGAGTGCGAAAGGAAGAGAGTGAGAGGAAGAGCTAAGGGAAGAGAGCAAAAAAAAATATATCCTCTTTCAGCGTCTTTATCCTTTAGGTCCTTTGTCAGCAATGCAAACAAATTAAGCAAAATGAACTCAAATGCAAACGCTTAAAAGTTGCACAACTTGGCAAACAATTAGCGAGTGCTCACTGTACTATTCACATTCGCACGCACACTTACACACACTTGCCAACACTTACACACACTAGTACACACACACACACACTCTCCCTCCTGCAGACCATTCACAAGCAACGGCCAATAAATGAGAAATTCCACAGTTGTTCATAAATTTTCGCAGCCACTGTGATATATGTTATGTCCACTGACCACAAACTGTTAGAGGCCAGTGAAATGTTTTGCTTTTTCTTAACGAAATTTTTAGCACATTGTTATACCTAGTACAGAGGGGTGTAAACAACTAAGCAAAGTAGTGAAGTCGGCTGAAAAAATAGAAATTTTATTTACAAGGTATACGATAGTCGTTCAGCTATTTTTGGCACACTTAAAAGCATTAAAACGGAATTTCCTAAAACAACTGGCCATACAGGGTATTTGTATAGTCGTTCAACTCTCTTCGACTCCGTACAGCTCTATTCCAATGATGCTGTTGTTATTGTTGTTATCAATATTGTGTTGTATTGCTTTCCATTGTGTGTTATCAATAAAGCAAATTGAATTCGGTGCGGTACAAAAGTGCCACTCAGGTCGATCAAGATAAATGTCAACTGAAGAGGGGCGTGGCAGTGCTCAGAGGGTACTGAAGACGCATTGTCTGTTGTTTGATGAGCTGGTGACGAAACTGTTGCTCCCACTGTTGTGGGCAAATGAAATTAATGTATTTGATTGTCTGTCTTGGCCCCCATTGCATTGATAAATGAAAAGGTTAAGTCACAGGTCAGACTAACAGATACCCACAGCACCCCACACATACCAAGACATGGCTCTCCACTACCCCTACTCCTACTTCCCCCTCTACAAACCCAGTTCATTGTTAATTTGTTTTGTTGCTCAAAATGTAGACATCGAGAACAGGAATCTGTGATTGTTACTGTCAGCTTTTGTTGCTTATTATTTATCATCCAGTTTATTCCCCCTCCCCTCCTCCTCCTGCCCAACTTGACCTGCTAGCAACTGCAATGAATCACAGTCGCTGGCTCTTTGAAAGCTTCCGAGCATAAACGTTTGCCTGTTTCAATAGCTTCCAAGCTACATGATTTATTATACGCCCTGTTATTGGTAGGCGTGGCACAAGGCCCTGGGCAAACATGTGCCAATAGACTAATGGCTGCAAAAAACAAGCAAACGTAGCAGAAAGCAAAAAACATTCAAGGTTTGTTAACAAACACATAAAACAAGCATTGGCAAAGTTTTGTGGCTTGTTAGACAGTTGTTTTAAAAAATGGTATAGGTAAGTGATATATAAAAAATATATATAATTTATTAAATTAAAACTTTTATTAAAAGCTTCAATTAAACTCTTTTCTTTTACCATTTGGTCTTTCAATTAGTTGAAGTTGCTTTAAAGTTACACTCTAAAAGCCACAAGACACTTGAGCACGCCCCAAAGCGCAGTCTTAATTAATTATTTTGATTACTTTTGCATTAATTAAATGCCTGCAACACCACCAGATACCTCCTCCAAACCCCTGCCTACGCCATTTTCCACTGTCTCTTCGATGCTGTGCGGCTCTTCAGTCTGCGCTCTCTGCATAATAAATGCCAAAATGAAATTGCGCGTGAAACAATGCATTTCCGGTTGTCCAGAAACCGTTAACATTCACACACACACATTCACTCGTATTCACACTCGTATTCGTATTCGTATTCACATTCGCATTCACATTTGGAGTCACTTTGGTATTGGGCGTCGCTTCCGCTTCAGCTTTTTTCGCGCCCAAGCTTCAATAAGCATTCACACGCCCACTATTGGGGAGCAGAAGAGTGGTGCTGTGGGTTGGGCGTGGGGTTAGGAGAAATCCTAACGTCTGCACATTGGAAACCCGTTGAAATTGTTGCCTGCTTTATGTTGTCATTCCATTAATTATCGTTCGTTATTTTAACTTTTAGCATAGACCATTGCTTTCTTTTTCCTCCATTTCTCTCCGTCTCTCTCTGTCCCTCACTATATTTCTTTCTCCCTCTTTCTCTCACATTCGCTGTCGCTTTTGTGCATTCTTTTTTGTGGCCATTGTGCGCCGTCTGCACTTTACAAATACTTCATAACATTGGACAAGCTTTTCGCTACTCACTCCACTTGCTCACCCCTTCCCGGCATACCCTTCTCTGTCACACTCTTTTTTCTTGCATTTTTTGTATTTTATGTTGCCAACGCCTTTTGTTTGCGCATTAAATGGCGTCGGCGGCCATGTGCAATTGTTGTGTGTGTTAGTTTGTGTGTGTGTGTGTTTGGTGGTTGGGGTAATGAATTACTAGCCACATGGTTTTTGTGTGCACCGCCCGCTGACTCGCAACAATGACATTGCAATTTTTAGCCAACGCCAACAATGTCAGGGCCAGAACAAGAAAGGGCTGCAGAGGGCTGCTGTTGGGACAGACACGTCTGGAGGCCCAAACAGTTGCAGCCAAAAATTATGCCACTTTAATTGCTCACAAATTGTTAAATTGCCAAAGAACGTTTAAAAGGCATTCAAGAAATGCTAGCAAATAATTTTATAGACGCGACTTGAAAATGAATTTATTAGTAACCAATTAAGCAGAAGAATAATGTCAGTACAGCATAAGGCTTGCAGTGATTGGTCACAGTATTGTCTGTTTGCAGCAGAGCCAATGCAGCGCAGAAGATAACTGCTGTTTGTGTGAGTGTGAGCAAGTTAGCGAATGTCAACCTGAAGTTCGATCTATGTGGGTGTTAAAGCAGTCCAACATGTGCATACTCTGTGTGTGTGATCAACTTAGTGAACGCGCTGTCTAAGTATACGTGAGTTACGTTGGCGGAGAGAATGCGTATACTAATCTTTCGGTGAGAGAGCGTAAGCAGTGCACTGCAGCAAGCAGGTGCAGTGTGTGTGAGTGTGAGCAAGCCAGCGAGCGTACAACTGGAGTACTGCCTATATATGTAAGTAAAAACAGTACAGCAAGGGAGAACACTGTGTATGATCAAACCAGCGAGCGCGCTGTCTAAGTATGCGTAAGCTAGAATTTCACATGTAAAGTGAGGTATGTGCGTAAAGCAACGTATTGAGAGAGCTTGTGAGAGTGCTTAGCTTTCTGTAGCAGAGCGAAAGCCTTGCAATGTGGTGGAGTGGGAGCAGGATAGTGAGCGTTGGTTCGAATTGAGCGCAGAAACAGTGCTGCTATGTTACACTTTAAGTGCAAGAGAGTCAAAGGCTGACTACTTCAGTTGTTTGCTGTATTTAGTACTTTTATGATACTTTTATAAATGAAAGTGCATAATGAAGTCGCCTATGCTCCACCGCTTATGTATTGTTAATTATTCAAATTATTTCTGTTAAGCTGAGTACTTGAAAGCAGCTTCGCTGGCGTTGCATTTATTAGACTAGCATCATTAGGCGAGAGCAACAGCAGCAGCAACAACAACGGAAGCACCAACCACAGCAGAAGCAACAACAACAACAGCGGAAATAGCAACAACTGCAACAGAAGCACTGCAATCTCGCTTAGCAACTTAGCAGACATTTTCCTCCACAGCCGCAAGAACATTTTCAATTTTTGCCGACAACAGCAGGTGAATGTGGCCAGGTGTTCGAGCGGGCGGTGAAGTGGGAGTCAAATAGTTTGCTAGCAGGCAATGTAGATAGTGTTCAAATAGGACTGGAGGGAGGGGGATAAGGTAAGGGGGCGTGGTAATGGTGAAGCCTGGTTGAGCGCACAAGAAGCGCCGCGAGCATCGAAACCAAAACACAGTGACGAGATGACGACGATGTTGACGATGTGGTTCCACTTATTTCTCCTGTTTTTTTTAGTAGTACTTGTAGTTACAGTTGTTGTTGTTGTTACTGATGAGGAAATTGTTTCGAAAATTACAAATAGCGATAAAAAAAAGCAACAAACATATGAACCCACAACAGTGCCGAATAGTTTAGGAACAAGCTTTTAGAAAATAAGTTAGGCACAGTTAAAAGCTTTAGATAAAAAAGGTAGAGGAAAATTAGGTCGTATATAGAGCATAACATGAAGATATGTTTGGAACAATAGAAGTATACTCAAGCAATTAAATATCGATTTAGGCTTCAAACAAATCCAATAAGCTTTAAGCTTATGTTTATTTTAAAGCTTTAATGCCCTTTACAAGTCGTTTTTCTTGCTCTTACTCGTATATATCTTGTCTACAGCTAAAAATTTACTTTATTTAAAGCTTTAATGAGCTTTCAAAGCTTTCTACAAATAAATAAATATTTTACAAATTTACAAAGCGTTATTTTCCTTCGTTTCACAAGCTACTCTCGCACAACTCGGATTAATTTTGTAATTAATCTTTTGTGGCTTTAGTGCTTTCCAGGAGGTGTGATCCTTTTGTAGCACACCCAAATAGACCAGAAACTGCTGGTAACTAAAGTGACCAAATAATGGATCGGTATAATGCCGATGATACACACACAAATCGTCAGAGATGAAGGGACGTCTCGGAGGTAAGGAGGCTTCCAGTAGCTCAAAGAGATGCTCATAAATCTCCGTGTTGTCATCGTAGTACAAGAAGGTGTGCTCCAAGCTGCAATAAAAGATACTTTTAGCCAAGTTAAGATATACTTTACATGTCATAGAACCCACTAGACTTCTCTAAAGATTTTCTGAAACTCAGAACATTCCATTATTGGACGTAGAACTTCCTCCTCCGGCGCCTCGTAGAGTTGCAGTATAAATTTCCTGGGCAACAACAGAAGCCGTATCTTCCCCATAATGGTCAACAGGTGTTTCGACCGATTTTGCCAGTCGTGCATTAGCCAACGCACAGCAGCATAAAACACTTCCTTCTCACAGTTAACCGCAATCAGATCCGAGCCGAGCAGATAACAAACGTGGTCAAGAGGCAGCTGCACAAACTCCGAGCTGGCCACGATGGTCAGAAAGAAACACTCGATGTGACGCAACATGGTAATGTCCAGACCAGTAACTGGTAGATTGGAGCGCAGACCCAAGGCCTCCTGGGAGATGACAAATGCCTGTTCCTCGCTGAACTGATTGGACAAGTCCAGGCAGTGCCAAATCTGTCCTACCAATGTAGTCATCTCCAGAAAGATCGCCGTGACTAGAAATTTAATAATATTCCTACGTTCTAGCAAATCATTGGGTTCCAGAATCCACTGACAGATGCGCTCCAGTCCCACCCACGGCACCTGTTCCTCGGAGAAGACGAGTTCCCTGTGTCCATCGGCTGCTTTCCGCAGCGCGTACTGCGAGTGGCACATCAGACGCAAGCGATTGCAGTACAGCTTCTTTTGGCCCACACGAAGTATCAAATCCTGGACATCATTGTCCTGCCAGATCTTTACCAGCATCCGTGGTACGGAGAAGCTTTTCTTGAGCAAGTGATCCTGCTTTAATATGTGATAAGCGGGCAGCTGATTGCCGCCATGGAATTGAGTGAGGGATAGCAATGGTACATCGGGCTCTGGCAGCAGTTGCTCCAATTCACTGTGCACATCGCTCATTTTGAGTACTTTTAATTTGGAGACTAGTTTGTCATTAGTTTGAATGAAAAGTTGGGACTACTATGCTACTATATATAGTATATATTCCTTATGAAGTCTGCCAAGCCACTTACCCACCTACTTACTTCAAGTACAGGGTCTAAAAGCTGTAATCCACGTCCGGAATACCTTTCTGAGCCAAATTAGCACACCTGTGTATATTTGTATATATATAATTTGTGATGTCTGCGCTTTGGAGACATTGCTTCCCTGCATAGATATAAATAGGTGGCTCCATTTGGGTTTGCTCACATTTTGGCCAATTAGACGCACAATGGGCTCCAAATTATGCAACATGGCGCGACAAATTCAATTTGCTATGCCCCAAACACGTGCCCAACAACAACAGCAACAAAAGAGAACAACAACAACAACAAAGAGCTCTTTCAGACAGCAGCCGAGCGACACGTCGAAACTTGTTCAAAAATCCCTGGAGAAATTAGTTTGATTTATGTTGAGTTTCCGGTGCAAATAAATTGCCAAGTTTACAGCACTCGGACACGGGACTTCGTCGAGCCAAACGCATAATTGATAATGCGAGTGGGTGTGGCTGACAGCGGAGTGGGCGGGTAGCAGGGCGAAGCACAGGAGAGTAAGCCAGAGAAACTGCTAGACTGGGAGACAAACTGGTAGACAGTTAGCTGAATAAACTTGACAGCCAAATTGACACTCAATTTAGTCATAAACGAGTCTCATTCTGCTCAAAAATTGAGCCAAAAGTTTTTCAAAAGCTTTAAAGTGGAAAAAGTTTGGAATTTTAAATCACATAAATAAATAAAATTATTTTTAAATAAACTTGACAAAGCGAAGCTTTGGCTGTAGGAACACTACAACGCTGTATGTCTTATAGTTTCGACGGAGCGCTGATCAGTAAAAATAAAATAATTAGCTAACTTGCCATGCCCGTCTGTCTGTCTGTCCGTCCGTCTGTCTGTCCATCTGTCTGTTTGGTCGTCTGTCTGTCCGTCCGTCCGTATGAACACCTGGATCTTTTAAATCTGAGCTGAAATACCAGGCCAACATAAATGGTCAGCAGGTTGCAATACATAAAACAAGCATGCAAAACGGTTTGTTTATACACGTGCACAGCCTCCCTCTTCCACCCACTCTCTGTTTACGATCTATTCGCTGTTTGTCCTTCTGTTTGTCTGTCTGTCCGTCTGTCTGTCCGTCCGTCTGTCTGTCCGACCGTTTGTCCGTCCGTCTGTCTATCCGTCCATCTGTCTGTCTGTCTGGCCGTCCGTCTGTCCGTATGACCACCTGAATCGTTTAAATATGAGCTGAAATACCAGGCCAACAGAAATGGTCAGCAGGTTGCAATACATAAAGCAAGCATACAAAACGGTTTGTTTATACACGTGCACAGATCGGCTTCCCGCCAAACCAAAAAGGTTTGTTTATACACGTGCACTGCCTCCCTCTTCCACCCACTCTCTGTTTACGATCTCTTCTCTGTTTGTCCTTCTGTCTGTCTGTCTCTCTGTCCGTCTGTCTGTCTGTCTGTCTGTCCGTCCGTCTGTCTGTCCGACCGTTTGTCCGTCCGTCTGTCTGTCCATCCATCTGTCTGTCCATCTGCCTGGCCGTTCGTCTGTCCTTTTGCCCACCTGAATCTTTTAAATATGAGCTGAAATACCAGGCCAACAGAAATAGTAAGCAGGTTGCAATACATCCCACCAAACATATTCGAGTCTTTTTTGAGTCCTATTTCTGATTAAAATATTCATAGCCGCGACTCTTCTTGATGAGTCGCTTATGACCCTTTATAATAATCAGTTTCGAATCATCTTTGTGCAGAATTATTACTGCAAAGCAGAAGGAAAAACAATTGCATTTCAATCCCCTGCATGATCAAGTGGCGATTGCTTTACATTTTGTGGCTGTGCTTTAAGTTAATCACGTTTTAATCATACAAGTTAGTCAATTTTGACTCTTTCTTGAATCGCGCATATGATAAAAACTACTCGTCAAATTCATTTCTTACAAAACAGTCTTCCAAATGCTAGGTGGGATAAAGTAAATAAACAAAAAGGTTGGATCATACACGTGAACAGCTTGGCTTGGATTGGATTGAAAATTCTATGGATTTCTTTTCGCCTGAGAATTCAACTGGGAATTTGAATATTCCAGCTGTAAAACCAAGCGAACAGAACTTTTAGATCATAAATACAAAATTCTAACTAAACAAACTGACGTCTGAGAAAGAGCTCTGGCTTTTCTCGCTGTGTCACAACCAAATGTCTTTAAAAACATAAATCCCTTTGATTTTCCTTGGAAAATCCGACAACTGTTGTAGAAACTCTTCTCCCCCTACAAATTCCAATAAAATAAATCACTTAAATAGCTAGAAATATTGGATAAGCAAATTCCAGTTAACTGGCCCAAATGGTGTCTGTCTGTCTCTGTCTCTGTCCCTCTGTCTGTCTGTCTGTCTGCCTATCAAATGCGGTCAACTGTCAAGGTAAAAATCAAAATCGCTCGACACACGGCAAATGGAAAACCTCAAAATCAATTAATTTTATTGCCTGCTTTTATTTTATTTCTTTTTAACTTTTTTTTCACTTTCTCTTCCGGTAAACAGAAACTGAAATGTCATTGCGGTGGAAAACTATTTTCCAGCAGGAAATGTACATTTGCCATGCAGCTGTTAAAGGCATAGGAGTATAGGGTATTACGCTCTGACTATATTAAAAATAAATTAGATTTTCTAAGCTTTAATATTTTCAATGGTTAAAAGTCTTATAAAATGTAATAAAAATTAAAAGATTTTAAATAGAGCTTTAGATTAATGAACTTTCAAAGCTCAAATATATTTATAAAGCACATTAAAGCTCTTTCAAAGTTGCTTAAAAGCTTTCGAGTCACAAATTATGTTAAATCTAATAAAAATTGTATACAACTTTATGACTAAAAGTTCTTCTAAAGCTTTCAGTCTGCTCTCAAGCACATTAAAGCTCTGTCAAAGCTGCTTTAGCTTCTCTGTCCTAAAACTTACGTCTACCAACTCCATTTGGCTAATCAATTTCGACTTCTGGTAAGAGCATAAAAACATTCACTTCATGTTTTGATTTTTCCCAAGTTCGTTTTTGTGTTTTGTCATTGACCATCTCGTCTGACATTGACAAAAGTGCAAAGGATTAAAAGTTGTGCACAGGCAGGCAAAAACTAACCGAAAAAACAACAAACACACCAACACCAGCATAGCTACACAGTTACACACACACACACTCACACTCACTCACACACAGATTGACACACCGATACACCTTTGTGGGCTGCCGAGCACGAGGAAACTGCGGCTGAGTGAGAAATTGAAGTCACGTAGTTGTGTGCAAATTTTTTGTACCGTTGACACTAGCTGGCTAGTGTGTTTTTTCTCAATAGCAGATACCCTGTAAATTAGCTCAATGAGCGTATATAGTTAGCTAGTCTTTTTGAGACAGTTTAATAATTGAATAGAGCTTTTGAACCTCTTTTGATAAGTGTAAAATTTACATACCTTTCTGTTGAACTTATAGGGTATCTCCAATTGCCTTTTTACTGCCTTCCCAAGCGACCACACTATTAATTCATCTGCTGCTTAGGGTAAGTGCTAGTCGTGCCTTGTCTTTCACGACCCTTTGTCACTTCCTTTAGCTCCGTTCATTTTTTTTTGTGGATTTTTGTCGTCTGCCTTTTTATTTGGTTATGTTGATAAATTTAATTTTTGTTTAGTGGCCGCTCTGTAATGCTCTTCTGCTGATTAAATTTGCCAACATTTACGTGATTTCAATGCGTAATTTATGCCACTCCCATTCGTTCCATTCCACACCATTCCGTTTTGATCTCAACCGTTCCACATTGCCATATGGGTTGCGTCCTTGTCTGAGATCCGAAAACTTTTAATTAGTTTAGTGTCAGACGCTGTCATGAGGCACTGTAAAGTGTTTGCCAGCATTTCAATGTCCAATATGGTCACCCTGCCTCTGCCTCTCAGTCAGCTTATTTACAGATGCTGCAGATAAAAAATGAGATACGTAGTGTTAAATCATGTTTGCATAGCACAAAACTGTTGCATACACACAGGCGCTGGCAATTGAGGTTATGTCCGAGTCCGTAGCCACATTGGTTTACTTTCAGATCTTATCTAAGTTCTGGCTGTCGTTACCGTTGCCTTGGCCACCGAACGACTGCCATTTCCCATCCAATTAACCAGCCGTCGTCGTCGTTGGAGTTGTCGTTGGAGTTGGAGTTGTCGTAGTTGTCACAGTCGTCGAAGGGCTGTCAACGCCGTGCAAAAGGTGAAAAGTTGCAGCGATATCAAATGTGCCAAACCATGGCCAAATCGCGTGACTGTCAACTAACAAAATTTCTGTAGCGAACTGTAATAAACAGGCGAGCAAATACTCTATCTCCGCTAATATAACATAATTTAATACCCCATGCCATTCAGTCTGTACGCTGATCAGTAAGCACAAAGGCTTCTTGTTCAAACTCAAAAACAAATTACAAACCTCCTTTCAATCGCTGCCAAAAGGTTTTTGGTCAAAAGACACCACTCTAACGCAACCCTGGCAACTCTACAAACCACAACTACTGCCGGATAGACACAGCTGTACCGCTTGTAGTGTATAACTAAAATAAGAGATAAAAACAAATACCGACTCCTGTTTGAATTGCATTTTCTTATTTTATTTTCTATATTTTTTCGTTTTCGTATTTTCATGTCTTTGCTGGCTGAGAGCCCAATTTAATAGTTTTTCGATTTGTTGAAAGCAAACGCCAAAGCATGGAAAATAAATTGTCACAAAATGCTGGCCAAGTTGTGTGAGGCGACCTTTATACTTTTACCAATTCTCTTCAATACCGCAAAAGGCTGGCCAAAAAGTTTGCCTCGAGTCCGATTGCCGAGCACTCGACTCCGCTTGGTTCTTATCTTTATCAGTTGTGGAAAAGCGCAGTCAGTTTGACTACTTCTTCTTCTTCTTCTTCTTTCTCTTCTTCTTCTTGTCACATATCGAGTGCTTTGGGCCTGTGAGAAAAAAGAAAGTTCGACGACTTTGGCTTCTTGGCCACGAGCAACTCTTGAAAGTCTCACGAAGACAGCACACAGACAAGCGGAATACTTCCGTTTTGGCCGACAGCCCACGCCCACACTCACGCCCTTACCACCCACAGAACATCCACCGCCCACACTACGCCCACAATATCAAAGGAGAAAGAATTTTCAATTGAATTCATTGGACTGCCAAGAAGATAATTATCATGGTATTTGCAGTCATAATAAAATGCGACTGACGTTTTTAAAATGCTCCATAAAATCTCATAAAAGCGCATAAAGTGCCTTTTAACAACACAGTTGTTGTTGTTGTTGTTTCAGTTCTTCTTGTTGTTGTTTTTGTTGTTGCTTTTGCCCTTTAACTAGTTGTAAATATGCTCAACATGCACTCAATGAATGAAATGTGTGCACAATGTTGAAAATAGTTGTGACACCCACCGAAAGAGGGCGCCCACAAAAGGTCGTCCCCATTGCTGAAGTCGTGTATTCTTAGTTCCCATTGTTGTTGTTGTTGCGCATACGCCTGGTTTGCCCTGAGCAGGCAGCTTGTAGTACAACTTCCGCTTATATGGACACCACTTCAGCATGATAAATTGATGTTGCCGGTTTTTAAAATGCAAAGAAAATAAAATACAAGCACCGAGGCACAAGTGCACTCGACTATGTAATATCCGTACTTAAAGTACGTTTCAGCAAAGCCCTTAAATTGCTTAAGAAAATTAACCAAAGTGCTATAGCAGCGATCTACACAAAATTGTCATACCCCTTTTGACCCACTGGCACGGTTGTCTTTTCCTGTGTTTCTGTTAAAACGCTGAGCAAGAGTAACTGCTCTGTGTGCGCTTGGTAGACAATATCTGTCTGCGTGTTTATGAGCATGCATAATTACAACAATGGCAACGGGGAAGGGAACAAACAATAACAGCACATCAATTCGCCGTCTCATAAATTTCGCTCTCTCTCACAGTTCATAGCATTCAGCTTTTTTGAAGTGCACACCAGCTAGCTTTTGTTCGTCTGTCTGTAAAACAAGTATTTCATGACGAAAATGATAACAGCCCATGTGAGTATTTTTTTATTGGCAGCATGCGGTCACACTCAGATTAAGCAAAACACAAAATGCATGCAAATGCAAATTTCTTGACATTGTTGACATTTGGTAAGTTAATACAAGAATTTAAATATTTATGCTAAATTGTGTTCTATTTAAGGCCTCTGCACAGCACTGGCAAGCGCGGAACTCTCAGGTTTGCTTGGCGCACTACAATACTTTGGCATCAACCTTCAGACGCCTGCTGGACGAAGTGCGTCTCGGAGTTATTTGGTGCGGGGCCAGTGTGAGTACACATTTGAGTCGTACGCTTTAATGCGTGAACGTCATACATGTGTGCCTGCCGATGAGCACGTTATACACATGACTGCGGTACCAGTGCATCGCAAGCCACCGCTGAGAATTCGCTGTCTGGAGCAGCCAAATTTGGGTATGCGCAATGGTTCAGTTAAAATTCCCAAGCTCCTGATCATGCAGTCGGCTAAGGAGATTGTAAATCTACTAAAACCGATTGGCAACGCGACCAAACGTCACGAATACGGCAGCTGTGTGGTCGTACACTTCTGTACGCCCACGAGCCTGGAATGCGCACGGGAGGCAAGCGTGATCAACCTATTGCCACATCTGTTTCCCAATCTGCCTGTAGCTTATATCGATGCCTATCAATTTACACGCTTCAATGCGGAGTTCGGTATTTTGTCACTGCCAACGCTTATGATTTTCCATCAGGGACGTCCACTGATCAAATACGATCTGACGCTGGGCGAGACCAGTCGTCTCAGCGCTGCCAAGTTCATAATGCGTCACACGAATCTTATATCAGTGGACCCAAAGAGCATACACCACTTGATTTTGCAAATGACCAAACTGGGACCACTGCTAGACAAACCCGTTGAGCAGACGGATTTCTATCTAGGCCTGGCCTGGGCCTTCATACTGGTCTGCCTGGCCAACTACGTGAGACGCACAGTGGTGTGGAAACAGTTGGTGGAGATGGTGCAACGCAATTGGCGGGAATCCGAAGAGACTCAGATGGAAATGGTGGACTAGGAAAGCGGGTAGGAAGGGGCGGGGGACATCTCAAATAAGTAGTCAAATATAATACTATATATTTTCAAGTTTACTATGAGTGTATTTTCGTTTTAATTAAATTCACATAAACATTTACTTATGCCTTAATTAATTACATGTTGGTTGTTGGATTGTATGTATATGTGTGTGTGTGTGTGTGAGTTTGTCTGTGTACTTTAGTTGGCGGCTTGATCAAATCGATTCTCAACGCTGCAAATATGTAAAACTTAAACGCTAGTAAGTAAAATAGTTAACTAAAAATTTTGAGAATATTTCAAAACGATCAACTTATATTTAATTGCCGTATTAATATTGTTTTTAATCTTTAATACAACTAATAATTTGCATTAACACTGCATTATTGTAGGGGTGTTAGTGTAGATGTATGCGTGTGTGTGTGAACATTTGCCTGTCAAAGCACAAAACTATCGATATCAATTTTTATCGCCAACACTTGCGAGCCTGCATTGGTATGTGTTTGTAAATACGTTTGTTTGTATGCGCACTCATAAATGTGCATTTAATTTGGTACACAAAATATATATGCATACGAGGCGTGGATTAAATAAAACTCGATTAGCGCACCTACGATTTTTGGTTTGGCCAAACCGAAAGTCGTAAGTGATGCGCGAATCTGTAGTTAGCCAATAACTAAATCGGTGTAAGCGTGTGTGAGTGTGTGCATGTGTGTGTGTAAGGACTATTTTTGTTGACGCTTTGCAATTGGAGACTTAATTTAGCTGTGGGCTTGTGTGTGAGTGAGTATATGTGTGTGTGTGTGTGTTAGTTGTTCCCCCATCTCATATCATATTATTGAAGTTTGTTCCGTTTGGCGGTGCGCGGCTCACTTTCATTATCATTTCCAGTGTCGTTTCCATTGCCATTTCCAGTTCCATTGCCTGGGTTATGATGATGGTGATGCTTCAGGCGCTGCTGGCGACGTGCAGCGGCATGGTTAACTGCATACGGATGCGGATGTATGCTGTGAACGGAGTAGCCGAAAGAAAAAGCCATGATAAGTGAAAATTATTTAAGTAAATTAATTGTTTAACATAACGACATAGGAGTAAGGGCACAGAATACGTAAAATTATGACAACGTAAAAGAATTATTATTGAGTAAATATAAAATTCATATACTGGCCAATTCAAACGAAAATTCAATGGAAAATGATGAGAGGAGAGAGCGAGCCAGTGTTGGTTATTAATGATGAGATAGGCACAAAAGCTGAAGATCATGGTGAATTTTCTTCAAGGTGACTGCATGCTGTCAGCAGCAGGCCGCTATGACGTCACTTTGTTAGTAAATTCAGCATGAGTTGAATGTGGGCGGTGGTGTGAAAAGACTTTTTGGTCAAGCACCGTTATATGTATGAGATGTGGTGTGTGATAAGGTTATGTTGTTGCAGTCCCTCTCTCGTTATAAGACATGTTGGCGAAAAATCGAAAATCGCAGCGGCAGCAGCAACAACAACAACGTTCGAATTTTGATAAGCGTCTATCGTTGGTGTGTTGTCATAGCGTTATGGAAACGTAGGAACGTAGTACGTAGAACGAAAGAAATGTGTAACGTTGACCAATTGAGCGTTGTTTTGTGACGTGGCGTAGCGTAGCGTAACGTAACGTAACGATGATGCATAACGAAAAAAGTTAATGGAATTTGTCGCAAAAAGGTAATTTAAAATTTTAGTTCAGGAATTTGGTTCAGGTAGCGGGCGCACTTTTGCTTGCGTAATACGTAAAGAGGACATTTGTGTGGACACAACATGCTGATTACGTGTTCGACGCCTTACTTTTATATAGTAGTATAAGAGAATGTGTGTAGTAGTAGAAGTATTAGTAGAAGAGTTTTATGTACATAGCTGGATTTGCAGGCGGCCTTACACGTAACATGTGGCACGTAACGACGTGTGACGTTTGCTGATAGATGTGAGTTGTGTGTGAGTAGTTGGCGTTGCGTTGCGTAGCGTTGACGTAACGATGATGGGGTAGCGTCGCAGCGCAGCGGGCGAAGATTGAAAGAGAGGAAGCGAGAGAGGATGTCGGCGCGCCGTGTGACTGGTTAGTAGTAGTGACGGATGTGATTACGTTGCCGTAGTAGCGCTGATCGTTGCTCAATTACGTTGTGGTAGTATTTTGTATGTATATATATATTCTTTTATTATTATTGATTATGATAGCGGTTTCTACTTGCGATAGAAACGCGAATTATATAAACGCCAATCTCTGCATTTTAATTGAAGTATATTTATATTATTTTTTGTAAAGAGAGAGAAATAGAGCGAGAAGTTGTTAATTAAGATATAAATTTGCAAATAGAACGTATTTTAGTATTAAAACTATGGCGATTGAATTTCGTTTGGAATTTTCAGTAGGAAGAAGCTCAATTACAGCCAAATAACGTAACGTAACGTAACGATAACATAACGTATTATGGTGGAAAGTAACGTATGCTGTTATTGGATATTTTGACGGTCTGTCGACTTTGTTGGTTATACAATATATATAAGATTTATAGTATATAGGTATATATATGGAATCTAGGCATATCTCTGGCTCCTATTCAGTGGTGCTTGTTGTTGTTGTTGTTGATGTCTTGTTTTGTTAATGCGAACAAACCTTGGCGTGCCTGCAATGCTGTGACTAGCGCTGGAAACAGTGGCCAAGGGCGACGACGAGGGCGTACGTAGTGGGCGACGGGGCGTGGCCAAATGCTGGGAGTTGCGTAAATACGCACGACGCGATGCAGATCCCAAATAGTTGTTGTTGTTGTTATTGTTGTTGGTTAAATCGTAGGCTGCGGGCGATGCCGATGTTGCTGCTGTTGTTGTTGCTGCTGCGTGTCTGTGGTTGTCGTTGTCGTCGTATGCAATCGATTCGAAGAGAATTTTAAAAGAGATTACAACAAAACGTTTGGCGTATGTGTCTTTGTGGTTACTAAAGTAGTAGTAGTAGTAGTGGTAGTAGATGACGTAGCAAACCTTTTACGTAACGCGTAACGACCTTACGTAACAATGCATATGATCAAATGAGAGTGAATGTTTTAGAAAAGAAATATACACAAAAAGGATAAAAACTTCGATATTGGGTCAAAAAAAAAGTAGTAAATTAAGTAGAATTACAAATTGCTTTGCCGCCTACCTCAAAATGTTCTCTTTTTTGATCTTTAATCGTATTTAGTTTAGTATTTAACGTAGTTTTGGAATGTAAAAGCAGAAATTCATAATTATATATATGCAATTGATTTTGGTTTTAGCATTGACTCTGATATATATAGTTATATTTATATTTGATAGTAAAATATACTGTATGTACTTTGATTGTACTTGATTTAGTAATTATTATATCTGCAAGTAAATACAAACGTTTAATTTAGCGGGTATATTAATGGCAGAAAAAGGTTACAAAAAAGGGAACAGCCTAACTCTCTTCCAACTACATGGGGTTTACATCTGTTGTGGCCTTTACATAATGTAATTCGACTGTTAGTAAACGACATGCTGTTGTACTAACAACCAATCACACTGTTCACCAATTACAGTAACAGCCACAACAGACATAACCACAAAATGCTAATCTTACGCTCTCAGCTCAAGAAAGACGACGCTTAAACCTGTAAGGACGGACTGAATGGACGGAGTACATATAGTTGCAGCCGATTCAACTCACCTGCTGTTTGAAGCGGCTGACGGTGCTGGCAAATTGGGCAACTGACGACCAGAACGTGTGGGTTCCTGAATGACACAGTCGTCGTCGTCCTCATCATCATCGAGCGGCTCAATAGTAACCGTCGATGTTGACGGGGCTGCTTGTATAGCCTGCATGCCGCCAACTGGTCCACGGGAAGCACCGCCATGAGGCATAATACCGCGGTTGGCACGTGATGTGAACTCGCGATCGAATTGCTCGGCCTCTTCTTCATCCAGATTGATGAACTCCTGACGTTCCTCTAGCTGTCCCGAGCGCAAATCCTGCTCCTTTTCAATAATGTGCGAACGTTCACCAATGTGATGGCCTATAGCCATTTTCTTTAAGCCCGTGCGTGAATCCTGTACGGTCTTGCGAGTCTCACGCACACCACCTGGACCAGTTTTGGTGCTGCTGCTGGCCTGATAGATCTGTGGACGTCCGTCGGGTCCCGTGGACACGGTCATCACATTGCTTTGGCAAAACGAAGCACCGCTCGGTGCGCCAATGTCTAAGGGGGGAAATAAGAATTAGCTACTGATGAAGGATAACATTTCCAGGCTAATACGTACCGGCATTTAGCAAACGATTAAAGCCGGGCATATGAGGGAATCCAAAGAGTCCACCGCCCATGGGAGCCATTGCCTGTTGACTGCGATCCATCAGTGCGACCTGCTGGAATCCCGGATCGAATTGTAGTGGTGAAGGGGCCAGCATATTAAAAGGATCGGGCATGAAGGAGTTCATCAAACGGTTCATCGAACGCATCTGCATATTCATGGCGTTCATGTGGTGGCTCATATGATTCATGTGGTTGCTGTAAGTGCACAAACAAAAGCATTAAAATAGTAAATAATAAAATCATATGACAAACTTTTGATCCATATTTTTATTCTTCTTAGTTTTCGGGCTCTGTGTTTTTCGTTTTGGTGGCATACCCTTACAAAAGTATTCCAAAATGTTACAAAAATATATTGAAGTTTGTTATACAAAATTGAAGACGAACAAAACTGACTAATCGATTTTGACAAGGCACCACTGATACAATAGTATTTAAACGAAGTACTCCCCGACACATACGTCAACAATTGTGAATCTAGTAAACTGTAAATTTGTGTTTACACAGATGAACAGCTGTTTTAAAGTCATAACCAGGTGGCAACACTGCATCAACACATACATATAACTACAGAAATGCATACATACATGCTTCCGTCTGTGCGTGTGTGCATAACTGCATTAACATAAAAGAAAATACAAATCAAAACAGACGAGATGATTATATGTCTTATCTTTAAACAAGCTAATAACCTGACAGCAATTAGCATTAAAGCTAATAATTGTGTTAAGTGGACAGACAGAACTAATGTTTTGCAAAAATGTAGGCTACCGCAAACGTGCAAATGAAATAATCGATTAATTACGTGCTCGCCCGACTTTTTTTATTCCCTTTTTGCTTTACGATGGCACACTGCACACACACTCTCACACGCGCGCACTCTCACACTAAGCGAAAAACTACGTTGTGTGTATTGTGTGAATTTCACAAACACAAGCATATGTAATTGCACATTTCGCTTTGCACTGGCTCATGAAGCCCCCCAACGTATGGGTTGCATTTGATTGTAAAACCACACAACTAGAAATTTCCATTGAACCTTTGTTACTTTGCCTGCCACACACATTTTGGGTACTTTATTTCACACTTCATGTGCACCTTTTCCACGCCCCAAACACAGCAATGTAGCAGGGCTGCAACGACCACGAACTTTACGCTAAACTTTAAACTTACTTCATGAACCCGAGATCATCATCGAAATCACCCATTAATGCACCGAACAGTGACATATTTTTATTTATTGTTGTTGTTTACTTTGCTTGCAATAATTAAAGTTTATTCTTCTAGCTCTCTTTTTTTACAATTTCACGAGTTTTCTTGAATACAATGTGACCGCGTGGCAAAACTAGAATTATCAATGCTACCTGACGCTTCTCGAAGTACCTGAAAATACCAAATTAGTAAAATACTGAAAAGGGGCTGTCAACTTAATTAAAAGTGGAGAATTTTGAATTTGCTAAATTAAAATATTAAATACGTTTTTTTAATGCTCAATGTATTTACAAATATGTGTAAAATAGATAAAATAGTTTAAAAAGTTATTTGTTCACTTGTTTGTTCGCTTGTGGCTGTAGGTTAAGACATGGCACTTGAATTGCTTATAGGTATGGTGCAGCCTGTTCTTCGATCCAGTCAGTGTGGTGCAGGACACTCGTGTAAACACCGGGGAAGCCTTCACGGGCACAGCCCACTCCCCAGGACACGATGCCCACCAGAACGCCCTCCACAGTCAATGGACCACCGGAATCACCCTGGCAAGCATCCTTGCCACCCTCCTCAACACCGGCGCACAACATTTCATCGGTGATGGTGTAATCCTTTGTGGAATACTGGGCTCCACAGCTGTTGGTGTCCATAATTTCAACCTCAACTGCACGCAGCATGGCTGGCAATGCTTCGTCCGCCTCCGTGCGCTTACCCCAACCGCTGACAACGGCTTGAGTACCCGCCTTAGTGGCGTCCACAGCCAAAGGAATTGGCTGCACCAGGCTGGAGTAGGTGAGTGGCACGGTGGTTATAATCATACCGACATCGTTCACATGTGTCTTCTTATTGTAGCCGGCATGAAAGATCAGCTTGGTAACCTTAACGCCCTGCTCATCCAGATCGGCAATCGAATTCTGTCCCGCCACAATGCGTATGTAGGAAGCGAATCTTCCCTTAATGCAGTGAGCAGCTGTCAGGACCACACGGGGAGCATAGATGCTGCCACCGCAAATGTGCAGTAGCATGTAGGTCTCCAAACGCACCGATACCTGATACGGAAAATGGGCTATATCCGTCTCCGAGCCACCCACAATGTGGGTGCTAATCGATGCTCCATTATTGAGGGCCACGAGGGATAGCAGCCCCAAGACGATTAATCCAAAGTACGATGCCATTACGTATAGTTCAATACACTAATGCTAATGCCAAATCTATGACAAGCGGTTCTTATATATAGGGGCTAATGGGGCGCTTGGGGCTTATCGCTACTGAAACCCGAAATCATATGAAATTCACGAATGATATCGGATTTCAATACTGAAATTCTATGATATTATAAAGTTTATATGCGCAGGGTTTAATATGCTCTATAAACAGGGTTTTTGTCGGTAGTATTTTAAAGAGAAATTGTTGGCTACAATTAAGTCATATAGAACCATAAGCTCTTCGATAAGTCGTTTACGATACAAAAAACGAAAGAAAAACAAAATAATAGAAAACAAAATATTAACCACGAAAATTTGACCCAAGCGAATTATCAACAAAGTTGACTCATTTTACTTTCAGCTTTAATGAACTTTGAAATTTCAGTTGAGATGTCTGCGCTTTATGTAATCTATTTCCTCAGACACTTAAAACTTGTCAATTTGATTAAAATCGTCGAGATTTCTTACCCGGCGAGTGCGTGCCTACTTAACAGCCATGATAAGGCATAATAATTGCCAAGATTTATATGCTTCTAATGAACAATGCCGATATATAAACATAAAGTTCTGCTACTATATCGTAATTTTATATGGTAGCCAATTTTCGTTAGATTTTTGTGTATATCGATTCATAAAGATTAAATAAGTACATTAAAATTGATGATATGCAGTAACTGGAAAAATGAATCACCACACACACTTCTGGTGACAGCCACTTGAAGTGGTCAAATTATCATTAACTGATTATGAAGGTTAAAAAATAATTACTAGGTGCACTTAGCTTGAAATAGTTTAAAGTAAATAGTTAAAGGATGTAAATAAAATACTATATTGTGTTAATTTGTTTTATTTATTTAAATTTTATTTCATTAATATTTAATTTAAATAAGTTCGAGATGAAACACGCTCAAATTCCCTTATGGATTTCACGAGTTACAAATGTGTTCCCTAAAATTTCCCTTATTTGAATTCATACAGCGGTTATATTTCCCTTTGCCTATCTTCTGTAATCGATAAGTAACAAACTTCGCGCCATAGCAGCCAGCTTTTGCCTGTAGCTCCCAACTAATCGCATTAGCACTAGCCAAGGATAAGATAAGCCAAACAATACGTATTAAATCCAAAACCGTTAAGATAGATTTACAACTGTGGCACTATCGCGGTTAATCAAATCGTTTGAGGAATTAAAAAACAAGTTGATTAAGAATCTATAAAAAGCGTAATGCACGCAAAATTTGCTTTAGTTCGTGGAAAATGTTTCGCATCTTGATCGGTTTTTGTATTTTGGGATTATCGCTGTCGAGCAGCGTCTTCCACGCCGGAGTGCCCATGCCCGATGGCCGGATTGTGGGTGGCGAGGATACGGAAATCAGTAAATTTCCCCATCAGATTTCCATGCGTTACAGAGGCAATCACCGCTGCGGTGGTACCATTGTAGACAAAAATGTGATCATTAGTGCGGCGCATTGTGTGAACACTTTGGCGAGTGCAGCGAATCTGACGATTGTCGCTGGTTCCACCACAATCTTCCAAGAGGATCCCAACAGTCAGACGTTGGCTGTCAAGAAATTCTTTATACATAAGAATTACAGAACACTGAACAATGATTACGATGCTGCGATACTGTTCCTGGATGGAGATTTCGAGTACAATGAATTCGTGCAGCCCATTGCCATGGCTAAGAAGCGTCCCGAGAACGGTGCACCCGTCATTGTCACCGGTTGGGGTGTCACCACCGAGAACGGACTGCTGCCCAACATACTCCAGAAGGTGGAGGTGAATGTGGTTGATAACGATGAGTGCAAAAAGGCTTATTCCATTATGCTAACTAGTCGCATGTTGTGCGCCAACATTGAAGGCGGTGGTCGGGATGCCTGCCAGGGTGACTCCGGTGGCCCACTCATCCACAACAACGAACTGCTCGGCATTGTCTCCTGGGGCACTGGATGTGCTCGTCCCAAGTATCCAGGTGTCTATGCTTCCGTGCCCGATGTGCGTGAATGGATCGACGAAATGATCGATTCTTATGCCAATTATGGCAGCATTGATTTTCTATAAATTATAATCTGCCTCTAACGAAAAGATTAAATAAATAATAGTAAAAAACTTGTTGATTTCATAAAGATTTTCATAAATTACCTAATAACAGGTGTTAACAGTTATTGAAGTGACGTTATCCACAATCTTTAGTTAATCAGCGATAAAGGCTGACGACTATAGCAGTCAGCTTTTCAGCAAGAGCAAAAGCTCATAGCTGGACAGCTTTAAAGACTCTGTAGGCAAGAAAAATTGAAGGTGTATAAACAGACGCTAGGCGTAAGCGAGTCAACAAAGCATATACTTATATATTCTTGATCAGCATGGATTCATGGTTAGGTCAGTTCATGCTCATAAATCGGAGGAACCTAGAGTATTATTGAAATACTTATTGAGATACCAAACTTAGACTTAATTTAATGAGAACTGAAGAACTTTATCCTATAGCCTCCATACTAAGAATCAGCCGTAAGCCTGTGATTAGTTTAAAAAACTTTTTTAAATTTCAACAGCATTGAAAGTATTGGACTTAAAGGCTACAAATTTTCCAATACTACTAAAAATTCCCTAAAATTCTTGCACTCACCGGTAACTGCGCTGTGACTCAAAGAAAGTGCATTGTCCTGCTTTGAAAGCAGACTTAGATAACGAGATAAGGTCAACAATGAAGCTACCATAAAGACGGCTAAATAAATTTATAACTTTTTTGTATTTAGGTATAGATTAAAATCGATAGGGAAATTCTAGTATAGGCAAACCATCTATAAAAGAAACGAAATTTCGACACTTCAAATCAGTTTACAAAAATGTTTCGCATCTTGATCAGTTTGTGCATTATTCAAGCAACGCTCGGAATGCCCGAGTCGTGGCCAGAAGGACGTGTTGTGGGTGGCAATGATGCGGACATCCGTCTATTTCCCTACCAAGTATCTTTGCAATACGATGAGTCACACATTTGTGGAGGTTCTATCATTAACCCGACTCACATAAACACTGCAGCTCATTGTGTTTACGGCAGCAGTCCTCAACATCTGAGAATCGTAGCTGGCTCCTCAACCCTCTCGCCACTGGGTACCCACAGTCAGGTGCGAGCGGTCGAAGAAATCTACATTCACGAAGAGTACAATCCCCACAAAATGGACTACGATGTCGCTATGCTGAAGTTGGCGAAACCTTTGAAGTTAACCGACTATGTCAACACCATTGACAGAGCTACAAATAGTCCCAGGCCCGGCTCAATTGTTACCGTCAGTGGTTGGGGAGCCACTAGTGACTTTACGCAGCCTCCCAACCATCTTCAAGCGGTCGATCTCGAAGTACTTCGCCAGGACGAGTGCCAAGAAACCTACGGTTCCCATCTAACCGAACGCATGCTGTGCGCCACTGACCGTGGCAAAGGCGCCTACTACGGTGACTCCGGTGGTCCACTGTCACTGAATGGTCTGCTCGTCGGTTTTGTCTCCTGGGGCAGTGGAAGCTCTCAACTCTTGGGTCCTGGCGTCTATGGTCGCGTGACTGCCTATTCCGATTTTTATAACCGGTTTGACAATGAATAACACCTAGAACGCTACACTCAAAGTGCTTGACTGTTAGTTGCCTAGTTCAAGCATAAGTTTTGTTGATAAACTTTATTATTGTAACAAAAAGCATAAATAAATATATATTATTCACAGAAAAGCTAAATTTTAATATGTTTCATTTATTAATTTAACAAAACCTCAATAGCAGACAGACTATTCCTTCGCAGGTTCATCAGTGAAATAGTCAGACCTTTGGCTTGCTTGTATATATTGATTAGGTCTAGGGTTTTTAACTGCTGACATGGGCAGGGCTACACGTCAGCTTCCACAAAACTACATACGTCACTGAGGTCACATTACAGAACAAAGACAAGCTTAAAACCCGAACTCTATGTTAATAGAGCGACTGTAATAATGTGTTGATAAGACTCATTTATTTTAGTTACATATAACTTTAAAAGTTGTTAATAAAATGAAATAAAGTAATAACAAAATCTATACAAATGTACTTTTCTTGTTCAAACTAGCTTATATACACCTGCAAGGGTATATTGGATTTCGGATTGATATTCAATTTGTTGCAACCGCCGTTTAGACTTTTCTGGATTCCAAAAATCATAAAAGGTAGAACCAGCCATTTAAAATTTAGATCAACACTTCTACAGCCCCGCAAAATAGATAGGTTATTTTCAACACTGTTATGCTTAACTTGGTAACTACTCAAACTATGCCAATCAAACTCACACATCTATGTAGAGTACTACTTAAAGCTTTCTAGAGTGTTTCATTTAAATCGGAATACTGTATCATTAATTTATCATAAAAACTTACATTTCTCTGACAACTAAATCATATACTAGCTGTAGTCCCAAAGATCTTAAATCACTGAATAACATGAATTGCAATCTTTTTCAGACTCTTAGCTCTTAAAATTTAAAATGACCCTTGATTTCCTCTCCGGTTTCGCAACCTACTTTCGGCGAGCCAACCTAAAATTAAACCCCCCACACGTGCCAAGTTCACAGTGACAATAAAGAAAGTGCACTGTCCTGCTTTGGAAGCACACTTAGATAACGAGATAAGGCTAATAATTTGGCTACCATAAAGTTGCGCAAATAAATTTACAATTTTCTTGTATTTAGGCATTTAAAGAAACTGATAGGGAAGTTCTAGTATAGACAAGTGAAGTATAAAAAACCAGAGACTTGGATATTTCAAATCAGTTTACAACAATGTTTCGCATCTTGATCAGTCTGTGCATTATTCAAGCAACGCTTGGAAAACCCAATGACAACGGTAGTGCACCGTGGCCAGAGGAACGAATTTTGGGTGGCAACGATGCAGAAATTGGTAATTTTCCGTATCAAGCGTCCCTGCAGGAGAATGGAGTACACGTATGTGGAGGTGTAATTATAAGTGATACTTACATCAGCACCGCTGCCAGTTGTGTGTACTCCAAGCTTCCTGGGATTTTCAGGATCGTTGCTGGCTCCACAACCCTTTCACCGCTGGGTCCGCACGGCCAAGTTCGAAATGTGGAAGCAATCGACATTCACACGAATTACGACGAGTCCAGCCCTGATTACAACATCGCTATGCTTAAGTTGACGAAGCCTTTGAAGGAAACCGACTACGTCAAGCCCATTGCGATAGCCACAGATGCGCCCCATCATGGTGCGATTGTGACTGCATCTGGTTGGGGCTTCACCAACAGTGGTTCAACGCCACCCAATGTACTTCAGGCCGTCACTCTCAAAGTGCTCACCGAACTGGAATGCATACTTTCCTATCCTCTTTTATATACCGACCGCTTGCTGTGTGCCTTTTCCCTTGGCAAGGGTATCTACAATGGTGACTATGGTGGTCCACTGACCCTAAATGGAATACTGGTCGGCTTTTCATCTTTCAAACAAGGAGGTGTATCAGCTTTTGGCATTGCCTCGGAATACCAAAGTTTTTATGACCAGTATGTCTAGTGTAGAAAAATATTTTGTATAAATTCCTAGCTGCCATAAAGGAGTGGGAAAACATGTCAAAGTTAAAAAATGTATTAAAAATAATATTTTGCTTGCATAAAAGGCATTTGTAACATTAAAATGTATTGTCAAATTTTTAAATATTAAAAATTATGAATTATAAAATAAACATATAAAAACCTGACTTGTTTACACCTGAACTAGAACTCATGACCTGCGGGCCACAAGCGCGCGCTTTCTCCAAAGAACCATCAACCATAAGATTTCTAAGTACCAAGCCACATATATATTTATATCGCGGTAAAAAGCTTATCGACAAGCAGCCAGCTTTTGCAAGCGATCACAAGCTGACGGCTTTGTTGTTGCACCGGTCAATGGATATAAAGTAGAGCACAAAGAAATTGCTCTAAGTATTAAAAATATGGTAGTTTTATTATCAAGTGGCTAATAAATCGGTAAACACAAAGTCACATAATAATCATGATAATTGGACGTTATCAGCTGAACTGCTTGTTGCACACATTCATAACACTTTAGCGGCCTTAAGGGTCTCATCAATCCAACTCTGTAGGCTGGGCACGTAGGTGTACACGGTGGGGTAGCCAACACGCCCACAGCCGCGTCCCCAGGAGACCAGGCCCACGAGGAGATCGTCTATGATTAACGGTCCACCCGTATCGCCCATGCAGGCATCGCGACCGCCATTTGCCACATCTCCGGCACAAATCATGCGTTCCGTTACCTCTCCAGCACCATAGATATCCGTGCATTGTGGCGTGCCTACGATAGGTACATGCACCTGCTCCAGATGGGGACTGTTGAGACCTCCCTCCTCGCGATATCCCCAGCCCATGACGAGTGCATCTCTGCCGATCGCTGGACGTTCAGCCCGTAGACCAATAGTGCGCAGACCGTGGTACGATAAATCAAAGGGAGTCTCCAAAATCACAATGCCAATATCGTAATCCGCCACTATTGGATCAAAGTCCTTGTGATGTGTCCAGCTGGAGACCGGGTAAACCAATCCATCGGTGCCATTACGTGTATTGGCAGCACCAACCACCAGCAATTTAGTGCTCTCCGTTAGATGATAGAGACACTGAGCAGCTGTTATGACTGCCCGTTCCGAGTAGATGACTCCGGCGCACTCGTGCATATAGGCAGACTCGACGTTATGGCGATATCTTAGCGAAACTAGGTACGGATGACGTGCTATGTCCACCTTATTGCCATTGATAATTCGTCCCTCTGGCTGCAGAGCTGCACTGAGGCACACACCACTGATGAGCAGTAGGAGCAGCATCTTCAGACTGCTACCAAGGATATCCATTTGAGCCATTTTAGTGTAGTGCATCCGTTCAGGCGACCGTCTTTAATCGAACTGATTACAAATTATGTATTTTTGGTGTTTCGCGGTAAGATTAGCTTAATTGCGGCTATTTAAGATAGCGACCCATGTACAGGGTCCGCGTTCAGATAACGAAGTTTTTCAAATGGTAAATACCAGTGAATGAAACGGCTTTACTGGCGATATGTCCGACGTTAAGTACTTCAAATGGTAACGTCGTTTGCTTACGATAGTTTTGGAGGCACGTAAGGTCGTTAAAAAAGCTGCGTTATTTGGTAAAGTAGTCGGGGTTACAGTTATTTCACTGAAGAACTGCCAATACTTTCATGCTAACCTTCTTTACTTAAATAGCGCTTAGATAGACTCTATATATTAGGGAGAGGTTAAAGTTTGTTTATTTATGGGTTTGTGTATTTTTGGCTTACGTCAGGCTTACGTTACAAAATTAACTTGTTACGTTCCGTTCCTTGTGAAGTTTACAATTGTACTGCATACTTTTGAGCGAAGCTGATAAAACAAATCAAACTTATTCTTCAAAAGCCTCCAAATTCGTTGCCTAGTTTATCTACGGGGAATTTTGGGCTTAGTAATACGCTAATCTGCGCGAACTTAATCTAAATTGGGCCCAATTGATGCCAGTCACAAGCACTAATCGAACCCGATTAGTATTACCCATAATCTAAGTTTCAGATAATAAGTCAGTAATAATTTTAGCGTCACCAAGTGGTCGCAAAACAAATCTGCCATTTATTTGGACATGTGACAGAAAGAGAAGAGAATATCTTAAAAATTACTCCATGGTTTTCCTTAGGCGGATTTCATCTTTTCTGCGATCCAGTCGCGGAAGTAGAAGACCCTAGCATAGACACCGGGGTATCTGGGATCGGCACAACCATAGCCCCAGGAGACGACGCCATGCAGCTTACCGCCCACGACTAGGGGGCCACCGGAGTCACCCTGGCAGGCATCCTTGCCACCAACACCACGAACACCAGCACAAAGCATGGAGTCGGTAATACGATTGTTGCCATAATCCTCATTGCACTCCTTGTTGCCCACAATGGGCACATCGACGGCCAGCAGTTGATTGGAGGCTGTGCCACCCGATTGAGTAGTGCCCCAGCCGGTGATGGTGCTAATTGCACCCGAAGCGGTATCCTCGCTGGCCAGTTCAATGGCCTTGATGTCCCAGTTGTTCAGTGGCAGCGGGGAGGACAACTGCAGCAGCGCCACATCATTGTCATACGTATCTGGATTGTAGTTCTCGTGCATGATGATTTTGGCCACAGAAACAATGGCGCCATCGCTGCCATTGCGACGACTTGTGCCCGCAACGACCTTGTACTGACTCTCCACGGAGGCAATGATGCAATGTGCCGCTGTCAGGACGAACGACTCGTTCAGAATGGAGCCACCGCAGATATGGCTAAATGGATTCGTTGGCACAGTGATGGCCTTGCGACGCAATGAAATCTGATGAGGATAAGCAGCCACAACGGTCTCATAACCACCCACAATGCGGCCATCCAAATCCTGTGCAGGAAGCGCCAGAGCAGGGGCCAAAAGTGCCAGTCCCAATCCCAGACAAACGTAGAGCGTTGCGTGCATCTTGCTGAACAATGGCCAAAAGACTGAAATTTTCCCAAAATATCGCGTAATCGATTAAGATTGTAAACGGCGCTTATCAACGGTCATCGGCGATTAGAAACATACTCTTGGTCAATAAATTTTACTGGATACATTTAGTTCTAAGCGATAGTGGTGGCTATATGGCCATGTAATCATGTTTTGACCAGAGTTCGCTAGGTTTTATTGCCATCAACTGCAGTCTAAATTAATTTTATATTATTTACCGATTAGTTTAGTAGACGAAGGACAACACAAGGGTTAAGGTTTTTGACGTCACGCACGTGCTACCACAAGATTAAGTCACTGAGGTAACTGTTGATTTTTGGAATAAACTAAATTTTAAATTTTATTTCAATCACATTTTTACAAGTTTAAATTTATAAACAATTTTTAACAAACATTATTAACTACTTTTAGCCATATTTGTAAGCTTTATGCATAGGCTGCCATCTGCTCATCGACCCAGTCCTGAAAATGTGGCACAGCCGCATAGACTCCTGGGTAATCGGCGCGTGCACAACCCTCGCCCCATGAAACAACTCCCAGCAGATATCCGTCAACCACCAGCGGACCACCGGAGTCGCCTTGGCAGGCATCCTTGCCACCCTCGGGAACACCGGCACAGAGCATGCCGTCGGTTATGGGACGCCAGTTGTAGGCTTCCTGGCACTCAGCGCTGTCCACCAGCGGCACTTGCACCTGCTGCAGTTGCTGGGAGCCAAGGCCACCCTCGCTAGTGGTACCCCAGCCTGAAACAGTGGCTATGGTGCCCACCTTGGGTAACTCCGAGGCCAACTTAATGCGCTCTATCTTATAGTCCAAGCCAATGGGAAACGGTGGCGAGACAAAGACCAAAGCAATGTCATTGTCCGTAATGGAGGCGTTGTAGTGCTCATGTGGTACTAGTTTCTCTACTCGTGACACGAATCCCCCATCCATGCCAGAGCGCACCTCGGTGCCCGCTACGACCAGGAAATTCTCGGCTATACGATTGTAGACACAATGGGCTGCAGTGAGAATAGTTCGCTCATCAATCAGGCTTCCACCGCAGCTGTGAGCATAGGCGCTAGCGCTGCTGCTTCTGCGTCGCAGTGACACCTGGTACGGCAGGTAGTAGGTGGATATGTCACTGCCACCCACAATACGACCCACATCCCGGTGGCAACTGGAGTAACAGATCAATGTCATCAACACCACAAGAATCCCGAGCAATTTGTTGTCCATTTCAATGTTTGGTCTTCGACTAACTGGACATGGAGTTGAAAGTCGTTTGGTAAAACCGACTTGCCGTATCAGCACCATAAATGACTCTATAAATGACAGATAAGACCCTCGATTGCTAATAATATACAGCCAAGTTATACGGAATTTGTAAGAAAAAATGCGACTAGTATCAGCTGTGATAAAGAATTGATCTAAAATTCTGAATCACAAAACAAGTCAAGTAGGAGACAAGGTCAACTATTGGCCTCAAATGTGTGTCTGTTGGAAAATCAGGGTAGTTCAAGGAGCTCGACTGTGTTGAGCCCAGTATTACGACTGGAAGCTTAAATTGGCCAACTCTTTGAGCAAATATTTTTGAGGGCAGTTGAGGCTAGTGGCCAAAGACACCACTAACATACACCCATTGATATTCATACCATATTCCGGTATACCCTTTAAGTTCCTTACTTTGATTGCAGGGTATATCAGCTTACTTGAGAGCACTACGCTCACTTCTACGACTGAAAAAAAGCTCTCGCGATAATGGACAAAAAGCTCACACAGTAAATTCGCTATTTCCGGGTCCGCTTCAAAAAGCTTTTAAAAGCTTACGATCAAGCGCAATAAATTAACTTTAAAGCTTTATGGTTTGAGTATTTATTGTTTTAGCTTAAGATCCGTAATAAAAGCTATGAAAATTGCGGCAAATAAGCTACTCGACTTATGGCTTCCCAGGTCTCATAGCTACGCAGACGAACCGACGAATCCGACCCCGATTCACCACTATTATATAGATAACCCTACCCAACCCATTTGCAATTCTTTGCTGACCTCCTAACTTGTCCTCCTTATCTGTCAAATAAACAATTAGAAATCAGAATTTGGGGTTTATGGCCTTTGCTAAATCTCGGTCGACAAGTGTTTTATGAGTTATTGACACACAGTGCCGCTATCTATAACTAAAGTTAATAGAGTTATAGCTGGTTTTTCTATGCCAACACCCATTGATATTGTAAAGACAACAAAATTACTCATATCATTGGGTGAAATTCATCAATTGGGGTTACAAAATCAGTTCTTGAACCCCAGTGCGTATTTTTGTGGTTTCTTTTCTGACGTTTGTCTAATCTTTGGCAAATTAAATGCTCACGTCGAGGCTTTATCTGCCAACTTATTGTGCAAAAATTTTAATTAAAAAATATAATTATCAATATCAATTATTTGAGGGGAACTTTGCCTAACGAAGAAGAAAACAACTCCACGAATTTATCTTAGGATTTCTGTAAAATTCCTGGAACGAAAAGATAACAGATTACAATTTAAAGATTTTGGCTTAAGAAATTATTTCTTTTCTCCAAAAATATGGGAATTTATTTCCCCATTCATTTCTTATTTCTTTGTAATTTTTATTTACGATCTAATCAATTTCATAGAATACAATAACAAATGATAACAATTTGATTTTATGAATGTAAATACGTATCAGAAAGTCTAGCACTTCGAACTTCTATATATTTTCCATTGAACTTATCGAAAAGCCTACTTGAGTTGCTATTAATTAATCTCCTCCACTTTTTTAGCCAAGTCAGCAGCCAACACATGTGTCCAATATCAGCTCTCGTTGAATTATTTTTTTATTTAGTAAATCTAACTATCTATCTAAACACAACCATTTGTTATTTCGGGCGTGCGTCGCACTTCAGCTCGATTAGATTAGATAGACTCACGCGCAATGCCGAACATCACATCATATCGAGACAGTTGAAGAGTTTTGCAAATCTCAAAAGTGCTCAAATTAAGACACATTGATAAAAATGCCAGCGGCCCTTAAACAATCGCCTGATGCTTACCTCAGATAAATCCTGAGCGTCATGTGACAAAGTAGGAGGAACTAATTGAGTTTTGGGATGTTTAAAATTATGTTTTTTGGGTTGGAAAAAGATCCTTTGCATGTTTTTAGCCGAAAAGTTAAGGACGAAACAGACATGGACCATGGGAAGGATGTTGCCAAATCATAGACCATAAAATATTCCATATTTTTACATTATTTTAAGAATTTCAACTAGTTTTGAAATTGTTTTCAATTTAAGCGATTGCTTCCTTCTACGGAGAAGATATGTTACATTTAATGACAATTAAGTTATGTTTATTTTTGAATAAGCGATTTAATCAACTAAACTAATAGAGCCAAACTAACCGAAGCAGAACCAAGATTTTCTGAATAGTTCAGTCTGAATCTATATCACTTTAGTACAGCCTAATATGATCATCTCTAATTTGCCTGATTACCTACAGCCTTAAGGGTATTACTTATATATTAAGTTGAAATCAGCCTATGAATTTCATAATTTTACCATCGTTTTGTACAGAGTTACGGAGCTTTTTGCCCACCAAAACAGATTTCTTTTCACAAAAAGACATAGCTTTATTTAAGTTCTCCTTCTAGAAGCTTTAGCCCTTTTGAGCTCTTTGCCCATCAAAAACAGTAAATTTTTGCCTCACAAAAGTTCATCCTACACTTAAGAGGTTACTGTCGTCCACAGGCATATCATGAGCAGCAGTGCTCCTGATCTGCCGCCGATCTATAGACCCCAGTGCCTCAATTAAAGTATCTCAAACACTACAACACTAAACCTACAGAATTTGGCTAGACAGTGAATCAGTTACAACACGTGTGGCTGAGACTTTGAAAACATTATCAGTTGATTTTCAAGGGTACTACGCCCATTTCATGGAATAACAATTAAAGTACGTAAAACTTTTGTTTACAATGCAATTTATTGGAATTTCAATATCTTAAGGGTTAGGAACTTAAAGCTCGTGAGCGGTCCTCTCGATCCAGGAGTGGAAGTGGGCAACATCAGCGTAGACACCGGGATATCTGGTATCAGCGCAGCCATGACCCCAGGAGACAACACCGACGAGACGGCCACCAGAGACGAGTGGGCCACCGGAATCACCCTGGCAAGCATCCTTGTGAGCAGCGTAGGCGCAGATCATGGTATCCTTGATCTTGCTGCCATAGCTGTATTCCTTGGAGGCGCACTCCTCACGCTCAACGATCTTCAGGTCGACGGCCAGGAGATGATCGGGAATGGTGCTGCTACCAGACTTGGTGGTGCCCCAGCCAGAGACGACAGCCTCAGCGCCGTTCCTTGGGTTGGACTCAGCCATGGGGATAGCACGAACAGTGGAGCGGAAGCTCACGGCCTCGATGCGCATGATGGCAATATCGTTGATCATGGTCCTGGCGTTGTAACCCTCGTGGTTCCTGAAGGCATGCACGGTGTGCAGAGAGCCGCCGGAGCGCCAGTAGGTGGAGCCGACGCGTACCTTGATCTGGGAAGCGGACACGGACTGCAGGCAGTGAGCAGCAGTGACCACAATGGAGTCGGAGTACAGGGAACCACCGCAGAAGTGGGAGCCACTGCGCTGCAGAGAAACCTGGTAAGGATGATCATCGATGCTAGTCTCATAGCCACCGACAATGCGGCCATCCAACTGGGGCAGAAGACCCTCAGGGATGGTGCCAGCCAAGGCACAAGCGGCCAGTGAAAGGAATACTACGAATTTCAACATCTTCTCTCGTTGTGATCTGCAAATCTCCAGCAAGCCCTTTATATACCAAGTCTATCTAGCAATACAAACACAATCCACACCTAGATAACTGACACTTACGTCTGATTTTCAAGTCTTCGAACCTATCAGATATTAACCACTCAAAAATCCACGGGTATTTTTTTTCGTATTAACTTTTTTTGTAATCGTCAAATTGTGATAACTTTCAAGTCCCCAAGATAATAGACACCTCGGCGGAGTATAAAAGCGCGGCGACTTCTTCAGGAAAAGTACATTCACTTGTAAAATGTTCAAGTTCGTGATCTTGTTGTCGGTTGCTGCCTGCGCCCTGGGTGCCGCTGTCCCTGAGGGACTCCTGCCCCAGTTGGATGGACGCATCGTTGGAGGCACTGCCACTACCATCAGCAGCTTCCCCTGGCAAATCTCCCTCCAGCGTAATGGTGGTCACTCCTGCGGTGGCTCCATCTACTCCTCCAACATCATCGTGACTGCTGCTCACTGTCTGCAGTCCGTGTCCGTCTCCTCCCTCCAGGTCCGCGCCGGTTCCAGCTACTGGAACTCCGGTGGTGTTGTTGCTAAGGTCGCCGCTTTCCGTAACCACAATGGCTACAATGCTAACACCATGGTCAACGATATTGCCGTCATCCGTCTGAGCAGCAGCCTCGGCATGAGCTCCACCATCAAGGCTATCGGTCTGGCTACTTATGCTCCCGCTAACGGCGCTGCTGCCTCCGTCTCTGGCTGGGGTACTCAGTCCTCTGGATCCAGCTCCATCCCCACCCAATTGCAGTACGTGAACGTTAACATCGTCGGCCAGTCCCAGTGCGCTTCCGGCTCCTACAGCTACGGCAGCCAGATCAAGAGCACCATGATCTGCGCCTCCGCTCCCGGCAAGGATTCCTGCCAGGGTGATTCCGGTGGCCCATTGGTCTCTGGTGGTGTTCTTGTTGGTGTTGTCTCCTGGGGCTATGGCTGCGCTGCTTCCAACTACCCCGGTG
This sequence comes from Drosophila dunni, assembly GCA_018152125.1. Lineage (NCBI taxonomy): Eukaryota > Metazoa > Arthropoda > Insecta > Diptera > Drosophilidae > Drosophila > Drosophila dunni. The sequence goes on along the minus strand of JAECXC010000339.1, from coordinate 18,912,700 downwards.
TCTACGCCGATGTCGCTGTTCTCCGCTCCTGGGTGGTCAGCACTGCCAACTCCATCTAAGAACTTTGACAAATAAAGAATGCATCCGATAATAATCCCCAAATCCTTCATTTATTTATGACTAAATAATTTTGACCTCGCTAGCTCATTATATTAGAGATAACTATACTCTTTAGCGCATATAGACCCAATTGGTTGAGAATATCTGATGTGTATGGGAAAATGTAGTGTTAAGTCAGTAGCTAGAAAGTTGTTTCCTTACTAAATTTGCAACGATCGGGCAACTTCGATCTATAGGATCGTCAAGGGTAAATTGGTCAAAGACTGGGAATGTATGAAGAAGTTGTTGTGTTAATTGTTAATATGTTCCACACCGCAACGGTTCGAGTCGCCCCTCTATTATTCTATAGCCTTCCTTGTTAATATTTTCTTTTTTCGTAAAAGTTTTCTGTAATGTTTATTATGTAAGTTTGTACGCAAAATTGCTGTTGAATGCAGAAATTATAACTGTTGGCTTGTTAACTACTTAAAGTTTGTTCTTAGGTATTACCAACTGTTTTTTACTTTCGTCTACTGCGTAACTACACACATAAAATCTAGAAAGCCTTTTTTAATTTTGTTGCATACTTTTAGGTGCTTGTGTTTGTTCAACCTTCAAGGTGCTGTATGACTTCGTTCGCTCTCGTTATTGTAGCAATAAATAACCAAAATAAGGTTATACCTTGAATAATCATACCATTGGAAACTCTAGACAACTATTTAGTAGAATCAGTCTATGATCAGGACAGACCTTTCGGTAGATCTCAAAAATCCCTCGGATTATTTGCTATGATTGTACATGATTACTTAGTAAGGGACTTTTAAAGTGAGTTTAGATGGCTGCAGCAATTCTCACATATTTATGAGATAGAGTGACAGCTTTAAAAACCGGAAGCGGGCTATCTTATTTGCAGTGTAGATAATAAAAAGATTGATTTGATAGAAATACGTCGCATTTCGAAGCAAATCTTTAAATACTAAAGCAACCCACAACTAGATAACTGTCCGCGTCCTCAAGATTTTTTCGTTTTCAACCACTTAACAATCTTTTTTAGTCACTTATTCTTTTTTCATAACTATTTTTGTAGTCGTGAAATTGTGATAACTTTCAAGTCCCCAAGATAATAGACACCTCGGCGGACTATAAAAGCACGGCGACTTCTTCAGGAAAAGTACATTCACTTGTAAAATGTTCAAGTTCGTGATCTTGTTGTCGGTTGCTGCCTGCGCCTTGGGTGCCGCTGTCCCTGAGGGACTCCTGCCCCAGTTGGATGGACGCATCGTTGGAGGCACTGCCACCACCATCAGCAGCTTCCCCTGGCAAATCTCCCTCCAGCGTAATGGTGGTCACTCCTGCGGTGGCTCCATCTACTCCTCCAACATCATCGTGACTGCTGCTCACTGTCTGCAGTCCGTGTCCGTCTCCTCCCTCCAGGTCCGCGCCGGTTCCAGCTACTGGAACTCCGGTGGTGTTGTTGCTAAGGTCGCCGCTTTCCGTAACCACAATGGCTACAATGCTAACACCATGGTCAACGATATTGCCGTCATCCGTCTGAGCAGCAGCCTCGGCATGAGCTCCACCATCAAGGCTATCGGTCTGGCTACTTATGCTCCCGCTAACGGCGCTGCTGCCTCCGTCTCTGGCTGGGGTACTCAGTCCTCTGGATCCAGCTCCATCCCCACCCAATTGCAGTACGTGAACGTTAACATCGTCGGCCAGTCCCAGTGCGCTTCCGGCTCCTACAGCTACGGCAGCCAGATCAAGAGCACCATGATCTGCGCCTCCGCTCCCGGCAAGGATTCCTGCCAGGGTGATTCCGGTGGCCCATTGGTCTCCGGTGGTGTCCTCGTTGGTGTTGTCTCCTGGGGCTATGGCTGCGCTGCTTCCAACTACCCCGGTGTCTACGCCGATGTCGCTGTTCTCCGCTCCTGGGTGGTCAGCACTGCCAACTCCATCTAAGAACTTTAACGAATAAATAATGCACTTAACAAAATATTTTCTGAATCCTTTATTTTTTTATGACTATAAAACGGTAGACAGGCGTAATTTTTGGCATCTGAGGTCATGGTATTTGGACGCTACAAATATCATGTAGTTTCTCACGTTTTGTTATTATCCTATTAGCCATTTTCAATAGAGATTTCAGGGATGGTAAAAGCTAGGAAATGACGGCTGAACGAGTTGGTTATCAAGTTTAGATAACACTTTCTCTTCGTCCACAATACTGAAATTTATATTTGAAAGCAAGTTTCAGTCAGTATTTAGAATTCCCTATTCTCAAAAATAAGTTTGTATATGGGAAACTGTTTTTATTGCCTAAACTGAAAATTTCAAGAAAATCGGTCATCATACCTAATGGTAAGACATACCACAAAAATGCCCCCAAACAGGCACAGAAACCAAGTTGATAGGTGTATGGCTCCCATAAATACATAACAGTGTATGCATGTAAGGGAACGTCCATGAGGTCGGGGGTTCAGATCCCAGTAATGTTACCTTTTACTTAAAATTTGTACTCAATTTAGCTGACTTTGTCCCACTAAGTACTGTGTTGAAATTTGTAGGAAGGCGGACAGTTGAAAGGATATCCGAAGAGCGCAGGATCGAGTGCAGCCTCCGGTCGAAGTTGTTATGGTTTACTTTTTTTATCACTTCAATCCTTTATAAGGTTTCCTTTGGACTTCGTTAATTTCAAAATGGCTGCATACTTTTAGGTGCTGGCAGCGTTTGAAGCACTTCTGTACCTTGCAGACTGTATCCACTATTTCTTTTCTTAACAATCTAAAAACGTTGAAGGACCATAGCTCATCCAACTGATATGATATGATAACGCAATGCCTTTCTGTACTCAGTTATAATCGTTATAATAAATAACTTCCCTGAGCCGTCGTCCTGTGTGTTCAATATGTTTGAACACGATGATTTCAGAATAAGTACAGGGACTTTTAAAATCAACTTTTTCATCTATAGCCATTCTCAAACATTTGTGGTCAAGCTTTCAGATCAAATGACTTCATAAAATAACCGGAAACCTGGAAACTAATTTACAGTGTAGATAAACGACAGATTAATTTGATAGGAATACGTCGCATTTTGAAGCCCATCTAGAAATACTGAAGCAGCCCAACTAGATAAGTGCCCGCGTCCTCAACCACTTAACAATCTTTTATTTAATCTTTTTTCACAACTATTTTTGTAATCGTGAAATTGTGATAACTTTCAAGTCCCCAAGATAATAGACACCCCGGCGGACTATAAAAGCGCGGCCAATTCTTCAGGAAAAGTACATTCACTTGTAAAATGTTCAAGTTCGTGATCTTGTTGTCGGTTGCTGCCTGCGCCTTGGGTGCCGCTGTCCCCGAAGGACTCCTGCCCCAGTTGGATGGACGTATCGTTGGAGGCACTGCCACCACCATCAGCAGCTTCCCCTGGCAAATCTCCCTCCAGCGTAATGGCGGTCACTCCTGCGGTGGCTCCATCTACTCCTCCAACATCATCGTGACTGCTGCTCACTGCCTGCAGTCCGTGTCCGTCTCCTCCCTCCAGGTCCGCGCCGGTTCCAGCTACTGGAACTCCGGTGGTGTTGTCGCTAAGGTCGCTGCTTTCCGTAACCACAATGGCTACAACGCTAACACCATGGTCAACGATATCGCCGTCATCCGTCTGAGCAGCAGCCTCGGCATGAGCTCCACCATCAAGGCTATCGGTCTGGCTACTTATGCTCCCGCTAACGGCGCTGCTGCCTCCGTCTCTGGCTGGGGTACTCAGTCCTCTGGATCCAGCTCCATCCCCACTCAGTTGCAGTTCGTGAACGTTAAGATCGTCAGCCAGTCCCAGTGCGCTTCCGGCTCCTACAGCTACGGCAGCCAGATCAAGAGCACCATGATCTGCGCCTCCGCTCCCGGCAAGGATTCCTGCCAGGGTGATTCCGGTGGCCCATTGGTCTCCGGTGGTGTCCTCGTTGGTGTTGTCTCCTGGGGCTATGGCTGCGCTGCTTCCAACTACCCCGGTGTCTACGCCGATGTCGCTGTTCTCCGCTCCTGGGTGGTCAGCACTGCCAACTCCATCTAAGAACTTTGACAAATAAATAATACACTGAACGACAAATTTGACACAATCTTTTTATTTTACATATGACTATCGTATAGAGTACTAATGGATACGAGCTTCGCTATGCTCGAAAAGTTCGCACCTATTGATATTTCCTTTTAGAGTCCACGATGATCAGTTAGAACTCATATTTAGTTTAATTTGTTGATTTTATTACAAAGGTCTTGTCATTTTACACGTTGCTCAGTAATCGAACAAGCACGCTGGTGACGAAAACTCGTTCACAGCTTGGAAGGTTACACTGCCTGAAACTAGGTAGCCCTAAATGAGAAAAGATAATTATCATTATAAAGCCCTTATCTAGTGACGAAAGCTGATATTCAAATCCGAAAATTGTTGCTCTTATTAGTTATGACGAAAACTTTACACGTATTCAATTATCAAATATCTCCTTCATATCATAATGTTCACCATATTTTAAATCGGCTATGAACCATTTAACCGGACGTGATTTTCAAGTGCCTTCAACTCAAGCGTTTCGTGTTTTGAAGCTTTTTTTAGCCCACGCATGATTTGATTAGAAATAATTGATTGTGTACGTAACTGCGTATACTTATTAAAAGTTAGTGATAAGAGGAAGATAGTAGGAAAGTAGGTACCTCAGAATCATATATAAGCCCAAGCACATTACCATAACAGTATTGTACTTGCAATATGTTCAAGTTCGTGATCTTGTTGTCGGTTGCTGCCTGCGCCTTCGGAGCTGCCATCCCCGATGGTCTCCTCCCCCAGTTGGATGGACGCATCGTTGGAGGCACTGCCACCACCATCAGCAGCTTCCCCTGGCAAATCTCCCTCCAGCGTAGTGGTAGCCACTCCTGCGGTGGCTCCATCTACTCTGCCAACATCATCGTGACTGCTGCTCACTGTCTGCAATCCGTCTCAACCTCCGTCCTGCAGGTCCGTGCCGGTTCCAGCTACTGGAACTCCGGTGGTGTCACCATTAAGGTCGCCGCTTTCCGTAACAACGAGGGCTACAATGCCAACACCATGGTCAACGATATCGCCGTCATCCGTCTGTCCTCTTCCCTGAGCATGAGCTCCACCATCAAGGCTATTGGTCTGGCTAGCTCTGCTCCCGGTAACGGCGCTGCTGCCTCTGTCTCTGGCTGGGGTACTCAGTCCTCTGGATCCAGCTCCATCCCCACCCAGTTGCAGTACGTCAATGTCAACATTGTCTCCCAGTCTGTGTGCGCTTCCAACGCCTACAGCTATGGTAGCCAGATCCGCTCCAGCATGATCTGCGCTGCTGCCTCCGGTAAGGACGCTTGCCAGGGTGATTCCGGTGGCCCATTGGTCTCCGGTGGTGTCCTCGTTGGTGTTGTCTCCTGGGGCTACGGCTGTGCCGCCTCCAACTACCCCGGTGTCTACGCCGATGTTGCTGCTCTCCGCTCCTGGGTGGTCAGCGCCGCCGGCAACGTCTAAGATCATTTGACAATCAATAAAACGAAGCTTATAAAAATAATATAAAATGGGTTTTTTATTACAACTATGGGTTGATCCTTTAGTGTGTTCCGCTAACAACTTAATAAGGCTAAGACCATTGGCAAGTCTTAATGTTCGTAGGGTGTTTGCATATGAGTTGACCAAGAGCGTTGAGAACTTACTAGCTCTAAGAAAATAATACTGATTTGGTGTACTATCTGAGATTCCACTAGTCTTGTCTTGGGCTTTGGAGAAAAGTCTTGTATTTCTCAGCAATTTTGTCTTAGGATCAGCAATGCCGTAAATTAAATGTTCGGTCCAAAGGTTTCTTAATTATCAGTCTATGTCACTGCAGTTCCTATCAGTTTTGATAAATTTGATTTAAAGCTTTAATTCGATTGATTTAAGACGTACAGTCTACCAGGGGGTATAAAAGACCCATGAATTTCTGATTCCATAGGTTGTTCTGCAAAATGTTCAAGTTCGTGATTTTGTTGTCGGTCGTTGTCTGCTCCTTGGGAGCTACTTTTCCCGCCTTAAATGGACGCATCGTGGGAGGTACGGCCACCACCATTAGCAGTTTTCCCTGGCAAATTTCCTTGCAGCGAAATGGTAGTCACATCTGCGGAGGTTCGGTTTACTCCTCCAACATTGTGATCACTGCTGCCCGCTGTCTTCAATCCCTCAGTCCCACCAACTTAAAGGTTCGTGCCGGTTCGACCTACTGGAACTCTGGTGGTATTCTCCTGGATGTAGCCGCTTTCAAGACGCACGAGGGCTACAACGCCAACACAATGGCCAACGATATTGCCGTGATCCGTTTGAGCTCACCGCTGTCCTTCAGCTCCACCCTCAAGGCTATCGATTTGGCCAGCTCTGTCCCCGTAAATGGTGCCTCCGCCTCCGTATCTGGCTGGGGTACTCAGTACTATGGTGCCAGTGAGATTCCTTCACAGTTGCAGTACGCGGATGTGAGCATTGTGAGCCGTTCGGAATGCGGCTCATCCGACTATGCTTATGGTAGCCACATTCTGAACTCCATGATCTGCGCTGCTGCCGAAGGCAAGGATTCCTGTCAGGGTGATTTCGGTGGTCCATTGGTTTCTGGCGGCGTACTCGTTGGTGTGGTCTCCTGGGGCTTTGACTGTGGAAATCAATACTATCCTGGTGTCTACGCCGATATTGCTGTCTATCGCAATTGGCTGATCAGTGCTGCCAGTAGTGTTTAAATAGCTTTCCAAATAAAACATGCTTTTTAAATCCTAAAGGAGTAATAAATTTCAGATTTAACGCAAAAACTGATAAGACATATACATTTTAACATTTTGGAGGATTACATTATTATATTTTATGAATGAGATTCTTACAGAAAGAGTATGCTATGTGAAGAATATGGATTCCTACTAGTTAGTCCCTGTGCACGCAAAATTTTAAGGGTTCTATTAGGTTTACCAGATGCGAATTGTGCTTAACATGCAGAAGAAGGTTTGGACGACCCCACAAAGAATATATATTCTTGATCTCCTTCAATAGCCCTGTCGATATAGCAAAGCCCATTAGTTTAGCTGCCTGTCTGTCGTATGAGCCCCTAATACTCAGCGACTATTAGGCCTGGAGCCATCAACTTGAAAAATGTCAAAAATGACTTTACAATGTCAACGAGGTATCTTACAGTCTTCTTGTTTATCTCCAGACATTCCTGCCAGCTTTTTATTTAGGTTACTTTTCTCAAAAAATATTAAATGTCACCATTGATTACCCACTAAAAATAGCGAATAAACAAGTTTATTAATAACATCCAAACTCCGTTTTAATCAAATCAATGCGATTATCATGACTATTTTTATGGGTTTTTCCTCCTTTTTGTCGAGTGCCTAGAAAACTTCAAACCTTCCGTTATCACTTCTTCTGATAAAACCGCAAATGGATTGAAAGCAGGTGATAAGAGCCGCGTGTGAAGAAAATTAGACAACGGCGTCTACTATAAAAGTACCGGGTAGCGCCGTTAGGAACTCATTGTACTTGCAAAATGTTCAAGTTCGTGATCTTGTTGTCGGTTGCTGCCTGCGCCTTTGGAGCTGCCATCCCCGATGGTCTCCTCCCCCAGTTGGATGGACGCATCGTTGGAGGCACTGCCACCACCATCAGCAGCTTCCCATGGCAAATCTCCCTCCAGCGTAGTGGTAGCCACTCCTGCGGTGGCTCCATCTACTCTGCCAACATCATCGTGACCGCTGCTCACTGTCTGCAATCCGTCTCCACCTCCGTCCTGCAGGTCCGTGCCGGTTCCAGCTACTGGAACTCCGGTGGTGTCACCATTAAGGTCGCCGCTTTCCGCAACAACGAGGGCTACAATGCCAACACCATGGTCAACGATATCGCCGTCATCCGTCTGTCCTCTTCCCTGAGCATGAGCTCCACCATCAAGGCTATTGGTCTGGCTAGCTCTGCTCCCGGTAACGGCGCTGCTGCCTCCGTCTCTGGCTGGGGTACTCAGTCCTCTGGATCCAGCTCCATCCCCACCCAGTTGCAGTACGTCAATGTCAACATTGTCTCCCAGTCCGTGTGCGCTTCCAACGCCTACAGCTATGGTAGCCAGATCCGCTCCAGCATGATCTGCGCTGCTGCCTCCGGTAAGGACGCTTGCCAGGGTGATTCCGGTGGCCCATTGGTGTCCGGTGGTGTCCTCGTTGGTGTTGTCTCCTGGGGCTATGGCTGTGCCGCCTCCAACTACCCCGGTGTCTACGCCGATGTTGCTGCTCTCCGCTCCTGGGTGGTCAGCGCCGCCGGCAGCGTTTAAGAACATTTGCCAATCAATGAAATAAAACCAAGAAATAACGATAAATTGCTGTTTTATTAGGGAACTGAAGGGAAACATTTAGGATTGCTCGGTAGCAGCCGAGTTCCACAGACGATTCTTGGTTTTCGCATTGGCCTTGTCCTGTTTGGTGATTGGACGCAGATGCGCTGCATCCACAATGTCCCTGTGAAGTACTAAGAAGTTAGCAGTGTTGAAGTGTTACTGCCAGGGCTACACACTCACTTGAACTCCTCGTAGCTCTGGGTGTTGTTGACAGCCCTCAGTTTGGCATCGTTGCGCAAATAATAGAGCTCATCCTCCCGCAAACGCTGCAGGCAAAGATCTCGTAGACGCAGCAGCTCCTCGCGGGTAATCTCCTTGGAATCCGACATTTGTGTTATAATTGTTTTATAATATTCGAACTTTATGACTACTGACTGATATGAGTTTGTTTGCCAATGGTTGCCCTGGTAACCTACTCCGATAATTGATTATAATCAATGTCGGGTAACCGATTAACGATTTATGACCCTTAAAGCCGCGCCGATAAAGTCCAGCGGGCAAAAATGCGATCAGTTCCCAATCGGCTGCCGTGCGTGTTCATTCCTCGATCATGAGTCAGTCCATCGTACCCTACTGCACTCTGCTGCTACTCCTTCCGTTTATAATCGCTGGCAACGCCATTCCATTCAACCCTCCTAGTGAACGCATTGTGGGCGGCTCGGATTTGCCCATTTACAATGCACCCTGGCAGGTGTCCATACAGGTGAGCGCTCGTCACGTCTGCGGTGGCGCCATATACAGCAAGGACACCATCATCACAGCCGCACATTGCGTGGCCAACACTTCAGTGACCTTGATGAAGGTGCGCGTGGGCGCCAGTAAGCATAATTCTGGTGGTAGTCTTCAGCCTGTCAGCTCATACACCATCCATGAGCTGTACGACAATCAGTTTAAACACTACGACATTGCACTGCTGCGTCTCGCCACGCCCCTCACCTACAGCCTCTCCGTCAGGGCCATTGGTCTGGCCAGCGAGAGTCCTGCAGCGGGCACTCCAGTCTCCGTCAGCGGCTGGGGCTACACCGAGGAGACCGGTGCCTCCGGCTATGCGGCAAGCCTGCAGTTGGTGGACTTGCGGATTATCGAGCGAGGTACATGCGCTTCTGCCCAGTATGGCTACGGCTGGGATTTCGTGGGCGATGAAATGATTTGTGCGGCAGGCGATAATAAAGATGCCTGCACTGGTGACTCTGGTGGGCCGATGGTCTCCAGCGGCGAACTGGTCGGCATTGTGGCCTGGGGATACGGCTGTGCAAGGGCCAATTATCCGGGAGTGTATGTGGATGTGGCCAAGCTGCGGTCATGGATAATTAACTCAACAAACTCTATGTAAATTGTGTGAATAAAAGAAACATTGCCAAAAGAAAATGTAGGGAAAGCGAATTCAAGTTCGCTCTCATCCTTATCTCTCTCTTTAAGAATTTCAATTCGCCGTGGCATTCGCTCTCTCTCTCTCTCTCTCTCCCTATCTATCTTTCTAGGCAAATTGAAACGCATAACAAAGCACTTGAGCGGGCTGCTATCACAAAAATGTCGTCACCAAAATTTCGTTCTAGTTTCTCTTCAAGAAAAGCTTAATTAACACACACCGACACACATACCATTTTTTAGATCTTTTTGTTCTTCCTTTTGACCAAAATCGCCCCCCAGGTGGAATCGAACCACTTCGACTATTAATCGACTACGGATTTGAAGTCCGCACCACGGACCACCGAAGCTCAGTGGGGCATTTCTATTCATAAATTGGATCTATTTAAATGCATGAGTTCCCGAATAGCTACTTGGGAATTATAAGCGTATTATTACCAGCATCTCTTATCAAGACACAATTCAAACAATGTCTATAGAAATCTCATAAAATTTTTTATTTAACGTTTGAACGTGACGCTAAATGCATTTGGAATGAATTATATGAAACGAAAATTTCAAGAACTATTTAGAGTAGCAAAATACAAGGCATATTTAAAATTAATCTTGCTTATGAAGGTCCATATAAATACACTGAAAATCAAAAATTATCCAATTGGCAATTTGAATATTCATTTGCGAGGCTGCTGGATATGTGGTTGAGGCTTCTGTGAAACGGCATTTGGTGGCTTGTGTGAATGAGCCACCTGCGCAGATGCTGGCGTAAAGTCTGTGTTGCCCTTAACAGTAGCGCCGCTCACGATACCGGAATTCACGTTAACCGGTTGCTGTTGTTATACGAAAATTGTCAAAAATATTACTTTTATTTAATATTTCTTATATCAACTTACCGTCAGACCGGTACAATCTTCAGCATCCTTAGCCGGACGCTCAGAAGCTTGAGACTTGTGCTGCACAATGCGCATTCCACCGGCCTTCACTAAAAAAACAAAACATGACGTCAGCTAAACACAAAAAATATTTTGGACAGCAGACGCAAACAACGCAATTGTTTCATAGAATTGTGTGTGTGTGTTTGTGGGTTCGAGTGTATGTGTACTTTATCAGCAACTGCCTATGCAGAGGTGAGAACTGATAAAAACCAAATATATCGCAAGCCTATTAATACTAATAAGCTAATTGATTGCTTTAAACTCGGTATTCTAGGTCATTTTGTCATTAATTATCGTGTTTGGTTTGTTTCTTGACCAAAACAAACAACAAAACCTGCTCCCTCACCGACACATGAACACACACATTTAAATACAAAGAGAACCAAATGCACTTACAGGCAGGTGGGTGTCCAGCTACCAGATTTGGTTGTTCATCAGCCATTTTTTGCAAGTAGATTTAGCTGGAATAAATTTAAAAATTAAATTTAATTAATGTTATAAATTTTGGTAGCAAAAACCTTTGTTAAGGAAAAATAAACTGTTGTTGGTTTCTTCTGCGTTCTACGTTTTGTGACACGAATGCAGTTTTGATAGTATCGCTCAGAATTAGTTCTCTTGAACTGCTCACTTTGGTAAATGAACGAACTACATCAAATAATCCAGTTATTCCGTTCAAACGGTTCTTGCATTACGAGGGCTGCACAAACAAACGCAAATACAGGAGCGCGAGAGTTTATTTTGTTCGGCGATAACGCAGCTAACGATGAGCGAACGGGTCGCAAAGTAAATAAATATTATTAGTTGTGAATCAGTAGTTCCCAAGAGCCGTTCGCTTAATTCACTAAAACATTTCATCAAAATCTTCCGTGATAAATAATAAAATTATTTATTTCTTTTGAGTTAAATATATTATTACATTTTTAAATAACACAATGAAAGACACAAAGGTAGGTGACGGTGCAACTTAAGTGGCCATTTACAATTACATCACAAGTAGAAAAAACATTGCCCCAATTAAATCAATGAATTATTTTGGATTTCAATTGCCGTTGTTGTTGTTGCTGCTGCTACTGCTGTTGTCCGCAACTGATGGCAAAAACAACTCACGCAACCATTTACAGCCCTTCCCGCCGCTTAAAAATGACAACTTGCTGCGTGCCGCACGCGGCGAAGTCGTCGATCGTGTGCCCGTTTGGGTAATGCGACAGGCTGGACGCTATTTGCCCGAATTCCAGGAGCTTCGCAAGCAACATGATTTCTTTACGGTCTGCCGCACCCCGGAGCTGGCCTGCGAGGTGACCATGCAGCCGCTGCGACGATTCGATTTAGATGCCTCAATTATTTTCTCGGATATATTGGTTATACCACAAGCGCTGGGCTTAACCGTTGAAATGCATGCTGGTGTTGGACCAGTTTTACCCCAACCAATTGTCACACCCGAGGATCTGAAGCGCCTGACACCGGACGGTGCTCTGTCGCGTCTAACCTATGTGGGCGATGCCATCACCATGATGCGGCATAAACTGGACGGGCGTGTGCCATTGATTGGCTTCACTGGTGCACCTTGGACTCTCATGGGCTACATGATCGAAGGCGGCGGCAGCAAGACCATGTCCAAAGCCAAGGCCTGGCTCACCGATTATCCAGAAGACACAAAGCTGTTGCTGAACCTACTCACCGATGTCATTGTGGATTATCTGGAGATGCAAGTGGTCGCTGGCGCTCAAATGTTGCAGATATTTGAGTCATCCGCCGAGCATTTGTCCAAGGAGGAGTTTCTAAAGTGGGGAGCACCATTTTTGCGTCGCATACGCGATGACCTGGTAGATCGCCTTACGAAAAAAGTAATCCCGTTGGTACCTCTGGTGAGTAGCAATCAAAGTAACCACCAAAAACCATATTTAATTGATTGCTTTGGTTTAGACACTCTTTGCCAAGGGTGCTGGACATTCGCTGAAGGAACAAAGTGAGCTTGGATATGATGTTTTAGGTCTGGACTGGACTGTGGACCCAGTAGAGGCGCGTGCATTGGTCGGTCCGAATATTACGCTACAGGGCAATCTCGATCCTCAAGATATGTATCGGGATCCAAGCGAGCTACGCACGCTGACAACTGAAATGGTGCACAAATTTGGAAAGTCACGCTACATTGCAAATTTGGGACACGGAATCACGCCACAAACTCCCATCACTAGCATGGAAGTGCTTGTTGATTCAGTGCACAAGGCACTTTAATACAATTTCTAGCTTGTATTTATATAATAAAGACAATTTGGCCTTGGATTAGGGTAAAACCTTAAGATGAAAAAATAAAATGGGTTAGAAAATCAGTAGTTTTATTTTTTAAAAAAATTAGGTCAATCCGATTGTCCAATTATCGATAGCTGGGAATACCATTGATGTTACACAGATCGTTTTAATCTTATCATAAACTATTTATTCAACAAATGGAATATTCATACTCTGTTGCTCATGCTGCATTTTGTCATAAATCATGAGAACGCTTCCACAACAAATGAGCACTGTTCCAATAATTATCTCTGCAGTGAATTAAACAATTATTCAAGTATTAATTATTTAGGCTGTCACTCACTCTTTCCAGGTATTTTTTCGCCTAGCATATAACCTGTTATGGCTGTAAAAACAAAACTCAGCGAGTTAGCCACAGGTACTGCTACGGTGATATTGGCGGTTTGCAGTGTCCACACATATAGTAAACTACCGCATTGATTTAAACCAAAGGGTATCCAGTAATTCAGACGCTTCCCAATAAGACGCAGCTCGGCAAGAAAGTTTCTATATTTGGAGCCCGTGTCTTTGACACACTCAATGCCCTGACTGCCCAGGCGTATAAACGGGTTCGTCACACCCCATAGCAAGCCTACCGTCAGCAGCTGCACTGTAATGTATAAATTATTTATTGCTTAATGGCCAAGTTTAATTTTTAAAACAATTTACACGTATTTGCTAGCATTGTTTGTTTATTTACATCTGCCGGCGGTGAACAGCTGTCAAAATCAGCTGTATCGAACAGGGTTGCATGCGATAGTTAGCCAACACTGGTATCTTTTCTAATCTGACAGTTCTGTACAGCTGTCAAATTCTTTTACGTCAAGCTTTCATTTCCTATAGGTGGGTTTTTGCCTATTACCAAAATTAAAATCAGAAAACATCGCAATTTATGCCAATAATAATGAAATGATATCTATGAAAATGAATGTTACACACAAAATGCCATCGGTTGATGCTTTAATTTTATGGCGGTATCTGTTCTGCGTGTGTATAAAACGGCGTCCAAAATTGCTCTTGTGTTTTGATTGAATTTTGTATTGCATATCAAATTGATACAAATACTAATTGAATGCTGTTTGTTCATCAGGATATTGAATTGCAATAGCAATGGCAAAGACAAAGGGCGAGAAACGCAACAAGTCGGCGATCAACGAAGTCGTCACCCGCGAGTGCACCATTCACTTGGCCAAGCGTGTGCACAACATTGGCTTCAAGAAGCGTGCGCCCCGCGCCATCAAGGAGATCCGCAAGTTTGCCGAGCGTGAGATGGGCACCAACGATGTTCGCATCGACACCCGCCTCAACAAGCACATCTGGTCCAAGGGTATCAGGTAAATGAAACTATTGACATATTTTTGAAGGCATATCTCTAATATTGTTTATTTTTGATACCAGATCTACGCCATTCCGCATTCGTGTTCGTTTGGCGCGTCGCCGTAACGATGATGAGGATTCCCCCAACAAACTGTACACTCTGGTGACATACGTGCCCGTGCCCACATTCAAGAATTTGCAAACGGAGAACGTTGAGGTCAGCGACGAATAAACAAAACCAACAACTAAACAACAGTTTACGCCGCTAACGAAAATACGTTAATAAAAAGTAATTTTTATTTAGAAATAATGAAACTTTTTAACAATGTGCAATGTGCTTTTAAAGGGCTCTTTAGAGCCTTGTGAACTGTGGTGCCACCAAATAGACGCCATCTTCATTGGCCAATGTCAAAAGCTGTTGCTGCTCCATAGGAATCTCAAGTATTCCCAGCAACATAGCGCCGGGCAGCATGCTGTCGCCCAAGATCTGTTGGAATCCTTCGACGCCCTTGTGCTGGTAGATGCGTAGTGACTGCGTTGGCGTCGCGTTGGACAGGCACAGTAGCAGATCCTTGGATTTATGCAGCTGTACAAAACTTATGTGACGAGGCTTGTACGCCTCATCCAAGTCAATGACTTGTTTCTGTTGGAAATCTAATGGTTTCCTATTGTCAGACCTGGAAATGTGTTGCAGATATTAATTAAATTTCAAATTTAGTTAATTGACTGGTTTTACCTGTAGATTTGCACACCAGTTGCTGGTGGTGCAGTTAAAACTGCCAAGTATAAGTGATTCTCATGTTGAGCCAGCGCAATTTGCTCAGCTTGCATTAGTTTCAGGCTCTGCAGCCGTTCGCTGCTGCCATTCCATTGCCAAATTTCCAGTACGTTGTGACGTAGCAGCGCTACAATTCTGCCGTTATCTTGCACAGCCGACGACAACTGTTTTACATTCCCAGTTGGAATTGTGATACGCTGCCCAACATAGCTGCTGTCCAGACAGTGTATGACAAGTTCTTGGGATTTCTTTTGCAGCGCTAGACAATCTTGCAACTGCATCTGCATTGGGCTTATAAGTGTAAAGTCGGCGCCAAGTGGTCCAAAGCGCGACTCTACTCTTTTTGCAGTCCATTGCTCATGGGGCACTAATGATTTCGATAAAACTGGAAGACAACAACAAATTTTATTACAGACATCTAAGTAACGACTGAAATATACCCCGTACAGGGTTTGGGTACTTAATAATACATTAGTTTATTAAAGTTTCTTATGTTATTTATTTTGAAACCTATTATTTCTAGCCTAACTTATCAAAAGCTCTACAGGGAATAGATTTACATATGTAGAAATTGCAGTTTGTTTGAACTACAGAATATGGGCATACCCGCAGCGGTCTGCATTTAAAGGGTAAAACAACAAAGCGGTAGATAACGAATGAAAAGTGAGGTTAGGTTATTTGCGCTATATTTAAAAGCAGCGACGCAGCGACTGCAGCTGCATTCCATAAACAACCAGCAACAAATCGAAATAAACATAGTAAAAAATGTTGAAAATATTAATTCAGCTGCTGTGCTGCACAGCGTTGGCATTGGCATCGTCCTCCTCCGGCTGGGACTTCAACACCACAGGCCCAAAAAGCTCAATGACCAAACGGGGATTCAGCGAGAAACCAACTTTCACCACAGTGGCAATGACAAAGAAAGCGGGGGCGGATCCCTTGCTGCCCTTGGTCATCAATACTTGGAATTTTACGGAAGCTAATGCGCTGGCTTGGCGCATCCTGCGACAGACGGCTGGTGGACGGCGTCAGACGCGGAACGCTGTCGTGGAGGGCTGTACCAGGTGCGAGCAACTGCAATGCGATGGCACCGTGGGCTATGGAGGATCACCGAATGAGTTGGGTGATACGACGCTGGATGCATTGGTTATGGATGGCGCCACCATGAATGTGGGTGCAGTGGCGGGACTACAAGGCATTAAAGATGCCATACAGGTGGCCAGACATGTGCTGGAGCGCACATCGCACACCATGCTGGTGGGAAACTCGGCCACTGAGTTTGCCAAGGCAATGGGATTTCGACCTGAATCGCTGGTGACACCGGAATCAAAGCTTATATGGCAACAGTGGAAGGCAGCAAATTGTCAACCAAATTTCTGGAAAGATGTGCATCCAGATCCAAGGATCTCCTGCGGTCCGTATGAACCTCGAGCGACGCCGCTAACGCGCTGGAAGGAGGATCGTGCTCGCACTGAATACAAAATTGGACAAAAGCATCACGACACCATCGGCATGATTGCTATCGATGTGGATCAGCAAATCCACGTGGGCACCTCTACAAACGGAGCACGCTACAAGATACCCGGCCGTGTAGGCGATTCACCAATTCCCGGTGCTGGTGGCTATGCGGACAACGAAGTCGGAGCCGCTGTTGCCACTGGCGATGGCGACGTTATGATGCGCTTTCTGCCCACACTGCTGGCCGTAGAGGCCATGAGGAATGGCAAGACACCAGCAGAGGCAGCAGAGTTGGGCGTACAACGCATTCTAAAGCATCACAAGGACTTTTCAGGTGCTGTTATTGCCATTGATCGACGAGGTCAATACGCGGCCGCTTGCTATGGAATGAAGGAGTTTCCTTTTGTGGTCAGTAACCCATTACAGACGACAAAAGTGGAGACGGTGAAGTGTTTGCCACCTTTAACAGAAGTGAACGTGGAGCTCTTGACAAAAGCAACAAAAGCATAATAATTAAATAAATTTTCCAGTATTAGGTATGTCGCGGCTAATTTCATATTTGCATTGTTTGTTTGTGGTTTTGCAGTGTTGCGCAATGTCGCAGAGTTTTTGCATTTGCTTTTACTCGTTCTTCGTTGAGAGCACACGTTCAGTCTGCATGAGCGAACTAGTAAACAGTTGCGTGCAGTATATCAGACAAAAAATACTAAAAACTATAATGAAACATGTTTAGTATTTAATAGTGCATGTTTTCTGTGTAACTGGAAGTGTTAAATATTCAGAACTGCGAGTATATGGCAGTGTTGGTTAGCCATCTTGTTGTATGAACTTCAACGTGACTAGACACTCTAATTATTTTTCCGCCAAATCAGCGTCGCAGCAGCAGCAGACGCCGCATACGTGAAAAAGCGAAGTTGCAAAACGAAGTAGAAAACAGAAACAGCGCAAACGCTAGAAAAGAGCGGCAGGGCAGAATAAGTTAAGTGAAAAAAAGGTCGAAACGTTAACAAAAAAGCCGTCAAAATTATTAAAAACGCGCAAACCGCTGGCCGCAAGTCCTTGACTAAAATGGCTATTCAACTGGACAAGATACTGGCGGACATAGCCAAAGAAAAGGCGCTGCATCCCAACAACGCTGGGGCCACCAAACAGGAACAGGACGATGCCTGGGCTCGCATCGGACGCCTCAATAAACTGACAGTGCACGAGTCGCGCTCCATTTTCATAGTGCTGCAAAAGAAATATGAACAGGAGAAGCTCAAAGGCAACTCGGGCTGGAAATTGTTTGGGCTCATGCAGAAGATCCATCAAGAGCCCAAGGTGGTAGTCAAGACAGAGGAGTAAGTGCGCAGAAATTTAATTACTTAATATTTGTGTACTTATATATTGTCAATTGTATTTAAAGTGAACCCTTGCCCATGGAGGAGGTGGAGGAGTATGAAATGCTAGAGGTGCAGGAGCCCGAGGACGATGACGACTGTTCAGCCACTGGCACGCCGCCAATTTATGGTCAGCCATCCAATTCCACTGGCTCGGCCAGCTCAGATGGAGATAGTCCAACAAAATCGAATAGCACCGGTCAAGGTACACCCGAGAAGGATGAGAAACCCTATGCCAAGCCCATTGTGGACACGCCGCGTCCAGCTTTCGAGGAAAAGAAACTGCTAAATACCATGGCCAGTAATCCACAGCGTTCCAGCACATCACAGGCCACAGCTGTCTCCGCGGCAGCAGCTGCGCTTCAAAAGAAAGGCATAACACTGAAGAAGACACCGAGCAGCGCCTCTGCTGGCCACAAGGCAACACAGGGAACATCACCACAACAGCATCAGAATAGCAATAAAACCACACCCACTGCTGTGCGCACCACCATACAGCTGCCGGAGTCAATGAAACGCAAGTTATCCGATGAGTGCGCCGCTTCCACGGTGCAGAAAAAGCTAATGAAGACACAGACAAGTCCTAAGCAGCAGCAGCAGGCACACACACAAGCGGAGCCAGCAGTTTCCACAGCAAGCAACACATCACAGGCCAGTGGCAATGTGGTGCACACCACCACAGCTCAATTGCTGCAAGTGAAGAAGGAGCAGCGAGAAAGCAATCAATCACCACCGCCAGGCATTAATATTATCACCATACCAGCAGCACAACAGCTCAATGGCAATTTGGTGGGTGGAGCAGGAGGCGGTGGTGGTGGTAACTCATCGACAGCTGCCACAATGGCATCCACATCGGTGGCCAGCACCAATGGCTTCTCACCACACATTGAGGAACTGGACTTTAAGAACGATATCATCTTTGATTCATCCAAAGTGAATGCAAGCTCACATGCCACACCGGAGATTATTAACTTAGGCAACTATGACAACTCACTGCCGCCCACATTCTTCAAGAATCTATGCAACTCGACGCGACACGAGGCGCTGGGTCTCTATGTGGCCAATGTAATGAATCGAATCTCACGACGTGGTGCTGCCAAACTGGAACTGGGCATACTACGTGCCATAGTCGACGTGCAGAGCGATGAACTGGAACAGTAGTCCAGCAGCAACCAGAGCAAATACAACATACAGTAGACACCCCTTACAGCAGACTTAGCAAGAGAACAAGAAGTTTTAATTTATGACCAACACGAGTCGAAGCAGACGTTTAAACCGCTCAACTTTATGCTTTGATGTCTAGACCTTCAACAGCAGTTATCACTGTACCGTGATACCGAGCACTCGTGTAAATTCGTGAAATTTTTAATTGAAAATTTGCTACGTTTATGCAGCAAACGAAATTTTATAATCTTTAAATTATAACCAAATTTATACCTTGTATTTCAACGTCTTCTCGTGCTTCGTATAAACGTAGAACTTGTCACGCCCCCTCATCCCCTTCAGACGCCCTCTACTTCCCATTCCTCACAATAAATTCATGTCATTTTAGTTTGTAAGTTTCAATAATCATTTCACGAATACATTAAATTATATGATAAATAAAGAAGCATTATAGCCAGACTCACCTGGATTGTGCTTGAAGTATTGCTCCAACGCTAGCCACTCGTAGGCATCCACTTGCTGCCCTCCCGCCTGGCTTGTATGCCAAACTGCGATCCCATTCCTACCCAGCAATTCGATGTGACTGGCATTCAGTGGCAGCTGCTGCAGCAGCACAAAGTTGTCCAGCACATAAGATGGCTCTAGAAAAAAACACTCGTCATAAAATAGATGGACTAATGTTTACCTCATCTTACCCAACAGACGTTGCTGCACTGCAGCCACATGCTCCGTCAGCTGCTGCCAATCCTCCAGAGCATTGGTACCTGCTCCGCGCTTCAACTTGTTGCTACCGGCGTAGGTTACATCGCCCAGCTCATAGTTAGCCACTGTGAGTGGCTTGGTAAACACCAGTTCTCCGGAAACATGAAGATTGGGTCGGTTGTGTGCTTTGTTGGTCAGCAGCTCGTTTACAGTCAATCCATTGATTTGATCCACCCATAGCTGCTTGATGTTGTGACTCAGTATGCGATTCTCCTCGGCTAGAGTGTTGTCCACTAACAGTGAACCTTGGATTTGCTGCTCCTGATCGCAGAGCAGCAACTCATCGGCTTTCCACTGTATGCCATTCACCGGCCCCATTACTCGCAGATCGTTGTAGAGATTCAACGTTTCCAGTATTGTGGTGCCGGCAATCGTATGATTTCCATAGATGTACACTGTATCGTTGATCCACTGTGCTACTGGCACATTGGCCACACTGCTGCTGGGCGTGGCAAAGAGGCGGCTAACTGTGGCACTTTCAACGGTTTTGGTGGCATCTATTGATTGTATCTCTTTGGTGTCGTTACGCAGTATGTCGTCAACTAAATTTAATTTGTTGATTAAAACATTATTCAAATCTCCCGCCGCATTTGCGTGCGGCAGTGTCCATTGTCCTGTGATGGTGTGTGCTCCGGCAGTTTTCAATGTGTTTGATACAAATTCATCAAAATTTAGCGAGACATTACTAATGGGAATTAATACAAATAAAATCAAATATTTTTCATAAAAGCAAAATAGGTGTATTATATAATGTAATTTAAAAAGTAACGTAAGCAAATCTAACTGTTATCGATAACAAACACCGCAAGCAGCTCAGTATTATAGCCCACTGACATTATGGTCACTCTTATCCAAAAATATTATGGCCACACATATCTTACATAGTGCCCATGGCTCAAAAATAATTTTAGCTTTACCAGCTATGCTCCGAAGAGATTTAACTTATCAATACTGACAATAATAATTATTTCAAAATTGCTAATGCGCATTTTGAGCAGCGAACGTTTGAACAGCTGTCCGTGTTGAATAAGACGCGAAGTAAGTGCTGCGAAATATTCGTACTTTTCTGTCTGTGTGTGTGCTAGAGTTAAACACACTAGTCACTATTGTTTTTCTTGCGCTAAAGTGTTGTTGATTCATTAATAGCTGCTGCCTGCCAGTAGAAAGTGCATTTAAATTGAGTTTAACTCCAACAAACACAAGGTAAAATATGCAATAAGACTTAAATCGTTTCGCGTTATTCGATATATCTGCGCCAATTTGCAACGTTTACAGAAATTTCACCTGCAAACAGTAGCGCGCACAGCTGATTTTACCTTCTGTATATGCGTGTGTGAGTTTGTGTTCATGTGTGTGTGCGTGTAGTTGAGCAATGCTTGTAAAACCGTTTTTTAGCGCGTAAACAAATGAAGTGAAATTTGATACCATTTACAGCAAAAGTGCTTTTACGACCACTTACCCTATGCCCTCAACAAGTGCGCCATCTTTGACACGTAGCTGTACTTGTTTTGCCGTTAGCTGTTGTGCAAAAGTGACGTCATGCTCGAAACTTAACGGCACATTAAGGCGCTGACTGCGCGTTCGGCTAAAATAATGTTGCCCGATATGCTCCACATGCAGACCATTCAAAGTGCCCTATTACAAAAAACAACAAAAAAATAATAGCTTTGTGTATTTTATCTCGTCGCTTTGCACCACTCCGTACTCACCTCAAATTCCAGCAAACCCTCAAAGCTGCAATTGGCTATTTGAGCCCCTTCATTTAGCTGCACATTCTCATTGTCCAGCCACAGATCATTCAACAGTTGTTGCAGCTGTCGGCCATTTAGAGTGTCATAGCTTGGAGCTTGGTCAAACTGTGCGTGCTTCACGTGCAGCGTATTATCGCCACTGTTGCCGCTCAAGTAACGCTGCAGTGACTCCAAATGAAAGCCATTCAAACTGCTTACATTGCAGAGCTGCTCATGGGCAACCAGTTGACCTTGTACGGTCAGTGGGGACTGCAACCAACCGCCACCTTGGACATAGAGCATATCCTCCGGCACACGTAGACCATTCACATTGCCCACTTTGATGGGCTGCTGCAGCACAATGGGATTAACTGCTCGAGGAGTATAAATGTTAAGTAAACTTTTGTTTAACCCATGTACTTACCAAATTTGACTGATTGCAGCTGCTCTGAGTCATTTAGTCTGTAGCTGCCGCTGATGAGCTGTTCCAGCGTGTAATTGTTTAGTTTTCCCTGCAGCTGCACATCCCTATCACTTGCTATAGCAGCCAGCTTTTGTCTAGCCGTAAACTGCTGTTCCCCGCTGCTTTCAAGCCAACAGCTACCAAAGCGCTCGGATTGTATGCCATTCAGGGAGCCACTGAAGCTCAGTTGACTCACATTGACGGGCTGGCGAAATGTGAAGTCACCAACGTATTTAATGTTCCCGGCCAGCTGCTGCAGTTGCTGCTCCAATTGTGCCACACTGACGCCGTTCAGCTGTCCCTTAAGCCACACATTGCGTGCGTATATTTTTCCATTGAAATTGGCCGGTAGCTGCCAGCCATGCAAACGCTGTGCTCCCAGCTCAGAGAACTCCTTCAGCGTGTGATTGAAGAGTGTGCCATGCAGATGCAGTTGCTCCACATTCGCCAGTTTGGCTTGTAGCGAATCCACATAGAGTATGCCTTTGCTTTGTTGCTCCGCACTGCGGCGCATATAATTCTCCAGCTCGACTTGTTGCAGCTGCAGCTGTGTGGCGTTCACTTGTGGCGCCTCCAGGGCGTTAATTCGCATGGGAAACTTGAGACTTTGATTCGCACTCTTGAGCAACAGTTGGTGAGACAATTGATCCACTTGCAGACCATTCAAGATATTAACCTCCGCAAAGCCATGTTGTATTTCTAGACTCTGTGGCAGCAGTTTGTGTCCCTCAATCAGTTGTACCTCATCTGTATTCAGTTGCACCAACTTTTGCAAATCTTGTGTATTAATGAAAGTCAATTCTGTGTTGTTTACATGCATTGGTTGTCCAAAGCGCAGATTCACATCCTCCAGTTGTTGATCAACACGTAAAGCTTGTTGCAAGATCTTGGCTGCTGATCTCTGTGTGTTAGCATCGCTATAATCCTGCACTTGCAGCAGTTGATCAATGGTCACATCGCCGTTGATCACATAGTCACCTTGCAGCTGCAGTGCCTCGTGTGTCACCTTCATGGGCGACATGGCATGCAGCTCTGCGCCAAGCATTTGACCCTGGAATAGAGTGTATTAGAAAATCAGAAGAATTCTTTCTACATAACTCCCCACTCACCGCTATAGTTATAGGCTCTAGCACCCTTATGTTCTCGAAATGCTTGAATCCCTCGATGACCTGCGTGTGATTCGCCTGATGGAGCAGCACATCAAAGTTCTGGCGTTGCACATGTATGTGATTGAGACGCTGATTGATCACCAAATTGTTGACCTCAATGGGCTGTGAAAATTGCACATCCTGTTGCACAATATAATCACCGCCATCAATTGAAATAAGTTGACTAATTGGACGATTGTTGATCTCGTTGCTATTGACTACTACCGCCTCTGCTTTGAGATTACTGATGTCTACTTTAGCCTTGATAAACTGTACTTCGCTGCCGTGGCGCTTGAGTGTCTGCTCCAGCAACTGCGTAAAGTTGACACCATTAAGGTGACCATCCAACTGCAAATCCTGCAGATTGAGCTCCTTCATCAACGGCAGCTGCTCCTTATCTCTAGAGGGTTTCACGTACTTTTCGCTGACATAAACTTTGGAGGCATTAACTGACTCATAAATGGGATTTTGCTGGACAACTCCATTGATGCGCTGTGCTCTTAGCTGTTCGTTTACTACTAGTGTGTCCACAGTCATATCTTCGAATTCGTGGAATTCCCCGTTTTGCCTTTTAGGCGAGCGCTTTACTGGCTGACGATGCCTTAGTGCTGAGTCATGTGCGATAAAGTCGACTGCGCGCTTCGCATATTGTAACGCCTCCCAGTAATTTGTGGTCAGTTTGTGTTGCACATCAACAAACTAAAGTTCAAGTTTTAGTAGAGAAATTAGAATGTTGTGTAAGTAATTAAGTCGTGTGACTAAAATATAACTCTTGTAGTTTGTAATCCCCTATAGTTATAACTACTCACCGATTTAGTATTCACTCGCTTCACATGCACTTTATGTGCCCGGTTATTCTTTCCCTCAAGTTTTCGCTGTTAATTTCAAAATTTAATCAGATATCTCATAAATTTTACACCCATTGGCTCACCTGTAAGTCCTGTATCAGCTGTCCCACGTTGACCTGCTCCAGTCTTTTGGTTTGCTCGCGTGCCCAGTCGATGATCTGTTGACGCAGTATATTAGCGTGTTCGTCCTGCTTGTAGAGAGGCTGGAAAATGTTTGTTTCATTCGCCGCCATATTTTCATTAGCAATAACTGAAAAGTTTTTTATATAGTACAATCTATAACTGAGTAGACGAGTAAGAACTCACCCAAATAGCTTTGCTCATGCTCCTCGTAGCTGCGCATGCGTGCCACTCCTCTGCTGAATGCGCCCTCAGTGAATTGCACAGTTGACTCCTCAAATTTCCAGTCGTTTAGATTATAAATTTTTACATCCTGCTTATTGCAGGCCACAAATAGCAGGAATTTCTCCGAAATCACGTGCTGTAGGTGAAATGGAATTAAAATGGGTAAAGGTTACTTGGTACAGTTTGAGAGGCACTGCGTTGTACTTACAGTCACAGGCAGAAACCGTTCGAGGGCAAAAAAGCTCAATCGCTGATAGGGCACAAACTGACCCTTATCATAGACATAGATGACAGTGTCCGCCTCCTTGGTGGTGCCAGCAGCTGCACCACCTGCACCGCTAGCCACTGTATTGCCGAGTATCAGAAAGTGACGACGGCTGACTTCGTTCACCGGCAAACTAAAATACTTGACATCTACGGCGCCATTTGAGCGCAATCGTTGAAAGAGTCGAAAACGACGTGCGGTGGCATCGTATTTGTAGATCTCGGAATGCGTTGCGGTGCGTCCATCGGCGCTGGCATAATTGGCCACTGCCACATAGTCGGCAAAATCGATGCCAAAGGCTTCCAGGCGACGGGCGTTGCTGCAGGGTATGGAGCCGAGGCGGCGGAAAGTGCCACCGGTCCACTTAAAGTAGGGACAACGCTGTTGCTGCTTATCAGCTCCCTCGTATGCCTGCAGCAGCGTCAGCTCCTGGCTGCTAATCCTCAAATACATGCCACGCAAACGCTGCTCGCCAAAATACTGCACTGTGCGCATGCTGCCCTTGGGGGAGAGTTCATAAATGGGTGAACCGTCTGTGGCCTGCTCAACGGGCTCTGTGTGATTATAGCTAAGCGCTACGTAGCCAAGTCCAGCATAGGCCAGACAGTCCATGGCAACGGCTTTGGGCGCTGGTTCCTGATGCAACATAATGTAGTCCTGTTCGATGGCACGCCACACAAACACCGCAAAGTGACGCATTCCGGCTGCATCCTTGTGCAGCGCAGTGGCATACTTCACCGTGGGCAATTGGAGCATGCAAATGTCCAGTGGAAAGGGCACGGGCACAGATGCCACACGCACCAGGCCATCAAAGCTGTAGCTGGCTAAGAGAAGGGGTAAAAGAGTTGGAAAAATACGATAGAGAAAACGCAGGAGACGAACAAATAGAGCTGCATAAGGGTTAAGGTTTGTGAGTAATAAGAATTGTTCCTTGGGCTCAGTTTATGTTTTGTAATTGCTGCTAATATGAAAGGCGCTATGTAAGTGTAGGTGCGTCTCCATGTATACGTGCATTTGAATGTGTATGTGTAAGCTCATTTGTTTGTGCTTCAGTGTGTGCACTGCATCCAGCCCAGCGTAATGCAAATTACACAAACAATTTTTCACATTTCCTTTCTTATCTTTATTCTTTGCCAAAGCGCTCGAGATCGACAACAACAATTGCATACGTTTCTATTGTTGTTGTTGCTGTGCTCTCTACAAGCTTACACTTGTAAAAATATGTTGAAATGTTGAGCTGTCAGCGAAATGTTAGACAATTTGTTAGACTGTGTAGCTCAAGTTTTTTTTGTAGTGCATAATCAAATTTGTTTCCCTTTAAGTGTTTGTGATTCCATTAATAGGGAATGGGTGAGTGCTCTGCCGTTCACAGCTTTGGAGCAACTTTGTTACAGATAAACAACAAATGCCGAGAAACAATAAATTTTTTTTTGTGACTGTATAAATAGTGACAGAAATCTGCTGCATATATCAAATTAGTTCAAAATTGCTTGCTTGCATAAAAAACTAAAGCATTTGCTTCGAGTGGTTGTGCTTTAACCTTCTACTGCTTTTGGTAATTTTTTCTTAAACAAATCTAATAGGGTCCATTGTGGCATATTATGTTAGGTACAGGGTCTAATCCCCTTCGGAAATGTTAACTGTTAACTGGGCCTTGTGAGCCAAATAAACAACTTCCAGCCCAGCGCTGCCACTAACTAACACTCTTCTTGTAGCCCCATAAAAAATCTAGACATAAGATAGTTTCTACCGACTACTCCCCGTTTAATTGTCAGTCTGTTGATCTATTTTTGTGAGTTCAAGTTTGGCCTGAGATTAAACCCAACAAAAACCCAACTCTTTCTCGATTTTCGCCAGCCATGGCCATGGAGCTGGAAAGCTATCGTCGTTGCATTGCCCATCAACTGGAGGAGTTGGAGCTGCTCGGTTCCATTTACTGTGGCTCCGGTGAGCTGCAGTTGCTCGACGCCGGCGTCGTAGCGGATTTTAATGAGTTTATGGCCACGAATCCGAATCCAAACACGCTACGCTCCCACTTGGAGTATATAATCCGACTGAGTTTGCCTGGCAAACGGGATGTGGATGTGCGCATTGAGTTGCCACACTTGTATCCACTGGTGGAGCTGGCCAGGATTAGTGTACACACCACGCTGCTGGACAAGCCAAAGGAACAGCATCTCAAGAGCGAAATAAGCAAATATTTAGAGGAGCAATCGCAGGCAGAGGAGCCATACATCTATCAACTGCTCATTTGGCTACAAGAACAGATCGAAGCTTTGTTGCTGAGACCATCAAGTGAACTGCTGGTCACGCCCATAGTAGAACCAGGCAAAGCATCACCACAACTGGAACGTTTGTGGATCTGCTCGCATCACATTTACTCCAGTGTCAAGCGCCAGGAGATTGTGCGACAAGCGCGACAGCTGCAGCTCAGTGGGTTTAGTAGACCCGGCAAACCGGGTATTATATGTGTCGAGGGTCCACCTGAGCAGGTGCAGGAATATTGGCGCTCCATTAAAGCACTACGTTGGCAAAAGATTAGCCTGGTCAAGACGGAGCAGCGGCAACGCAAGCGTTTATTTGACACCTTCGGCGAGCAAATCTTCAATGACAGCGATGGCGAAGAGGGACTCATGAATATGGCACAGTTCATCAAGTTCCTGGAGGCCCATGGCACGGGCTACATGAAGTCCGAACTATTTGGCTTAGACTGACACTTGAAGTTCTAAAAAAAAGCGTTTCTTTTTGCACTTGTTCAAAATTTTCGTTGTTATCACAAAATCTGCATTGTTTTTTATAAAAAATGAAGAAAAAAACTAAAAACCTTTGTCGAAAAATTGCTGCATTTCGCGTTTGTGCAAACGCATGGCGTCCGCATCGAGATCAGAGCCCAGACGATAGCTGGGATAGCTCTCCTGGAAGCGCACCTCGAAGGCGGGTGTGTGTCCCCATAGTACCCAAAACAATATTAATATAAATAATAAACGAAACATTTTAAATTCACAAAAAAAAAATTAGACGAGATAAACACTCAACACGTGACAATTGAAATGCTGACTGAGCTAAGCTTTTCTAACGGCTTGCAAAGCGCAGAGGAAGCTTTGAAAGATAGCAGTGGGAAGGCAGAACTAGAGAGGGTGATAGATAGAGTGAGGTAAGGGGAGGGGAGCATCAGCTTAGCCTGTGTTGCTTAGTGTGGAGATTACAGTTTTGTGAGCTGGTATGTAATTAAGTCAAACATTTTGTTCTGTAATTTATTTATCTGAAAATTGATAGGAAGTTAAATATTTGACTTACAGTATAATGGACCTTAGAACAAGAAATCAGTTTTAAAGTACAAATAAATATTTTATTATTTTTTGACAATTTTTTTACATAGGCGTCAATAGTAAACTATAAACTGAAATCAATCAAATTTATGGTTTAATTAACGATGTTTCAATATACTGACCATTTAAAAGTCTTTGACAGAAGTTAAATCTTTATGGGCATTAAAACTACTATCTTTTGCCTGCAAATCTTCCTTCCACACCTCATATAAACCCCTCTCCATTAATTACTGGCACTGTGGTCTCTTCAGCACCCACATAAAACGTCGATGTTGCCTCCAATCTTTTGGTTTCCTTCACTGTAGACTGCGTTGCTTCCCTGTCCAACTGCTGCTCTCCGTTCTCTTCTGTCTTCTTGTTATTTTTGCGCTTTATATAATCACAGTAGCAACAGCTGTGAGTCCTCTTAGACCTACGTCGCTTGATCCATGGTATTTGCTCGTAGGCACGCCGAAAGTTCTCATTGTTATAGCCATAAATGACGGGATTCACTGCAGCATTGACGAACATCAGATACTGAGCGATGTACCAAAGCAGTTTCATGTTACTGTCGTTGGTGGAGTTGGTGGCGAAATATTTGACACGCAGCACCATCAAAATGGTAAAGGGCAAACGCAGCACCACAAAGACAATGACCACAATGAAAAGGGTTTTGGCCACGCTCCGTTTGTAGCTAACAGTTATAGGATTTTCCCGATTCAAGACTCGTTTTTCATAGCGATCCAGCTGGAAGGGGAATTGAAAAGAAGTGAAATGGCAACAATGATTTCAGGAAGTTTTGAAGGACTTTTAATAGACTTGGCGGGTACTTACCTTAACAAAAATGGCCGTGTAGCAGATGAGCATAATGCCCAGTGGTAGCCAGACCAATATGGTAAGGAGTACATACCAATACTTGGGCAATATATTGGTGTTGTCCTTGCAATACATCTCCCTAAAATTTCGCCAGATGCGCACCCTGTACTGCCGATAGATGGCCAAGGGGAGAGCGAGCAGCACACCTGCCAACCAAGTGCAACCAATCACAATCTTTGCCCCTCGCAAAGTCAGACGCGACTCCTGAGGCAGCACAATGGCCGTCAACCGATCATAGCTCACCGCTGAGAGATTCAGCACTGCTGTGATCAGAAAAACCATTACCAGAAATACCTCCAGCTTGCAGCCCACACAACCGAGCTGATAGTTCTGATAGAAGTCATTGATCATGAACATGATGGGGCAAATCAACAGCGTAAAGAAATCCGCCAGAGCCATGTTGGCTATAATCATATTGGTAGCAGTGCGCAGCGATCGAGTGGTGAATATCAGATAAATCAGTATAAAGTTGCCATATAAACCAAAGGCAATTAGTGGCACAAAGGTGCAGATTTTCCAGGATATGTTCACTATAGGCTTGTGCAGCCAAATGCGATCGGCAGGAAAATCCCATTGGCTGAAATCGAACTTAACGAATTTTTTATTAACTGTTGGCTATAAAATAGCTAGTAATTTACTACCTGAAAGCTGCTGTAGTTGAAGGTATTTTCTGGCATTTTGAGCCCTAACTGTTTGCAGGCAGATGGCCAACTGACTGACTGGCAGCTGCTTTTAACAAACATGCAAATTAACATGATACTTTTTTGCCAACGAATCTGCATAATTCACTTAGCTGATAGATAAGGCTCCTAACACCTGTCACTGATAATGCCGACACTAAAAGCCTTTGAATTTGACCGTTTCTAACGTGTGGGCGTGTTGTTTACAGAGTGTAATAGCGTGTGTAAAGGACTTGCCGCCTTTCTTTGCGCTTCTCAGACATATAAGGGTTTAGGAGTGTTGTCGATTGTGTTTGCAAAGCTCAAGTTTTGGACGGTTTCTCTACTGTTGTCGTTTTGTTTACTCAGCGTGTTGTAGTGGCGAAAGTATTACCGTCTCTCTATGAGATTCTCCAACATATATGGGACTTTGGGTATCATTTTGAAGACGGCTTTATTAATTTTGAAAAAGAAATCATAAGAGTTGGTTAGTTTACCCGGCTCCCTGAAGTCTTTGCCATCTTGCTATTTCCAAACCAGTTTGTGCTTTAAGGAATTCTTTCGTACACTTTTCTAGTTAATAATCTTATTAATTAACTGGATTCTTACACCTTTTCACCTCTTATGAGTAAACTTAACTCCGCCCTCAAAAATAAAATTCCCGATTCCTTTTTCTGTCACTTCAAATTTTGTTTGCACTTTAATTGGTTGTTCATTTGATACACCGGCGATTTAAAGCTAAGCCAATCCTAGGGTTTTCCCTACTCCATTACAGTAATTTCCTCTAGTCAATGTCCAGTTTGCGAAAAGAACCCTCGATGCCAAATAAGGAATCCGAAGTGAACTTTTTGCCTGGACGCAGCTGCTCATTGACGCCATATTCGTTATCCTCCTTTAAGTATTCGTTGTAGGCAATCATTTCCTTCTCCATCTCGACTACTATATCAGCTATGCGACCATTAGTGCCGCCATACTCCTCAGGTAGATACTCAGGTGGAATCACCTTGTTGAGCTCCTCCAGATTCTTGTAGACGTAGAACTAAAAATAGATTTCAAAGTTTTTGAGTGTTTAATTGCTAAAATTGTTATCATAAATAGAAATCTGGAAAATTCTGTGAATACCCTTAATGATAATTCGTTGGAAAATGAGTGAAACTATTATTGATTTGAAATGTTTTCAAGTGTTTGTTTAGCGTTATCACACTGATAAGCGTTAGATAAGTGAGCAGTACTCTCAAAAATTATTTCGGATTATCAACTAATTAATCAGCTATCACTGGTCATAAAAGAATTTTGTTTAAAGGGATTCACTGTTGGTCAATACGAACCCTTTGTTGTAGTTTGCTAGGCATCAGACTCTTGGCCAAGTTAAGCATGGCAGCGGCTTCTTTGGGACAGTTAATGAAATGTATGCCCTTGATGCGCATCGGCACCGCCTTCTCGGCAAACACGCCCAGTTTCTTGATCAGCGGGATTTCCATTTGGGCCACAAAACTAATGCTCATGCCTGCCAAGTCTAGTATCTCAATGTAACCGCTAATTATGCTGTTATCATCTTCACGTATTTGACGCTCCATGAGCATAGTTTGGTAGCGAAACAGATCAATCATTTTGAAGACCTTTGGATCGAATTTCGAGTAATCTGTGAGCTTTATGCGCGGTCCGTCAGCGCCGAAGGGTTTGGGTAGGTTCACATAGGTGCTGAGTGGGTTAAAAGTGGTCAGTTAAATTTGTTCAGCTCTTCGGGGGACTCCCAACTTACCCCGTGCGGCACAGCGCAATATTCCGCTCATCCATTTGACGATTCGCAAAAAGTTCGGGCATCATGGACTTGATGGTGAAAAAGTAATCCAACTTGGATTTAGCCTTCTCCAAACTAAACTTACAGCCACGCAGAAAGGCCATGAGAAATTGATCATCCTGACGGCATTTGAGATGCGGTTGCTTTGCCAGCCATTCTCGTAGCGCTTGCAAATCCGCCGGAATGCGTTCATCAACCTCGTTGAGTTCGGTTTGCGCGACTTGACGCAATTCAGCGCTGAGTGGACGTATCTTGGCCATAACCTGCATCTATCGACTGTGCGTCGTGGCAACTCGTTGGCTACTAAACATTTTGGTCTCTGTGGCTAACTGCTAGTAATCAAATGGGCTCTAATCAATTTGACTGATAATTTAGAGGCCAGAATCCGGGTGCCGGTGCACTTTAATTGCTTCAAACTCTTCAAATCAAACTGATTAGATTGACTCGAAAATTAACTCATGCTTATTAGTCGAAAAGTTAATGTAAAATTTGCTTAAATGTGCAGCTGTTTTCTATTTGATAGATAAGCCAAGTAGTCAGTCAGACAGCGGTATGAGTAGGGGACTTAGGGGTTGGCGGGTCAATGGGATTATTTGGGCAACTGAAGCTTTCCACGTATTGCAGTTGTAAAAGGGGGCGCAAAAAATAAAACAGTTCGCTTTTGTTGATATCGTCGCTTAATCGAACCGCGCACAACCGTTATATGTACCTTAAGTGTTATCTTATCGCAGAACTAGAGCTGCACAGTGAGACGCAGCATAGCAAAAAGTGAGTGAATTTTTATGGGGCAAAGAATTAATTAAATTAGTTTTATTAAATAAGTCGGAGCATAAAACACTTTAAGTTTTCGCGCTAAAAAATTAACTTTTTATTAATAAAAACATTAAATTTAGGAAATAAAAAGTATTTAATGTCTAGAATTTTTGGAGTGAAAAATTTGCTTAGTTTAAGTGTTTTTTATCTACATTATTAAATACATTCTTCGAGTTTTTAACAGTTTTTTTTTCAAGCAATCTAGCAAACATTTGCAATTTTTTTTTTTCTTAAAATCTTTTCACATATTAAATTTATCGAACAAGTTAAAATAAACTAAGTTTTTATTAATATTTCCCTTAGTTTCGATCAAATATTTTAAAATCACCTGATTAATTTTAATTTTTATCGATTTATAATCAACTTACGTAGCACTTCTAATCTGTACGTAATTACAATGCATTGCGTCAGCCTAGTTGAGCTTTGGACAGCAAAATTAAATCAAGTTTGCACCACTGTGCACAACAGCTCCTATGGCTACGCACACTTGTCTCTGGGTCCCTTGAAGCAGGCGTCGCCTTTGCAATTAGTCGTGTATTAGCTTAGGAAGAGCACACAAGTCTCGGAGAAATCTTTTATTTTTTTCGGACCATACATAAAATACATAGAAAGACCGTCACACACGCACACACACACACACACAAGAAACACACACACACGATCGCTTTTAAAATTTTAAAAACAGATAAAAAAGAAATTTGCAGTTTTTAATACTTAGGACAATGGCCAAAATACGTGAGCTAGTGCCGGAACTGGCGGAAGTGGCACGGACGGCACTCAAAGAGGATCAGGCCCAAAGAGACGACATCATTGTGGCATTCCGCACATGGATCAATGAACAGAATTACCTGGAGGCACGCACCGATGATCAGTTCTTGGTCGCATTCTTGCGTGTCTGCCAATGGGATCTCGAGTTGGCCAAAAAGCGCATAGTCTTCTTCTACAACTACAAGTCCAAGGAGCGTGGACTACTCAAAAGTCGTCTAGTCGACGATAAACTGCTCGAACTGGCCAGATCCGGGTAAGATCTTATCAGAAATTGGTTAAACAAAATTGATTAATGTTTTCTGCCTTTTGCTTTTAGCATATTTGCTACGTTGCCAAATCCAATTGGACCGGGTGGTCCACGTGTTCACTACACACGCATGGGACACATTGAGACTTCCAAGCACAGTGTGTCGGATATTTTCCGCTTTCATGCCTTCCGCTCCGAAATTGAGATCAATACCGATGATAATTGGAATATATCCGGCGTTGTTGAGATTATGGATTTTACCAAGATTCCATATTCGCTGCTGCTGCAATTTGATCCCAGTCTATTCCGGCGGATGAATGCATTCCTGGAGCATGGCATACCCACGAATTTGGTGGCCACACACATTGTGAATGCGTCGCGAGAAACGCAATTTGTGCTCAACTTAATTCGAAATGTGATGAAACAGAAGGAATTGGTAAGAAATCCTTAAAGGAAACTTCAGCTCCACACCTCTGCTAGCTTGCTCTGCAAGCAGATCAGTGGGTGACCAATAAATGCCTGTACTAATCAGTTGCTTCTTTTTCTTAGCTGCACATACACCCCAACGTGGAGTCACTGGCCAAGGCCATTGGCAAGGAATACCTGCCTGTGGAACTGGGTGGCGAGAATGGATCCCTTAACGATGCTATGACCCGCTATGAGGCCCAATTAAATAGTTTTGCCAACTATTTCAGTGACGACGAGCGCTACGGTGTCGACGAGAAACTGCGCGTTGCCAGTGAGAAGGAGCAACGTAATACGCCGCTTGTATCGAACGTAGCTGCAGAGGACACTGGATCCTTTCGCAAGTTGAACATTGATTGAGCCTGCGGCGGGCGTGGTGCTTGGGGGCGGTTAACTGTATATTCAAATGCACATACTACTACTATACACACCTCACTCTCTCTCTATAGTGTAAACCCTATATACATATATATATACACACCCTATACATACATACATGCATATATATAGAGTATGTGTACTACAAAACGCTATAGCGAACTTTGGTCATAGCAGAACCTGATATTTTATAACAAATCACAGCAAACAAGGCAACATCGAAACTGAAAGCAACTTAAAAAATACAAAAATAAAAACAAATCTTAAAAAAAGTAAAGTAAAGATTGCACACTTAAAACGAAAATGAAATGAAAAGCAAAAAAAATATGAACAAAAATAAAATCAAAATGCAAAGCGCCATCAAATGGCAAAAAATGAAAAAAAAATTAACACCTCATGAAAGTCGATTATAATTTATTGTCGTTCTTATCATAAAACAAGTGCGTGTGTACGTGTGTGCACACCTACAAACACACACACACACTCGACTACCTGTTTAACTTTTGAATTGGATATTTATAGTCGCCCAAAACACAATTCTCGCCACATTTCGCTCATTTTAAATTTTAAACGTCTTCTACCTATATACTTAAATACTATTACTAAGTTGTTGGCTTTTATTTAAACAAAAAACAAAAGAAATATGCGCAAACGCACATACAAACATACAGAATGCATATATATAATTTTTCGATGATTTTTTTCGCATTAGTTAAGTGTCGTTTCTACTAATTTTTGATACTAGTTTACACATATACATGCAGATATATATACACATATAAATATATATTTAGTATATACAAATATAATTGGTATGAGTATTGTAGCGCGACCCAATGTTGAGTACGTTAATAAATTAAAACGAATTTGTTTAAATGTCAAAGCAAAAACACATCTGAGACCAAACAAATGACACTTTTCTTTGATTTTGCGTGTAATTTATGAACTTATCATTTGTAGTTGATAACGGAATTTGCTGATAACGGCGCCCCCATGACGTATCGAGGTTGTGGCTTATGCTGCGATATTATCTGCGCCTTAGATATAAGCTTTACGATATGTATTTCTTTTTTTTGCCTGTCATGCCAAGGTTGCTAATAATATACATTCAATCATTATTAGAATGCGAAACTGACAAGTGGATTTTGAGCAAGGCAATAAGCTACATAGAACTATTTGTTGTTTTCGTTAATTCAAATTGATAATAATAGCGCGCGTAACTTGATATAAGACACAGTGCATGTGTGAGTGCGACAACTATATGATATTCAAGTTCTCGTGTGGCGGCAGCAAAAACAGTGCTGTAAAGCAATAATAATTCATATGTGTCGTCAGCTGATCAGCATCACAACTCAACAAGAATTGTGAAATTAAAGAAGCATGGCCAAGGCAGTTAAATATTACTATGATTTTTTGTCGCCCCCATCGCGCGCGCTATGGATTGCATTGAAATTGGCCAAAACGCCGTTCGAAGATTGCCCCGTTGCGCTGCGCAAACGTGAGTACAACTATAAACTGAGAGACCGGCAATTCAAAGTTCACTTTTTCTAGGCGAACAACTGACTGATGAGTACAAGAGCATCAATCGTTTTCAGAAGGTGCCCGCTCTCGTGCACGGCAGCTTCCAATTGGCCGAGAGCGCCTCTATGGTGCGGTAAGTTAATGCTGCTGGCCATTTGCTTAATTAAGTTGGTAATGCTTGCCAATTTACAGCTATATGGCCAACAAAAATATACTACCCGAGCAGCTTTATCCTAAATCTGTAGAGGATCGCGCACGTATGGATGAATTCATGGATTGGCAGCAGTTCAACTTGCGTTTACCATGTATCACATACTTCCGCAATGGTTGGCTCTATCCCAAAAACGGCATACAGCCCAAGCCAAAACCAGAAGAGATCGAAAAGTATATCAAAGACGTTGAGCGCAGTTTGGGTACACTGGAGCGTCTATGGTTGGATAAGAACTTCCTCATGGGCGACAAACTGACAGTGGCTGATCTGCTAGGCTCTGTAGAAATCGAGCAGCTAAGTGAGTAGATGGTAGCCTTAGTTTTACTAACACTCTCTAACAACGGGATCACTTTAGAGCTCTGCCAGTTCAGTGTGAACGAGAAGAAATTTCCCAAGGTGGCCAAGTGGCTGGAGCGTATAAGAGAAGCCACCGCGCCCTATCATGAACAGGCCCATGCTTTCTTCAACAGCAACTCGCAATAACCAGTGGAGGTCATGAATTTAGTTCAGTTTTGCATTTATGTTTTGTTATTTTGGTTTTTCGTGCCCAGTTTATTAAAACTTTGTTTTTAAATTTACAATTTAATTATTTATTTGTGTGTTTAGTTTCTTTTACCATATATGTATGTATGTACTAGTTTTAGTTAGAGCAACTAATCACTGTATACTAAACTAATTGACAACGCAAATTGCTGATAACGGCGCCCCCATGACGTATTGAGGCTGCGGTTTATGCTGCGATATTATCTGCGACTTAAGCATTACGATATGTGTTTTTTTTTTTTTTTGGCAAGGTTGCTCACATTATTCACTTAATCATTATTAAAATGCCAAACAGACAAGTGGATTTTGAGCAAGGATATAAGCTACATAGGATTTTGTTGTTTTCCATCAATTCAAATCTTTAAAAATAGCGCGCCAACTTCATATACGGCATAGCAAACGTGTGAGTGGGACAACTATATAAGCGCGAGGCTCAAGTGTGGAGGCAGCAAAAACAGTGTTATAAAGCGACGCAAGCTGAACTTTGTTCACATCTGATCAGCATCAGAGCTCAACAGAAATTGTTTTCTAGTAAAATTATACAAAAATGGCCCAGGCAATTAAATATTACTACGATTTGTTGTCGCCCCCATCGCGTGCACTGTGGATTGCATTGAAATTGGCCAAAGCGCCGATCGTAGAGTGCCCTGTTGCTCTGCGCAAACGTGAGTAAATCTGTAAGGTGAAAGGCCGGCAATTCAAAGTTCACTTTTTCTAGGCGAACAACTGACTGATGAGTACAAGAGTATCAATCGCTTCCAGAAGCTGCCCGCCCTCGTCCATGGTAGCTTCCATTTGGCTGAGAGTGCCTCTATGGTGCGGTAAGTAAATGCCGTGCAGCATTTGTTTTAGGTTGGAAATAATTTTAGACAAATTACAGCTATATGGCCAACAAAAATATACTACCCGAGCAACTGTATCCCAAATCAGTAGAGGATCGTGCACGTGTGGATGAGTTCATGGACTGGCAGCAGTTCAACCTGCGTTTGCCCTGCAGCTTATACTTCCGAGATGCTTGGCTATTTCCCATAAATGGCATAAAGCCCATGCCGAAGCCAGAACAGATCGAAAAGTATATCAAAGATGTGGAGCGCAGTTTGGGTGCACTCGAGCGTCTGTGGTTGGAAAAAGACTTTCTTATGGGAGACAAATTGACAGTGGCTGATCTGCTGGGCTCTGCGGAAATCGAGCAGCTGAGTGAGTAGATGGTAGCCTTAGTTTTACTAACACTTTCTAACAACGGGATCCCTGTAGAGCTCTGTCAGTTCAGCGTGAACGAGAAGAAGTTTCCCAAGGTGGCCAAGTGGCTGGAGAGTGTGAGAGAAGCCACTGAGCCCTACCACGAGCAAGCCCATGCTTTCATCAATAAGAAATCCCAGCAGCCTGTGAAGGCCAAGATCTAAGTTGAATTTACTTTTGCATTTATGTTTAGTAGAATTTGTTTATCGGTCCCAGTTTTATTATAACTTTGTTGTGTTCTAATTTACAATCTAATTATTTTATTGTGTGTGATTTGTTCCTTTTAGCAAATATATATATGTACTAGTTTTACAGCAACTAATCAATGTCCAGTTTTCTAAACGATCCTTGAATGCCAAAAAGTGTTTCAGAGTTGATGGGTTCACCACGTCGCAGTTTCTCATTGGTGCCAAAAGCGGCATCCTGCTCAAAGAAATCCGTGTAGTCGATCAGTTTCTGTGTCCAAGTGTCCACCACATTCTGTATGTTGCCATTGGTGCCGCCGTACTCCACGGGCAGGCATTCCTTGGGTACATAATCGTACAGAGTTTCCAGCTTGGAGTGTATATGGAACTGCAAAGGAATTAGGAGGATTTAAGAGTGATTCTGGATTGCTACACTTAGCTCTACTTACCCTCTTGCGTATCTTGTCGCTCATTAGGTTCTTGGCTATGGACATGGCCGTCTCGGAGATGGATGGCGCGTTGATAAAGTGAAATCCTTTGGGTCGGTAAGGCAAAGCTTTGTCGCCCAGCACTGCCAGTTTCTTGATCAGCACCACATCAAATTGGAACATATGGCCGGCTGTAATGCCCTTCATATCAATTATTTCGACAAATCCAGAGACCATGGCATTATCATCCTCCCGTATTTGGATTTCACCCAACATGGTGTTCACTTGCATTACTTCCGCAATGGAATACTTGTTAGAATCGTACTGAGCATAACGGGAGATGTGTATACGTGGTCCATCAACCTGTAGAGGCTGCGACAGACGCAGGAGGCAGCTAAAAAGAAGAGTTTCAGTTAAAATCCACATACAAATAACAATCTTCTCTTACTCACCCCGTTTTGAGAATGTTCAACTGTTTCTCGCCCACAAAGCGGTTCTTATACAGCTCCGGCACCGCACCCCGCATGGCATAAAAGTTGTCCAGCTTCAGTTTGGTCTTCTCCAGACTGTACTTGCAGCCGCGCAAGAAGGCGACCAGAAATTGTGCATCCTGACGTGCCTGCAGATGCGGCTGCTTTGAGATCCAAGTGCGCAGGGCAACTATATCATCGGCAATGCGATCGGGCACTTCACCCAGCTCCTGCTGTGCCTTCAGTGCCAGCTCCGCGCTCAGTGGACGCATGGCGTTATTATCAATGGAGTGATTGGATGACATGGTACGTTTTTTGGTTGTCAATTATCTGCACAGATATGATTAAACATAGAACTATGATTTATTAAAATTTTCGTCTTTCGATAGGCAACTTCCGGGGGGATCACTCGTAGTTTGTCAGCGTTACCGATTAGATATGGACTAAGGCTACCAGGTACTTCAATTAGCTACAAATGATTTGTCATAGATGGAAGTATAAACTCTTGGGCAAATACTCAGTACACGTAGAGATAACGATTACTTAATGAAAACACACATGGATTGCTATCACTTTGGGTATCTAAAGTTCACTAGATCAGTGGGGAATAGGTAAGACCCACCGACAAGGAAAACCTTGATTCGTCTTGAGTATTTTACACAAAAGCTTAGTTAAATTTGTTCATGTCGTTCGACCTCTACTCACAATTGTCTTTAATTTAAAAATAAAGCTGTTATTTATGGCGGCAAGTAAATAAGGTAATATGTATATATAATATACAATTTACTTATATTTATGGGTATACGTATTGTTCACGTCGTGCCAGTTATTCAAATCTATATCTAATATACAGACGAACACAAAAAAACAAAACCACTTAACTACCGAACTCGACTGTGGTCTTTCCACGACTGTCAATGCTCCAGAAATGTCGTTACCGTTTTTGTATCTGTGCCGTACACTCGTTCTAATACTCGTTCTATTCTGAATTCGGAACCACAATCGGTCTGGACGGTGGAGGCGGATACTTTTTGGTGTCGTCACGGGCCGCATGACGCATACACTAATGACAGTTGTTTTTTTACGGCGAGAGAATTTTCAACTTACGGGTCTTTGCCTCTCTCTCTACTTAGTGCGATTTTTACAATTGCTTTACAGCACCGATAAGATAGCAGTGTTAAGCATATATATAGACACTATAAAGCCTGATAAATTCGATGGGATAACTCCTTAAGATATTTGGCAAACACTTTTATTTTTTTTTTATCCGTAACATCTGTTTATTCTCGGAGACAGGTCCAATACTCTCGACCCTGTTGCTCGGGCCAAGTTAGCTGTTAACTGTTATCAGCTATCAGTTTTGTGTAGCCAAATGTATATCTAAAGCATTTCCATTTACCTGTCTATAACTAGATAAGGGCATTATCGTTAAACATGATACATCTGTTTTGCTTTTTAGTATTTCAACCGCTTTTTTTTTGCGCTATTTCAGCTTTTTACATAGACCGGTAAGTATCAATTCTTATCACCTCATTTTATGTTAGATATATCAACAAATGCTTAAAAATGAGTTTGCCTGAACTTGGTACCTTGAAAATGAACCGTTTTAAACATTTTATAACCCAAAAAAGCCCGTATAATTCGTCATACAAATCAATCAAAATAAATAAACTCATTATCTTACTATCAATATTGTACAATACTGACTAATATCATAGATTATGATGAAAATTTTATTATGTACTTATGCTTTTGTTAGTTTGAGAGTTTGTTAAGCTCGCCCAATGGCTATATAAACCATAACTTATTTTATAAAGCTCCAAAACGCATGATTTAAGACAGGAATTAATTTATTCAAAATATGTCCTATAAATAACTTATTTTGAAACCGGATTTCTTAGTAAGTGTCAAGCAAAAAATGTTAGCTGCAAAATCGAGGCTTTCAAATTTATTCTAGACCTTGAAAGTATGCAACAAATATTGAACTCTGCACAGCTGGCACTTAACAGAGAAATGTTAATGTTATTTGCCCCTGCCGCTCGCTGCTGTTAACTCTCTGTACTGTTAAAATGCTGCCGCTTGCTGCTGATTCTGTTTGCCTGGTATTTCAGATCATTTTTCTGCTGGTTCGACGCCGTTTTACTGAAGTTACACTGAACAAAATAAATTAGTCGATATTTAAATTTGTGTTTTATTTCGTATTCATTTCAAACAAATGTATAAAAAGGATTTTGCAACTTAAATGTGGTATTTTAATTATAAATATATTATATTTATAAAGTATGTATATATATAACTTAAACTAACAAAAAATTTGTTTATTTGTTACAATTTAAATTGTCGATTGGATTTTGTTTAATGATTTACTTTTTTAGTTTTAATTCAATTCAATCGCATACATGAAATTTATGATAATATCACATTTAAATATAAATAATTAGAAATGTTAATAATCAAAGAAAAAACATAAATTGCGGGCAGCTCATAGCTACTAAGACTCGGGCCAATCTGTTCGTCCGTATGAAGCAATACTGTACTTAATTATAAGGCAGTTGCGGCTGAGAAATTCTCAATTGATTCAGTGCGTAATCTACATATTTTTATATATATATTTTAGATACATTCGTATATAGCTAATAGTATATGTTGTATAAGTTTTGGGTGTAGTTTATAGTTTGATGCGGTTAAACAATCCTGCTATTTGGGACAATAGATGGTGTCTGTGTGCACAATTGGCAAGTTTTCTTATAGGACAAAAGGTATAAAAAACACAACATTCTAAAACTATGAAATTTTCCGGAAATTGTAAACAGTTTTTATCTGTAAGGCCGCTTGGTATCAAGGCTTCCATTCTACTGTCTGACAGTAGTTTGTGTTCTAAACTTAATTCCATTTGGAATAATGAATGCAGAGGAGGAGGACTATAATTATACAGCTGTTTTATGGCTAAACATGAGCTTAAAGCTATAACTTATATCTGATAGATCAATGCCAGGCGGCGAACCATGTGAGCAGCAATACCATAATCCCAGTCAGACTATATCCCCGCCTTAGACACTCGGCGGAGTTGTTTTCTGTAGTTTCATTGGTCCCCGACACCAATGGCGCTGTCCATCGTTGCTCCTCATTCACATCGTTGGGATCACGTGGACACTGCATCCACTTGCGGGCAGATGACTTTGCCAACGGGTGAGCCACCTTCATGCGATTATCGTTGAATTCCCAATAGCCCTGATTCTTAAAGAAATATGTCTTGCCGTCCTTATACTGGAATGCGGCGTCGATGTTATAGCCGACGCCGGCCCAAATGGACATGTCACGTGGATAATCCAGCTCCACCTTGCCGGTGTTCTCATCAATGCGCCAGTAGAGTGTGCCACTCGTCAGATAGGTGCGATTATTGTGTCCCCAGACAAATGAGGCATCTATGTGGTCAAGTGATGGTGGCAGACCCAAGCTGGTAAGTGGCTGCGGATAACCAGGAGCCAAAACAACCGAATCGAACACATAATACTGTTTACCTGTGAATTGAAATTAAATCGTTAGCCAAACTAATCACTCGCTACTCGCTACTCGTCACTCGTTACTCACCTATGAAGAAGACTATCTGCCGCTGTTGATTCTCAAAGACTGCATCCACCTTGTTGAAGTTCTCAGGCAGCGCTGACCAGTGCCGTCTCGTTTCCGTCGGGTAACCATTGTACAAGCCATTCGCACCAATACGCCAAAGGAACTGTCCACGGAAGATGAACAACTCGCTGCGTATCATGGAGATAGCATCGTAGCTGGTTTTACAATTTTCTGGTTTGAGTTTCCGTGGTTTGTGCGTCTTATGTGGCTTGTAGGGCTGTCGGGCCGAAGGATAGTTGTATGGCCTGTAAGGATAGCCAGTCGCTGGTGTTCTTCTCGTTGGCATCGTTCTTGGCGTTGCTCTCGTTGTTGTTGGTGTTGTCATGCGTTCTCGCTTTCGTTCTTGCTCACGTTCCCATTCATACCGCAAACGTTTTTGCTCTTGTTCGTACTCCCATCGTTCTCGCTCTCGCTCTTGCTTCGCTCGCTCTTGCTCTTGCTCCCATCGCTGGCGTTCACGTTCAAGTGCTCTCTGACGCTCTCGTTCTCGTTCCCTTTCCAATTTCAGCCTTCGTTCACGCTCTCGTTCGCTTGGGCTCTCTTTGGTGGGATTACGATTGGGATAGTAAGTGAGCGGACGCATTGTGGTTGTCGTGGTGGTACTCGTTGTGGTTTGCGGTCGATAAGGTCCCCAAATCTTCTCCTTGGCCCCATAAAGTTCCTGAATGCCATTGCGATCATCATCAGGCAGCTTGCCATCAACCTCATTGTTCTGATACCAGGGAAACATGACCGCATTCGAGTCCGAGGAGTGGCCCAAGCCCAGCGAGTGACCCAGTTCATGTAGTGCCACATTCAGAAAGTTGGTGCCTGTAAAAAAAAAGTGCAAGGAAAATTGTGAGCGGTTAATGGCAAACAGCGACTGAGTGACACAAAGGCAACGTCGTCGCCTTGACGACTTTGTAAGTGGCATAAAAATGGCGTCGTTGCAACATTTTGTAGCAAAGAACACAAGTAAGATATCCAAGGGGAAGTGTGCTGGACTTGTGGGTGCCCTGTAAGTAGGCAATTGGATGATTACTACCGAAATTTTGTTGATTTTTAATGGCTATAAGCGTGGCAACTCTGGCTTCTAAAATGCCTGGAATCAAGCCTGCTAATGAACTAGACAAAAGGACACGAAGCCTAAGAAGACTCTAAAGTAGATCAAAATCACACAAAATGTTCGTATGTTCAAGAAATTTCTACTTGTCCATGTAAGTACTTGGCAACCCTGGCTCTATAAAATCAAAACGTCTCGCTGCACAGTGTTACAGTGTTAGAAATAACACTAAATTCTTAATGCTGATGTAGCAGCGCCTTTAACTGAACTTACAAATAAGTTTTATCGCTAATGTGTAACTGCCTTAATTTCAATATACACTTTATGGCTGCTTTATGGTTGCAGGGTATTAAAAAAACGCTCATTGCTGCGTTTGCCAACGTCACGCGTCATGCTGACAATTTTTTATTGGCATTAAAAACCATTAAAAATGTCGACATTGGGTTGAGCTTGAGCTTGATGATGGGAAATGGTAGATTGCAGCAATGGTCGGAGGAGTTGTCATTGAGAAGGGTGGCGAGAAGGGAGGTAGTAGTAGCAGAGAGGGACTGGGTGTTGTGCCATGGCTGTTGCTGCCACGATTTATAGTGGTAAATTACAAAACGCATGCAGGCAGCCAGGATAGTCAGGACAGCGGACAAACAGGCGCCAGCGAGTTGTTGTTTTGGCGGTGGTTTCTGAAAGGGGTAAGTGGAGGAGGGGGGGCTTAAAGGGGTATTTCAGGGGCAACAACTGTGCCGTTGCAGCTCCATTGCGTTTGCAACGTTTATTGATTTTGTGCTGCAACTGCTGGCAACTGCGGTTTTGGCGCCTGTAATTTCTGCCCGCAGCCTTTTTAGCCGCAACGTGACCACAGCAACAGCGGCAGCGGCAGCAGCAGCAACAGCCACAGCAGCTGCCACTGATTATTATTATCTATGCCTCTTGTTATTATTATCTACTGTAATTAAAACAGCGTATTCATTTACTGTACCAAACCTCCCGCACACTTACCACGACTATCATCGCTGTTGGCATCGAA
Source organism: Drosophila dunni (assembly GCA_018152125.1). Classification (NCBI taxonomy): domain Eukaryota; kingdom Metazoa; phylum Arthropoda; class Insecta; order Diptera; family Drosophilidae; genus Drosophila; species Drosophila dunni. The sequence goes on along the minus strand of JAECXC010000339.1, from coordinate 18,868,412 downwards.
TTCCCAAATCTCTTCGGCATCAAAATGCGCATCACCGCCACGGCCAACGCCGGGATAGAAGGCGTGTGCCAGCACCTGACCAGGTCCATCAAATTTATAGCCATCGCCGTGATCGCGTCTATATGAAAGGTAAAATGAAATCGAGTTACATTTATTTACAGCACATTGATTAGTCATTGGCATAACGAGCTGTTCTATATACACTTATCTACTATATTAAGAACAGCTGCTATATAAACTCTTTTGATTTGAAATTGGCAAACACACATACACACTGCTGGTACATATATCCCCAAAAAGCTCCACCTCTTGTTTGTCATCATCATCATCGTCATCGGTTTCATGGTTTAATACTTGGCTTATTTATCGTTGCCCGGTTTTAAGTGCAATTTTATGTGTTTGCCCATGGTGCACAAGGTTTATGACACTACATAACGATTTTTATTTTTATGATTTTGCCCCCAGTTTGGATGGCAGCCCCCACTCCCACTCCCACCCTTCTTCTCCTCTTATTTACGCACCGTGCAAAGAGAACCTGTATATCCGCCTGATCGCTGTACACTTCTCGAAATGTTAACTTGGAATTATTCTCCCAAACACGCAACGCTTGAGTTATCATCATGCGCACTTTTCCAGCATCCGGCATTGATTGATTCACCAAACTGTAAGCAAATTGAAAACAAAAGAAAATTTCATTAGCATTTAAGTAATAACTTTCAAACTGTTATCTGCAAAATATGATATAAAATTCAACATAAATTCCATTTTTGTTTTATAGAAAAATGTGTTCGTTTTAGGAAGCTTTCTTTAGTTTTGTATAAATTCCAGTTTTGCATTCTTTTTTTGATTTGCAAAGGCATTTATTGCTAAAGAAATAATTACAAGTTTGTGTTTGTCGCATATTTTAGAGGGGTTGGCAACCCTTAAGTTTGAATTTGAGTAGGAGACACCCACACACTCTCACACCTACTTTCTAATGGTCTTTGCACATTGTTCGCTGACATTTTGGCCTAGAACTTTGTCTCAACAAGCTCATGTTGCAGAAGAAACAAACCGCTAATATGAGTGGACTTTACTTTTAGCTCAAACACACACACACACACACCCACACACACCTACACACACCTGTAACTTTCACTTTGTGTGTGTATACTTTGTTTGGGGTCTAAAACTGTCACTTAGTCTACCATTTTTGGTTATATTCTGCAGCAAAAGTTGTCTACAAATTTACCTAAAAGGCAAACAGCACTGGCCTGTGCCCCGCCCACTTTTCGTTTAACACCCCTTTTTTGTCAAGCTGTGTTATCAAGCATAGTGACTTTTACTCGATTTCCGCTTGGACAGAAGTTTTTCGTGGCCAGGTCTGTTACCTATACCATCTGCCTGGCAAAAATATTCCGAGTAGTTTTGCACGGGGCACTCGGTGTACGGTGCTCGGTGCTCGGTGCTCGGTGCTCGGTGTTTTCAACATTTTATGCAAATTAGTTATGTTTCTTTTATGCCATTGTGGACATTGGGCCACGTCTGTTGCTCTCTACACAAAAGCAAATGCAAATGCAAAAAAAAAAGCAGTAGGAAAATGGGAAAAAAAGAAAAGTTGTGTCCTTCGTTTTGTGCTTGTTTTAAAAAATCCCCAGGCCTGGGCAGCTGCTGTTCTCTGCTGTGTTTCTTAATTTCACATCTATTTTTTTTGCAGCATTCTTTTGCCTTTTAACATTTATTTTCTGCACTCTTTCGTTTGTTATTGTTGTGTGTGTGTGGTTGCCTTGACTGCCAGTGCTGCTCGTAGTTTCTCATTTGCGGCTGGCTTACTGTGCGTATGCGTGTCTTAGTCAATATGCATTGAGGCATTTAAGTCTGTCCCTTGTCACCGACTCCTGCCATTCAGTTTGATCGTTTTCCTGCTGCTTTTTAATAGTTTTCTATTGCTGGGCAGACGCCAACAAGTCGAAACAAGTCTAAACCAGTTGGAGATGTATCTGCATTTGCATCTAAATCTGCATCTGAATCGAACTGCGACATTATTAGCCACACGTACAAATGATTGGCTACCATCGCTTGTTGTTGTTGCATTGGTCACTTGACCTAACCTATGACATCATTCCATTCCCTGTATTTTGTCCAATTCTGTCTCTGTTTGTGTGCTGCTACTGTTGCCAGGGACGGCTCGACGACTTTGGTCTGTGATTCCGGCGCTTTGCTTCCAAAACGTGCTCAATTGCAACGCCATTTGTTTGCTTAGTTGTTGATCCGCTTGTGCTTGGTAGGCTAGGGGTAGGAGTGCAGGTCCTGTAAGGTCCTGTGAGGTAGTGACAGGCTCAGGCACTGTTACTGCTGCCTGATGTGGCTCGTTTGCTATTTGCTCAAAAGCTTGTTGTTGCCTCGGCAATGGTAAATTAACTGCACTAACTCAGACCCCCCCTCTCCTCATCCCTTGTGCTATCACTTGTTCCCTCGTTCATCGTGTGCCTTTGTCGTGCTAATTTTGTTGCTAGTGCGCTTCGGATTTAAATGCGAACCATTGCACTATGTCCTGTCACGTAGCCATTTCCAGCTGCAACATCAACAGCAGCTGTCCCACTCTCTGTCCCTCCATCCCTCCATCCCTCCATCCCCCTCTTAGTTTGACCTCTGTTTGTCTTTGCCATGTCACTTTGTGTGCCGAGCATTTAAATTATTATGAACCCGCCTCGCTAACTGCAAACCAGTGGGATACTAAGGACATGTCACTGCCAATGGGGTTTTTGACTACTCAGGTTTCAGTTTGAGTTGTGTCCCTATCTCTCACTCCCTCTCACTCTTTTACCCCATATGCTGCAACTACCTTTTAGTCCGCTCCTTCTGCTTTCTGTTGGCAAACGTGTGTTTTGGCCAATTTGTTGCCTTACACGTAAAACAAACCGAACAATTAGCCAAATGGTTGCGCGACTGCATTTGCTACATTTTATGGGCCGGAGACCGGGCAAAACTAGGCAGACAAACCAACTAAAGTAATTAAAGCTGTTTTTTACATTACATTTTAAATTACAGCTTTTATTGCTAGCTATTTTATAGCAGTTCATACTTTTTAAATGAACAAGTCTGGAACTATTGTGAGTAGACAAGTTTAAGGGTCTGCTCCTTCAACATGAAATATTTGGGCACTCGGATTACTGATCTTTGATTGTTATACCATGTTAAGCTCGATAGGAACAGAGCTATCGATTGGCATCAAAATATTAAGTTTTAAAAGAAAAAAATTTTTGGTTGATTTTTGAAAAAGTGCAAAAGGGTAACATCATAAAATTTTGTCAAAAATGGGTCGATTTTAACAATTCCAAATTTTGTTTGCTATTGATACTACTACTCGTGCTGAGCTTAGAAAGGTATAACTTTTTCTTATCAGACAATTTTTGACTGAGTTATGCTCATTTAAAAATTAAGAAAATTAAATATTAAAAATTGTATTACTCAAGATAATAATTTTAAATTCTTCACTGACTCTGCAAATATGATTTCATCTACTTTTTTCTATCTTTCCACAAATTTACTTAGCTTAAAGCTCCCACGATCTATCTGCTATTTAAGTAGCTATTCACTCGATACTCTGCTGCTTTCAAGAACTCGTATGTACAAGAAGTTAATGGTCCACTTTCGGCTTAAGAGGCCATCATAATCCAGTTTAAACACGCACACTTCTGTCATAAATACATGTGTGTGTATTTTTAGCGTAAATCGAATTGACTCTTTTCTTGGCTTCCTGTAAATCTGCTCATTTTACACTTTTATTTAAGATTAGTTGAGTTTCAGGCGTTTGGGTTTATGGATTTTAGGACTTTGCCAACTCATTGAATGTGTGATGAGCTAAGTTGAATTTCTTGAAATCGACTTTTAAGAATTGCCCAGCAAAAAACTCTTAATAAAAAAAAAATTATGTAATTTTCACAGAAACACACACATCAATTCTTACACACACACACACTTTTGCTCAAGTATTTATAGCCGCCATACAGTGCTGTTAAAAAGTTAGTCGTTAGGGCGACGACGAAAAATTGCTGTTTCCAGACAAACGCACGCATCTTTAACTTTTTCTTTATATTCTTTTATAAATTCTTCATCTTCTGTTTTTCTTTTTTTTTTTTTGGGGGGGGTTTTTATGCTTTTTTCGTGATATTTTTGGAGCCGTTACTGAGCCGGAATCGACGTTTTTAATTTGTGCGAAATTAAGCAAAAAATAAACTCATTTTGTTAGTTCGCTACGCTCATGGGCAAACATTGCCAAAACTTTTTCGATAGCTGTCTAGCAACAACAATAACAACAACAACAACAACAATAGAAAAAACCAAAAACCAAAAGCATGAAAATAAAAATGAAACCCAGAGAAACTTTCAGCGGAAGTTTATAGGAAAAAATCCCAGCGAAAATGTGCACGAAATTGTCTCTGGCTCCGGCCAAAGAAAAATCTATGCGATTTGAAAGAATGGAAAGAAAAAAAAAATAAGGAACAAAATGCGGCAACAACTCCATCGATGCCACCGATGCCATCGATTCTAGCGTTGTCTTCAGCTTGCAGCGGAGCCAGCCCGAGGCATTTTCTATTACGCCATCTTACAATACCCTGTAGATGGCTTAGCCCTGTGGGGGTCGTTAAGTTTAAGACTTATGAGCGGCAAACAGGTGGGCTGCACGAGACTCTAGAGTAACGAAAAATCAAGTGCATTAGGCGGTCTGAGAGACTGCAAAGTTATAGAATTCCATAAATAAATTAAAGTCTTTACGATTGTTTTTAATTCTAACCAATTTTAATTCGCTATTTATTTGGCCAACTTCCTTAACTCTTCATAACTTATGCTCTAAATGAACAGACTTCGAATGACGAGGTATTTATTAGTGCCATAAAAAGTCACTAGCTTGCCAACACTTAGCAGGAGTTTTCTCTGCATTTTGGTGCTATTTTTTTTGGTAAAAGGCAATGACTTGGCTGGCGTTTTTCCTTAGACGGGAAAAACATGCAAAAGCTGCCAACGGTGATTTAGTTGTTAGCCGTCGGGCAAACATTTCATGGCTCGATGTGCTCAATTCAATCAATTGGCAACGAAGGGCGAACAAATCGTTGCTGCTAGACAGCCAACAGCAGTCACCCACACACACGCACACAGACATACGCACACCTCACATAACTCAAACTACCTGCAATTTTAATCAAAAATGTATATAGCATAGGTGTGTGGAGTGTGGGAGGGAGGTATAGCTTGTGACATGACTGAGATAGGCTGTCAGAGATTGGCGTAATGTTGACATTTTGGCAACTGAAGAGTGGCAGCCAAGGGCTTTTGATTTGCCAAGGAAAAAAGGGTCATCAAATGTCTCTTAAAGCGAGTGTGAGAGATTTACAAGTCTATAACAATATTATAACTCACAGCAAATGGAAATGGAAATGAAATTCAAAATGGAAATGCTGTCAAAGACATTGCTATTAATGAGCTGGAGTTCCTAGAAAAATATGTTGCATATCTTCAAGTTTTAATCAATGAGCACACATGAGCAGACATAACTTAGTTTACATATTACACTGCTATTAATGTTGATCCTTTAAGCTCTATTCATAAGCCCTTTAACTACAATTTATAGCAGCCTTAACCACCTGGGTGTTTTGGCTGCTTTTTGGGCAACTAGACACCTGGCTCCATGGCATCATGCATAACTTTAGCTGTCCAAAAATGACAGGAGATAATTACGCTTGAGCTTCCAAGTGGGCACATTAAATATTTAGGTTCCTGGCCAAAAAGAACCCCAAAAAAAGGCATGAAAAAAAGGGAAAACGTTAAAGAATGGTGTGTAAAGAATTCAATGAAATGCTTTAAAAAAATACTCATACACAGCGTAAGCCAGGTCGAAGATCTAAGTCTACAAATAATAGAGCAGAGCCACAGTGTAAGCCCAAAGCCCAAAGCTAAAAGCCACAAAAACCCAAACACAAACACACAAACACCCAAAAACACCCGACACACACACACACACATACACACACGGCACCGCAGCACAACAAAAATAAACGAATTTACTTTAGCTGCTATCTCATGGCAAATTTAATTAATAAATAATCACAATGTAGCCACAAGAGTAATAACCAACGGGAAACAACAACGACAAACAACAGCAACAAAAATAACACAAAAAAAAATATATATATAAGTAGGGAAATGAAAATTGTCATTAGTGTTAGTCGAAATTGACAGACACACACGCACACTCGCACACACACGCATACCCGCACACACATGAGTATTGATGGTGGTGAAAAATTACCAAGCAGCTGGCGACAAGTCTCAAGTGTTTAAAATTGCAAATGTTATTTTCACATGGCCCCCCCAAAAGGTAAATATTTGCCACAAGACTCTTTGCCACTGCCTAAAAGTATGCTACAGCTTCAACTTGAGTGCTAGCCCCAAGGGCACACAAACACACACGCACAGACATAGAGCAGCAGTGCGAGAATGGTACGTGGCTCCAAACTCATCATATTGCCTGGGATGTGCTTATAAATTTATTACCAAAAATGATTTTTGCCATTAAGCATTATTAAATTGGCATTTCAAAATTTTATTATGCATACGCAGCTTGACTTTTGTCCCGAGGCATCTTCCACAGACATCTTTTCAGCCTTATGCATCTGTTATGAACTTGGCAATTTGTCTGCCCGTCAGTAGGGTACAGTAGAGTGTATCACTGCGCCTGTTAAACATTTCACGACATGTGATGGATTTTCATAGCATTATTAAAATTGAGTAAACACCTTGCTGTATTTGTTTCCCGGATACCTTTAAAAAAGCGCTGTAAACAAGTGCTTTCTATGATTAAATTCACGTTTTTATATGTAATTTTTATCTTAAGTGTATAAATGTATCTCAAAGATTAGTATCTCTGTTTTTTTATTCCAAACAAAACAAATGTCTCTGCTTTACATTTATTTTAAACTAGTCTCAGGCCGCTTACTTCCAAAATCTCGTAGATTTAATCCCATTTGTATCTGCATTTTGAAAGGTAATTTGATTTATCCCTTTTTGGTTGAGCTCTCGTTGTATAATTTAGCAGTTGGTCGAGGTCAGCGGTTTGGCTTAGTGGATATTCTATCCTGCTATCGCTCACTCAAGGAGGTTGTGATGGATACCAAATCGAAATAACATCACACCCAGGTTGAGTGAGTCAAAGCAAGACAAAATGTGTAGTTTTCTTCATCTTTTTTATAGTGTGTGTTACGTTTTTTTTCTTTATTTTTATCACTTTTGCACTTTTCACTAACTTTAACACTTCATTTGCATAAAGTTTGATGCGTCAGATAGTCAGTCCCTCTCGCGCTTACTATTTCTATCTCTCTCGTGATTCTTTTGCCTTTGTCCCCGGAGAAGTTTGGGTCACAAAGTTACGCGTGACTTTTTGGCAAACAAATTGCATGTTTTATACATTTTGATTTGTAACTCTTGGCACTACGACAGTGGTACCACGCCCCAAGTCTTTGTCCAGCTAGGGCACTGAATCTGCCACAGAGCTCTTAATTGAGTGGCAGGTGAATGTTTTATTTATGAGTTGAATGGCAATAAAAAAAAGGGTCGCTTAAATTAAAAATCCCCACTAATTTGACACTTGATTGAATTTAAATTTTTAAATGCTAACAGTTGATTGCAAAGGGTATATCGATGCGGATGTTAAGGAAGTCGGTATATATAGAGTGAAGTTCAGTTCCCCAATGAGAATGAGTTTATTTTATTGTATTTTCTTGGAAAGTATTGTTGATGTGGATATCCGCTAGGGAAATCTCAATAGTCAAATGATTTGCAAGTGTTAACAATGCGACAAATAAATAGATATATATAAATCTATATAGATGTGTGTGTGTGTACATTATTTGTACATACTTAAATAGATATATGTATAGTAAATCCAATGCTTGCGAATACAATGCGTATAAGCAATAAATCATAAAATAAATCGCTTACATTCATCGTTGTCAGCTTGCTGCACAATGCTTTGCCACTGCCACTTCCCGTTACCGTGCCCCATCCCCGCACCCCTCCTCACGTTGCCCCTTCCGTTAATGCTGCCTGCTGCCTTTTTCAGTGTGCCAAACTAGAATACATGCTACGTCTAACAAGCTGTCACAAAAACTCACAAAGGCCTCAGCTCAGTTAGTTGCTGTAGTGTTACTCGCTAAGGGTGTCGTCAGCGGGGGAAGCGAGGGGAGTTTTGTTGGGACAAGAAATCTATACAAAACCATTTGACAAGCTGAAACGCAACGAAACGCGCCACAACGTGTGGCAAAGTAAGCAGTGAAGTCTCGGCGCCAAATGATGCGCACCGTTCAACGTTATCTAAACTGCAGACGACATTGAGGCAAAGGCAAGAAAAAGCTGAAGATGCCGCAAAAAAGCTGGCAGGGGAAATGAAGCAGAAGGGCAACAGGGCAGCAGGGGGCGAGGTCGCGCGCACCATCAAAAGGAAGCGACAAGTTCAGGTAAAAAAGAAGCTGCCTCAAGCTGGGCGCTATGTCACATGCTTTTCAATCAAATTCAAATTTACTCAACACACATACACCCATTTACACACACACACACAGAGAGAAACATAGTCGAGCGAAGCATAACAAATTCAACTGTAAAAATTTAACACATTGCGGCATCACGTGGCTGAGGTTGAGCTCCACTCAGGTTGAGGTTGAGAGCAGCAAAATAAAAAAAGGGTAGCATACAATTGGGTGCTGGGTGAAAATTTTATAGAGTGTGCATGTGTGCGTGCGCGCGTGAGAAGTAAACCTAAGCTAATGCATATTTAATATTTATATTTATGTATCTATATAGGCAGACAATTGCTTAATTCACACACCATGCATACGAAATTTTACAATTTCGGATTATCAAGTCAAAAATAATTGTTGTGACATTTACACACAAATATATTTGCCATTTATGCATGTCTCTCAAATCATTATTGTTATATCATTTGATTTATTAACATTAAGATGTGCCTTTTAAACATTTGATTTAAATAAGAACTTTCGCCTTAAAGCGTTCATATTTTTTCTTATATAACACACTCTTTTCAGTTGACTTTTTATGACTGTTCTTTTTACTATTATTGAAAGTAGAAGCGTTTTAATATGCGCGTAAAAGCAGCATTCTAAAAATTTTATGGGCTACTTAAAGTATTTTCTGCTAAAGTGTCTATTAAGTCCATTCCATCCAACGCCTTTAACTTTTGACATAAACTCTGACTATTTAAATATTTAAATAACTTTTTTTCCGGCTAGTTATCCCCATTTTGTGTCGTAATTAAATAACTAGCAAAGTATATGTTATAAAATATGATTTAAAATAAAGTCGAAGCTTATTTCTCTGATTTAGGAATAATATAAATATTTGTATGCAATGGAAAAACGGAAAAAAGTTGGTTTTGTGCAGAAAAACTTTGTTTTTGCGCACAAACTGTTTGGGAAAACATTTTGCATGTACTATTTGCATTGTGCGGTGGTCCACAGACACACACACTACACACACTACACACACGACACACACTACACTTACCCACATGCTTGTGGAAATGCATTCAGATGGACTCGTTGACTCGTTTTGTTTTTGACATTTTTTAAGCGCACTTTGTCGGCTTTGACGGATTCAAAAAATAAAATACCACCAAAAAAAGGAAGGAAAAGTAAAACGAGGAATAAAGGAAATGGAAAGGTAGAGGAGAAAAGGTCACAGTAAAAACAACAAACAGAAGGAGAGAAAATCTCAACTTTGTGTGCTGGCATTTTGCATGTGACTCATTGAGCGCCTGTTTTGCGGTGTTTAATCTACTTTGCTTATGTGCTAACATCCTGTTTCGCTTTTCCGCCTCTCAGTCGGTGTGTATCTGTGTACATGTGTGCTGTTGTACATGTGTGTTTATCCTGATTTTGTGTTAGCCCTCTCCTCTCGGTATCCCCTACACTTTGCATTTGGTAACCAGTGTAAAAAAAGCTTAAGTTGCGTTTCACTGACTTTGAATTTTTTATGCGCAATGTCGACCCCTTTCTATACCCGTTACTTTCATGTGTCTGGGTATGCAAGACTAGAGAAGGCAATTAAAATTGTTTAAAAGGTTCAGCTCTGGAGAATTTCTTAACCAGCCTAAAAGTAGGCAACGCTTTTTCACTTAGTGATCTTTTGAATGTTTCAGTTACAGGTATTTAATAGTCGTGTTTCCACTATTACTTGTTGTGCTGTTCGGGTTCCTCTGTGCAGTTTGGCCCTCAGGAGCTAAGCTGCTTTTTGCGCTGCTTTTCTGGTTAACTGCATGCCAAAACTCAGCAGTAGCTACTGTACAACCTACGTCCCTCCGCTCCGCACCGCCACCCACCCTCTGCTATCCGCTTTGCTTCCTCTGTTGCCGCCCTCGCTGTTTGTTTGCTTAAATTGAATTGCACATTTGAGCGCATTCAACCTAAACCTAAATGCAAATCGGATAATGGAGGTTACCTTTGTCAGGCGACACCAGCAGCAAACTGCACTAAATTGTTTGGCATTATAGAGACCCCAAGCGATTTCTCTTCACTTTCTTTCTCTGCTCTCCCGCTCACTTTATCTGTTACTTTGCTGTCTCTTTGGCTATCCACCATTTGAATATTGCTATCATAACAACTGCAGCTGCTGGGCAGAACCATAACGCTTGGCATTATCAAATCGTTTTGCATAGCTGAAAGGACCAAAAAAAGAGGACACACTAAGTAAGGATTGCCAGTGGCAACGACTGCCCTCAAGGTAAAGTCAAAGGCAAATCTTGGTAACACTCGTACGAGCCAACAGAATTGGAATTATAAAAGTGAAGAGAAGAAAGGACGAAAAGGACGAAATGCAGAAGAGAAAAGAAATAAAGACATATTGTAAACATTAAACAGCTATCAGCAGGATACGTTCGACTTTATTGATTTCATCTTCTTTACCTCAGACGTCTAATGGCGTCATTGTTGACACTGGTGTGTGAGTGTGTGTGTGTATAGGTGTGTATTTTTGTGTATCTTCGTCTGAGTTGGTGTCAAAAAGAAGTACGTACTTTGATTTTATAACCAAACGAGCGAGCGTCTTAGCAGCGACTTACCTGCAACAAAAAGACAGAAGAAGAATATAAAGAAATTGAAATTGTAGTCAATCTATAGAAGCGTTAGACGCTATCTTATATAAGACCCCTAAACATTCGTACTTTCCCCATACAGATCGATTGCTATTTATATTTATTTAGCCCGTCAGTCAGTCGCTTGGTTGCTGTGACAACTACTTTGCTTAGTTAGTTTTCTGGGTGTGTCCTGTTACGGTTACGGACGGTTACAGTTGCTTTTTATATTACCCACACCCACTGTCCATATCTGTCTATCTATCCTAATATATACAAAAAACATATATACAATATATGTATATAAATATATATCACATCTATATGTATATGTATATCGATTGCTGACGTCGAGCGGCGCAAACAAAACAATTTGTCAAGCAAATGTGCCAAAAACTTGACGCAAAGATGGAAACTTATAGCCAGAAATAAAAAAAAATAAAAAGGCAGCCAAACACTCGTTAACTAACAGCAGTGGCAAAAAAAAAAAAACGAAAGTACAGTTGTGCACACTATGACGTAAGCACTTACGTTAAGTTGTCAACCGCTTGGGAGCAGTGTCAAATATAGTTGCACTTTTCCAAGTAATTTGTCTTACATAAGTTTATGAATTCTTTACAGCTTTACGTTGTCGCATGATTAACGTGTTTGCTGCTTACTTTGCGTAAGAGTTTAACGTTTTTTCACTTGCGTCACGCTACAGCTTACGTCACGTAATGAGTTTAATTTTAACAGCTGAAATCAATTAGCCAACAGACCGTTTTACGTCATGTACTCACGTAATAGCCATATTTAATTACTAATAATTTAAGTTGGCTATTAAATTGCCTTCAAGCCTTATCGCACCAACTGTTAACTACCAAATTATTAGCCAAACTGTAAGTTGTACATAAAACTATGTCTAGAAATCGAAAGGAAACAGGGGGTGGCGTCTGTAGATACAGTTCGATGAGTTATATGCGTTTAATAGCGCGCACAGAAGGCGCTAAAAGAAAATAAACATAAGCAGGACATATGGCCAAAAACCCTGGACTTGGCCATAAAATCAAAGTGGAAGTGTGTGTGTGTGTGTGTGTGCGTGTCCTACTACAGTTGTGGGCCATCAACTTAATGATGCATAATGATATGAGCCACAAGACGCGGCCCATTAGCCACACAAAAGACAGAGAGCCAAATAGAAAATAGAAAATCTAACAATATGTATAACTAAAGAGAGAGAGGGAGAGGGCAAGCGCTGGTTAGAAGAGTGCAGCGTCTGCTTAGCTTGAGCTGGAAAATCATTTACTTTTATTGCTATATATTGATAGGAAAATGCCGCAACAAATGTCAAATGTGCTTGTGTGTGTGTGTGTGTGTGTGTGTGTCTGTGTTCAATTTTATTTATTTGAATTTAATCAAAATATTTAAGCAGCTGTTTCAAGCTGACTGAAATGTCGAGTGGCTTTTCAAGTGCAGCCAATCTAGCTGACTGTCTGTCTGTGTGTGTTTGGCTGTGTGTGTGTATGTTTGTCATGTACACACTTAATGCTGAAAGAGTGTCACTAACAATATCATCGCCCTGCTGTTTGTCTGTCTCTTAGTCTCTCAGTCTCTCAGTCTCTTGGTCTGTCTGTCAGTCCCTCAGTCTGTGTACGATCCTTTTGCCCTCGTATTTGTTTAGTGCAGGTGACATTTAAATTAAGCTGCCATCGTTGCCAACGTTAAAAGTGCTTTCATGTTGATGGCCCCGCCTCCCCTTCCCCTCCCCGCTGCACTTTAGCCACATGCTACATATGCGACTACAACAAGAGCTCGTTAAATCCAATAAACGTTTGCACTTTTTTATTTATATGAATCTGTGTCGGTGTTTCTCTCTAGCTGAGTGTGTGTGTCTGTGTTAGTTTGCTGCAATTGTTCCTTGCTTGATTAAATTTTCTTTTTTTTGTTTTATTTTCTATTCTATTTTATATTCTTTTCTATTGTTTTTTTTTTTTTGTTTTTCATTTGCTGACAATTAAACTAGCCAATTAAACTTTAGCCCAGACGCAGAGTCCCTGGCCATGGGATTCTTCTTGGGTTCCTGCTCTCAGTTCAAACAGCTCTAACTGCCAAAGTGTTAATACACAAATACCCAAATGTGTAGTTAACACGAGTTTTAGCATTGCCTTCATTTTGTTAGCCCAACCAGCAACCAACTCACGCCCACCTACTGCTCCTAGCTCCCTTTCCAGTTCCACTCTCCACCATTTTGTCTTGTTTATTTTGTTCATTTTTATTTTCTCTGTTTTCCTTTTTTGGCAATTTATGCGCACGGGGAATTTTCTTGGTCTACAGCTTGTTGTTGTTATCTATCGTACTTATTCCCCTTCACCACTTTCCCACTTTGCCCTTTTGCACTTTTATTTATTGAAGTTCTAAATGTTTTCTCTTCTCTTCTCCTTTTTTTTTTTATTTCTATCTTGGCAAACTGCAATGCCGTGCGGTCACGCTAGCCTATCGGAAAAATCAAAACTAATTTTCATTCTAGTCACGACATTAGGCACTGAGCAATGGCAATAGCAATAGCAATAAATAAATAAATAAATAAATAATATCAAGCCAAAATAAATCAATGCGCAATTGATATAAATTCTGGAGGTGAGAAAGGCAAGCAAACACATGGAATTTCAGATGAACCAACTCGACTGTTAGTCAATAAATAGCTAAGTGAAGGTGTAATGGAAGCACAAGCAGTTTGGGCGACTAATAACTGTCATTTAAGGCAACTAATAACATAAATTACAATGAAAATGTAATAATATACTGCAGCCTGAAAGTATGCTTTAATTTTTAATAACTCTGCATATACAGAGATATTCATCTTGTTAATTATTTGAATGAACATTGGCAGATTAGCTATGAACTTTGGCATTTAAAGTTCAATCATGTTTCAATCTTTCTGGTACAGTTACTTCATTTCATTTAAGACGATCACACCTCCCACAACTGGCTTCTAACTTGAGGTGCTTAAAATCTATAACTCAGGGCGCTTTAAGCCACACTGCACCATTCCAGCTGGTAAGCTGACTTATTTCTCAGAAAAGTGTGTCAATTTCGCAGTGCTTCGCAGCATAAAATATCTGATAGCTTGGCTGTCACTTGCACAGATATATACATATAAATATGTATATACAAATATATATTCAGTTGTCCAGCTGCCAATGTCTCGTATAAATCACAACAAAATCAAATTACTCTTTCATCTGCAGGGCAAATAAATTGTACAGCATATTACGTATACGTCGATTTGTACGACAAATGGATGGCAAAGGTATAAATTCATTGATTATTTATTTATAGCATGCAAAAAAAAAAAAGAAAACAAGTAACAGGGAAGATGAAGGTATACACGACTATTGTTTGCCATAGTTGATTGTCTCCCCATTTTACTCTCTCTCTCTCTTCCTCTGTGCGTATGTGTGTGTGTTGTTGTGCGAGTGTGAGTTATTTTCGTTTTATATTGACTCGAAAATGTCAAATGCATAACGAGAACAATTCACAATTTTGATGTAATTGACAGGCAAAAGGGCTGTGCGGTGGGTTTTGATGGCTTTCGTTGGGTGGCAGGAGAATTGTGGTGCTGTGCTGTGGTGCTGCTGTTGTGGTGGGTGACTGTAACTGTGGCTCCATCATAAAATGTCAAACTTTGTTGTGTTGTGTTTGTGTGTGTATTGCTACCGTTGTTGTTGTTGTTGTTGTCGGTAACGGTAACATTTGGACAAAATGCTTTCTTATTTGACAGGCCATTTGGCAATGACATGAGGCAACCACAGCTGACTGCGTTGCTAGCGTCTAATTTATTATGCAAAGCGCTTTAATTGGACTTTGAATATCTCTACACCATTTAGCGTGTTTTGGACTTAGATAACCATTCAAATAATTAAACAATGTGCGGCCAAAAACAATTAGCTAGACTTACTGATTTCCGTTAACCGCAATGTTAAACCGCAGCTGTTTTCGAATTGATTGCCTCGCGAGAGAATTGAAGAAAATTCTGTGTAACTGCACCTTTAAGTGTCTCAGCTGAGGTGTGTGTGCGGTGTGTAGGGGTGTTGTGTGTGTGGTGTGTGTGGGTGGCTGTGGCATATGGCATATGCAAAATGAAGTTGACATCTGCTTAAGTGGCTGGGGTTTTGGGCAATCCACATGGCTTTTACGATGGCAATGCTGCAGTTTCATTTGCAGCTGCTGCTTTTGCTGCTGCCTGGCTGCCTGCTTGATTGGACATGAAATTGATAGCTCACACACACCCATACACACCCATATGTACTTGCCCACCCATACATATGCATATGCCTGCAAAACAAGTGTGTGTGTGTGTGTGTGTATGTGTGCTTAAGCAAGTTAATTGAATTTTGCACTCAAGTCGTTGACGCTGTCGTTTTGGGCGCCTGGGCTGTGGGCGTGGCCGCAGTCGAAACATTTAAACATTGACAAGACATTTGTGAAGTTTTAAGTGCATTAGCTGTCAGCCAGACTAAGCGATAATTTCAAATTCCACACAACAGAAAATTGCAGTGAATGCACTTCACGCTGCTCCTAAATGTATGCAACACTTTTTCCTTTTCAGAGAAACGGAGAAAAGCAGCGAGAGAAAACTGTGCTGCATTAAGTATTTAGCACTTGTATAAAGAATAAATAAATATTTCAAACTATTTATACTTTTAAACTTTATTTAAATTTGTGCCTTTTGACAGTTGGGAATATTTCACAATTAAAGAACTGAAATTCGTTTATTTTCAAACTGGATTTGTTGGCAAACGGAGTTTAAGCTGCTGCAATGACTTAAATCATTTTTTATGCCAAATGTTTGTAGAGAAAAAAGGCCAAATCGAGTGAAGTGTAATCAAATGATTGCTGACTTTACGGCTTTTGCATGACAAATCGAAATGAAAAGCAATCTAAAGATTACTTTCAACAGCTCTAAAAATCTGTATATATTTCTACGAGTTGGTAAATTTCAATTCGGCTTGGAGTAGAGGGAAGGGAGAGAGAGTAAAAACAGCAAGACGTCAAGGCCATTAGTCAACGCTTTGTAGTTGAAACCATTAATGGATTAAGCTGAAATGTGGAGCACAATGAATAAATTGTCAGATTGTGTTGCACACTGGCAAAAGTCACATAGCTTCCATAGGGTTAACCAAAAAGGGACAGAACCATAAGTTTGACCAGAACCACAAACCAGAAAACGACACAGACATAGCAACAGAGCGATTGTGAGAGAGATAGAGACCGAGAGAGAGTGAAAGAGAGCGCAGAGGATACGGAAGTAACTTGCACATTGCTTACATTTCAATATGTTTGTGCTCTTGACATTTTGTTTAACTGTTAAACTGTTGCAAATGCCAGCTGTCAACTTTTTACCCAACACAAAGAAAATGAAGGGAGAGAAGTCTAAGGTTTTTGGCTAAAACTTGACCGTAAAGCCGCAAAGAGGACCAAAAAACAGGCAAAACATTTTACGGCTCTTTTACTGTAGGCTTTAAGCCCAAACTTTTGGCTTTAAGCACGCTAATAGTCAAGTGTGTGTGTGTGTTTGTGTGTGAGTGCTGCTTTGTTGTGTGTTTGGGCCATTTTGTAAATCAGCGTGCAATTACCCGAACCGAGCGCCGTGTAGTTTGCAAGTGTATTAAGTTCATTTTTCATTTGCTCTCATGCATTAAGCAGACCCCGAAAGTAAGTTCCCAAAAAGGCAAAAAAAAAAGTGAACAAGAAATGAAAAAATGAGCAAAGCAGAATAAGAAAGAAAAGCATAACGCCGAATCACTTTTTCACTTAGCTGCTTTCACTATATATATGTGTGTGTGTGTGTGTTGGCATGCAAATAAAACGCCAAAAATGGCCCCGCCCCCCTTAACTACCCCTGACTCTGGCAAACCCAAAAGCCAAACCCCAGGCGAGACCAGAAACCAAGCCAACTTAAGCCAAACACGTTAGAGAACAGTGCGCGCAATTTGGTTCTACCAAAAATTCCAACAGTTTTTGGCCCTTTCATGCTCACTTTCCCACTCCCCTTTCGCTCTACCGCTCTCTCTCTTGGTTTTCATGCTACTTTTGCCCCACTGTGCCGGGCACAAAACCAGACTGGCTCCTTTGGCCGGAGTACAATAAGAAAAATGTTCAAGTGCCAGAATGTGTGCAAAGAACTCAACTTTGGCACACACTTCGCGTTCTTGTTGTTCCCCACTCTACATTCTGCACTCCTTTATCCTCCTTTCCTCCTTCCCCTTTACTGTTTTCTCTTTTTATTTTGCCTTGCAGATAATTTGAATTTTTTCCATTTGTTTGGTTTGGCTGCTGCTACCCACTTCGTTCCCTTCTCCAGGTCAGTTGCATGCCACCGACTGCCTGTTTTTAGGAACTGTAAATTGCTTTAGTTGGCTCGCAGTTTTCGCCAAAACGCAACGCAAAGCAACAATAAGGCTAAAAACGTTGTGGGCGTGGCATTATTATATTTATGAATGCGCGAATTGTAATGCACTGCTTATAGCTCCAACTCCAACTCTAACTCCAGAACTCGAACTTCACTCAACATTCTTATCTATGCAATGCAATTGCAGTTACTTTTCACCAAATTCCAGTTTTCTTAGCAAATTCTCAACGTTTGTGAAGCAGCATAAAAAACAGCTGCCAGTTGTGCCACGTTTTAGATTATTTCTATTGTGCAGCGGAAAATATTACAAAACACCTGGAAATTGTCTAAGTTTTGGGAACAATTTTAGATGGAAAAATATTTTGTTGTTAAAAACTGCACTTTTTTATTAAGCAGCTATAAATTTTTCTTCAAAAATTTCTAATATTTCTTTGGATGGACAGATCAACTTTGGTCTGCTATTAGTTTTAAGCAGCTTCACTTAAAACTGCTTAAAAGTATAGCCATAAAATTTGCGGTGCTTAGAACTCGCATCGGTTCATTGTTCATTCATTCATATATATGTGTATGTATGTGTATGAAATCTGTTTGTCTATGGAAAAGTTTTGCAGAATATTACTTGCAGATAGCACACAATATTTGAATACTTTTCCATTTTCTTTTTTCTTTCTTTTTTTCAATTACGGCAAAAGTGGCAAAACAGTTGTCAACATTTCAAGACAAAACAGCAAAAACAGCAGCAGCAGCAGTAGCAATAGCCATGTTGCGCATAGCTGGCCAAGAAGAGCAGGGATGGAGGAAACAGTAGGAAGTGAAAAGTGGATAGAGAGGGAAATGTAGAAGAAGCAGCAGCAGCAACTGCAGTTGCAGAAAAGCAGCCATGACGCACTGTCAGCGGCAGAAAGAAAGATGTCAGTTGTCAACAACAATGCTCCAAGTTGCAACAATAAAATTCTGACACATTGAAAAATGTCATTGTGTAACTTAAGTAGCCAACATCACACACAAACACATTGGCATATGTGTGTGTGTGTGTGTGTTGGGTTTGATTATGTAAAACAAGGCGCATACACTGCGAGCAGACACTACCCGCTCTAGCAGCCTTTAACCCCTCTCCCACTCCCTCTCTACCTCTTCCTACCTCCTTTTACCTCTTCTAACATCAGCTTTCTATATGCCGCCTTCATATGCCCTGTCTGTTAATTTACTTGCAGTTCCGTTCCATTTTTATGGACTGCCGCCATGACGCTTCGCTCGCTCTCTTCTCCTCTCCTTTCTCCTTCCTCTCTCTGTTTCCCTGTGTGTGTGCTGGGTCGGCCATTTGTTATGCAGTGATATAGCGGCTGGTAGCCTAGCCAGCGTTTTATGTTTTACATGTAGTGTGTTTATGCACACAAGAGATGAGCTCGTGAGCTTGAAAATAGTTGAAGTTGGCTCGAAAAATATGGCATAAATTTTACAGACATAAGAAATTTTGATTTGTTATGCAAGTTATCATATAAAATAGGAATTCTTGGCATCAAAACTTAATGCAAACAGCTAGACTCATTTACAAGAAAAATGTTGGGAAAAAGCAACCAATTTATGGCTTAAGGAACTTGTAGAAATTACTAATCGATCCCTTAAAATTAGTTCTTTTTAGTTTAATTTATTACAGATAATCAAGCTCTTTAATAAATTAATAGTTCACTTGCATGAAACTCTAGTTTAATATACATTATTAGTCAATTAAAGCTAACTTAATGCAACTTGTCTGCTTATGATAATATTTTCGCACACTCACGAGCTCATCACTAAAACAAAAACACACACACACACACACACTTACACACGCTGGCATATTTGTTGAGTGTGTTGCTTATGCAAGCGAGAAATTTGTTATAATGTGCAGGGCATAGAAATGGGGACAGGACAACGTACAGAATTTTGCAGATATTATGTATGCTTTTGATAAACGCATAGGAAACCAGCGAGGCGTACACTTGGCCCAGGCCTAGGACCACGAGTGTTACGTAAGTGGGTGTGTGAGTAGGTGAAGGAGTGTGGCAACCCTAGCCAAAGTCATTTGTGGCGTCGATCAAGTGTACTGAGCCGTTTTATGTTGTTGTTCTTGTTGTTGTTGTTGAAGTACATATATTTTTTTCTTGCTTCTTTTTTGCTCCCTACGTTTTTTACTGTCGTTTTTTTTTCGACTGTCACAAGTTGTTTGAGGTGACAAAGTTAGCCCCTAGCGATGACAACAGCACTGCGGATTGTCCGTGCTGGAGGCATCCGTTACAAATGCCGAGGAAAAACAAAAACGGCGTAATTTAATTTCCACAGTGCCACAACACAGACGAACAGACGAAAATGCCAACAGATCCGGCTGTTATCAGTCTCTAGGCATCATTATTACATTTAATGGAATATAATTACTTTTGGATAAGGCAAAGTGAAAGAAATAACAAACAGCACAGCAAAAAACAAGAAAGAAAAGTACAGTCGAGCACGCCCGACCGTATAATACTCTCTGCATTTTAATCCCGATTAAATTATTAAAATCGGTATCGAGAAATTACAATGTGCAGTACTTCCATCAAAACACCGTGAAACAAAAACATTCTAAGCAAAATCAAACAGCTGTTTGTATGCGAATACAGATACGTTTGACATTATATGCCAGCGTCTGCGGGCCGCGCTGCCGTCACACAAGCAGAGAAAACGTTCGATCACGCTTGTATGTTTCTGTCTCGCTTGCACTCATCCCTTAATATAGCGTTCAATTATCAATATTATAACGCTTCTAGTTTTCTTGCTTGTAGTCCGATTTCAATGCGTCTTTTTAGAATAGTTTGATATAGTTAGTCTCCACTCGAACTATACAATTACAATGATGTACTATATGAACAAATGACTAAAAACGGAACGAAAGTTGAGAATTTTTGTTTTGTACTGTGGGAAAAAAGGGGCGTGGTAGTCCAAAATTTTAAATGCCAATACATTTATGCTGTCGCTAAGAACCTCCATACCAGAATTGTTGATCCTAGGTGCCATGGTTACTGAGATATTCGCCGAAAACAACGATTTTTTCCGAGGTGTGTCTAGTTTTTTGCTCATTGTGGGCGAATGGGGCGTGGCATCGAAAAAAAAAAAGATTCTTGTATTGACTGACTAAATATGTGATCGATTGACACCAAGCTCGAACTTGTAGCTCTTACCATCTCTGAAATCTGTTTGTTCATACGGACAGACGGACAGACAGACGGACAGACGGACGGACGGACAGACGGACAGACGGACATGGCTATATCGACTCGGCTTGTGATGCTGATCAAGAATATATATACTTTATGGGGTCTGCCACGCCTCCTTCTGCCTGTTACATACTTTTGCACAAACCCAATATACTCTTGCAGAGAGTATAAAAAAAAACAAAATGGAGGAGAAAAACGAGAAACAAAACGTTCCCCAGAGGCCACAAAAAACGCAGCAAAAAAAAAAACTCCAGGACTAAAGTGTTTTGCTTGACAGTTTTTGCATGTTGTTGTTGCCTGTGCGCTTTGCTGCTTCTCGACGCGAGTTTTCCTTGGAAAAACTTCAGTCGAAGATATGCAGATGTGTTAAGCTTATTAGTCTGCAATCTGAAGCTAAGAAAGGTACGCAAATTGACAGTAAGTTAAGTACTATTGGATCAGATTTCGTAATTAGGTTTAGGCAATAATTAGGCATATGTATGGGGAGTGGCGTACTTAAGCTGCCAGTGATACGTTTATGAATTAAACTCACTTAAATTGAGTAAACTATATCATATTTATAGCAACTGCTTAAAGACACATTATTTATTCAAGTAAATTCCACAACAACATGCCAAAAATTCCCCTTAAATTCCCCTACTTGTGAAAAACTTTGAAATTGCAAAATTTCATTTGGAATTACCATAAATTAATGGCAGTCAGACAACAAGTACAAGCCAAAAGACTAGAATTTCTACATTGACAGCTAATTGTAATGATGAAATTGTGTTAAAGCTTATAAATTTCAAACATTATTAGCCCGCTGGGAAGTAAGTTCAACACACACATACAACCATACATATACATATACAAGCAGCAACTAATTAAGTAAAACTGTCAGTTTTAAATTAAATGTACACGTGCAGTCGTCATAATAAAGCACAGAGTATGGAGTGCTGTTAAATTTAAGCATTTCACGTTTATACCCTGTAAATGCTTAAGACGATTATAATTAAGTAAATGAAAATACTCTTGAAAATTGTAATTATTTTATTTAAGAAGTTATTGTAATTTTAAAGCTCATGCTCGTCAATTATAGGCCATCTCTTAGTCGCACACTTTGCCCCATTTAAGCTGTGACTGCCGCAGAGCAAAAAGTATGGAAAATTCGCAACTTTCATTGAGACGCAATTTATTTTTAATGCCAATAACGAATGGCCCGAAGCTAAGGCGCTTAAATAAAAAAAAGGGAGCATATATAAAGACCTTGTATAAGTTAAAATATATGCTTTATAAATGTGTTTAAGTAGACGGCAGTATATATGACATAATCATATGCATAACTTGCATTAACTGGCGGCGACTTATGAGCCATGCATGAGTCTCTGTTGCCTTTGTCTTTTGTCGCGTTTGGGTGTTGTCAACAGTCTACAGTGTCTGCCTGCTTTAATGAGCAAAAATGCGTTCACACTGTGTGTGTGTGTGTGTGTGTGTGTGGGTGCTGTGCGAGCGTTATATAACCCACTTAAATATGTCATATGCATACGAGTGCGGGACTAATCATACGACTAAAGAGCTCAGCATTTGAATTTCCAATGGCAGACACCCTCAAAGTATGCTGTGAATTATGTAGCGCATGAATGTCAGCGGCAGTAACGCCAAGCAGCAATAACAACAACAACGTGAGCTTAAATGCCAGCCTCTGCTCGCAGTCTCAGTTGCAGAGGCTCGTTGCTTTGGCGTTGGGTGTCGCTGTCAAAGCACTTTATGTCACAATAATTTGCAGCGCGCCTTTGTATGTGTTTGTGGGTGTAAACGCATGTGTGTGTGTGTGCGTATTATATATGCATTCATTTCACGTGCCAGCAGCTAACATCTTCACATTTGTAGGCAGCTTACAATTGGACTTCGTTATGAAGCAGCTACACATGTGTGCGTTTCGTTCTCTGTGTGTGTGTGTGTGTGTGTGTGTGTGTGTGTGTTTTAGGCAGGACACTGCAGGGGTGTGCGTGTGTGTTTGGTAGCGGGTGTTGGCCAATATGCATATGTAAAATATTTATGAGCGCGTGCAAATTCATTTCATTGCTTCAACGCTTTTGCCATTTGCACTGCTTGTTATACTGAGCCCAGAAAGAGTTACTTGGCTAAGAAGGCAGCTTAAGCTGGTCTAAAGGGACACAGCTTTAAAATTACAAAAGAATCAGATTGGTAACTCCTTATATTTACTGATTTATTAAGGAAATGCAGAGTGGTTCATGCAGAGCTTAGGCTTGCAGACAGCGACAGAAGCAGGAAGTTTTTTAAAAAGTCTTAAATATTTTTTAAACTTAATAGATGCTTTGAGGGCTTGGAATGTCTCAATAGCGAATAGATAGCTTTCATAAAAATTTATTGTAATTATATTTATAGTTATAAGACACTATTGTCTTAAATGCTTAAAAATATTCCATTAAACTAACGGGTTAAATAAAATTTTAAATTAAACCAAAAAATTTCCAACTAATTTACCAAATTTAGGTACTCTAACTGCTCTTCCAGGGTATCTGCAGTTCGTTGCTTCGCTGACATAATTTAGTACCTTAGAGCTCTATTTTATTGTTATATATATTCGCATTCATTTTGGTATGCGCTGTTGCGTGTTGGTGTTGCACATGAATTTAATGCAGCGCATAACAAATTTTCACAGCACATTTCAGTGTAAGCAGCGGTTGGGGCAGGCGAAGGGTAACGGGGATTATGGCCTAACTGGCTAAATGGGAGGCTGACAAATTGTCAACCCCTTTTTCTAGCTGTGCCGTTGTGTCGTTGTGTCGCTGTGCATAAATACAACATTGTACAATGTGCAATATTCGCGACACGCGTTTTATATTTTCTATTGTATTTGTGTTTCATGCTGTGACGCGGTGGGCGGTGTAGAGACTGCGGGGCGGGATAGCAGTCGAAGGATGTGCGGCGGAAATCGCAAAAATATATTTTCAGCACAACACGGAAATGAGAAAAATTATTTTTTGGGCCCAAACAACTGCTGCAATTTTTATGTGCGTATATTATTTGTGTAAGTATCTTTATATAGCTACAAACATACATTTTGTAAACTCAATTTGCAGCTGTATCTATGGCTTTTGGCTGGTATCTGCAGCTGGCTTTTTAACTAATTTGAGGCGAACGGCAAATGGCGAATGGTAAATTGCGAATGGCAAGCCGTTAACATTTGTAATTCGCTTATGCAATATTCACGCGCATTTACGCATTACATTTTATGTGCTTTGTCTGCATATTTACGAGCTCAAGCGCGTCACACGCGGCGTATGCGTAATATAAGCCATTTGCCATTCGCCATTTACTGACGCTTAAGCCACTGTATTCATATATTGCAATAGCTATTGCTACTGGTATTGGCATTTGGGTTCTGGTTTTGGTTTGGTTTACTCTGCTTTGCTTTGGAGTTCTGGCTGCATTCAGTGCTCTGGCTTTGGGTTCGTGTTTGGATTTGTATTTCGTGCTGTTGTCCTTGATGTTTGTGTGGCAATTTCAAAGGATTAGGCCAGCGAGTGCCCAAGGACAACGCCAAGCTAGCTGCCATTCACTCAGCCCTTCACTCACATTGATTTTGCATACAAATTAAAGTTTCCAAACGCTCAAACGCTGTCTGGTTTATGTAATTGAATTAAGCCAATGGATCCGCTGTCCAAACTCAAACTGCATGCCACTGGGCGTGGCTTACTGTCACTCGGTTGTGTTAGGGTGTGTGTGGGTGTGTGTGTGTGGCTAAGGGTGTTTGTATATTTATTGCGAACGCGTTGAGGGCGCAACAAGCAAACAAAACACTTTGAAATATTGTGGCTGAAAGGCAAAGCTTAAAGTTGACTTCTTTAAGTTTTTATCTTCGAATTTTACTAAACTTTCTTAACTGCAATTTAGTTAATTGACATATTTGTACTGTTTGTACTTTATATACAAATCAATTTTAAATGCTTTTGTAGCCAGTCGCTTAACAAAATTGTTTGATTTTTTGTGTAGCGAAATCTCCGTGGATTTGTTATTTATTTAACAATTTTTTTAGAGCACATTTTGAAGCGTATTTCATCAGTTTTATTTGCTCACTGCTGGGTGTGTGTGTGACAGTGAAATCTATTACTTTGCTTGGGGTTTTGACCTACGAGAGGGTAACGTGCATTGAACTGGTCGCGTGTCAGGTTGCGTTCAATCGCCTCTGCTGCAGCGGGTTATGCCACATCGCACCACACACACACGTACACCCCATACACACACACATAGCATTGCCCCAAAGCTACTCTCTGGGGTGCCATAGCGATTGATTGGCTTTGGGGCGGCGCGATGCGTCGCATTTGTCCTTTTGTTTATTGGCCATGTTCGTATGTATGTCATATGAGGGACTGCGTGTGTGTGCCTGGGTGTGCCTGGCTGTGTATTGAAGCGTTTCATTGTATTTAACTCCTCCCCGGCAGGCAAACGTATCTACAGCAGCTGCATTAATCGGATTTTGGGGTCCATTGTTGCAGAAGCTGCTGTGGAAACGACGCTGTGCACTTTAAGTTGCAGTTGCATAATGCCATTGTTTGTTGCATATTTACTTTTTGACGGTTTGTCTCTACCGTCTAACTCCCCAATGTCTTCCTTGACGTTGGCTAAAGTTTTGTGCGCCTTTTGTGCCGTTTTGCCGTTTTGCCATTCTGCCATTCAGACAATCTGCCAATCTACCAATCTGCCACACAGCACGTATGTCGTTTATGTCGTTAGAGCTCCATGTCGTTTCGTTACGTTTCGATTCCATTCGATTCTATTCAGGTCGATATAAATATATATACGCTATGTGTGTGTGTGTCTGCCAAAAGTTGGCTGATGTAACTAAGTAATATTGGCAGTTGCATTTGGGTTATTGTCTTCTTGAGCTAGGCAATCTGGCTGCCATTGAACAGTAACTATTTCCATCGAGTATGTGAGGATTTTCCCCAGTTTGCCTGTAACTTTTTGCCGCATGATAAATCCCCCCCCCCACCAAAACTTCAGTCTGAGTCTGCTTGTCTGGCTCAGAGTCAATTGGCCGGCAATTGAGTAGAACAAAATAGTTAAGTACATGAGCAGAAATCGCATTAAAATCAGCCACATTTACATTGCAACATATGTTATCGATTTCGTCTACAAGCTGATGATGGCATTACGTATACGCCCCATCGTTTATGCATTGCATGTGACTTAAATGGTCTAAAGACTTTATTTAAGCAGCTTTAATGCTGCAACTTATCAGCTTTGATAATGAAACTTTAATTATTATATTATAATACTTTTCTCATAACGCAAGCATTAATTTAGAACGAAAAAGTTTTTAATACTATTATAAATTGTTTAGTGCCGAATAACACAGGAAATTTTGCGCTTGAAATTGGCATTTAAAAAGTGCACCGAATTCCCATTCGCTGAATTCAGTGCACCTTTACCAGCACTACAACACTGTCCCCCTGCTCACCCCCTCTGCCTCTTAATGGTTAACGTTATTCGTGAATTTCTTTTGCTTTGCCTGCAGCATTTTGTGGAACATTTCACGTTGAACATTTCGAGTTCAACCACAAAACAAATTTCAACTTGATTTTCGTACAACGAGTATTTGTTCGCATTTTGTAGCACTACTTTCGGCTGGCAGTGTGAGCTGCTTTTTTTGGGAGTTTTATTTTTTTTTGTTAGTTGGAGGAGAGAGGAAAAAATGGTCGGTTGCAGTTTTCATGTTTCCACTTTTCCACTTTTACAGATGCTGCACTTTCATTGTGCGTTCGTGTTCGTGACCGTGTACCGTTACGTATCCCACACTCTCTCCCTCACTCGTGTCCATTTGGTTCATTGGCAGGCACGTGCGTGCCAGAACAGCCTTTGGCCATTATTACACCTCTTTGGTTGTAGGTGTTGGCGTCGGGGATCGCTGTTGGAGTTGAAGTTCGAGCTGGAGTTGGTTTGGTTTTAGGTGTTGGGGGAGGGATAAAGTAGACGACTCACGTAAAGTTCGTTTGGGGCTATGTTGTAGCTGTATAAAGTGCATTTTGTTGCCACTTTTGCCGGCATTGGCTTATTTCGTTTGATTTTATGCGGTTACGTGAATTCATTGGCCAACTCCACTGCTCCACTGTTCCACAGCGAGGTAAAATCATCAGAATTGCAACTGGCAGCTTTTAAGCGTAAGCGATTTTTTATGTACGCTTGTGGTTTTAATTTCAATCATTTTGCTGGCTAGTTGGTTGCATACGTTAGTGGCCCGTACACAGTCTGTACGTTGTCCTTGTTGTTATTGTTGGCCATGGTCAAAGGAAGCGTTGCAGAAATCAACGTTAATAAATATGCAAATGCGATTTCGATGCGCGCGCGCATTTTGCACAAATGCGATTAGCGTTGCATACTTTGGTGGGCGCTTAATTTCAGCATATGCCATAATGCACACACACACATACACATTCCTGCCTAATTGCTATATCATTAGACGCATGTGTGTGTTTGTTAGCTTTGGTATTTAGAACTTGGCTTTAATGCTTTAATGGCCACTTGAGCCACAAAAGTTGCAACTTGTTCGGCACTTTTTCTCTATTACCTGTCTATCTAGTCACAAGCTCTCCCTGTACTGCCCTGTCCATAGTCTGTCCCCTACATATGCCGCAAATTAGTTATAATTAAGTTGAGCACACGTTGCCAGGCGGCTGCTCCTGCATAACACTTAAGGAGCTACAGTTACAGTCACAGCTGTATGTGCGACGTGACTTGCCAGCAAGTGCCCGAATACCCTCTAAAGACGGCAAGTAAAACGGGGAGTATTGCTGTTTAGCCAAAAAAGTATTTACAAAACAATTTTCATACTCTTTGCGCTTACAGGGTGTGCTTAGTGTGCCCTACAGTTCACTTTGTTAGTTGTTTAATAAGCGTTAGCCATCTATCCACACTTTGGACTTGCTTAGTCGACACATTAAATGTAATTAGCTGCGCTAAGGTTAGCACAAAACTATGACCGAGACACACACACACACACTCCGACTCGCCTTTCGTCTAATTAGTTATCTAAAGTTTGTCGGCGACATTAATGCCATCAAGAGGGCAGTAGCGAGTGGAGAGAGGCGTGTTACAGTAGCAACAAATTGTATAGCATACTTTTCTGCATTAGCATCAGCTCGCTTCGCTGTCTGTGCAAAGTTTCCAACACAAATCATTCTCAGACAACAACAATGCACAAATTATGCCCCGTTTTTCTTGTTTCTTGTTTCTTGTGCAATTTTTATTTTTATTTCCTTATTGTTTCTTCAGCTTTTTTTCCCAGCTCCCGCCGTAAATCACTCACAACATAATGCCCTGTATTTAAAATATGCGCACAAATGTTCCATGTAGATGTAGTAAAAAATTTGTAGAAAGTGTTTTCCTTTTGGGTTTCTTCCCCGAGTATTTTTCTTTAGTACCAATTTTTCTTTTCTTTATTTCTGCAGCTTCTAGCTTATTGAGCTGCCTGTTCTGCTGAGGACACAACACAAACACACCCACCTAAAATATGATGTAGTATCTTGGCGGCATAAATGGCTTTATACTGAAGCAGAGGAGTCGTAGAAGTAATCATAAGAAAATAAAGTATACTCAGTAGTGCTGCAGTGCGTATTTCCATTATTAAGCACAATATTTGTTGTGCTTGTTTTACTGCCAAAAATAGTATGACAAAAATTATGCTAGAGTAAATAGTAAATAGTGTAAATACTCCAAGTGTGATGAAGTTTTTCATGGCTAAAAGCAAACAAAAGTTGTGTGCGTGTGTGTGCTTTTGAGGTTTTACAAAAAGTTGTTAAAAACTAAAAGTTTCCTGCAACTTGTGTGTGTATAAAAAAAAGTTAATTTGTTTAAATACAGTTTACTGTAAGGTAAACCATAAAAATGTGGCGTAATTTTGGGTCTAATTCCAAAAGTGTTGAGCTATTTGTTTGAAACTGAAGGTTATCGGGGAGTTATCAGAAGAAACCTTAAATGGAGTATAAAGTAACTATTTTTTATTCATCTCAGGAAAGTTCCTTAACAAAATCTGCCTCCCATCTACTTTGCTATCATATCAAATTGTTGTGTTTATTTTCTTTTATTTGGGAGCCCGTGGCCAGTGCAAATTTCGTGCCCGGTTTTTTATTTTTAATGCGAATATATTAACAGATAGCATTTATTTTATTTGGTATATTTGCTTTATGTTTGCTGCTCTGTTTACGTTGTTAAACCTCGAGAAAAAAATGAAAAACGAAAAATATATGCAAATATACTAGGGGCGGCGACAAGGACTACGAGTACAGCAGAAAAAAGCAAAGGAAAATGGAGAATGGAGAATGTCAGGCCGTGAGCCAATTTCGATGGAGACGAAGTCAACGCATTTTAAATTGCTGAATTTGCGCAAAAAAATGGAAAATCATAATAAATAAATACAAATTTATATTGCACATTGTATAGATGATGCTTCAGTTTTCGCTTGTTTTTTTTTTGGGTTGTTTGGTTGTATATTTTGTTGTGTTGTGTTGTCAACATGCTTTTATGAGGGGAGCCAGAGCCAGCATTTTCAATTTATTTTCAATGTTTCTCGCTCTCTTGCTGGCTGGAAAACATTGAAGAAAAAGTGAAGGAAAAAAAACTGAAAAGCAAACGTAAATTGAACATTTTAGCGCGCTTTTAAGCAATGTCGTACTGAGCACCGGCAAACATACAAACACACATCGGTACATCCCCCGCACACACACACACACACATACACACCTGTCCAACAACAACAACAACAGTAATGGCAAAAAAACATTGCACTTAGAACTTCCGCACGATAAAATTAAATGACGGCTGCTTTCGAGGGAGAAAATGTAAACTGTGGCACAAAACTGTACGAACGAACTGTGCACAACAATATACATCAAAGTGTGGAGTGTGAGGGGGTGGAGGTGGGGGAAAACAACTACAACAACAACGGTAGCAAATCACTTATGCTGCCATTTTGTGTTGGGCTGCTGTTTGTTTGAAGTGGCGTTGAAATTATGTTAACGTAACAAGGTGAAAGCGCAAAATGAAAAATCACTTAAACAATTTGATTTTTTGATTTGTCCTGTTACCACTAGAACTCCCTCTGCCCCCTGCCCCCTGCCCCTGCCACTACTGAGCCCCTTGGGCAGCACTTAGCGGCACCAGTTTAAATGTCAAACTGTTTAAAGATTTATAGAGTTGCCTTGTTTTGTCTTCAGAGTTGGCTCAAAACAGCTCATAAACATAAAACCACTTGATTTTGGCCTGGCTCATAATACAAATCTTTTGCCAGTTTATACAGTCAACATCACGTAGCAACAGCGATGAAGCTTAGCGCAGAGAAGGAGACGAAAAGAGAGAGAGAGAGAGTGAGGGAGAGAGCGAGAGACGACCGCGATACTGCACAAACTTTATTGATAAGGGCATAATTTATTTGAACAATCGACAAAACGCTATTGTCAATAAAACCAGATAAATATCTGGCATTGTAGCAGTTTTATATATACATATACTTATATATATATATAAATATATACATCTGTCTGTCTGTGTGTGTGTACTTTTTATATAGTCTATTTTGTGGCTTGCGTGACAATGCGTTGAATGCGTGGCCAAAGTTGGGGATAAGCATCGATCTGAATGAGTAAAGAGACAGTGATATAAGCATGCTTTATTACCACAAGCACAGTGGGCACACGCTAAGCTTAACTGAGTGTGGCTGCTACACAAATTTAGCTAGGGGTTGACTCACTAAAGTTTGGCTTCTTTGCAGCTAAATTTTTGCACATTTTTGCCACGTAACTGACATTCTATTAATCATAATTTTGAACTTAGATATTGGGCCAAGTAGCCTATTAAATTTGAGTAGCCTTTTACTCACAATAAACTATTTTTTAAAGCATTTTAAGCTTTACCTATAAGTATTTGATATTTTAACACTTACATTTCATATGCCAGTCACACAGCTCGTGCCGTTTTAGGCAGTGCCTACTGTACCTTATTGAATCGAATGGTCCAACCGTAACTGAATATTGCGGGTCGCGTAATAAAGTCAATATTTAATTGAATCGTAGTGTCGTTTATGATTATATAAATTTGGCTGTGTGTGTGTGGGTGGGTTTATGTGCGTTATTGATATGCATATAAAGGTCAGTTTGATGAACAAATTGGTTAATTATATTGGAAACGCATGAAAAATATATTGCATACGCACAGGCGCTACACGAAATTATTTGTTTAATAGATGGAAAAACAGAAAACTGAAACTCAAGGCGTGCATAACTTGGCAGGATGATGTTGATGATGATGCTGATGGAAGCGGAAAGCTAAACAGTCTGTACACACTTGTATAAAATATAATACTATAAGTGCTGCTTGACATGTGGCAGACGTTTAGGCTGGGGCTGGGGCTTCGGCTTGGCCTGTGCCACATGTGCCACGTCGCACTATTTTGCAGTTTTTAAGGACTGCCAGATGCTGCCACAGCGTCCCCCCTAACAAACAATCCCACTCCAAATGGAGCTTCTCCTCAGACTTTTTTCCACCAACTCAGCTCACATGGCAGGCAAACATTATCGCCTACGTGAGCAGTAAGCATAAGTGGCTAAAAGAAGCCAACAAATTTGTTGCCGCCTTTTGACGCCTTCAAGTATGCTATGGCAACGTCTTTCACTCCCTCCCCTCTCTCTCTCTCTCTACTTTCTCTCTTACACTATGTGTGTTGCGTGTGGCAAATGTCAATTTGTTGAGCATTTACACGTGGCACTGATAATTTTATTTGATTTTTATTTAATGCTACAAATTAGTTGTTGATTGAACTCAAGCAAACACTGTGCTGTATAACGCTTGAAAGTTCGCTTACAACACTTTAAACCTATTAATATTATGCCATTTATTTTGGCATGATTATTTCAACGTTTTGTCGCCGCAGCACTTTAATTACATTAGAAAGCAACACTTGAAACTTTGTCCGCAAAACTTACCGCAAAAGCACAAAAATAAATGTCGAAGAAATTAGCGGGGACTCGGGTGCAAGTTGGCGCACACACAAACAAAATGGCGGAAATGGCAAGTGACAGGCTGTGGCACGCGTAAGGGCCCCCCCAAAACGGGGAAGGGTATTACAAAGTGTCGCCTGGCCATAATGACAGCATGTTATAAACTTTTCCACCAGCTTCCATGGAAAAGTTACACAAAAAAAATGAAAAGCTGAGAACTGCTGCATTAAAACGGGCACCGGAAATTGTACTCTCCCCGTCCGCGCTCCCTCTCCGTTCACCCCTCTCCAAATGACGTTTGCATGTAAAAAAGCGCTCAGACAAGTCATCAATAGATACATACCTGCAAAGAAATAGAGCAGAAAAGTAGTTGTGTAAAAAATTAATAAGGGCTTGGCTTCAAAAATCCACTTTAATGTCATCTTTGAGTGGCAAAAAGGACTCGCAATTTACTTTGTTAATTGCCAGCGTTTAAATGGCAGCGCCCTAAAACCGACTTTACTTGATGTGCCATACACACTATATACACTACGTATATACCATAAAGACTGCTATGTCACCCCACAACAGTACACGGTATTTATGGTGCTAGACAACGACTGGCTGAGGCGAAAGAAAAACAAAATGCAATTTGGTAAGTTTGTTGTGTTAACACACAGCACACAGCAACACACACACAGCACTCCTGGCCGGCTGGTCACTTTTCTTATACCCTGTAGTCGTTAAGGCTAAGGGGTGGTACCTAGCACGCTATTTTTTGTGCTTTATAGCTAAAATTATACACATTTTCGACGCCAAAAATAATTTTAATAAAGTTTTATGACAGCTTTAAGTTCCTTATGAAACTAACACTAAGTAGCCCATTTAGCACAGTTTTACTGCTAATTTATTAAGCATTTAAGTCACGTTTAAATTTATTATTTCCAGACACCAAATGTGGTAAGCTTTTAATGCCTAATATTTCAAAAGCAGCGGGTCATTTACAAGTCAAGCACACTCGATTTGCAAGATTCTTTACTACTGGGCCATCGGTCAAAGTGTGCGTGTTCTACAACTAGCGTCAACATTGCGGCAAACAGTACAAATAAACAACAAGAAAAATGAAAACAATATATACTGCGACACAGCGACGGCAAACAAACATTAAAAATGCACAACACCCTGGAAAGGCTAGGCCAGTCCAACCGGATTGTTGTGGCCCTGGGGCCAAAAGGAACGATTGGATGGGCAGACTTGTGGACTGAAATGGAGACCGAGTCGTAGACGAAGACTGACCGGTTTGCGTGTCTAACATTGCCCACTGCCTGGGGTCATATCGATCCAGACGGGGCTGAGTTAGCGCCAATCATGATAAGGACACACACAACTCGAGATGTTTCATTTGCAGAAGTCAAACTTAAAGTTTACTCTGGTGCAGCAGTGCAGCAGAATGCAAAAATGCAGAAAAAAGGAAACTTTCTCAGCATCGACAAATCGAAATTCGCAAATTGAAAGTTTGTTTCATGAACTGCATACAACGAATGTTTCACCCCAAAAGAATATTTTTCCACCAAAGCGGAGTTTCCTTATTCAGTTTGACCACAAGCATGTTTTCACAGCTGAATGCTTGAGTAGATGTGTAACTTTTCCGGGGAAAACTCTAAGCATGCAGCGACTTTCCATTTCATTACCACTAAAAAAATGAGCCATGAAAACTGCACTTTGATTTTAAAACACAAAAAGATTTGGCATTAAGTTAATTACAAGTTTGAGTGCATATTGAAAGTATCTGATAGATACATAGCTTGCCGCCTTTCTTATTCAATCAAGTTATCTGTGCATCTTTGCTGCATATTTTCATGCAGTTGCTTTTGTCTACAGTTTTTTCCTTCGTATAAATCTGCCAAAGTTGCCAGACAATTGGCTTAGCTTTTGGCGAAGGATGTCAAGTGAAGCGCCCAGATATCTAGATACAAAAGATACAAATGAATAGATGGCTTCAACTGTATGGAATATTGTTATTTTAATTGCTGGCTTGCACTGGACCCTCAAGAGACAGAACGACAGAGCAGTGGAGCACAGAATGGATGTCGCACTGACTTGGTAGTTGAACAAAGGGACGACATTTGTAGCTGGCGAAAATAAAATTAATTTAAAAGTTTTCGAAACAAGTTTTCCATTATTGTGAACGGGGAGAATACGAAGCTGCTGTTGCTCCTACTGCTGCTGCTGCAGTAGTTAGAAACATTAAAACTTCTGGCTCGATTGCCGAACTGCCGACTTTACTTGACTTTCGCTCATATTTTTGGTTTTTCGACTCGCAAAATGCAGAAACAGAAACAGTTGTGGAAAGCAGAATTAAAAGGAAAATCAGCGATTTAACAACCTTTGTTGCTCTTCAGTCTTTTGGTCTCTTTTGCTCTCTTTTATGCTATTTAATTATAATTATTGAATTTTAAATGTCGCCAAAGTGCGCAACTTGATTTCTTCGGCTTCGTTATGGTTGTGTGTGTGTGTGTAAAGTAAAAGTGTGCACTGGTCACCTGGCTTTCAGTTGGCCGCTTTGTAATTGTTTAAAAGCTTTGCGCTACTTCCGCTTTTTCATTATGAATAATAAATAAATAAATAAATAAGCTGCGTTGGAATTTCATTTTCTTGTGCTTTTTTTTGGGGTAGACCCTGTAACAGTGGGTTGCGAAGGGTCTTCAGAGTTGCTGTGGCGTTGGCAGTACCGTTAAGCTAGTGCTATGCCTAGTACTGGGTGTCTTTCAGTCGAGTTGGCAGACTCCACTGCTTGCCTACTAGTTTTCCTGCTTCTTTTCGCTGCGTAATGAAATTGCACCTGACGCTGAAATTAATGGCCAGCGACGCGATGTTGATTTCGCAGCTTCTTCTCTCTCCCTCCCTCTCTCCGTGCCTCTTCCCACCATTATTATTGTTATTGTTGTGTTTGCCAAAAAGCCAAAAGCATAAAAATGTTTGTGCTATAAACAAAATTATTTCAGCTATGAGTGTGAAAGCAGCAGAAGACAGCAGAGAGGCGGTGGGAGGGAGAGGGGATTTTCCCGCTAAAATGCGCGTATTTTTTAACTGTCGTTGCAGGCTATCAGGTGGCAAGTTAAGCACTAAATGCTGCAGCTACATAAATCTCTAATTTAAATTCATATACAACACGACTCTTAAAAAAAGTTGTGTGCGTAATTAAATAAAAATCCCATTTTTGCTAACGAAAATATTATTTGAAAACATAGTTGGCTTTAAATAAACATTTTATGGCCATTTTATGCAAAAAAAACATATTTGTTTTCGGCTTAAACATAATTGTCAATAGTAAAAGGAAGCTAGGAAAATTTTAGTTGAATTCGTTTTGATTGAGACAGAGACACAAATTTGTTGTTTACTTAAAATAAATATGGATAAAGCAAGAAATTGCTGTTGTCAAAATTGGTATTCAATAAAAGCTGAAAGAAATTAGTTTTCTGTATGAAAAGATTATGTTATTAGAAAATCTTTGCTGATAAAATTTCATATTTGATTTCTGTACCTTTCATTTGCCACTTTCGATTAACTGCAGCCTTTGGACTGTCTTTAGGCGCTCAACCTGCAAATCTGGGTATTAGGCCTTTAGCCTGTATGAGTGCTCAGTGGGAGGGAGTGAAAGTGAGAGAGGTCAACTGTACTTTATTGTTTATTTATGTATTTGTGCTCACTTATTTTTTGGCTTTCTTTTTTTGGCACTTTTTTTTGGCATTTTTTTTGTACTGTTGCTGGTAACGTAAATTGTTAAGCCGACTTGACGCACGTCACTTAACTTCATTATGGCTCAGATGCTGAGCGATGTCCTGAACGGGCTGAAGGGATAAGGGATAACGAGTGGAAATGGGGACTAAGGGCTAAGCTTTATGGCGTGCGTAATGCCAAGACATTGGGTCAATACAAAACACACAAATAAACACACTCACACACACACACATATACAAAATGAGCGCACGTTAACGTTGAACGTGCTAAAATTTAATGTTTTAGGTTCTTCTCGGTTTGAAAGACCTCGTAATGTAAGCGAGCGCAAAATGAATGATAAACGAGCACACGTCAAATTCTAGAGTCCAGAGTCAGAGCAAGCCTACAGCTCGGGTGGGGGAGTAGGAAGGCGGGAAGTTCAACTGAAATGTTAGCCAATGTTGTAGCCCGGAACAGCTGCCAGAGCAGACGTTGGTCTGGTTATATAAATGGTGCATGAAAAAGCCAAAACAACAAAACGACGTGAGTTGCACGTTTACATTAGTGTGAGTAGAACAAGTAGGGGGGCATGGTAAAGCGAACTGAACTGAAATGACAGCCTGTGTATGTGTGCACACTTTTAGCTCCCACTGTTAGCCGCTGTCTATATGCGCCTTTGTTTACATTTGGCAAACATGCAATGGTAGGAGCGCGTGTATATAAGTGTTGCCAGCTTTTGTTAGCCCTCATCAGGCCGAAAGTTTCCCCATCATGTTGTTTTTGTCCTTTGGCTATGTTTGTTGTTGCTTTTGTTAAAATTAGAATTATTGAAATTTACTCAAGACTGGAGTCAGCTGTTTTTATAGCTTTTAATGCATGAATAATAAATCCACAAAGTATTAGGGCAAAGCCAGCGAGACTTTCAGCTGATTATGCCAAGACATTGCCTACATTTATGCGTAAGCGACAAGGTAGCTGAGAGAGGCAGGGGGAGCGAGCGAGACAGCGAGTTAACGCATAAGCTTGACAACAAACAGCTGAAGATGGAAGCCAACTGTCATGCAGCTAAAACGTCATCATGTCATTGTCTGTTGCCCCTTTTCCCCACCCCTCTGCCACTTGCCACACTTTGTTGCAGATTTGACTGCTGACAGCTGCCTAGCGCTGGAGTATGAGCTTAGCTAACCAAAGTTTTTTTCAGCTGCCGCTGTCTACGCGTGATTTTTATTTGACTATTTTTTCACGCGGCATATGTTTGCATCCCAAAAACGAAAGATAAATTTCGCAAACACGCAGACAGATAACAAAAAAAATACAACAGAGATACAAAAAGCGGGCAGGCACAGTCTGAAGGCCCCAAACAATGTTGCACATTTGGAGTGATTACAAAAAGAGCACAAAGCTGAATATGATTTTTGTTACATGTTGCGACTTTAGCCAGATTGATGACAGTTCTGAAAAGTTAACATTGTGAATTGAGAAATGGAGTTATTGACAGAGCAGCATGCAAATGCAGCTGCAGGCTTTGTGCAACTTTTTTCATTTCCGCGCAAAAGTATGCTATGACAATTGTGGGTGGCAAAGACGGCCAGAGACTTGGCAAACAGTTAGCAAAAATATTGGTAATAACAGTGCTACAAATACAACTGACTAACTACAATAAGCAGCATAAATTGAGCTCAAATATGAGTTGAAAATGATTCAAAAGGAAGCATAAAGTAGAACTTCCTATTTGCGCTCAAAAGTATGCTACATAAAAATGAAATTGACTTTTAACTGGCAGATCAAATTATAATTTTCACTGCGCATTATCAATTTAAGCAATATTAATATCATTATGTTTATCAACATTAAGTACGATTAAAAGCGGCTGTAATTATTTAAAATTTAACAACACAACTCTTCAAATATTTATGAAAAATACATTAAATTTTTAATGTACGTAAATAACATAACGAATATAATGAATGCTGGCTAATTAATAACATACACACAAAAAGTGAAAAACATTATTAATATGCCACTTTTAATAGAAAAGCATTAATCAATGCAAAAATGACATTTAATTAACTATGAAGCAGAGCAACAAAAACGAGCAAAACATCACAACATACGTTATGCTTTTTAACATATATCACAATTAAAATATGTACAAAAGTGAAGCATCCGATTGAGAGATGAATATGAATTTTGAATGTATCGGAAAAAAGGAAAAACATATGCTATAATTACCAAAAGCTGTTGAGCATTGTTCTGTTATGTCAATGCCCGTCGAACGTCCCCACTATGCCCCTCCGACTGTGCCACAACTGTTGGCACACCTGTCTGACAATTGGCTAGACAAGAGCACAAAAAAAAAAAACAAGAATAAAAAAGTTGGTAAGACAAAAAGTATGCTATCAACGCTGACCACTCGTCGTTTGGCAATCAGCGTACCTAGTCTCATCCTGCTTCCTGCCACATATCTGTACGTCTCTCACTCTCTCTCTCTCCCTCCCCTTCTCCCTTTGGCTGCTGGGTAATTTTTCATTTGCAGCCCCAACACCTTTTTCAATTTCAGCAATACAAATGTTTGAATTTGTGCCGCTTGACTGCATGTCTCTTATCCCACCTTCCTGTTCCCTGCTCCCTTTCTGCTCAGCTTGGCTTCCCTTTTGCCAGCAAATGCAATAAAATTTCAATATGCAAACTGACATCGTCTCTGTGTGTACAGGTGTATAGGTGTGTAGAGGAGGTGAGCAGCGACACAGGTAAATGATTTTTGGAACGTGTGACAGCTAAATGAAAACACGTCCAATTTTTGAGCCAAGTTTTTTGTACATTTACACTCTCGCTGAGAGCTGTTCTAATTTGACTGTGCAGCGTGTAACGGATTGCAGTGGGCGTGGCAAATTCCATAGAGTACAAGTGTAATTGATCGGGGTGTTCTCTGTTTTTACAACTTGAGCTCTATTAAACTATATTAAATCGACTGCATTCTATTACTTGTATAGCTACAAGTATAATACTTTTACCCAGTTTATCTTGATAGTTTAAAGCACTAGAATAAAGCTTGTTCCTCGAACATAAGTCACTAATATATTCCCACTGATCCTGCTGGGTATTTTATTTTACAAACTTGTTTTTCCCCACTGTTATGGGGTGTTTTTTGAACCGAGTTTAGCAATCAATATGAGGGCCAGTCACTTGTTTGGCTTGCCACACTTAAACTTGCCCCAAAGTAGCTGCTTATTTGAGCTGACTTGCAAAAGGGAGTTGCAAGTTGCGAGTTGCAAGTTGCCAGTTGCCAGTGGAGTGGCATAAGGAAGTTGCAGCTAAGTTGAGTAGCTGGTTTGACTATGCAGCACTTTTCAGCTGCTACTTACACATGCTCAAGTGTGCGACATACTCTCCGCCCTCTCCCCCACTCTCTGTGTATATTTTTAGAATTGTCTGCGTCTTTTTGGCACTCAGTGTGTAGGGGCAGAAATACTGCAGTTTTTTGGCTCAAGTTGCTTTTGCTTCTTGTTATTTATAACTTTTTCTTTAGGAAAAGCGGCGCGTGCAGAAATATCAATTGAACACGTTTCAACACACACACACACACACACAAACAGACACTCACACACACAGGCAGTCGCATACACAATATGAATTCTTGCTGCTACACACACAAAAGTGCACTCAAGTGTTGATGAGGACAACGACAACGACAACGGAAGTTGCTTGTGGTAGCGTTGAATATTCTTCATCTTTTTTTTCCTCTCTCATGTTTCTTCTTTCTTTGCTGCTTCCTTTCAGTTCTTGCCACTTTCACACATACATATTTATGTACAGCAAGTATATATAATATGTATTTAGTTAGAGTTAGAGACGTTTGTCTGTACGGGCATTGTTAGAGTTTTGCTTAATTGCAACGTTTTGTAACATAATTGCGACTGTAGTTGTAGTTGTGGCTGTAGTTGTTACATCTTTTGCTATAGCCACATCCGTCAGATACATTGCTCGTCTTTTGTTTAACTCAAGTGGCGTACTAAACGCTGTCACGCCTCTCACACACAGAAAGCCCCCCCCCCCCACACACACACACACACACCGATTGTAGATTGCGCACAAAGTTTCGAGTGCATTTCGACTCGCCCACACCTTACAATAGGCCTATTGATTGCCCAGTACCAGTACCTTTTTTTAGCCACGACAGACGAGTGACTTGTGTAGTAAGACACCCTATACTTGCAGTACTTTTGTTAGATTTTGCAGACAGATTTAAGCAGTCAAAGACTATTAAATTTCTGAAAAGCTGCCACGCCTACTGCCGCCTGCAAAGCTTTTTGGCGAGTCTCCTGCACTTCTTAAGTGTTGTACACACTAAAAAACACTGCCGCCTGAAAGTAGGCAACGCTTTTTGCCTCCCACTTCCGTTGATGCTTCAATTGCGGTGGCTGCTTGGCAACAAATCATAATTAGGCTGGGAAACTGTATAATTAACGCTATCGGGTCGCCATAATTATGCCGGTGTTTTTATGCGTAGGTGTGAGTATGAGTGTGTGGTTGTATTTATTATTATTATCAGCAAGCGGCATAAAAACTCGCTTAGTATGCCAGTCAGCGTGTGCTTTTTTCTTCATTTTTAGTAGACATCAATAAAAAGTGCACGACAGTTAAATTTCAACCCCTATGTGTGTGTGTGACTGTGTGTGTCTCTGTCGCGTATGCAAATGACTTTGGCGCCTGGTGCGTCATTTTTGTCTCTTGCCACGCCTACAACGCAACGCGTCTGTTGGCCAAATGAAGCTAATGGTGTCAAATTCAAATCGCGTCTCATATGTTTTACTTTTGTGTGCTAATTTTATGATCATTTTGGAACGTGAACTCCATCATCATCAACACCACCAGCCTCACACTTCCTTTCTTTCCCATTCCCATCAACGTGAACATCAACACGTCACGTGTAATTTGCAGCAACCTTTTTTGGGGCTGCTCCACTTGCCCGGCTTTCCCAAGCTTTTCCACCCACACAACGTGCTAACGACCAATTTGGGTTTTCGTTTCGGGCCAAAAACGAAACGCTGGCAGTTAATTTTTTTAGCTTTTTTTTTTTGTGCGTTGCTTAGAAATGTGAATATTAAATTAGATCTAAGTATTTAAGAGTGCGTTCAATTTTCCTTTTTTCTGATTTTTGCTGGGGAAAATTTAATACAAAATCAAATCAATTCCGATGAAATTAAATATTTACACAATTAAGCCGCATTATGAATTATGTGTGCATAAGAGGCAGTCAATATAAATCAATAAGGAAACGTGTCTTAAAAGAAATGAAAAGAAAAATTCGTGTTTAAATTTTAAATAAAAGAGAGTAAACTTTAAATACAGTTTATAGTAAATTTAAACTTCCCTCTTAAATTATAATACTGATGCATAATATTTCAATAGCTTTGCTCAAGTCTCAGCAAACTTTCTCCAGAAAGTGACTTCAAAATATTTCATTAGTTTTTAGCACTTTTCAGTGTTGTTCTAGAGTTATTTGGTTGGTTTTTACTCCTTTGTGCGCTGCAAACCAATTTCAGCAGCTGCAAAACTTCAAGATATACAAAACCGTGAACGCACTCTGACAGCCAAAACACAGGAGGAGCTGTGAGCAGCACTTTCAGCATTACGTATACGTAAACAAAGGACACAGAAAACTGCACTTCAATCATCCAGGATTATGTGGCACACAGTACGTAGTACGTAGCATGTATATGAATTTTCTAGCTGCATATGAAAAAGTTATAACAGCACGTTTCCACTATGGATTTCCACGAAAATTGTTTGACGTCAGACAAAAAAAATTGAAGTGTTTCCCTGACGTCCAACGATAGCTATCGATAACGATAACAATTGAGGTTAGAGAGCTTTGAAGTCAAATCGAATGAACTGATTATGGGGCGTTGTAAAGCAGCTTAATTTAAAAAAAGAAAGAGGGAGGGGTAGGTGGGTGGGCGTGTGTGTTTCTGTTTGGGCATAAATTATTAATTGAACGCTGAGAGACAAAGGAGCGGGTTTATTGGAGTGTGTAGCACATATGTGGTTACAAAAGAGCGCGACAGTTTTAAACAATGCTAAAAACCCTTTTTTACCACGCCCACGCCTCCAACTCTACACACACTTGAGTACTTAGACAGGCAGGCACTTAAAAAATATGAGAGAGAATGTGAAAAACCGTTACAATTGCTGACTAAAAGATGAAAATTCTACATTTTTAATGCGGCTCACCTGACGAGCCGCACGTCGAGCACTTCAGGACACACAGGACACACACACACACAGTAGAAGTTATAACAATGGCATCAGGCAAAAAAGGGTTGTGTGCTTGCTTGGGTTGGGGCAGGCTGGCGGGCGGTGGGGGGGCGTGGCTTGTTAATTTCAAGTGGCATGTTAACTTTCTGA
The DNA here is from genome assembly GCA_018152125.1 of Drosophila dunni. Lineage (NCBI taxonomy): Eukaryota > Metazoa > Arthropoda > Insecta > Diptera > Drosophilidae > Drosophila > Drosophila dunni. The sequence continues at coordinate 18,826,562 of JAECXC010000339.1, read as the reverse complement.
CATTAAGTTGGCATTTCATGTCAACTATGCAGCGCGTATGCCAGGACACTCAAGTGTCCTTTGTCTGCCTTCGCATAAGTGTGAGCTCATGTATGTGTGTGCTTGTGTGTGTGTGTGTGTTTTTGTTACATGTGTAACAGCAGCGTCGTGCGGAAAACGCTGTTTAGCAAAATGCCATCATTATGTTAATTATAAATGCGCCTTGCGTTCAAAAAGAGTTTGCCACACACACACACGCAGCACAGACAAACATTTAACACACACACACCCATACACCCACACATACACAGATACTGTGCGGCATTTACACTTCCGTTTCCGTTTGAATTGGCCGCTCGCTCGGATATGCTAAATGCAGTCTCGTTTTTGCTACGTTTGCCTGATGACAGCAATTATCATGCAGTGATATAACTTTACACAATGCCAACCAAATTGCTAATCAAAAGCACAAAATTCTCTACCTCTCAAAGCTCTTCTCCCTCTCTCTCCCACTCCCTCTCTCCCCTCTCTTTCTTCCTGTCTCTTTCGCATTGATGCGCGCTCTTCTGAGCAGTCAGCACACGCAGTTATTTACGCCAAATCATCTGTCAGGCTTTTCAACAAATTTAACTCTCCATGGTCGCTATAGCCATCTCTTTTCACTCTTTCTCTCTCTTTCTGCCTCTCCCTCTCTTTCATTCCCTCATGTGTTTAGCATATTGAAGCTGTGTGTCACATGAGTTGACACTTTCAATTGAACTCAATTAAGTTCATACATAAACAACATTCGATGACAAATCTATGGCCCATCTTCCTTCCCTTTCTTGCACATAGTCTGTCTCTGTCTGTCGCTAACTCTTTCATCGAATATTGGAATTTAGTTCTTAATGAAAATTGTATTTGATTGTTGCTATGCGTCAAATGCTGCGCTCAATTTGCAGCTGCTTCAACTGTTCGTTCTATGTGTGTGTAGTTGCGTGTAGTTGAGTGTAGTGGTGTGTAGTGGTGTGTAGTTGTGTGTGTGAAAGTGGCACAAAGCGCCAACTATACGATTTATTAAGATTTTTTCATTCAGATGTGCTCAATAACTGAATATTGAATGTGTTTTGTAATCAGCAAAGTTATTAAATGATGCTTCAAAATTCCGCTTTGCATGTCGGAGAGTTGTGCCATAATCAGCTTATGCTTCAGTTAAAGTGGACAATAAGTAAAGTGGGGTTTAAGCAGGCGAAACGGCTTTTATTTTACATTGGAGGTAACTTTTATCAGAAGTTTTTAGTTTACTTAAACACTAATTTAATATTATTTTAGCAGAGCTATTTTTTGTTAACTATAGTTAAGTTTATTAGCTTAGGCGTTAAATAAAACATGTTCCACGCCCCAAACTAGCTAGTAAAATGTTTGATAAACTTTTATAAGCTAGCTTATATATATAGATATATACTTATACTAGCTAAAACCCCATAACTGTAGCTTATTTTTCACCAGCAATGAAAAGTCTTTCAGGGAGTGAAAAGCAATTGCAGTTGCCGCTTGAAATAACTGTGTGAATTCGCATTGCATTTGATAAATGAGTCAATTATGTTTGGTGTCTCCGGAGTGATAAACAACAAGGGAGTTGGAGCAAGATGGACAGATAGCGAAGGAGTGGGAGCTAGGGAGAGGGGGGAGGCAGATAAGCAAATCAAATATGCTGGCCACTAACATATTTCGTTGGCTTTTCTAAACGCAAATTTACTACAACAAGACAAAAGTTGTAGTGAACTCAACCAAGTGCAAAACTTGTAGCTGAAGCATCTTCAATCTTATCCAAGCCAAAGCAGCTTCTTATCCATTTATACGGCCCCACCCCCATCTCCATCCCCACCCACCCACCAACTACTTGGTCTTTCATCTTCATTTGCCCATTTCCATTTCCACTTTCATTTCCAGTTTACGTTTTCGAGGCAGCTGCTTAACCACACTGACTTCTTGGCTTGGCTCATAATCTCTGTCTGTCATCGCTTAAAACTGAAGCTCTGCTTTGGGACACGCCCCCTCCCCTCCCCTGCTCCCCTACTTGTACTGCCCATACGCCCCGTTGGCACTTGGGTAACGGCTAAAGAAATCTCATTAAAAATGTCCTTGCGGCTGCAGCGAGCATAAATCTGAAAATTAAAGCTTACAAATAACAAAATACAGAAGAAAAAAGAAAGCGAGGAGAGTAAATACAGTGGCAGCAACAGCCTGCGGTGGGTTTATCTAGGTAGGCGTGGCAAGTGGCGCCTGCTTAAATTTATGGTCGCGTCTTCAGATCGCATAAAAACCCATTTAAAAAGCAATTATTTTGCGTTGATTCAATATGCTGGCGTTTGATGAATGTCGCCAAGCAGTTAGCAGTTGCTGGGAGTAGTGGCAGTGGCAGTGGCAGTGGCTGTGGCAGTGGCAGCAGCTGTTGCAGGTAATATTAGCTGCTGTTGTTGCAGCTGCTTTCGCAACGTTGCTTGCTGCATTTTTATGACCCTACGCTGTCTCAGCACAAATCAGTGTCCTCTGGTCTCTGGTCTCCGGTCTCTGTGTGCTCTGAGCTGTGAGCTGTGTGCTGCCTATCAACACTTTGCGCCTTAATGCATGCAATGCATAAAACAGTGTCCTAGCAGCAGTAGCAGTAGCAGCTGCCTGACTGCGTGTCCTTTCTGCGCTATCTCTGCGGCGTTTTGCTGACAGCCAGACACAGCTAGGGGGAGTGAGGTGGGGTGGGTGTGGCACTGAGCTCTGTTCAGGCAACAGGCAACATGCTAGCTGGCCAAATGCCAACTCGGTCAACAGTTCGATGACGTATGCAGACGACTCAACAACTGCGAGCATGTCCTTTTTAGCCCCACTTCTCTCCCCTCTCTTCGCTACACTGCTGCCTTTTAGCCATTTGAAATAAATATTAAAAAAATGAAAAAAAGGCAAGCAGCAAATTCTGTCGTACGTTCATGCAGGAATTTTGGTGAATGCACATTAAAAATTCAAATTAAACGACAGCGCTCCCTCTCTGCCCCTCCACCCTCTCCCTCCTCGACCATTTTATGACTTTAAACGGCAGCGAAGCTTCTTTTAATGGCTGTTAAAATTTTTTGTGACACATATAGCCCAGTCGTCGCGCAGCTGGGCAATCAAAGTTGTTGGCCAAAAGCAGCAGATTTGCAGCTAACTGTTTTCGATAACTTCAACTAATTTTAAGTAAAGTAAAGCTACTTTTTCTCTATAAAAGCTCCCCCAAAGATTCACTGTCCCCCCCTAAGCTTCTAAATCTGCTTTAAGTTAATAATCAGCCATTAAAATTTAGCTACATCAATTCCCATCACGTTTTCCTTTGTATTCACTCATTAATCTATGGTGAAAAACCTATTGAAAGTGATTTTTCTTGACTTTTCTCCTGCGTTTCTTTGGCATTTTTCGCTTATCCATTTATCAAATAAATCCACTGCCAATTTCTGGCCCTTCCCGGCACTGAACTGTTGTAATAATCTTCTTTCATTAGCGCATTTCGAGTTTACGCTCCAGTAAACTGCAGAACTCGCATTGTAACCCATTTATAGGCGCACATATTTCAATTTTCTTGGCTCTGCCAGGAGTGGGGGGTAAGTGGTAGGGGGATTTCCTGATATTTTTCCTTTTTTCAGCCGGCACAACAGCAGCAAGGACAATCCAAAATATTTAGGCCGCATTTGATTTCATTACGTTTTTATCTTTTGGCTACTAATTTCATTTCGTGCATATTTCAAAAGGGGGCGACAAAGGACAAAGGAGTTCTACCACCCACAAGAGCCCCGACTAGCCGCCCCCGACTCCTTTTGCTGCTCTATGGCGCTGCCCGTGCAAGAGCTTAATTAATTCCCCAAAAATATTTATAACTTTTAGGCGCTCGACCATTTTGGGTTACACAACAAAATTTTGGCACAATATTGTTTTGTCGTTTCTATAGTGTGTGTGTGTGTGTGTGTGTTTGTATTGGTTGCTTTGGTTTTGCTGCTTGTCAATGGGCAAATCTAACAAATTTATGCATGACTGCAACAGGGTCAAGTTGCTGCAAAATCCTTTAATGCGCCGCAGCTGGTTTCAGTCCGCCCAAAAAACCGAACCAATCTGGCCAAATAGGAAAAAACACAACACAGAAACTATAGTTGGAACAGCTAAAGAGCGACTAAGAGATACCCTAGCTAAAGTTGGAGGAAATGTAGCACTTTTGGAGTGAAATATTGTCACCTTAGCACTAAAACCCTTCAGCTTAGTTTGAAGTTAGTTTCTTCTTTCGCCAGCTCAATTTACCTGCTTCCCTGCACGTCTTTAACTACAGGGTATATCGAGTCAAAAAGCAATAGGAAGTTTTTGAGCTTTTAGGCAGTGCGCAAGCAATGCGACGACTCGCCAGATAAGCAGATTTATGAGCTAAACAACAAACTGAAATAACTGGAGACAATTCGGGCACTGGCCAAGGAAAGGAGCTGCAAAGATGCGAGACAAGGACACGGGCGAAGGAGTAGCAGAAGCTGAAGCGGGAGCAGGAGCAGCAGCTCGGAAGCGTAAAAGCAAGATAAAACATAAAGTCGCCAAACACGCACACACCAAACACACACACACCACACCACACACACACATATATATGTATATATACAGTTTTGAAATCGAAATAACACCACACTGAGCAGAGAAACAGGGTGTAAAAGGAGAAACGTTCACACTATGCGAAGATTTATGAGCATTTCGCTCGCCAGGATGTGTGTGTGCGTACTGGTGTGCGTACTGGTGTGCGTACTGGTGTGTGTGTGTGTGCAATGCTGGTGTACAGAATGTCAGCACAGGAAGTGAACAGGCAGCCAGACTGAAACACGCCCAATCTGGGTCTCAAACTATTGACACGCACTGTACGCCCAACGCCATCATCATCGACATACACGTAACTTCAGACGTGCGTATAATTTTACCCGCAACTCTCGCTGCGGTCAGCAGCAAACAACACAAAGAGTGTACAAAAAAGAAGAAGTTGGATAAATAAATATAAAAAAAAACAGGTAGAGGAAGCAGGTAAGCAGCAAGGACTGCGCTTATAAGCAGTTTCGCTGCGCAGATAGGTGTCAATTTCATTTTCATTAAGTTGCTTCTGCTTGAGTGGACAGCGTTCAGGAGCTAAGCACAGAATTCCACTGCTCAACTGCTCAACTGCTCCCTCAACGGTTATTCGGGATCTTAATTTGCGACACGCTCTCAAATTTCAACAAAAACAAAGCAAAAAGAATTATATACATATATATATATAGGGGAGTAGGAACTGAAAGCTGGCAAAAACGCTGCTCATTTGTAAAACAAGAAGCAACAGCAGCAGCAGAAGCCCTACTTAAGTTCGAGTTCTTCATTTTTGCATTAATTAATACTTACTTATTATAAAATACAAAAAAAAAAGGCAACAATACTTGGGGGCTAAAACGGGCAAAAGGTAACAGCAACTTCAGCCTGTTTCTACCTAAAGGTAAGTAAAATTTTAATCACTTCCTTCAGCTTGGAATTTCTTTTTTTTTTTTTGCTGTTCTCTGGTAATTTGAGATTGTTAACAATTTTTGTATTTTTTTTTGGCTAGCAGACGGCTACAACTGGTTACTGGTAACTGGTGGCAGGTTACTGTGTGTCCAACTGCAGCCTTTTGTGGTTGCGTCTCGACTTTCGACTTAATTAAAAGTAATTCCATTTAAATATTATTAAAAAAGATTTTTCTTTTCTAGCCTACCTACCCCTTCAACAAAAAAAAGTTATCGTTGCTTTTGGCTATTTTTTGCCCCGTTCTTTTAGAGTTTTTTTTTTTGTGTTTTTTCTTTGGTTTAATTGAATTTGCCATTGAAAGCAAAAGTGTTTGAGGCAAATATTTACATGGGTTTGTTTAAGGCCAGCCTTATAATTGACTGTGAATTAGCTGATATTGCTCTACTTCTACCAACTTCTACTGAAATCTTAATTAACTTGCCTTTAAGTTAATGGTTTTGTGGCAAGTTTTTCGTGCTAATTTCTTGAATTCCCTGTAATTACTTAATTCAATCTAAATGCAAATATTAGCTGGATTTATTTTAGTTTTCAATGCAAACTAATTACTGTGAAATTTGATTATTAAAATTGATTTATTAATTACAATAACGATTTAATTTACCATTCAAAGTAATTCTTTAAGCAGCCCATTTAATTTATTTAATTGTATTTTTTTAGAGGGTCTTTGGGCATGTAAAACCTTTAATTAAAAATGCAAAAAAGCTTAACTAAATGAAAAACTTTTGTGAAATTGCACGTAATTATGTAAACCGAAAATAAATAAAGTTTCGTTGGAAAAATAACCACAGCGGAGACCAGTGTAAATACGGGAAATCAGGGCAATAAAATGCTCCCCTATTATAGAGTGCAAAATGTTTAACAATTGATCGTTGATTGCTATGGCAAAATTCAGTAGTATAAAAAAAAAACAAACAAATGCGGATGCAAACAAATTTGCAATTTGATACTGTGTTTTTTGTTGTGCGTGTGTGCGAGTGTGTGTTTTTCCCTCTAATTTGCAAACGATTTGTGATATTACATGCTACCATATGGTTGACTGGCATTATGTAATTTAGTGTCTGGCGCCTGTGTGCTATGCAACACTAAATTACAAGCCAAGCTAATTTGACCAACCGCAAGGGAGAAAGAGAGAGATGTGGGGAGAGCGAGTGAGGAATAGTGATAAAATGAGATAGAGAGAGCTAAAGTTGTAGCTGTTGCAATATTAATGCGACCAGCTCGTGCATTTATTGGCATATAAATCACTTTGAACTTGCCACCAAATCACAGACACTCGACACAACCGCAGCCACACTTAACAGAGCTTCAAACACACATACACACACACACACATACACACACTCGCAGCTATTCGCTCACTCTCTTCGTGCACACTGAAAAGACTTAGGGCTTAAGCCGGCACTTACCTAGCTTGATGTTAGCACGCTCATTAGAAGCCAAAGCCAGTCATCGTTCCATCTTCAATTGCTTTTCTTCTCTTCGTTCTCTTTCATTTCTTTATTTTCTTGTTTTTTTTTTTTGTCAATTAATGCGGTGCACTCTTCAAATATTAGCAGACATTATGTGTAGTCGCTGCACTAAGCCGACTGCTGCTGCTGGCCCTTTAGAGACATCCTTCGTGGAACTAGATCCTCCACAATGAAGGCACAAATGACTTGGCCAACACTTGAGCACTTGAGCGTTAGACTTTTTTGTTTTTTAATCGGGCTATTGTAAAAGCCACCAGCAGCGGCAGCAATAGACTTTCAGTCAAGTTGCCCGTTGTCGTTGTCGTCGTTGCCGTTGTCGTTTCCGTTGTTGTCAAGTGGCTGGGATTACGTTGACGTTGAATGCGCTGCTGATTTGAGTGCGTTGCCAGCGTTTCAGCCATTGTCGATCGCTCTGCCACTGGCACGGCCACTGGCACCGCCAACGCATTTTCATTTAGCAGCAATTTAACTTTGATTGCCAACACACAGAAAAACTTTAGCTGCTAGCTGCTATTGCTGCTCCTGCTGCTACTGCTGCTGCTGCTCCAGAGTATTTGAACCACTCACACCGACAACTTGCCAGCAACTGAGCGCTCAAGCAGCTGTGCTGTCGTATTTCAATGAAATGTCGCGACGCTGCGTCGTATAAGACTTTGCTGCTGCGCTTTTTTTCCACACTGTGCTTTGCTATGATCCCAAAGCTCAGCTACGAAAAGCTTTATAAGAGAGCGCGTTGTCGTTGTCGCTGTAGCTCTGGCTCTCGCTCTCTCTTGAGTGCGCAGGCGCATCCTCTAATTAGTTCGTTTTGTGGCTTCGGCTAATGCTTCGGCTTGTGCTTCGGTTCTGTTGGAATTTCGGCTTCAACTTTTTTTGCTCCATGCTGACACTGTGGCATTTAACCTGCTGCTTGTCGTTGTTGTTGGTGTTATTGTTGTTGTTGTAACATATGAAAATTAAAACGCTTAACTACAATTAACAATTGGTGACACTAGGCTCGCTACAAATGACGACAAGCGGGAGGTGGAGAGAGGAGGCAGAGAGAGAGCAACACAACAACAACAATAGCATTAATCAACTTGCTGCTGACACTAAAGCCCACAACAATTAATCAACACACAAAATAACGGTTAATGTAGCAGCAGAGGTAAAGCGGTAGAGCAGTTGAGCTAACGGTAAACAGTAACGGCAGCTGTAGCTGTAACTGTAATTGTAACTGAAACTGTAACTGAAACGGTAACGGTACACTCTTTTCTGTGTACGGCATTGCATTAACTGATTGTTGTGTAGAAGTATTTTGGAGGCGTAGCTGGGTGGCAACACTGGCAAAACTTTATGTCAGTTCGCATAAAAGTTGCACGGAAAATATCAAATCAAATCAAAGTTCGATTTGACAGCCAGACAGGACGAAAGGCAAGCAGCTCGATTTGATGTTTATCTTTTAGCTTGCGACTTTTAACAACTTGAACTTCAAGTGTGTGTGCACACCACAAACACACACGCATACAAGAGACAGAGAGAGATAGAGAACCAAACAAAGTCGTAAAGTCAGTTGAGTTAAGTTAAGTTCAGTTCATAACTCTCAGCCAGAGACTGAAATAGCTTTACCCTAGCTTTTGGTCAGCCTATTTGGCCTTTAGCATTGTCCAGCCAATATCAATTTATCAATTAATGCGCCTAATGAGCAAGCCAACTGATTTGCTGTGTCATTTAATGCATAGCACACACACACATACACTCTCGCACACCATAAAATTAATTAGGATTCGCTCATCATCAACTGTGACAGCATATTAATATGCTATATACTATATTCTATATACTATATTCTACATTATATACCCCATATAGTCCATATAGTCGCACTGTCTCTGGCAATAACATAAACTAACGAGATTTCCCCTCAGCAAATTTGTTGTTGAGCTTTAATTGACAATCAAAGCAACTAATCACATTTGCAGCTCGACATTTTTCATTAGAATTATTATGTAGTTAAGTTCCAAGTCGAGTTCCATTTCTAGTTTCTCAGCGCCCACATCAAAGGCATTAGAAATGTGCAAAAACACGGTAGAATTCTCCCACTTTAAACGTGTTTGTGCGTGTCGCAAAGCGTGTTTAAAAATGTATTAATGGTTTACTCAAATTTAAATGGAGAACAGACAGCCCTGTCCACTTGTTAAAGCGGTGCTGCCTATAGACAGTGGCAGCGTTGCCAGATTGTTAATCAAACTCAAAAGAAAATGAATAAATTTCTTACTAAATTTATTTATGCATAATTTAAATGTTTAGAAAACGCAGCTTAAATAAATTGAAACATATAATTCAAACAGTAACTAGTAGTACAAACCCACAACACATCCATTGTAATAACAGATTATAGAACTTAAGCTGACACTCGTGTTGGTACCGCTTTCTAATTAACAAAATGAGCATGTAAACAATGTTTAAGCTGCAATTAAATAAAAGCTTTAAATAAATATACGACTAAATGCACTTTATTTTCACTTTGATTAACTTTGTTTATCGCTGGACGATCGATAAAAACTGCGAATCGAGCAGTTAGTTGACCAGCGTAAAATTAGAACGCCAAAATGAAGCCACAAAATAACACACAAAAGGTGACAAACATAGGGAGTAGGAGGTGGTATGAGGTGGTTTTCGTTTTTACGGTGGTTGGGTGTTTTTGCGGTGGTACGCCATTCGCTTGTCATTTAATATCCGCAATTAAAGTGGTCATCAATCAAAATGTACAACAAGAAAACCTAAATGAATTAAAAGTAAACGAAAGAACAAAGCAAAGGATGAATGCACAAGCCAAAATGAAAGCTGTAATAAATAGAATAAAGCGCAGCGCACGAAAAGCGGGTGGAAAGCGCAGAAAATGGGAGCAAAATAAAAAGAAAAATGCGAAAGAAAAAGCGTTACCAGAGACGGACTATGGCCAGAGCCGGAGCCAGGACCAGGGCCAGAACGATAAACAAGTGCTATACAAACAAACAAACGGCGCTGTACGCCGTACGCTGAACCTATTGATGATTGAGCAGGACATTAATCTAACAAAATGCAGACAAGGCGACGAGCGGGGAAGGCAGTAGAGCTCTGGAGGAGGGTCAGGAGGGGCGCAGCGGTACAGAGGCCATGTCGGCCAAGCGAGCAAATCAACTGACCAACTGTGAAAGTGTCAAATTTCAAGCCACATTGTTGCTGTTGTCCACAGAGCTGACATCCTTGTTACTGTTGTTGTTGTTGTTTTTGTTGTTGCTGGCGACACTGTCCACGTAAGCAAACATAATTACGCCGATGCCAACCTACATACAAATACATATATATTTATATATACATTTGTGTGTATATGTAGCACACATAAGTATAGCGTATTGCTGTCAGGCAACAGTGCGTCATGTTGTCCTGAATCCAAAATGCCTGCGTTCACAGATTAATAGCTTGGCATAAGCACATAATGACTCTAACAACTGTACGGCCAAGAAAATTACTGACTGAGGCTCAAAACTGATGGAGATTTGACTTAAAAATAAGATTTTATGCAATGCTTTTTAGAATAACATATTTTAGACTTTGTTTGTCGTAAATGAAGGTTAGAATAATGAATTTTAGCAACTACTAACAGCTGCTTTCACTATGTTAACTAACAGCGTGCAAGCTATGTTAGCTGTTGGTAAACAGAGCATTCTGCCTATAAACCCAAGTCTAAACAACTCTTTTAAAACTTATAAAGTTTACGCTCACAGCTGTCAGTTACTTAGCTGTTAATGCAATAACATAGCAATTAATGTTAGTTAACAGCAAGCCAACTGTACTGCCAACAAATGAGTAGCATTTGGGCATTAATGAGGTTTGTTGGCCTAAACAAAAAGTTCCAGTTGTTGAAAGCATAGGAAAATGCATGTGGAAATGTGAAAATTGTCGGCTCTACTAGTGAAGTGTCCACTGCTGATGCTGCTGTTGCTACTGTTGCTCATTTGGTTGGTTTGAAGGCAGCAATTGCGGAGCAGAAAAGCAAATTCAGCAAGAGCTGGACAACATCAGAACATCAACAGTTGAAAGTTGCTCATTTTTGGTGTCCAAGCTGCAAATTAGATGCCAAATTAGCACACAAAACTGCAACAGCAACCAGAAAACTGATGCAACATGCAACTGGCGGTGGCTGGCAGAAGGGCAGGAGGTTAGGAGGGGTAGAATGACTGTGTGGCAGCTGTGAGTGTTAAGTTGCAGTTGCAGTTGTGTGTGGGTTGATGTGTGTGTGCGTGAGTGAACTGCTGTTGCTGCGGTGCTTTGACTGATGTGGCACAAAAACCCGTAAGTCCGGCAAAAGAAGCCAGGACACACACAAACTTTGCTTACTGCATTGACACGTACAGAATTCAGTGAAGCTGTTGTTGCCTGAAAGCACGCTGAGTTTTAACCCCATCACTATCCCGACTCAACCGCCTCACCCCCTCCCACCTGCCATCCTTTTCCCACTTTTCAAAATCCTCATTTCCTCCACACTCTGTGTGTTGGCCTGCGGGCAGTTCTAAATGGTTTTTCAATGGGTTTTTCGGGCATCAGGTTCAAGTTTTTGGATAAATTCATGCAGTGTTCTCACTGTATCTCTATCTCTACCACTCTCGCTATCTATCTCACTCTCTCTTTCTGTCGCTGCTGGCCCGCAGTTTGCCACAAATTGTAGCAGCAGCAGTTTACCGAATTTTTGCGGTAGGCATGCTTCAAACAGTTGTTGTTTTTCAAGCGCAGTAGCAGGTGGAAAGGGTCTGATAGGTTTGTTAACAGCTGCGGCAGACAAAGTGGTCTCTAAAGCACTACTGGGTATCTTAGAGTCTGCCAAACTTCGCTGCAGTGCCTTAGACTGCCTGCTGTTGCTACCGCTGCTGCCGTTCTGCGGTGGGTTATTAAATTTGAAATGCTACACCTTGGACCGTATCAGATTGCCGTAAGAGAGCGCTAAGACAAAGGGATCTTGCCCCGCCTGCTATCGGAATTCATGTAAAATGCAAAACCTTAGCCCAGCATAAGGAAATGTGCCTTGTCATAAATTTTATATGAATAGGAATACGAATACAACTACGAATATGAATATGAATATGAATAGTCAGGGAGAGAGGGGAGTGCGAGTCTCAGACAGTCTGCTTGGATCTACTCAGTCAGCCGTAGCTAAGAATAAACAATCCTTTAGACACACACACACACACATACACATCCCCACCTACACACAAACATGTTTGAATTGTTGACACAGTTTTGGTTGCCTTCCTCACCTTTTTAGCCCGAGTCAGCAGAAATATGCTCTATTTTCCATTTCCATTTCGTATTTTCCATTTTAATATGAGCCTAAATTGAGCTTGTTTTATTTATGTATAGTTTACAATACCTTATGGCCAACAGTCTCGACAGTTTTTTACGGTCTACCTAGCCGCCTCTCCCTCTTGCCGCTGCACAGCGTGTGATGTGTGTATTAAAAAAAAAAAAAACAAACACAGCAAACAAGTCCAGACATGTGCGGGAGTAGCAAAAAAGTAGGCAAGGGTTTGAGCTGGGAAGCTTAAGGATAAATACTATATATAGCAAAATATATATGTAGAAAAAAGCAGCTATAACAACAAGAACTGTCGTAATAAAAATGCCCTGCAGTTAAAATAATTGTCACTGTAATAAAGTGATGCACAAAAATTATATAAAAATGGGAAGTTTGAAAAGTTTACGACAGACTAACAAGATTAGTTTAAACTAAAGTGTGAGTAAATAAAATAGCCAAAAAGTCTTAGCTTTAAAAAGTTATAAACTTAAACACCCAGTGCTAAAAACTAAATTTAAATACTTTCCAGACACTTTCATTAATATTTTCAGCTTAAGCAACTGCAGGATTATTATGTTATCGGAGCTTTGGGCGAGCTTTCAACAAAAGCTGCCCTCGTCATTGCCCTCGACATTTCAAGTTCTTGACTTACAAAGTGGGGGGTAAATAGGGGGTGGTAAGCGGAGACTGGGGCAGCGCTACTCGGTTGGTATCCACTTGGTATACTACCATTTTATAGCAGCAGCCAAAACATTATAGCCATGATTAATGGCAGATAATAATTTCGAGTGCGAGCACTTGACAGCATACAAAAAAGTCAGAAAACTATGGCCAATGACGTCCATTAGACTGGCCAAAAATGGCATGGGCAAGAGCGGGGTGGGTGGTGTGAGGGAGGTGTGCGGGGATGCTACTGGCGGGAGGTGTGAAAGTAAGGCAACAAAGTGCAACAGCAACTGCAAATGACTGGCTGAAAAATCAGCAACAACAACAATTTCAGCTGAAAACTATTGCCATATTCTGTTTGCGGCATTTAACGAGCTTTCTTGCTGCCTCCCTCACTCCCTCTCTCTCTCTCTCTTTCTTACTGTCTGCCTGTCTGTGGGTCAGCTGTGCGTGTGATTTACTATATTTTGTGCATAAATTATTATAAACGCGTTCTGCACAAAATATTTAATAAAAGCGAGCGAGCGGGAGCTGAAAAAAAAATGGAAAATTAAAAACAATGGCTGGCAAAACACAAAAAGCGGAAACGGAAATAACGCACACAACTGCCAGTTTGGCGGGCACTGTGGCGTGTTGCAGCTGCAGCAACGGCAACAACGGCAGCGGCGACAGTGTGTGACACTTGCCACATGTTGGTTTTCGGGTGCTGCCAAAAACCCAAAATTGATTTAAGCATTTGCGATTGCGATTGCGTTTGCGTTTTGCGTTTTCCTTTAACCCTTCGATGCCGCTCGTTTTTGGTTTTTGTGGCAATTTGATGTTGTTGTTATTGTTGCCTGTTGCAACAGCTGCAGCAAATGACATTAAAATCCAGTCAGCGCCTTCAAATCGTTTTAGAATTTCATTTCGCTAGTTTTCCATTTGCTTCAGAAATGCCACAAAAATTTACGAGTTGCCTTAAAGCTGGACAAAGTGGGAAGAGCTGGACGAGGTGAGAGGGGATGGTACTGCTTTTTTTCAGGGGGGGTTTCAAGTTACACGCCTCCGTGCTGAGTGCAGTTTTAAAAGCAAACGCGTCTTTTATGCCCAAGCAGCTAGAATCATTACAAAAGGGACACACAGGATGTGTGCGTCTGACAAAGACAATGAACGCTGTCGAACCAATAAGTGCAGTCTGAGACTGTGTAGGTTTCACTGTAATGTCCTCTGCTCTATGTGTGTGTGTGTGTGCGGGAGTGCGTCATAAAATTACTTTTTATCATTGTAACATGACAGCAGACGAGCGGCAGTGGGTGAAGTGGCGAACAGGGGGACCACTGGGAACTTGGATGATGTACGCTGGCGTTTTTATGTGCCAAAGATACATTCATACACGTTTTTCTTTATGTTGCAGCCAACTACTAAAAGGATGTGGCTGCCATCCGCTTTGCCTCGCACAACAGCTTGTGCTTAAGCTTGAGCTTGAGCTTGAGTTTGAGCTTTTGTGCATTGTATTAATGGCTCGCATGCACGACAGCCCAGTTTTGCTAATAAGCATAAACGCAAACTTTTGCCATGTGACTCGATTGCCAGTTCCTTCCGTGTTGTCTATGGCAGGACTTCAACTTGGACTTGGTCATGGACATGAACATGAGCATGAGCATGAGCATGAGCACGAGCAAAGACTTCGACACGGACATGGCGTGCGCCCAGCACTTTGACTTCTTTGTGCACTTTATTAATGTTATTAAAAATCTAACAAATGCGCACAACTTGCGCTCTCAACTATCCCAACTCGGTCCGACTCCTGCTCTTTCTGCTCGTCCGCTTTATTAATGCCCCAACGTTACAAAAGTGCCAATTAATGTGGCTGCTCAGCGGTCAGTGTGTGGTCAACTTGCAACTTTGTAGCCTCTCATCGTCAATTGACAGTTTTTGGCTACAAGATGAACATTTAACGGCACAACGGATCGTGTGTGCAACGGCATCATGCTCAAAAGCAATTATAAATTTCCTGTTCTAGGTACTTTAAGCAACTTCCGGGAGGAGTTAACATAAGCTAAATGTGTGGAGATTAAACAAAAATCACATTCAAATAAAGTTAGCTTTATATGCAGATTGAATTCACTGCATTTATTGCAGCTGCCTAAAAGTATGCAACTGATTTGATTTAACGCCTAACAATTTAATGTTTATTAAACACACTTGCGCACAATGAATAATTGTTATAGTATAACAATCATAATTGTTTAACAATTAAATTGAGTTTTGTTGTGTTTTTTTCTTTTATTTCAATAAACTAATTTCCCCGTGACAAGCATAAATTGAAAGCAGCCTAAAAGTATGCAATGAAATATTTTCATTTGTCGACTGTTTGCTTTAAATAAACTAAGCTGCAAATCGATTAAACAAATCGAACAATAAAAATATATAAAAGGCAAACAATTGCTGTGTAATGCGAATTTAGTGCATGAATTGAATTTATCAACATTTTAGACAGTATTGTAACCCAAAAATAGCAACCAAGAAGGAAATGCAACAGTTTCAACGACGAGCTTATTTTTGCCGCATTGTTGAGTTGAACAACTGTTTGCCAATGCATTAAACTGCCAGCTCCATTGGATAACAATTTGAACAATGGACAGCTCTATCTCACTTTAGTCTCCTGCTCTTTCTTAAAGCCAAATAATGGCTGAGAAAGTGCAGCAATTGTTGACTTTTTGCGTAGTTAAACAAGTTTAATTAAGACTCATTCAAGTCCTTTTTAGTTTCCCCTTTTTTTTTGTTGGTCGGTTGGTGAGCAAAGCGTAAAGTTTTATTCAACACCTTACAAAGTGCTAACAGTTGATAAACAAATGCACTACATAAATGTGTGTATATATATAGTTTATATAGAGTGTATGCTGTTGTAGGAGACTTCATTTGCAGTTTGCCGGTTGCTGATGTTTCCTGCCCTATTGCAAAACAATTGCCAATTTGGCTTAAGCATTTTGGCCAAAGCGCAAGTTAAGTTTTTGGCCACTTCCGTTAGCTGCGGTTGCTGCTGTCACTTGATTTGTGTCCCTCTCTTTTGTCCCCCCTTTCTCTCTCTCTCTCCCTTACTATCTTTCTCTGTCTTTATCTGCTGTGCAGCAATTTCTGTTTTCAGTTAATACTCGTATCTCAAGGCATTTGCAATGGCACGCGGCAACTTTGTCCCTGGTCAGGATGTTGTCACTTCTATCAGTGTGCTTGTATTGTGTGTTTAAGTGTGTGTGTGTGCTTGTGTGTGTTTTGTGTGCGCGAAAACAAAATGAGTACAAAATACTAAAAACGACTTCCGTTTGGCAATTTGCATGCTGCGCACTCCGCCGGAAATGGAAAAACACTTGCTGCGTTCCTGCGTTGCTTCCCCTCAGCTTCTCCTTCTACCCTTCCCTCTGCCCTTTATTGCACCCTCTGCTGACAGCTGCCTTTGTTCGCAATTAAGTGAGAACTCATGCAGCTTGGCAAGCAAAAAAGCAGGTCACTCAATATATATTGACTAGAAACAGAAGAGACGCAGCATAAAGGAGAGTAGGAGAGACAGGGGGTAAGAGAGAGGGGAAAAGAGAGTGAAAGAGAGATCGGGCGCAGGCTGAAGGCAGCGACTCGCTCTGTTTTTATATGTATATTTCATGTAAAGTCAATTTGATGTGCGTTGACCAACCGCTGCTGTAGTTGCACCCTTTTCCCCGCCTCGCTCCGCTCTCTCTCTCGCCGCCCTCTTGCCTCTCACTCGCTCTGTTGCCATAGCCTTAATGGCCAATTAAGCGTAGACGACACAAGAAATAATTAAAGCGCTGCATGTGGAGTTTCTATGCCGTTAAAAGCTACGTTCATTCTTCTACGCCTTCAATTCCGACCCTGCACCACGCGTCGTATGTGTAATCTCATTTATGCGCACTGCCCAAATGTAACAAGTAGACCCTGTATATGAGGTAAGCCAATGGTTTCATAGGGTTTGTCGCATACGTATGTGATTTCTTTTATATTTTCAAGGAAGGGTTAGTTTAACTCATTTATGAGTCATCAGTCTAAGAAAACTCCTACTACTGGTGACTAAACTTTACTAATTAAACACTTCTTGCTGTAGTTTCCAAACTCTGCTTTGTCTGTTGAATTTTTGAAGCACATTAAAAATCAAATACGGCATTAAAAGTGACAGCTGCAATCAGGAACTAGCAGCAAAACTGGCCAACGCTTTTTCTTTTTCGGCCATCATAAAACTCAATTTGGCGCAAAGTGTTTAATGAATGCGCCAAGTTGGCACCTCAACGCTCAGTCCACAAGACCTACGAGTTCTGCAATCCAGTGGAGAACTGGGCACAGCGGGCAACTTAGCCATTAACAATTCACGCAGACGTCGCTACGCATGGCTAAGAATTGAAGCAGTAACAGCAAAAATACAAAACAGTGAAGGACAACAAAAAATAGCGACTTGTTTTACATAAAAACACACTTTAGACATCAAATTATGCAATGCGGGGAGCGCACCACCCCCCCAAAAAGGGGCGGTGGGGTGTGGCAGAAGTAACTCACTTCCTCTCTCTCTCTCTCTCTGTGCACTGACAAAATGCAATGACTGTAATAAAAATTAACAAGCTACGCTACGTTTGAGTTTTGAATTAATTGAAAGCGCGTATGCGCAGGACACTCTCCAAGGGAATGGGTGTGGGGGGGGGGACTGCAGAAAATTGGCATGAAAGGGGACTGAGCAGCGTAGAGATTGCAGTAACGCTCTATGTCAGGATCCTGCTTGCCTTATAAAATTATAAATTCGCGTCTAAATGAGCGTTGCAAAATTAATGAACTGCATGCAGTTTAATTGAAATGCGCATCCACAGGAGGGCAGCAGCCAGGGCAGGGGGAGGGGCAGCTAAGGGTGAGGGCTATAGAAGTGACAAGCCGAGGTGGGAGGCAAGGTGGCAGGGGAGCTGCCAGCCAAGCTGTGTGGCAAAATGCATAATGAATACCAATTTTATCTTGGCAAAATTTTACACTTTGGTTACAGCATCAAACAGTTGATCAACACTTGAAGTTCTCAAGGTTTTCCTATGAAGACAAGAACTTTAGAAATATTTAGATAACTAAATAAGATTATGACGCCTATAGTCGGTTTAGCCTTACCAAGGTCAGAACAGTTTTAAGCCCAAATAGTCAACAAAGTCAGCACGAAACAGTTTGGAGAATGGAAAAGTCAAAACTGTCTTAAAAATTGAATAATCAGGCAAGTTTTTAGACGCTTATTAATCTGGGAAGTTAGCAAAAATTTAAGCCAAATAGAAGTTATTGTGTTTATGTTTGAAATTCTTCACAAATTAGTCATTTTAACTACTTTAGAAATCTATAAAAACACTTTAAATTATAAAGTTGAACCATTAAAAAAGTTCCCCAAACTTTATGCAGTTAAAATCATATTTAAAACTCGAAATTTTTAACTCATTTAAGCTTAATCATTTGTAATGCTTAATTTGTTTACTGTTTTGTTATAATAAATTTAAAATTCCATGGAATTATAGTGAATTTATAGCTAGTTTCTGTTGACTCACCTCCATGTTAGATCCGTTTTATCCCATTTGGCGCCCTGCAGAACATAGCGACGCACACGTGAGCTGTGATCCAGATTATCCGGTGAGAAATTATACGCATGCTTATTGTCACCCACACCGCAACGGGGCATTTGTATTAGCCTGACCGTAGCTGGGTTGATTTGGCCCGTAACTGGAATGTTGCCAAATGCCTGAGAGGCAGCAAACAATGCCGACAAATAGAAACAGTAACAGAAACAGAAACAGAAAACCGTAAAATGTTTAGTTGTTTGTTGTGAAATTGTGCATAATACATGTAGTTGTAGTAGCATCTGGTTGGCAGCACCTACCTGGAGATTACGTATTGCATCTATCAGCTGCTCCTCGGAGCGGAGAGCGCCAGTTTCCAGATCTGACTTGGGCAGATAATCAAACTGCATAAGGTAATTGTACTGCAAAAGATGGAAAATTTTGTAGGTTAGTAAGTGGAAAACGGGGTAAGTGAGGCAAGGTGGAAATGAACACACACATAGACACTCCCAGTTGCATTAGGGAAGTGTGCCAAGTGAAATGGCTGCCAGTTGTTGTTAGCCCAAAACTATTTGTTGGCTTAATGTAGGCGCGTCGGCAAATGATGCCAGCATAAAAAACTTTTTGCATAAAGTTAATGATAAAAGCAACAGTCACAACGGCAGAAACCTCAACAAAGATAACAACAACAGCAAAGTTTAACGTTACATTAATAAGCCAAAAAGTATGCCACAAAAAAAGGCAAAGATAGAGCGCTTAAGTTTGAGATACTTTCGACTTAAAGATATCACTTTTCAGTATGAGAAGTACTTAAAAATAGTTTAAATTTCAGAAAATACTTATAGTTAAGATAGCCGTACTCAGTTTTCTACCAGAAACAAATTTAAAACTATTGACTAACTGTCAGCTACAATATACCCTTCCGCTCCAACCACCTACAGGGTATAAAGGCTTAAACAGCAAGAGTGGTCTCCTTTTTTTGTGGTTTCTGTTTCAGTTTCTGGCTTTCTCTCTCATTCTCGCTGAAAGTCTGCTCACAATCGATGGGCATATTTTTATGTTTGTGTTTTTTTTTTTTTTTGGGGGGTCTCCATTTTTTTGGGCCACGACCCGCAACCAAATAAACAGTCATTACTGTAAAGTGTGCGACATCGACGACAAAACTCAGAGCTCTTGGCCATATGTGTAGACTGGATTTGCATATTTTTACATGTAACAAACGAAAACAGAAGACAACCAGGCAAATTTATTTACTAACACACAGGCAAGCCAAATTCTGTGTGTGCGTGTGTGTGGTGTGCGTGTGTGATAGAGCAGGCGGAGGCGTGGCACACAGACACACACACCAGCAAATTACGTGACCTGCAAATTAAATTTTCTCTTTCATTTCGGATATATATGAGAAAATTGTCACACACTCCGCCGCCACGCCCACCAAACGCCTCCACACGCAATTTGCTGAAAACATGTGAAAAACAACATGAAAACAACTAGAAAAAACTTTGATATTTTGCATCAATTTCAGTCTTTTTTTGTTCTTTTTGGGTATCGCATGCAAAATCCCTTCAAAAAAAGCGAAAATTTTGGGCAAAAAGCGACGAAAAAACAAAGAAAACAAGAAGAAGCAGATTTATTCCATTAAATCAGCGTCAAAATGGAGTAAAGTCAATTTAGTAAAATTCCTGTTGTCAAAGGAACGTTAACAAGTTAAGATTCTATTGGTAATACGCTAAGAACGTGATGTGCGGCGATTAGCTGGATTTATTGGGGAATCGATTGATGAATAGCTTGGCTGACAAGATCGTGGAATGCATATCAAAATAAGCTAAATAGATAACTACAAAGTGTTAAAGTTGGGTCAAGCTATAGCATGGAAGAGGAAGAAGTGGAAAGAAAGAATTTTTCAAAAACTAGTTGGGCTGCTTTTGGAACTTGGCTAAATGGTAATTGGTAATTGAGACATGCAACAAGTTGAGCAGCTTGTTAACAATATTAACTGTTTACCTTTAGTAGTAATTAGCAAAGGTTAATAAAGCCTTTTAATATTTAATTGGTAGAGAAATGAGGTAGAATATATGAAACCTTTTTTAAGACAAGTTTTCAGACAAGTTAATAACTTGATTGATTTATTAAAAGGTTTGAAAAAATGTTGTAATGATTAAGATGATTTTAATTCATTTTTACCAAAAATTTAGTTGCTAAAAGAAGTCCTACTTCAATTAAAATATTTTATTCTGAACAAAAATTGAATAGAACAACTGAAATTTCTTAAATTCCCCACAGAAAGAAAGAGCTTCATTTTATATAAGTTATATGCTCTACCTTGGCAGCGTTTTTCAATAGAGTTACGCAAAGTTTTGCAGCTTACAAGTATGTTTTCTTGCCTTTGGGTCAGTTGCATGCCACATGATGCACTCACTCACGCGGTGCCAAAGTTTATTTCTTTTGCTTGGCTTTCAAGGAATATTTTCCATCCCTTTTTTATATAAAGCTTGCAGCGTTGCAAGTGCAACACAACAGAAAGCTGCAACAACAACAACAAAGAAATGGGCAAAAAGAAGGACATGAACAAGAAGAAGAAGACGAAGAAATGTCAATGCTAACAGTTTGGTCACAAAGTGCGTCATAGTAATAAAAGTTGTCACGTTGTTGCAACACGTCAGCCGTCAGGATCAGCTACAGGTAGGGATGCAGGTAAGACTACAGCGTCATTTGGTTACGTTAACGTTATGCCGCTTTTGTGTTACGTTGTCGTTGTCGTTGGGTATTTGAAGAAAGCCCACACAAACGCACGCAGTGAATGGCACATTGAAATTCATATAACGTATGGGGCACAAGGTAGGTACCAGGGAGCCTATCCATTGGCCAGCAAACAATATCAATTAAAATATTCACAAGTTTCTTAACTGCGAAATCGCACAAGTGGACGACGAACGGAAATTGTGTGTCTGCGGCAGCAGAGACAGCAGCGAGCGACGCTTGATTAATTTTTTATAAGCGTTAAGCTTTGTGCATAAATTTGAGCCTTAGCAGAGGGGCAGGAGAGGGAGGTAGACACACGATTAACCAAAACCTACAAAGCGCTATTCAGCTAATAAGTGGTAACACACAAGAATTCCAGCTACCTGTGGCTATTTTAACGGCTCGCGCTTAGAATTCCCAAACAGTTTAGGCAATGTACGTTTTAAGCACCAGTGCAAGTTGTTAAAGGTCATTACTAGTTAGTACCTCCTTGGAAAATCTTGACAATAGCCTATAATTCCCTAGCGTTTTACCAGCGTGGTATTTAATTTAGCACTTTCTGAGTTTAGTTTATGATTCCCAAGCCGTTTAAGCTTTAAGTCGATGACTCAATTGATCAATTCGCACGATCGCTTCTCTCTTCCACGCCTCTTTTCATTTCAGTTTGATTCATGGTAAGTGCAGACCGTAGGCAACGGAAAGGTTAGCCAATTTGGTTAATCGAAAGCTTTTCGGTCATAAATTTAGCTTAAACAAGGAGTGTCAAGGATACACCGCAACTCCAGCCGAGCTGCAGATACAAAATAAAGATACAGATGGCGGTGTAGGAGGAGGAGGAGGAGGAGGAGCTGCAAAACGTAGACTCGGGTATGATGACAAGCGTTGTTTTTATGACCGCACGCTGTGTGACGTCGTCAAGCGTTGCCGATAATAAACTACAATAGCAGTTGATAGTGGCAAGAATGAATGAATGAATGAGCGAATGTGTGAGTGACTGACTGAGTGAGTAAGTGAATGAACGGCTCAACGGAAACGCGTTACTTTAGTTGTGTGCCCATTTACTGGACAGCAGGGGGTTGGGAGGTGCACAGGGGTATCAATCATTTATGCATTTGCCTTTTGCGCTTTTAATGGGAAATGGAAAATGTGCTGGCGCTCTACGTGTTTGAAAATCGAAAGCGGGTTGTGGGGTCTCGAAACACACCCATACAAACACACACCGTTTGGCTGCAGAGCATATCGTACGTGGTCAAGTCACGATTCAGTCTAATAGAAAAACTACAAAACAACAACAACAACGAAACCAAAATAAATACTAAGAAAAATGAACAAAAAAAGTAGGAGAACAGGTGAGTAGAAAAAGCGAAAAAATAATAATAATAGTAAAAAGTGCGACGCGCTACGTGAGCATTTGGCTTGTAAACAAAATCATGATACAGAAATACAAAAAAAAAAATGTATAGAAAAATATAATAATAATAACCAGCAGAAAAACCAATAACGAAAGCAATAAGAAATGGCTTGAAAGGGTCAAGTGATGGACTGCAGGGTTACCCAGTAGTTTTTGGGCAAGAAAAGAATTTCAGCTAAATAAAAAGAAGCGTTATAAGAAAGCTTTCATGTCAATGTTAAGGAGCTTTTAAAGCTTTTTAAAAGTAACAACTTTGAAAATGTAGGCTGAAAAGCTCAGAATAAGCTCAATCAGTAACAAATAGACTCGAAAGCTTTAGTTTATTAATCGCAAAGAGCTTTGAAAGCTCTTTAAAGTCTATGGACTTTAGTCGTGTGTCCAAACTTTTCTTAAAATAAATCGAACTATATAACTCTGAGTATTACTTTTAATTCTAAGTAACGACAAAGCTTCCATTAGCTTTTAAAGCTCACTTTATTTATAACAAGCTGTTTTTAAGCCGTAAGTAGCTTTAATAAAGTTTTTTGTTCGCTTTTTTAAAGAAAATATACCCCCGCTGAGCTCTTAACTAAAGGGTATAAAACCAATTGGCCGAGTGGGAGTATTGGCCATAAATGTTTGGCTTAATTTAGTTAAGTTTGCGTGACAAAAAGTTCTGCAGCGTGTGGAAAGTGTGTGAAAGTAAATTGAACGATGCGATATGTTTATTATTTTATTGGATTATAATTATGAATGGACAATAACAATTACAGCAACAGCAACAACAACAACGATAACAATAAATGACAGTGCTCTGTGCGTCACTTAACTCAATTACTTGGACAAATAGCTGCATGTGGGCTATTGTGGGCGGGGCACATGTTTTAATCAACTGTCACTCGCTGGCTGGGAGTTAAGGGGTGTTGAGAGAGAGGGGTTGGCAAGGCAAACAAATCAAATTGTTTTAGCTAAAGTTTACAGAGGAGCAAAAGCAGAGGCTGCAATGGCCCATTGGCTATTGACAGCCATAATTCTTGGCAAGCAGCAGTAGCAGCAACGGCGACGACAGGCGGTAACTAATAAAGGCAAACCAGAGACCAATAACCAATAAGGGATGCATCACACCGCATGCCAGCCCTGGTCGTATGGCAAACAAGCCGCAAACAAACCTATAAAAATGACAAGCAACTGCAACAAACGAGCGCATCTATCTATCTATCTAACTATCTAACTATGTAACTATCTATCTATATCTAAAGGCTAACCAGATACCAGGCGACACATTGTCCTTGGCTTGGCTTCGGCTTCTGCTTGGCTTTAGCTGCAATTGGCTTGGCAAACAAGCATCCTTTGGTAGCAAGTCGACTGCCAACTTCAGTCAAGTCAAATGCCAACACCGAAACCAGGCGCAACAAATTGTGAGAAATGCGCAAAAAACGAAAATGCAGCAGCGCCAGCCACAAGCAGCAGTTGCAGCAAATCGACAGTGTGTGTGTGTGTGTGTGTGTGTGTGAGTGTGGTGCTGGGGCAAATTGACAGGATATAGCCATGATATGCTCGCCTAACTCACAACAACAGGTTTCTAAACCCACACTCTGGCACAAAATTAATGGTCCCCATATGCAACTGCTGCTAGGGATTTTCCAAGGTGTTTGCGGGTTTAAAGGGGTGAGAGCAGGTGGGTTGGGGAGTAGCGGAGGGGGGGTTGATATTCGATGGCATTTTCCGTGTTAGCAGCGCCGCAGGGACAACAAAACATAACTCAATCATATAATGGTCGCATTGCTTCTGTGCCGCTGAGTGTGTGTGTTGTGGTATGAGTGTGTGTGTTGTGGCATGTGTGTGTGTGTGTGTGCTCCTCTGCTTGTGGTTGGCACATAAAAAATGCTCACTGCTGCATTGAATGAGATGTTTCAAAAACTCGAATATGCACTCAATGCCTCTCTATGCGCTTCTCAAGCATGACAAATGATAATGGCCTTGCATCTGGTCTGCTGCTTCTCCTTTATTTTCACTTGATTACAAACAATAAAAGTTGTACAAATATTCAGGGAACTATGCACAAGAACTTTGGATTGATTGTACATAGGTACGAAATTCGATAAGACTCTTAAATGAGAAACTAATGAGAAGTTTTAGAAAACTCTACTATTTCTAGGCTCCTATTCCATCTCCATTGAACTGTTATACCCATAAATACTTTTTCTTACTCTCCATAAATTTATTAATAATAATTATAGCCCCTGCCTTTCCAGCTAATAGCCATATTTTAGTTTTCCAACTTGCTCAACTTTATTTACTTCTCAGTTTCAATTTACATTCCTATGCAGATGCTATTGCCACGGATATCCGTTTGCCGATCCAAAGAACTATAATGGCTGTATATACAAAGCACATGTGCGTTGCAGCCACGCCCAGCTGGCAACATGTGCGCCGCTCCCCCTCGCTCTGTCTGTGGACTAACCCAATGTAACACCTCTTGGAAATTTATAGACTGCAGATTTTAATAAAAGACACGCTGAATGATGGGCGTGTGTCAGCCCACAATGTAGGAGGTGCTGTGCTCTGCTTTTCTCCTCTTTCCATTTTCTTTTTGTATTATTGGTTTAAAAAAAAAAAGCAGCAAAAGAAAAATAAAGGCGCTGGCAGGACGCCGGCCACAATGACTGGCAAGTGAAGAGATGGTTAAATTAATTGAAATCAACGTTGATTAATGTGGGACGTAGGAAAAATAAAGACAGAGACCGAGGACTGAGTATGAGACTAGATATGGATACTTGTGCAACTCTTGTGGAGTATGAGACGCCCTCGTGTATTTACAATATTAAAACAATGTTGACTTGTGGGCTTAGCTGCAGTTTAAGTCCAGCAAATGAACTGACCACAAAAACAACTAACACGCAATTTTGCCACGATTCGAGGCAATATTTCTCCCATGTTTCCAATTGCTCTATCGGCAAAACATTAACCCTTTACCCACTCCACTCCCCCCGGTAGTCCTCACAGCCCTTGTAGCCCACCGCAAGTTTAGTTGTTGTACTTGCACTTTAATTAGACCACAGAACGTAAATTGCAATATCGACAACCTCCTAGCTACAACCCCAAGTTTGAAACGGTTTGAATGTTTATGGGAAACTGATGAGATACTCGCACTTGCCAGCAACGAATTTGCCAGAGACACAGTGGCGGTGAGAGAACTGGGCAGACAGGCTGTGCGAGCAGGAAGAGAGGCAAACGGAGAAGGTTAGAAAGAGTGTGAGTTGAAGCTAGTGATGTGCAGATGGGACGACTTTTCTTCATTTAAATTAAAATACTTAGAGCTTTGTGTACTACAAAAATTGTTTAATCTTTGAGCTATTTAAACTTAGAACTTAGTCAGTAACAACTCGTGCCTGCGGTCGTGTCACGCGCCCTACACTGAACTAAGCAACAAGTCATCGTAGCCCGCAGATGTTGCTGTTACAGAGACTACTCCCAGGCTGCCTTGGGTCCCCGAGCAACATGAGAAAATAGAAAATGTTGAGTAAAAATGAATGGAAAATGGAAAATGGCAGGCATTAAAATGAATCAAACGAAGAACAGAGAGAAAGAGAAGGCGAGAGAGAGAGAGAGTGAGTGAGTGAGTGAGTGAGTAAAGAAAAGAGGTAGCGATAGGTTATGTAGCCATGCAGCACAAGGTTTTTCCTGGCCATGCGGTCACTTAAAGGCAAGTAAAATTGATTAACTACGCTTTGTGCGCTTTTGCAATAAACAAATAAATCATTATTTATGTATATGTGAACAATCTGGCTGACGTTTGCTTTTCTTTCCATCTACTATGAAAATTATACTTATACATATATAATATTTATGTATTTTTATTATTTTTCATTCCATGTTCTGTTCTTGTGCTCCGTGTGTGTTTAAAACAAAGCCGCAAAACTTTGCGTTCAATGACTTGCATGACAGTTAAATAAACACAGCAATCTCGTACGGCAGATTTTCCCAATCACTGCCCGCCAGCAGCCTCCTCTCTCCTCCTTCGTTTTGGAGGCTGCCGTGGCGCCATATGGTTGACACAACTCTGCACCACTGTACGTACAGTGGGGGAAATCAATGCTGAGCTGAGCTGAGCTGACTGACTGGCAACCATCTCCGGCAGTCGGTCCAATTATATGCAAATTTTACAACTGCAGAAATCGGAGAAGTTTGTCGTTTGGCTTGGGTAAAAGGTTTCGTCTTAACTTATGACATTAAGACCGTTTGCAGGCGCAGGCATTAAGCCGCAGCTACCCGATATGGTCATTGATATATTGTGCGTTGTGTGTTTATGGCCAACACGAGAGACGAAGATGGAGACCGGGACTGGGACCAGAGACCTTGCTATGCCACTCTGGAGACTTGTGTGTCCAACGGTAACTTCTTTCCTCCCGCTTCTTTCCCCTCTATCAACTTGCTACACAATTTATTTAATAATTCAATTGAGTTGCACATATATTCAGCTAGTTTATCTGTCAATACTTTCAAATGCTACTCGAGGAGTGCACCATTAACATGTTGTCATTATTAGTATATTAGTTTTGCATTAACAAGTCGGTAGTTGTTACTACCATAAGCTTTTTAAAGCTATGCATAATGAGCTTAGAGGATTCTTGTACAGGAAAAGGAAAAGAGCGAAATATGTGCTCCAGAAAGCCAAGTTTATTGTAAAATAAATATAAAAACATATCTTTTTATAGTAAGCTGCTTTTAAAAATTTATTCATAACTAGAATATTTTTTTATGTATCGAAAGCCTAATCAAAGCTTGTTATTTAAATAATAACTCTTAGATAAAAGATTAACAACATCAACAAGCCAACTAAATTGCTTTTTTCTCCAACATTTCCCACCAACTTTTCTTAACAGCAATTTCCTTTAGCCAAACAGAGCTTTAAACTGATTTTCCACTACAAAACTTGGCCTATTGCATAAAACTAACTTAAAAACAGTTAAAAAACCTGCTGCTAATAGCACTGGATTATGTTTTATTTTGGCGGCAGTGAGTTGGCCAAGATCTTTAAGCGCTGATAACTGTCGGCCAATAAACCCGTTTCTTAGCAAATATGACTACTGTCTTTTTAGCCAAATTAGTCAGTTCAAACTGATCAATGACTGTCTCCCAACTTGGGATTCCATATTTCCCGTAAAGGGTAAAACCCACAAATCACATTCATGAGTGGATAAATATTTGCGCACTTTGAACCGAAGGCGAGAAAGAGTTGAAGAAGAGAGCAAAGAGAGAGAGAGAGAGAGATTAAAAGTGATTCAGTGAACGCTGCGCTGCGCTGGCGCAAATGATTAAAGCAAAACCGGTAACCGCAAAAGAGAGGAAATATACGAGCATGCTGGACTTTAAAATACCACATGCGTCATTATTATTAATTTAATGATATTGAAAGCTTACATTTGTAATACATTCTGTAAATAATTTAATGCGATAAGTGCCAAGATCTTTGAAAAGCATTTAATCAACAATTAGGGAATATTTTAAGCATCTTAAATTCAGCGGAAAATTAACTGACTGTAACAAATATTGCCTAATAATTTATATATGAAAATTTTTACTTTATATATAATATATATTAATTTTCTAAAATTTTTAAACAAACTCCATAATTTATTTTAGCCATTTAGCTACCCCACCAACACACCCCCTTTACCAACTGCCTACAGGGTATAGCTACATTGACGTTTTGGCTGCCACTCACGAGAACTGCGAACTGACTACACACCTACGTGCGGCATTTTGTTGGCGCGCACCTTCTTTGGCAGCCAGCTGCCACTTGCAACGAGTGTGTGTACTCGCTCCATCCAAGTTTTTGTGGCAGAGATTGGCGACTGAAGTAGAAGATGAGGCTCTGTGACCGAGGTTGAGACTGTGAGTCGAGCTGAAGCTGGCCAACATGCCGCATAATTGATGGCAATGCCAGCGACAGCAAGCGACACTTAAAAGGAAACTTGCTGCATCCACAACAAGAGCCCGAAAAAGGCGTTGTCGTTCGCTGTATGTTGTACTTTGTACGTTGTACGTTGTACGCTGTTTGTTGTGGCAACATATTGTGGCAAGAATGCTGCGGCATTTCATTGGAAGAGGCCAGTCCAAGTAGCATGTTGCTGATGTTGCATGTGCATCATTAAAAAACATCAAGTCTGACTTTTTGAGGTTGCATTGCTGCCAAACGTCATATGAGGAATTTATTTTGGATTTTTTTTTTTTTTTTTGACCATCGGCCACGCCTCGTTTTGCGGACAACCGTTAGCTCGCGTGCCCCAGTCGCCCCCCAACAAAAAAATATAACAAAAATCGAACAAAAATTGTTTTTTTTTGTACATATCTTTTCGACTGTTATTGTTATTGTTATCTTTGTTGTTGTTGTTGCTACAATCAGGGGCAGCGTGATAATTAATACGAAAATAACACAGAGTGGAAAATAAATACCAAGAAACAAAACAAAAACACAGGCAGCTGATGTCGAGAGTGAAACTGGGTCAAATTCAATTGCTTCTCAATTTTATGTTGTTTATAATTCTTTATATGCAGTACAAAGAACACTACAACAACAACAACAGCAATAATATTATTAAGCAGCAGAAGAGGAAGACGGAGCATCGCACGCTTTTCACATTACATTGAAAATGTTGTTGTACTGTAACAAATTTGTATGCTTCATTTTTTAGATGCTTTATATTTATTTATGCTCCCTCCTGAATTTATTGCACTTTTATTCTTCACACACACACTCACACTTCTGCTGCCATTAGCTAGCTGGGCAAGAAAAAGTGCCAACTGAAGAAGAAATTTGCATACTGCGAAGCGCTTTTATGCATCTTTTTTTTGGCTAATGGAGGGTCCAGTGAACGTCACCACGTCACCCTCTTTTCCCTCCCTTTCCCCTTGCATTTTGGGTATCGCTTAGTCCGTCTGTCGCCTGCTCTTGAGCAGATAAAGTTAAAACTTTTACCCCACAATAACAATAACGATTGTGCAATTTCGATAATGCATTTTCTTATATTGTGGCTAAAAGATATTCGTGTGGCATACAAAAGTCGTTGGAGCTGTAAAGTGTGTGTGTTGGGAGTGTAAAACTTGAATGCTCCACTTCAGTTTGACAGCAGAAGCGTAATGTATTTATGCTGATTCTGCAACCGACTTTAAAGGGGCTAATATGACTCAATATTTTATTTAATTACCATCGTTACTTATCTCCACAAATTAACCCATTATTTTGTTAGGTCGTGGCTTATTAGCAAACACAAACTGTCAAAGCTGCCAATACGTGTTGCGTGCTTTTAAATTCTTATCAGTAGTTTGTAGCGACCAATCACGAGCCTCGAAAATCCTCTGCTCAAAATGCTGCCTAGTCGTCTGCAGCTGCGCAGTCTAACTGTTAGCGTGGGAGCAAAAGAGTAGGCGCTAAGTAAGAAAATGGGGCAAATGGAAACAACCGATTGAAATTACAGACAGAGCTTAAACACAGTGCACTTTTCGCAAACGTCGAAGTTAGAAGCTTTGGCCAAAGTGCGCTGTGAAGTTAGTGGCAGTTTTATTCGAGACGAAAAGGAAATGAACTACGCTACTAGAGCAAGCGAGACAGGCATATGCAGTAAGACTTTTAGAGATGAGCAGAAGCTTAAATAAGATGTTTTCTAGCTAGTTTTGCACAGCTTCTAATTAGTTTTCTTAAAATTATTTAATTTATTAGATATCTCACTACTCCAACTAAGTTTAATAGTTACCTTTTCAAACCAGCTGTCTAAATTCCGACCCATTTCCCTGCCGAGTTGAGTAACTTTTGCGAAGGTTAAGAAGTTCAGTTGTTTGTGCACGACACTTAGTTATGCGCTGCTAATTGCTATTGAAAGCAGCAGTGTTACTTCTAGCATTACTTTGTTATGCACAGACTGACAATTTTTGCTACCTTTGACCCCATAGACCTTTGACACGCTGTCTACTAACTACCCAACTAAATGTTTAAGTAATATGATATCTTAACATTTGCTATTCATCAATTTTGCATGCAGCTATTAAATCTCTTCCTTTTCTCATACAACACATATCATTATTATCGACAATTTACCAAAACTCTTGGGTGCCCAGATGTGTGTGTACGTTGTGCACTGAAACCGCATATTTTGCATTGGAGCGAGAGTGCTTAACCGCCCACAGAGCTCCATGGCTCTCACCTAGGCACTCAAAACACACACCACACCCAAGAAGTGTGCCATAACAAGCTGTACACGTCTGCCACATACACCCCCGCCTCTCACACCGCCCACTGCAACCAATCACAGCATTTGTCTACATGAATGATTGTCATTGCTAACCAAAATTTGTGCATATGACCGATGGACGAGTTATGTGAAAGGAAACCGAAACGGCTCTTGAGTAGGAACATAGACAGCGAACTGATGGGGACTCAGATACTCGGACTGTGACTCGTACTGGGGACCTGGAAGTGGCTAATGTTCATGCACATTGACTGTCAAAATTTGTATGCACAACAAATTTCTCATATTTAAGTACGCAGCCATAATGATGCGAAGCGGATACGCAAAATGCATAAATGCAACAGCAGCAGCAACAACAACAACAGCAACAACAAAAGCCAACAAACTCTAGTTTTAGCTCTGCTTGATGCATCAATCATACGCCACGTGGACTGCCAGACGCTGCAGCCGATGATGATGTTGATGCCGCTGATGATAATGCAACTTAGTGTGTGCGTGCGTGTGTGGCCACCCTAATGCTATTAAAAATCAATCAAACAAATGAAAAATACATCGAAATTCGCTGCGCTTTCCCTCCTCCCTCCTCCCTCCTGTCCCTGTCTTAGCGCTTACTGCTTTATTGCTCTTATCAGCTTTTAATTAAGTCTATCAGTTTTTTGTTTTGTAGTCCAGCTGGCATATTTCTTCTCAGTAAATACTTCCTATATATAGTAAAAATATATATATACATTTGTCAGACCTGCATATTAGCTGTGCACAACACGTAATTTTTTGCGCCTTTTCCCTTTTGTTTCCTTTGTTGGTGCAAATTTTATATTTATTTATTTTAATATTTTTTAGTGCATAAATTTTTGAGCGCTACGTCGGTTTTCCATGCGAAATACTCGAATATATATATAGGTAGGTAGGTATATTCGGTGAATGGTATTCTCAATGCAAATTGGGCATTATTTGTTCCTGTGCGACTGTGTTGAACATTTTTCCGCTCGTTGCATTTCAATGTGGCAACCGTTTTTCTGCACCCACAACAAACACACACTGTGTACACACACAAACACAACGGCGTACACACAGATTTTGTGCTGTGCCAAAGCTAAAAAGGCAGCAGGATTTTCAATGGTCGTATGTAGTTTTTCTACGTGACACAATTAAAAAACTAAATAGAAAACGCTAAAAAGCAGAATAGCAAAATGGAAAATGGTGGAGGTTCTCCATTTTGTATTGAAAGCGAAATTTATTAAAAAGGAGAAAAAATATGTGTATAAATAAAGGCTCAGCTAGCAGACTGCACGCTTGGACAACAGGGGGCGCCACACAGTACCAAGAGAAAGACTACAAACAGGCGACAAAAATGGCCAAAAAGCTTTCATTGCAATTAGTATGCGAAGCACAAAAAGAATAAGAACCAACTATAAATAAAGTGAAGCTTTTAATAGACGAAAACTTATTTTAAGCAGATGTTTAATTAATTTAAGGCTAAGAGTTGTAAGTTTTTAGTCTCGAAACCTATTGAAATTTATTATAACTTGAAGATAAAACTTATACAACCCAATTAATTGAATGCGATTCGTAAAATTTGCTTTGCAATCTCACCGCATGATTTACTGCCAACTTTGGCTTTATCTGTGCGCGAATCTTAGCGGGTTTTTCGTACTTGAGCTGCCAACGATTTGTCTCATTAGCACATTTCCCACAAAAATGCTGTGTGCTGATTTGTCATACACCTGAGTGTGCGAAGTTGACAAATTATTTCAATTATAAAATGTAAAACGGAAATATTTTATTGTAATTTTGCAATTAAACAGATACTTGATTTATTAAAAGTAAAGTATATATATGTGTACTATATGCCGTCTGATTCAGCTTTGTGTTTTAAGCTTAAATTAACTCGAATCGACTGAGTTGACTTGTAATTGTCGACACTTAATTAATCGCCCTAACATTTAATCTTGCTCAAAGTGACTGTCAGTCTGTCCCGCACTCGCGCGATCTCTTTTATCGTATATGGAGTTGGCGTGGCCTTTTATACGATCGGGGTCTTTAAACTGCATTCGACTGGCGCTCAAGAATTGTCGTAAGCCTATTAAGCGAGGCTTTATTTAATTTTTTTCTTTCTTTTTTTTTTAATTATTATTGTTGTCGTCTCTTTTTTATTGTTTGTTGTTGTTGTCATTTGTTAATGTGAAATGCTTTTGAGTGTGCCATAAAAAGTAAACAGTGGCCGAGAATTGAAACAGTGCTCTCTCTACCAGGAAGCCATTAAACGATCAACTAATTAAAGCTGCAGAATTCGGATTCAATAATAAAATCATAAATATCTTTAATTTCTTAAAGACAGTGAAACATTTCACCATTACCCATTCAGTTTAACCAGTCAAACGGGATGGACTGTCTTTAGTCATCTTTCATGACTAAAAATTGAATCAGCAAATTTCTGATAATTTTTAAGGTGAGTAGTTATATACACTGAGCGAAAAAGAGGTCTACATTTAAAATATGAGTCTTGAAAAATATTTTTAAAAATTTGTAATTTATTACTAAATCAAAAAAATCTCTAGACAAACTACTCGCCCACTTCTCGCTGTGCATTTTATAGCTGAAATCACTGCGGTTAACTTCTTATGATACATTATATATTTTTACTGCTATTTTTGGCTTTATTTTGCCATTGGGTGACTACTTCATGCTGCCTTGCGGTATTAAATATTAGCAATTAATAAATTGTATTTCATAAATGATTGAAAAGCCAAGCCAATTGAGCCATGATTTTCCCAATTGAATTTGCAGCCCAGTTAAATGATGAAATTAATAACAATATTGTTAATCTGTTAAATAAAGACACTGTACGAATTTATGAAATAAATTGCAATTTACAGGCACTCACTGCATGCATTATTAATAATTGTGAATGCGAAATGGAAATATATATATATATATATATATATATATTCCATATGTCTGTATGGCAAACAAATAAGAATTCCCAACTCGCTGCGTGTACACAAATAGAAGAACACGAAATGCGTGCCGCCGGAGGTCACCAGCAACAACAACTACAACAACTGAAAATAAAATCAACACACACACGCACACACACACACACATAAATGCCAATGCACATTTACATACACCAAGTATGCGTGTGTTGCACATATATGGACTGATGTTGCATGCAAGATAAGGCATAACGTCCGTCTGCCGCCCTTCTCCGTCCGTCTCTCTGCAAAGCTTCGCGTGCATATGACCCCAAAATCCCAAAACGAATCAACGCACACACACACACGCACACTAAGCTACCCTTTATGTGTATATGTATGCACATTATATACTTTATATAGTATATGCAACTGATCTGGGAGTTTGTTGCCGGCACAATGCACGCTTATTGTTTTGGCTGCATCTCCGAGGGTTTAATGCATTTTGTCTGAATACGCTAGGATACGCAGAGATTCAGCTCGTTATTCATACTAAAAACATAATCGGGTATTCGTTACGTTATTCGTCATTAACGTTGGAGCAGTGTTGGCAGAAGTTTGGAGGGAAAATGGCTAAAAAGAAGTGCTGAAATATAGAAAACTAGCAGAATCCCAAAATGCTAAAAGTAAGTCTATTTTTAAAATCTTTTGGCTTAAAAAAATCCAGAAATGTCTGTAAAACTGATTAACTTATTTGGTTGTTATTCCCTAACAATTTTTTGTTAAGTAAAATCCAGCTATAAAGCCGCTAAAAGGCCAACACTGTCTCGAGAGCGCCAAAAGGGTGTTACTCATTAATCGGGAACGTCTTAGCGTGGTCTATACCAACGAAATTTCTTTTCCTTTCTCTTTTTTTTTTAATCAAAAATATGCGCAATTTATTTCAAGCCAAGGAGTCAGGCAAGAGGGGAGCAAGAAGCGAGGCGAAGGGAGCGGTAAGCGGAGAGTGGCGGCGAGAGTGCCAAGCGTTCTTAAGGACATTGAACCAAACCAAAACTGAGAGTCGATGAGTCAGAGAGAGTCACGCGACTTGAAGGAAAGTGGAACTACTCGCAACTCCCACTCAATCCCTGGAAAAAAGAAAGAAAACTTTACAGCGCTGTCCATTGGCTTGGCATGCAGAGAACACAACATACAGTAAGATGATAAAGCAGCAAATGAAGAAATAAATAAAAATGAGAGAGACGGAGAGAGAGAGGAGGAGCGGGAGCGGCTACATTTATTAAAGGCCCAAAACGCTTCCATCTCGCTGAGAAAATTATAATTGAGACCCGTTGAACGCTGTCGTCGTCAAGTGTCGGAGCAGCTGAAATAAAAACTACTTACAACACTCACGGAGAGAGCGTAGCGACCTTCGGAATTGAGCCCGCATATTGTTTATTTTGCAAGGATATCGAAACCCGAGGCACAGGCATATGTCATACATACACGCAGCTTGGGTGTGTGTGTAGTTATATTTAAGAGGGAAGTTCCTGTAACTAACAATCTTGTCAAGGATGTGGCTGTCTGCTGTTATTATCAGTGACCTGATTAGAGGTATATTGTTAGTTTTCTTTTAGACATCAAAGGATGTCATTTCTGTAATAACTTAAACTAATCTTATATATTTCATATATTTTGCTAGATTATACCTTTTTGCATGGCAAACTCTTTGTCCTTTCTGATGCCTCTAAGGACTAATCATCGGCACTAGTTCGTTACTCAAATTTGTACTCAAAGTAGCCGATTTTAATGGACATTCGTGATGTCTATATGCTTAAAAATCCCACAATCTACTAATTTAAAATCGCCAGCTGAAATCAGCAGCTAGAATGTATCTTTTATCTACCAGATAAGTCTATGAAAACAGCATTTAAGATAAAACGATCAATCTTGGTGCAATTATTGATAAATCCCGCCTGTCCGCGAGTAATGGATATTTATGGAACCGCCCTCGCCGCGCTGTATATGTATGCAGATACATAGCACAGTAGATATGTGGACCCAGTAGCAGAAACGACGACGGCAGTGATGATGATGACGGCGTCGAGGAGGACGTCGTCTGCTTGTGTCGCCAGCTAGACGCTGCCGCAGCTCCCGGTTCAACAAACGCACTTACACACACACACACACACTCATACGCAGACAGTGGCATACACTCATGCATGGCAGTGAATATATTCACATGCACTCACGCACTCGCGCTTATGAGTGTGGAATCAAATAAACGACGAACGGCAAAGTCGAAGAACAAGACAAGATGATAGAGGAGGAGCTGTAAGAAAAGGGGATGTGGTGGGGTGAGGGAGAGGTGTATGTGCGTGAGAGAGAGAGAGAGGGAGAGTCAGGCGGAGTTGGGGTTGTGTTGGTGTTGCATCGCGGGGCAAAGGCGAATGCCCAAACGGAAGTTGCGGAAAATGTACATAGAAAGTGAACTTAAGTTGAGTTATCTACACACACACACACGCCAGACAGACAGACACGCACACTCTGATACGAGCTGAATGCATGAGAATTGCTGTCGTCGTGTTGCTTATAAAGTTGCGAGTGTGACAACTTTTCCTAAATTCTAATTGAAGAAAATGCCATTCACAGACATTGAAGTCACTTCACTATTGTTCTTGTTGTTGCCACAGTTTGTTGCCACTGTTTGTTGTCCCGTTGCCTCTTGTCTTTGTGTTTTGTGGTCTTCTCTAAGTTCAGTTTCATTTCGCTTTTGGTTTTTTTATTCAGTTTTTAGTTTGGTGGTAGTTTTCTAATGAATTCGATTGAAAGGGAAGCGCATGATTGGATTCTTGGATGTGCAGCAGCAAGCAAACCAGCAGGTGTCAGGTTTCCCAAATAAAAAATAAAGAAAATAAAGAAAAACTTCATTCAATACTCTGAGTCATAACAGGAAAAAGAAGACAATTATAGGAACAAAGTTAAATAAATAAATGACTTAAAGTGCTGTAAAAAATAAACTTTAATTTAACCAAAATGTAATATAAAATATTTAAATTTTACAAAAATTCTAATCCTTTTAAATTAAAAAAAAAAGATTAAAAAGTCATGCTCTACTTAACTTAATTTATTTCATAAAAGTCCGTATGTTTCTTTAAATGTTTCATTTAAATTGCTGATAAACCAAACCATAAATAAAAACTTACTGATAATGTAAAAAATGTATATGCCTACGGAAATAAATAATTCTTTTGCTGCTGCTGATAACTGAAAATTAATTATCAAACATTAAGAAAATAATAAATTTCCTTACGATTTTAAATATTTAAGAGTTTAATAAATTTCCTTTAGTTTTCAATAGTTTAGAATTGAAGTTTATAGCCCCATCAGTTTGTGCCCCACAGGGATCAATAACTTACCACAACATCGTCGGAGACTTTACTATTCGTATTCGTATTCGTATTGCTGGAATGCCCCTCGGTATCCTCCCGCAGTTCACGCGTCTGTTCATGATGATTATTATGATAATGATGATTGTGGCGGCTGTTGTAGCTATGTTGATGCATTAGCAGCTGATGCTTATTTGTTGCTGCCTCTGCTGATGGTCCCGCCGCTGCTTCTGTTGTTGTTGCTGCAGCTGCTGACGCCGCTGCCGCCGACACTACCGCGGGCTGTGACGACAAACAGACGATGGCACCCAGATGCAGGGCAAACCAGAATCCATATGTGTAGCACATTTTCTTCTTTTTCTTCGTGTATGCAAAGAGCGAAACTTTGCCAGGTTTTGCTGCACTTCTTACTTCTACTGCTCTCAATTCCAGTAGTTTCGTGATTACTTCTGTGTATTTGCGTATTACGTATGTGTGTAATGACATGCACATGTTTAGCTTGTTCAACACTCGAAATCAACACTTGCACTTTTAATCATGAAGAGGAAGCTTTCGGTACCGTTACAATTTGCAGCTTCCGTTTTGTTGAAATCAGCTCAACGTTGAGTGAAGCTTTGAAGCTCTTTTAATTCTTTTACTCTTCCAACTACTCACACACACGCACGCACTCGCACACTAACACTAACACACCTAAATGCAATGCATGCGGCTGCTTGCAATAACAATTTCTTGAACAGTTGTGGCATGAACTTTTTCACTTCTGTGTATATTTAAATGCTGCTTATGCTATTGTTGCCACTGTTATTGTTGTTTTTATTTGTGCTTGCGTTTTTATTGCTGCACATGCGCAATGGGCAACGGACAACGGGAAATAGCGTCGAATTCTGCGACGCTGCGGGGGTGTTTGTACTTCTTTTTTTGTTGTGGCAACTGCTTCGTTGTCGCTCTTGGGCTTTTGCTTTGGCTTTGCCCTTTTTTCCTCTTTCTCTTCACATATGACGCATACAACAAAAGAGTGGGCGTGGAGGAGTTGGAGGAGGACTGGCGTAATAAATTAAATTTAAATTTCGAAACTAAGACACACGACACCGACACTATTTAACACACACATTAGCCGCTGTTGTTCTTTCTATTGTTGTACGCTTGTGTTTGGTTGTTTGTTTTTGTTTTTGTTTGCTTTTGTAAATGCAACGACAAAATTAATTAGCACGCGTTTCGTATACAAAAGGAGCTACTGCATTCGTTGCTGTAATCCCACACACACACACACACTCACGAGACGCACTATACACGAACACGAACGCGGAACAGGGACACAGGCCCAGACACAGAAACGACGCCTGCTTGTTGTTGTTGTTGATTTTCTGTTTGCTTTGTGCGCGCCTTAATACAAAAGAAGTAGGTGGCGCACTAACAACAACAATATTAACGCAACTCTCTTACCTGCCAAATGTGCATACTTTTTCTTGTACTTCTTTATTTCGTTTCCTTTGCTCACTATTTATTCAAATAATATTTTTCACTTTTCGTATGGGAACACAAGACAGCAAATCTCTCTACACCGCGTCTGCCTTGTGCAGTCTTTGGCTGCCCGGCCATTACTGAGTGAGACAGCAAAACAGACGCGAAACAAAGCCATTTTGTTGCTCTGAGTTTTGAGCAATCAATTTTGAAGTGTGAGAGCGAAAGAGCGCAAGCAGACCTCGATCGTAGAGAGTAAGGCTAGGTAGCGCGCTCTTACTCTCTGTAAGCTCTGTAAGCGAAGAGCAGCTTAAGCACAGAATATAACAATTAAGAGGATTAGCATTCCCTCTCCTTTTGCTTTGGAATCAATAACTGAGTTTAAAAATTCTTAGAAATAGATCAATGCGTCTGACGTATACCCAATAACTGTGATCCATATTCATTTAAATTTAATTTATTGCTCTTTAATCATAGCCAACCATTGACCTAGACCACACTCGGCGCACGAATGATACGTCAACCGACCAATTTGCCTGAGAAAGCCCGCAAATTCGAGCTTTGGACTGAGTCTTAAGGTCTTGAGAGTTCAATCGTCAATTTAAATAGAACTGACTGCGTACCATTTACAAGTATTCTCTTTCTGTGCTCTACTTCTGTCTCTCTTTCGACTGACCCAAAAACACTACTAATAACTATGACTAAAGAAAATTCCAAAAAATCTAACATTTTGATAGCTTATCGATAGAGTTACCTATGAGTTACGTTGTTTACGTCATGTCGTAACTTCCGATCGATACGCACAGTATTTTTAATAAACAATTGTCAAGATCAAACGCCTTGACTTATACCATATATTGATATGGTATCGGGAGCAACGTTGTCATTACATCCGTTGTTTTTCAGTTTATAGAACAGATACTCTCACTGAGGTTTAGGCGAATTCGTTGGCGACTTTTTGATGGGTCTTCAAAGCCAAAAATGGGAAAATTATTTAATAATTTTTTTTAAATTTCTGTAATCCCAAAGTTTTATTTATTCTACTATATATTTTTAAGAGCATTTTCTCCTCGGTAATTATATAGAAATTTTTCTGATTGATAGTGCTTGTTGGGAAAAGATGAAATGCTTTTAGTGGCTTGGACTAAGGTCCAGTGCCAATGACTCAGTGGACTCATTATCTGTTCATTGTTTGTCCATATGCACACAAGTCTATAAAGATGTAAATATATATGTTTATATAATGCAATATTGCGCTGCAGTTGATTAATACGTTGTATCTTTTGCGAGTTCGTGACATCTATCAATTATGGTCTGGATGGAGTGTGCAACTAGCTACGGATATACTTACTATCTGTCCAGATACATGACTTTACATATGGGTGTGTGTGCGTGTTTGTGTGTGGGCGCCGTCTGGCCTATGTATGGGGATACGTCTTTATATTGTTCCTGTCGCGATTTACTATTGTGCAATGCTTTTTTTTTATTGTGACTCAATTGAAATATTTACATACGATTTCCTTTCATAAATGGACACTCACCGCATGCTCATGTGATTTACATGTTTTTCAGCTTTCAATAATCAAATTAATGTATTTTTATTTATAATTTTTAGTTTATTTGCTTTTGGAAGTGTGAAACGAACACGTTCCATTTACACACGACAAGCTGGTGACCAAAGTAAGGCAGGAAATCAAAACCGTTTCAAATTGTTTCAACACTTCCATAACCTTCTTCAAATACATTTTGGGGGGTCTTATTATGGCCAAATACATTACTATATAGCGTTGTGGACTTTTTATTGAAGGAATTTGGATTTATAAGCGTTTTTAGAAAATTACAGAAGTTTTTTATAAAATATCTAATAGCTTAAAGACTAATAAACTATTTTTAATGTATGACAAAGACCCTATACATTGTAAAAAAATACGATATATTTATTTTTTTTGTCAATAAGATTTTTTTTAATTCTATAAAAAATATCAGAAACTAAAGGTATGGTTAAAGCCTTACTTGATCCTGCTTTTATTTTCTTAAGAAATTTGGCTCTAACCATTTTTTTCCCCAACTAATCAAATTCTGCTCTTATGACGCTTAACCGTTTCGCTAACCGGTTCGTCATAGCTTGACTTGGGTTAACAGAAAACTTTCCCATCAGCAGATAACCAATTGTTTAAAAATATATATATTATACTGAATTTGGTAGTGCATGACGCACTTCTTTGCGGGCCAAATGTCTCATCCGCAGCGATCAGTTAAATAGACAGGAAATGCCAAACTAATTGTAAACTTGGCAAAGGCCTTCAAGTGGCCAATCTCTAGACAATTAATTATGCAAGTTAATTGTAAATATTACAATTGCATTCGCATTATACTCACCCTGACACTACCATAACCCCAGTGTAGACACGTTGACTTGATGCTTTCCATACGCTCATTAATCTGATTCGATTTTGACCTCATTATTATCGCTGTGAAAGTGTCACGAGCGACTGTAAATTTATTGAATTAATTAATTATAGAAAAAAAAGGGGGAAAACAATGCGAATTTTTTAATTACACGCAACATGAAAATGCGGCACTTAAAGTACCAACATCAAAAAATTATTTCAGGCATTTTAAAGCGCACATATTTTGGATTTTAGCCAACAGGTTGACACACCGGACATGCGAAAAAATGATGGAAAATAAAATAAAAAACAAAACATATTTTATAAAATTATCAACAAAGAAACGGAAGACAAAGGCTATAAATCTAGCCGCTAAACAGCTGGCATTTTAAATACTCTTTAAGGCACTAATTTAAATTGGGGAATTTTTAATAAATTTCAGGTAAAAATTATTATAAACTTTTGATAAATAAATACTTAAAGATTTAAGCAAAAATCACTCCCGTCAAACATGCTAAAAATAGCCAAATATTTTAATTTTTGTGGATACCTGTTGTGGGCATGGTTGGCTGACTATATGTGACGATATTTTGACGTTTCTCCCATGACTCAGCCGATTTTTTTTTAGTTAACAGTCACAAAAGCTGACGCACAACATCGGGATAAAGATTCCAGTTTTTTCCCATTTCGTTTTGTCGTTTTGTCGGTATATCTCTCGGTTTAGTGGTTCGAAATATACGCAGAAATGAATTAATATTATATGGGGGAATGTGTTAAGCACAAAGAGTCGAGATTTGTGTGTGTATACTTACATATAGCATGTGTTCTGATTTGTGGAAGAAAGCAACAGAATTATAGCCACTATGTGTTGGATTTGAGTGGGAGAAGAATTGCCCGTATAGAGATTTAAGTGGGTCCAAGTCGGAAAACATTATTTGAAAATGTTTCATACTATTAAAACAGTATTCCGATTTCAAATCGGTTAAACTTTGACAGAGATGTTCAAGATTAAGGGGTTTATGTGGAAAAAAAATCGGAAAAATGGCTAATTTGATCACGTATTTTCCAACACTACTTAGCTTTAAAAACAAGGGCGATTTTGTGGCTTTACCATTTCAATATTACTTTCCAAACTAGTGCTTAGAAAAATAGCCAAAAACTTGGCGTATTGAATAACACACATGGAATTTTTTTTTTGGCTAACAGACAAATTCCTGTCAGCAAACCAGGGATGGATTTCACTTAGCGTTTCTTTCATTAACTGCATAATTTGAGAGGGCAAAGTTTTGAGCGAGGCCGCAACGTGGATAAGAAGCTGCATAACTTTGGATACAAGTAGTTACTACTTCAGTTGCATTGCGTGTAATATTTAATTATAGTACGC
This sequence comes from Drosophila dunni, assembly GCA_018152125.1. Taxonomy (NCBI): domain Eukaryota; kingdom Metazoa; phylum Arthropoda; class Insecta; order Diptera; family Drosophilidae; genus Drosophila; species Drosophila dunni. The sequence continues at coordinate 18,784,112 of JAECXC010000339.1, read as the reverse complement.
CCACAAACTTTATAGCTGTTTTGGTGTAGAAGTGGAGGGGGCGAAGGCGTGGCAATTGCACTTTAGTGGCAGCCAGCAACGAACACGAGGCATAAACGTCCTGGGGCATAAAATATTTAATTGTGTCACGTAACTTTTTACTAACTGACTGCGACTGCAGGAGTGCAATGAGCGAAAGGACGAGGAATAGAAAGATGGATAGAATGCAGCAATTGCTGGGCTGTTAGTGCAGGCAGTTTAGCTATTTTATGGCTGAACTCTGCACAGTCTCTTAAATACAGCCACAATTGTCTTCTTTGGCAGCCATTGCTAGCCTTTTTTCTACAGTTTAGCTATAAAACGCTGTCAACACTAGCCGTCACCCAAGGGGGTCTCGAGCAATATAGCTTAAGCTCCCGGGAAGCGTACTCGGTTTTATGCAAAAGACACCAAATGAGATTACAGCTGAAAAAAGCAATATAAGCGGTGGGAACAACCGGCTAGATTGGTGGTAAGGGAATATAGCTAAAGGATCAACGCACCGTACTGATTACCATATGAAATATACAGCTTTATTCAGTTTACTTCGCCATTTTGTTTTTGTTTTTTAATACAATTTGCAATTAATTTTAAGTTTATATCAAATTAGTTGGTTTTAAAAAAAAATGTAATGAAATAATTTCAAATGCGCTCCGTTTACATTGATTTTTCTTGCTTTTTAAGTTGTATATAGTTTTTTTTTTTTAACCTATGCTGAGCAGACAGATTTTTCGATTCCTCTCTTTAATTTAGATTTAATTTTGTTTTTGTTTTTTAAGTCGAGTCTTTGTAAATTTGTTGTGTAATGTGTAATGAAATTCAATATTTTCCATTATCCTTGAAGGATTTTACACATACATTTATATATAATTTCTATACCAATTAGTTGTGTGCTAGTGTTTTAAGTATTTTATTTAATTTGTTTGTGGTTTGTTAATAAAAATGCAAAAACCGCAACACACAGATAAAATTTGCATCTTTTTTTCGATTTTAGGCGCACATTTCCAAACGCGACGACAAAATGATTTTGTATAATTTTTTTGTTGTTGTTTAAATAATAATTTAACCGTTACAATTAAGATAAGGGGAGTGGGGGCAGGGAGGCGTGGCTTAGGGCAGCGTGTAACGCACATAGGGCACCTCAACATCATCGCCTTCAACATTGTTGCAGCAGATCTCAAAGACCAGTGAACGTTCGTAGGGTTCAATGCGTCGCTTGGAGACACGTCGCACCACCTCGGACATGGGCAGGGGCAGACGCTCGGAGCACTTGGCCTTGGGCATGAAGAATGAATAGAGCATTGATACGCCCTGCGACAACATTGTAATCTTTAGCTTCTCCTTATCTTCGAAATAGGTGAGGAACTCCTGCAGTGTCATCTCTCCGGTGACCTCAAAGCGATCCCACAATGTCCACTCTTGGTCGTAGTACTTGTTCTTGGCCGCTGCCAAGGGCTCTGAGAATGCCATAAACGGCAAGGCCAAATTGGCGAATGCATTCTTAAACTTGGCCAAATCCGAGTGGCCAGCAATCAGTTTGATCACCTCCAGCACAGCCAGGCCGGACAACACCGATGTGGTGGTGGCTATAGCCGGTATAATCTTGCCAGCAATCAGCTTGGACTTGTGACGATCGGCCGGTGGGATTTTGTAGTTGGTAGCACGCAAATTCGAGCAGGCCACAATAAAGTCCATATGCAGATTGTTATCATCGTCCTTTTCAAACTCCAGCGGTGTGATCTTGGCTGCCTTATCGGCATTTTTCAAGAGCTCCGTAATTATCTTATCCACACGATCCTGATCAACTTCACCGTCATCAAAGTTATTGGCTGCTGCAGCTGCGGCTGCCTCATTTGTCTCAATCTTGACACCAGAACGTGGCTTAAATTCGGGAACCTAAAAGGAGGAAACATTAGCTAAAGATTTCTTAAGGGTTCTCCTTCTCCTACTCTTTTACCTTGACCTGCTGCACCAACTCGGCCACCTTTTGGCGCTCTCGCACCTGTGGTATGCCATAGACCTCGGCACGCAGATTCGCTGCTGCGTAGATGTAATCCAAGTGCATGGAATCCTCTATATTAAAGACCAGCGGTTCGGGACAACGCTTGGGACCAGACCAAAACGGTGCACCACTGGAGGTGACCTGATTGGGTGGGAAATTGAAGAGCAGCTGTTTGATTTGATTGGCATACTGATCCTCCCAGTAGAGACGCGCCCACTCCACGCAGTGCTCAAAGCTCTTCGGCTTGTCATCCAGCAAGGCTTTCTGCAAGGGATAAGAGATTATAGTGATGGGTTTGAAGGGAATGCCATAGGCTACCCACCTTAATGGACTCCAGTATCTCCAGTGGCTGAATGCCAGGCAGCTTCAGTATGCGCTCGGTGAACTGTGGGTCGGAAATGTATTGAGCCGCATTCTCGGCGTTCTGCTTGAAGACACCCTCGAAGGAGTCACGTGCCCACTGCAGTGTATGCTCAATGGCATTGGGGAAATTCTTGAGCGTGCAAATCGGTATACTCTTCTCAGGTGGATCCTGTGAGGAGCTATACGATTCGGTGGCAAACGGCACAATCACCTGCACATTGCCCATGGTGCCCAGTGTGCCCGTCTCCACCAACGGTATGCGATTGAAGATACACTTGCGATCCATGTAGATACGAGCATCCACATTGTCTAGCGCATTGGCCACTCCATGCAGCTTGCCAAAGAAATCCTCGGAGAAGACCTTCTCGGTCTCTGGACCCACGCGCAGCTCATGTGCCGTTACTTTCACGTCGGGATTCATCCGTTTGATTGCTGTGGCGGCAGTCAATGCCTTTGGCTTCTGGACATCGTGGGGACGGAACAGGAATTGACGATTCAAATTGGATTTCTCAATCAGATCCATGTCGGTGACAAAAATCTGACCATCACCGGTGCCAAGACCCAGCATACCAAAGTTCTTGAGCAGCTCACAGCCAATGGCGCCAGCGCCCACAATAAACCACTTGGCACTGGCCAATTTCTCCTGGAATTTGCGTCCAAAGATGGCAATCTGTGCATCATAGCGTGTGCCCAGCGGCTGTGCATCCTCCTCGGCGATCGTTTCCTCAGGCAGGCACTCGAGTGCATCATAGTAGAACCATTGGTAGATGGGCGTGAATTTACCACTGCAAGCCTTCATCACCTCCTGGGCCACAACACCACCAATGGAGGCATCCATTGGGCACGTATTACCGGCACAAATCTTGGCAAACTTCAGCACCAACTCCTCATCCACATCGCTACTGCGGCTCTTGCAGATATCCAAGAACTGAGCAGCATCGTCCGTGTTCCAGGGACGTGGTAATGTGCCGTTCTTGGTCACATAGTCGCCAAGAGCGCTGAATGCCACATGGAGTGTAGCAGGCGCCTCCAGCTTGGCAAAATCGGATATCAAGAACTCGGGACTTTCCCTTGCCTCGGCCAGCGATTTGAAGCTAATGGTCTTGGGCATCTTGACCTGCGTGGCCACGCCTCCCGACTTGTAGGCATCAAATTTGCTGGTATCCCCAATGCTAAACGTATACGGACCCAAGACGGTGATCTTAAGGGGTTGGCAGCCATTCAGTTGCTGCATGCCCTGTACTTCGGAGAAGGTAACATAATCGCCATCATTGAAGCCATGACGTGTCTCATCCAAACAGGTAACCACACCCTGTGCATCATGTGTGATACTCGCAATCATTGTGGACACCGGATTGGCACCATCCTGATCATAGATGGTAAACTTATCACCAAAGTCACAGAAAACCTTGGCAAACAGACCGCGTGTCTCGGCAATGATAAGAGCAATGTTGTTGTCATGGGCAAATTTGCCAATGCGTTCCTGTTCGGCAGCATCCGAATTGGTGAGCACAATGACACGATATTTGGCCAGACACTCCTCCGAGAGGGGGCCAGTGTAGGAAAGCGTTCGCACATAACTGTTCAGTTCAGCCAATTGGGCGCAAGATGCTTCGGCGCGATTCTTGCCTATGTCCGACTGGGTCAAGTAGAACTGAGATGACAAGTCGTTGAGCTGTACAGAAGATGAAAAAAAAAACACACACAGATTAGCGATGAGTTCAGCGAACGCGACACAATAACAAAAAATAAAACGAGAAGAAAGAAACACACAAAATAACAACAAAAATAACTCACAAAAAGTGTATTGTGAAATTCAAAGTCGCTGACTCTCTTTGACTCTGACTAACGGTAAAGCTGCTGGAGAAGGGGGTGGGGATGACGCATGCATGGCGACGCAAAACGGGCGTAGTGTGGAGCAGGGACGCAGTACAGAGCAACGCAGTCACTTTTGTCGTGACCCGTTTGTTTGCAGACTTCTCAATTTGCATTTTAAACGATTTAACTTAAATTCTGCCAGTCACCTATTTTTATTTGTATCTTAAGCCATTAAAATAGTTAACAACAGTCACATAAACTTGTTCTAATCTCTTTTGTGCATTTGGCAAATAATAATTTTTTTTTGGTTAAACAAAAGCGAATATGCACACAAAACGCACTGCAAAAACAATTACATACGGCACTTAGTAGACACACCGGTTGTCTCGCTTGCACACTTTTCTGCGAGAACAAAAAGCAAACGCAGATAGCCAATAAAAGAAAGAAAAAAGTGGTATAAAACAAAAAAAAATTAATTTTTTTCTCGGGCGCTCTTTTTGCCAAACTAGTGCGTTTGAAAACTAAGCAGAGCGAAGAGAAACCAACATAACCTACAAAACTCTCGACGCTCCATTCACCGCCGATTCTCTGCTGCTGCTATTGCTCTATGAAAATCGGCGAGTTTGCGAATTCTTTTTGTTGTTGTTTCTGCAGAATCATGAATCATGTGGAGGACAGACTTTTTTCTTTTCATTTCTATATTTTTCTATTTTCTAATAATCAGGTCGTTCGGACATTTAAAAGATTTTTCGCGCGCGCGGCAATTAAAACGCATTAGAATGTAAATTATTGATTTTCTCTGTACCAACGCAACCCGACCACCCCGCCCGACCGACCGACAAAGCGTTCGTAACGGGGTAAAAAAAAGCCAATTGTACTTACCGTACAAGTTGCTGTGTCATGCAGGGTGATCGATTTAACGCCGCCCAAAATGACGTTCTTGGCTATCTCCAGACCGAGGCCGCCCAAACCAGATAGAAGAATATCCGAATTGGCCATTCGACGCATTGCATCGTGTCCCAGCACATAAAGTTGGCGCGAATATAGCGACTCATCGATGTCTCCACCAGCGGCGGCTCCGGCAGCGCTGTTGCTGTTGGCAGCCATAACTGCGTTACTGTTGTTATTGTTGTTGTTGCTGGTACTGTGGGTGTTATTTGTTGAACTGACGATGAAGTTTGTTGAGCTGACAGTGCGCGCGGCTGTTGTTTCCGTATCCAGTGAATTAGTTTTCAACGAGGACGAGGACGACGCACAATTGTTAATGCCACTACTTTCCTTATTCACTGCTGACGATGTACTAACGTCCCCGCCACCGGCAGCTGCTTGCTTTGACGTATTGCCCGAGTATGTGTCAGAGGTAGACGACGATACACACAAGTCTGTTTCATTCGCACTAGCTGTCTCACTCTCTGTCATATCCAACATGTCAACTTCGTTTGCTTTGTCGTGATTTTCGCAGTTGTTGTTGCTGCTCGCTGCTGCAGCGAGCTTGCGCCGATTGCTGCTTGATGATGCTTCTGGCATAGTAGAGACTCCACCGGCATCACCATCATCGCCGGCTTCATCCAATTTCATTCGTTTACATAGCGGCGGATCCGAGCTGCTGGCTCTGCTGCTTGTACAGGATGCTGACTCAGAGATGGACATGTCTATTGTTTATTCCTATTCCTAAAATAGCGTGTCGTGGTCACGCCGACTACGACTAAATTTGCACGAGTATGAGTCCGGCGACGACGTCTGTTTCTTAGAATGCTTTTCGCCGTGTCTTGGCACACACACAATGCTGATGCGCAATACAAACAGCTATTAACTAATTACACACACTTTACACTTATACGTAGAATGGTTTGCAATTATTAAAAGCAGCACACACTCAAGTTAAAGTTATATTCCTGTTGCCAAATTAATTCGCAACCTTTCAGTGTTGGTTGTTGAATGTTGCCAGATAGTCGTACTGCAAAATAGGGTGACCGTCGTTACTTACGGTGTGGGCCGATCACATTTGAAAAATGTGGGTATTATTGCACGAAGACAACACGCTGCACGGTAGTTTATGCTGTTAAACAGAAAACATGTTATCAACAGCATAGCACATTATCGATAACATGCGGCGAAATGGTTGCGGAGCGGCGAAATGTATGAACTCAGCGCTGCCACATGCTACAATAAAAGACTTACCGGACTGTTGGTTTTAGAAGAGCGTCAACGATATGGCAACAATGTATGGCGCGCATTCAAATATTAAAAAAAAAGTGATCAGTTGGTGAAAAGCTGTTAAAAAGAAATTTTTAAAGATTTACATATCGAAAGTTATGTGGTAAAAGCCGAGGTTGTTATGAATGCTTGACATCAAGGGCAGAGTATGCTGTATTAAAAGAAATAAAAACATGTTTAAAGTGGTTTTGACCTATTTATAAATCCGGACATGTCCCGTGTGTGTGTATGTGTGTGTCCTGGCACGCGCCTGTCATCAACTGTTTAACGAGACTGCTGTTGTCCTTTTTTTGGGTTCAATATCCTTTGAGTGCAGCTAATCTATTTGCGGTGCGGTCCAACGGTAGTCGAGCATGAAAATGCGTAATTTTCCTCGAAAAACACAACATTCCAGATCCTAGACAAAGGGCGTCTCTGTGTGTGAGTGAGTGTGTGTGGGGGTGTCCTTTTTGAAGTGCTAAGTGCGTGGCATTAGAACAGCTGCAGTTCGAGTTGAGTTCCAGTTGCGTAAAATGCATTTTAATTTACAGTTAAACAGCTGCTGCAGTTTAAATTTAGTCAATGACTTGAATGAAAATTAAAAGGGAGTTCACTCGGCTTTGGTGTACCATGTAAAGAAGCGTTCAAAGTTACACATTATTCTACTTCTAAGCTTCTTCAGGTTGAATTTTGGTACCCTGCTGCCCTTCACACACTTTCAACCAACACACCACACCCTCCGCACAGGGTACACCGCTATGATCCTTTGACGATCCTGCGCAAAAGTTTATCGCGTGTGGTTTGTTCTTGTGGCGCGTGGGCCGTACAAATTAGCATATAGCTCGCGAGGGGAGTGGGCGTGGCAGTGAGGGCGCACTGCGGTAGGCTGTGAGGGAGTGAGACAGCAGCTGTCGCGCTGAGTGATCGCGTGTGCCCTTAATTAAGGTCCTTTCGGCCCATATGCCGCATTCCCATAGCTCACAGAAATTTGTGTTCTATGCAAATTTCACTTTCGATATCATTAATCTAGACCGACTGACAGCCGAATTTGAATAAGCATATTTATCAACGGACTATGAAAAATGACTCCCAAAAGAACAGAACGAAGAATAAAAAACTAAATTATGCCAAATATCGAATTGTGTTTTAAAAAAAATATTCAAATTTCAGTTGCATTCAGAGAATACGCAATATTTACAAAACAAATGTGTTGCATTGTCAGCAGCACTTTCTGCAGGGAGTGGAAAGGGGTAAGGGGTGAGAGGGGGTAGCCAGGTAAGGGTTGACAGCTGTCAACCCCTTTAAGACATAAGTGCCAAAAATTACAAAGATTACAACTTAATTTCAAGTCGCGCATTTCCCATTTTCCAATTTCCATTTCAGATGCATAAATCTTGAGACAGCAACAGTGACACACAAGAAATAAAAGACACTCGAGAAAATTGTTGAAAATATTTTGTCGTGCCCAAGAGGACAAACGCAGGACAAGAAAAACCCCTTTTGTTGTTGTTTTGTGTCTTCCAGCGACATTTGCATCCGAAACTCGAAATTCTGAAATACTGATGCCTCAGCTGCCCCCCCCTCTTTTCCCCTTCATACCAACTGCCTGTGTGACTTTTTGCGGGCACATTGTCCTTTCACACCTTTTCCTGCCTTTTTTCCTCCATTTCTTCCCTCCTTCCTTTCTTACACTTGAGTGCCGCCTGCATTCAGCCTTAATTCTTGTCCTGTAAATATTTTGATTGCATTCAATGTTAACATCGTTGAGAAAAATCAACTAAAATACTGCGCGGAATCCATTTGATGACTGCCAATTAACGGCACTCCCCCTACTGTTGTCCAAAATACGCTGCGAGTGACTAACTAGCAGTTACCATTCACCTGTTACCTGTTACCCGCTTCCGCTGTCCGACGCACTCACCTGTGGCAAGTTTACCCTGCGGGTCTCAAATCAAAATTGCATCGAGTCAGAGACATTTACTCACTTCCCTCACATCTCTCACTTCCTACACTTCCTTCACTTTTGTACTCTTCTTTCACACGTTACTCACTGAGCATAAAGCAAAAAACAACAACAAGGAGAACAGCACAGTAACCACTTGTTTGGCGACTAGCGTATACCCTCGTTTACATAACACTCTTAGTCTAATCCAAATGGTTATTCAGTTAACAGACTTTGTTAAACCACTCTCTATTAAATTATTTTCTTTAAATTTTAATTCAAACTGTGTACAACAATAAGCTCTTTACAAATATTTTAATTTATTAACAAAAAGCGCAGTAGCTAAAATTCCACACTACTCACAGTTTCGACTTTTAAGCAATTTCTTTTATTTCTCTTTTAATATAGTACAGTTATTGTCCGCAGCTGCCCACTCTCTTGCTCTCAGCCTCAATTTGTTTTTGTAATTGCCTCTCCCACTAAAGCTGCAGCTACGCATGTGTGTGTGCTTGCACTGCACCCAGCATACGCAATGCAAATTACACAAACAATTTTGCACATTTCATTTCTTATCCGCATTCCTTGAGATCAGTAACAACATGTGCTTTTTTTTGCTTCACAGCTAAGCGCAATGTAAAGTTGTTGTTGTCTTCCTCTTCGAGCTTACACTAGCAGAAATGTGTTTTCGTTTTAAGTTGCCATTGGAAAGTTAAACTATGCGAAAGTTTAAGTGTAGCTGCTTTTTTGTGCAGTGCATAAACCATTTTTTTGTTTTTATACGTTCGGTTCGAACAGCAACTTAAGAAAATAACTGTCTTTATTGTGCAGCTACAAACTGTGTGTAGTATTTCAAGTACCCCGCAGTAAGTGTATCACAAAAGGGCGCGAAAACAGGGTGACAGCAGAAAAGTCTCAGCACTTGACCAAGAAACGCGGAATTCACCCGGAGCTACAAAAATACTTGGGAGCTGCCTCGTCCAGCGAAGCGTTCTATTTGTAACGTATTTTTCTTGAGTTTTCCTCCACACATACACAGGCACACACTCACTCACACACAGCACATTCTTCTCCTTCAATTCCTTATAGATCTCACTTTGTTGATAAAATGCATTCTTATTATTTCTTCTTTTTTTCCCAGACAATTAAATGTTGGTCATAAAATGCGTTTTGGCCTGTTCGAGTGTGATATCTAGCATCTTCGATGTGTGGCATTGGGTTACTTTTTTAAGCGGCTTAACGTGGCCTATAAAAGTTGGTTAATAGCGTAGTGAAAGCTATTTAAGTTTATAGCTTTTGATTAAGATTTGTGGGGGGCATTAACACATTAGTTAAAGAGTTTTCAGCGGGTTGGCTCACTGATCATCGTGCTGTCAAAACGTCAAGCGATACGAAGCTGTATTTATAGTATTTCTGTAAAATAACTTCTAAAAGATAATATTTCTCCTCCTGTTTTTCTAAATCTTAAAAATTCTCCTTATATCATTACCCAAATTCAAACCTTCCCTCACTATAAACAAATTCCGCCTTAATCCCTACGAGAATTAATAGCTTTCTGGAGGTGTGAAAGTACTTGGCAAACTCCCAAGCTTAACAGAGTCATCAAAATACTTTTCCCAGCCTTAGAGTTGGTAATAAATCACTCCGAGCATTGCCAAAAATTGAGAAATCCTCATTCGCGAATGCAAAATCATTTGCAAAAATTTGTAAACATTTTATTACAATGTCGTGGAAGGAGTGGGGGTAGCAGCCAGTTAAGGGTAGGGGAAAATTGCAATCCCATTCTCCGCGCAGAGCTACTTAACATGCAGCCCGAAGAACAAAAGGAAAATTTGCAAAGAAAATAAATGAAAAGTGTCGATCCTCATTTTGCCGCATCAACAGAGACAAGGCGCTGTCAGAAAAGAGCATGTAACCCTTTTCTTTGGGAAGATACTTTAGGGGAACGGTGCAAAAACCACCCCATTAAGCGAACCTAACCTCACTGTGCAGCCCTAACCTAACAAATCGAAGACTGTGCTTTGCATACGCGCACACTTTGACCATTTATTGGCCGTACCTAATACCGTTAATGTGCTTACTGCGGCCGCCATTTAAATAATCTACAGTTATCGCTTTAATGTGCTTAAACTATACGGCCGGAAATGCCGTACTACGAACGTTTTTCCGACGTTTTTCTTATGGGACTCGCATTTTCTTTTGTCACGTGATTTTGATGCCCGATATCGGTTATACATTATACTTTATACGATATACGCGCAGCGAATCCATCAATTTTATTACCAAATATTTCGCTGCTTTTATTATTTATGCCAGTTGCCATTCGAATGTGGCTGCTCAACAATTATTATTACCTTTTTTTCTTTTGGTTTACTCGTTTTCCCGTTTTCTCGTTTTTCCGTTTCGCCGTTTCTTCGTTTTTTATGATTTTCACAGGCACTTCACGGGCTTCGTTCCGTTGAAACAAAAGACGAAAATGGTAACAAACAGTTGCCTTGTCGTAAAAGTTTTGTAGTGACGGCTTTAAGCTGCTTATACGACCATGCATGAAGCGGCGTTACAGGGTCTGCGGGGAGTGGGGACTGCCAGCATTTACTTATAAAATGCACGTTGGTTTATCCTTTTTGTGGTTTATCCTTTCAGCAATAAAAGTATCCGATTACTAACTGCACTTTTTGTTGCTCTCTTTGTTTCACATCAACTGCGGCTATACCTGGTACCGCTGTCAACTCACATTGATCAAATGCTAACTGCTCCGCAGGATGCACAGCTGTGCTGCTTTCATTCATCACTTTTCACTTTTTTAATTAAAGCTTAAGTCCCCTTTAAATACCCTGCCAAGCATTAGCCTAAACGGGTTAGCCCAAGTTAAAAGTGTTGACATCATTTCGGTGCCTGTAAGCTGAAACCTTCAACGGTTTTTTGTCTACTTTTTTTTGGCATCAGCTGTGGCAATCACACGGCAGTTGGTAGACTTTTAGGGTTTGTAGTGCAAGGTACTAGCTACAAGCAGTTGGCCAAGTTAGTCACAATTTATAGTACTATAAATTAATTATCTTTCTTAAACCCTTGACTATTCCTGCCTCAAATTTTCAGAGATAAATCTCAAAAACTCATATGCATCTTGGCCAAAACCTAAACCCGCTCACAAAGAAGCTGCAAACTGGAAAAATATTTAATTAAAACTCTTTCTTGTCAGTCTTGAGTTACGACAAGATCTGTGTGTTAATAACATTTTGAATATGTAGTATAATTTTACCTGAACCTAGAAAGTTTTCCTCACAACCCCATGGCTAGTATCTGAAATCTCAAATCTCAAATGACCAAGAAACCCATTACACATAAATTTCGTAGCCAAAAGTTATGACAACTCTGGGAGGCAACAAAAGCAAAGAGAGAAAAAGTGTTGGCTGAGAAAAACCCTTTTGTTTTTCCCACATGAAAATTAAGCAAAGCAAGAGACAAGTAGCTAAGGAGTGAAAGAGAAAGCGAGTGCTATTGGTCAGCTGTATTGTTAATTGAATCATTATGCAAAGAGACCAAACAACAATGCAACATAATCATTATGAGTGATTGCAGCCAAGTACAGAAAGGAGTAAGTTAAGGGCGGAGTGAGGAGTGGAGAGCAAGGGGTAGCTGGTAGCGCCCTTAAAACAATAGGGCGGTAGCCATACCTACTGGAATTAATTTCAATAAGTCAGAAGCTCAGAGGCACCTCGACAGCTGGCCAGTTGACAGTGTTTACCCCGCCTACTGGCCCTACCCCTACTCCACCCCTATCCCTCATCCTTACAACCCTCTTCGATGTAGTAACTCTAGAGCTGTAACCGACAGCTTCCTTATACACAATCCTCATGTAATCCCTGACAGGAGAAAGCAAAAGGGTTTGCCGAAAAACTAAACCACTTGAGCGAGTTTTTCCTAGTTGTTTTCCCCCCGAACTCCTCTTAAATTTCCTGGCAGCGGCGTCTTCCAAGTGAGCCTCGTATCTGTCATAGCCATACAATGTGCTGTCTGACTTGAGAATTTTCCAAACTGCTACACTTCAATGCCCCGCACGGGTCAATAATTTTTTTGTTTTCTCTCCTCTTTTTGCCTTAGTTTTTCCAAGCATTTTCCTTCCTACTTCCACTGTCTTGAGTATGTGTGGAGTGCATAAGGTCGTGGGCTGCATTTTGAACTCCAGCAAAATTGGTCTAAACATTTTATTTATGAAGAAGTTTTGGAATTTTAAATGACATTAAATGTAATTGGATGAAGTGTAGGGCCAGGAAAGGGACTTTTTTAGCCGTTGTGTAATGGAAACGAGATTCTTCGCTTCCTGTGCTATTCTAAATTTGTAGTTAAAGCATTGCTAATCAGCTTCAATATCACACGCGCTTATCACACATTTACGATTATCCATCGGGCAGACCTGGCGGATCCGCAGCCAGTAGGAAAGGCAATGGAAGTGAAAAGCATGATTACAAGATCCCACGGCAATGGTGCACTCTTCACTAGTGGCCGATGGACGCTTGGTCTCACACTCAGGGCAGAGATCCGTTAAACAGCCGAGGCAAATGGGGCACATGTCTTCCACAATGATCTCGACTCCTTTCTGGCTGCTTGAAGGTACCGCAATTTCTTTCACCTTGACTATCATTTTATTCCACTTTTTTTGCTTTTCGTAATTTTAAAAATTAATAATTGTACTAACAATTGCTATTGCATAGAGAAAGGCTGCTTAGGATTGAATGATTTAAATAGAAAATACTTTAATTACTATTTCAAATACTACTATGTCTAAAAAATACATGTAAAGCAGTAGATTGTTTTCTTTTGTTAAATGTAATTTCATCTGTAAGCTATTTAAATTTTTCCCTGGAGGAACTTCCTGTATTTAAAGCTATAGCAAACCTTAAACCGTTTCAAATTTTTCAAGATTTTTATACCACATCAGTTATAAAATATTTTAAAATTCCATAGAACTCTAGTTATAACTCCCAAAATAGGTTTTCCACTCCCAAGTCTATGGAAATTCAAAAGGCATCAAAAATTGTGCTATAAACATAAATAAGAATGCACAAAATGCATTCAAACTGATATTAGAATGCTATTAAACAAACCGCCGCAAATTTAGCGAGGACTCAACAAATGGCAAGAAAAGTGGGAAAATAGGAAAATGGAAAATGCTGAGAGTTGAGAGCTGAGGAAAGAAAAGAAGCAACGCGACGCGACGCGGCGTTCGAGCAAATCAATTAGTCACAATGGGCCCAAGGGGACAGTTTTTGCCTGGACATTGTTGAATATCGGTCGTAATTCTTGGACTCTACTACGGCTAGACTAGTGACAGAGCAGGAGAGAACGTGTGTGAGCGAGAGGCACTGCATAAGGGCGTTAATTATCGGGCAGACGTTTAATGAATGCGCCCGGAGCGACGCGTACGTAATTTAAATTTGCTTAGTTAGATTGCGTGTTGTGTTTGTTTGTCCTGTGAGTGTACATGTGTGTGTAAGTGTGTGTGTGTAGCTGTCTCTCTTGTATTTGAGTGTTGTGACATCGCCTTTGGCCAGTTGCTTAGTTAGAGGCGCATCCAAGCGACCACTTTAGTTTCCGTTTCCTGTTTAGCATTGTTATCCTGCGCGTAATTAGTTCTGCGACAGGAAGCGATTTGTCCCTCAACTTCTTACATTTCGTACCTAACCATCATCCAATCATAACTCCATGTAGGCTTAAATATATCCCAAGTTATTTGACATGTGAAAACAGCTGGATAACTTTTAATATCCAATTTTCGATGGTCATAAACAGCGATTTGCGATTGTTTCCACAACTACCCAATGCAGCTGGCTCTGTTCTCTCCTTATTTAATGGTCATTGCTTTACTGATTGACAATTGATTGATATACGATTTCAATTGTCTGCTTTTGGGCATTTAATTCGCCTAAATTGTGGGCCAGTTTTGGCAAATGGCTTCATTAGCGCTTCCATAAAAGTATTTCCATATTTGGTGCAGCTGCTTTCGCAGCCAACAGACCCTCAATCAACCTCAATCAATTACAGCCTTTGCTCTAAAAAGTATCATGTAACAAAAATTTTAATAAAAACTACAAAATTTTGCATTTTTTACCAGTTTTTTTAGCTGGAAAATTATCTAAAAGGTGTCTGCTTTCATGAAAACATAAAATCTATGATTGATGCGCTGACAGCAGTTAGGAAAAATCACACACACACTCACACAAAAAAAAGACAGTAAACTGTAAAGTTTTTCCAGTGATTTTCCAACCACCATGTTTACATCTGCCAAGTTGTGGAAAAGTCGTGATACTATGCAAATCAGATCAACCGTCAGTCAGTTGAGCATTCCATCATTTCGTCATTCCCTCAGTCCATCAGAGTTTTGCAATTTGAGTAAGCGAGTGACATAATTCCCGACACTGTGACGAACTTTGATTGATATGTGCATGTTATGGAGGATCTTGTGAAAGTTCTGCTCCTCGCTGTGTCCTACTGGGATGCGACAACCGTGTCGAATTTTACACTCTCTTCGTCTGCGTAAGTGTCAAAAATTGGATTTTCCTTTTGGAATTGATCACTTGAAAGTTGGCTACGGCATAGCGAAAAAAACATGTTGTAGAGCGTTTCTATTCTTCTCGCTTTTTTGCATAATTTTAGTACGGGTTTACAAGAGTTTTACAAGGGATTTTCAGGTCTGTACAGTTATGGGAAATGTGGTACGCTGAGAGTTTTGATAGATCTAACTGACAGTTTATGAAGCCAAAGGGGTGTGAGTAGGTTTTAACAAAGGTTTAGTCTTGGAAGTCTTGTCGATAGAGATCTGGAATTGGTAGTAGAAGTAGGAGCACAAATTCTAGTAAAAGTAGTAGTAGAAGCATAGGTGATAGGAAAATGGACAGCAAAAGTAGTAGTAGAAGTAGTAGTTGAAATTGTAGTAGAAGTAGTAGTAGTAGCTGAAATTGTAGTAGAAGTAGTAGTAGATTCACTAGTGGTAGAAAAAGTTGTGGTAGTAGTTAAAGAACTAGTCGAAGTGGTAGAAGAAGTAGAACCACAAGTATCTAAGAATGTAGTAGTAGAAAAGAGTAGCAAAAGTAGTAGTAAATTTCTATATTACTGGAAGGAAAACTTCCAAAAGAGACTACTTCCCAGTTACCAGACTGAACCCACTTACTTCTCACGCTCCATTCCCTCGACTCAACCCTATCAAAACTCTCCAGCTTGACCCACTTTGTCTATAACCAGCAGACAAGCCCATCATCAATACCACTTTTGGTAGCGTCATTTAGCAGAGCATTAATAATAATTAGTAAAGAAATTTAAAAACTCCACTCCAAATAACGCTAACTCATGATAGTTAATTCATTATTTTTTTTCCATTTCTGTTTTGTTCGATTTTATTGAAATCGAGAGTGAGTTGAAAACGGGGCGTTGATGAAAACTGTACGAAGCGGAAGTGCGTGGAGCATTCGTTGCGGAAGTGAATGGGAAAAAAACGTGAAGAACATCAACGGGATTGTCAACGAGATGATAATGAAATACGGGCTGATGAAAAAATTGGCTATCGTCAGCGGAAATTCAACGAATTTCAGCGTTGAGCTATCAAAATATTTACAGGGCTCATAAAGTTGTGCACTTTATGAGGCCGAAGGCAGACAGTTAAACAAAGTACAGATAGATAAAAATATAAAATATATATTTTGTAATTGCATATAATTTTTATAGAACAAAACGAGCAAATCAGCAAGGGGTAAAGGAGAAAAAGTCGGAAAAGTAGGAGGGCAACTGGGAAAAACTCACGGGGTATGGCAGCATTTTTGCTATGCGAAATGTGTCAGGACAAATCAATAAACTTCTAATTTTATTACGGTGAGAGGAGACGTTACAGATACCGATCTGTCAATTTCCATTGTCAATTTGACAATTGATATCTCACACATCATTTGATTCAAGTGCGCACAATGAGATTGTTTATGTCGCTCATCGAGGGCAAGACGAGACTGAGAACGAGACCCAGAGCGCAGCTACCCCATTTTGGCCCCTTATCGAGGGTTCTCAGGTAACAGCTTTCTTTTCGCAACTCAAAACATTTCTTATCTTTCGATTTCGCTTACGATTTCAATTTCCTTTGCTATTTCCCTCGAGAGCTAGGGAAAGTTGTGCACATCTTGCGGTTACTTTGGCCCAAACAAAAAGGAAACAAAAAATAGAAAAATTGGCATCATTTTGCTGGCATTTTGTCCACTTAACGCTGATCTGGTCAGAGTTCAAATATGGGTATATTGATCCTCGCTTTACTAATGTTTGCATAATCCGCATTGCTATCTTGTGGGTCAATGCGTTTTGTAATGGTCGAGTGTGTGGTTTGCTGATGTTAAGGATAATGATAATGAAGGTTTAAGAGGAAAAAGGAGGGACTTACACAGACAGAAGAACTGAGCATAGTAGGTGAGAGTTTAGAAAGGTAAATTATACATAGATAAGATCATCAGTTTATTGGTTTTAAGACTTTTATTCAAGACTGTATCTATTGAATACCTCTTTGCTCCTTTTTTGACCGGCCTCCAGTCTTCTATCTCCTGGTTTGTGTACCAAGAACTTACCATCCCAGCTGCTATTGTTAATAAGTTTATCTAAGCTACTTTTCTTTTAATTTTTTTGTGTACAACCCGCTAATCTGAGCCAACAGCCAAAAGCAACTGTCAAACGTTAGCACGATAAGGCCAAGAGTCGCAGACAAAAACACATCCTTCAGCTGGCTAATACCAGGACCTCTTTTAATTTAATAAAAAGCATACAGCTCAGAGAATTCCTTTTGGCGTCTGAGCGCAGAATGTCGTATCAGTCATCACTTGTTAATCTGCGTTAAACGTTTCGGCGGATATTGTATGAAACGGAGCACACACAAAATTTCTGACATTCACTCCCAACTCACTTTGGGCCAAAAAAAATAAAGGGAGAAGCAAGAGCTGGAAGGCAACTACTCGCAAGTTGATTTTGGCAGCAGGAAGCCGAATTGCGTTGGCACCAGGATATTAACAAGGTAAGTTAAAGGCTCAGAGCGAATCGAAGAGAGAAAGAGAGTGGGAGAGGGGAAGAGAGAGGGAGCCACACAAAAGCGTAATGTATATTAAATGCACTCAAGAAGATTCAATTCATATTTCAGAACGTTTTGCTTTCATTAGCCAGGCCAACAAAAGCAGCAATCCAAGAGAGAGATATTGAGACATGGCATTTTTAAGGTCCCGAGGCGGCGACATGTGAGAAATTTAGGAAGCGCGTGCGTTTGCCTTCAAGTGGTTTGCACCAACAAGGATGATGACACCTGTGCACACACACACACACTCCGACTTCCCTCTCACCTTGGCCATACCTGCTGCCGGCTAAGGAAACCGCAAAGACCAACAACAAAAGAGCCAAGAAAAAAACACGCCCACAATTGACTCGATTTCACTTTCACAACCATGCTGCACAGTGTCCTTTGTGTCCTGCCAAAATATTTGCGCCGTCTTCTTGTGGAAATTAAACGGATTTCCCAAATTCCTGCACACAATGTAGTGCTCGAGTGCAGAATTGCAGGAGTCGGTGAAGTCATCCTTTATGCTAATTAGCTTGTCTTCTACACACTAAAACTTGACTAAGTCGACAAGTCGTGCAGTAATTGATGTGTTAAGCACAGGAGTTTGAAGAAGGATGCGCAGGATGTGCAAATGCAGTTGGGAAAACCACAGGACATTAAAAGAAGTAGAACTTAAAGAAGTTAGCCAAACTTATCTTAAGTACTTTCATTGGGAGTAGTGCAAAAAAATGTGCTAAGAGCTGCTAAGGAGTGTGTGGATATATTTCAGATTTCTTTAGAGCTTTATCTTGGCATATTTATAATGAACATTTTTAGCTGAAAACTTTCTTTTAACTGTTTGTAATTTTATTAAAAATTCTGTAAATGTAAAGTATCTTTATCAGTGGTTTTATAAATTATCTAAAGTACTTTTTCCTTTGAGACTTTTAATCATTCTCCTCACATCAAAGTAGTCTCCTGCCAAAAACGTTAACAAAACCTAACCCAACAAACGTCAAATGAAACTCTTAATTCATAAAAATTACAACAATTTATGGTGTTTTTATAAACTCAAAAATAGTAATAGTAAGTATAAAAAGTGATCATGTCGAAGGAACGTTTACCAGTGATTTGTACGGGTCAAGAGGGGCACGTCGTGAGCTTGGCATATAGTAAAGTCTGTGCTTCCGGGTATTATCTGGCCGCTGTGAGCCACGATGGACAGACGGTGCTGCGGCACGGGGACACTGGCGATTGGGTGGGAAGCTTTCAGAATGATGGTCAACCGATGCTCTGCGTGGACATCAATCCGGATGCGACACGATTGGTAACCGGTGGGCAGGATTGTATGGCCAGAATTTGGGATGCGGTGGATGGCAGGCATTTGTCAAAGATAATGCTTTCGTCACCAGTGCGATGTGTGTCACTAACGACAAACTCACAGCAGCTGGCCGTGGGCTGTTTGGAAATGAAGCAAGAACACAAAGGCGATGATACGATGTACATCTATAAGTTGGAGAAGCCCGAGACGCCAACCATATTTGAAGGACAGACGCGGAGTTTACGCGATTTGATTTTTTGTCGCGGGGATCGAGCATTGCTGTCCTCCTCATATGATCGCACTATAAAGCTCTGGGATCTGCAAAGTGGTCGTAAGCAGCATATTATATCGTTGCCACATCATGCCAAATCTATGGAACTATGCGCCGATGGACGTACAGTTACCATTGCCTATGGCCAAAGTGTTGTCTTCATCGATGTGGATCGCTTTGAAGTTTTGCAACATCGCAAATTACCAGTGCGCGTACAAGGCGCCTCACTGCATCCCGAAAAGCAGTCATTTGTCGTCGCGGGCCATAATAATTGGATCTATAAATGTGATTACAACAGCGATGAGATACTCGAGAGCTTTGAAGCCACCAAGGAAAAAATACGCTGCATTAAGTACAGTCCCGACGGTGAAGTCTATGCCACGTCAACAGACAACGGTGGCGTGCTGCTCTGGCAGCAGAACGTGGGCAAGAGGTATGCTCTTTGGAAAACTGAATCTGATGACGATCCACAGCTCACAAACGCAGATGAGCGTTGAGAAAAAAGCCAGAAAAATCTATCTTCTAGTTGTACACGTGTTTAACGTTTGGTTTTTATTTTAGTTTGGTTTTCAAATAAGAATAAGTATAATAAAAAAACAAAAATACGAGAAAAAGGGTCACGCTCTGATCCCTCTAATAAATTTGTCTGCGTCTCCGCGGCGTTGTCGTGATTGACTGCCCCCAATCTATCTACCTGCCTGCCTGGCGGTTTAACTCGATTCCCGAATTCCTACCTAACTACGTTTTTTTTTTCGTTTTCCATTCTCTTTTGATTTCTCAACCTGTTTTCGTTGCGCATTTCGTTAAGGTTACTCAAAGGATTTGATTTTCGTTTCTTGAGGCCCTGTACTTAAGAAGTCAAGGGGGTTTAAGGAATGTGATAAGGAAAAGGAGAGTTCAAACTTACGCAGATCCCTTTCCAGTACTGGGACTAGGATCGGAAAACTATAAGGCAAATCGGTTTAAAATCACTGATGCGTATACATTATGTTCTCATAGAACTAAGTGTAGAAAATATCATATACTTTAAGATAGCTCATTTCAATTCTGAAGTTCAGTACAAACTACAGGGTCTTTAACAGTCACCTCACTCCCCTACAGCCTTTTTCCACCAGTTTTTCCTTTGGGTAAGCCCAGAAGACGTTTCAGCGCTTGCAGCTCCAATCGTTTCGGTTGTTTCTTACCAATCAGAGTCATAAATGCATTTTATTATTATTTATACAGTCACCGAGAACGTTGGAAACGTTTTATTATGCACTTTTGTATCCAAAGAAGTTTCGTCTCTTTTTTTGATTCCTCTTTGGGGTAGGTGCAGAGTCACAGCTTGAGTTCTAGCCACTGATAGACTGGGTAAACAGTCAAAGCAAAGATACAGATACACCGATACTGAGTCTGAGATACATCCACAGACTCGGCTTGGAGCTCAGGGAGTGTTAGCTCTCTTTGAAACCCAAGTAACCTTTGCTTTCTCCTTGTTTGTTTTTTTTTTGTAGTAACGTTTCCATAAATATTTATAATTTCCACTTTAGATAAAACGAGTTTTCTATTTTTTCCTTGCACGCGTTTACCAGGAAAACACGCCAGTTTTTCACGTTGCTCCTGAGGGAAATTTTCCTTCTCTTTCTGTGTGTTTGTCTAGTAGTTGTTCCAATAAAATGAGTTGTCATTTTGTCTGCCTGACCAGTTATCTATCTAGGAATTCTATCCTGAGCTAGGCACAAGTGTGTTTTCCTCCTTTGATTGATGATGATTGTCCATTTTCAATTTTATTTTTATAAAACAAGTAGTCGTAGCACAGTAGCCAAAGGATTTGTCTGCACAAATATTTGCATAAATTTATTAAACAACTCATATTTGGTTTGCATTTTAAAATCCATCAATAATGTACTTAACATTTAGTCCTAAAATCCACATAAACTGTCAAACAAACTTCCGACTTGACCGCAAAACAATTTGTCCACACAAAAATGTTGGCCGGTGAAAAAGTCATTTATAAATGTCCTGAGCTGAGATTTGGTTTTTAATATTAATGATTGGTCATTTGCCAAGGGTTCAGTGATCGCAGATAGTGAAGATTCAGTTTGGATTGGGATCACACTTCTTCAAACGCTGCAGAGACGTTGATAAACATGTTTAGGGAGTGCTAAGGAGTTTTGTATAGAACTGTACTTTGGGAGCTAGAAAATAGACTCTGAAAGATCGTAGCCTCGGTTAGAGGTAGGATGATTCTATCAATAGTCCATTAGTCCATTAAAATTATCCTACTATTAACATTCTAAGACTCTGTCTTTTTTAAATACTTGAGCGTAATATAGAAAGACCCCCGTGTACTATAGTTAAAACTGTACTTTTTTAAACTTCCTTATTGACCTCTCTTTTCCTGTTTTCCAAATACGTTAGCCATTGTTCTCAAGCTACTTATATAAGTAACAAGTTTGTATAATTTTCCCATAGATTGTCTCAATTATTTTTACACCCTATCGATAGTACTTCCGCTGAAATTAAACTGCTTTTCGAAAACGTATCCTTAACCATAACGCACCTGCCCAGAAGCGAGTATCTCAGTCGAATGAAAGGTTGTGGTCACAGTTCGTGAGCTAAACAATTTTATGCCAATTTCCTTAGTGGAACAGTAACATTATATATACAGTATCTTATAGAATTTTTGGTACGTTACTTGTACTGTCACGCTAAGCTGAGCACTTTCCAAAGAGCCACGTACACGTGGCTATACTAAGTTAGTTTTTAGTAGAACATATCATATCTTTTAGGGAGTGTTTTTGTTGATTTCTTGTTCCGCTTGGTGCGATAAGAAGCGTTGCATTCGAAATGAGTGTAACGTATATTTTATGCAGAGTTTCGAAATTGTTCGTTGAGGTTTTGTCATAGATAATACGAGGAAACACAATGGCGACCTTCAACTTGAGTTCTTATCAGCTCTATTTAAGGTTGAGCTATAAAAATTGTCTTAGGCACTTATCAGTCAAGTAGGACTACGTAGAAACTGATCAGCGTCGTATTAATTGTTGATAATACCGAATTTTATTTGGGAATACAACCAGCATTATAGGCTTATAGCGTTAGATAAACAAATGGGCATCAAAATACCCGCACGTTCCACTGTTGGGCAATCCTTTTATGGGCTGCCCTTATAAAGGATTATGAGAGCACCACTTGAAGAACACCCCATTGTGAGAGGAACCTTAATTTTCCTCCTCAATTCGACGCCTTTTTTCCGTGTGTTTACACAGCAAAATTCAACCCATATAGTATATATGTTTTCACGACATTCTCAACTTGAGGAAATTACTTAAAAGGATCACGAACTCAGTACCCCAGCTTCGTCTACCCCTTCTGCACCCCATAGAAACTGATGATATGCTGCCATGTGCAGGATCTCTTGAGTTGTTTATGGTTTTAGGCCTCAACGCCGGCAGAATTTTTCAAATTTGTTAAAAAGTGTGTAAATTTACGTTTATTTTTTCTTATAATTTTTTGTTCTTCAGTTTTCGGTTACCGAGGGGTGTGTCCCATAAACAGACTCTGCGGTGTGTCTGCTTGGCACTTCGGCACATTCGTATGGGATCGGCTATAGGGAATTGGGAATTCTTAAATAGGGAGGGAGTCAACATCGAGACGTGGCTGCCTAATCGATTGGTAGATCGTTTCCTGGCTGCCTTTTTGGGGTGATTGCACTCGGGGCATGGTTTCAATTATATTCGTGTTTTTTTATTGGAAAACCCAAGTAGTTTTTCTATTCTTTTCTTTTATTCCTTTATTTGGTAAAGTCCAAATGATGTCTTTAGTTTTGAACCGAAATCTTTGACTTTTTTCTTCCTTTTTATGCAGTTTAATTGCATTTGTGCAAACAATATAAATCGTATTTTATTACCTTTTGGCAATGTAATTCAATTTTTTACGATTTTGCACATTAATAAAGCTGATTCTAAGCTTGGGAAAACATTTTTTTACTGCCAACATTTTAAATTTACACATAGAAGTAACGGTTAACGTTTACAACGGTTTATATTTTGATCTTCACACTCTGTTTCGTTCTAATGTTCTATTGCATTTTTTCTTTTAGCGTTTCACTGTAGCCCCAAGTCTCTATAGGAAAGTGAAACTGTATGTCTGCATTGCCCCAAATCCAAATACAACAAAAAATCCAGTTTCAGGTTAAGCAAACCGAAGCCAAAACATTTTTATCTTCTCATCGCATGCACCAAAAGTACAGCTCCAACCCAGACAGCAACAACAAACAATTAATGAAGCTCGGGTCGAATAGTTTATGCTCTTTGAATAAAATATCATGAATCATGATGCAACCCATTTACTTATTCTCTTCACTCAATGACAAACTGCTTGCTCAATTCAAATTGGCCTGCCCAACGTAGTGTAGTCGTAAACACAAAACAGAAAGCAGCGCTGCTTCTTCTTCGATCGTTGTGAAATTGAGGGTTGCTGTGACAACGTTGCTGTACGTTATATGGCAACGCTGTGGTGGTTGTTTGACGTTCCGTTTTGTGGTTGTTCTGTACACGCTCACGCTTTGACTCTTTGGCTCTCTGAGCGTCAAACTTGATTTGAGTACAGCGCTGACCGTTTATGCGCTCTCCCGACAGATCTCGCTGCATTTATATGCAGCCCGTTCGTGTTGCTTGGCTCTTTTCAAGCTACTCTCGCTGTAAAAATCCAGCGTATGCATTCGCTCTTTAGCTGTGACTGTGCCACAGTCAACAGTTCGCATCACTAACAGCGAGCGACTCGGAGAGTAAATTTGCCCTGCTCTGAGTGTAAAAGACAGCGCGTATAAATATCATTTTTAACCGTTTGCTTAGGTTCAGTTGTGTTTTTCTGCTCGCTGAATAAGCATCGCCAGTGCGTCGCAGTGCGCAAGTCTGAGCAATTTAACATAATATTCAAACAAAACGCGAATAAAAGTATAAAGTCTTTACAACATCAAAAGTTGTATATTAAAATACTTAAAACCCAACAGTAAAACGAACCATTCAAGTGCTAAAGCAAAAACCAAAGCATTCGCTTTTGGGGTCTCAATTGAGTGCTCAACTCGTCAGTTTTTGAGTGCTTTTTCGTGACTAATTAAAAGAGTGAAACTTATTGACTTTGGAGTGCATAAATTGAATCAAGAAGACAAAAATATTTGTTTATATCATATTTCTAAACAAAAAGTTTACAAAAACAACAAATTTCACTTTTAAAACGAGTGCTAAAAACGCAGAAGCAGAAACAGACTGCAACAACTACGTTCGCCCCAAAGACACAGACACAGGCATACACAAATACTACCAAACGTTTGCGCTCAGTTACGTATGTATAGAGAGAAAGAGGCAAAGCGATTTGGAGACTAGCGTGTTATTGTGAGTGCGCTTGTATTGGTGAGCTGCTTGCCCCTCTTTGCGTTGGGCATTGAAGTACGTACAGGCGAGCACAGAAAAAACAAAGTTTTGGCGCCAAAACTTTGACATTTCATTTGGTCGTGAGATTCGCAAACAAGTGGCCAAAGCGTAGGCAGCAAAACTGCGTCGCATCGCAGTACAACACCAAAAAAAGAAAATACACAAAAAAATAAAACACCAAACAACAAAACTACGACAACATGGTCAGTGCACGCGTGCTTAACCCAGTGGTGCTCAGTGAATTCCGCAAAATGAGCTCAAGTCCCGGCGTGAGCCGTCATATTGAGCGCATCAAGCGGAATCTCTTCGGAACGCAAACGAATCTGATGGATACCAAACAGTGAGTACCAAAAAAAAATGCAATTTCCTTCGAAGCAAACAGTATTTCAATGAAACCTAACCAACAGCTCCTTCAATGCGGAACTGGAGCGTCATCAGGAAATGGCCACACAAAAGTGGGGATTTGATTTTCGCTCCGACCGTCCGCTGAGTTCCAATGGCAGTTACATCTGGGAGCGTGTGAGCACGCAAGAGTCCACCTATGCACCACCCATGTACACACTTACCCGTGCCGCCCATGTGCGTGCCGATGCCCATGCTCCATCGCTGATTAGTGACATGGATTTACTGCTGGATGAGCGTGCCGATCGCGAGAATTTATCCCACTCATCGATGGACTCAAGTACAGACAATGAGTACGATTCACAGTCGGAATCATTGCCATTAAGCGCCTCCACCTCTGCAGCAGCCTCCGTCTTAGCCTCCTGCACATCCGCCTCCTCCTCCAGCGCATCCACATGCAACTACTCAACGCAGGAGCATCGCAAGCGACAGCTTAAAATCACAGGTGAGTTACCGTTTTGCGTAGTAGTTGTGTATGAGTTACCTGGCGATCATTGAGGCATGTCCATTCCCAGCGTTGCGCCCGATTGCGTATCGAACGTTACAAATGCATTTCCCATAACCCACAAGCACAGGGCTTTCGTAAGGGAAGTTACCCCAATTATCGAGTTTTCAATTTTTTAGTGATTCTCCCTTTTTGTTGTTTGCTTCGTGGGCGTGTATCGCTTTCCAGAAACCAAAATTATAGTGCCCCAAGTCCCAGTCTATAATTAGTTTAGTTTTATGTGATTTCTGTTTGGAAAGGGGCTATATAAGTCAGATCTTTGTGTAGTGCCTGCAGCTGTTTCTGGCACTCAGCTCCTTCTCCCCCCACTACTCCTCTAAGTCAATGCACGCAACATCCCTGCAACGCGGGGGTTGATTTCAAAATGTGATCATTGCATGCGGGTCTTACTGTAAATGCTAACAGATGTGTATGTGCCTCTGCCACTAGGCTGACCTCATTAGACTGAGGCAGGAACAAAGCACCTAGAGGGGAAGGGCTGGCATACAATGTGCCACTATCAGCATTATAATTGATGCCGCTGCTGATTGCATTTCTCTTTTTTAGTCACTTTGCATAGTTTCTATTAACATAATAATACATAAAAAAAGACTGTTCTGGTCAGTAAGCCCGCATGGGATTTGCATAGAACTGTAGTTTGTTGAGTGCACTCTGTCCAGTTCATCGTGCGTATAATTTATGCAGCTCGGAGTTTGGCTCGGAGTTTCACTCTCACTCTCATTTGGCATGCGGTGATCACAGCTTGCTACCTGGCTGCCGTCTGTCGGTCTGAGCCGACTACCCCGCTACCTTGCTACCCTTGTTGTGTGTGCACACTACCCTTGGTAGGTGCCTGCCACGTGCCACAATTCAAAATCAAAATGTGCAAAAACAGGCGGCGCCTGCTGTATTCATTCATCATGATCCTAGGGGTGACTGCACGCCAGCTGACTTCATTTTCCACCACAATAGCCAAACATATTTATTTATTTTCTTCTATTTTCTGTTTTGCAGAGTTCATGAAGGAGCGCAAGCGTTTGTCGCAGGCGCCAAAGAAAATCTCACCCGCCAAACGTATGCGCACCAGCTCCGGCTCCAGTTCCAGCTACGGTCTCCGCTCCAGCTTACACTCCGGCAGCAGCAGCAGCAGCAGCAATTCCGGACTGGGACTCTTTGGCTGTCCGTTGAAGCGTTCGCGCAACGATAATTAATTAGTTGCAGTAAACCAAATACGTTACTTAGTTGCAACTATTTAATTTAAACTCATACTTGCAATTTGTAATTTTATTTGTATTTTTTACATGCCACTGCAAAAAGATTTTCTGATTATTATTATTATTTTTTTACATTCAATTCGATCTAATAACTTTAAGTAATTATTTTTAAAATTAAGTAAAAGAATTTTCTGTGCAGTGCAAGGGCGAAAGTTGCGAATATTAACAAATAGTCTTACTAGTTTAAACTGCTTGTTACTACAGAGAGAAAAAAGGAGAAAAGAAACCAGTACTAGTACTAGAACAAATTATATACTAAGTAAGATAGTACAACTTAAGTACGAGCTAAATGAAACTTTTTAGATTTCTCTAGTGAGAAATGCCATAAACTAAGTGATTAGTTCTTAACAACAACAACAACTACAACTAAACAATATTTAGAGACACATTTTTGAAAGCAAAAACACCACCCATTAACCATGAAATTTATACACTTCTTAGCTATCAAAGAATTATTTTTGTAAATTCTACGCTCAACTATTTTGTGGTTGTGCGTAAAATTTGTTAACCAAACAGAACTTGACGTGATTCTGCTAATATTTACAATATTTTCTAGAGTTGCGTTGAATTTTGTGGCACAGACTCAAAAGCCAACAACAATAAGCTTTGCTGCAAATAGTTAAGCTTATTGTTGATGCTTGCTTTTGTAGTCTGTGCCGAGAAAAATCATACAAATATCCTTAATTCGACCAGTGTAACACCCTATCAAATAAGTATCTACACACTCTCTCTTCTTTTGCCAATTTGTGGGCATTTGGAAATGGTTTTCCATTGTACTATTTCCAATTGTTCATGAATTTTCGAATTCTTAACCTTTATCAACTGCATAAAATTGTTTATTGTGATTTGCCAAACAATTTGGCAAATAATGAGAGCGATTTTTGTTAATTAACTATATAAATTCATGTACAAATGCTATAAATAATAATTATATAATTATATATATATTAGGCAGAGCCTATATTATTGAATAACATTTATACGATCATCCTAATTGTAAAAGCCTAGAACATAGAACAAAATCCAAAGTATTCAATTAATATTTATATTTAACTCATACATATTGTGTGCATAACTCTTCAACTTCTCATACATCAAATAAAAATAATAAACAAAAGAAACGAAACGAGAAAACAATACACCATTCATACAAACAATAATTAACTACTCTTCTAATTGAGTTTGTATTATATACCAAAATTCATTTGATTG
Organism: Drosophila dunni; assembly: GCA_018152125.1. NCBI lineage: Eukaryota > Metazoa > Arthropoda > Insecta > Diptera > Drosophilidae > Drosophila > Drosophila dunni. The sequence continues at coordinate 18,756,343 of JAECXC010000339.1, read as the reverse complement.
AACTAGCCACTAATTGTTGGCCAATTTATATATAATACATTTACATTTAAATATTGTTGCTATTTTTTGTAGACGTATTTGTTTTGTACGTAGCTTAAAACTTTAATTTTATTAAGTTGATTTTTGTTTTCAATAAAATTGTTTTTTCATTTTGTAGTAGCTTAAATTTTACAGATTTTATTAATGGCTGAAAATTGTTTTTTAATTATACTCAAAAACTCCGCAGATACCTTAAGCTGCACTTTTTAAAAATTTATAACACACTTTGGTTCAATTTTTTAAATTTCACTTTAATAATTTATTATTATTATTGCTTACGACAAGTACATAAATAATTTGATTAATTTGCAAACATTTAAATTTACTAAATTTAGTTGAGTTGAGTTTGTTTTCTGTTTTTATTTTTTAGTATGTTTGTTCGTATTTATATAATACATAAATTATATAGAAATCATATATGTACATCGAGTAATTTGTAAATCCAGTTTCGCTACTTCCCCGTGGCCTTCTCCTCCAGCTGAGCCTGTATGTGCCTGACATTCTGGCCACCACTGGAGTGGCCATGACGCTGGAAGAAGGCATTGATGGAGCTCATTGAACGGTACTCAAGATTATCGCTTATGTGCCAGTCGACGCTGATGCTCTGATGGCGACCCATGGGATTACGTATCTTGGTCTCGTTGTATTTCTCCAGCAGATGGAGCAGGCAGTCCTTGGTAGTGTTGGCTGCCTCCTCGAGGTTGACTGTCTGATGTGTGTCGGGCAGTCCAATGGGCACATCCCGACTCATCTGATTGATGCGGAACTTGGCACGTCGACTGCTTGCGGACTCAGAGAGCAAATGGTTGGCGGTGCTGTTGCTGGTGCTGCTGCTACTGTTGGTGGTGCTGCTAATGCTGCTGCTGCTGATTTTCGAGACAGATTTTTGTACTTGGATGCTGCTGCTGCTGGTGCTGCTGCTCTTCGAGTTGGCCGTGCTCATGGTGCTCACCGAAGACTTGCTGCGCAGCTGACTCTGCGACCATTTCTCCGCATTGCCATTGCTCAACTTGGGCGTCTCCTCAATCGATTGCTGCAAACGCACGGAAATTGAGCTCACCTTTTGCTGCTTTCCATCCTTGTGCTGCAGCTGAGTTTGGCTTTGATTGCTGCTGCTGGAGCTGTGCAGCACGCCATGTGGCGTGACTCGGCTGCTGGTATTGCTGCTGCGTGTGCTACTTGTCCACTTGTTGTCCTCCTGGGTGCTGCTGCTCTCCTTGTGGCTACTGCTGCTGCTGCTCTGCTCTCCATTGGCGGCTTGGGCAGTATTTTGGCCATCACCCAGCTTGGTATTTATCTCGGCCAGCATAAGCAGATGATCGGACAGTTTTCGTATTTCGTCAGCGAGATTGACACGCTCCCCGCTGCTGCGACGACCCAGCAGGAAAGTTGTATCCGAATTGCGGCGGTCGAATGTGTGCAGATAACTCTTCATGCTGCGCTGCTGTTGTGCTGTGGATTCACTGCCCGAGAACTCATCGAAGTTCTCGTTGAACAGATGCTGCGGCGTGGGCGTGGCACAGCCTGAAGCGCCCGTGGGGAACAGTTTCTCGCGCGATTCGTTGATCGGTGTGGTGGCCACCGATGCTGGACTATCCCCGCTGCGTGACTCCTCCTCATCGCCAGCTCCCGCTGACGCCAGCTCATCCAAAGGTTCATCATCGATCAGCGTGGCTATCGATTCGCATGGGGATGGCGAGCACACTGTAAAGGTATGTTAAATGATTTTAGTACAGTATTGTAGGGTAACTGTTAATACATACAGGTATTAGAATTGATTTAGTGTTGTTAGCACCAGTGTTGTACAGTGACGAAACGTTTCAAACTGTTTATCCAAAAGATTTCAATACATAAATACATGTACGTTACATAAATGTACTAAGGACATGCTTATGAGACATCTGCCCAGATGATTGATTACCCACCGCGTAGTTAGTAATGGTTCATATCGGCTAATCCTCTCAGACAACACACTGTGCACAAGCATCGTATCTTAACTATGGAGCTCTATAAATTTTTAAACCTAGTACTTTCACACCATTCGTAGTTAATTTTTTTAAGTTAAAGATAAATTTCAGCTAGAAAAACAACTAGGTTTGAGGTTAAACACGATTTTATATGCCTAGTTTTTAAAAAATTTCCAAACACCTTTTTTTTTTGGTCTCTCAACTCTTTAAATAATTTAAAAATTTGTTAAATAAATTTATAAAAAATAAATATTCTTTTTTTAATGGTTATTTTAGCTTGTGATGTTACATACAAATTTTTTTAGAGGTTAGAAAATTTTGAAAAACCGGTTTTTAGTAACTTTAAAAACTTTTGAATGAAAATATATTACAATGAGCAAAATTTTAATAGCTAATTACTTTTTTTTTGTTAAACAATGTAAATATCTAATGAAATATTATTAAAACCGGTCTCTTGTGGTCTGAAAACTATTCTAACATTGTCTAAACTTCTACTCCTCTTTTCTAAAATCTACAACAAATTTAGTTTACACAAATGAGCTCAGTAGTTAACACACGATACTTAATTTTTGATGGAATGAACTCTCTAATTACTTTAGAATTTGGTAACTGTTTTGAGTTTTTTTTTTGAATTGAGATTTTTTTGGGGCTTACCTTATCCGATCGTACACAAACTGTGGCTAGGTGTTGAGCTAAACTTGAACTAGTTGGGGGTTGTGTCTTGTTTTGGTTGGAGAATTTAATTTGTTTGTGGAATGTATTTGTATTTAAGGTGTTTTGAAAGAAGTTTTGAGTTTTTTGGTTGGTGTTTGTTTTGAAAAAATTGAATTAAGTATATTTTGGTATTACTCTTGTCATTGGCTGTCTTTATCACAGTGTTAACACGCTAAGCGACTTATAAAACTAGTCAAATTTTGTGGATTAATGCTAAGATTATGGCTTAAAGCTAAAAACAACTGTAAGTAATTCTTGTTGCTGTTGTCTTTCACTCACACACACACAAACGCACACACACACATACATTAGATTAACATTTCATGTTAAAACACAACATTAAATTGATTTGATAGAGTGAGAGCGAGAGAGAGGGCTTTGCTTGCGCCCTTCTCCGCAATTCTCATTTTTGTGTACATTCAAGTTAAAAGAGAACAACAATTAGTTATCAAGTTAATTGTGTAATTTACAAATTGATTGTGATTGCATTGCCCTCCCCGCTTCCCAATCCCATTCCCCACTCTCCATTCGCTCATTTGCCATGGATGAGGGCGTGACGGTCGCGCTGCCGCTGGGAGCCGCCTCCGCGACAGTACTCACCTCGGGACGAGGAGATGCTGTCCGCGCCATTGGGTCGCCGGGGATGCGGATAACTGGTCTCATTCAACGGAGCTATCACATTGCCCTCCACATCGAAGACGTAGGGACTATTCGGATGCGTTTCCCAGCGCACTATGAAATTCTTTAAATTATCCTTAGTGGCATCCAGTTCTTTGTTCTATAGAATTTCGTACTTGGTTAACTCCACTCTTACTAACACATTTGCTTCTCTCTTACCTCCAGTTCATGTGTGCTGCATAGCTGTGCCAGTTTCTTGTTATCCTCCACTGGCTCTGTAGCCACTTCCTCATCTTCATCATCAACATCCTCTGCGTCGTCTGAAACTTCATCATCAACGTTATGCACATCGGATTCCTCGATTGTTTCCGTTGAGTCCTCGGAGGATTCCGTTGGCGATTCTGACTTCAGGCGTGTCTTGGCGCTAACAGACGAGCTTTTCGCTATTGTCTTGCCTCCCGTTGTGGGCGTGGCAGCGGTAGCGGCAGCGGGAGCAGGTCGTTGTTGCAGCCATTTGTGCTGCACACAATCGGCGGCTGTCATGCGGGTGCTGTAAGGGGTGAGTTAAACATTTGGCTGATTAAAAGCTGTTGGCCTGGTTAACGGGGGCTAGACACTAATTAAGAAAAGAAGAAAATAATACGCACCTCAAGTCCTTAACCAGTAGCTTCGCTATGAAATCCAAGCACTCCGGGGATATGCCATTAAAGCATTCATCCTCAAAATCGTATTTTGCAATGGTTACATTTGACATTGTTTCAATGTCGTTCTCGCCCATGAATGGCGACAGACCAGAGATGCTGTTGTTGTAACAGCGAGTGTGTGTGTGTGTGTTGAGGGTGTGGCAAAGTCAATAAACATGAAATGTAAAAGCAGCGCACACAAAATAAATAAACACATAAAAAAAATACACAAGAACAACAACACACAGCAGCGTTTAATTAACTAAATTAAATTGACGCTTCTTCGCACAGTTCGAGTACGTATTTTTTCAAGACAGGGGTAGGAACAGGGACTTGCAGAAGTTTTGTGGTTTTTGCCAGTGAACGAACACCTTCTATGGCATTTCTAAGACTTTGATTATTTAATTCTTAACTGCCGCAATATTCACGGATTTTTAATTAGTTGACTTAACGCACAGGGGGAGCGAGACACAATTCCAAGCTCACCGATTTGATTAAATTTTAAAACATGAATTTACTAAATTAAAAAGAAGTTATTTTTGTTACTGTTATGAGCTTAAAGCGCTTGTGTGTTGCCTTGAATCCTTTACGCTTAAAGCAATTTACTGATTGCTTGACTAACTCAAGTTTCTATTCTACAATGCTTTCATTACTTTATTAGAAAATTAAATATTTGCTTGTGAAAATCTTTTTAGACCATGTACTTAGAAGAAAGAGACTGTTAAGGGACTGGGAAGCCTTGAAAGTAAGGGACTGTTTGAGAGGAGCGAGTTTAAACTGTAATTTTTAGAGCCACCCGAAAAGTATGCTACATTATTTTTATTTAAATAGTGAGGTTTCAAACCATTTGCGATTGGTTTGCTTTAAGTAGTTTATAACGCGCTACTGCATCAAAACGTTTACTTAAGTAACTTGTAGTCCTATTAAACGCTTATTAACCCTTTCAAACTTGTACTTACAGCACATAGCAGATAACGCCAACACTCCACATATCAGTGCCGTACGAGATGCAGTCAAAGTTCACAACTTCTGGCGCCACAAACTCAGGTGTGCCGAAGAGTACCTGCGCAGAAAGCAAACCATTACTAAAACTACCAAACAAAGTAAGTTAAAGCTTTTTAAATCTTACCCTTAGACGCTTATCGGGGTCGAATTTGCGTGCCAGTCCAAAATCTATGATCTTAATGCGATTACCCTTTTGTGTTAGCACCAAAATATTCTCAGGCTTAAGATCTAAATGGATAATACCATTGCCGTGTATAAAGGCCATGGCCTCGCACACCTGTCGTATAAAAACACGACAGACACGTTCCGTGAGTACGAATTCATCGTCCACAACGCGATCAAATAATTCACCGCCTTCAATGCTTGTGGGGAAAGTAAAGAAAATAATATTAGACTTAAGTAAACAGGGTTAAAAGTTAAGTACAGAACACAGAACATTTAAACACACATGCAGTTTAGTTGTGCTATTTAGTAACTCTCACTTAGGCTAGATTTTAAGCTCATTTTAGTGGCTCTTACCTGTGCAAACTAAAGCTACTTTCAATGTTATTTACAAGCGTACTACGTATCCATAACACGAAAATCAGATAATACATGAACATCAACCCAAGTGGAGTGGAGTAATGCAGCGGAACTCACAGTGCAAAATATTTAAAAATTATTTTTAAATACTTAAACATTTAGTAAAGAAGGAAAGAGAATAGAAAAAGACTCTGTAGCTATTCTACACTCTTTTCCAGCAAGTTCCGTCGCTTTACTCAAACAAACTACGACAAAAATAACATTTATATTTGGTATCAAAATTTGAATAATTATTGCAACGAGTTCTAACAAATTGTAGCCGTCAGCTGTGTTGATTTTGGCTGATTCGATTGCTGCTAAATTGCACATAAAGTGCTATGTATGGCAATCGGCTAATCTAACTGTATATTTATGATTATGCAGTGCTTAAATCAGCATCAATTCTACCATGATAATCGATATGACTTATGTGCACATTTTGTTTGCCTCTGACATGAAATATTTACAAGCCAAACACAAATGACAATTGTCATTTTGAGTGCGACAAAATCCCAATAAATATTATTGTTATTGCACTTTTGTTTATTATTTGCTTTTGTGGATTTGCAACTGCAAATTTTCATTTCAGTTGGGGGAGTGGACACTGAAACAGAAACAGAAACTAGTTTACAAAAGAATTTTTACGAGCTTCGAGCCAGAAAAATATGTTTGCTGCATTTTATGCAGATGTGAAACAAGTTGGCCAAGTAAGCAATTAAGTTGGAGAGCGAACAGCGTTAACTTGACTAAAGACTACCCTTTACACTGGCAGAGCATGCCAAAGAATGGCTGCACTTTACAGGGTATGACAAACACAAATCAGTCAGTTCTCTCGAGTAGTTTTCTCACAACATGTATAAAAATTAATTTAGTTGGAAAAGTCAAGAGACTAGACAATAAGTTGAGCAAACAAAGACACGTGAGTTGATTGTTTCTCATGCTCCAGCCTTTGTTATTATTGTTATTACATGTTTCTTCTTTTTATCTTTCAAGTATTTTTTTTATTATTGTGGCGCCCAATGTGGGTCAAGGTCAGAGCGTAATCAGTGCACAGTTACCTGCCTCCAATTTTTTTATGGCCCCAGAAACACAACTAAACCCTTGTCAGTTTTCATTAATAGAGAAAAAGTAGTGATATAAAAATATACTATATACTTATAGGGAAAAGTCGGCTAAGAAGTGCGAACCTGTTGCTTAAGGTTTTTTTCTCTGCTCCCAAAATTGGAGCCAAACTTTTATAGTTGTGCGAGTGTGCGTGTGTGTGTGTCGGGTGTTGAGGTAGAACTTTACTACTTTACGATAATGTGCGTACGTGTAAATCGTATTTTATGCACATTTCCACTGATTGCAAGATATTGTGTCCCACAACAATGTAACAACAACAATAGAATAATAGTAGTGGCGAAAAGGCATTCACAAAAGGCCAACAAAGTTATGAAGAAAATGCTTAAAGTTCGTGTTGTTGACAACACATTGAAATACAGGACACACAGTAGACACAAACACAAACACATATACAGATACAGATACATAATACATATACATTTATAAGCAATGTCTGCCTTTATAATATCCTTACAGTTCCAGGACGACGCACATCATTTTCTGATATTCGTATGCAGCATACAATTGTATAATGAGATGATGTTGCAATGAATTCATTATCTCCACTTCTCTCTCCACATTCCTTTTGTCCTCCCGCTTTGGTATTGGCACAAATTTGGCTGCCAACTGTATGCCGCTCGTTTTCTCCCTGCACTTGTACACTGTGCCAAATTTTCCGCTAGAGAATTGTTTTCCAACAAAATTTTTTGTTTTGATTAGCAAGTTGTTGGGGCTGCTCTTGGGTCAGTCTTACTCCCGGTTAGTCGTACTTACCGTCCCACTTCGCCAAGCACGTCGTACAATTCATGTGCGTCCACATTGCGGTTTATGGTCACATCGCGCATTGGAAAAGCCGCTTCCAGCACTACCGAAAGAAAGTAAGAAGAAAGTGGAGCATTAGTAGCTGGCTATAATGTGGCACTTGGTATGGTATATATCAATTATTTATTTTTCAAAAATCGTTACCCCTTCCTGCCACAATTTCTTCACCAAGCCACCCAAAATTCCAAAAAAAACCTAGAAAAACTATGATTTTCCATCCGCTGCACTTTTCTTGCCTTTAAATCAATTCTTTGCAGCAAAATCTACTTGAAGTGCAACAAGTACACATGTTTTTTCCATTTGCTTGACCTTTTTTTTCCATCGTTCCCAAATCTGCACAATTTGTGTGCATTTCTATCGAGTGCAGGAAATCATATACTTACGTCTCTTGAAATATTGCATTCAATCATGCTTGATTGTTCGGCCATAAGAAATGCATTTAATATCGGTTATTATGGTCATATGTTATCCCATCATTCAGTTTTTTTTTGTTGCCCCTCTAACCTAGTTGTCGCAAATATTTTCTACAAACATATTGCAGACAATTTGTTGCGATTTCTTATGTAAGTTTTTGCGTTACTCTTATTTTGTTGTGTACAAAAGGGAAACCCTTTTCAAAATATGTATTTTATTGTTGGCAAACAAATAAAAATGACTTCATTGAATTGAATTCTGTAGCTGAGGGACACACATTGGACAAGTAGAAGTAGATTGAGAATGACAACAACGATGACTGGCTTGGCATAGGAACTAAATGGAGAGAGTTGTTGTGTGTATACTATATACTTTGAATATCCTGTGCACAGAACAGAAAGCAATCAAAAGTTCTTTACTAAGCACAGTTTGACAATAGTTTGTTTCAAGGACAATTTATTAATACAGAAAGTAGACTTGTTATTAGCTTTATTAATAGTTGTCTTAAAGACTTGTCAGTCTTTGCAGAAGTTAAATTAAAGTATCTGCTAGTCGAGCAGTCTTTCCATATTTCCCATATGATTTTTCGTGTTTTTCCAGCACTTGTAGTTGTAGTTATTTGATATTAGTACACAGGTCTGTGGAGAATTCAAGCGCAAGCAGAAATCAGTTAGAAATTTGCAATTTAAATTATTGATAACGTGACAGGTACGTGATAGAGGCCGTTTTAAGCACTAAGCACTTCTTTTTGAGCAATTGCAGTGCACTCATAAACGCCAACCAGCTGGAAGACAGGTAAGGAAAGCGTCTGCTCTATTAATATGCAAATGGCGCATATAAGTATGCTACGAAATGCACGATAAATCTTTAAAATCAAAGGCGAGTCCAATCTACAGTGTGTGTGTGTGTGTGTTTGTGTGCGTGTGTGTGTAGCGAGGCGTGAGATATGTGAAGGAGGAGTTGCTGCTGTTGCTTGTGTGAAAAACTTGGCAAATTCAAAGTGAAAGTTGAATAAAGGCATCTGCAGCGTATATGAGTGAGTGTGCATGAGCCTGTGTGTGTGTGCAGCGAAGCTCTTGTGCGTGTGCAATGATTGCTTCACAATTTGCTGTCTTCCTTTTCGCTCTTGCTCTCGCTTCTTTCCTTCTAAACGGCTTTTGGCACCAAATTTATGCATGTCTGCTGCAATTTTGAAGTGTGTCTACGTATGTGTGAATATTTGAGTGCACTTTGCCAATAATGCGCACAATTTAAGTTTGAGCAAATATGCCCTTTCGAATTAGTGCCGAATCGTTGTGGATTAAAGATCAGCGACAATTGAACTTTGCTCAAAAGTTTTTCGATTTGTCAGGTGCAAGAAACTTTTGGGCCAACACAAATTTATGGCCAGACAAAGTCAAATCAAATGCTATTTTCACGCATGTCAAATAGAAGCTCATATTTTATGCCAACCAAAAAAAATGAGGAATGTTCAACAGTAAACACATACACACATACCAGCTCAGCACATTCATTTCCGGTTTGCAGCTCATGAATAAATGAATTTATATCGACTGAGTTTCGCTGTTGAACTGCAATGCATATTTTCCAGCGTTTATTCACTGCGATGTGTTTGGGTGTGTGTGTGGGTGTAACTGCTGCAGTTTTGTCCCTGACTTACCTGCAACTTGTTTGTCTCAAAAGCCAGGAGAGCTGCATTGAATTGGATGGGGAATTGGGTATTGGGATTTGTCGTTTAGTCTATCGAGCTCACAAATGTGCTTATAAGCACAGTCAAATGGAGTCAAATAGTGTCTTGTCTGTATGTTTGTGGCATGTGGTATGTGGCATATTGAGCTGTCTGTGCCTGCAAGTCATGTAGCTTCTCTGCTGCCTGAAATTTCAGACAACACAAGCTAAACAATAATTCATGTATGGACAAAAGTTTCTCTGGCTTTGCTTCTATACTACCACCTACTTATCAGTGTGACATTTTCCACATATTTATCAAAATATTTTACAGTGTCGTCTGTAGACAATACTTGAGTCTGGCTTAGCACAGACACAAGCTTTGTGTCTCCAGTTTCCATTTAATTTCAAGTTAAAGACAGCTTATTAAAATACTTCTGCCGTCACTTGTATAATTTAAACTTACTATTCATACAGTAACGACTGTCTATACCCAAATTAATTGAAATATTATTTGAATTGTAGAAATGTCTAGAAATTCCCTGAAATTGAATTTGATTTGCAAGACCCTTTACAGATATTTTCTATATGCTAGCATGAAATTCAATTGAAATTTTGCTGGTTAGTCGTGCGATGTCAAACTAATTTGATTGAACTCGAGTTCAAGTGGCAAATAGCAGACAGCACTTGAACCGTGTTGCTTTATATATTAATTTAATATTATTACTTGGCACACCTAGAACACGCCCACATACCGTTGGTTAACTGTGGGCGTTGGCCAATGATAAAATGCCATTCGCTGCAATTTCAATCTACGAAAAAACTTTGCCAACTTAATTTATGCACATTATCAAAAGAGCATTGACGACGGGGGAAAGTGGTGTGAGTAGGTGTGTGTGTCAGGGATAAATAAGTGTGCTGCATAAAGCGAAGATACTCTAACTAAATGGCATATATATGTATGTATTTGCATGCACTCTCATTCAATTGAGTGCCGTCTGTAGATAGTAAAACGATTTTTTTGTGCCAACGCCGGCAATTTTTCTGATATGAAAATCAGCAGTTTTCCTTTGATTTGCCAACAGCATTCGCAGTTTTCTCAATTTCCTCCCGCCACACGCATACAACTTTCCTTATCTCTCCATCTCGCTCTCCCACTCTGACTCAATTTGTGCATTTTGGCAACTGTTGACAGTTTGGCCAAGAAGCAGCGCTTTGACTTTTCCGCTGTTTGAGCTTTCAACATAAAGAAAATGAGTCAAGAAGCATTTTCAAATATTAAAGAAAAGTTTGTCCATTGAAGTACTTTTCTGTGGGTGGCTACCCCTTCCCATGCAGGGTATTTAACTGTCTGGCATTACTGGGAGCTTACTTGTCGCTGATTTGTTGTTAATTTAATGGAATTTTTAATGTCTGTCATTTAAGAGCTTTAAAATTTGTACAACAAATTGCTCAACAATTGTAAACTGTTGCACATCAAAATGATAACGGCGATACACATACACTCACACACACACACGCACTCGCAAACAACATTATTAATGTGTCGCATTATGCATACGCCGCGTATGCCACAAACAAAATTCTTTTTGAACAGACGCTTTGGTATTTTAATATGAATTGTAAGTGGATTTGTGCGGTTTGTTGTGGGGGACATTGTGGGAGCATGTTTTTTATTGGGTTTATGGGTTTTTAATAACACTTTTTTTATATTTTATATGCCTATCTGGGAGGGAGCACAGCAAATGCCCAACTTAAACGTCTCTGTCTGCCCGCAGGCTACGAACATAAAGCCAAAGTATGTCAAGCATTTAACGACAAGCACATTAATCCAACAAAATGTTTTTGCACAAAAATTAAGCAAGTTTTTCGCCATAAAGGTTAATAATAAGAGGGAAACTGAAGTTTAGCAAGTTCCACAAAACAATTTTCATGGAATTTCGTTGGCAGCAAACAAGCTAAAGTTGTTTAACATTTTAAGTTCCAAATAAATTTTTATATTGGAGTTTAAGCGTCTATAAAGCAGCAGTAAAGCAGCCGATTTAAAGACTACTTCTGGAGGCCACTCTAAAATTCTTTAGTCGCTTAATACCCACTATTGGTGAGCTGACAATTTTTGGTACTTGTGCGTTAGAGAAGAAATTATAGCTGACAGTGTAGCTGACTAATGGCGAAAAACATATGATAGACGAGCGGAGCAGTAAAGCAGCTGCAGATTTATCTGTTATTGTAGTTGTGGCAAGAGTTACTCTGCTTCCTCTGTTTGTTGTTGTTGCTGCTGTTGTCTGGTCTGTGCACTTTAATCAGCCTAAGTGCTGGCAAAGAAGAGCACAGAAAAAAAGCAGTGGAAATGTAACTATCCCACTGAACTGGCTAAATTAAAAATGGTAAAACTTTGCTCGTTTGCTGCTCTGCTGCTTGCTGACTGTGACTGTAGCAGTGACTGTAACAGTGACTGTAGCAGTGACTGTGTTGCCAGTTCAAAATTGGTTACTACACGGAACTTGTCAGCATACAGCAGAGTCAGCCAAACATATGCAGTTGTCGACAGTTTTTGTGTTATTGTTATGCGAAAATGAGAGTTGCATCACAGAATTTAAAGCCTACTCGCCATTTTGTTAATGCAACGAGTGTAAATAAACTTTCACTAAACAAAATTGTTATTTAAATTATAATAAAAGCAAAGCTTAGCGGCTTTAACTATTTAAATCTGTAATCTGTTTAAACTAACTTATGTATGATTAAATTATTCAAATAGCTTTAAGCATTAGCTTATTTAAATACCCTACTTAATTTGCCTGTGCTCTCTGCTACTTAAAGCATTTGGCGGCTCTTGTTCGATTTATTTAAATAAATGTCAATTTACAAGTTACTTAATATGCGGCTACCTGAGCGCAATTAATAATCAAATGCCGACATCAATTTATTTCTCACAATTGAATGCATTCTGGCATTTTTCTTTTTCTTCCTCGCCGATAATCAATTGAACAAATGATAAATGACAAAGCGAAATTACCGAGGTCAAGATATGATTTTCTTTACATTCTCCCATTTTTCTGGCTTTTCTCAATTTGTTTTTTAAACAAATGCTTGCGGTTCAGCGAACAGACAACAAATCAATATCAACAATGTCACCTAAAATAGATTAATACAAATGTGTGTGTATAGGCACATTTAGCGGAGTGTGCACATATAGATACAGATACAGTTGTATCTGCAGCAGCATGACAGCAGCGGTAATTCATCTTCATCATTTTTGCATGCCATGCGTAAATCCGTGGCAACGCCCTCAAAATATTTTAACATGGCCCAAACGATGGAGGACCATAAAATGAAAATGAAAACGAAAAAAATGGAGGAAAAGTGAAAATCGTTATGGCAAAATGAAAAGTAATAATCAGCAAGGAGAAACCTTGGGCTACTAGCGAAATTCCAGCCACCCAAGAGCAGCGTAAAATGAGACAAAGTCTATGTGTGTGTGTGAGAGGGTGGGTGTGAGCTGTGTGTGTGTGTTGTGCTAAGCTGTTCTAATGCACTCTCAAGTGTTTCAACTACCAACTGTTCCAAATTGTGTTGCTGTGACCCAAACGCGCACTTTCAAGTTTATGTTGCATACTTTTGTGGGCCACTTTAATTGCCCATTGACATTTAAATTTATGCCGAGCACAAACCGTGTGCGAACAGCGCAAAAAATACAGTGTCAACTAACTGAGAAGCCCCTGAACCCATAAGATTTTATGCTTTTAATGCCGCTCGACAATTTGATTATTTGCAGCCAGCGAAAGTCACACATAAATTTGTGCAAAGTATATAGCTTAAAGAGCATAACCCGCACTATAAAGTATAGACTTTAAAATAGACGAAGCTTGGCAAAAATTGTTTTAAATATTTAGAAATTTTGTATTAATTTTTCTTTACCTTTTAATCTATTTGGTAGAGTATTTGTGAGTCAGCTTCTGTTTCTGGCTCTTGAGCAGCAAATAAAATTAGCATTAGTAATTTGTATGCATGTGTGGTGAATTCTTCGCTAGAATTTTCATTTTCATTTCCATTTGTACTTTTTATTTGCCAACATTTCATTTGCATTGCTGTCATTTTCATGAAGTGCCAAATTTCATTCAGATCGCATACACTTTGACTAAGTAAGTTATTTCTATGCATTTCAATTATTTTACTTCTCATTTTTGGAACGTGCACAGTTCATTAAGCTGTTTAATTTAGATGGAAGACGCCCAAAACTCGCATGACAAAAATTAAAAAAGAAATAGAAAGCAGAGGAAAAAAAGAAGAAAATGTGAGAGAAGAAAAAAGAAACCGACTTTGTGTGTTGGCTCTAAAAGCATTTCTGGCTCGTACATTTCTTAAATTGTTTTTTACCAAACACTTTGTGGTAGTCTCGCCCATCTTTTGGCATCATGTTCGCTTTCACACATACTCGCACACACATACACTTTTGTGTTGCTTTTAGACGCTTTCGCTTTGGCTAACCCTTTACACATTCATTACGCTGACTTTTTGTGGGTGTGTGCAAAGTCTGAGCATATTTCGCGCTTATGTATAATCAACGCTGCTATTCGAGCTCTCAGTGAGTTGCCTGCTTCAAATTTATGTATTTTTTTTTTGGCCCAAAAAGGTTTGAAGCGCTTTAAGCACCAAGTGCCATAAAATTGAAATCAGCTAAAGAAATTTGCTTGTCTACATGACAACCAAACATGAGCAACAGGCAGAGAGCAACGAGCACAGAGCAACGAGCAACGCTAATTGATTGATGTGAGCACAGCAATTTCAAGGCAATTTCAAAGTTCAACAATGGCTCAACAATGGTCGGCGACAGATTCGCAGGCAGACAACAAGATAGACAAACAGCCCACACAAGATGGATGCAGAATGGGCCAGCTGACAGCTGCAAAAGATAAACACAAGAGATTTCAACTTCAACTTCAACGTCTCCAGCAAATCCTGATGCAATCACTGCATTTCATTCAATGCTCATTCTCTGTTGTGTTTCCTTCTTTTTTGTCGCTTTCTTCCTTTTCCAAGTGTCAGCAACAGTAGTCCAAGTCTTTTAACTAAACGTGGCACTTGCATTCAAAAGGTCTAACGATGTGGTAGTAGTGGGAAAAAGCACATACGAGGATATGTTTGTGCTAGAGGCACCAAAGATCTGGCCGCAGTGAACTCATTAAAAGTTTTTAGCCAAGTTTGCAACAAAACGGCATAGCGACAAAACTGCGACATTTGCTTAACGTGGCAAATAAAAATATGCAATGTCTAAATAATAAACAGGCCGCAATCCGTCGACATTTAATTAATTTAATGAGCTACCAAGTCTACCTGTGTGTGTGTCTCGATGTGTCTCGGTGTGTCTGTGTGACTTACAGCTCTGTCTGATGCCTGCTAATGACTTATGAGGCAACCCCAACCAATTTGCACTGCAGCTCGTTAGCATAAATTCCAAAACAGTTTATAGACTCTGCGGCACAAATATTTTGTCATCGAAACTGGTAGTGATTCTCTACTGCTCACCACCTGCTGCCTTTTACCTGCTGCATTGTTAATTATTGGCTCTTGTGGTGACCAGGGGCAAAATGTATTAATTTATAACAAGCATACGCCACGCTGCACACACACACACACAAGAACTTTTATGATCCTGTCAACAGCACAGCTACGACCGCGAACGAGTTAATGATCCAAACATCAGCAGTTTCCATTTTCCAGCTAGCTTTTGACAAGTTTTTCATTGTTTTCACGTTGCACGGCACAAAGAAAAATGGCCACCAAATTGTGGCAGTCATGGTATTAAAATTAAGCTGCCTTTTGTAGCTAAATTAAGTTTCGAACAATCATTAGTTTAAATTGAAACTACATTTTGTGTGCCTTTCTGTTTACTAGACTTTGTTTAGTTAAGGTTTTTAGTTTAACATGAAAAATTATTATATTTTCTTTTATTTGAGAAACAAACATTTTTCTGAGTCGTTTAAATTCACAAACTTTGATTTGTTGCTTAAATTTTCAATAGAATATTCTATTTGTTGAAGAAAGTCTATAGTTTGTTTGGTTTGTGGTAAATTCTGTTGTCTGCAAAGTTCTAATTAAACACGTGCTCTGACAACACATACATTGATCTGAACTTAGTCTAGTCGAGCACTTTAAAAAGCAGGCAACACAGGCATAGCTACACCAAGAAGCCAGCCTGACTGCCGACGGAACAAGAACACGAGCCACATATTTGGGGCATGAATGAAAGGCATGAATCGTGGCAATGTGTGTGCTTGGCCTCGTGCGGCAGCGATGTGGTGTGGCAGGTTGTGTGTGGTGGCCTTTAAGTGTGCCTGGAAACATTAGCGAACACATATTTGCACTCAAATTGAATTGAATTTTGGGCATAATCTAATAACAACTGCGAAATGCGAACTCTGAACTGCCAAACTATGCGAAAAATGGCCAAAACGGAAATGCATGTAGGCGTCGATTGGTGGGGAGAGGGGGGAACGGGAAAACAGTCTCGTATTTTGGCATAAATAATTAGTTCACATTTGGTATTTGGGCGTTTTTGTGTTGGAAACGTTGAAACGGCACAAAAATAAATCAATTAACGTGCACAAACAAAGCAATTAATCAAGATGCAGGTTTTTAGTTACATGTGAGTTTACGCAGCCGGAAATGAGTGTAATTGAAAAGCCATCGATACGAATGACACGTTGGATGCACCACCAGGCACCTACACACCACTCGAAGTAGCACCACATCTGTTACATGTTCACACGCGCAGCTGACAACAATTTGTTAAAATTTAACGCTTTATTTACTGCTGACTACGCTGAGTGTGTGTGTGTGTATGTGTGTGTGAACAGGGCACTGTTGTCCCCAACCCTCGCTGGCTTTACGACACCCTGGACATTGTAACGTGTCCACGCTGAACGACAGTTTGACATCTCTAAATAAAGTTTGCAGTCTAGCTACGTGTTCAAACCAAACACACACACACACTCACACACATACACCACAAAGGTACACAGAGATAGATAGATACAGTTACACACAGCTACACTGCTGGGCAGCTTGACAATTTAATGGTGTTGAGGTTATTTATACAATACGCTCACTGCATTCGCTTAAATATTCAGCACATTGCAGCCAATGACATGGCCAAAACAAAGTGTTACCAACAAAGTACATCTTAAAGTGTTCACTTTAGTGCAATAAATATAGCTAGAAATGGCTGATAAGTTAGCTAAAAACTATACAGAAACTCAGTTAAACTTTAACAGCCAAATGCTGATACTTTAACAGTGCTGTAAATAATACCCTTTCTTCTGGTAATCATTTGATATTTATTGAATACTTCAGCCCTAACTTTTCCCTATTAAAGCTTTTCACCAGCCTTCAAGCCCTGTGCTATAAACTTGCACATAAAAGGATTATAACTCAGTGGCAACTGAGTGTTTATTTGCTCGTTGGTAACTGAGTTACTCAGTTAATGGTCAGCTGCATTTAATTTGGACAAGCACTCGAAATTAATGACCAGTTTGTTGGTTATACGAATGTGAATTTAACAGTAACCATAACAATTGAGAAGAGCAATCAGCCAACAACAAACAACACTCATTGTCTTATTGCGCTTTAAATGCAATTACCCAGCAGCAATTAAATTCAGCAATAATTAACTGAAACAAATGCGAAATTGCATTCCAAACGACACTTGAGGCATCAAATATTGCGTATACGCAGCCACAAACTGATTAGAAAGGAGAGGCGTGAAAAGAGTGAGAGAGTGGGGGAGTACGAAAAATCAACAGTACAATTGATCAAAAGTGCAATTCGCATGTTACCGACAGTTACCTGAGGCTCATAAATTACAAGTGAATGGAAAATGGAACTTTTGCTTGTTGTTGTGCTGCAAATCAAATGGTGTGATGATGATGATGACGATGTTGTTTGCTGCATTGGCTAATAAATAAAACAAATGAGAAGCAACATCTGATGGCATTTACATAATTTCGATTATTTTTGCAACTGACGCGAAGGCAGTGTCTAAGCAGGCAGCAACAACAACCACAACTAGAACAACCTCCAATGACAACAATTGCAACGTTATGGAAATTTCAGTTTGTACATTTTGGCGCGAAATGTCCATATGAAAATTGAGTTGTACTGTCTGTCCGTGTGTGTGTGTGTGTGTGTACTTGTGTGTATTTGTGTGTATTTGTGTTGGTTTGTTTAGTTTGTATTTGGCAAATGCAATCTTAACAAGACTCTGTCTGCAATACATTAAAGTGCAATTTTAATTTGTTTAGCATGTGCTGCGCTTATTCTCTTCATCTGCATTCCCTCTCTTTCTCCCTCTCTCTTGCCATTGCTTACTTTGCCGCTTTGTCTCTGCTCTATGGTTAGCTGCCTGTGGACCACATGGCGTATGCGTTATAGCCACATAGACATACATATTTACATGTATGCATGCACTCACGCTTTGTCTGCAATTTTAATGCTTCCACTCCTGTTGTTGTTGTTCCACCTGCAGCTGCGGCTCAGACAACCGCCAGATACTTGTGCATTAAAAATTTAAATAAAATTGCAGAGGATATAGCGTGAAAATGGGAATGAAAATGGATATTGGGCAAAGCCATATATGAAAATGGCTATTGGATTTAGTTGTACGTGCCTTAGCATCGCTCCCTTTCTTTCTCACACTCTCCCTCTCTCCCTGTCTGTCTGTCTCTCATTTGCCTTGTTATTTCAAACAACAGTTCAATTGCTCACGACAATATGCATTTGAATATGCTTGAAGTCAGTTTGTTGCGGTGGCATTTAAATAGGCAAATATGTATCTATACTCAAACACACAGCCGTAGGCAATACACACACACACACACACACACACACATCTTTTTGCTTTATTTGTGTATACACAGGAATACATGTCTTTTAATTAAGGCAATTATTTTGATTTATTTGCTTAGCATCTTAGCAGTTGTTTAATTAAGCTACGTATTTATTTAAATTTATATACTTTTATTAAATAAAATATAAATTTTCTCATGCGAGGCATACCCCTAATGGCAGGTTATCTAGTATAGTTTGTGGCCAAGTTGTCAATCGTGCGAACAATATGCAAAATATTCAGTTAAATTTGGTTGCTTGCCAATACCACTGAACATAGACACAGAGACATAATCACGTTCATTCAGCATTTAAATGTACATTATACACAAGTTTTTTTTTGGCAGCCATAGATAAACTAAACAAAAGAATATAACATCCCGTCCCCTATGAGGAAGTAAAAGAGGATTTTATATAGAAATTCGTATATTTACATTATTAAATGACAAAACTAAATAGGGTTACTTAGTATATGCACGTGTAGTGTAACAAATTCTATGTGTTGAGCAATTTGTCGATCATTAGTGCAGCTAACAAGAAGCAGACACATAACAAGAGCGATAAAAATCCCCCGAAAAGAGAGAAAAGAAAATTCTGCATGAGACAGTCGCGAGGAATTTGCAACGTCAAATGAAGTGAATATCAACGAACGACCTTCAACATGAAATGCGACGTAAAATAAAATTTATCTCAATTATATATATATACAAATATATATAAACATATGTACACACATCCCTGTGTGTGTGTGTCTTTGCTGCTTTTCATTCTCGTTCATTTGCGCTGCCTGCTGTTCTTAGGGGGCGGGGGCTGTGGCTGTGGCTGGGGGCGTAACTCTGAGACAAGATGCGAAAAAATTGTTGTGTTCTATTCTACACATGTACTCTATGTGAGTGTGTGTGTGTGTGCGTGTGTGTTTGCTTTACATTCACCTTGGCAGCGTACAAAAATTAAAAGCAAAATAAAAATAATTTTGATATTTTGTGCGGCAAACGCGTAAAAAAGAATGAAATATCTATTCGTATACAGTAAAAATTCGCTAAAATTAATAAATATACTTTCAGTCAGTTTTTCTTCTTTGAGTTATGGAATTTCTGCATATTTCTGGTATTTTAATTATGGTTGCTTTTAGCATGTTTTTACTGTGCCCAGCAATTTCTTAGCCAAATATACAAATAATTTTTGCGCATTTAATGACGCCAACATGAGGCGTTGGCTACGATTTTCATGCATTTTGTTGTTGCCCAGCGTCTGCATGTTTTTAAAATGTTTAAAAAAAATCCATCTATAAAAATATTTATGCACATATAGAATTGATTTAACTTTAGTAATCGAATTGAATAAATATATAGTATACTACATGCAAAAATTCTATTAGCAAGTGTTAAATGATTTGCTTTTTTCTGTCTTGTTTGCTGTAAACAGCAAATAAATGTATTTTGTAATTTGGTTAACGAGTATTTTTAATTTCTCTCTGCGGTTGCTCAATTTCCGTGCAGTTTTCATTTCCGTTTGGGCCATTAAAGCTTAACAAAAGCCCACACAGAATTTAAGGCAACTTCAAATAGATCACTGAGATCATTTGCCATTCGGTTACGACCCAAAGCGGAAATTGAGAAATCAGCTTTCGCACCATTAGCACATAATTCAGCTGTGACAACAGCCCTTACAAATATACACACAGATACAAGGCAAGAAAAGGCGACAAAGACAGGGAGGGAAAGGGCTGCGAGCCTCTCACCTGTAGACAGGTATTTCCGTTTGTTGTTATTTGCCAATTTGAGAAAACGGCCTGGGAAATCGAGTCGCCGCAGCGCAACCCTTTTTTTTTGGGGGCCTTATGGGCGTGACACAGGCATTGTGAGGTTGTTCGACACTAAATCACAACGCCTGTGTGCGGTCACACCTCGAATGCCAAACAAAATTCACGCAGCGTAAAGCATACCCTGTAAACAGCCAGGACTGACAGGCAGCAAGCTAGAAGGAGTACTAAGTCGGAGCTTAATAGCTTTCTTTGGCAGTCAGTAAATGTTAAATTTACTGTGAATTTTATATATATTCTTGTTCAGTTATATATTTTTGATTATGCTATTTTGAAGTCTCTTCCCATAGGGTATCTCCTATGTAATCACTTGATTTTTATATATTTACTTGTTCATTGTACAACGTTTGGTTTTTCACATTCTTTTCCTTCCCGGTTTTTGCCCCTTTCATTTTTGAAATTGCTTCGCGCTTGCCATTTTTCATGCTACATGCTTTTAGCCCTTTTTTTTATTCCGCTCTGTTCTGTTTTATTTTCGTTGCCAGCTCTTGGCTCTTCTAGTTTTGGTTTCGTGCGTCCGACGACTTGACACTTCCGTTTCCGTTTGACTTGGCTTGACATTGTCTTAGGTTCCAAAGCCAGTGCAAATTTTCAAAAGTAGTGTGAAGGAAATCCACTGTAGTTACAGTTACGCATACGCCCTGTCAGCTCGTCTTTGCCCCTCATCCCCCCTTGATACGTTATACAAATTTACGTTCATCTTGTGTGACGTTTATCCTTCAGCGCCTTTTCCACCATCCCCGAAAACTTTAATATGTTGAGAACAGGCAAAAGTGGAAGCAGAAGCCGAAAAAGAGAAAAAAACAATTCGCTCTCAGTGTTTTATGCGTGAAATTTATTGTTTCTGACAATGAAAATGGCGGCGCAAACGTTTCCTGATCATAGCCCGTCTTATCTATAGACCCTTTTGTTTTTTTTTTCTTCTTCTGTGCCTTTCCCCATTGTCGTATTTTATTGAAATTCATGTATTTTTAAAAGCCTTGGCCATTTGGTAGCTGCACAGCATTGGCTCTAAATCGTTTAAGCATTTGCTATTTTTTGCGCTTGATTTTTACAGATATTTTTGTTTGGTTTTCGTTTGACTTTTATCTGTGCATAAAAGTTAATGTTTTGCATCATGGCCCCAAAACCAAAAAAAAAAAGAGAGAAAAATGTTTATGTGTCAGCTCTATTGGCCCC
Source organism: Drosophila dunni (assembly GCA_018152125.1). Classification (NCBI taxonomy): domain Eukaryota; kingdom Metazoa; phylum Arthropoda; class Insecta; order Diptera; family Drosophilidae; genus Drosophila; species Drosophila dunni. Next base: position 18,734,864 of record JAECXC010000339.1, on the reverse strand, counting down.
TTTATTAAAGCGTAGTGAGGAACGATAACTAAATTGCCAAAAGACCCAAATGAAACAGCTGCTAATCTATAGATTTGTCTTGATTTGATTTGTCTATTTGCAGTTGCTGTTTTCTGGCTTTATTTGTAAGGCTAACATGGTGAATCCCCTTTGGGGCTTATGTGCTAAAAGACATGGAAACGACTAACTGTTGCCCTGTAAATGACTGAGGGCTGTAAATTGGTTTCTGCCTTAAATTTTGAATATTATATTTTATTACAGGGTATTTACACTTACTGAAAGTGCGCTTTGTTTATGAAAAATGCAAATTACGGCCGCTATTAAATTTATTTATATCTTTATGAAAGGAACTTAGAATTTTATGAATTTCCTTTTGAAACCGTACCAAATTCATGACCTTTAGTTTTTCCTGCTTCCCTACTTTAACTAAACTAAAGTTAACTGAAATCTGTTAGCCCTAATCTGTCACATTAAATAAGTAACTGTAAGCAGCAGTTAAAACTGTTGTAAGTTCTTTTTAATGCCCAATTCACAAGCAATATCAGTATTGTATCGGTTTACGACAGTTATCAGTTGACAAGCACATATGAGTAGATATTGATACGAGCAGACTTCTCTTATCTTTTATCACTGTGTCACTGATAAAAAGAAGTGAGTACTGTTTATTTATAACAAGTATACGAAGCGTTGTCGTTGGTTTTAACTTTTCAACGATTTCTTTGACTAGTTATCAGCACAACCATTATAAAAGAGTAATGGCGATTAGTGTTTCGTTTAGTTAGTTAGTTACACTTACCACCTTCCGGCTCTGAATCATCTATGTAGATCATTTTGCTCTTGTTGCGTCCCTTGGCGCTGGGCTGACGTAGACGAGTGCCCGTTTTGGCTGTTATACTTCACGTCAAATATATAAGAACCGAACTCTTCTTCTTCTTTCCGCTTTGGATATTTTTTGCGTGTTTTTTTTTTTTTTTGGTATTTTAACTGAATATTTGGTTATTTATGTGCTGCTTTCTATAATAATTTAACACAAGATTCTTTTTTTAACACAAAACATTTTCTTTTTGCGTTGTGGCAAAAATTTGTATATATATAAATTGTTTTTCCTTTTTCCTTTTCTTTGGTTTGATTTGTTTGAAAAGAACTGAACTGAACTTCACTTCACTGTGAGATTTTTTGTTACGCACTTAAAAAATGAAAAAGGAATTATTTGGCGTTTTTTTCCATAGACATCGATGAGTTTTATTTATAGCCTTGGCTTATTGCACGCTGCGTATGCGTTATATTAGCAGAATTTGTCTCGGGCTTTATTTTCTTTTGACTTATTATATTTCTTGCTTTTATTCCTTTTGTGCTGATTTGATTGCGTGCTATTGTGTCATCGTCATCGCGAGCGAGCGTTTTGCATCAAACTGTTTTTGGCCTGCGCCATATTATTTGATTTGGGCCGCTTTCGACTGGCGTTGCCAATATATTTTGTTCTTTCTTTGTGCTTTGCGCGCTCTTGGCGCTCAATTATAAATGTGTTTTGCCTGATAGCAGGCAGTCAACCAGGCTGGCAGTTATTGTGCCAGCCAGTGGCGTAGAGGGGTGTTGTTAGGGGGGACAGGGGGTGAGTGGAGCCGGCGACTTTGTCGCCGATCGACTCTCAGGCAAGCCCAGTGCAGCGAGTGAGCGAGCGTTTGTGTACTCACGAGCGTTTCTATTCTAGCTATAAATAAACAAAAAGAAAAAAAAAGATACACGCTGTATCTGTAGCTGTGAGTGTAGTTGTATCTGTGCCTGTTTAGTTATAAAAATAAATTGCAAAACAATTTGTATGTTGCGCTCTCTCAGTCACCCTCTCTCCCTCTCCCTTTCGCTATTACTCTCTCCTCTCTCGGCGTTAAATGAAAATCATTTTTCCCTGTTGTCGTTTAGCACACATACTTATTTTTTTGGCAACACATTTCCACCTACTACACACTAGATACTATATTTGTGTGGCTTCCTATACAAATGTATATAGTATCTCGTCTTGTGTCTGTTGCCACTTCTCTTATCTGCCACATATACAACTTGTTGCCTCTGTCAGCTGCCTGTGGCATGTGTCACGTTTTTCGCTAAAAGTTCTATCTCTCTCTCGGTTGCTTATATCACATCATTGACCTTCGTTAAGATTTGCCATATCAAAGACTGCTCTGATAATGACAATAAATACACATTAAGCTTACATTGTATATAACAATTTCAACCAGATAAAGTTTAGCTATGGCCATTGATAGTGTTATAAGATTATCAATGCGAATGGCATGCGATATATTTTGGTTGCTGAGCTGTGTTATTATTTATACTGTTATTTCCTGGTGTGGGAATTTTATATATTTGTGAAATATTTATATGAGCAAATAGCAATTAGTTTAGTGCCAGATTTTAAGCTGATTAAATAGATAATGTGTCTGGCACTTTGCACATTTTAAGAAGTTTAAATATTTATCTTTACACGACACAGTTATATATATCTCTCTAGTATATAAACATGGCAAATACTGTAGCTTTATCTGTGGGAAACATTATTAAATTACGCTTTTCTATTTTTATGCAGGTTAACAGCACAGTCACAGCCGATAAAAGTTACACACCCCCTCATAACCGTGGGTTGAACCCAAGCAATTGGCGTTATCTTATCGGCCGGACGAATGCCTAATTGCCGGACAGACAAGGGAAACAAACGCAGTGCTATAAAATGCGTCATGCATAGCAGGGAGAACGAGAGACAGCATGAAAGGTAAGTTGAGGGGGGGAGCAGAGTGGAAGAGGGGTCGTAAATGTAGACGTGAGCAAGTGTGCCAACTGTGTTCTCGGCTGTCTGTCTAATTGGTCAGGTTTAAATTGCTTTAAAATGCAGTCAGCACACAAAAGTAAACAGCTAAAATGGGGACTAAGCCTTGGCAATAAAATTACGTATACGCGCCGTGGGGTCGCCGAGTAGCCATTGCAATGGCCAGCAAAGCCAAATAAACAAAACGTTGCAGGTCCACTTGATGCGAACGTGTTCAGACACGTTGTGGTTTGCTTTTGGCTTAACTGGACCAAGACCCAGACTCCATAGACGCCATAGACAGCGTTAGAGGCGGTTTTAAAGTTTTAGGCCGTGCTCGGTTTTGTTTTCCATTTTCTTTTCTTTTTTTTCTCGTTCGCTCGTAAATGCACTCGACTTTCGGTGCACTCTACACGTTAAGTGACTACAGCGTTGGCCATGGCTAAAGGTTGTTTTATCCGTACTTTATTTTAAATAATGCAAATCCCTTAAATGCGCTAAATGCAGCGAATGTTTTGTTCATTTTGTTATACACTTTTTTTTTCGGGGTTCACTAGAAATTCGAAAATTGCACAAACAGCACGTTTTTGTTTTCACATTTTTAGCCAGCACTTTCTCGCTCACACACATGCACTCTTTCCTTCTCTCTCTATTTGTTTTGCACTATTGTTGTGTTGGTTTTGCTTCCGCTTGTGCACCTTGCCGTAGCCTAAAATGCTTTTTACACCACACTCGCTCGTCCCGACAAAAACTTCTGTTTGTTATTTAGTGTGCACGAAATCATTTAGCGACCGGCTACGTCTGCATTTTCAATTGTTTTCCATTTTTTTATGCGCTTTTGTTTAGCAAATGTTTACATATCAATGTGCAAAGTTTTTTGGTTTTTTGCACACACATTTAGGTGTAGTCGTGTGTGTGTTTTATTTTGACAAGTTACATTCACTCATTCACGGATTCAGCTGCACGCCGTGTTTTGCTCCACACGCCTGCTCATTGCACGTTCAACTGCGAAATGTTTAATTTCAATCAAGTTTCGAAAAAATCTTTTGCTTTTCGGCCAGAAGAATACGCCTCGTGGCGCTATTTTCGTATTGTTCGTGCACAATTTTCGAAACAATTTTCTCGTCTGTATCTGAATGCGCTATCAGCCGATCTACCCCAAAAGGGGTATATCGTTTAGATTGCAGCACAATGTGCTCTTCAGCTTTCTACTGTTTACAGGGTAGCATTTGGCTGTTCAGCTGGAAAGCTTTGAATCTACTCACTTGTTTGTAATTTTGTTCGCTGCACTACGAACTCATGTTGTTGGCGCAACATAAAGCAAATGTGTTTATCTCGCTAAACTTCTTTCGAGCTAATAATAAACCCGAAACTCTCCGTGTTGCTTTCGTTGCATGCAACATAGCAATGGTCCATTAGCCCCAATTTTGTGTGGGTGTGGGCCTTTGAAGCTGGATACCGGCTGCTCACCACTCCGCTCCGGACTGTGTACGTGAGCAAAAACAGCAAAACGGAAATCAGATAGAGAATTCTTTAAAGTTTTTCAGACACTGCTCGGTGTTACAGGTTGTTTGAAATTCGGACTGTGTATTGGCTTAATAAAATGTCTTAAAATAAATTTAAGTTTGGAATTAATGAAATTTTTATAAGCGACGGTAATCAGCTGCGGTCCTGTGGCGCAATGGATAACGCGTCTGACTACGGATCAGAAGATTCCAGGTTCGACTCCTGGCAGGATCGGCCAAGTCAATTTTTTAATTATTTTCGTTTTTAGCAATCAAATGAGGCGCCCAACGTAGTTGTACTGAAGCTAAAACAATTTTAACAATTAATTTTCTTAAACCTATTTCAGTTTAATTTAAATAATTTTAATTTAAATTTCTTAATTTGGAAATTGCCAAAAAATTTGCTTTTGCGCCCAACGTGGGGCTCGAACCCACGACCCTGAGATTAAGAGTCTCATGCTCTACCGACTGAGCTAGCCGGGCCTGTTATGCTAGCGCTGCCAACTATGCTATGTGAAGCTATGCTGTAACTTGTGTGCCTAGTGCTATCTAAAAAGTAATATCTATGTGTTAGATACATGCTTAATTTGTTGTAAATTTGCTGCGACTTGCGGCTGTTTTGTTTCTCTTTGGCATTTCTCATTAAACGCACATGGCGACCTTGCTGTGATCTACACACTCAAACACACCAACGCAGACGCACACGCACACTATATTTATTTTAGTGTGGACCAAACCGCATGGCGTCTTCTATTTAGTCATCTATCCAAGTCAATTTACGCGCTTTCATCTCAGCGTGTGTTGTGTGTGTTCCTCGTGTGTGTGAGTTTTCTCTAGTTGCTTAGCCGCAATTATATTTCTGGGTCATTAATGGAAAATATGTAAAGTATGCAGACAAATGGCAATATAAATTATTTAATTTCCACAAACATATTTCGCTTTAATTCTATGCTAGATGGAAAAATATTTTTCTCTCTAGCGCTTTTCTCTAAGGTCGTCGTCGAGTCGTTAACTGCAGCTGCGGTCGAATTCTTTTTATTTTTATTTGTATTTTTATTCTTATATCTTCTGCTGTTGTTGTTGTTGTTGTTGTTCATGGCGCCGCATTTTATGACATTTCAGATACATAAGTGGCCCGTCTATAAGTATTTATATATCTATTTTATATGTATCTGCCACCTCCGGGCTGCTGTAGCTGATGTTGTTGGCTTTATTATTAAATTTAGTGGCATTTGGCCTTTTGCAGCGCGTTGACAGCCAGAAATCAATGTTAACGTGGCCCGAAGCGCTTAAAATTTATGCGCCTTGTGGACCTTGTCGCTTGAACTTGTGTCAAAGTGGCACAATGACAAAAACCATACGCAACGCAGCAGTCTATCTGCAATATTTACATCTGGCTGAGTGACCAACAGTCCATTGTGGCTTTTATACCCTATAGCCCGAGGGTATAGAGGGTATATTTCGAACATGGGCATTTTTGCGAATTGTTTCGCTTGTATTTCCGCTCTTAATTGGCCAAAATGGATAGCATTGAACATATTTCAGCAGCGTTAACTAATTGAAAAGAATGGAAATATTTTAAAATTGATTCGTTGTTTGCATTGAAAATCAGAAAATCTGAAAATATTTAAAAATTTGTTTATTTCATGAGTAAAACTGTGACCAAATATTTTACAGTTATGTTTCATTTTAATTGTTACAAATGAATGGTTTAAAGCATATCCTAGTGCCTCTCAAGCTTTAAGCTTTATAGCTTATTTGATTTGTTGTTGTTGTTTTTGCTGCTGCTGCTACTGATGCGGTGGATGTGGTTATTGTTTATGTGGCCTACTTCCGGCGGCTCTTGTTTACGTCTAATTGGTTGCCCACGTAAACAAATGTACAGGTGTGTATTTATAGTAGCTCTGCCTGTAGTATTCAATTGGATCGGATTGTAGCTACGTCAAAAACTCAAAAAAAGTGTTCACTTGATTTGCGCTGCATATAAATAAAATTAATTGACATTTTTGTCAAGCAGCTGAGTAAACATTTATCATAAAAATACAAGCCAAAAATGTATAAATGTAAAATATATACACGAAAATATACATAAAATATTGAGATGCTATCGCTTTGCTGAAATACTAAAGAACTTTTGCGGTTAACCGCAAAAACAATTTAATTTGATTGCCTTTTAAATCCTTGGAGCATTTTTCGGCTATAAGGGGTAAATGTAAAACGCTCTTCGCCTTTCTAATCCTTTTTACCAAAGTTTCGTGTCTCGGCACGTACTTGTGGGTGCCCCGTACACAAACACACACAAACACACCTCATCTCAGCTGCTGTCATGAATTGCAGAAAATTTATTTTACCGCAAGGACTGCTGCCTCTGGCCAACACGGATTTATGCCAAACAAACAGTTTTTGTTTATTTATTTAGATTAAACTTAAAGTCTGACAGAAATTCATTGATAAATTTAAGAATTCTTTAAGGTTACTTTACTGTGGATAGATTGGCATGCCATTGCACTATATAGATTCTTGAAATTCGTATACAAAGGCGAGAAATAAATATTTATAAATTGCGCACATGCCAACGCAAATGGCCAGTTCCAGTTGATGACGTTATTTTCACGCCCACATGCATAGCAACACATAGAAATAGGAAGCGAAAGAGTGGCAGCAGAAAGCGAGAGAGACACGGAGAGAGAGTGTGTAGATGAATAAGCGGAAACGTACTCAGTAAATAAATTTTGTGCACCGCTCAAAAGTATGCAGTGCCAAATTGTGTTGTGCATATGTTGCGAGTCTTGTCAAAAGTATTGCATGCTTTTAGCTGTCAATGGAAATTGTCGGAGTACAATAAATTTGTAATAAATTGTATTCACAAGTTGACAAATCTGTTTTTCTCAGGTGCTCATGTTTACGCAGCATATTTTTTACAAAAGCACTTGAACTGCTCCACATTATGCGTCTCGACACTTATCTTATGTACTTCCCAGTTCAGGTAAATCAATGTCCTTAATTATGCACGTGTGCTTGCCACACATTATGCAGGAGTAGAACCGACAACAAGAACAACTGCAATTTATGGCAAATGCAACGGCTATAAATTGAAAGCATGACAAACAAAGGGACGGGGCTTGGGGCCAAGAAGCTGCAGTCAGATTGTAAAAAATCTCATCAAAAACGCAAAACCAAGAAAAATATTGAATGCAATTTTTATTTACCACACAGCAACTTGCAGCAAACTGCAGCTGCATGCTGCATGCAACCACAAAACGTTTTACGCTTTTTAAGGCAGCACACAAAATGGAGGACAACTCAGGTTATAGAAATATATCACATTGTGTATGCTGTCTACTGTCTGCTTTCGTAAATATATGAGTGTGCGTGTAACTATGCTACTTAGTGTCTGTTTTTGTTTGCATAAGTGAGAGCGAGAGACTGCTTATAACTTGGCTGCCGTACGACACACTACACGCAGCTACATTCACATACCGTGCGCATATTTTGCTATCTGACTGAAATCTTATTTCCCGCTGCGAACAATGAGGCATAGCGTCAGGCGCAGCTTCTTGTTGCACATTGTCATAGGAGAGTTGTTGCTACTGGCGCTACGCTTACTGCTGCTTCTCTCTCTCTTACTGTTTTTCAGCTTGTGGTTGTTGTCAATTCATTGCCCGCTGAAAATCGCTGCCACTGAAAAAGACACACACAGAAACACACACTCGCAGTCATGGTTACCAAGCAGACAGTTGCTGTAAGCCACCTACAACCTTCCACATGCTATCTGCCACCTGCCACCTGACGTTGCCATTCGTTTTAGACTGTGAGCGTGTGTGCGTTTAAATGAGTTTACGTGCTGCTATGTGTGCGTTGCTATGCTCTTGCCTTTAGCAAAACTTCTCCACTTCTCCATACGATTTGTTTGTTTGACTTTGGGTATGCGCTTGAGAGCGGTCTGAGCATGAGGGATTGTTGTCTGCTTGGGTTAGTCTGTTGTGATGCTCGCTCTTTCATCAAAATCCAGTTTAAGATTTTTGATTTAATTTTGTTTAGCTTGTCGGTTTCCTGATGCACGTACCAAACGTTCGCAGTTGCTTTGGCATTTCACAGAGTTAGTCAGTCCTCAGCCCTTCTTCTTTAGCTCACTGATTCAACTTCAATTCCTAACCGAATTTAGATGTGACATTCAAAAGACTGTTATGCACACAAAACACACACTTGTGCAGGGTAAATATGCAATGCTAATCTTAGATTGTTGCTTAGTTCCATTGTTTATGGATATTAGTTTGAATACCCAATGCATAATCTGTTTAGAAATCTTTCAATTAATTTTAATTAGAATATTTTCAGCTAGAATGCAGTTCGTGCCAAAAAAAATAGTTTAAGATTGTCCAATTGGAACTTAAAAAGTTTCGCTTTAAAGCTCGAAGCAACTTTTAGGCATCAAGTCCTTCAATGTTTCATTTGTGGAAGGTCTAAAACGCAACCAAACAAGTTTTTACGTTTCTTTAAACAAAATAAAACAAATTAAACACGCTGCATTGGACAGCAGCAAAAGGGAAAAGGTGCGAAAAACAAGAAGCCGGCACAAAACAAAACGCAGCAGTAATGTCAAGGAAAGCAACAAAAACATTGGGACAAATGAAATCACTGCAAATTAGTTGTAATTCAATTGTTGACTACTTTGTATGCGTTTGGTCTAATCGCCTTAAAGCGTCAAGAACATGGCCGGAACTTGTTGATAAGTGGCGACCCGAAAAGCAACTCGGCGACGCGACAGAACGCGACTTGGCGCGACAGGTGATCAACACATTGACATCGACAGAGCCGGGGACATCAAACTCGCCATCGACATCGACGAGTTCAAGGTACACGGACGAGGCTGCTTTGAGTGGCCTGTGGGGAGGGTTGTCCTATCGAACTACTCGTATTGCCACGCCGACAAACAAACAAATATTTGTCGTTTTAGTCTAATTAAATTAGCCAGAACGCCGCTCGGCCCTCGGGAAATGGTATAAATTTCTATGCGGCTGCCACGCCGCAACCGCAAAGCGTGCAAATTTCGCAAGTGGCGAGCGCGTAACGGACATTGTTTAAAAGTGCGGCTAGCGAAACGCTTTGGTATATTTACAAACAATAATTTTAAATAAATAAATAAATATGAATATAATGAAAATAAAATAATAATAATAAAAAATAGTGCATAAATTGTGAACAAAATGAGAGTGCGCCTTAACGTGTGCAATACAAAAGTTAACCACAATATTTTTTAACTCTAAGCCACATGAAATTTCGACGTCCATTGTGCGGCCAAGTTGAACAATTGCACACGTTTTTATATGCCACAATGCAAGAAGTAAGTGGCTTAAGAGACCATGCGACCAAGTGAATTATGTAGCCCCATAGACAGAACCACAGAACAGATATACAGTTATATAGAAACTGGAAAAAAAGAGTAAAAGAGAATGAGACAGTAAGAGAAACGGACACAAAGCGAATTAAAAGAGTTGGCAACAAAGCTGTTGCTGCTACTGCTGCTGCCGGACGTTGAGCTCAAGCATTGAGTGTGTGTGTGTGGGTGGGTGTGTGAGTGTCGTGTGTGCTCGCAGTTCGTGGCAGCTACTCGACTGCATTGACTGCCAACTAAGCCAGTTCAGTGCCAAAAGTGTCAAACGTTAAGCATAAAAACTATTACCATTCAGCTGAAGAATGTTTATGAAATCTTTTACACAGGTATATGGAATTCCTGTAGAAGTTACTAGATAAGTGCATCCAACTAAATTAAACTTCAACCATTAGAAATCCACAACAAGCAATTTCTGTTATATTAAAATTTATTTTAAAAGCTTTACAGCCCTATTCAAACATACCTTTCACTCCTATATTTATAGATAAATATAAATTAGGCTTATACTCCCTGCCCATGCTGATTACTAATTGTTTAACAGGGCTGCTTGATAACCTTGCAATAAATGTTAACCCTTAACCTTCCACCCTTAGCCATAAAGTCACATATATAACATGTATAAGCTTTTATCGGTTGTTTTTCCAAGATAAACTCAAATTTATGATGGCATTTTTATGCATTGTCCAGTCACAAAAACATATTAAAAGCAAGTAATCAATAGTGTACGACTGGCAAATACTCAGCAGTAAACATTAGTTATATTTTACTACTTACAAATAAATTATTGTTAATCGATATAAACAAAATAAAATACTAATTGTAACTAATTGCGAATTTACTGTAACTACAGGGTATTTTCGTTAGCCCACACACTAGAGTCCCACTTATAATTCTATTAACTTGATTAAACAATGCAGTTGCTGGCTTTTGTCTGCTGTTCACAATGCAATGCGTTGGTTCATGCGGAAGTTCAGTTTTTTATAAGCCCCCAAAATATGCATATGAGTTTTTTATGTGTCTACCAACACTTTAAAATGCAACAACAGCTACAAAAAGTGCACAAAAATTAAATGAACACACTTTTTTGCACTAATGTTAATATTTTTACATTGATTGCCTGACAATCGGAAAAATCAACAAGTTATTTAATTGATTGAAATGGGATTTTTTCACTGCCACTAAAATTGTGTGTGTGTGAGTGTTGTGTGCCTTTGAAAAATATTTTTTTTAAATACCTACCGTTATAAATTTTGGTTGCCGTGTGCTCTTTATAAACAAAATTCAATTCTATGCACAAACAACAGCTGGAGGAGAAGCTATGGAAATGTAATCAAAACAAAGGATTTATCAATGAACTTGTGTAATATGCAATTATTAGAAATTATTGAATAATCGAAAAATTACGAAAATCTGTGCTAAAATTATTATTTAATTTGTGAGTGTTTTCTTAGCATTTTAAAAATTCTGTTTAGTTTGTGTTTGGTGCTGGGAAAACAAGGAAAATTTACGGAATGTGTAAATATTAAAAACAAATATAAATATATATTTCAAAATATATAAAATAAAAGTGATCAATAGTAAACTGACTGAAATATAGAATTTAAATCAAGGAAAAATCTGTGCTCAAATTTAAAATAAACAAAAAATGTTAACTTAAATTTCTTAGTAGCTTAAAATTGCTAAAAAATTAATGCACATAATTTTCTACGCTCAGCCAGAGCTTAACTAGCTGAAAGAACAGCAAGAAAAAGTGAAATGAAATAAAAATAAATTAAAATTATAAACAGCTTAAGCGGCAACTTTGAGCAGACGCTGACCACAAAACCCAGAAAACCATAAACCAAGACAAAAAGCAAAACACAGCGTACATGAGAGTGTTGTACTAACTACAATATATGAACGACAACAGCAACAACAAGTACAACTAAAGTAAAACATAATAGTGTCCAACAAAAAAGGCGAATAACTTCAAAGTTGCATTCACAGGGGCTTAGTGTTTCGAGTTTTTGGTTTAGCTTTCGACTCGGTGGGCTACACTGTGACTGTGTGTGTGGGTGTGTGGGTGTATGTACGTGTGTGTAGCAAAAGCTTGTGCGTTGACAAGCAGCAGCAAAAAAGAAGTTGCAATAAATGAACTGTAGTGTTAAGCGAGCTTTAAAACTTTGCCCCCAACACAAACACACACATGAAATTACAAGTAGTTTTTTGTTAAGTGAATTGCAAACACACACACACACACAAACACAACTCACACACCGCTACACTTACACTAATAAACATGGGTCGCAAGCGGAAGCAGCCAATGGGCGTAAGTACAAAATACACACACAAACACACACAAGTTGATAAACTACACTTAGATACAAAATAACAAAGACACAAGATACAAGTGTCTGCCAGTTTTGCATTTGTAACAAATTGAATGTTGCGCATACGCCGCGTTGTGCCGCATTAAGTGCTGCCACTGCTACTGCCGCTGCTATTGGCTTAAACACTCCAAAAGGCACATTTCATTTCCATGCCATTTAAGTGGTGCTGATAAAGCAGCCGTTCAGCCGCTCAACCAACCATCCGACACTTTGCACTTAATTTTCCTATATGCTTATGTTTATTTGCTTATTTTGTTGCTGTACTTCTTTTTTTTTTTTTTGGTTGTTTTTGGATTTTTTTCTTATTTATTTGGTTAGCACCTGCGTGTGTTTTGCGAAAACTGACACTCGTCTTTTATTTTTGCTGTTGCCGCCAACACAGTTGCCGCCTGGTGGCACCACTGCCGCTGCTGGCGCCCCTAAAACTGTGGGCGGCTGTTGTGTGCCGCTGGGATTACCACAACCTTTGCTGCTCGAGGAGAAGAAATTTCTGCTGGCTGTGGAGCGTGGCGATATACCAAATGTTCGCAGGTGAGTGCCACGTCATGTCGGTGTTGTTTCCCTTTTTTTCCACTCACCACATTTTGTGCCTGTTTCACATATTTTTGGATACCCGTAAGTCGAAAATAAGTTATCCTTTATAAATAGTTCAAACTTTACTTCTAACGGGTATTTATTAGTCGATACTCATTCATGCCTTCATTACGTGTTTTTTATATATATTTTAAATGGTGCGTCAAGGGACACGCAGGTGTCGATGGTCCGTAACCGTATCCGTATCCGTATCCGTATCCATATTCGTATCCCTCTGCTGCGATATGTGTAGCTCGCTCTGGAAACGCATAAATCCTATCAGCACGCGTTTTTTTGGGCTTGCGTTGGTGTGTCGAGTGTTTGCTTTGGGTGGTTTCAATTATTTGCATAGCTGCCTGTTTGTTTGCCCGAGGGAAGAGCAGCAGCAAAGGTGGCAGGGGAGATATCTTATATGCCACTTAATAAGCAATATGCGGGCAGGAGTTCCTTTAAACATGTTTGGCACCATTTCACGCCCATTTTCATAAATATGCAATTAATTTCAACTCAAGTTTAATGCGCGTTTTTAAGGCTAAGCACAGGAAGTGAAAGTTTGGTACGGCAGACCCCGTTTAATATAAATTAAGTGGCAATTGAACAAGTTGTTATTAATATTTATATTTATATTTAGTGTATAATGGTTTATAAATATTTTTGTACATGAAGTTACCGTTTAGGGGCAATTATTAAATTGTAGTTGCAATTGTCTGTAGTAGTATCATAATCATTATCAGTATCTGTCAATACTCTGGAAGTACGTGAAAGCAGTAAAAAGTGTAAAAATCACCAAGTTTCTAGTTCTAGGTGAGGGGATACACAATAGACACGTCGACTTGGTGTGCGGGCCATATTGTTCTGTGTGTGTGTTCGTTGTTGTTGTGCTTTGTTGCTGTTGCCTAAGTAATAGTTTGCGTTTGTTTACATTTTTAAATTGATAAAGCGATAGGGATTATAGCTTTTCATTTCTTCCAAAGTGTATCGATAATGCGCTTTAATTGGTTCCTCTTCGGAACCCATTGAGTCGTCCTCCTCATCTTTCTGTACACGTATACCCTTCAATTGGCAGGCACGCCGATAGAGCTCCTCCTCTCGGTCCTTGTAGAACTGCCAGGAGATGCGGCTAAATGCCGGCATCCGATTGTAACCAGGAACTGTACCATGTGGTGCCGGTGCAAACCAATTGTGGCCACCCAATTTGCCAGTTTGGGTTTCTTTGAAAGACAATTCTTACAATGAGGATTGTGCTTAACCTAAGACAAATGACTTACCCTTGTTCTTTTGTGCCATTTTGATGACCAGACCTTGATCCTTGGTAGCGTCCATAGTATAGTATTTTTTATTGTTTCTTAATTGATTTTGCAAAATGGGTTTTACAAATAATTTAATAGCCAAACGGTTAGTTGTATTCGGCGTGTTGTTCGATAAATATTTCTTTTTTCTTAGAATTTTTTACAACAATTTATGTTGACGAACAATTGTAAAATGAATTTCTTTATTATTTGCTGCCCGAAAATAAAACTAAATTTGTGACAGCAAACTGTCAAAGGTGACTTTGTTGCCTCGACACATATACATACATATATTTTTTTTATCGAAGAGTATTGCAAAACACCTTAAGTCTACCCGATCAACAAGTTCTGGCGCTTCGCTTTTAAATTTTCTACAACTTCCACAAATATTTCATAAGAATTTTTGACTTTCGATTGATTGGCAAACTTTTTTGAATGTTTCTCTGAGTTTTTTTATTCGTGGCTTGTGCGTTTAATTAAAAACTTGAAGCAAAAGTTTCCATGCGAACTGAATAAAAGAAAAGCAAATTTCTTTCTGCTGAATTTATCGAATTTTTGGTTTAATTACATTACAGGATACTGCAGAAGGCACTGCGGCAGCAGCACATCAATATCAATTGTATGGATCCATTGGGTCGTCGTGCTCTCACGCTGGCCATTGACAACGAGAACCTGGAGATGGTCGAGCTGTTGGTTATCATGGGTGTGGAGACTAAGGATGCTCTACTGCATGCCATCAATGCGGAGTTTGTCGAGGCCGTTGAGCTGCTACTCGAACATGAGGAGCTCATCTTCAAGGAGGGTGAGCCCTATGTAAGTAATTCCCATATCCCTTACCCATAGCTATTCCCAGCCTCAAGCCCATTCCTATTGTCATCAGTAGGCCCATCTCCATTTCCTGTGCCTACTATTTGTACTTATGTTGCACTCAGCTAATTTGTGGCACACACATTTCAAGTGGTTTGGCTTTCACTTCAGCCTCAGACTCAGACTGTGAGTCTGAGTCAGCCTCAAACTGAAGCTAACATGATTTTAATCAGTTTTGTGTGGCCTCGTTAGGCACGTACATGACAGACGCTCAAGTGATTGGGAGTGTGCGATAAGCGGACAACGCTTCCGTCTCCGCAACTTCCTTGTATACCCTATAAAGAGCAGCTGAAAGTAAGGTATGCTGGAGTAGAAAAGTTAACTCAATTTTCCTTTAGCTGCCATGTCGTTTAGGGTATTTCCAATCGTTCCCTCACTTAGATACACTCACAAAATAAAGTTGTGGCTCCATCGTATAGCTGCCTCATATTTATGCACATGAGCACACTTCATTAGGCAGCCATTGGACGCAATTGAAGCGTGAAAATTACAATTGTAACGCATATGCAATAAAACGCTTAACGCCATCGAGAGAGCAAAAAAAAAGTACTCGACTTAATACAAGGCCAAGTGCTAGTATGCATTTATTTGATAGATAAACTGTAGAATCAATGGTTTAAATTTGCTTTACACAGAGCTGGCAGACGGTGGACATCAACACCGCCATGTTTGCACCGGATGTGACTCCATTGATGCTCGCCGCGCACAAGAATAACTTTGAGATACTGCGCATACTTTTAGATCGAGGCGCTGCAGTGCCAGTGCCACATGATATACGGTAAGTAATCGTTTTATATATATTTAAAGTTTTATTTAATAATTAAATCCACTTTCAGTTGCGGTTGTGATGAGTGTGTTCGTTTGATGAGCGAGGATTCGCTGCGTCATTCGCTGTCTCGCGTGAATATTTATCGCGCTCTCTGCAGTCCTTCGCTCATTTGCCTTACCTCCAATGATCCCATACTTACTGCATTTCAATTGTCCTGGGATTTACGCAATCTGGCGCTAACTGAACAGGAATGCAAGGCTGAGTATATGGAGTTGAGGCGTCAGTGCCAGAAGTTTGCCTGCTCGCTGTTGGATCAAACGCGCTCTTCCAATGAGTTGGCAATTATATTGAACTATGATCCAAGTATGTGTACGTATGAGCCTGGCGATCGCATGAGTTTGACGCGACTGGTGCAGGCTATATCGTATAAGCAGAAGACGGTGAGTCAAAGTTGGTGGAATGTTATGACTTTCCTTAGCAATAAGACGAGAGCTCAAGAAATATAACGAATTTTAAGCTTCTTCAGTCTATTTCCTATATGCACATAAATTAAGAATTCAACAAATTTCCCTCATAAATTGAAAATTCATCCATTTTAAATCAGTCTTTTCAACCACTCTGCTCTTACAGTTTGTGGCGCATTCAAACATTCAGCAATTGTTATCGTCGATTTGGTACGAAGGACTGCCAGGATTCAGACGAAAGGGCATTGTGGATAGATTCATATGCATTTCGCAGGTGGCAATGCTATTTCCGCTCTACTGCTTCATTTACATGTTTGCGCCAAACTGTCGAACGGGTCAATTGATGAGGAAACCATTTATGAAATTTCTCATACATGCCTCATCCTATGTCTTCTTTTTGTGTAAGTACCCAGTTCATGGGGGGGATTGCGGGGTGTAGGAAAACATAAAGATGTTATTTTCTGTAACTGTACCTTTTGGCGTTTGCATTGCAGTTATACTGATATTGGTATCACAGCGTGCAGATGATGATTTTGTGCGATTGTTTGGCACTGAGCGAATGAAAGCTGAGCTGCTGGAGCAGGAGCAGCGTCAGCGTGGACAGACGCCAAGTAAACTGGAGCTGGTCGTTGTGCTTTATGTGATTGGATTCATGTGGGAGGAGGTACAGGAGATTTTTGCTGTTGGCATGCGAAGCTATTTGCGTAACATGTGGAACTTTATTGATTTTTTGCGCAACAGCCTCTACGTGAGTGTTATGTGTTTGCGGTAAGTTCAGGTTCATGTCACAATCGTCGGTTGCCACAACGACTTTTTCATCTCTGCCTCTTTGCAGTGCCTTTGCCTACATACAACAGGCAACGGAAATCGCCCATGATCCGCAGATGGCCTACATCCCACGCGAAAAGTGGTATGACTTTGACCCACAACTGATTGCCGAGGGTCTGTTTGCGGCAGCGAATGTCTTCTCAGCCCTCAAGTTGGTGCATTTGTTCAGCATTAATCCGCATTTGGGACCATTGCAAATCTCGCTCGGTCGCATGGTCATTGACATTGTTAAATTCTTTTTTATCTACACACTGGTACTCTTTGCCTTTGCCTGTGGTCTCAATCAGCTGCTTTGGTA
Source organism: Drosophila dunni (assembly GCA_018152125.1). NCBI lineage: Eukaryota > Metazoa > Arthropoda > Insecta > Diptera > Drosophilidae > Drosophila > Drosophila dunni. The sequence goes on along the minus strand of JAECXC010000339.1, from coordinate 18,717,707 downwards.
CTTTGCTGCACTGGAGAAGAGCAAATGTTATGTGCTGCCGGGCGGTGAGGCGGATTGGGCTTCTCATGGTGATTCCTGCATGAAATGGCGACGATTTGGCAAGTAAGTCCAGTCAGCAAACTAATTATCCTCAGACGTCTTTGTAATGTCTGTGGGTTTCTCTGTGTTTTCATAGTTTGTTTGAGTCGTCACAGTCGTTGTTCTGGGCCAGCTTTGGTATGATTGACCTGGAGGACTTTGAGCTGACCGGCATCAAGTCGTATACGCGATTTTGGGGTCTACTCATGTTTGGCTCGTACAGCGTCATCAATGTGATTGTTTTACTAAATCTTCTGATTGCCATGATGTCCAATTCGTATGCCATGATTGATGTAAGTGAGGCTTAACGAAAAATGACTTTGACTTTTGACTTTTGGCTATTTAATAGGAGCACTCCGATACAGAGTGGAAGTTTGCAAGAACCAAATTGTGGATGAGTTACTTTGAGGACAGCGCCACACTCCCACCGCCATTTAATGTACTACCCTCTGTCAAATGGGTGATTCGAGTATTTCGCAAATCCAGCAAAGCCATCGATCGACAGCGTTCCAAGGTGCACTCAATTAGTCCTGAGTTTGGACTGCCACTTAAACTATGTTCTTAATTTCTTACAGAAACGTCAGGAGGAGGAGCAGTACAGTAAATATGACAACATTATGCGTTCCCTGGTCTGGCGTTATGTGTCTGCTATGCAGCGTAAGTTTGAGCATAATCCAGTTACCGAGGATGACATCAATGAGGTCAAGAACGAGATCAGCACCATGCGCTATGAAATGCTCGAGATATTCGAGAACAGCGGTCTGGACGTGTCCTCAGCCAACAAGAAGGAGAAACGTGAGTATATGTTAAATTATCTGAGAAAATTTCTATATAAATCGCTGTGCTTTATAGATCCGCGACCGCGTCGCATGAAGGTCTGGGAGCGTCGACTGATGAAGGGCTTCCAAGTGGCACCCGTGCAAACGAGCAGTGAAACAGATTTGCTGAGCAATGTAAACGGCGAAGGTGAAATGCGTGAGATTAAGGTTGAGAGAGTGCCCTCAAAGCCGGAAAAGGAAACGGCCAGGGAGCGTTTCCAGCGTGTGGCACGCACTGTGCTGCTGCAGTCAAGCACACACAAGTGGAACATGGTGCTACAGGGTACAATGCCCAATTCGCAAATTGGGCGCAGCAACAAAGCGCAGCGCAAGAGTCTACAAAATCTGGGCAAGGCCATCGAGGAGGCCAAAAAGTGAGTTTAACTAGACTTTAATTTAAAGCATAAACTACATAATTCTTCTTATAGACTAATACTGCTGAATCCTGGTACTATGTCTGGTCGTGAATCACCCATACGCATTGAGTTTGAGGATGAGAAGACCAGCACACTCTTGGATCTGCTCAATCAGATCAGTGAGGAAATCAACATCTGTGAGAAGCCGCGTATTAAAGCCCCCTGGAGACCGCCATTAAAGTCGGTACCTGCACGCGCAATGGCGGCCAACAATGAATGGTCCAGATCGAACACAGCTCCAGAGCTGCAGTTGGCCAAGAAGTTGAACCCACCGCCAAGGCCAACTTACAATCGCGCACGCGAACTTCCTTTATGTCCCAGTAAACTGGTCACGGCTGCTGCTCCCACTACAATCCAGAAAAAGACGGCGCCGGTGGCACCGGCACCTCAATCAGTGGCCACCGTTTACAGTGCACTCAAGCGAAAGTCGACAACGACGCCATTTTCGGTGGAAGAAACATTAGCGCGACGTCATGGCATGTTGGCAGGCAATACGAAGGCCTTCGACATACAAGTCGTAGATCTCGACGAGAGCCATCAAAGTGGCCAGACAACTGATAAGGATAACATATCCGATGTGAGCTCCGTTCGTAGCATCAGTCCCAAAAGGCCAAATCATTAAATGTGTTGCTGGCATGGCACGCATGTGGTAAGTCCCTTAAATATTTCGCTTTAATACAAGCACTTCCCACTCTCGCTCCCTCTCTTTAACTCCCTCTGTGCCTCTGCTAACAAAATTATACATCCTCAAATTGAAGTCAAATTTGTGTTTCATTTTTATAGCATTATTATTATTTATTTACACGTAATTCTAATGCACAAAATGAACGCCTCGAAATTGAATTGATAATTGACTTTGCAAAGTTGCCAAGCTGAAACTTAAACACACTTACGTCAAGTTTAAGGCATAAAATGTGCTTAAACGACTAAGAGTTTTAGTTGGAAGGTTTAGGGATTTTTAAGAATTTTTGTTGACTATGTTTTGTAGCTATGTTTAAGGTATATCATGTGTTAAGGTATATCATTTTAATCTTGGTTTATTAGTGCATTGTGAATTGCTTCCTGTTGGTTTTTGACTATTTCCCATACTTACCTACCATACGACTTAAAGGTTGTCTTTAAGGTACTCGTATGACACGCAAAGTACTCGTATGTATTCATGAAGTTTTAACGTGTTCGTTAGTGTGACAGTCGGAGTAACTTAGTGCATGTACTCTATTTAGCCAACGCACTTGTGGCTAATAGGCTCAACAATATAGCCATTTACATAGAGGAGTCGCTGTGCAACACACCGTGGCAGATTGAAGGAGAGTGTAGTGGGAAGGGGAAGACAAGCGTTAGGCGACACGGAAACTCATGTCGAGCATGGCGACCCTTCCGGCTGGTTGGTTTTATGCGTCTGCCAGCTGAAAAGCCAAACGTGCGTAAATTCTTAAGCTGGAAGCATTAAAGGCAATAAAGACACAAACATGTATAAACAAGTCACCATTGACGTTTGCTGGCTAAACGCTGCTCTTAGCGGGAGCGCGTCCCACAGCCCCCCGAGGCTATTGCCAAGAATATACATTCTTGCAAGTAAAACGAAGAAAATTATAAATTCAATTTGATGTCATATCAATTGATTTTCTGATACGTCTTGTTGTCGCTGACAAGTTGCTGATATTCCGGTCTTCGATGGGATTTTTTTTTGTGGATATTCTGGCAAGTCTCAAGACTGAAAGTTTGCTCCTTGGGGTTTGCTGCTGCGTTTGGCATTTGATTTTGATGACGCGTGGCACTTTTGAAATTTATGCGCCACTGTAAACATACTTTGTATGCGCTCAATGTGACGGAAACATGATGAACGGCCCCTCGTTGCTGTGCTACGTGTGTTCTCTGCATGAAATTTGAGGCTTTTAGCTGATTCGGACTGTGCTAAGAGGATAAACACAGGTATTTCGAGCACGCACCAGAAAAAAAAGTATAAGGATGGTTGGAAAAAAAAGGTAAGTTCTTGTTTGAAATTGAGATAAAAGGAAGGAGCCCAGCATATAATAAGTATGTTAATATGATTTGATTACCTGCAATGGATAGCAAAAGAATTACATATAATGAACCTTAAAGTAAACTTTTACTTTGGGTCACTTTATTCGCTGCTATTTTTGGCCATCATCAAATCTTGAGATAAATCCTGCTGCCAGCATATTTCGATGCCAATTGAACAGGGCCAGAAACAGGCCAGAGCGCTCGTAAATATGCTACACAAAGTGTCGTAAACTATTAGCAGCAATGTCTGCTCGGTGTCCTCAACAGTTGCCACATGTGGCAGCAACACAGCATGACGACAGAGACAGAAACATGGCGACACAGAGTAAGAGAGACAACAGTTTTGGTATGCGCTGCACGTCGTTAAAACATCTATCAAATTTCCCAATATAATAATGATGTTAGTGCTGTTAGCTTTTAGTATAGAAAATTGGTTGAAATTTGCAAAAATTCGATTTATTTACATTTACATTTTACATATGCTTCTGTAGCAGTAGGAGACAACTTGGACTACGCGCTGAAATTTACAATACCGTGTCCATTGTCTGTTTAAATATTTAGTATATCATACACTTGATTAAGCATGCGCCAAGTATACACGTGATTAAGTTTACAGGCTATAAACTAAAGTCTAATAGGATACACAGACAAATACAAATACCGATGTAAGATATAGCTATAGCTAGAATCGTATCAATCACTGACCAGCTTCAGTCGCACCGCAATCCGTTTGCATTTCCACATCAACTGCGTCTCCAGTATGCTAAACGACATGGCCACAAGGACCAGACCGAGCAATAAATAGGCACAGCAAGCATATAGCTGCAATTCGGGTCCATTGAAGCTATGCGATGGCACAAAGTCACCATAACCGATGGTCGAGAGCGTTACAAAGCAAAAGTACGCACCATCCACCAGCGACCAATTCTCCCACAGTGCAAATATGACCGTACCCACACAGATGTAGCACATGAGTATGAGCAGCACCAAACTGATGGGCACCTGACGCTGCAATTCATCATTCTCCTCATCATCGTCCAGCTCATGATCCAGACAATCCTGTGATCCAATCGCACTACTTCGACTGCTTCGACTACTGCATCTACTTTGATGTTTCTTCAGCTTCTTGAGCACAAACTGTTCACTGCCATGCTGCATGTACTCCTCATCTTCTGAGGTCTCCGTGTTGGCTGTGGCATCGTAGTGTGTTGTTGCATGCCGCTGACAGCGACGCGTCAGCAACAATGTCTTGCGATTCAGCGGCTGCAACGTGTGGCGATGAAATGAGGCAGCCGTGGCATTAAGTAAACCGCGTGCCTGATTGCCAGAGCTCGACTTCTCGGCCAAAGGCAGCTCATGGGGCAAGCTTAATGGACTGCAGCCGGAGCTGGCTATCAGCGGTACACGCGAGGGTGTGCCGTGCGGACAGTTGCTATTAAAGATACAGGAGTAGAAAGAAAAGAGAGCAGAACAAATTGAGGAAACGTTTAATAAATATTTACACAGCGCGCTGGTCATAAAACTGAATCAATTATATATGTTATATATACACATTTATATACGAAGGACCAAAGCCCAAATAGCTGCAAGCCGCAAAAAAGTTGTGGCCAATGCCCAGGCACGTGTGCCAGCGGCACTGGCCAATCAATAAGACATAAAAATGTTGTGTGTGCTCGTCATACATGACGTATGCGTTATGTTATTGCGTATACGTTAGCTGTCTGGCTTTGCGCTGCCGCTAGACAGCAACTTGAGTGAGAATGATGACGCCAGCGAGTGTGCTTGACTTTAAATTGTGCTGAGTATTAAATTTGCTCAGGCAAGCTTTGATCTTCTAGTGTTTGCCTTACAAAAATATGTAAAAACTGGAATTTAAACTACAAAATTATGTCAGCCAGCATGCCGGATGAGAAGTTTCTTTGGGATGTATTTCAGCGCGTGGATAAGGACAAAAGCGGTTACATATCCGCCGATGAACTGCAAGAGGCGCTCTCGAATGGCACTTGGTCGCCCTTTAACGCTGAAACCATTCGCCTGATTATTGGCATGTTTGATCGTGAACACCGTGGAACTGTCTCGTTTAAGGACTTTGGAGCACTGTGGAAATACGTGACTGATTGGCAGAACTGCTTTTGCTCCTTTGATTCGAATAATTCGGGTAACATAGATAAGCACGAACTGCAGACTGCTCTTTCCACCTTTGGCTATCGCTTGTCGGATCAGTTGATTGAAATTCTATTACAAAAATTCGATCGTTTTGGTCAGAGAAATATTCTCTTCGATGACTTCATTCAGTGCTGCATAGTGCTGCAGACTCTAACAACGGCTTTTCGCCAACACGATACCGAGATGAAGGGTGTGATTACAATTGACTACGAACAGTTCCTTAGAATGGTATTCTCACTCAACATCTAAATTGTTTATAATCCAAATACTTTATATGGAATAAAATTGCGGTCGCTTAAAAGCAACTAAAGTGCTTATAAATATCTAAAAATATATCTATATATCTAGCTATAGAAATGAGTGTAGAGTCGATGCTAATGCATGTGGCCAAAGTCACTTGAAATGCGTTCGACAGTGGCTCTTAAGAGTACTCGGTCAAATCAATTTGCGGTACGTTTATTGAACTTGTCTGCAAAAAGTGCCAGCCACCAGCTAGCAGCTGCCTGGATTCGTTCTGAACTGGACTTTGGTACTAGCAGAGCACTTGGACATGCACTTAATGTGCGATTGGCCGGCAGCTTGGCAAACTACAAGGAACAGGATACTTGAGTGCCACTGTAGAGGCCTTGGGGCAGTCAAGAGTTTTGATTTGGGGGCACATTTGGCAACATCTGAAGAAGGTTACGCTTAAAGCAGCTCATATTTTTGCTATAGCTTAAAGAAAGCCGAAAGAAGAGACGAGAGAAGTGGGCGTGGGAGAGGAAGTGGAGGGAGGAGGGGGTGTGGCAAGTGTAATACAGGATGAATGAAACACAATTCGTTTGAAATTAATTGACCTGATTCAGTTTGCAGCTCAGCTTACAATTAATTACACGCGGTGTATGTGTGTGTGCTCTGAAATTGAAGAAGCTTCGCTTGTCGTGGCTGCCAGTCGCCAGAGGGCGCTAGCACAGGTTCACTGTCAAAATTAATTACCAGCTGCTGGATTTTATTAAATAAAATGCGCAAAATGTATGAAAAACACACGCAAAACACACACACAAACACTCGCACACACACTCACTCATACACAGAGAGAGCGAAAAACGAACCAAAAAATCAGCAGTGGCGCCTCGAGCTGAAAATGCCACTTGCCACAGACGCGGCCGCAAATGTTTGGCTGCCTTCGCAGCTCGCCAAGGGCTCTAGGGCGTGGCTTGGCATGGAGAATGAGAATGGGGATGGGAATGGGATTGGAAAATTATGGGTGGCACCGAGGCAAGTGGTAAGTGGCAAGTGGCAGTTGCAAATGTGCAATGCAAAATTCTGAAGTGTTGATTTAAAGTGAGGCCGACGTGCTGAAAGTTTGTTTATGAAATGAAATTAACAATTTGGTTTATGTGAATGCAAATAGGCACGGGAAGGAAGTATGTGGCCCCTCCCTTGAGTGGATTAAAATTACTCGTATGCTGTGAATCGGGAACAACAGAGTCAAAAAAAAGAGAACAGAAAAAATAAATCAAAGTTTAACAAATGTATGACTCAAGAAGGATGTTTTACAAAAGTTTTAATGGCTGCAGCTACCCAGATATTAAATAATTAAATGTGTTTAAGCTTTTGGCATTTTTTAAAAATGTTAAGATTTTTTATTTACTAGGAAAAGTAATGCATTTACTTAAAGCGAACTAAGAGCAGACTTAGACTTGAAAAAATTAATTAACAATTCATTAAAAAGCCTGCGATAAAAGTAAATAAATTAAAGAAATATATAAAAGTATAACATTTAAAAATACTCATAATTTTAATTAATATCTAGTTGTTTTAAACTATATTTTTCTATTTTGAAAATGCCCTAAGGCATTTTTCTATGTCCGAATTATTCATAAACAATTTGCAGTTCCTTGCTAAATATTTAATAAGCTGCTTGTTCATTTCCAGTTTATTTCTATAATTAAATAGTGTATGCAAACATTAGTCAGACGCTTTTCTTTTATGTTTTCTGGGCCAACAAAAGGCTGAAATTTCGGCACATAATGTGTGTGTTTTGGACTGCGGTTGGCAAACCAACTGCATAACTGGCCAGAACCACAACTGATGCCATTAAGGGTCTATTCTGAGCCAACGAAGCGCTTCGGTTTAACAAGACCAGGTTGGTCGAGGAGGAGGAGGAGGAAGAGAAAGGGGAGTCACGCCCACTCCAAACACTCTGAGCTGGTGTTACGCATTTGAAAGTCAAGTTGGCACTTGAACACTACACACACACACAGAGAAGGACACACCCACAGACAGTCTACATACCTTGAACGTTCACGTTCCTGCTCATCCTCATCCTCCATGATGTCGACATTGCCGCTGGAACTGAGCAACGCCGACAATGTTGCTGTTGTAGCTGCTGCTGCTGCCGTTGTTGTTGCTGCTGCACCAATGCCAACGTCACAGACACCTGCGGCTATAAAACTGTTATCGGACATGGTTGTTGTTGTTTTAATGCCTGCTGACAGTTGCATGTTGTTTGTTGCTGCTGCTGTAGTGCCTGTTGCTGCCGCCGATGCTGCTGTTGTTGCTGCTGCTGTTGATAATGCATGCAATAAATCATGCCTGCAGGATAAATCACTCGATCCTGTTGCTGTTGCCGTTGCTGCACCCACATTGAGCAGCGTATTGATTTCGTGGGCCAGCGGCTGCGTCACGAATTTCGCTCGACGCACAGCTAAAAAAGGGAAAAACCCAAAATAAGTTTACGTGTTGATTAAATAATACTTTTTAAATAAATTTAAAATACTTATATATGCAATTTTGTGTTTAAACCTATTCGCCGTAAACAAAACAAAACTTTGTACAAATTGGCAGCGCAACTTCCGGCAAACTGCCACACTGGCTCTAGGTACAAATACACTTATATTTTATTTTATATACACAAAATAGTAGCTAACATTAGTAGTTGGAAAGTTTGTGCAAAATTGTTGTCGCCTTTTTTTGTAGTTATTGTTGCGACGGCTAAATTTGCAAACAAAAGTTTGGCGACGGTTGTCAGAGGGCAACTGTAACAGCTGTCGGCACAGTGGTGCAAAATATGCAGCAAACAAATAAAAGGACAGACGTATACAGTATATTTTTTAAATCAAACTAATTCGTAGCAAAATATTTAAATAATAAATCAGTTAATTAACACCAATTGAAATCTAAACCATTTCAAATTTAAATTTAAAACTTGCCTAGAGTATAAAAATTATATCTTCTATATATTGATTGAATTTTCTTATTAAATAAGAAGCCAAAAGTTCTTCAGTTTCTACGGAAAAGTGTTAAGTGAATTTTAAGCAAAGCAACTTAAAGTTGAACTTGTTTAAGCCATTTAACTAAAGTTATTCAAAGGCTGCACAACATTTAGCCAACAATTTGTAGTGGTGAAACGTCCGTTTTGGCATATCAGTTGACTGACCAGCGGAAAACTGGTAAGGAAAAGGAAAAGCGCCGGAAGGAAGCGACTGTAATGGCATCTTTCACTTAGAGCAGCTGCAGCTGCTGACAAAAAATAGCGCGAGGAGCAGAGCGCGTTGGCTTGTGGTCAGGCCAGGACATGGCCAATTTGAAAATATTTACTTAAACTTGGACAGCACACACACACATACACAGAGGAGCACACACCCACACAGATAGTGTGCTGCCCCCACATTCATTAGAGCGTGTACTTGGCTGGGTGCAATGTGGCTGGCAGTTTGTTGCAACTTTTTGTAGCACGCTAATGGCGTGGTCTGCCACTGGGGAACGGCAAAGTCCGTGAAAATGGAAAAGCAAAGAGTCGGAGTGACTTTGAAGCGGGATAATAGCTTGCTCTTTGTGTGAAATAATTAACGTGCATATATTGAAATTGGAAACTCGCACTGATGCAAGTTTATTGGCTGCAATTTCTCACACAAAGGCAACCAAAAATAAAGAAGCATGGAGTATGTTGATAAAGGTCTTTTGTCACTTGTGTAAATCTGTCACGTGTTCTTGCAACAACAGCAACAAAGTTTAATGAGTTTTGCATGCAGCTGACACGGCAAAGAGCCAGCAACGTGGCAGCTTGTGGACAGCTCGCTGACGACATCTTCTGAGGCAACTGGCAGAGTGGCAAAGTGTGCAAAATGGCAAGTGGCAAGTGGCAAGCGGCAAGTGTGAACTGCCAAGTCATCATTATCGTCAATAAAACTGTCGCACATGTCTCGACTTGCCTCGCATCAAGTGCATGTTGTCCTTGTCATGTCCTTGGCTTGACAACAACGCTGAAAACTTTTAATGTCACCTCCAACTCTCCAACCACTGCGCCCGAAAAGTACAGGCCAAAGTCGCTAAGTATGTCTGCTTAACTCTGACATTTTAACACACGGCTCTACTTTATCGTAATGATGATTACAATGACAATAATGCTGACAGCATTTGCTACAAATTGTTACATAATTATATGCACAAATGAGCCAGCAAAATGGCAATACAATAGGAAGAGGGGGGCGGAGCGGAGAGAGACGCATCGACGGCCAACGGTGCGTATGATTGATTAACATTGGTGACACACTGAGGTTGTAGCTGTTGGAGCCTTAATTTTTGTGGCTAACTGATGTACGAATAATTGATTTCGTAAATTTGTGTAATTGGATTTTAATGCAATTTTCAATTATTTTCGGTGTTAAAGCGGAAAAAGTAGGAAAATCTTGGAAGGAATTATAAGTTAACTCAAGCCTCTTAATTACTCCTACTTACGGTGCATATTGGCTGTTTGATATGCTGGCGGCGGTGGCAAGGTGATGGATTCCAAAGTGGATGTTGCTGCCGTTGTTGAATCCGCGTTTTGTGCAACTGCAGCCGTGTCGAGTGTGGCAAGCAGACGGTGTTGATGCTTGGCAGCAGGTTGCAAGTGTATCGTATGATACTTGACCAACGGTTGCTGGCAGTTGGTGGCAGCAGCAGCTACATGTGCTGGACTGGATGTTGCTGGCGCAAATGGAAAGTAAATTGTGGCTGTTGCTGGCGCATAGCAATTTGGGGGTGCAGCGACTGCAGTTGCTGCATTCATTGGCAAGTTGGGTGGATTGCTGAAACGCAGCATGCTGCTGGGTACGGCGACAAAATTCTGCGACTGCTGTTGTCGCGGCAATGTTGCTGTCGATAATTGCTGCTGTTGTTGCGCTGCGTTTATGTAATGCAATGGTTGCTGCTGCTGCTGTTGTTGCTGTTGCTGCTGCTGTTGATAATGTTGATGTTGTTGTGGCAACGGTGCATATTTCAGCAATGTATTGCCAGTCGTTGTTGTTGTCATTAGCATGACATCCGGTTGCTGCTGCTGCTGTTGGTAAAAGTGCTGCTGTTGCTGCTGCTGCTGCTGATTCAACTTACTTGGCATGGCACTGCGCAACAATTGACAGGCATCTGCTGACCGCAGAACAATGAAAAGAATACCAAAATGTACAGCAAAAAGTTGATTAATGACTTGCCAATTGTAATGCTGACTATACAATTTACAAGGACTCAGCTAACGCCCTCTTAAAACACAAACAGATTCTGTTTTGTTACCCACCTTCAGCTTTTTCCAGTGACAACTTGCGCTTCATGTTTGTCGAGCTTGTTGTTGTTGCTTTTTGGCCATATTCGTAGCAGTCATTCAGACTGGTTTCACTGTTGGCCACATCATATTTGCAGCCCTTACAATTGGCCTAGAAGTAAAGTTGTTGATTAAGTTTAAAGTTTCACGCAGCTAGTTTTCAAATGTCAATAAAATTGTAATTGAAACGAGTGACATTTCTGTAGCTGATATCCTAGCTCCTTATGCTTATTCGTGTCCTTTTGGTTGTCGTGGTTCAGAGTCAACAATGTGGTTGCTACGTTGCGAAGCGAAGCGAAACGTTCTCATGTTGCCATCATGTTAGTTGCGGTTCTGTGGCATCATCATGAGATGCTGGGGCAATCACACACACTGCCACACACACTAGCGCACACCCACTAGCACTCCCACACACACACATACATAACGATTTGCCACTGTGACTTTGCGGTTGCCCCGAAAACCATTCACAGTGCGTGTCATGATAATTGCTAAAGGCAACGACTAACGACAATGACAAAAGCCCTTAACCTTAACGTACAGCAAGCTGATAATAATTCAAGCGATGAGCACATGTCCTGGGACTCAACCACAAGGCTTATCAATTGCCAGTATCCTGGGACAGATTCGAGCCTTCAGTGGTTTTTGGTCAGCAGCTGCGATTTGGCCAGATTGAATTAAGCCTTAATGATTCGTTAAATGCATGCAAATGTCAGCACAAGGATTTCAAATCCTTGCGAATCCTGTCACTGCCAATGACAGTGTGTACTCCCACATGACGAACTTAAAAAACTTTTCAACAACTTGCCAAAAACATGGAGAACTTTGACAGAACTATGATGTGAGTGCAACAATGTGGCACAAAGCTAATGAAAAACTCAAGCCAACTCGTTAGTTAACCAATTATTGTGTTGAAAAAGATACCAACAATGCTTTAAGCCAAGTAAAAACTTTAGTTTTTAATTAACAAAATTTCTAAAATTTGTACAAGCTCCACCAGTGACTTAATTAGCCAAAAGTTTAACTGTTGCCAATCAATGAGCTTATTAACCAAATTTAGATAAATTCTGTAATTTTGCTGCTATGCACAAAGTTGCCTCAGCTCGTAAAAAAATCAATTACATTTCCCAGTCCCAGAGGGAAATGAAAAGTTATTGCTTGCTTTTAGCTGCGACTATTTGGCCAACGTTTCGCTGGCCAACAGAGTACATAACATATAATTTTCAGCTGATTTTAAAGTGTAGCACTCGTTTAATTCAGTTAACTTGGCGCACTCTCAACTTGTGAGTTTATGAACAAATTTTGACCCAAGTCAAAATGCAACGGGAAAGTTTCTTTTATTTCGCTTTTTGGGCCACGCTTAAAGTGTCAACCTTTAAGGCCATGTGCTACAACTTTTTGCGTTGACAGGCAAAGTTTTACCTTCATTAAAATCAACGTCCTATCGACAAGACTTTGAGATTTTTCACTGCACCGCGCAACTCGGGTCCATTAAACAAATTTGCCATCAAAATAAGGCAAAGTAAATGTTAATGAATCGCAACAAAATTGAAATTAAATAGCGCTTTTATGTTTGTTTGAAATAAAGTGCAGCCTTTTATACAATTTGTGCTGCAACCAGACAACCACACAGCCACAGTGCCGCTGTTTGCTCACTCAGGTGGTCAGAAATTGTATATAAATTTGAAGTTTTTCATATAACGTATTGAAAAATTGCAAATTAAACAGAAATTTTTGCAAACCATAAAAAGAAGAACAAATTTTGGACGAGTGACGAGTGACAGATATGAAAATGCAGATAAAATGACAGTTCATGAAGAAAATATTTTTTAAAATGTGAAAGCCGTTGTTAACGTACACAAATTTATGTAGCTTTAAATACCCTAGCTTTGCTTGGAATATTAAAAATAATTAAAAGTTTTAGAGCACATCTAATGTGCACTTAGTAGGGCGAAAACTTTTTGATTGTTATGAATGGCTTCATAAATATTGAAGACGAATGAAGTAAAGTTTTCTATAAATTAAAGACATGTTAAATTGATCAAAACACCCATTTTAAATTATTATGACAACAATAAACTGCACATTTTTACCTTTGAAATCATTTTAAAATTTAGCTAAATGTTTTTTCTGACAGCACATAGATAATGCCAAAATTTTGCTTTGGTTTTAGTATTTTTACTTGTGCCTGTCAAATCACCGGAACTCATAGCTCAAGCCTTAATAAAAATGTCAGTACTACTCGTAGATGGTAAACAAATGAGTTACAAAACTTATGCACGAATGCACAAAACATGCAAACAAGCAAAAGGCTTCCAAGTCCCACGATTCTGGTTGGGTCAACAAATTATATATGTATATGGCGTGCGACAGGCAACTTTTTGTTATCTCAGCAAATACAGGGAAGCAAAAAATTGGGTGGAAAAAAAGAAATGTAGAAAGCCTTGCCTGATTTGAAAAGTATAATATAAATAATAAAATAAAAAGCAACAATCTCAATAGTCCGCAATCTGTGGCACGATCCCAAATATAAAAAAAAAGAGTTCAACAAAGTGCACAGCAAAAAAAAACGGAAAAGTTCCTTGCGTTTTTTACTCAAATCAATTACAAACTTTCAGTTGCTGTTCAAAAAACCAAACAAGCACCCAAAACAACCATTCTCAGCCATCCACGAGTTTGGTCTGTGGACTTAAAAGGTTTCTGTTGTCTTAATTAAAACTCGTTTGGCCATATCGAAATACAAAACCAATGAAAAATGTTGCTGCATATTTCTAAGGCTGCTTTCAGCCAAGTTTTGCGGCACGCAAAGGCCAAAACTAAATTCGCATCAAATGAGCAAAGTCAGCCAGAAAACTGAACTAAAGTTGAGGATAATTTTCAGAGGACAATTGGTAGAAAATGCAGTAAATATTGGAAAAGTGATTAGAAAGCTTGGAGGAAATTTAGTAGAAATTTAAATATGACATCAAAGAGTTTATTTTTGATTAGGTCTTAGCATAAAACTTTCTCTCTTTAAATCACATATTTAATCTTTAATTTCTTTGTGAAGTTTTCTAATTTAAAGCAACCTTTACACACGCAGTGCTTTATCAAGTAAAGAGTAAATGAAAAACTTGAACTTGTCGCAGCATGAAAGTAACTATTCACTTTTAACAACTCACTGCGAAAATCGGGGGAAAAAGATGAAAAAACCGAACAAGATAAACTACTGACGGGAAAAAATAACACGCTGCTGATGCAGTTGTAAGAGCTAAAAGTTGAAGCGCAAAAATGTGAGCAGCAAGTGAAAGTTTTCTTCTCTCTACATTTTGGCCAAAAGCAAAGCCAAACGCAGCCTTTTGGTCAATGGCCATGAATTGGGTACGCAACAATGCCGAAACTTTGCCCTAGGGCTAAGGCTACAGTTTTTTGGAATGCACAGCAAATAGTTCGTGGAAGATTTCAAGAACCGTTAACAGTTATTTGAGCTGAGTGAGAAGTTTGACAGCGGGAAAGAAAAGTTGGCCAACAACCAAATTAAAATCCATAAAAAGTCAACACGATAAAACTTGCAGTAAGTTGAGCTGCTTATGGCTACAAAACAGCAAAATAGTTTAACCGACAGCTGTTGGCAGAACAAACACAAGAAATATCAATCATACGCACTGTTTAACGGCTTGTCTGGCTTAACTTACTGTTTGTCGACTTCGCTTTGTCATCGATCCACTCGCTTTCTTCTCACTTTCCGCCGTTGTGCGCTGCAGTTGACAGCATAACCGAATATAGGTACACTGCAACGCCTCGGCGAGCAGAGCTCCCAGGCTGGAGAGGCACATGAGCATCAGGGGCACACCGAAGAGCGCATAAAATATTGTTGCCAGCTTACCAGCGGCTGTGCGTGGCGTCAAGCTGCCGTGGCCTGAAAATAAATTAAAGATAGTCGAAAATAAACTAATATAATGCTTAAACAGCAGAGTCGAGTGGTCGGTAATTTAATGTATTGAGTAAAGACCTTAACCATATGCAAATATTTGAGCATACAGACTGGGCAAGGCGTATACGTAATGCGCGAAATACGCCTGCTGCTTGTCATCGTCAGCGCTTGTGTCCGCCGCAGGGCAATGTCAATATTTACAGTTATTACAGGCCATGCCATAAATTTAAATAGCCGCACAGCATAATAAGCAGCGAGCCAGCGATAAACAGTAAATGACAAACAGCGGCAAGCGGCTCAAAGTGAGGCGTCTTCCACTTGATCCAGAATTAAACTCACCGATAGTCGTTATCACAGTCACCGAATAGAGTAGAGCCTCACTGAAGCTCCAGCTGTGTGAGTCGCCACCGAAACTGTCATAGCCAAAATGACCCAAAGCGGTGGCACCACTGCCAGTGGCAAGTTGAGAGGACGTTGCAACGCCCGCGTTAGAGCCACCACCTGGACGTGTGGCTGCCACAATGGAGCCCTCAAAGCGACGCAGCTGCTCATGCACCAGCATCGTCCAATTTCGTTCATAGAGAACGTTTAGTTTCTCTGCAAATATAATGAGACAATTAGGTCAACATAATTGGTTAGGGTTAACCGTTTTGGCCAATTGCCAGCAGACAGCAGACGGCAGTGGAAAAAAATAGCTAGCAGAAAGAAAATAATTGTTGTAATTATGCAATTTTGTGTTAAATGCAATGAAAACCTTACACAGACGTGGCTTACGACCTTTCAGCCAAGTGCTGAATGCTGAAGCCTTTCCTACCCTGCTCACTCCTCCCTTTAGCTAACTTGGCTTGCAAATTGTCTTGAGGCGCTGTTCGCATTTGATTTCGCTTTGCCGCAATTGCAAATTGTAGAGGTAGCTGCCACAGCTTGTTAACAGCATCAACAACAACTATCGTTGCCAACGCCCACTTGACGCCATTTGGCCTTGTTTGAGCCAGAGTCTTGGCCTCGGCATATCAGCCCGCCCTCTTGGGTCCAATTTGCCACCTTGCCTTCGAGCAGCTATTGCCTTAGCCACATCCATTTAACTTGAATTGAAACACTCAATACTCAAAGCGTGATGCGAAGATGTTGGTAACATGTAAATACCAAAAAGCAACTCGATTTACCCGTCTGCATACACTTTGTACTCATTTTAATAGCAAATGAATGCAAAAGTGCTCACTCTGTCTTTTGGGGTAACTCCAATTACACAAGCTCTGAGCTGGGCTACATGTGTGAGAGCCACTTTTCGTAGTCTTTAAACGTTGTGTAAATTAATTGAGTGTATTAAATGAACTTGTATATTTTTAGTTTACTTATTAAGCTTAAACCTTTTAAATTCATTTAAAATACTATCAAAAAACTGAATTTAATCTCTAATAAAACAAAGTTAATAATTATTTATGTATAACCAAATTAAATGTTTTAGATTTCAAGCTTGACATGACTTTGGTTTAAAATTACTTTCACCTTTTAATTCGAATTAAATGTCAACTCTTTGCTGTCTGCATATGCTAAACTCATACAGAATTTTGTCTATTAATTCTGCTCGCATTATAGTTATTAATTAAATTTGCACATCAGTGCTTAAATCTGTTGAAATTCGTCACTCTACTAACAGCTGGAATTACATGCGTGATTTAAGTCACGTATTTGTTAACAAAATTTTAAAATAGCGCCAGAGTGGAGACAGAAAAGCGACATCATTAAACGCATAGTCTTGGATATTAATCATACGCCAGGTGCGCAAATTTCAAGCGCGCGTGTAAATTAATTAGCTTATTTATGATGTGAAATATTCATTAAATCAACATAAGCTCAAACACACTCTTACACACCCACTATAAGCGTGTGTATTGTGTGCCAACGGCAGCTGTAATGGAAGTGACAAAGTAATTAATACAAAATAAATCAGTGTATCTAACAGCATTTAGCAGAACAACACAGCAAGTAAAATGTGCAAGAATCGCGTAAAATTTTGTGGAAAATTGATTTTCCTCTGGCTGTCTGTGCAAATATTTGGCTATGCAAATATTTTGTTATTATTCGATTTGTGTATTGGAAATTGCATTCCGTTGGCTGCATAAATGTCTTCGCTTCATCGTGACAGAGGTGCGAGTTAATTTCAATTAAAATATTTATATTTGTTTAGCATTAATTTCCATTAATTGAACGTTCAAATGGGTTGCGGCCAAAAAAACAAATCATGCGTAAAATACACAAATTTATGAGCATTGCAGATAACATTTGGCGCATAATTAGAACCGGTAGTTTAGAAAACGAGCGGGTGGATGAGTTCAACGGTTGGCCAGTAAAAAATTCAAATATGTAGGTCATATTGCTGTCTGGTATACTTGCATACTGTTGTGTGCACTCACCCGTTATGATCCAAAGCTCACGCAGACAGTCCTCCCGACTCTTGGCAATGGCCGCTGATTTGCTCAGATCCTGTGGGGCCTCCAGCAGTGGAAAGATCAGTGCACCCAGCACCGAGTAGCCAGCTACCAGCAGCACGAGACCAGGTGAGGAGAGCAAAAGTTTCAACAGCTGGCCCAAGCAGCGTTTGGAGGCACCACCGTTGGCCCCCCCTGCAGTTGACTTCACGTTGTTTGCACCATTGAGCTGCAGTTGCTCCTCGTCCTCCTCCTCATCCTGTTGATAATGTTGCTGCTGCTGCTGGTGGTGGTGATGTTGATGATGATGCTGCTGCTGTTCGTTGTGTTCATCATCGTGATCGTTGTCATCGCTTTGATTGCCCTTAATCGCCTTCTCAACGTCACACATGATCGCAAACTGTTTGGCATTTGTTGCTGTTGTTGCAATTGCTTTTGCCGCTGTCTAAGAAACATTTAGCCTATTTTATTGGTTCTGCACTAACGTTTCCGCTTTTACATCCACTTCCGTTTCCGCTGCAGTCGAGCTAAACATTTGATTCATGCTGACTGCTGTTTGTCAGCCATCCGCTTACTAATTACAACAAAGATTTTGTCATCATTCTGCTGACGCTTTGTTCTAACTTAACTCTGTCTCTTCCGCTTGCACTCTCTCTCTTTTTCTCCCCTTCTCCGTCTCTGTCTCTTACTTTTCCCCTGCTCGTTTTACCTTTAGCGTATTATGTTTTAAGCTGTTGTTGACTCGCTTTTACTGTCGTTCCTGTTGCAGTTGCTGCTGTTGCTGACATCGCAGTTTGTATTGTTGCTCGGTCTGCACTTGGTTTGTACTTTTAAAGTTGTTGTGCCAGTTTATTCCCCTCCACATAGTGTAGCTTTTGCATGCCACGCCTCTTTATAACATCTTCGTCTGCCTCCTGCAATAGAAAACAATTGCTATATTGTAAAAGTTGTTGCTGTTGTTGGGGCTGTTGCTGTTGCTGCACTCGTTGCTTATGCTGAAGTAGCGCACTTGAGCGCAGGTTAAGCGCACACAACTTTGCTAGCAGTGGCTGAAGTGAAAACACACTAAAATTTGACACTTCACTTAATCTAATTAGCAAACTCCTAAATACTCCCACACTCCCACTCACAATATTGTGAGGCATCCAACAGACTCGTCACCACATGTTATGCAAATTATTTCAACCAACTTTTAGCTTATGATTCTAATTAAGAACTCACAGTTTCCAAATGAAAGCACTTTAGAGTATTCTGGATTAAATGCTTTATGGCAAATTAAAGTGTGTGAAATTTCATTATTGATTTTATGCCAATTAGTCGCAAATATGATTGATGGTTTAAACAAGTTTAATTAATTTATTGTCGATTTAAAAGCAGTTCAAAGCAGCCAATAAAAAGGCAAAGCTTTTGGCTGATTAATTAATAACAACAGAAATTTATAACTTTAGTTTTCTGTACAAAAACTCGTCAAGAATCAATTACACTTCATGAACAGAGAACTCAACTATTTCCCCGAATAATTCATTATTAGCATTAACAATATAACCAGTAATGAATGTATCTTTAGTGTCACACTTAAGCCATATCTTGAAGCATACAAGTAGACACTTCAATAGTCTGACAGTGGTATAAGTATTACCATATAAAGCGTTGACATATATCTCATTTGGCTCATTTAGCTGAGGTCGTTAAGATTACCAGGCGTTTACAATGGTGGCCCATTATCGATTAAGGCCATTAAAGGGCGGCATAAAAGCGATAACAATGGCAGGTCATGTAATACAAATTGAATGTTGTTAGCAGACCGAAAGAAAAAGCAATCGCAATTGTGTCTGGTTCACACATCAAAGCACTAATCATTATTGAAGTCGACGCTGAGACTCGGGCTATCTAAGGAATCAATTAAAGCCAGACATAAGTAAAGCAGCAGTTCGATGGGTATACTTTGCAATTAAATACTTTGATATAATCCGTATCCACACACGTACCCCAAGCAGAGATTCAGTTGTACTAAACTTGTGTGTACTTGATATCTTAAGGGAATTGCTTACTTTATTGATGTGTGACGGCTTCATCATCGATGCAGAGGAAACATTTGGGTTGCCTAACTCGATGTGATTTATACAATAAAGGAGCAGTCCAGCTGGCTTAAGCAATTTACTTAATTGGAAAATACAAAAACCGAAGGGAAGACAAAAAAGAAAAACTGGCTACTTGGCTGCTTAACAAAAGGCACTTGTTATTTGGTTTATTCGCTTGTAGTCTCATCTCTGGTTCACTTCTCTGTTTTTTTTTTTGGTTTTGTTGGCAAGCGCGCATAATTAAATTTGTGGCTAACGTGGCGTATGAGCAACTTGGCTAAGGGTTGGCTAATGCAAAATTAATGTCAATCGCTTCGGTCGGCGTGTCAGCATCGACGTCATCAGCAAATGGGCAATGCCCTTTTAATTGTGCTTGGATAACATTTGAGCTCGACTCGGGCACGCACGACCTGACAAACTCTCGGAACGACAAACTCTCCGAGAGCACAGGAGGGCACAAGAGGTCAAAGAAGGAGCAAAAGAAGTTGCAACCCTTGAGGCGACAGCAAAAGGCAAAATGTCTGCCGGAAGTTATCCCTTTTAGTCAGATTGAAATCAGCTTAGTCCGGAGCTTAATTGAAATGTTTGCATTTCACTTTAATTAAAGTGTGTTCTTTATTTTTTCCCCAAGCCCCAAAAACCTTTCAACAACGTGCCTCTGCTTTTTTATACATATATATTTGTCTATATATATTTTTTATTAAGTCAGTAAAATGAGTGGGTAAAGGAATATTGTTGATTTCAATAGCATTTTTCATTCATCTCATTGCGCGCTGTTTTTCGCACGTCATTTTATGAAGTTACTGCAAAAGTTTTAATAGTTAAATGAAACAACTTTGCTTGCCATTGCCAGCAAATGCAACTTCAACTTCAGTTCATACTTCTCCCCTCTCCTTAATGCCATTCATTTCCATTCATTTCCTTTTTAAGCGCTTTTCTTTTGGCGTCAAGCGAGGTCCGTCTGAGGTCCGGGGTCTGCCTTATTATGCAATATTTATTATTATTATTATTTATAAATGCAATGACAACAAACGCAGTTTAATTACAATTTTTAAACTCATCAAATGCAGCAGCCACAGGACCGTATAAACGACGTCCAAGCGACACTAATGGCTACACCATTACTCCCAGCCCCCAGTTCCAGTTTCGAGCTGTTTTTAAATCCAATTTTTGCTTCATAATTTTATAACACGCCAAGCAACGACAGTCGACAGTCGCCTGGCCTCCGAGGCAACTCCAACTGCCAACTTCTTCTATTCACTGCATTCTCCTTTTCTCCAGTTTGGTCTGTCTCTATCGTTGTCATAGTCATCGTTGTCGTTGTCGTTGTCGTTGTCGCCTATTCCCAATTTAATTGCATAGCTGACATTTAGCACCAGCATATAAAATAGAAAAAAAAAGTTTAAAAAGAAAACTAAAAAATGAACGGAAAAGCACAAGAGAAACTACAGCTTAAATAGGACTTTTGGTTTTGTCTTCGTGGCCATTTCCTTGTTTTCCTCCACCCCATAAATGGGATTTAACTAAGCCCTGCTTAATTGAACTTGACCCACGACATGCTCTATTTGCAGTCCAATTCTTTCCACCCAGCTGTATTACAATACATGAAATTCCAATTTGGTAATACCAGAGCACAGGCCAAATCTCATTCAGGCAAAAGGGATTAAACTCTGTTCACAATCCACTCTTTATTGTAGCTGCTTTTGGCTGACTTTTGTGTTGCCTTTTGCCTTTTTGATTTAATTGCAAGCAAACAAAAGAAGCCAGAAAATTATCCAGTAAGACCATTTGCAAATTTAATACGCTGCTTCAAGGAGGCTTTATTTTGATAAATGCGCTTAAAGAGTGCTTAAAATGTGCAATCTAAAGAGAACTTAATCTGAGCTTAGTGTTGATAAATATTTAAATAAATCTCAAAATCATATTATTAAGAAATCTTTAAGCTAATGCACTAAAATAATTATAAAATTTTATGTAGCTTAGTTTAGAAGTGCCGTTTAGTGCAAGAACTAGTAATAAGGTAAATTTATTTATAAGCTCGCTGGCAATACAAACACGGGCCTTCCCTCTCCATTAACGGAGGGCACAATTTTGTGCAGTCAAGTGCCTATAATGAAAATTAAATGCGACAAGCTGTGGAAAGGGCACATGGACAGGATATTCCAGGATATACATTTGTGGGCTGGCAAGCAACGGAGCGTATACGGAACTTTTCACACATTTGCGCAGTGAATGCGAGTGCAGAGGTGTGAAAATGGCAAAAGCACACAGCAGATACAAGCAACAAAAGCAAAGCTTAACAAAAAACAAAAAAATAAACTGAACAACAGCAACAATGGCAATAACAATAGCTAATAACTATGCAATTGAGCGCGGCGGAAGGAAAACACTTGAGAGGGCCACAGCCGTCTCATAATTTATAATAGAAAGCGGCTAGGAAAGCTGGCTGGGAAAACTCGGAAAGTGCCCCGAACATTAGTTGCAAAAAGGCAAAAGGATAACACAGGATAATGACCATGTTAATGCAATACAAAAGTGCAGTGAAAGGAAATGAGCAAGATAAGTAACGAGACCCGTGTCAAGACCAAAACTGACCAAAAATTTTCAGAGCTCGAGGCAAAAAAAGTTTGGAGCAGGTCAACACAGCGCAAAACTCGACTGGGTCTCATTAAATACGCACAACTTGACTAAACTGCAACAGTCTTAATTATGTTCTAAAGACTTGGCAGAGCTAACAAAAGCATTGCTTATATGTAGGCAAATACCCTGTAAAAAAGTGAGTAGTATCAAAAATATTTGAGACAACGTAAACCAACTCTTTTTAGGCTGGCCACACTTCATACATAGCTTTCACAAATGGGCATACCCATCGCATACCATAGCCGGAAGTGAAGCCAACACAATCAGCGCAAAACTTGCAAGGCACTCGGCGCACTTTGGCCGAAGCTGATTAGTTTTTCGAGTGCCTCTAGTGCGAGTCGTCCGGTTAAGTTGCCAAAGTCTCAGTCAGTCAGTCTGTCCATCCGTCACTTAGTCAGTTAGTCAGTTAGTCAGTAGCCGCTGGTCGAGCGTGTAAACTTTGGCCAAACAACAACGTTTGCTTGCAACAAAAACTCATTAAAAACGGCACAAATGCAACTTTCACGTGAATATAAGCAAAACAACGTTGAAGAAAAGCAGGAGAAAAGCCAACTAAATGAAAAATGCACAATAATTAGATGCAGAATTTAAAAGATGCTTTGTGCCACAGCAAGTGGCCAACTAAAAGGGCCAAATTAATCACAAAGGCCAACGTAAATTAGCCGAAAAAGGTGCGCAACAACGATAAGAGCGAAAATGTTTGAAATATTTAACAAAAGTGAAATAAATTCATCAAATTTATAGACAGCAACTTAATTGAATTTAATAAAGTCAAAAGAAATTAATGAATTTCCCTCATGGATTTCAGATTTATGGCATCTTTTGATGTCTGGCTTCCATCGACGTTAGTTTTAAAATGCTGTATGCATTTTAGTCAGATTACTTTTGTGATTCAAGCACAATGCAAACACAAATATGTTTGGTTTATCTGCATCAACAAATTAAAGATATTCCCAGCTTTATAAATATATTTTTGTTTTTCTTCGACACATTTCTCCCCCTTGAAATACAAACGGGAGGACGCTTATTATTGCATCTGCAATTGACTGTCTGAAATGTCTGTCGAAATATTATAAATTTATACAGCCTTTGGCATATTTTGTGAAACACCTTCCGCTTTGAAGGAATTGAATTGTTGGGACACAGCTGCCGGCTCTTGGCTGTTGGCTGTCTCCAGTTGAAAGTTGGCAGTTCAACTTAAACTTGTTACCTTTCGTAATTAAATTGTTAAACATCAGTTGGACTTTAATTGACTACCGGTGTAGCCAGTGTTGAGCTAACAACAAGCAGACGGGCAAACTGTCAGACCGTCTGAAAAACAGACAGACCAAGACGAGACGAGACGCTGGTCGAGCGTGGCTGAAACAAGGACATTCTGTTAGCCAGCTCAGCAAAATTTCTTAAGTGCCAATTTAGGGGCAATTTGCTTTTGTCTTAACACTTTTTTGAAAGACCTGGCAACACACACACACACACACTCAAGCTTAATGTTAATTAAGCCAAACTGTAAGCCCGGGCATTTTCGCAAGACAAACAAACAATGTTTGCTTAGCCTGGCTAAAGCCAAAAAGTTCTTAAGCCATAAAAGAGCCAAAGAAAAATTTAATCAAATAAAATCGAATTGTTGGCCAATTGAACGATCCAAAAAAACTAACTAAAACTCGCATAAAATGCACAAGCAGCAGGTAAAAACGATTTGCATAAAAGCCTTACAGTTCTATGCGTGCGTCTGTGTGTGTGTGGGAATCCCAGATAATGCCATTTTAAATGCACTTTATGCGCGCTTTTCCTCAGCCCAATGTCATTGAAAACATGCAGATTTCATTCCCCAGTTAATCCCGTGCTGGTGCTAGTATAAACTGCAGCGATTTGCATAGCTATGCACGTAGTATATATGACATTTTAGTGAGTATTAACTGCTCAGATTGCTAAGCTTGAAGTCTCACTGCGTATACACAGCGCTCGCATTACGCATACGCAGCATTGACGTGTACTTAAAGCTGAGTTGCGGCATCTTTAAGTGTAAGTAGTGTGAGCATGATTCGAATTTACACTAGTGAAAAAACTTTTGGTGTAAGAAATGTTTGCTTTCTTCAGCTACACATGATAGTTACACTATCGTTATATAAGTTATGTTAACTTGTGTAAATAACTCCATTGTTAGGTTTGTTTTGTCTGCATTAATTGTTTGTCGCCCGAATGCCAAAATAATAATTGGTCACGTTGTCACAAAACGTGTCAAGATGGACCAAGAAAATGAGAAAGAGAGAGAGAGTAAGAAAGACGCGACAGTGGCACCTCGTTTGGCACTGGTCGCGTTTTGTTATTGATGATATTTCCATTAGCTTTTAATTTAATGCACGAGTGCCTTCGATAGCAGCTAATGATTGAGTGTTAATGGACTGAACGTGAACCAAACGGAATCAAAGCGAAATGAAGAAAACGTGTTTGTGTCATGCATGTGTTATAACATAACAGCTGACCTCATTGGTATGTAATGCAGGGGGCAGGAGTGGAGAGCAGGCTAAGAAGGAGCCATGTTAGTTGGGGGTGTCCAGTCAGTGCAAACAAAACGCGTGTCAATGCGTTACACTGCCAGCAGAGGCAACAGCAACCAGAACTTGTTTGCAGAATGAGGCAAAGCCTGGCCACAGATGCAAACATTGAGATATGCAACGAAAAGCACACAAACACATACACACACCCGTGTATGTATTGGCAAGTGTGTCATGGACATGCCGCACTTTCTATGCATGTGTTTGTGTGCGTGTGTGTGTGTGTTTGTTAACAACACAGCTACACGTGTAGACAACTGTGGGTTGGCATTTGATGCTGTTGCTCTGAGTATAAAAAGGCACCACATACTAAAATGGCGATTCGAAGGACAAACAAACACACTAAATACAAACACCCACACAAACACACACACACACCCTCTGTAATTGTGCTTGAAAACTCTGGCATACGCATTTATGCAAGATTGCAATTATGATATAAAATACTTGATAAAACAAGAAAAAAAACTAAAGCATATATTGTGAGCATTGAGCTGAATGAAATGTGCTCAGTTGCCATAAGATTGTGTATTTTGGGTCGCATTGAATGGCCAACAGCCGGCAGCATTAAAGTTTATGTTAATATGCCAAGAGCTAAACACCAAGGTCGTAACGGATTGAAGTCAGTGAAAGAAGGCTAAAACTAGTCTTATCTTCAAGAGTCTATCAACAGTTTTAAGTTGGTGGGGAAAAGTTTCCTTTTTAGAAGCAGTTGAAGAACCGGCAAAGTGGTAAAAACAATTTCAAATTAAACTAGACGTCCTACTATTAATTTATCATACATTTTTGACAAAGCCCATTGATATCTTTAGGCTTTTTAAGCACGGCTAATTAGCGAATTGAACTTTGTCTGGCGAATTGTCCACGTTATCTGACACTTGATGTGAAAAGAGGAGGCTGTAAGAAGGGGTTAATGTGGGCGGGGCTCTCGTACTGCAGCGTATGCAAAACTGTCACAGCGTTAATTGAGTTTGACACTAATGAGCGTGCAATCGTTGCATAATTGATTTATAAATGTCCCAATGCCGCTCTCCGCTCACTCTTCCCTCTCTCTCTCTCTTTCTTTCTCTCGACTGACCAATTGAGTTGTGCACTTGAGTTTATGACGTTGTTGCAATTTTGTGCTAATTGGGTCAGGCAAACAATGGAAATGGCGTGGTGTAAGTGCGGTGAGGAAACGTTAAAATGCGCCAAAATTATTTGAAGGCTGCTGCATTTGCAGTTGCCAGCACATAATTCAAGTACTTAGGCTGTCATACCAAATTTGCATTTAACTAAAATACATAGACATGAGCAACGTGGAGAGGGTAGGCTATAGAAGGATAATGAACATGCCTAAACATGTGCCCATAAAAATCTCTCTCTTGAATTATGTGAGTTTGCGGCTAAAGTTGGCATGGACCACAGTAGAGGGAGCGGCGAGGCAGCCGGAGCATCAGAAAACAAAAACAGCATCATTATTATCATCATTATTGTTTGTGGGCGGCTTGCCGCAAGCGCTAATTCCACACAAATTGTAATTAATTTGAATTAATTATGTTCTACTTTCCACATGCCAAAAACAAACAGTTACTGCTTAGTCTGTAGTCTGTAACCAGAATCAGCCTTACACAACACATATGGGCGTGACGAGACTGAGACATACATTTTTTGTTTGCAGCATACAAAAACATAAGCATACACTCAGACACACACTCGTACACACATGAACAATACCACAAATCTACCACAGCAACGGAAGGATAAAGGGAGAAAAAGCGCTTGGCTCGACAGCCAAAATTTCGTTGCCTACTTTTCTGCATAAATGAGCTGAACGGAAGGGAAAGGCACAAAGTAAGAATGTAACTGAAAACAGAGACCGCAGCTCTTAATTAGCACTTAAGCTTTAACTATGCAAAGAAATGTCACAGTATCTCTTTAAAGAATTTAAAATTAACGCTTACCAAAGCTTAAACATACTTTTAAACACAAGAAGTTGTGGTAACATTTAATAATTTTTTGCTTGTTGACACTTTAAAGAAAGGATATTAAAGTATATTAGTTTTAAAGATAAAGACAACTAAAATAACTTCTTTAAGTATGCCTTCAGTTTAGTTTCAAATGTTTTTTATCAGCAGTCTCATGCTAAATTTGTTTGTTTCAGTATTCAAAATTTCGAAATTTACCAGAAGATATAAACTGTTTATATTAGCTCTATATGACCATATAACGCTTTCGGCTTGCCTGGCATTCAATCTATATCGCTTTGAAAGCAATGCATATCCTCATTATAACACCAGCTGGCAAGACAGTTAAGGTCGATGTCGGCGATGAAGCAGATCAGAATGATGTAAACACTGCCCAGTTAATAACACCAGAAGAAAAGAGTAAAGTAGATGAGCAATATCCATCAACATCAACACAACGACAACCCCAGGAGCTTCGGAATGTAGAAAATCAAAACGAGAAGCTGCCAACTATGGAAACTTTTGATTATTCCAACAATTCCTAAGCTGTCCATATCGGTGAGTATTATTTCTAACTTAAAAATTTCTTTTATAAATATTATTTTTATAGTCACACAAGATGTGTCCACTGTGCTGCCGCACTTTGAAAGAAAATTTATCGGTTACCTGCCTATATATTGGAGTTATCGAGCTTGCACTATGTGTTGCCCGTTTTGGTATCTTTATAGATCATCTAAGTTGTTACAGCAATGTGGGGACATACACAATTTTCTCTGAGCCTATAATGAGATTCAATCAGGAAGGTATTTTCTTCATTCAATTGATTAGCTCACTCATGATTATAGTGGGAGTCGATCAGGTAGTAATTCAGTTAAGAGTACTATATATTTGTCTTAACAACAATCCTTACAGTATATTCGTGGCTTTCTAATCGCTTATTTGGTGTTCTCTATCATTGGCGTACTATTATTTATACCTGTTTTTATCTGCGCTTCTATAAATGAACTTCATCACTTGTTATATACCTGGGTCATACTTTTGGGTAAGTTTTCTATATTAGCAGCAAACTGCATTTCTAATTTACACTCTTGTAGCTCCTGAAGCATTTTTTTGGATAGTAGTAATACATTATATGATTGGCATGCACACTGAGCCCATTTCCTCTGAAAGCGGAGAATATTGGTCAACAGAAGTTTAGAAACTATGGTAAAAATTATTTAAATTTGATGAAATAATCCGTTAAATTTCAGTTAAACTTTGTGCAGTGAACAGTGCCAAATATATAAGATATTTCAAGCTGAATGGGTTAAGTTTACTTCTATTCAACATCAGCATTAATATCACGTGTGTTCTAATCTCTTAAATTCAAAACTTTTGCCCAGTTTAGAAGACACGTGCTTCTTCTGCGAGGGAAAACTCGTGAATGACAATGTCTGACACTAGACGAATTGTTGACAGCAAAAATTTAACGCTTAAAATGCTAAACACACAAATATTTTGACATTCAAAGCACAGAAAGTGAGTGAGCAAACACGCATACTCCCACAGACATATTTATAGCACTGCCAACAATCAACACACACAGCCACATGTAAGTGTTCGCTGTGTGTGCCTTCTGTTCTGTGCTTTCCTTTTTTGTGTTTCAAATTTTCCATGAAAATTGCATGAATTGCAGATTTTTATACGCACGAAATGCGCTTCGCTCGCCATGCGAGTCTGGAGTCAAGTTGACTTGTTGTCGAGGTTATTGCTATTGTTGCGTGTACTTTAGCCATTTTTATGGCAGCGCCGACGGCACTTGGCGCAAATACATATACACACACAAGTATATATAGAACAATACAAAAACAAAAACACTTTGAATCGTATTTTGCATTGTAATAGAATTTAGCTTTAACAAGCACTGAACAATGACTTAATATACTGCGATTGCGATATGTGTGCAATGTGACGTATGCGTGATATGCGTGGCCACAGAATGCGGCAAGAGAAAAAACAGCAACAGCTCTATTTCTTGTACAGCACGAGAGGCGTATGATTAATGCATTTTATATTTAGATGCCAGCCCAAAAGTATGCAACAAATAAACTGCCAGCAGTCTGACACTTGTGGCAAATGTCGAACAAGTTGCAAGAGCAGTGCTGCCAGAATTATAAGAGCAGTATAGCTATTTTACTGGCAGAAAAAAGCTAGAAAGTCTATGGCAACACTGCTGAGTAGTCAAGTTCTTGCGGCAATACAAATGGAAATTGCAGATGAAATGAAAAGTTCTTGCTGTAAACAAATTTTGAAGCTGCCCAAAACTAATTGCAAATGTCACCAAGTAAATCTCTTGAAGTTATCCAATTTATGTGTAACACAAGTGTGAGCAAGTTTCCAAATTCAATTAAGTTAATAGCTGATCACTGACAGAGTGAAACTTTAAAACTTTAATTATATTCAGTACACTCACACATGAGCCTTAAATGAAACTAGGTGTAAACTCACGTTGATCTGCATTTAATCTTGAATAACTTTCTTGCCAGACCTTTGCATTTTTAACAACACTCCAAAGACACATTAATTATTCGATATGCCATAAAAAGAAAACTAAACAAAATCAGCGAGGCTGTAAATTTAAATCATCAATTCTTAATGTTGTTTAACAGCATAAATCAAGAGCGACAACAACCTGCCAGCTTTCCTACCAGCCAGCAGCCCACGAGGCGTATGCGCAATCTGCCACTTTGACCAACAAACTGCCTGCTGCCACCGCCTGGCCCGTGTGACATTTGTGTCTTTTGTTTTTAATGTCGAACAGGTAAATGCTATACAATTTAATGTCTTGGCGACAAAAAAAAAAAAACAAACACAAAACAAACAACCCAACAACAATTGCGTGACGAAGGACGACGATTGTGAACTTGCCTTTGCCTTTGGATTAGGATTTTGGAATTTGGTTTGGGATTTCGGCAAGCAGGCATTCAGTGCCAGTTAAACAGTTGTCACTGCGATTTGCTTTGGCCAAAAAGATTTATGTCTTGCTGCCGCTTGATAAATGACTGAGAAAATTTCTAAGTAGCTTTTGTTGGCCATAAATTCGTAACTGGCTAAATGCCCAAATTAGCATCGAGTTAATTGTTGATATTTGTGCATAGTTCTATTCAAAATAAGTGAAGTAATTAAATGTCCCCAGTGCAATTAAACAGGTAAGTTAATTCAGGAATTCCTAAAGGAAGAACTGTCCAACTTAAGCATATTAATTAATTTACGAACTGCAGCCAATTAGTTTATAAGCAAACTTAAATTAAAACAACGTGAAAGAGTGTAAACTTTAAACGACAGACTAATTTATTTTGTGCATTAACAAACGCTAATTAACTTATCAATTTACTGAATTACATATGCACATTGTGGCGGAAAATAACAAATCCTTTGTCTCATTGAATCTGTAACATAAACAAGTCAAAAGCAGTCGAGTCGCATGGTGAATAAATTGCGCACTCGTAGATATCCTGTTTCATTACACAGTTATAAAAGTACTACGCCTATATACCCGCTTTTTATACCTTTTTCCCTTCGGGTTATGAATCCAAACAAAAAACAGCGATTAACCCTTTCAAGCGAATTATTACAAATTAATTACACATTAAATGTTACAAAACAAACAACGAAAAAACCTTTTCACAAGTACATGATTTCATTCAATCAAAACGGATTACAAAAATAAATATGTATTTTAAAAAAAATATTATTATAATTGTCATTGACATAATTTATTAATGCAGGTGCGATAAACACGATTCCGTTTGCTCTTAAAGCAAAGTTGATAATTTTAATTGAATTGTTTTAATCAATGCATAACGCACTGTTGCTTAAATAATAATTTTATTGCGGTCAATTTTCCTCTTAATGCCCCAAAAAATAAATTGTTAGCTATTCCCCAAAAGGTAAACCGCTGTGCGTACTCACACTTGGATACTTCCCAAATTGCATCCAATTAAAATGGAACTTGCAACACTTCTATTGTTGTGGCAAGTGTGTCATGTGTTTAGCCACATTTCGCACGCAAATTGATGTAGAAATTACGTTCTTGTTTTTCATTCTCTGATTATTTCGTACATGAAATTTATTTTTAAGTGACTTATCACACCATCAGCGATCTAATGATTGTATAGCCAAAATCAACTTGAACTTCTTCAACTTATCGTTACAATTGCCCTCGTAAAACCTGTTTTTAAGCACAACACCAAAGCCACCAATCAATTTTCAAATTAATCAGCCAAGGGCGTTGAAACCAACAAAGAACAACACAAGTTGAACAACCCAAAAAAAGAAGCTAAGTAAATAATTGTATTTAATGAGTTTTTTCATAGTTGGCTAACACTTGTGGTTAACAGAGAATCAAAAAAGTGATGATTAGAAAGCCGGTTTTCAATGGCAAGAGAATTATGCTAGTGTGCTAATAAATGTTAATAACTAAGTTTTTAAACTATCAAAATTATAACAAGATTTGTATCGAAGAAAAATTCTGATTATTGTACTATTACTACTTGTTTATCAATGACAAGCAAAGGCCGATTACTTTTACCCCCAGCAACTAAAAGTTTCCGCTCCGTAGAGAGCATAATAATTCCACTGAGTTGACTACCGATTCCTGTTAAACTAGACAAACATATTTATGTTTTGCCCAATTTTAGCATTAATTAAATATATTTCAAGTTGTTGCCCATCTGCATTTCCAATGGCTTAAAATAATACCTGTATTTCTTACCTTATGAAAATTGGTAAACACCTTTTACCGTTACGCTGTCGCCGTCGTCGTCGTCGTCGTCGCTGTTTTCGCAGCGTCAAGCAATAATTTGCCACACGGATCTGTTCAGTTTTAGTTATCGTTTGGCATTCGTCGTGAGCAGTTCGTCTGAAATCAAGTAAAAACCCATTTTAATATTTTTAGAGGGCTAAAAAAAAACCCCGAATAAATAAACAGAATAAAAAGCAAACATAATTAGTTATGAAGAACCGGCGAAACCGTAATTTAAATAATTGAGTGGGATAAATATAAAGCTGAAATCATGATAAATTGCTTTGCATATGTTTAAGCCAATTTTGACAGTTAACAAGTGACGTGATTAAAGTGATTTGACAGCCAAGGGAGAGGAGAAACGCACAATTCCGATTAGAGAAATATTTTGCAAGTGAGTTAACATTTGGGCAGCACTGTCAACAGTTGGTTATTTCCCTATCAACTCTTTTTTTATGGTTTCTAGCGTAATACAAAACTAAATACAATTGTGCTCGCGTGCGGGTCATAAACAAAAGAACTATTTTAACTGGTTTTTGTGACAACAAATGATTTAAGCTAAAACAACTGCTTAAACAAAGCTTATCTCGAGGAATGTCGATCTCTAAGTTTGTATAATAAAAAGCAACAACTTATGGACTAGTAGATACACTCTACTGTTTATTTCAAACTTTATTTATCATACTAAACTATGATAATACTCAGCTGTTTTTTTTATCAGCTAAGAATTGCAACAAATTGCACACGGTTCACAGTTTTTACACCCTTTAGTTTATCTTTTATTAGATTTCCCCAGAATTATAGGTCAGGGCACTTAACAGTTCCATATCAACGCCAGACATCTTAAGAATGATAATGACGGCGTATCAAATAATTGATATAGTAGAGCTAACCCAGCTGGTTTTAGTTTATTGTCCTAGGCTTTATCGCCGTCTGTGATTAAGTTTAATTGTCAACTTGATTGTTATCTTGTGATGCCTTTATCTGTTGTCAAATGTGTCTGGCCTGACCAACTTTAATAATATTTATTATGACACAGAGCTGAAATTGCATATAAAAATTACTAACTCGCGTGCATATAGAATTCTTTATAGTTGTGCAATAAAGTAATAAAGCCATTAATTGATAATTATTCATTGCTTCAGCGTGTTGCGACGTGCTTCAACTTGTCAATGCTTGATTCGATTTTTAGTCAAGTTTTCGCTCTGTTCCGCCTTCCGTTGACATTTTGCTGGCGAGGGCAACAGCTTTGTGCACCTTCACTTTCCATTAATTGCGAGAACAGTCGGGAAACACATTGACAACAACAACAAAGGTAACAACAGCAACAACAACAACAACAATTCAACTGCAACACGTTGCGCATGCGCAACTGCAGCAAAATGTGGCAACAACAGCAAAACAATACAAAAGTCAAATTAAATAAGCTGAAATGACGACAGACCTCCAACGAAGTGTGTATGCTCTTCAAAACGAAAAACAAAAAACAATTTAACTGCTCGAGTGTTATTATACTCTCTGCAAGAGTATATTGGGTTTGTGCAAAGTATGTAACAGGCAGAAGGAGGCGTGGCAGACCCCATAAAGTATATATATTCTTGATCAGCATCACAAGCCGAGTCGATATAGCCATGTCCGTCTGTCCGTCTGTCCGTCTGTCTGTCTGTCCGTCTGTCCGTATGAACAAACAGATTTCAGAGATGGTAAGAGCTACAAGTTCGAGCTTGGTGTCAATCGATCACATATTTAGTCAGTCAATACAAGAATCTTTTTTTTTTTTTCGATGCCACGCCCCATTCGCCCACAATGAGCAAAAAACTAGACACACCTCGGAAAAAATCGGTGTTTTCGGCGAATATTTCAGTAACCATGGCACCTACGATCACCAATTCTGGTATGGAGGTTCCTAGCGACAGTATAAATGCATTGCCATTTAAAATTTTGGACTACTACGCCCCTTTTTTTCCCACAATACAAAACAATAATTCTCAACTTTCGTTCCGTTTTTAGACATTTGTTCATATAGTACAGCATTGTAATTGTATAATTCGAGTGGAGGCTAACTATATCAAACTATTCCTGAAAGGTGCATTAAAATCGGACTATAAACAAGAAAACTGGAAGCGTTACAATATTGAGAATTGAACGCAATATCACTACTGAGTGCAAGCGAGACAGAAACATACAAGCGTGATCGAACGTTTTCTCTGCTTGTGTGGCGGCAGCGCGGCCCGCAGACGCTGGCTGCGCCGAATACACACATACATACATACATATAATGTCAAACGTATGTGTATTCGCATACAAACAGCTGTTTGATTTTGCTTAGATTGTTTTTGTTTCAAAGAGTTTTAATTGAAGTACTGCACATTGTAATATCTCGATACCGATTTTAATAATTTAATCGGGATTAAAATGCAGAGAGTATTATACAGTCGGGCGTGCTCGACTGTACTTTTCTTTCTTGTTTTTAAACTCGTTCACTTCAACCAGTTCAATAATTGGCAACAACTTATGGCAATCTTTTGTGGCTTGAGTACTGCCATAAATGAACTACTTCTTGGAAGCGTTAAACAACCAATTAAGTACCAACTAATCTAATCACCAAAGTGACCGTTAATAATAAAAGTGCTACAGACCACAGATCAAATGTTTGAAGTGTAAAAACATAAATCAATTTTGTGTATTGCCCCCAAGGAGAGTTATGTAAAGGGAGCTCAGGAAATATTAATAGCCGCAGTAACATAATACATCCTAGACTTTCCAAACTTGAGGGCACTTTCAGCCTCTCGATTACCAGTTGAATGGCAAACACATTAGGCCTGAACGTAGGAAGGGAAAAAAGGTAAACAAACAGCTGAAAAAAATGCAAATGCCATTTTAAGGCTAGAAAATGCGAGAGACATTGCCGCGAAACCAGTTTGAAGTTTTAAGTTTTCTGTTGACTGTTTTCAGTTGTCTCTTGTCTGTTTTTAGCTGTCAGACTCGGGCCCTATAGTTGGTAACTAAAAACTTAACAACTTGCAGTTTTACTGAATGAATGAATGCCACAACAATTGTTATATAATCACAGTCTGAGTAGTCTGAGTCAGTGGGTCAGTGACTTGCCGCGTTTGTTATTATTACTACGATTTGTTTGTTAAACCTGTTTTGTAGCGTACTCTGGGCGCTGATTTTAATTAGGTATTTGAAGCGTACAACTTGACCACAAAAATTAATGTTAACCTTGATTGATTTACAGCTGCAACAACACGAAAACAGCAACAATAACAACATGGATCAGAGCAACAATAATGGATATCTGAATCCAGCTTATGTTGGCTCTCCAAATGCCTCTACTATCTCCATACCGGGTGCATATAAGCCCAATGGAGATGCCACAGCAGCCAAAGAACCTGAAAATAGCCGCAAACCAAGTGAGGCCAGCAAACCAGAGGCTGGAGCGGATGCAGAACAGGGCGTTAAACGTGCTGCTTGGAATAACGATATTGAGTTTCTCATGTCCTGCATTGCACTAAGTGTGGGCCTGGGAAATGTTTGGCGTTTTCCCTTTATTGCTCTGGAAAATGGCGGTGGTGCTTTTCTTATACCCTATCTAATAGTGCTGATATTGGTGGGGAAACCTGTCTACTACTTGGAAATGCTGCTAGGACAGTTCTCGAGTCGTGGCAGCGTCAAAGTCTACGATTGTGTGCCCATTTTGAGAGGTAAGCAGACAGGGTCTCTTACAGTCGACACTAAGTATTTCTTAACTGTTTCTGCTCCACAGGTATTGGCTATGGCCAGGTGCTGGCTACGGGCATTGTGACCACATATTATGCCACATTAATGGCCATCACATTGCGCTACTTTGTGGAATCGTTCTATTCCACGTTGCCGTGGAGCTACTGCCGTGAGGAGTGGGGTCCAAATTGCTTGGACTCGAAGCCACATGAAGTGACCCTTGCCACTCAATCCACAGTGCGCACCACCTCAGCGGAGTTCTACTTCACGTACGTGTAGTGAGCCAACAAATAAATGCAACAACCCCAATCAATGCCACTGATTTCCTTACAGGAATATCGTTCTGCGTGAGAAGGCGAGCATCGATGATGGCATCGGTTATCCCAGCTGGACGCTGTCTATTACCTTGGCCGTCGCCTGGCTCATCATAGCTGGCATCATGTTCAAGGGTGTCAAGAGTTCCGGCAAGGCATCCTATTTCCTGGCTCTCTTTCCATACGTCATCATGCTTATTCTGCTCGTGCGTGCTACCACGCTGCCGGGGTCTATGGATGGTGTGCTGTACTTCCTACGTCCACAGTGGCACAAGCTGTTGGAGCCTCAGGTGTGGTATGCTGCAGTTACTCAGGTCTTCTTCTCGCTGGCTATTTGTTTTGGCAACATCGTCATGTATGCCTCGTACAATCGCTTTGGCCAAAACATTTATAGGTTAGTAATACCATGATCTACTCTTAGGTATTCTTAATACATATTTTACAATATCGTTTTAGAGATGCCAATATTGTGACCACTTTGGACACCTTCACGTCTCTACTCTCTGGCATTATAATCTTTGGCATTCTGGGCAACTTGGCATATGAAAATAATACGTCGGATATATCGAGCGTGGTAAATGGTGGTCCCGGTTTGGCATTCATATCCTATCCCGATGCCATTGCCAAGTTTAAGGTGGTGCCACAGGTCTTCTCTGTGCTCTTCTTTCTCATGCTCTTCGTGCTGGGCATTGGTAGCAATGTGGGCATGGTCTCAGTGCTGACAACGGTGCTAAAGGATCAATTTGTGAAGATCAAACAATGGCATATTGTGGTGTTTATATCGATAATTGGATACTCGTTGGGTCTGCTGTACATAACACCTGGTGGACAATTTGTGCTGAATCTGTTGGATTTCTTTGGCGCCACCTTTGTGGCCCTCGTGTTGGCCATCTTTGAGCTGGTGGCCATTGGCTGGGTATATGGTGTGAAACGTGTGTGTCGTGATGTGGAATTTATGTTGGGACGTAAAACTTCAATTTATTATCGCCTCTGTTGGGGCTTTATTACACCGCTGCTAATGGGTATCATACTCGTCTATATGCTCGCACTGTACGAGCCCCTCAAGTACAAGGACTACACGTATCAAACCGGCGTTTATGGTAAGTTCACAAATCCATAATCATATCAATTTCAAAGCTAACTAATTCAATGTTCCACAAAGTATTTGGCTGGTGTCTGAGCGCCTTTGGTGTGGGCCAAGTTCTGTTTTGGGCCATACCCGCTGTTAGAAAACAACCCGCCGAATTGGGTCTTTGGCTGCGCATACGCAAAGCCTTTGAGCCACTGCCCAACTGGGGACCCACTGATCCACAAACACTAAAGCGATATCGCCTCCATATGGAGCAGAGCAATGACAATGCCATGTTCCAGCGCACTGGATTTTGGCATAAAATCTATGACAATATCTTTGGTTAGCAATAAAAATCTGTAGCATTTAATGCTGTTAGGGAATATTTCGTTTTATGAACCAAACGCCTGCCAGCAGCACCAACTACAACGCAACCCTTTTATAATAAAGAAAAATATATATATCCCTGGCTTAAGTGGCAAATGTAGTTCGCCCAGAGCGACCTTATTGCCAATGCAATCAGCTAGAGATGGGCGCGTGAATGAGATTGACAAAAGCAATTCAAAATAAATTAAGTTAGTTAGTAAGTCAAGCACAAGTGAACTGGGCAAAAGCCTAACAAAAGTATTCAAATAAATAGTTTTAAATTTACTCAAAGATTTCCAACACTGCCCTTCTGAGCTTTTAATTTATGTGATTTGAAATTGCACTAAAATGTATTAAAATAAACTTAACTAAAGTGTATTTGGTAAGCATTATAAAGGGTTTCTTTTATTTTCATTACCACATTTTTAATTAAAGCACTTTGCAACACTGGTTTCCGTTTGCTTGCTCACGCGCTCATCTCTAGTCCACAGAAAACCAAAGCAAAACTGGCACAACTATAAAAGACAAGACAATTGCAGCCTGTGGCGCTTTACGCTTTACCCCCCCACACACATACTCCCTACCTACACACAGTCACAGCCACACACACATGCACTGATTATGCCGTAAAGGGTAAAAAGTTCTGATTTTATGATTGAAGCAAAAAGTTGCAAGCAGAAAACAGTGTGTACATACATGTGGGAGTATGTGTGTGTGTGTGTTGTAAAACACTTCCACTTCCGTTTCCGTGTAACAGCAGGCGCAAAGTATTCGAGTAATTTGTAAGTAAAAAGACTGCCTGTCTCCGCTATGCTTACTCGCTCGTTCCTACCCCCTCTCTTTCTCTCTTTCTCCGATTCTCTTTCTCCTCCTGCCTGCTGTGCAGATAAGCACAAATGGCGCTTCGGCTTTGTTTGTTTGTTCTTCGCTGGCAGCGAAATGACAAACGAGGCGCCTATAAGCATGCAATATAAAACTCTCCATACTCAAGGAAAATACATAAAAAGAGACAACAAACAGAATACAAATAGAACACTAATAAATCACGCGGTTTCGCTGCAAGAAGCAGCATGAAATCGACTTCCATTAGTTCACATATCGATAAGGTTGACAAGACCCAAAGAAAGACTGCCGCTGAACGACAGCTGACAACTGTATTCGCTGTATATGAGGGTAAAAGATAAGGACGAATTTTAAACAATTAAAATTTGTAATGCAGTATAAACTAGAGTTCAAAGCAAGAAGAAAATGACATTCCTTTTGGAAATTGGACGAGTTTTAACAAACAATTTCTTATTAAAAATCGTACGAGTTTTGGCTATAATTTTAATGTTTTTACTGCCCAAAGAGTACCTACCATTTCAACATTATACCCAAATCGAACATTATAGATGAGCTGCATCGAATTCTTTTGGCTTTTCAGCTTTTTTGCTGTCAAATTAATGCGATTGTCAATAGCTGACTAACAGGTTGAGTGTATTTGTCAGCAGCTTGTATGCTTAATTGCACTGATAAAATGCATTTAAAAGTGCATAAAAACTGCACTCTCATGTACAGGACAACACTGACATGATCACCACGCTGCGTATACGCCACATGCAACGGGCAATGTGTGCTTCGCCAGAGCGGAAGTGAATGCGTTTCGAGTTATTTGTCAAGCCATTGTGTCTTGTTAATGAGTTTTTAATGGGCAAATGTTGAAAACACAACTCTTTGTGCATTTCATTCAAGTGGATGCTGGAGTGCCAGCCACTCCCCTATCACAGCCACCGGCCCCTAGGACACTTCAGTCTGTTTGCTCTTAATTTTATTGAAAATCAAATATAATGCGATATTATGACCGCATCGACACTGCGTATACTTAATTAAAACACATATATATTAAATAACCAATGACTGGAAACACACAGAACCCTCAGAGGCGAGTCAAAAACCATTATTGAATCAAAATGAATACAATTAAAACCCTGATGAATACATATCCATTGGTTTAGTGGCCAAAAGGTATTGTCCCTATAGCTGCCAATTATCCACAGTTAAGTAGCAAACATTAAAAATTGTATATTTTATTTAATTGTATTTACTGTAATGGAATTATTATATTTTAATGCACTGGGGAGTAGACGAATCTATAAATAATCACAACGTAGCTCTTATTATTTTCAGATCGCTTAAAGCTGCTGTCAATTTGAGGCCAAGGCATTTACTTTATTATGATTTACGCGAAGTCGTCGCATTATTGAATAGATGATTTATCGCCAAGTTAGTAATGGGAACTTAAAATCATAGCTAGCGGTTTTATCGCATAGAAAATCAGTAGTACTTGGCAGAAGGGAGCGCTAGTGGAACGCCCGGAGGGGTGTGGGGTATAGTCTTTCAAAAGACAAGCATATAAATCAGTCGCCAGGCAAAACAGGCAAACAGCAAACGGAAAATGACAGGACAGGTACGCGCCGTTACCTTTCACGCACATTTCCCCAAAGTAATCAACGCAGTCGCCGCAAACAAAAGCCAAAAACCTGGCCAGAACGCACAGTTGGTAGTCGAAAACCGACAACCGACAGACGAGAACCGACAGACGACAGTTGTGCGGATGCGTCAGCGGAAGGCGCCCAAAAAGCAGTTGGCCAGCAAAATAAGGGGCATCTTTAATGGCTCAAACAGTATGTGTATGTGTGTGTGTGGGTCTGTGTGTAGGAGTGTGTTTGTGTGTGGGTTTCTGGGGTCGACCTGGCTGCCACTTAGGCACACATTAACTTTTGGCCTTTTGTGAAGCAAAACGCTTTGTTTGAAGGCCGTCCTCGTCTTTTCTACCTTCTCAATTGTTATCTTAAGGCAACGAACTCGACTAGACGCAGCTGCTGCTTGTATTTGTGTTTGTTCTTTCAGGAGTTTGAGCACTTTTGTTTCTTTTTTTATATTCTAAATTATTTAAATAAATTAGCACACATTTTTTTTGCCCAGCTGTCCGTACAGATTGCCGGTGATTTAATTTGAATGGCGTTTAGCTGAATTTCCTTTCTCCTTCTTTTTATTTCACAACACGACAGGTATTCCCTACCCAAATGTTTGCCTCGGGATGCATTCCGTGAGGTAAACCAAAACGCATTGTTGTAAAAATTTACTGGCCAAGTTTATAGGCCACAACTGTCTACCCATCGACAATAACCATATAAACGCAACAATTTTCCGCTTTGGATTATGCCCAAAGAATTGCCACAAAAGTGCCATAAATGAGTTCTAAAGACACTTTACAATTTAATGCTAATAACACAAGTAAACAATTTGCATTTCATTCACACAAAAAACAATTGCCACAACAAATAAAAGAAATGCCATAGGAAATAGTCTGTACAAGAAATTACAGTAAAATAGGAAAAAAGTTTCGGGTATTATTTGGGATAAAGAGAAAACACAGAAAAAATGGAAAAAACTGTTGAAATTTAACTTATCTTTAAGCTTACAGACAATTGAAATTAATTAAGTAAATTTAAGGCGATGACAAGCTTGAGCTCATTTTACACGGCTGAATGAAGCGGCCAAGTTAACACAGAGAGCGAGGACAGACCAAAAATTGTAGACATTTCAGACATTCCATCAAACGTTGCCCTGGCAAAGGACAATAAGAAAAACGGATCCTGCAGTTTGTTATGTCGATGGGCAATGTGCGATGGACGATGTCGGATGGAGTGATGGATGAAGTGCGGGAGGTGTAGCAGGCCGGGAAGGAGGTCGTAGAAGTTGTCGTCATTGGCATATGTAGTACATAGTTTTGGCTGGCTTTTTTTTATGTCTTCCATATTTATGACTGTCTGTCAATGGCAGACAAACAAAATGACAAACAGACAAGGATAGGGACAGAAACGGAAGTGAGTGTCTATAGATTGCCACACTCGAGCGATTATTATTGTTGCTCGAGTGGGCCAATTGTGGCGCTTGAGCTATCGATTGTGCTCACTCTTGTTCTGTCTCTGTCTTCTATCGATATACGTATTTTTACAACTCGCTTGCAGTGCCAATTAAAGCATAAGAAAAATTATATCAAAACTCGCGTGCCATTTCCGTTGCATACTTTGTGGCGCGTGTAAAAGCTTTGCCTTTTTCCAAATGAGAATTTATTTATTGGTTTTGTGCTTTAGCGGCTGCTGTTCTTTTTCATTTCTGCTCTGTCTACGCTTTTGCTTTTAAGTTATAAATAATTATTTTAGCTTGGTGCTGCAAATGACGAACAGGACAAACGACAAAAACCTTGACAACTTTCGCAAAAACTTTTATGATAAGTTTTTCACAAGTCTTGCCGTGCCACAAAACCAAACAGACATTAGGCAGGAAGTGGCAGAGCAGAGCAGGGAGAACAGTGAAGTGAAAAGCAAGCACTGCAAAAACTGACAACACAATGCTTTACTGTCACTCAGGTGCACAGTGGTTTGGGATGTCACAAAAGTCAACAATGGTGTTTGTATTGGTTTAATTGAATGCAACTTTAAATCGAATTTTATGTAAATTGACCAAACTTTAAAAACACCATAATTAATTTAAAGTTTAGTACTTGAAGCCTACAATTTAATTGCAACAACTTGACCTTGAATTTCTACGTAAAACAAGTATAATAAATCAATTAGTACTTGCAACCTATTTCCACAGTTTTTAATCCGGCTC
Source organism: Drosophila dunni (assembly GCA_018152125.1). Lineage (NCBI taxonomy): Eukaryota > Metazoa > Arthropoda > Insecta > Diptera > Drosophilidae > Drosophila > Drosophila dunni. The sequence continues at coordinate 18,676,163 of JAECXC010000339.1, read as the reverse complement.
AGAACTTCAAACAAGTTGTACGCTTTACAAAATTTAAGCAGCTTACAGTGGGCAAAATAAGTATACGCTTTTCAAAGAATTCTACTACAATTTACCCTAGTAAATACTTACAAAAAATTGGTTTATTTTGAGCCGCATACTCAAGATATTCGTGAGTTTAATAAGCTCAAGCGACCACAGTGCCACAGCAAGTGGCACAGCATAAAAGCTGGAAAAAACTGGAAAAAGCGACGAACATTTAACTATGCTTGAAGAAATGTCTACGGATGTTTTACAAATTCTATGAAAAGCGCAGCTGGCAGCTGCATAACTCAGTTATCAAGTTAAGGTTCATGAACTTGTTAAACACGTGTAGAGTGTCCTGAGAGTGTTGCCATGAAAAGCCGCTGGAAAATGTGCAAATGTCGGTAGAGCACTCGAGTGGTGAAAAACTTTAAATGTAACTGGTTAATTAGAAACGAAATCAAATTATATATATAGTATGCTCGACTATCAAGTGGTTAGCCTTTGGCTTGATTTTATGACAGCAATCCGGAGCAGAAGATAGATAGCCAACGGCTTAAGGAGCAGAAAGCAGAACGAACCCTTTTCAAGTACGTCAAATATTTGTAACTAGTTTCAAGTTTGAGATCTTTCAATCTAAATGGCTAAACTTGAAGTCAAGTTGTGTTAAATTTATCGTCAGTGCATCTCTTTTGGCTGCCAGCGCACATAAACTTTTGGCCAAAATTGCTGCCGCTAACTATAAAAGCCAAGTAGACAAACAACCCTTAACTATGCCTAGTTATAAAACAAGCAACAAGCTGGAACAGTAGATTTCTCTGTCACATTGTATGTGTGCGTTTATGTTATGCTAGTTGGTTTTGTCTTTTGGGCTTTTTCTGGCATAGTTTCTACTACATAACACATCACGAACAGCAACTGGAGAGGGACAGGGGGAGTCCCCCACAAACTGCTCAACTCGGAAAGTTACAACAATCAACATTAACATTCATGCGTGCAGAAAACCGAAAATGTTTATTAGATTCAACCTCAATATGCCCAACATGTCGTATACGCAATGTGACACATTACAAACTTTATGCTAGATTTTCATCGATTTAAAGTTTGTTTTTCAGCCTTCGTTCTGTGTCTTTTTTTTTCAAATTAATCACTCTTCACACTTGCAGATTTAATATGTAGTTAAGCACAACCTTTGACCCTGAAGTGCTGTCAGTCAGCGTAACCACAGCAACCGGAGAGCGTACACCTTTTACCACCAAATTATAGCAATGTCTTAGTACATTATCTGAGGAATTGATTGATGGCTTTGGTAACGTTCTTGTCTCACAGGACGTATACAAATGAAAACGAAAACCAGTGAGGCTTAGATGGTGTGGGAGGAGAGTGTGCTCACAGATATTTGCCAAAGAAAATCAACAAAATGATTACACTCAAGTCACAGCCAAAGTTGTTGCCTTTAGTCAAGGTGTATCAACGTGACAGGACACGCAGCACCTACACAGATTTGTAAAAGCATTTGGGAATCAGCACACAACTCAAAAGGATCTAAAGAAAAGCGCTAAAAATAAAAGTAAGAAAAAAGTAACCTAATCTTTAAATGAAATTGATGAGCAAACTTTTTAAGTGTGGGTAAAATTTATTTTAAAAGTAAACAAAAATAAAAAAACTAAAATGAAATCATTCGTCAGTTTCGTTTAGCGAAACAATATATCAAAATTTAAATGAAATGAAAACAATGTTTCTGGTTTTTGTATTTGATTGGAACCCAAAACATAGACAAACAGCAAAAGGATGTGGATGTGGTGACAGAGCTAAGACAAGAGCTAAGAACTTAGACAAAAACAAACACAAACAACCGCAACAAACAATTTATTATTTTGCCATTTCCCAGTTCCCAATTCACCGCCTGCTTCCCCCTCCTTTTCTCTAAGCCAAGTTCTCATTTCTGTCAGTTGATTCCAATATGCAAGTTTGCTTTTAGGAACTTAAATAAATAATGAAATCGGTAAGCAAGTGGGCCAAACACGAAACGTCTTGGATGCCAGAAATGAAGAACTCTTGTGGTCTATGCCTAGACAGTAACACACATAAGTCTTTGCACACACAGTACTATGTCTGTATGCAGATGAAATAGGTTCTTGGTTCATTATTATTGTCTAGGATGTGGCAAACAAAAAGCAGAATCCATTCGAGTTTCCTGGGCGTTCATCAGTCATCTTGACCAAAAGGGTCAACTGTTAAGCTGCAAATCTAACGTTTGCTTGTAAATTTCTCAATCATATTTATGCACTCACCAAAGAGATGAGAGTTGGCAGTTGGAAGTTGAGAGTTGGGAGCTTCCACTTCCATTAAAACTAAGGCCGCTTAGGCTGACTCGACGCGTCGACCTTTTTATGGCGTGAACTTAATAAAATATGAAAACCTTACAAAACAGAAGCAGAAGCAAAAAAAAAATATAAGAAGTGAACAGAAAAAAATCATATAGCAACGCCAGGCACTTGGGAAGTTTATGGAAGAGCTTAGCAAACAAAATTATATTCAATTTCCTTTAATGGCTACCATAAAATAGCAGTCAGCAAAAGTAAAGCCAGAAAAATCCGCCCAAAAGACCAAACCGAAGGCGTTGCGCCGCGAACTTGCGAGAAATACCAGACTTGCCACTCCCCCATTGCTATTTTTTTTTCCTACTGTGTATGCCCCTATTTCCCACTCGGTTTCCTACTTTTTTTTTGGGTAGGTAAGCAAATTGTTTGAAGTATTGTTAGTACTTCACATTGGCTTAAGTTTAGATATATGTTTATAGAGTCGTGCCCCATTAGACCCAAAGCTCAATTAGGCAAAGTCGAAGCCAAACAGGAATATTGAACTGCAGCAGAGCACGCCAGAGAGGGCTAATTGGATATTGGATGTGTCGAAAGTGTGAGCAGGATTTGCATATTACTTTGGGGTCAATTTAACCACATAAGTATATGTGGCATTTCCGGCATACTTAGACCGATAATATCACAAATTAATAAGCCATTTGCTTGCCACTTTAGACCTACAAATTGTAGATGATTATTAATAATTACTGTTGATTGATATAAATTCCATAGCCTTTCGAGTATTAGACCTTCAGTTAATTATTAAATACATTCAAAGCACAGCTCAGTATCAAGTCATATTTAAAACTTATCTGAGCTATGCTTAACTGATCAGCACTTAAGTTGTCGCAGCAGTATCTTAATTTAGTGTCTTGAATTTATGCGTCTAAAGGTGTCACAATCATGACCAGGAAAGCACTTGTACTTAAGACAATTTTCTATGGTTTCCAACCGACATTTTCCGTATGCTAAGCAGCTGAACAAAAGCCAAACAGTTAATACATCAAATGCAAACGTCTTGACAGCCTTGTCTTTCTCAACTTTCTTTCGTTTTTTACTCAAGGTTTATTTTTTTGCTGGCTTTGTTCGGTGTTGGTGTTGAAATCGGTGCTGGAGTTGGTGGCGAGATAACAACACTGAGTACGCTGGAAAAACGCAAAAGCAACAGAAAAAGCAGAGCCATTGACAAGTCGTTTGACATGAAATGAATTGTGAAATTAAACAGACGGCACAGTGACAGTCACAAGAGTTGGCACACAAAAGGATGTCAGTGGCAGTGTCAATAGTCGGGTAAGCAGTAAGCAGTAAGAAGTAAGAAGTCGTCGACTGCTTACAGTGCTGTGGTTACAAATTGCTAAGTGATTTCGAATGTGCGTGGCCAGGCAAAGGCAATAAACATGTGTCTACAGCGCCACTTAAAAGTCAACTGCCAATGGCAACAACAAATCGAATATAAAAAGGAAAACTCGATGGTACTTAATTCAAGTCTTCGACATTTTTACTTCAAGTCTGTGTTCTGTGTGTGTGTGTATTGTTCTGATTGATGTGCACACTTAGCCAGCAACATTTGTTTGGCTGACATGGTAGCAACATTTGTTAGGCTTACTGCCCTATGTGTAAGGGTCAATTCGCTTACCAGCTTTTGGGCAATTAGTTTACGACGCCTTTATGCCAATAAAGAGTTTGCTGATTGCACACAAAAACTATTCACAAAACTATTCACGCGCGCGCTTTAATCAAAAAAGCATTCGCACACGCCACTGACACCGACACGGTCACACACACACAACTATCAATCAATTTTTGCGCTGCCTAAAAGCATGCAACAATTTCTTTTATTCCCGTTTTCTTTTTCTAATTTTTTTATTTTTATTGCAGTGCACACAGCGTGTTATTTCAATTGCAATTCAACGCGCTTTCTGTTAAGTTTTCTTCTTTCAAAAGTGTTTTACACGCGCTCTTCAATTATTCAAAATACCGTTAAATGTGAAGCAGCCGCGAAACACTGAATCATGGACACGGCAGCAAACGATGCGTCTGTTTTGGCAGCCGACGTCGTACTGAAGCGAAATGCACGGCAAACATTGCTTAAGAATGTTAAAAACTACAAATGGGTTCCACACGTTTTGGATCTGCGCAAGCGTCGTGTGTTCCCACGCTGTGGATGCTATTTGAAAAACGTTAGTTACTTTGGTTTTTCAATGGACAAACGGTAAAAACAACTTTGTTGCTAGAACAACATTTGATTTGGTCTTTTCAACAGAATTCTGGATTTCAATTATGCACACAGCTGTGACAAGTGGCCACCCTTCGCTGTGTGTGTCCCTACTGCTTCAACCAACGAAATGTGGCATGCAACATCCTCTACTTGTCATTGTTCTCCAACTCTATGCGTCTTAAGCTCAAGCAGCAGGTGAAGCAGTAGTTGTTCCTGTATTTGATTTTGTAGTTGTTGTTACCCTCCAACCTGCACTGCATGCTGTGCACAGTTCTTGTGTCCGTTTTCATGCTAGGGATTTAGTTGCAAGTGCATAAAGTAAGGAGAGTGCCATTAGACGCAGGCTACACATAAATCTGCTGATAAAAATGGGAAGGAATTAAGCTGGAAAAACAAATACCAATTGAATTTGCATTTATTTTGCAATAGAATTTGTTAGGTGATGCTCAACAGTATATTGAAGGGCAGTAAATAAAACACTTGGAGCTAGAATCACATGTTATGTTAATGTTAAGATAATGTTAAGATAATGTTAAGTTAATGTTAAGTTAATGTTAAGTTAATGTTAAGTAAATGTTAATTTAATGTTAAGTTAATGTTAAATTAATGTTAAGTTAATGTTAAGTTAATGTTAAGTTAATGTTAATTTAATGTTAAGTTAATGTTAAATTCATGTTAAGTTAATGTTAAGTTAATGTTAAATTAATGTTAAGTAAATGTTAAGTTAATGTTTATTTAATGTTAAGTTAATGTTAAATTAATGTTAAGTTAATGTTAAGTTAATGTTAAGTTAATGTTAAGTTAATGTTAAGTTAATGTTAAGTTAATGTTAAGTTAATGTTAAGTTAATGTTAAGTTAATGTTAAGTAAATGTTAAGTCAATGTAAATGTTAAGTAAATGTTAAGACGGACGGACGGACAGACAGAGGGACAGACAGACGGACTGACAGACGGACCGACATACGGACAGAAGCACAAACAGCGAAGAGATCGTAAACAGAGAGTGGGTGGAAGAGGGAGGCAGTGCACGTGGGTTTGGCGGGAAACCAAGCTGTGCACGTGTATAAACAAACCTTTTTGTTTGTTGATTTTATGCACTGCAACCTGCTGACCATTTCTGTTGGCCTGGTATTTCAGCTCAGATTTCAAAGATCCAGGTGTTCATACGGACGGACTGACAGACAGACAGACGGACAGACAGAAGGACAGACAGACGGACTGACAGACGGACTGACAGACGGACTGACAGACGGACCGACAGACGGACCGACATACGGACAGAAGCACAAACAGCGAAGAGATCGTAAACAGAGAGTGGGTGGAAGAGGGAGGCAGTGCACGTGGGTTTGGCGGGAAACGAAGCTGTGCACGTGTATAAACAAACCTTTTTGTTTGTTGATTTTATGCACTGCAACCTGCTGACCATTTCTGTTGGCCTGGTATTTCAGCTCAGATTTCAAAGATCCAGGTGTTCATACGGACGGACTGACAGACAGACGGACGGACAGACGGACGCACAGTTAGACGGACAGACAGACGGACTGACAGACGGACCGACAGACAGACAGACAGAAGCACAAACAGCGAAGAGATCGTAAACAGAGAGTGGGTGGAATAGGGAGGCAGTGCACGTGGCTTTGGCGGGAAACCAAGCTGTGCACGTGTATAAACAAACCTTTTTGTTTATTGGCTTTATGTATTGCAACCTGCCGACAATTTCTGTTGGCCTGGTATTTCAGCTCATATTTAAAAGATCCAGGTGTTCATACGGATGGACGGAAGGACAGACAGACGGACAGACAGACGGACAGACAGACGGACTGACAGACAGACGGACACACAGACGGACCAACAAACGGACAGATGGACAAACATCGAAGAGATCGTAAACAGAGAGTGGGTGGAAAAGGGAATCCACGACAGTAGTATGAGTGAGATCAGTGCTGTCTGTGTGAACTGCCGGCGACAGCGAACAAAGACACTAACAGCGGCAGAGATCTCAGAGCGCAATTAGCGCAAAGAGTGGGAGCCTGCTGTTAATGTTAATGTTAATGTTAAATACTCTTTGATCTTTCTGAGATCAGCAGTGTGGCTAGTTTAGCCATTTTAAAGCCATTTTAGCTTTTTTTGCTTGCATAATTGCTTTACGCTACGAGTAAATAAGAATGTTATAATGCTTTCTTAACATAATGCTTGGAATAAAGCTTTATTGCTCACTGTAAAGTCTATTGGCCAAAACTATGCAACTTCGATATTGAATATTTTGGGACTCATACGTCAGATTTTCGATTGGTATGACTTTTTGGACTCGGGAAGACTAGGTCTATCGATTGGCATAAAAAAATCGCAATCTTAAATTTTGACGATTTTTGCCAAAAATGCAAAGGGGTAACACTGCAAAATTTGTCAAAATGGGGTCGAAATTAAAAATTTTAATTTTGGCATGGAATCGATGCTACTAGTTGTCTAGAGTCTAAAAAGTCCACGCGTTTCAAAATATCACTTAATTTGGCTGAGAAATGATGATTCAAAGTTGAAATATTTTTTTTATGTGTCCCGATTTTCAATACTTTTTAGCAAATTTTTAGCAATTTTTGATCAAACTAGCTGTTTTAATCAGTGTAAAAAGCCCTGTCTTAAACGCTAACATAAGCTGTATTATTATCATTAGCATTTGTATTAGAATTATCATTTTAATTTCATTATAATCTTATTAAATTTGCCCGAGTTCACAATCCTTGGATCTCTCCAAAGGCACACCTTTGCACTGCAGACATTACTGCACACCTTGCTGGTGTCGGCCACACAGCTGCCAGCTCCCCAATCCCATCCCCACCCACACCTCCCTCCCTGCACTCACGCGACTCTTGGCAATTCCAATTGCTGCACAAAATGCGTGCACAGTTGGTGCAGAGTCTGACTAAATGCAATTTCATTCGTAATGCTTTGGACTAGCCTTCAATATAACTTTATATATACAAATACATATATATGTGTACACTTTGTTACATATATATTTGTGTGTGTTTAGGTAAAGGTATGTATATTGGCAGTCGAGTTATAGCCAAACGGAAGTAATTGAATTTTGTGCAAACGAGTTAAAGAACGTTTGCCAGCAAAATCGCAGCTACCAATTTATTGTGCAACATTGTTGCGTGAAAATTGCAGTGGCAGTTAACCAGCTGAGAAGCTGGAACTATTTGGCTTTAAAACTTCAGTGGCAACAAGTTATCAAAGTCTCAGGGGCCATAAATTGTCGACCAATCCAATTGTCACGCTTTGTCAGACAGGCAAGAAACAGCTCAAGCGCTGTTAATTGCCCAGCAGGAAACAATGCACACACACAGACATACTCACATACACATGTACCCACCCCTATCTACGCTCCTTCCTACATACAGCTAAGCAATTCATACAATTGATGACACTATGGCTATCTAACAAATCCAACATTGCTGTTGTAGTTTTCTTGAATGGGTGATTACAACAACACCTTTGGTCTTAACTTGGCCAGCAGCTCACTTTGTTAATGGGCTTAGACAGGTAGCAGACGCATAAATCACAGCCAGACAAATCAGCAGCAGATTTGTACATATCAATGTTTAACCACACAATAATTGGCGCCTGAAAGTAGGCAGCACAAAGTGCGGGGAGTCGAAAAAGAATTGTATTGGGAAAAAAACAAAATAGGTTAACAATACTATACAATGTTACATATAGGTAAAGTACTAAGAGTAAAAAGTGTAAGTAGTTAACTTTCTTATATATTGATTGTCAATTGCCAATGAAATCCAAGATTTCGTTTTCAATCGTTGCCCAACACTAACGCTTAGAGCTAACTGCTGTGACACGTTTCAAATATAAATGGAGCTGGAATTATTCAGCAAATTCCAACGTCCTGACGTATGAGTTCATTGCGTCCTTTGACACGCGCCACTGGCTCAAATTCTATGCACTGTGGTGTCAGTCTTCTCCTCGGACTCTTTCTCTCAACCACTATAATCCTCTCTTTCGCTCTTTTGTCGCTTTGGGTAACCGAATGCTCTTCACATGTCCATTCAGCTGACAATTACAACGCATTTTGCATGCAGCTTGCAGCTTACGCTGGTGAGGCTCCATTGAGCTCGTGGCTAATGGCAGCCGCGTGACAGAATGCTTAGAAACCGAGTCAGTTAACGGTTGATGCTTGACGCTTGACAATTTACAGTTTACTCTGTACAGTTTACATTTAACGGTACATCGTTTACCTTTTAAATTCCCTTAAGGCAACGGACCCAATCACGGCCATGTCATTCACAAAAGTTTCTTCTAAAGTAATCTCAATACCGATAATACATATTGTTTGTGATTATATAATTTTACTCTCCTAATTGCACACACACGCGCATTAAAGTTTTCAGATAAAAGAATTGCCGTGGGCCAAAGTTTGGAGTTAGTTCTCGCATGCCATAAAAACGTGTTCCAGAAATCATAAATGTTAATTACTAATTAATAAATAAAATCTAAATTAAAGATAGGCTTATTGGATTACATATTAGTGATAGTTTTACATTTTTAAATTTATTTGCTATTTAAAGTTTTTGAAGTCTTGAACTTTTGTGGAACACATGCGTGTTTTGTTGTTTGTTTGCCACCTTCCCCCATGCCTTGCGTTGTGTGGCATCCTTCAAAGGGTTCGGGACGAACATGACCCTAACGTTGGTTGCATGCCACTTTATTGTATGCGGTCTCACGAGCTGGAAGCATGTTTAAACATGATTAATTCGTGTTGATAAACAGTTATTTTAATTAATCGCCAGGTGTCGTTGGCGTCGCTTGTTTCGGCCTTTTTGGTCAGCGCGCAGCTTAACAACATTTAAATTTAAATGAACTCTTTGCAACACTTTGCATGCCACAAACACGTACACACACACTTATAGACTGCATAGCTAATTGCTGTGACATTTTAGCTTAGCCGCATAAATACCAAAATTGCTCCTGTCGTTATGCAATGAAAATGCATTTATCATTTTCTTTGCTTGCCACAAACTGTGTGGCAATAGCCGAAAAAGAAGAAGAAGCAGAAGAGGTAGATGAAGCAGACAGGTATAATCAAGAGCCAAGCGAACTTTATCTGAAATTAAAAATCGCTTTTACATAAATTTTGTCAACGCTTTGCCAATAAACGAATACGCAAACGAATACGAATGTTTATATTCAGTGTGTGAGAACTTTCCATTCGGTTACTTGCAACATTTAGTGTGTGGAAAGTCCGCAACAAAGTTCAGCATAATTGAAAAAAGTACAAACAACTTTTGGAAAGTACAGAATGTTAAAACTCAATCCTATTTAACGTTAAAACTGAACCAAACAATTCGTTTGCAGTCTAGTTTGTCGTCTCATTTTACAAGTTTTCGCATCTTTTGTTGCTTTACATTTGATGACAAAATTCAGTTAGTTAGCAAATTAAAAATCTCCCTTTTGGAAAATATCAAAGCGATTTGAGCAAAATTTAAAAAAGCTAAGAACTTCCAAATTGTATTGTTTGCATCAAAATTATATCAACTTTAAAGCTGTGTGAAATCCAACGGAGTTTAGTTTTAAATCGTTTGAAGCTGCCATATCACTCAATAAAGAATATGTAATGGTACAGTGCTGCCAGGCTGTTGTACAGACGGCGATCGACACTTTTAACTTTTAGTATATAAGGATATGTATTCTATTAACGATTTTATATGGTTTAAGCAATAGTTGTATAATTTTTTCTTCAAAATATTGTCGAGCAATTTAATTCAGCTGAGCTGTGTCACCCTGTTAAGGTGGCGTCATCTATATTTTAACAACTCTAGCTAGCGACATCTAAGTCACAGCAAAACCAGATCACGTCATCTATAGTTCAACATCCAAATCACTGTGTCACCCTGTCAAGGTAGCGACATCTATAGTATAACAATTCTAGCTAGCGACATCTAAGTCATAGCATATTCAGATCCCGCCATCTGTATTTGAAAATCCAAATCACTTACACTTAGCTAAGTCACAAACCCGCAATTAAGTTGCTTCACTAAATATTATAAATGTAGTTAATAACAAAACTATATGCATACAATAGTTTACTCGGCCCACACAATTTTCTCAATCCAGTCGGTGTAGAGGTGCACTTTGGTGTAGACACTGGGCAGACCCTGCTTTCCACAGATCTGTCCATAAGATGTAACGCCAATTAGGATCTTTAAGCAGTTGTAATGCGGATGCTGGACAAAAACAGGTCCGCCTGAGTCACCGCTGCAGGTGTCTCTGTGACCTTTGAATGCTCCCGCACAGAGCTGAGTGCGCGTATCCAAATCAAGTCTCAGACGCGCTATACACATCTCATCGTCGAAGCGTTCCAATGTGACTTTCAGCAAATGTGATGATTTGTGTCCAGCATCCTCGGTGAATCCCCAACCGGCCGCAGTGAGCTGTGGATTGTCATTGCCCGTGCTGGGTGGCAGGCAGGCAGGAGCCACATATTCATTTAAAGTGGCATTTCTATCCAGCTCAATGATGGCAATGTCATGTTTATAGGCACCATCTTCGTCATCATCATAGGATGGATGCACCACATAGTTCACCACCCGAAAGTCCTGTGGCTCCGCATCATCTGTGGTACTATTGTAATCCAATTCACCCAGACGCACCACGAATTTGGGTGAATCGAAATTGGGATCCAGATTTTGTTCCTTTGTTTCGGTAGTCACCAGACAGTGTGCTGCCGTCACCACGAATCTGGGATGGATCAGAGTGCCACCACAATCCCAATTGATCTCCTTTATGTTGCGCTGCTTGAGTCCAAGTAGAGCCATAAACGGAAACTCCTTACCCTCTGCCTTTGAGCCACCCACAATAAATGGCGTGGTGTGACAAGAGGGACGTATTTCATTAAATTGCTTGCATTCTACAGAGGATTACCTATAGATTAATAATGGGAACAGAAGGTGCTGCAACAACCTACGCTTCTCAAAAGGTGTAGACTGCTCCGGCATCGCTTTACGCTGGTCGTTGAGCGACAAAGGACAGCAAACGATGTCATTGAATTCATCACAGTACTTGACATTGTCCCCAATCAAATGCTGATTATAGAAGATTAAGGGGCAGTCCACATCCGTCAGTTCCCTGCACTCTCCGGTGCCACGATCACATAGCTCACAGTTTACGATTACGCTTAGTATTACAACTAGAAATATACTCCAGAAAACGTGCATCTTGAGCGGCAGCAAGAACACAACTAAACTAAAACCTGATTGCGCGACAAGTTCCGGACTGTGACAACAACAAACGCATTTACATGAATGTGAATGTGAATTCTCGATTGCACTTAAAAGCTAATAAATACTACTATATTCTTAGAACTAAACTACAGCTAGTTTATGCCTTTGTTTTAGTTGTGGCGCATGCCCATGTTTTGCATATGTTGCTGCTGCTGTTGTTGCTGCTGCTGCTGTTGCTGTTGCATGTGTTGCAAGTACATTTGCTGCTGAGAATTACCACCGCTGCCCAACGGAACGCTTGTGGTAGTCGTTGGCCCTGAAGCAGCGCCGGCTGCTGATTGTTGTTGTTGCTGCTGTTGTTGTTGCTGCTGCAGTGGCGATTGTGTCATTTGATTTGCATTTGTTGTATTTACATTGCTATCGCCGCTATAAATGTTTAAACAATTTATTTCCAAAACTTATATAATTTACAAGTTGCTCACCCTTTTTCCGTGTGTATGTCCTCCAGGTTCAGATGAGTTATGAATCGCAAACGCATTTGTAGCAGAGGTCGCAGCCTTTTAATGATTGCCTCCGATTCGTTTTTGATTATATTACCCACATGTATGTACTTAATGTGATAACTGCAAAGATCAGTCAATTAGTTAATAAATTAAAACAAAGTATCATTTAAATTGAGCTCACAGAAAGTCACAGATCTGATCCATATACTCCAGAGGTTTCGGTCCATGCTGTTTGTCCACCGTCTCCAGCATTTCGTAGAGGAATATGGCAATGCCAGCGACAGCATTGGGTTTTTCCTGCTCTATGCGCTGCAGAAAGGGACCAAACACATGGCAGAGATACAGCAACTGATGCTCGGTGCGCACACACGGCTTCAGCTTCTCCTTAATGTACATTGTCATGGTAGCCAGCTTAAATGCGCCCATATGATGGAAGACAGAGTGTGCCACCGCGAGGACAACGGCATAGCTCTTCTCCAGCATCGCTTCGCGCACCGTCTTAAAATTGAACAACTCAAAGGCATTGAAGCGATAGGTCCAATTGAGCATGTTTGGCGTGTTGAGCATGTCTTGCAGACGATCGTAGATGGAGCTCCAATAGGGCTCTGGTAGAGCGGCCAATACAATGCCCACTGCATTGATGTAGCTGTGTATCTCCTTTTGCGGTATCACCGCATAACCATTTACAATCACGTCGATGATATTACCCGCAACTACCGAAGGCGCCAATGGCAAACCCAACAGCTCCACGCAGGTGACATAAAGCGCATGAGTTGGTGCATTCGGGAACTCATTGAAACGCCAGTCCGTGGTGTAGAAAACATTCTTGCCACTTATGGCTAGAAGAGGAATTCATTTTGTTTAATGGATTAAGGAATCAGGAATGAGGAAGAGTTTACTTACTGTCCGCCAATCTTCTGATGAGATTCATGTAGTAACTCAGCTCTGGCGTCCACAAAGTGTCCTGGCTCTGCAGATAAACCTTGTAAGGCTCACTAACACTCCAGTTGGCGGGACGAATCTCACTGAATGCGCTGGTTATTGCGCTCACTAGCTTCTTCTTGAGCGGAAGACGATCCCGCAGAATACGCTCATAGTAATGCAAAGTGTTGTACAAATAAGTTATGGGACGATCTGTCAAATAAAGTCTCTTAGTTATGACAACGAAGGAGCACAAAAAACACATACCATGAAATTTGTAGAGCGTGCTCAGATGGTCCAATATAATACCAATTATTTGATGAACATTCGGTATGGTCAGCTCAATAAAACGGTGCACAACCACGTCAAGAACAGGCAGAAAACGTAGACAAACATTACTAAAGTAAACAGGTAAAGGAATCTGTGAAGCAGATTCATCAGGTGCGAACTTCTCTGGATAGTTTTGATGGAAGGACAAGTGCTTCTCATGCCTGTAAATACAAGAATTGTTAAGTTTATACTTTTAAAGTTAAAGCTTCAATTCTAAGCTAACCAATTGTTCTGCTTCCAGTGATCGGGATTGTTTTCTTTGCAGAACTCCAGCACACGATTCCTCAGCTCTGAGGCTTTAAGCAGCAGTAGTTGTATAATAATTAGGCACACCTGTGCCTCGTTGCCCTCATGGGTGCGCAGTGCCAGGCAGAGCACCAGACGATCAATGGTAACCACATTGAATTTCCAGATCATGTTATTAATCGTGTCCACGCATTTGTGTATAAAGTCTCGTCCATCCGAAGAGCTGGCTACTTCAGCAACTAAATAATCGCAGAACTTACGCAAATGCGTGGACAAAGCACGTGCGCTGATCCCCTCCAGAATTCTAAGTCGCAAATCAGTTAGTAAAAAGGTAATTAAATGATTTAAATGACTTACTTGTATGCTACGGGACTTATGCTCTCCGTCTCCCAAATGATCTTGAAGAGCAGGCAGAGAAACAGCGGATTTGTATTAGGCCTAATGAAATGGGCAATGATGTCATTCTCATTGGACATGGATGTCCAATTGCGATACTCCTCCTCAACAGATTTCTTAAGCTGCTGCTTGTTCTCCGCCGGATGATTGTTCTGGGTGAAGTACTCACTCAAAGCTGGTGGGAAGCAGTTTAATGACTGAACTGGCCACGAATGCGGTGTGTGCTGCATGATATTGGATAAGAAATCCTTGCACCAACCAGCCAACTCATCCCCTCCGCCATGTACGTGCATTGAACGTGCTAAGGTGAGAATAAGCAAACGATTTAGCTCCTCGCTCTCATTGGAAGCCACACTGCCAGGTGATTTGTCATTCATGTAGCGCGAAAACTGCGACTGGAATTCTGCAGATCCAATGCTGGTGATCAAACGCAAAGCCGTCGACTCAAAGCTGCAATAAAGAGAATGAGAAGAGAGTAAACACTACAATAAACTAAGCTTACCATAGATTTAGCTGCATTTTGTTTGTTTGCGGCACGGAGGAGAGTGAGTAGAGCAGCGAGAGCAGCTGGACACGATAGTGTGTTGGCACATGATGCAGTCGATATGAGAACATTTCCATTAGCGTGTGAAGCATGGCCCAAGCATGGTTCTTAAAAACCGTTGGCAGTAATTGAGCTACAAAATAAACATAAAATTAGAGATAAACTAAAGTGAATCCTCCAGAAATAATCATACTCACTTAGGAATCCTTTAATACCCAGTGATTCAATCTCAGTGTAGACCAGCAAACGAGCATAGGTTTCAATGAGAGCAGGCGCAGGACCCATTGTTTTGCTCTGCGCCTGCTTCAGCATTTGGGTGACAAAACTGTGTATTAGCGACATTTTGCTGTGCACTGTCAGACTATCGAGCACTGCCACCGAGTAAGTAACTGCAGGTATGGGTGTGCCATTCGCTGTCTTGGCATTTCCGTTCATGGCATCCAGTAGGATGTTCATGTGCCTAGCAAAGTACTCCTGATTTGTGGAGTAGGCGTTGCAGATGAGTATGATGCGGAAGTCATTGCCCAGTGTGACATTCATCATGCTGTTCGGCGCAACTAGATGTTGTAGAAAGCTGTCAAGATACCAATATTAGTTAAAGGTTAAAGATAAACCCATATTGGTGACTTACTCGTGATGATTCTTTAAGGCAATTGGCAGTGGACGTGTGATATTCATATTCTCCACACGCGCCTTTTTCATTAGATGAATCCAGATGCAAATGGGCGCCATGTGACGAACCATGGAAGACTTGTTGTAGTCGGGCAGCTTAAGTGGCTCCTGCTCAGGGTAAAGCAGATCAAAGAGCCGAAATACTGGCAGAAAGTTGGTAATCTACAATGCAGTAGTTAGATAGAATTTTATAATTTAAAACGTATATCAACTGTACTCACGGGATTCTTTTGTATGCTGCCTGAGATAAACTGCAGAAGTATCCACATTAGCTGATCCCGACCCTTGCGCAGCTCTAGCTTGGACAGCTGCAATGAAATAATAATTTAATATTCAGTTTTTCAACTGTTGAGAGAGTATTTACCTTCTCGTGCAGAGCGAGAACAATGTGCATAAAGCTGACAAACTGAAAGAGCACAAAGTAAATCAGCTGAGAGGAAAGGTGAAGCCACACCCATTCGTTGGGTGTGATTTGTTCATCGGAGGCGTTGAAGCCACTGCCGCCAGAGGCATCATTTGATTCAGTCATCTCCATGGCGTGTATTATCAGATTAACTAACTGCTCCTCCAGTGCATTGTAGCGCTGTTTCTGATGTTTTTGAAGATTTAACATGACCGAAACCATTTCCCTAGAATACGGTTGCTCCAGCACATAGCGAAGAAGCGGCGTCTGATCCTCCAGCAATTCCGGTTCATAGGGCAGACTACCTTTAAAGTTGAACTTCAAAGTGTTGTGATCCAATCGCCAGGAGTTCATCAAATGATCAGCATAACCAAAGTGCTCCACAATGGGCAGCATGTTGGCATGTCCAATGATCGAAACCATTTGAGCTGTAGCACGAAACTCCTCCACGAAATCCGTCATCACCTTGTTGAGTTTCCAGTGATAGGGGAATGGTCGCATTATTTCGTTTGCAATAAAGTAAGCAGGCAGCAGGCAGTTGTTGCGATCGAAGATGAAGCGCAGGATCTCCTCGACGGCAAGTAGTTGGGGCAGATATGTGACATTCACGTTGAGGGGAAACCATTGTGCTTTGTCGCGACACGCCTTCATAATCTCACGAACACCCTTGTAGTCCACATGGGCAATGACCTTCTTGATGAGCCTAAAACTCTCAATCCAAAAGGTTTTACGCTCGTACTCGAGCTTCTCACAGAACAGCACTTTGTCACAGAGCATTCTAAAAAAGCACACTATGAAACATACTGTTATAACCATCATTCCTTTTATTCACCTCGCAGTAATAAAATGTGCGTCCACCAATTTGGGCAGTGCTCCCATCAACACCTGCATGTGATAACTCGGCGCTTCTGCGGCACGCAGTAAATAAGCGCGCAGCACTTGATCTCGATTCTCCACATTGGCAAAGGCGGTAACTGCAAGCAATAGTTGTTAAATTTTGTATGTAATTAATTTTTATTGTATTTACCCAAACTTTCAGTGAATTTGCTCGCTTTATCTTCCTCCGGCTTGAACACAATGACGCTCACGAAAGCCTCGTCAATGGAGTCTACTTTCTGTGTGGAAAAACGCAATTTATTCGCCATCTTCGGTTGCTGCAACAACAGAACTCACCAAGAAATCGTTAACGGCATCTAAAATTTGTGTATCCATATTTATTTAGTTATTAAATTTGCATTTTCACAGCATAAACAAATTTTTCTTGCACTTTACTGGCGGCCGGCACAAACAAGTATTTATCGATAAGAAAAAATAATCGATTTATGTGCGGCAACACTGGTTAGCAGAATAATAAACGGCCACCCTTTTCACTCTGCTAATATATTTAATTTGGCGCCATTAATGAATGACGAGGCCAGCAGCATAATAACCAAAAACCAAAATAAGATTTTTTAACTCCAAAGAGAGAACAAATTTAAAATGTACTTGGCGGCACTTCGAGTACTCATATTTGAACAGCTGTTCGTACTGAGCAACATCAGAGATTAGTGTTGTGAAGCGTTCCACCTTTACAGCCTGCGTGTGTGTGTGTGTTCAACATAATGAATTTGTTGATAAAAAGCTGAGAGAGCACAAACAGGTAAACCTTAATTAAAATGAAAAAGGTGCTAGTAACAGGCGGCACTGGCCTTGTGGGTAAAGCGTTAGAAGCTGTTATCAAAGAAGAGAAGCCAAGCGATGAGGAATGGTTCTTTGCCGGCTCCAAAGATGCGGATCTAACGTGAGTTTCACTGCTTGTTGCACACGCTACAGTAAAAGTCATAAATGTAAACAAATTTAGGAATCTGTCTGCCACGCAGGCATTGTTCGATAAAGTGCAGCCAACGCATGTGATACACTTGGCAGCCATGGTCGGTGGCCTGTTCCACAACATGAACAACAACCTGGACTTTTTGGTAAAGTAAACAACAGTTTCCCACAAAAGTAATTTGATAACTAAACAATTTGCACAGCGCAACAATTTACTGATAAACGACAATGTGCTGCAAACAGCACACGAGAAGAACTGCATAAAGGTTGTCTCCTGTCTGTCCACCTGCATATTCCCAGACAAGACCAGTTATCCCATCGACGAGACAATGGTGCACAATGGACCACCGCATAATTCCAACTACGGGTATTCCTACGCCAAGCGAATGATAGACATACAGAATCATGCTTATCACGACAAGTACGGACATCTGTATACGTCCGTAATTCCCTGTAACATTTTTGGACCACACGATAACTACAAACCTGAGGTTAGCCACGTTATACCCGGTATGATCCACCGCATGCACAAACTGCGCGCAGAACAGCCGGACATGCCCGAAAGCGATAAGATCTTTACAGTCTATGGCAGCGGCAAGCCATTGCGTCAGTTTGTCTATTCACTGGATTTGGGCAAGCTTATGATTTGGGTGCTGAGACATTACAACAGCGTGGAGCCCATTGTGCTCAGTGTGGACGAAGCATCGGAGGTTACCATCTACGAAGTAGCCGAGGCTATAGCCAAGGCATTTGGCTTTAAGGTGGGTCAATTTGGTCCATCACTACTGAGCCACTGTTAACAAGTTTTAACTCTTTTTAGGGCAAACTCGTCTGTGATACGAGCAAGGCTGATGGACAGCACAAGAAGACGGCTTCGAATGCCAAATTGCGTGGTTTATTGCCCGACTTCCAGTTCACGGAGTTCCAGACGGCCATAGATGCAGCTGTAAGTTGGTATACGACCAATTATGATATAGCCAGAAACTGATACACATTTAATAAACAATAGAAACAACTTCATACATGGTATTTATATTCTAAATAATTTCTCTTTATTTAAAAATTAAATAAGAAGCTAAATTTTAGATGCATAGACACTTTATACAACATGTTTAACATATTACAAATACATTTATTATATACGATTTGCGATTTCGAGACTTGCGATATAGGAAATATATAGCTTTAAATAACTGCAAATCTCTGGATCGGGTTAACGGTGTGCCTGAAAGGTGTGTTGTGGGTCAGGAAGGGGACGACGGGTGGTTGCTTAATCCTAAATACGAGTAGTAAATGTAGAAAAAGTTTTTAAACAAAAAAAATACATTTAGTTATTATAATCTCAATTTCTCTGATGGGGGAATAGGAGGGGACGTTGTGTCTTGTGTATTGGCATTTCATTGAGCTCTTCCGTAAAAAACTAGTCTTAAAATTAAATATTTTACAACTCGCTGTGGACTCAAAAAATACAACAGTAGAAAATTCAGATGCTTACGACATAGAAAATATTTTTGTTGGCAGTTCAGAAGTGTTTTAAAGTGTTTTCAAAAACAGTTTCGAAATAAATTAGAAAGTGACGAGACATGAGTATATATGGAGATGTGTGGGGTGTATTGGGGCGGAGTGGGTGTGGTGCAAAAGTTGGCTAAATTAAAAATAGTTCAACTAAATAAAACATTCGCAACAGTTGAGCTGTTACTTCATCATCATCATCAGTATCAAAAAACGTGATCATCTGCATTCACTGCTTGTTGTACACTCGGGGTCACAAATCTAGAAACGCTTAAGCAGCAGTGGCTTGCTACGCTCGGCAAACTGTGAGTTAATCCACTTAATATCGGGCTTCGAGAAGCGCACCGATTGGTTCTCTCCACAATTCGACTCGGCGCTGTAGATACCCTTTAGCTTGACATTGGAGCCAGTGCCGCAGGCCAGCGCGCTGCCGGCATCGAACTCGCAGGCATCAAACTTGGTGGCACTGCAGACGGAGGTGCCGTCAGCACCGCAATCGCTGCGCGCCTGTGTGGAGGTGTCTGTCACATGCATAATGGCACCCTCCTCATGGACTGCAATAAATCAAAGAGAAGTAGATAAATAAATAGTTCAAATAATGCACACGATTCTCAGCTTACTTGACAATGCCTGTTTACCCCAACCGGTGGTTACACAACGCTCGGATGCTCCAGGATCCTCGTCGCTGATGCAAATGGGCTGAATGTGTGTGGCGAACTCGAAGCGTTTGTCCAGGCGAATGATGGCCATGTCGTTGGAGCTGCTGCCGGGATTGTAAGAGGGATGGATCTCAATGCTCTTGGCACCAGACAACTGGAAGGGCAGTGGTTCGTTGGTGCTACCAAGCTCCCATTCTCCAGCCTTGATACGCACATCGTTAACAGGAACACTTTGGAGAAAAGGAAATAGTTCATTAGTTGGGGAGCTTGCTCTAAAGGTGAAAAGGGTTTGGTATCTTACCCTTGCACACAGCTGGCTGTGGTCAGCACAAATTCGTCACCGATGATGGCACCGCCGCAGAGCAACGTCTTGCTTGACTCACGCAGAACCATTGCTTGCCATGGGATCTCAGCAAAGTTAGCATCAATGTCCTTCACACCAGTTGGCTTGGTGCTGTAGAAGAAGCAAACGATTAGCTTTAAAGGACTGGCTACAAAATAAATCTTAACTAAACTCACCGCTTGTTGCGTGTGGCGCAGACACCGGCGAGATTCACTGGCCAGGGATCGACGTAGTTGGGATCGCGACAGCACTTGCCAGGAGCACCGTTCTCGGGCAGCAGACAGTCGGTAAGGGGCACACGGAAGGCAGCCTCCATGGCACTCAGAGTCAATGGAGTCTCACTCAGCACACCAATGGCGTTGCAGTAGTTCTCGGGTGTACAGACCAGAGCAGAGGCGCACTTGGCGAAATGCTTAGGAATCTCAGCGGCCTGGGGTGTAGGGAAGATCTGGGGAGAGAGCTGATCCTCACCGCGGTAGACGGGCTTCTCGTTCGAGGGCTGTGGCACACGGTCGGGCTCGTAGCGTGGTGGCTGTGTGGGGCGTGGCTCACGGTGGGGAATCTCGTTAGCGGACACGGGAGGTAGGTACTCGTTTGTGGGACGACGTGTGGTCGGCTGTGGGCGGTAGGCGGGCTGAGTGGGCTGTGGGCGGTAGACGGGCTGAGTGGGCGCGGGCTGTGTAGGTTGTGGGCGATAGGGTGGCTGTGTGGTCTGTGGGCGTGGTGGCAGAGTAGGCCGCGACTGAGTGGGCTGTGGCTGGTAGACGGGACGACGGGTCGTCTGTGGGGGCAGGTACTCGTTGGTGGGGCGTGGAGCTGGTGCCGTTGTGGGCTGTGGACGGTAGGCGGGCTGGGTGGTGCGCACTGCAGGTACAGTAGGATTCGTGGGCAGGGGGAAGGTCTTCTCGGGCAGATTAAAGATGTAACCGTCCTCGGTCAAAGTGGTCGATGGCATGCGGCAGCAAATCTCCGGTGCATAACAACGGTTTGACTGCAATAAAAAAGGCAGAGAAGGGATGTTAAATTCAGTTAATAAAGCAGCGAATCGATTAGCACCACTCAGGGACCTCTGGGGCACCACTGAACCACTCGAGCGTCAAAACCAAAGTCGTGTTTTTGCTGTTTGAGTCCATGAGGCAGCGTCTCAAATTACCCAGCGACCACTTGACTTGCTGCATGCTACCTGATCATTAAATAGTTGTTGCTGCCTCTACTTTTGCTTCTTTATCACCTTCTTCTTCTTCTTGCTTCGGTTGCCAACATTTATTGCCGTTTCATGCCGCAATCTCTCGCTTTTTTACTCAAAATGTTGCACGCTGTGAGTGCCAAGTTTGTCGCCTCAGTCTTTTGTTTAATGACAACACCTACACACACCAACAAACACACACACATACACCACTTCGTTGCTTTATTAATTTGCGCTTTTAATATGCTAAAATATCTCTAAGCAATTATGACAAACGGAAAACATTTTCAAGCTGAAACTCTGTGGGTGCGTGACAAAACAGAAACCAACAAAAAATATATAAATGATGACTAAATAAATTGTCGAAAATCATTTATGAAAATTCAACAATCTCGGAATAAATAATGTCTAGACAGACTAATAGAATTTATATAAATATACTATATAACTTTATATGTATAAAACTATTTATTTATTTAAATATTTAACAGGTTTGTTCCGCAGGCAATTAGTCAGATTTTTCAAATCATAGCGGCACTTTGATCAAAATTATAGAAATTAATAAACAAAACAAAAAACAATAAAAGAAAATGTAGAAATCTAAGCGGTGCAAAAGTTTAGAAGGGCCTTTTTTTTGGCAGAAAAGCAGCTAGAAAAAAACTGTTTAGTCAGGCAAAACGTAGCTGTAAAAGCTAACGTTAAGCTTAGGGAAGTTTTAATAAAATATTTATGCTCAAGTTGGGTTTTTCGAAACACTCCATTAATTCCATTATTAATTAACAAACTAGTTTCTTAAAAGATTTAGTTTAATTAGAATTAAATTTGTCTAAACTAAAATTCCTAAAGCATAAAAAACACTTCTTTTTCTACTGATTATTTATACGACACCTCCGAAAAAATCTAGTTTTTTTTTTGGGAATTTTTAGCTTGTAATTTAGTTGTCTCTGTGCAATCGCAATGCATTTGCATACGAGTCTATGAGCAATAAAGTTTTGTTTTTTTCTTTTTTTTCAAGAATCTTAATGCTTACGCAATCGTAATGTTTACACACTGCAGACACCCACTACAAAAGAATTGGAATTGAGAATTGTAGAAATAAATTGAAAGATACGAGGAGTGAAATAAAAAATTAAGCAAAAAGAAGAAAAAAACAACTGTAAGCGATCCCAGGCATTTGGTTTGAGCTCTTCACACGGCCGAGTTGTCAACGAGCGCGACCTTCTGTTTTATTGTTTCGCGCAATTTGTAACTCATAATTCAAGAGACAGACAGACGAACGACAGACAGCAGCTGCTACTGCTGGGGTGTAGTTGGTGTACTGGTGTGTGTGCGATGGGAAACGTGAAAATAATGTGCACATTTGTCAAAAAATTAAGCGAAAAGCGAATGCGACATGAGTCGAGAGCCGAGAGATTTTCGGCTTGACAAATTAATAATTATAATTAAATGGCGACTGTGTGTGCTTCCGTTCCAAGGCAACAGCTACGTATACGTAATGTCCAGTTGTCCTTCCGCAGCAGCTTCCCTTAATTTCTTATCATTATCATTAGCCTGACCCTCTGGCATAATTTTCATCAATTAAGCGCTAATCAATTGTTATCTTAATGTAGACATCACTCACTGACCATTGATCGAGAGACGCACGCATTAAATTTTATGTAATACATGTTATCATTAAGTCTGCCACAGCAATAACAACAGCAGAAACCACAGCAACAACAACTGGTATCATTTTTTTCTTGTACACTTTTTTTTTGTATAAATTTTGGCTGTTGATCAATGACAAGTTGCTGGCAGTGCTCCACCTGATATTGTTCCTCTCTCCCTGCCTCTCTCTCTCTGCCTTGCTTATGATCAATCATTTTGCAGCACTGAGATAACAACAGCGACAACTACAGCAACAACAACAACAGCAACAACAACCGCAACTACTTGTACAGGCGACAGCTAAAATATGTAATCGCTACAACAACAACAATGACGCCAAAATGCTTTTAATAAATTTTGTTGGCCATACAACTTGTTTGTTGTCGTTCTTCGTTGTTGTTGTTCGTTGTATGCTGCAATTTGTTAATAATGTTGCAATTACAATAAGTATATGAAATTTTATGAAATTTATTTTAATGTCATTGCTAAGCGAAAAAGATGAAAAAGACGAAAAAATAACAGCAAATATAAATGACTTAGGCTACGAACTGGCCAACTGCCAGTTGAACCTGAGACTCAAATGTTGCTGGCCAACAGCTTAAGTTAAAAAACTACTTAAAAGATTACTACCAGATTAACTCAAAAAAATATTTGAGTGCTCAAAAAGAGCAGAGTTGTAAAGCTTTAACTGTTAGGCAGCCAAGATGCAATTAAAAATATATTACGATTTTTCTATTATTGGTATCTTAATTTGTAGTTTACTTTGAATAAAGCTAAATTTACAACTCTCTTAGCTATTTGATTTAATCCTGATAAGTTTGATTGTTAATAAAATAACACTTTCGTGGCTTGCATCATTTTGAGGCAGATTTCTGGTTGTAATTGAAACCGTTGCTGTTAACGTCTTCTCATTATTTTTCTTCTCTTTACGAAAATGTCAAGTGATCAGCTTGCACCTTATGTTAATTTAAAATTTATGACACAAATGTTTCAGAGGCGACACGAAATTGTTTTTTATGACAGCGTTAATGTGGCAAATACCAGCAACAGGTATAAATTCCTTGCAACTTCAGTGGTTGTTCTTTTTGTTGCTGTACATTTTGGCTTTGTTAATTTATGGGCCTATAAAAACAACAAATTCTCTTGATTCTTTTTTTTTAAGCTTTTTGTTTGCAAGTTTTGCTGGCCCGGCCCTGAAGTGCATTCAAGCTGTTGGCCAGCTAGACTTTAATAGCGCAAGTTTGGCGCTTAAGTCTTTTGTTTATGCAAGCATCTTAAATATATTTTTCTGTTGTATTTTTACTTCTAATCCATAAATAATGCACGACTGGCTGCTTGTAAAATTTGTTAATTTATCGCGTGAATAAATTCAAATTTAGTGGATGCTATTAATTATGTGACCAAAAGTGTCATTAAAAGAGTCGTATAAATTATGTCTGCAAACTATATATGCATATATGTATCTATAACAGCGATCAGCAGGCATATAGGCATATTCCCACTCGCTCAATAACCACATTAATATCGATAATAATAATTATGATTGAGCTCAAGCTAAAAGACAAGAAACAAAACAAAACAACAAAAATAAATACAAGAAAAGACAACAGCAAATAAATGTTAAACGCTGTCAACGACTGAACGACAGCAGTGTGTCTCTCTCCCTCGCTGTTTCCGTCTCTGTTGCTCTGTCACCGACTATGACTACGACCTAGACCTTGGAAGTTGTTATAGTCGTCGTCATCATTATCATTATCATCATCATTATTATTATTAACATTATTGCTGCTGTCTGTTGTTGTTGCTGTTGTCTCTGCATGCATTCGACGACATGCTCTGTTTGCTGAGTTAGTCTTTTGTTTTGTTTTCTGTTTCTTCTGTTTGCTGTTGTTTCATACATATTTTTGTTGGCTCTTTAAACTGACAGCTAGCTGACTGTCCAGTAAAAGCTTAAATAACGCAACATTAACAGCTGCTTACAAAAGTAAAACAACAGCCTAATGCATGTCAAGTGGTTGGCTAGGTCAGCGAGACGCTTAATGGATATGATTTGCGCAGATTTCATTATGTATATGGTTTCCTATTACTGTCAAATCTGGCAGGCATATTATAGTGATGCACGAGGTTTCGCTTCAGGTAGCTCTATTGCTAAATTTGTTGCTGTCTTTGAAACTTATTTGTGTCATTAACTATTTGCGGCTAACATTTGTTTAAATTTCTATTTTCTACCTTAACTTATTCTTTGCTTAGTTTTAATTTAAGTACTGGAAAGGAAACTTTAAAGTACAAATTTCATTAAGTAAAATTCCAATAGCAAACAGTTAACGTTTTTGGCTTAGAACTTGAAATTCTAACATTATATAATATCAAGTTAATTTGAATAAAGTTTAAGCAAACATTTTAAATGATAAGATAATCATAAAAACTAATTTTAATTGATTTTTAATTGCCAATAAATAAAATTCTAAAACTAAATTTGGAAATCTTTCTAAAGTTCCAGCAAACGTTAAGCTACTTAACCGCCTCTCACGCTCTTTTTTATAGCCAGATGTAGTATATATATATATTTAAACTTTTTGGGGTTGCAATAAATTGCAGCTACATAATTTACTATGTATAATGTCAATAAACAAGGTTTTAAACAGAGCTTAAAAATTTGTCAAAGCTGCAAGTGTTAAACCGGCTTGGGAAAACATTTCGTTTTACATAAATTACATTCGAACTGGAACTAAAAACTAAAAAAAAAACAGGAGATGATGTGAAGAAGAAGAAGTTCGACTTAAAGTAAAAAAAATATTGAAGTTCACGCAATGTTCGGCATGTTACAAAATGTAAAACATGCAACATGCACAGCAGCTTAAATGATAAATGGCCATAATGAAAATATACACCATAATCATCAGCATAATTATACAACCAATAACTACCTATATATGTATACCATATCTTATATATAGCTATATATGTATGATCTTTAGTTTGACTACATCCATTAAGCTTGCAAACGTTATCAATCAGCTTGGCAAATGCTGAGCTTAAGGTCAGAGCACGGTCAATAGCCGATATGTCAGACAGGGAGGCCCAGTGCTGTGGCATGTGGTTCATGTGGCATGCGTGGCATGGTATGTCTGCCACATGTAAACATTAATTGATCAGATATGCGCATTACGAGCTCAGACTTCGAGACGGTTTTTTGTTTTTGGGGAGAGCCAGCCAGTTAGCCTAGGCTCCCACTCTACAGAAACAGCGAAAAGGCTGCCCTACTTGACGCTGTGGACAGTCTGGCAACACTGCCAACGAACGACCTTGCAATGCTGAATTCCTCGCATTTTTCACTGTTAAACTACTTAAGTTATTTCTGCCTCTTCGCACTCTTGTAAATTAGGGGGGAATACGTTGCCCCAACTGGTTCATCGCTACAGCTGCACAGCATTGCTGTGGTTCCTGTTGTTGTTGCTGTTTTGGTTGCTGGTTTGTTGTTCGTTTTCCCCAGCGTGCATTTTGTAGCATGCCACGCAATTGGCGTCAATGCCTGCATAACTTAACGAGTTCGATTCACTTTCTGGGTGCGTAATTGTCGCTGCCCCGAAACCCTGTGTCCCCTACCCCCCTCTGTGTCACTCGCCTTCCCCTACAACCTCTGCTGCTCTAGCTCACTTAGCAAATTATGAGGTTGTGGCCCACCGAAATGAGCAAAACATCAACTGAGTGAAACGATTTCAGTTTTAAGTGTGTGGCTGCAACTGCAGTGGCTGCTGCTAGCGTTGCTGCTGCTGCTGCTGCTGCCTCAGTCTGCTGCAACATAATTCACTTGCTTTTTTGCGTGCAACAGCAACAGCAACAACAACTGCTACGCAACTGACCCGTTTTGTTGGCCATTGCATGTAAACAAATTATGCAATTGCAATGCCAGCGCCAACTTTAGTTTCATCCTGCAGCAAGTCTCTCTAGTCATCTCATTCTCTCCCTTTCTGCCTGTCCCTCTCTCACTCTGCATAGTAGTGCCATCTCTGTCACATTATTCTGGTAGGCCGTAATTTAACACTTTTTTGGCTTGAATGCATTTCATGCACATTACTTCGTAAGTTCAACTGCATTCCATTGCTTGATTGCCACTTGACAGCAGCAAGTTCGTTGCCTGAGTCTTTCGTTTTGACATTGCCACTGATTCCCGACTCCCAACTCGCTCGACTGCCGTCTACTGTCTACCGACTGCCTGACAATGTCATTGCAATAAGTGTGTAAACCAGATACTGCTGCACTGTATGTTAATCACTGTTTGCACTCACTGTTGCCTGTGGCTGCAATAATTTGTGTTGTCGCTTATTTTAAGCTAAAATATTCCTTTAATTCAATGGAAACTATTGAGATTCAGACTTCAAGTTAAACTGTTTAATCCACTGCTTGAAACAGAACAAAGTGAGCTACAAATTGAAGCTGCCACTCCCCAGTAACTCCCACACATAACTTGACTCATGACTAAATAAATTCTATTTGATTTGATGTCATGCCAAAACCGATTTCAATCTCAACTTGCGAACGCAGACAATTCGTCATTCTCAGCAAAAGAAGCTTAAGGAAAAACAGATCAAAACTTGAGTGCAATTTGCATCTACTTAGAGTAACAACAGCAAACAGTTAACAGTAAACAGTGCCAACAAAAGAATATTTGTGGCTCGAAATGTTAACTAATTGTGTGCTAATAAGTCTGCATCTCTAGTTGTTGTTACTACTGTGGTTTGTTTGTTTTTTTCTTGTAGCTACTGTAGCTGCTGCTGCTGCTTGTGAAATGTGCAACGATTGCTGCAGTTGTGGAGCTCGTGAGGCTGTGGAGCTGCTTTGTTTTCGGGGCATCTCTCATCATTGGCACATCAAAAAGCCGATTTTATGCAGTCAGTTTGTTTTACTCGTCTGTGTGTGTGCTTGTGTGTTTTTCTAATGGTTTTTCTTCGACTTTTTGATACGCTAATGATTATTTCTTTCTGCAAGCAGCTTTTGTGCTGTGCGTTTGTGTCTGTGGCTGTTTCCGTTGCACAATTTGAGCCAATTAAACGTTTTGACTCTGACAAATTTTTTTACGTCTCTTTTGTGATCACAACTTACCCCCTGCTTTTTGACATAGTTGATGGCACTGATTTCACCATTGCGGCAATCTTGCGGCGCCACACAATCGGAGTCACGTGGACAAGTGGCAAATGGTACAGGTGTGGTTGTTGTTGTCGTTCTTCTGGTTGTTGTCGTCGTTGGGGCTGGACGGTATGTGCAGCAAATGTTCGATTCAGGACTGCAGTTCTGCAAAAAGTAATTAAAAGATAGTAAAATTTAATAAAGTCCAGAAAATGTAGTACAAACTAAGACAGCAAACTTGTTAGTCTTTCAGCAGCCAACAGCTGCCCGAATTATCCTAGTTTGTTTGTGAGCTGACACAGACAAATGACTGCAGCAACGAACTTGACAAATGATATAGAGATTTTGAGGCAAAGCCAACACACAGCACACACATACACACACGGACTGGTTGCCTTGTCGCATAATCAATCAATGTGTTTTAGTAGCCACGTACTTGACCAACACTGTTAGCCATAAAATTGCCACTTGTTGGCATCGGCATTAATTAAGCGGCCTAAACGATCGTTTGACGCTGCTGCCAAAGCAGTAACCATTGTCGCTGTTGTGCTTGTTGTTGTTGTTGTCAACAAGTGCTGCCGCCTCTGGCTAAAAGGTCAGCAAAGCGGCCATTGAAGTTGCATAAATGATGTGTTAAAATAATGTCCAAACAAGCCGTCTTGCCGCATACCTCTCTTGCTATTCTTCTTCTCCTTCTTGGTACTAGGTTTACTTCTTTTTGTGGCATTGCAGCATTCGCATTGAACTTTGCCGCCTTCGTCGAACGGTTTTACGATGTTCTAATGGAACCTTCGCTTCACTATGCTTCTTTAAGCCAACTAATTTGCTTGCCAAGCTTCACATAGCTTCAACTGCAACAATTGCAAATTAATAATGATGTTATCATTGGCTTACAGTTCAAAAGTTCAAGTATTGGCCAAGGCATTCTTCACAGTAGCCAAAGGCGTTCTGCTAATCAATTAACTTGGCTGTGTGACTTTTAAACGCAGCCTAAACATGGCTAAAACTATCGATTGAGCCATTAATCTTTGGTGAGCTTATTTCCTAGGCCACATTAAGCAAACCAGTTCACACTATATATTCTAACAGCTAGATCAATCAGCCAGCTTATTTGTCTCTCTATTTAAGTCAACTGAATGTTTAACTAATTTATGTTCACATTTTACAATCTCTCACCAAAAAAATACAGACGCAAGCACAGACATTTTAAAATTATATAAGCGACCTTGGGTAATAACAAAAAGAACAAATAAATAAAACTAAAAATATAAATAAAGATCACTGGACACGCTCAAATGGCCAACAGATGGAAAACAAGAATTTCTTGTCAAGAACATTAGTGACTCTGAATTGATAGTGTGTTATTCGATAGGGCACATTTGCATGGTAACAATCAATCGAAGAATCGTTGAACAGCTTTATGATGACTTATAAATCCAAGTGGCTGTATAGCACTTTGTTATTTATACGCTTGAATTTAATTGAAACTAAAGTATGCAAATCTAACCCGTTTACACTAAAGCTCCTTTTGTTCAGGAGTAGTTTCTGAAAAGTTTTCGTGATAAGTGCGCACGTGTAAACGTCAAATGCGAATTATTCTAAACTATTCACGTCAAACCGGATGAGAATTCCGAGTGTGTAAAAATACTAGAGATAAATTTTGATTAGATGAAGCTCGGGTTGTTAAACCCTTCAAAAAAACAAAGACAACAAGGGGAAAACATGCGATGTTCTAGACGTAAATCTCAATCTACGAAAATGAGATAAAAATAAATAATGCCTAATAATAATCACAGCATTTGACATCATCATTTCATACTGGGAATTGTGTGTTGGTTATCGATTTTTGTATTCATTTTTTTGATTCCTGTTTTCGCTTTTTATTTATTTTATTTTATATTTTAATTGCGAGTGTGCACAGTAATCTGACTGCGACTGCTGTTGAGTAAATATTTGGCTGCCTGTTTGATTATTGATTTATGAGCTTTGGCACGCCATGTGCTAACAAATAATAATAATACTTAATAATATGTGATAATGAGAAGAATTCGCAATGAAGATGATAGAAATTCCATTCACCAAAATTGGACTGTGAATTGTTAAGGAAATGCAAACAGTTTTATGTTTTTTTTATTTATTTTTTTGCTTTTGTATCCAGTTTTTTGCTCTGTTTGACTATGTCAAAGTCAAGTTAACAGTTCGACAGCCAGCTGTTCTTAGCTGGTTTACCCAATTTGGTCAAAAAGACTGTGACTGACTCAGCGTCAAAATAGACACCCACGCGACCAGTATTTATCGTGTGATTTTGTTGACTCAGCAAATATTTAACTAGCGCTACTAGTTACAGATACAAATACATATGTTTTCGTTTCTGGGAAAATATAGAAACACTGTGATTGATTAATATTTAATTAATTTAATTGAAGCTCAGCGCAGCTCACGTCATCTCTGTGAATCGATTAATTTAATCGCTTAACAGTTTACCTGAGTTAATCTCTTAAATGCTGTCTATTAATGGTCTTATTCTCTCAATCTCAATTTCCAGGTTCATTGCTCTAAGCCACAACTAGAAAAAAAAAACACTTTAATTGGCCAACTTGTCTAGTTAAGCTGACCATTTTGGCACGCACTAAATTAAGCCTTGTTAGTTACGGCTCATCAACATCTCACAAACTTGGCTCTAACGTCTTTAATTCTAAGCATACATTTCAGTTGATTTATGCACTAACATCATATTTTATTAAACGCTTTTTGCTAATTGATTCGATACGAAATTTAGTTTTTAACATTTTAAACAGCACATAAAAACCATTTAAAAGTTATAAATGTTCTAAATAAGAGCAGTTCAAATTTAAGGCTTCTTTGAATATTTATGAACTAAAATTTCTATCTCTATTTTCTGCTACCTTTTAAAGCAGCTTGAGTTTTGTCTAAATTAATAACTTAACCTTCTAGTCGCATTCCTAGACGACTGATTAGTGTTCGTAATTAAGTTTGTCATCAATAAAATTGCATTTGTTGTTATTTTCGACTTGCCAAACTTGTCGTTGCTGGTCAATGGGTCAAATTTGCACTTGAGGCGAGTGCTGTGGACGTCGGCGACGACTGCGACGCCAACTGCGACTATGGCTGCGTTCTCAAACATATCGTCTTCAATAATTTTTAATTAAAAAACATAATTCAGTTGGTTTTGCAATGTAAGCGCTAAATAAAATGCAAAGTTTATCTGCACACACCAAACACACACACACACACACTCACACACTTGTAGCCCGTTTAAATAGCAGCAAGTTTGTTGCCTAAGTCTTTTGTTAGCTACATAAATAAGTTATCAAAAGCAGCACAAAGCCGCCTTTTATGCCGAGTCAGCCCATGAGGAAGCAAAACCCAAAAGGAACTTTTGATTACTATTCGCTGGCTGCAGGTGCAGCATTGTTCCCATTGTTGTTGTTGCTGATTTATGGGGTTCAGTTCATATGCAAAAGTTGAGCAACCAAGTCGGCCACATCTCTTTTTTTTTTTTGGTGGTTACTCGTATTTACATAAATTTCTTTTCTTGGCCACGCGGCAATTAAACATGAACTTCACTTTTTATGTCAGTTGCGAGTATTACGAAATGTGCAAACCGGAAAATAACGGTAACAACAACAGCAGCAACAAGAGTAACAAGAGCAACTGCAGATCAGATCGGACTAATCAAGCGCATTGCCATATTTTGAACATTATCCGGCCGTAGACAGGCTTTTAATATTGTGTTTTCTTTATTTATTTTTGCTGTTGTTGTTGTTGGGCTTTTGTCTGGTCGGCTGTCAGGCGTCTGCCACAATTTACTCGTATATTTCATGAATGTCTCGGGTAAAACCGCGACAGACCCAACCAATGCGCATTATGCAATTGCCTGACCCCGCAACTCCCCTGTACCTGATTTACTTGTATTTTTCGGCTTACCTGAATCTTTGGCAGCTGCTGACTGTAGTAGCCATTGATGCACTGATCCAAACGCACACACTGCTGGCCATTGGTGCACTTGAGCTGCTCCAGCGGTGGCAGATATGTTGGCGCCTGGAATGGCGATGCCTGTCGACTGATCACCGCATGATGCAGGAAGACATTCGATGCGGGATTCACCGAGAAATGCGTTTCGGGTTGATCTTTGATCTCATTCTGATATTGGCCATTGAGGAACATGTTCGAATTGTAATTGGCGTTAACGGCACCTTGCATGCCCAACAAGAGCAGCGATGCCAATGGCAAGATCAGGTTCCGAAACCGTGACATATTCGTTAATTGATTGCTTTAAAGATGTGGTTCTCTGCAAAAAGAGTTGAAAAATATAATTAGTAACAAAAATTGATGAAATTAAAATAAATAAATACTTTTCTAGGCACTCAAAAGTATACATTTCTGAAGCTCAAAACAGTTAAGTTTTAATACCGATTTAAAGCCAAATAAATTTAAACTAATCACCAAACGAATAACTTAATTATCTTTGGCTAAATGGTAATTAAATATTTGTGTTAATTTTCAGGAAGTGAATGAGCAGCTCTGAGCTCAAAGCAGCTCAGAATCTTCTAGATGCCAAATTATATTTATGTCTCTGAAATTCCAGATTCTGCTCCATTGTCTTAAAATAGAATTGTGAACTAGCTATTCTACATATTGAGTGGAGGTATTGAGAAACTGCTGATCAGCCGGCCGGCTATAACAACAGCTGGCGAAACGGACTTTGTTAGCTGTTGTTGTGGTTGCTGCTGATCATCGTCATCAGCAATGAAATGCAAAATATCGTGATGACATAATTTCGCAACAGGAACGCTGAAAATGCCATAAAAGTGCACGCGTTGAATACCCTCGAAGATGCTGATGATTTGAGGCTTTAAACAGCCTACACGCTGTGCTGTTGCAGTTGTTGTTAATGCTATGTCTTGCCTGCTTTGGAGCCGGCTCAAACAACTTGGTTAACACAGCAAATGGCACTTGCCGCGTCTAAGTTGAGTCCAAGTCCAAGATAGACTGCCTGACTGGTCACTGGAGTCAATACGTAGACTACTCGTAGTCTATGCGATGTCTACTTCGAGTCTACTTGGAGTCTATTTTGGTTGTCTGCACGCCAGCCTTTTGGACGCTTGTGTGTTTGCGCAAAGGAATTTCAGAAGTCCAACTCGTTTTTTGGCCAAACAGACTTCCGAAAACTTGCAAAAGCTAAATGCCCAAGAAAGCTATACATATATATAAGTCTATTATTTATACAGTTAGACTAGCCAAAACTCCCCCCGGCCCAACCCACCCCCTGGCAAAACTGCTGCTGTGCAATTTGTCAAAAGATTCTAAGTCAGATAAATTACAAAGCAGCTACCAAGACTTGATGTATCTGTTGGCTTTTTCTGTCTATCTGTCTAGCTGTCTCACCGTCTGACTGTCTGGCTCTTTGTCTATTCATTAAGGCATTGGCCAAGCTGTTTAACCGCTTGGATTACGCAAAGAAAAAAAAAATTTATAAAAAAAAACGTTTGGTTAGTTTGGTTCTCAGCATTAGATCTTGGCGGCAATTTCATAATTGATGGCAACTGACAAGTTAGCGTCTAAATTGACAAACTCAATGTGATTTGTGATTTATTTGCATAGAAGACAATTCAGGATGTCAGCTGCTTACTAACAAGACTAGTGAGTAAATCCTGAACGCTGCTGACTCAAGACATCGGCATCTTCTTTTTGTAAAATGAAAAGCAAAAGCTGACATCAAATTTGCATTTTGAACATAAACAAGATTTAGATTCTAGCCAATATTTTTGGCTGTTCATGAGTCAATGCTATAAATAACAGCTAGAGGCAAATGCCAATATCCATACCATATCGTTAGCTAGCTGTAGATATGGTTAAATATAAATAAAAACAAATCACAAATTTGTTTGGTTTTACCACAACTAAAATTTGCATAAAATATGTTATGCGATTTGATTTGATTTTTTGCTGATTTGCTGATTTTCTTTTTTTCTTTCTTAGATTTGGAGTTCATTAAAAAAGATTTGGTATTTTGCCGAGTTTCTAATACTTTCTCCAGGCTCAGAATTGACTGTTTTTTTGTGTGGTATATTTCTGTCGCTGTCTCTGTCTCTGAATTATTTTGAACTCTGATTGATGCGCAGATTCATAATTGGTTGGGGAATTCTCTTGCCGCGGGTGAATTTCATTCGAAATGTCTCATTGACACACATTTCAAAGCGGACGAAGGGGAGAGAATTGACGGACTTGGCGTTTCGCTAATTCGAAACAAAAGACTTAGACAACGAACTTGCTTGTCTTCAGCTTTTTTTCTAATTTATATTAGATTTTTTTTTTGCATTTGAAGTATTTTATTTTTTGCCTTTTTTGGACTTGGAACAACCAAATAAACTGACTGCTAATTAAATGCAGCACATTAATTCACGGCGCTTTGTTTTGACACGGACACGGAGATTCTAATGGACAGTGAGTCTAGTGATTCTAACCTGGACATACTACAAAGATATATAGATATATAGTATGCTAATTTCATAGCTGTTTGCTGTGTGTGAAAAGTGTGGCTTCCGTCTGAACTTGTGTTTGGTTAGCTTTTAAGCTGCCCAATTCTGTGTCTGATTTTTCACATAAATTAAAACAGCAAATGTTTGTCTTCTCCATGTGGTTGCTGTTCCTGTTGTTGTTACCGCTGCTGCCTGCAGTTTTGCAACAACGGCGCAAAGTTCAGATCGCATCTCTAGCAAATAAATTTCAAGTGAGTTAAACACAATGCACAGCCAAGACAGGCAGGGACAGACAGACGGACAGACAGAAATGGACGTATAGACCCAGAAACTTTGGGTAGGTAGGGACTGAGACTTGCAGCAGCAGCAGCAGCAGCAGCAGGGGCAACGGCAGCTGAATCAATCAAACCATCCATCAATCAATCAACCGCAAATGAATTTAATTTTCAGCCACAAAACAAAAGTCACGGCACAATTTACGGTTCATTTCGTTTGCAATGACACTGTAAGCTGAGCGACCTGGAGCACAATATGCCAATTTTTACTGAACACAAAATCCTTAAGAAATCCATTAAACATTTACTAATTATCCTTTACGCCTAGCACTTGTCACTAGTTCACATTAAGCGTCACAAAGTCTTTTTTAACTTAAAGTTCATTTAATTAACTTTTTGCTTATTTTTTTTGTTTAAATATTATTTAGAAATTGTCACTAATTTAGTTTGAGCACTCACTTAAATATATAAGTATTTTTATATATAGTTGAAACTCGCAAACAACTGAACGGAATGGTGAACACACGTACAACTTCAATACTTCAATATGATTGTGAATATTTTTACCAAGTTCGTCGTTTTTATATGCGGCCCAGCAAACGTTCAGAAGCGCCAGCGTCGACTGCGGCGTCACAGCCTCTGACGCGCAGCACCCAAGCACAATAGTTTGACGTTGGCGTTGCTGTCGACGCAGCTGTAAAGATGCGAACAAGTGGAATTAAGCAGAAGACGACAATAAGAGTAGCAGTCGCTGTAGCAGATGCTACGCTGTCGACGCCAACGTCTTTAGGCGTCGCTGCGCTTGCTCACTTTCGTTGGCAGCGGCGCTCTCAGTGAGAGAGAGAGCGCCAAATCTTGACAAGTGGCAACGCTGGCAGGCAGTGCGGGCGTACCAGCTCAGCACAGCGCAGTCGCAGAGCAGCAGTGACGACGGCAGCAGCAGCGCAGCTCAGCTCAGCGCTTCTTAGGCTTTTAGTACTGCTACTCTGAAAGTCTTTCCGCTTTGTTGTTGATTCTTTGAGCTAGTTTGCATTTAATGCCCTGTTTTGTCTTGAATTTTAAGACCAGCAGCTAATTGATTTTGACCAGCAGCTAGAATTAGTCAAATAAACCTAAAAAGTTTCTTTTTTTATTATGATTATTCGCATTCTATACTGTAATTCGATTTAATGAAACAGGCAATTTGTCAAGAAGACAAAATAAAAATTTTGCACAGAGCACCCGCAGTTTCCTTTTGGGGTTTTTTTTTATTATTACTACTCAGTTTTTGTACACACGCAAAAATTGTTGCTGGAAAACAATTAAATTCCAACGCATTAAAGGCTAGCAATTAATGCCGCTAGCAAAATCCGGGTAGATGAGATGTTCTAACGTTCTGGCCAAAAAACGTCACAGCTAACGCAAAGTCATTGCCACAGAAATGACTGATTCATAGGCAAAACAAACATTGGGCGAGCAGTTAGTTGTTTTATCTGTTGTTTTTGTAGCTTTTGTTGAGATGCGAATAGTTTAAAGCAAGATAAACAAAGCAATTAATTAACAAAATTAAATATTGATCATTTTTAGCCAAAGAGAGACCCCCAAAAAAGACAAAGAAAACAAAGAAAAAAGACCCTCAAAAGACCAACTAAAACTAAAGTCAAGTTCCCGTTGAACATCACGAGCATCGGGGAAATTAAGCCACTAACTAAATGTATCTTAAAGCGTAACAACTTTTTATGATGCAACCAAAGTTTATTTTCAAATTCGTAACACTTTGAGGCCTTGCTAATTATTTAGTTGAAGTTTTTGGCACAAACCGAAATTGAAACCGAAACTGAGATGAGTTTACGCTTATCACTTGCCAAACAATTAATGACTAATTAATGACAAACTAATCAGCTGACTGACATTTATGGAGCGTTCTGCTTTTGTACATTATTTTTGTAATCAGGTCAAGGTAGCATCTAATTTTCGCACTTTCTGCAAATCACTTCATCATGTGTGAGTACTTCGGTAGCACAAGTAAACCATCTATTGATAATGCCAGCAGCATCCAAAGTATTTCGACAATTCCCCTTCACTCAACTGCAAGTCATATTAAAGGCTTATCATTTTTGTTGTTGTTTACTCGGAAATTTTTCAAAGTCTTGTAAATTTGGGGATTGCAACAAGCACTGATCGAGTTCACTATTGTCTGAGGTTGTGGTCAGTTTTAGTCTATTTTTTATGGAGCCAGACGAAAGACCCGAGGCCTGAGCCGCCCAAAATGCCACTGATGAAAGCCGTATAATAATATAGGTATTATTGAGCAATTATGGGACTACTGGACTTGTGGACAGTTGGAAGTATCGGGTCAATAACAGACTGATTCGCAAATCAAATGCACATTATAATTAACGCATTTCATTTCATGTCTTTCTTTTGTGTCGGTCTCTCTCACAAACCATTCGAATTGGGCTATTTTTTATTTTTATATTTATTATGTGGACAACGACAACAATGCGAGTTCATTCAGAGTGAGAGTGATTAAAGAGTGGGCCGTATTCACACCCTTGATTAGCTTCTACTCCGTACTATACAAATATATATATGTTTGTATTTTAGTATATATTTGGCGTGTCATAAGTTGTTTTTGGTGTGTATAAAAATGTTTATTTGAATATCATCGCCTTAGACAGGTTTAGCGGCATTTTTATTTTGACCAAATATAAGCTAGAAATTCCTCACATAAAATAAAATGAATAATAATACTAAATATACTAACAACAAAAATTCGCACAGCTGTGAAAATGATGGCAACAACTTTATCTAAATTATGATACTAACTAAAAAGTTTGCCAATAATTATATAATCGAATGGCACGCGAATTTCAACCAAAGTTTCTAAATACATTTTTATGTATTTTATGTTCAGCTGGAACAGCAAAACACAGGCACATATATGGACCCTAGAATAAGAACAAGTTATTGCCTCTTACCGGTTTTGGGCATTTAACTAAATTAAAGCTAGAAATTCCAATAATAAAATAAAATACGTATTTAAATAAAAAAATGTGTATACTTAAACAAGTTTGTCTTAAATTATGTAAGATTAAAACATATTTTCTAGTTATACATATAAATATATATATTAAATTCAACACTAAAAGCTAGCTATAAACCATATCCGTTTTCAGCTAAACTAAGAAATAGTTTAAGTCTTAGTATTTAAAAATTTCACAACTGAACGACAAATGAATCATATTCATTTATTGCTATTAGCTAGAAGTATAACAATATCTAGCGGGTTATTGAACTGGCCAAAACAAAGGCCTAGGCCATATGATTTTGAGCTCAAGAATGCATGGAGGTCGGGGGTTTACTCATGTGTCTTTCCACTGCATTGATTATGATTTTCATTTATGATTCAAATTTAGGTTTTTTGAAATTGAATCAGCTTTGGTTATAATTAAAGCTGACATCAGACTCCTTTCACTGATCAAGATATGATAAGATTGATCGAACGTTAGATGATATGAAAAACTGTTCTTAGTCGAATCCTGTTCTCAAGCCAGTGCAAATGACAAAAGAATAATTAATAAAGCTTAGACAGGAGCTCAAAAATCATATTACGTATTAAAAGAATAATGAATTTGCTTATTTTTGGCTTTGTTAAATACTTAATACCCTACATTTGAAAAACAAATTATTTAAGTTATGTATTAGTTAAATGAATTTAAATTCTTAACAATTTGCCAGACCAAATTGGTTTGGGAATCATTTAAAAATTTGATAATTTATTTAAAAAACATTTGTGGGTGCAGACAACAAAACTATAAAGCTAAATAGCCAATAACAACAAATTTGATCTTCGCCGGCAGTTTTATGACAAACGGAACTAAAAATCTTTGACATTGTCAGAACGGAATTTTTTTTTTTTTTTTTTTTATTTCATTTCACAGTTTTGTTTTTCGATTGTTTTTTGTACTCCGAATATGTTAGATAATTAAATTACATTTTTGGGCTTTTGAAATTAATTAGAAGACGTGAGTTCTTCATCGTATCAAAGGTAGCTGCGGAAAAATTGAAAATGTCTGCGAGTGGTCGTGGTCGTGGTTGTGGTGCCAAAATGCCCATTAAATCTATAAAAGTTGTAAATGGATTCTTAAAACATGCTTAGATCAAGTTCCGATGCTGCTTTATTAATCAACCCGGCTGACAAATGTCTTTAAGCTACCGTATGAGAAACTACCAAAAATATGTAGATAAAAGAATAAAAACCAAGAACACACATTAGGAATGACACTGAACGACAGCGTCACAATTCGACTACAAGATACTCAGCATTCTTTGTGGACAGCACACAATTTATTAAATGTAATGCTATACTAATTTTATGGATAATCAATGGCTGCTTTGTTAGTTGGTTAGATTAAATGCTGGGACTGCAGTTTAAGCTAATTTGTTAACTTGTTTAATTTGTAATTAACCATGCGGTTTAGGTTCAGTAGAGTTAAGGTCAGCGATGAATGTTTGGGAGTTTTTGGAGCACATTTTTAAGTGTAACTACATACCCATTAAATTTTACTAAGCACTCAAACCTTTCTGCTTCTGCTGGCACCTCCACATACCCTGTAATCCCAACTGCTGCCAACCCATTGAACCAAATCGAGCAATTTGTTTTGACTGCACCCCGTGGTGTATGTTATTGGGCCCCTCTTGCCGTAAAAAGCGGATATGCATATGATTACTGGAACCCATTCAGGTAATGACCGGGGGGCTATAGATTCTATATGTTATGGGTCTCGTGCCACTAAGCTGACGTAATTGAGCGCTGTCGTCGCATCGTCAAAGGCTCACTAAAAGGCGTTGCGATTAGCATATGTTAAGCATAATCAAATCATTAGACATTTTCTGTGCGAGAAGTAGAACTATTTAAGAATGGTATCGACCACTCCCCTCCGCCTCTCCCCTACACCCCCTTCAAAAGAAACCGATTTGAACTGGTTTCAAGTTTAGCAATCTCGATATCATTTTATCGCACTAAATCAAGGCGCAACGAATTTGTTTTAATAGCCAGCTGACCCACAGACAAAATGCGAACAGATAGAGATACAGACAGCAGGGAGAGAGATAGAAAGAGAGGGGGAAGCACGATGCGATGCGATGCGATACGTTGGTTTATGACCATTTGCTAGTCATCTCGTTGCGTAGTTCCGCCAGTGAACAAAATGTTGTGTATATGTAATCATACACGTAGCACTCTGGGCCATAATTATGTTGGCCTAAACCACATTTTGTAAGACACAGAGCAATTTCTTCTATTATGTAGAGCCGTCGTCGGTATCTGTCTCAGTTTAAGGCGTCAAGAAACGGCCTTGAAGTTGCGGCAAGTTGTTGTGGAAGTCTTGACCACAGTCAAGGTCAGTCAACTGAAGCCAAAGAATGTCAGTTGCCAGGAAAAACCCCAAGAGAGTGCAACTTTAATTAGTTTAAGACACTAAAGTTCTTAACTTCTTTAGTTCTTTGGAATGCGGCGAGTCGAGTCTTTTTATAGAAATGCCACAACACTATAATAATAAGAGGAGGTAGCATATCAACAATCTTTTGTGTGTCTGCTATTTTCTGAGCTGACTTCATTGTGAAAGTTCCAATTTACTTGGCTTTTTGGCTTTAATGATCCCAATTAAGATTATATGCCATTTTCGGCCTGCTGACTCTACACTCACCCACAAATGTTCTCTCTCGGTCTCTTTCACTTTTCGCAAAGTCAACAAAAAGAAACAAGTTTTTTTTGTTGGGGATTTTGTTAAAATTGGCATCGAAAAATCGCTCATTGCTCATCAATTAGGTGGGTTTATTTATGACAAACTGTACCTTTGATATTATTTTAAATAATTGATATTTATTGGAGAAAAACAAATATATATTTTGTGGTATTTCCGATATGGTAAATTAATAATTTGACATAAGCAAAAACCAATTAATTCAAGCAGAACAATAGCAAATCGTATGTTCAACTCAATATTCGATTGATTTGTGTGATTAATGTCCAAAATTCTTAAGTTCAAACTCGAGTTGCAGTTTTTGGCTCAACACGTGTCTCTGAAACTGATACTAGCCATAACCGGAGTCGAGTATTTAGCTTTAGTTAATAGTTAATATTTCTTTTTTCATTTAAGTTGTTTTTTCTCATAACAATTTAGTTAATATGCAAAAATCATAATGGCCGCATATCAATCAATGGCTCAAAATACTCGTTAAATAACAATGGACAATTTTGCACAGTAGCACGCAAGTTTTTAATCTCATCAGGCATGCGCATAAAATGCCCATTGACTCAATGATTTCAATGAGATTATTGCGATTATAAAAGCAACAGAAACACAAAAAAATCGGCAAAAGAGAAGCAGCAACAACAACTCAAAACCAGCAGTTAAATTAAATCACAGAGACAAAGCAGACGATGGAATGCTCTTTTTGGAAGTAATACAAAAATTATACTCAGCAAGAAATGAGTTATGCCCACTGTAGTGTAGGTTGTAATCAAAACGAGTGCCAATCGATTAAAATCAAATACAAAATATTGAAGCAGCCAATGATTAAATAAAGCCAACAACATTTTGACCACAAGGCTGTACAACTTTGCCACAAAAAATATAGTAGAATAAATAACATTAAAAAAACACAGTAAAGTAATGAGAATATTATTTGATAAAGAACACAAGAAATAATGTTAAGTTGTGAATAATCGACAGGCAGTCAGTCGCACAGTGTGGCAAAATTGTTAACTGCCAGAAGACTGCAAATTCAGCTGTCACTTGTTGCATTTTATTTTCAACATTTTCTGTTTTTTTGTCTGATTACTCTGACAAATAACAAATAACCGTTAATGTGCAGCATTAACATAGGTCAGGCATGTCCAGTCGGGTGTGAATGGTAAATCATTATTCAATCTGCCAAGACAAAGCCTTGGATCACAAAATGCCATTCGAATGGGGCGTACGAATGGACCACGACATTATTTCCACCAAACACAATTAATTAATAAGAATAATTCAGATAAAAACCTTTCATTTTATTTATTAACGATTTAATAACGCCGCTGAAGCTGTCAATAATTAAACTTAACTTAAACTAATAGTAACTTATCATTACAAACTGTCAAAATGAATTAAATTAATTTAAAGAATATTTTCAAAATGATTTAGCGAGTTTTAATTGGAATTTGATGGAGCTATAATTAATGAAAATTATTTATTGAAATAAACTATTTTAAACTTATTTCTATAGGCTACAATGTATTTAGCAATTGCTGCTTAAAATATTTTCCAACATTTTATTTAACTCTTTGTAGTAGAGAACAAAATTGATGATTAAAGTCGAAAGCATAAATTAAATACAGTTGGCTAGCGATTTTTCCTTTTGGCCAACAGCCTTCGTGGCCTCTTCTGTTTTTATTTTGCTGCATTTTTAATTAAAATGCTGCGCGCGCCACACGACGTATGCGCAATTTTGAACAGTTAAGCGATGCACAGAGCAATTTATAAGATTTTTAATTGAGTTCAAGCTGCATTTCGATGCCTTTCAAACAACCCACTCCCCACTCGGTGGCACTTATAAATGTTCCGCCTTTTTTCGGTGTTTTCCGTTTGTATGCAATTCTGATGACAATTGCAGAAGAAGAGAGACGATGAGTTGAAGTCACATTCAGATTCAAATTAGGCATCATTAATTATCGCTTGAAAGCAGGAATATTTAGTCAAAACAAGACATTGTCACTTAATGTGCGCTCATCAATAAACATTTTGTGCGGCAGAAAGGAGCTGATAGATAGAACTTTGTGAAATACCCACTCACACAGCAGCAAACAAATCTCTAAGCCATGTTCTATGTGGCCAAAAGTAGACAAACTCGCTGCACAATGGCTTAAAAACACTTGGGAAGACAGCTGAATTAATGAGCGTGTCTGAAAGAATAAAAGATGTTGCCTGTTCCAGCCACAAAAACAATAAACAAAAGTAAAAGTTTGACGTCCAACGAGTTTTCTATTAAACTAAAACTATAAAGTGATTTGGTAAGCAGTAATACCCCTTAAATTGCTGTGCTATTATGCAGATTAATTACTTTAAATTCAGTAGCTAATTTACTAAAAGTTCTCTTGTCTGGAAATCGATTAAGAAATCGTAATAAAGCTCTCCCTTTCAAAATCCCAACAAACCCCATGTAAATCAAACTACAGGGTATGCTTAATCAAATCGATTCTATTATGGTTCCATTCAGTATTCGATTCTGAAATGGATTTGTGTGTTGAAGTGTGCCAGCAATAAAATCAAATTAATGATTTGCAAAACTGTAGAATATATTGGCCTGAGAACTGTGTGGAAACTGCAAAACTCTGGGAATCATCGGATCTGAGAATCAGAAAACCAAAGTTAATCTGAACTACATTATATGTTATGTGCATATTTATGCTTATAACTCGATCATTTTGGCGCTGTTTTATGCCTTTTTTATTGTTGCCAACACAAAATTGATTTGTATTCATATCATATTAATTAACCGATTGAATTTTGCTAATTTTTTTCTTCTTTTTATTGTGTTGGATGCTGCTTAAGATTTCAGCATAAATTAATGTATATTTATTGTCATTGTTTTGCATAGAGAACTGGCTTAAAGGCTCGCCGTTGATCGATATACGTTTGTCTTCCTCAATTCGTCGGCTTTCCAAACAAATATAAATTTAATTTATAAATATACAATATACAATATATGCATATGCTCAGTAAGAAATTAAGTTTAATTAGCATATTGATTAAGATTTGCATATAGAATACATTGAAATAAGATCAGGATTCTCCCCAGTGATTTGAGGCGGCATACACAAAAGAATTATATGCATGCTTATAGCCATTCCCATTGTCATTAGATTCCACAGTAATTAACAGCAAAATTAAGAAGAAGACGCACAGTAGGTGCGAAAATAAGACGAACATGTTTCTTTCCCACTTTTATGGCCGTTTTCAATGCCATTGGTAACATTTGTGGTTCTTGTGCTGTTTACGCTTCGACAAATTGCTCATAATTCTACAGCTGGGCTACTTTAAGTGCGTTTGTGTCCTCCGTTTTTCACACGCTAACACAATTTATAATCACAATAATTCCGTCACATAATAAGCAATAATCGTCACAAGTTTTCTGTGTGTTTTCGCAATGCGGAACTGTCCACACCTTGTCAGCTGGGAAACCCTTTGCTTTCCGCCGGAAAAGAGCGTGACAGTTTTATTAAAATTATATTAGAGCAAACCCCTAAATTATTTCCCACACTTAATACACATTAAACACATAAATGCTTTCAATGAAATTAACTGAGTGCTATTTAAAACCACTTGAAACACCATTCGTGTCTACTAAACAATGCCTGCGATCAAGCATAATTGTAAACAATTCAATAGTTAAATAAAGTACGAATTTATTGCGCTTTTAAAAGCATCTTAAAGCATTTTGCGACAACTTTGTTCTTAGAACTATAGAAAAAGTCATTCATTTGGCCAGAAATAACTTTAACAACCCGTGAGAGTTTTCTGCGGGTTTGGTTGTTTTTAGACTTTGCGATCACAAAGTTCTAACGAAAATTGGATAAGTTTTTTAAACACACCATCTCTCAGCTTATTGCACCCAAACACTTAATTAAACCTACATCATCAGGTTCCAAGCTTGACTAACTATTCCCAATTGGAGCTGTTATTTTCCATAAGCTGTGAACTATT
The DNA here is from genome assembly GCA_018152125.1 of Drosophila dunni. Taxonomy (NCBI): domain Eukaryota; kingdom Metazoa; phylum Arthropoda; class Insecta; order Diptera; family Drosophilidae; genus Drosophila; species Drosophila dunni. The sequence goes on along the minus strand of JAECXC010000339.1, from coordinate 18,631,543 downwards.
AAAATCAAATTTATAATCAAATTTCAAATTTGTTACACTTGCCAACGCAAGGACATTGACACTTTGCCAAGACACGAAAAACCTCCAAGCCAAGTGGCAAAGACACAGACACAGACAGAGACACCGACTGAGGCAGTGGCAGTGACTTTGATTGATGAAATGAGCAAACAATAACAAAACGCGAGGAAAATAAAAAAATATGTGTATACTGTATAAAACTAAAACTGAAACTGAAAGTGAATTAAAGCGCATGAACAAAACAAATAATAAATAGCTTATGACATCAACCGCAGGCAATGGAGCTCATCAAATCAGTGTAGGGGTTATCGAGCCACAAAGTGGGCGGGGAGGGCGAAGAAGGCGGAGAAGGGAGTGACAATTACTGTGGGCGTGTTTGGCAGCCAATAACTTTGGCCCAAAGCCAATCACGTAATCGAGTCAAGCACTGAAATTCAAGTAGTGACACTTTAAGCTCTTCACTCTTCTCACTTCACAGTTCAAAATTCAGCCACAGTTGTCACAAAGTTCGAGGCAATTTCTAGAGGAAGTTTACATTAATTAATCATTAGAGAAACCCCCAAAAACAATGATAATTTGTCTGATCGCCTTTTAATCGGCTCTAAAACCTTTCACGCTTAAAGCCATGAAGGTCCCTTGTACCCTAAAAAAAACTGTGATCTTTGCTAAGTGTTTGCCCTATAGGCCCAGAGCTGTCACACAATAAATTTATCGTTTAAATGTTTGCTTTTGATGTCTGCCATAATTTGTATTAAATTGTTTATTAAACCACTTGTAAGCCACATTTAAATGCAATTGCCTGTTTTGAGAGGCAGACTCGTAACAAGAGTATTTGGTATCAAGCGAGCCGACAAATATCAAAAGTCAACTTAGCAATTGTCAGAACATTATTGTCAATTGTATTATTTTAAGCTTTTGTGTTTGTTTTTATGTGAGGTAATGGGAATTATCCTATGCGAAAACAGCTTAAAAAGGTATTTTATGGCATGGAATTTTATATAAATGATTCATTCGATCTACTTGTAAATTGCCAACAAATTCATTGCACTTCCAGCTTAATCAAACAAGTCAAGTCATCTCTTAACTTAATCACTTTAAATTCAATCGCCAAGAATTAAACTTAAATCAATCGCTTGTCAGTGCAGTGTAACGCCTTTAATGTCACGCACTGAGTTATGTTCTATGGTGAATGCCTGACGTAACGTTCTGGCCAGGCTAACACGTGGGCAGTGGTCGGCGGACAGTTCGGCAAGTTCAGTGAAACGGAAACGCCAATGCACAGCGACAGATTGCGGCAAAAAGGCTTCATGCTGTGCGCAATGTGTGTGGCTTTTGGCCAAGTTTGTTGGCCGCCCGTTTGGCCAGCATGTTGTAGCCGTTGTAGCTGTTGTAGCTGTTGTAGCTGCCGCCCGTTGCTGTTGTTTATTATGCGTAAATAATGAGCGACATTAAAAACAACGCGTCGCCAGTTGAACATAAACTCAAACATCGCTCATACGCACCATTGGACGGCTACCCGCCTGCTTGTGGGACCTGCTTGGCGGTCAGCGACATAAAGTTGCTCATTTTAGTTAACGTCCGAGATACAGCAGAACGTCGCCGCATCAATTTGTGTCTGCATAGAACGAACTTGGCTAAAATACTTAGAAAAAGAAGCCACTAATTAATATAGCGGCGTCAAGGAGAAACGATATTTATATAGTTAGCTGCCAGCGGAATTCTTCTATCTGTTTCGCGCACTTTACTTTCAAAGGGTAACATGAATTGGTCAAGGGGTTAAGAACACAATTATCATATGGGTGGACTAATGACTTTATGGTAACGAAAGTGACGATTTGTATATATTTTTGTGTAACACTTACATAATCTGCAATTTAAAGGAATCTTTCTAGAGCTAAGCACATATTTTCGGGTTCCAAACAATTTTGTATATCTAAAACAAATCAAGTAGGTGGGTAAAGGAAGGAGTTTCAGCAGAAATTACTGACTTAAACTAAGTAAACCAACATAAATGCTATATTCCAGTTAGTAACAATCCTTAGTTTACCCTAAAAGCTACCAAGAATCCGCTAAGCACAAATTGTTAGAGAATTAACTTGTCGTTTTGACAAACTTCTCATTTCCTTCTTCTTGTCTTTTGTTTTTGTGTGACTAATTTGCATTGATGCGACTTGAAAAAACTAATAGATCAGTTTCATATCAATCACGCATTATGTTTACTATGATCACTGAACTGGTTTCCACACACACTCAGACACACACACTACACACACCACGGCACGTTCGCCAAGACAAAACTTGTTTCTGTTTAAAGTGTCAAATAAACATTTTTGAAATATTCATTTGGCGCCACATTTGGCGCCAGCTGCGCCCCAAACAAATTTTCCAACCACTCTGTTACTTAGCATGCCACATGCCCCATGCCCATGCCTCATACCACATGCCTCATGTGCCCCACTCCATATGCTCCGTGCTGCAGTTGCAGTTCATAAATAACTAAAATTTGGCGCATTTCAAATTATCTTATTAGAGAATTTCAACAGTTATGGCAACAAGACATTAGCCAATATATGTTTATACACATAAATATATATACACACGATATTTAGCTAGCTTAGTCTATACTCAGCTACTGTGTCGAACTCTGAACTTTGCGTAATTCAATTGATAAACAAAATATATGCGACTCAGTTCTACCTTGCGTTTTGACAGTGTCTATAAAGTTGACAAAAACTCGTTAAATATTTTAATATAGATACTAAGAATTTTAATTGCTTGTTCGTTTTTCTGGATTCAAGGGGAATGACTGCATTAAGTTTTTAAGTTTCTAAAACAGTTGACAAAGTGTTCAAAGCTTGATTAATTAAACGTTAAGGTTTCATTAAAATTTGGCTCTTAATGGTCTAATAAAATATAAAGAACTTTTAACTAGTTGTAGAGCTTTAATCACCAGTGTTGACCTTTTTACTAAAGCTTTCAGGAGCTTGAAAAGTGACAGTTAAAAATTTAATAAAATTGGACTAAATTTATAGCTATTGAACAATATACTTATAATTGATTTAAAAATAGTTCAGCTGCCCTCAGCTCTAAATAAGCTCCGTGGCATGCAGTTGCATCCGCTTCGAGCTTTAATATGCTTCCAAAGCACTCCATAATAAATTGCTCTGTTTACTTGTGGGAGACGCATGAGGGTCAATTTGTTGATAGCCATCGATCAGTTAGTTGCAACATGCACATTGGCGTGACAAAGTAAGTAGATTTCAAGTTGCAACTTGCAACAAATCCCGTTTTAGGTCTCAAATTAAACACCGAACCATTTCAAGCCCAATCCGATGCGATCTGGTCAAGAGTTTGTGGCTGGTCAAGCAAAACATTTAAAACAGAAAAAACTGAAGTTGGTGTCTCCATCGTCGTCGTCGTCTTCGTCTTCGTCGTGGTCTTGGCCCTCTGCTGATGATGTGAGTTGTCTTGTCTGTCTCGATGTTGATGTTGATGTGCAGCCGCTGGCTGAGTGGCGCTCAAGTTGCTGTGCATGTCACGTCTGACCTTGACGCCTCCTTCTGGCCAACAACAAACAGCGAACAGCGAACAGCCACAACATATAAACAAATAAATAAACAAACAAACAAAACAAATAAAAGTGAAATGAAACACAAAAAATGTAGCGTAGTCAAAGATTATATCTGTGTCGCGGCTGTGAGGCAAATGAAGCCATAAGCCATTCAAGCTGGACACCAGGAATTAGGGATGGGCAACTAATCGGATATCGATTGACTTGAATTTTAATTTTAAAATCTATTTTATGTCGATTTTTATGTGCCTTTTTGATATAGTTTCTATGTTCTTAGCTGACTATGTTTGTCAGTAAAATTTACCTACTAAAGATTTTATTCCAAATTTTTAATTATTTCTATACATACGCTAAAATAAATAATCCTATTAAATATTATAAAAATGCTGTTTGATATTGCAATTATATTTTTTATGAGGGATCATACACACCATTAATTCATCATGTTTTTTATAACATGATGCATATTTTTAACGATATTTATATCGCTGCTACTTCTGCCGTTACTCATCACTGGAAGGAATGACGTCTCGTGACGTCAGCGTTGAGTGAGTGAACTCAAGTGCCAGCATATTCACACTTGACCATTAAATCAAAGCAAAAATGCGAATCAAATGTCGAGGAAGCAAATTGTGACTCAATGTCCGGCTTAGAATTGAATTAATCGTTAAACAGAATCTAAATCAAATTGAAATACACACACACACCCCAAAATGATCATATTTATTATGACTTTAATGGCGTAATTAAAGCAGCGATGAGCTAATTGTATAAAACTTACTTAACTTACTTAAAGATCAACTGCAACAAATTTTTGAACGTCCTTCGACTGTCTTTGTCTGTCTTGGCCAATTAGAAAGGTTTTTGTTTTCGGTTTTGAGTTTTTTTTTGTGGCAGCTTTATGGGCAATAAGACTCGTATCATCTCAGACGCAATGGGTTCTATCATAAATCCATATGATTCAAATATTTTGTAACAGTTGCCCAACCAAACAACGAGTGTTTCCGATAGACATAGTGGGTGGAAGGCGAAGAAGCACAGAGCTCAGACCTCAGACCTCTTGGGACTGCTAGACGCTATGAAAGCCAGACCGAAAAATTGGCCGAAAAGTTTGGCAAACGTCTGAAGGCGCGTTAAACAAAGCGCTTCCGTTCAGAATGGCTTAAACCAGCGTTGTTGGCCCAAAAAAACTGGGCCAACCAAATAAACCATGGACCAAAAGGCACCAAGACATGGCTAAGACAAAGTCTTGGGCTGCGGCTCAAGTTCATTTCAACGGCTGGTTGGGCAGCGATCGCAGACATTTTTTTTTTGGGTTTTTGGAAAGAAACAACTGCAACAACAACAATAACAACTCGTCACATGCAGTCAAATTTATTTGTTCATCTTGATCTATGAAAGCATTAAATTTAATGGAGCATTATGAAAGAGTTTTGGAGTTTTTTTTTTTTTGGCTGTAGAACAAAAGACATCTCCCAGCTTAAAGTATTGCAAGTGATGTTCAGCTTGCGGCTTTTCCATTTGACAGCCACTGACAGACGAATGCGGACAGACAGTACACGTACAGTGCCGTCGCACAGTCAACGGACAGCAGCTGCCTGTCAATGCGTCACGTCTTTTTGGCTTAAGCATCATCAGTTTTGACTTCGAATTCGTCTTGGAATCGCGACTTGAGCATTACACGCATTTGAGCCACGTTAATTGCACGGCGTGCAGAAAATGGCAAATGGTCAGCCAGTCAGTCCGTCTGACACGCCCACTCCACTGCCAGGCGCGGGCAGGCAGCTGACATTAGACAATTAAAATGATATTCGGCTGTTTGATAATTACAAGCAGAATGACAGACAGACAGCAAGGCAGCTTGCTGCAGCTGTGCAACTTTGGCTTGAATACAATGAGTATCTATCTCACTCAACCCCCCTCTCCCCACCTCTCTGGCCAGGCCCCCTCTAGTCCTCCGACCGTTAGTGTGTGAAAAGTCATTAGAAAATCAGAAACTGCTGAAGCGCACAGAGACACATAACTGATTATACCCCGCAGCTAGGCTTGGCTAATGAGGTAGTTACACAACCATGCAGTTCTGTCACTAGAACGCATAAAAATATTATAAATATTAAGTATACGCGGTGTTACCGAGATTTATTAGCTAATTTAGCTGGAAATTAATAGTATTGAAAAATTATGTCATATTTTACAGGGTATTTTATGTCATAAAAATATGCTTTATTGTAAGTAGACATCACGTAACACCAGTGAGCATTATTCAATAATACAGGGTATGTCTGTGTCACCCCACCACCTGTCAACGTTGAATAATCGAAATTCCCGCCATAATAAATGCCCTAAATTCGTATTCCATTAGACGATGAGCTATGTGAACTCGGTTCAGACCCAGATCCGCCCTGGCAACGCTTCTGTAGGCGGATGTGAATTTCGGGTTTTTTTGTTTTTATTTTCGAGCTTTTGAGCAACAACAACAACAACGTCAACTGAATACAACGACAAAAACAATAAATGTAGCTTGAAAACTTGTTGGTTGGTTGGAAGTTAAAACTAGAATTTATTAGCGATTGTGGGGGGGATTTCGTTAGACGATGTAAATTGTCTGTGACTGTGACTAAAATTAGGAAATGCTTTTTAGCTAATTTCGTGCTAATTTCTGTGACTTTGGATCTTAAGACACATTACACATACATTAGAAATAGTCTTGTGTGTAAAATGTATTTCAGTTTCAACTTCTTTTTAAGCCAAGATCAGACCAAAGAAGGTCATCGTGAATCACACCGAATTGAGTTTATACTACCAAAATCCAACCTACACAACACAACACAATAACGAAATGGACTTTTGTCGGTTGATTGAAGTCATCAGTTCTTGATGTTTATTGTCTGTCTGCATAAATTATAAACGTATTATAAACGTACAATTCCAGAGGTTCGATGACTCGCCGAAAACGATGGCTGATAGCTGAAAAAGACACCATACACACAATGATCGAACACTAATAAATACATAAACATAACATCAAAAGATCGCCCACAAAACACAATAGGAAAAAATATTTAAAAATTAAATAAAGAGAGGCACAAAAAGCGCATTGAAGCGCAGCAATCATTAATCTCCACTTAACTGTCAGCATATTAGTTTTATGTTCGATAATCACAGCACATATATCATATTATAACAGATCAAACCATTCTTGTTGTTTTTTTCTATTAAACCTTTGTTTTACGACTGCACTTTGTAGGGCGTTACCCTAACAAAACTGGCCCTGTAATGGGCTGGGGCATATTAATGTTTGCACCTGAAGGTCGATTCTGTAATTGTAGATCATCGAAGGTTTTGCTTTTGGCTGGTGGCATCTTCAGTTGAAGAATTCCCAGAGAATTATGGCGATTAACAATAGCTTAACTATCGATTTTGAATCTATTAAGTAGTGGATAATTGAATTTAAATTTGAAGCTATTATTAGATACAACTCTTTGGAAGACTCTAACATTTATTAAAGTCTTTTAAAATGTACACTTAAATATACAATAATTTTTTACCGTTCCATTCTCCATTTATAAAGATTATATAGTAAATCACTTTATTGTTAATAATAACAGAAGCAAATTTACAGCTTTTCCTACTATATTTTTATTAAAAATGGCTCAAAAATATTTACACTGCCAATTTCCTGATGTAACCAACAGTTTGATGTGACAGATTCGCTTGCAATAGGATAATCCCATCGTTTAAAATATTTGCATACATGTAATATGATTGCAGACAACAGTTTAACATCTCTGAATATGCATGAGATGCAGACAGCAGCATAGGGGAAAGGGCCGGGATTCCCTGCAGTTACAGGGAAAGGAAAGGGAAGCGAAAAAAGCGCAAAAGCCAAAAGAAATAAAATAAAATACGCCCACATAAATTAACGAGCATTTTATTTACAACCAATCGACACTTTTACCGCATTGCTCTCTTTTTTTTAGCTTTTTTTTTTTTAGTATATTTTCTTTTATTTTATTTTTATTGGCATATAAATTTTAATGCCATTTTAATTTGCTCGGCACCTTACGCCCCATTTGCATAACTTTTTGCAACAATGAGTTAATTTGCTCCTTTTTAAGTCGCAGCGAACGCTCGTGCTGCGTTTTAAATTTAACGTTCAATTAAATTTTATTGTTTCGTACATAATGAAGAAATAAAATGCGCCGCAAGGCAGCCACAGCAGCAGCAGCACCAGCAACAACAGTAACAACAGCAACAACAGTAACAACAGCAACAACTGACAACGGCAGCAGCTTCACTGCAGCATTTCCAATCGAGCGACGCAAATTGTTGCATGCCACCGCGTTGACCTTCGAAATTGGTTTTTTGGTTTTTTGGTTTTTTGGCTTTTGCTTGCGCACTGCACTTGATTTTTCAATTTCAATATTCATACCCTGGCCAAGCTGCAGTTGTGGCTTATAAGGGTCTAATAAATGCCCTCTAAAAAGTCTGGCTTTTATTTTTTAATATACAGGAACATATTAGCTAATAATTATTTAACTTAAACTGCTGTTAGCAGTAATTTCTTGCTATGACACAATTTTTATTTCTAGCTCTTACATAGATTACTATTAAGTTTTTTAATATTAACAGCCAATGACACTGCAATTCTTATGACTGGCGCACTAATCTAACTAATCAACTTCCCTATTAGCTTGTAAATTGAATATATTGTGGTGATTAGTACAAGTCAAATAGGACAGACTTTAAAAAGCTTATTAATTAATTTTTTTAAAAGTTAACAAAATTCACTCTTCACTTTATTTATCCTGCCCCAGCACAGATATATTCTAGTCAATACATTGCCATTATTTGGCGTGAATTCTACTTTTGATATTTCGATTTAGCGCCAAGTTTGTTGAGGTATTTGTTGGCTGATTGGCTGACTTGTCGACTGGCCAGCTGACTGACTGCCTGGCAACGCCCACCGCCACGCCTACTTCACATACACATACAATTTGGGGGGTTGCCCCCGCCATGCATGCTGTGTATCATTTGTTAATTATGCGTATTATTTGCAACATATTTTTTTTGTGGATTGAGACCGCGAATTGAGCTTGTAATTTAAATTCGAAACTTGAATTGAGATTTTTTTTCTTAACATATAGTAAAAATGTGTTTTTTTTTTTATATCGCAGCTTGCAGTGGCCTTTGAGCAAAATGGCCAAGAGACCTTAATACAATTTGCCAGCGGCATGTTCAAAAAATATTTACAATATTGCGCATACGCCAAGTGTGCCGGGCCCGCCCTCAGCAGTAAAGTTAACTACATTCGTATTTATAAACATTTCAAAATAGTTTATGATTTCAACAGGTAATTTCTTTTTGTTTCTTTGTATAATTTATTTTATTTAATTTTGTTTGGTTTCTTTGGGTTTCGATTTCAGTTTTTGTTTCTTTTGCTTTGCGCAGTATTTCCGGCTAAGAGGCTCCCCACGAAGCGCACGCATTTTAATGATAACATTTAATTTGAACCGATTGGCGTTATGACTTCATTCCATTTCGTTTGTGGTTTAATGAACCTGGCTAAAATGGCAAGGACATTTGCAGCACGCTCAACACTGCTGGTGCTGCTGTTGGTTCAGTGGCGCCAAAACATCGATTAACATGCACCGTTAAGGTTGTTAATAATCAATTAAAACTGAGCAACAGCAGCAGCAGCAGCTAGCGTAGCCACAGCAGCCGTTGTTATGGCCACGTTAAGCAAATGCCTCAAAAGAAACAAAATAAATATATAAAACTTTAGAAAAACAAAAAATATAAATCTTCCAAATTAATGATGTCTTTTTACTGTGCACAAATCATGAAACTCGCAATGCGAATCTTAAGTTTCAAATATCATTCGGATTTCAATCATTTGGCAATTTGGCTAAAAGCCACAACACCCACTGCCACTGCCACCTGCAATTTCGACCATAAAACACAACTAAATAAGCAATAAATAAGTTTTTTATGCTACGCATTGTTTTCTAATTGCCGAACTTGAACTTTGCGTTAATCAAGCGTTTATTTCAATAACTTTTTTGGGTTTTGTTTATAATTGTTAATTGTAGTATTGCTCAAAAAACTGACCTTTCGAGTTCTTAAGCCAGTAGTCACCTCTCTTGACCAGCAGCTGGCCGAAAAGGCCAAGCAATTAGCAATTTGCCAATGTTAAGTACGAGTCTTGGAAACATTTTAGATTCCTGTCGTCATCGTCTTCATTTTTAAGCATCCTAACGTATAAAGTCGTTTCAAAATGCTTAATGATGCTGGCGTTAGTTAGAAGTATAGAAGCAGTTAATACCCTGTAAACTGTTCACTCTGTAAACCATTACTAGTCTATAGTTGTGGCTAAGCTTTGTTTGGTATGCAGGGTATGCCTCTGTCTGTCCCGCTATTGCCGTCCACAGAAGTCTCAGCTATTTCTTAGTTATTTTGATTGTTATTAATATGTTGTTCGTCGACCAATTAAAAGTGATTACATTTGTTTGAATGTGCTCCATGCCCAGAAATAGCTTAAAGATGCGCAAATTACTTTAAATTGAGTTGTTTGAACAGTCAGCAATGTATTATAAATAATTAAAGAGGAATTTCTGTATCTCTGTGGGCATGTGTGACATGTGTGATTAACTTGGCTTTTTTGGGCATTAGGATACTAGGAAAACCCCCTCGGAATAATCTGGAAAGTTTGTTTAACTAATGAACCAGCCTGGCGGGCATAAATACTTAAACACAAAACTCATACTATATACATATATATGCAAATCTAGTGAGTCTGGAATGCCAACAATGCAAACAAATCTGAGCTTGGGGCAACAGGTTAAGGTGTAAATTGGCAAAGTATGGGTTTCATCAAATCACACTCACTCATTTGTTTGATTGCATTTCCAATGTACAGATCCATCAATCTAACGAGATGAACAGCAGCAGCAGCAACAACAACAACAGTTGTACAAAAATAACCATAATTAACTATAAATATTTATTAAATTTTAGCCAAAAAATTGCTGACACAAAAGTGCCGACTGGGCTAATTTATGGTGAAAGTGTTTTGTGGTTTTTTTATATAACTAAAACACGTACATAATTATTGTATATATTTATTGAATTAATTTAAATCAGTTTGAGCCGAAGTCAACTTACGACCTGTCGCCAAATTAATTTAGATAAACAGCCGACGATTATCGCATAGCCAAAAACAAGCTAAGCCCTAACCTGGTCAACAAATTAGTCACAAGTTTTAACAAATTATTACAAAATATGTCAATGACACTGGCTTCAAGTTAACAGGCAGATTTTACCTAGTTTACAGAAGTATGTCTACTGCCTACTGATGTTTAAAAAGCAGTTGGAATATTTCTACCAAGTTCTCATACGCTCTCACTTTCAGCTAGTGTCATTGTGTGCTAAGCCAGCAGATGAGCCAGTCAAATGGCTTGTGCACGCTCCCACAGCAAAAACAAATGAGTCGAGTAGACTTGTAGGGCACTTGAAAATGCCAAAAATAGATATAGTTCCCTTTAGTTGCCGGCAGATACTACTTACCCAAAAATATATTACTTTGTGGGCTTCAACTTCATCAAAATTCTTGGTGGCTTCACAGACTTCCGATTGCTTATTTGAACAGAACCAGAACAAAAGGTCTGAGACAAATCTCAGTGTCAGAGTTATGCCAAGTGCGTAGATGTAGCTGAAACCGATGCGAAGCAGGAACCAAAACATCAAACATATGACACAAAAGACCATAAAATAACCGACAAAAATAAAGAGAAGAAATATGATAATTTTTTGGTCGACATGTCTGAGCAATCGCAATGGAAACACTTGTCCATTGCTCATTGTAATGAGCCCCGTTGGCGGGCACGACTTGACCTCATCGTGTTAATTGCTATTTTCCGAAGGGGTCCACTAAACCGAAAACTGTTAATCTCTGCCTAAATGCGTACAGCTTCGGGCTAATGTTAATGTTAATGTTAATGGCAATGGCTTATGTGTGTGTGTGTGTTTTGGTTTCTTACGTGGTTATCTTGTGGTTATGTCTGACAATGTCTTCGGCATGTTTCGCCCTTTTCTTGTACTCGCACTTGTCTGCTACCAATTGCGCGTGTAATTGACCTCGCATTTGTCTCCGTCCACTTTTTGGCCACTTTTCTTCATCTCATTTGTTGTAAAACAGTCGTGAGGTTTTCTTTTTTCCACAGCTCTATTTGTTGTTGGCGGAAATTGGATTTCAGTTGGCTTTGTGTTGAGATTGTTGTTATAATTTTGTAAGAATGATTATGATGTGCTTTAGTTACACAAAAAAAAACCCTCCAATTATAAATATTAATTGGTAATTAAGCGTTGCGTAAATATATCGGTGATATAATTAAAGGGCGTCGAAGATTTCTTTGCAGGGATTATTCAAACTTTTATAGTTGATTTAAGGAAAAACTTGTTTTTGTTCAGTATTTTGATTCATTTTAAGTAGTAGTTCAGTCATTCTTAAGACTCTTTAGCAGACGCAGACAGCGTATTCAAACAGCGCTGCATACTTTGCGGCGGCCATTTAATTTGCACACGAGTTTCAAGAACAGCCGCAAAGTATGCAATGCTATTCATCACTGACAAATAATGTTTAAAAGACAAACAATAATAATTGAATTCATTTACTACCACTAATTTGGTAAAACATATTTTTTGACTGCACACAAAAGTATACCGACGCTGAGAAAAAATAAATCACACTAAGAGTTAATATACATGACCAAATTTTATTAAGCGACTATTATCAACAACTGTTTGTTTAGATTGTAAGGAGATAAATGTCAGAATATGTTAATCAGCTTTCGCTAATAAGGCAACAACAACAGACATTGTATGGCAGCTGTCAAGAGCAGCTCATGGATACCAAGGATATATCATAACTGACCGTCTGCAAATGAGGAGCATAAAGTGCTGCATGTCAGCTGCAAACAAAAACACATACATTGTATCCCTTACCTTTTAATGCTTGTCGTTTGTTGTTTGCTGGAGTTATGCATTTTAGGGCTCAGCTTCAAGTGAGCAGCATAAGCAGCAGCAGATGCTGTTGCTTGGCATAAAATTGCTGTACGGAATGCCGCCGCAGGAGTCTCTTGGCACATAAACAAAGAACAAGGAGCAAGAACAGAGAAAACACACACGTATCGTATCGATACGTTTGGCACACTTTTGAAGGTCTGTTCATATGTGGCATAATGCGGAATATGACGAACACACAGGGACGTAGGGAGGAGGTTAGTACAGGGGAAAGTACAGCAAACATGAGGCACCACATGGCAGCCAAAGATGTCGATAAGACGTGCGAATAAAACAACATGTGCACGTTCATTCCTGTACGATATTTATATGAAGGCAATGTCCGAACAACTGTAGTAATGTTGAAAGGCCAAACGTATTGGAAGGGGTTTAGGGGGATACAGTTTTGGGGGTGTCTACTCGTAATACGCTTACACATTCATAAACATGAGAGTTCAAGCAATATAAACGCCAGTGGCACATGCGACTATTGACAAATCATTAAGGTATGTTTCCCCCAAGTGAAGGAAGGTCTATCACATGCCGCTCTCCTCTCTCCCCTACTCCTCCGGATTCCCCTCTTGGCCACTTGGCACTACGTATTTGCACAAATATTTGTGTTACTTTTTTTTGCGCCGAAGCCAAAACATTTCAAGTACAATTTCGAGTAGACATTGAAGCGTGTAAACGAAGGGGCAAAAGGGAATGGGAAAAAAGAAGAGTGTAAGTGAGGGAGAGAGTGCAAAAAGTGGGGTGAAAATTGTTTGCGTTACTTTCCATTTATTATATGCACATACTCTACTTACATGGGCTTAAAGTAAGTTGGCTAAGAGGAAGCTTTAAAAAGTACGACACTTTTTACTTTCATTTCTTTTCATTGGAAAACTGTTTATTACCAAGCACGGGTAATGTCAAAGCTACAGTGTTTTATATCACTCTTTTAGAGCATTTAGCAGTCGCCTATTCCACGTGCTTATTTTCTCGCTCTTTACTTTTACTTTTTATGCACTTGCTGTGAACCTTTTATTTCTTTTTATTGTGTAAAAAGGAATTTAATGTAAATGGAAAGGAAAATAAAAAGTGGAATGGGTTGTTGACCAGGCCAATTGTGATCTCCGCTTTTGCCTCGTAATAAAAATTATAAAAAAAAGTTATGAAATATTAAAAATTTCTGATAGCAATATTTTTGTTGCCAGAGGAAACGACTTTTTTAATTGAAATTCATTGTTCATTGTACAGAAATTGTCGCATTGCTTGTTAATTAAGCGTCAAGGGGAAAACCACCCTCAGTGTGTGTGGAAAAGCGGGGAAATTGGAGGCTGAGCACAAGGGAAGTGTCGACTGATTTACGTATTTTAATTAGAAAAGTTTGTCGGGTTCCCACACATATAAATCTGTTAACAAATTGTAAAGCAATTGAATTTTGTCATTGAAAAAGCGAAAACTTTTAAGAAACTGATACAATTGACAAGCCCTTGTGTGGCCCTTGACCTTTTGGGCCAAGTTCTAAGTGCCAACAATTTCCGGCGACCGCACAAGTGACCCAAAAAAAAAAAAAAAACAACTGAAGATATATAAATCTTAGTTCTGCTCACGGCATCTAATTATGCCGAAAAACCCAAATATCCGGCTACCTGATGGCGTCTCACCTTAAAACTACACAACAACAATATTTTTGAGTCAAAATTCTCGACAATTTCGTGTTGTTGATTATAGTTTATGGCTGCAAGGCAATGGGAGGGCAGAGAATGAGGTACTCGCTCAAGTAAATGACTTTTTTATGATCCAGTTCTTGCCACACAGCAAGAAACTTCTACGAAATTTCAACTCTCGACTATTTGCATTGAGACTTGGCTTTCTCTCACTCTCTTTCCGTCTCGCTTTATCTCCCACGTGGCTTTAACAAATGCTCATTAGTGGGTCACGTGCCTTGGCGCCACCTTATCAGCTGCTAAGCATTGTTGGTGTTAACAGCGAATGCGTTGAACAAACACAAATTATGCTCAAGGGGGCAGATAGAGTCATTTCCACCCAGCCAAAATGGCAGACCTTCAACCCTCTGCTAACCCTGCCCCACCCTCAAGTTATGCTCAAAACATAATCAAAGAAAATTGTACAATTGTAGCAAAGTTTTTCCAGTTCCCAGTAATTAATGCATCAAAATTCATTTAAACAGCTGCCTAGTTTGGCCAATGCACTATCTCTCTCTCTCTCTTTCCCTCCCTCTCTCATTTTGTAGCACAGCAGGGGTTAGTGCCGCAGGAGCAACAGGATATGTGAATTCACCTGCTCGACCATTTATCAAATTGTTTGCACAATGGAGTTAAAAATCAATTCTAGCTGCATTTTTGACAATAGCAAACGAATCCAATTGTTACAATTTGCCATTATGTTTGCCAGCCAAACAGTCGACTCATGTGCACAGCACACAAAACTAGAGAGCTGAATAGTTCTTGATACCCTGTAAGCGTGCAAATTGGGCATGTGTTGTTGAAGCAGCATGAAGTTGTGGAAATCAATTAGGGAGTTAAAGAAAAGTCACGTATCTTTGCACTAAGCATATTTATAATAACCTGTAGGGTTGCGAAATGTACAGGGTAACCTTAGAGAAGAATTTTTTATACCCTGTAAGTAGTTAAAGTCAAGTTAGTAGGCTTGAAGTGGGGAATATAATGAAATGACAATTACTTTACATTTTAATAGACCGCAAGCGATTAAAAATTAGCACTAATTAAATATTCAGATACCCTGTAAATATGAAAACTACAAACAGGAGATCTAAAATGGCAAAAATTAGACTTTAACTATATATAAATACTATAATAAATACGAAGAACACCTTTCACTCACAAAAGCAGGGTATCTTAATGTGTCATACCTTTAACAATTGCTTAGCTACTCAGTTTTTTGCATTGTCTTGCTGTTGAGTGCATCATTTTTTACAAATTTCAGTGAAAATTCGCTTTAAAGTAAAATTTAATTGATATTACATTTCGCTTGCCTTTTCTATTCCCATTTGGAAAACCGCTTTTCCGCAGCAAAATGCAATTTATATTCTTTTATCGTTTATCGCCTTTTTGTGTGAGCTATTTTTGGTTAGAAGTGAACGCACCCAGAGGAGCAGCCGCTGGAAAAGATAACACAATAAATTAGCCCAAATGTCTGGCAAGGCAGCGCTCAGGGAATACCCCTAACTCCAATGACAAACACTGAGACAAATAGCAAGAGAGTGTGAGCGAGAGGGAGTAGGAGAAAAGATTTCCCCAACCTGTGCTTGAGTAAACTCCAGACCATTCCACACCTTAAGCGGCTCTGCCTTTCCTGCACTTCCCACGCTATCGATTTTAAATTTATCAGTTTTAGTATAATACAATTTAAGTAGCGCGACGAGTTGAACACTGTAGTAGATACAGTGAACACACTGATAAGAAACGAAGGAAACCAAAGCCACCGCATCCTGTCGGTCTTACTTGCTAGACATCCTTCCAGGCGAAAAGTCCTGGCGAAACGCAATTCAATTTGGCAAGGCTTAGAAACGCCAGACTGTGGAAAATTAATAGCCAAATCACATTAGCACGCGACGAGCGGCCTTTTACACGGACTACCCCCAACAACAACAACAGCAACAACTACAACAAAAGGGGGTAGCAAAAAAATATATAAAAAAAAAGATGTAAGAGGAAAAGTACTTGCAGAAAAAAAAGAAAATCACAAATGCGGAATTTCCTTTTTTGCCCTTTGTCGATGCTGTGCCAAATTGTTAAGTGCATAGCATAAAAAATGCGCAAAATTTCCAAATGAGCAAGCAGGCGATTGAATGCTCTATAACATTAATTATAAAGGCTTATATTAACTATAACTTAATAGAATTTAATTATATTAATATCCTTCTATTACTTATTCAGTAGCTAAGTTGCAAATTGTAACTGAAATCATTCAAAATATTATTGTCATCACTTTTCTTACAGTCGGATTGACAGATCACGTCACACCCATAGCTATCAGATGATGAGATTCAAAAATGTTACTATCACAGCTCTCTTTAAAATCCCTTCCGCTCACCTTTATATCAACACACCTAGACAAACGGCACTACTGTGCGTATATACTCCCTAGGGTATCTAGCAAAGTCAAGCACACTTGACAATGGCAACCCTCGTTCGCCTTTCGAGGGCAGTTTCTGCCGCTTCGACAACTGTTGAAAATTGCAAATTGATGTGAAGTTTTCATTGATGCGACTTTGATTTAAGCCATAAAAACTAACTTAAACTCAGCAGACCAACTTTGCAGACAACAATTTCAATTAAAACTGAATAGATCGCTAATTCATATAGCGAATAGACTGCATTGTTTAATATCCAAAACCCAGTTACCTCCCAGCTGACTCTTCCCTATCCCTATCCCCATGTCTGCTTGGTTTGATTTTTATTCGCGCATCGCTGACTTTGGTGTTATTATTCTATGCAGGAATAGAGTATAATAGAAGAGAGTCGAAAAGGGAGAAAGAAGAGCTAGGGGAAGCTGCAGAGGTAAGAGCATACAGCACATCATAATAATGCAATAAAGCAGCACATACGTGTATCTCCGCACTCCCCCTCTATCTCTGGTTTGGTTTCTGCTTTTATCAATACGCATGAAAAATAATAGCAATAACTATCCTGGGAATGCCAGACTGTAACACACTCCCTCACAAACACACACATACACCCACATGTACGCCCTGTTATGTAGTCGATAGAAGTAGCTCCCTTGGGTAGGTTGACACTAATAAAAATCGAGTTTTGCTTTCGAACTCGCCCCACAGGATGCCACTCGCAATATGAGCTGCAAATTCATTTGGCACCAGAGCACACAGTATTTATTATCAGAAGGTCCGACTTGGGGTTAGTATTACCCACAAACACACACACACACATATCTCTGTTTGCGGTTAAACTGGCTTTTGAACTTGGCCAAAACCTTGGCAATGCTGTTGACAATTTTGAACAGAGCTGCAGTTTGTGCATTGTCTTGTGGTCACTGCTGCATGTGCAACAAGTTAAGCAGAAATTTGTGGTAAAGGTATTCTAGTCAACATGAAATGTGTTTGACAGCAAAACAACAGAAAGTTGATAGCTCTGAAATTAAACTTTTAATTAAATAAGCTTAGTTTTAAACAGAGAAGCAGCTTAGCACTTAAGCAAACTATAAAACTTATACTTGTTACCAATAAGGCACTGCCTTGTCAGCTGACTGCTATAAAACTGTTAAACAAACGGAATTCTAAGCCAAAAATCGCCAATTCACCCTCTTAAGCGCTTTAAGAAATCTTTAGCAACTCTTTAGTAAGCGCAGACAAAAGCTTAGCATTACAAAACTCCTTGCTCGACTCTCTAATTGAAACAATTGCGAACTGCTTTTCCATTTGACTTTCAATAGCTCCATTAGATCAGAAAACAGGCAGGAAAAAAAAAACAGATTTGCATGCGAGCAGAGCAGAGGGATGAACTGAAGACTCCCACGACTTACAGTCATACCTCGCTACAGACAGACAGTTAGGCTGAAATATAATGCAATAACTTCAATGGCATTCAGTTGTGGAAATTGTAAGGGGATTGGAGTGTGGGGGGGAAGGACAGGCATGGACAGGGGGTAACTACAGTCAACCCTCCACGAACAATGTGATAAAACGTGACAAATGCGATGCTGTGCGGATTAGTTGAGAGATTGTAACACGAAAAGAAATATTGGACTAAAATTGACAAAATGCGAGAAGGAGGAATTTTTAAAAGTGATACCCAGCTGTGTGGGACGGTTCATGGACGGCGCTTTAAAATTGATTTAAAAATGCATTTCTATTAGATGGAATTTGTTAAGCGATTTGAACTTCTACCCGCAAAAGTGGAAATCGACCCCAGAATGCACTTGAACTTGTGCCTTATCAAGGAACACACACACATATACTTATGCACTCCCATACACCACAACTGTTCAGATTCGTGTGCAATTGAATTTTCCGAGTTGGGCACTCATTTTCCATTTTTATTTCCATTTCCATTCTATTCGTACTCGTACTCCATTCCCAACTCCTGTTTTTTTCTTTGCCCAAAGAACCGCTCAATTAATTATGCGCATTTTCAAACGCTTCGCTGACTAAATGATAACAAAATGGGTTTAGTTGGGAAGGGGGTACAGACTGCTAAATACCCTGTGTATAGGTATTTCAAAAATCAAAGTAGATATGCTATAGCTACTGGAATATTTTCCTCTCTACTTTTTTGCCTACACAAAACTAACTTCTAAATAGTTCCTTATACTTTGTCTAAAGTAAAGTACACTATAAGATGAATTATACCTGAGACTGTGTACCATAATGCCTTCATACACCAAGCATACCCTCTTCAGCTGCACTTACAGGGCATAACAAGCCGAGTCTAAATCTCAGCGCTGCCACACAAGTGTTTTTATGCTTGGCTTATGGACGTTTCATGTTCAAACCAAAAACGTAGGACCCTCCCAAGTCCCCTTCCCGCTCTGCTTCCCCCGTATCATACCCACATGCATTTCACCATTCCCCTTGCCTGCAGTTGTCGCTAGTGCCTACACCGCATTTATGGTTGCCGCTTGGGTGCTGATAACTTAACGGCTTCAAGTACTTTGAAATGTTCTACCAGCTATATATACGTATGTATGTGTATGTGTGTGTGTTTAGAGCATTTCCTGCTTTTCATGGGAGTCGTCGCTGGAAAATTGATTTGCGTTTAATTGTTTTTCGCTGCACTTGAACGCATTTTGCAGTTCGTGCATGCAAAGACAAGTCGAGTCAAGTAATGTGAGACAATTCGAAATGTTTTCTCTCAGACAGGATAAAACATGTCTGCAGGAGGTAATTACAGACAACAGCTATGACTATAACTACAATAACGTGCAGAGATAAACATTAAATGAATTCATTTAGAATTCTTGTTAGTCAAATATTCCTGGAATTCTGCTGCTTTGACAATCATTTTAGCCACAATATTTATCGATTTTCACAGGATTTTCCTTCCTTTTTTTGGTCTTTATGCAACTGTTGTTCGTTTTTCCAAAACACCCCCGAAAAAATGTTGTTTTCGCCCCCGGCACAGCGGGTTGCGGCCAGAGACATTCAACACTCTCCTTTAAGAGTTCACTCTCATTCTCCCTGAGCTGAGAATTCTCAAACGCAATGGCAATTTATTTGTCTCGGCTTTCTGAGCTCAATAATAAAGTCCTCTAAATCTTTTTTGGTCAAATTGCATTTGGGTTTCGTTAGGCATGAATTAAAAGGATATGTCCTAAACTCCAGTTTCCAGTCTGCTCTGGGGGTGGATCAGCCCCTGCTCCATGGACAATGTCAACAGAGCAGAGCAAACTGGCCCATCAATATGTATAAAGGACACTGTACCTTCTTACACTCTCTCTTTCTCTTCACATCTTCGAGTCCTGTGCAAACAAAAGCCGAATTTCAATTGCGGCCATAATATCGTACATAATCTTGTCAAAGAACTGGCAGCAGTAACTGTAGCGCGCATTTACCTTTAATTTCAAGTACGAGCAGTAGACAGACAGCTCTAATTGTTTGCTTTGCTTCAATCTCAATCGCAAACGCTTCAATGAAAACCCAATAAAAAATTGTTAACTTTAATCCGACATGAAATGTAGCTAAAAAAGAAAACTCTTTAGGAACTAGAGATGAGCACAAGTCGTGAGTGAAAGCGGGAAACGTGAGAGGAATTTCGAAATTAAGAGTACTCTACTTTGGAAATAAGAGATTTTAGTCGACGTATTGGAAAATTTGTGTTTGTTGAAAGCACTTTGTGTAAAATGCTTTTGATATAAATTTGCATGTGTGAGTTAAATAAATTTAGAGTGAAAGATATTTCTATTATTAGCGCTTACAGTTTGATAAGAGAAATGCTATAAACCATTTCTTAAAAATATTTTATAGCAGACATTTGGAACATTTGTTTTAGATTTTTTTCTTCAACACTTTCTTGTACATTTCAGCGTGTCTGAGACGATGTATTGGACCATCTTCAGATGAAGTCACGCGTAGCCTCAATAGAAGCAGTGCAGAAATAAAAATAAATCTGCAATTCGGTACAAAAATCAAATGTTTTCAGTTCAACGAATTTCAAATGAGGCAAGTAAACAACAAGCCCAAGTCGCTGTCTGCTGCCTACGGGGCAAGGCAGCAAATGTATCTGCAAGATACTACGCCAAAAACCAAAAATAACTCATTGTTTTCTTAGATTTGCATCTACTTAGGCTCAGTGGCAGAGTGTGTGTGTGTGTGTGTATATGTGTGTGTGCTACATGTTTTGCTTGCGGATTACTTTAGCTCATAGATTATGTTGGAGCGATAAGCGAAATACGCATACAAAAGCGTATTTTGAATACATTGTATTGAAACGAGTGTTCAGATATTGTGTGTGCTCGTATTTCAAAATCTAAACCCAAATCGGTTTCTGTTGTTTTTATAGCTGTGCTGGCGAAGGGGCAACAGGCAACGCCCAGGAAAAAAAGAGATCTCGTTTTACTTTCATGTTTTCATAGTTCATTATGCGAGTTTAACACATTGAAGGCGCACACGTGTTGCACACGTTCAAGGGATTAAACATGTCCTGGATATGCCCGAAATTCGCAAGTAACGGAAATATTAGCTTCATTAAAACCCTAAGAAAAAATGAGAGAAGGTGAAGAAGGAAAAAGGGAGAAGGAGACTAACAAGAGAGAGCGTAATTCAGTTTAATTAGAGACGTCATTGTTCCATAAAGTCTCTCAGCTGTCAGACAGCCCATCTTTCACACACACACACACACACTTTTCACAGCTGTTCTGAGTACTCTTTCATACTCGTTCACATCCTGTCGCATCCTTTTGGCTGGGCATGACTTGCGGTTTCGTATTACACTTTAAAAGGCAATCAATGAATCTGTCCTGCTACCCTGTCCTCCTCCTTTATTATCCTCCTGTTTTCTTTCCTTCAGTTTTTATTTTTCAAATTTTCGTTCTTTATTTATTTTTTTTTACCCTTGAAGCATTCATAAACTATGGATCAATGTAATTTTATACTTTTATACGCCATTGATTTCAGTTTTTTTATGAATGTAAACAGGTTGGCCCTTAACAAAATATGGCATTAATAACGTAAATACATAAATATTTAATGGAGCAGCAGACCATGCGTATACGCAATATTTAAGATATTTCTTTCATCTTCATTGCTGAGTGGAAAGCAGTATTTTTAATACAGGCAGAGCAACTTGAGTGTGGTTTGAATATGGCAGTTATATCGTCAGTAATAACTGGTATCGAAACTTACCACCAAAATTCAAATTAAATTACTTTATTTAAGCTCATAACTAAGAATAACTTGCCTTTCTTCATGTCTTCTATACTCCCACCATAGTCAGTATTTAAGGGTTAAAACCGTTCATCCCTTAAGCGAGCAATTCAATTAGAACTAATTTCGTTGGAAATATTTTATCAAGAAAAACATGACCATAAAACCATAAAAAATAACAACACTAATGGCAACTGTGTACAAATTATTTTGAATGCTACGCAAAGTTATTCATTTGCAGTCACAAATTATGACTAAACACCAGGGGCTTTTAGGGTGACCATATGGAACATTCCTGGCCAACACCGCATCAATTATAATCAGCTAATTACTATGCACCCCAAAAACCGATGGAACTAGGATTAGAAATTTTAGTTACAGTTTGTTTTAAGTAATAAAATATTTTGTATATTAAATAAATATTTTCATTGGTTTCTAAATAAAATTCACGATATTACTTATAATGCCTTAATATAAATATATTAATATTTCCAAGAGCCTCAAACCGTTTCATGGTCAGTTTACAAGTTATGACTAATAGCCTCGAGGTTTCTAGGGTGACCATATGCGACATAGCATCAATTATATTCGGCTAATTGTTTTTCAACCCCCAAAGGAAATGTAAATCGAATTTCGAGGGTAACCGTTGTTTAAAGTAAAATGAAAATAGCAGCGCTTAATTAAAGTAAATGACTAATGCGAAATTTCATTTCATTCAATTTACCTGCGTCATGTTAATACTATACAAAATTTCATTATTAGCCAGTCAGTTCTTTGCCCTTTTCCCAGGTAGACAATTCATTTAGTCGGCGGGTCGGGCCACACAGCAAATTATTTACAGTCCATCCATCAGAAAATGTGAACAAAGGCGCCGAAATGGCAAAATAAGCGAGCATATGGTCAAAATTCTACATGAGGGCTAAACTACGAGGGTTAGACGTACCACAGACTTTGCCAAAATATTACTGCAAGCAAAGAAATGATTGAAACGTGAGATGATCTCTGAACACACAGAAACACTCACAGATATCTGTAAGTAGCACAGGATGTGGAAAATAATAATAGTTAAAGAACTTCTTGTATAACTAGAGCTCTCTTTTGTTCCAGTAATAATCGGCATCTACAAATGATATGCTAAAATATGCGTATTTGAAACGAAATAACAGATTCAATATCACTAATCTTTTGAAAAAGCAGCAAAGGACATTTTATGGAATGAGAAGTAAAAAAGGTGCTTATCTGCATTGTTTGGAAAGAATGGGGATTTCGATGTGACAAGTTGAAATATGAGCAAACGAATAATGTAGGGTATTTCAGAATCAGAGTAAATGCATATTCAGATCATATACATGATTTTTAAACTCTGGAAAAATATAGTGAGTGTAGGGAGCGATAGAAAAAGTATTTGTACCTTACCAACTAAAGCACTTTCACCATGTCCACTAACTACAGGGTATGCTGCACTAGTATGAGCTCAATTTATGACAGCTGTCAGTGGAAAAAAAGTATCACCATTTAAAGCGAAATATTATTGGATTTTAGCATTGAAATCAGAGAGAAATCGCGACAAGTAAAGGCATTCAACTGTAAAGCGATAAAATATAGCTGCTGGCATTGTCTGCACAGAGTTGACAAATTTCACACGCACTCGCCGAATGCCATAAAACCCTATGAAATTGGGCTAGGCAATCGGGGAAGGTTACGTCAAAGCGAGACAGAGACAATAAGAGCCAAAAGACAATGGGCAAAAACATTTGTCATAGATACGGGCAGAGGGGTGTCAACCCCGGCAGCTCCTTTTGTGCGATTGCCATCTTTCACACGAAACAAACTAAAGAAATGTTATGTAATTAATACAGAAAAAAAAGTAAGGGATTTAGTTCACATTTGAAATCGTCTCGCATTTCGTTTATTTACACGGAAATATGTGCCGTATTTTGTCAACTAACTGACAGGATGTGCCATCATAGCCCACACTATAAGACAAAGTCGATATGTAGTTGAAATTAAGTTGAAATCCAATTAAAACCCAAAGTGCGAGCTACAAATCCAGCTGAAAAATTGAAATTATTTTTGTTGCCACTCGTGAGTCTTGAGCAAATAAATACTTAACGGTCTGCGAGCTACTTTGCAGTATTTAATGAGGCAAACGAACGGAAAGGGAAGCAGAGAAGAGATACCCAAAAAGAGATCCACATGAAGACAAGAAAAACAATTAGAAACAGGCTGACAGGCAGACAAGGACCTGAAACAGGACTCAATGTGGCATACGTTAAGTAGAAGACAGCAAAATCAAATTGCCCGACGTCGCCAGACGCCAATAACAAATTTAAGAGGCTGCACACACCCAGCCAGAAGAGTGTGTGAGTGTGCGGAAGACCCAGTAGGAAAGAAGGAAGGCTTTAGTTTTTGAGATATTTTCAATGCATTAAAGCAGCTTCAAGAACTTCAAGCTCTTGTAGTTACTGAGACTGAAAATAAAATTTAGTGTAAACTCCAAGGCCTTCGAAAATCGGTGCTGAAAAACCGCCTGCCTTTTTCCGTACACTCTCTTGGTTCCTGCTGGGTCTACTCCGGTTCGGGTCCAGTTTTTTTGGGTGCCTCATCTTGTTGCCTGTGTAAACAGTTGCCAGGCCGCTAAATCAGGCGTGTACAATTTCAGTTTGCTGCATTTTATGCCACACATTTTGTTGATGTTCCTCCTTCTTTTTTCAACGTCTCATCTCTGTCGCTTGTCCCTGATTCACTCTCTTTCTCTCTCAGTCGCTGTCTCTGTTTTGTCCCTCATCTCGACCGAAAAAAATTTCAAATGTTTGGCAGCAGATGTTTTTTTCATTTATACAAAAATATCGGCTTTTATCTCGAAAGCATTTCGTGCACTCAAAGACCGACGTAGATGCGATCGCTCTTGCGGTGCTCCCTCTCTCTGTCATTCTCCTTCATTCTATCTCTTTATATGAACATCTTCGAGTCGTTCACCAAATTATGATAATGATAATACATATTGTGCACCTCCCCTAACCGATTCTTTTGTCCCAATGATCCTTTTGTTTAGACCAAAGAAGAAGGATCCTTTTCACACCCGTTGCAACTAAAAATCGTGGCACTAACTTATGATGCCAAGCCTTTGATAAGACAACCCAAGGGAACGGCTAGCCAAAAGCGAGGGCGTGACGGATTAGGTACCAAACTGTGGGGAATTAAAATTTTAGGGCAACTCGCGGCTCAAAATGTTTTTCAACTTAAATCATTTGAAACTTTAATTCATTGACATAAACCATGCGGTTGTTCTAAGCACAGCATTTAATTATTTACACACTTCAATTAGGTTAAACAAATGAGTGCAGCTGAAAATGGAAAGAAAAGCGGAAGGGGAGCGGGTCAAAGCAAAGGGGTTGGGGAAAAGTGAATGCAGTTTCAGTTCCAGTTCCGGTTGAGAGCGGAAGGAAACGCGTGCCTTACGCGTGTGAGACGAAGCGAATCAATCGGAAAGAAGCAAATGGTTTGGGATAATTCAGGACAGCTGATATTTATGCCATAAGAAAACACCCAGCTGCACTGTAATTCGAGTCACAAAACTGTGTAAAACAGCTGTGAACTGCTGCAAACTTTGCATGCAAAAATGCAGCCAATTTTTGGCACATTTTTCAGCTGCCAAAAAAATAATGTTATGTGTCTACAGAGTTTGTTGTGATGACACTTCCGTTTTTAGCCAGATGCAATTTAGCTGTAACCCAATGCTGTCAATGTCCTTACAAACATCCTGCCAAGCCATGGGTGTTCCACAGCGAGTCTGCCAAATTACTGGCAAATGTCCTTTAGTTATGGTCATGCCTTTACTGCTATTTTTTCTTTTGGGCCCACCCGCCTTTGACATATCCTGTCTGCCGACAGTATTGTAATTTGCTCAAGGTAAATTTAATTTGTAAGGCACTGTAGTTGATGGCCAACAATGGGCGGCGTCTGTTGACTTAAACGAGGCAATACTGTATACCAAAGTAGCATGACAAATTGCACAGTCTCTTTAAAAGTATCTGCAAGTCACAAACTATCTCAAATTCAAGTGTGTCAACTTGTAGTTTATCGAATGGCAATTGGCGCGCACTGTACGTGCTTGCTACACTGTGTGCTTAAAGTATGCAGTCAGCGTGTGACAGCAAAAGTTTATAACAGTTATCGGACAACACTTTTCTATTAAGCAGAAATGAAATTTAAGCATTCAAGATAAAAGAATTAATTTAAATTAGAATATAATCATAATAGCAAAATTTCTACACCCACAGTTTTCGTCATAACTTCACAGCTGGCAGCTTTTGTCTATCTACTAAGCGTATGTTGCTCATGACCTTTGCACTTAAACTAAATTCAGCTAGAAAATTCACCCAAAAAGTTTATTTTGTTTTTGAATACTTGCTTGGTATAAAATTTGAAAATTTTCCATCAATTTTGATTTTTGTAAACTATTTTTGCTCAGAAATTTTGCTGTTTGATCTGCACGATTTGGCCTAATTCTAGCAGCTAATTAATCAGTCAAGCACATGTGCTAAGTGTCTGTAGATACTTATAAGAAAAAAAAAGTTTTAACCACACCCAGAAAAAGTTTTTAAAGAATTACATTGACCTTGCCCTCTGCTAATAAAAACAAGTTCATTATGGCATAGCCTTATAATCAATAGAGCCTAATCTAATATGTAATAATGTATGTAACCCACACACACATGAACACACACACTCACGCATTTCTTGTTAAAACAGAAAACAGAAAAAAAAAACAATTCAACTTTAATATTATTAATGGCATTTTCAGCACACGCTGTGCACAGTTTGTTCCAAGTTCAGCTCAACAAAAAATCAATCGAGAGCTTGCCAGTCAAACCATGCGATAAAGATACAGAAACAGATACAGATACACATAACATAGCTCGAAAAGATACGTAGCTAGAGCTAGATCTAAAGCTTGAGTGCGGTACAAGCCATTTGCCCGGCACAAACTAATGAAAAATCAATTTAATGCTAATGCAGTGGAAGTGGAAGTGGGGGAGTATTTAAAGGTGAGGGCGGTCCCCGATGGCAGAGTAGGCACGGAGGTAGAGACGAAGTATCTGAATAGTTTTTGAAACGATCCAATAGATACGACAAAACACAAAAAAAATACTGTGCAAGATCAAAAGGTTGAAAAAAGTTTTCAACATATTTTTTTAGCAGCATCATAAAAATGTACATAACTTGTTGTTGTTCTGGTTGTTATTTTAGGCTAGAGTGGCCCTTTTACTACACACACACTCACACACACACAAAAATCTGTGTGTGAGATGTGCCTCAGAGCAGTAAACAAACAAATGGCAACAAAATAAACAAATTGACGCGCTAACTCTTTGACATGTTACTAAAGATAGATAGCTAGAAAGATAGATGGATACATATATATGTATTTACTTGTCCAGCTTCTATGTGCTGACCGTTCGTAGAGTTCAACTAATCAAACAATGGAAATTAACGCTGACTGGCAGTGAGTTATTTGGTTGAAGCTGCACTCAAGCATCTTACAGATAAAGTATCTTTTGTTTGTTTTGGCTAAACGGCATGCTAATGGCAGTCGCAGCTACTCGTCTTGCTTAGCCAACTAGTTAATCAACCAGTTAATAATACAATTTGTGCCAATTACAAGCTATACAAAATTTTTTTCCCTCCATAACTGCCGGACTGAAAAGATATGCATTAATTTCCATTTGAAATACGATCTTCGAACTGCATTAATCAAATGCAAATGGCTAGCGGTTGATATGGAAGTTGACGTTTTTTTTGGACAAAGCGGAAACATTTGTTGATTTGTTTTTGGACTTTTGTTTAACCGGAAACCGTAGAACATTTGATAACGAGTTTTTGAAGTCGTTGGTCTTCTTCTACTTTAAAGCTAGCCTCAAATTTCCGCCATCAAACTGAAATGTTTGTGGTTTTTTTTTGTTTCTTGTGTTGTACGTAATTTGATAAGCACAAATGCCGACTCATGTGGCAGCCACAAACTGAAACAGGCAGGTACAACTGGAGTCCAAGTGTTGCATGCAACGTGACCACCACAAAAACAACGAAACAGAAAAAAGCCATGAGACAGCAACTTAAGTTGAACATGCAACGCCAGATGAGGAATTGACCCAAACGACCGAACGACCAACCAACGATCCAGCTAACAATCCATCAACTTGGCCATGGCCAAGACGTATTGAGCGCTGGCCACAACGAAAAATTGAAAAGCATCTAATTGGTAATTATGAGCTGAGCGCGTGCTTGGCCAAAACAAAAAAAAAAATACATAAAATATAACAGACAACATACCAAAAGTTAAAAAAAAAAATAAGAAAACCATTTTAAATAAAATAAAAATGCTTTAATTGAGTGTACTCGACTTGGGTAAGCCCAGGCCGAAAATTATAGTCGCTGGAAGAATAAAAACTTAATAAAAATAAGGGACACTGTACTTAAAAAAAACTCCGTCGCTTATGCATACCCCCAGTCTATCTACTTACAGGGTATTTAAAGGGTACGGGTCACCATCAACTGCGACTGAGTTTCCCTGGCATTTTTGGAGTCGCGCCTAATTTGCTCAAGAGCTCTGTATCTTATGATTAAGCCACATTTTGTCTGAGCACCAATTGCCAAAAACGAGCACGAAGAAGAAGAAACGGCAAAAGCAGACACTGCAGATGCCTAAGAAAAAGGTTGAAATTATATGGCAAAGATATGCGTGTCTGAACGGATTGGTAATTGTTGAAAATATGCAGACGCCGCGCCGTGACTCTGAAACTGAATCCCAACAAATTCTCTGTATCTCTCTCGAGTGGCGCTAATTTGGCCGAGTGGCCCGCTACAAGTGTTATTAGCCTAATAGCTATTAGGCTAATAAGACTACAGTCCTCGACTGAGATGCGTCTTAAATCAACATTTCAAAGCTTTAGCTCTGTTTGTCGAACTCTACACGTCACTTACTTTGCCATTCCTCCCCGTTTGTGGCCAAGAGGATAACTAAAATAATGGCAAATATTTGCATTGAACGCTTTTCCAAAGTGCCACTAGAGAAGCGCTTACAATTCGCAACAAGTTAAGGCCTGAATTGAAGGACCAGCTGAATAGTAAATTCAAATTTTTATTTTCTTTACAGCTTTTGTTGTTGGTACGTTCCCTTTTGCAAACACAAATGCTGCATTTTAATTAAATTCCTCAAAAGACCAAAAGATACAACTGCAAATAAACTGACACTGAAAAGAATGGCATAGGAAGAAATGAAAAAGAAAACAAGATGGTATAGAAATTATTTCATATTATTAGAAGAGAGGGCGAAAAGGGAAGATTTTCATTGAAATTGTCCTACAGTTCTTCAACAATAACAATATTTCACCCTCGCCAAAAATGATGAGGCATTCAGCACATAACACATCTGTATGTGTATATTTTGTATCTTGTAGATAGATTTGTGTTGCACACTGGGATTTTGTGGTGTTTGTGTTTCGACTCTGCTGTGTGCTGTCCCTGGCCGGCCACAGTTCTTGTTTGGCTTCATTTTTATTCTTTCGGCTCAGTCCAAAATCAAGGCAGAGAAGAGTTCTAGTGGTGAGGGAGAATGGCAGAGGCAGATACGCATCAGATGCGGGCCCAAGCTAGGGCGCTACGGAGAGAGAGTAATACACTCGTGATGTTCTTTCAGTAAAAGTGTGAAAAAAAACGTGAGTACAGGAGTGAACTGAGCAGAGTGTAAGGCACTGCTAACGTTGGGCCCAACTATGCTGTCCGCTCCTGGTTGCCAGCCCTTCGGAGAGTCCAATATAAACAACAAACAAGTATTACAAACAGAGAGCAAGAAGTGGAGAGAGTGAGAGCTAGAAAGAGCGAGCGCAAGCAGAAGCCAGAAACTGGTCGGACATCTTTAAACGTGAGTGAGAGCGAGGGAGTTTCTTGTCTGCTATAGTATGTGTGTGTGCGTGTGTGTTTGCGTTGGTGTTGTTGTTACTCGTAGTGCAGCAGCAGCAGAAGTGACGTCGCGACGTCAATGAGATGCAGTGCACGAAGTTCAGCTTACTATTGTTGGTGGTTGTTTTGCCCCGAAAACCATTAACGACGTCGACGTCGTCACGAAGCAGACCGAGAGAGTCAGAGTGACAAAGAGAGTAAGAGCGCGCGTGTGAGAGCGAGCAACTGAAGTTGAAAAACCAGAAGCCGTAAACAACAATCGCATCAACAATACAAAATCAGTTTTTGGCGGTCCGCGCACCAAGAAGGTTCACATCTACACGACGACGGAACTTTGCAAAGGAATACTACAATATTTGCTGAATGCTGTAAAACTCGTGTGCGTAAAAATTTGGCGCGTATTACGGCGAAAGTCGAAGCGAAATTCAAGAAAATCTATAACAAGTTTTTAAGTGAACAAACCACAAAAAAGAAAATGAATTAAAATATCTTGGCCAGATTAAGCTGTTAGGGACCATCAAAGAAAAAAGTGTTTAAGTGAATTAAGTGCTTGATTTGTGCATTATGCTGCCAGCCACGCCCACAATTGTGTTTGAGAACGGCACCATGCTGGGTGCTATGAGCGAGCAAAGGAAATTGCAGCCGCCATCATCCGCGTTTGTCATACCGGAAATTGTGATTAGCGCCAGTCAAAGCAGCAACAGTCTCAACCGGAGTCGCCATGACATTGATACTGCCGCAGAGGAAATGCCTGTGGAATCGACAGCGCTGCTCGAACAGCAGCAGCAGCAACACCAATGCGCTCCAAGCAACGAAGAGGATAACGAATTCGAGCAATTTATATTGAATCGCACGACATCCGAGAGCAATATGCTCGAATCGAGCATCTACAGTGAGCTGCAGTTCACCACCAGCAGCAATACGGCCACCCCCGCTTCCCCGCCCACTGCAGCGCTCAATAGCAGCGCCTGCTCTCGCAGCGATTCGCGGCAGAGTAAACGCACGCGCCGCAAGCTGCACAAGAGCAAAAGTAAATGCAGCAACAATGTTGCAGTTGGCGCTGGCGCCACAGCAGCAACAACGGCAGCAGCAACTGTAGTAGCGCCACCTGTTGGCAGCTATCCGCCGCAATACACAGCAATCTTTCTCGATCCACATCATCATCATCATCATCATGTGCAGGCAAATGGCGGTGCAGTGACTACGCCGTTCCTCAACGCCAATCCCGAGACGACAGCAAACTATTTGCAATATCATCAGTACTATCAGCAACGTCCACTGGGCATGGCTCATCCACATCAGCATCCGCATCAGCATCCACATGCACATCATCATCATCTGCGCAGGTAACTTAAAAGTGCCATAAAAGCGACATAAAGATGACGCTAAAGATGCCCCCTTGGGGCCGGGGGCAGCCACACAAATCGTTCAGGAAGTTGCCATTAAAAATGGCCACTGTCTGAAGGTCTGTTAAAAAATAAGATCATAAAAAAAAATCAAAACGGTAGCTGCTTGAAACTGAAAGTTTGACAGACGCATTTAAAATTATAATTGGCATGCTCCCGGGCGGAATGAGGCTTCTCCACTTTACCTCACTCCCTCACTTTCCGCCTCTCCCGCACTGACTTTAAAAACTTTATCATTCAACAAAAATCATGTCACGCACAAAAGCAAAAGCGGCAGCAACATCCCAGCGTGCCACATGCCCCATACCCCTCAATACAGAGTAAAAAGAAAAACTGGAGCAGAGATTTGTTGTGCCTCTCGAGACACACACATACACACAGGCCAGACCAGACACAAGGGCACATACTCGCCATACAATAACAAGACACTTCATGCCTTATTGGGCAGATTAACTGACATTGATATGCACGCCAGAAGAATTCCATAAAGCTAAGAAAGATACGCCTCAGACTCTCTTGTACTTGACGACTTTAGTGCAGGGCCAGAGTGGACGACGGGGGCGAGAGCGAGTTGGGTAAAGAGGCGGGGAAGTTGCTGCTGTTTAACATGTCACATGTACGGCCTCGGCGATTATCACAAAAGCTGTATTTATGTAGTAGGCACAAATACCCTATGAGTTAAGCAGAAAGTGGGGTGTTTTGGTTGGGCTATCATTAAAAAATGTATTTAAACAGTCGCGGAATGTAAAGTTTTTGTAGCCTATTAAGCAGTATGCAGATTAGAAATCAGCAAGTTATCGATAATCCAACGTTAGGCACTCACTTACGCTTTGCTTTAATATACTAGCAACATTTAAAGTAATTTAATTATCATATACAGCATAAACTCTACCACAATTCATGTAAAACTATCTATACACATCCGCACAGCATTCCTAGGTATCAGCTAGCACATGCTACCCCAACTAAACTCATCAATTCTTGGAATTTCGTGCTAGAAGCATAAAAATTAATAGTGGCGCATAAATTTTGTCAGCCGAGCAGACAGGAACATGAGACATGGCCCAAAACTGCCTTTGATTAATTGTCATAGTTTTATTTTCCGCGTTATTTTAAGGGAATTTTTAACTAAAAATACCAACAAAAAGTATGTTCAAACCCTACAGATACTAATTAAAATAAACCAAGTGATTAATGAACTAAATAAAAAACAAAATCAAAAGCGAAACGGAAGCAAATAAGTTTCCTAACTTTGATTTACAACTCCGAGATGGATCAAGGTAATTTCAAATGATTCGAAGCGATAAAATCGATAACTTGACACGCATCTCGATAAAAGTGATGGACAGAGCAATTAGTAGACTAAAGAGTCCATGACACTGTTTGTTTGGGAGGCAAAAACTTGACAAGATCTACAAATAAAAAACAATTGATAAGACGAGAAATTATAGAAAACTAGACAGTTGATGGTTAATTGAAGGCAATGTTTGTTGTTGTTTGTCTATTTGTTGTTGCTTTTATTGTCATGTCAGAAAATATCATTTTCAAATATGAAACAAACATTGAAACAAGCTCAAAACGTTGACAATTCAATGGAAAAAATTCAGAAAGTAAACTTAAAAAAAACCAAAAATACCTAAACAAATCAAGTCTTTCGGAGAGTGGTGTGTGTGTGTAGAGTGTGTGTTTGTTGTGCACATAAAATCGATACTTTGTAACGCTCGAGTGCATCTGACAATTGGGCCTAGAGTTCAATTTTATAGCCAAGGCACGAAATTCGAATTTGGTTCCTTGAACTCACCTCAACGCTGTCATTTGACACCAGAAAGAGACGCAGCGAAAGAGAGGAGAGTAAAAGAGATAGTGTGAGGAAACCATCAACAGTTTTGGGTTTCAGTTGTGTGGTTTTTTTTTTGCGTCTTGTGTCATGTTCTTCCTCAACTTCTACTTTTTGGTGGCACTTAACTAGCCAGCTTGTGGCATGCCCTGAAGTCCTGAGTTTCTCAATGAGCACAGCATATCATATATCCCTCTCACTGTCTCTCTTTCTCCCTCTGTCTGTCTCTTTTTAATCTCTGCCACGCACTGCAAAACTCATCAGCCCATAAAATACTCATTAATTTTGTTTGTGAAAACTTGAAGATGATTTTTTGAAAAAAGTAAATTCGCCCCTTTGGCGTTTATTGATAATAAATGCTGTTTGTTACCTTCGGGCCATTTTGTCAGCAACCCCAAAATCCAAATCCCATCAAGCCATGCCCCTTTCCCTTATACAGACCCACAACTACCCTCTTGAAAGTCTTAAAATTGAATTGGGATTTTTGGGCATATTTTATCAGTGCAGTGCAGACGAAAGCCGAAATTTGAATCCATTTCAGTAAAGATTATTAGAAATATTTAGTTGAGGGGTTTAAATAAACACTTTAGGCGCTTTGCAACACTTGCAACAGCGTTTAGTGAAATAAATACCTGTAAGTTTATAGTTTGATTAAAAACAGATTAAAGTGGCTGTAAGTTCATAACAATTTTAAAGAAGAAATCAGTGCTAGTTTTCTAATAGCTTATTGATTGTAGCACAGCTCAACATAGCTCACGGCACTTGCCAACACTAGATTTTACTCTAAACTTTACCCTAAACTACTTAAATTAATCACCAACTCACTTAAAATTAGCACAACCCAAAAGTCAGTTAATATTTTTGACCTTAGGCATTGTTAAACACTTTATTTATTTTCCCAACAATGCTATGCAACACTGTCATTTGCCGCCCAACGGCTTCAACTCAAAGGTGTCTACTATCACAGACCAGACCAGACACAAAAAAAAGCTAAAAAATCCATTAGTTGTAGTACAGTTACGACTGAGACTCTTAAGTAACTTAAGTGCAGCTTAATGTGGGCATTCATTAACAAAAGGCCCCGCGAGAAAGAACGTGAGATATGGCAGGGAGGGGGTAGGAGGGGCTTGAGCTCGACTCGACTCTACCCGACTCGGTTTAATGATAGGCTGACCTAAAGTTGGCAGCTTAGGCGGCATCAGGCTCATCATCATTTTTCTTATTTTTAAGACTCCGCACACGAGAGCCCTCAAGGTGAGACGGAGAGGAGGGAGAAGCGTTGGGGCGGGGTAGGAAAAACAGTAGCTCCACACACTATGTGCTGCAGCCGTATAGGCCCAGTTAAGCTGTAAACAATAGCCACGTTCAGTTTTGTGACCTAAGCGGCTTTAAGAACCAAAAACCAAAATTTATGGTTCAAACTTTAATAATTCTAATTCACTTTTAATCATACTTAGTTCGGCTAGAAAGTTTTCACCCCGTCTCCCTCTCTCTCCCTCTTTCTTTCCCCCTTCACTGCAGTCGGCTAATTTCAAAAACCTTTTATTTTAAGTACTTTAAGTACATTTACATACGCTTAGAAGTTACATTTATTTCCCCACACACGCACTTCCTAAGCGTCTCTTCTTCTTTCTTCCTCTTTTTCTGCTGCTTCTTCTACTTCTTCTTGTGTTTTTTTTTTTTTGGCACCCAATTAGGGTTCTATTGTCTCAGGCACGTAGACAAACAATTTGCGGCTCTAATGGTGTACTTAATTATGCCTTAAGAGACATGCGCAGCTGTCTCAATTCCAAATTCAAAATTCTCAATTCCCAGTCCAAAGTCTCAAGTCTTCAACTCTCAAGTCTCAAGTCCCCGCTTTCAATTGGTCAACTCAGCGGCTACGCATGCGTAATGCCAAAAAAAGAAGAAGCAGCGGCAGTAGAAAATGTTATTAGGGAAGTAATTATGCTTAATGACAGCAACTGTTGCGCAGTTTGTTTTTGGCCCGGCCCTATAACTGGGTCAGCAGCAAGTGGCTTAATGTCTTGTCTTTCCTCCACCCCCTCCTCTTTCGTCGCCCCTCTTTCAGCCCATTTCTTAACTTTGCTAATGACGCGGCAAAGAAAGTCTAGGCCGCAGACAATGGGTGGGTAAATTGCAACGGAAGTCGAACCGAGATTGTTGTAAGCCATGTAATAAAGCATCTAACCAACAGTGATACCCTGTGAAATGAGGCAAGAGGGTTCGATAGACTGGAAATTTGTCTACCGCAGACGCAAGATAACTTAAAAGCCCAGAAACTGCTGAAGCAGGTCTAAATTTACTACAAGTTTACCGTCTATCGATAACCAACTAACTATCGATAACACAATAATTTTACTGTAACGGCCAAGGCCTGTAAAATTCGAAAAATTAACTAACTTTTTATGCATTTTTGAAGATCTGCAAACATTTGCAACGTTTATCGATGTTACACTTACTATCGATAACACAAATCCTCTGCCAATTAAAGTAAAATCAAACTCACGAGGTAGCTCTGCACTTTTATAGCTGTTTTATGTTTATGGTGCAACAACTGCCGCTCTTCTCTCGTTCTCTAGATGCCCCTAGTTGCACGTTGTAAACGAGAGAAAAGTGTGTGTATGGTGTGTGTGTGTGTGAGTTTAGTGTGTGTTGTGTGTGCTGCCCCATTTCAATTTCAATGCGCGCTGATTGAGCTTAAGAGCCGAAAACTGAAACCGAAGGCGAGAAATGTTTACGAGCTGAGCGAGTGCAACGAAACATTTTCGAATAACAATAAATGTTGCACGCACACACACACACCCAAACGCACACACACACAGCGACAAAAGCTCATAAATTAGCTGCAAGTGTGTGAGTGTGTCATTAAAAATGGTGGCACTGTCAAAAAAGGCATTGAAATCGTGGCACAAGTACCATAAGATGCCGAGGGCAAACAAATATGTATCTAAGTATCTTTTGTAGCTGAGTATCTTTGTATCTTTGAGCTGCTACTGCGCTGCCCGCTGACAAATGAACCGAGTTCTTAGCCAAAACTGTTTACCAAGATCATTAACTCTTGGCTTATTATAGATTTGTAAGCTCTTTTCAAACCGAGACATCTCCTGCTGTGGCTCCTACGACTCTTGATTAAGTATCTCAAAGTATCTTACTGTTTAACGCCTGTAATAAAAACTGAAATTGTTAATAAATTGTAAAAAAGAACAGCACAAAAACTATCGTACGTGCTGTCAATAGTAAAAGAAGTTTTGATTATTATTATTCTCACTGAGATATGTGACTCAAGAACTTCAACTTTGATGAATGAATCATTTTCTGTGACATCTACAGCATAAGTCATAAAAAAACTGTCGCAATGCGGCTAAAAATAATCTTAATAACTTAAATATTCTTTATGAAATTGATGGCATCAAAAAAAGGGCTGCAACACTTTGATATATCTGAAATTGATGATTCTATTCACGCCCCAGTTACAGCCACAGTCGTGGGGTATATTTCTATAGTTTATGGCGGGAATACCGCTATAATTTACTCGTTTTTTATTGTTTTCTAAGCGATGAGGCTATTATTATTTGAAAAGATGTTGGGACACTTGGGTGATCGTATTACATGAAGGGGGTTTAGGGTGTACTATAAGGGAATTTCGTTTTATTGTGTTTAATTAATTTATAAAATATTATAGATATAAAAGATTTTTCCTTAGAAGAGTTCTAAATTTACAAAGTATACGCCAATTATTGGTGTCAACTATAAGTTAGCAGAAGAAAATAATTTATGATCTAAATCTATAAGGACTTAATCGACAGATGCTTCCTCCTAGCTTTACAAATGAAATATTTCTTATGGAGCATTTGATTTTTGACCTTTTTTCTCTTTAATTGTTTGCTTAGCTTGTTTTTAGTAATTTTTCTTAATTACTTTTTCCTGAGGGTGCTCTAACCAAAGTTGACAAATTGCAGACAATTGACTGTGACGCTGTCAACTTGAAATTAGCCAAGGGAGTGGTAAAGTCAAAAAGTCGGGAAATCGGGAGTCAAATACTATACCCAGAAAGTCAAAACCCGCCCGCAGCTGTTGCTGCATTTCGTATGCTGTAATTATAGGAAATCACAAGTTTTTCCCTCATTCCACTCTGGCTGTTTTTTAAGACTTTTCAAACGCTTTTTCCGAGGTTGGTAATTTTTTATGGCTTTATGCTTCCTTTTTGGGCGGAGGCGCGGCATTGATTTATGTACCAAAATTTTGGTTTTACGGCGCAACTAAAATTTATTTTCACACCCCGACGGAGAAAAAAAAACTAAAGTTTCATAGTTTTTTTTTTGTGGAGTTTTAATATTTTTCGTTTTGCTGGCAGCAATTAAAAACTCAACGTTTAAAAGCGAATTTATGACTGTCTATTGAGTCAAATCAAAGAGTATCTAAGGGGTATATCAATAAATGGGAATACCTGTTGGCAGTTCGAATTTTTTAAAGAAAAAAACAAAGAACCGAAAAAGATGAAAAACTACAAAAGATACAAAATAAAGATAAAGAACAATAATAAATAAGCAAAAGGAGAAAAAAGGGAGAAAGGCAGAAAACCAAAGAGCAAATCAAATGAGAAGCAGCTGCCTATTTCTAAAATCAAATGGGACACGCACACGCACAGCAGGAAAGCAGCAGTCCTAAGGATAAGGGAGGTCCAGAGGAGGAAGAGAAGCAGGAGGGGGTAACAGGATCAAGGGACGACAGGCAGGTGCAATGTGTCAGGCCAAAGATTTTCTCTAAATTTATGCAGGCTCTCCATCTCTCTCTTTGAGACTGGACAGCAACAACAAATAAGTGTGTGCTTGGTGTGTGTGTGTGTGTGTGTGCATTGCGTGTGTGTTCTAAATCATAGACTGACAAAGCGAAAGGACAGAGTGACTTAGAGAGTGGAAGATAAGTGCAAAAGGAGGACAACATGTGGCAGACAATGGACTCCTTGCCACACTACGCTTACTATATGATGTAATGTGAGACTAAGCAGCTAGCAATTCAGCTCACCTTTGGCTACCTGCCACATAACAGCATTCAGGTAGTTTTAGTTCAGAGTGCAGCATGCACTGCGCAAAAATTAGAGTAAATTTTGAAATTCAAAAAGAAACTTCAACTTTTAAACTATAACTTTCAACATATTTTTCTCGCAGTGTAAACTATTGCTCATTTCCCCTCATTTCCTTATCACTTGCAGAACACTCTTGGACGTTGCTGTACCCCTCGCCGGTGGCAGTGGCGATGTGGCCACCAATCTGGCCAGCACCAACGT
This sequence comes from Drosophila dunni, assembly GCA_018152125.1. Lineage (NCBI taxonomy): Eukaryota > Metazoa > Arthropoda > Insecta > Diptera > Drosophilidae > Drosophila > Drosophila dunni. The sequence goes on along the minus strand of JAECXC010000339.1, from coordinate 18,593,053 downwards.
CAACCTAAACATGTCCGGCGTGGCCACGTCACAGGCGGAACTAAGTGGCGCTCCCTTGGGCTACAGTTTTCGTAAATGGTTCGCGCGTCCCTCGCTGCCCTTTGTCATTGGCATCTTTGCGCTGGGTGGCGTGGCCTGTACACTGGGCGGCATAGTGCTAGGTTCAACGGGTTTGATCGAGCACTCGACGCAGTATCTGAGCGCAGCGCTGCTTATGATTGGCATTGGTGTCTCCCTGTTGGTCATCTCGGGCGCCATCTGGCGACTGAGTTTGCCCGATGATGTGGACGACTGTCCGTGCTTTAGGAGAATGGAAACATGCCGGAATTGCAATAGTCCGCATTGCACAAATCGCCTGTTGCCGGGAAGCTATTTGTATCCGGAGTTTCAGCATCGACCGCCGCCGCCTTCATATCTAACCTCACTGAATGAGTACGCCTTTGTGTATCATCCCAGTGCGCATCCCCAGGCAGCGTATGCCACAGTGCGTATGAACACTCCACCGCCACTCTACCGCTCCACATACTCCCTGAAGTAAGTCTAAAAAACACGAAAATCCTTAGGTCATATGCTAATCAATTTTTCCTCTTCTTTCTCATAGCACATCCACCTCGCATGTGCTCGGCGGAGGAGTGGCACTGCCGCCCACCAGCGAACAGCCCGTGGAGGAGCAGCTAACTGTACTCTGCACGCGCGAGGCCATCAGTCAGACCTCCTTCAAGGAGCTGGAAATCGATGAGCTGCACGAGGAGCCGCCCACACGAGAGGCTGAAAGTCAAACGCTCTTCAAGGAGATCGAACTGGACTAAACGCAAATTCGTTTTAATCCTTTAGAATCTAGAATCCAACCCACTCTGACTGATTTTAACGCTATACAAACTTCAACACATATGAGAGAAAGGAATGGAGAAAAACAAGGAGCTGTACAAAACTATTTAGCGAATTTTAAGTGTACATTATTTATATACAAGCAAATATCCTATACAACCTATAGATTTACAGAAGATATACTAATTATTATATAGCATTTACTTGGAGTTGTTCTCTTTCAGTTAATTATGTATGTTTATGTTGATCATATTCCAAAATGCCAAATTAAATAGATGTGAAAAGAATTCAATTTACTGTTTTAATGGGTTTTATAAGTAATTGAATTTGGTTACAGAGCAGTACGCTACTTATTTTGTCCACCACTGTGGAACAACAGCTCAAGCCACCACTGTCAGCAGCTGGGTTGTTGTCTTTGCTAATGTGCCTCTGCTCACAAAATGGCGTTCACCTGTTGCGCTCTGAATTAAAATTAATTTAAAGTTGACCTTGTTTTAAACTTAATCGATGGACTAATTGCTTAATAAGTGTCACAAAAAAATTCAGGAAATAGTTAATAATTATGCGTAAATATTTATAGGTGCAGACACACAGTTGTCCTACTTAAATTTCCCTGCCTAATTAAAAATTAAAAAGTTTCCTATTTAAAATGTACAAATTACGGCACACGAAAGTGCCTAAAAAAGTTTTAAAATGAGGACAAAACGATTATTAGACAGTCAAACGACTTAAGGCAGTTGAACGGTTTAGAACGCAATGTATCTTAAGGTGGTCATAGTATCTTTTGTGGTGCTGCTCTTGGGGGCACTTGTGGGCTTTTTGGGCTTTCCACTGCTGTCCCAGGAGCTGGTCAGGCGGGTGAGTAGGAGGCGCTTTAAAATAAGCTCTTGCGGTTAACCTTTACCTTCCCTAGAGCATCAACTTGATGCCCGGCAGTGAAACGCGTCAAATGTGGCAACAGCTGCCCTTTCCGCTAATCTTCAAGATTTATGTCTTCAATGTTACCAATCCACAAGAGGTGGAGGCCGGTGGTAAGCCCAAGCTGGAGGAAGTGGGTCCCTTGGTGTTTGAGTAAGCTAAGCTTTAAGTCCAATTGTTTCCCCTTTTAGCCATTCTGTGCTTTTATTTAGGGAGTGGAAGGACAAGTTCGATGTCGTGGATTTGGAGCAGGAGAACGCCATTAGCTTCAGTATGCGCAATACTTTCCAGCTACGCTCTGATCTTGGACTCAGTGGTGAGCAGCTCATTACTATGCCGCATCCGCTGCTACAGGTGAGCTGTCAATTTCCTCTCACCTATTCTACTTTACCGTCTTTTAACTAGTTCATAGCCATGGGTAATTTGGGACAGCCCCAGGAGCTGCAGGAAGCTGTCGCAATGGGATTAGAAGCCATCTTCGAACCAAAAAGCGCCTTTATAACCGCCACTTTCATGGAACTCTTCTTCGATGGCTTTGTAATCAACTGCGAGCCGGAGGATCCGCCGGCTCAGGCCATTTGCCAGCAGTTCCAATCGGGTGCAGTGCCAGGCGCAGTGGCCATTAATGCCACACACTACAAGTTCTCACTAATGGGCGCGGTGAGACCTAATCCAGTAGAAACGTGTTATTTAGTTCCTAAAAGAATTCTCCACTTTCAGGCCAATCACACAAATGCCGGCAATTTTAAGGTTTCCCGCAGCAGGTCCAAGGGTTCCTATGTGGGACGCGTGCTGCAGTACAATGGCGCGGATGAGCTGCAGATCTGGCAGGATGCCAATAATACCAACTGCAATCGCTTACGCGGCACCGATGGCACAATCTTTCCGCCTTATTTGCGACCACAGCAGGGACTCTGGAGCTTTTCTGCCCAACTCTGTCGCTCGCTGTCGCCCAAGTGGTCGGGGAAAACTAGCTATAAAGAGTTGCCGGCCCATAGCTATGAGCTGCACTTTGGTGCACCACGTGTAAGTTTAATCTCCGCCAGAAATCATCCTCTTTATATGCAGAGTTTGCTTCATTGCAGCTCGAATCGGAGCTTTCCTGCTTCTGCAACAGCTTTCCAGATGATTGTCCTGCCGATGGCACGATGGATCTACAACGCTGCAGTGGCTCACCCATGGTCGCCTCCTTGCCACACTTTTACCAGGCGGAACCCAAGCTGCTGGATCAAGTGGAGGGATTGTCTCCAGCGCAGAATAAGCATGCCAGTTCGCTGATCTTTGAACAGGTTAATCCTTAACTAGAGCCCACTTTAGACCCACTAGTTTAACCCCCATATGTATTTTACAGCTTTCTGGGACCGTGCTTTCCGTGCACAATCGACTGCAGTTCAGCTTGAAGGTTTCACCTGTGGAGCACCTGAAAATTCTATCCCAGCTGCGCAGCTTGACCATGCCGCTCTTCTGGATTGAGGAGTCTTTGGAGCTGGATGAAAAGATCACAGCCGTGTTGTACAAAAAGATATTTGGGTGACTTGAGCTTTATATTAGAAAGTTATTTGATCTTTCATGTCTTGTCTGATGCTTTACAGTGTCCTCAATAAGAACAACGTGATCAGATGGCTGGCCATAGGACTGGGCTGCTTGGGCTGTGCACTGGGTGGACTCTTTTTGCATTTGCGTAGCGGTGATGCAAAGCGCGTAGGCGTTACAGAAAGCGAGACACCGGAACAGAATGGGTCTTAAACGACGTAACTAATAAGGAAACACAAGCAAAAGATCCAAGATACAAGCAACTCAGGAATTACACAGACACTAAATCAAAAAGTAAAGAGGAGACCTAAGAATACAACTCAGCTATAAATTACATAAAGTCGGAGTATGCAAATAAACACAACTTAGTACACCCGTACTTCCTCATATACAGGGTCTTTAAAGACACCGCGTCCATATAGATAAATTGAATGTATTCGATTAATCAGTTAGTTTTTAGTATAGTTTGTTCCAGTTTAAGTTTAGCATTAAAGTTAGAACTTAGTGTTAGCCAAAAACGATTTTAAGCTTACAGAAGTGTGCGAATGTGTGTGTATGTGTGTTGGTGTGTCCAATGTGTGCTTGGAAGTGGATGCGGACTTAGTTCTGACGCCGTGTCTGTCGCATGCTCTTCTCAATCTCAAATTGGCGCAAATCCGTGCGCTGTAAAAAGTCCTGGCGTTCCAAGTAGCTAAAATTTAAAGTAAATGGGTTTAATCCTGGATTAATCAAAGACTTTTGATGTACTCACCCATCCTTGCCCATGTTGTGGGTGCGTAGCTCCTCATCGATGCCCTCGTCGCTCTTAAAGGTTTTCCAATCGTGCTGCGACTTTTCCAGCACTGACATTTTCTTTTTCTTGCCCAGCTGATTGAGCAGGGAACCCAGACCACCGCCTCCTACCACGCCCCCATTTGCCGGTCTCTTGGCGGCGCCAAAGACGCCTCGTGGGGATTCTGCTGCTGGACGCTCTTGGTTCTCCTTGGCACTGGAACCGGAGCTGGAACTGGAAATGGAACTGGACTTCGACACAGAATCAGCTGTGACCGCTGGCGTTGTTGTTTTAGGCTTTTCCATTTGCTTAGCGGGAGTTGCCGGCTTTTCTTTTGGCTTTGTTGGTTTTGTTGCTGCTGGTTTGCTGCTCTCGCCACCAACATCGCCCAGAAAATCGGCCCAGAGCGCATCGGAGCGGGACTTGTCCGCCTCCTCATCGGATTCCAATTCGTCCTTTTCGCCGGCATCGCGTGTGTTTTGTTTGGCTTCCGTTTGTCGTGTGCTACGCGCGGAGTTTTCAGTCTCAATACTTTTTCGCTTTTCCTTCACTTTGTCTTTCTTTTTGCCTTTTGCAGATTTCGTTTTGTCTTCTTCGTCGGAATCGCTATTGTCCTCTTCCTCTTCTTCTTCCTCGCCGGAATCGGCGTCTTCGTTTACATTGTCTGGACAGAAATCTTCATCACTCTCATCGCTGTCCGATACATAGTCTTGTTCCTTATTCATATTTGATGCTATTTAATTGCTCTAAGCTAATTCACAACTAAAGTTGCAATTATTCTCGGTTTTTTCCGGCCGCAACAAAAATTGTATAGAACACACACACGCGCACAGTGCGACGCACACATGAACGAGAAATTGCAAACAGCTGCCGCACAGCGTGCTATATCGATATATGCGCATATCGATAGACACTCAGAACAGCTGCGATAGACACGATATCGAACAGCTGACTTGCTTATCAGAATGCGTTTCAGTTTCCAAAACGTTCTGGTACCGTTGCCGTGTAAAAAATAAAATAAAACACGCAGTCGAGCAAAAAACAATAATAAGCAAATATATAGCCAACTAATAGGCAAATATAACTAGTGCTTTGCAACACTTTTTATGCTAAACGCTGTGCGTTTGATACAACCACAAAATGATTAGCTAGGATTCCGTGAATCACTGCCCAGTGCAAATATTGTTTTTGGCCTTTATCGATTCCCAAAGCTTTGTCTGCCTCAAAGAATAACAAAAGCAAATTAAATGTTAACTGAGTTTAGCAACAAACTAAAATGTGCAATTAAGTGTTAAACTGTGAGTACTGAGAGCAGCTCTGGCGCATGAGTGGGTGTGTGTGACTGTCTGCGCGCAAAGCCTTAAAAGGCCAAAAGGTCAACAAATCTAAAGCGTGCTCCAATTTCTCAATTGCAGGTGTTAAAACAGCAACAACAATAAAGCAAGTAAAATGTGCAAAGGCAAAGACAACAACAAGTGAAGGAAAGCAGCTATTTAGCACCAAACACCAAATGACCATAAAGGGAAAAAAGCGACGCAACGTAAAAGCAATAACAAGCTAATTTAGTTAAACATATTAACTAATTAATTAATAGTAAATTCGCACAAAGCAAACAAATCACTCCAAATACTTCCAAATTTATAGCCAAAACACAGAAATAGCAAAAACAATCAGCGTAGTTGTACCAATTCCACTGTTTCACTTGTTCGTGACTCCACACTCCCGTCTCCCGCTCCTATCGCTGACATGTCACTGGAACACTACGATACCGATGAACTGGACGCCATTGTTGATGTTGTGGGTTTGCGCTCGAATGCACGTCTGAACACGTTCCGCGAGATGTGGTACCATGTGTTCCTCTGGGCCCTCTTCTCCTCCATCTTTATACACACCTGTGCCGCCCTGGTGGCCTTTGTGACGCTGCGGAAACACAAATTTGGTCGCTTCTTTTCGATTCTGATCTTAGTGATGGGCTTTGTATCGCCGGCAATAAGTGGAATCATTAGCAGCGCAGTCATTGCCTTCGTGCATCGCGCTTCCAGTCTGCCCATGTCGCCGATCTATGCCATGATCTGGGGCCTTGGCCAGACCATTGTGTCGGCCTGCTTGGGCTTCACGCGCATTCTGGCCACGCTTTAGAAGTTTTAGACGCAGCAGCCGATGGACTGAATTAAAAACTTATTTTATTTTTTAGACTTAGTAACTATTCACTTAATATGTACATATAGAAATCTAATTTTAGGCATTCATTCAAGCTATTTATCTATAGGATTCGCCTCCGCAACGCGCCAAAATCTTCAAAAACTATCAGATAACTTCAAATTAATCAGGTATAAAAATCATTTCAAACCAAATTATGCAAATTTATAGAATATATACGCGTAAATAAACAATATTGTGATTTTAAAATATACTTACAACTACAATATAAACAAATAGATAAACTGTACAATATTTTAGCACTCTAACGATCGAATGTAAATTATGAAAAGCTGAATAAACTAATTAAATAAATAAATCTAAATCAAAGTATTTGGATCTGTAGCATTGTATAGAGTATACAGTTTGCTGCTGAGCACATTTCCGATGCGTCGCTCTGTCTGGAGCGGCTGTGGACCATTTGCTCGCCTGATCTTGACATCCGCGAGGGACTGTACCGCATTGGGATCGTTGGCAAAGTCATCCAAGAGGCGTTTCGGGCAGGGATATTGGGCTATAATGGACTCAGCCACCTCGAGCGTGACCAGTGGCAGTCTATTGAGATGCTGCTGCCATAGGCGTCCGTATCCACTGCCCTGTTCCACGCGCACGCACTGCTTGTTATCATTGGCCAGATACTTCTTGAAGCTGTCGAGGATTGACTGGCGCTGCTGCTTGTAGGGTGTCTCCGCAATGGCCTTGGTATAGCGTTGCAGCAATGCCAGCAGTTCCTGTTCATGTGGCTGAGCCAGTTGCTCTACGTGCAGCTGCTGAAGCAACTGCAACTCAATCAAGGCGTTTGCCTCAGTACTGCCAGCGCTATTGTTTTTTCCCTGACGCAATCGGGGCACAACCACTGTGAACTGGCAACCGGGCATGGGGAATGCATCGTGGAGTTTGACACCGACACACGACAGATTCTGATCCTTGAGAGCGCGTTGAAAGTCAGATTCACTGAAGACTCGCAAAACTTGTTTTTCCATTCGCCAGGCGTCTTCTAGGCCAGTGGAGCCAGCAGCCGTTACAGCCACAAATGTCTGCTGGCCTACATTGCGTTCCCAAATGATGCAATTCCTGACGGGCAGGCTGCGAATTTCATACTTTAAATCGGTTTTATTTAGTTGTGCTATAAGCTGCTGACCCAAAGAATTGTGCAAAAAACTCGCATCCAACACCATTCGCACGTATTTCTGGCACTCGTTTGGACGTATGCGCTTCTGCTGCTCTTTAACAGCCTGCTTTAGCAGCTTATCGGCTTTGTTCGACATTTTAAATCTAAACAAAGAAATTAAATTAAATTAAAAATTGACTTGCAGTTGAACTGTGCGCAATCGGATCTGTTCGGCAGTATCGTATCGTTCAGCAAAAAAATGTCGATCGTAGTTCATTGAACCAGTTCAGTAGTTCAAATGAAAAATATGGGTTTTTATTCAGAGTCGCACAAAACCACAATCGATCAATCGCAGCTAACTTCCATATTGAGCGCGAATTCATACGAAATTTAAAACGAACTTTCCATGAAAAACATTTAAAATATTTATTTGTTCATTCGTTTGTTTCTGGTGCAGGTAATATAACCACAAGCTTATAGCTAAAATTTTAAGGTATCGTCAGCATTATCACACAAGCCTACACGCCTTATAAAAATAACAGAAATTAGTGCAAATACATTAAACAAAAAACATCAAACCGTATACATGTAAACAAAAACTGTCCCCACACTCCAAAATCATCAGGGACTTGGGTGCTTAACTATCCACAAACTCAACACTCAGTTGAATGTCCCTTTTAGGCATCAACCGCAGCTTCTTATTGTCATACTGCAGCGGAATTTGTGTATCCGCACAAGGAGCATAACGGTGATGTTGCAACAGTGTCACAAGGCCAACCAGAAGCTGCTGCTCCGCCAGCTGCATGGCGATGCATCCTCGCAGGCCGTCGCCAAAGGGTAGAAATGACATTGGAGGACGTGATCGCACTACAGCTGCTTCAAAGCGATCCGGATTAAAGCGCAAGGGAACGGGATAGATGTCCGGATCCCGATGAATCGCTGCCGTTGGGATGATAATGTTGTTGCCTTTGGCAATGACAAAGACGGACTTGAGTAACTCGAACTCCTTGGTGGCGCGTCGCAGTAAAAATGGATAGGGCGTGTGCAGACGAAGCGTTTCTGTTTAGAAGGAAAACAAGTTAACTAAGGAACACTCAAAATATTTCCATTAACTTACCATTTAATACTTGCTTCGTGTACTTCAGCTCCTTGAGGCATTCAACTGTCAAGTTTCCTTCGTGTTGCAGCAGTTGCTCTTTTATCTCTCGCCTGACACGCTCCTGCATCTCCGGCTGCAATGCCAATTCGTACAGGCAGAAGCCCAGTGTGGCATTCAATGGCTCCAGACCAGCCAGTATGAAGCCAAAGGCCTGTGCCGCAATCTGTGCATCGCTCAGCGTCTCATCCGTGGCGGCAAATAACTGCAGGAAATTCTGCAATGGCTGACGATCCCTCTGCCGTTGATAACTCAACTGCACCTGCACGAGATTGTAGAAATAATCCGTAGCAAGTTGATAATAGCTCTTGTGCTGCAAAAGACGCGCCAGCAACGGAAACTCCAATGCCAAATAGGCTCGCCACAGACTAAAGTCACGCCAATAGCTGTGTGTCATCGAGCGGAACTCGGACTGTTCTCCCGTCAAGCCGTAGGCCAGCGAGCCAATCACCTCCACGTTGTAGCCCTCCACCAGTTGGCTAACATTAATATTCTGCAACTTTTGTTCTCCAATCCGCTGGCGAAAGATGTTCGATAGGCGCAGCAACTGTGGCAGAAGCTTAACCATGTTGCTGGACGTGAAGACGGACACGGTTTTGGCATGAAGTGTGCGCCATTTGTGGCCATCCAGCTGCAGCAGATTCTCCGATAGCGGTTCCTTGCCCACATTATGATAGAGCCCACGACTGGTAAAGTAACCAGCATCGCTGACCAGTATATTCCTCACCAGCTCGAGATCCAGCACCATAATAAAGGGTTTAATCAGTGCATAGCAGCCAATGAACGGAGCACTTCCCTTGTGACTCTCGTAGATGGACTGCAGTGCCTCGTGCACGTGTCGTTTGCCTCCGACGACACCCTTTAGGTTGCCCCACAGGAACTTGGGTTTCTCGTGCCGAATACCACGCCGCTTCCAGTAGCCGAGACTCAGTTTGATTACCGCATAGCAGAGGGTCAAGGCGCTGAAGGCTGTGAGGAAGAAGCGCTGCAGTAAATCCATACCTGGAGTATGCGTTGGCCAAGTAGAATGCGTGTTAGCCGCGCTGTTATCGTCTGTGTTAACTGTTTGAGTGTTACTGTTTTTTATTCTCTTCTTGTCTTTTATGGTTTGGCAGTGGCTGTGGTAACTGCTAGCCGTTGGTTGTAGTTTTTGTTGCTGGCTAATTGAAAACCTTTCAGTGTCGCCAGCTTATCAGCGCCATCGCTATGACTGTGTGTGTGTGAGCCTTATCAATAGAGTCGATCCCTCTGCATAGCGAGCTAAAATTAAACAGAAAAGAGCGTAAAAACTATAAACTATTGTAGGCTAAGCAGTCAATTGATTAGTTTGCTACTCAGTGTATATTTTAACATCTGTTTGTGTACTATAATTAAATACATATGTTGCTAATGCTGCAAAATGAAGCACAGGTTGTAGGCGCTCTCCGGAAACTCCCCGATGTGCATCCAACGAACGTAGCCCTTGTCTATTAGCTCCTGCTTGGAACTGGGCACACCACTGTAATGCGGGTCCTGCAATAACAATAGCAAGCTTTAAGTAGCTTCACTTGAACTTCAATTAAGTTTTAACTACTCACCACAATTAGCAGCGAGACACCTGCATCACCTGGACCCTGATGTATGCCCGCAATGCCCTTTGAGGCGGTGTCGTCTAGCCCACCCATGGCTATAAACCCGGCATACTCTTCGAAGTAGCTACGTATTTGTTTTATTACCGGTTCAGAGTTCAATTGTTGTACGTGTAGTATTTTACAGGGTATGTCGAAGAGCGCATCAATTACATAAAATTCCTCCAGTGTGCCGATCCAATTGCGTGAGTCAACGAACTTAGGCAATTTGTCGCCTATGCTGACCAAAATGCGCTGAATTTCCCGTATTGAAGGTATAGGCTGCGTGTCACTCCGCTTTCCCAGTATCCAAGATATCGCTGTTTGCAGCGTTCGGTAGCCGCAGCCCCAACCAGCGTCCAAGGTGCCATCGCAGCCGTAGTGGAAATACTTGAAGTGACCCTGTGTATATAGAGTTTCACCTTGATTTGCACCTAGTGCTTGCAGTGTCAGATGCACGTCCTCCAATAACTCATATTTGTACGTTTTTGCACTAATTTCTATGATTTTTTCGGGTTTGTTTGGTTTTTCATTCGACTTGGATTCACAGGTTGTCGACATTTTTGTTTACACGCTTTAATTAGCATACACAGAACTTTACCCCTTTAACGCCCACGGTTTCTATTTTTATCTGCTTTATTTATACGCACATATACGCAAACAATTATTTTTGTATATTTACCTTTTCGCTACGTTGCAACAATTAATATTAGAAATTTAGAAATCATCTGCTGCATATTTTTATTGCCCCGATAACGATCATATCGACATTACAATGGCTCCAAACAGTGTATATCGATAACACTTTCGATGACTTTTCGTTTTCTGGCTTGGCGGTAAATTTGAACAGAGACTTTTTTGTTTTGTATACATAATACAGTATATTACAAAAATTAAACCTTACTACAAAATCTTATATGCTATTCATTTATTTAGATGTACAATTATGGGTCTAGCTAAAGAGATGTAAAAACGATCGCCACAAATATACATATGCGTATATGTATATATTTTGTTGAACGCTTGGCGTCTTTTGTTATCTTTAGAAAAGGTCCATTTCACCGTAATTAATATCCAATATATCATCATCATAGCTAACCACCTCCTTAAGGCCCGCCGTCAAAGCAGCTTTTGAAGTTGTGGGTAGATCAGTACTATCAACGAGATTAATGTTTATTTCGTGTGTCTTATACTCTGGACTGCTCTGTTCCTGGCCAACAGGCGAAGGCGGCGGATTGGACACTGTGAGAAGAAAATCAATTTAGGTATACAAAACAATTTAACTGTTAGATTAAACTTACAACTGCCAGGTTGAAGTTGATCAATTGATTCAGCGCTTTGCAAATAGTGTTCCTTGCGTGTAATTAATAAAGGCAATTCGGTGCTCTTTTCGCTCAGACATTTCTTGAGTTCCTCAACTTTGCGATCCCGTATTAGCGTTTCAATCTGCTTCCGAGATTTGTTTACATTTTGGCGATCTTCAGTGAAAATTGACTTTTGTTGCGCTGGCGTAATATTATCGTGGTGCTTCAGAAGAAACAGAAATACACCGCCTGGTGTACGTCGACGTCTTCCATTCTAAATTTAAATAAAGTTAGTATATAGCTTAGAAGTGATTTTAGAAGCTACTTGCTTTTATCATCATGCCGCCATCGGCTTCGATGCGTTGTGTTTCCTTATACAGCTCCAAAGGCACATCCAAACCCAGAACCTCAACAACTCGCACTGGAAAGACACCAAATAATTATACCGATAAAACCATGAATCGCGCAGCTGAGTACTTACCCAAGAGTTCGTCTTTCTCCTCGTAGAGTTTGTTGGCCATTTCTCTGGCCACATCGGTCGGATCACGTCCACAGGTCTCATTTAAATCGAGTATATGTCTGGGCTCACTCGAGTTATCGGAAGATCCGCTTGTGGAAGAGTTGTTCCGACGCGAACGCGAACGTTGTTCAAGTCGGTTCTTCACTGGAATCTTTTCCCGTTCGCAGTCCATTGCACAGCGCGTGGACTGACGTCCACGTTTGTGAGCTGGATGCGAGCTACCCTCGTCCGAAGAGTTTGAGAGGCGACGTTTCAATGTGTTCTCCCCGTTTACCCGATATTTTAGCGAGAAATCATAATTTTCCACATTGCGATCGCTGCTGCTGCGCGTAACATCGCAACCACGCATATTTTCGCTAAGTGCATCTTCCTGCAATGCAGCTGTCCACACGTTGTACTTCTTAAAACGTGCTCGATTGGACTCAGCATCTGTTGGAGGCGGCACTCGGACCATTACAGTACGCCGAATGCGTTTTTTACGCATTTTATTGTGTGCGCCGTCAGTGCGTAACTTTTTGATGCAACCCTCTTCGGAGGATTCGCCCGACGAGGACTCGGTATTGGACTGTGACTGTGACTCATCATCTAAGGCTCTCTGTATTGGATGGCAGATTGCCAGTGAACTTGCAACAACGCACTCGGCGCCCACAACCACACCTGCTGCAGTGGGCGCCGGTCGTTGCAGCGGCGTATAGATTTCGTCGTCTCCGCTCGCTGACAACTGTAATGTATGATGAAGTCTGGTATATTTATGGTTTATAAATGTAAATTGCTTGAGTACCTCTCCATCTTCTAAATCGATGTCGTCGTTTGACTGCAAGTCCATCATCTTGTGGAAAAAAATTAATTCTACTGCGACTGCAGTGTTGCACAACGACACGGGGATGCTACGTTTAGACTAGTTCAAGCTTTACCGTTTAGGAACTAGCCGTAAATTGAAATACTTTATTTAAAATAAATTTTAACAAAAATGCAATTATACTGCGAGTAATGGTCTTTGTTAAATATTTATTAAACCAGTCATTTTTAAAAATTCTCATAAAAATATTAAAATCAGCTGATTAAAATTGAACACATTTTAAATTTTTACCAGGTGGCAACTCTGAAACTGTGCAGCAAGAAGAAGAAGACACGTGCATTCTTTTTATTACATTTTGAACGTGGTTTCATTTCGCGACGTAAAATTTACGTCGAATTATGGTGCGACCGAACAATCAACTGCCGGAAAATCTTCCGCAGTTGCAAAATCTAATCAAGCGTGATCCGGAATCCTACAGCGATGAGTTTCACACGCAGTACGAGCATTTTCTAAGCTTACTAGAAATTTTCGCCCTCAACCCAGGCGAGGAAAACAAATCGTTGGATGAGATAATTATGTTCATTGCCCAGGTGGCACAATGCTATCCACAAGTGTGTACACAGTTTCCCAAACATCTGACGGATCTGTTAAGAAACAGTGCCACAGTTTTGGATCCAGCTATGCGAAATTGTTTTGTCAAGGCCTTGATTCTGCTGCGCAATAAAAACCTTGTGCCCGCTCTGGACATTCTGGAGCTGTTCTTCCAGTTGCTTCGCTGTCAAGATAAGAATCTGCGCACTTTTCTGCAGACTCACATTGTTACAGACATCAAGAACATGAATGCCAAACACAAGGATATGAAACTCAACTCGGTAAGTCCCAGGTCCACTTGTTGCTCCAGTCGAATTTTAATTGTGGAAATTTCATCAACAGAGTCTGCAAAACTTTATGTACGGCATGCTGAAAGATGCGAATCCCAAGGCAGCTAAAATGTCCGTTGACATTATGATTGATCTGTACAAGAAGAACATATGGAACGATGCCAAGACAGTGAACGTAATTGCCAGCGTGGGGTGCTTCTCGCCCATAACTAAGGTGAGTCCGCTGACTTCTTCAGACAACCTTTACCTAACAGATTACGTACTTATTCTAGGTACTAGTCACATCATTGAAGTTCTTCCTCGGTCATGACGACGAAGATGAAGCCAATTCCGACACAGAGAGTGAGAATGAGGTGGATTTAAAAGGAGCTTTGATGACGAATCGCGTGAACAAGAAGACAAAGAAGCGCGAGAAGCAATTGCAACAAATCAAGAAGCAAGCTATCAAGGCACAGAAGAAAAAGAAGAACGCTCCGGCATTTAACTTTTCGGGTATTCATCTGATCCACAATCCACAAGGCATGGCCGAGGGTCTCTTTAAGCAGCTGCAAGGCACAAATGAAAGATTTGAAGTGAAGCTAATGCATCTGGATGTGATATCTCGCTTGATTGGCATACACGAGCTGTTTCTGTTTGGCTATTATCCGTATATAACTCGCTTCCTGCAGCCCCATCAACGACAGGTCACGCGTGTGCTTCAGTTTGCAGCCCAGGCATCTCACGAGCTGGTGCCCGGAGATATTATCGAACCCATCTTAAAGACGATAGCGAACAACTTCATCACGGAACGAAACTCGAGTGATGTCATGGCAATTGGTTTGAATGCGACTCGTGAGATTTGCATGCGTTGTCCCCTAGCCATGGGTGAGGATTTGCTGCAGGATCTGGCCATGTACAAGACATACAAGGAGAAGTCTGTGATGATGGCAGCTCGTTCCCTTATTACACTGTATCGTGAGCAGTTACCAGCGATGCTTCACAAAAAGGATCGTGGACGTCAAACAGAGGCTCAAGCCGAGCGGAAAGTACGCGCCTATGGAGAACGCGATGTTCAGGACACAGTTCTTGGTGCCGAAGCACTGCTTAAGGATTCCAAATCAATTGACATCGACACCGATGACGACGATTCAAACTCCAATGATGGCGAATGGGTTGATGTACAGCACAGTGACGGTGAGGGTCCAGCTGACAGTGGGGATGAAGACGAAGATGAAGAGGATGGCAGTGATGACGACGACGATGAGTCGGATGAAGGAGTGGCCAGTGAAGACGAGGCGACGAAAAAGGAGAAGGCCAACATTAAAATGCTTAATGAAAAGGAAGCAGCTCAGGAACTGGCCCTGACGAGAATCTTCACAGACGAAGACTTCAAGCGCATCAATGCCGCGAATCTGAAGAAGACCGTGACGAGTGCCCGTAAACGTCCATTGGAGCAGGATCGTAATGAATTCGTGAAGTTGAACAGCATTGAGATGATCTACAAGAAGCGAAAGCACGACAAGGAGACGCGCTTGGAGTCGGTGCAAGCCGGTCGTCAGGACCGCGAGCGATTCGGCTGGAAAGATGGACGTGTCAACGAGAACTGTTCCAAGACCAACAAGGAGAAGCGCAAGACGAAAAACTTTGGCATGTTGAGGCACAAGGCGCGTTCCAAGGTCAAGAAGAGTTTCCGCGACAAACAGATGGCAATGCGCAAACATTTGCTGCACCAAAAGAAAATGAAATAATTAACGGTTAAAAAGAATTTGTATTCGCATTGCCGCTGCAATAAAATTTATTTCATTTTTTTTTCTTTTAATTAAAATTTACGAGTTTTGTATTCGTTGGCTTTCAAATACTTCCACAATTGGTCTACCTGCGGCGTTTCTCAGACTTTTTGACACGTTTCGGTCCCTTGACGAAGCACCAATCGACTTGGATGGTCTGACCCATTATGTCGGCGCCGTGCAGTGCCTCCTTGGCGGCCAGTGCTTGCTTGTGCGTCTCGTATTCCACTAGAGCATAGCCTTTGGAGAATCCAGTACGTCGGTCCAGATTCAAATGAATGTTTTTAATCTCGCCGTAATCGCAAAACTTCTCCTGAATTTCATCCTCCTGCGCCTCCTCGTGTATAGAGGTCACAAACAATATCCAGCCTTCGACCGAACGCTGTGGTCCTGGTTCCAGTTCATCGTCGTCCTCGTTGCGCACTCTTTCGTAGCTGTGAATAGCCTCACGTGTGTTGCTTTCGCCGCCAAAGCCACGTCCCTTGCGATGTTTTGCTTTCTCCTTCAAGCGCACAATCCCCTCTGTACGTGGGAGGCATTAAATAGAGCGTTAGGAGCGTTTTGCGAAATACACAACTTGTTTTGTTTGCTACTTACGGTCTCCATCTTCATCGACCTCAAACTCCTCTGCATTATCAATATCGAGCACATCAGCCATTGTAAATTAACTGTTTTGTTTAAGTTTAAGCAATTGGGCCAATAAAACTTTATTTTATTGCAAGAATTTTAGTTTTTGCCGCGTGTTGTTCTTGTTTTTTCTTTTCGGCGTTTAACCGCAGAACTAAAATTAATAATGAACGAAAATTTAACGTTCCGGACCTGAACAAGCTCAACTAGTTCGCGGAGGTTCAATAAAGAAATTTTTATTTCTTAAACTAAAATAAATAAAATATATTTTATTTTAAAAGTTGTTGAAAAACTTGTATTTGTAATTCATAAATTATTTAAAAATAGTGTATGCAAATATTTAAAACTAACTTGTTAATAAACCGTTGGTTAGTATTTTTTGTGTAGTATTTCAACGCGTTTTTGGGATTATGGATTTCGCGGTATCAGTTTGTTTACTAAAGCATTATTTTCGTTAACGCTGGCGATCACATCAGTGCGATTGTTTTATTATTCAAGTTCAAGTCTCCGCACGGGGTCTTTAATTAAAAATACCGGGTGAGTTTAGCGATAAGGCCAATTTCGTAAATTAATCTTTGTATGTATATGCGCCCTCGATTCTGTTTTTCTTTGGGGGTGCGTTGTCAACAGACTATTGTTCCAATCAATTAAGGGTGTGACATTATTAACATCTGATCACTTCAATCCACTATTCAGAAATAGTTGTCTTCTCGTGTATTTGGTCTGTGTATGGTAAAGTTATTTTTAATACACGTACATATGTATTTAGCCAGCATATGTTCGAATTGTTAATTAGTGACACTCTGCAGTGAATAAATTAATGCTTGAGATTCGAATGAGATGAATTTTAATAGTTTTTTAATTATTTCACGAAATAAATTAATTTAGTAGTTATAGTTTGACTTCTAGACTTTTCGGAAGAGCGCGCTCGTATACTAAAATGGCCCAAGAGATAAGTGAACTGAGAAATGTGCCGTTATCAGGCGATCTCAAGCTGGATGACCAAATAACGAACTGGATCAAGTGGGATGGGAATGCTAAAACTAAAGATGAGATACTGCAATCCGTTACAAACAAAGACTGGGATGCGTAAGCAATTAATCCAGAAATTTATTAATACTTTGTAATAACAAGTAAATTGTTTACTTTAGGCTAAGGAATCGCCTGTGTAATCGAATTTCATTCGGAACTGCAGGTCTGCGGGCTGAAATGAGAGCTGGATTCGATTCAATGAATGATTTGGTTGTGGTTCAGTAAGTTTCCATTGAACTGCTTAAGTAAACAAACAATTTGATGCCTTTTGTTTTCTAGAACCGCCCAAGGACTGTGTGCTTACATAAAAGAACAGTATCCCGATGAGTCATCGTGGTCTAAACGTGGCATTGTCTTTGGCTATGATGCACGTCACAACAGCAAACGATTTGCTGAGCTATCGGCCATTGTCTTTCTCAACAATAAATTCCGTGTCTATCTGTACAAGTGTTTCGTAGCCACTCCCTTGGTCCCCTATGCGATCACAAAGCTCAATTGTCTCGCCGGAGTGCAGGTGACTGCCTCCCATAATCCAAAGCAAGACAACGGTTACAAGGTATGTCATCATCAAATATAAAAACAATCCATAGATTAGATACATATTATTTGCAGGTTTATTGGAGCAACGGTGCCCAGATTATTTCACCACACGACAAGGGAATCCACAATTCTATACTTAAGAATTTAGAGCCAGCTGAGAATTATTGGAGTGTAAATGAGACTGAGCTGTGGTCTAGGAAACAACTAAGTGATCCCTACGACGAGGCTGTTCCATCCTATTTCAAAGCACTTAAAGCCAACTTCCCAGCATCCCTCATTGAGGTGAAGGGCAGTGAGAGCTCTTCGGTAAACATCGTCTACACCGCCATGCATGGTGTGGGATATCCTTATATTGAGGAGGCATTCAGACAGGTGAATCTTAAGCCAGTTGTGCCTGTGACACTGCAGGTTCAACCCGATCCGGAATTCCCAACGACACCAATGCCTAATCCAGAGGAGGGCAAGCAATCCCTCAACTTGGCCATTGAGACGGCAACGAAGGAGAAGTGCGATATCATATTGGCCAATGATCCCGATGCGGATCGTCTCGCAGTTGCCGAGTTTAACAAGAAGACGGGCAAGTTTGAGCTATTCAACGGCAACAAGCTGGGCGCACTGCTCGGCTGGTGGTCCCTAGAGCTTGAGAAGATGTGCACACCAGACGGCAAGCCAGATTTTTCGAAATGTGTAATGATCTACAGCACGGTTAGTTCGAAGATCCTAAAGTCCATGGCCGCCATCGAAGGATTTATATCGCATGAGACGCTCACTGGTTTCAAGTGGATGGGAAATAAGGCAATGGAAGAGCAGGAGGCAGGCAGAAAAGTACTGTTTGCCTATGAGGAAGCAATTGGCTTTATGGTGTCCACCGCAGTGCTGGATAAAGACGGTGTCAGTGCGGCGGCACATGTAGCCATTATGGCCAACTATTTGCGCAGCAAGGAGAACAAGACGCTGCAGGAGAAACTGCATCAGATTTACGATACTTATGGCTATCACACAAGCATCTGCTCCTATGTCATCTGCCGGGATCAGGTGCTTATCGAGCGAATCTTCAAACGCCTGCGAACCTTTGACAATGACAAACCCAACACCTATCCGACTAGCATTCTAAACGGCGAATTTAAGATTGAACACGTTCGCGACTTGACCACGGGATACGACAGCAGCGCAGTGGACAAGAAGGCTACACTGCCAGTTAGCTCTAGTTCCCAGATGATAACGTTTACCTTCAAGAACGGCCTTGTCGTGACCTTGCGCACTAGTGGCACCGAACCCAAGATGAAGTACTACGCCGAGATGTGCGGCAAACCAGACGATAAGAACTGGGATGAACTGACGTCCACCCTGGAGCGTATGGTGGAGGCAATTGTCAATGAGTTCTATGAGCCCGAGAAGAACGGACTCGAGCGCAAAGCCTCGGACTGAATGAAATCATGAGTTTCGGCGACACATTCGATCGGTGAGTGTGTTTGTCTTGTTCCCAGTTGACTTTAAAGGCAGCGACAGCAACATTTGATCACTATAACAAACCAAAAATATATATGGGTAAAGAAAGATGTTGATATTTATGTGTTATTTACGAATATATATCTTTATATAGACATGTACGTGTATGTATACATTACCACAATATTTATAAAAAACAAAACGATTTTATTTAAATAAACATTACCACAACAATAGGCACAAACAAATCAAATCTCTTTATCACCACTTGGCTTAATTATAATCTGTTTTTATGCTCTCTGCAAGAGTATATTGGGTTTGTGCAAAAGTATGTCAATTAGCTAAAATGTTTACATTGTATGCACGTGCAGAATTCAAGGTCATGTATTCTAACACACATTATGTAAACGACGCTCTGAGTAAGCTTCGCCTTGGTCTTTTCTTGTTTGTGTGAAACATGAAAGAAACTATGTTAGTTGCGCTCAGAGAGGAATCTGTTACTAACAGTGCGGTAGCATCCACAGCTGTTAGCGCTATGTTAACTCTGCTGATGTTGCTTGCTGATGATTCTGTTTGCCTGGTATATCAGCTAGTAAAATCTTTGATTTTGGCTTGTCGCTTAGGTCTTTTTGGTGGTTTACAGAATTAACAGAACCTTAACAGCGGCAGATGGTTACAGTACAGAAAATCAAATGCTATGTTAACTGCTCTCAGAGATAATTCTGTCGTTGTAAATACTCCGGTGTTAACAGCCGCTTACAGAGCTTTTTAACAGCGGCATCTGCCGCTGTTAACGTTATGTTAATTCTGTAAATATTACTTGCTGCTGTTTCATGTTCGCCTGGTATTTTAAACAGAAAATTCTTTGCTTTAGCTGCTTGGTGTGCGATTAGCAGAGCTGCTAAACAGCGATAATATCAACTGATCTGTTAGGTTAACAGAACTTTTCATAAGTCTCACGTATAAGTTCAAACTTAACAAACAAATAGCAATTTACTCGACGATTGCGTTGTATCTTACTGTGTTTTTCTATTCGTCTGAGAATTCAGCTGGTAATTTGTACATTCCAGCTGAAAAGCCAGGCGAACGGAACTTTCAGTAGGTTGCCAAACACAAATTAAAATTCAACTGACAATAGAACAAATAGACAAAATTGAATCGGGAATAAAAGCAAAGTATTATACGGTCGGGCGAGCTCGACTGTTCTTTTCTATCTTGTTGTTTTTAGTATTCGACACTTATCGTATGATCTTAATCATAAGCCTTGAGTGCTAATCGTTAAAAACTTAAGTTCTATATCTCTTTCACTTTTTAAAACGAGTTGATTTCGTTTGGGTGATTCTTAAGACAAAAGTAGTAGAACCTCTTACTATTTCCTCCATACAGGGTCTACATACACAAGGAAGATCACACGCTTTGCTGACGTCGTACACAAACACATGCTGAGCCCGATGACTTCTAGATTAGCGCTCCAGATTGTGACTATATTGGGGGGGGTCTTTATAAAGATTGTAATGAGTAAACAGAGACATGAAATTAAAGCTGACGAAAAAGGTTTTTTGCATTTATTTATACAACTTGTGTACTGCTGCCATTTATGTAATTACAGACACAGTTATGATATCGAGTGTTTTGTTATGATATAAAATCTATAAATATGTGTATTCGGTTTAAAATTGCTTCACATTTCGTTCAGTTATTTATTGCTATAATAATAGTAGGTTCTCTGATAAAAAGCATTTAGCTAGACAAACGTAAGAAAGAAAGAAAAAAATATATAAAACGCTCAAAAATAAGAAGCAAAAGTATTTTCTACGTTCAGTTGTAAATATATATATAAGTATGCTTTTTATACAATAAATATATATGTTGTATATATGTCTGTACTCGATCTTATGATTAAAATGTTGATGCTTCTCTCTTCGTCTAAAAATATTGTGCTCTATTGTTGCTATGCACAGATTAGTAAGTATTAGTACAAATGTTAGTTGGCAATTTTGTAGTGTATATATATAAAATGCATTTATAGCAGTCTCTTGCTTAATTTATGTATTTGTCACAAGTTACATTCGAGTTGCAGTTGCAGTTACAGTTGCCACATGCGGCATCAATTTTTCGTGGAACGTTGGGGAACTGTTGATCTTGAGTATTCTCTATTTAAGCTTAAAAAATGCACTTATCAAATCTTTTAAAATCTGTTTGAATCGCGCCCATAGTGTTGAGTAGAAGTTGGAATACAACACTATAGGCGCAAGTCTAATATATCTTTTTTTGAGTTTTCTTTTTTGGATTTTATGTACTTACAAACTAACTGATATTTTCTAAAAATAATAACTATGCACACTTGGCAGTTACAAAATTAAAAACTGTATTGGAAAATTACTTTTTTGGGTAGCCGAAGCACCAGACTTAAGATTAATACTTTGGGAACTTGTAAATCAGTTTGTAAGTCATTTCAAGGGACGTGTGATATGTGTGCGTTGGCTTAGGATATTACACTGGGCTTGAGCATCGTTGAAATCGTCAAATCCATATATATAGTACTAAACTATATAGTACCTACGATTTGCTGGCCTTAAGTTCAGTTTCAGTTTCTGTTTTAAATTAATACTATCGTTAAAATAACTAAAAGCAGAACATGCTTCTTAAATGGGATTAAAATGGGGCTAAAAATTAGGGAATGAATGGATTTGAAATACTTTTACTTAAATTAACTAATTTTGTGTAAAAAGGGCAACTATAATCCCATTTAAGAAGCAGCTCTGAGCTGCCAAACAGCATCATCAGACGAACACATGCAAGTACGAGGATTGCGTTTGATTGCTGTGCGTTGGTGTCACCATTGGCGGTGTCCTCGGATGGGACTGCTGGTGTTGCTGATGATGATGGTTATGATGGTGGTGTCATACAGATGTTTCAGAGTTCAGCTTTAGCACAAACTTATTGCTCTTGGGATCGACTACCTCCTCGGCAAGATTGAAATGTGGCAACTTGTGCACAGTCACCATCAGGGAGACGTCGTTTTGGATTAGCTGAAAGGTGCACTCGTTGCTAATTGGCCGGGAGACAATGTCGTCACAGATCAGCGACCAGGACTGTACCCAGCGACGCTCCTTCTCGCTCTGCATCACGGGTGACTCCGTCAGATATGGTTCAAGAAAGGCGCGTGGTGACAGATCATGCTTTAGGCAGTGTGCCAGATGCTTTAGAATGCTTTCAAATGTGTGCCTTGGTTGCTGACGCGTCACACGTAAATACTTCTGCAGAGCACGCGCCATGGACGGAAACACTGCCTGTGCTGCCTCCTGAGGATCCAGGGGTAATGCTGGTGCCGGTTCATTGTGTATACGTTTGATGTGGGTGAATGCCTCCTCGGCGGCAGTAATGAGTCGTGCACGACGCTTTTTCACACGTCGCTCGTACTCGTGCTCCTCGTAGAAGCGTTCGTTGTGGGACGAATCCCGTCGTCGAGCATTGGCTGCCAGCACAGCACGACTCTGACTTTGCTGCTGCGAATTGCTTACTCCGTCCACTTCGTAGTACTTGAAACTATTCGAGATTTTGTTGCGTTGTGATTTCGATATGGAAATGGGTATGCGCTCCAAGTACGGATTAAAGATGGGAAAGTCGACGTAGTAGTGCTGGAGCACCCATACAGCAGCACGCTGTATGCTCAACTGGCCAAGCATATAGGAGCGAGAGACGCCGTCTGGCGAGCGTATAATCTTGATGTAGTAACATGGCTGCTGGTGGCGCAATTCCAGGAGTACCACTGCCACGTAGTGTATAAAAAGCAGCGTGTCCACAAAGTTTGTGGCATAGGCAACCAGTGATTTATAGTCCACAGCTTGGCCACCAGTTTCCACCACAATTTTAGCTCCATTCGTGACCTGCACGATGTAAAATAGCCAATAGGCGAATGTGCAGATTGTGACCAGCAGCAGCACAATGGCGCGATACAGAAAGATACGTGGCATGGTGGCGGAGGTGCGACGCATGAACACGGCCCACAATCCAATGGCCAGAAGCAACAAACGTGCGGCCAATGAGACCAATTGTCCCTTACACTGTTCACTGCAGGCCAAGAGTTGGGTGCGCAAAGTTTGGGTCAGTTCGGGGTGATCAAAGGCCGATGGAAAGAAGCCAATATGCGGCATGACCACCATGGCAACCGGTGAGAAGAAAGCACCACAGCCGAGCAGAAAATAGAAGGTGGACTCCACGTAACGACGACATGCGAATCCAAATCCTTTATCGTTCTCACGATGCCACATGTTGTTAATGTCCTCCATTGATATGCTTTGCTCCGATGTATTCCCAGTCACAGCTGTGGTGTTCTCACCCCAGTTTTCATCCTGTGGCAGAATCTGCACTTCTATCACCTCCTGACCATCGCGCGACTCATCGCCTAAGACATAAATCAATTAAAACCCAAATTCTTATTGATTTAAGTATCGGACTCACCTGTCATATTCACACTGGTCTGATACGGCGGCATGTCGCCACGTCCTTTGCCGGATTTGGAGGAGTGTGTGCTGCGATGCGAATGACGAGACCGATCTCTGTGGTAACCGTTGTTTACTGCACCTCCTCCACCGCCGCCGCCACCTCCACCACCGCCTCCTCCGCTACTATTGTTGTTGTGATTGCGAGAGCGTCGCGAGCGTCCACTGTGTTCCGATTTGACGGATTCGTTTTCCATTGCAATTTGCAATTGAACGCTGGCGTGGGCGTCCCTCTGCAGTCCCCACCTGAACAAGCTTTGTTCCTTAATTAACTGACCGTGTTTGCTATTTTAGTGTCTAACTGTAATTACGGCCAACGGCAGCAGGTTTTTCATATACACATACATATGTTTGCGAGCATGAATGTATGTACGTATGTGTGTACATTCATAGGTATTTGGTGCAAGCGGTGCAGGGTGGAGTCTAAAGTTGTGTTCACAACTGCAAGTAGACGCCGTTCACACTCAATTCATTCACGTACTTGCCGAACTTAGAAATTAATAATTCTATCTATTTAAGGCAACGCGATAACACTTTTGCACAATAACATGTTGCTTTCATTGATATTTTAACTATTTAATACACATTTTACAGCTTTTATGCCATTGACTTTTTGCTTCAACCCCGACCAGAAAGAATGGTAAACAGTGTCACCACACCTTTCAACTATGCGTTTCCCACACACGCACACAATTTACTATTTTGTATTGTTCAACACTTGTCGGCGCAACTGCTTTGTCTTTGTTGGATTTTATTGGATGAAATTTGGACCAGGGTTGATACCCACCTTCGATAGCTCAGTTGGTAGAGCGATGGACTGTAGTGAGTAAATCTTGTAGACATCCACAGGTCGCTGGTTCGACTCCGGCTCGAAGGATTTTTTGTACTTTTTTTTTATTTTTATGAAATATATATATTTTTGTACTTTTTTTTTTATTTTTATGAAATATATATATGTTTGTGCTTATTACTATTTTTAATAAATAATGTATATACTAACAAGCAGTTATACTGGCAAGTAATTGTCTTGCTTCCTTGTTAGCTGGATTCAAACGAATGGCGCACTGAATGAGCTTTACAGATTGATCCTTATCCACAGGTTCCAATGCGCGGCTGACATAAATTCTCGTTTCCGCCTCCTCGCTGGCCTTAATGCTGTTATATATAAAAATAATTTAATAACATTTAAAGTATTTATAAATTGTCCAAATTATACCTGTTTTGCAAGCTTATGTGTCCCAATTTGAGGGCAATTAAAGCCGTATTCGACGTAGCAAGTTGATAAACCGAATCCTCCCGGTAATAGTCCAATAAAAACTTGAGGAACACACGACGTAAACCGGCGTGCTGTGGAAACATGCGAACCTGTGTTTGCAAATAATTCAGAGCCTGTCGCACACCAGCCTGTTTGAAGGAGACAAATAAGTTATTTAACTATTATACTCAAAGTTGAGATCTCACTCACATTAGTCAACCAATAATAGGCCGTGAGATAGGCCACATCGGCACAATGGTCCTCGCTAAATTGATAGGCCTTTAGTTCGGACATAATCATGCCACAAAGTTCGCTGTCTCCGTGGAGCACACCCAGCGCACAAGCCGAGTACAGGGCTTGTATGGGCACACCCTTCATCAGGATGCTAAAGAAAATAAGAAAATTTAGGCACTAAACAGAATATTCTATATATATTTAGATTACCATTGGTAGAGCACTGTTTTGGTATCTCTTTCGCCCTGGAATGCATAGACCATGGAGGCCATAGCTACTAAAATGGTCGCTGCCTTCCCATCGTCCTGGCCAACAACGCTGGCAAGTACTGAATTGTATATGGAATAGGATTGCTCCAACTGGCCAGAACGATAATAGGCCAGGGCCAGGCCAATGATGGGCTTAAACGTAGCATGGGCAACAGCATTGAAAGCATTGACCGCCTGCTCGGGTTGGCCAAGTTTCAGGTAGAGATAGCCAAGATTTGTATATAACTTGTCTCGATCCGCACCGGGATCAGACTGTTTGCAGGCACGTGAGATGGCATTAATGGCTTGCTGATAAAGTTTCTGGCGAATGCAAAGGAATCCCTGAAACGTAAGGGACGAAATGCTGGCATCTGCTTCCTCATTTTGAACATACCTGTAAAGGAATCAGAATTATTTACATGGAAACTAATGTTAATGTTATATAACTACCAGTTGATTGCATCCAAGGCATAAATATCAGCATGCCAATTTTCGATGGCATGTTTATTGTGCGGCTTGTTACGCATCACAGGATCGGAAATCACTTGGCACACCCAATGAGCGTACCCAATAGCTGCCTCCGGATGATACTCGAACTGTTGGCAATGTCGAAACAGATCGAAAGCTTCTTCCTGATCACCAATTGTCTCTGCCACCATGGCCTGTCCAATCCAAGCATTTGGATATATGGGACTGGATTGTTGGGCGCGCTTAAAAGCTTCGTTTGCTAATCGAATTTCACCCAGTTTGATGTACAATACACCGAGATTTGTCCAAGCTGTGTAGGATCTACGCTCCAGTACAAGAGATTGGATTAAACAGTGCTGAGCCTCTGGCAGATTCTCGTTAGCCGCATGCAAATTGATAACTCCCAGAAGATTCCAGTTTTGCCACCGATTGCCGTTCTCCTTGATGGCCATTTTGCAGACCTTGGCAGCCGTTTCAAGATGCTCCTTAGCCTCCTCGGGCATATAGACGGCGCTGAAGTAGCTGCACAAAGCCAGTTCATACCACAGATACGTGTTTTGTTTCAACTTCAGGGCGCACAGGTAAAAACGTTGGGCCAATTGCAAAAGATCTTTTCGGGATAAGTATGCAATCTCTTCCTCCCTTTTGGCCAAACTGCCGGCCACATCTAAATTGGCCAATGACTGTGGCAGCTGTGCTGTCTGCACAAATACGTTAGCCGTGAGACGCCACAACCAGACCATTCCCTGTGCTTGGGGTTGCAAAAAGGCGCTGTAAGGATAGGTTAGTATTTAAAATGATTTAAATAGCTTAGACAAACTCCACAACCTTTGGAGATGGCCCACTGCAAGCTGGAAATGATCCTTAGCACGTCCATATATATTTTGTGACCTCAGGTTATTGGCCAGGCCAATATGAGCCTCTGCAGCGCCTTTTAAAGCTGGCAAGTAGTCTGGTTGAGCTTTTAGTAGCACGTCAAAGTCGGCGATTGCTTCGGGATACATACGAATAGTCTAAAAAATAGAATTACTATTACTAAAATAGTTTAACGTTGAACTAAATGGATTAATTACAGTTCTAATGACCGCCAATTGCAGTTGAGCATAGCAATTGGAAGGAGACAGTTCGAGTATTTTTTGAAATACGCGTATGCCCGAGTTATACGAGCCACGTCCTGCATAGGCATCTCCCAGGGATTCCCAGTAGACCATGCATTTGAAATCGTATTTAATAGCAAAGCGGAAGCATTGAATGGCCTAAAAATAAAGTAAATGAAACAATTAATTAATTGGTAAAGTCAAAGTTTTAGAACTCACATTATCCCATTTGTTAACGCGCAAAAAGTGCAAGCCAAGTTTGTATTGCAGGCGAACAGCTTCGTCGCCGTTTAAATAGCGTAGGGTATTCAGGAGCAGTGTCTCATTCAGATCCTCCTCGCCCAACTGCTGATAGATCGAGCTCAAGGAGTCTACAGCCTGTTCGGCCAGCGCATTCAGACTGATGCACTTCTCAAAACATTTGCGAGCACGTGATACATCGCCATTAGCCTGATACAATCGGGCAAGATAGTCAAAGCACTCGGCTATGTGAGGTTGCAATCGTGTGGCCTTCAGCATACAGTTGAGTGCCTCAGCATAGTCCAGCAGTTTCATGTAGAGCTTTCCACGGAGTAGCAGCGCCTCGAAGGACTCATTGCCAGCCACAGCTTGCACAGCTTCGTTGGGTGACCTACAAGTTAGACTTTATATAAATCCACATAACTTAGTTATTGTACTTACAGTAAAAATTCAGCTCTGGTCACTTCATCGAGTGTCAAGGACTTTAATTGATCTGTGTTGCCCAGTTTATGATAACACCTGCAGGTAAAAGTGTTTATTTAGTATCGTACTTAAGGATTGTAAGCATTAAAATGACCTTGCCAACGCCTTGGTATTCAGCTCGCTTTCTGGAAAACCTGTAAGCAATGCGACAGCTTCTTCCAGGAGTTTAGCATCGTTTTCGTATGATAGACACTGTGCATACTCCTCGTTCTTACGGTCAAGCTCTTGCCACAACAGCAGCGCTAACCTGTATGCTCCAAGCTTCATATGGATACGTGCTAGCAATTGAAGTGTCATTTTGTAGCTGGGATGACTTTTCTGCGCCTGTAAAGTCAACTGCCGTGCATGAATATACTGCTGCTGCTTGTAGAGATCAAACGCCTTGATGAGCAGCGCCAAATTGGAGTTGGGATTGAATTCCAGCAGCTGTTCGGCATACGTTTGTATGGGTACTTTGAGTTCTTGCATCCACGCGTCACTCTCTGGCTGATCATGGTATTCACAATAGATCTTGCATATCCATTCGTAGCCATAAACTGCCCGCGGATGGGACACTGTCATGTTGCAGGCGTTTCGCAGGCAAGCAGCCAGATCTTGTTCCTTATAGAGCCACTTAAGGTAGCGTTTATATACTTGACTCTTGAGCTCCATATCGCCGACGCTGATCAGAGATTCCATGCTTACTTTGTACTTTAAAATAAAATAGTTGTTGATACAACTTACTTATCGCTTACTCATTTAGAAACTTACAAGCTCGGTGTCAGCTGCTGGTACCTCAAGATCAGCGCTGTACCATATTCTTCCGAGATACTCCCGAATTTTGTTGATATTAACATTTTCGCGATCTTGCGCTCTCTTTTTGAATATGTTCAGGCAATCCAAGGACAAAGTTGCATCTGTCGCCAGAGCAAAGAGTTTTTCATAATAATCCAAACATTTCTCACTAAAATTGGGAAGTTAAATTATCCGGAATCAATCAAAATAAAACCCGGCTTATTTACGGCAGTAAATCCAGCAGCTGATCGTAAATCTCGGGCAATTCGGAACTTGGAGCACAGTTAGCTAAGCCTTGCAGGGCAACAGTCGCGGGTCCCTCCGTGTGCTCAATGGATTTACGTAGATATTTTGCCGCCTCTGCCTTATCAATACTCTGATAGGCGGCACCGAGCAACAAGTATCCCATATGATTGTTTGGTTCGCTTTTCAGGAGGCGCTGAAATAAACGTCATTCAGCAAAACAATAGGAAATCGGGTGTTTAATTTGTTATCACTTGGCACTTGTGTATGGCGTCTGTATATTTTGACAGCTTTATTGTTTCGCGAATATCTTTAATAAGCGCTTTGGATTCCTTCGAGCTCATTGTGGAAATTAATAATGCACTTTAATTTAGTTTTAATTCAACTTTGGTGGAAAAAACAGTGTGACCCCATATTATTGTTTTCAATAAGAAGCATGAATTCTGATAAGCCGAATTTGGGATACTCTGAATAATTGAATATTTATGTGACTGGAAATTAGCATTGTTAATTAAAATACAAATTAATAAAAAATAAATAAACCAATATGTTTAATTTTTCCCCAAAAATATTTTTATTAAACAATAAAATGTGTTTTATTTACCTGTGGCGTGCTGTACACACTGAAGCATTTCATTCAAAATGTAGAGCCACACCGTTGACCAGTGTTGCTCTTCATCTTAATTGCAGTCTTGTTTGGGTACCTAACGTAAAGCATAAGTGTCGTTATTTAAAAAGCAATAAAATGCGAAAGTATCAACAATTGGCACTTTTGCTGGTGTCCTGCCTAAGCGTAGGGATACTGATGATGTATAAAAGTGAAAACAATCGCCTCAAGTATGTGCTAAAGTATGTTAACTTCTTTGGGCGTAACGATGCTGCAGTCTTGCGACGCCTTCAGAATGGAACAGGTATTGAAGATGAACAACACCTGCTGAAAACAGCATTCTCCAAACCGTTGCCTGTTTGGCAGCTGATCGGCGATTCCTTTCACGCTTATTCCGCTTTTTGGTAATGTACTTCAATATATCTACTGCTAATGTCACTAATCGAATGTTTGTAGGATACGCAATGAACTTGTTGCTGGCGGAGAGGCCCATGTTATTGTTGTGGGTAAAAAGGGTGCCGTTGTCGACTTTCGGTGCAACTTTGATGTGGGAGGACGTAGTGTGCAGGGCAAATTTCGATTTCAACGCGATGCCATTGAGGGCGTAGTCGACGACAATCGCACTACATTCACCTACTACAATTTCTTCTGCCAAGTCAGCCGTAATTTTGGACAACCCGACTACGTTTCGTTCAGCGACACAACGTCGTCGACAAAAAGGCATGTCAAATTACGCTTGCGGCATGTGAAACCATCAAATGCTATTGCTGCTACCAAAGCTGAGGCTAAAAAGACTACAACGCCTTCCAGCGCACCTGCTTACCTACGTTTGCCCGCAACAATTTGCGTGGATCTGGTCAGTTTTAATATGAGCTCAGCATTTGCACGCAATGCCGACGCTATGCTTCAGTTCTTTTTGTTCCATCAGGCGCTGGGAGTGGAGCACTTTTTGGTTTACAACTATGATGAGCTGCCGGAGAGAGTTATTCATCTATTGGAGCGCACAAATCTGCATCTGTATGAGCTGCCATTCAACTTTCCATTCCTACAAACGAATACGACCACTTCCCGTATACGTCAGATGATTCTATCGGATTGTCTGCTGCGCAATGTGAACTATGCTGGCTTCACCATGCTACTCGCACCAAATGAGATTGTCTTTCCCAGCACTCGATTCGCCAGTGAATCATCACGACCACTACATCAGCACCTGCGCCACTTTGCCGCACAAACTTCACGTTTTGAGTTGGCCACGTTCTCTGTGTGCTTTGATAAGGGCAAAAAGCTGCTTATCGATTCAGACCAATATGATCCAGAGCTTAAGGCTTCTTATAAGCTGCTCCTGTATCGTCTGGAACTGACACCGACCCAGCTGCTTTTACCCACGGCAACAAGTGTTGAGCTGCCACTGTCCAGCGGATTCGTGCATCGATATGTGGATTGTGAGCAGGTGGGAAAGGACGGACTCCACGACTGGCGAAATGGTGTGCGCCAAGATTTAATGGAGCACCTAAATGCACTGCGCAATGAAGTCGATTTACTCATCTAAACTTAAGCTTTAGAGTCTAGTTAGTTAGCAGCCTAGTTATAAATATTTAAATGCTATTGATTTGCAATTCACTTGACTGCCAAAAGAGCCGACAACAGCATAAGCAATGATTACGATCGATTTTTATATATTGTATATTAATAAATAGACAATTATCAAACAATCAAATGGGCGATATTACGTATTTTCGAATATTGTTGTTTAATTTCATATATATCGCCATTGAACGCACCGTATTCGTTAGTATTACTATTATTATTCATTGTAGTTTTAATATTCTTCTTTCTTGATATTATAATTTGGAATATTTGGGTGCACTGCTCACTTATTTAAGGCGCTGCATCAGCGCAGCATTCTTAAGGCCAGCCTTCTCAATTGTGGAATCATCATCGCTTAGTTCGCGTGTCGGGAACGACGAAACCAGCACAAAGTTGCTATTGGAGTATTGCGGACGTGCGCTGTAAAAGACAAAGAAATTTAATTCTTAAGTATTCTTAATCCCTCCATAAATTCAACTTACGTTTGTATGAAACGACGAATGTCTGAGACGGTGTGTGTTAAATTAAACTGAGCAGCCAAACGTGATCCATCTGCCAGACGAATTTGCAGTGTAGTTAACGGAGCCTCTGCGTTTAAGTTAAGTTCGTCACGTGCACTAGCCTCCTGATTGGCCACATCACCGGGAGCAACCGCAGCCTCAGGGACGGGGTCTTTATTCATGACAATGTTACCGACGGGACTACCAAGCTTCTGCCCTGAACCCTTGAAGGTTTGTGGCGCTGCTTGACGCTTGAAATCCTCATGTCGATGATCCTCAACATCCACATTTACCATGCGTCCCATTTCCAATAATTCTTGAGGTATTTCTCTGAAATGAGCAAAAAACAAAACAAGCTTACAAACAATTCCAGTTGCCTAAAGTATTTCATGTTTACCCTCGCATAACCGTCTCGAGGAACTCCTTGTTTTGAGGATTGTCATAGAGACGCAACTCGCCGCCATCAATTGAGAATCCTTGGCTCCACAGCTTAAGTACCACCACAGGCTTGTTTTCCGCGGGTTGTGCCCTGCGATTCACACCCACTGCGGTATGATCGCTATCCGTCATGCCCAAACGCATACCTTGACCCCAGACATTGCCACCCGTGTTTGCTGTGGCGCTCGTCGACGGACCAACGCCGACCTCAGCAATATTCTGCTCCTGGGCAGAGCGCATCATGTCGGTGAGTTGCTCACGGAAGTCTTTACGCTTCGGTGGTCCCAACACTTGCTGTCCAGAGCGATCAGAGCCACCAGCATAGAACGCCTGATGGTCCTCATCGTTAGTTGGCTGCTTTGACATGTCACTAAGTGTGGCAAACCTATGTGACACACCAAATTAGGTTATTGTACACTATAAAAGCAAACACTGTGTATGCTCACTTTGGTTTTGCAGTGGTACCCTTAGGTGGAGCCCCACTGGAGGCCGGAACAGCTTTCGTCGACGCAGCCTTTGCCGCGCTTGCAACTGCACCCGATGTTGTTGCCGGCGCCGGTGTTGGGTTGTCGGATGGTGTGGCGACAGCTGGCGCGGCTGGCATGTCAGACTGTGTGGTCCAATAGTTACCAAGTGATTGCTTTGTGTCGTAGGTGATACAAAGTACAATAAATTGACCTTTCTTTGTTAATGACTTTTAAGTATGTTCGATTTACCTCAATATCCCACTCGCCACTGCCCAAATAGAATTTGGCTGTGTTTTCATCGGTACCGGTTATTTCAATAAATTGTGCAATAAGATCGCCGCGAGCGGCCATTTTAGCGAGCTAATATGTACGTTTCCACACGAAAAACAAAATAAATTAAAAGCCAGGTAAACGATAATGATAGACAAAAAATCAGTGTGACTCTACAAAATTGCTGCTGTCACCAGTGTGTCACTACACAGTTTCAAAAAATATACTAATTATTACACACACGGTTGCTTTGAAAAGATTTGGAACTAGTATCGACTGCGTTGATATGGCAACGCTGGCGCTGCAAATTTAAATAAAACGCTCGTTTCGAAATTTGGTTTTTTAACATTCACATTTTTATTAAATAGCAACTAAATAACAATAACTATATCATATAAATTGTAGTATCCAATAGCATTACATCACCCACCGATTTTCGTATTAAAAGTACAAAGTGCATGCTTTTATTTAGTTTGATTCTTTCTGAAAATATAAATTGGTACACAATGGCATAAATAATAGAATTTAATATACAATAAAACACTTGATACTTTTATCTAAATGCAAAAGCAAAATATCGATAATATTTACACAAAAAGAGACACCCAGAGTTAAAAAATATATGTATATAAAGTTATTGGCGTTAGTTTCGATATCGAAATGAAAGTGCAAGTGATCAGAAGTTAGTATAAATCAAAACCCGACAACAATAATAAAATGAAACTAATACTAAATGCAAGTGCATTTACTGCGAAGGGCTCCAAATGTATATGTATGCATTTCAAATAATCCACTGGCTCACGACGTGTCCGTCAATCGGTTCTAACGCGACAACAGCTTTCCCTATAAGAATTTGATCGAGAATTGAAATTCGAGTTCGAATTCGAAGTGGGCAATGCAAATATGCGTGTTGGGCCGTGAAATGCGTTTGTGTGTTTGTGGTAATGATTTGTATAAGGCATGTAAAAATAATCACAATTAATAAGATTCGCACAGACAATAGCCAGACATTGGAGTGCAAATTATACCTTTCTTACCTGTAGGTAATAATTAACCAGCACTGTCAGACCCACGCCCAGACCCAAGGCAAGTACATGCGACAGGTACAGATTGGGGAGCGGACGGCGTTTGCGCAACAGGAACGATAGCAGAGATGCCTTACGGTCCGAGTATGGTGGATAGCGTGCTCTAAGGGAGTTATGTCGGTTAATAAGATATTAAGTTAGCAAATGTCAATACTTACGATGCCATCTTCTCGCCAACTAAAGCCAAGTTCTTGCCCAGACACGATTTCTTGTGTGTGAACGTGTCGAATCCAAATTTGCCATGATAGCTTCCCATGCCGCTCATGCCGACTCCGCCAAAGGGAATTGTGTCAACTGGTTGGTTAAAAAGTCCCCAAAAAAACGTTAAATGATTAAGCAAAGTTTAATGTACGTTTATGTGTTTGTGTTAGCTGCAATACTGCATTTTTTCTATTGTTATTGTTATTATTATTATATTCACACCAATCACCACTTGTTAATTAATAATTCGCATCAATTTGCAAAAAAATTGCTAAATTTGTTGTTGAAGCAAGCAGATGTTGTAAGTGATTTAAGCCATAATAAATACGTATAATTTAAGCCCGGTCCAAAGCAAATTGTGTTAAAAAAATTCAAATGCAAAATAATAATTATAGTATAGTATTGTCTGTCGTGTGTGTACTTATTTATGTCTGGATTGGAACGATGTTTGCGTGCTCGAATCGGCGTTTGACGTGTTGATTTATCAAAAAATTAATTAAATATTGAAAAGAATTTTGAGCTGTGTAGTTAAAACAAGTTTGTGCTTGGGTTCAAGTGCAAAAAAACAATAAGACTGAAGGCAGTCTATATAAAAAAGTTTTGGTCTTGTAAATGTACTTAAATTAGATACTACAGATAGACTCATATATACCTCCACAATGCATTATAGTTTCGTTGCTGCAGAATCCTCCGCTTGTGGTATTTTGCCTGAACTCGCGAATCAACTTATTCGAGTTAGAGAATACGTAGATTACAAGCGGTTTCTCTCTTTGGAAGGGATTGAGTGGGTGGGAAGAGGTTTTAAAAACAGTTAACATAGTTTCAGTAAGCTACAGTTGCTAAAAAGCTATTTACAAAACAAATACATAACGTGTAAATGAGCTTGATGAATTACAATTTGAATGACTAAATTAACAGTTAGTGTCTAAGTTGGGGACGTTTTTCTAGGGCTCTACTACAATTTGTACACAACGCGATTAAATATTTTCACACATTTGTCTGTAATTACAATTTAAACTTAGTTACTAAGCCAACACCAAAAGTAAGCTAATTATAAACAAGACAAGTAGGAAAACAAGTGGAAATTTGTTTTTCATTTTTATCCGTAACCAAATCAGGTTTACAGCATCCTTTAGGCAGGCAGTTACATTACTTAGTTGGGGATTTACTTTGAGTTTAAGCTTTGGAATTGCTCCACTTGCAGTACAGTTATCAATTAAACCCGTAGCCGGCATGGATATGTTCATTTGTTGTTTGGCTTACCGGCATAATGCATTATCGTGTCGTTCACGCACATTCCACCCGATTGTGTGCCATTAACGAACAGATCTAGAACCTCTGTTTCCGATGTGAAAATATACAGGACGAGCGGGTTTTCTCTAATTTGTGTTTACGCACATAAATTAAATTTTTTTTGACGGGTCGGTTAATAAATTCATCAATTATCGATTGGGGAATTTTGCAGGGAACGCAAGAAATATGAAGATGTTCATTTGAGGTGAGGAAAGAAATGAAAAGAAAATAAATACGACGAATTTGTATGGAATGATATGTAAATAATTGAAAACTGACGCTGATTTGGATGCTGTTGTTCATGTGAATGTTGTTGGCACACAGACCAACATACCTGGCATTGATAAACTTGATTGCATCATAGGCATTCTCTACTGTATAAATGGGCAAGATTGGGCCAAAGATTTCCTCCTCCATGACGGGATCGTCGGGCTTCACATCAACCAGAATTGTAGGCTCAATAAAACGCTCGCTGGCATCATATTTACCACCTACAGCAACACGTCCAGACTTCATGAGACCCAGCAGACGTCTAAGAATCAGTAACAAAGTATGATAAAGAGGTTGAGGAAGTTTTTGTAGCTTTACTTACTGGAAATTGTTTTGGTTGATGATGCGACTCAGATCGGGGCTGCTTTGTATGCTATCGCCGTACCATTCCTTAAGCACATCCTTGGCTTCCACAATGAATTTCTCCTGCATCTCCTTGGAGCAGAGTATATAATCGGGTGCAATGCAGGTCTGGCCACAATTGATCAGTTTACCCCACAAAATGCGCTTTACAGCCGTGCGCAGCTCCACAGATTTGTCAATGTAACAGGGACTGTAAAGGAAATGTTTAGTTATTAAAGCTGGAAGAATTCAGCTATGTTTCCAGCTTACCTCTTGCCACCCAACTCCAATGTTGTGGGCGTTAAATATTTGTTTGCCGCTGCGTGAATAATTTTGCCGACACGCGTTGAACCCGTGTAGAATATATAATCGAAGCGCTGCTTCAAAAGCTCCGCCGTCTCATTGGGTCCGCCACAGATAACTGGATAGCAATCCTACAACAAGAAGTTTAGAAACATTAACTGAATTCCAAACTAGTTTTAATTGCTGCTCACATTGTCCAGATATTTGGGTAATGTTTCGGCAATGAATTTAGCACAATTTCCGGCAATTTCACTGGGCTTGAGCACCACACAGTTGCCGGCAGCAATTGCAGCAGCGACTGGAACCAGCAACAGTTGCAGTGGATAATTCCAGGCTCCGATCACGAGCACAACGCCAAAGGGATCGTTGTAGACCTGTACATCGTCCAGCATGTTGACGAACGACTTGGCGGGCTAGAAAATGAAATTTGCATGAATTTATGGTAAGCCATTTGAGTGTTAGTTAATTAGCATACCTTCTCGGCCTTGACCCAGTCGGACAGATGATAGAGTATGTGCTTGATGTCATTCTTCATGAATTCTGTTTCCACGATCAAACTTTCCTGCTTGGGACGTCGCAGATCAGCCTCCAATGCACTGATGATTTCATTCTCATGCTCCTCATAGCAACGCAGCAAATTCTCCAATTGTTTGCGACTAAAACGGGAATAAAAGAATATTAAAGTCGAAAATAATTCTTAAAATCGCTATTCTATATAACCAGTCTTTGAAAGTAACTTTGGAATTTCATCACAAAGCAGACTCAAGGGTAAATTGGAGCTACAAGTAGATTAATTTGAATACTTGAATGCTGTACACAGTCATCTGCGTGATGTAACTAGTTTTTTATTACGAGTTATCATATAAACTTTCAATAATATCTCAGTCAGCTCATTAGACAATGAAGTGTGTAAGCTTTGTAGTATAAACCCTGACGAAAAACTAATTAGATTTTGTACGTTCCTGATGTTTACGACTCGAAACACCTGAGAGAAGACGGGTCAAAACAGAAAGAGAAGAGCAGAGAAAAGTAAAGGAAATATACACAGAAAAAAGAAGAGAAAAATAAAACTAATCACAATGCAAGACAACAAGTACTAATATAGAAAATATCTAAAGTCATTGTCGGCTGAGTTTGTTGCTGAGTAAGATTGGAGAAGGTCAATGCTAATTTGCCGTTTCGATAATAAATTATGCAACGTTTTCGTACATATTTCAAAACTATTCTACGCCAGAGACTCCACATCAGCTGCTAAAAATTAATTCGAGTCTGATTAGAACAACACAAATAATGAAACCGGTTTGATAACCGACCGGGCCCGAATTTCAGTGAGTTAACTGGATCTAATTTTAGAGGTTTTGTTCTACAAATCAAAACAAGATTAGAAAAATGTTTGAACATATGTCAAAACGGACCTGTTAGCTGTTGGAACAAACATACAATTGCCAGTTATATCGGGGCTTATATAGAGATGACCGTTGTGCATAGTAATGAGGCAATTATAGCCTTAAATGCGCAATGATCGTGTTCAATATAAAATTATTAAGAAACGCTTTGACTTTGTGCGACAATATTTGAATTTATAGATATAAATATATTTTAGATATATTTCTATCTGTGTATATTGCGTATACGTATCGTATGCGCTTCTGTGAAGAAGTAGAAGTAGAAGAGACAGCTTAAAATGTCGAAAACAATCGCAGAACTCAACACGTTTGTTCCGACTTTATTTGAAATAAGAAAAAGATCATGAAATTAAATAAATGGCTATCAACCTTGAGGGTGCTGCCAAAGATTTGTCCGCACTTCCGTTTCACACTTAACGTTCAAAATACACATATACACAAAAACCGAAATATACATAACTGTGTATGTGTGAGTGTGTGGTATGGCATCTAAGATATGTTTATCTGTGTTTAAGCATACAGTTTTTGTTTATTAACATATCAATTATGATCTTGACTTTGCGCTGTATAGATAGTTCCAGACGCGTGTTTTGACCCGGCTGGAGGCTAAAGTGCGCTTAGTAGCTGTACTATAAATCTAGTTGGCTAATTTCCCACTTTAATTCCTTTATAAAAATGTAGCTGATTTCCAGTTTGTACTTAATTGCAAATAAACTGCAAAGATCAAAGATTCCAACCTGATTCTAATTAAACCACATTCGTATGCATATATATGCACACACATACACATATATATACAGGTATGTACAACAGGGTGTGTGTATTTTTAAACGGCTCTTGGCTTGTTAAACATAAGTGTATACAGGGCATTTGCATGTCTAGATAACTCCATGTTACGCTTCGTGTATTATACACTAGTTATCTACATTTCTTATCAGAGCTTCAGGCGACAAAGTTCAAATGGAATGAGTCCAAAAGCTTTTTGTTTCCGTGTGCAACCGTATGCGTGAGTTTGAATGTATGTGTCTGTGTCTGTCTGTGTGAGTATTTTTGTGCCTTTGTACTGTGATCCCACACTGAGGTAAAGATGTACTTAAGTACTTGTTGCTACATACACGCATAAATATATGTACATTCATATACTTATACTACTTTAATAGCCACTTTCCAAAAGCCACTGTAATCATTGCGACATTTCTTGTATTTTACATTACATTTAACAGAAGCGTAATAACGCCAACGACCTAGTTACTTGTACTAGTCAAAAAAAAAGCTACTGTCTGCTATTTTTTGTTTTTGGGCTTTGCCTTTGGCATCATCGGCTTAAGCTTTGGCTACAGTTACAATTACGGTTACTTTACTCACCGAAAGCTTACGTTCCTGGTCTTGCCGCTTGCGAATGCGAGGCGGGCTCGCTGCAGTGTCTGCTCGTTGTTGTTGTTGTTGGAGTTGTCCATCGAAATTATTGGATGGGTGTTTTTGTTGTTGTTGTTGTTGGATTTTCACATTCGCAATGATGAATTCGTGTGGCCGGGGGTAACATGCAACGCACACACACACATACAACACACATCACACGCACATACAAGCGTTGTATGTTCGTATATAGGAAGATAACGAAAACGAAAACATAAACATAAAGGCAAATACGAAAAATCAAATAAAATCTGACGAAAAATAAGGCTTAATGTTTGTTACGTGCACAAATGTTCGTTAATAATCGTTATTTCTTATTTTGTTGTGCTCGCATTAAATTGCATGCACAAGTAGTTTTTTTTCTTTCATTTATTTCATTTATTTTTTGTTGATTTGTTTGCTTTGCTATTTTAAGTCATTTACGAAACATTTGCAATTGCAACTTGTACAACACTCACATCTTCGAAGTTTGCCATTTTAGCAGGCTTTGGTGTGGGCGCGACGTTTTCGCTTTCGGTTTCAGCTTCTGTAGAATGAGAAACAAAAAAAAAATGTTGAAGAGAAGGAGACACACAAAACCAGATTTTGTTTATTCTATGTCAAAACACCAGGGCTCTGCAGGCACTGTCACTTTTATTTCTAATGTCTTTTGTTTGTTATATATATATACGCGATTGTGTTTTACTTTAATGGGGCACTGTGAAACATGCAAGCCGCTGAGGCAATCGAGGCTCTCTGTGTGGCAGAGACGATGAAGCGGAAAACCAAATGTATAATTGACTAACAATTGACGAACGGTACAGAAGACAGCACACAACCGATTGCGTTCACGACAGCGAGAAGATTGAAATTGAAATGGCGAGCAAGTTGACTATACAGAGCCGCAGCCGCTGCCTTAATTGTATTCAATTCTAAAACCCGTTTCAAAAACGCAAATACCGCATACCCCTCGCTTTAAATGTATTTGGATGCCCAACAAAACACGGACCGACTGAACAGCTGATTAAGTTAACGATGCTTGGCCCAGTATCGAGTAACGAGTACATAGCGATTTTGGCGTATTTGTTATCGGTCAATCGAAAAGTCCGATAAATTAAGCGCAAAAACGAAAAGTTTCAAATTTACTATAAAGACATATATAATTTGGTTATTTTAAACAAGCTAAAATTTGACAAGTTTCTCAATTATTTTTTAATATTCTCAGCTTACCTTAGCTACACAAGTGTATCAGCAGAAATGCCGGTTGCAACTGATTCAAAGAAAATTCTACGAAGCTAAATTATGGTGTATTTCTTATCAGTCACACTAACACACATGCTTTGCTTTGCTGATAAGCCGGCTAAGAAACTTGATTTAAACAACTGCATCAACAAACATACGTTGTTTGATGTATTAGGTGTACTAGGTGTATATACGATTAATCTATTGTTTAAGTACACAAATGCATAATCTGTAGAATTTATTTTTATAATACGATAATCGATAAGGCTAAAT
Source organism: Drosophila dunni (assembly GCA_018152125.1). Taxonomy (NCBI): domain Eukaryota; kingdom Metazoa; phylum Arthropoda; class Insecta; order Diptera; family Drosophilidae; genus Drosophila; species Drosophila dunni. The sequence goes on along the minus strand of JAECXC010000339.1, from coordinate 18,552,785 downwards.
GGATTTGTGAATGTGTTTAATAAGCCTACACTCGGGATCAGTCAAAAACAAACAGTGCCGTCTAATAATGCTGATTATGATTTTTAAATCCAAAAAACGCTAGTCACAGTGATTAGGCAGATCCAACATAAAATTAATTAACTCAACTTACCAATGTTAATAATAGTGGTTAGATCGTCAGCAGCTGAAATTAAATGCATAAGTTAAGTTAATTATGTATGAGTTGCATAGGAATTTTTATTATATTAATTATTACCATTCCTGGTGCTGCGATCGTTAACTAATATTATGGGATTGTGATGATTTTGTTTAACATTTTGCTCCGCCATGTCAGCAGCTATTTGTTTATAGTTCTGTGGCGTTTAAAATAATTAAAGGTTTCGCAGAGCTGTAATTAGTTAAATGTCGATGCAATTATAGCCAAATCATTTGCAGCTGTTTGACTGTAAAGTCTGTTTTATATCCTTGGGTAAGTCCTTAGCTAACAGTGAGAAATTAACTGTTAAACGCAGATGTTAAAAACACTAAGAAATTGTGAACTGACAGTTTAACTACTTGGCCAACTGCTCGAAAGGGTTTCGATTGACACGAAAAATCCATTAACGCTTTATTGTATGCGTTTTATTAACAGTTTCAAGGTCAGAGTCATGCACAAACATGACAAACAGTCGAGCCCATTTGTGGTTGGACTTCAGTTGCACAATTGATTACAGTGCGTCAGATAATTGTTATGACAACTTTGATTTTATCTACTACAAAGTAGAAACAGAAATGTTATAAGCGGTCAATACAATTACTTGACCGACTGTTATGTCATTACAGGCACTTTTCCCCAGGTCAACGACACCTGTGTCACGAACTAGTCACGCTTACACCCAAGCAATTATTAGTGCTTCAATTAACTTGTTTAGTATTCATTGGTTTCACTTTTATCTAGCAGCCACTGTATGTTTGTTTTTATTTGTAATCTTTAAACTTTAATCTTTAATCGGGTAGGTGGTAATTCGAGCACAGCAACGGTGAATTAAAGACTGAAAGACTCGTCGATTTGGGTTGGCTGGGAGCACTGAATACCCAGTAGAATTACAAATTACGACTTCAATCAATTTGTATGCACAACTCGTGCGACGCTTGACGAAACCAAAATAAACAAAAGTAAAAACAAAAAATCCAAAAATTCAATTGTATAAAATATTGAAATCGAAACTACGAAGCTAGAAGAAAAAAAGGCCAAAAAACACACACACTCAGTGACGTCAGTTAGCCGGGATGTGTTGTGTGTCCAACTACGAGTATTTAACGAATATTCAGTCGCACTATTTCGAATAGATTCACTTGCCGCGCCAACGTTCGAAACACGTCTGTTAGCCAAGTCCGGACAGACCGGCAGTAAACGCCTCAAGTTGGATTCGCTTTTGTCCAGTTTACATTGCCATTTTTTATTTATTTGTCTAAGTTTTTCGCGCACTAAGCAGAGCTTCATGTTATTCCAGTTTAATTTCAATCATTACAAAATAATTTAATTGACATACACGAAGTTTTATTTTTGGCTTGTTTCTTAAGCCGCCAAATAAAAGTGAAATAAAACTAATAATAAAAATAAAATGTTTTAAACGAATTTCTAGACACACGCTAAGATTAATGATGAACAAAGTTTGCACATTAAAATATGCAAAACAATAAAAAATACTTCAAATTCACTATTGTAGTGAACGCACACCGCCTATCAGATACTCTTTTTTTGTGCGTAGCGCAGAAAACTGTTGGCTTTTCGGTGCATAGCCAAGACTTGTTGGTAAACCTGTATTAGCCTTGATTGACCATAGCCGCTGATTAAAACAAAATATGAAAAATATGCAGACTTTTTTTAGCTTCCGCTTACTTTCAAGCAGTGCTGGCTTAGAGTAACAAATTGATAACAAAAATGGCTAAAAACAGCTGCAGCAATTTAACAAATTGCTACAATAAAAGCGGTTAAAAGTTAAGCTAATTAAAAACCAATCATTTAAATATATAGCATTCTGCACAGAAACTTTATAGTTATTTTGCCTTTCAAATATTTCTAACTAGTTTATTTAATTTTTTAATTAGCGAACTTAGCTACAAAGTAGCTAAACTGTCAACGCTGCCTAGCCCAACGCCTGTTGTAATAATTCCCACTGCAAATAGTGTAGCAACTGTAAGCGACCTTCGGCAAAGGTGAGCACCACACCAACTTTCCACCTCTTTAAGTGAACAAGATCAACTGAAAATCGTTTGTTTACATTTGCCATAACAGCTGTTAAAAAAGCTTAGTACAAAAACAGAGCCAAACCTGTTTTTTTTAAGCATTTTCCGATCGAACCCTGACCATGAAGATCTTAAACTTAAACCCGTTGATCCATAGACAGACTCGAGAGCCCGATTCTCGTTTGTCAGTGTCAAAAGCTGCTGACATGCCAGCTTTATTTCTTTTTATAGCCATTTAATGATATACATATCATTTTTGGACTTTGTATTGGTCTTAAAAGCCTTTAATTAACCTCTATTAACCAGTTGCAATTGTTTATTTGTTAATTGTTCTCGACGAAAGTCACGTAATAACTAAATAAATATAAAGCAAATTTGATTGTAAAAAGCAAACACGAAAGCTATCGAGAGTCATAGAGCTATAGAAAATGTATAATAGCTATATAGAAATCTTTGTGTATAACTACTAGTACTAATAATAAATATGTTTATTGCAATCTGTGTGATTGCGGCTGCTGAATATTCGCGTTTGTTTCTTCAATTTCTTGGTATGTGCACGCTATTTATAGACATTATAATTAAGATTAATCTATGGAGCATACTTTTATCAACTCCTGGCAAAAACTTGTTTATGCAGACAAGTTTTCAACATTAGTTAGTTGAGGTTTAAATTATGCTGAAATAAATTTTAGTTTTGAAATAACGAAAAAGCGTTGCCTGCTTTTAGGGGACAATGAAAACTGAATGAACAATAAAGTGTTGCCTACTTTTAAGCGGCATACAAATTTCAAGCTTAAAACTATTCCAATTGGAGCTTGAGATTAATTTCAAATAAAACGCGCTGTACATTATTTTATTAGTGTATAATTTATTATTTAAATATGTTATAAAATTTGTTTATCGTATAAAATATACTCTTACTCTTGTCGCACACGTACATATATATATATATTCACACATATATATATATAATAATGTATGCATGTATATAGAAAAATTACAATTCAAGTATTTGTTTTGTTTTTTGTGTTTTCCTCACTATTTTTTTGACAATTACAATTTTTAACTGCAACTCGTTATTGTTTATATAATTTGTCGCCATGATCTAAGAGCATTTTGTTGTTCATCATTTTTAAATGTTTATAATATTTACTTATGTAAAATAGCTGCAATATTATGTATGTATGTGTGTACCTAGTACATGCACTTGTTTTTTCCCTATGTAAATATGTTTATGTATTTTAGTAAGTGAGAAATGTATGAATGTATGCGTAGTGTTTAGCTAAATGTACAAATGCCAAAAAGAATGTTCAATTAGACGAGTAGAATTCTCAGTTATTTTCTTTTAAACTTTTCTTCTATAAAATTTTGTTTTTTTTGCGTTTCTTTTATTTATTTATTTTTTTTTGGTAATTTTTTTAGAGTAGTATTTAGTTATTACTATTAATGTATGTATGCATATATGTATGTATGTATGTAGTAAGTATGTATATATGTATATGTATGTTTGCTATTATTTAAGTATAGTATTCGTTTACCTCAACGAATACATTCATTCGTGAATCAAGCATTTGAGTTGATTCGCAGGTAGACTGACTATATATATAGAGGCCTATATGTAGTATTCATTATAGCTAGTTTTATATGAGAAACCAGTAGCTGGCCTACACTATTTTTTTTGCATCATCATTTTTTATACATATATGTATTTTTTTCGATTTTTTTTCTTTCGATTTTTTGAGTTTTTTTTATACGTTTCTGATCGTGCTTAAAAATTAAATTTGTACTCGTTTTGTACTCAATTGCTCCATAATTATTACATATATGTATGTATGTATGTATTAGTTATGTATGTATGTATGCATGCGTATGTCTATATGTATAATATGTATATGTATGTATAAATGCTTGCCAAATGAATTTAGATACAATGATTTCTTTCTTATCTTTTTTTTGGGGGGGTTTGTCACAATTAATTGTAAATTATTAAATATTTTGTGTATATATATTTGTTATTAGCGCTCTTGGGAGACAAACTGTTTGTCATAAGTATATAAAATTTATTCAAAATTGTATTTTGATATAAGAATTAATTTCTTTCTATCTCATTTGTTTGCTTTCCATTTAGCATCGACATTTAGTTAATCGACATTTTATACAAAAAATTTGATTAATAAATAGCATTTTTAATTTGTTATTTGTTAGCTGCTGTTACACTTGTTTAGATACTTTTAATTACAATTAGAACTTAACTAAATACACATATACATAAGTATAAGTATGACAAAAAATTTGAATACCTGATTTAAGTTTTGGATTCGTTTTAGTTCGTTATTAAGCTACTTGTATATGAGCATTTTACTTCTATCTTTTTTTTATGTTTTATTTTTAAGCAAATATTTTTTTTATTTGGAATATTTTTGTATTTGTATTTGAAAAACAAAATACCTGCTTGCATTATTTATTTTTGGATTTTTTGGTATGTATTGTTGTATATAAATGTGTAAATTAAACTATTTATGGTTTGAATTGTGAATGGATGTATATACTCGTATATGATATTCATGATTCTATATAGTATTTGTAGAATTGTATTTTTTTTTTTTTTTTTGATTCTTAAGCCTTTGGCAAATTGTTCAGTATTCATGACTTTTAGTTGGTTTCTTTTAGTGTTTAACATACTTTAATAATCTTTAGATATATATGTATATATATATAATATATGTTGTTTACTTTAATATAAATGCTTTTTATTTTGAATTATGGCATTCGGTAGTACTTAAATCTCAATCTTGGTTTACCATTTGTTTAATGTTTTGTTTTTTACACAATTTCAAAACTGTGGCTTTTAGAAAACGGCGCTCATTTGTAATGATTTTAGTATTTGCTTTTTTTGTTTTTGTTTTTGTTTTTCTTTTAGTAAATCTCACACATGTAGAAATATTAGTAAAATATGGCATTTCTCATATGTATCATATAGGTTTATCTATTATCTATTATATATATACTTACTATATAAGTATAGTATTATTTTTAATTATTGGTATTATTATAATGGTTTAATGGTTTTCGCAAAATGTGAGGAAATGCTCTGATCTGGTTGTTACCAGCAATCACATAAAATGAACGGCGCTTTAAGGTATATAAGTGTATGTGTGTGTGTGTGTGTGTAATTTTTTAAATAATAAATGAAATTATAAAATACAATTTGAATGAACATAGCAGTGAAAATCATTTGTATATGTGTATGGCTAAGGTAAAATGTTCACTTAAATCTTACGTTGATTAAACTCTAGTTTTACACAACTAAACATAGAGTAAGTCATACGAATTTATATATATAAATATACATCAGATATATTTATATATATATTTTACTCTCGTAGAGCAGTTTGTGTTAGTTTTACATTTGTTATTTAATATTTTTGCGCATTTTATGCGTGTTGCTTGCTTTATACTTGGAAGGAGTTTATAGCTCAAAATGCTCTAAGTTTCTGTTCTCTGTTCGATCGGTCGGTCCAGTAAGTGTATATATATAAATTACACATGATAAAATCAATTTCAAATAAACACAATTAATTGTTGGCTAATACAAAACGAAAAAAGAAAATAAAAATGTGTTTTGTGTGAAATGTAAGCGCATTTCAAACGCATTGCAACATTCATCCATCTTGCTATCTCAGAGATACACACACAGCTTGGCTTCTGCTGATGTCAATTCGGCTAATATATTGTATTTTTTACTTTACTTGTTTTCGTTTTGGGAGGAACATGTCACCTAAATATGTCACGCTAGTGACGAAAGCAGTATTCAATACGCGCAATATTGCTCTGTGTCATTTTGTCATCATATGTATGTTTTCCATGCCGCTACAATTGTCCTTTCCCTTCCTTGCCTTTCCTTTCCTTTAGTTCTCCTACTACTACTAAATGCTAATGAACACATTTGAGTCAAAAAATTATCATGCTGTTGATATTTTGCTAAACATTTTGCTGTAGTAATAATAATACAATTCATAGTCATAATTATAAATATATATAATAATTGTAAAAAAGAGTTTTCTTTTTCTTCTCAGTGTGATGTAAACTCGGTTTAAGCTAGGCCCATAAATATATATATATATGTATCTATATATTTATGATCTACGATGAATTTGATGCTCTGACTGTTTTGGTATGTATGTATTGATGTATTGATGATTGGCGCTGAGTTATATATGTTATCTATATATATATAATAGTTATAGTATACTATATAGTACATGTATCTTTTAAGCTATGTTTCCATTTACTTTACGTTACGTTACGTTTACGTTATCAATGTCATTGCAATTTCATATTTTCATTAATTTCTTTACGTTTTAAAGTTAATTAATATATTGTTTTTGTTTTGTTTTGTTTGTTTTTGGCCTCACCATATATGGTGTTTTTTTTTAGTTGGCTCCAACAATTGCCGTTTAGTTAATCAGTCTTCGTTTAAGAGTTCTCAACCAAAAAGTCAGCGGGTTTCATTTATAATTACCATATTTGTTTTTGTTTTTTGTTTTTAGTTTTAGTTTACTTGTGTTTGTGTTTTTAGCTTTTACAAAGTTTCATACTCACTTTCTCAGTCTCAATTATAAAAAAATTATAGTAATAAACAAAAATTATATCTAGTTTAACTTTTACATACCACAATAAAAATTTGCCATAAAATTTGCATTTATAAAAAAAAAAATAAACTACGTAAATTATTGAGTAACTCGTCAAAAATAAAATGAAAAATCAAGTAAAAAAATAAAATCAAATTTAGTGGCTCTCCCTAACTAACTCCCTCTCTCTTTCTTTCTGTCCACTCGGCTAGCAAACTGCTCTGTCTCAGTCTAACTAACAGGTAATTTAATATTTTCATCTAGTACATAATTTGTTTGTTTGTTTTCCTCATTTTTTGTCGCTTGTATATAAAGTTTTTTATATATATAATTTTTTTGTTAGTTTTAGTTTTTCTAGTTTTCTAAAAATCTACTGAACGCGTTGTTTTGTGGTATTTTGCTTGGTTTCCTTTTCTTTTATAGTTTTATAAGTTCTCTAGTTTCGTCTTGTATATATATACCATGTACTATATATAGTATATAGCTACATATATGCTTCTAAGTACATATCTAAGTATGTATGTAAATTACCAAATCGTAACCTTTTATAGTTTTCATTCCTTTTGTTTTTGTTAATAACTCTTAAGCATTATCGAGGTAATCGTTGTAGCACTTATGCTAAAAATTTTTACTAATTTTAATGCCCTTTTTTTAATATATATATGTATATATTTTGTTTTGTTTACTGCTTTCAGTAGTCAGTAGTCAGTTTTGTTTTGTTTGTGGTTTGGATTCATTTTGCTAAACATTTTAGCGCTTGTAAATGGTCTAAAAAAACGTCGTCTGTCCTTGGTTGTTGTGGTTTTTTGTGGTTAAACTAATTTAGAATACGTGCACAAACCGCTTGTAAGGGTTAGACCCTTCTTTGGAGTCCGGCGATAGCTCTATGAGGAACACAATACGACCATCCGGCATTAATGCCACATCGCAAGTGCGATCCTTTTCATCCAATGTTGGTGGCATCAACGGATTGATTGATGGACGTACTTCAATCTAAATTGGGGAGAAGAAAGGGAAAGTGTTACTAAAAAGTGAGCTTTTTGTTAATTACAGGGTCTAACCGCGTCTACTTACATCCCACATAAAGTCCAGGTTCTGATTAAAGACGAGTATGCGTTGATTCTTGGAATCGGCGACTATAATGCGTCCCTCGTCATCGCAGCAGAGACCCGAGGGTCGATTGAACTCATGGAATCCGGAGCCTTCATGTCCCTTTACGGACAGTATCTGTGGAAACAAAAATCAGAGGATTAGGCATGTTTAAAACTGACCACAACTAGCTGAGTACTCACATCATTGATGTCGGGATCGATTAGATACAAGCAATGGTTGTCAAAGTCGGATACAATGATATTCCCAGTGGGTGTGTAGCAGACACCACGTGGTGAGGCAATGCCCTTTGTCTGGCCATGATTATCGAACACAATCTGGCGTATGAAGCGTCCCTCGGAGTCGAATTGTTGAATGCGATGATTACGTGAATCGGTGACGACAATTTGGCGACGTGAGTTGACGGCCACATCCCAGGGATATTGGAACTGTCCGTATTCCTTGCCATAGCTGCCGAACTTAAGCAGAAAGACACCGCTGGCTGTGAAGATCTGTACCCGATGATTATCCTTGTCCACGACAATGATGCGATTGTCCACGTCCACACAGATGCCGGCGGGTAAATCGAATTCACCATTGCCCACACCCTTGCGTCCGAATTTGAACTTTAGCGAGCCATCGGGATTGAAAACCTGCACACGATTGTTGCGTCTGTCTGAGACTAGCACATGTCCCATTTTGTCCACACACAGGCCCCAGGGGCGGCTCACCTGGCCATCCTCATGGCCCTCGGTGGCAAAGGACAGTGACAATGAATTCGAATTGCGCACTTTCACGAGATCCATGCAACCGGGTATGGCCTGTGTGGTACGTGGTGCACTGAAGTGTAGTCCCGGTGAGCTGCGTAGTCCGTTGAGTTCCCAATCCAAGGCAGCACTAGACATGCCACAGGCACTGCCACCACGTGGCTGCATGATTGGTGACGGTATCCGGAAGCTATTGTCGCGCAACAAGGGACGACGCACTGTTGTGGAGGCGACACTCAAGGGACCCGCAGTGCTGGACATGCTGGGCGGCAGTGTGAAGGCCATGTCAATGCCGCTGGCCACACTGTTGGGTGCAGTGACCACATTGTTGGCCTGTACAATGCCATTGCTGCTGGATACGATGGGCATGTTCTTGTCGTCGACGAGTATGACCCCTCCCTGATTGCGTATATCCTGGAGCAGACTGTAATCCGGTGGTGCGAAGGCAAAGACTTCCTGCTTGGGCTGCAGATCCTTGTAGATGCCGGCAAACTGTTCCATCTGTCGCTGACCGTTTGTGAGCTTCATGGCAATCTCGATTTGATCCATTGTGCAGGCATTTTCCGCCACCTTGCTCAACATGTCCGAGGTCTCCGAGAGACCAGCCAGTGCTGACTTGAGTCCCGCCATTTGATCGTGTAGTATGGCCAGACGACGCTGACGCAGCTTTTCGACAAAGTCGAGCAGGAAACGCTCACGATCCTCGATGGCAATGATGAACTGACGGAACGCCTTGCGTATGTTATCGCTCAGTTCACTGCAATTGCGCTCGATGAGGCGGATGAAGGCCAAGGCCTTGTCAATGCTGCTCTTAATGCAGCGAGTGCCCACCTGGCTGCTCTCGATGGCGCCCTCCAGCTTCTCCTTGGAGCCCACCATAAAGTTCTGTATGGACGCATAGCTATGTTCTTTGTGCTCGTGCAGCGTGCAGAATTGGCAAACCAATTTGCGGCAATAATCGCACACATAACGCAACATTTCGTTGTGTATGTCACAGATAAAGGGGCTGCTCGGTGGTGTCTGGGCGTTCATGGAACTGCCACCGGTGGGCGAGGCGCCGATGGGTGTGGGCAGCGAGACAATCGAATGATTGGAGGACATTGGACTGTTACGATGCTCACGTAGGCAATCATTGCACATGAATTCATTGCATTCCAGGCAGCGTATGGAGGCGCTAACCTCGCACCAGCCGCAGCTAATGCTCGAGTTGTTCGATGATTCCGGTGACATTTTGGGATTGCGTGAGATGCCACTGCCAATGGGTCCGATACTAAAGTCACCATGCGTATCCAAGCCGCCCAGAAAGTTGTTTATAAAGAAGTCAGTGCGTGGTGGCGAGCTAAAAGTAAAGATTATGATTAGTTTACTGTTGGCTGGGCTATAGACAGAGTAACTTACTCATTGCTCTGGCCCATTGTGGGCATAAGGCCCACATTGAGATCCCAGGAGGGAAATGATTCCAAGATGCCGGCGAGCAGCCGCTCTGATGAGTTGCTGGCATTGCTGCTGATGCTGCCACTGCCACTGCCGCTGCCCAAACCAACGCCAGTGCCTGCTCCCACACCCATGCCCATGCCCATGCTCATGCCGACACCAGCACTGCCGCCGCCAACACCGCCGGCTCCTACTCCACCACCACTGGCATTCGAGGCAGCATTGATTGCTGCGGAATTGGCGCTAGCACTGGCACTGCTGCTGGCCATTTGTTGCGGAACCGTATTGTTTGACAAGAGTTCCATCATAAGAAGTAGATATTTGAGATCACGTCGTCGTCGTCCTCCACGTCGTCCACGTAGGCGTTGCCTTTGGCAGTCAATGAGACACTTTCAAGCTACAAAATTAAATCAAAGTCTTTAGATAACTTGGCCGAAAAGCGCGGAAATTAAAGCGTGTGTGCGAGTGTACTAGTGTGTGTGAATCTGTGTGTATTTGCGCGCGTTTGGAACGTGACGAAGTTGACAGATGCGGAGAAAGAAGCTAACTAAATTGACAAGACGCACTGCGCTGCATTAAGTAGTACAAATCCCAAAAGTGCAACAACAAAAAGGACTAGACTCGTGTGTACGTGTCTGTGTGTGTGTGTGTGCAGCTGCATTTATTGTAGGTAGGCGAAAATGCCTCGGGGAAATTCTATTGTTTGGGCGCGCACTCTTGCCCTCTCCCTCCCTCTCTTGCTAAGTCTATTGCCCTCTCGCTCGGTCGGCTTCTCCCGCGCTGCGTTGATCCCTTAGAAAAATGCAAGCGACCCGAATTTGAATCCCGGTTACCTAGCAGATGTCTATGGCACAACCACGAGCAGGTCACAAACATACAAAATTCTGCTATTTTCTACTTCTTCCTCTTCTTCTTTTGGATTTTTCGTGTTTTTCCTTTAAAGGAATCTTGGAATTTGGCATGCCATCAAGGACTTAGAATTTATGACACTGCTTTTCATTTTAGCCATTTTGCATTGTCTTTTCTTTTACCTAGCGAAAATGGCGGCAATTTATCCATAACTTATTGAATTTCAAAAAAAAACTTGTTTGGCTGTACTTGTACCGTTAGTGACCCAGAAAACGACGCATATTTTGAAAACTACGCACATAGTATATTAGCTATTATTAGGACGTTGTTTTCTAGTAGATAATGCTAAAAACCACCCCCAAGTCCCCCACCCTTAAAACCACTCCTTCCCCCAAAAACAAAACTTTCCACAGAGTTCTAGCGTTTTCCGTATTGCTTTCTCTATGGAAAACAAACTGGTTGTTTTTCCTCTTCTGGCTGTTGTTGTTGGTTGCCATCTTCAAGATGGAGCGCGACATGTACGCCCAATCCGACGACCGACTTTCATCCCCTCTCACAACAACAATGGCAACGACGACAGCTACAACAATAACAACAACAACAACTTGGAACTGACAAAATAGACTTCAAAACGGCTGTCTGCACTTAAAGAAATGGGCTAGCGATACTTTGATTCCTTAACCAACACTGTTTTTAGCTATTATTAGGATAGAAATAACTACTTTTGAAATTCAAGTACCGAAAAATTTTGTCAAAATTAAGAAATTTAAGTTAAAAGTGAGCAAAATCAACAAAAATTTAAAGTTTGTTTAAGAAAAGTTTCAAAACATTTAAACAAATTAATTTAAAAAGTAAATAAAGTACTTTTTTATGGTCAAAGTTTTAAAATGTCCAAAGAGCACTTTTTAGAAGGTATTAAGATAAGAGGTTGATCTTAAAATCATTAAGTAGGAAGACGTCGCTAATGACTGCGGTAAAAAGGTTCAATAGATAATGATCGCTTAATTATAATCCAATTACAAAACAAAAATAATGCTTTTAAGGGAAGCTAAAAAGCATATTCATTTGCTTATCCTTATTCTCTTTGCGCTTTGGCTCTCTTGCTCTGCCGGCAGCACACATACACACAGACACACGCACATGCAACGCCCCAAGGAGGATGCACTTCTAGATTTTGGGCCGTGTAGACGCTGAGCAGAAACTACCCTTGTCACCCTTGAACGTTTCCATTGAAACAGTCTGTCTCAAAAAAATCCAAAAAAAAAAACCCACACACACACACACATACAAACAGTCGGACGAGGCAAGAAGTTAAAGTCCTTTTTGCATTTGTATACAGTGTACACTGTACAGAGAAATGAGCATGTGTTTGTGTCTTTGAGTGAGCGTGTGCTTGTATGTGTGTGTGATTGTGTGTTTGTGTGTGAGGCGGAATACGTGCAAGCGAACGACGCAAAAGCGGCAAGGGATGAGGGTTGTATTTATACAACATTTCTATGTGGAGTATATGTGTGTGTGCGTGTGTGTATGTATGCGATATGCGATACATACAAACAGTGGCATCCTCAAACGGTGAAATGAATTCTCAATCAAAGTGCAAAATCTCACCATTTATCACACAATCAATAGAATTGTGCAAAACGTATCTGGCTGTTTTTGTTGTTGCTCTCTTTATTGTTGTTGTTGATATTGTTGCTCATCATCGTTCTGTTTTACTTTTGGTTAATGAATTTGATTATTACACACCTTTTTAAGCAGCCTCATGCAAGCCGCTACCAACTGCACACTTTTAATAATATATATGTATATTTTTTCTTAAAGTGGCGTCGCTGTTGTTCCTTTAGCTCCTCTTCCTCTTGTTATTTAGATTTTATAGTTTATATTGTTTTGTTGTAAATATACACAGATGCACCACACATATTTTTCCTTCAATTTTTGTTTTCTTCTTTTTGCTTATTTTGTATATAAATTTATTGATTTACGAGTTGATTTTGATGATGATTTTTCGTTTTTCGCTTTTCGTTTTGGTTTCAGTTTTAGTTTTGGTTATTCTGTTTTTCTTTTTCTTCGTGTGGTTGTTGTTGCTGTGTTTGTTTTTGGTGCGTTTCGAAAATGCGAGATTCTTTTATAGTAACAAGACCGAGAGATCTCATGCGTAATTCGTTTGTGGCCCGTTGCGACTCCGACATTCGTGTATTCCTTTTCCCGACTAAAAGATACATTCGACTAAAAACACAACATAATAATCATGCCTCCTCGATTCTCTACAGTATGTGTGTGGTTGTGTGTGTGTGTTGTGCGTGTGTTTTGTGGGGTGTGAGTGTGTGTGAGTGTTGCTTCTTGCTCTGTTATTGTTGTTGTTGCTTTCCCCGCTTCTGCTGCTGCTGTTTGTTGTTCTTGTTATTGCTGCGCTTGCTCATCGTCTATGTAGCTAAACATAAAAAAAAAACACAAAATAAAATAAAAGCAAATGTATCTCACAGTCAGTTTTTGATTTTGATGTTTGCGTGCGCGCGCGCTCCAAAAGTTTTCTCGCTCTTTAGAATTTTGCCGTGCTTTTTCTGTTGCTCTCAATGCCGCTTGCACGCTTACGCTCAGGCTCTCTCTCACTCAATCTCTCCCTTCCGTACAAGTAAACTCATGCGTGTGTATGTATTGTTCACATACACGAGCACATTTTACATTTATGTACGTGTGTAACTGTAACTGTATGTGTATGTGTGTGCGCTTGCTTTATCTTCTATTTATTTTCACCTATGCGGCAAAGAAATGCAATCAAAACGCGCCCTGCCCGCCTTGATACCAATAACATGCACTTTAATTTCAAATTATAAACATACTTTTCGTTAACACTGTTTTACTGTAAACTCTTCATTTTTTTAGACGTCTGCGTGTATATGTTGTGATTTGAATGTTCATGTTTCGTGCGTTGTTTTGTTTAGTTTTCAAATAATTTTGACCCACTTCTTGTGGCTTTCGTTTCGTTTTTGGGGGACTAGGGCTCCTTTTGCACTCTCTAAATATCCAACCTTCACGCACGCATTTAAACATTAAACTGGATGCATGTTCATGCGCCGACAACGCTTCTTCTGCTGTCCCTTTGGCTTCGTTTGTTGTTTTTTACGTTATGTACACACTTCTTAGAGCCCGGCAATATGACACTTATATAAGTGTTTTGTGAAAGTCATAGGAGCTATTATAAACAGCTTTAGCTTTCTGCAATGCAAGCGATAAGTTATTCGAGTCAATTAATAATATGCATTGCAATTTAATAATGTTAAGATTGTTTATTTCTTAGGACTTAGTTTATAGACAATTTTGTCTAGCATAACTAGTATAGGGGTTTGTATGACAAAGAAGAATGTATAACAGTTAAAGGAAGAGCATTCAAACGCCGCCTTAATATGCGTATAACTGTGCGCAAGCAAAGAGAGCCAAAGCAAAAGAGAGCAAGAGAGCGAACATATTAACGGCGCATGTGGCGGTGGCGCGAAAATATGGCCGGTGGTGGCGCGCACTGGTTGTTTTTGTTGTTGTTGTCGCTGCTGCTGCTCTGGCAGCCCGTTTGTTTTTGTTGTTGTTGTTATGGTTGTCGCTTGCCAGAAACAACACCCTTAAGGAACTTGTTTTCATCTCGTGCCTTGCACTGACAAAAATTTTGTGCTCGCTGGCTTGAAAATTCAATTGAAACGCTTGATCTGTGTATGGTTGGGTCTGGGTCTGGGCCTTGGTCTACGTCTGTCCGTGGCCAATTCGTCTGTTGGTCAGGCGAATCATCATCATCATCAACGAATTTCATGGCGCTGGCTCTCGTTCTCGCAAACACTGCTTCATGGAATTGCGGTATATGAAGAGGAAGACGAAGACTCAGGTAAAAAGGCAGGTGCTGAACATGGGCGCATACCTCAATGCCACACAATACACACGCAGGTACATGAACCTCTCGGGCATCCTTTCGAGTAAAATACAAGGGAAATAATTACACTGCGTAGTTTTTACTTCTAAATCTATTTCCAAGTTGGAACGGATTACATTCTATGTAATATAAGTATGGATGTAGTGTGTATACTATAGGTGTGCATAAGTGTGTGTGTGTCAGTCATTTAGTTATAATTTGTAATACTGTAAGCTAAGCTTATGATGTACCATAAAACTAAACCGTTGCTGGAAATTGTAGTTTTTTTTTTTTTTTTGTGGAAGTTTTCGTCATTAGCCGAATTCCAGTTCCTCAATCAAAACATTTTGAAGTTTCTGACGCACGCGCAGCTTGCGACGCTCGTCGAGACGCTGGAGGAATGGCATTAGACTAAGCAGAAACATGCGATCAGCATCATCCGGAGAATCGATGCCATTCGATTCCGTGTTGGTGGACGCATCCATACTGATGTACTTGAAAGGTAAGTCACCGGCGGGCTTTTGAAGCTTTGTCCCTGGTGCATTGGATTCACTTTTGAGACTGCCATTGGACTTGGTGCTAATGCTGGTATTGGACTGATTGATTTTGCCCGCGGGCATTGCCATTTCATCGTCATCGTCCAGCACTTCGATGGTAAAGACACTCGGATCGGGTTCCGGATCAGGTGTGTCATTGTGGCTATGTTTATTGCGTTCGTCATCGATGTCCGATGCTGCATCCTCATCGAAATCATCATCATTAAGATCGTCCTCATTGATGCTATGCCCATCAGCACCATTGCCAGTCGGCTCCAGCTTAACACGCTTCCCGTGCGGCTGGCAATCCCGATCCTCAAAGAATGAACTGATGTCTGAGAAACTCGGCTGATGCAGCTCCGAGTCGTAGCTGTCACTTAGCTCGCAAATGGGCTCCGTAGCCACCAGTGGCTCAAACTTGCTGCTTTCATCCAGCACATGATTATTATTCTCCGTCCAATGACCAGGTGGCAGCTTCTTGTTGCCACCGCGTGTGCGTGCCTGACGCAGGATATTCTCATGCACCGCATGCTCCATGAATCGCATGTCATTGTAGAAACGCCAAGAGGATGGAGTCTCATTCGACAGGTTGTTCCGTATGTACACCTTGCGAAAATTGTCCCGCAAATGTCCCCATTTGACCCGGCAAACGTCAGCTGGCATCGCAAGAAGAGAGAGAAGAGAGGAAGATCATTTATCTATGCGTGTAAAAGTTGCGTGTATGTGTGTGTGTGTGAGTGGCAACAAGAAAAACCGCAAAGCGTAATGCAAGTACACACATACAATCAAGCAAGCACATACTGCACTATGGGGCAGTCGAACGAATTTATGGAAAGTTGTTAAAGCTTATAGTTTTATGTGCAAAACTTTTTTCTAAGAGAATAATATAATGTAGTAACCGGATTTTGTTTATCTATGTATTATAAAAATATATTCATACAAGTTTAATTTCGATAGATTAAAAAATTGCAATAAAAACTGCTAACAGCACCATAGTACACTGTGATTACTTGTAACAGTGAAGAAGCGATCGGTTTTTATTTGTATGAATTAAATAAATATTTATTTTATTGTTTAACGCGAATTGTGACGCAATAAGAACATAGCTTACGTTTTTTTAACTACGAATTAATTTTACTGACAGACTAACTGTATAACAGTAGACAAGTGTGCGTGTGGTGGTATGCGTATGTGTGTGTAAAGCTTTGCTCAGTTTTTCTTATTGGCGGGAGGATGGACATGTATGTGTGTGTGTAGGAATGGTATGCACATCGCTCACCTGGCAAATTGACATCCTTGCCAACATCAAACCAAATGGGCGTAATGTCACTGCGCTTTTGGCCGCTTACGTTGTTTCGCAGCCAGAGAATGGGACGACGTGAAACGGCGGCAATGAGACGCTTCACTGTCTCGATCGGCAGTTTGGCAGTGTTGGTAAAGCTAAAGGAGACATGCGACGGCGGTGGCGGTGAGGTCGATGATGATGACGCATTGTTGTAAGCCAGATCCATGCTGCTGCTCATGATGTACATATGTGTATATGTATGTATGTCTGGGATATGTGTGTGTGTTTGTGTGGCGGATTTTTGTTATTTTAAAGATCCGATTCGCGCAGCTCAAGCGCTACACCAAGACTAAAAACACCAACCGAGCGGCAAGGCAAGAGAAAAAAAAACTACGGGCACGCCACGCCGACCACGACGACATGAACACTGCTGTACGGGCGGGCAACGAAGACAACGACGACGACGACATCGACGTCGGCAAAGCAACCAGTTTACGTGCCTTTTGGCTGCGGCGCGGCTTCTCACCAAGAGACGAAGGCAAAGGCGAAGGCGCAATGAAAAAGCGACCAAGCGAGAGAGATAAAAAGAGCGGCAGGCAAGGAGAGAGAGCGTGAGAGACGTAAGGGCAAAGAGAGTAAACGATCGAAGGCAGTGCCCAAAACAACAGACAGGCTTTGGCTGTGGCTGAGGCTTCGCCGTCGACGTTGAAGAACACACCGGCACGACGCTCTTCAGAAACTGGCAACGACAGCGAGGCAACTACTATCCGGATGTTAAGCTTCCGCTGGCTTCGTGGGCTGCTGCTGCTGCCGTTGCTATTGCTGCTGACGGCGGTTGGCGCTGTCTCGCGTTCGCTTTACGGTTGCTAACTCGGTTTCTGCGGTTTCGGCCCGTAACGAATTGCATATGCGCTGCAAACCGCAATTTACAGTCACGTACAGAAGTAGAGTCACTACAAAACTTAAACACTGGTGTGTTCAAACTTTTCTGTCAGACATTATATGTATGCTTACAACAACACAGTCTGCAGGTGCTTGCACCAGAGGGCGCCACGTCAAATATTATGCCGAAAGGTGTCCT
Source organism: Drosophila dunni (assembly GCA_018152125.1). NCBI lineage: Eukaryota > Metazoa > Arthropoda > Insecta > Diptera > Drosophilidae > Drosophila > Drosophila dunni. The sequence continues at coordinate 18,534,989 of JAECXC010000339.1, read as the reverse complement.
AGCGTGATTGTCCCACACAACAGTAAAAACAGCAGGCTTAATACGAATATGCTGCACGCTGAGGACTGTAGTGTGCTTCTTGTTGCGCTTTGTTTATTTTTAACAAAACTGGATTTTCACTACGGTCCGCTTGGCTGGGCTGAGGAGCATGAAACGTGAACGTAAAATGTTCACGCTACGCCAGTGAAGCTTGCGGAAAAAAAGAGAAGAGTAGATATACTTGCACACATAGATAACGATAGCATGTACGTACACGATTTCAAACGCATACAATTACAAGCGCAATTACATGTACACACACATACACAGACAGCCCCAATGCGCAAAACTTCATTTTGCACGACCAACGATGATCGCCGTTTCGCCTGTGCCTGTATAACAGCTCTACTGCTTACTTACTATCTCCATTATGTTCTCTATGCTCATGTGTACGTGCCGCTGTCAGTTCCCGTACATGTACACACACGCACACATACAGAACGGTTTCTTCTGTGTGTGTGTGTGCGAAAATGCAAGCAAAGCGAATTTGAGAATCGGCGACTTGTCTGAAACTTGAGGTTATTTTATCTGGCAACGTTGTTCACATTGTTGAGCTGACATTTGATCCTTTAGAAATGTCGGAGTCCAAACAGATGTATAGTTTTGTAAGTATGTGTGCATGTATGTGTACACACATATTTGCTCTCATGCTTGCCCATTCTCATCTCTTATTGGATGACGAAAGCCCATCGTGCACTAACGGTAAATTCCAATTGCATTGCGCATGTATTAGTGTGAATAGATGATATATGTATTTTATAACTACACATTTATAATTATATAAGTATGTGTACAATGAATGTTTTTTTTTCTTTTAGCACTTAATTAGTTAAAACACCGTTGAGTCGAAAGCGCCTGCGCAATTTGGCTCAAATGCTTCACTGGATGACAATGGGGAAAAACAGTTAAAATCTAGCTTAAATTATTGGTAACACTTTCATGCTCTTGATTAACCTCATCCAGTGCAAAGGACGCAGCACGCTTTCGACTATTACCGGATGTGGTACCCCCACCGCCACTACCGGTGGCTCCAGCACCAGCAGCAGCCTGATTTCCGGTCATAATCGAGTAATTTTTCGTTGTTGATTTTCGCTGCGTGTCCTTGTCCAAGGTGTGATCCATGCTGGCATTGCCATTGACCTGGCCATTGGTGTTGCTGGTGCTGCTGCAGTTGCTTGAGCTGTTGACGTTGACACCGTTACCCGTTGCATTCCCATTCCCAATCAGAATACCCAACCCGTTCCCATTTCCCGCCCCGCTGCCGCCTTCGTTGATGAAGACATCCATGTGATCGATTGTATCGTTTAGGGCAAAGCTCTGATCACGACGCTCGCTCTTCTTCCACAGGTAATAGAATTGTACAAGTTCGCGCATGGTTCTTGTGCGCACCTGAAATTAGCCCCACATACATACATACACATAGAAACACGTTCAGTTTAAGTCGCTGGCTCTGGGCATCATGGGCATTACCTGATTCTGTCGGATTTTATAGAAGTCCTTGCCACATTTCTGTATGCCCTCCTCAAACTTGAGGCACTCCTCCTCGGACCAACTGCTCATCGTATCACTCAAGGGCAGCACATTAAGTCGCTTCCGTCGCAATGCCTCCTTAAAGTCATAGCCACACTGAACCAGTAGATGCAGCGCCTGTTCATTGTCCTTCACAACCGAATCCAGATCTGAGCTGGCCACCGCTGCAGCTGCCGCGGCGGTAGAAACTGCTGCCGGAGGCTCTGCTACTGCTGCTGGCGTAGTCGTTGTAGTAGCTTCCACTGCTGCTGGAGGAATCTCCTCCCCCTCTGAGCGTTCGGGCTGCTCGGCGGAGACACCATCCTCTGCTACTGTTGGTGTGGGCAAGGAGCGTGTCTCTTGGATCTTTGCCAAGTAGTCCTCCACTTCACTTTCCGTGACTTGACTGGGCTCCCAAATGAGCTGATCCTCGTTCTCGTAGGGCAATATGTCGCCGTACTGCGAGAGACCTTCAGGGATTTCTGCTTGGTAATCTGGTCCAACCATGATTATTTTCTTCGCATCCTCCGAGTCGGTGTCACTGTCCTCGTCCTCCTCTCCCTCGCCGGCTTCCACTTCCTCAAAGAGTGCCTGCAGTGGTGTAACTAAAATTAAATTTAATTAATTACATAATTTGGTGAAATTAAAATTGAGTAAACTCACAGCTTTCAACGTCTTCCATGGTGCGCTGGGCGTTGCTGCCAAAGGATTCTTCCGGATACAAGTCCAACAAGTGTGAGCGATGCGGCTTCTTGTTCACTTCTGGCGGTAGGACTCCTGGCAACTCATCCGTGTCCATGGCTGCTGTTGGCGAGGATGTCAAATCCCGCGCAGCGTCCACAAGCTCCTCTGGGGACTGGCTGGTTGGTGGTTCCAAACAGTTGTTGGTGACCTCACTTGCAACATCTGCCGCTTCCTCCGTCTCTTGGTACTGCCGCTTGGTGGCACGCCTTCGCCTGGAGCTGCCGCTGCTACTGGAACGTTTGTAGCTGCTTGGAGCCAGTTCGGCGCTGGGCATGCTACTGTATTTGGCCAGCAACTCCTCAATGGGCATCTCACTTTCCTCCCTGAGCGTTGCTATTTCATCTTCTGCGTTGTGCGACTCCTGATCCGCGAGCGCCTCTTCCTCATTTAATGTAGCCTCATCGTCAAAGTCATTCACCATCATATCAATTGTGGGCTCAAATGTGGTGTCTGCCACGGATGAGCTTGGCGACATTGGCGGTGGCTGCATACTACTGCTGCAATCGGAGACGAAACTCATTGCTGGCGATTTGCGGCGTTCTCGTTTGGTAGGCGTTATTGTTAATTCGCGTCCCGCCATTGCAATATTTGGCTTGTTTGTTTGCCTCAGATTGTCACCGAATCAGTGTGACCGAAACTCACAAACATTAAAATGAAGCACGAGTTGCGATTGCTTAAATATCGATAGCAGCATAACAAATATCGATATACAAGGCACGTATCGCACCAGTGGTACTCTCACAGCTACAGCATGGAAAATAATCGTTATTCATAACACATTTTGCCCAAAGATTTAATTCATGATGTATTAATATTATTACATCAATATTTAGTACAGGTTCATAACAAAGAACTAGAATATTAATTGTGTTGGAACTTAACCGAGCCTTGTCAATATTTCTTTTTACGGACACTCTAATTTATTTGTATAATAAAGTCACAGTCACTGTTATATTTGTTGGGAGGCTCCAATACTAACATGAATCTGATCGTCATTTAACGGCAAGGCTACATTAGTTTTAAGTTATTATTTCAAAAAAGGACTAAGTAATGAATTAATAATTTTTATCGTGAATGAAAAAAAGCCAAAAAATGATACTTTAAAGCCAAATGGAAAAAATAGTCAGATTTGGCTATAAATCGCAAAGTGTGGCAACCTTAGATCAAGAACAAAATTAACAGTGCCCATAAAATTATGGGGAAATGCAACAAGAAATGGAATTTTTTAACAGTTTTATGTTATGTTAAAGAAAATACCACGCTGTAAAATGTAAAAATCGGCTGTGTTAGTGGTGTAAACCGCGCGCTATATTAATAATTCGCTAATTTCAGACGGAAATCGTAGTTGCACATGCTAATTTGAGCTTTTAGTACATTTTCATTCAATCATTTAGGCTTTTGTTGTGCACACATACAGACACATTTTCGGCGTAGCAAATCACTTTTAAAAAATCAACTCGCAGTTTCATTCTCTCTTTCAATCGTGTCGGACGCGAGCAGAAATTGTATCGCAAGAGAACGGCCATTTTGACGCACGCACTGTGCGATTACAAAATAAAAATAATAAAAATATATAACAAGAGTAATACTTCCAAAATTATTGCGCAAAATTAAAAGTTGTGAAAGACGGAAAACGTGTCCCAATCTTTTGGGTAAAATCAGACGCGACAAGCAATCGTTTGTCTTTTATCTGTGAAACTAAGTGCAAGAATTTTCCATTTGCGTCAGAACGCTGCGGCGGTGTTTCCTTTGTATACGCACCACGCGCTTTGTCCGTTCAACTAATTGTACAAATGAAGCAGTAAAAAGGAGTGCAGCGGATCAAGACACCAAATAAGCTAAAATGCTCGAATCACCCACTCTTATTGAGAACAGCGATTGCTATGATGGCAGCCGAATTTTTACTTGGCTGGCCGACATGGTTGGGCTGTCTGTTGATTTGGTAAGTACACTTTATTCTTTATGCAAATGCAACAAAAGTGGCAAGTGTGTTAGTATGTGTTCATTATTGTTCAATAGTTTTATTAAGCTAGAATTTCCAGTTGTTTCCCTTTTGTATGAAAACTTTAACTTGTACAAACAATCAAAAATACTGCAATTGCATTGTTGTTGCACAGTGGGTGTGTGTGTGTTTGTGTGTGCATGTGTTACTTCTGTCAATAGTTTTGTGAAGGCTAAATGCCGGCTGTATATTTCGTTTTAAGGTTAAATTTAAGGTGCCCACACCCCACCCCAACTATCGTGCTCTTTCTTTCTCTGTCTTTTCGTCATCTGTCTTCCTTTTCGCTGCTTCTAAACAGGCGCAACACGTCATTGTTCAAACTTTGAATTCAGATTTTGTTTGTTTTAACATAAATTCTTATTAGACTCAAAGCTTTCGGTTGATATATTCATATTGGAAACATTTTGGCGCTCCAATTAGTCGTTTAACAAAAGCATTTTATTGGCTCTTTATTTGATTTACTTTCTGCTCTACTTGTGTGCAGCATTTTGCTCTATCACGCTGTCATTAACCTCTGCTGCTTGTTCATTGCTCTTGTTGTTGTCCGTGTATATTATGTATAAAAACATATTTATTATTTGTACAATGCGGTGGCACGCAGAATAAACTAACTTAAATCAGTGCGTATATCAGTGTTTGGACTGTGTGGCCCTTGAAGAGTATTAATAACAATATTGTTATGCACTGATTCGACACGTGTATTTTAAGCATTTGCATCATTTCAGAAAATTGAGTAATTGAACGAGTTGGGTGCGAATTAATCACATCACTTAACAGTGCCAATTGGCTAGCAAACAGTTCCAACTGCAGTCGAGACACGTTTAACCTATACTCTGTCTAGCACACGCTCACACACACACATACATTCACATTCACGTTTGCTTAAATGAGCGCATGAGAAGGTATCAAAGAGAGAGGAACAAGAAGAAGCTTTCAGATTATCTGTGCACAGCAAAGCACTTGAACTGCAGTCTTGTGCTTTGTAAGCTCGTCTTATGGTCCACTTGGAGAACGACATTAAATCCATGTTTAGAGAGAGAGCTATTTAGTTGTTGCTAATCCAATGCTAATGCCTGTGAGATTTAACCACAATTTGAATTGTAAATTGTAATAATCTCACTTGGTTTGATGATCTAACCCATAGCGCAAAATGTCGTCAGCGCCGCCAATGTAAACATGTGTGAGCATGTCCAAATATTTGTTAATATACTTCACACATTTCTACACACGAGTTCTTTTATTTTGGTTTTGTCGATTTAATTTTTTGTTGCTTCTCATTTTATTTTAATTTATTTGGAAATTCAAATTTGAAAAGCTGCGTTTTTTGTTTGTAAACAAAAATGAGCAACAGCTGTGAGAGTGAGTGAGCCGATGACTCAGACTCAAAGTACGACTGAGACGGACTCCATGTATCGGCCGATATGGCTCACGGTCACAGGGTGTTTCACACATTTATTTTATTTTGACTACCTCTATATAAGCAGTTAATTGGCTCGCTCACAATTTTTGCAGTATTTTTGTATTACGTGTGACACATTTCAATTCGCAAGAAGGTCGCCTTGTGGTTATGTGTGTGTGAGCGTGTGTATGTGTGGGTGGTGTGATGTTGAGGTATGGTGTAATCGTTGCTAGCTTATCATTAGCACCAAATATTTTATTAGTTTTATTATGTAAATTGTTTTGAAGGCCGAAATCAAGCACGCAAAAAATACTAAGAAATGTTTATTCACACCATATTATACTTAAATATTTCTTGCAAATTTACAAAATGTTCAGCGTACGTTTATTTGCAGTTTTAATTTAAGAACTGCCGCCAACACAGCCGGCTTTAAAGAGCATCGCTCTGTCTCTCTCTCCTCCACTCGTATATGCGTCAGTCATACGTTGGCGCTCTTTTCACCTTATTTGCTTTTGCTTTTATTTTTATTATTTATCATTCGACTTTTTTCCTTTCCCATATTTTGCGCATTTTGAACAATTATTTGCAGCTTATGCGCCGTAGATGAATTAAAAGTCGATTGCGCAGCAACAGTTGCGAACCTGTGAACCGAAACTGTTTCATGTGTGTGAGTGTACAAAAAACAAAGGTCAAAACAACAACAAATTAAAACAGCTGTTAAGCGTTATTGACATGCGTGTCCCTCTCATCTAGACTGTGAGAGAGAGAGAGAGAGAGAGAGAGAGAGAGAGAGAGAGAGAGAGGGAGAGAGCAAGGGAGAGCGAGCGCCAACAGTTGTTTCTCACACTAGAAATTTCACTTGGAATAGATATGCATAAATTATATTAAATTAATAAAACTGTGACCTTGAAGTATTATATGACAAGCGCTAGAACGTTGAGACATTTGCAACCATCAAATAGAATAGTCTCTCCCTCTCTCACACTTACACTCACTCTCTCTTTCTCGCTGTCGCTTTTGCTTCTTGTGTTTATCTTGTCAGCTGGCAACAAACAGCTGTTGCTGCCGAGTGGCGCCACTTTATTAGTTTTTTTTATCTGAAAGTTTTGTATTTGCCGGTTTGTCTGAGTGTTTGCTCAGCTGTTTGACATTTCATCTTGCGGTCAGTTAAGTTGGCTGCGCCTTTAGCTATTCCAATTGGAGTTTTTGTAATTAACAGATAGATCAGCTTTTGGGTTTCTGGTCCGGCGCATAGAAAAAGCATTTTAGTATTTTTTTTATCGCGCGCGCACCAAAAATTGTTTGTGCTTTTATTGTTTTTGTATTTATTTATAGTCATCACGCCACCTTTTGGTACGCGTCTATTTGGTGATTTTGTTTGCTCTCTTCACTCCTCCCGATCATAGCCATTTTAATTAAATGATTTATAGGTTTCACTTTATTGACTGCATGTGCAACAATACCAACGAGTTGGGTAAAAGTCATTCACACGTCGCTAAGTGATTGATTGATGTGTTTTATTGGCCAACTAGTGTAGGATAAATTCTAAGCAGCTCAATGCAGGCAGCAATTTAAGAGTGGTTTAAGCAGCAGCAAACAAAAGAAAGTGACAAGGGGCAAAGAATGAGGGCATTCAATTGCATTGTTACACACACACACACACACACACACACAGTTACGTAGCTTATCTGTAGCATCCAGCTTTGTACTGTGACAAAGGATGAGTGCTACGTGGGCGAATTCCTCCTTGGATTGCACAGTATAAAGGAGACAGGAGGGTGGAGAAAGGCGTCGAGTATTTGAGAAATTTCAATCAAATTGAAATGTTGTTATTGCTGAAATAGCTGTCAGTCAGAGAATGCCATGGTTACGTACATATATTATTTCTGCAATTATAGTTCAAGTTGTTTTAAATTCCATTCCAATAACTGCGCTGCGTTGGCTGACAAATCTTACCTTGGGCATATAGAAGACCTGTTTCGGGCTAACCACTAAATGACAAGGGCCAAATCGGTCCGCACATCCGTCCGGCTGTCTGTCCGCTCCGCTCACCCTTCCCCCCTGTAGAAAAAATGGCCTTGGCATTAACTCAAGCACCCGACAGACGACTTCCTTCCGCATACGGTACTCATAATCATTTTGCATGTAACTTGTGGTCTATTCAGTAGTTGCTGGCATTGTTTTCATGCCGAAACAAAGAGTTTTCCCATTTAATAACAAGATCTCTGAAAATCAAACTAATCTTTTGTCTAAAACTCTAGCAAACTTCAGCTTCTCAGACAAGTTTTCCCTTTCGTTGGCCGCATAACTACGCGTTGTCTTAGCCATGGTTAAGAGCGAAAAAAGCGCCTCAGGTTCGCCGGGGTTTACTGTCGAAACGAAAATGAAATATAAAAAAAAAACTGGTTGTTCAAGATTCGTGTACATTTGCGAAAGAAGTGATTACAACACACACAGTTGCGAGATTCAGTAATTTATTGTTTGCAAAGGAAAGAACCGATGAAATTAACTGTGACAAAACTGTACTTCTATTTATGACCCACACTGTGGGGCACGTATCTAAAAGTGTTAAATACTTAGAACCCCAAAAACCAAACTTATCTTTATGACGCACAAATGAGACCTTCATATAGCCACGATCGTCTTTGTTTTCTGACCTATGGCGCACTTATCAACCTGACTCTTTGTGCGAGTACAAACATACGTGTACAGTGGCGTCTCGCTAGAATGAGCAGGTTGAATAGTTAATGATGAAATTCTTGAAAAATACGTACGTATTTTGCTTGCATTCGTTTCACTACAAACGAAATTGATTCATACCTAAGGGGATTTCCTAGAAACTGCGCATGAAATGAGACAATTTTTCTATATTTGTTTTAGATAAAAGTCGACAAGTAACGTCAAAGCAACTAGGAAAGCATGTATTACAATAATTAATGTTGTGACAACATGGAAATGGAGTGTCCTAATTAAGCAAATGGACACTTGAAAGACCTAATAGTAAACACTTGAGATAGTTGAGATGAAAGATGGTGCAAATTGGGTATAAAAGAAGCTGTTTGTAGTTCGAACGTTAACAAATTTGAAACGAAAGCGATAAAGTAACAGTTGGTTCAGTTAGTTATCCTTTTGAAAAAAGCATTTTCTTGCATAGGATGAAATCCCGTAAGTAAGCAAGCGAAAAGCCCGAAAGAGCCAGACACATAATGGTAGCCTGTCCTTTCTGTTTGTAGTTCATAGTCAACTTGTGGCCTTTGTGGCTGTTGCCATCGCCGTTGTTGCATCCACAAATGCCGAACCCCAAGAACAGCAACCCAATTGCCAAAGCCTTGCCGATGGCATCATATTGCCAGATTCTTTCAGCTGTTCCGGCTATTATGTCTGCACAAAAGGCGAAGCAGTGCCACACAGCTGCCATTTGGGACAGTTCTACGACAATGTCAAACACTCCTGCCAATCGGCTATTGTGGTTAACTGCGTCGATTCAAGGGGCTTAGCTGTGCGGGTCTCAGTATCAGTTGATGGACCACAAAAGGAGCCTTGTGAGGAGACCACTATTCCACCATGTGATGAGAAACCGTTGACAACTACCTGCGAACCAGAGAGACCACCGACAACACCCTGTGAACCAGAGAAACCACCTACAACACCCTGTGAACCAGAGAAACCACCTACAACACCCTGTGAACCAGAGAAACCAACTACTACGCCCTGTGCGCCTGAAGAACCGCCAGTAACCAATCCTTGTGAACCAGAGAAACCAACAACTACGCCCTGTGAACCGGAGGAACCACCGACAACACCCTGTGAACCAGAGAAACCACCTACAACACCCTGTGAACCAGAGAAACCAACAACTACGCCCTGTGCGCCTGAAGAACCGCCAGTAACCAATCCTTGTGAACCAGAGAAACCAACAACTACGCCCTGTGAACCGGAGGAATCACCGACAACACCCTGTGAGCCTGAGAAACCAACAACTACGCCCTGTGCGCCTGAAGAACCGCCAGTAACCACTCCTTGTGAACCAGAGAAACCACCTACAACACCCTGTGAACCAGAGAAACCACCTACAACACCCTGTGAACCAGAGAAACCACCTACAACACCCTGTGAACCAGAGAAACCAACTACTACGCCCTGTGCGCCTGAAGAACCGCCAGTAACCAATCCTTGTGAACCAGAGAAACCAACAACTACGCCCTGTGAACCGGAGGAACCACCGACAACACCCTGTGAACCAGAGAAACCACCTACAACACCCTGTGAACCAGAGAAACCAACAACTACGCCCTGTGCGCCTGAAGAACCGCCAGTAACCAATCCTTGTGAACCAGAGAAACCAACAACTACGCCCTGTGAACCGGAGGAAGCACCGACAACACCCTGTGAGCCTGAGAAACCAACAACTACGCCCTGTGAACCGGAGGAACCACCAACTACGCCCTGCGAACCAGAGAAACCACCGACAACTCCCTGTGAGCCAGAAAAACCAACAACTACGCCCTGTGCGCCTGAAGAACCGCCAGTTACCACTCCTTGTAAACCAGAGAAACCACCAACTACGCCCTGTGAACCGGAGGAACCACCGACAACACCCTGTGAGCCTGAGAAACCAACAACTACGCCCTGTGCGCCTGAAGAACCGCCAGTTACCACTCCTTGTAAACCGGAGGAACCACTAACTACGCCCTGTGAACCGGATCAACAAACAACTACACCTTGTGAGCCAGAGAAGCCACCAACTACGCCCTGTGCTCCTGAAGAACCACCAACTACCCCCTGTGAGCCAGAAAAACCACCTACAACACCCTGTGAACCAGAGAAACCACCTACAACACCCTGTGAACCAGAGAAACCACCTACAACACCCTGTGAACCAGAGAAACCAACTACTACGCCCTGTGAGCCTGAAAATCCACCAACTACACCCTGTGAGCCAGAGAAACCACCAGTACCCACACAATCACCGAATCCAGTCACATCAAAACCTCCTCTCTCAATAGCAGAAACTGTTCTGGACAAACTGATTCCAAAACCGCTCCTGAATGTTCTCAGTTATTCCAGAATGGATTGTCGTTTAAGGGCTGACGGAACTTTGCTGCAGGATCCTAGGCATTGTCGTCGGTTCTACGAGTGTCGTGGTGGAGTCCGTATGCTCCGGTCATGTAATTTAACCAGTTGGTTCGATATTGAGGCCGGCAAATGTTTGAGTAAAAATCTAGTTCTAAATTGTCCTGCGAAGCGGAACTAATTTGCGAACACTCCTATTAATGAAGCCGAAAAATAAACAAATTGCAATCATTCATTTCTTATGGACAACAATCTCTGTGAATTAAAGTAGAAAATTATATAAGAAAGCAGTTCTATTGTCTTGCTAATACGGAACTGGTTCAAAAAGTTGTTCTAGGGCTGATTGCATGTTGACATAAGGGGAAAAGTGCTGGGAACGAGGGAGAGTAAAAATGGGAGCGTGATTCTCAGTTTGTGACAATGTTTGTGGCTGTTGATAAGAGCGTCCTACTTATTTATAGACTTGTAGATCACGTGGCATTGGCAGATTATACAAATCTCTTAGTTGTGAATTACTTTGTGCCGTTCACAGCGGGTGCATCTGATTAGAAGGTCCCGATTGATTGTGGCACATTAACCTATACTTTCTGCTGATTACTATAAGGGAACATGAGCTGATATGTGCCTTATATAAAGGAAAATTGTTTTTATTATTGTTTTTGAATAATTCAGCATATTGGGAATCAACTGCTTGTGGTTTGATAAGACTTTTGCCACATCCGCCCACTGTGCGTAGGGGGACAGTGGGGGAGCGAAGAATTTGTAGCATAAAAATCGCCTTGACAGTGAATAATCACTGTGCACCGAGTTATCGGTGCAAGATTACTGGTGGTCCGATTCCCTTATCACACAAATTGAAATTAATTTGACAAAACTTATCAAAGAACAATAGATAAAAAATGTGTTGACTGTGAATGCGTAGGTAAAAACAAAAAGATTTAGAACCTACCCAAATTTAATTTGTTTCTGTAATTGAACAATTGTTTTTCTATGCAAATTTAATGCAGTGCATAAATTAGCTATAAAATACGCGATTTCCGAGTCAATTGACCAAGTGCACTGCAATAATTAGTGCTTCGTAAGACCTTATATACTATATAGACTCTCTGAATCTATTTGACAAGTCAAACGTTGGCCAAGGCCAAGGCAATGCAACTGTATATCGATCAGAATGCGTGATTTTTAGTACTTTGATCACGTTCAAGATCAATGTACGACAACAGGGTTGCTTTACAGCTATATTATATACGATATATACTATATATATGGCAATTGTAGACTTAATTTGCGGCTGTTGAGTGGAAATCAATTGCACAACAATACTAGTTAAAATATACTATTTAAAAGTGTATGACATGTGCACACTTGTAGTTTATAGAGACCGTAGCAACAATTACCGCTTAAGTAACTATAAGTCACCTGATTTAACCCACTTACATATGAATAACTATTTTATTTATTTGTTTTTTAGGTCAACTTCCTAATATGCCAAATATCAGCGCTCTTCCTCGCCTCGCTCTTCCGTTCGTTTCTGCATCCATCGAAGGTGTCCTGCGAGGTGCGTCATGCCTTCGCCCTATCCTTGGGACTGGCCTTTGGCTACTTTTGTTTTGGCCATCAGGCCATACACATTGCTGGCTTGCCGTTGATATGTTACATTGTCATACGCACACAGGATCCACGAATTGTTCAAAGGTAATACAATTTGAGAAGAGTTTTATTTTCAATTATTAACTGGACTGTTTGCAAACTTTAGAAGCGTCATGCTGGTGGCCATGGGCTACCTGTTGTGCGTGCACTTGATGCGTCAGATCTACGACTACGGTTCCTATGCGCTGGACATCACCGGACCTTTGATGATCATCACACAGAAGGTGACCAGTCTGGCTTTTAGCATACACGATGGTTTCGTGCGCAAGGATGAGGTAAGTTTCCGTGCTTAACTAAAGTTAATTACTAGTTAATTTGATTTGTTTGTACTTAAACAGGACTTGACAAAGGCACAACAATATCATGCCATCAGAAAAATGCCATCAGCACTGGAGTATTTCTCATATGTGTGGCATTTCCAGAGCATTATGGCCGGACCGTTGGTCTTCTACAAGGATTACATTGAATTTGTCGAGGGATACAATCTCTTAAAGCGTCCGGCGGCAAACGTAAGTGGGACAGTGTCTGTCTGTGTTGTGATTATGTGGTCATCTGCATAATAGAACTGCAGTGATTTCATTATACATGTGTGTGTGTGGGGGGTGTGGGTGTGTGTGCCACCCAGCCATATGTCCGGGGAGTACAGAGAATTGACATTTTCTTTCCACCACTGTCGGACATTTCCCCAGCTCACTGTTTGGTGTCCTTAGCACACTTAGTGCTCTTCGCACACATCTGACTCATCAATTTCAATTTGCAGCACAATGATTTTTGATTACACTACTGACTTTTTGTTTTTCTTGCAGGCCAATCTGGACAATGGCAAGTCGGAATTGGTATTGGAGCCGTCGCCAACGAAAACGGTGATACGCAAGGTCCTTGGCAGTCTGGTGTGTGCATTCATTTTCATGAAGTTTGTGAAAATCTATCCAGTGAAGAATATGAAAGATGATGACTTTATCAATGGCACTAGTATACCCTATAAGTTCTGGTATGCCATGATGGCAACCACCTGCATACGCTTTAAGTATTATCATGCCTGGCTTCTGGCCGATGCTATATGCAATAATTCTGGCCTGGGTTTCACCGGCTATGACAAGGATGGCAATGCCAAATGGGATCTTATATCCAACATAAATGTGCTGTCATTCGAGGTGAGTCACGGTTTCCCCGTCTTTAAATATGCGAGTTTAATGATTTGTTGTTTTGCAGTTTGCTTCGAATATGCGCGATGCCATCAACAATTGGAATTGTGGCACAAATCGCTGGCTTCGCACCCTTGTCTATGAACGGGTGCCGAAGAAGTATGGCACACTTTTGACATTCGCATTGAGTGCCGTGTGGCATGGATTCTATCCTGGCTATTACTTGACCTTTGCCACCGGTGCCGTTATGGTGACAGCAGCACGTTTCGCACGTCGCATGTTCCGACATCGCTTCCAGAGCACACAAGTAACGCGCATGTTCTACGACATTCTTACCTGCATCACCACACGCATTGTGATGGGCTATGCCACATTCCCATTTGTTCTGCTTGAATTTATGGCAAGTCTTTGACTATTAATTGGTTTAAATTGAACTTATCTAACATGTTTTGCTTTGCATTACAGGGCAGCATCAAATTGTACCTGAGATTTTATTTGTGCCTTCATTTTATTTCACTAGTGACCATATTTATTTTACCACAATTCATTCGAGGTGAGCGGGGCTCACAACGCTCCAGCAGGAATTCCGCCGGAACGGATGTGAAGGCAAGCAAGAGCGATCATTCTGAAATGGCTAAAAAACCGCTTGCCGTGTCCAGCACCGATGATCTCAATGTAGACAACAAAAAGGAGCATGATAACCAAGAGGAGGAGGACGCACAGGGAGGAGAATATAATAAACATGCTAAACGTAATGATACAATGCCACAGCAACAACAACAGGAACTCAACCAGGCACAGAACAATGCAATACTCCAAACTAATCAACCACAAGAATCGAATCTGCATCAACAGCCAACTTGTGCTCGCGATGCGGTTAGTGTGCCGCACGATCAATGCGAAATGGATCAATTGTCCAGCAAACTGAAGGAGAAAATTGAAGCGGAAACCAAAAATATTGAGGAATTTATTGATAAGACTGTTACCGAAACTGTCAGCGGCATCGTTGAGTTCAAAAACGATCTGATGCGTGACATTGAGTTTCCCAAATTGAAGTTAGCCGCCGGAACAGTTAGCAGTGGTGCTGCCAATTTGGTAGATGCCGCTGCTGCCGGTTTACGTAAACGCAACATATCCACTGTCCACGATAGCAACAGCAATAGCACAAACAACACAACTGGCACTGCCATGTCTGCGGATCAAATGCCCGAAAAGGAGGAGAATACCGGAGCATTCCTAAAGAAGGAAATCGATGTGATCAATGCCGTTGTGCAGCAGGCAAATGTTTTGCCAGCTGTGCTCAGCAATGGACATGCCAAATAGTAGCTGGACACAAGAATTTTTGAATTGAAATCACGGCTGGGATGCAATGCAAGGGTGAAGCAGGAGGAGCAGTAGGATACACACCACACCAAAAACACACACACACACACGCACACACTTTTACTCTGAAACGCACACAGTAAACACGCCAATAGAATTATGAAACTTATATATGTTTTGGTTTCAACATTTGATTTATAATGAATAATTGCAAGAAAGAGTTTACAAATTGTTTTTACAATGCATGTAAAATTGATAACATATTATTATACAACAATATAATATAGAAACAAAACGATATTGTAATGTTGTCGATGAAACAGCAAACAAACTAAAATAGCCAAAATAATATATAGTTAAGTACAATTGGATATCAAACGAATTCATGTGTTTTTTGCTCAGCATCGTCATGATTATTATTGATTATTGTGAGCGTTTTATAGCAATTAATATTATAAATGGATAATGAACGGAATATGAATATATATATATATATCATTTGTGTATATTAAAATGAAATATCTGAATGTGCTGCATGATAAACAAAAAAAAAAATACATAGCTTGCATATAATTGTTGTTAATTGTATGTAATTGATTGTGTATGTTTGTATTTACACTTGTGTATCTATTATGTATTTAAGAATTCTTCCACTATGTACAATTTGTTTACATGTTTACCATATAGTCTATGTACGTAAAATGTCCAAAAGCAAACAAAAAGAAACGAGAATTCAATTGAATCAACTGCTTATTTGTATCATACTATTATTAACAAGTTGAAGATCCACAAAGCGCTGCGCGCACACGAACAAAACAAAACTAATTCTAATCCTAATCGCACCAGAATCAAAATCAAACTCTTTTCAAGCCTTTACTCTGAAACTACTACACAACACAACACATAACTCAACCAAAACTCAACTTTAGACTGAAAGCTATTGAAAAATAAAAAGAAAACCAAACTAAAAGCAAAAGCAAACAAACGAAACACGCGTAGTTCAAGTTAGTTAATAAGCAAAAATTGATTAATTTCAATCCGTTCGATATTAATATTGTTTTCCAACAATTGTGCAACGTGATGTGTGCTAAATATAAAACAAAAAAAACAATTGTAAAAACTAAAAAACTCGTGGCTTTTTATAGCCCCAAACAATCCTTGTACTCCTTCCACTTCCCCGGCAATGTTTGCTGGACTTTTTGTATGTTTATATTCATTTTAACGAAACAAAAACCAAAAGAGAAAGTAAGAGAAATCTCTTTCCTTTTGTTCACAGAAAGCAAGAGAACTCTCTACTCTCTTTTGTTGTAGCTTAAGCACACTTGACTCCTACTAACATATATATGTATGTGGTTCTATCAACGTATATATGTAATTTGGTCTATACCATGTTTTTTTTTCTAATTTGTTATTTTGAAATAAATTTAATCATCACACAAACACACACACTCGTATGTATGTAAATATACACATATGTATATTTTTTATATTTATAATAATAAAACAGAGAAAAAGATAATGACAATGCAGAGCACATTTGTTTGGATACTTGTAGGCTCCACGGCGGAGACAAGAGAACGAAGAGAAATGCACAAGCTAAATGTATTATGACAAGCGAAGAAAATAAAATGATTTAAAACGTGATTGTGTAATATTCTTTATTTGGTACGTCGTGGTGGGTACACTAGAATTTCAGACTGCCCGTGATCTTGTAGAAGTCATCCACTTCCCGCGATGACTTCAGCACACACAGATGCACCTCACTACACTGGGCAGTACCAAAATCGTAGTCCCCGAAACGTTTAAGGATCTCACGGGCATCAAAGGCGTTCTGGTTATCCTCACGATAGCGATTATTCATCACAGTCATGTGGAGCTTGATGCTCTCCCGTTTTATGTTATCGGTGGCACAAAATCCGGTTGATTGGAAATGTTTTAGGCATTTGTCGGCAAATTGCTGCAATTCTGGCGACTCCACACAGCCATAAAGCACACGAACTGAGCTGGGATCGTCGTTCATGATCTCCAGGCCTTTGACTGTCATCTCAAAGGGTGTCTTTATGTCGTCCAACAATTGGCGACAGAGCTGCAGCTCACTGACTGCCTTCTTACGCTCATCGTCATCCAAGAGCACGTAGACACCGAGCGTTAGATGAATGCAACGCTCCGATATAAACAGTTCGGAGTCTATGCCGGGCAGCTTGGCATCCAAAATGCTTTGTTTGAGCTCCAGAAAACGCTCTTGCACCTTACCCGAGTTCAGGGGAACGGCCAGAAAATGTGTTGGCCTCATACGCTTGCGCAGCGAATCAATGAGCAATCGAATCTTTCGCAGCGCAGCACACACATTGCTACGCTCGTTGGATTTAATAAGCAAATTATTAGATGCATCGTTCTGACGGGGTACAAAGATGTCAGTGCGGGTCTCGGTTTCAATGCGACGCTTCGTAGTACCTTTCATACCAATCAGTCCACCATAGAAGGATCTGCAAATGTCAACGGAGGGAGTAGAGGGAGAAGCAAAATAAACGTCCTACTCACTTGGGCACAGGCAGTGCCAGTTTGTAGCTGCCGTCCGGTAGTTCCTCAATATTACACTCGGCACTGTCCTCCTCGTAGTCATCGTCGGCATAGAGATCGGGTTCCTCATACCCCTTGGATGTGTTCTGGTTTTTCAAATTCCATTTACTGCCACCAAAATCGTCATGCACCACGTTGACGCGATAGTTGCGATTGTGGCTCATGCGTTGAGTTGGTGGTGCGAGAACGTTACGACTCATTTTTTGCAGGATGTGAAGCCAACAATAGGGAAATCCCAAGTGTCAGATTCCTTAAAGATTAATTAACGATGTTACTTCGTCGATAAATCTCTGCAATTTGTCTAATTACTGCAACTCTGCAGCAGTGCTGCCAGATATCGATAACAAGAAGTTGATATGGCAGCACTGCTTTGTAGAATTGGCTCTGCACAGCTGTTTCGATATCAATAACACATTAATTTGGCGCGTCTTTTATTTAACACAATTTTAATAAAATTTTTTAAGAATAATAATGGCAGAAAATAGAAAAATGTTCGTCCTGGTGCTTTGCAAACTATCGTATGCGTTTTGGCTGCTCACGCGCATCTCTATTCGGTACTAGCTCCACTTGCGGAACCACTAGCTCACACGTGCGATTTCTGTTATTGCAGTTGTATTTAATGTTTAGCAACTTGCTGAGTAATTTATTTAACATAAACTTTGCACAATGTCCGCAATTGTCGCTGGCAGTAGAAACACAAAGCCCACGGAACCACACAAATCATGGAAAAAGATAAACGAGGAGCGCAAGGCGCTGAAGCGTCAACGAAAGCAGGACAAGGCGCTGAAGGATTTGCACAAAGCAGAGGAGGCTGAAGCGGCAGCTAAAGATGCCGCAGTTGCAGCTAAAACCGCTAAACCAAATCCCTCCACAGTAAGCATTGCAGTGCCTGGATCTATACTGGAGAATGCACAATCCGCTGAGCTACGAGCTTATGTGGCCGGGCAAATTGCGCGCGCTGCCTGCATCTTTCGGGTCAACGAGGTGATTGTTTTCGACGACGTGGGTGTGGCAACGGCACGTGAAACGAAGCGAAGCTATGAACAGGATGCCGATGGTAATGGATCAGCAACAGTCAGGAGTAGTTCGCTGCAATTAGCACGCATACTACAATATCTAGAGTGCCCACAATATCTGCGCAAATACTTCTTTCCGCTGCACAAGGATCTCAAGTACTCGGGGCTGCTTAATCCACTCGACACGCCACATCACCTGCGCCAGCAGAGTAAGTTTCGTTACCGCGAGGGCGTCGTGTGCGACAAACAGGCCAAGGATGGCCACAGCTATGCAAATGTGGGTTTGCTGAACGATGTGCTCATCGACAAGGCCTTGGAGCCAGGTGTGCGTGTCACTGTCAAAATGGAGCCACCAAGTGGTAAGTTGTGACCTTATAAACCATTGAGTTTAATCTTTTAATAAATGGTTTTTCTTCGCATACAGAAATAAGCCGGAAGCAACGCGGCACTTTGGTTAGTCCGGACGAGCCACGAAGGGAAACGGGCGTTTATTGGGGCTACCAGGTGCGCATTGCCCACTCGTTGTCGGAAATCTTCACCAAATCACCCTACGAAGGTGGCTACGACGTGACAGTAGGCACCTCCGATCGCGGCACAAGCGTCCACGAAGTGCCCAGCAAATCCTTTGAATTCGAGCACATGCTCATTGTATTTGGCGGTCTGCAGGGCTTAGAAGAGGCGCTGGCCAACGACGACAAGTTGACTGTGGATGATCCCGAAATGCTCTTCGATCACTACGTGAATGTGCTGCCCAAACAGGGATCACGTACCATTCGAACGGAGGAAGCGCTGCTTATAGCTCTGGCTGCTCTACAGGAGAAGCTGCAGCCCAAGAACGCCGATGTGGAAAGCGATCTAAGTGATCTACTGCCGCGCAGTGAAGACACCGGTGTGACCATGACACGCGATGTGCTGGTGAGCAAGAAAAAGAAGAGGAAACTTGAAGAGAAGCAGGAAGATCAAACTGAGAGTGTGATAGAAGAAGCGCCTGTAGCGACACCACCAACTCCACCTCCAGCACCAGTTGTGGTGACACCAAAGCCAGCTCCGCTGCATGCCAATCCATTCACTGGTCGTACCGCTCAAGCTGCGCCCGCAGAGCATGACTTTGAGGTGGTACCTGTCACACAGGCGCGGTCAGCCGCTACCAAGTCAAACGATGCGGATTTGAGTCGATTTGATTGAATAATTCATTAATTTTAGGTTTACAGTTTTCAATTTATTGTTTTTACTATAATGTAATTCCCCCGACTCTTAATATACGTGTTTACATATATATTTTGATGACATTGCGTGCTTTCCTTTGCATAACTAGCTGTATATATTCTTGTATTTCTTAATATCTGAGCACAATGCCTTCGAATTTGTTCATAACGCTCTAATAACATTTCTCTTACGAATCTATACAAAACTTTACTTTTTTTTTGGAATGTTTTACTACTTTTGTAATCTTAAACGTTGTTTGTTTCTGAGAATGAGGAAACGAAGCGTTCGATATTGTACATATTGGGCAGATAAGCAGCTATAGGCAATTACTATATACCGTTTAATAGTCGTTATTCAGTCAAGTCAGCTTGCACTGTCAACATAAGACACAAAGAATTTGATAACAATGGTGCGCTTATCATTATACCGTTAACTAACTTAATATACAAACTAGTACAAAATATATGTAGTATGCCTAAAAAACTACACACCATATATAGTATTTACATTCAACATCTACATCGGCAAGACAGATCATTCTATATGTAATACGTGGCCACATTATCGCTGGTCATGATTAGCTACGGAATGATTGAGTCCTGAAAACGTCCCTCTGTCAGGAACTCCTCCTCCAGCTCGATGCGTGTATCACTGTGATAGCCCAGCAGGGATTCGGTGTCCTCCTCAAGATGTCGAATCGGATAGCTAATGCCATCGCCAAAGCTAACAACAGTTGAACAATTGATTTAAAGTAAATACAATACACAGAAGATACAAAATAAAACATTAAAATTAATTATTTAATAGTTAAAGTGTGTTTTGAATGTGTGCTTGAAGAGATTTGAGATTTATGATGGAATTGGTGCAGTGCGAATCGAGTTCTACTTTTATAAATTGGCAAATTAAAAACCTACCAGAGTTTTCAAAAAGATTTAACCACAGTTTGCTTTTATTCTTCAACATTATCCGATTTAATTTCAAGTATACAAAAATAAAGTCATATCAAAAGTAAAGTAATAAATCTAAACCAACTAGCTAAAAAGTATTTAAAGTTATAATTTAATAAAATGCGCTTAAAATTCGTGTCTATCAAGATGAATTGTGGTTGTATTATTAATATAAATTACTAAATTGTATGTGTGTGTGTGTTGATGTATACAAGATTTAACAAGAATTGAGTTAATGCTATTTAATTAGTATTGCCAAAAAGTTCAATTTGATAAATTGTTGTCAGCATGTGACATTAATATATAATATAAACAATTACTTAGCCTACTTAATGAAATATGTATATTGATCTCGTCTCAATGAAATTGATATATAAAAAACATATATGTGTACTGCCTGATTCAGTTTGGGGTCTTGAACTCAACGTCACGCCAATACAAATGCGATATTTTATGCGGATTAGTCCATGGGTCAAGCTGTGGCAGGTGTTGACAGTTAACAGTTACATTTTCTATATAAAAACTTACGAATATATATATATAATTAAATACACATTTACAAACACCACACTTCACATCGACTCTACTGGGGGCACGCAATCAGCGAACAGCTCAACTGGCAGGCTACACATACAAAATGATTGATCTCTAAACGATCCTATCGACAGTGCCATTGGACAATGGATGACCATTGACTGTGTGCGCATCCTTGGTCGACTGATCACCGATTATATCAATGACAATGCCGGTATTGTTAGGGTCTGCTCTGGCCTCAGCTGCGGCTCCAGCTCCAGCTGCCGCTACAACTGCTCCAGTTGGCTCAACATTAACACAAACTTGACTAGACGGTATCAGCTGGCGGTTGTCTAGCTCCAGATGAGGTTGATGATTATTGAGGGGAATTGCGTCAATCAACTTATCTGTCGGTTGGACATCTAACCTGTTGCCGTTGCTGGTGTTTCCCATCGCATCGTAGCGTTGATTTCCTGTCTGATCTGTTGCCGTTGGGTAGCTCAGTCCGTCACCATGACTAAACGGGTTAATCGATCGACAAGCAAAAGGTAGGTTTTGTTTTTTATATATTCGTTAACATTAATTTGTTGTAGTTGTTGTTGTTGTTTGTTTGTGGTGATTGCATTGTTAGATTGGTTTGCATTTTATACAATTTTAGTTGAGTTTAGTGTATGATATAAAGTAAGCAGTTTTCTGTTAATCATAATTAGTTACAACCCTTAAAGTATCTAAATTCTATATATATATGCTGGCTTACTGGTCGTACAGAAATGATAAACAACTTAAAAACTGTGACAAGTTCATTATTCACTTAACAAGAATTTGCTAACAATTTAAATTGGCCAATTAAGGTAACGATTTTGGTAATTGCTTAAAACTAAATTACGTTTACAATACAAAACCAAATGAAAGAACATTTTGTGTATTTCGTGTATTAAAGGAGATTTACAATTTGTTTCTTTTCACAAATCCCTTTTGTTAACAATTTACATGTTGTTGCCTTAAACTATTGTCTAGTAATTTTCAAATTAGTGTAAATTATTTGAGGTGCACAACACATTCAGAGAGCCAAAAATATATATATTTAGTAGTACAAAGGGGTGTGACTCTAAAAAACCATGCCTTTAATTTGCCAAATATGGAAAAGCGAATAAAAAACCAAAGTGTTAAAAACCACAAAACAAAACACACAAAAAAACAACAACTAAAGAAAAGGTCGTGCCTTGTTTGTATCTTTAGAGTGCAGAGAAGTAAATAAGTAAATAAATAATACCTGGTAAATATGGGCAGGAACCAGTACTGCCAATCATCGCCAAAGACCTCGCAGAAGTTTGCAAAACGTCCCAGATTATAGCCGTTCTTGTCCGGTCCGCCAATGCGAAAGATGGGCGCTCTAAAGGATTCTGTAAGCAGCAAAGAAAACGTTGTTTAAAATCCAGTTAAAGTGGTGAAATCTGGCTGCTACCAACTCACCCAACGTAGTGCGATTGACGAGCACCAGGTAGATGTGATAGCCGAACAGGCTCACCAAACTAATGGCAAACATGATGGATATGAAGAACAGAAAGAGTATGTGAAAGCGACCCATGCCGCTGCCATTGAGCTGTCCCTGTTCCAAGTAATGGTTTTCGTTCTTTATATATTATACACATATCGCACAATATATGCATTGTATTAGGTTATTATAAAATATTGGTTAAATTCAACGCACATTTCACTAACTACTCAAGCAAAATCATGCTAAATTCAGTGCGTGAAAACAATAAGGAGAAAATAGGTGAGTGGGTGGGAAAACTTACCTGCCAAAACTGGATGAAATCATGCAGCGTGGTGAAGGCAACGTACAAACAGTACACCAAGGCATAGCCCAGAAACAGTACAAAGAATTTGTAATTGAAAAAGTTAACACAATTGTTCACCCAAGGGCAGTGATGATCCATTTTCAGTACACAACAACTACAGACGCTGCAATGATGCGATCGATCCGGTTTGATGATCTTGCACTTATCACAAAATCGCACAGAACCATTCATTGTGCTGCAAGTAAAACCATTTAATTTATAAATAAACAAATAGTATTTACGTTTGATACCCACCGATTTGTGACTGGCAAATTGCGAGCAAAGTTATTCAAAATGCGTTTTTGCGTCTCTGGATTGTCCGCCCGAAAGAGTTGATTAACTTCCTCATCCGGTATGCGCCACTAAACAAAGTAAATGAGTTATAATGGGTTTCACTTGATTACGGGAAAATCTATGATTGTGACTGCCTCAAAGTGTTCGGCAGTGTTATCGGCGACGTTATCACTTTATGCAGGCGGGTGATTCACCTGCACACACTTACATGATCTGGCACGCGGCCAACTGATGTGGAAATGGTTTTCCAGTAGGACCATAGGAATAGTATCAGTGTGATATGATAAAAGAACAGCATGAATATCATGGCAACACGATTCTCCGTATTCACTGCAGATTAAAAAATAAGATAATAAATATTTTTGGCTTGTTTTGGTCTTTCGAGGCTACTCACGAACACATAGCTCCACTACGTAGGCGTAGTAGGACCAGCCAATGACGGCGAAGATGAAAAGGACGGGAATCCACTTGAACACAGACATGCAACAGCCGCAAGGTGTCTTCCTTCGACGATTGTCGTCGTTTCCCATGCTATTTGTATGGCAACAATTGAATGCTGCTTCGATGATCAAATCGACTTTGGCCCGGCCTTGTGTGGGTGTAATAATATTATTATTACTGTTGAGATTAACCACAGTCAAAGATGTTGCCAATGCCGTTGACGTTGTTGGTGTTGCCTCTGTTGTTGTTGCCGCTCTTGTATCCAGATTTGCGTTACGCCTATTAGTCGTTGGAATTCGGTAGCTTCTATGCTCTCTAGTGAATCACACCCTGTCTGCTGGCCGCAAACATAACTCGAACACTCATTGGTGACTGATTTGGGCAATTTTCGTTTCGTTCGTTCGGTTTCGCTTCTTTTTTCTTTTTTTCTTTTTGTATACCGATGACACTTTTGCTTTTCTCTTCTCCCGCGATGAATATACAGCTGGGGCAAGTGAAAGTGATTGGAATCTAACTGGACGCCATAGTCTGATATGGTTTTATTTTGTTAATGCCGTCGCCTGCTAGCATAAAGCTTTTTAAGATACGATTCCTTTGATAACCTGATTATAATCCGCACGAAATAAGTATAAATTAAACTGTGTGCACATTCACATGCACACACCACACACACATATACGGAACAAATCTGAATGGCTAGGGGCGAACAGTGATGGGCGATATGTTTAGGCTGTTGATGATATATATCGATATGTTGAGACGTACGATAATTTTATGCAATTTAACAAATAAATAGTTACAAATAATTTTAAAGCAACAGTTGCTTTGTTTTCGAAGCCCTAAATATTATGAAACATAATTTAAAATAATTTAGATAATTCAACTGCCTAAACGTTGCCACTACGCTGCATTTAGTACAACGTTACGTGACGTCATGAGTATTGCTCTACATTTCGTATAGATGGCAACGCCAACAAAACGATACCACCGGCGGACCCAATGTATCGAGTCAGTCCAATAAGAATCCAAGTTTCAGTATTATAGTAACGTGTGCCGTCGCCAGTGGTAGATATATTCTGTCGCATATCGGATTATGCGTACTACGTGCGTTTAAAAATTACAAAGTAATTACACAAAAAATTAATTAAAATTTCCAAAGTGTTAACTAACCACTAAAAGCAGTCCAAGCTGTCGTAAACCTTTTGCCATTTACAACAAATTCACAACAGAAATTTTGATTGTGCAAGTGTATGTAGAAATGTGCGCGTAATAAAAAACGAGGGCGCGATATGCACGAGGAGTGAACGGAGCAAGTGAAGAAGGAGGCGGTGGGCAGCAGTCGGCTGTCGGCAGGCTCCCACAAAAAATATACATACAAAAATCTACCTATCACTTTGCCAGCTTGTTGTTGTTGCTGCTGTCGTCGTCGTCGCAGTCGTCGTTGTTGGCAAGGTTTTTGGGGACGCCTGTTGGGGCTTTTACTCGTGTGCTACCCAACTTAACTTAAAGGGGGGAAGGGGGCAATCAATATACGCGCTTAGACATGCCTGGAGAGTGTTGCACTCGTGCTCGTGGTCAAAAATCCGTTTAGATTTGACGAAAGCTTTAAACTCAAACATCGGCGGAGGGGAACGAATAGGTGGGGAAGGGGAAGGGGTTCGTCAACAATTGTGATTCAAATGCCGGTTTTTTAACGAACAAATTGTAACCTCCAGTCAGTTCATTATTTTTACTAATCAGTTGATCTACAAAATAGCGATTGCGATAAGCTGTCAAGTGTCTACACACATATGTGTGCATTCCTTTGTAAAAGTGTCGGTGTGTGTGTTTGAGTGGGTGTGTGTGACTCTATTACCCAATTAATGAATACGCCGCAATCGTTCTTTAATTAATTGCATTTGTTTTTGCTAAATTAATTGAAATTGAAAGATTGTTAACATATTAAGACCTCTCACATCTGATTGGGTTTGGGTCGGCTTATCGAATCATGGGGTATCGGCTATCGAATTGCAATTGAATATATCCAATTAGGTCACGGTCAGCGATATTAACGATTATTAACGGTTTCTAAAACAGGTGACTTCAAATAAGACAAACTCCAATGAAACAAATTTACAAGTACACAATTCGCACACGCACTGAATCCGCGCTCAGTCAATCGCGCATCAAAATTATGTAGGCCTGTGTGGGAGTTGTGCAAGCGAGAGCCATGAGTAAAGAGAGGAGAGGCGATAGGTGAGAGGCGAGAGAGCGCAGAGAGCAGTTTCGCGTAGACAGGCCCAAAAGCACAAAGCACAAGTGCAAATAAAACAATAAAAACAAATGAACGAAGCACACATATCGACAACTGTATGCGTGTGTGTGTGTGTAGGTGAACAGTGTACACATTGTACCTATAATAATGTACAGCGTACATACTTATGTATGAATGTCTTTATATATACATGTACATACGTACAGTCTTAACAAATTGCTGTGCACACACGCAGAAAATATTAAATGTTTATTTAAGCGCAAATAATTCACGCAGACATATACACAAAATCGTTTAATTAAACAATTACATTGCCAAAAACTGCAGAAAGCAAATGCGAGTTGAGCTTCACATACCACAAGCGAACATAAATCAGTGATTCTTATTGGACTGCTAATACCAACTAACGGTAAAATTGCCAAATGTTTTTTTGTTGCTTTTTTTGAAAACTGTTATGCAGTGGCATTACCTATGTAAATATCTATGTATGTGTGTTTGGGTGTTTACAGTCTTTACAAACATAGCAAATACACAATTTCAATCAAATCTAATAAAATATTTTGTTGAAACATCAAAGTCAAACACACAAACAAATACTGAATTCTGCCGCCGAAGCGTCAGCAACAACAGCAACAGCGACAGCAGCAGCGGCAGTGGCAGCAGCAACGACAACAACAGCAGCAGCCAAAATTGAAGCTTTGATTTTGCCGTAAGAGCCTTCAACTTCGCATTCGCCTTCGCCTCCCACTTTGCCGCTTCTACTTTGCCTTCTCCTTCGCCGTACTCTTCGCCTTCGTTTTCGTGTTCACCCGATAAACCCAAACAAGCAAACCCAAGAGTAACAAATTAAATTTGGTTTTAGCCAATCGCAGCAGCAACAACAACAGCAATCATCATCATAAGAAAGAAGTAAAAAGAAATAAAAAAGAACTCAGAGAGTGGAGAGCGTGAGTGCTAGAGAGAGCGAGAGAGGTAGTGAGTGCTAAACAGAGAGAGTGTGAAAGTGAGAGAAAGACAGAGTAAGACAATCATCAACATTGTCGTCGTCGTCGTTCCGTTTTGTGGTTTAGCAGCAGCGTCAAAGTCAGGTGAGTGTTTGTACTTATAGTTATTGTTGTTGTTCTTCTTCTTCTCATTACTGTCGTTGTTCTTGTTGTTATTATTATTACTATTGCCGTTGTTTCTCTTTGTTTGTTTCTCCACGCGATTAAATATTTTATGCGCTTATCAATAGCTCCAAGGGTGGCATTGCTTTATAAGCATAAAATGCAGCGCAAGTGCAGTGGGTAAGGGGAAAGGTAGAGGTAAATTTTAAAGAGCAGTGAGCTGCATAATGGTTATAGCCACGTTTATTCCTTTTTTGAATTTAATAAAAAATACTTTAGTAAAAACAATTATTTTTTCAAACCTCTTGTATGTCAACTGAAGTTAATTCGATTAGTTGCACTCGATATAAAAAGCATTCAATGCGAAAAACATTCATTTATATGGCACACAAAGCAGCATCCATCAAACTCCAACATCCATCAAGATTACGAGGTACAACGTTGACGTACTAGTTCTGGATCCAAAATGGTAGTTGTAGTGGGCGTGGATGGGTGTAGTGGATGGAATACAAGCAAATACTTGCTCGCCAAATACCGTAGAGCAATCAATAGCCTGCGGCAAGGTTCGGCAGTGCCACTGACTACTGGAATGGGTATGAGTATGGGAGTGGGTACGGGAGCACGCTTACGTTTATGGGCTTTCAGCTTAGAAGCGCTTGTTGGCCTCGCTTTTGCTACTTCACTCCCTCAGGGTCTCGCTTCTTCTGCTTGCCGCTGTAAGCCAGATTCCTTGGATGTCCGCACGTTTGCTGGCCGAGCGACGCTTATGGTCCTGACCCTGGCATCTTATTACATTTGTGCGCTGAGTGTTGTGTGTGTTCGGGGTTCCTGTCGTTGCTGTCGTTGCTTTATTGATTGAACTGTGCCATTGGTACAGCCAAGAATTTCAAGATGAATGTTATACATTATTGGTAGCTTAGCGCTGCGGAGATAGCTCTCATCGCCCTGCCGCTTCCTTCTTCCGGCTCCTGCTCCTACTCTACTTCTTTCCTTGGTGCCACTTGAGGTTCCTGCTGTAATTAAGCGTTACGCATACGTAAAGCTTATAATGAGCTTTGTTTTCTTTCATTCTTTGTGCATAATGAAGCGGCTTAAAAGCATCGAGAGCACACACATACTCGTGTATTTGGATACCAAAACATATTTTCCTTTATAGCTGTTAATTATGTGGTGAAAGAGGGAGTTTTGTTAGTAGGGAGTCGGGAGCAGTAGGTGGTGCTATTTTTATTTGGGATCATGGGTTCCGTTGTGTTCAGTTTTGTAATAAGTCATGAAAAAAGAAAAGTTTGTTTTTTATTTTTCACTTTTTTTTACTTTTTGTGTGTATGCGGCAGCTCAAAGGCATTTTTATTGACAGTCGTAGGTGGAAGATAAAAAGGGGAGTGGAGAAGGCCTTTTTTTTGGGTGTATTTGTGTTGGGCTTCTGCCATTGACAAGGGTTTTGTTGTTGCCTTTTCATTTGCTTCTTGCTGTTGCACGTGAAAATCCCATCAGAGAAAGAGACAGCGACACGTGGAGGAGACAGAGACAGAGACAACCTTTGTGCAGGTTCATTTTGTTGTTTTCTGTTACTTCCGTTGCTGTTGTTCTTGCTGCTGATACTTTTATTACTTTTTCATTTCTTTTAGCGTTCAATTTTGCTCTCATTCTCTCTTTTATTCATTCAATTTATGTATTATTTCATTTTGTTTGACTTAAGCGTATCAGTAAACGAAAGAAAAAACTAATTTTCGTATAGATTTCCATTCTCATGCAGGTGAAAAAAATAATGTCCGATTTTCCACTGAACGAGTGGGTTTATTTCTTTGGTTTTATGTTTTTCCCCCATAACAAAAACAATCGAAATTTGTTGCTCGAACTCCTCGACGCATATGCAAATTAATTTCGGCATTAGGTTTGCCATAGCTACGGGCCAAAAATAGCGGAAAATAGCGCTAAATAAACAAAAGAAACTCAAAGACTAACAATCTGTTTTTTGTTTTATTTTCTTCGCTGTTGTTTTCTTCATTTCTTCTTTTTTTTTTGGCAAACTGTAGTCGCAGTAGTTGTATACACGGCGTATGCGCAATAATTTTGTCCGTGTGTTTTTCTTTTCACCTGGCGAAAAAGTTAATGCGTCGTGGGGGTTAATTCAATTTGGCAACGGTATCAAAAAGTTTCTTCAATGTATTTAACTTAAACTTAACTCAAGTTAACTAAACTTAAATGTTATTAATTAGTTTCTCGTCTGCCCGACTTAACGCTAATTTAACTGTCTTACTACAAATACTATTTAAATTTCGCCTTTTGACTTCATGACGTCAAAGTGAAATGTGCTACGATTGATCATTTGTAAATATACAAAACAAAAATGAATCGTATGATTCACATATGCGAAATATTGCGCATAATTTGCCAAAACATTTTCATTTTCATTTTGATTTTATTAAGAAAGTGGCCAAGAGTTTGTCCTCATGTTGTGGATTTTATTGCCTGGCAGTTTGGCCAAAACAAATAAACAAACAAACAAATAAAAAAATATATCCCGTTAATAAGAACAATCATCGAAATAAATATTCAATCATCAAAGCAACATAAACCAAATCGAAGATGAAATACTCTAGAAAAGTTTTGAGAAAAGGAAATAAATCGTTTTGATGTGTTTTACAACTGAAAATTTCTTTGGAAGTGTGTGATAATGTTATTAAAAGAAAAACGCAATGAAAAGCGGTTTAATTGCCTTGCCAAAGAAGCAGAGAAGAGTCTGAAAAAGCAACTGCCAAACACAAAAGTCGAGCAAGAAAAGCAAACGACCTTCAGCTTAGCAGCAGAGTTTCCTTCATTTCCTAACCAATTAATTATGTAGCCTGCTGCCTCTCGCTATCTCCCTCTTTTTATCTCTAGCTCTATCTTGCTCTAAGCCGACGGCTTTACAAGTTCATCAATATTTTTATGTAATTCTTGTGGTTTTCTGGCTTTTTATAGCGCGTCAATTTGTAGTAACCATTCAACAATTAGCTGCTTTCGATAAGAACTTAATAGCAGTGACTAAAATGGCTGAAGCCTTACAAGTGAATTAAGTAGCTACAACTACTAAGCGGCTGTAACTATATTTAAATAAATGCTGACAGTTGCCATTAGATACATTTGTTCGTTCTCTTATCAATGGGACTCAACTTGATACATAAGAATCTTAACAATCTGAAGTTTTTGTGCCACAATTAAAGACAGCACATATTTAAGGCCAACTTAAGCTTAGTTTCAAGTTCTTAAGTCCCTCATTTGACGGTTAAAACTTTGACTGTTTAGCATATTCCGCTCGCCCTTTGAAAAGTCAGCAAACTAATTAGAACCAATGCGGTCGTGACTGGCAAACTTTCCAGAATCAACTCTTAACAGACACTTGTACTCGTATATGGTTTTAATATTTACATAAATTGCGTTTGGTATGAATACTTTGTGGTTTAAACAAATATTGTGTGGTTTGAAAAACCAACAGTAAAATTTGATAAGAAAATCCAGTAGATAAATTTTGGTATAGCCACTAAGTATATAAAAGTATATTGGTGCGATAGGCTTGCGAGTCGGACGTCCGATAAGCAGTCCAAGCACGTGAGTTGCTCAATTCTAAAGCAATTTTCTGACACACGGCAAACAGTAGGGCCAATAGATTGCGTATACGTCGTGGTGTATGAGCTGAGAAATGTGAGCTTACAGCAAACACTAAATGACTTTTAAAAGCCAATTAACGCATGATATGAGACTTGTGCCCGACATGGACATGCCAATATGCCAATATGGGCTGTCAATATGTTCCGTTTGTCAATGGGAAATCGGTCGGTTGGGTCGATATGTCACACGCCCGCACATTTAACAATTTTCGCCGCTCGTTTTGACAGCTATTTTAGTACTTGTTGTTGTTGTTGCTGGTTTCTGTTTCTATTGTTATATTCCCTCGACGGCTGTGACAAAATTCATTTTTTGTTTGTTTGTTTGCGCTAAAACCCCAAAGATACAAAAGAATAAAATGAATTTTCAGTATGCCACTTCTGGCCATTTGATTTTTTATTGCCGTCGCTCTGCGTTCTCTTGTCGTCGTCGCTGTTTCCAACTGAAACGTTAGACGCGTTTTCCCGTCGCGTTTTTTATTGGCAGTAAATTAGACTTTCTGTCGTCGTTCCACTTACAAAACGTTATAAATATACGAGTACTGCAAACGTGGGTGAATCAAAGATTCATTGAATTTTGAGCAGCTTAGACAAAAATTTTGTGGATTCCATCTGTGCAGTTTACAACAGTCTGGCAACGCTCCGCTTGCATACAGCCTAGCTGTCATCACTAACTAATCTGTAGCTATCTCGCTTTGTCCTGCAGCCTAGACGTAACAGCCGCTCAGCTGTGAGACTGTGGCTCTCTTCGGAGCGTGCCTTGCTGAACTAGTTCACAGAGCATCAGCTGTTTATCTGACATCTAAAACAAGATCGTAGATAAGCTAACTGCTCCAACTACAAATAAGTCACACAATTTATCTGAGCTGTGCCAGTTTCTTAACTGACTGAAAGACCCTCGCATCACAAATATACTAAACATTTTCTATACTTCATTTGTCCGTTGTTCTTTTATGAAACGCATAAATTTCAAGCATTAAAAAAATATATATAATACGTATTACGTATATATTTTTAATATAAACTGATGCACAATACAAAATGAGAACAAGTAATGAAAAAACACCCACGCAACAAAAAGCTAAAGAAATTGACTCACTGTAAAATTGAGTCAGTTTTTTTTTTGGCTTGAACGAAAATTTACAGACTCAATTTAAGGCTAATACTGGAGTCTGAGTTGTCAATCTGTTGGCCAGCTTTATTCTTGGCTGATAACTTATCTACTTAAGTTCATTGTTGACGCATTTATCAAATCTTCTTAGCCTTTCTCGCTCCCTCTTTGGGTATTTGCGTAACTTTTTAGAAATGAGCACTTTAATTTAAGTCTTATCACAAGTCATATAAGCAAAGTAAATAAATATACAGTATGTATATATATATTTTCAAACTGGTAACGCCTTTGGTGACGTCTTTTAGTCAATCCACTTGTATCTACTGGACGGGGATTTGGCTTTGATGACACCTGGGATTTCAGCTATCTCAACGTCTTTCCCTCCACTTTTGTATCGCTATCTGTGGAAAATGTTGGCTAATTAGAAAAACTTTTATAGTAACGCGCAAACTTTTGATTTTACTGATTGCAAAACTTCGCACTTGGCTTTGGCGTCTTGCCAATCTACAGGGTATTAACAGGACATGGCGTATAGGTATATAGCTATAAATATACACAGATTGACTGACTCACTGACTGACTGACATTCATGATGCTATCAGTTGCTGTTGCTAATGTTGTTTATGTTTTAGCTGCTGCTCCTGCGGTTCTGGGAAGTTTCCTTTTTTTTTTTGTGGCTCCCAATTGCAAACTTTGCGTTTAATCGATTTAACAATTTGCCTCACTGAGGACCAGACTGTTGTTGTTGGATGGCAAACATAGAAGTCGTGCTTAAAAGTTACAGCAGCGACAGCTGTGTGACGTCAATTGGCCCCTGTGTCGTAATGGCCAATAACTAACAGCTAACGGGCAAAACAGACACCATAGCAAAGTGTGATCAGAACGCGAGTGGCCACAGCCAAAGCTAAAGCCAAAACTAAAGCTAAAACTAAAGCTTAAGCAGTAGCAAAAGTCAAAGTTAAAGCCATGTCAAAAAAGAATAGACACAAGCTTAAGCTCTGGGCCCTACCCCACCCCCACACACAGCAACACACACACACACATATTGACTACCAATACAGCCCACAATAGAGTTAAACTTTCAATACGTAGGTGTACTTTGTTACTGTTATTATTACTCTGGTTTTGCGGTATGAGTGTGGGCCAAGTTAACTCTGTGCACTGCCAACACATTAAACTATTGTGTTTTCACTTTAATGAAACTGCCATAAAAGGCTCAATCTATATTTTTAAATCCATTCAAGATCATTGAAACAAGTAGACTCAAGGCGAGTAACCAACGTTTTGACAGAGTGTTTTGAAGCCACAAACTTTAAGAATGAAAACTTTTAAAGTGTAAACTACTTTGCTAAATTGAAAGCAGGTGAAAGAAATCTTAAAATGAAAACTGTTCTGTAGTTTTTTCTATCGAAAATCACAGAAAAAATTCCTATAGCGAGAGGAAACAGCAACAATAATTGAATGACCCAAGTTGGTCAAAAAAAGGAAGACTTCTAAGTATTTCTGAAACCCATCTTGTTAATTAAGTACTCAATCTTTTTTTTGCCCTCCAATATCCTCTACACATTAGTGTGTGTGTGGGTGTGTGTATGAATAGAATTAGTTCGTTGACTGCATCGGAGGGCTACTCTGATTTGATTAGCTTTTAAGAGACATCTGCCTGCTGTTGCTGCTCTGCTGCTTCTGCTGCTGTTGCTGCTAATTGATGTCAGTTCAGTTGAATGTGGCTGCAACACACAGAGACAGGGACAGAGACAGAGACAGCGGCATTCGCATTGGTATTCAACTTCTGGCCGTCAGCTGTGGGTAGTGCTGACAAGTTGGCAGAAATAGAGCTAGATTAGCATTGAAAACTTTGACAGTTCAGAAGTTTTTCAAAACCCAAACGATTTAAATATAAATATTTAAGGTCTCTATTCATGCTGCATTTAGGATCATAAATTCTACATAAAACGTATTATCAAACTAGCTTTTTATGGCCAGCCGTTTTGTCCGCACTGCCGGCTGACCATTAACTGTGTGTGGCCATCAGCAATCGAAAGTTGGCTAAGCAAATTATGGCCTGTCCTCGCTTGGCTCTGCACTAATTGCTGATGCCAGAATCTGCAACATTCGATGCCACTGGCATTTAAGCTAGCAAATATACAGTTATGCCTGTTTTTGGGGCATGCAACTGCTTTTGACTTGCCACAAAACTTGTATCTGTGGCATCAAACTCTGCAGATTCTTTTGTATTTCACAGCGCAAAAACGGTTTGATTAGATTTTTGTTTGTCTCCACTCCACTTCAGTCTCAGTGAATTTTCTTGGCTTTTGTTTGCAAAAGTTTTCTGCTTTTTTTTTATTTTCTAAACAAAATTGACTTTTTTTGTTTGCTGAAAATTGTTTGCTTATGTTTTCTTTGCTTGCTTGTTAAAAAAAAAAAAAATTGTCACAAGTTTTGAGTGCGTTCGTTGTTTGCCTTCTGTTTGCCCTTCGTGCCCTTGCGTGTCTTTTCCCATCAATTTCTTGGGAGTCGGAGTTGGTGTTGCTCTTGCCAAAAAAGAAAAGGTTCAGATTTCATTGTTGGCATTGCTGTTGTTGTTGTTGTTGTTGTTACTCTTGTTGCTGCTATCTCGAGCGGCTTAAAATGTCGCTGCATGTTAAGATGCTTAAAGTGCGGTAAATTTGTCAAAGCTGACGACCCAAGCGACCCTTTATATAGTAGACACAGAGGATAACATTTGACTTGCTCTCGCTGCCCCTGTTCTTCTCCCTAACCCTCTTTCTACCCCTCTTTCTTGCTGCTTCTTTTGCTCTGTGTCTACTCTTTTAAGGAGTTAGGTCAACATTTGTTCGTCCACTGCATAAATTGCTTTGCAAAAGGGGCCTGCATACCTGTCTATATACACACGAACAGCACTGTACTACCTGGTATATGCCTGCTATATTATATTGTACATAGTTTTATGTATATAGACAGTTATGTTTCCGCTTGCAACATGCAGAGCTTTGTGGCATTACGTTGTGGAAAGTTAAGGGCTTGCAGCTACATGTTGCGCTTTTGTAGTGCCCTCAGTGTGTGTGTGTGGGTTTATGTGGGGTGTACACGCATGACTACTCACTCCCATAGACTCACACACACACCGCAGACTCGCAACATATGCAGTTATAAATAAACATAAGTTGTCGCTTTCTCGCTCCCATTTTTCCATTTCCCATTTTCCATTTCCTCCTCTTGCTTTTTTTATATGAATGTTTGTGTGCCACAAGCAACAGTTTTTCATTTTATATTCCTTTTTGTTCATTGTCCTTTGGTCAAAGGCGTGTGGGCGTGTAGGCGTGGCTCGTTGTGTGTCGCTCAATGGCCACACATGTGTGCGAGTGGGTGTGTGGGTGGTAGTGGCTGTGTGTGCCTATATATTGCTGTGTATAGTGGTTGACTTAACTGTACAAAGTTTCAAGTACTTTTTGCTTGACACAACAACTTTGTTATTGCAAATGGCAATTTTCAAACTCAAAATACCACTCATTATCTGCAAACAGCAAAAAAATGCAAGTTCTCTATAGAAAAAGCTGGAGAATGAACAAGTTTATTATATAGATACAAAGTGGGGCATAATATTGATTTTTTCTACCGTGGATAACATTTTAAAGACAATACAATTGTATATATATTTTATTTTAACATATTGTTACCTAAATATGTGGTAAAGTATATGCTACACTTGAAATAAATAAATCTACGCTCTCTTTAACTATTTTTGTTAACTTTTGCTGCTTAAAAACTCAAAATAAAACACTTTAACACCCCAACAATTACCCCCACTTGCTCTTGTACATTTTTAAATAGATTACTTAATAAAACTGACATTAACAGTGAAAAATAGTCAACAAATTAAATAGATTAATGCGTGTTGCAAGCACATTTTAGCCACTTATTGGCCAACAAACATCAAGCGAATTGAAATGAATAATCTATTTTAAATTATGCAATTAATTGACGTGAGCTGGCAATACAAATTGTTAGCTATTTGTTTGGTAATTGCTGTGAGTTTGTTGGCTAAAATGCTCTGCTGCCGCTGGGTTAAGTGCCTGGCCTCTTTGGCAAGACTCTAACTTAAATAAATATGTGTAGATATTTTTTAGCTGTAGAATTTCTGGCATTGTTGCTGTCACAATTTTCCCATATCCATTCAGTGTGTTGCTGCTTTGTTTTTGTCACATTTCGTAAATAAGTGCGACAATTTAAACATTTGAATATTTAAATATGCATATGGCAAGTGTGTCGTCTAAATGGCCTCAACTTTTATTTATCGCTCTCGCAAATGTCACTCGAGCGTTGCAAACAACAATGTTGTTGCTGTTGTTGCTAAGCTGTGACAGCTAACATTCCACTGCCGGGCACACGATATCTTTATGACTTGGCACAGTTTATAATATGCCTGAATTGATTGTCACTGCCACATTTGGGGGGACAGTGAGAGGACAGTGGGGTGACTGCGCAGACTGGTCTGCATATTTAATATTACGTATACGCCATGTCTGACGTCAGAGCTACCTGCATTTGTCCATTTATCCACAAATTGTTTATTCAGTTGATTTGATCGAAATCTAGCCAATTTTAAGTGCAAATTCCACTGCAGTTTCCCACACTCAGCCCCTGACAGGACAACAGCAAACACATGTCAATTTACAGTAGTCTTCAGAGTGGGAGAGTCAAGTTTCTGTTGCACCACATGGCATATGACATTAATGGTCTTTGGCCTATTGGGTAAGGGGCTAAGCTTGTGGCCAAGTGTTTTCCAATGCAGTTGCATTTGTCGTTCAAGTCATTTGCATAAATGTTAAAGTGGCCTTTGAAACAACAGCAACGGCACATGAGAAATGGCAATGAGAAAACGAGTGAAATTTAGGTTTATTTAGCATTTTGCCGCTTGTTTAGCACATTTTGCACATTAACCCACATGCAGAAAGGAAGTCAGCGAGTGAATGTGGAGGAAATGCGGTAGGGAGGGGCAGTGGAGGGGAAGAAGTGAACACGGCACACTAAAGGTATGTGTCTGTTTCTATTGTTTCGGCCATGGCGGCCATTTTGCATTGTTATGGCCAAAGGCGAAGGCAATTTCCAACGGCTTTTTACATAATTATCCATTTTGTTTTCTTTTTTTTTTTTTGAAGCAATGCCGCGGCCCACATTCTCTAGGAATATCATTTTTATTTTTAGAATAATTTCCATACGTTTGTTTAATTTCTTCAACTGTTATGCTAACGAGTCGGCTGTAGATTCAATTAACATTTGTGCTAAATACTTTAAAATTAATTAGGATAATGGCAGAGAGGACTGTGATTACAGCTAAAAGCTGTAATATGATAATTTTAATCAGCTTTAATTATCCGCAACTATTTAATGACTGTCTGACAGACAATATAATAACTATTTTGGTTAGTTGGGTCCTTCAACAATTCGACATTCATTTATTTATTTGTTTATTATGCAATGAGCAATTCCAATTACTAATTAACGATAATTGGCTTTTCACAATGAGGCTTGCATTGAAATTGTACACGTATTTTGACTATTGAGCGCTGAAATGTATGCTATACTAATTGGGCGCACTGTGCGTGTGTGTACGTGTGTGTGCGTAGGTGTATCCAGTGGCTAGAGATGTGCAGCTTTACTCTCTCGCTTCTCTGCTGCTCGCTTGTTATTGGTTTTGTTTTCCAGCCTGTTAATGGCGCAACAAAACACTTTTAATTATCACCACATACACACACACACACACACCTACACACACACGGCAGCAGCACACGCAGACTGTGTTCAGTTTATCGACTACAGCATGGCATGCAATCAAAGCAACCCAACGAACTGGAACTTTTAATGGGAAACGACACTGCATATCGAGCAAATCGGGAGACACTGAAGGAAGGAAAGAAGTAGAGGGAGAGAGAGGGGAAGTGGGGTGAGCGGAGGAGCGACAGGAAAGCAGAGAAGTTGCAGAAGGTTGCCCTTCAGTGCTCAATTTGCCACCTTCTACTCGTTATTATCTGGTGCCACTTGCCATGTTGCTAATTGCCAAAAAAGTAAAAAAAAGAAAAAAAAGAGAAAATAAAAAACAAGAAGAGACAAAAATAAGAAAATGAAAAAGAATAAAATAGCTGAAGAGTCGGTGTAAGCGGTAAAACAACGCTCATGCGCAAGTTGAGCTGTCTTTTATTTTCTTGACTGTTCTTTAATTTCACTGCCATTTTGGGTACGAGGCTTGTTTGCCGTCAGCACGCGCCGTTTAACAGACACGCGCTACAAATTTACCAAAAAGTGAGTTTAAAATTAAATGGAGACGGGCAGAGGGGGAGACAGAGGAGACAAATGGGGGGACGAGGCGACAAATGCGTCATGTAGATAAACGTTTTGTTACAACACCATAATCACCGGAGTACTAGATACTTAGATACACACGCACAACAGTAGCGCCTGGTGTGTGTGTGTGTGTATCTTGTGGGTGTTAGCTGGCGTTTAAAGCAGCTGCTTCTCTGCCTTCTAATTGCGCTCTAATTTAACGCTAATGAGCGCCAGATCATTTGCCCAACAAGTTTGTCATTCCCTCATCGTCATCATCATCATTGTGATAGAATTTCTAGCCAAAAATAAGATGGTTGAAAACCTTTACGACACTTTGCATACTTTACAGTGTCTATTTATTTATGGCTTCCTCTTGGTCTTCGTCTTCAACTTTATCTTGTCTTGCTGCTGGACCGAAGGAACCTGAGTGGCGGAAAAGCTAGACAAGTTGAAGACCAGCTGCTTGTCTGCTTTACTCTTCTTTCTTTCCGTTACTTTTTCCATTGTCTCGACTTTTGTTTCAAGGATTTGTTTTAAAAGCATTTACTTTGCGGCCAACTTTTTAGCTAAGGTCAGGTACATAAAGTGTGAGATTTGTGAGGCGGGTTAAGTCAAAACTGTCGCACAACTTGCACTGCAGCTAAGATTGGAAATTCGAGACTGTAACTATCTTAAAGATACAGAAATTTAAAGCGCTGCCCAACTGTATTCCGACATTTATTGGCATTTGGTCTGAACTCAAATAAATTGCATTTTCCCCAGACACTTTTATACGCCATGAACGAAAGCAAATCTCGAATGCTTTTCGCCTGTAATGTAAAACGATTTTAAGTTTTATGCATGCACAAGAGACAATCCAATAGATTACAATATAATTGAATCAAAGCAAAAGACAGAAAACCACAGACGTAGGAGGCAAAAAGACAGAGATAAAAAAGAGATAGACAGTGTCAAAGGTTAACTGACAAATCGTCGTGTACGAGCAGTAAAAACCAAAGCAAAGGCAAACAAATTGTGTTGAATTGACAGGCAGAGATGTGATATGAAACACAAGTCTTTGAACCGCCCTCTGTTTCAGCTCAGCTTATCCTGTGATGCCACTCTCTCTCTCTCTCTCTGTCTCTCTTTCGAGCTGTCGTTCTCACTTTTTTGGTCTCCTTTTCAGCTACGGCTGTCTACTGTGAAATTCCTTTTGACAGCGACATCTTTAAGACGTGCCAATACCATTGTGAGATACTTTATGCCTCAAACGAATAATTCACATGCCCCAGACAAAGGGAGTGTGAGTGTGAGTGGGTGTAGGACTCGGTGTAGGGTTAGGAGTGCGAGTGGGTGTATGAGTACGTATGCGAGTTACAATTACGGGCAATTGTATTATGAGTATGAGTCAGCGTTAGTGGCATGACAAAATGTTTAATGCCCTCGGCATACCATTCGCCAAAGTCTTTTCCCATTTCTCATTACGCATACGACATGTTGTGCTGACGGTTTCACTCCTCCCAACGCCTTTACTGTCGCTTCTCGTTACTCGTCCTTTGGCTCTTCGAGCGCGTTAATAAATCAATACCCAGGCGTCGTATTTTGACAAACATTTCAAGCTGATAACCTTTTTACTTTAACACCGTTGGCACTGCCGGGCCAGGCCAAAAGGGCCAGCACACCTTGAATACACACACACACACACAACCGCACACCTATACACACACACACACACTCATACGCTTTGCAAAAACAAATAAGCATTTTGCCATTAAAGTTGCGTGACGAACTGAAATTTGCGCCAAAGACTCGCGGGACTCGTTTTTCTTGCTTCCCTTTTTTTCTCGTATATTTTTTTATTATGAAGGAAGCTACCCACAACACATGTGTGTGTGTGCGTGTGTGTGTGTGTGTGTGTGTGTGCTGATTCTGACATTTACGGTTGTTGCGTTTGCTCGCTGTTGCCGTGCCCGTCTAAAAGCTTGGTTTTCTGCTTTTTTTTATTCTTTGGTTTCTCGTTCGTCATTCTTCCTACGTCTTTAGCTCAGTGTGCTCAGTGTTCAGCGCCCTAAAGTATGCCTCGACATTTGCTTTGATGCCTTTCGTCTATACATGTGTGTGTGTGTGTGTGTGTGCTGCTGCGTATGTGTGCGTGTGTCGTGCTTGTTGTCAGCATGAGCGGGACGCGTGTTTTTTGGTGAGGCGACTTCATGCTTTACTTGATATAAGTCGTCTCTGCATCCACTCAGGACAGCTTTTGCTTGACTTGCGGAAAATTAAGTGCTTGTCGCTCGGCAAAAGCGGCTTTCTTTCTTTCTTCTCTATTTTTTTCCTCACTTTTTTTCCATTTTTCTTTGCCTGCCACTTTGATGCATTGACCGGAAACGACTGAATGCAAAATGGCAAGAAGAAATCGCCATATAAGTAGTTAAGCATAAATTTTCTTTAAATGTCACTGAATATCTTTTGAATACATTACATGTTTGTAAATGAAAGATAAATGCTTGGCCTTGAGATGAACTGCGATTAAAGGGGGGAATCTAAAGAAATTTTTGCAGAAAAACTAGTTCTTGGTAGGTTTATTTATCAGGTTTATTTTCTGTTGTGTTTCATAATTTTTAAAGCCTTTTTCCCACAACAGTTCGTTTTGTGCTTAATGAAAAATCAATTTTCCATTATTTACCAATTAGGAATTCAACCCTCACACACAATTTATAGATAGATTTATGGACTCTCATATTGATTTAGATGGTAATTTAAAATTTATGCTAGCTACCGCTAACCCTTCTCTCTCTCCCACTCTCTGTCTGTCTCGCTCTATCGGTTTGTTTTTTGGTTGGAATTCAAGTGGCAAGTGGTTCAGGTGGTGCATAAATTGCCTATTTAATGGATCGTACGCGTTGTTTTTATTTTGCCGGCCAACAAGCAAAAACAATTGCAATGAAAATCAAAATTTTAATTATGCATTTCAGCCAACCACAAAATCTGGCCAAAATGCGGGTCAGAAAAAACTTTTTTTTTTGTGTTGTTCGGAGAGCGCAAAGCCAAAACGGCATTCAAGTGTTGCCCCAAGAGAATTTTCATTTATAAAATTCTTTATTGTTATTGTTGTTCCTGTTTGTAGTGGTACTTGTTGTTGTTGTTATTATTATGGTTGTTGTTGCTTGTGCGCCAGGTGCTGCAGCCATTGAAAATATGAATTTTCCACCTGACCATATCAAAATTTTATATTTTTCAACAGCTTTGTTTTGCACCAGCTTTGTTAGCCGAGTCTGAGCCGAGAGTGCTCGACTGTTGTGTGCCCAGCTAAGAATTGTTGTTAGTGAATGGCTTTGGCTATTGGCTTAAGCTTTGACTTGGCTTAAACAAAGTTTTGGGTGAAGAAAGCTAAACTTGTTTTAATAGAGCTTACTTGACGCATTTTGTGAGTTTTGTTCTA
Organism: Drosophila dunni; assembly: GCA_018152125.1. Taxonomy (NCBI): domain Eukaryota; kingdom Metazoa; phylum Arthropoda; class Insecta; order Diptera; family Drosophilidae; genus Drosophila; species Drosophila dunni. The sequence continues at coordinate 18,493,407 of JAECXC010000339.1, read as the reverse complement.
GATTTAAGTGACCCATTTTGTTCATATTCTTATAGTTACTGTATCTAAATTAACTCTACGCCCTTTCTGCTCAACTTGGCTAACAAAGGGCTTATGGTAGCAGCTACACTCTGTTTCCATTTGCATTCATAAATATATTTTATCTATCCATCTGGATTTACCCAACATTTGTTCGTCTACATAGGGTATACTACACATAAAACTTTATGCACAGTTAGTTAAACTACGCACAGTTAACTTGGCCCATATTTGGCTTATTTATGGATTTCTTTTTAAGCCAACAAATGTATCGCATTGCACTTGAGTTTATGTTGTTGGCCCTGATACAGTTTTGGCTACAGAGATACCCTTTAGCATATTGAATGCATTATGCCTTATGCGGAATTGATTTTGCCGCCCATTAACACTTGACCCAATTCGATAAGCCAATACACGCACACCCCCTTACACCCCTTACACCCCTTGCACCCCTTCGACCCCCATACAGCCACACTCTTGCGCTTGAGCTGAGGTCAAGTTAGTTGTAGTTGGGCTTGGGCAGTTGGGTCTCTGTCAATGACAGAGGGCCAATGACAGAGTCAAATGCGTCGGACACATACTAAATAAGTAGTGGTAACAACAACAACAACAACAACTGCTTTGGGCCAGGCTCATTCACTTTGGCTAATTATTTATAGTCGCTTAATGCCTTGCGGAGTGTGTCCACAAATATTATGAAGTCATTTAAAACCTGGGCACAGATGTTCCATATTTGTTGACGTAATTTGATAGCTGCTGGCATTTACTGTTAGCCCTTACCTGTTACCTTTTACCTGTTGGCTGTTAGCTGGAAACACAGCACAGTTTTATTTTGGTCAGTTCTTTTTTTTTGCTCATCTGTTGTCATCTGTTGCCTCAAGGTTCTTGGCCAAGGTCAGAGCCTCGTATGCCATCAATTGGCAACATTTGCATTTGCGACATGCACAAAATTCAATTACAACTCAGCTCAAACTGCATTTGGCTAAATGTACTCACGAGTGGGTGCAACAGGGCGCAGTAAACTGCCAGCTACACTGTGAGAAAAATCAAGTAAAATTTAAGCATAAATTTTTAGTTTTTTCTTATATTTACTAAAGAAAACTTTAATATGTCTGAGATTTGAGCAGCTACAGCTTATTTCTGCCAGTGTATGGTTGTGTAACTGCTGATTTATGCACCGCATTGCTGTTGCGGTGCTGCAACATGCTGGGGCATGCCACTTTGCAGACCATAATCATTTTACGCGCACATCAAAAGAACGTTTTGCCACAGAGTTTGTTGCCACTCAGTCCAGGTGCAACGTCTGAAAAGTTGCAATGGCGACAAAAATGGCTAAATTAAATTGGTTAATCACATAAAACTGTTGCAATCCTGCGGCAACTAAAGCAGCACAAACATTATGACCATAGCCATAAGGAGCGTAGTAATGTTAAAGAAGATAATCATGATTATGATGATTGAGATGATTATGCAGCTGGAAGGCAACTTGCGGTAACTCAACGTGAGTTTGCTGAAGATGTGTGTATGGGGGAGTGTGTGTGTTAAGGAGGGTGTGTGTGTGTGTGTGTGACAGCTGCTCGGCAGGAGACTGCCATTAGCAAAATTGCCAAACTGTTATTGTATAAAATGTCAGTTTATTAAATTGAAATTCTCTGCTTTCCATATTAAACGCCGCAAATTGAGCTTCGATGTGGGCCGTTAAGCGTATAAATACATAAGGTATTTTAATGATATTGTTGTGAAAACTGATTTAAATATTTGGTTAATACAAATGCATATCAAATTTGAGTTAAATCTGCCGTTGATAGTCGCCCGCAGCTGCTTTTAGTAACTGTTTAAATTCCGAGTCAGTTAAATGGAAGTTTCCTCTGTTTCAAATTAAAGCAAGTAGCTTGAGTTGACGTTTGAAATTAAAGTAAAAGTCTTTATGGTTATTGAAATTTCTCAGCGTCAGCAGCAGCCATTTAAAGTGCGTTGCGTATGCGCCGCGTGTGCAAGTGTAGGAAATGCAGTTTTACTTCAAGCCGTGTGTGCGTGCCTGTGTGTGTGTGTTTGTTTGAGTGTGGCATCTCCATTTACAATGCCAGGCAGCTCTTTTTCTCTCGCTCTACGCTCCGGAATTCGCAGCGGAAATTGTAAGGAAATGAAAATGGCTTAAGTTTTTCTTGTTGTTTGCATTTTATTTGTCTAGCGAGTTTACCACCCACTTTTGCTGGCTTTTTGCTCTCGTTTAACTCGACTTTCAAGACACTAAGCTGAATGACACTCGAGTCTCGCATATATCGAGCAATTCACCTACAGTCTATCGGGCTGTCCGACTGTCCGTTTGTCTGTCTGCTGCGCTATTTTAAGTTATTGCTTTCAGAGCATGTAATTTATTTATGCAGTGCATTGCGTATTACGTGTACACCGAGTACACCGAGTAAACCACCTTGACCCACTAATTGAACGCCTCGTCGATGTTGACTCTAGTCGCAAACAGTTTTTTCTCTCAGTCGCTGTCTCTCCCCCTCTCCCTCTCCCTTTCCGTCTCTGTTTATCGGCAGGTGAGAAGTGCAACAGTCTCGCATATGACTAACAAATGACTTTAAGTTTTCTTTTCGCAACCGTATCTAAACTTTAAATCAAACTTGATATTTTTGCATTTATAACACATGATACGTAATGGGCGTGGTTGTGGGCAGTTGCAGCACTTAGTGCAGAGCCATTCAACTGTCAATTGATAGCAATTCTCAATTGGCAGTTGGATAAGTTGGCAGTTGATTGTTGGTAGTTAGCTGCTGGCATTTGGGCCAACAACAGCAAGAATACGCCCACAACATTGCCACAGGCTGCTGGCAGCCTTTATTAGTTTGTAATTTTTGATTTAAATATTTATTTATTCGCTGCTCTCTCTCTCTTCAATCCGCAGGCAAAGTTGAATATTAATGAGCTTAATTGAAAAACTTGGCTCAAAAAACCAAACTGTTGAGCGACTGTCTGTGTGTGGGTGTGCGTGTGTTTGTGTGCGGGTGTGCGTGTGTTCAAACACAACAATAACTGCTCCTTTTGCCAACCAGCACCCGCCAGCGAAAGCACAAAATTAATTTCCAAAATTACGACAAATACTTGAAATGTTGCGGGTACTTGTAACTTTGCAACAAAGTCGGGGCAACGTGGCAGGAAGCCGCCTAGACGAGGCAGGGGCAGGTGGCGGTGGAGGGCTGCCAGCGGGTAGTTGCGGTATAACAATAACTGTATCTCAATGCACAATTTACATAATTACGCATATTTGGCGTAAACTTATAAATATTTATGTGCTGGATTTTAAATGAAGTTGATTCAGAAACTTTCTCCTATCAGTTTGCTGCGAGAACGTGGAAAATTCAACTGGGGCTGATTTACAGTGCAACACACTACAGTTTGCTGCAATTTGAAGCAATTAAACTGTGATTTGTGTGCAGAGTTTATATTTGGCATTAATAATGCTTTATCGTTTGGGGAAATATAAATTAAAGCTTTAAGTAAATATTAAAATAAGTACAAAATAAATTTTAGAGTTGGGCATACCCTACAAGCCTAGAGGGTATGTTTGGCTATACATAAAAAATAGTTTTAATAACAAAAGCTTTAACAATGCTTAAAAATCTTGCAAGCTTAGCAAACAATTCAAGCTGCTGTCTGATGGCTATCAGCAGTGCACTGCTTGGCATTGAACTGCTTGCACTGCTTGCCTGCTGTAGCTCTTGTGACTTTTTAGATACAGATTTTTTTAATCAGCTTCAATTTTATAAATTTTCCACTAAAGTTGACATTAAAAATATGTAAATTTACAATAAATTTAGTAACTAATTTTGCACAGCTAGTGTGCATATCTTTTTGTTACAGACTGTGTGTTAACTGCAACTTTATTATGCGTTCTAAGTTAAGAAGTGCAAATTATGCACACTACACACTTGCTACATAAATAAATGCTTATGTGTGTGTGTGTGTGTGCACATACGTATGTGCATACTATATGCATGAGTGTAATTTTGGCGTCCCGCTGCAAACAGCGAATTAGCATGAAGCTCACGTTCAACGTTTTCTACGAACGCAACAAACCGGCGACAAAAAAAAAAAAGCTCTGAAAAAAATCAACTAAATTACAATTTAAAATAAATAAAATATTATAACAAAAAAGCCAAGAAAACAAAAAACAAAAGAGGCAAGAAAAGCTGAAAAATAAATATTGTGCAACGCTGAATCACGCGCCAAACGATGACGCGAATGATACTCGGGTTTGAATGAGAGCTAGTTATAGTTATGTTATGGGTTGGCTTGTTTATATTGTGCTTGATGAGGTGTTCGTGTCGTGACATGTCGCATCGTGTCGCGTTGTTTGTGTTGCTGGGGAATAGCTCCCCCGGGCAGCCTACTAAAAATGACCAATGGGAGCCCGGCGGACAGTCAACTGGGGCTCGAGGTTAGCAACACGCGTTGACAAATTACGAATTGACGCAGGGAGGCATCAGTAAAGGAAAGGGGCAGAGGGGCAGCAAACAGCACCAAGTCAGTCTCTATGAATTATGATTAGCTGGTGCTGTGTCTGTGTGCAGCTTAAAAAAGATACTCAGTTTAGTTTAGTTTAATTTAGTTCAGTCTCCGTTGCAATTAGTCGTAAATTGTTGCTGTAATCTGTGTATAACGAGGCTACATTCCCATGACACGCCCTGCACCTGTATCTTATCAAAATTTCCAATAAATTTATTTATTTTTAACGTGCATTTTATGAATTTGAATTTGATTGCAAACGATTGAGCTATTTTTATAGCTGTTCATAATAGTTATAGCAGCTGATAAAAAGTATATAAATAGCCGCTGACGTGCATACAAAAATATAAAATGAAAAAAAAAAGTGATTAATCAAATTGTCATTAATCATACTCTTCTTCCTCTGCCACAAAATAATAATAATTTTTTTCATTTCTTTCATTTTTATTCATTTCCTGCCGCCGAAATGACAGCACAAATATGTCTAGTGACTCAAGTCGACGCATTCAGGTGCCAGATGAACTTAAGGAGGTTCTACTGCAGTTCTCCATCGCATATCTGGTTGAACAGCCGACGGATTTAATTGACTTTGCTGCCGAATATTTTACCAAACTGCAGGCACACAGGCCCAACACAACCACAAGCGATATTGCCGATGATCAGCAGAGCATTAACTCACAAGATGGCGATGGTAAGTTAAATTAATCGATTCGAGCCTTTCTTTTCGATTAATCGAAATAATTTAGGGTTTTAAAGTTAAGCAAACATATGACTGTTGTCCTAACTGAAATAATTAATGTTAGCCATTTTGATTAATCTAAATAGTTTCCCTTAAAGCTCTCTGTTGTCTTGGCTAAAATAATCAATAATTCATAGCTCTGTTAAGTAAATTTTCGGGAAATGAGCAATACGAGAATTGCGTGTCCTTAGAACGCTCCACCACCGCTTTCACCGCCTGACACGTTGAATGCGTCACATTTTTTCTGGCATTGCTTTAACAACTTTAACTGCGTGTGCTGCAGTTTCTTTTCCCTACAGTTATTTGCCTGGAAACCACTTTTAGGCTGCGCTTTATATATATATATATATTTTTAGCTTTTAACTTCTTCAGTTATTTTTATACACTCTGCAAGAGTATATTGGGTTTGGCAAAAGTATGTAACAGGCAGAAGGAGGAGTAGCAGACCCCATAAAGTATATATGTTCTTGATCAGCCATGTTCCGTCTGTCAGCGGTAATATCAACTGATCGTTAGGTTAACAGAACTTATCGTAAGTCTCACTTACAAGTTCAAACTGAACGAACAAATAGCTATCTACCCGACGATTGTGATGTATCTTACTGTGTTTTTCTTTTCGCCTGAAAATTCAGCTGGTAATTCGAATATTCCAGCTGAAAAGCCAGGCGAACAGAACTTTCAGTAGGTTACCAAACACAAATTAGAATTTAACTGACAATAGTACAAACCCACGTGCACTGCCTCCCTCTTCTACCCACTCTCTGTTCACGATCTCTTCGCTGTTTATCCTTCTGTCTGTCCGTCCGTCTGTCCGTCCGTCTGTCTGTCCGTCTGTTTGTCCATCTGTCTGTCTGTCCGTCCATCCGTATGAACACCTGGATCTTTTGAATCTGAGCTGAAATTCCAGGCCAACATAAATAGTCAGCAGGTTGCAATATATAAATATTTGTTTATACACGTGCACAGATCGGCTTCCCGCCAAACCAAAAAGGTTTGTTTATACACGTGCACTGCGTCGCTCTTCCACCCACTCTCTGTTTACGATCTCTTCTCTGTTTGTCCTTCTGTCCGTCTGACTGTCCGTCTGTGAGTCCGTCTGTCTGTCCGTTCATCTGTCTGTCCATCTGTCTGTTTGTTCGTCTGTCTGTCCGTCCGTCCGTATGAACACCTGGATCTTTTAAATATGAGCTGAAATACCAGGCCAACATAAATAGTCAGCAGGTTGCAATACATAAAGTAAATAAAGGAAAAGGTTTGTTTATACACGTGCACAGATCGGCTTCCCGCCAAACCAAAAAGGTTTGTTTATACACGTGCACTGCCTCCCTCTTCCACCCACTCTCTGTTTACAATTTTTCGCTGTTTGTCCTTCTGTCTGTCTGTCTGTCCGTCTGTCTGTCCGTCCGTCGTCTGTCCGTCTGTCCTTTTGTCTGTCTGTCTGTCTGTGCGTCTGTCTGTCCGTCCGTCGGTCCGTATGAACACCTGGATCTTTTAAATCTGGGCTGAAATACCAGGCCAACATAAATAGTCAGCAGGTTGCAATACATAAAGTAACTAAGCGAAAAGGTTTGTTTATACACGTGCACAGATCGGATTCCCGCCAAACCCACGTGCACTGCCTCCCTCCTCCACCCACTCACTGTTTACGATCTCTTAGCTGTTTGGGTATCAGTCTGCCCGTCTGTCTCTTCTGTCTGTCGGTTAACATGACAATAACATTGACTTAACATTAACATTGACTTAACAGTGACATAACATTAACATTGACTTAACAGTGACTTAACAGTGACTTAACAGTGGCTTAACATTAACATCAACTTAACATTGACTTAACATTAACATTGACTTAACATTAACATTGACTTAACATTAACATTGACTTAACAGTAACATTGACTTAACATTAACATTGAATTAACATAAACATATTATTATTCTCGCTTTCTGCTGATTCTGTGTTTTTCTTTTCGCCTGAAAATTCTGCTGGTAATTCGAATATTCCAGCTGAAAAGCCAGGCGAACAGAACTTTCAGAACTTTGTTTCCAAACACAATTTAGAATTCAACTGACAACAGAACAAATAGACAAAATAATTCACTCAGTTATCTTCAGGCCCTCCACTTAGATAAAATCAACCTGTTCTAATACAAGTACTATCCATTGTAATATCTGGATACCAATTTAAATAATTTTATCGGGAATAAAAGCAGAGAGTATTATACGGTCGTGCGTGCTCGACAGTTCTTTTCTTTCTTGTTTGTTATTGCCGTCATGCACTTTGACGTCAAATGGGGCGTATGCGCAACACGCATAAATAAACGCTGAAGGTCTCGGCGGAGCCTCAAAGCCAAACAAGTTTTTTGGCCTAAAACTCTGCACTAAATTCTAATTATAAAAGTAAAAGTCAAGTAAGCAAACAAAATAAAATAAAAAGGGCAAAGCAAAAAAAAGGTATCAAAAAATGTGGCGAATTTGAAAAAAGTTTTTCGGGCTGCTGCACAAAGTTTGCGCCTGTGGCAAACTTCAAACTGTGTATGTGGGTGTGTGTATGTGGGTGTGTGTGTGTATCTTAGTATTTGCGATAATGCGACGCACGTGTGCAGACAATTAGCGGCAGCTGGTCACGCAGCTTTAGCCTCTGCCCTGCATCTTTGGCTCATAAAACACTATATCTTCGACTTACAAATTAAATAATAATGTTGATAAAGCTGTCAGACTTTGGCAGAGCCCGTAGCAAGCTCTAAATCACACACACACACTCAAGAGGAGGCTGCTGGTTTGCGTGTTTATCTTCCGGTTAATCAAACACGCAGCAAACTCAAGGGACGTCGTCGTGTCAAGTGAGAAAACGTTGCTTGCCCTTTTCACTTATCAGCTGTCTTGCTCTAGACCTCACTCTGTCTCTGTCTCTGTCTCTGTCTCTCCCTCTCGTTCTCTGCCTCTTTTGCCTCCTTCTGCACTGAGTTTGTCATTAAAAATCTATTAATTGCGCACACAGCTCAAGAGCAGTGCAAACAGGCAAACAGGAAGTATTGCCCTTTCCCTCCGCGCCTCTCTTTCTCTGCTTCTCTCTTTCTAGCTTTCTATTTCCCCCGCGTGGCCTTTAATTAAAGTTCGTACCGTCTGCGTCTCACTATTGACCTTTTTTTTTATTCAATTTACATTACATTGCTGTACCTCAAGAAATTATCTTTGGCTTTGCTCAGTGAAGCCTTCAAAGGTTCGCAGCGAGCTCAGCTCAGTTCAGCTAAGCGAATGAAGCACGCAAATAGCTCAGCGCTGTGTATGCCACGCCCACTGCCACACCCACACCCACACCCCCACCACCACCCTATGCATAGACTGCCTTTGATGTCTATTTCTGGTCAGCTTTATTTAAAACTGCTTAAAGCGTTCAACGCAAACCGTGAAATAAACGAAACTGCTGAAATATTAAGCATACGACGTGTGGTACGCACAGCAATTTTTGCGGGTGCCAAAATGTGGCTTAATAAGGTGTGTGTGAGTGTGTGTGAACGGTGAGCATGTTGTACATTTTATTAACGCTCATGTTGCCCACAAAAAAGTCAGCAACGAGCTATGAGACTTTAACAACAAACAGGAGCAAAAGGGAGAGTGATAGCGGCTGAGGGGGAGGCGTGGTGTTTAGGGGTGTTGAGGGGTTAAAGCAATGGGCGCCCATTGAAGCATGCCAATGAACAGCAGCAGAGAATTTTCGCAGTTTTCCTCGCTTCAACAGGCACAAAGGAGGCGAGAAACAAAAGGGAAGAGAAGTAGAGTGAGTGAGAGCTAGAGGGAGAGAGAAAGAGAGAGAGGGGCTTGTGGGGCGTGTTGTAGGGCGTTTAAGGATTATGCCAGTGCCACGCCCACTTGCTGACATGGGCTACGTATGGTTGGCAGTTACATTTCAACATTATTGACATGCCAGCGGCGTTTGCAGCACAAAACTCACGGAAATTGCTGGTCATGTCACTGTGTGTGTGTATATTTGTGTGTGTGTTGTGCTTGTGTGTGTGTATTTGGCTTGTGCGCCTCCTGTTGCGCTTAATGATAAATATAAAAGGCACAAAAACAAAAAAAATGTTCATGTTAATCGAGACAAAGCGCTTTGCTCTCAGTCTCCGAGGCTCTCAATCTCCCATGTATTTATATACATGGCAGCTGTCAATGTGTGCGTGCTCCACTCACACACACACACACACACACACACACACACACACACCCATTTACCCACTGGTTGTGTTTAGTGATATCTGTGTTGCCTACTTACGTGTACAGACACTATTTCCGCTTGTCGGTTTGCCGTTTTGTGTCGAGCATTTTCCTGCTCAAAGGCTGCTGTGGCTCCATCATCAGTTTTAGTCTCAACTCAGACGTCACAACGTTAACAGGAAGAACATTCAGGCAGACAGACAGTCAGTCAGTCAGTCAGACAGAGAGTCAGTTAGTTAGACAGTCAGCCATTCAGACAGTCATTCAGTTCAGTCTTTAGTCAGTCAGCCATTCATTCTGCGTGTCGCGTTGTCAGCCAACGTCGTTATCATCAACAGCATCATCATCATGATCATCATGAACGTTATTTTGTTCCCATTCAGAGCCAGAAACAACGCGGACCGTGTTTTATTCAAACGTCAACTGCTAATTAAATTAATGCAGTCAACTTTTATTTGCCATTTTTAATTAAATTTCTGTCATATGTGCGTGTGTGTGCCAGAGTGTGTGTGTGTACTTCTGCTTAAAGCTATGGTCATGTAAAATGAATGTATACACAGAGAAAACGAGAAAGTCGCAAACTTTTAAGCCAAAGTATACGAAAAGATTATAAATTCTATATAGAATCTAGTACAACTTTAAAACAAATAGCAGCACATACTTCAAGCCCATTTCTCGCTGTGTACTCCCTGTCTCAAATTACTTGCAAATTGTCTGCAATCAAAAGAAAATCTATTTGAAAAGCGTTGAAATTTCTTAACTAATTGATAAACTGACACAAAGACTGATTCAATTATTCACACAATCTCAGCTCAAATGCAGAACTCAGCACCGTTGGGATTTAAATAGGGAATAAATTAATCAATTACGCATATTCGAGTGTCAATCGATTATTTCTATTGTCCAACAGATTGAATGGCAAGAAATTTCTTCTTTTGCTTTAAGACTTGAAGCTCCAAGACCACTTAACTTAGTTGGCAGTGGCATAACTCAATTAGCGTTAGTTTAAACCACTTAATTAATTAATAACAGTCATTAGCAGGACATTCGCTACATTTGATGTGGCAAAACCACAAGGCTTTCAATCTCATCAACTTGGCAAATGCATTAGCGATTTGACCGCAAGATATCTATAGCTATAGTGGCCTACACAGCTGCAGCTATCCAATGTATCTTTGTCCTTGTTGCGCCAACGTATTGCGAACTAAAATTAATAGTCGTTCTTGTTTTAAACAGCTTAAGTTGAAGGATAAATGGCACAGTCTGCACTGAGTTCTGAGTTTAACTGGCTGCACGGTGAATGTGTGTGTGTGAGCGTGTGTACGTGACTGGCTGTGTGTTTGATAGTGTGTGTAATTGCATCATCAACGTGCCAAGTGCCACACTTGCAGCGACTTTAACAAACGCCAAAGCAAACAGTATTCTTTCTATTAGCCCCGGTAGCTAAAAAGTGCGGAGGGTGTACCAAGCTGGTGAAGGAAAACAGGCATTAAACTGCTACTTTGAGCATAATTGAGTGAAAATCAGTGTCTTTTCGAGTTCTAGTGTCCTACAGGGTCTACTACGTCGAGCTAACTCAACGGTATCCTTTTCCACTGCTACTCATAGCTTTTCTGTTGATTTTGCTGTTAAATCGAAGCGGATTTCTCGCTACTCGTGACTCTCCAAACTTAAATTCGAGTGCATAAATATTTATAACGCATACGCAGCGTGTGACGAACGTAATCTTTAAGAAAAACTCTCGTGTGTGCTGTGGGCTGCGTGTGCGTATCTTTTCACCTTGGTCTTTATTTATTTTGTTTTTTTTTTTTTTTGCTTTATTTTGAAACGTGTTTGTGCATAACAGGTTCGCATTTTCTCGTTGCTGAGAAAATTCAAAAAAGTAAATATCTATAGATATAGCTGTAGATAAAAACTGAAGCTCTGGCTGAAACTATAACTTTAACTACATAATATTAAAGCACAACCAGCAATTACAGTGCAAAATGTCTACGCAAGTGTCTAGCAATTTATTGGCTGGTAAGCAAAACGCAAAAAAACTAAAAAAAAGCTAAAATGAAAACCAATAACAGCAGGCCAAATATGATTACAAAACAGCAGCAGCAGCAGCAGCAAGGAAAAAGAGTAAAAAACGCCATAAAAACAACACACATTTTTTGGACAGAACATGTCACAGATACACGTACAGATATAGATACAGCTACAACTAGAAATAGAGATACAGCTGTGTGAAAAACAAACTTGCCTAAGCTATAACAAGTCTAATATATGTGTGTATTTGTGAATAATTATTGCAATTGTTTGTCCATCACTTAAATGATGAATTGCAAATATGATTTGTATGTTTATCTGTCATCAATGCACAGTGGAAAATACACAAATTTCGCAACTGCAGATACTGTAGCTGTATCTATTTGTTTGCATACCAAACTAGAACTGTATGCAGTTAGTTGTGTAGGCAGCTGGACACATTGCAGTGTCCCAACTCTGTCCGTCTGTCCCTCTGTCAATTCGTCATTCCGTCCAGAGTGCATTTTATTACGCTTAAAAGCCTCTTACTCGTTTTGCTGAGACATTTGTAGCTGCAACTTGACGCAGCTGCAGGAGCATATAAAAAAAAATGTATAAATATGTGTGTATATATATTCAGATGTCTGCTGACGCCAACACTTTATGGGTTATAAGAGTCGACGATGGCCTCAAGATGCTGCTGTTAATGATATGAACTGAAATTCGCAGTCGTCAGCAGAACTGATCAACATCTGTTGAGCTATCTAACTGTCTCCTTCCCTCTCCCTCTCTCTCTTTCTTCTCCCCTTTCCTCCCTTTCCTTGCATATGTTCTCACCATTTTGCTGTGTACTTAAGCTAATGTGTGCACACATTAAGGCCAACTTTGTCCTCTATAGAGTTATGCTACACTCCTTGGCCAAGCCCAGCAAGCAAATGAATTAGCCATTTTCATTAATTAGCCACATGCTTAGCCACAATTTTTGACTTAGTCGAGCTAAAGAGCTTAATTAGGCTGTCTTAATTAAAAAGTTAACCACACGATTTCAACAAAAACCTTTGCAGTGTGACCAGCTAAAGGTTTGTCAGCAGTTAAGCAACAGTGTGCCCCTGTGCTCAGGCTTTAGGCGTTTTATAGGCAATTTGACATATCTATACATTTTGAAATGCTCTAATTTGTCTCTATTTCTTTCTTCAGCGGAACCACCCGTAGTACAAAGCTCACGTCGCAAATCAGTTTTCGCAGAGGCATATGATCCAGAGGCGGACGATGATGACGAGGGCGCCACTGCCATATTCCCCAAGACAGACGAACAGCGTGCACGTCTCATTGAGTCCGTTAAGAATGTGCTGCTCTTCCGTTCGCTGGAGAAGGAACAGGTAACAGCCAACAACAACCGAATTATAATTTTAGCCAAGCAGCCATAAGACGCAGGCAGACAACCGCAAGAACCGAATCACGTTGCTACTGCGGTTGCCTACACCTGTCTGTCTGGTTACCTGCCTTTCTGCCTGCCTGCCTGTGTGTGCGTATTAACCTGCTCATTAATGGCTTTTTCTCGGGATTTTGGTTTTCAGATGAATCAAGTGCTGGATGCGATGTTCGAGCGGAAAGTGGAACCTGGTGATTTTATCATACGCCAGGGCGATGATGGCGATAACTTTTATGTTATTGAATCGTAAGTGAAACAATGACAGCCAAATTGCGCATACGCCGTGTGGCACAACAGCGCAGACACTGCGGCGTATGCGTAATTCATTTACTTTAAATATTCACGCTCAATTCGAATTTCAATTCCCATTTTCTACAGTGGCATCTACAAAGTCTATATTAATGACAAACACATTAGCACCTACACTCACACCGGACTATTTGGTGAATTAGCGCTGCTCTACAATATGCCCAGGTGAGAATAATCATAAATATATACAGATACAGCTACAGTTCCCTACGATTTCTTAGCCTCCTCTGCATTATTCATTTTGTTCCATTTACAATTGATGATGCCAGTTGTCTGTCCAGCTGTCGAATTGTGCTAATTTATCAATTTCCATGCGTTGCTTGAACTTTTTCGCATTACTATAAATAGCAGCGAGCTAATAAAAGTTTCAAATCAATGAATAAACTGAAGCCATGTGAATTTATGGAAATTAGTCTCAGTTTTTCAGTGAATGAAGCTTGAAAAGTGCAGAAATCTTAACTCTCTTAACTTAGCCTATAATTTCTTTTAAATTGCATACTAATTAAATGGTTTTACTTCTACAGAGCGGCCACCGTGCAGGCAGAAACAAATGGTCTACTTTGGGCCATGGATCGTCAGACATTCCGACGCATCTTGCTAAAGTCGGCATTCAAGAAGCGAAAAATGTACGAGGAGTTGCTGAACAGTGTGCCCATGCTAAAGGCGCTGCAGGTAAGGCCACGCCCACTCCAATCCACTCCCTTTATATATAACTAAAACATTTCCTCTCCAAACAGAACTACGAACGCATGAATCTGGCCGATGCATTGGTCTCCAAGAGCTACGAGAATGGCGAGCAAATCATTAAACAGGGTATGTTCAAGTCTATGCCAATTGTGTTACAGTTGTTAATATTTATTTTCAACTTACAGGTGATGCTGCCGATGGCATGTACTTCATAGAGGAGGGCACCGTGTCGGTGCGCATGGATCAGGATGATTCCGAAATTGAAATATCCAAATTGGGCAAGGGTCAATACTTTGGCGAACTGGCGCTGGTGACACATCGACCACGTGCTGCTTCCGTCTATGCCACGGGCGGTCAAGTTAAGCTGGCATGTAAGTGAAGCCCCAAAACCAAACACACACACAAACAACGAAAAGCTTTTAGTTTATGGCCCCAACAAACTTAAGCCAGCATTTTTAATGCTTTTTGTTTATTCTTTTCCCCTTTCTTTTAATTTGTTTATGCACTTACAATCGATGTTCATTTTGCACTATGTTTGTGTGTTGTGTTGTGTGTGTTATGTGTGTTGTTTGTAGTCCTTGATGTTGTTTGCTTTGAGCGACTTTTGGGTCGCTGCAGTCACCTCCTGCAGCGCGGCATACGAGACTATCGCTACTTGGAGCTGGATCTGCGTGCTTATTTTGATAGCCTGCAGGCACTGTAGTTTAGTGTAGTTTAGTCTATAGCCAAGTTAGTATGTAATTAAGATTCCGTCCAGTCCTAGACACCGAGGCCTTTGAGCGTATTCTGGGCTTCCTAACCGATGTTCTCAAGCGCAATATTCTGATGTACGAGCAAATGTTCACAGAGATGGCGCGACGCAATACCAATTTGTAGGCAATGAACTGATATGCCGACAGACCGTTAACAGAATACGATGAATCCTGCCAAACCAGCTAAGACAAAGGGCTTCAGTGTTATTATTGTATATTTTATAATTGATTTGTTCCAACTCGAATTGAATTGCATTGAAAATGCCAAAAACAAATTTATTGTACATTCAGAGAAATGATTAAAAACAAATTTTAGACGTTTCCCAAGTAAATATGCACAGTTTTTTTGTATACACAGAACACCTACACACACCTACACACACATGCACACAATTAAACATGCACAAAGAGAGAGAAAAACACGAATATCACGTATACGCTGCGTTAAGCCTATCCCACAGATAAAATGCTAAAATGTCTGCAGCCGACACAGACAAAACTGAATAACCTTCACTACCCCCTGCCCCAGGCACACCCCCTCGATATACATATATGTGTATGTGTATCTGTATCTGTATGTACGTTGCCATTGCGAGTGGTAAGCGCAAATCCCATAGATTATTTATGAGTTGAGGCGCCTGCGGTTTGGAAACGGTTTCAACATTTAATGGTGCTGCGAATCTGGGAATTGCCAATTGGGAATTGGTAACGGGCAACGGGAAACGGGGAACGGGAAAGGGAAATTCGAAATTGGAAATAGAAACTGGCACAAGGAGCATGCAATGTTAATTTGTTACCATGTCCACTAATTCAACTTGGTCTACCACGATTATTGTTATTAATTTACGTATGCTAGCTATTTTATAACTAAGGCATGTTATGTGTTTTATTTGTGTCTTTTATTTATGCTTGACAGCTTAATTAATTGTTAAACTATTCACTTTTTCCCACTAGTCCTCGATGTGAGAGCATTTGAGCGTCTGCTGGGACCCTGTATGGACATTATGAAGCGCAACATTGACGATTACGAGTCGCAACTGGTGAAGATATTTGGCAGCAAAAATAATATCACCGATACACGATAAAAAGTCTGAACAACAAGAAGAACAGAAGCAGCTACAACAACCACAACCAGGCTAATGGGTTACTAGGACTCTACACAACAACAAAACGAAGGCAACAACAACAACAGCAACAACAACAACAACAGTAAAATCAGCTAAAAGGCACAACAAATACCAATACAAGCGCAAACCAAACCAAACACACACATACACCCACACACAGTCTTGATTTAAACTTATGTTTTAAGCAGAAAATGATTAATGAAATTCATAAACAATGATAACGATAATATAATAACACGATAATTATAATGATAATGATAAGTTGAAGCTACAACACAAAAGCGAAAAAACAACCCAAAAAAAAAGAAAAAGTTTAAGAAATTATTGTATTGTATGTATTAGCAATTGTAATTTAATGTATTTAAAAAAAAAACTAAAAAAAACCGTCAGAGAAGCAAACAAAATTGAGCAGATTAAAAAACATGAGAAGAAAAAAACAACAAATAAAAATTAATTTCTTTTTATTGTTTGTTGTGTGTCATTAGCTCAAGAGAAAGAAATGTTAAGTGCATAGTTAATAGTCTTGTTTTTTTTCTTACATTTATTATTAATATTAATATTTACTATAATACTAATTTGTTATCAAATGATTTACGCATAATTTAGCACAATATATAGAAGCAAAAACTATACGAAACAAAAGTTAAGAACTCCTTTTGGCTAAAAGAAAGAACAAGAAAGAACAAGACGCACGTTTATTGTTTATTAAATATACAAACATTATTAAATAAAAGAATGATATCAAATAGTCGCAAAGAGGAACACACACATCAAGCAAAGAGTTTATATATCTACAAGCTACAAAAGTAATACAAATACTTATATTGAGTAAAGAGATACCAACACATATGCATAAAACAAATCTAATTTATTTATAAAATAAAGTAAAAAAACAACCAATCATTGTACTAGTCTATATGTAAAGTTGCTGCTTGCAGTGTTTACAAAAAAAGAAAAATCTAAAAAACAAAAGAAAAGCACATAAAAACTGCTGATGTTTTCAGCGTATATAAAAAATGCAAAATAAATACTTTGAAATTGTTTAAAAAGAATTATATATGTATATGAGATACGCTAAAGAAATGTTATGGACCCTCACCCATTCAAAACTTGTTCTGTTATACTGTTTCCGTTTTTTGTTGGGTTTCCAGCGAGCCAGTCACTCCAGCTCAACACTTTCCCCCAAGTAAACTGTTCGCAGCACGCAATTCGATCTCAATACATGCGAAAAGGTAGAAATTTCAATCATTTAAATATCTATTTCCAATTCAATTGGCTCTACAAAAGAGAGAAGGCTAAAGGCACAATCAATATATATGTTGCATGGGATCAACTTAGACGAAAAACAAAAAACACTATAAAATAAATGATAAATGAAAAATGAAATTTTGAATTTAGAAGATCTGCTCAGTTATAATAACGTATCGTATTTGATTATGGTTTACAAAATTGTAGTTAGATGAAAAACGCGAAGCAAATGCAAATGCAAAGCAATATCAAAGGCCTAGATGAGTACTTAGTAGAGTTTTGTTAACGATTTCAGCAACAGCAGCAAGTTAATAATAGTAACTTAACTATCTATGCGTTTTGAAACCCCACCCACCTCCTAAAAACCCATTTACCCCACCCAAACCAATCCTGTCCCTCTAAAAACACTACAACTCTAGCACTTAGATACTAATGTATCTGTATCTTTAACTATAACTATCTATAACTGAAATGAGCTTAAATGTATGGAAAACCCAAACTCCAGTACTTTGTAAACGTTACTTTATTGTTTGTAAAATGCGTAACTAAAACAAATCCTAGACAGTTAAACTAAAACATAAAAATAATAATAATATAGCTAAGTAAAAGCTATATAAACAATTTAACTGGCATACCAACAGTCGACAGGTGTTCACAAAAAGAAAATAAATAATGAAAACTACTTAAAACATAATTATCATAATTTAAACAAAATAAAATAAATTGTTACACGTGACAAAGAGCAAGAAATTAGTAAATTATTAAAAGAAAACGATAAACAAAAGAAATATATGTTTAATCCAATACATACTACTACTAATTGGTGTCTAGTCTATGTTCAAGACTTTAAAGCAAACAAAATTCTTGAAAAAAAAACCAAACACAAAAAATATAAACAAATTCAAGGCGTACATAAAATATCAAGAAAACATTAAATAAAAATAAAATAAATACGATAGAAATTATGAAGCAAAAACTAATTATATAAGAAGCTGAAAGTGCTGGCCATTTTCTTCCCAAAAACCAACAACACGCATACACACACACACTCACGCACAACTACAGCCATACACACACACACACACTTAAACTAAAGCAACAACAAGCAAAGCTCAATAAAAATCGTTAAAAGAATTGATGAAATTTTCAAAATGCGCTAACAAAAAATGGAAAAATTTGAAACTATTTGTATTTTAACTGTTGTGTTGTAATTTATGCAAAAAGCATATTAAATTATGTATGTGTAACAAAAAACAAAAACATAAACAAAAAGAAAACGAAAATATGTATGTATGTATTTAATGAAAATATTTAAAGTGTAGACACTGCTAAAAAAAAGAAAGAAAAACTAAACCGAAAGAAAATTTCATTGGAAACTTGCAATAGGCGTTATTAAAATTTAAGGACAATTAATTATATTCAATTGAAACGCCGCAGAAGCTGCTGATAAACCGATAAAATGCAAACCAATTTTGAAATTAATTTGCTTTTAATTTACAAATGCCAAAATATAGTATATATAATACTATAAATATATATATTTATTTGAATTTGTTGAATTTAAGCGCAGCAGCAAACAATTGGCATGTATAATCGTAAATAGCTCACTATATAAATTATATATAGGATCAGATACCGGATAATGTGTCGCAAATCAGTGCAGAGGCAAACAATGACGAATGATTACAAGTTTAATAAAAGCGATTAAAACACAAGTCACCAAAAAGATTGTTTTAACTAAAGGGTCTTTAAGGTTCCTCCATTTTCCCCTTACCATTTCTTAAAACTCACGTCTCCGACTTTATAATTTTTATTCACTTAAAAACGTAGCTCCAAATACACTTATAATTTTACGGTGTTTAATATATGTTTTATGTATTTATTTTAATATGTATGTGTGTATATGTTTGTGTACGTGTGAGTGTGTGTGTTTGTTTGTGTATCGTTTTATTATCATTATATAATGTATAAAGAACTCCGATTTCGATCGCTCAGCTCCGATCTATATATAATGCACGAATGATTAGTGAGTCTTATGCCTGCGTAAATATTGGTTTTTTCTTGATTTTGTGTGCCGCCAACTACAAATCACATTTTGATCCTTAGTTAATATCAAAATGCTTGTTGAGTTGTTGCTGTTCTTCTTGTTCTTCTAATGCTGATAATGATGTTACTGCTGCAGACTCCAAATCTGTGTTTTTGTGTGTGTTTAAAATTGTTTTTGTTTGCTGTTAGTTTCATTGTTGTTGCTTTTGTAGGAGAAAAATTCATTTATAAAATTGTTTGTTTGTTGCCTTGCGTATATATACTAGAAATCTAACTGTAAAGATCATCATCGCCATTGTCACCTGGCGAATTAACTGGCATATTGGTGCCAGACCCTGAGGTGTTGCCGGCATTACCGGGGAATCTGTAAACACAACCCAAAAGAAAACTCTGTTAATTTTGATCCCATAGGAAGAGAAAGAGCGGTACTCACCTGAAGTTCTGGCCAAAGCCGCGTGATTGCTGCAAGGTTTGAGCAAACATTTCATATTTACGAATGTCGTTGTCCGAGACGGAACGACGGGCAAACTTCATAGCCTCCTCGAAGTGTGCACGTGTAATCTCTGGCACTGGATCATCCTCATCCATCTGTGTACAAGATTAGTTAATCATTTTGGCCATTGAATGCCTACTAAGTATACTTACATCCATGGCAGAGTTCTGGTTCTCAGCACGATCCTTTTCGCGACGTATCTCGGCCTCAATGGCCTGACGAATGGCCAGTTTGCAGGCACGCTGGCAGATCTCGGTAAGATCGGCGCCAGAGAAGCCCTGCGTTACCTTGGCAATGTAAGTTAGATCGACCTCCTTGGCCAGCGGCGATTTGCGCAAATTGGCCTTAAGGATAGCCTCACGCGACTTGTCGTCGGGCAATGGAATATAGATCAACTGATCCAAACGGCCAGGACGCAGAATAGCCGGATCGATGATATCGGGCCTGTTGGTTGCGCCAATAATGAACACATTCTTCTTGGCACCCATGCCATCCATTTCGGTAAGAATCTGATTGATAACACGATCGGCAGCACCGCCAGCATCGCCCACATTGCCGCCACGAGCCTTAGCAATAGAATCCAACTCGTCGAAGAAAAGCACACAGGGTGCAGCTGAGCGTGCTTTGTCAAAGATGTCGCGCACATTGGCTTCGGACTCACCGAACCACATGGTGAGCAGCTCGGGTCCCTTGACAGAGATGAAGTTCGCCTGGCACTCGTTGGCAATAGCCTTGGCCAGAAGCGTCTTACCGCAACCAGGTGGGCCGTAGAAGAGAACACCACGGCTGGGCTGCATACCAAACTTGAGGAACTTGTCGGGATGTTCGACTGGATACTGAACCAATTCCTGAAGCTCCTTCTTGACATTCTCCAGACCACCAATGTCTGTCCAGGTGGTGTTGGGCACCTCAACGACGGTCTCACGTAGAGCCGAGGGACTGGACTTGGTCATAGCATAGCGGAAGTTCTCCATGGTGACAGCCAGCGAGGCCAACACTTCAGCATCAATCTTATCATCCTCGAGATCAATCAGATCCATCTTCTCACGAATTTGTTGAAGAGCTGCCTCCGAGCAGAGAGATGCCAAATCGGCACCCACATGACCATGTGATTCAGCTGCAATTTGCTCAAGATCAACGTCCTCATGGAGCTTCATGTTCTTGGTGTGTATCCGGAGTACCTCCAAACGGCCAGTGGCATCGGGAATACCAATATCAATCTCACGATCGAAACGTCCAAAGCGACGCAGAGCCGGGTCAATGGAATTGGGACGGTTGGTGGCCGCCATGACAATCAAATGGGAGCTCTTCTTCATGCCGTCCATCAGGGTCAACAGCTGCGATACAATACGACGCTCCACCTCGCCATGGGTCTTGTCACGCTTGGGTGCAATAGCGTCGATCTCATCAATAAATATGATAGCCGGTGAGTTCTTTTCAGCTTCCTCAAAAGCCTTACGCAGATTCGATTCTGATTCACCGGCCAACTTGGACATAATCTCGGGTCCGTTGATCAAAAAGAAGAAGGCGCCAGTCTCATTGGCCACAGCACGAGCAATCAGGGTCTTTCCGGTACCGGGTGGACCGTACATAAGAATACCGCGTGGTGGCTTCACGCCAATAGCCTTGAAGAGCGATGGATGACGCAGGGGTAGCTCAACCATCTCCTTGATCTGGGCCAACTGCTTGCGGCAGCCGCCAATGTCATCATAGCCAACGGCATTTAGAGACTCCTCTTCCTCCTACAGCAAAAAATGGATCAGATCTGATACCCTACAATTACAGAGAGACTAGGTAAAGCTTACCTCACGCTTGATGGGATCTCCATCACAGAAGATAACGGTCTCGGGTGCCACAATACAGTAGGGTTCAGGATCGGTGAGAACTACTTTGAACTCAATGGGTCGCATGGCGGCACGAACAATGAAATTATCACCCATGTGAATGGGACGATAAGCCTCCAAGAAATATGGTTTCAGATAGATCTCAAATAGATTGCCCGTAATACCCTCAGTGGTATCATCGATGGGTAAAATGCGCACACGTTTGCCGTACTTGACATCCGGGCAGGATTGTACGGACACAACGTCCGACAAGTGGACACACAGATTGTTACGGACCACACGATTCATGCGGATCTTCTCATCGGGACAGGATTCATCCGACAGCACAATGCAGACGGTTTCCTTGCGACGTTTGCCCTTCAGAATGACAGTGTCGCCACGGAAGAGCTGCAGCTCATCCATTTTCGCCTGAAGCGGAACAGAAAGCGAGATCAATTGATTACAATGAACCAATGAGCGATTTGATGACGTGGCCTTCTTACCTGCGATAGCGACACGACCGAGTTGTCATCATTCTGAGCCTCCTCGACAATCAAACGATTTGGACGATCCTTACGCTTCAAAATTGCCGTAGCCAGGTCCTCGCTGCTCAAAAAGAAAGGACAAAGTTAGACACACGACCAGGAACTTTCAGTAAATAATAACAAATGTTTTAGGCTACGAAAGATCACCGTCTGTCCGTGAAGCTTTGTGTGTTTGGATGCCCGAACATTTCTTTGTTTTTTAGCTTGTCATCTTGCTCATTTCTATAACTGCGCACAAAATCGGTTATATCGGAATCCACTTGCATATTGTTTTCGTTGTTATTATTGCTCTTTCCGCCAGCATTCGAGGACTTAGGATGCGGATTCCGTTCGTCACTGTTCGACATCTTGATTTTTTATTAGGGTTATTCCGCCTTTGATATTATTTTTTTTTCTTTTCTAACTAAAAACAGTTATGCACGCCACGCAATGTAATCGTTTTTTTTTTTTTTTAAATCAAAAAGTTTTAACTGTTTTCCTGGCTTACTGAGATATCTGAAATGTTAACAATATTATCCTCAACCCCAACTTTAAAACCCAGGGCAACAAAGAAACAAACAAGGGCTGCGGCAACAACAACACGAAATGGACAAATGGCGTTTTTCATTGGCTTTGCCCTAGTTTCGCAACGCAGACGAGTACATGTTAATTATGCAGTTGCATTTGTGCAGTTACCTACCAAAGAGATTTCTTTTACTCTAAATCTATGCTTAGCGGTAAATATTAACGCGCGCATTTGTATACAGTTTTCAGTTAAATTTTCTTATGTGGCCTTTGAGTAGTTTTTTTCTAGGGCCAATGACTGCGCGAAATTGAAGCTGTCTCACCGCCAGCTATCTCTAACTGTGTCGGCTTTCTTTTATTGGTGAATTATGTGTGTTTTACACTTACCCCTTGGAATCAGCCATAGTTATTGATTTGTGATTTAACTTTACAACTTAAATATACAAATTAGCGCTTTTTAAATTAATTATAAGTCTTTTTAAACGAGCACAACTCTTGTACAAAACCACAAATGATTTGCTAAATGTCTGCTGGGCTGCCAACTGAACATATGCAAACGAGTTGGCAGCTTGGCGGGCGAAAAGTGCTGAGTCGTGTGATAATTAGGGTTGAGACTTAACACAAGTTCCACGCATCGATATTTTCAGAAATGCAACCCGGCGTAACTATCGGAGCTGCCATATCCAAACTGTTTCAAGCGATTCAAATGAATTCAAATTAATTAAAAATGAAAAACTAATTTTATTTCGTTCAAGCAAAATTCTTTATTCCACGCTTGTATAAAGACATATATAAATACATATTATTTATAATTCTTATATTGAATACAAAATATGTTTGTTGCTGTTTTAATTTTGTGCAAAACACACTGTTACATATAAAAAATCGTTAAGAAACCAAACAACGAGTAAATGCTCATTAGTAATCAAATAATTTGAAGAATTTGTTTCGTATTGTTAAACACACATATATATATTCTTTGTGGTATTTTTGGAGTAATTTGGATTCGGACTTTTAGCCAGCATGCACAGACTGAAACGAAGAATAAAAAGAGATAAATCAAATTAAGGCGAAATCATATAAAATTTAAACAAAATGATTACGATGTATGTAAATATGTACAATTAATTGCCGCAAATTGCAAAAGAAACATGTAATCATAGAACTTCATATAATGTTTGTTACATTTTAACTACCAAGTCTTTTGATTGCCATTTGTTTTGTATTTTTGCTGCTTTTGTATTTTTTTTTGAGCTTTGCTTATATGAACTCAGCATTGGAACGTACCCTGGCAATGTCCACGCCAGTTATATTCTTCACCAGCTCCGGCACTTTGTTGACAATGGATAGCACCTCGCCGGTCAACTTGGCTGCACCCATATCGCCCTGTCCACTCGACACCATCGTAATCTTTCTGGCCTGCGAGAGGGGCGCGGCCACCTCGGCAGCAACCTGTAGGTAGAAAATAAACATTAGAGGTACTCCATGAATCTAATAGTTTCCAGAGTATCGTCATACCTTTGGCAGTGTATCCAAGAGCATCTCCACCATGGCAGCCTCACGATACTCACGGTAAGCATCAGCCTTCATGGCCATTTGCTCGGCTTCTGCCTTAGCCTTGGCTGCAATGGCAAATGCCTCGGCTTCACCCCGAATCTTGATCTACAAAAGGGAGCAAATAGTTATATCTCTGCTTTGGCTTTATTAGGAGTACTTCAACTTACCGACTCAGCCTCAGCTTCGGCCTCCATAACCACACGCAACTTGTTGGCTTCGGCGATCTTCTCCAGACGATATTTCTCAGCTTCGGCTGGACAACGAACGGTGGCATCCAACTCCTTTTCACGACGCATGATTTCCTGCTCCTGCACAGCAATCTCCTGTGTGCGTTCAATGACCTTTACCTGCATCTGCTCCTCCTTGATGCGCTGCTTGGTTTTGGCAGCCTGCAAGTCGTATGCCATATCAGCTTCGGCCTTCTTTGTCTGCACCTCCAGGTCGTAGGCAGCGCGCTTCAGCTCAAAATCACGCTGTGCCTTGGCAATATCGGTGTCGTTAAGGAAACGGGCAGCCATCCTCTGTTCCTCAGCAATGGCCTCCTTAATGTGAGCTTCGGCACGTGCCTCCGCCTCGCCAATACGAGCATCACGCTTCACCTCAGCTGTGCGTGCCATACCCAAGGATTTCAGATAGCCCTATAAAAATAGAGAAATAAACTCAAGGTTTAACATAACTAAGTCGCAAAACCAACGATTGAGAAGACTCCAAAACACATATAAATCCATACGCACCTTGGAGTCGCCCTGGTTAGGTTTACAAGGAGTCGTATGTATGTACATGCAAAAATATATAATTATAATAATTTAGTTAATTCAACATGAATAATGTGCAACAATACAATTTATCCACATGGTGCCGTCGCATATACATACAAGAGATGTTAGTAAGTATATATATTTTTTGGGCGTACGCCACTCTAAATATAATATCCTTCACCGGCAGAAAGTCTATAGATACATAATCTTGTGGATATTCTACCCACCTCTTCGTCACGCAGATCCTTAATGGTATAGGAGACGACGGTGATGCCCATGTTGGCCAAATCACTGGAAGCCACCTCGAACACTTGCTTGCTGAACTTCTTGCGATCCTTGTAGATTTCCTCCACGGTCATCGAGCCCATTATAGCACGCTGATGACCCTCCAGTGTGACAAGTGCAACGTGATTTATTTCCGACTCGGATTTACCCAAAAACTGCTCACAGGCAGTCAGCAGCATATCCTCATTCTGGCCCTGTACCTTTACCTGGGCAATGCCGGTCACAGAGATGGGTACACCCTGGCTGGTGTACACACAGGGACTCTCCACTTGTAGCGTCATCGTGTTCAATGAAATGCTACAATTGCAAATTAATTAATTGCTGTCATTCCAGAAGGTCAATTTCATTAACTTACCGCTGAACTTGTTGAATTGTTGGCCAAACGAATGCACGACCGCCTGGCACCAAAAGCGGCTTCATATAGCAGCATCCTATCACAAATAAATCAATTTAAAGAAGCCAACCACTTTTTTGTTTACATGCAAAGCAAAAAAAAAAAAACAAAAACAAACAATGCAGCAGAGTTTGTGTTTACGAACACACGTACACTATACATACATGTATGTGTATGTGTGCGTGCGCTATGTTGTCACAACGCCGTTCGTTTGGTGCGCACGCACGGCTTCGGCCTTTTGCAATTTGCTTGTACATAAAAATCGATAAGCACTGAC
This sequence comes from Drosophila dunni, assembly GCA_018152125.1. Taxonomy (NCBI): domain Eukaryota; kingdom Metazoa; phylum Arthropoda; class Insecta; order Diptera; family Drosophilidae; genus Drosophila; species Drosophila dunni. Next base: position 18,467,679 of record JAECXC010000339.1, on the reverse strand, counting down.
GTCATGTGAGGGTGCTGCCGAACCCAGTTTTTTTAATTAACATAAACTTTTAAGCATACTCAATCCTATTTTTAAAGTACAATTTACCTGATACGACTAGTGCCTCATTTGGGCCACATGTCACAAAGCCCCAAGTCATTTTAAATTAACTTTAATTTACTTTCGATTTCGTTCTCGATTTTTGCTTGTCGTTGCTCTGGGGAATCGTATTTGGAATAGATATGCTGGTGATGCGCTTATCAAACTTCTTTTAAATTGTTACTATATATTTGAGATTCGCTATCAAAGTAGTGGGAATATACACATATATATTTATTTATGTATATAAATAAAATAGAACTGCTTGCTTTGGATATGCGGGCAAAATACGACCGGTCCGTAAAACACACAAAAAGCAACTAAAAGTTTTTGTGCGCACTGCGCACTCAGTTCTAGATTTAACCCTTAGTTGAATCTGTGGGATCACATGTACCACATTCATATGATGTTGATAAGAACGATAATTCTCTGAAATTAATTAATTTGGTATGAAAAACTTATTGTTTTTGGTTTTTGAAGATTTATTCTATAAATATGGAGTGAACTAGGTACAGTTGCAATTTTGGTTCTTAAATTTACTTAATATATATATATATTTAAAATATTACAACTTATGGCATTTGTTTCTCATGGTATATAATTTGGTAAAAACTATGTAATAGAATTGCATTAAATTGAGGATAAAACAATGTGTATAAACTAAAAATACGATCCTAAAATATACATACAATTTATATTCATATATTATTGAAACAGTCGTAAACTTGTTTGATAGCCACAAAATTAATGGCTCGAAGATGAGCTGTCTGTGAAATACGGATGCTGCATAGCAGCTTCGGCGCTAATTCTTTGATTCGGACGGCACACGAGCAGTTTTTGCAATAGGTCACGGCCCTTTGAGTTCAGTCTTGGTACAAGTTGACTCCACGATGTTATTGGTGGAAAAGCTAAAAATTATAAACGACATATATTAGTGCGCAGATCAGCTTTTGACTGCAGTTAGAATACTTACATGGAAGCGCAACATAGTCAGATAAATGCGAAACACCGGGCCATGATTCTTCAGTTGGAGTGCCCAGCACACGGAATATTTTCAGCAATTGGTCAATGACATCAGAGCCTGGAAACAGTGGACGACCAGCGTCAGCCAGTTCGGCCAATATACAACCAGCCGACCACATATCAATACTAGTAGTATACAACTTGGCGCCAAAGAGCACATCTGGTGGACGATACCACAGCGTTACCACCTCGGCAGAATAGCATTTGACAGGGATGCCAAAGGCGCGGGCTAGACCAAAATCGGCTAGCTTTAGTTCGCCATTCTTATTGATGAGCAAGTTTTGCGGTTTCAAATCGCGATGCAGAACGTTGTGACTACAATTATTATGCAGGTGTTAAGTATATAACGAATGTAATTATATTTTCGCCCACCTGTGACAAAATGCCAAGCCGCGCAACAGTTGTAGCATAAAACTCCGGCATACTGCCATATCGATTTCTCCATTCAAACTGTCAAAGTATTTCTTTAGGTCCTGATCGCAGTGTTCAAACACTAGTGTCAATTTTTTATCGGAGTGCAGCACATCACATAATCTAACAATATTTTTGTGCTTCAATTCCTACAAAAATAAAATCACTTTTAGAGTTAAGCGCAAACCTCTCAGTTCATTGCTTAGCAAACCTTCAGTAAGCAAATTTCTCTCAACGCCGAACTTGGTACGCCTTCGTCGTCTTCATCCAAGCGAACTCTCTTTAGTGCTACTATTTCCATAGTATCTCGATTGCGGCCCTTGAACACTGTCCCGTAAGTGCCCTCGCCAATTTTTTCCATTTTGTCATATTTTTGCATGTTTATAAATTAAGAATTATGTCGCGATTACCTGAAAAATTGTAAGTGCTGCCAGACTGCCATTAATCAGCTGTTTGCATTCTTTTTTGCATGCTTGCGTTCCGTGAAGTTAGCTGCGATAGAACCAGAAATTCAATTGTCATTAATTCGACGAGTAAGCTGTTAAATACATATATTAGAAGCATTTGATTGTTACTACAAAAATTATAAGAATTGGTAAGTAAATATAAAATGGGATGTATTTAACACATTTATTGCATATAAAACTAAAATAAAATTTTTCTGTAAATAAATTTAAGAAAAAAATAATATTTTTTCTATCTATTCATAGGATAAACAATGGAGTCTCTTAACGACGATACCATTATTCTAATTTTAAGCTACTTGGATTTAAAATCCCAACAAGCTTGTATGATTGCGGATCGTCGCTTTTACCACTTGATGCCTTTTGTGTGGTCCACACAATACAATACCGTTCACATGTCTCTGTACGAGGCCAACTTTTCCATTGAGCATTTGGATCATTTCTTTGAAAGTATTCGCAAAACTGTCAAAGAGATTCGCTTACGTTTAATGACTGCTGCGGAGTTCCATGTCATCACTAGCAAAGTTTATCCTAAAGTTTATGATTTTCGCTTTGGAACAGATGTGAGCAATGAATTAACTGATGCGGATATGCGGAAAATAGTCATTTCCTTCCCAAATTTGACCACATTCAGTCCTCGTGGAAAATTTTCAGGACAGTATTTTACGGGCTTCCCCTTGTTGGAACGGGTTACTCTGACATATTGTACGGATTTTTGTCTGGCAAACGTCGTAAAGATTATGAAAGCTTGTAAGCTTAAAGAAATTAAGCTATGCATTTCTGAAGAAAGATTTTACCAATCGATTAACCTTAAACTGACTTCTGAATGTGTGAAGCATCTTGAAATAATCAAAATTGATTTCAACGAGCTTCCTTGGTTTGAGGAACACCTTAAAGATCTGGAAAATCTAAAGGAACTAACCCTTTGCGGTTTCGGCGATTACCTGACGCTTAAAGATGTTTTGAAGAAACTGGGACGCATGACCGACAGGCGTCATTTTAAAATCGTGGAAACTTGCAATTCTACTGACACTTTGGAAACCATAACTAAATCTGGTATTCATATCGATGCCCTTAAAATCGTCAGCGACAATTACCTATTTCAAGATTTGGGATACTTTCATAGTCACTACTTCGAGAACATACATGAATTGTATTTTAAGGACTGTGTTATCGAAGAAAGACACAGTCTTGACAGCTTAATGAACAGCCTCGATTTTGTGAATATCATAAGCTTTGAGCAGTGCATGTTTTCTTTTCGTAAATATATATTCGAGGTATCTAAAATTGTTCCATATCGTAACAAACCGTTGCATGTGAATCTATTCGAAAATATAAACCAAGATAAGGTAAATAATTTATAATCATTTCCACAATTTTTACTAATGAGTAATATTATTTACAGTCACGCTGGGTGTATTTCCTTGATGCTGTAAGTGTTTGGTTTATACTTGACGAGGGCAGAAATTATGAATATGCTTATGAAACCATACATTTGAAATTCTGATAAATTATTTGACTATTGTGATGCAAGCAAACATTGTTAATAAAGTCAAAATCATTCGAAAGTGCTATTACACATTTATTTATTAACTCAGTAATTGTTGAAGCAACATAAAATATCCTTCCATTTGAAGATATTTAATCAACCGTTTTTCAAAAAGTAAGCGCACTAAAGCATTTATCGAGAGTCTGATAATAAAAGTTGAAGTAACAGCGCGTTAACAGGTTCGCTCGTGCACCAGCAGTTCATTAACTGGTTCTTGGTTCCCGTAATCGTTCACTGCGAACGAAACGCATTCGCTATAAATTATTTCGGTATAAAATAAATAAAATATAGACTTTAATAGATTTGTGCATTTAAAATAATACGTTTGATAAGTTTGAATCGACAGAAGGTCTTGGGTGAGTTCCATGCAACAGCGCAAAGTGAATAAAAGGTGAAATTTTATGCGCATTTCGACACCTTTGTCAACGCTTATTTGCGCAAAATAATAAGTTGAGCTGTTGTTGTTGTTGGTAGCCAGCACAAACACACAGAAGTTGGCTCGCTTGGCGCAGGCAGAGAACGAGACAGAGGCCGAGAGTCAGTGGAAAAAGCAAACAACAAGAACTATCATTGAAAAATAATAATAACAGCGCAGCAAAAAAAACAATATAAGCGCGAGCAAGCTGATCACAAGAAATGGCTAATACTAATATGATTAGCAATAATAATCACAACAGTAACAGCAACAGCACCGCCTACACTTACAACAATTACAACAGTGTGAGTGCGGACAGCGGCAACAGCAGCGGGAGCAACGGCGGCGGCGTCGTCGTCGGCAGTGAGGTGCAAACGTTGCGCGAAGTCTGTAACATGCTCAATACAGGCGCCACAAGCAGCTATATGATACCAACAGGTGGTTGTCCGTACGATCACATTATCACAATGATGCGTGGCCTTAGCCTGCAGGACGACGGCATCATATTGAACAACAAAATAAAGGCCATTGAGACCGATTTCTGCAACATTGTGCGAGACGAAACGATGTTATGGTATGTATTTGTACATATGTATCTATGTACGTTTGTATGTATGTATGTTTGTCTCTAGTATGTGTGCATTGCGTCGTCCATTGATGATTAATACATTAATATATTTTATTTGTATGTACGCATTGAGTATGGTATGCTAGTACGTACGTTTATTTCCGTAAAAACATGCATAGATACAAACTTACATACATATCTATAAGTTGCACGTACGTCAGAATGTACATGTATATATTAATATTTACAACCTTTATAAACGGTGTCGCAATTCAGGCAAATATGTAAATCGTTTGCAGAGCAGAAAAAAGAGAGTTTGGTAGATCGACAGAGAGCAAAAGCAAGAGAACGAAATAGTTTGTCATTTTCCCGCCAGTTGAGTACGAAAAAAATATACTATCGTGATGCACGTTTTTGTTATACGTATGCACACACATATGCACGTAGTATGTGTGTGTGTAACATACATTTTATTATTTATTTTATTTAAGTAGTACAAACAAAAGTTTTTATAGCTTATCAAAGTCGTATGCTCGTATTTTCTTGTTTATGCCGACAGTAATAATTAGTTCGTTTATGTAAGTGTAATTATCGCCTGGTAACAATAAATATTGTTTTCTTAATATGTATGTAAATAATATGATTCAGCAGTTCTGTCCAGTGTACAGAGTAGCATATCTTCCTTTAACATAATCAGGGCTGTACAGACACTTCTAATGCTAGGTGAACCGGTTAAGCTCTCACGTCTTAGCAGTTATCAACTGCAAATAGAAATGACCCACTGTTTTCTCTGTTTCTTATTTGCTTCAACTTTTCTTTGATTTTCTTGTAGTGAGTCGATGGATTATATGAACAGTAAAGCTTTGAATGATGCTGAGACAGCTTTAAAGTTCGCCTTGTTATTCTCGTCGCGGAACTTTGACGCGCTGGCAATGAAGGAGACAAAAGTTCGGAGCGCCATGCTTAAAATCCTTGAGACAAACTACATTAATGCAGATGCGTATCGACAGCACGACAAAAATCGATTGTACAACTCGATAACACTACTGGGCGAGTATTATCATCGTGTGAGGCTGGCCGATAATGCGCCGATTACCATTTTGGGTGACTCTCTGCTCAATTTGCTAACGCGTGAAATTAACGACATCTCCGTGGTGATGAATACTCGCCTGGCACGTCTGGTGCTCTCACAGATTACGCTCAACGGAGAAATAATGCGAACGCGTCACAAGGCGGATATCGAACAGCTACTGTATCATGTTAGGCGTCACCTGATCATGCAACCCGCTCTGACTGCCAAAGTAAAAGCAATGCTTTTAATGGTGCTCGACTTGTTTTACAGTCACTTCAAGCATGTGGGCAACGAGCTGGAGGCCATGTACACAGATTATCTAATGGCCAACGACGATGATGAGGATGACAGCGTTAATAACAACAATAGCGAGGATGTGGAGGCACTGACAGACTCGTTTGGTAGACAGAATGAGTCGGCGTCGTTCAGTGAAGAGGAGAACGGCAGCAGTGCTAATAACTCGGCACAGGAAGTGCCAAAGAAATGGAGCGAACAGGTGTGTGAGGATTCCCTCTGTGATATTGGATACGGCGACGCGGGCCCCAATGTCGATGAGCCACAGCCGTTGAGCAGTGAAAATACAGGATCCGCATATCAAAGTCACGACTCGTCCAATGTTGGACGCCAGGCCAGACGAGGATATCAGCCACGCCATGCGCCGCGTCCTCTGAAGCAGCCCCAATCACAGGCCCCGCATGCCGAGTAAGTACATTTAGGCATCACTAAGGAGAACTGTAATTATAACTGATATCCTTTGCAGCAGCATCAGTTCCGATCAGTATCCATCCATGGCCAGCAGCGAGGATCGGGACGAGAGCAAGCCATTGCCTAGTTGGCGTAAGACTCGCTTCAATCGTACAAACGATGGCGATCATAATGGTCGTTCACGTCACGATCAGCAGCGTCGATACAGCATTAGTTGCGACGACGATCAGCATAGTGTGCGAAGCGAAAGTGGCGGCAATCTGCGACTGTACAGTATACATGATCGCAGGAAGCATTCACAGGAGCGTTACGAACGCAATCTTGGCGGTGGCGCCAATTATAACAGCATTGTTAATTCAAATTGGGACCAGCGCGATGATCGCAGCGAACGCTCCTATATCAGCAACTATGAGCGAGGCAGCAACTATAAACGCGGTGGGCGCTACAACAATCACAATCGCAACACTTACGACAAGCCACCACGCTTCCAAAAGCAGCATCAACAGCAGCAGCAGCAACAACAACAGCAGCACAATCAACACAACAAGGATCATCAGAAGATACATAGTGAGACCTGGCGTCGATCCAATACAGCCATAAACAATGCATATCAGGATGAGAATTGTGCATTTAATTCAAATGGACCCGAGTCAAACAGTCGCAGCTCATCGCGTGCACGTACGCTACCTCGTCCACCCAAATCCCAAATGGATGAAGGAGGCAGAAAGTCAAATTATCGCTACACACAGCAGAGTCCAACATCTGGTGGTCCTGCTGGTGGAGGGGCTCAGGGGCCACGCAGCTTCCCACGCTACAGCAGCCAGAGTAGTCTGGCTAGTGAGGCGTCCAGCACATTTGATCGCCGTCAGCCACCTTTACATCAACAGCATCAACATCAACCGCAGCGTCATCGCAACTTTACTCGTCGTTCACAGCCGAACATTCATCAGCCTCAGGAGCAGCAACAACAGCAGCCACAGCGTCAGAACAGCGACAACTGGCATGAAACAGTCAAGGATGATAGTGAATTAGTTCGCAATGCACAGCAGACCACAAAATACATGAACTATCTGTCAGCAAAGAAATGAGATAGAATCGTTTGCTGCAAACGAAGGAAAGTGCATCGTTGCCGGCAGTAACTACAAACAAACGAAATGAAGTGTGATTACAATAAGCAAGAACATGAGTATAATTATTTTGTAAAGTAATTGAACTGTTTTAAAAGTCTGCTACGAGATTTTGTTTGTAACATTTCTACCTGCCACTCCCCTCCCTCTGTCCTGTTTCCAACTTAACAACCATATGCTCCACTAAACAATGTAATTGAATATTCTTTGGTTCCCTTTCTTTTTTATAAATTTTTTTGTTTTCAATTATTAGATTATAGTAGTGCAGTTCGTTTTTAGTATACTCAGAGACTGTTTTGTAATCTACAAAGTGAGCTCAAATGTTGAACTTATCTCGTGGCCATTTGCAGTAACTAATCTCCAAGTCCCGCCTCAAATAAATCAAACAAACTAATCAATCACAAAATTCTAGCCAGGCTCAAGAGCAACAACAGCAAAACAAAACAGAACACCACACCGCAAACACAAATAGAAATATCGCAAATGTTTATTTATTGTAAATAATTCTTGTGGTCACAACAAATCGGACATACCCATAAACAAGCACTCACACATACATATATATACATACATTTATAGATATAGGTACATAATTATACAAACAGCATGATTTATATATTTTTGTGTTAGAAACTAAGTACAAAAGTCATAATTATGAAATATGAAAGAAAAGAAATACTATTTTCTATTATAAAAACTTGAATGAATACAAAATTTTGTTGTTTGAATGTTACACGCACTTTGCGGAAGTTGTATTTTAGCTAAATATATACATATATCAAAATGTCATGTTACAGATTAAATTCAAAAGATTTATTAAAACAAATATACACACGCATATTACCTTACAAAGTTATTATAAATAATGAATGATGATATAAAACAATAACAAAGAAACATACGCATTGTTAAAAATTAAAGAGAATGACTATTTGTTGAAACAACAAAGAGACAGACTATAATTGAATTTTATTAAATTGAATATATATTACTACATAGTATATGACGTACATACATGCATAGTTATAGTCAGATACATACATATACGTATTTTAAGCATAACAAGCGTTTAAATAATAGTTGGTACATACAAACATATGTTTATAAGCATATGTCAATACATAGCCTAACACAAAACAAATCTTTAATAAAAAAAAAAAACAAATATATTTGCGAGATTTGTGTTTCTTAAATTAATATCTATGATTAACGGTCGGCAGGATCCTTGGGCGTGACTACCAGCACTTCATATGTTACAGAGTTCACTTCCTGGCCATTGTAGGGCATATAGAGACGATGGTGAGATGGATGCACTTTTCCAAGCAAGGTACGACCTTCATATATGGCCCGACCGGTGTACAGAACTTCGCCGGTTTCGGAGTAACCAGTTTCAAGAGCGTTTGGTGGCACAAAACCATCGGACGCTGGTTCCCATTTGACTTCGCAGTCGGTTAGGACTAGTAGGTCTACATCCGTGTGGAGACTGTGAGCGGAGCAGCCCCATGGTGTGTATACAACGGACTTTTGGGGCACATAGTTGGCCGGCAACAGATCTTCGTTAAAATATCCGCGTGCCACATATGTATCAAAGCCCTCATGATCGGTGCCACTCTGAACGGTACCAGCCAGCTCTCCTGGAGCATTGGAGTCACTGCAGTCCATGGGTATCCATTGGATCTGTAAACGTTCCACCTCCTCGACTTCAGTGGGTTCGGCAAAATTCAGGTATATACGATGCACACGACCTCTGTGACAGATGGCACGACACTGTGGACAGCTACTTGACCGATTGAGCCAGCGAGTAATGCATACTTTGTGAAAAACATGACCACAACTGCTTGTCGTATAGATTTGATCATTTGCATTAAAGAATTCATTGCAGATGACGCACAAGACATTAAGAGACTCAGTTTTCGGAGCTGGTGCGACAGGTTCCTCCTCCATGTTGCTACTTTCAAATATCTTTGCACTGTCTGGTTTAATTTGTTGTCGTCATGTTGTTCTTATATTTGCTATTTCACCAGAAACACATACAAAAGTGCATATATGTATATGTGCAAACAAATACCGATAGTTCTGTTTGTTTTTATTTGTTAAGTGCACTGATTGTGCTCGATAACAATCGAAACGTATATCGGCAATTAGAATCGATAGCTCGTCAGCCCTGGTAACTTGCACGTTGTGTTTACTTTGTTGTTGCTGTCTCGTTGTTGCGCTCCAAACATGCAGCGAAAAGAACCAAATCCATTTATTAAACTGGGCCTGCGCCCTTGGCTGGCCAAACAGTTAACAAAGTTAGGTAAGTATACGAACAATGCAATCCGTTTTAACAAATGCCAATATATTGCTCGTTTTCTAGGTCTCAAGGGAGCAACACCAATACAAGAAAACTGCATACCAGCAGTTTTGTCCGGAAAGGATTGCGTTGGTGCGGCCAAAACAGGCTCTGGTAAAACGTTTGCCTTCGCGCTACCCATCTTGGAGAAGCTAAGCGAGGAGCCCGTCAGTCATTTTGCCTTAGTTCTGACACCCACACATGAATTGGCTTACCAAATATCCGAACAGTTCCTGGTGGCAGGACAGCCCATGGGTCTGCGGGTGTGCGTTGTCTCTGGTGGCACAGATCAAATGATTGAGAGCCAGAAGCTAATGCAGCGTCCACATATAGTTGTGGCTATGCCAGGCCGTCTGGCTGATCATCTAACTGGCTGTGACACATTCTCCTTTGATAACTTAAAGTATCTGGTGGTGGATGAGGCAGATCGCATGCTAAACGGGGACTTTGACGAAAGTTTGTCCATTATCGAAAGCTGCCTGCCAAAAACACGACAGAATCTATTTTTCTCGGCCACAATGAAGGACTTTATTAAGGAATCGAGTATATTTCCCATAGCAAAGGATGTAAGTGTTCAAAATTTAAACATTTTTTACCCCCATTACATAAAACGTTCATTTATCCAAAATGTAGTGCTTGGAATGGTCTCAAGACTCCGATGTGGCTACTGTGGACACTCTAGATCAACGGTATTTACTCTGCGCAGACTACGATCGGGATATGGTCCTCATTGAAGCTCTGCGCAAATATCGAGAGCATAATGAAAACGCCAATGTCATGATTTTTACAAATACCAAAAAGTAAGTGGAGTAATATCTTCGATATATTTAGCTATATGATATATGCTTGCAGATACTGCCAGCTTCTTTCGATGACGCTAAGTAATATGGAAATTGACAATGTTTGCTTGCATGGCTTCATGAGGCAAAAGGAGCGCGTTGCCGCACTGAGTCGCTTCAAGTCCAACCACGTGCGCACTTTGATTGCCACCGATGTGGCTGCACGTGGTCTGGACATTCCCAGTGTCCAGTTGGTGATTAATCACATGCTGCCACGCACGCCCAAGGAGTACATCCATCGTGTGGGACGCACAGCAAGAGCAGGGCGACAGGGCTTGTCAATTTCCATATTTCGTTTTCCCCGTGACATGGAACTGCTGGCCGCCATCGAGGCGGAGATCAACACAAAGCTCACAGAGCATCCTATTGATCGTATGTGACATATTTTTCTTACCGAATTCACTTAACTTTTGTATGCTTTTAGAGCGCATGGTGGAGCGTATTTTCATGCAGGTGAATGTGACAAGACGTGAGTCAGAGATGAAGCTGGACAACAACGACTTTGACGAGCGTGCTCAGAACTACAGACGCAAGACATGGATAATGGAGGGCAAGGATCCCGACGAAATGGAAGCGCGGTAAACTAATCTTTTCAATTAAAAACTCCTTAAATTTCATAGAGTTCACTTTGTTGCAGTTATCGTAAACAGCAAAAGGATAAGCTGAAGGAAATACGCCGTAAGCGAAGGCAGCAACACTTGGAGTCCGCGGCCAGTGAGGAAAACAAGGCTATGTTACAGGATGAACGCTTCAAGGATGTGGACAGTGCGCGCTTTGAGAAGAAGTTTCGCAAGCGACCAGCGAAAGGAACTCCCGAGGGTGGCAAAAAGAAGACGCCGTTGGAGTTGGCCAAAAGCAAAGTGGCTACTAGGGGGCAAACCAAGAAGCCCTCGAATGTCAAGCGAAAGCCAAAAGCAAAGAGTTAAATTTAAATAAAATATGTATATGTTTTATAACAAATAACTTTTGAGCTTATACTACTAAGCAGTTGCGAAATGCATTCGCGTTATTAAATGTATATATATAGATATATATGTATGTAATTTCAAAATTTCAGACATGCTTCAACTTTAAATTGCAGCATTTATGCAGCCTTCCGGATTAAGAGCCAGGCTTTCATTCCACATTTCAGTCAAGGTTGATTGTCAGCAACGCATCCTCGGGATAGACCTCCAGCAGGACTTTAGCACCATCGTTAAACGGATAGCATATGCTGCCATCAATAACCAGATCTATAAAATTAACGAAACCATTATGACCTGACTCTTAATTAATTAGGAATTTTAGCTGTTACTTACTGGCATCGATGCAGTGCGATTCGATGAACACATTTTGCACGAAATCGCGCGACTTAAACGTCTTGGGCGATGGCCAGACGCCTACACAGATCTGCTCTCGGATTGAGTAACAGAGTCGAGGATCGTCGGGTGGAAACAGCAATCCCTGATTGTACACCTGAGCAAGTTCATCAGTATTTTCGAGCAATTTCTGCATTTCCGGCGTGTCGGCATTGGGTAGTGTTCGCAGCAGTTCACCCACATCACTGCCGGTGATGCGATTAATGCTAGTGTGCCAGGATGTGGAGCCTGTGCCAGTGCTTACGCACAAACCGGAGCACTTTGTTTTGTTGACTACATCCTCATGGTTTAGTACCAGCTGTAAATGGGACACTCGAGCCGAGAGATGTTCACCAATGAAGACCTGTCGTCAGTAAAGTATGAAACTAAATAAAGCTACACTTCCTAGTTGGATGCACTAGCTCACCTCGTTCAGTGCTAAATAGGGCAGAACGCGTTTCATTTTGGCCTTATATTTGGTAGCCATATTCTCATCCAGTACCTCCGGTGATGTGGTCACTTGCTCCATTTTGACAGCCGTGTGCCTAAACAAGTCCGTGGACTCCGGAATCGTACCATTGCTACCCAGCAGCGTGGTGCGAATCCGTGATCGATGTATCCACTTAAAGTCGCCCTGTTCAATAGATTGATTAAATTACTTGAGTTTTCATATATTATTTGGGTTATTTACGCTTTTGATGCGTTCCACGGCTTCCACGGGATTCTCCGAGTAGTGTTTGGGTAACATGAGACGACCCTCGGAGTGCTTTGGATCCGAGTTGAAGCCAACAATTGGCGTTTTCTGCTGGCTGAGCGCAAACAACGGGCTGGCCCGATTGGCGGATAGCAGGAAGGTGCCATCACCGCCAACGGGGACTATAACATCGGCCCAGCTCATGACATCCTTGCTCAGAGAGCTTCTAAATTCAAGTCTGCTTGTTTAATAAGGTCAAACAGCGACAGGGACACATTATGTGGATGGAGGGAATTGCAATTTATTGTTGTTGTTGTTGTCGTTGTGTTTGTTTTGAAAATAATTAGCACAGGGATGATAGCATAGTTCACAATGTAACGTTGACGATGACAATGAAGAATAGATCGACAGTCACACACACCCGAACACACAAACAGAACAAGCATTAGAAAAATGTACTACAATTTGACGATAGGGCTGCAACCTCCGATTTGCTTTGTGCTACCAGGGCTGCAACAAAACAAAAGGACGGCAGGCTGCAAGGCACAAACATAACGTGTACGCACCTGCTAGACATTTTGACCTCACAGCCGACATTCTCAAAGCTCTGGACAACCCGACGCTCAAAATCCTTGTGCAGATTGTGCAAATATATCAGCATTTCGACGTCGGTGCCGCGATCCCTCAACTTTTGATCAAGCTGCTCGTGAGAGAGCTCTGGATGACGCAGTTGTTCCATTTCATAGCGTGACAGCTTCGTTACGACCAGCGCACGTTTCAATTTAAATTTTGAGGGCGCCAAATTCGAATATTCTGTTAATAAATTAATAATTATTAATGCATTGTCTGCATGTAAAGAACATTACTTATTAAGCCAGCAATCATGCGAATTTTAGTTGATTTGTACTTTAATTTGATAAAAAACCACCAAATAAATTTTAAAAAAAATTAAGCCAATTAAAAACGTAAAATTGATTGACAAAAACAAATGACAGCATTTGCTATTGTAGATTTAATATTTTCTATACCAAAAAGAGTTAAGATTATAGCTTGAAATTGGCACTGTCATGTTCCAATTTCCAAGATAACTTTTAAATTATGTGTAATTTCTGACAATGCCATCACAATCACATGCCATTTTGCCCAAGCTGATAATAGACGGAAATCTAACTGTAAGCGTAATTCATATTTAAAAACAAAAACTCGTACGAAGTAAACAACAAAAATCTTACGAAGGAGATTGACCCAAGCGAAATTACGCTCTATAAACCAATACCAATACACTTAGATAGTACTGCACATGTTTGTGTAGGCGGCTGTGAGTGTGTGTGAGTGTACTATGTTCACTTACCTTTGGCAAATTGCTTTAGCAATTGTCTCGTTTTCAACATTCTGAACGACAATACAATAAAAAAGCATTTGCATAAATTCGTTTAGGGGTTGGCACTACTCGCGTAATGTGTATTTAATAAATTCTTTATTCAACTTGTCTCCGAATTACGGAAAAATAATATAGGTTTTAGGAACAAAAACAGAAAGTAAAGCAAAAAATTATTATAACTGAAAAATATCTTATTCTTTGTTGACACAATTTTGCTACATTTGTTAAATGTAATTGAAATTCGTTATTATTAAACTTAAACTGGATCAATTATCACAATGAATATGCTTGCTATCCGTTGCTTTTGACCATTTTAACACGACGTCCACGTTCTTAGTCTTTATTAGATTTACTGATTGATTGTTATTTTTCGTTCGTCGTCACATCTCATTTTTGCTTTAGTCGTCATTTATCGCCGTTTGTTTCTATTTTTGTTCGCTTTCGCTTCACATCTCGCTGGCTGTCCGTTTAATTCTTGTTGTGCATTGCTGATAAGCGGCACGGCCTTTTCTTATCAGCCAAAAATAATAATAAAACAAAAACACAATACTTCACTTCAATCACAAGTTTAGTGTGACCGTTCTACTGAAAAAAAAAAATACTAATCCTTTTATATTCAAATATAGAAGATGCCTGGTTACATCTATTTGAAACGATGGGACATTGTAATATCAGTAGATTTTGGGTTTATTACCATATCAACGCCATTCGGTTCTTCGCGCAGCCCGTTATTTCGCTATTTAACAAAAGAATAAGAAATGTATTTCAGCTACTCTATTAAGAGAACACTTACTTGTAGTTGGTAAAGCTGCTGCTGCACGTCTTCGTTAAGAATGGGTTTGTGGTAAACACTGCTCAACAAAAACATAGCGCTCTTTACAACTTCTGCGACGTTTAAGTTAACACTGCTACTTTGGTTCATGTTTATCAAGTCTGCCAGACGCAAAGAGTCAGAGGCGACAACTCCATTGTTTGACACTCTTTGCAATTGGGGATTCAAATTAGTTTGATTCACTTGGCCTTGGGTATAAGGACCCAATCGAGCGAGTGTGTTATTCACAGTTTTATGTCCCAGTTGATTAGCTGACCTTATCAGCGAAGTCATGTTGTTGTCAACCACAAAATTACTGGACCTGGATTCGTTCATATTAAAGCTGAGATTGTTTCCTAGCAAACTATTGGGCGCATTATAATTTGGCCTTTGATTGCTTGCCAATGAATTGAGTGTCAACGTTTGTAGTTGACCACTATTAAAGTGATTCTGCATGTTCATCATGACCTGCTGCTGCATATTAACATTGGCGTTGTTATTTAAATTATTGTAAGCGCTTCGCATTGGCTGTTCAACTGGAAACTGTGCACGTTGGGAACTAACGCCAATGTCGTATCCAAGTCGACAATGTACAGATTGCTGTGTGTTATTACGATTGTTATTGTTATGGGGCCCATAACGATTATTGCGTCTCCTTCGAGAGTTAAATTGACCACGTCCAGCTGCAGATTGAAGATTTCCTCGCGGTGCGTCATGGGGAACCAAAGGAGCAGCACCAGCTGGCCTATTCACATTATTGGCTTGTAGCCGCCACTGTGCTGATCCAGCAGGTGTGTCCGTCACTGCCGGAGTGGAGGGTTTTTCTTTTATATCTATAGAATCATTGGACGCCTCATATAACTGATTAAATTCATTAGTTTCAAAGTCAATTTGATTCCTATTGGAATCCTGTATAGACGAATTAAATTCATCCACTAGCATAGATTTGTCTTCTTCTTCCTCGTCTTCATCTTCAACGTCGGAATTATCTTTATAAGACTGTAAATGAGCAGCCTCGCGTTTTTTCTTTTTATTGCCAGTAAATCCGGGGTAACGCTTGGGTATATTGGGTTTTGGCAGCACAAAGTGATCATAATAATCATCTGCAAAAGACATTTCACAATAACGATCAATAACTTAATTATGACTTAATGGTTTAATGATGTTTGGTTACCAAGAGGCATTAAAACAGCTGGCGAATTAAACGACGTCATTTCTACCCGTAAGAAAACAAATTAATACTACGGCTTTTATTTTTGCAAACTTTTCGGAGAAACCAAAATTAACAGTTATATTTGCAGAGTTGCTACACAAATCTATTAAGCATTTTTCGTTAAAGATATCGATATTGCAAATATCGATTGTAAAGCGTTTTTGACTATAGACTACCATTGCAGCCAACTTAATCTGCTTCCGTCACTTTACTTTTGAACGCAGAACGTGCGACACCAGCCTTTGAAAACACAGAATGTAAGTAACTTCATTAATTAAATGAGCTGTTAACTGAGATTGCAGCAAATATAACTGTGATTAGTGCATAATAAGACTATTTGCAGAACTCGAAGTTGCAAGATCAAATGTTAGTAAAGAAGAGCGTCTCTCTTTGCCGGCTATAACATTTTTTTAGTCACGTGGTTTAGAGTTCGCCTTTCTTACTGAACACTTAAAACCTTTTAGGTATTTTATATTAATTACGTTCTTTTCTTGTTTACAGGTAAAACACAGAGAAGTGCCGTTTCGACAGGCATGATAGAAATTCAGTAAGTGTTTAAAATTCTGTAACTTTTATTTGGCGAACACGAGTCGCTGGTGTAAAGACATCTCCACTTTAGCTAGTGCTTTTTACTTGTTCGCAGAATAAATGTCTTCGCCCAAGCATAACCCAAATTCTTCATGCCACGAATTTGCGGTGCATATTTTTTTTGCGAAGTCAACATTGCATATTCACAAACTTAATTTGATCCAAAAAATGTTTCCGTTTTATTAATAAACTGATTTTTTCTATTGCAGACGAAATGAACCCAATGGCGTAATGGATTTGATGCCGTGAAGGTGTCTTAAAACCTAAGGTAAGTTAGTAGTTTATTTTAGAAAAATAGTAATTTCTCTCTGATGATATTTTACATATTTTCTGACACCTCATATGAACCACTGTGATTCATACTAACTGTAATTATAGTACTGAAGTTGCATTTAATAATAATACTTATTAAAATTGTACGCTCTTGCCTAATCTCCATTTTTCTCGTCTTCTTTTAGGTTATGAACGAACCAATATGGCGGAAATCTATCCCCAGGCCACTGAAAAGATGCTGACGAACTGGGTTGGAAATTGTCACTCGTTAGGTTAGTATTTATTTGTCTAGGAAGACCGAATTTTAATGTTCCGCTGATGAAATCATAAACCATTCACAGACGCCATATAAAAGTTAAGCGCTGACAAACTCCTCCAATATTCTTTTGGAGATAGGGAGTCTTGCTTAGCCGGTTATGGACCCTGGTTAAAAACTTGGCACTGAGACCTTTCATCTCATACATTTTCTGTATTTGTGTTTTTGAAAAATACTTATGCTTTTTTTCTTAATATATTGCAGGTGTTCCAATGGGTAATGAAGCAGAACTTCAACTAAAGCAGAAAACTTGAAATAAAAAAACTCATTTAATTTCAAAAATCGTTTTTTA
Organism: Drosophila dunni; assembly: GCA_018152125.1. NCBI lineage: Eukaryota > Metazoa > Arthropoda > Insecta > Diptera > Drosophilidae > Drosophila > Drosophila dunni. The sequence continues at coordinate 18,450,188 of JAECXC010000339.1, read as the reverse complement.
CTAAATTGGCACGCTCTCTGAGCGCAAGTTCTTGATTTTGTTTAGCGATCATGCGATCACCCTTCGATTTCTTGCCGATTCCCAGCTTTGGTAGGCCACGATTCAGTCCCTCAAGTAGAACGCACGCCTTGCAAGGCTGCTGTGAAGAGACGAAGCCACATCGCTCGCATATTCCGCGCACAGGTTTCTTTACGGTGTCTTTGAAGCGCAGCTGCTCGCCCGAGTAAATGATGTCCATTATGACGGAAGGTCGCACTTTTTCCAAATCTTTGAGAAAAGCGCGAGCATGCCCACGATAGGCGTTTGGAGCAAATACACACTCCGTGGAGAAGTAGACTAGCTTTTTGTAGTGGGCATACATCACGATTTCCTTCTCGTAACTGTATTTAAGCGGTTTAACGCGTGGTATGGAGTCCTCTCCTCCGCCCGTTCTGATGTCAGTGCAGCGACGCAGTCGTGCCGTGTCTCCGCGAAGGATGTTCATTAGCACAGTTTCGGCGATATCGTCAGCATTGTGGCCAGTGGCAATGCTGTCGACGCCCAAGAGTTTGGCCCCACGGTCCAATGCCTGACGTCGAAATACACCACAAAACGTACAGTTGTTGGATCGTCCTATTTGGGCCACAATTCGATCCATTGTCCAACCGTAGAGCTCCTCGTAGGAAAGAATTTTCAGTGGCATTTGATAGTCATCTCGATTTTGCTTCACCGTCTCCAGACTGTCGTCCCGATATCCCGTAATGCCTTCATCGATGGAGAGCAGTACGAGGTCCAAGCCGTAGTCGTGACGTTCGTTGAGCAGCTTCAACCTGAATTACCAGCGGTTACCTTTATATAAATTGGTGTGCTATTTGTGACTTACACATGTGCCAGGACTGTGGAGTCCTTACCACCGCTGGCGGCAACAGCAACCTTTTCGCCTCGTCGGAAGAGCTTACTCGTGGTAATCGTGTGATGGATTTCAGCCTCAAACGCAGCAAAAAAGCAATCCTTGCACAGTGCGTCACCTGTTTTTGGACGCTGTTGACACAGTTGAGTGAATTCTGTTTATCTAATTTGGTAAATAAAGAACTCACCTTTAAAGTGGCCCGCTTGCCACATTTGGCTTTGCAGTCAATTGGCATTATAAGCTACAAATATAAAACGAAATTGTTTACAAATAAAGAGCATGCAGTTCTAACGCATTTCTATTATCGATAAGTTCATTTTAGTGTTGAGCAATGTAAAAAAATGTGAATACCAAAAGCGGTATTTTACCCCAGTAAAATAATTACCTCACACATTTGCTTAAGGAATTATAATAAATTTAAAATTTAAATATACACACCTAAAGTGCATATATTTAGAAATTCTAAATGTTTGGTATTTATTATTATAGCAAAATGTTATATCGATAACACTAGCTATTAAAAATACGGGAATACCCATAATACAGTAACATTTGTTTTGAATGATACAAAAATTAAAGTCATGAGTTTAGATGATGACAGCGATGCATATATACATCAGAAACTTTACCGGAGTAGGGGTAAATGCTGTAAGTAATGTATATATCGAAGTCAAATGCAACAATATTACTAATAATGCCTTTACACAGCGATCTATGCACGACAATTCGATGTTTACGTTGAGCCCAAGACAAAACCAACGGCGAACGCAAGAACACCAGTTGGTGTAGTGTGCTCGGATGGATACATAGCTCCTGGGATTGATATTGATCACGATATTTGGTTTCACATTGCTTTGCATCTCGATCCGGAGGACGTGCAGTCCTTTGCCTTGGTATGCTCCCAGTTTGCCAGGCTAGTTAACTCCAGAGTCTTCTGGCGACACATCTACAAACGTCACTGCCAAAGTGTCTCATCAAAGAGCTGGAATCTGGTGCTGCCCGCCCACCTGCAGTTGGAGCAAATACTTAGCTGTGATACCGGAACGCTGCGATGCAAAGTCATCAAGGCGCTGTACCATTGCCATCAGCCACTGAAGACTCGCCTGGAGCTGGGCTACAGCTTGGACTGGTTATTGAAGCGCACCTTTGTGTGCTGCACGCAAAAGAAGCACGACTGCCTGTGGGTTGTGTGCTATACACTACGCAATCAGCTAACGTCTCAAAGTCAAATCGATCAGGACACCGAGGTAGCTGACAATTGGGAATCACTCGCAGATAATGCTCCACCTGCACGTCACCATGGCAGCCGACATGAAGGCGTCGTCCTGTTGATTGTGTTGACCCAACACTTTATGCCACTGCCACTGCAGTTGCTCTACAACCAGCAGCAGTCGCGGTTTCGGCTCACGTCCACACGGGAAATGCTTTGCACCGATATGCGCGCCAAGAATCTAGAACTAGACTTCTCCGAGGACACCAACAGGACTAACAATCAATTGAGCGTGACTGTGAAATACTCACGCATAATTAAATATAAAGTGTTGCCCTGGTGGCATCCAGACTTCAAAAGATTTGTTAAATATACTTCAATTTAAAATAGACTAGTGGGTCACTTTCATTCCTCTAGAAGTCTGGCTCATGTTTGAATGTCCAACCGGCTCTTATCTCGAGCTCGTTGAACAGATGTCGTACAGCGGTTACAGCTACTGGTAGCACAACAAACGAGTTGTCGATAAACAAATGATAAAATTTCTTATCACCCGATCTGACTGCACTAGTGGGAAGTAATATAACAAGTTTCGTTCTCAATACGTAAATTTATAAAAGCGACTGAGGCAATTGTTTTTGTTATTAAATTACAACTGGAAGATAATTGTTATATACACTTTGACCTTAAATATATAATCGTGAGCTAAATACAGGACATGCAGATGTGTTCGTTATAAACATAAAAAATAATTCCGATCACTATTGGTGCTCGTGCGTCTTTTTCAGTAGAGTTAAGATTAAGTTTAGACCTTGCCCAGCACATCGTGTCCATAAGGTTTCTTGCGGTAGCCACCCTTGAAGGCGAACAGCTTGAAGGCAATCACCATCATGACAATGCAGAAGGCATAGAGGAACATGCCCATGCGCATGTCCATGTCGGAGAAGACATTGGAGATTTGACGCTTCTGCCTCATGGCCTCCAGCGATGGGTGCAGCAGCTCCTCCCTCTGCACACCATAACGCTGGACAAACTGAGGATTATATATGTTCTTCAGGAAACTTAGTACGGCCTCGTCATTCCAATTGACTTCCGGTTTATCTGACACTGCAGCCTCCGTCGCCAGACGACAGTTAGGACAACTGCTAGCACTGGGAAATTGTATTTTGGGAAATTGTGGATCCTCGGTGGCATCACCAGCCAATCGTTGGTTGACCTGATTATGTGCAGACCAGAGCCAGAGCACGGCTTCATTCTTTGTGCTTACATTCCAGATTTTGAGTCTTGACGCCATCGCCTGCAATAAAACGAGGGGCACGAAAGGTTTACAAAAACACACCTGTGTCAAGAGCATTCTTAAAGCTATACTATAGACTGGGCATAATATATAATAAACGTATTTAAACAGCTGCTCTCAGGGCTTGTGATAAATCGACCCACAAAGAAACCTGTCATTTAATGATACTTACAACGAGGCGAGTTGCGTAATTTCCGCTTTACCAAAACCAAAAATTCAAAAATTTCAAAAATAGTTTTGAAAACTACGAATCGCCCAAGTCATTTTCTTGGAAACGTGACGACTTAATTAAACTTTTCTATCAGCAGAAACAGTTCTTATTCTTCAACTCGACGTAGTTTAAGGGCGCTGACCTCCCATACTACATATAGTTCCATATACCTTAGTTTAAGTACTGATTTTTGCTTAATCTGCATTAAATTTTTATAAAAACATCTGTAGAAAAGAAAGACAATTTAATTGGGTTGCTTCGACTGTATACAAATAAACAATTAACTTGTTATTTGTCTGTTTGTTGGGCTTTACTTCATTATAATTGGTTAAACATATGTTGTTTTTAAAATATAGTTTAAAAAGCCATAAATTTGCTTGTTAAACTTTTATTTTTCTCTCACTTGCAAACTCAATTTGTGGCCTAATGAAAAGTCGTGACTGGGCACTTATTTTGACGTCTATATATAATATATATATGTATATATGGAAGCTTAATGATTTGGATTATTTGAGGTCTACTAGTTTTAATACCCAGTAAAAAGAGCTAAACAAAAGTTGTATGATAAAAGTTGAGCTGCTCAGGAAACCTCCAGGTCTACGCTAAATTTAGGAGCTGACATAAGTTATGATAGGTCGAGTAAACTCCTAAAAAAGGTAACTCTGAGTCGATCAAACCGTTTGTTGGCCTAAAGTCAATTAGTTAGCACTTTGATGTGGGAAATAACTGGATGATCTCATAGTGAAAGCGCGTATTGTATTAACTAAGTAATAATAATTACCACGTAGACACCCATTTGATTGTAGCTGTAATTGTGTGTTTGTGTAGTGGTGTGTTCTTGTGTGCGTAGCTGACTCACCTGGAAATGATTACTGCAGTCGCTGCAGCCAAAGTAGTTTTTAATATAGCCATGCATGGCCTGCAGCACCTCCAGTGGATTTTGTGCCTCCTCATCGACTGCTGCCTGCACGGTCAGGAAGTGGAAGAGTGTCCACAGCGAGCAGCTGAAACCACGCAGATGTGGACTGGAGCCAGTGCAGCCTACGTAGTGGGTGGCTGAGTAGATGGGACCAATTTGTTGCTCCAAACGCTGCAGCTCCTGCTCAAATTCCTTGCCACTTAGCTGTTGATTAAACTGCACCACATAGTCCTTCAGCTGCGAGACTAGACGACGTCCATTTGTGCCTAGGGGATTGTAGCGCTGCAGCACGGACAGGAAGCGCTGCAGGGCCAACAGGCGCTCTCCGCTAATCTCATTCACCTTGGGCACCTCGTTGTGCAGTATGGTGCGGATGGCCATCTCGAGATCCGCCTGATAGATGAGATGCTTATTACGATGCACTTCACCGATGATATCGTTTAGTGCTCCATTTTTGGGCGTGCTACTCGTATGCGGCTGCTCCGGATGCTGCTGGATGGGTCTTGGCGTAAAGTTCAGAGCACGCAGGGCTTCCTCAATCGTTTTGGCACAGTCTTCGGCAGTCTGCTTCGCGGGCGTGTGCAGCTGAGCACTGCCCTTCCGGTCCACGAGTACAAACTGATGCTTGGCGGTGTCAATCTTGTATTTGGCCGCAACGGCGACATCGCTGAAGCGACGCACCTGCAATGTGGGCCACTGCAGCAGGAAGAGCGCCGTTTGGATGCCTAGTGTTGAGTTCTCAGACTCATAGATTAAAGCTACGTATTCCCGTAAGCTGTTCAATCCTTCAAAGAGCTGCGAAGCAGACGATTCACTTTCAGTCACCGGTGTCAGGTTTGGCCACAATGTGTTGTTGGTAGTCTGATTCTCGGTGGCAATAAGGCCAGCCAACAGGTTGCGTATCTCTTCGGGCTTCTGTGACTCCAGTTTTTGGCCATACTGATTTTCGCTGGGCTGGAATCCTGGGCCCATGTACCGAAGGGTAGGGTAGCCCATCACTTCGTATGTGCGACAGATTCCGTTGTTCTCCTCGGCGGCACAGTCAATGGCGCTCACAACAACCACATCCTGCCAAGGATGCAGCTGTTCAGCCAACTCCTTATACGTGGGCGCAAAGCGTCTGCAGTGCCCGCAATACGTGTTATAGAACTCGACCAGTACGGCGTGATTTTGATCCAGCACGGTATCATTAAAATTATTCACCGTAAGCCTCACCACTTTGTCATTGTCGTCGTAAAGTCCTAGGCTTTCGTCGACCTTCTCCGACATCTGATTCATCACTGCCTCGAATCTCTTGAGTGGCACACCAGCTGAGCCGAGCTGTAAAACGGAGCATGTTGTGGCCACAACAGCTAAAAGTGCCAGCTGCGCACCTCGACGAGCCATTGTTTTCGTGTGTTGTGTGTTGATCTAGGTGTAGGTGTTCAATGTGCAATGCAATGAGTACTACTGATATGATATATTCTCCCGAACCATTTGGAATGTTTTACGGTTTCAATAATTTTGATTAGCTATGGCGTTCTACACTGCTCTCTCTTCTCCACTCTTCTCTTTATTGCTCTTCTTCTTCTTCTTCGTCTTCGTTGGCGCAAACAGAAGAGATGCGCCATAACAGTGAACGAGTCACAGTGACTCTCGTTAACTGTTAATGTTTGTGCTGTCGATTTAATTAACAGAGAAATAACTGTGAACATATGTGAATGCTGTATATAAATAAACTAAATAAATCAAGTTATTTGTTTTATGTACCGTATGATTATTATTACGTCATGGTGTACGGTTTGCTTGTGCTTAAGAAACCGTGATTCCAATATTTACGTGATACAAGGAGCATCTCCCATACTCAAATAAGTATCGATATACGATACCAACGACTATCGATAAGCAAAAATACGATTTTTATACATACTAGTTTACTTTTGCAAAACAAATTTTCATTATTTGAAAATTATCTCGTTTAGTATTTTGAAATGATTTTACGGCCATTAAAGCGGGTTTTCTGGCCTCGCACTATAGCGGATGGAGCGTGCTTCATGCTCATCGCTGTTTTTGTGCCACTCACATACATATTTCATGTGACTGTTGTTATGCCGGAACTTCATGATGTGGGTGGAGTGTTTTACACGCTTGTGTGGCTCCTGTCTCTATTTGTGTTGTTTAACATAACATCAAACTTACTAGCCTGCATGCTGGTGGATACGACAGTTAAAAGCAAGTTGCCGACACTTTAATCCACTTTCCACTCTGTTGATAATACTAGTTTTGCAGTGTGCATGCTTAAGCCGCCCTCGGAGCCAGACTTGTTGTGCCAGTGGCACATGTGTGATAGTTGCCAGGCACTTGTGCCTCCCCGCTGTTGGCACTGTGAGATCTGTGATGTGTGCGTCTTGAAACGGGATCATCATTGCCGCTTCTCTGGCTGCTGCATAGGACACCACAACTATCGTTACTTCTTTTATTTCCTGGTTTACATGTGCATTGGCGCCCTTTATGTGATGATCAATGCCAGCATTTATCTGTGGTATCTTCATGGCGATCGCTACTTTAGTCTCCAAACACTTATCACCATTTGTGTGCCGGCTCTGAGCTTCACCTTGTTTGCGAGCTGGGAAAGCTTCTACATATTCCTATATGAGCTGAATATTTTGGCATTTTGCATAACTGCCGTGATGCTAGTTTATTACTTTCCCATCTTTCAACGAGGTGCAGTGATGAAGCACCGGCTCAGTTCCAAATACGATCTTGGTCTTCGTGCCAATGTGGAAATGGTTTTGGGTAAACGAATGTATTTGACCTGGTTGTCACCGTTTGTGCGCAGTGAGTTGCCCCACGATGGCATCAATTGGATACCATCATTTAAATCCGAATGAATCTCTTAAGGCGTCTTCGTCTAGTCAACAGTCGTTGTAATCTCATCGAACTCAAATACGTGTCTCAATTGTAATTACTTTATTTTAACTACTTGACCTGAACAACAGTTTTAGTATTAAACAATGCATTCCTTGCATTTATTTAATTTTTGTGTTTATTGCAATTATACAACAATTCTTAACAACATGTAGAAAGCACGAGTTCTTATTTATCTAGAAAACTATCTCCGACCAGAGATTTCAGCTTGGCCAAATGCACTTCGCTCAGAGTGAATCCTTCATGGATGCGCTTTGCAAGCGTGCTGGCTTCCATGTTGTTCTCCACGGCATACTGCAGGGTGGCCAGAGCTTGACTGGGAGCCTTGTTCTGGATGGTGGCTTCCACATACTCGAACAATGCGGTTTCAGCTGGCGTTCCGGGAATGCGATGCTGCTGCTTGTCAATATAGGTGAACACCTCGCTGGCCTTGTCGAAGCTACTGTCACCACGCACGAGCAGCGTTAGGATATCGCCCAGCATTTGGCCGGTGAAGGAAACCTTTTTCACACGCTTTGATGACTCCTCGATTTTGTTGTACATGTCGAGGGCCACCTTGGCGCACTGCTCCGGCAGCTGCTGCTGTGCAGGCTCATCCGCATTGGGTCGGTTGTCGATCATAATGCGCAGTAAATATAATAGAAGACTTTCTCGATGCGTGTGGTCGAATATTACCATGTCGGACCAGATGCGAGGTATGTGCTCTACAGCACCATTGATTTCTAGAGCTCTAAGTATTTCCTCCATGATGCCTGGCTCAGGTATATAAATATTAGGCACTAGCAGATCGTATATACGCATGAATTCCTCTACGGGTTCAGTCTGGCACAATAGAGCCAGATAGTTACGGTAGTAGACGGATTCCTTGAAAGAGTCACCAATCAGATCGTAGTTGTTGCCCGTGTGCAGCAGCTCATCCACCTTCTTGGCCAGCGCCTTGTCATGCAAATGATTGCGGCACACATCCATGGCCGTGGCAAAGAAGAACGTGTCCTTAGGATGTTGAATCTTGAATTCCTTGCCAGCAATATCATTCAGTATGTCCACAATGACGTGAGAGACAGGAGCACGTTCGCGGCAGAATATAATAAGTAGATAATAATAGGTGCCTAGGCTTGGAACCACATCCAGTTTGCGGAATTCGGATAGCACTTTCAAAGCTGAGCTTCGAGCAAACTTAAAGTTCCCAAATGAACTGACGCACTGGAGCGCAGCATTAAGCGTGCCTAGATTGGGGCGTAGTTGTTGCTCAGCCATTTGCTGCAACAGTTCGTTGCAGAGCTGCCAGCGCTGGTCGGCCGTCTCCTTAAGGAAACTGATGATCTGAATGACGGAGTTATAGGTATTCGTGTCCAATTGTATCTGTTTCTCGTTTGCTTCCTGCAACAAGGCGTGCGCTCGTTCACATTGGAGGTACTTGGCCATTCCACGGATGAGGGCAGCATAAGCTTGTGGCGTCTTTGGCTCAAGAGCAGCATATAGTTTCTCGGCAAGATCACCATCCTTCCATGTTTTAGCATGTCGATCACGACGCCGACTGTTCTCGCTGAACCAACGCTCCTCGATGTATTCCTCTGGCAATGGCTCCTGGTTGTTATAGAAGCAGACAAGCTCTAGCAAACTTTGCTTCAGAGCATCACTGACTTCGATGCCCTTTTGCTCCAGTAGATTGTAGACCAGCACAGCGTCCGCCAACTCACCTTGGGCAATAACCTGCTCCAGCGAGCTTGTATCCACCTCAGACTCCTCTGTGTAAACCATGCGTGGGGCAAACTTTTCAATGGCCGGTTGTGCTTCTTGGTGCTGCACAATTAAACATAGTTTATAAAATATAGTAGAAAATGAACATACTACTTACCATAAAGAGCTCGCGGTGCTCTTCTTTGATCCAGCTTGCTGCTTTGCGCCCGGCTTCCTTTGACAACGCGTAGGTTCGCTTGGCCACATTAGACATGGGTATCAGGAAAGGATCATCGTGATATTTGTAGTGTGGAGCGGTCGGATCACGCCCCACAGTGCTGGCCAAAGCTTGCAGTAGGTCTGTAGGCGACCGTTCGATGCGTTTAGGAATTTCAATGTGCTCTTCAGCCGGCGACGATGCGGTTGTGTAATGTGTGCCATTGCCACTTGTGATGTGCCGTACTAGACTGGACCTGGGCAGCAACCTTAACTGACGTGTTAGATACATGGTAAGCGATTTTAATTCACAAATCCGTTCACTTTTAGTTAAAAGCAACTATTTTTCGTTTTATAAATAATTGCTCGAAAACGATTCGCCCAGTGTGACCGAGGCTGACAAGTGAAGGAATGACAAACAGCTGATTTTATCGGTCTATCGATAATAGTCAAAAATCGTGGCGGTCGTTCAAATGACTGCAACTTAACGAAAATTGGTTAAAGCTGAACGAAAGTAAAAATAAGTTACATTAAAAGGTTTATATGTTAAATTTTAGCTTAATAGCTATGTAATTATTTATATTTTGGATCGTGCCAATTTATTGGGTGTTTGATACATGGTAGTTAATTAATTTTCCCTCATAAGATTTAGTTTTTCCTTCACTTTAAACTGCTTTCGTTTCAGTTGCTTGCTGACGCTGGCGGTGATCGCTTGTTGGAATTTTTACCTGTCTTGTGATAATGTCGAAACCCATCCTGTACTACGATGATCGCAGCCCACCGGTGCGCAGCTGCCTTATGCTAATCGAAATGCTGAATATCGACATTGAACTGCGTTTTGTTGATTTATTCCGAGGGGAGCAGTTCGCTAAAGAGTTTTTGTCGGTAAGTTATGGAAATCAATGCAGACAGAGATAAGGTAATTCAATACCCTGTAAAACAGCTGAATCCACAACATAGTGTGCCCACACTCGTGCATGATCAACTGGTGCTCACTGACAGCCATGTGATAATGATATATCTGGTGGAACACTTTAAAGCCGATGACGATGAACTATGGCCAAAGGATTCCATAGCCAGGATGAGGGTGTTAAATCGCCTGTTCTTCGAATGCTCCTTTCTGTTTCGCCGCGACAGTGATTTAATGGTACCCTCCGTGATATTAATTAAAACCTACATACTCCTACTGATACACTGTCCCATCTTTTAGTCGGAAATTGTGCGCAAGGAATTTGGTAACGTTGATGTTGCCCATCACAGACGCAAACTCTGTGAGGCATATGGCGTCATGGAGCAGTATCTGGGCGAACATCAGTATATGGCTGGTGACCGGGTAATATGTGGTACAAATAAAAAACCACAAAATCTCAATTCATTTTCTATTCGCTTTTAATTGAGTTTAGCGTTTCAACTTTGGTTTTAGCTCACGCTTGCGGACATATCCATTGTGACCACACTGAGCACAGTGAATCTCATGTTTCCGCTGGAAACAGTGACGGAGCAACGTTTGCCTCAACTGCAACGTTGGTTTGCCACAATGCAGCAATTGGATGCCTATCATGTGAATCGCAGTGGCTTGGAAAAGTTGCGACAAATCGTTGAGCAGATGGGAAAGTTTGAGTTCCCCGCAGAGGAACATGATAACGCTGACTTAATCTAATATAATATGATTTGTAATTTCTGTTTCTGAAAAGCATTTCAAATTGCGAGTAGAAAAAAGAATAAAAAAACCGCTAATGATATTCAAAAAACAATTCAACTTTAGCGGTATGGGCAGACTCATTAGCATAGAAAAGAACAGAGCAGAACTGGAATTCAGTTGATTTTGGAGGGTTACGCGTTACGTGTTTGCATTTGAAACGTTGGCTAATATTTGCTTGGGCCGTTTGCTTTGAGGATATATAGAGGGACTGACGACAGCATGTCATGCCTAATGGCCATATCGAGTGGTCCAAATTTGAGTAGGGTAATGCTTCAAGTACTTGTGCATGGTGCTAATTACACGCAATTTCCGCTAAAGGCTTGAATAGGCTAGAGAGAGTGAAGGAGGTAGTTAGAGCATTACGTGAAAATATTTTGGGTCATTCAAAGCTCGAAAATCAAATAACATTTAAAGCGTATACATATGTAAAGAGTTATCCCTTGGCATGACTCCGCTTGTTTCCGCTGTCGTTTCCGTTTCCGCTTACACTTGCAATGCCAGGTGGCGTTGCAGCTGTAGCTGCCACCAACCATTTCTGTTGTCACCGGCTGCAGCACGCTGCACGCGCATCTTCTCTGGACACGTGGCAAACTTTGGTTCACAAGTTTTTCAATTTAGCTGCTTTTTGCTTCACGATGACAGGGCATGTTTAGATTTAAGCTAAAATAGCAATGAGCATGGCGGTATTAGCTACGACAGATACTCGTACAATGCCACAACCAGCTTAGTTACAAAAACATTTTAGTCATAGATAGATGGCTATGCAGCTGTGACCAATATGTTCCGAAGCATAAAAGAAAAAATCATGCGCCATTTAAGTGCTTTTACAAAAACATAATAAAATTTTAGAGCAGTATTATAGCTGTTTTTTTATTTGCCTGTCCCAGTTTGTAGAAAGTCTGACTTTAAAGACACCCAAAAGTGTTCTACTGTGTTTTCAACAGCATGAATGAATTACTAGATTTAACAACAACAGCGTCGAGATCCCCTGTTAACAATTACCTTAATTAACTAACATGTTCTGCCGCAAATTCCACACAATAATAAATTCATAGTTTTCGTTTAATTTTCGCATACGCCCGAAAGTATGCTCTGAATTTGCGAGATTTGTGTAACAGTCGAATTGGCAACAGAACTGCGTATGTTTAAAACTGAATTAATTTAATTAATAATAGTTCTATTTGCGTTTTTGGAATGTGCAAAATCTGATTTTCATTAAACCGATCGATAAACCGCGAATAAAAACGATTTGATGCCCTGTTTATTGGCTAAAAATACAGCAGATATGAAATGCATTTTTATTTTAATTATTTTTGCAAATTATACGATGCTTTTGTGTGCGAGAGACGTTCCGTTACGCTAGCGATGTCAATTTAAAACACGCGCCTAAAAGCAGACAACACTTTTTTTGCTGAAGTGGCGCCATAATTAAGAGCATAATGAGTGGAAATTAGTAGGGCTGCTAAAAATTAGAAGTCGGGTTTCTGCCTCGACACGTAAATCGAGTTATGATGACAAACGACAACAGGAACACAGCAACAAGAGCAAACAGCTTTCGTTACCCTCTTCAAAGTTTCAAGTGAGGTAGGAAAACTTTAGCTTAATGCTAAAAAATACATTTTGCCAAATTGATTTAGCTAGAATGTTGCTTTGAAGTAGCAGAAACAATTCATAGCTTCAGCCCCTGGCCGTAAATGTACTGTCTCTGCTGGTTTCGAGTTGCGAGTTTGCGCTGGGAAATCTTATTATACGCCTGGGCCTACTCAGTAGGCGCAGCTGCTGTCTTTAAAGTGTTAGCCAGGAAATTCAATTAGACGATCCACATTCGTTTCAGTCTAACGTCCACGATGCGTGAACCCAAAAGAATTATTGCTAAAGTTTATGGTCGACTGACAGAAGGACAGACAGCGATTTGAGGTCGAGCATTCCATCATCACTTTAAGCAACAAATTTCTTCGGTTTATTTGGGTCAGTCAAGCTTTCCCTTTTTCCCCACTTGCCCACGACCCCACTACCCCACTTGACTGCCTGGTCAACAAATTGAAACTGATTCACAGCTGAATTATTGATTAAAGAGTCTTCAACTTTGTAGTCTGGATCCAGTTATTACCTGTACCTTTCCCCATATCATTTTATTTGCTTCTGTGCTAATTTTTATCTTTCTTTAAGCCTGAATGGTCACCAATATAAGTTTGGTTTTGAGGTATTTTTTTCTGCTGGCTGAACCTTTTGGCTTTGCCCACGTTCCCAGAATTCGTAATTGAGGTTTGTGTTATTAAATAACTTGACCAACAGCAAGACGAACAGCGTACACTTAAACAAACTACAGCACTTGGACTTGCGGTCGTAAAAAGGAATGCTAAACAAAAATAGAAATCATTAAAATTGCTGTCAATAAGCGAAAATTCAAAGTTCGTTTTGAATGTTATTCTTTGGGAAAGAAAAGGGTAAATGAATTATTATTTGTATGTTTACTTACTTTTGGCCAAGTTTTCTCATTACTCATTAAATTTTAATTGCCAATGAGAAAATAACAGAAACAATTTAACGGACGTCAAGAAAGTTGTGTGAAAAGTTCTAAATATATGCTGCTATCTATTCCCGTTTGTCTATGATTTAACATTGGACAACGGGTCGTATACGCGACGTGCGATATTTATTTTTATAGCGAAATGACGACATTGAGGCGAGATTTTCCAATTAAATGTTAAGGCGGTCGACGTCGCCTGTTGTTTTAATAAATAATGTGCTTATTTTTAGCCAGCTGTCTGCCATGGGAGGAGGAGGAGAAGGAGGAGGAAGAGGAGAAGCAGAAGGAACAAAACTATTTTGCCACATTTCATTTTCAAGTGGCATTAATGCGGTTTGTTTACTTTACTTTCTCAGAAATCCTTTTTGTTAAGCAGAGTGCTAAAAGTCAAGTGTTAAACAGTTATCCAGCAGCAGCAGCAGTTGGGCAGTGGCAGTAGTAGCAGCAATGTTCGACTTCATTTCCGTTTCCGGGCTGTAAAACAACGGAAATACGAAGAAAAGTCCTTTAAACAATAGCCACAAGTGGAAATGCCCCAAACAAAATAACAATTCACAAAAGGAACAGCAACAACAAGAGCAAGCAAACTCCTTCTAGTCCAAACGCATTGATCCCATTTTCGCTTGACTTGATTTCGGGGCATACAAGTTCTTATTTAAACACTCTTCAGAGGATAGAAAGAGTTAGGGGCTATGTGAATTTAAAGCTTTGGTAGACCATTTAGTGGCTTAGAGAAATAGAAAAGGAAATAAATTTCTTTGGCAGAAATAACGATACACAAACTGAAAACTTGTAGTCGAACTTGAGCTAACGACATTGATGGAAGAGTATTCGCTGTGCGGTTTTGTTTGTTACACTGGCTGTTTGGCCATTTTCATTTTCTAGAGCGTGGCCTTTGTTGCGTTTTTATGCTGATTTATGTGAAAATAATCCTGCCGCATTTAGCATTGGAGAGCTAGACGTCCTCTGGGACCATGTTAAGTCCCTCTTTGTGGCTGTCACTTCGTCTTGTTCTCCCTCTCCTTCGCTATCCAACTCCCCCTGCTGCTCTATTTGTTAAAGTGTCTGTCAAGCCGACTGCAAATCAAATTTGGCAAACAAACAGGAAACATGAAAGTGTTGAAGTGGCTAACTTGGCCCAAAAGAAGTTACCACAACCGATGAGCCGATAAGCTGTCCAGACAGACAATTTAATGAATTTCCCATTGAATTTGAGCAATTTCCATTAAGTTCACAGAGACACTCGTAAATTTCTTATGGTAAATTTAATATTTTTTTCATTTATGAAATTAATCAAATGTTTTTCAAGGCATAAAGCAAAAGCAACTGCAATTATTGTAATGTAATTGTAATCATAATTTGTGCACATCTGCGGGCCATTCATTAAATTCTCATTCTCGCTCTTACTGTCGAGTACCAAAGAAGCGCCAAGAGGCGAATTTAATTCACTTAAACATGAAATGACAGTGGACTGGCTATTTGTAATTTTTAAATTTGTTGTTAATTAAAAAATTTTGGCTGCCTCGGGGTAGAGTACGTTGGCTACCATCGTCTGTCTTCGCGTACAGTGACTGCTAAAATAAACGAACACGCCATTGGGCGGCGAATGTGTGAAAAACAAATGCCCGAGCAAGTTTTTCCGACTACTACTGGAAAATATCAAAACGCTGACGCTGCGCAACTATTTCGGTTGACTTTCCACCTGTTCAATGTGCCGAACGGTGAATGCTGTGTAGTGTGAGTAGTGTGAGTAGTGCTCTATAAATAGATGCAACCCAGAGCACAATTTGTTGAACGTTCTGGGCCATATAAGCGTAGCGTTCATTTGTTATCGAAACTGTATCCGCTCTAGCGCAAAGTTATCGCTCGGCTAGAGGCAGTGCTGGCAGTCGGCTGTCGGCGCTACAAGGTCATTCGTAAGAGGTTTTTTCCTCAACTTTTGGCTTTTGTTTTTGTTGTTTTCTGTATTTAGTTAAATTAATATATTTTTTTTCCTTTCGTTGTAAATATAAATAAAATATTACATTTATTAAGGGCATGTATTTCGATTAGAAATTTCGCTGCCAGACAAGCGCTGGAAATTGCCTTTGTTCACTGGGTATATGCAGTGTTTCATGTCGTTTGTAGCAAGTAAATTACGTATACGCACGTAAAAACTTACAGAGCATTTGTTAGTCGGCAACTTGTGCGCCTTTTTGGCATTTTCCCTTGTTTATTCTGTTAGTTGCCATAATTTAAATTTGTTGCCTGCCCTATAGCGATTTTCAATAACGAAATGCTTATAAATTAAATTAATTGCCTGGACATAAAAATGGTTTTGACCTTGTGTATATATTTCAAAAGTTGTTGTCAGTCTTCAAATTCCTTTGATTCAAATAGCGCGTATTATGCCATTTTTGTGTGTCGTATTTACATTTTTATGACAATTTATTCGATGGAGCTCAAATTGTATTTAAAAGTCATTTAAGTATTGTTATTTAAATATTGTGGAGCACATAAGGAATGAAAAATCTACTCAAAGTTAATTTAGTAGTACTCTAGATGGAGTATTATCCTTATCATCTGATATGTCGGATAGTGAGGGCACTGCGAAAAGTTTTAGAAAATCCGTTTTGGCTTTAATTGTGTCCTCCCCACTGACAGGCCTGTTTGCAAAGCTTTCTGCCTCTTCCTCATCTTCTTCCTCCTCGAAAAAATGAAAATCTATCTCGGAATCAGTTTTGTAAGTACTACCGGAAACTTCCTTAGCTTGAGAGTCGGATAAGTCCTCTGAAATATCAGACAGTGAAGGAATTTCAAAGTATTTTAAAAAGTTCCTCTTAGCTTTGATGGTATCGAAACCAGCCGATGTTTCCGATATTGAGCCGGAGTCATCATCATCACCGACGTCTAGCCACAAGTCGATATCGGAATCAGAGTTCATTTCTTTGCTTAACTTTACTGGCTTTCCTTTGAGTGCTGATTGCTTTGACTGTCTGGAAATCTCTGAATTGCCAGTTGTAAAGCGAAAGTATCTCAGTTTCTTCAGACGTGCTCTGCGGGCAAGCCTCTCCAAGGAATCTGCTTCTGCTAACAGTTGATCGAGTTCAGCTTTCAGTGGGTCTTCTCTGATTTGATGCCTTATATCAGTTTCAGAATCAGTGTGTATTTTTATAAAAGATTCTCCACTGGATTCTTCAAAATCTAAACTACTTTCTAAAGCAATTTCCGTGATTGATTGTGTCTTGTTTAAAGTGTTTGTTCTAGTTTCACTGAGTGTTCTACCAATGTCTTTTAAAGGAAACATTTTGTTTTGTTTAAATAAAACGCTAAGCACTAAATCTGCTGAAACTTTTTAATAGTATGCATTTTTGAATATTAGTCAAAAGCTTGCTATGAATTTAAAGCATATTATTGTACTTAAACGGCTTAAAAAAAGTTTAAATGGTTAAAGTTTTCAAACATTTGTACTTTTTAAAAAATCTTAGCACTTGGCACAATTGAAATTGAATTTGTTGAAATATACTCAAAGCCAAATTTAAGCATGAGCCAATGCATTCCAAATCCCAAATGGAAAAAAGAAATATTAAAATGTGCACAACTTGGTCGAAAAGCCACAAATAATTGCAATAAGACAGCTGCTCGAATGAATTTGCTTTGTCCGAAATAAAAAGTGGCAATTTTTCGGATCAACAAAGTGTGATGAAATTATAAGTATAAATTAAATAGATGGTGGGGGAAAAACAATCGCAATTACAAGTGAGAGAAGTGGAAAAAACCTGTAAGAATTTACTTTAAGGCGCGCGCTCGTCTATTTTCCACATGACGTGAAGAGAAATATTATTGAAATTGATTTTAAGTTTTGGACGTTCCGGTCTAAAATTAAAACGCACGACTCATCACGATTCAAAGTCGGCAAACTGAGAAAAATATCACGCACACACACTGAGAATTAGGAATATATGTATGAATATATAAAATATTCCGACGAACGCCTACGCTATGGCTACAAAAATCTCAAAATCTCACCGCCATTCGCTTGTTTATATACACGACTCCGAATTCGGATATATTTTTGGAAAATTCTTGAAGAAAAAGCGCCTACGTGTGTGTGTGTGTGCTTGAGTCTCTCGCTCTCGCGCTTTAAAAGCAGCATACGCCCTGTGGTCCGGCATCAGTGTAGGCTTGCAATAGCTTTGGTGAAGATCATACAACAAACAAAAAACAAATCAAATCAAAATGTCTCTTGAACGTGCTGTTCGTGCCAAGGTGAATAAAAAGTGTACTTTTCAAACGACTAAAAATCAAATTGGATAACAGTGAACGAAATAAACTTGACAAATGAGAATTTAAAGTGTTAATTGTGTGACAAATTGGTTAATGGTTTTGGTTTTTGGTTTAGATTGCCGGCAAGCGCAATCCCGAGATGGACAAGGAGGCCCAGGAATGGATTGAGGCCATTCTCGGTGAGAAATTCCCCGCTGGCCAGGCCTACGAGGATGTGCTCAAGGACGGCCAAGTGCTCTGCAATCTGATCAACAAACTGTCCCCCAATGCTGTGCCCAAGATCAACTCATCTGGTGGCCAGTTCAAGTTCATGGAGAACCTTAACAACTTCCAGAAGGCACTGAAGGAGTACGGTGTACCCGATATTGATGTCTTCCAGACCGTTGACTTGTACGAAAAGAAGGACATTGCCAACGTCACCAACACCATCTTCGCCCTGGGCCGTGCTGTAAGTTCTCAGCCATAAATTCCCCACGAATTGTTATTTATTTGCCTTTTTTTCTGTTGTTGTTTAGACCTACAAGCATGACGACTTCAAGGGTCCCTTCCTGGGCCCCAAGCCCGCCGATGAGTGCAAGCGTGACTTCAGCGAGGAGCAGCTGAAGGCTGGCCAGACCATTGTTGGCCTGCAGGCTGGCTCTAACAAGGGTGCCACACAGGCTGGCCAAAACTTGGGCGCTGGCCGCAAGATCTTGCTCGGCAAGTAAATTAGCTCAGTCCAAAACAGTCTGGAGTTCTCAATTATTCTGGTTTATTTTTTTTTAATTAAATCTATGTTTACATGTTAAGTTTAACGGCAACATTAAACCAAGAAAAAATATTCCTCACTTACACAAAAAAAAGTAAAAAGAAAACAAAAAAAATCATACACACACACACACTTACACAAATGCAAAGTGCAGCTGCAACACCAAAAGGCTTGTAGATGCGCCTTATATTAAGTATACGCCTAAGTTTATTTATACAAAAATAAAGATGATGAAAATGTGGAGAAAATTAAAAGGAAATCTGATTTAACTCTAAAAGTAGAAACAGCGAAAGCGAAAACGCGTTTCGGCCATTAAACTTAATGGCACATTTACGAGACATTTGGCCAACTAGGAATATTCAATTCCAGCAGCGAATTTCAATATAACCTTCAGCCAATGCGGTGAGCGTTGCCTTTGAGTAGGTGTGTGTGTGTGTGTGTATCTTTTTATTTATTCGTATCTCTATCTATATCTCGTCATACACACATTTCTATCTATTTTGCGCTTTAAAATCGTTTCACACATACGATCTAAATATGGCTGCCTTCTATACACGTAGATCTATAAGTAATACTACATATATATGTATATGTACATCTGTTTATATAAACAGCCTCATTTACAAGTGTGTGCGAAAAATTCCACTGTAGCATGCTGAGGTCATTTGCAGATACCTACTTAATAGATAATCAGATACATACTAGATACAGTCGCAGTCACAGCCACAGACCGGGACATATCAATTAAATGGAAATAAGGAAAACATCTTCAATTTGTTGCCCACCATTTCATTTCATTTCAGAATATTATTTATTAAATTCTTTTGGTATTTTTGGCAGGTGTGCAGGTGTGATACGACATTGAAAACCATTGGCAAATACCCCTAAGATCTCAGGCAGACAATTTCTGAATTTCACGCCCCCATTTCATTTGCTATGCACCTGACAAATGCCTAAGCTTTCGTTTTGATTTATTCATAATAATTTCATACATTTTTACTATTTAAATTCTCACATTTTCACTTTGTTGCATTCCTGCTGGGTTGGAAAAGAGTGAAAAATGTACTTAATTAGTTTTCCACTAATTACGAGCACGACTTTCTAAATATAGTGCTCTTACTAATCAGCATTACCAATTTGCTTAACATGATTAAGTGAAAATGCTTTGTTTTGTTTAGCGGTGGGTTTTATTTATGGGTCTTGGGAACATTTTTAAAATTATTATTATAGTCTATGCAAAAATATTGCTTAAGATATACCAATCTTAGTTGTTTGCCTACTTGATAAACAAATCAACTGCTTTGCCAAGTTTCTTGACAGACGATTTATTAATGGAGACAATTTTAACCTCATAACTATACAATATATTTGTTGATCGGGAAGATTGTCTGATTCGTGTGTCTATTTTTAAAACAAATCTGTTTATTTATACTAACATTTTTTTATACATTTTCTTTTAATTTTAACACTAGCAGATGTACAAAAATTTACATGTTTACAAATTTCATTTCATTGGACAACAAATAATTCCCTATTTAATCATGTAAATATTTATAGTACTGCGCAATTTGGCATTTAGCGAATAATGGAGATCGCGTGGCATGTTTTGGATTGTTTACAATCCAATTTTTATATTATGCGCAATTGTGAGCAGATTTTCAAGGCACAAATATATTCGATACAAATAAAAGTTCCCTCTACTATTTATATAAATAAATTATAACGAATTTTGAGCAATTAATTTAAACAGTGTGTTAAATTCGAAAGAAAAGCAAAGAAACTTGTCATTAGGTGGAAAGAAAAACAAACATAAAGTATCAAACTTGACACTGAAAATGTGCAGATATTTCTTGTTTGTTCATTAAAAGATTTGTGGCCCATTTCATGGCTAAATCATGTAGATGTGGGTGTGTGTGAGTGTGTGAAGGTCGCTTTGATAAATAGACTATCATAATTTTAAACATATATTTTGGTATTTATGTTAATGCTTTGGTTAAGATGTAAAGGGCAGAGGGTATAGAGAGCAAACCTTTGACCTACTCAAAGACAGACTATTCAAAAGATCGTTAGCCCCCCGTACAAGTAAATAAATCAGTTGAACTGTCATTATTATTACGTATATTAATTGGTAATACTAGTAG
Source organism: Drosophila dunni (assembly GCA_018152125.1). Taxonomy (NCBI): domain Eukaryota; kingdom Metazoa; phylum Arthropoda; class Insecta; order Diptera; family Drosophilidae; genus Drosophila; species Drosophila dunni. The sequence continues at coordinate 18,429,475 of JAECXC010000339.1, read as the reverse complement.
TTAGCAATGTACGACTTAAGCGTGTATAGCACAGTTGAAATGCTATAAACTCTTACAATATAGATTTGATAAAAAGTTTAAACACGGTTGCCCGCCTGTACTTCATGAATTCTTTGTTTCAATAGGTTCACGGTCTCCTTCATTTGCTTGATATTCGCTCGCTTCTCTTTGTTAGCCTTAAAGGTTATATCGTAGTCATGCAGCAGCAATGGTGTGACTAGTAGGCCACACTGGTAGTTGAGCTCCTTGTTTAGTCTTTTTAGTTTATTGCGTTCCACTTTCGCATCATGAAGGCGTTTGCGTAACTTCCGTCGAGCCTCTTCCTTGCCCATCAGATTTCTACGGAGTTCTTTCACCTTTACGTGCATTGCAACTATACGCTCCCGGAAATGTTGGCTCATATGCATGTGTGTGTGGTGGAGTTGCCGCATTTTCTTCAATTCAACATTTCGTTCTAAGTTGTAAGTTTTAAAGCTTTTACTAAATACATTGTGTGATTATTTAATTACCTTCCACCTTTTCTTCCATTAAAAATACCTGGTTCTGTAGGTCCACAAAGTCTTTTGCGGTAAGATCACTAGATATCTGACCAAGCTGAACGGTTTTCTGAATTATGGAAAGGCATGTAAGTAAACTGCTTTCAGTTAAAAGGTTCAGTGCTTACATTGGAAATTAGAGATAATGTGTGTTGTCCTGTGATTAGCTTCACACGTGCTTCGCTGATTTCATCTCGATATACTCCCATAATTCTTAGCTCTCGTTTGACAACTTTATGTAGATTTTCCGTTCTTGCTCCAACATGGGTCATAATTTTATTGTTCAGCGAGCGTTCCACACAACGGCATGCTTCAAGTGCATCTTCCACTTGCTCAAAGGTTTCCCTCACATGGTTGCTGCACTTTTCATTGGCCTCCACATTCATTTTCAGATAATAATCAAATTCATTCATAGCTGTTATGTATCGTTCGTATTCGATTTGAGCCAGTGCTGGTGTTAGTTTAATGAATGCTCGAGCGATCCTATTTCGCCTGTGATACTCGATTAGTTTCTGGTTGAGATAAACATTTCGATCCTTTGCCAAGCAATAGTCGTCAAATTGTTCATTAAGATCATTGTACAGCTTTTCCTTGTCGAACATACCCGTTTGTATTCGATTTTCAGGATTCTTTTCAGCGAGAATCACAGCATTCCCAATAATATCGTACAGGAAATCTGTTATAATTCGATCGGCATCAAGATGCTCGGCAAATTCAGTAGTACTTTTGCTTGTGGGTGCATAGTTAATAGCCGATTTATGGAATTGATTTAAATTGTCTTCCAATTCTAGTCGCATAAGGGACTGTTGGTCGCTACGGCTGAGTAACCGATTGAAATCAGATATACTCAGCAACGAATCAGTTTCCGTATCAGATAAATGACTTGATTCCGGCAAAACCAACATAGAGTTTGTGCTAGAGGTTGAGCTTGATAGATGAGATATACTGTCCTCAGTAAGAGGATCAACGAATTTTCCTGTGTCGCCTATTGTTATAGTAGACAGCTTCTGAGTTAGCTCCCCAGCGCGTTGCAAATCTTCTGAATCTTGGGAAATGTCTGAAATTGAAGGTATCTGAAATTCATTTAAGAAATCAGTTTTCAATTGAACTGAATCCGCTAGTAAATCTGGCGAATCACATTCTTCAAAGCTTGCAGAGTCTTCGTCTTCGGTATTTTCAGAAATAAAATTGTCCGACAGATTTAAATCTGTACTTTCCCTAAGATCGTCGGCTGAATACAGTGTGGGTGTAGCAATAGCGGTGTCAGAATCCTCATTTAAGAGCACATTATAGACACCTGTGGGCATCTGTAAAACCTTCTCGTCTTCTTTAAAACGAATACCAATGGCTTTCTTTAAAAGAGCTCTACGCTCCTCCTGCGTCAGCTCTGCTGCTGTTTTTTCAGGTGCTTCGGGAGCCTGAGGAACTTCCGGTGAGTCCACAATGCTTCCATTTTCCTCTTTGACCTCTTCGTGCGTTTCGTCCATCAATTCGTCTATGCTTTTATTAAATCTGACACTTTCAGCAAACGAGGAACGTTGAGGGTTTTCCATTTTTGAAGATTCTGCATTAATAACCACTGTCTGCTGTTGCAAATCATTGTCGGAGGGAGCGAAGGTTACAGAATGGCTGGTATGTACAAGTGAAACTGTTGTAGATTCCATTGTACAATTAATTATATTATTTTTTTCTTTTTGTATTTATTTTAATATTTTTTCTTGATTTTTTGGTTTTTTTCTTTTTTTTTTTTGTGTATTGTGTTGTGTTAAAATTACAGTAATACTGACCTTTCAGTTGAAAGCAAAGGCAACTTTATTAAGTTTTCCACTTTCAAATAAGACTATTTATTAAATCGAAATCGCAGCAGAAATCAAGGCTTTATTTAAGACATTACACGTGTTTTGGAGCTGTGGGATCCTGCAGCCTGTTTTTCTTGAATGTCCCAACATATTTATGACATTTTACGCCGAGTGAAATCTTTGCTACTTTAAAGTTGATTGATGGCGTGGCAAACTTATGACATTGATTAATTTTTAATAAATATGAGCGAAGATAAAAAACAAATAAAAACGTAGCAGGCAAATATTTTCTTAGGACATCAGGTGCCAGATGATTTCCATAAAATGCTGCAATGCGCGTTGGCGCACTCAAAAATAAAAAAAGAAAAAAATGAATCGCAATTTGCATAAAATGTATGAACTCCCAATACAAACAGTTGCCAGACGAATTTATTTTCTCGCGCTATGAAAGTTAAAGTTATGACCACACAGGCACAACCACAAATAATAACGTGATAAAAGAGGTTTAAGCAGACAAAAAAATATATGAGCCAGACATTAATATTGGCTGAGAGCTGTTGAGTTTTTAGCACAACTCAAAATGTGCAATAAATTCTAGGGTAAGATTTGAGTAGGCAATGTTGCCATTTAAGCACATTTCCAGCTAGGTCTGGTAATTGTACAAAGCAAATGGTGGCCAATTTATTTAGCATATTTACATTATTTTTCGAATATTATCAAAACATACCCATTGATAGTTTATTGTTAACTTCAAAGTCACCATTTTATGTCTTAGTCTGACTGCATAGATTTTTACTATTACAACCTCAAAAGTAGGCAACAAAACAGAGCTGAAGTTGCTTTGAATTTATTTGCAGCCCCAAAAGTAGGCAACAAAATTTAATTTTGTCAAATTTTGAGCTGATATTTCGCAGTGCTCACAATAAGCAAAAGAACGGCTACTTGACCTTGAATTTCCTCTGCTATTCCTTATTTTATTTTATTTAGTTATGCTTATAGCATAGCCTTTAACCCTTTTACAGCTTTCGCTAGGGTATAAGCAGCGAGGCGTGTAAATTGTATATTCAGTTAAATTATGCAGTAGATTTTCATTTCAATTCGGTTCGACACTGGCTTTTTGATGTTTCTAACTTATGCAATGGAATTTATATTTGCTTTGTGCTGAAGTGGCAGGACATCATTCATCGGGGAATCAAATTCAATCACCTTGTTGTGAATTCAGTTATGCCGCATCGGCTTTAAAACTTTTCCAGCTACTTAAGACCATAAGTCAAAGCTCTCAAATATTTGCTTTCAATTTCGTCAAATGCTAAAACACTTTTCGGCCACCTTGCGCTACCTTCTCCCTTGTAGTGATTTCTTTGTGTCAGAAAAGGTGAGAATACTACTTAATAATAGATACAGAATGCTTTTAACAAACTCGCTAGCCAATGGATATTTTTGGAGGCCGCTTAAGATATTTATTGAGCATGCCGCTCACGTTGTTCTTTATCAATGGGAATCCTTTTTAGGCTGTCGTTCTTGTCGTCGTCGCCGTTTTGGATTAAGTGGTCTTAGTCTGGGTTTGTCTGGTCGGCCTTAGCACTTAAAGCTGACAATCCAATCAATTCATACGCACAGTGGTACACCACCAGCAAAACGTTACATAAATTATTTGATTACTGCGTAATGTCTAGTTGAAAAACATATTTGCTATTTTAATAATTATGATTATTTAGGGGCATCTAGACCTGAGTTCACTAGAATCCACAATGTTATTATTTAGTGTGTCATGTATTCAACAGTTGGAATTTAGCTGATCATGAGTCTTATCAACAGAAACAGCTCGATTTGAATTTATGATGCAAATCAAGTTTAAAATTTGCACATAGACTACCCAAGTAGTCACAGTAAATTGCGCATCCACAATACGAACCAGTCAACAAGTAAAACAATCATTGCGACATTTGTATGCTCTATAAAAACAAACACATATAAAATACATGACTCAGAATCATATTTGTTATTTGTTTATTATTATTCATTCCTGGAAGCACAGATAATGTTAATAAATTCTCAATACAAATAATTACCATTTAATCTGCGGATTAAAATGCAATGAAATGCGTAAATTCAGCCTGAAATTCTTAAAAATTCGTCGATAAGACTTTGTTCAGATCTGCGACGGTGTCGCGACAGCCAATCTCAGACAGAGCTGATAATGAATAATAGTACATAAGATAGTGTCCAGTGTATTGGCAGTCAGTTGAGAAATACAAGTCGCACCGCGAGCTACAAGCAAATTAATAAACATAAACAAATTCAAGGACTAAATAAAAATTTTAAAATGTATTCGTCGATTGTGGTATTTGCACTGGCAGCCTTGACGTTGAATGCTGTTCTGGCCCTGCCTGTAAATCAAGAAGATTCCAGAAAGGATTTGAAAGTATTTAGTGATTTGGAAGGTGTATTGGGAAGCGTTCCAGAGTTCGAAACTAACAGCTTAGACCAACTTCGTGAGCGACGTGCAGCTGACGAGGAAGTCAACGACAGCTCAGGTGAAGACGACAAGAAGGATGAATCAGGACAGGCTAAGGAAGATCAGAAAGACAAGACTGTAAGCTCTGAAAGTGGATCATCGGAGGAGGGTGGCAAGCAGGGATCCAGTGGCCCACGTCATAAGCGTTCGGCTGAAGAGGAGGAGCCACTGAATGATGATCACATGTCGCACGAGAGTGAAGACGATCAGGGTGAATCAGATGAGCTGGCCGAGCTGCTATTGATTCACGATCTGAACTCCAATGAGTTTAACAACGAGATCTCCAAGAAATAAAATTAAAAAACATTATATTTAATACACCCACTCACTGCTAGACATATTTAATAATTATTAAATAAACAAATAATAATATAAAATAACTCTTTAACAGCTTTCTTCTATATCTTCTGGCTTAAATAGGCTGAACAGTGGTGGGCGAGGGGCATGAACTAAGGCCGAAAGACACGTCCGGTTGATAGGCAGATACACTTTGGCGTTGCCTCAGGGTTATAGATAAGTTTTCTAAGAACTCTCAAAGTTTTCGCACTGGCACCCTTTGTCTGGCGACTGTCAAAAATATTGTACCTTCTTCCTGTTGACATCGATGGGTGAATGCCAACTTTTATACAAAGAAAAAAGTGGAAGTACCCATCATACATTAATTTTGCTTCTTTAAAGAGATTAAAGATATGGTTGTAGGAATACTTTCAATACAAATCTGGATGATTAATGCAACTTGAATAATAAATAACCTTTTTGACACCAAAGTGAGATTGGGCGACACGCTTATAAACAAACAATAATTGAGCACAAATATAAAGTGCAAGATTACAGATTAATCAACAGTAAACAACATTTATTTGACTCACCGGATGAACTGTTAATTACGTATTAAACCATAGAGATTATGTACCTTTTCTAGGAACTGTCGTGCCACATTAAGTGCATGGACTTCCCATACTTTATGAGCAGATTGTGAAATAGAAACAAACATTGATTTTATACTTGGTATACAAAAGAAAGCAAGCACATTCGCACAATAAGTTCTTTGTCAGCTAAAAAGCGTAGAACACACAAAAACAAATAGGTATACAATACAAAAATAGCAAAAATCCAATAAAAAGGAATAGAAACAATTTATAGCCGGCAAATAGTTTTCATGGACCTATCCCAATAGTCATCACAACGATAACGCCAGAGAAGCGAAACTAAAAAAGCACCAAAAAAAGCGAAAAGAAAAGAAATGAAAAGAAAGTTGAGTAAACGACTGCGATATACCCGTTAGTTGAGTTTAGAAAGTCGAATGGATATACTTTAAGTACTATACTTGTCTAGCCAATATACCCCATTGGGGCAGGGTACAATGGCAGCAGCATTCGTCACTCAGTGGCGGCTATAAAAAAGCGAATGCAGCACAAAGGCAAACTTCTCGAAATTATTTCAGTGCTCTGCCTTTTAGTTTTAGTTGCTCGAGTCGTGTGCAATCGTGTGGAAGCCCAAAAAAAATTGTTGAAAACTGTGGAGCAACGAATAGTTCCAAGATAAATACAATAAAAAACGGAAAAGAAAACAGGGCATAGCCTCATTAAGTGTGGCCACAAAAGTTCTATCATAATTACATAAATAATAAAATTTGGACTGTTAATTAAATGAATTGGAAACAAATTTAGTTTTATAGTTGGTTCAGTGCATTGTGCAATGCGTGAAGCAAGATTATATAAGCCATAAACGTAGACAGTTCGTAATTGATAAGACAAAACATTTTCCTAAAGTCAATGGCCAGATGAGCGCAAAAAGCCGGCAAAATACAAATAAATATTTATTGTGCACGGGTTATTTTTTGGCAGCTGAATTTTGACAGGCGCAAAAAAACGAAAAAAAAACGGAAAAAATAAATATACACATAAAAAAAACTGTTGCAATTCAAAGAGAAACATTAAGAGAAAGAGACAGCGTGAGAGAGTGAACGCAAAGATTTAAAAATAACACGAGCAGATACGCAAAATAAGAGCAAACAAGCAAAAGGAACGCAAATAAAAAAGAGGCGAATAAAAAAGAAAAGGGGAAAAAAGCATAAACAAAGAACGAGGGAAAGAGCAACCAGAATAACAACAAAATTACGATGCCAGAACCGTTGGGAATACTGTGGTCCATGCCAGAGACAAAGAAGAAGGCGCCCATTATCAAGGTGTCCTGCGGCATCGGTGATACGGATGGGTTTCCCGCCTTTGACGTCGAGTCGGATGCCTATGACTCCAAGGATGATACCAAATGGGGTTTTCTGATAACCGGAGGGGCCGAGTTTCACATGCCCTTAACCGTCTTTCAGGTGAGTCCGAGTGGGGAATGGCAGTGGCTCCCTGCTGGAGTAGCAGGAGTGGGTGGTGGTGCCACTTCGTTACGGCTCGTTAACTATTCATAAGTCGTGACAGAGTGTGAGAAATATAACAACTGCCGCATTTACAACTAGCACAGCCTATTATTGCCGCTGTCTGTTACACTGGCAATATGGCAGCTGCAACATTTGTTTCGTCATTGCTGCAGACTCGTTTTGGTCTTTGGCCAAAAGGCACGAAATTCGTTTTCGAATTTCATATTATTCGACTATGACGAAAGTTCCACAGGCAGACGAAATGAAAATTTTACTTTACTTGCTTTGCCTGGCCAATGGGGCGTATGAGCGACAATTGTTAAATGGCTAGCTGAAGCTGAAGACAGCACAGAGAACAAGACTGAGGAGAAACAGAGAGAGCAAAAGAGAATAAGAGGGAGTGGGAGAGGGCAACGGCGACACTTTGTTCTCGTTTCAATTGCCTACACTTGAGCCGAGGGAATGTACAATATTTGGGTTAGCTCTATGCCGTCTATGTATTTTGCGTATTGCTTTCCGTTTTGACGTCTGCTTTTCAGTTAAGCAGTGAACATAAAGAAGCAGTCTCAAATATATATAATTTGTTATTTCTTTTGTCGTGTGGCATGAGCTACAATCGGGGCATTGACGACTGGACAAGGAATTTTAATAAATACGTCAAAAGGGAAAAGTTTAATTGGGTTTGGGGAAAATATTTGATTTGCTAGCTTAAATTAAATTTATAAAAAGTAATGCCATGGGGAAATCAATATTTAAAATAAAGAGAAAAGGAAGTTAAACATTACAAAACTCAGCAATTATTTATAATTAACTTAAACTGCCTGTTTAGAAGTTTCTTAAACTCATTCCACTGCCAAAATTTTCCCGAAATAGTCTGCTAATCCCAACCAATAGAACTTGTAGTTCCGCTGTAGCGCACAAAATTAAAACAGACAATTTTGAAATACATAAAAGTATCTCATTGTGTGGTTTTTGTGCTGCTTGTCGAAGAAAACTCTTGTATCTATAGCGAGTACGATCGCAATATTCATTTGTATCTGTCTGTCCTATAGCAGTGTATATAAGCATTTGCTTGACCTAAACTCGAACTACGCAACATTCAGCGATCAATTGCGAGTCGACTGTTGCCCTGCTCGGAGTGTACAGTGTAAAGTCTTGTAAGACACTTGGGAATAGTTAGTAAACTCTATACTCCAATTGCAGGTAACACCCGATGGTCTAGCTGACAAATCGGGCATACGACTGGGCGATATAATACTTGAGATAAACGAGGAGGACGCCACAGAGTTGACACTGGCCCAGGCACACGAGCGCATCAACGCGACCCCAAAGAAAGTGCAGTTCCTTATGCGCAAGTATGTTGACCCACTTTAGTAGGTATATTTATGATCTACGCCCACTTATGTAATCCCTTTGTGTGTGTAGCATGGAGGAGGATGATCCCACGGGCATGTTTGAGGCCGGCGAGGAGAAGTCAATTGTGATGCGTGTGCCGAAACCGATGCCACCACCAAAGGGTAAGTTTCCAGCACTGTTTATAAATTGCATGAGTCAGCCACGCCCCCATTCCCCATCCAAATGAAATAGTGGAAGCAGAAACCTGGCACATACTAACCAAATTTTATTGGTTGTACTCTTTTTGTAGACTTCACCCCAACCCCATTGCTTGGCTCGCGTTGTTGGCATCCCATTATGTGGCATGACCCACCAGAGCCACCCAAGCCAAAGAAAAAGAAAACCAAAACCCAACTTGATGAGGAGGGCAACGAGGTGATCATTGAATTGAGCGAGGACGAGTCCTCCGACGAAGAGGAGAAGGTGAAGAATAACTGCAATATGCCAACAACATTTCCAAAGCTAATCCATTCCCCTATTCTTCTGATCTCTTCTCCAACTCGTATGTGATTCAGGAGTTGCCACATCATCGCATTGTCAGGAATATTCGACGCTTCTTTGCGGAGGTCGGCGATAATCAGGAGCTGCGCAGCAGCACCATTGAGAACATGCTGCTGGCCCTGCCCACAGCCTCCAAGTCCAAGTGATGGCTCCCTATATAATCCTACCCCCAACACTCCCCTACCCAAACTAGGCCTTCCATCAACCGTAGTTAATCCTTTAAGACCTGCATCTATATGTGCTTTTGTGTGTGTGCCGTTTTTTAAATAAAATCGATTACTTTAAAACCATAAACCTGTTTGAGAGTGTAGTCCATGCAAATGCTTCTCGTTCAGGCCGCGTGCTGCCCAGTTCAATTGAATTGCGTCTGCTGGAAATGCAACGCAAATTGTCCGCAATCGCTGAAATACCAAAGATTTTATCCTCAACGCTGGCCACAGTCTCGCAATCCTTTGGCTCCATGGAACCGGCGATGGAGGAGGTCTACAAACGCAAGTGCTCCTACGATGAGGATGCACTCGACTACGAGTTATTGGACAAGGCGCAAGGGGATGGCAATGAGGAGGAGAATGAGGAGGAGGAAGAGGATGAGGATGATTTGGTGCAAGTGCTAGATGAAGATGCTAATGAACTGGCCATGAAACAATTCGAATCAAAGCCGCTTAAGGATGCAACGCCGGAATCGGATTATGCATCGGAGGCCAATTATGTGACAAATGAGCTGAGTGATGAGCCAGACACCGACAATGATGACGATGATGATGAGGAAGTTTATTTTATCAAGCTGCCTGCAATGCCTGCGGGTGCAGACATCAGCGAGAAATCAACAACGGCAGCCGATGCGCAGTGTATCAGTTCCGACGATGATGATGTTGATGATGGGGACTCGGATTCGGATGTGGAGGGCAATGAGAGTGACTTTTTGAGCACCACTTACACGTGGAATCTGCGAAATGTGCCCAAGCTGCGTGTAAACGATGCCGAGGGTGTATGTAATTTGACGCTGAGCCCGCAGCTGGAGCAGCACAATGCGATTGACACTTCAAAGGTGCGAGCTGCGACACCCACGCCCACAAGCCAGTTATCAATGGTGGCAACGCCGGCGAGAGCAGCAACGGAGACAGCAACGGTGGCATCAATGGAGACATCAATAGAGACACCAACCGAGCCACATTCACAAAAGGTAAAAGCAATCAATGCGACATCTCATTAGGCACATAATATTACCTATATCTTTTCATATGCTGCAGCTACTTTTCAAACTGGATAATCTGGAACGCTCCTGGCCCTGGGCAGATCGAGAGAAAATTATATACAAGTAAGTACGTTGCTAACCAGTCCCAATGTGTTTGGCTAATCAGTTTTTCTTTTGCTACTTGGCAGGCAATCAACTTGTCATTTGGTGCCGCGTAAACCTTTGGGAATTGTCGGTCAACGCATTCAGTTGCTGGCCAAACAGGAGGTACAGCGCAAGGACTAAACAAATCCCGATTCTAATTCCAAATTCCAGTGCCACTGCCACTGCCACTGCCAACAAATTCAAGTTAAACTCTTTAATTTTTCTACATATTTTCACTTTTGTTATTAGTTTAGGTGTCGTTTTCTTGCCATGGCCTGAACTTGGCAGGCAAACCAACTTTTAATTGAGTTCATTATGCAAATGCGTCAAGAGCACACTCCACTTAACAGGCGCTGCCAGAGCACCGCAGTCGCAGTATTACAGCCGCTGCACAACGGGGCGTATGCGTAACTTTACTTCATCTCATATAAGAGTTTGAGTCGTGCTTCAACTTTAACAAAGGCAGCTCAGTCAGCTCTGTTAGCTCAGTCAGCTTATTTTAATTAAAAAAGTGCATGCACTGAAACCAAAATCAGTGGCAAACAATTACCAGAGTGATTTCACTTGAGTTCTTTATGATTCAGCCGCAAAAACACAACTTTACCTTTTACACTTATGTTTTAATTAAAGTAAACAAATGTAGAAATTAAACAACGTCAAATTCAACAAATAAATATATATTTCCTTTAAAAATTTAGTCGATTTGCGAAAGTTTTTTGCTACTGAAGTAGACGCTTGAGTTCAATTCAAAGGTGTCCAGTTCAGGCTGCTTGAGTGCTCCTGAGTCCTAAGTTTTGAGTCCTTTGTGATTGCAGTGCTTGAGTTCTCGACAAAAGAAATGCGCTTTGAAATACTGCAAACACTTTAAACACGTCATGCACTTAACTAACACATACTCATACACACACACACTCGCACGCACACGCATCGCTTGCTGCAGGTTTGATGAGTTAAGTTTGTTTCTTGGCTCAGGTGGCGTATGAGTTGTGCGCTAGCCTTGCTTACATGGCGTAGCAGAGCCGCGCATAATTTCTAAAATATGAAACATCATTCTCATTCGACTTAACACACGTTTCAAGCATCAGCAATAAAAGGCCACTTATCGCGTAACTTTACATACATAAAACATGTACGCATTAAGCTGAAAGACCATAAAATGTTGCCAACAACAGCAGCAGACGTTGCTGCTGCATTCACATGCAACATACTAGCAGCTGGCATGGCAACACGGAGCAGCACGGCAACAGTGAAACACATCAACATCATTAAAATCCCATCAACGATAACATTGCTGTCACGGGGCTGCAAAGTGTCCGCTGGCAACGCGGCCAAAACAAAAGTCAACTTGAACAAATAAGTTTCAATAAATGTCAAACAAAACGTTAATGCTGACAACTCGGCCCTCATTTATCCTTTGTGTTGTTGTTGTTGCCGTTGCTGTTTTACTGTTGCGTTGTCGACCAAATTAGCGCGCTTAGAACAAAGGAGGCGAACCAGCGGAATTTATCATGCTTACCAACCCGTTGTCCTGTTCTTGGCTAATTAACCCACCTAGCTACCAGTAAGAATTCCACAGACATCACATAAATTCTATGATTATAATTATATTTCACATTTATACATTTATATATATTTATTTTATATATATTTTGATATACACAGATTTGAAGCATATTCAGCTATTTTATGGCGATAAAACAATAAAGCGTTTAGTTTTGGTTTAGATTATGTATGAAAATGTCAGAAAGCTGAGCTTACCACATCGAATTAGCCAATTTATTTTAATTTGTAGAGACATCTAACACTTAGGACAACAATGATATTTCATATCCACATAAATTCTTATCAATTTCTTTTACATATAAATAGTAATAATAATTAAATATGCATTAAATTAGGTTTTCGAAAAGTTGAACGAACATCTTCCAACAACTTTTCGGTAGCATACTTTCGGGCGCCGTTTAAAATACCAAACACAGCAGTTTAGGGAACATCAAACGAAGCGTGAGGTAAATATTTTTGATTCTATGATCTTGATTGCGCCAAGAAAATGTGCAACTTTGCTCAGATATTTGCTAGTTTAGTCGTAACTCGTCTGCGTACATTGTAAATTGTACAATTGCCTTGGGGGAGGAAATCGTTGGTGGGAGTGCTCTTGTTTTGGTTTAGTTTGGTTTTCTATTACAGATTTATCTACTGGGCGGGTAACTAGTTGTACTACTTTCGTTTTATCCATTCGTTTCGTTGCCTTAAACTATGAGATTTTGTGATTTCTGTTCGATTACAGGAATTGGGTTTTAAAGCGCCTCATCGGCAATGTTCTGCTCACTTGCATTTCTATCTGCATCCATGCTGACAATTACTACTCCCATGCTCATTCCCATTCCTCCTCTCATTGGCATTCCCATGGTCTGTCCATTTCGTTGCTGGTCAGTGGCTGTCGTTTCATTTGTTGTTGTCGTTGTGGTTGTAGTTGTTGAATTTGTTGCCGCTTCGGCGGCATCTTCCGCTATTGTCGTCATCAGTGTCGGCTTGAGTGCCATCTCTGGCTGCATCTCGGCGGTGTCCGGCTGCACATTAGCTGCCAGTTTCAGTTGCATTGTGTGTCCAGCTGTTTCCTCCATAAGCGGCTGTCGTTGGTGGGCATTATCGATGGTCTGGCGACGCAGGAAGTGCATTTTATTGCGCCATCCATCCATAATGCGCGACGAGGTGGACGTTGAACCGGCCATTGCCATGCTCTGGCTGCGTCCACGCTGATTTTCCTGTTCGTGTTGTTGATGCTGTTGTTGTTGTTGTTGGTGGTGTTGCCGATGGGGGGCAGAGGAGGCGCGTCGTTTGGCTGATGACGACAAATCCTTTAGTCATACCTTCTCCTCGCCAGGCATTGGTGGACCGCAGCGCACGAACTACAATCAAAAGAACTAAGAATTTGCTATCATGATGGTTGGCAGGTTTGGAAACGGTGCGCTGCGTTTTCAATTTCAATTTGGATTTCGATTTGAGTTACAAAATATTTGGTGGTGCGACCACTTGGCGTATGCTTAACATGCGATTATATCAGCAGAACAGCCATTATGTTAGTCTGAGCCTGAGTCTGAGTGCGTGTCAAGGCCAATTGCATGCTGTGTATGTGTGTGTGTATGTATATGTGTCAATGTGTGTGCATGTGTGTGTTTTAATTGCATTAATTAGCTTGCATTACTCATACGCGCCGTAACCCGTAAATATATAGGCAAAAGAAGAAAGCATTGTGAAGCTCATTACAAATCTTACCGAGACCTGAGTGGCTGTATAGGAGTTGGTTCGCGGCCGATTGCTAAAACACAGGGTCCTCCACTTGCGCTTCACTTGGGCAATCACCTCGCCATTAAAGAAGCAGAACAATGTCGCCACACACAACCCCTGGAAAACGAGAAGACACAAGTAAAGTAAAGTAAAGTAAGAAAACAACAAAGGAGAAAAGGAAAATTTTTGGTAAAATTATTATCCAAAGCCATCACAGTGAGAGAGACGCAGTCACAAGTGTCCTTATTAGATTGCCAGCCGGCAAAAACGGCCCCTAAAACCTAATGCAATTTTGTTTATTTGCTATTTCGGCAGGCTCAACAGTTTCCAATTCATTTTGCCTGTCTCATTTCGCTGGCATTACGACCAGCCCCCACACAAACACACACACCCACTACATTCGTATCTGTGTCTGTCTTTGTATTTGTATCTCACTCTGTGTTTGCATTTGTATCCCTCTTGTGTTTCTATCAAGCTCTGCCTGTTGTCGGCTACTTGAGCTGTTTTTGTCATTTGTCTTCTAGTTTCAGCGCCTCTGTGCGTGTGTGTGTATAAATCTAACTGTGCGTATACGTATTTAATGCATAGTTGCGTACGTGCAGGAGCTATTCTGGATTTCATATTCACACATTGCCTGCATATAAATGAAATTGGCAAAGGCTTCACTTGATTGCCACTGCACACATCGACACACTCCAACCACCAATCATCCAGGCCTTCACGAGTACTAAGTTTACCTTTTCTGTTCTGTTCCTTTAGTTATTTATTTTGATAACTATTGAAAACGCTCTGTGCATTTTTAAATAACTTGCACAATAAGTGCAACTTTTGTAGCGGTTTTTAGTAAAGTCAGTAACAAACAATGCTGAATAAATAAATATTTACTTTATGTGTTAAAATTCAGTTTTTAAACTGCACGATACATAGCTTAATGCCGTTGATTCATGGCTTTAATGTTTACTTTTTTCGTTGTCAAAAAAACAGAGAGAGAGAGAAAAGTTACGAATTTAAATGTATTCATAAAAAAGAAGGTTTGAGCTACACATGTTATTTATTTTTTAAGCGCTTCAATGATTCAATGCACTATGTCACATGAAGTCAAAGGACCTACATAAATTTTGACAGACTTTTTAAATTCACTGCATAAATTTTGTTAAAGACTCAAGGGTCCAAAAGTTGTGGGTCTAAGTGCTGGCTTACAGGGTAGCTCTTAGTCGACTTTGGGTTGTTTATCTTGTTTGTTGTGGCTGTTACGCATTTATAAAGCTTTTCTGCTGTTTTCCTCTGCAGTCTTTAATTCACATAATTCCAGCTACTGTATTTGCTGAGCTCAACTTACATAAAGTTGAATCATGTTTAGCTAGTTCTTATTATTCAGCTTGATGTTGGCCATTATTCAACGCTGTCAGCTTCGCAGTCTCCCCTTTGGAAAAAGTTCCATGTAATACCTTTAAGTGGAAATAGCTTGTGATTTGCATGACTATGAGTTGTCAAAATCTTTTCGGTAGAATGATTTGGTAATTACTTGAATGGAGAAGGGCCAACTGTTGGCAAAACTAATTTACAAAGTAGACAACTGAAAATTGTTAGCAAATGTGTGCATTTCCCTTTTGGCCCCTAAATTGCACAACTTTTGAGCCAAGTGCAAGTTTCGAATTCAATTTGTATGTGTGCATAAACAAAGAGTAAGAACAACAAATGCTGAGAATACAACCAACTGTTCTACGCTCTCATGTGAAGCTTTCCAAAGTATTTTTGCTGCACAGAAAATATTTTTTAATCTTTATTGAAATTCCAGCTGAAGAATGAAAAATACTTGTACTCCTAAATGAGTATACATTTTTTTCTCTCAAGTTATTTGGCTCTTATTGCAGTTGCTGCTCAGTGCTTAGCTTGATATTTATGAGTAAGATTTATTAATCCAAATCATGATGTTGACAGCCAAGAAATTACGCCAAGACAAATGCATTGCCCAGGGAGACACATAATAATTTATATAATGAATGCCATGAATCGCATTATAGCTATCCACATATGCCACTTTATAGTTTCCTTGTCGCATAAACTTTGCTGAAGAATTCTCGGTTAACTGTCAGAATTCATTCTTTTGTTGCTTTTGAAGTTAAATGCACTTGATGAATTCATTTGATGTATGTATATCTATGTCATTATAAAGAATATTATCTTTATGGTGCTTAAAAGTTGTGCTCTCCATCTTTTACGACTCACACTGCGGATGGCACAATAAATCCAAATTATATCCGTACCAACGAAAAGTGCCTTCTGCCACTTGCCACTTGTAAGAACTTTGCAATTTGTGAAACGGAAAACAACAAAAAAGAAAATGAAAACGAGAAAAATAAAAATAAAAAAGTTGTGACTGGATTTAAAAACATTCAGCAAAAGTATTTTGCATTTGTCACTCGCGTTTTGTGCCTTTTTTTTTATTTTTTTGGGGTTGCTCTTGTGACTGAGCAAAAAGTCACAGATAAACAGCGAATTTTTTATACAATACCCTGCTGCCAATTAAGGCGCTTCAAAGGGGTATGATGAGCACTGCTTCAGAGAGCACGAATTTATAAAGAATACTAAAATACAAATTGAGTTTAAATAAATCATTTTTGTGTCAACTTGAAACTCTTCAAAGGCAGCAACTCGTCGTGCTGTTTCTTTAGACTTAAGCGACTTTCATTTAAGGTTGAGCAACTGCAGCTGGGGGCTATGCCCGGAGTGTCCACAAGACATGACAATATAGATTTATATGTAGAAGAACCGCAGACATTGGAATTTAGCCTTTTTGGCCAAACGTTTTGTTCAACAGCGTTTTATAGTTATTTGCACTAGGAGCAAACCAAAATGAACAGATGAAGACAAGAGATGTTGCTCGATTTGGTTTTATGGGTTTACGCGTCTTTGCACGCTTTGGTTAAGCCCCTTAGCCGCCTAACCTCCTGACCCCCTGACTCCCTAACCCCTTAACCTCCTTTCGCACTTTCACTACTGACTTTAACTTGTACTTTTATCATTTTATTCTTGTATACTTATATATATTATTATTTTTACTCTCAACTCTCAGTGCATTTCATGCTCCAGTTGCTTTAAGACCTTTGTCTTTGGTTCGCCGGAATCTCTGTGTGCTTTATCCAATTTAATATGCATGCTGATGAAAATGTCTGACAAAATACCAAAGTACATTTTTGCATAACGCATTTGTATATTGATTTTCCACCACTTCCCATCTTCCAACTCCAACTTCCATCTCCATTTAGATAAGCTGCGGCCTGACGGCTTTTTAGGATGGGGTCGCTGTAAGCATGTGCTTGGCATTTTAATAATTTAGACCATTGATTTGCCATGAACATGGAGGGCGGAAAGGGAAAAGTAATAAACAAGCACTGACTACGGCTTTACAGTATTTGCATAAATTATGGAAAATATCTCATGTTAAAATCAGCAAATTTTTAGCCAATTATATGAGCAGTTTTCCCCAGTAAATAACATTTTCCAAGCTCAGCTGTGGAGCGAAGAAAAATTCCAGGCAAGGGATTTAAGTTTTGCTATGGAATGTGGCCAAAGCCTCAGAGAGAATTTACATAACTAACATCATAAAGTGTTCAACCTGTGCTGGCAGAGCCATAAAACAATATTAAAACCAACATGACTTAGAGACGGGGTATTGGCAGCTCTACAAATACCCTAGAGTGCGCATTTAAGACTAGGTTTAATGAAGGAGTAGCTTAATTTAAACAGTAAGCAGTAGTTTCAAACAGCAAGAAGTTCATTTGGATACAAAATAATTGAGTACACTTTAGAAAGTCCCCTCTCTCAACTCTTTAGAGGGTATGCTCCGCTTGGAAAAGGCAAATGGGTAAAAGACGAAAGGAAAGAAAAAGAATTACTTACTTGAAATGAGGCCGTAAAAGCCGAGATGACTAGGTATGTATTCTCCCAGGGATGTCCGCGGTCTGGTCGAAACGGTGTTAACACATACTGCAGGCCAAGCAGCGGCACCAGCAGCAGCGTTGCCCTGAAAGAGGCCAAAAAAGAGAGGTAAACAGATGGATTGGAGCTAGGGGATGTGGAGCGCCGAGCTGAGCATTGTAATAATACTTATACTTATGTATAATTCGTTGTCGACAAGCGTATTAAAATGCAAGTCAACGCGGCGTATGCGTAATTTAAAATGTAAAATGAAGTAAAACTTTCAAACGAAGCGAAACGATATGAAACGACATAAAACAAAACGAAAACATTAAAAAGACCGAGCAGAGAATGAAAGCAAACAAACAAGTTTATTACGCATACGCCCCGAGGGCCAGCACGCCTGCCAACTCCCGCCCAAATGTTATTATTGAATTGAAGTTGCTTTTAACTTGGCTTGACATGCCGAAAAAAAACAAGGAAAAAGACAAAGGAGAAACTTACCGAAATGCCTGGAGGATGGTGCGGGATGGGCCACAGCTGCCTTGAATGCTGGCAGGAGCATTTAGCTTAAGCAGCACGACTCGCACAATATTGCATAGGAACAGCAAATTGAGGAATATCGAAATGCAAACGGGCACAATCAATATGTAGTTGTAATCATTGTCGATCATCCAGCAGCTGAAAAGTGCACAAAGAGACGAATGGGAGTGAAAGAGTTGGGTAAATGTCATCTAATGAATTGCAAACGAGCTGATTTGGTTAAAGTTTTCGATTTGGTTACAGCTATGCAATCGTTGGGTGTATGTGTGTGTTTCACACACCCCACACACACACACAGTTGGACTTACTGTTGCTTCTGCTCGGGGGTTCCAGTGAGACCGCGTGCCAGGCCATAGATGCAGATGACAATGGCCGGTGAGCCCCAGCCAAAGGCAATCAACCATTTGACCAGCTTTTTCTCTGAAATAAAAGCAGAGACGAGCACTGTATGCAGATAGAAGCCCTCGCACAGCATCCACGAATAGTTGGTGAGCAGAAAATAATGCAGTTTTATGTGAAGTGCCACACAAAAGCCCTGTTGGCGTTATAATCGTATAGTATGATAACAGTTGAGTAGTTTTAATCGACGTTTCTAAAAGTGTTTACTTACCGGACTGCTCTTGACTATATCCGCATTGGCTATAATGGTCATATACCAAATGAGCCACAGCGAATTGTTGGCTGCAAATGAGGTGAACAAATGCATGTGCAGCGTGATGCGGGCACATTTCAATGATCTGCGAATAGAGTACTCGTATTTGTATTTGTTAATTCGTGGCTGTGCTAAAACCACAAATGCCTGTCACACGTAGGAGCTTCGACAATGGGATAAAATATCAACACCGAGCTGCACGTGCTGTCAACTCTTTGCTCTCTTTTCTTCTACTTTGCTTGTTTACTCTTTTGTTCCATTATCTTTTCAGCTCTTTCATTCTCTATGCTGTTCATTTTGGCAGCTGACCAAGGGGCAAGTTGCATATTAATGGAAACATGTTGGCTCTCTGCGAATTAATGCACGTCATGCAAATTGAGTTGAATCTCTTTGTATGCATGGCACAGCAGTCTCATTCACTATATCGAATACGGACAGTACGGAAATTGGTAGAAGCTTTCAACCCACTGAATTCATGTTTATCTACGTAGTTGTGTTTTCTGCCACGCAATCACTTCACTTTTTATTGGTGTAAAGTTTCCTTTCTTTTTTTTTTAGTATTTTTTTATGAATGAGAACTCTGCACTCAAGTAGTAATTTGAATTATAAATTCAACTGCAGTTAATGCTGCTATAAACTCTTTTTTAATGTCGTTATACTGAATATATCAAAGGTTTGATCTGCTTAAAATTATGTTTGCGGTTTTACTGCTTAACCAGAAAATAAATTTAGTTTACGTTTTTATATTGTCATCATTTTTTACTATAGCCAATAAACCTTACGCTTTTATATTCCACTCTGGTTGAGTTTAATTTACACCATTATTTTATAATTGAAAATGATTTTGCAATTGTTTGCAATTGATTTGTTTGCATTGATGTGGCATCGTTTGTTTGTTACATCGTTGTTTGCTCTGCTTACAGGTATGTTTTTTTTTAATAGTCAATTGAAGCTGGCATTTAATTATCAGTATGAAAGCGAAGTCATTGCCAGTTTAATCGAAATTCCAGGACATGATGTCGTGCCACGTTTTATTTGCCTTTTGCACCCAATTTAAAACGTTTCCATTCTCAGTCTGTCAGTCTGTGTGTCGGACTGTCTGTCTGTGTGTCCCAGTGTCTGCCTGAGCTGATAATAAACAAGCCGAGAGCACTAATTGTGCTGCAGACAAGTGGAAATTAATCGATATCCTGCTTGAAGAAGACACACAATCTAATACTTAGTTGACGTGTGACACAGAAACAGTGAAATACAAAGAGAGAAGGAGAAGAAGAGGAGTAGAGGAAGAGCGAGACAGAGAGGGGACTTGTTGGCTGTGTTGGGAGGCCAAGAAAGCAAATATTTTCTTATTTCCGACGTCAAGTGTGCCGGATTAAATGGGCGTAAGTAAAAGTGCAATGAGCTTACACACAAAACACACACTTACACGCATAAACACACACACACATGAAGGACAGCCCAGGTTGGCAGTTGATTAGGCCATTGGCATCTTTGTTTAACAATAAAATTTGGCGCCAAGCGCACAGCGGTCATAACAACAAATGGCAATGGATCTCATTAGTTCTGAGTGGTTTTCCATGTGCGTCTTGTGCCAATTTGTGCCACATTCAACAACAATAACAACACTAAGCTCACAAGATGGATGATCATTCGCTGCAACAGATACACCCTCTCACACAGGCTGCAACTAATTTATGTAGCAGAGAAGGCGAAGGAGAAGAAAACTTACTTAAAGTAACCGAGAATGGCCAGAGATAGTAATATAGCCAACAAGGAGATGCCATAGCCGACCTCATAGATTAGGTTCACATTGTGAGTCCACTGCAAATTGAAAATGAAATCATTTAATCAATGCAATTAAATACAATTAGTGACTTGACACTCACGGCCAAATCATCCATGTTAACGCAGGTGGTGTAGTTTGACCAGGTTTTGTTATTCAATGGATGCCTGAACCATTCACCATCATTACCGCACTCCTTGTGCGCATATCCTGTGAAGGAGAAAAGAGAAGAAGTGGGGGTGAGTGTCAGAGATAATGTGCATTAATTTAAATATATTACATTGAACACAACTGTATACAAAGTGGCTAAAATTGCTGTATAATAAATGTTGCACTTCTATATGCCCTTTACCGGGCATTCCATGCTACAGGGTATCATAATATTGTAATTAATTTTTCGATAATTTCAAATTTGCATTTCCTATTAGCCAGACAGTTAATAAGAATGCAAATAATTGCATTTGTAACCGACTATAAACATTGATTGCGTATACGCAACATAATCGATTTGACCGCAACTAATTGATTTGCGGCGACTGCTCAAAAATACTTAATGGCTTTTATGCCAGGCGCTTTTAGTAATTAATGAACGAGCTGAATAGCCAATTGACCAGAGTTCTTACAAAACTTTGAGTTTCTGAACGTTTTTCAAGTGCTGCAAGTTGAGCTATACACACTCAAACACAAACACACACACCTACCGACCACTTTATGTGCTTTTGTAATCAAAGTTGTTGAAAGAACTGTTGTCAGACACTTGCCGAGGACATTGACAAAAGAAACGAGTTCGGATTCCAACTTAGGAATTTTGCAGGTACCATGCATTTTTAGACCCAGTACTTTAAAAAAGAGTAGAGGGTCTATTAAATTGGTCAGAAGCAAAATGTGCATAACAGGCAGTAACAGGAGGCTCCCACTCTCTTCGCTTATTGCGCTCAGAGATCTCTGCCGCTGGAGCACTCTCTGTTTACAAAAAATGGCTAAAAATTAACTAAAAAGTATTGAAAATCGGGACACATAAAAAAAATAATATTTTCAACTTTGATTGATCATTTCTCAGCCAAATGAAGTGATATTTTGAAAAGCGTTGCCTTTTTAGACTCTCGACAACTAGTAGCATCGATTCCATGCCAAAATTCAAATTTTTAAATTCGACCCCATTTTGACAAATTTTGCAGTGTTACCCCTTTGCATTTTTGTCAAAAATCGTCAAAATTTAAGATTGTAATTTTTTGATGCCAATTGAAAGTCCTGGTTCTCCCGAGTCTAAAAAGTCATACCAATCGAAAATCTGACGTCTGAGTCCCCAAATATTCAATTTCAAAGTTGGATAGTTTTGACTCTTAGACTTTACACTGAACAAGAATGCTTTCCTCCAAGCTTTATCTTAAGAACACATTATTAATATTCTTAGTAACTCGTAGCGTAAAGCAATCAGTCAGCTAAAATGACTTTAAAATGGCTAAACTAGCCACACTGCTGATCTCTCGCACAGATAAGCGTTGTCAGCCCAAGCATATAATTTTCATACACCGCCCGAAAGTATGCTACTGATAAGCGTTGTAGACCCACGCTTGTAATTTTCATACACCGCCCGAAATTATGCAATAGAATTTTTAAGTGCTCCCGCACTCTAGTCTCTGTATGAACATCTGGATCTTTTAAATCTGAGCTGAAATACCAAGAGAACAGAAATAGTCAGCAGGTTGCAATACATAAAGTAAGCAAACAAAAAGATTTGTTTATACACGTGCACAGATCGGCTTCCCGCCAAACCAAAAAGGTTTGTTTATACACGTGCACTGCCTCCCTCTTCCTCCCACTTTAGGTTTACGATCTATTCGCTGTTTGTCCTTCAGTCTGTCTGCCTGTCCGTCTGTCTGTCTGTCTGTCTGTCTGTCCGTCTGTCTTGCTGTCTGTCTTTCTGTCCGTCTGTATGTCCGTCCGTCCGTCCGTCCGTCCGTATGAACCACTGGATCTTTTAAATCTGAGCTGAAATACCAGGCCAACAGAAATGGTCAGCAGGTTGCAATACATAAAGGAAATAAACAAAATAATTTGTTTATACACGTGCACAGATCGGCTTCCCGCCAAACCAAAACGGTTTGTTTATACACGTGCACTGCTCCCTCTTCCACCCACTCTCTGTTTACGATCTCTTGGCTGTTTGGGTGTTTGTTCGCTGCCGCCGTTAGAGCGCTCGAACGGTTTCTGTGTTTGTTCGCTGCCATCTTTGGCGCCAACAAGGAGCACTCTCTGTTTACTGTTTGTGCTCCCGCTCTCTACTCTCTGTAGTTGAATTTAAATTTCAGTCTGTCGCTTGCTGCTGATTCTGATCGCCTGGTGAATCAACTGGAAAAACCTTAGATTTTGGCCTTTCGCGAATTTTTTTTGCGGGAACGCGGCGATCTGCATTAACATTGACTTAACAGTAACTTAATATAACATTGACTTAACAGTAACTTAACATAACATTGACTTAACAGTAACTTAACATAACATTGACTTAACAGTGACATAACATTGACTTAACAGTAACTTAACATAACATTGACTTAACAGTAACTTAACATAACATTGACTTAACAGTAACTTAACATAACATTGACTTAACAGTAACCTAACATAACATTGACTTAACAGTGACTTAACATAACATTGAATTAACAGTAACTTAACATAACATTGACATAACAGTAACGTAACATAACATTGACTTAACAGTGACTTAACATAGACTTAACATAAACTTAACATTGGCTTAACATAAACTTAACAGTGAATTAACATTAACTTAACAGTGATTTAACATTAACTTAACAGTGAATTAACATTAACTTAACAGTGATTTAACATTAACTTAACAGTGAATTAACATTTACGATAAAACTGAACTAGCATTAACGTTAATGTTAAAATTAACACAATGCACAAAATTATTTTGCTTAAACTGGGCTCTTGTAAATTCTGTTGTATCCTACTGTGGATTTCTATTCGCATGAGAATTCAACTGGGAATTCGCATATTCCAGCTGTAATACCAAGCGAACAGAACTTTCAGTAGATCATAAATACAAAATTCAAATTAAACAAACTGATATCAGAGAAAGAGCTATGGCTTAGAATAGCCAACACATAATAAATTATGTTAATTTGTATAAAGACATGTAGTTCTATTTGAGTTATCGCACTATGTGTATAGTGCCATTATATCTATCTTCACCAAGTTTGGTCCGGATTGGACCTATCCTTGTCCTCTCATAGGACAAATTGGTTGAAAATTGTTCATACGTATGGGAAATTTCACATTAGAAGGAGTACAGGGTCTTTGACAGTCGGCTCACTCGACTTTACCATTTCTTACTTGTTTTGTTCAGCCTGCAATTCTATCGTTTCCATTCCCTATTTGGTTTTATCGCTATTTCGCACGAAGAGTCAAAAAATCACGTATACGCGCTAGGTGGCAGATAAGCAGACAACAATACGACAGCAGAAAACTGAGCTAAAACTGAACTGAACAAGAAAGAAAAGTACAGTCGAGCACGCCCGACCGTATAATACTCTCTGCATTTTAATCCCGATTAAATTATTAAAATCGGTATCGAGATATTACAATGTGCAGTACTTCCATCAAAACACCGTGAAACAAAAACAATCTAAGCAAAATCAAACAGCTGTTTGTATGCGAATACACACATACGTTTGACATTATATGTGTGTATGTGTGTATTCGGCGCGGCCAGCGTCTGCGGTCTGCGCTGACGCCACACAAGCAGAGAAAACGTTTGATCACGCTTGTATGTTTCTGTCTCGCTTGCACTTATACCTTGATATGGCGTTCAATTATCAATATTATAACTCTTCTAGTTTTCTTGTTTGTAATCCGATTTCTATGCGTCTTTTTAGAATAGTTTGATATAGTTAGCCTCCACTCGAATTATACAATTACAATGATGTACTATATGAACAAATGACTAAAAACGGAACGAAAGTTGAGAGTTATTGTTTTGTATTGTTAGAAAAAAAGGGGCGTGGTAGTCCAAAATTTTAAATGGCAATGCATTTGCGCTGATCGCTAGGCTGCCAGAATGGTTATCCTGAGGTAGCCATGGTTACTGAGATATTCGCCGAAAACACCGATTTTTTCCGAGGTGTGTCTAGTTTTTTGCTCATTGTGGGCGAATGGGGCGTGGCATCGAAAAAAAAAAAAAGATTCTTGTATTGACTGACTAAATATGTGATCGATTGACACCAAGCTCGAGCTTGTAGCTCTTACCATCTCTGAAATCTGTTTGTTCATACGGACAGACGGACAGACGGACAGACGGACAGACAGACAGACGGACAGACGGACATGGCTATATCGACTCGGCTAGTGATGCTGATCAATAATATATATACTTTATGGGGTCTGCCACGCCTCCTTCTGCCTGTTACATACTTTGCACAAACCCAATATACTCTTGCAGAGAGTATAAAAAAATGTATAGAGAAATCGCCTCTACTGTTGCTGCTACTGGCGACCACATCCGCCAAAAACGGAAGTGCCATAAAAGTTAATGGCAGCGCAGTGCAAAGCACATAATCTTGTACAAGCTGGCGACCCCGAGGCGCTGCCTCAGCCATGGGCAGACACGGACACGGATACAGGCACAGAGACAGGCACGAACCCTCATACGCACACAGGCACACAACATAGAGCATAGAACATGGAACACAAGCGAGTTGAGCCATAACAGTCATAAGCCAAATGTAGTGAAAGAAACATTTGTTTTTCCCAGCCCCAACCTCCTGCCCCCTTTCGTTCGGCGCCCAAAACTAGTTGCGGGCGCCTTGTCATAATTTTTTCTGCTCTCAAAGCAACAGCACACAAAAAAGTCATTCAACTTTTGCTATTGGCATTCACGTGACGGCTATTTTAGTCACGCTGTTTGGCCGTGTGGGCGTCTGGGCGTGGCATTTATGATTAATGCAAATTAACAGGTCAGATAAGTTATGCTACAGCTAAATTGCCACAAACAAATGAACACTTAATTATTAATATTTAATTTCTTGCCATTCGTCTCTTTAGAAGGGTGTATGACAGACTAATTAAATACCAAATTTAAGCCATTTATTGTACAGGATATCAATTAGTCGCAATCGTTTGCCTTATGCTTCATTACTTTTGTGTGCTTTCTTTATTTGTTGGATACAGTTTTGCATAATGCATAATTATAATGTATGGTTTTGTTCTACCAAATTGGCTAGATGGTTAACGTTTGTTGTTTTTGCTGTCTAACAAAATAAACACGGCAACAGCCGCAAGCAGATAGCGGAAAATACATCTGTTTAATTCATGAAGAGGTAACCCTCATGTAAATGGATATGATAGTCTATTTATTTGTGAATACCAATTTTATGAAGTGGGCCAAAAGGACGACAGGTGGTTGGGTAAGTGGTGCAGTTAAAAGGGTGCGGTTTATGTGTTTTTGACAGGCCCCGAAAGCCAAAAAAACGCTAAACTTGTTGAATATATAATTAAACTGTGTGGAGTCGCTTTTAGTTTGATTTTCAGTTTGTTTATTTGTGCATAAATAATAAATCAACAAATGGTCTACTTAGCTGAATGAGTTGGTAGCTGGAAACTAAAATAACTTAATTAGTTGCTTAATGAGAGCCTTTAAGTGAAATGGGAATACAGTTTGATGTATTTTATTGCTATAAGAGCAATAAAATAAACGACAAATGACTTAGTGTAGCTTTTAGATGAACTTGAAACACAATTTCCATTGAACTTTGAACTTAGTCCTTGAGTCATTTCGATTTAAACTTGTATTTATGTTTCTCTTTATTAACTTTACTTGAGGCATGTACAGACTTTGGTTATCGAGTGGCACCTTGCTGAACTCACAGGCCAAAACATATTTACATATTATTATTTGCCGAAACAAGAAATATACAAAAAATGATAGGCAAATGAGCTCAGAAATAACACAAGCTGTGTGTGTGTACTTAGAATGAAATTTGAAGAAAAAACACGCTTTCATTGATTTGCGTGCTACAGAAAAAAGCAAGTCTAACAGCCTTAAACACTGGTAAGTAGCTGAGAGGAGACGGGATGGGAAGAGATGTAAATGTGGCAACATGGCTCAGCAGGACCACTTACACGAGGGGATGCAGCCAATTAGGTAACCCACCTTTGGTTTGTGGTTTGTTTATGCATGCCAGACAGTGTGTGTGTGCGTGTGTGTGTGTGTGTGTGTTGGGTAGCCTGCGGGGCTGGGTTTGAATCAACGTGGGCTTTCATTAGAAAGAGTCGCTTGCTGGCTGCCATTTTCCATATAAACCATGTACCTTATGCCACATACCATTTCCGTTTCCGTTCATAATATTGTGTCTGACATTTGGCAGCGCTGTGTTTATGCACGTGTACTAAATTTACTTTGCTTATTCGGTATTTTGGGTATTCTGTTGTCAAATACAGAATTGAAACCAATTGCCGCTGCTTGCTGACCCAAAAACCTAAACGCGTAGTGGCCAAGAGCTCAAAGCGGATGTGGCGTTATGGAGAATTCAATAAACAAGAAATTGCGGCACTTACTAGCCGGATCAAAGCCGGTGATGAAGTCTGGGCACTGTTCGTAAGCGGATGTCCCAGCGGCAGTATCGGGCCAACAAAGCCACCCATCAAAGGTGCCGGCACAGTAGGTGCCTGCAAGTACAAGTAAAATACCATAATATTGCAATTAATAATTGATTTATTTGTGCAGTGCGCCACTACAGTAGTTATTGGCTTACCATCCATCTCGTGTGCGCTGCTATTTAGACGGGCATTACAGGCGGCACGTAGTGCATCAAAGTCGGGTATGCTCACGGCAAGGCCACTACTGCTGCTGCTGCTACCGCTATCGCTGCTGCCACCGCTGCTGTTGCTGCTCTGTTCACTCATATTGTTGCGCTGCAAAACATGGCGAAATATTGTACAATTAGTTTTAGGGTTTTTTTCAAAATGGTTTCGCTGGCTCTTAATTTGTTTGCAACAGTAAAATAGCTTTTAGCTTTCTTCTATGAGCGTCTCTGTATGTATGTGTGTGGGCATTTCACGCTTCATTGCATGCGTACAGATTTTTGTGTTTTACAGTTCGTTTGAGCCGCAATTTAATTGCTTTTCCTGTCAGTCGTATAGTTCACATGCATGTTTGTATGAGTTTATGGGTGAGTTTTTTTGTGTGTGTGCGTGTGTGAGTCCTACACATGCACAATTTATTCATTTCATGTTATTTGATTGCGTTTTTCTCATTAAGCTGCGGGTTGAGCAATTTAATGAGACGGCCTAAAAGTATGCAACGATTTTGCACGAACAGAAAAACTCTTAAATTAAATGTATTAAACATTCAAAACATTTTATTGGCAGTGTACTTATCTAATTAATTAGTAATTAAACGCAAAGCTAAAAAAAAGTGTGCATAAAAGTTAACATTAAATATCCTTCTTTATGATATGATATGATGTGTCTGAATTTAAATTTGTTTTAAATGAGAAGCGAATTTTGCATAAAGCCGACTGCAAATCGATTTATTTTAATGTATTTTAAATAAAAACATTTTATATTCTAATGAGTTTACATTGAGTTGCTTATGAATGTAAATTAAATAATAAACAATAATTTTAAAATAGTTTTTGCATAGTTATGTTGTCAGATTTCACTTTATTGCTTGCACATAAATTCCTCAAATTGTCGGAAATGAGATTTACTAATAAACGTGTGTGGTTTTACATTCCATGTATGCTGTTCGCAAATACAAGTACTTTGGTCGAAAGTGACATACCAAAAACACACATTTTCAGATTGAGCACTCAGTTGGTCATTCGCCCAGAGTTGGGTAAACATTTGAACCACACAAGTTTACTGTCAAGTGGTCGAGAAGGATGCGAGTGCGTTCAGTTGGAAGCAGGCGAGCCATAGAGTCCAAAACAAAGCAAATCAATGACTGCAACAGTCAACAGCTGGTAACATGCTGCAGGAAGCTAAACCATTTAGCTTGCACCGCAAAGAGAACAGATTTTCGTAGCAACAACAAATTTCCAGGGGCTATCATAGAAGGTAGGAAGAGAGGAGAGCAGGTGCTGATGTTGGGGCGACACTAAATGGAGCGGCAATCATGCGTGCCAGCACGATAAGTGTTGAAGCTGATACAGCATTGGCAGCAGGACGAATGCACTGAATGAATACCAACACTGACATGTTGTAATCTTATCAGTTAGGCAAATTGCCGCTTGCACATAAAGCAACTATGGGAATGGCATAAAATCCATGAAGTAAACTACTAAAATGAATTGTTTATTAAATGAGAACTCTTTGGTTTTGCTTGGGGCACTTTAATGCATTAAACTGTAAGTGCTTTATGGCCACATCAATAGCTCGAATTTAGATAGAGCTAATTACGTAGAAGAAGATGACGAAGCTGTCAGTGGGTGCTCAGCTCCGTCGGGCTCAGCTTCAATTACGGTAAAGCTGAGCAGACAAATTTGGTTATTAACCAGCGATAGCTGTACTCGTAAATTTGCTGTCAGTTGGCGTTCGAGGCCAAAGGAGGTAAGGCTGTTTAATTTTAAGCATGGGAACACTTAAATTTTATGACGGCGACGCGACAAACTTGACGGTAAATCCTTAAAGTACGCTGAACCACAAGACAGCGTCAACTTGTGAATGATGACAAGGTAAAGAGCTGTCCACTTATGAGCAGCGTAACTCTGCGCAGCTCAGGAATATTAATATAAAACTTGACCTATCGACAAGCCAAGCATACGTTAAATATTTGTTGCGCAAAGCATAGCATACTTTCGAGCATAAAAACAATTTGACTGAACGGATACAAAAAGGGGAAGTGTCGACGAAAATAGCGTGGAGGAGGAGGTGTGTGATCGTTTTGAGGGCGTAAGAGCCCTGTGATAATAAAAATATTTTTACGAGTGTACACAGGCCGCACGCAACATAGAAAAAGAAGAAAGTGGGGGAGGAAGGCAACGCGTTAGGCAATAACAGAAATTAGCAATAAAAAGCGACTAGGCAAGGCGTAGGCACTGAGAACTCTGCACCAAGAAGCGAGTGTTGGAAACTCTCATCAACTCTAGTTCAAGCGCAAATTACATTTGTTGCATGTGTGTGTGTGTGTGTATGGAGATGGGGAGTAGCTTTAATAAAACTGGCAAGTCAACATAAAACACCAAATGTACGAGTATTTCTACTAGCACAACATTCATGTATATTATATATATAAAACATCTATGCGGCTTTTGCTTTTGCCCCGCCTTAAATACACGTAGCATAGTGAAAAACACTGTTCAAATCTTTTATGTGGCGCATGGAAATTGTCGAACATATTAAAAAGACTTGGGCAGGCGCGTGAAATACGTTTGCCATTTGACCTGCATTCCAAAGAACACAAAAACTTCGATTTTTTCCCGCAACGACTTTTATGACAGCTCGCATTTCCGCATTGACGCCCACGTGACGTATGTGTAATGAAAATGCCGCGAGAATCACACACAGTTCTTGGCATATGAGTTCGATTTGTGTGTGTATGTGTGTGCATGCTTCATAGGTTCGCAATTCGTTTGCTGTCTAAACTTTCAACAACTACGTTGAGTAGGTAAAGCTGTCGAGTAATCTTAGATTTCGGCATCAATAAATAAATCAGTTTTATTCCAAATTTATTGGGCACATAAATCATAATCGAGTGTCGTAAATCAAATTCATTTTACCAAAGCTCTTAAGAAATAAATAGCCAGTTTGTTAAATGAAAAGTAGAATAAACAATAGTATTCTATTAACACACACATTAAGTGCATTAAAAAATGGTATAAAATCCATTTCTCATGTGTTCTTCAACAACAATCAATATTGAGTAGCTCTGGGCTGGCCTTGAATTAAAAACAACACATTATTTTTATCTGAATCAACACGATACTGTTTGCTAGTATACCCTGTGTAGCCTGAAATGAAGGGTATACGATGTGTGATGAGCATAGTAAAGACCTGGTCTGATGACTGCACATTTCCTACAAGACTTAGGGTATTTCACAGTGTATTACCCACAACTACCAGTTTTTAATTTGTTTTCTGTTGTGTGCATTTGGCATTGTTTTAAAATAAACCCTTTGTTTGAATTTTTAATACTGAAATGTGGCAAAGCGAAACTTTTGAACGTATTGTCAACGGTGGGATTTACTCAGAAAAAATATTGCTCAATTGTATATTCGAGTGTGGACATCGAATTGCAACGGTTTATACAAATTTGTCGATGGCAGCTCGAAATATTTGAGCATACTTTCCCAGGGATTTCTAGTGTAAATTGGAGAATTGATGATATTGTCGCTGGTGCGAATAATAAATATTCGGCTTATGAGCTGTTGGAATGAACATTACAATTGAATAAACTACTTACTTGTGGGATTACAGTTGTAAAAACTTTTCTATGGAATGATTTCTGTTTACGGTTTGTACACAAGTGAATTTTTGCTATTTTGCAACTTTTTTTCTTGCATATACTTCTCTTTAAATTTAGCATTAAATGTTGTTGGCAAGGAAACTCGCTTGAATTCAGCATAAATAAATCATGGCAGCTGCCAGGAAACTGTAAATATCGAGTATACGCCAGAGTGAGCAGGGTAAAAGCAGCACACAAAACATTTAAATGCCATCATATTCATATCTATCAATCTATGCATCATAAGAGATATTCGATAGCTAAAGCCTTTGCAAAATTTGAATACTCGTAACGAATAACGAATAAAGAACATTAACTGACAGCTGCCAGGACAAAAAAAAAGTTCGAATGAGTGTCGTTGATTTATGTTTATGCAAAGATTTAAAGTGCTCACAAAGGGAGCTAATATCTCAAATAAATGTAAGAAACGTTGCTGTCGTTTACAGGATATATAGAAGGACATATATCCTGCAGCCCTTATACCCAATAACAACAGTATTACATATGCTCTTTATGTCCATGAAATCCTTGGTCCAGAGACCGGAGGACGCCCGAGGATTACTGCTGATGGACAGCAAAAGCATGCTGCTAAAACTGAGCAGGACCGAAGGTAAAGTAAGACAACGCTAAAGAGGAATAAAATATTGATAAAAATGATGCCTGAGATTGTGAGAAAAAAGAGCAAAAGCAATTTATTTATTTAGCACATGGTTGTCTGCTTCTTTTTGCCTCAAACAGCTTTTTTGTATTTAAAATAAGCCTCTGTCGCTGCGAATAATTTATAAACCGCAATGGGAATGTGCTTACGGATGCTTAACTAAGCCAGGCAGAACTTAGCCGTATTTAAAGTAAAAACTTGAAGAAGAATTCACAAGCAATGTTCAAAGGTAACAAGTAACTGGCGTAAGGTGGAAGGTAATGGGCAGCAAACATCAAGGTGCACATAGCACATAGCTGTAGGTTGCATGCCGCTTGCCGCATGCCGCATGCTGCAGGCTGCAGTCTGTAGTTGTGTGTGGTTTGCTTTGTGACACATTCTGGCTTTGTTGCCACATCCACATTCACCTACACGTACACGTCCACTGTCTCATTTTCTGCCCGTGGCCAGAGTGTGTGTATGTGTGTGTGTGGAAATTTTCTCATGAACTACGTGTCTTGCTTTGTGTCCACATCGTATTTTATTTTTACCTTACGTTTTTTATGCTTCTTGCCTCAGCTAGAGGCATTGTTACGCATACGCCGGGTTGGTTGGACCCAAGGTTCATTGCTTCTCGCTTAACTAACCTGACATTTTGCTTGAGTTTTCAGTGGGGTGTGGTGCGGGGTGCAGGGTGGAGAAATGAAATACGTGCCACACGTGTTAAATGCGGCTTTTGCCAACAGTTTGTTATCCCGGGCCACAATTGCACAATTTGACAACTAAGAAAATTTGCATATGTTGTCCCACACACACTAACATACACATAAACACAGACAGGCTGCCTACTTATTAGGTGTGCGTGTGTGTTGGTGCATGTCGTTTGAAATGTGAGCTCGTGTTGTTTTGTTTCGCTTAGCTTAGCTTCGGTTTGTTTACTCTGCTTAAGCTGTTTGTTCTTTTTAATTGTCTCGCGGTTGTAAAGTCGCCCATCTTACAGATACATCTGCATCTTCAGCTTAAGATACAGCAACACGTGTATGTCGGAATGTTCAGAACAACAGCTGCTCAACACGTTTGTCCTGCTCAGAGCCAAACATGCCAAGCATATCCTTTTCAAAATATCTGACGTCCTTAGCTACAAGCTGTCTACCCGCTTTTACCCCCTTTTTGCCCCTCTCTGTTATCTCTTATTTCTTCTTAAAGAAATTTTACTTTGTCACTTGCCAAAAGTAAGTTAAAACTTGGCACTGAGCTTATTTGTACTTTATGTACTTTATATACTTGGATTTTCGACAACTTTTTCGCTGTGTTTTGTCTGCTGCCAATTGTTTTTTCTGCTTTCTTGTGTTTTTCGTGCGCCTAGATAAAGTTAAGACCTGGCTTAAAGCCTAAGCAGCTCAGCTAAAGCACTCACAACACAGCCAGCATCTTTTACCCAACACCAAAGAGAAACAAAGCCATCAGCAAAAGGAAACTCCAAAATAATTCGCAATTTGATTTGATTGTTAGAAAAGATTGCAAGAAAATTTCTGGCATTAAGTTGAAATTCATTTGCATTGCAATTTCTATGGCGATAACTCAATAATTCAGCTTACAAGTCTAGCCAATTAGTGTGAATAATTTGTAATTCATTCAACTATTCTTACTGTTTAATAAGTCAACTCACGCCAGTTCCGATCAATGTCTAAATACCGCCGTCGCCTCATTACAATAACATTGTATAGTCTACTTACAGTTACAGTTACACAGATACAGATACACACCGTTCTACACACTCACAGAATTTAAAAGCTAAAAAGGTTCAGCAGCACACGCACTTTTCCCAGCATCAGCAATTTTCCGCACGTTTCGTTGAGTTTTGTTTAAAATGTTTTTACAATTGACTTGCCGTCGCTTCGATTGGGGTTTGCTTGGGTGGGAGTGAATACACCTACGCACACACTTACGCCCACACCCCCAACTTAACACACCCACAGACTGCCAGTTTCTGTATCTCTCCCTGACCCTGCTCCGAATCATCCCATTCGGTTAGTGTCAATGAAAGGCAGTTTGATTTTCATATTTCATTTCATATCATTTGCAATTTTCTTTTTGCTTCTTTTTTCTCGTTTCTTTTTTTCGTTTTTTCTTAGACAATTGTTGCTCAATTCATATGGAAATGCTTTTGCTGCTTCTCTGCTTGCTCCTATGCTGCTTGTGTTTGTGTTTTGTGTAGACTTCCCCTATTGTGTATCTGCATAATGAAGTGTTATGGCCTCAATAGCCCAACAATAGCCCCGGTCACATTCACATTCAGAGTCACAGCTGTCGTTCCATAATTCTCAATGATTTCACTCTCTTTCTCTCACTCTCTCACTCTCTGTTGCTTTCTGCGACCTTTTGCAAACGAGAGCCTAATAAATATTCTTATAGTACTACTTGTTTACATGGAAAAGTTGAGGAAAAGTCAAAAAGTTGACTTGACTTGACCAGCGTTTACATTGTTTACTTGTTGCTGCGACTTTTCCTTTATTGGCTTTTGTTGAAAATTTCAATTTATTTGTGATTTATGGCGATTTGATTTACTTTGAAGCACATTTTTCAGCCAATTGCTGTTGGGTGTAATAAGACTATGCAATTTAAATACAGTTATTACATAAACCAACTTCTTTTAAAAGTATTTTCTGCTCTGGCTTGTCACGAAATGTATTTGTGCTTGTTTGGAACTATTAAACTATCAAATGGCCAGCAAAAACTAAAGGTTTTCAACTTTTTACCACTGCCGGACATAAATTTCTTATGTAATTTCGTTTTCGTTGCGTCAAACTTTTAATTAAAAGCAAAAGTTGCACGTTGAAGGAGGAAAGTTGAGCGGCATTCAGAAACCGACAAAGAAGAACTGCAATTATGACAAGGAAGAGAGTGAAAATCGAATCAGAATCAATGAGAATCTGAGCAGATTTGAGCAGGTGCAGATCAAATCGGCTTAAGAATTAATGAATTCACTATAAAAGTTGTGCACGAGCGTGGCTAGAGTTAAAGATACAAAAGTATCTTAAAACTAAACAGTTACGCTACGCTAAGCTCAGCACGTGCTTAATCTTAAAGTTAGTGGCAGTGCACTTTCTCCATGGGTGGGAAGGAAGTAGAGGGAGCAGGGGAGGGATGGGCAGAAAGGGAACGGAGCCGACTTTCACTTGACGCCTCGGTTCATTGCAGTAACAGCAGCAGCTTCTGCCGCCTGTTGACTTATTTAATAAGCCCAAGAAGATGTCAGCTAACTTTTGTGGTAAGTATATTTACTCAGCCGCAAGTAACAGTTGCAACTTGCTAATGAAGCTTCCTCTCATTGACTTAATTAACTCTGTTGTGGGCGGTCGTATTTTTGTGGCTCTACCCTGTAAAGAGCAGAGGCCAGGAAAGCGGGTAGCTCTAACAAATAACTTTGCTGTACTTTAACACGTACCTACAGGGTATCTGCTGGCAGTGCGGCTTATTCCCCTACCGTTTGGGGGCTACTTTTCTGAATGCCCTTTGCGGACATTTAATTAGTAAGTGCGTTTGACAACAACAACGAAAAGCAACAACCAGAAAAGCATGAGCATAAATCTGGTTGTGAGCACAAACAAATAAGTGTGTTGAGTGTGCGAGTGTGTGTGAGAGTGAATAACACAAATGTATCTGTCGGATACAATCACAAGCTCATTACAAGGCGCGTGTTCTTTATTCGTTTGTTGTGCTATCTGCCAAATGTTTCGCAGTGTGTGTGAGTGTGTGTGTATCTGCTCTTGCCTTAAACCAGTTGACTGACTGCCGTGTCCAGCGGCATTGTGCTCAGCCTGTTATTTGGCTTTATCTGATTTGCCTTTTGGCTTTTTGGCCTTTTGCTTTTATGCCATGCGGTTTGGCCCCGTTGGCCAATTGAATTTGAGTCTCTTTTGTGCTTTGAACCCTGTTGTTGTCTTGGCTTAGCACTGTGCGCTTATCTGTCTGAGATACATTCTGGATATTTGTGATTGCTCGCCTCGCTGCCAATTAAAATGACGTTCACGATTTGCTTGCAAGATTGTTCATGTTCACATCGGTATTGTTGTTGTTGCTGCCATTTCCGACTTAATTTAATAAACTTGCAACTGTTTATGTGCCATTAAGGCAAACTGGCAACTGGCAACTGTGTGGCTAACTTTGTGCTAAAACTAAAAACAAATCCAGGCAGCTGGGAGAAGATAGAGTAACTCGTATCCATTTAATTGAGATAGTGCCTGGTCTTTTGTGGCTTCGTGTTTAGCATTTAGCAAATTATGGCCATTACCGTATGGCAAATGCTTTCTGCCAAACCAAACCGCAACAATATGCGAAATGTCTGCTCTCAGTTCCGACCACCAAATGGAGCTTTAGCTCGAGTCATTTCCATTTCCATTCGGATTCGTTTTTCCATTTACTTATACAATTCTCTTGGCAGTCTTCTTACCACTTCTCTGTTGCCATGGCCATTTCCATACCCATTTCCAATTCCATTCCTTGGTAGATAAGCGTAGAACAATTTCAGTTGGCAGCTGCAGAATGTTTGTTTCATTGTATGTTCACTTTGCTGCATAATTTTGCATAGTTCATGTTGCATGCAATAAATGTGGCAAGCATGCATGCCACACAGCACTTAACTGGGTTAACAAAATGCAACATTTTGTGTGTTATGCATAACAATATTTGATTGGCTCAGTTACGTTTCCAATCTTCTTCGCAGTAAAACAAATCAAAACCGACTTGAACTTTGACTTAATGAAGATTTTCGGTCACTCAGTCAGCCAGTCGCTCACCAAGTCGATAAGTTTATTTGATTATTCTATTTGTTTTCGGTTGTCTAGTTACCAAAAATGCTCTAAACGTAATGTGGCATTCAACATGAAAACAATCTGCATAAAGAGAATACAAAATGTTGTATGGAAATGTCTCTGGATTTGCATAAGCCAATGGATGCTTTGAGCCCCAGAGTTTTGTAAACACTTTAACTCTTTTGTTGTTTGCAACAATTGAAAGTATCTTTTATGTTTATCCCGAAATTTGTTTACATCTTTTTTATTAGTTTCAGTAAGTTGTTGGGTAATTGCAAAGAAAGTTCTGCCATTAAGTGGTAGTAAAATCGAATATACGATTGACAGGGGAATCTTATTTATCAGTTGATTTATATGACTAATTTACAGGCTTTTAAATTTACATATTCTCGCATTTGGGCTACTTTAAGCTAACGATAAATATTTATAAACACACATGGGCATGTGAGCCATAAATATTCATACAAAGAGGGCAGAAGCAAAAGATTTGGCTCAAGCAAGGCAAGTGGAAACTTCTGCTTGGAACTCAAACCTCCATTAGCAAATTAAAGAAAAGCTTTCATCTTGAAGATTTTGTGCTCGTACTTAGCTTAACTTGAAGCATTTCACACTCAATCGCCTTAGTTCTTGTCAAGGGTCTACATAAAATTAAAAAAATAAGCCTTCACGCACAATGGACAGCCATTTAAGTGGGTGACCTCGGGCGGGGAAGAGGAGAGGCTGAAAAGTCGGGAAAAGTCTGGCTAGAAAAGAGCCTTGGAATGCCCACTTAAGGCCAAGGGGAAGGCGTGAAAAAGGAAAGCATACCAAAAATGAAATTCAGACAGTGAATTATGTTGATGTTGATGTTGAGGGTTTTTGTTCTATTTTCCTTGGACGGAATGAAAGAAAGGGTATGCTGAGGAGTGTGGGGTAGCTTAATTACCTGCAATATTGCAACCGCAAAAAAGCGGCAAACGAAATGGGCCAAAAAGGCAACACACAAAAGGTTTGTGGCCAAGAGCAGTTATAGCAACAGCAACAAAGGACGAGTTACAACAACTTCAATTAAGCGTTTTAATTTCAATGGCTGGCAACGGTTGCCACAGTCCTTCTGGTCCCTGGTCCCTGGTCCTTGTTCCTGGTAAAAGGATATTCTTAATGCCTTTGGATTTGCCTTTTGCCGTTCGCCGTTCGCCTTTCAACTTTTCTATTTGCACACTTACTCATCTTTCGTCGAGTTTATTTTGGCCATTGAAGTCAGTCAACTGGCCGCAATACTCGTTGATATAATATGCAATAATTTAGCATAAATTATGCAGAAATCTCCTCCAACCCAACTACATATATATATCTCTATCATATGCAGGATTTAACCAGGGCCCATTCACGCTTTACTTAATTGCTTCCTATGCATATTTAATCATCCCGCAAAGCCATTAAAAAATCCCACGCCGACCTACTAAAAAAAGGAAAATCCGCGAAAAAAGTGATAGAAAAATAGTCCTTGCTTAAACTCGCTCAAGTTGGCAAACTTGTGCATGGTCACGATTTTCAAATATTTCGCCAAAACTTAAATTACTTTGGCCAAATGAATTTGTGTGTTTACTTTCCGTAGACTACGGAAAAAGAATGAACAAAAGCCAATTGTCGAGTAACTTCAGTCTGGCACCAAAAACTTGTTTCAGTCACCCAATAAGTGGCTGGGGTTTCATGAATAATCAGAGTAAACAAGGCTATGATTTGATTGCCATTGCGTGCGGCTCACGAGTCGACGAGGATATCGATATTCAAGCAAACAGACATAAATGCCATGCACAACCTGAAGACTCATCTTGAAATGTATCCGAGTGACAGACATGGGAAAATGGACATTTGTTGATCCATTCACATTTACATTTACAGTAGCAGTACAATCGCTTGTCACACATGGCGTATGAGTGTTCTCTACAGTGCTCAATTTGCTGTCCGTTGTTTATCTTCTGACCCGTCTGTCTGTCTGTCTGGCTGTCTATCAAAGTGTCCAGCCGTTGGTCTTTAAGTGTAGTTATGAAGCACTTTGCATTATTTATAGTTCTGTATTCAGATTGTTAGCCCCAAACTCATTAGCTCGACTCTCAAGTTGCACAAGGGTTGAGGACAAGTTCTAAATAGACTGACTTAGAAATACCCTTAAGAAGTGTTGTAGTTTTCCTACTTTCTATGGATTTATTTTGCAACTAAATAAGCTCCCAACTGTATATAAATTTATATTATTATCATCGCAAATTTAGACATCCATCTTTACCGTTCTTTAGAGTGTTTAAATTTTATGACAGCCTTATATGAATTGATTCCAAAATGTATTTAAATTTAATAGTGGTCGTAAAATATGATTTCATTAGTTTATATGCCCATTTGCTGCTGCTGCCTACAGGGTATGCTTAAAGCAGTGAGGCCATTAAGTGCAGCCGTTGTTTTAGCTTTAATTTGGGTACACAAACATTTCCGACTCGGTGACAGGCAAAAGGAGGTTCCAACTTGTATTTTGTCCTGTTAACTGGATTTCCCTTGGTAACTTTTCCATCTGCATGCGAATCCAATTGACTTGACCCGAAACTCTCACAGGGACATGGGTCTGAGATACTTTCCACTTTGCCACTGTGTGTGTGCCACTGTCGAATGTGGCAAGTTCAGAGTGCTGCCAGCCACAAGTCGGAACTTTTTAGTTTGTCTAATTGAAAGAAAATGTGGAGCCAACGGTTTTTGTGGTTTTAATTAATGTTGCTACACACAGCGGCGAGAAGGGGGAGTTTAAAAGGAGTGAAAAGGGGGAAAGGGAAGTGAAAACTGTGTGGCAAACTAATTAGCGGCTGTCAAAATGGTTAACTCTCAGTTAGCTGTTGACACAAAGATTGGCCATTAAGCAAACAACTTGAACGGAATTTAAGTTGAAGACATTAAATTGGCAAATATAATTTTGAGTGATTGACACTCTTTCAAATCTGCCCCAAGTGGCAGATTGACAATGTGGCACACTCACATTTCTTTGCACTCAAGTTTGCATAGTTTTTTTATGCTGTGATTAAATTATGTGCAGCTTTTTAATTGCTCATTTCAGTTGAATGGGGACACAGTTACAGACGCTGCGCTGTGGGTGTGCCTGGGTGTGGGTGCTCTCACCCGACACACACACACACACACACACACACACACCGCTTCACTTACTCATTCTCTTTCTCGCTTCTTCTTTAATGCAATTTACATGTTGTCTGCCTTTTGCGTTGCATGTTGCCGCTTCTGTTGCTGTTGCAATGCCACAAATGTGTTTATTTATGCCACGCGCCGATGTCGTCTGAGTTGGAACACTGCCACATGTGCCCAGGCGACATCATATAAATATTACACATACGCCAGGTCGCCAGAAAACTAACCTGATTTACGGATTAACATGCAGAAGATGCAACAAAATAATACCTTGTAAGCAAATTGAAACATTTTATTTTCCTTGTTTTTTGGCACAAAGTGCACAACTATGAAACGAAAGTCATTTCAAATGAAATATGAAAAACCAAGTTGAAACTAATTGAGCTATCAGTTTGTGTTAATTTGTTTTGTTTATTAGAAAATTTGTGCAACGATTTTGTAGTTTTCTAAGTTTCAAAACAAACTAAAACTTTGAGTTTAGTTTGGTTTAAGTAAATCTGTGTTTAAGTGATTTCTAATTCCATTAAAACTATGGCAAATTTTATTACTATTAAATCAGCACACACCTTCCACCCACACACACACACGTTTCACACACACTTTGCACACCTCCACAGCAGACACGCATCATTTAATTGCAATTACACACGCCAAAGTTTGAAAGTCTCCCAACTTGTTGATGTTGTTGCTTTCTGGAGCCGTGCCCAAAAGATTTCCCAGTGATTTCAGCAAATTTGAAATGTCATTTCGCTTCACACTGTTTTGATTTGCAGCTGTCAACATCAACGGCCAAAATGTCGAATTGTGTTTGACAAGTGACTTCCGGTTTGGTGGCCAGCAAAGACTTGATAACGTCGCGAGTGTGTGTGTGTGATTCGCTGATTATGTAAATATGTGTGTGTGTGTGTGTGTGTGTGAAGCATACGCTTAACGCTTGATGTGTCAATCAAGTGTGTGCTAAGTCTACGGCTTTGGGGCGGCAACAACAACAACAGCAAATGTCGCGCTGGGTCTTAACGTATTTGCGACGGCTTCTTGTGCTTCCAGCTAATGGCAACAAGTGTCTCACAAAGTGTGAAGAATGTCGCTGTGTGTGTGAGTGTTAGAGTGTGTGTGTGGCTGAAAGGGGGAAATGTGTGTCAATTTACGCGTGATTTATGGGCTTGCCACGGCGGGCATGTAAAACATTGTTGCTCAAGTGCTGAGAAAGTTGTACATTCTTTCTGGGCTCACTTATCGCTCTCTACCTCTCTATCTCTCTCCCTCTTTCTCTCTGTTTGCTCTGCCTGCCTTATCTTAAGAGCATATCAGTGTTCAGCCTTAAAAGACGCTGCAAATCATCTTTTGCATCGGCGATCGCAATATAAAAACCGGAAGTGGCCACCAGCGCGACAAAGTGCAAACAACGTGGCAACAGGTGTAGCTGCCGCTGCCGCTGCCGCTGCTGCTGTTATCCAACTGGCTGCCAATGAACCAGGCCTTTAATTTATGGCCAAGTGTGGCCTTTACCTCGTGCCTGCTCAGCTCGCCCAATGCAATTGATTAATGTCGCCGTGCTGAGCCGCGTGCGGCCCAAAATTGAGCATGACTGGCTGACAGTGCAACACAGCGTTGTGGCAAGCTGACAAGGTGGCCAGGGGCGGCAGGTGAGGTAGTGGAAAAAGAGGAGGCAGAGCAGTTACAAGAGGAGCCAGAGGAGCCAAAGGCAATAGAGGAGACGGAGGAGCCTGAGTAGTCAGAGGAAACAGCACAGTTGGAGTCCTCTGCCTTGCTCTGTTTGTTTGCTTTGGCTTGGAACCAGTTGACTGCCTTTTGGTTTATCAAAAGATGCGGCACGTGTGACATGTGCAACTTGGCGTAGTTTTTTTTTGGCTGTTTGGCTGTTTGGTTGTTTGCCTCTTTTGGGCTGTTGCTGTTGCTGCTCTTCCTGCTGTTGTTGTTGTTGTTATTTCTGACTCGTGTTGCAGCTGCTTCATTAGCGCTGACAGCGGCACAAAGGTGCGCAAGCGCTGCGGCGTGAGCTGTCAGCAGCATCAGTTGTGGCAAACAACAGTGGCTTGTGCCCCAAAAAGTGAAACCTTCATGTTGCCAGCTCTTCTGATGCGGCCTGTCAGAGCCAGAGAAGCAACAACAAATAAAACAACAACAAAGTAATCAAAAGTTTGATGAACACGCTACAAAGTGAATTGTGTGCGGTAAGCTTAACTTAAATATATGCATTTTAGTAGTGGTATTCCCGATAGCAATGTTACTAGAAAAGTTTAACTGATAAGTGAGTTATAGAGTTTTGAATAAAGCTGCTTAGTTTTATAGATTTTATCGTGTAGATTATAAGCCATTTACCTAGCGAGAGTTATGTCAGTTAACGAGATCTTAATTTATTTTAATAAATTCTCCACTTTAAAGAAAATTACTTAAGTAATTACAAATTTAAATTGTTATTTCAATTATTTAAACATTAAGAAAACATTAGCTTAATTGAGCATAAGTGTTTATAGGCAGGCTAGACTGTAGACTCTTGCATAGCTGGACTACAGACAATTGCATGCTGATGTACGTGGACACTGGAATGCGATGGAGCAGAATCACGACTCCAACTGCCGCTGGGAATGGTCATGCCACAGCCAGTTCTCTATCTTAGCCAGTGCCTGTTTGCTGTAGCAGGAAGTAGGGCTACGACGGGGTGGAGTACTGGGCCCCGGGGGGACTGGGACTGGCCTTTGCTATCGGTTTGAGCTGTTTGGTTGTAGCAGCAGCTGCTTTCTGCTTGACTTTGAAATGTTTAGCCGAGGCAGACAAATAAGTTGATTGTATTGTATTGCTTGAAGCCAGCACGTAAATGATACTGACAGGCCCATGACTGCCGGGATCTCATCCAACAGCAGCCGCCACTAACTACAGTGTCCATCAGTTGGGACAAAACTTAATTTCAACATTTGCTGACACGATAACAACAAAAACAACGAGACAAATCTGGCTTGCTGCTGTCAGTGCAAATTTAATGCGTTGGTTGAGTGGGTAAACTGGTAAACGGCCAACTGGTAAGCAGTAAGTGGCATGTGGCAAGTGGCAACAGTAGCACATGCAACTCTTCCAGCTCAGCCCAGCTCATCCCAGCTATTCTTGGGCATCTCTCTGTTCCATTAGACGCTTTTAGTGCTTGTTTAATTCCAATTAACAACTTTTTCTGCCAGTCTTTTTGACGATTGGCGATTTGCAGCAAGCTGCAGCGTGCTGCCTTTTAAGGCGTGGCAGATTGCTGACTGCTGACTGCTGTCTTGTCGACCGCGTTGTCTTCGCGTTAATTGAACCCGCACACAGTTGGCCATGTAGCAAGACGCACATTAGTTGTGTAGTTTGTTTACCTGTCTACCTGTTGGTTTCTTGACTTGTCCGTCTCGCTGTCACGCAACTGTTGCACGTTGCACGTTGCTTTCATACACTGCTTCATCCGGGTGAGTCAGCGCAGCGCACGCGCGTTTTATTAGCGATTCCCGCGCGATTTTGTTCGCTATGTTTTATGGATATCAATAACAATTAATTTTAATTTTCAATTCTAATTTCGCCTTTTAGCCTTTGACGTTGCCATTTTGAGCAGCCTCAAAACATGTGAGCATTCAACGTATTAATGATTGACCACGACGTTGACGTCGACGTCGACGTCGCCGTCGCTGTCGATTAGGAAGACGATAATGACTCTGCCTCCAGTACCACCCCCCTCCACACTCAGATTACTCAACTTATGTAGGCATAATGAAAATTGATTGAACCTTTGCACAGCTCAGCGCACAATTCAATTTCAAACAACAACAACAACAACTCTTTGCGCGCCAAAATGTTATTTATTTTTCTTTATCTTCTTCTTCATATAGTGGATATATTTTTATAATTTGTTTAGATTGGACAGACAAAACTTTTAACTCAAAAATCTGATGGAAAATGCGGTTTTGATGTTTTCAGCTGAAAATAGATTGCGATTCCGATTACGATTGCAATTAATTAAAAATGCTTCGTGCAATAAACATTCTGTATACGTGTTGGAAAACATTTAATGATTATCATCCAGTGGGTGAAAATTAATTGTTGAAATGTTTCTTGGCTTTCGGCCAGCGTGAAAAGATTGCCAGCTCGGTTTCAGATATATAAATTTGCACGCTGATTAATGAAGTTTAATGGTCGGAATAGCACTTAAACGGAAGCATTTATCTAATGGGGCATCATCTACGCTGAAAGTGCTACTATATTCAATATATTTTAAATGTTTACTTTAATTATTTCATTCACAA
Organism: Drosophila dunni; assembly: GCA_018152125.1. Classification (NCBI taxonomy): domain Eukaryota; kingdom Metazoa; phylum Arthropoda; class Insecta; order Diptera; family Drosophilidae; genus Drosophila; species Drosophila dunni. The sequence continues at coordinate 18,385,456 of JAECXC010000339.1, read as the reverse complement.
GCAATGTGGCCAAAATGTGTGTAGAAACGGAAGCAGAGATCAATTTTTATCAAGTTTGATGGGCAGCAATTTATTAAAAAATCAACATGTGCAAAGCTAATTCTTCTTATTTTAATCGTAAATCATCTGACTTGACTTATTTGACTTTTCCATTAAATCGCATGATTTCCTATACTACAACTATAAAGATTTCTTGTATCTTTGAAGGCGACTCGTCAGCCTTTTCCCAGTAAAATCTGACTGTTTGCGTATATGATAAATAAATGTAGTCTCTGCCATTATTTACTTATTGCGGTTGCATTAGCCACCACGTGCACAACAACAACAACAAGAACAGCACCACTAAAAGCCACAGCCACAAAGACAAACAAAACCACCCACAGATACAGCTACAGATCCACTGAACCACTGAACCACACTGTCAACGTCATCACGGGCGTCACTGTCGCATTTTGGCGAAAGAATCGCGTGCATTTTGCCTGCTGCCAAGTTGATTGTTTAAACTAAAAGCTGATAAATATTTAAGTAGAAGTCAACTGATAGTATATTGGAGCTGAGGGGAGGGGTAGATGAGCTGTGAGAGGAGGTGGAGGAGGAGGAGCGCCAGGTAAGCGCCTAATGTCAAATAGACAATAAACGGCATTGTATTTACTTTGGGATCGCAAAGCTCGTTAGGCTCAATTTGTAGTAGTTGTTGTTGTTGGTGTTGCTGTTTTGGGGAACAGTGACAAATGGTTGCAGATACATCATGATCGTGCCACAATGATAGCAGCCAAGTCGTCGCACTGCATGAAATCATCGATTACGTTCGATAACGACTATTCGTTATTTCGATTTGTATCCAATTTTTACATTCGTTTTTTTGTTGCTTTCCTTTCGATTTGATGCATTTGAATTTTAAACAATTAAAGACATTTGCCGAACTGCTAAAAGATTTATGACTTTGCTGCGTGCCACATAAGCATCTGAATAGGTGGGCGTGTCAAATGGCCAAGAGTCAAAAGCATGGCTTTGATTTATGCAGCTGAGATTTTCCGACGGTCATAAAAAAATAAGAAAACGGAGGCCCTTGTAAATTTGCATAAACAGAGCCCAATTCGGTACTGGCTTTAACAAAAGACTTGGCCTTAAATATACACATATATAAACCTTAACTAGGTGTACAGTTTCATAGCAGTATCACGCCAACCCATGTGTGTGTGTGAGTGTGGGGGATTTTATTGTGTTTTATTATAAATCAACTTACCGGAATGCCGTTATGCGAGCAGCGTCGTGGGGAGTAGAGAGGAGGTTTTTTGGGGGGCAACTGCCTCTAAGCACCTTGTCGCATGTCCTGCAACACTGCAGCAGCAAACAGTGGCTACCAAATGAACGTTCCTGTCGCCCGTTGCCTGCTGCCTTCTGCCTGCGTCTGCCACCGTGCACCCGTTGATGTTGTCAAGCGTTAATTGAATTAGTTGTTAATTTATGGCTATGTTTTCACTGGGAATTTTGTGAATGTGCGCTCTGCGCTGCCAACAATGAGATGCACTCCAGGGGTAGCTCTGACTGAAGCTGCCTGTTGTTGCACGATACGCGAGGCATGCGAAGGACGCCACAGCGTCGCCTCTGCTGTGACAACTTTAGGAGCTGCGAGTGCGGTTGTGGATGTAGGGATGTGGAGGGGCAGGAGCATCAAGTTGAGTACACTTGATTAAATGCCTGCCACTTAAATTGGCTCTTAAGCGGCACGCACTGCAAGCGGCGATAACAAATCGGCAACAACAACCAACAAAGCAACAAAACGCGTCTTTCCTCAGTTTCCTCTTTTTTTCTGCTTTGCTACTTTTTTTGTTACTTTATTTTTTAATGGCCTTTTGTGCACAAGACTACGTTTATAGAAATCACACACTTGTTATTATTATTGTTATTGTTATGTACTTCAGTTTGATGTCACATTGAAATTGTGTTTAATTTTTTTCCATTTTATTGCCGACAATTTGTATTTCTTGCACTCTGAATTCGCGTATATTTTTCTTATTATAATTTTTTTGCTGACAATTTAGTGAAGCGTCTAACAATTGTTGTGGGTTTCGCAACATTTGAGTCGTTTGAGTTGCGCGCCACACACACACACAAACACTACACACACACACACACTGAAAGTTTTGCTGACATCCGCGTGGGACGTTCTGAATTCGCGGCAGTTGAACGGCAACTGAAATCCGCATGCCACAACAATTCATTCAAAGGCCACGCAACAATTGCGCCGGCCGGCTGCTGCCTCAGTGCGCATTTCCTACTGGGTTTCAACCACGCTAACAGCGCACTAGCAGACTGGGTCAAAGCTTTACAGCGCCATTTTGAGCATAACAGAGAGCTGAGCAGCGCGCCAAAATTCAAACGGTCTCAAAGTGTATGTTTAAACTTTTGCTTAAAATTTGAACTCTTGCCGTTAGTTCATGGATTTTTTTAGTAGTGCTGATAAGACACTATTAGGGGCGCTGTCTATATCAGTTTATGTACTTATTTTTGGATTGACGCAGTTCATAAATCACAATCATACAAATGTATTCTAATTGTGCTCTAATTAAATTCTGAAGTGGAACTATAAATATTCATAAAAAAGGGGCACGTGTGATGTGCTTTTAAAATCCCACTTGTTGCTTTACATTCACAATAAGCTAAGCTTAGCTGGGTCCCAGAAAGCTCTTATACTTAGATACTTGTATTTATTTATTTATTAAGCTATAAATTTAAATTACCTGTTGATGTGTCGTTTTCAAGTGGCTTTCGTGTTTTCCGACAAGTTGACATAGAAATTGCAATGCTGCTTGAGATAGTTGCTTATCTCGTGCCTGTAATTATCAGTGATAAGCGATGTCAACCCAACTCAAGTTGATAGTCTGATAGGCTGCTAGGTGTGCAAATATATATCTATAATTGATAGCAGAAAATAGACAACTACTCAACCATTGCTTGTCTCTCTTAGATAGTAAAGTTATTAGTCAGTTAGTTCGGAACTTGCTACTTTATTTTTAGTCGGGTTTAAATGCCAACTGAGCTTTTATTTAACGGTATAAGTGAAAGCGAATCCAGCATCATGAGGTTCGTAGATTTCGTCGCTGTTGAAAAGCACAATCAAAGGACCGGGGTTGTTGCCTAGCATAACGAGAGAGAGAGAGAGAGTTAGTGTGTGTGAGAAGGTGAAAGCTTTGGCAGTGAGAGCTTTTTGTACTTACTGCTTATGACCACATCCGAGTTGGTGGCGCCACAGAAGTAGGTGGCGCGTTGGTTGTTGTCCACCAAAGTGGCCTGTGGTACCATCAGAAAATCAGCATTTTGCACGGCGGAGCTGCCGCTGCGATAACAGGAGTTATCGGTTAAGAGATTATTGGCCGAGGACTCAGCGCCCACTTGGAAGAAGTACGATCGAATGCTGTGTATAGAATTTATAAGATATTTATAAATAAAAATACTTTTTAGAGCTTACGTCAGACCCGATGTGGCTGTGTCGCGACGGAAGCAGATGGCATAGTTCAAATGCGAAGGATAAATGCCTTGGCCTTCGTTGTAGTTAAAGGACTTTACCACTCCCTTGGATTCGGGGAAGTACTGCAGGCAACCGGGTGGCGCCACCAAGAAGCCGTCAGTAAAGGAGCTTGCACGCTGTTCAGGCACCTGCGCAAGTTCGCGTACTGAAGCGCCTGCGGGACACTCGAGCTGAGTGACCTGCATGTTCCATGTGGGAGTGGGCAGGAAACTGGCTCCAGCACGATTGGCCAGCACAATGGAGAGATCGATCCGGGAGGTACCTGCAGTGGCATTGAAGGGCACATAGATGTGCTGCCAGACCTCCACACCGCACAGTCGCAGTCCGTTCACCTCAAAGTAGTCCTCAGTGCACTCGGCGCTCTTCAGACCCGATGATCCCTGCTCCTGCAGTGAAGGCTGTGCCAGTGTCATGGCAAAATCAATGCGCAGCTGGCAGACATATTTGCTATAGGTGTTGATGTGGTATTCACATTGCCTGGGCGGTATCGCTGGATTCACCAGCTTAATGTCCTTGGAGGAGGTGGTGCCACCGCAGGCCGGTGTAGCCACCGATGCCGACTGCACGCCCACAGCAGCCACTACAGCCAGAAAGACAATTGTAATATAACTTCGCATTTTGTATTGAGTCGCTTGGAAATTGTAGACTGCTTTATATGTCTTTTGGCCGACTGTAGTGGCAGCTATCGGTCTAGTAATTGGCCATGTTAAGGCGCCTCGATAAGAAATCGATAAGTTGTTATCGCGTAACGCAGGGGGTCTCGCTGGGAATTCGGAAAGTTTTTTTCAAACAATTTCAATTAGAACTCATGTAATTGCCTGAAAAAGACAAGCCACAAGCTTTATAAATAAACCCAAACACAAAGTGAAAGACAAAGGTTGGTTTGATGGGGTTGGGTGGTTGGGGGGTTGGGGGGCAGAGTGTGTGATTAATTCATAATGAATACAATGTTTTGATTAATTGCTCAGTGCAGATAATGAGACTGCGGTTTAATAACCAACCAATAAATGCATACTTTGGATTTATGCTAATTGGGTAATTGAAATAGTATGTTAAGCAACAGTGTCAGTTTTTAATTTCAGTGTCTGACAAGTAAATTTAAATCGTACATTTGTGTACTTGAATAAATAGTGGTGGGGGTGGGCTAAGGTAGTGGCTTTAGAAGACTTAAACAGGCTTGAGGTACTTAAAGTAAAACCCTGCCTATATTTCTTTAAGGAAGCCAGCGTGTTCGTGGCTAAAACCCATATACATTTTACTTTCAATTTTATGCTACTTGGAGGTATAAATTAATGTTGAAAAGCTCATATTTTCTACAACAAAACTTTGACTTTTGTGCAGCTAAAACTAGCCTGAAACTTAATCAAAAACTTAGCCTATTTCAAGCCAACTTTAAATAAAATATACTCACTAAGCACTTAGTTGTAGACACTTTAAAATACTTTTAATCATATTGATACTCCCAACTTGCTGTGAATAACTGAAATACCTCAATGTGTAGCCAAATAACTGTTTGTTTTTATCACTGCAGGTTGAGAGCTGCGCGTGTTGCATTTATCGGCTTCCAAAAGAAATTGTGCAATTGCTGTGCTATCAGCAAAATGTTTGATAATTTTTTCAGACATATGCAGGCAACCATAAATCATAGGTAAAAAACTGTATGGAATGTAATGCAGAGTGTAGCACCTTTTTACCGCTTGACATCATCATGGGTGAGAGATATATACTACAAAATGTGGCCCGATATGTCCACATTTCGAGAGCAAACATAACCCAGTTTGTGGCATTCAAGCAGAGCACGGAAGATAGTTTACTTACCAAGGTTCAACGACTTGGCACTTGGTACTTGGCACTGGGCAAACACATTCCGTTTGGTACTTTTGAATATTCATATTCATACGGCTTGTATTCTTAGACACTGACCACATATTGATCAATAATCCCGGACTTGTGCGTTGCCCAATGGATTCAACTTACCAAATATTTACACAAAGTTCTTCTAACACGAAAATCTCATCAATACCGATATTCTAGCGATCGCTGCTGCTATCTCTGTCGCTGTCGCTGCGCAGTCGTCGTCGCTGCCTAGGCTGACGCTGACGCTGGCGTCGTATAAAAGCAGCACCTCTGAAGCAAACAAGACTCAAAGTAAATGTGAAAGTGTAGGTGTAAGCAACGTGAACGAAAAGAGAATCAGACACGAGGATTATGCAGATTTCAATTTGGTTCTACATTTGTGGCATGTGCGCCTGCGTCTACGCGCAACACGAGGCAGTGGAGACGCTGTTTGTGCCACTCAATCTTACCGTAATGCCAACAGCAGCGACCACAACTTTGAAGCAGAGCGAGCCGGGTAACTGGCGACAGGCGCGGCGGCGCACCACGCTGGCGGATAGCTGCACCACCAACGCGGGCACAACGGGCACTTGCCTCACGCGCTTTAAGTGCATGCGTCAGGGCGGCACAGTCAACGGCTACTGCGGCACCTACGGCGTCTGCTGTGAGAGTAGGTGCCACAAGCGTTTGCCTCAATCGATTTTCTACTAAACACTTGCTCTTCTTCTTTCTCCTAAATAGCCAACATGGCGTGTGGCACCACCACGCGGCAGAAGCGCACCATCATACGGAATCCGGCATCGTTTGCCAGCGACCTGTGTCAGTACACCATCGAGGCGTACAGTGCGAATGTGCAACAATTGCGCATAGACTTTGAGCAGTTCCAGCTGCCACAGCCGGTGGCAAGTACTACCGATGAGCGTCTCTATGAGTGCAGGGACTACTTTGAAGCTGGCCGGTTTAAGCTCTGCGGTGTGAATGCCGGGCAACATTTGTATTTGCCCTTCAATGTCGGCGTTGGCATTGATCAGATCACGTTGACGTTCTCGGTGCCAACGCGTTGGCAACTGACAGGTTGGCGCATGATTGTCACCCAGTTGGAGGGACCGCAGAGCACACCAAAGCGCAGAGGCACCACGCTCGGTGTCTTCGGTGGCAGCTCGAATAGTCTGCAGGATCTGCGCAACATCTTTGCCTCACATCACGCCGATTACGATCTGCTGGCACCGGCGGGTTGCCATCAGTACTACACGGAGTCGTCGGGCAACATACGCAGCTTCAACTATCAGCCGGAAATGGATTACCCTTATATGCCTGCCACTAGCTACACAATTTGCATCAAGTCCATTCCCAGTGCCAGCATGATTGAGTAAGTCAAATGGCATGTGGCATGCGACATGTGGCAAGTGGTTTAATTTGTACTCGTTTCTTTGTGCAGGTACAAGTTCAGCAAGTTTAGCATGTCGGTGCAAACAGACGACGCTGAGGGCTACGATGAGGCATGCCACGCGACGGTGCATACACCGGGTAGACAGGAGGACTATCTGCTGATACCACAGTCCATACTGGCCACGAACGATGCCTATCAGCCGACCTATTACTGCGGCACCAACGACAACCTCGTTGTCTATGGTAAGTAACTTGCAACGTGCCACGTACCACATGTTGGCTTGTACTTACCCCATTCGCCTTCCACAGCATCTGCTCCATACTTGATGCACTTCTCCAGCGATGAGATGACCCTTGACCCCGCTCAGGAGACGGGCTTTAGCATGACTTACCAACTGCGAGCAGCAAATTTCTAAAGTGGCAGTGCCAAGCTGTCCAGTTAACATAGTTGGCCATTAGTTTAAGCTACGTATTAGCCATAAATTCACAATAAAAGTCAAGTAATAAAACACAAATTCTCAAAGACTTTGCGCTAGAAAACTGAAGCTTGAAATGTCAGCTTAATAAATGAAGTTGGCCAAATGATAATTATTGGCCAAGTGACTTGTATCATGTGTTGCCAAAACTTGTGGCAGGAAAAAAAGTTATGTGTAGGAAAACGCATTAGGAAACCGAATGAAAACCATAAGCGAAAACTCAAACTAAAGCTGAACCTGAACTTGTTTTGCGGTCGGCGACACGATTATCCTTTTAGCCATGTAATTAGTGCGATTAAAGTTAAGCAGCTTTTGCGGGCCAAAGCGCCATGGGATGTCTCCAAATAAATAATAGCAACAACAGCAAACAGTACAGATACAGCTAGGAATGGTAATGACTGCGTCACACTGTGCGTATGAGCAATGGAAATTGTGACTGCTGTTGGCAGTTTTTGGCCACTCTTTGTTTAGACACGGCAGCGTGCATGCATAAAACGGTCAATTTGCCGCATTAAGTTGTTGCAGGAGCCAAGCAGAACTCAGAATCAATCAGTCAACAGCAGAGCAGAGCCAACACCAGCAGCATTTGCATGACGATATTGATGACTCTGTTTGTGTCTTGCCTTTCACTTGAACAAGGTGTTAGATTTTGGACACTCTGCTAATTGGCATCGCTGATCCGAGCAGTTCTTTCTCCATCTCTCTCTCTCTCTCTTGGCTTTCTCTCCATCTCTTTCGTTTGATTTGTTTGCTAAAGTTATTGGAATTTTTCACACTTAACCGCGGCAGCAGACGGTAAACAAGCTTTGTTGTAAGTTTAAGTCAAGCAATTTGAATTTTGGTCTCTTGGGCACGTGAGTGGGAGATTTAACACTTAATCTGCTGGTCAATATTGTGGATTGGCTGGCTTCTGTGTAGTGCTTCTGTGTCGCTTTGGGTTGTGAGACAACTTCATTTGATTGGTCATTAAAGCGCTGTTAACTCTATGAATACTTGGCTTTAAACGAATATTCATAATGGTGTCCAATTTGTTGTTAATCTTGGCGCAATAATTGTACAATTTATATGTTAAGCAGTCGCACTGCGTGTGCTCAGGTACAAAATGCAGCTCATAAATTAAACGCCAACTAAACTGCAACAAGGTGCAAACAAAGTGCAGTCGCCTGCTCCTACTGCTCCTCTGTCTCCCCTCGCACAAAAAGGATTGTGGCAGACTGCCTTGCCCTCCACTCCTCTCCCCTCCTCTACCGACTTTGCCGCGACGCAGCTGCAGTGAAAATAACGAAAATGCATTTTAAAACTAGCCAAAAGCAAACGAGCCAAAAAGGCGAAGGGCGCAACTTGGCAGTTCACTGGACACTCGACACTTGCCACACGCCACGCCCCACTGCGCCCACTCTTCTTGTGGATTTAAGTAATGATTTTGCAAAATATGCGCAAAAGTGCCAACAGCAACACCGCAATATGGTGCCCCTAAATGGACTGTAACCGGAAGTGCGAATAGCGCGCAGCTGGGACAAAAACAAGAGGAAGAACAAGGACGAGATAGACACAGAGACAGAGACAGAGACCCAAAAGATGTTGCAACTTTGCTGCCTGTCTAATAAAGTGTGACCAAAGGCACACACACTCACACACACATACACCCAAAGTCACACAAGGAGACGAGTTCAGCTTTAAGGCTTTACAGCTTTAAGCTTTTTGGCTAATAAGCATGCACAACAATTTATCATGCTCGCACACACACAGACCAGTCAGACCAGCAGACAGACGGACATGGCATTAAGTTCGCAAAATGTATGCAAAAGTGGATCACAACTGACAGCGGCCTCAATTTTTGTGCGATGGGGAGGGAAACGGGGGACACTGGGGAAGGGAAGTATATGTGGCACTGGTCAGCGGAAACGGAAATTGTAACGAGCATGTAAGGCGACAACCCTACAGCTGCCCCACTCCCCTCGCTCCCCTCGCTCCGACTACCGTGAATTCGGGTTCTGTGTTGTCTTATCAACACATTGTGTCGTGAACAATGTTGAAAATGAAACGAAAATATTGCAACTGTCCCTTGACGTAGGTTTTTCAGCCTGTTTCCTTCTAAAGATACAAGCAATAAAATCGAAATACAATTGCAATGAAGCGCACACACACACACACACACACACACACTAGTACACTCGGCTGTGTGTGCACTCTGCTTTCTTTTTGTTTTTCTTTTTGGTGTGGCATGCAGCGTGAGAATTTTACGATTGCTGCAAACTGAGGCTCATTCACGTGTATCTTGTGTGTGTGTGTGTGTCTGCTGTGTATGCATTTTTGTTGATTTTCATGGCATATTTTACAGCGCATGTAAATACACTCAAACACTGTGTGTGTGTGCGTTAGTGGGTGTGTGGGTGTATCGGCAAGAAATAAAATTGAAATGAAATATGCAAACATGAAAAATATGCGCCAGCTTGAAATATGCTACGAAAAAACTGCACACACACCCACACCCATTGAAAGTGCACCCGCACCCGCACACACACACTCACTCCCACACCCATACTCTTGCAGCTCACCCACTGGCTGCGATTTATTGCATTATCAATAAAGTGAATAAATTTTGAGGTTATTGTGGCGTGATAACGGCCATTTTTCGTTTTTGTTGTGCCTGTTACAGTCTCTGGCTGCCTGTGTGCCTGGGTACGCTCGTGTGTGTGTGTGTGTGTGCACTGTTTTAAGAGTATGTGATTGGTAATGCTGTGTAAATGTCGCTGTTAATTAAAAAATCGCAGTCAAACCCATTTGGCCATCTTCTTGCCTGCCTCATGCCAACAACAATTAACTGATTAAGTGCTTAAATCATATGACTTAAATATCGTTACCCATTTAACTGAGCCCTTAAAGTGTGGGCTACAAACTACAGCGTGTATAAGTCAACTTTTAAAACCCTTTAATACGCGACTATGGTATTTGGCTTTTAAGTCTTACAACAAATTCAGTTTGCTACAGGGGAAGAGAAGAGTTAATGGGGTTAAGAAGTTAAAAAGTTACTAACAAAATTAAGCTAACAAAATATGTCGTATACTTAATTCTGGAATAACAGGTGAGCCCTTAACTCACCTTTCTGTTACTTAAGTTAACAAAAACTGTTAAAAGCCTTTAACTGTAGCAATTTTTATAGATTTCCATTCGACTGAATCATTGTGGAAAGTTCTACCAACATTTAAGCCAAATTAGTTACCTTTGACGCTTCTGCCAACTGTTTGCTTACTGCTGATGTTTACCCAATATGTCTTGGCCGTTGGAATTAGTGTTAATAGCCACTGTTGGGGGCACGAGCCTTCTTGGCCTTCATCAGCTGCCTGTCTTGCTGTTGTTTCGCTGTTATTCCAATTAACTGGTCGGCAATTGTTTGAACTATAATTCTCATCAATAGAAATTTTCAGAATATATGCAAAACGCCACTGATGCAACACACAAACAACAAATAAACAAACAAACAAACAAACAAATAAATAAACAAACAAGCGAAACACAACACACGTACACCACTGCATTTTGACACCTCGTGCGTGTGTGTGTGGGTGTGCGGGTGCGTGTGTGTGCTGTATGAGTTATAATATGTTAATAGCTGCCGCTTGCATGTTTACATATTGAATAATTACCGTTATGCGTTTGCATGAGTTATTGTTGCTTTTGTTGTCGATTGAGCTAAATTATGTATAGCAGCAGCATATTGGAAATAAAAGCGATTAGTTGTTGCAATCAGCAAGAAGAGAAGGGGGGATAAGGAGAAGGAGAGTCGGTTAGGCCAGCCAGTAAGCGGATCATTTTCATGATTGCAATGTGTCCACTTTTCATTCGAGTGGGTTAAAAATGTGTATGACATCAGCACAAAACACCTTTCGCATCATGCTCATGCCATTAAACCGCCCTCTGCACTCCACGCCCCCCTGGCAGCATCAAAAATCCTCCCTCACAGCCCAGCAAGCAGCAGGCAGCCAAATGAGCGAGCTGAGCGAACGTTTTAATAAATTTGTAAACAGATTTGTTAATTTCAGCATTAAATTTTGATGAGAATTTGGCCATATTGTGAGTCGAGCAGCACGTGTATGTGTGTGTGTGTATCTCCGTGCGTGTGTGTGTGTGCGTTGGTGTTAAGTATGCGTGTTCAACACAAATAACGATAAAAACACAAAGTTAACTGCAAACTCGGTGGAGTACAGAGCACAGAAGAGTGGAAGTAACAGAGTTGAGTTTTTAACTTTACGCTGTATCCCTATTTCTCTGTCTCTCTCTGCGATGCTATCTCTTTCGTTCTGTCTCTGTGTACGCTTAAAGGCATTATAAGCCAACCGACAACATTGTCGACAAAAGGCGTAAGAATTTAATGAAAATCATTAACAAAGTGTTGCTGAAACTTTAAGATTGACAGGGGATGATAGCAGCAAGCAGGGAGGGGGAGTGGGAGGGCGAATGTTGTAAGCAAGTTTATGATGAGCCACGAAAATTAAGACTACAAATGTTTGTTTGGCTTAAATGAGTTTGCCAGTCAGGTCGCTGTCATCTTGTGTGTATTCCCTTCAGCCGCCTGCTCCTGCCAGCCTCTTCCAGGGCTAAACCAATAAAAATGGCACACAACTGACGAAAAGTTTTCAGCTTGAAATGATGAAAATGTCACTCGAGGAGAGAGACAACCAGAGAGTGAGGGAGTGAGAGGGAGACTGCTCTCTGCTGCTTACATAATAAATGAATGAACTGAGCGTCCCGTGTGCTTTTTATGGCCATGTTAATTATTAGATTGAATTCAAAATGAGCCTTTTGACTTTTTGTTGATGCTCGCTTTAATTTTAAATGGTCAGCCCAAATGTCTTTCACTGGGCCATCTAACGCTTTTGGGCCCCCCAAAAAAACAACAGCAACTGGCAAACTAATAAGGATAATGCCTGCCCAGCAGCCTCTGCACCTCCGCTTGTCCTGCTTCCCAGGCAAATTGCCAGCAAAAATAAAAATAGTTGCAAAAAAAATCGCATTTCTAATTGCATTTGCAACAATTTCGTGCTGTTGCCGCGGTTGCAATTAACGCGAATGTGCAGAAAAAATGTGTTGCCTACTTTTGGGTGGCGGTTGGAAAGCCTTTCAACTTTCAACTTTTGACTTTGTTGCGTCCGCAATGGAAAGTGTTGGAAATTAAACGCATCTACGCGGCATTAGGGACAAAAAATGTAAGCGAATCTTGTGGAGGCTACAAAAATGTGATGACAAGTTAAGAGAATAAACAGGTTTAAACAGTAGTAGTCTAAAGGACTACACCAGCTTTAAGTGACTACTAATGCACTTACTTGTTAGTCAATGAATCTCACCACTAATCCTAAGTGTTCATAAAGGAATTAAAGTATTTTCGTCAAGTCAGTTTTGCTGTTTACCTTAAGTAAGCTTTAAACAAACAGACTTAATGCATAAGTAAGTAAATCTTTCATAAATTGTCATTTAAAGTCTACATTAAATAATCAATTATTTGTGTTCTCTTCAATGTTAAATCAGTCGTGTAAATCCGCCAACCAAGTAAGCCCGTTTCAATATTAATAAATTATTTATTTACCATCTAATACATCAGTTTACTTCGGTCTCTCCCCCTCTCCCCCTGTCTCTCTCTCTCTATTTGCTTTTGTCTCTGTCTGTGTCTTTGCAGCCGCAAAAGTGCGGCATTTAGCTGCCACATTTTGTAGCGCTTTCCACTTTAAAAGCGACAATTTTTAGCATAAGCCTCAGCGCTCGAAAGTAGGCAACACAATTTAAATAAATTTTCAGCTAATTTGTAAAATGAGCCCAGTGAAAAGTTTGTTTTCGTTACTCACCCTTCCCACTCTTGCTCTGGTCTGCTTTCGCTTTTCGCTGCGGTTTATATATGTCGAGAGCTATTAAATATATATATTCAGATATATATGTACATATATAAATTCTGGCAGTGCCGGCTAAAGTGGGCGGTTCCTGGGGGCGTGTCAGTGGGTGGACAGTGCGTGACAGTTTTTTGGTAGCCGTCTCAGTCTCATTTCAATTTGTGTGTCGTGCTGTTTGGCTTGTTAGTCGCCCGCTGGCAGGACATGAATATGCCCCAGCAGCGAGCCTTTGCCCTGCCCCCCACCTGGCCCAACACACACACACACACACACAGAGGACATTTTGCATCAATGTGGTCGACTGTCAGCGTTGAGTGTTGTCGTTATTGTTGTCGCTGTTGTTGTTATTGTGTTGCGTGTTTCCGCTTTTCGACAGAGATTAAAAAATTTTCAATTTTCCGTGGCATAAGCGCAGCTCGCAGCATTTTGTTTGCTTAGCATAGGGTGTGGGAGTGGGGTTGGGAGAAAGGGGGAGTGGCTGTGCAAGCAGGAAGGTAACTACAGCTGTGTGTGTGTGTGTGTGTGTGTTTGAACATTAGCTCTGGCATTGTAGCATTTTTGTGGTTTTGTTGTTGTCCTTGGCCAATGGCAAACGGAGATTAATGTTTTTGCTAGTTGCCAATAAGACAACACACACACCAACACACTTAACACACAAACACACGCACAGTTGTAAAGTGGGGCAACTCGTGTTGTTTTTAACAAGCTCAATCAAAGGCCAACCAAATGAGCCTCATGCACGTTAGTGCGTTTTTCAATTAACTTAATGTGCATAAAAACAAGTCGAAAGCCACAAACACACACACAGGGGGTACACACACATACACACAGCATACTGCCGGCCAAAATGAAAAAGAAAATAAAAGAGTAAAGCGTTGAAAATTTATGACATTTTGTTTTTTTATGGCCAAGAGCGTTGGTATGTCGATATGCGATATGCGCTCGATTGGCCCACAGTTGCCACGAGGTAAGCTGCGCCCTCTGGCGGTGTAGGTGTACAGGTGTGTGTGTGTGGGTAGCGGGTGTGTGCTGTCAATTCAATCAAATGCTTCATACATCAATGGACAGCGACAGCATTGCTTGCATATGTACCAAACACGTATGCAGATGTGCCACCTGGGGGAAGGGCCAAGGGCAGCAAAGGGGGCTAGGAGGGGTTGGAGGGGTGGACAACCCTTTGCAGCAGCAGGCAAAAAAAGCAAGCAAGAACAACATGTTGTAACATCATCTAGTAAAACACTAACAAAACACGAACGATGCCACTAAGCGACAGTAAAGTGCAAAATTCTTTGCATGAAATGCCGATGAAATTCATAAAAACAGCTCACGTTTTATTGAAATAAAATATTTATGTAATGGACAGTGAACTGTTTGTTGTTGTTACACTCTTGGCTATAACTGTTATTGTTGTTGTTGCTGTTGTTGTTGTGTTGGCTGGGACTAAAGGTTAACATGCGCTTAAAAGTGGGCAAAAAGCGGCATGCAGATGGAGTAGCTACATATGTAACTGTATGTATACCCTGTAACCCTCTGCAGCTCCTCTACGCCCACGAGCCACCCTTAGTGGTGCCTGTAGTGCTCTGCTTGCTGTTCTTCTTGTTGTTGTTGCTGCGGTTACATTTCAAGTCGTAAATTTGTCGCACGTAAAGCTTTAAGCAGCCATGTTACAACCCCGCTCTCTACACTCCCCCCTCTGTTTGCCTTGCGTGACTAAAAGGTTCATCAGATAGCCCAGAAAATTATGTTTCTTCTCCAACTCCCCGCCAGCTTCCCTGCTGCTCGTCGTCTACCTGCCTCTGACTCGCCGTGTGGCAGAGTCAAAAATTCATTGAATTGCGGCCGCTGCATTATTAATAAGCCCGAAAAATTGTTGTTGCCTGCTACTTGGGAACACTTCGTGGATGATGTGCTTTTTGGGCACAACACAGCTCACGGTTGTAGTTAAGGGCGTGTGGGGGGAATGGGATTTCTGGGGGCTGCTTGTGGCATGCCCCGCAATACTGCAAACGCAATTGAAACGTGCGATGGCAACTTTAACAGTCGTCTTGCATTTATTTCAATTTACCGTCTACGGTCTACGATTGCTATTGTTCTGCTTGTTCATGTTGCTGTTGTTGTTGTTGTTGCTTCACTTTTGTCCATGGAGCAGTCACAATTCTTTTGTCTTTTAACTGCCTTTTGGGGCTCTCGCACGTTTCTTTGGCTTTTCGTTTTTCCCATTCCTTATACGTCTTCAGCTTCGACTTTGGCTTTACATTTGGTTTGTCTGCACTTGAATTTGCCTGCCACATGAAACGTTGCATAGTTTTAGGGGCTGTGCGATAAACAAAAGAAACTGCGAACCTGGGAAAACCAGGGAAAGCAGCAGCGGCGGTGCGGAAGTTAAGTCTTCTGCTGGTTACTGTGTGGGTTGGGGGCTAAAGTGCCACAGCCATTGAGCCTGAGCAGCTCTTCAGCCAAGCAGCGATCAATAAACTGATATCAAATGTCCTTGAGTTGACAAAAAACCTAAAAGTGTTTGAGTAACAGCAAATTTATAATGAATTAGTGACAAGTTTAAGCATATATTTCTATGAAAAGATCAATTTTATCGTATTACTGGCAAACCCAACGAATGTAAGCTCCTTTAATACTCCTGTATTATTATTTCCAATACCGATTTAGCAGTCTATCTGATAGCTGCTTTGGTTCAGTGTGCAATAGTGGCCGCAGGATGTGTGCAAATGTTTTTGCATTGATTGATTTTTCATTACATATGAGCGACATCCGCCGGGGCCAGTGGGAGTGGCAGCGAGGCAGCCAGGATATGCAGGACATGCCCACCATGGACATTAAACGCTCGACAATGTATGTCTGGGTGTGTGTGTGTCTTTGCCAGAATGTTTACCACTTCCGGTTTCCGCAACGGCAATGACAACGGCAACAATGGCAAACGGCAGTTGCAACTGCAGCAGCAACAGCAATGGACACAGCAGCAGCAGTTGCCGTTGCAGCTGCAGTCGAGACTGCGACTGAGGCACAATTGTGATAATGAAACAACTGCATTTTTGGCAGCTCTCACTCACACAGCAGTGGTGGAGAGGGGGAGGGGGATAGGGAGGAGCAGAGGGAATCGTTTGTTTCACATTTCCGTCACACATGCGAGTCGCCCACATGTGTCAATGTGGACAAGTTCAGTTTAAGCGAAGCTGCCAGACGATTGCCAGCACCAGCATCGGGAACGGCAGCAGGACAAAGGACAAAGCAATGGGCATTTAGCAGTCCACTGAGAGCGACAGAGTTCAAGAGTGTGAGTAAGAATGAGAGGGGCATAGAGCAGGGAATTGAGAATATCTTGGTGGCTCTGCTCTTTGACACGCGCTCGATTGCAATTTGGTTTTTGCATGTGTTCACTTCAAGCAAAATGTATAAAATGACAGTCAGCCCAGCAGCCCGCACAGCACTGTGCCTCCTTCTGCCCAACCCCTTGGTACACCCTCTTAAGCAGCCCTTGCGAGCTGGCACTGTGTGCCAAATTGCTCAAATGTCCCGCAAATGCTGTCCATGTGCCATTTGAGGCTCCAATTCGCTTTAAAGTAACATTTTTCATTTGCTGCAAGTGTGTGCAGTGTAGGTATGTATGTGTGTGTGTGTGTGTCTCTGCAAATATGCAATATCCTGTGCGGCGACGACTTGAAGGCTTTGCCCTGTTCGCTGTGCCACATCTCGGAGTGCCAATGTTTGTCATTTTGGAGGCCTGTTAATTTTGCACTAAAATCGATTTTTCATATGTTCCTCCCCTCGCAGCAGCCTCACCCCCTTGCTGCCCTTGATCGTTTTGGCCACACAGTTACAGGCTGCAACTGTGACTGTGGAAAATTGCCGGAAAATATTGAATGCAGAGCAATGTGTCTGGCATTTTCCCATGTGTGCGGCATGTTTAACCTCGTTTGTAGGCAACAACAACAAGTACAACCAATAGAAGAACAACAAATAGAACAACTAGAAGATGCAGCAGCAAACAGACGGACAGACGGACCCTAAGACAGACACTGGGACAGACAGGCAGTCAGACGTTCAGTTGGCTAATGTTTTATTGCTGCTTGCAATTGCCATTTTGGCCTCAGACGCTGTCTGCAAACTGCAGGCAACGAAAATGCAATTGTATAAGACTTAAATTAATTAATTTGCCACACACACACACAGCTACACACTCACACACAGACAGAGCAAATCCTTTGGCAAGTGTCTGGCCTAATGAGTTGATGCTCGAGTCAATGCTCGAGTTTGCCACGTTTTTGCCGTGCTTATGCAACCGACCACAGTGCCTGCCAAATAGTTATGTGCCCAGTTAACTGCCCAGCTGAGCAGAGCATGCACGACTAAGCGACACCCAGCCAAAAGGTGTTAAAAAGGTGAAGAGTAAAAAGTTATGCCTAAATTGCCTCTAAACAGCTTGAAAACAGCTATCGATAGTCACCTAGATAGGCCCAACGATAGCCACAATTTGTGCTGCTTCCCTGTAGGCCAAGCGGTATCTAAATTTCTGATAGTTGGCTCACAATTAGATGTCTACCCGTAGTTGTTGCCTGCTCTTTGATGCTGTCTTGTGGCACAGTTTTGTGTCTTGTGTCCAGTCGCCCCTTTGGTGTGGCCACGCCCCCTCTACCCACCAGTGCAAGCCACAAAAAATTGCCCCTTTCGGAGCAATTTGTGGCAATCAGGAAATGGGCAGCAAGCAGAAGAAGCAGCAGCAGGAGCAGCACCAGAAGACGAAACGATTCCCGACGCTGCATTAGCTTTAGAATGTGGCCAAGGCGACACTTTTGCGTTTTTCGTAATTAAATTAGTGCCACTGTCCGAGCATTAGTTACAGTCGCCACACACACACACATACAGTGGGAGTGGGGGGAGTGAGGGGGTGAGGCAGGGAGAAACATGGCCACTATACACATGGCATGCTGGCAGTTTAAAGTTGGCCACAAACCTCAGACAGGAAACGCAGCACGAGGGGAGTTCGAGGCGTAGTCAGAGGGTTGCGGGTGGCAGTGGGTGGGGTAGGGGAGGGGTTGGGGAGTGGGGGAACATGGACATTGTCAGCAACTGATTTTGTGAGAATTTTAAACGTTTTATTTGTTCGTTACGGATTTCACAGTTTTATTTCAGTCAGCTTAGTTTTGTGGCATTTTGCGGTTTGCAACTCGTTTTGTGTGTGTGTGTGTGCCACGCCCACTAGTGGCCCGTGTGTTTGAAGAGCTTAGACAGCTACTTAAGAGTTGTGTTGTGTGTAAGTAGCCCTGTGTGTGTGTGTGCGTGTGTTTGCTTGTGATTCTTGCTATATTTGAACTGTTTTTTGCTGCATTAAGTGTGACAGCATTCGTTGATTGCAACGCAGTGTGACCGTTTTTCTTTTCTCTACTTTTTGTTCTTTCTCTTTGGCATTTGCAAAGCTCAATTTCATTTGGTTGGCTGAAACTGGTCAACAGACTATTTGCCATAAAACCCCTTATATTTTGTGCCATGTCCCATTGTTGTTGCTTTTGTTTTTGGCCCGTTTTCTAGCGCTGGTTCTGGCCCTGTTTCTGGCCCTGTTTCTGGCTGCCTGCTTGCGCTTGTGTAAAACTATTTTCGAAGATTTACGACGAAATTGTTTCAAACTTTTTGATTTCGTCGCACGTTGCTCACAACTCTTGACTCTGCTACACAAATTCCAACTCCCCCTGGTTTCCAGTGTGCCCTCCACTTCGTCCTTTCCACTTTTCAGGCCGGAGCATACTCGACCCGTGGCCTTTTGGGATCCACATTCCCGTTCACTGCTCGATTTGTTTGTTTGGATGTTGAGGCCCGCATGAGAAGCAAGCGACGCGAATTGTCGACTCTGGTCACACTCACACATACACATAGAGAAAAAAGGATTAGGAAGTACGTGCATGTAACCACTGTGCATTCGCTTTTCCCCCAGCTCTTTTGCTGCCTTCACTTTGCCTGGACATGTTGCGGTGCAGGATGGTTTGTTTCTCTCTCGGCGAGCGCAATTTAAAGTGCCCTGAAGCGTGCCACACTCACACACACACACACTCATATATTCACAGTGGTGTGCACGTCCTTGATGCCAACTTAATTACACGTAGCTGAGACCAAAGCACTCATTTTCACTTTTTCCTCGACCCGTTTGACTCGAGTTAAAGCTGATGCCGATTATTATCTGGCATTTGCATTCGACTCTAAGTACTCACAATCGCATTCACATTCATATTCAGACTTGTGTTCGTGTTCGTGTTCGCATTTCGAGGCACTTTTAATACGCTTAAGTGCACTGCGAGCCCCTAAAACTATGCTATGAAAAATAGTTCAACAACTTTATTATGAAATTTTTCACAAGCTTCTGACGCGCTACAGCGAGAGCGGCTGTAGAGGGGGTTGAGAGGCTCTGAGCTGATTCAAAGTACAAGCGAAACCAACAACAATGACAGAAAAATAAATAAAAATAGCATTTATACATATGCAACTGTTCTGTGTGCGTGTGTGTGTGTGTGAGTGTGTAAAGAGAGAGAAGTCGACTGAAGCGCTTGGCAAATAGAAAACAACAGAATAAAGCAGAACAAGCAGAAGAACAAGAGACCCAAAACAGCAACATAAAAGTAGACAGAGATTTCATGCTCAACAATAAGCGAGCGAAGGAGACGACACTAGTGGAGGGGGAGTGAGCGAGAGACAGCTACAAGACAAACTGACAAGTATGCTTAGTGGGCCGTGCAAAGGTTTTTTTTTGCGACTGATTCTGATTCAGAGTCTCAGTCTCAGTCTCAGTCTCAGTCTGAGCTGTGTGTAATTGTTGGGAATGCAAGCGAGTGAACAGTTGATATTCATACGAATAACTCAACCAAATGAATACCCGTTAACTGAACGGCAAACCGTTAACAATTTCAAATACATACAATTTTCAGAGACAACCACTCAAACTCAAGTGTTTGGAGCCACAGTTTACAAGTCCTGGCATATTAGAGCTCTCAGCTCCACTCAGTCAGCGACTAGTCTCTAGGCAGCAGTTCTCAGGCCTTTTGGGCTTCAAATACTAACAAAGCAGGTCATATCGGTTTGAAAGCTCTGGGTTATAGTTATAGGTATTCAATTCAATTCAATTCAATTCAATTCCTTTCTACTCCTTCAACAATCGTGACAATTTACATGAAATGAACACCAAATGTTAATGACTTGATTAAAGTAGCTGGCAAATGTCTTAATAAATTAACGGTTAACTTTACCTACTCTCCCTCTCTTTTTCTCTCTACCTCTTGCTCTCCTACTTGTCTGCTCTGTTTAGGCACTTACTTAAGTATAACATAAAACAACTGACTAAGTAACATCAACAGTGATTGTCATTTGAGCGCAGCGACTGCTAGTTATAGTAATTACATAGATAGTTAGTACTTGTTAACTGGTATCTGTAGTAATTTGTAGGCTTTGAGCAGCGGCCATTATAGCGTAAGTCGACAGAGCAGAGACAGAAACAGAAGCAGAGACAGAGAAAGACAGAGAGCGAAGCATAAACTAACAGGCGAACGTATCGTTAATGTGCTTGTGAGCCAAGAGCTGCTTATGGCCAGAGTATGAGAGGGCCAAAAGGGAAGCCGTGGAGTGCTGGTGGAGGGGCGTGTGTTTGTGGCTGCGATGTGAATAAAGATGAGAATGGAAATGGAAATGATGGCCTATGCGAGGCGAGGGTGTGGCAGGGCATGGGCGGAGGGGAGGAGGCTCGTTGCATGCGCTTAATGCAAATCCTTGAAACCACTTGCGGCCCACTCGAAATTTTTAATTTTTGCCACAAAAGCCGCACTCGACAGAACTCGAGGCGCATCAACCAACCAGCCAACAACTCGACACAGGCACAGCCATGTGTGTGTGTGTGTGCTGGGGTGTGTGTGTAAGTGCTGTGTGCGGCATGGCTGTTGCAAGTTGCAAGTTGCAACTGTTGCAATGGGCATGGAACAGAAACACTTTGGGCTGTCATGCACCTAGACGGAATTACAAGTGTGAGCATGTTTCCAGTGTGTGTAACTGTGTGTGTGTGTGCGTGGCTGTGGTTGCAGTTGCCGCAGTTACAGATAACACAGCGTTGGGCAGAGCGGAAAGACAGCGCTCAACGGGCGCGGCATAAGTGTGTCAAAGCAGCAAGCAAAACGACTGCAGAGATACCCTGTAAAATGTGTGATATTTGGGGATTGTAGTAAGTGCCATGAAGTCTTAGCCATTGCTCTAAGTTTTCGTCTGCCAGCCGCGCCAATAACTTGGCTAATAGCTGCAAACATGGCCAAGATGCTATGTGTATTTAAGAGCACTGAAAATTCAGCTTTGGAAAACCGGCAAAAAGGCGCATTGCATTTTCATTGCTTTTGACTAACTGTGCATAGTGCAGCAAAGTTGCAAGTGCATGTGTGTGTGTGTGTGTGTGTGTGTGTGTGTTTGTTGGAAAACTTACTCATAACGCGTTCAGCTCGGCGCTCATTGCATTCGTGAACTTTATTAATAATGGCGCCAAACAACATGAACGTCGGCCTCAGACGCTGCACCGCCTCCGTGTTTGGTCTCTTTAGCTCCATGTTCATGCCCGTATCCGTCGTCGTCTCCGTCTCCGTCTCCATGTCCATGTCCGTCTATGTGTCTATCTACTCGTATATGTGTGAAAATCGGCGAGAAAAATTGCAGCAGCCAACCAACTGCTGCTACTGCTAAAAAAAAGCTAAAAAAAATAAAAAAAAAAAAAAAAATAAATAAAAGAAGATGAAGTAAAAAAAAATGGTTGAAATATAACAACATAAAAGCGGGCAAACAGCAGAAGCTGGCAAATAAAAAGTAGCACAAAAAAACATAATAAAAAGTGAACGAGATGAGATGAGCTGAGAGGAGGAAGAAGCAGCAGCGGCAGTGGCAGCAACTTGCAGTGCAAAATTATTATTTTTGCCAGCGGCTGAGCCAAGTTAAGCTGAAGCTGGCGGGCTGCAGGGGGCGTGTCGTGGGTAAACGTAGTTTTCCATATAAACAAATTAAAGCTGCTTTAAGCCAAAGGCAGCCGTAAAGCGACAAAACACACACACACACTCAAACACACACACATTAACGTACGCAATGATGGCAGTCATAATTATGCTGCCACGCCCTGTTTCTCACATGCCTTGCAAAAGACATTCATCTTTTGGCAGCTGCAGGTCCTGTGCCCCTCCTTCCACCCTTTCTCCCACCTCCACCGCTGCTCCCCTTCTATCCTTCTCTCCCTTGTGTCCTGTGTCCTCTGTGGCTGCTTTCTAAGCTGCCATCGCATCGCATCACTCAGTCAAAAAATTTCAGCGCGTCAAGTTGTGTTAACGGCAACAAGCAGAACACGAAGAAGAAGCAGCAGCAGCAGCAGAGCCAGAACATGGCTAACACTCAACAGCGCGTCTCTCGGCTTTCGCTCAGCTGTGCTAATTACAGCTGACAGTTTTCTTTTGCTCCTTGCGCACAACGTGACGTATGAGCAATGTACGTGCGGCAATTAATAAACGATGCCAACAGTTGAGAGGAGTGGGCAGAGTGGTAGAGGGGGTGGAAAAGTGACTGCAAAGCGCTTTGAGTAGCGACAAAACTCTGCTATTGATTTTTGTTTGGCTGCGTAATTGAATTTAGATGCATGTATTTGTGTTTCAATTCAATTGCTGAACTTACCCCCAGTTCGAAAGTCCCCTCCTGCCTCCCCTACTGTATCTCCCTGCCATCGAACCCCAGTTTGCGCCTGCTTCTATTAATTAAGTGCGCTCTGACCTGAAAAATCAAAAAGTTGACAGTATAAATTACAAAACAAGCAGCGGGGAGCAGGGCAGAAAACAACTCGAATTGCCAACAATCAGTGTGGCACCCACAAAAAAATAGAAATACGAAAATAAGTTACAACAAATGGCCAAGAAGTACGAAAGGACGAGAGGACGAAAGGGGTAAAAGGCACCCGCAGCCGCAGCGCAGCAGAAAACTGTCAAGAGTCTTATTAATTGAACAAAGCATTCGAGTGGAGCCAACAGTCAACTATAGGCTCTGACGACAGAGAGAGAGCGGGAGAGGGGCTGGGGAGCGCTGAGAGGGGTTAGCAAATTAGCAACAGCAGTTTGAGTGGGCAGCAAATGAGCAAGCAATTTTTTATGCTATCAAGCAGCTGAAGAAGCAGCAGCGACAGCAACAGCGACAACGGCGACTGTGGCAACTCTGGCAACTGTGGCCAACTCTTGTAACTTTTCGCCGTTTTGTTTGTTGCGCCAGGCGACTTTTAAGCAGTTACTACACCCCTTACCAACCCCTTCCCCACCCTTACTCCCACAACTCTTGCTGTTTGCCAAGCAGCGAAGCGACAATGATGATGATGCTGCTGCTCCTCCACCGCTTCCTATCACCGCCTCTGTCCTCTTTCGCAACCCTTTGCTCTGCCCTTTTCTGCTCCTTCTTTCTGCACTTCCAAACTACTCCACTGAGTTCTGCAGTTCTCGGACTTTGGTCTTGGCGCTTTGTGTGCTTCCGTTTCCGATTTTGTTAGTTTTTTTTTTTTTGGCAACTACTGCCAACTGCTTCGTATTTCACTGGAGTGTTGGTAAGGGGTGTAGCGGGGGGAGTGAGGGCTGCACTTCCTGCTCCTGCTCTGCGCTCCTGCCACGAAATGTTTTGCAAAGCGGCACTTAAGCGCACTTTTTGCCACAGCAAATATGTTGCCTCATCTCACACTGCTGACTGTCGTCTCTGCCCACCACCCACTCTCCATTCTTCCCTACTCCCCCCGCCGTTAGAGCAATTTCATTTGGCCATTTGGCCATTTCGCTCGCTGCTTTATGGCTTGCACTTTGCTGTTTGGCTTGCAAGCTGAGGTAGCATCAGCGTAATTGCGGTTATTTCACCTGTCGAAAATAAAACAAAATGCAACCAGGTGAAAACAAGTTGCAATTTGTACTCGCAGTAGCAAACAGTTCAATTTCGTTGCAGTGGCAGTGCTCGAATTGCAACGTTGACAAGTTTGTGGCATGTGCAACTTCGCCTTCAACACATGTGTACAACACACACACACACACACACACACACTCGTGGACGCGCCTTGAGCTCGGCAGCGTCTTTAATTCCAAACAGAAAAAGTCAATTTTCTGGTAAATTTGCTGGACTCGTTATAACTCTCAATCACTTAGTTTTCTATTTCCTACAGTTACCCCCAAAAGCAAGCAGACACATGTATGTATCTGTGTCTCTGTGTGTGTGTTTGTGTTTGTATTGATGTTTACTTTTTGCCATTGCTTGTTGAACTTGTGGGCAGCTGAAAGAAAAAAAACGAAGCTGAAAACACTTTTCTTTGGGCCATTTCATAAATGCAGCCATAAATCAGCTTTCAGTTTGCCACGAATTGATTTTTAACTTTTGTCGTGCCGTTTTCCTTTTTCATTTCCTGTTGTCCCCTCTCTCTTCTCCTCCCCCTCCTTCTTCTCCTTCCCTGCTGCATTCTTATCGCATTTCTTTGGCTGTAGCTTGTTAACGGTTTGCTTTAAAAAATACAAAAAAATGAACGTTATTTAATATTTAATTTCTGTTCATTTTTCTTTGCACTCTTTCCATTTCTTTGCCTTTCTTCTTCTCCTTCTCGTCTTTCATTTTGCCGCCCGCTTTTAATCAATTTCTGGTGTCATTTTATGCCAATTATTTGCCTGTCAGCTGCCTCAGCTTTTGTTATCCTCATTCATTCATATGCTGAACTCCATTCACTTTTACTTTATGTACATGACTTGGGAATTTTATCAAAGAAACATTTCTGGCACAAGAATTTTATTGAGCTGGAATTTCTGTTTAAACAATTTTGGTTTTAAGTGCTTAATCATATGAGTAACAGCTTAATCTGTAGGTCAGTAAATAGTCTTTTACAGTAACTATAATGATTTTTTGTAGCAGTGTAACTTAATAGCTTTTTAACGGCAGACAGTGACTGCTTTATACCGCTATATATGACTTTTATTTAAAGACCGGGTGTCTTATAGTCGTGCACTTTTTCTACTCTTTTATTGCTACAATTTATACCAAGTTTCAATATTTATGGCTTTGGTGTCTTGTGTTATAAACGTTAAATTGCTTTGGGGGAGAGAGAGAGTAACAGAGAGCAAGACTATCTTCCTCTGCTTCTCGCTCCCCCTAGAAAAGTTAGTCAACAAATTTGATTATTGTGGCTTTAACAGGTATTAGCACGGAGTTTAATAGACACAGGGCTTAAGAACCAGGTTAGAATAAATGAAATTCAAATATTTAACTAGAAATTACCAACTGAATGTACTTAATGTATTTCAGCGTTTAAAGCCCTTTAGGATGCTGGTCAATAGCCAGTCGTATGGCTTTGTGGATGCTCAAACAGCTTGTCAGGCTGAAAGTTGTTCAATGGATTATGATTGTGATTGTGTTTCGGCCAGGAAGCATAACTGCAGCTTGTGCACAGCTGTTGGCTTTAAGTAAGCCATAAAAGTGCAGTAGTGGCCACATAAACCCATTTAGCAGATACTTTCGCTTTCTTCTTCCTTTTGCTGTGCTCTAAGTACGATATGGAGTAATGTTGTTCAATGGAAAATAACAAAAACTTTGTCCACACACACACACATACAAATAAATAAATATCTAGATAAATGTGTGAGTGACTCTCTTACTCCCTTTCTCACTCCTCTCTTCGCTGTTTAGAAATCTGTCTTTTAGTAGTCTTTTGTGATTGTCTTGTGCTCCGTCTGTGTCCATCGCGTGCTCGACAACACTCGACACGACCATTGAAAGTGCAGCAAGGACACGCTGTAGTTGTAGCTGCACTGCAGTTGGTATGGCCAGTGCTGCCACCTTCAACTGAAAAGTGGATTTCCGTTGGATTTGTTGCGGTTGCGTGTCACTGACATTGCTTCACTATCGACTGCCACTGGAATCTGCAGGGGCAGCGTGGGTACAGTGGGACTTTTATGTCTTCCGGCCAGCATAAACACTTGAAAGCATGTTGCTACTGCTGCTCCTACTCTCACTGCAGTCGAATGTCAAAAGAAGAGCACACCAAAGTTTTGCTGACAGTCATAGTCGCTGTTATTTTCCTTTTTTTTTTTTGCGTTAAGGAAACCAAAGCACCATGACAAATGTCCTAGAAGGCATGTGCGTGTGTGTGTGGATGGTGTGTGTGTAAAAGTTGGTGTTGGCATAGCACAAGTTTTGCGAGTTTTACAGCTAAACGCCTTGCAATTGCTAAGCGTCTATCGTTGTCTCTGTCTCACCTGTTTCACCTTCCTACACACACATTTACTCGCTCTCTGTGTGCTTGTGTGTGTGTGAGCCATTACTGCGTTTATTGGCTTAAAGTGTTTGACAATTCATTAAGTGGCAAGCTTTCACAGTGCTAGCGGAATTTGATGTGTCTGCTTGTGAGCTGCTTACAGGCGCGTAAATTGCATTGTCGGCATTTGTCGGGGATCAACAAGCTAAACAGACAGAAAGACAGGCGGACACTAAGACAGACAGATGGTTAGTTCGACTGGTAGACAGACACGTTAATTTCATGGGGCTTAAACTGCAATTTTCGGTGCAGAAGTGTCAACAAATTTGCTGGGCATTAAATTGAATTTGCATAAGCAGTTCAGCAAGCAGTTGTCATAGCTAAGTTTGCTTGCGGCAAACAGCTTTTGTCTGTCGGACAAGTCATTTAATGTGCCCGCTCGAAAGTATGCTACACAAAACGCAACCGTCGTTAATTTCGTTCATTTCCACAGCCCCAAAACTGATTTTATGACTTTGTTGTATTATGTAGCAAAAGTTTAACATTTTTTGTAATCTTTAGTTTTGAACTCTGATCAGTTTACAATATCATGTGTGAATTTAAGCTGTCTGCAAAGGCAGTTAATTAAGTAAACTGTATTTTCTTGAAGGAAACTGCTGAGCTAAGCGAAACACACACGCACACACAAAAACAAGCCCAAATTACATTCATTCACACACACAGACACAGACACTTATACATACATGCACACGTGCCAAACTATAAAATAATAAACCAAATTTGTTGAGCAAGTTTAAGTGAAAATGTTAAAAGTAAAGTTTTTGCTACAGAAATAAAGACAAACATTGTTATCACCTACAAAACAGAGCAGCAGCCTGCCAGAGAGTTACAGCAGCAGCAACAGCAGCAGCATCAGCGGCAGCAACAAGCAGGCCATCAAAACGTTAGGGGGGCGGAGGTGGGCATGGTGCCTTTTGGGGTTGTTGGCGCTGCCGATGCCGTTGGCGTTGGAAACGTGCAAATAAGTTGAGCAACAGAGCGAAGCAAAGGCAAAATATTTATACAAATAGGTTATGCAAACAAACTTAGACCAAGGCACACACACACACGTGCATACAAGCACACACACAGAGAGATAGAGGGAGATAAGTTGGAGGCAATGCAGACACGCATTCGAAAGAGGAGGCGGTATGCGGGGGGTGTGGCACAACATGAGCCTCACTGGCTGGCGCCAGACACAGCAGGACATAATGAAGTTTGAGCTTGAGACTCAATGAAATGTCAACAACGTTGATGCTGCTACTACTGTCGCTGACAATGTGATTGTTGTGGGAGCCAGAAGGGGGTGCAGAGGGGATAGAGAGAGGGGAGTGGAGGGTAGGGAGTGGAAGACTGCCACGATGACGCTGATGGTATAAAAAACAGCGATGAATGACAACTGACGCATATCGCATTACAAAGTGTGGCAGCAACAAGCAGCGCAATGCCATCAAATAAACAACAACAAATAAATAAAAAAAATATATGTGCAGTTATGCCACAGCGGGTGGTTTTAAATAACGCGTAGAACAAATTCGCTTTTATCATTTAATTACAATAAATTAATTATGACTAGTTTGGCACTGGAATCTCGCAACGCAGTCGAATAACTCGCAAACTGAACCCAATCCAATTTCATGCAATATTCAAAACTCTAAGGATATGTCTCCACTACAAGTTATGTGCATATGTGTGTAACAGTGTGTGTGTGTGTATACATGCACATAAAACACGCAGCCGCAAAACATATTAAATTTATTATCAATAAATTTTCATTAGCTTCGTGTAGCAGTTAGACTATGCCGCTCTGTGTGTGCACGAGTGTGTGTGTACTGGTGTGTGTGTGTATGGGTCTCTGGATATCGCACTCCAACTATAACGAGCTCTGTGGGTCGTGGCCAGTTGACATAATTTACAATTTTAGTCATAAAAACACACACACTCACACTCACATACACATATGCTAGCAAAACTGATGCCCCATCAGCAAAGTCCTCACACACACACACACACACATATGCATACATACCCACACATAGTCATGCTCTAAACTTGGCCTTTTGCTTCGCCAAAGTTATCTATAACCGCATCAACGGCTAAGCTTCAGTTTAGCTGGCATGGAGTGAGCTGGAGACAAAGGGGCATAGTGGGCGGGGTTAGTTGTAAATAGGCAGTGGGACAGAAGGGTTGCAGGAGTGGTGGTTGGAGTGGCAACTCCAGTGTGTGCCATTTTAAAGGGCTGCCACTGTCGTTTGTTATGCTGCATGCCACGAAGGCGAAACGGAACTTGCAGAGTATCAAAAAGTGTCTGAGATATTTGTATATTTATCAAGTTTGCTCACCATTTTATGCAGTCAACTTCACTCTACATACAGCACAAAATAAGTCTACATATTGTGTGGAAAAGGCTTAAACATAGTTGGGAATAAACGTAGTTAAGAGTTCATTAGTGCAAGGAAGTGATGAAATAGGAAGGACTTGGAATTTTATTATATATTAAATAAGACGATTCAATTTGTTTTGGATAGCTTATGTGTTCTTATTTGTTCTTATTTATTAAAATATGGTTACATAACAGATTACTAATTATAATTCTATTAGTTTATACCAAACTAGTAGTCTTCTTGTAGAAATACTGCTCCGAACACTTATTATAATGTTCATTTCCATTTTATTTTTATGATTTCGAACACACATTTGAACGAACTTAATCGTATTTGCCATAATCGAATCGTGTTTAACATTTATTGAATAAAACTGAAAATTGAAAACTGTAAGCTGTAAAATGGTGAAACTGTAAACTGATATCGATATACATATACCTATATATGCGTATAGTTTGTTGTTGTTTTCATTTTACAGCATGGAT
This sequence comes from Drosophila dunni, assembly GCA_018152125.1. Lineage (NCBI taxonomy): Eukaryota > Metazoa > Arthropoda > Insecta > Diptera > Drosophilidae > Drosophila > Drosophila dunni. The sequence goes on along the minus strand of JAECXC010000339.1, from coordinate 18,356,169 downwards.
ATGAACGTCAGCGTCATTGGCATTTCTATCGTCAGACGCTGCAGAGGCGTCAACAGCGGGGACAGCGACGGCAGCAGAGGCAGCGGCAGCGGCAGAGATAGAGGCAGCAGCAGCAGCAACAAGGACGACGCCATTTTATTTTCCCTTTGTGTTATGCGCTGTCATTCTGTAGCAGTTGTTGTTGTTGTTGCTGTTGTTAATGTTGTTGTTGCTGTCAGCTCTGCTGCTGCTGCTCCTCCTCTTGTTGTTGTTGTTGTATTATAATGCCAACTCATATTGCGCTCGTTATCCTTTTGTGTGTCGTGCAACGGAATTGACCCTTTTTGCTGCGTGACATGGAAACGCTAGCGGAGTGTTAGCCCTCTCAGCACCCCCCTGCCACTGCTTATCGCCGCTCCTCTCCAATTGCCACTGGAGGTGAAACGCGACGATACTAAAGCATCAAAAGTGATGGATGACAGGTTAATATGCGGCGACATTTTCATGCTGATGCTGATAAAATTTTTCGTTTGCATGCGATGCGATGCTGGGTACTGCCAAGAATTGGTACTGCCAACTTGCTGCTACCATTTGGTGACAGGTGTGGTGAGGTGTGTGTGTGGGGTGGGTGGCTGTGTGTGTGTGTGGGTGAGTTGCTGGTGTTTGGTGACATTTTAAATGCACAGCAGACAAGTTTAATTTTACAACGTTCACAGCAAATTAAGCGTAACACACAAAGAGTGAAAGAGAGAGGGATGGAGAGCGAGAGAGAGAGAGAGAGAGAGAGAGAGGGAGAGGAGTAAGCGCTGTAGCTAGACAATTGCATTAAATTTGAGCTGCACTACATTGCGTATGCGTAATGTTTAATTGCTGGCAACAGCAGCTTCATTAGCAGCGCTGCTAAATAACAGTTTGCGCGACACACAGTCAGACAGACAGACAGACCGACTGGGAGTGAGTTAGCGAACTGAAACAAAACAAAACAAAACAAGCTGCAACTCATCTGCATGCTGTTTGAATGGGCTTGAAAATGGCCAACTGACTGACTGACTAACTGTCTCTCTCGCTCAGTGAAGCTGTGCGTCTGTCTGACTGTCAGGGGCAGCAGAGGGTTCAGTAGGGGCTGCTTCGGCTTACGGGGCGTATGCCAGTCATTCGAAAATGCTTTGGAAAAACTTCCGCTCCATTAGTCTGCCAGTTTCCGGCAAACGTTTTCCTAGCACAATTTACGCAAATTGATGTCATCAACAGGGGCCAGCCCACAACTCGTATACGTACTTGTACACACACACACTTACACACGCACACTCGTATAAACATTCAGCATCGCATTGGCAGTCGTGTGAGTGTGCGTAACTCGGTAAATGAAGTGAATGAATGAGTGCATGTTGTACTCGTATGTTGTGCCGGATGGCTAGACATTTTGGGGTCAATTCGGGGCAGGTGCGGGGCCAGGGGTCTCGGGGCTTAGCAGCGGATCAACCAAAGATGTGTTGACACACAGGCGGAGAGCCAGTGCAGCGGAAAAGGGGAAAGGGGGGAGTGGCAAGTGTCTTCCGCTTGAAATGCATTTTGCTCATTTAATGTTGGCCGCGAGGCAGACTTGCTTTAAGTGCAAGCAGGCAGCGTGTTGCATGCCACGTGCCACATGCTGCAAGCAGCAAGGAGCAGCTGTCACCTTGGGCTGCAAAATTTTTCATGAGCTTTAAAAGACACGATTAAACACTATGCTCAGCGAGATCTAATGAAAACAACTTTATAGTCAACTCGAAGGCGACGACGAAGGCAACACGAAATGTGCAACTTCATGTTGCACTCAAAAACTGTGGCACAGACAACAAAAACTTTTGCCAGCGCAAACAAACAAACAGACAGACAGATAGAAACAGAAGGACTGTTAGACAGGCAAGGACAAACTAAACTCAACTCTCAGCGCTCAAAAGGACTTCAAGTGAGTTTCGAAAGTCAAGTGCGTGTCGCTGTTGGCAGCTCCTGAAGGCTCCTCTGCTCTTCTCTATCTGTTTCTGTCTCTCAATCTCAACTTTCTAAGAGGGTGAGTGTGTGTGTGAGGGTGTGCGTGTGTTGATCTATAAATATTTGTCTTGCAGATTCGTCAAGCCGTGGGTTATGTGCGCACTTGTGGTGCCAAAACAATCGGAATGCTCTTTTCATGCCATTTGCTACAAAACAAATAAAATATGACGTAAAAAATTAGTTTAAAAACTATTTAAATTACAGATTTGTTAGAGTTCCAGCTGTTAAGCAAAACAGTCGTGAACAAGGACAGGAATTTATCAAAAAAGTTATACGAATTTTAATTTATTTTATTGTTTCTTTTAACTGTTTAAAATGGTATTCCTAACTCTTTAAAATATCTGATAGTTAACAAATTTAAGCAGTTAATAAGTTCTGTTAACACTCTTTTCAAGTAAATGTTAAACAACATGAGCTTAACTTAGCAGCAACGCTGTTAAAGCTTAGCTGCACATTGCACCGCAGTGCTCTGTTTAGTGTGCAAAAATGTACAGAATTCTTGCCTGTTATTTAGCTTAACATTTTTAGCTTTACATAAAATTTCATAAAATATATCTCATGCCAACAATAATTCTTTTAAACCCCTTTAAAATATATTTTCCATACTCAGTTAAATTTTATATTATTTAAAAAAAATACATAATTAACAAAAACTTTCGCACTCAAGTGCAGCCATGTTGCCACATGTTGCACACTCTCTAAAAGTGTCAAAACTGTTGTAATTTCTAGCTGCTGTTCATACAAACATGTAACGCCTAATTAAAACTGCGGTCAACCACAAAAAACTTGTTAACAACACTAAACAGCGAAGTGTCTAGAATAAATGTGATTAAATGTGCTTACATTTACATTCATTTCAATTGTTAGTTAATACATTTGTGTTTGAGATCTACTGAAAGTTCTGTTCGCTTGGTATTACAGCTGGAATATGCAAATTCCCAGTTGAATTCTCAAGCGAAAAGAAATCCACAGTAGGATACAACAGAATTTACGAGAGCCCAGCTTAAGCAAAATAATTTTGTGCATTGTGTTAATTTTAACATTAACGTTAATGCTAGCTCAGTTTTAACGTAAATGTTAATTCACTGTTAAGTTAATGTTAAATCACTTTTAAGTTAATGTTAATTCACTGTTAAGTTTATGTTAAATCACTGTTAAGTTAATGTTAATTCACTGTTAAGTTTATGTTAAGCCAATGTTAAGTTACTGTTAAGTCAATGTTATGTTAAGTTACTGTTAAGTCAATGTTATGTTAAGTTACTGTTAAGTCAATGTTATGTTAAGTTACTGTTAAGTCAATGTTATGTTAATTTACTGTTAAGTCAATGCTATGTTAAGTTACTGTTAAGTCAATGTTATGTTAAGTTACTGTTAAGTCAATGTTAATGCAGATCGCCGCGTTCCCGCAAAAAAAAATCGCGAAAGGCCAAAATCTTAGGTTTTTCCAGTTGATTCACCAGGCGATCAGAATCAGCAGCAAGCGACAGACTATAATTTAAATTCAATTACAGAGAGTAGAGAGCGGGAGCACAAACAGTAAACAGAGAGTGCTCCTTGTTGGCGCCAAAGATGGCAGCGAGCAAACACAGAAACCGTTCGAGCGCTCTGACGGCGGCAGCGAACAAACACCCAAACAGCCAAGAGATCGTAAACAGAGAGTGGGTGGAAGAGGGAGCAGTGCACGTGTATAAACAAACCTTTTTCGTTTGGCGGGAAGCCGATCTGTGCACGTGTATAAACAAATCTTTTTGTTTGCTTACTTTATGTATTGCAACCTGCTGACCATTTCTGTTCTCTTGGTATTTCAGCTCAGATTTAAAAGATCCTGGTGTTCATATAAAGTGCGGGAGCACTTAAAAATTGTATTGCATAATTTCGGGCGGGGTTTGAAAATTATATGCATGGGCCGACAATGCGTATCTGTAGCATACTTTCGGGCTGCGTATGAAAATTACATGCGTGGACGGACAACGCTTATCTGTAGCGAGAGATCAGCAGTGTGGCTAGTTTAACCCTCTTAAAGCCATTTTAGCTGTTTTCGCTAGACTGATTGCTTTGCGCTACGAGTTACTAAGAATATTAATAATGCTTTCTTAACATAAAGCTTGGAGGAAAGCTTTCTTGTTCAGTGTAAAGTCTAAGAGTCAAAACTATGCAACTTTGGTATTGAATATTTTTTGACTCAGAAGTCAGATTTTCGATTGGTATGACTTTTTAGACTCGGGAGGACCAGGACTATCGATTGGCATCAAAAAATAGCAATCTTAAATTTTGAAGATTTTTGACAAAAATGCAAAGGGGTAACACTGTAAAATTTGTCAAAATGGGGTCAAATTTAAAAAATTGTATTTTGGCATGGAATCGATGCTACTAGTTGTCGAGAGTCTAAAAAGGCAACGCTTTTCAAAATATCACTTCATTTGGCTGAGAAATGATCATTCAAAGTTGAAAATATTATTTTTTTGATGTGTCCCGATTTTCAATTTTCAATTAGCTTCTGACAAACTTAATCCACCCCTCTACTCTTTTTTAGAGTGCGGGGTCTAAAAAATGTAAACAAAATTAATTTTAGCGCCATTTAATAATAGTTTCTAAGGACTTAAAGTTAAGCCCTTTTCGCTTGCCTTAAATAAAACAGAAATTTACTCTGCAACTTCATGTGTTTGTGTTTTGCGAATGTGTTTGGGGGAATGCGACGTAAGTCGCAAAATATTTTACGCCGAAATCGTGACAGTTTCTTTGCCACTTTTGCCGTAGTTGCAGGCAAACTTAATAGAAAATTAGCTGCTGAAAGTGTTGCTTGAACTTGCAACCTGCCACCAACAGCGGGCAACGTGCAGCAGGCAAAGTGCAACATGCCGCAGTTTTACTGGCAACTGGCAAACAGTGTTGTGCCTTTAGCTGTTTTAGCGGGAATTTTAAAGGTTCTAGATAGCTTGTTTTCTGAGCCTCTTAAATCCACTCTCTGCTAGCTCTTTCTAGCTGTTTTGGCCAAAGTAGTGCTGTCAACACTGTTGGCAGCATGCGAATCTCAGTCGTTGTCTTATGCGTTGTCCTTGTCGCTGTCGCTGTCGCGGTTGCTTGCACCTTTTTGGCGCTCAGCTCATAAACCAAATTGCACGGCATTGGCCGGGCCAAAAGGAAAGTCAGAGTTGCAACGTGATTTTGGTGGCAAGTTGCTTAAGTTTTAGCCGCATAATCTGCGCTGGCAGTGCCATAAATATTCAATGGCTTTGTCTGTGCAGCGTGTAGCAAGTGGAAAGTGGCAAGTGGAGCTGCAACGCAATCAATTTCTTAAAGCAGCACACCGTTTTGCTGGCAACGCTGCCAAGTTCATTACGGCCAAGTTAGTAAAGACTGAGACGTAGACTGAGCTGCGCATTCGTGTGGCAAACGGAGCACATCGATTAAGGGCGTAGGCTGCAGCACCTGGCGTATGAGCAATGCGATGGTTTATCATTCACTCTCGCTGCCTTTGTTGATAAGACGAGGGGGCGTGGCAGAGGCAGAACAGCTGGGGAGTCGTATGTTGCTGCCTCTTGTGCTCCATTGCGGCACACAGTTTGTTTGTCTCAGTTTGTTTTTCTTTTGTTTTTCGTGCTTTCTTTTTGTTTTCCACTTCAATTGCTGCTGCATCGATTGAACAGTTGCACGTATGTTGCAAGCAGTTCCCAGCAGACGCCGCTTGTTGCAATAAACAAAGAGGGAGTAAGAGAAGGGAAGAGAGAGAGAGAGGAGAGACTTCGTATAGGTAACAATTCTCTGGCGATTACAACTTGAGCAAAGTGTTGGCAGGCAGCTAAGGTGAATATCTTGGGGCACTTGAGAAAGTTGAGAATTCCAGAGAAAGTGAGAGAAAGAGAGAGTGAGAGCGAGGGAGTACAAGTTGTGTGTGTGTGTGTGTGTGTGGTATTGTTTTTAATTTATCTAAATTGAAAAGGGCAACAAATCGCTGCCAGTGATAACAACTTGGCCCAAAAATACTCGAATGAAAAGGCAAAAGTGCCAGACAAACCCACAAGCAAGCAGACAGCAGGGGGGAGAGAGAGAGGGGGAGAGTGTTGGAGTGAGAGCTAAGCAAAAGCTGCAGACAGCAAGCAAGACAAGACTAACGGGCGTGGCAGCCAAAGGGGGCGTAAAGAGCAAGACATTTGCTGAAATAAAATTTCAATTTGCTTGAATTTCATTTCTGTCTCGCTGGCTGTGTGTGTGTGTAGGTGTGTGTGTGTGTTTGTGTGGGTGTGTCTTTGCTTTATCGCCTTGCCAGTTAACGTCAGCTTGGTTTACCGTTATGCTTGGCTGCGTGCGCCGTCAGCCTCCAGCAGTAACAACTCGCAGTAACCGGAACAACTGCAAGGACGAAGGACGACAGTTGAGCTTGGAGTTTGAGACTAAGGAAGAGAACAAAGCAACTTCAACTTTAACGCAGGACAATGAACGAAGGCAACACCAAATATTTGCTGTGCGTGCGTGTGTGTGTGTGTTTGTGCGAGTCTCGCGATTCTCACGGGTGCCGTGTCTGTCTGCGTGTCCTGCGTATCCTGCAAGTATTCCCGCTGGTGACGTTTGTTGATGGTTTCCAGGTGAATGCACGAATTGCGTTTTCGTATTAAATAATAAATGAATGTCGGATTGTTTTTTGTCCCTCCAACTCGCTCTCCCTTCCTCCCTCCCTCCCTGTCTCCTGTTTTTCCCCGCCTGAGGCTGAGCTGCGACTTCACTGCCATAATTCCAGCTGGCCGCTGATTGCTCGCCCCTCGGACATTAAATGTGTATTGCTTATTTCTTAAGTGCCAATGGTTTGTTTATTAAAGCAGCGCTCTGACTGCTCCCCCACTCCCCTCCCTTCTCCCTCCTGCTTCCAGCTCAATGTCGCCACTGGGAATAGTGTGTGTGTGTGTGTGTGTGTCGTTTTTGCGGCATGGCCAAGTAATTAAAGCAAATGATATGTGGAGGCAATGATGCGGCAGCAGCTCAACGAAAAGGGGGCGTCATGGCATGACCAAAGGGGCGTGCCACTGCGCTGATAGATTAACTCAATGAATTTGCTGGCACCAACGCCTGCTGAGCCGCTGGGCGATTTAATTACGCAAACAGCTGATGAGACATCAGTCCAAATACCGCTACAGATGATCATAACGATAATGATAATTACGCTGCTTATGCCACATGAAATGTTAATGGCCAAAGTTGGCTTATAAGTTTATAGCCAGCTTAATTAATAACACTGTGTTCAATATATTAAAGGCAGCACTTTTTAAATAAAATTAGATAAATTTGTGAAACTATTTTGGCAACTATTTCCCTAACAACTTAATGCCCAGGCTTACAGATTATTAAAAATACAACGCCACAAAGCTCATGTAAAACAGTTTTTTATTAAAAACATTTAAACATTTAAGATAGCAAAAATGGGCATTAAAATGGTTTAAATGAAATAATCTGCAAATCTATAAAAAACTTGCAATTTAATGCCTAAAATTTATGCAGCCATTAAGCTAAATATATAGTCGACGTATTAATAGTAAATCACATAAACAGTGTCACACAAATGTACACGCACACACACGTGCATTAAGTAGATTTATTCAACAATTGCTGGAGTAATTATATGGACTGTAAGTCCGTAGAATTTGTAGATTTATTTCCCAGGCAGTTATTAACACAGCTCGGCATTTTTTAGCTGCATAATAAAATTATACAAAATATGTTGGGGATATAATTTAATGTTGCGCTGCAAATTTAATTTAATTTCCACAATTTACAAATTTACACACACTAAACAACAGTGCAAATATTTAAGTTGTTTTTCCATTTGCAGTGTGCACATTTTGCCGCTAATTTGTAAATGATTTTCACCTTTTTTTTGGGTGCACATGTTTTCTTTGTGCCCTGTGGGAATGTGAATGTGAATGTGAAATGTTTGTTGTTTTTCATTTATGCTTTTCATATTTTCATTAATTTTCATCCGCGTTTTTCTGCAGCGTCAGCTTTTATTCACGCTTGTCCGCACATAAATATTTAATAGCTGGAAAGAATGTTGAGTAGTGAGTGTGTGTGAGCGAGCACTGTTGTGTGCAACATGCTGCAAAATGAGCATGAAAATGCTCTTCTAATGCACTCGCCGGCAATCGAGGGAGTCTCTGCTGGGGATTTTCACAGCATTTGCTGTTGTTGTTGCTGTTGAATCACTTATGTTGAATTGGTGATACGAGCCCTTATCAGTTCTCCGTCCAGTTGTCTAGCAATGCACACGGGGCGCGAGAATGATAAGGGTACGAATGCACCGATCGGCCCTGTAGGTCGACCCTTAACTCTTTCAAACACAAACACTTCTTTTTTGGGTTTTGGTTTAACTTACCCTTTTTTATTGGCAGCTGCATCATTATTTGGCTTTCAACTGTCAATCAATCATTTCACGCTTCGAATTTGTAGCTGCTGCAAAAAGTCAAATGTTAAATGGCAAAAATGTCTGTGTTAGTTTTGTGGAGAAGAAAAATCAACAGTGATATTTGACAAAACGCCGGCTGGACAATACAAATATGTTGATGCATAGATACAGAGAAAAAAAAAAACGAAGAGTAGAACAAAAGAGAGTCATCAAAAATACAGCAGGCAAACAGTAATTTGCAAATGAAAGCCGCACCACAAGCACACACCAACAAAATATAACAAAAAGCAAAAGTTCAAAAATGCTTCAAGCTCATGTGCATATTGCATTTGCATACATACATATACATATATACATATTAAGCACAAGGCACACACACATAAATAATTCAGCAGCGAGTGGGAAGGGGATTGGTAGGGGGAGGAACTGGCAGCAAATGTTTTATTAACAGCGCGTCAAATGTTTTGTTTTATTCGACACAGAGAGAGGGAGTGCAAAAGTGTTGCCTACTTTCGCGCGCGGGCAATAAAATGCCTTTTTGAATGCTCAACCAAACTCAAAAGCAATTCCGCCAAAAAAAACGGCAATTTGTGAGCTGAGCTTTTGCAAAGCAATTTCAAAGCATTTTTCAATCGATTTTAGTTTGAAGTGCATTCTCGATGCACTAATTGATTCAGTCATATGGAGTTTATCATGACCACGCCACATGGATTTTCGAGTTTTTAATACTGATCGCCCAACGTTTTGTGAAGTGCTTTGGCTCAGTTGCAGTTTCGATTTCCCCATTCAAATGCTCACAAAACGGTCTGCACTGAACTAATAAAATTTACCAGCATGTGAAGCGAATTGCTTGCAGAGATTTTCATGTCAAAATTCATTCTTTGCATACGTGCACTCGACTTTACTCGAGTTGAACTGAGTTGAAGCTCGTGCTGCTTATTATCCCCTGGCATTTTGAAATTTGACGCATATTATGTGAATTGAAGCGAAAATCTCTCATTGCCAGAAATGCAGCTGAAATCTGGAGCTTAAACAAGCTAAAACTGAATGCCATATATTTCATTTATTTACGGTGCTCTCTCGGACAGGCAAACGTGTTTAGCCTTAAATGCTGCAGGCAAAGACAACGAAGCGTTGAGAGGCAGGCCTTGAAATTAGCTCAGCCAACATGAACTATACAAATACATGCAAGTATATAGAGTATATATAGTGTATATACAGTGTATAGGTATAGAGTGTGCATATAAACTGAGAGAAAACATTTTTCTGTATTGTGGGATGCTGCCGGTTGTACCTTTATGCCAGGACCACTTTATGTGTGCGCCGTTATGAATTTTGAAATGGAATTCGGTGCCGTTGCTGCTGCTGTGCTGCTGCTGTGTAATAAATCAAAACTATGCAACAAAACGCGCCACAAGCATGCCAAAGGACTTATCTGTGTGCCATATAAAACGTTAAAACGTTGCCTCGCTCTGGTCAGACTCTGTCCAAGTCTCAACCTGAGCGAGAGTACCAGTTTGAGTAGCAAAACAGCAGCTGGTTCACCTCGGCAGGCGACAGCCGCAAAACCAACAAACGGCCAACAACCAAACAGCCAAACAGCCAACTGAAAGTAGTCAGTAGCCAGTAGCCAGCAGCTCCAATGGGCCAACGAAGTTGCTTGCAACGCTGCCCTTTTTGGCTCGAATTGTGCTCTCTTTTTTTCTTCACTGTTGCACTTTTATGGTTATAAATTTTAACACACACACACAGATACACACACGTACAGTCGTAACACTGCACATAAAACCGGACACATGCTTTTAATCTTCGGCACAAACATGCTCACTGCTCGCTGATGCATGGCAACTCTGGCAACTCAGGCAACTCGGGGAAACTCTGAAGCCAAAGCTGCTCCCTGGACGCGGCAAGTGTCTCCACCGTTTGTTCAGCTCAGCTACAGTCCTCTCATCGCCCTACACCTCACTGCTCCCGCTCAGTTTGCTCTTGTTGATGGCATTTGTGGAACCGTTGCCATGCATAAAATCTTCCGGCGGAAGTTAAAGAGTTGGAGAGTTAAGAGTTAACAGCCAAAAAGTGAGCTACTGGCCCAGAATGCACCATCGTTCGCTTTAAATGTTCAGCCCTAAAAGTATGCAGCACAAATTGTCCGCTTTGCTTTTGTTTTGCAATTAGCTCACAAAACGCTGAAAACTCAACACTGCACGCTGTCAACGAATTTGTTGTTTTTTTTTGTGTGTTGCTGTGCAAACATTCAATTTGGCCAAGTGTTTGACATTTTCAGCGATTTTGTGAGCATAAATGTCCGCTTATCGGCTTTTATGCGCTTTTTATGTGGCAACATTTAGAGCAAAGACCAAGAGCCAGAGCAAAAGGGAAAGAGAAAGGGAGGAAGAGCGGCAGCTTTAGGGCCGAGCCGAAGGGCAACAAATGTGGCATCTGGACACCGACCATTGTTTGCATCTGGGCCGTGTGGCGGTTTGGCTAACCAATAATGGTCATGGCCATGGCAATTGGCCAGGCCGTAGGCCTTTTATGCCAGCCAGGCCCAAATCGTGTCGTTGTCGTTGTCGTCGTCTCGCTATCGCCACAGGCCACGCACATAGAATACGACCACGACCATGGCAGGAGGCTTGAGGGGGCGTGTTGGCCTTTGCCCGTCTGGATGGCCAACATCTAGCCTCTGTTATCAGCAGTGCCGGGCTGCGCAGGTGCTTTAAATTCTAACATGTTGACCAAAACAACCAGCAACCAAACATAGAGGGCAATGCCTATGGCATGTGACAAAAAGCACAGTTTTCAAGTGACAGTGAGGAGAGGAAAGGTAAAACGAGGTGGCTTCCTTAGTTTGCATATTAGTTGAGCGCACGAATCGATGCGAATGTCGTTGCTCTGTGAAAAACGGGCATTTAGCGCCCAACGTTATGAATATTGAAACAATTTTACGCTTGCCATTTTGAATTTTGAATAGATTTTTGTGGTCCATAGCCAGTAGCAAGAATAACAACAACAAAAAAAGCAACATCATCATCATCGGCATCATCAACAACATTGTGATCGTCATTGGCAGCGCTGCAGGATGTCTATGTCGAGTTGTCGTCTATGATGTGCGGTCGCTTTTGTGAATTGCTTTCTGCTGCAGAAAAAGTTGGCCGAAAATCCTTTTGGAACTTTGGCAGTTGTCGAGTTGCCGCAGGATGCTGTGTTCAGTGCTGAGATGTGGCAACTTTACAAATTTACTATGAATTAATTTCAACGAGCGAAGCAATCACTTTCTATTGCATACTTTGCGGCGGCTGCTTAAATTGCAGTGGAATAAGGCTTGAAATATTAAGTGGGTTAGTAAAGCAGCTAGAAATATCTAACAGGAAATATGCAAAGGCTTAAAATATTTGGACTAATAGAATCTGCATAAATTAGGTAACTTTTTAGCTACTTTCCCAGCCAAAAAGCGCAGCACTGCTCACAAGTTGCATTAACTTGCAGTATTTATGTGCTCAGCAATGGAGTAATATGTAAAATAATATACAAAGCCAAACCAAGAGCATTAAATAAGCCAAGGAAAAGAAAACGAAATTTCCGCGCAAGAAAAATTTATTTACCAGAAGGAAAATTTATATTTTTGGCAGCGGTTCAAAATTGTGCGTCTGTTGCGAGCGAATCTATTAATGAATAGACGTAAACAAAGCGAACGGAATAAATAAAATAATTAAGCAGCAAAAACAACAACAATTAAACGAACAAACGAACAGCTGATTTCTTGTGTTTTTTTTTTCCAGCTTTGCCAATTGCTGGAGGAAATGTAATAAAAGTTAGATGCCGTTTGGGAATAAACAAAAAAGAATTTTAATAATAAATTTTTGGCATTTTGTGATTGCTAACATGCGATAAAAATTAGTTGAGATGGCAAATTAAATATGTTGAAATCAATTTGAATTTGTATTTGAATTGGAATTTTTAGTCTGTTGACAATGTTTCAAAGTGCTAAGACCAAAATGGACATGGCCTGTTGACATGTGGAACCTGTGTCGCAAAAGGGCACAAAATACACACAAAAACACACACACACACACACAGACACACACTCAATAGACACCTATACACATGTAGATTTACATATGAATAGCCGAGTGAATTGGAAATGCAAATGGGGCTGCATTTCAAATGAATTTCACATGTAAAATGTTTCAAATAGTAAAAATCAAAACAATCAAGTGAAGCGTTTAGGCAGACCACAAAGAGCGGGAGAGAGGGGCGGTAAGGGGGGCAAACGAAAATGAAATGAAAAGGAAAACGAAACAAAATGTCATAAATACAAAATCAAATGCAAATTGAAAGCAGATCGAGCGATAGACACGAAAGGATTTTCCAGACCAAAAACTGCCAAATGTATCTGTATCTGCAGCTGCAGTTACAGCTGTGTGTATCTGTGTGCGAATATTTGCATTTAATTAGCAAAAAACTATGCATAGATTGGCATTGTTGATTTGGCAAACACTCAGCCGACCACATATATATTAATTTGTTTATGGATAACTGTTAAAATTGGCAATTACATAAAACGTTTATAAATTATGCAAACTACGCCCCTGCACGCCCCCCTTTAGGACCCCCTGCAAATTGTTTAATGAAGCTCAACTGAGGCTCAGTAAACCACAAAATCAAATCAACGGAAGTTGCTGTTTTTGTTGTTGTTTTTCGCTTTGTTTTTGTTGTTGCTTTGCAATATTCATGTAATTAACATTAAATCATAATTGAAAAATGTTTCAAAACGGAAATGTGCAATTGTTTGATACAAATCCAACGATAAGAGCGACACACAAATAATGCATGAAGCCAAATCGAAATACCAGGCGATCGAGAGGGGGCTAGAGGGGTCCGAAGGGTACGTTCAAACTGTTTGCTGTGATATGCAAAATTTTCTGGCCATTTGTCATGCGATGCACCAAAGTGAGCGACAACTTTGTTCTAGTATTTGTCCAATTTGTGTCTTTGTTTGTCCAAAGCGACAACATTGTGTATGTCTCAATTTCGCCTACGTTGGCGATTTCGCAGCGATTTCCATGGAATGTGCAAGCGTTTCATATAACAACATGCTCCGAGTTATGCAGAAACTTGAGATTACAATAACAAAACATTTAAAGCATGGCTATTTTTGGTATTTCCCTTTGAGTTGATAAAAATAAGAAAAAAGCTCGAATTTGATAAATAAAATTCGCAGAAAGCTAGCATTAGTAATAAACAAGTTGTAGCGTATATAAAAGTGCTTTAAAAATAGCTCAAGATTAAAAACTTTAGCTTGGGGAAATGGGAATTGGGCGGCAAAGTCTTGGCCAGATTACAGTTAACTGCAGGCAGTGGTAGGCAATGCGAGAGCAGACAATTTCCATGCATAATTGATAACTAAATCAGAGACGAAAGGGGGGAAAACAGACAGAGAGAAATAGAGTATAGGGAGAATGAAAGATACAGAGACCTAGAAAAAGATAGACACCCAAGAAGACAGACAATCAAATCGTCTCAAGACTCAAAATGCCAAAAACTAAGCTGGCAATCAATTGGAAATGAAGATTTGGATTTTGGGATTGCGATTTGGGACACGGCAATTGGCAGTGGCAGTGGCAATGGCAATTGGCAAAAAGCGTCAGTTTAAGACGCTAATTAATCATGGAGCGACTGGGACAGCAACAAAGTCAATTTAATTGATTGGAATGGCCAAAAAGCAAGGCAAAACCACCACCGCCACAGCAGCACAACCAACAGCACTACCACCAATACCAGGATGTATCAACCGCAGGCTCAATTACAGCTACGAGTAGCTAAGGTTGTGTGTGTGAAGGGTCAAGTCTGGTGTCTAGAGGGGAAAGGAGGAGCAGGGCAGGGAAAGCAGCAGAGACTTGAGAAAATTTGCCCTGCGATTTGCATGGATAATTTGACAGATTACTTGGCATTGCCACACACTGATTGCACACACACACACACATCTACACACACACTCAGCTACACTGCTCACAATTAGTTTTCTGTCCGCTTCGTATTTTTGATTAATTGCCCTTGTACGTAAAGTGCTCAATTTGAGCACTTACCTTATTTGGCTTTTTTGGCCAATTCCAGACAGAGTTATCAGCAATTTGCTGTCAAGTGATTGATAAGACAGTGCCTGCTGAAAGTATAGGCTTGACCATAAAATGTTGATTTATGTTTAGGTTGAAGTTATGCTCAAATTTATGCGCAAAGACAAACGACCAACGGCAATAACAATAACGGTTCCGAGGCGCCTTATTTGCCATTTCCCCCACAAGTGGCAGGGGGGTCAGCCATATATGGACTAAATGTGAATATGTTTAAGTGTGCGTGTGTGTGTGTGTTGGTGAGTGTGTGTTTAAGCTTAACTGTTCACTTCCTGGCCCGCATGACGGAAACCGACGGCACAATATGGGCAAGTGGGGAAAGGGAGCAGAGCGAAGGGGGGTGGGAGAGGGGAAGCGGCATGAGGCATGTGACGACAGCAATGTCGCCAACATCGATAAGCGACAACAGCAACAATAACAACAGTGACAACAACTACAACAAGAGCGACGCATATTTGAATTTCAATTAGAATTTTAATAATCGAAGCAGCGCGTGTGTGTGTGTGTGTGTGTGTGTGCGTTGAATGTGCACATAAATTTGGCTTCCGTTTTGCCTCCCATTCGTCGCTGCCCCCTTAATCCCCCCAACGTCTGCCACTTCCCCTTTCCACTTTCCCCTTTCTTCAATTCAACCAATTTTTTAAATTGTGCCGCATTTTTATTTATTTCAAACGCTTTTTGTTATTTTTTTGCTTTTTCGAGTTAAGGCATTTATCAAAATGTTTGCCCGCTGCTGATGGACATGCCACATGTGTCCAAAGACTCTGCAGCTGGAAGTTAAATGAAAACATAAATAAAATTAGTCAGTGACGGCGTTATGGGGGGGGCAGCAACAGCCAGCGGCAGGGGAAACCAGCTGAGTTTGTGGCAACGGACATAAAATTAGCGCAAGGACAAAGACAGACAACGGAATTGCTTAAACTCGTGTGTTGTTGTCCCTATTGTTGCTGTTGTTGTGTAGCAAATCCCACAAGGATTAAGTGTGGGAAAGATTAATGAGTGGGAAAGGGACGGCAGTTGGGAGCTAAGAGAGCGAAGAGCGAAGCAGGACAACAGCGACATGTTGCTAATTTTTTTCGCCATTGTAATGCCATAATGAAAAAAAGTATGGCGTGTGTAAGTGTATGCGTGTGTGTGTGATGTATATATAAATTTAGCGACAAGGCTGTTGACAACAACAACAACAACAAGAAACCCCAAAACGCAAACAATTCAACAAAAACCAAGAGAGTGTGCAGGAATAGATGGAAACGACACACACAGCTAAAGAGAGCGCGCCAGAGACACAATGAGAGTGGGACATGTGGGAGGAGGTGGGGAGAGAACACAGATAGAGAGTGGGGGAGCCAGCTGGACAGTATTATTTTGCTAGGTAGCCCAAAAAGTGCAGAGGCGTCGAGCCGGTGGTTGGAGAGGGGCGGTGGGTTGGGGAAACAGGGAATTGGGCTTGTAACTGTCAAGGGGTCTGAAACGGTAACGCTAAAGCTAACACAGAGGCGGGGGCTAGTTGATGAAGAGGGGGTCGTCGGGTGTATGGGAATTGAGAAAGAGTCGCATATTCAACAGGAAAATCCCTTAATTGGAATAAATTAACTGTTATTGCTTCGGCATGCGACGCAGACAAGCGCAAATAAAAGCCCGGGACGAGCATTATATAGAGATATACAAATACATGTACACATTTATAAATATAAATGTATCTGCAAACACGTAGTATGCAGCTGCGAACACAGATACAGATACAGATTGTGCACATGTATTTACATGTGTCTCACTCTCTCTTTATCTAAGTTTGTGTGCCTGCCTGTGTGTTGTACCAGTCGCTATCATTTCCCACTGGAGCACTGTTTATTCTACACACACATACACAAACATACATGTAAGTGTATCTGTGTGTGTGTTTGTTTTCCGTTACTTTTTGCACGCCACACGAAATTAAATAATATGATAAAAGCGAAATTTATGACACATGCGAACAACACGAAGCTCAAATATGAAAACAGACCGAAAAGAATTTAAATACGGGCAAGAAAACCAAGGAAATCATCAAGTGATGGCATCCAGAATACCTCGTAACATACTAGTTGGAAAACTGCAGCATTTTGGTATATTTTAAGCACTTTAGATACGAGTTAAAGCCCAAAAGATACAACTTTAAATGCAAAAGATACAAAAAAAAACTGTAACTTTAACAAAATCTGTATTTAATCGATTTCTAGCTAAACAAAATGCACCTTTTTAGTGCTCTCACTACAGGGTATGCGCATTGAAGCCTTATTGCAACCAACATAAAACATAAAACGTCTTTTTACTATTTCTCTTTTTATGTTGAGACAGTTCAAAGTTTATGCAACGCAATTTGCAGTTCGCTCGCCTAATGAACAACTCGTATATCCTGTTTGGCAGGCCAAGCAAAGGAAAGTCGAAAAAAAAACACCAAAAAAAGGTCCTTCAACAAAGACAATCGCCCAAAGCTAATGAAAACTCTCGAAAAAAATGTATCTGGAAGAAAGAAGTTGGTCTCTTCTTCTTCTTGTTCAAATTTGTGCTCCTTTCACAGTCTGTGGCGTAATTAGAAACTCAATATCCTGTTTTTCAAGCGAATTCAGGAGAATTTGGTTCCATTTCGGTGATTTTTTTACTAGAAAATGTTTTAAAAACTTTAAATTGAGAAACATTCGAATATTCAGCTTTAAATACTGAGAACTAGTGCTATTTTTTCCAAGTGATTCATAAAATTCTTAATATTTTGGGATTGGGAATTTGTGAACCGATTATGCTTTGATCTCATATGAATTACTAATGGATTGTTGTATTTTTGAGCATTTAAAGTACTTAAAAGCGTTTTGAAAATGTTTTACTATCAACATTGTAAATGTGTGTAAATTTGTGTGTGTAAGAGTGTGTTTGTATGTGTATGCGTTGCGAGCAGCATTTTTGTTATCAGCAAAAGCGAACGGAGCATTTTGTGGTGCGATAAGTTTATGTATTTTTGGTATTACTCGACCATATAAGTGGGTACACACATACACACACAGCTGTGTGTGTTTGCATACAGAGTACTGCCACCATATTCCATTTACAGTACGTGTACTTTTATGATGGCCATGTGCCACATGCCCAAAGGAGACGAAGTCGGATATAGACCACTCCATACCCCGATATATAAATATGCATAGCTTATGTAGAAAAACCAAAACTCACCCGTGGAAAAACAACGAAATTCCGTACACACTAAAGCCAATTGTCTGGAAAAGCCGTAGTGGGTGGGGGAGGAGGAGGGGCCGGGAATTTTCCTTCAGTTCCGTTGATTTGTTTGCCTTCAAAACATTTCAATTGAGAATCGCGAGGCGCTTAATTGTTATGTGAGCGAATGCGACTGCGAGTGCTTGTAGTCGTTATATTCGAATTCGTAATCGTTGACAAACGAGTGTTTCGAGTATTCGGTTTTTTTTTTGTGGGGCGGCAACGTCAACCAAGTTGTATTCATTTAACCCGATTGAGGGCAATTATGTGCCCGTTGATAACGCGTAAAGTGAACGAATTTCGTTCGTTAACTTGTCTGAGCACTTGATAAAGAGTATCAAATTTTATTTATATTTATATGTGTTTTGGGTTTATCAGCACATCCACAATTCATCAATATCCTTGAGCGTACGCTGTAAGTGACGTTGCCACTGCCGCTGCCGCCGCCCTGCGCACGCCAACGCTGACGCATAACAACTGAACTCAAGTGAGGAACAATCAAAAACAAAACGTTGAAAAAAAAAACTCAATTGAAACTGAATTCGTTGGTTTTCGAAACGCGCAACGAAACGAAATGAGGTGAAACGAAAACGCAAAAGAACAATTTATGATGACGCGTCGACCACTGAATGCTCTATCGTTGTGATGTGAGTGCTTCAGCTAAATTGTACTCACCTTATCGCTCTGTGTTTCACGCTTTGTCACAAACTCACTCTCCCTCTCCGATAGTGTGTCCGCGAAGTGAGAGCTGCTGCACATGCGGGCGCGCTCCGTCTTCGTTCTATTCCCATTTCGTGCCTGCGCTCTCTGCTTATCAGTGAGCGCAGTGCGCCGCAACGCTGTCGACGCTAGCAGCGCAGTCGCTGATCGCTTGTTGCCTTGTATGCTAGAATGAGACGGACAGATGTGGCAGTTAGCGAAGTTATTCAAAATTTTATAATTTAACGTATTAGAAATATATATGTGTGTATTTCTTCCTACTGTGTACTAAAAAGAGAAATCAACTGTTTTCTAAAGAAAGAAAATTAAAAAAAGCAAATGGCAAGGGCAGAGCAACATTTGCAAAACACATGTCAACGGCATGTTTGGTCCGCCTTTCGCTGGGAATATAGTGGGAGTGAGTGCGACAGGCACACCGAGCGTGTCCTTTGGTTGCGTCACGAAAAAATATATCAACAACAACAATTGGCGAAAAGAAATAGTTAACATCAGCGAAGAACTTTATGCTGATGCTACCAAATGGAAAACAACAAATGAAAACTCGACTCAAAAAGGCAATTCAAAATTCAAAAAGAAAATCAAGAAAAGCCGTGCCACATATTGTGTATGTATGCAAATGCTATAAGCATATGCAAATCTGTTTGTGGGTGTGTGCGTGACGTATGAATGCTGATGTCAAACAACTCAATGCACACACACTCACAAGCACACACACGCCCATATAAATACGCAGGCACGTATCCTACATCTTTAAATACAATGTATGTGCACACAGACACAAACGGACAGAGAGTGTCACACACACACAGCTAAATTGCCATTGCCATATGCAAACTCTTGGCATATTTTGCTCTCTGTGATCTGTTCGTTGTTGTTTTTGTTGTTGCTGCTTTGAACGCGCCAGCGTCATCAAGTTTTATGAGCAATTACAACATCTGTTGAATATCGCAAAAGAGACTCACAAACACACACACACACACACACGCCAGTCGCGCACGCTGAGAGTCGCCGTCAAAAACAGTTTTAAGAGGAACGCAGAGCAGAAAAATGCGAACATCTCCATAGACATCGCACATTTTTGTTTATTCTTTTTACTTTTTTCTTTTACTTGTTTTATTTTCATTCACAACGCAACACAAAGCACCAAACAGATAAAATAAGGGCAGCAGATAGGAAACGACGATATGCAGGAGAATGGGAAGGGGAAAGGCAAAGAGTGGGGGGAGGCATGCACAAACTGTGGTTGGGGAACAGTGTACAATGGAAATGCTCAAGTATAAGGGCAGTCGAATAAGAACAAAAACAACAACAAGAGCAGCAAAAGGAATGGGAATAGGAACACAAAGAATAAGAAGAAGAACAGCAACAACAACCACAATGGGCACTTGGCATTGAACTTAGGCGCAATTCTTTTGTGTGCTCTGTCTCTCTCTCGCTCCCCTTCTGCCACTGCCTCTCTCGCTCGCTCTCTCTCGGGTTAACCCTGATTCTGATTGAGCTATTGAATTAACATTTGCAATGATTTACCAAACAACATTTGATAATGATGCTCTGCAAACAGGCATGTGGGCGTGGGAAGAAACTAAGTGTTGCCAGATAGCAAAAATATGAATATAATTGCATTTAATGATAAAATAAAATATTTTAAAGGTATTTTTAAAAGGGTATGAACAAAATCGAATGTTTTTATACTTTTAAAAAACATTTGGATATTTTTTAAAGTGGCTTTAAAATACCTCGTCCATTAACATAGCGCGGAGAATTTGTGTAACGACTTAACGAACTGTACAGGGGCCACTCAGTGGAGGCTTTACTGTAGCTCACTCAGTTTTAGTCCAAAACCGTTGAAATCAGCACAAAAAAAAATGTCCAACTGAAATTTCATTGTAAATTCCAGTCCTTGAATGCAATCGTCCTGGCACCTGGCAACCAATCGCACACTTCATCTGCTCTTCACTCCCTTCGAGAGGAGTCGCAATCCGAAATCAATACAACTACAACTACGGCAATAACTACAACTACAGCTACAAAGGATATGCGAATTCGAGTTTGAAATGCGAATACAATGAGGGCGAAAATCTGTCAAAAAGTGGTAAATGAAACTCTTCAGATGTCAGTGAGCCATAAAATTATGCGATAATTAATTTCTCGTGCACCGCAGAGAGGGGAGAGGGAGAGTAGGGCAGTGAGGACAGCGGAGAATAAGTGCATTGTTTGTGTCCTTGCGAGTCCTTGCCTCGGTCTAACCCTCGCTTCCGCAATTATGATTGTCCTTCATCACTCGCCTGAAGTCTCTTCTTCTTCTCTCTCTCTTTCTTTTTTCCTGCCTGTTTTTTCCATTTTTTTCGTTTGCTTTTTTTCTGGGCTCATTTGGCTGGGCATTTGAGCATTCGAGCATTCTCAGTTCTGCTCCTGTTTGCTCCTGTCTTCGCTGGCCTTAATTAAAAGCTGTACAAATTTCGATAGCAAATTGCTCGCCAGGAATACTGGGTATTATTTAAAAAGGGTACAACCCTTGGCACAACCTCATTTTATTATTTCTTCTCTCCTTAAAACAAAGGACGAGAGATTTCAATTGTTTGTCGCCATTGTCGAGCTTGTTGAGCTGATCTGGAGTATGCTTTGGCTTCCCATTGTCCCAAAAGCGCATTGAATGCCTCGCAAAAGCCAATGCCAAAGGCGAAACGAGCACCAGAGACAAAGCAGGAGACAGAGTCAGGAACTGTGACAGAGAGGTAGAAGTAGTCAGAGATCTAGGAAAAGAGTCCTGTTAGCACATGTGCTTAGTTCAGTTCAGCGCTCAATGGAGTGCAGGAGGATTTTGGGAGTCTCCGTTTGAGCTTTCCCACGTGGCCAATTTGCCGTTTTGGCTGCAAACTGCGTTTGTGTCACTTCAACAGACAGCAGCTACTTAACCGGAGCTGTAAGCATGAGCTTAAGCAGTAAGTGCGGTTAGGGGGTGGAAAATTAGTTGCTCCTACGCCTGGTCCTACTTTTGTTCCCACATCTAGTAGTCTCTATTCCACTCCTACTTCTGATCCTTCACCTTCCTTTTTCCGTTTTTACATTCACTGCTTCTGCTCCTACCTCCTATTGTTTCTTCCAACCGTCCCTTTTCCTTTCCTGCTCCTCACTCTCACTTCCTCGCCTGCTCCTCGTTGCCTTTACCGAAAAACTTCCGTTAATTAACGTTAATTTAGTTGAAACTCAGCTTCCGCTCGACTCTCGTTTTCCACAGCCGGAAATGTTGGCGCTTCCAGGTATTTCAGGTGCAACAGCAGCGTAGAAAATGCTTTGGAAAAATCAAAAGCTAAGGAAACAAAATTTGGTCTGGTTGGCTAGAGTTGCCACACTGTGCAGCAGCTCTCGGCTCTGACAATGGCAGCGAGTACGTGCTGCATTTACTATGCATATGAGGCTAGACGCCATTTTGAATTTATTGTAGACATTTATTTCTACACTTTCCACATAATTTCTCTTCTGTTTCATTTTATTTCTTTAACTTTCGTTTTGTTAACTCTTTCTGCTCTTCAAAAAGTCTTCAAATATTGATTCCTATTGATTTGCAGTTACCCTACGAATTGTAGCGGATCTGGCAACCTTGTCGCTCTGAGGAAATGAGTGCTTTTCGCTAAACCTTTTTTAAAGCCCTTTTTATAGAAATAACTGTCAAGTCATGCAGCATAGCGCATGTACTCTTTGTTAGTGTATCACAAAAGCTGTCAAGTCATGTGCAGCTTGTGAACTTTTAGCTGCATTCAATGCCAAGCGGAGATTAAAAAATTACCCACTGTTGACAAAAGGAAGCGGAAAACGTTCGCTGGAAATGTTCTGCGTGTGTGTGTGTGTGTATGGGTGTGCTATAATGGTGTGTGCGTGTGTGTGTGTTATGTTTGTTTTACTGCTGTTGCTGCTGTGCGCTGATCCTGATCAATATGCGCAGAGTGTTGCTGATGGAAATATGATTAAAGTCAAGGCGAAAACAAGCAGCAACAACAAAATTGGGAATCACAGGGAATGGGGAAAGGAGCAGGTGAAGAGAGTGTGGGGAGGGGGGTAAGGACGTGCTGCTGCTGACCGACGCAGAGGCGAAGGATTATGCAAAGGCACGTCACAAGTTGTTTGATGTGTCGAGAGACAGAGAGCGTGGAGGGGAGAGAAAGGGAGGAGGCCAAGAGAGAGCAAGAAATCAACTGGAAAAAGTATTGGCGTAAGACTAACGTAAGCAGCAGCTGCTGTCGCTGTCGCAGTCGGCGTCGCTGCCGCTGACGGCGCCCAATGGTATGCAACAATATTTTAACTGCAAATCTGCTTGCAGTTAAACAAGGAAAACTTGAAAGGAAATAAAACAACTTAAAGAAGCAGAAAGAAAAGAGCAGCAGAAGCAACAGAAATATGTGTAGAATTTATAGGAAAAAAGTGGGAGCATTGTTATTTGCCCAACTTTGTTAAAAGTTATGAGTATTCATAATATATGGCAATACATTGAACTGGCTACAAATGGCCCAGCTCTTGCTAGCCACAGTCTGTCTGTCTCTTCCCCTCTCACGCTCTGACACACACACATGCGTCGAATGGCGTGCAACTTTGCGGTCTTTTAAAAGATTGTTTGCATTATTTGCGGCTGCTGTTGTTGTTGGCGTCCCCCAACCCCATCACCCCATCTCCGTCTAAGCCCGTCTTCGCCTAGCCACGCTTGTTGGCCTGGCCTGAAAACATTTTGCTGAGCTGTTAACAAAGTGAAACCGCACAGTTTGTTTCGCCAAAGTTGTTGTCGAAAAAACGATAACGGTATTTAGTTTGCATGAGCATCGGTTTTTAGGGTTTTTCGGTTTTTTTTTGGTTTTGTTTTTAAATTTTTTTTTTATTTTTCCGTTTTTTGGTTTTTTTGGTTTTTGGCTTTTGGGTTTTTGCGGCGCTTTTGGGCTGCTCACAGTTGCTGCAAACTCCGCAACAACTCT
The DNA here is from genome assembly GCA_018152125.1 of Drosophila dunni. NCBI lineage: Eukaryota > Metazoa > Arthropoda > Insecta > Diptera > Drosophilidae > Drosophila > Drosophila dunni. The sequence continues at coordinate 18,332,707 of JAECXC010000339.1, read as the reverse complement.
GCGGCTCTTTGCTGTTGTTATTAGTCTCACTAGAGTTGCTGTTGTTGTAGGGGATTAGTTACAGCAGAAGCAGCAGCAGGAAAATTCTGTGATTATGCGTATGCCAGTTAAGCCCGCAGCTTAGAAAACTTTTGCTCAGCTCATATTTGGCTGCTCTTTTAGCAAAAAGCTCAAGAAAATGGACGAAAATAAATAAATAAAATATATAAATAATAAACAGGGAAAAGTAAAGGAAAGCGGTGGGGAAAACTACAGGAAAAACTGTAGGAAAAATGATTTAACAATTTAAGAATTTGAAATTGAAAACAAATCGAGTTCAAGTGCACTTCAATTACGCATATTTAAGCTGATTAGGAGCCAGTGTTGTAAAGTGCTTGAAAGTAGTGCAAGTTTAGCGAGTTAACACTGTAATCAAAATTGTTTTTATGGCCAACAAACTTGGCTGAAAGTTGTGGGCAATAAACAACAATTACAGTAAGTCACAGTCGCATTAACTGCCAAATAAACTTAACCACACACACACAGTACACACACACCCAAACGGCACACCAAAAAGTCAATTTAGTTGATGCGTGAAGCGATTTGTGTTTAGTTCACGCATTTGCAGTTGTTTGCGCTTGTTTGTTCGTGTTTGTGCTTGTTTATGCCTGCTTGTGCTTGTTGTTGTTGATAATAGTTTCTAGTTGCTGTTGTTGTGTTTTCGGCGGCGGTTGTAACGAGCTGCCAAATCGATTGTAACTAATTTGCGGCAGTCACGAGGCAGCAGCGCCAGTGATTTAGAAAATTCCAAGGACTCGACTTTTAGTCCCAAGGACTCCGCTGGCAAACAGGAAGGGGATGCGCGACACATTCCGTATTATTAAAATATTAAAGGCAATTCAATTGGAAAATTGGCAGGCAGACAGACAGAGACGGAGAGAGGGGGAGTGGGAGTGGGAGAGAGAGAGGGAGTGAGGAAGTGCCTCTATCGATGCATGTATAAAGTAATTGAAATAAACGAGAACAGTTTTAGTTCGACTGGTAGTTTGTGTGTGAAAGAGATGGAGAGACTTATAGAGAGAGACAGTGTGTGGGGTGGTCTGTTTAATAAATGATTTCCGCTACGCTTGTAGCTATGTGAATAAATTCAAAGCGTCTCTTTCCCCATTTCAAATGCAGCTCAACGTGGACAAATCTAACTGTATCTGTATCTATAGCTATAGCTGTGACTGTGACTGCGACTCTAGCTGTATCTATAGCTAAAGCTGTGACTCTAGTTGTATCTGCATGCGTCATGACTGAGATTAGAGTCGTTGTTCGTGCCTGTTCACAATTGTCAGAGGCAGCAAGACAGCGAGACGGACGGAATGCCAACTAAATCAGTGCGTGTAGTATCTGTATCTGTAGCTGTATCTTTGTATCTGTATCTCTAGCTGTAGCTGTAGCGACAATGAGCGCACATTGTTGCCACTGCCACTCAGCCACACGCTGTCACTCCTGCCACACAGCGTCACTGAGTCGCGCGCGTTTTTGACTCATGCGTGTGTGCGAGTGTGTGTGTGTGAGTGTGTTTGGATTTTTGTGCGGGTGCATGTCTGTCATTTCATTATCGAAATATGCAAAGCGACACAGCCTGCAAATGATAATGAGGGCTTATCAGCGCCTGTGAGGGAGAGAGCGAGAGAGAGAGGGGTGGAGTATGAAACGGTTAGCGGAAGTGAACCCTAAGCAACTTTTACAGCGCTTGTTATCTGCTTTAAAATGCAATAAAACATAAAAAACGAAGGAAAGCAAACTAAACAGAAACTCAAATGAAGCGTGTGGAAAGGCAGAGCGAAAAAAACCAATCAACAAGTGGCCAGCAGGGGGCGAAAGAGGGGGAAACAGAGGCAGAGGGACACAGAGAAGTGTCGTCTATTTGTGTGCAAATAACAAACATTGGCACTGAGCTGGGACCCAACTTTGGTTGGCTAACAGATTGGCTCTGGGACAGGCACACACACACACACACACACACACACATGGGGCTGTCACAGCAGAGCTAAGCTAAATAATTAATTTAATTAACATTAATGATAATCAGCTCCATTTACATATAGTAAGAATATATATATATATATAAATATCATATCTTTTATGTGCACAAGTATCCATAAGCAGAATTCAACTGCAATTTGAGCCTTTGGGCACGCACACACACACACACTTACACTAAAACACCAACACACACACACACGTGTAATAAAATAATCATAAATATATAATGATGATGTGCCCAGAGCCCGACAGGACTTCAGGACTTCACTCAGCTTTCAATCCGAGCCAAAAGACAGTGGAGACCCAGAGCGAGTAAAAGAAAGAGATAGATAGAAAGTAAGAGTGAGAGAGCAAGTGTATTTGCCATGCAAATACACACTGTAAGTGCGGAGGCATTTTAGCCAGGCTCAAACAACAGCAAAAGCAGCTAAAGGCGCGCCAGCTAAATTGTAATGAAGCAGACAAACCACGCCCACTGCCACCACCCACACAGCGCCCCCTGCACAGTGCTGGCAAAGATAGCGAGAGCTAAGCAAATAAATTGCTATAAAATTTTACCCAAAAGTCGCATACAAAAACCAAACAGCGTAGAGCTGCCAGAGGGCGTAGTGGGCGTGGGCGGTGGGGATGGTAGTGCTGGTGTGGCCATACAAGTGTGGCTGCTGGTGTGACAGTCACAGTGGGCATGCCAAGCGGGGGGGAGGCAGTGTGGAGCCGACTGTCGTCATGTCAAGCAATTCAATTCAATTTGGATTCTCACGCGTTTGCTGCGCTGCCTATGCCATACCCGCACCCGCCCCCGCCACACACCGCCCCTTTTCTCCAGTTTCTTTGCTTGCTTGTCGTGTGTTTGTTTTATTTTTATTTAATTCATTGCAATGCGAACATAAGTTGCTGCTATGCTGCGCATAAATAAGCCATTTTATATTTAGCAGTAAATAACAATTTACAATTTGGAAAGTTGTACGAAACTCGCATATATAACAATTTGCCGAGCAGAGCATTAAAAAGTTGAGCTGGATTATTATTTAAATGGCAAAAACTTTTCACATATGCTTACACACACACGCACACGCAGTTAATCAAACAAGAACACATCGCATTCCCTAACGGGCACTTATTTTGGTCAGCGCTTAAAAGTATGCAACACAATCGGATACACTGGCGTACTCATACAATTACAAGCAGTTTAAGCATGTGAAGAGGCTGTCTGATATGACACTTTTACTTACTTGTGACATCTTAAGCTGCCAGACAGCAACTGTAAGTGAGCAATCTGATGGCTGCCTCTCGCCGCGCCTCGCCTCGCTACGCCATGCCACGCCACTCACATCGCCTGTCAACATATTCTGCAATTTCCGCTGACTGCTTCCGTGGCCGTTGGTTAGTGGCTTTAAGTGGCAGCATCTCTTGTCCATACTTCATCATCATCATCAACAGCAGCAGCAGCAGTAGCATTAAATTTAAATAGCTGTCCGAGCAAATGCCGACGGCTGATGATTGCTCACTGCCGGAATCAACGTTGTTTCTGTTCTCTCACTCTCTTGCACACTGTTTCTCTGCGGCGCTTCCTATTGATTGTTTGTCTGCGGCACTCACGCATTCACACACACAAACTCACTCACACAACGCACGCTTAGTAAGTAACTGCTAACACAATTTGTAATCTATGGGTTAACTGTTAAACTGGATAACTGTATAACTGGGCAGCACAACTGTTTGACGCTTCTGCCGCGCCAAACAACTTGACACGAGCGAGTTCTGCAGCCAAATGAATCTCGAGTCAGAGAACTGAGTGAATTCTGCCCCAAAAGATGCTGCGAACACGAGCGCACCAAGCACGAATTCACACGACGCGACGCGACACGAAGCTAACAGCAGATTCGTGAAATGGGACAAGCACACGCCTGGCATTGACTTGGCGTTAGAGAGAGCGAGTGAACGAAAGAGAGAGAAAGTGAGACTGGGACACAGTAAGAGTGCGGCTGCACTGCTTGCGCAAGAAGTGGGGAAGTGAAATTGCTGCAAAAGAGCGTCATCGTGGAGGGGAAATGTAAACAACTGAACTGGGAGGCTGTGACGTTTAATTAGCCACCGCTTGCATATTTCAGCAGTTGTGTTTAAGAGAAACGTTTTGTAAGAGAGCCAAAGAGAGCGAGAGCAGCTGCGTGGGTGAATGTGGGATGTGTTGACAACAACAACAGCTATAAGAGCAGCAGTGGCAGTGGCAGCGGCAGCGGCAGCGGCAACTCGCTGCTGATAAGGCTACTGACCTCTGAGCCAGTGTTGCAGTGGCGTCCTGTGAAAAGGGGAGCAGCTTAGCTTCGTTTATCCGTCCCTTCATCGGTCCATCTGTCGGTTAGACACAAATCAGGTTGGCAGCAACGTTTTGTGCTTGCAGTCAACATAACTAAATGCCAATTAAATGCTCTCGAGTGTTTTATAAATAAGTTGAATTTACACAAATTTCAAATTTACCGCAGCTAGCAGTGCTTTTAATTAAATTAATGCATTGCCTACATTGCGGCGCCTCTGACGCTGCCGCTGCCATCGCCTTAATGCTGCCCACTTAATTGTTGGCATTTTTCTTGTGCTGTCTGGACAAACAGCTGTGCCATCAAGCGCATAGATTACACAACAAACAAAAGCCGCTCAGAGACAAAAGCCAGCAAAGGCAGCAGCTCGAAAGACCCGAAAGACCGACTCCAAAGTACCATAGTCCATAGTCCCACAGTTCAGACCCTTGTCCGGCAAAACGGTTGTTGAGTCTGCTAAAATCCGAGTTGCTTTAATTTGGGCACGTCAAACGCTGAATGAAGGCAAATTTGTTCTACACAACAAGCAACAACAAGACGCAGGGAAAAAAGTCAAAAGATTTGAGCTACGCGTGCTGATGTTGCCTACTTTTAGGCGCACATATTAATCAAAAACCAGAGACCGCCCTGACTTACGGACTCGCTCAGTCTCTCAGTCTCTGAGACCTTGATTGCCTTTTGCCAGGCAACTATTAATTGTGGAGGTGCCAAAGAAAGAACCTTTATGAGTTGATATGTAACAGTTGCACTTAAAAGATTTCAGACACTTGAAAAACTTGGGGGAATAAAATATTACAGTTTTTTTAAAGGAAAAGTAGAGAAATGCACTTTAATTAAGGACTAGTTGACTAGTTTTAATTATTAAAATCTTATCTAAATTGAAGCACACGTTGAGCTAATTGAAAGTGCCAAAATTGCATTTACTAGGGCGATTCAAACATATAATTTGATCAATTACCGGGCAAAAAGTGTATAAATGATGTTGTTTCTGGTGACTGTTTTCTTTTTTTGGATTTTGTGAAAAGAAAACGCAACTTCAATCTCAGTTCGACAGCATCAAGTTTCCCGCTGCACGTAGTTTATGTTTTTCGCTTGTTTGCCTCTTTTTCCTTTGCCTTTGCCTCAGACAGAGGCAGAAACGAAGCCGAAATGATTAATGACCGTTTGGCATTGCCATTATAGTAGTTGTTATTGTGCTTTCTGTTGTAGTTGTTGTTGGGGAGAACTTGGAAATGTCAACAGAGCAGCGTCGCACAGTTGTCGATGGCAGTAAAATAAGAAGAAGACGAAACGATTAGGAAGAAGCAGAAGTAGAAGAAGTGAACAAAGTAAAACTAAAAGCCAAAACTTTGCCTGCAAATGAAATTTGATTTCAACGCCAGCGGCTGAGAAAAGATCTCTTCAGTTACTTCAGTTTCTCGGTTTTTCTGTACACCCCCCATGCACACCCCCCGTGGAGTGGGTAACAGGAATCGTCAGTTGATTGAGTAACCTTGGGATTGGTGGCTCATCAGATGGCAACTGCACAAAGAGCATGCGACAACAGAACGCGCAATTTCCCATACGGATTATCGCATGACAGAAAAACAAAAAGAAAGGAAAATGAAAAACTACAGAAAGGAAAGTAGAGGATAGGAAAGGAGAAAGCAGCTAGTGAAAGCTGCAAAACTGCCAATGATGTTTGATAGCGATGACTGAGATGATAAGAAAACGTGTTGAGCTGATGAAAAGACGTCGACTGATTGTGGCCAACTGTGAACTTAGCCAGGTTTTGTGCTTTTCAAATTCAAGCAAAACTTTGATGTGGTTACGCTGAAAACTCGACTGAAAACTTGACTCAACTCGACTCGGGTTGAAAAGTGCCACAAAATTCAGAGAGACTAACGAGAGTCGCTGCGGTCGAGTGACAAATGGAAAATGTTTCCGGCATATTAAAAAGGATTTGCCGTGCGGCAGATAAATGGCTGTAGGCAAACGCATTACTTAAATTAATTTCAACACACACACACACAAAGAGTTGGCAAATAGGGCAACTCGGCACAGCTTGAAAAAGTTGGGGAAATCGGCAACTCTGTAAATATTTAAATGAGCGCCAAAGGACAATGCAACGAGCAACAATAATGACTGGGGGGCGTACAGTTGCGAGTGGCACAAAAAAATACAAAACAAATAAATGGCAAACACGTCGAAAAACGCATTAAACATGTGTAAATATTTGCAGCAGACTGTTGCGAAAAAGGATCATGGAGTAGCACCTGCAACAAGGACAACAAACGGCACGGCACAAAAGGCTTCGCCATGAAATTATGTCAAAAGCTCTGCAAACACAGCCAGCAAAAAAGTAGAGGAAAAAAACAAAAGAGAAACAATAACAACAACAACTTACCCAAGTCCACTTAGGGAATGCTTTTTTAATTAGCAGTCTCAGCATCTCAGCGCAGGAGGAAGCACGAACCTGTCTCTAAGTAGTGCTGGCATATCCAAAAGAATCCTTAGCCCGTTGCGCATTTGACTGTAAAGTACATAAAAAAGGATATCATATTTTTGTGGATTAGCTTTTGACAAGGTTTCTTTGTTTGTGCCGGCCAAAGTGGGTTAAACAATTTGCAGCTCGCTGCGCTTTAAAGTGCCGCCAGCAGCCAACGGGGGGCGGGGAAGTGGAACTAGCAAAGTTGTGGGCGTGGTCTTCAAAGCTCGCTTGTTCGCTGTCGTTGACAAAAATCTTTTGTGGTTGCCTCTAATTAAAAAGTGACTGCCAAAGCGCACAGAGGGAGGAGGAGGGACGCAATGGCCACAGTCTTTGACGCTAGCAGGCGCCTTGGCCCAATGAAGCGGAATACGGGGGAAAACTATAGCATACTTTTACGCGCAGCGCATATTTTGCCACGGCATAATTAATTAAAAATATCTGACATGCAATAATAAATTTTCGCCCCTGCCCATGTATGTGTGTAGGACGCTATGTCTCTGTGTGTGTGGGTGTGTGTGTGTGTGTTAAATGCCCCAAAGTGCAAAAGTTTTAAATAAATGAATTTTGTGTGCCAAACGAAGCCAAAACATAACTGACATCATTAGCAAACTTTAATACACTTTTGCGCCCAGGGTTGGCAAAATAAATAAACGCCAGCAAACGCAACAAAAAATACACAAAATGAAATGAATTTAAACAAAATGAATTGCAGTGAAAGGCAACAACATAATGAAATGAGCTAAAATGAAATGAGAATTGTATACAATAAAATTTACGTGGTTCACTTGAAGTGCAAGCCAAACGCCCACCGAGGGCAGGCCGAAGAGTAGCGCGTAGTAAGATGGAACTTGTATAAAGATTGGAGTTTTATTTCAGTGCCGCCCTCGCAGTCGTTTTTCTTGTGCGATTGTGTGCAAAAATATATTTAGAAAACAATTTAAACTTTGCACATTTGTTTCAAATATGCAGCCGCGCCATGAACTCAAACTTGGCTTATGCAAAGCGCACCACATTGGCCAAGTGGCTTAGATTTGGACTGCACACCGGCAACACCAACAGCAACCGACAGTCGACAGCCGACCGCCGACAGCCGACAGCCGACAACCGACAACCCACAGAAGACTGTCGACTGGCAACTGCCGGACTCAATGACAAACTTTTTGCCAGCCAAGGTGGCAAGAACTATGTGGGATTAGACAATTTGTATGCCAGCAGTGTATAAGTGTAGGAAGTGGGCGAGTAAAGAGCTGCCAGTGGTGCTACGGTGGTGTGGTTGTGGCTGACAGAGAGCGAGAGGGGAACGCACCCGCATTAAGCCACAACTGATGTTTACATTTTTAACTAAGGCAGAGCCAACGAAAAGTTTGCCTTGCCAGCAAAGCAAAATGTCCTGTGCCTGCTCCAGTGTCTGTTCTCAGTGCCTTTTTCTCGTTTCGGCATTAAATTTAATGCATATAATATTGGCTAATGATGTTTACAATGCGCGGGGGCTTAGGCGGGCATTAAAATTGTCGAGCCACCGCAGTTGTAGCACCTGCTGTGCACAACGCCAGTCCTTGTTTCGTCCTTTCCGTCCGTCCCAACATCCACCCACCTTCGCTTTGTCCCCGTTTCGGCCAGAGAAGTCAGCACAGTGCTTTGGACTTTGTACTCATTTCGATTTCCCCTGGCTGCTTATGTAACGAAGTTAGCAATTAAGACAACTGTGCACTCAATATGCCGTCCAGTTGTTTGTTAATTGAATGTGTCTCCAGTCAGCTCAACTTTTGTGGCGCTCTGTTATGAATGCTTTTCCAAACAGTTGCCTTTCAAATCAAATAAACTAACTTTATAATTTTTCGTTGCATAGTTTTTGGCATGCGCGTAAATTAGCTTTGCAAGGACAGGGCGAGACATGTAAGGAGTGTTGGCATACAGTGGGAAAATTGGCTAACAAAGCTAGCTCTAAATATGCTTAAGTCTCACCACTAGTCAGCCAGTTTTTTGCTAAGTGAATATGTGCATATTTTGTATTTGAGTAATTTAATTTTAGTTGCTAAACGAATTCTGAGAATGCAAATTTGTGTTGCATACTTTTAAGCATGCGCTTAAATTAGCACAGGTTAATGAAGACCATGATGCAATTGTTGTGAGGCAAACAAAACCAAACAATTTCAAAACTCATTAAAAATTGATTGACATGCTTGCTCAACACACCCACACACACACAACTACACACACACTGCTAGCAATGAAATCAGTTGTGAGCGAAAATCTAATTGGATATTTTATGGCCAACACTTTTGATGTCTCGGTAACAAAACTGTGTATATCCAGTGGGAACAATTTCGGTGCATGTTTGATGAATTTTGCGTTGATTTTGCGACGGCAACACAACCGGAAACAGCTCACATATGTCAACATCAACAGGATAACTCCCTCGAAAAGGACAACGGAACATAATTAAACGACACCAGCGTCATTTCATGGCCTTTTTGGCCGTTCCCTGCTTGTGCCAAGCAACTGGCTAATGAGCCCGAATGGATACACACACATGTGTGTGAGTGTCCCAGTGTGTGTGTAAATGTAGGTTAATGTCCAACTACAACAGTTGCGTGTGTGTTGTTGGCTTTTTAAATTGCTGCATAAATAGATAATGCGCTGCAGTTGTGAGATGCTGTTGCCAGCGGGAGGCAGCAACAAAGAATTGCAATTAATAAAGCAATCAACAAGAAAACTCTCCTACTGGAGCTGCTGATGAGCCAAAATTTGATTTGCATCGCATAGCAGCTGGTTGACCCTAATGACAGGAAACTGTGCGGTCAAACACTCGACCAATTGCAACGGCAACAACAACAACAACAATTGTAGCCACAAAAACAAATCATGTTAACCGCAAAGCCATCAAGCAATCCACACACACAACACAAAACCGGATAAGCTGGCAAATTTTCCATTTAATTTCCAACCCCCCAACCAGAAGAAAAAAAAAACAATACACAGAAATTTGCATAATTGAAAATCAAAACAAGTGTAATAACCAAACAGTCAATTTTGAGGTCAAACAAGCGGAAATTGTGGCACAAAAGGAGCAGAAGAAAAACTGACAAGGATTCAAACAAACAAATCAGTGAATAATCAAATCAAAGGGCTTTAAGGTCAGCTAATTCGGGCTGAGAATTAATCTATTGGCTGAGTGGCACTTGCAGCTAGTGTCATTGGGGCACTTTATCGAATGCGTTGCAATTAATGCTTCAACTGTAAGCTAAAGCCATGTTGAAGCCAGACAATTGCATCATCCATCTTCTGCAGGCATTTGTCTCTTTCACGCACAGGATACGGACACGGAAAAGGACATGTAGACGCAGTCGGAGACAGCGTCGTAGTCTGGAGGTTAGCAGAGGGACAGCAGCAGGAACAGGAACAGGACATGGACATGGCTCTGGTGGTCGCCTTTTGTCACTGCGTGAGAGACAACAAACACATTTACTAAATTAAAAGTGAATTTATAGCGCACTAAACGCAGCGCCTGCATGTCCTGTCCAGCTGCGAGTGTGTGTGTGTGTGTGTGTGTGTGTGTGTGACCCTCTGGCAGTTACTCGCTCTGTGTTTGTGTTTGTTCGCTTAGGTTACTTTGCTTAATCTTTGACAAGCAGCCCAGAGGTCGTCGCCTTGCAACCTGCACAGCCAATCAGCAGGCACACACACGTGTCTGTCTCCAGTGTGTGTGTGTGTGTGTGTGTGTGTGTGTGAGTACTTTTGCTGCATCTGCACGCTTGTTTGACTAATTAATTATAACATTAAAATGCGCAGCGTAATTTTGCACCTTTTTCCAAGAGGCAGCGGTGGGAAGGGGTAGAGGGGGCGTGGCATAAAATATGCACAAATATTTATCAGCTGCCTGTTTCGTTTGTTGGCCAGAAAGCCGAGCGCAAGCGTTGCCAACTGCAGTTGCCAGCAAACAAGCCAAAAAAAAAAGGCTAAAACTTAGCAACAAGCCAAGAAAATAAATTGGTAATTTTGATGCGGCAGAAGGCGACGGCTGAGACTCGTTTAATGAAAGCAAACAGCTCAGACAGTTGCACACACACACACACACACACACACACACACCGCACAGCACATGTAAACGGAAAATCTGTTGGTTGTGCCTGAAGTGAAACAACAGTGCCCAAAGTTGTTGGCGATACGGTGACATAATGAATAGGATTTCGGGTTTTTGCGGCAAGGCAGAGGAGTGTGGGGGGTGGAGTGGGGCACTGCAATTTGGGGGCAAGATATGCAAGCCGCAGAAACAGATGTTGCAGCTCTGTTGAGAAGCAGCCAATTTGGTTGCAAGCACAACGACGACGGCGGTAGACATGGCAAAGTGACAAAAATTTAATATGCACCCACACCGCTGCACTGGCTGCCCCGCCCCCTAGCAACGCCCATGTGCCACGCCTCTGTGCAGCACACGAGCAAAAGAAATGCGCGCAAAATAAACGGCAAAATAATCGCGCACAATGCATTGGCAATGAGCCAAGTTAAGAGACTGTGTGCTGGCCATGTTTGTAGAGGAGAGAGTGTGTGTGTGTGTGCGAGTGTGTGTGTGTGTGTTCAGGGCAAAGTTTGTGCTTGCTATCGATGAAATTGTGGCCATGACACACAGAGGGAGCCAACGCTGGACATCGCCTCAGCAGCACTCGCTGCTTGTCAACAAAGCGTGGCAATTTGTGGGCGTTCGGTGGGCGTGACAGCAGGTGCATTACAATGCCCAACGTATGGCACACTTGTAAAAATTAATCAAGCATTCAAAAGTGAGCAAACAAACTGCATTTGTGCTCAAAAGCGCAATCACAACGCCACAACATTTTTAAAGTGCTTTAAATGTTGCACAAAACATTCAATTACAGGGTGTCAAAGATCGCTCAGCAAACAAACAGCAAGAGTAGCAAAAACGGCAAACAGTTTGCCAATCGACAGTGGCAAGTTGTGTGTGTCTGTGTGTGTTGCAAGTTGTGAGTTTGCGAGTTGCAAGCCGTGCAAACATTTCAATTTGCCTGCCGATGGGCGCCGCACAAAAGCCAAACAACAAACCCGCCAAAGCGCATCAAAAAATAGTTGGAAAAAAATCGTAGTGAAATCCCTCAAATAACACAAAAAAACAGGAGTGGAGAGAGGCAAAGAAATGGCAACGAAAATGGTCCACAAATCGGACAAATGGTGCACACAAAAAACGCCATTTCATATCCGGTGCGAAGCGGAAGTGGCAGCCAAAGGGACTTTGTGAAACCCAAAGCCGGGCTCTGTCATGGCCAATGGGATTAGAAGACATGCTGCAGTGCCACCACGCCCACTCCACAACCACTACACGCCCACTCTCCACCTACTCTGCCTACGCTCTTTGCATTCTATTTCCAACTGTCACAGTTCTATGCCACATATTGTTGCCTGCCACCAATTGTGACGAAACAAAAGACTCACGTGCCACAGCGCTAAACTATCGCAAGCCAATTGAGAGCACTATATTTTATTTAAATAAAAAACAGTCAAGTTATTTAATAAACTATTAAGAAATATTTTTAAAATGTAGCTGAAGGTTTGGGTAATTTTTAGAGGCTTCAAGAAAGGAGCTCCTGGGTTTATGGAAACCTTTGCTTGAAAGAAGTAAGAGCAGCACTAAAAATTGTTAAATGAATCTAAAATCTTCATAAAACAAAGCACAGCTTAACTTTTCATTAAATTTAAGTGTAAAAAATAAATAATTTTAGTGAAAACCATATAAAACTCAATTTAAAAGTTAAACAAATTTATAAGCCAACAAATGTAAGCAAAATATTTATGAGCACTGCATAAATTTATAATAAAATGTTGAATAAAATAAAATATACAGCAAACTAAATCACTTCCCCTACAGTGAGCACACTTAAAATTGCATTTATGAGGCACTGTAAGCCGCTTGGCAGCTACTTGTAGGTTGCTTAGAGCCGAGTGGAAGAATTGCTCGTCACGTGCACATCGTTGGCAGTTGATTTGCTGTTTAGTTTAGTTGGCTGCTTGGCATGCAAAGCGCAAATATTTGGTTACATGCTCAGGTGTTCATATCGCGCTATCAAAATCTATGCAAGCGGCACAAACAGGAACAGCAGTAGCAGTAGCAGCCACACCCACACAACTACAGCATGTGGCAACAACAATGCGGGTTTGCCACAACCAGAAAGATCCAAACGAGCAATCAAAATAACAAAATCGAAAAGCGTTCACCGCACTTTGCCATATTGTTTTGTTTGTGCCATGTGGTTGTGGCTTCCAACTGCAAACTGCAACAAACTATAAGTGTAGAGTGGGGCGGGGAGTGGGGCTACAGGGCTGACTGTGCCGATATTATGGCCACATAGTCAACAAACAGGCTGCAAAACATTTTCAAATACATTTTGTGGCAGCTTTTCCGCGAAACTTTAGCCCCCAACTCACAATTTAATTGCAGTTTAAAGCTGACGTCAAGTTTTTTTCGCTTTGAGTTTTTTGATTTACTGTTTGCATACAATATATGAATATATATGGATCAGGCGATATGCATATGTTTACTGCATGTTCATACCCTGCAAGTGTTTCAAGTCCCAGCGCTTACATGCCACTTTTTACAGGGTACTAGCCTAGTGCAGCCTACTTGCTCTACTTTCGGATTTATCGGTTATTGTTTTAGATGTACTTTTTTCCACAATATATTTATGTAAAAAATTCGTTACTTTTTGGCCAGTTGGGCAGCTGCCATTTCGCATTTTGATGGATTTATTCAGGCAGAAGATTGCATTAAAATGCAATGCGCTTTGGGGGTGCACGGGGGCGTATGCGTAACGTGCGAGGGCACAAAAAGCAAAGGCAGTGAAGGCAGCTGAGGCAGCTGAGGCGTTAATTAGATTGTGGTTATGTGTAGGGTGCAAGCAGGGGGTAGGCACACACCCACTACACACACACACACACACCCACTACACACACCAAAGTTGCCCCACAATTAACCTGCAGCTGAGCACAATGCGGTTTATCTCGATTGCTTTTCTTTCACGCAAGTTATAATTGAAATGCCTGTGATAAGATCCCTGCAATTTCCAACTGCAATTAAAATATACTTATGAGGGCTTTATTATAGTTATATTTTTTTGTACGTCGGTTAAAAGCCGAAACTTTTTCTGCTAAGATTTGTGGGCCTAAAGACTACCAATAGTTGAGCAGCAAGTAAAATGGTCCATAGCTGAGCACAATGCAGCCCAAGGTGAGCGCCGTCAGCATGCGCCAGTTCTGCAGTTAACACAGTACAGTAAACACTCAATAAGTTAGCTAAGCAACCACTTACGCTGCGTCTCAATGCGAATTTTGACGGCGGCTTCAAGCTGCAGCGGCAGATGGGACAACGTTCGGCTGTCCAGCTCCTCGCCTGACAGAACAAATTGAGGCAGCTGCGACAATAGGAGTGCTTGCAGCGCAGGGGCACAGGATCCCGCTTGGGATACAGGCAGAAGGCGCAGAGTTCCACCTCGGAGGGGGAATCGTGGCACTCGGAATCTACATACTTCTTGCTGCTCTTCTTCTGATCCTTTTTGTGCGAGTTCTTCTTGTGCTTGCGCTCCATGTCCTTCAATTTGGTTAATATTTTGAGCCAATAGTTGTATATTTTTTAAAAAAAGATTACAAATGAAAACCTAACGAGTGTGTTGGGTGTGTTTTTGTCTTGAAACTGAAATTTATTTAGTTTTGTTAGCTTTCAAATTTGCTGGTCGAGTCATGGCATAAGTTGATTGTGATTTAGCGATTAGTTTTTAATTAAAACTCTTGTCCATAAATTGACGCGACGCACACACCTTCCAGAGAGTCAAAGTCGTTGTCCTGTCTCGTTCCCTTACTCCCGCGCGACTGCAATAAAATTTAATTATATCAACGCCACCTCAACTGAAGCGGCAAGCATCGAATGCAATTAGTAGTAGCCTTGTACAACTCAATTAGACGTTATCCTTCGGGTTTGCAGCAAGGATTTGCACTTGCCAATGGGGAGGGGAGGGCAAGTGTGCTAAGTGTTTGCCATATATTGCGACTCATCCTTGACTCTGGCAACATTTTTTCGCAACAGTCGAAGGACTCAAGGGGTGAGCACACCGGGACTAGGGAGGGCGATGCTACAACGCTTTGCACTTTGAGACAAGGAACCGCAGAGTAGACGCGATATAAATCGAACTTAACAACTACTTTTGGTACGTCAGCGAGACAGACAGGACGAGGGCACAAGGATAACGATGGAGACAACGATGGCATTTATTTCTACAAGGTTTTTAATTAAGTTCAAACTCTTCGTCTGAGCAGGCGTTAAAAGTCACATCATTTCTTAGACTCCAACCTCCTCTGCCCACCACCACGCCCACTTCTCTCTGTGTGCTGCTAACAAGCTGACAAATTGAATCACTGACGTCAGCTGGCAGCTTGTAATTTAACATGCCATACACTCATGCAATCATCGTGTATTATTAACGCCTCCGATCTGGCCAATTGCCCGACTTGGTCCACATAAACAAGCCAAAACATGGACATTTACTTGATTTGCATGCGCAACTTGATTAAAAACTTGGCAATTGCATAAAGACCAGTATCTGTCGCAGTTCCAGTCTCCTCTTCCCCTCCCTCTCTCCCCCCGTCCCCCACTGCCTGCTCTCCATTGAATTCATGTTGATTGTTTATTGTTCAAGTTGTGCAAAACTGTTTCTTCTTTATTTATTTATTTATTTTCGTTTCCCTTTCTCCTCTTTTCTCCTCCTTTCTCTCCTCTTTTTTAGCATTTTTGTAGTACGTGTAATTGTCGATTTGTGTTCGTCCGCAAAGTTTGCGTCGTTGTGCAGTTTGTTAAATTCCAAGTTAAATTAATTTTTGAGAGTTTCTTTAATTATCCTTATAAATGGCTGGCAAATTGTTAAAACACATTTCACGCGCACTGTTCGCAAATTTGTTGCAGGTAGTTAAATGCCAACTGCGCAAACTTTTCCATCAGCTCAAAAGATAAACAACATCAATCTCCGCAGTTTGCCAGAAAAGTTAACGGCCTCAGACTCCTCCCCGCCTGCCTGCCTGCGTGCCCAACTACCCAGTAGGACCTTAGTGAGCGCAGCAAGCCGAAACGACCTCATTCGAAAGTGATTTTCAATTATTTACTTTAAGAATTAGCAAGAGTTTTGCACAGAGTTTACCAAAATCAGTTAAGTTCAAATTCTTTTAGCCATTTAGCTATCGAAATTCAATCAATTTCATTTCTAGTAAGCAAAGTTTGAGTAGGTTAAATTTAGTCAAACTATTTCTAACACCCACTAGCACTTAAACTATTTAAATGAGGCGCATTTAAGAGCTACTTAAACTAAACTAAGCTACTTAAACCTCTGCCTGTTCCCTAGGTAAGCCAACAATTGTTAAGTTTCGCTTTAAAAAATCTTCACTGTTCCGTTATTTTAAAAACTATATCTCTTCGTGCCTTTATGTAATGCAATGTTCTAATATTTCCGCTTAAGTACGCTGCAGGCACGCTAGATGGCGCTAATGAGCTTTGTAACCGGACACACTGGCTACGTTGCCGTTGTCCTCATTTATGCTAAGCTTTTTGTGCATTTATGCCAGGACAACAACAACAACAACGAGGGGCAGAGCAACATTATATGCACCACAAATGTATCGTGTGCTTAATGGGTTAACGTGACGCTAAATGAATCATGCCCTGGAGTCGACGTGGCATTAGTGGGTTAATATTTCAAAGGAAAGGACGAGGGGACGACGGACGACGGACGACCGGAACAACCGAACGGAAAAGGATA
Organism: Drosophila dunni; assembly: GCA_018152125.1. Lineage (NCBI taxonomy): Eukaryota > Metazoa > Arthropoda > Insecta > Diptera > Drosophilidae > Drosophila > Drosophila dunni. The sequence continues at coordinate 18,316,100 of JAECXC010000339.1, read as the reverse complement.
GGGAAAATCTCAAAGCCAGCGGCAGTGGCAGCGTCAGCGGGAAACGGATGCAACAGAGCTCAGCCAGTTTAGCCTGGCTAAAACTAGCGGCAATTTCAATGAAAACACAATGTTATCATTCTGTCGAGCTACTAATTAAATAAGCAGCCGTTGAGCAACTTGCTACACAGTTTCTCTACTTACTTCTCTATTTCTCCATTTCTCAGTGCTCAGTGCTCAGTTCTCATTTCACTTTATTTAGCAATTAGGTAAAGTTAGTGCAGTGCATTTTCCAGCTAAATGTACAGCTAATTAGCAGTCAAGTCAAGAAAATTATGAAAATATCATTTAATTTGCACGGCCATTTGAATGCCGCCCAGTTATGCCACGCCCCTCTCTCCCACTGTCTTTGCTCAGCTACGTGCACCTGCATTTTTACCTGAGGCAGTCACATGAACCAACTGCTAATGCAGTATTCTTTGACTTGGCTTTTCAGCTTGGCCTTTTGGCTTGAAGTACTCGCAGCACCCACTTGGGCATGGCATTGAGTGGCCACACCCCCTACACCGCCTCCCACCTGCTTGCCACATTATGGACAGTGAGATGCAGACAATGGCATAAAAGGCGACTCGTCCTTAGACATGAGCAGGGCCTTCACCCACTTTGTCTCAGTGCAGTTCACTTCACATCAAAATGGCGGTGGGGCAGCAGGTGTGCGGTGGTGTCACGTGTGTTTGTGGGTGTGTGAAAAAGCAGCCGTAATTCAGCTAAATGCACTCAGCCACACTGGGAACCGGGTGCATTGTCGTGCGAGGTCGCTTTGTTCCCTGTCTCAAGCACAGAGTTTTGCTGCACGTTGCATGTTGCACGTTGCAGGTTACACGCTGCTTGTTGCACGCTACTGCCTGCGGTTGGATCTGTCTCCTAATTGAAAAGTAGGTTGCACATTTGGTTGCATTGTTTTGTGGGGCCCTTGTGCAACGACCCACATTTTGGCCATTGTCTTGGCCATAAATCATCATCTAAATGCAACTTCATTTCAACTAATTTGTCTGTCGATTTGTCGCACTCCGTTGTCCTTTCTCCATCTGCATCTTTATCTGCACAAATGTATCTGTGTGCATTCCATGCGGTCGCATTAACAACCTAAACAATTTGTTTGCTCCGTCGTTCCTAATAAATAAAAACAAACAACTTTTTGTTCTTGGGTTTTTGTTATAAGCCTGTTGTTGTTTGTTGCATGCCACTTGCTTCCCTTTGGCTGTCCCCGTTGGCAAGTTTTGCATCGAGCACTCGAGTGGAAAGCCTGTGATATCTTCAGAGTTTGACAATTGAATTTCAACCTCTCTAGCATCTCAAATGCAAGTATATATCTATCTACATATATATTTATTGCCAATAGGCACATAAAAGATTGTTGACAACAGCAACAGCATCCGGCGTGGAGGGGATTCCCTCGACTTCCTCACGTTCCGACGGCTTGCAGCCAAAGGATGCGTCTTGGCAAAACTATGCAAATGACATGACTGGCCAAAACTTTGTCCCGTTCCCGCCAGGACTCTAGCCAAAAAGTTTGTGCAAATTTTCCAAAATAGCCGAATAATTGTTCCCATTGCCATTATGCAAAATGAAACGATTTTCGATTGCTTTAAACGATAAACTATATGCTAATATATATATTTAGCTAGCGTTTTCTGTGCTCTTAAGCTCCTCATATTTTCCAGTTGAAATAGTTAGAGGTTAAACTGGTTTACAGCTGTCTAACAGTGGACCTAATATTAGCCATTAGTGCTGCTAAAAACCTCTACTAAAAATCTTTTAGATTTATTTATATAAATTTCCATTCTTAGCCTATATTATTTTATAGAGAGAAGACTCTACTTCCTATAAAAAATATATTTTTCTGGTATCTTTTCATATTTCTCCACAAATCACTCAACTCAACTGCTTTGTAACTGACTTGTCTTCTTCACCAAATCTGTTTTAATTTGTTTTCTTTATCCAAAATTATGAAATTGTATTTAAAGCGTCAAATTGTTGCTGGACGCTTCAAAACTTAAACCATAAAACAAAAAACTCTGAAATTGCCAGCAGACACTTTGCATTTGTGAGCATTTTCTGAGGCGCCACAAAATTTTGAGGACAGTTCGCGGCATTCTTTTCACTGAGAGCGCAGCTCTATGCATTAATTCCTACCTTTTATAATGTAAAGTAAAGTGAAAAGCAACAGAAAAAGCGAAAAACTGAAGGAAATAAGGTGCACTTACGAGTCTGGCCAAAAAGCAGAAATGCTAAGAAAAAGAAGCCAGCTAAAACGGCGGAGGTGGAGGGGCGGAGGTGGAGGGGAGGAGAGTAAAGCATAAAGCAAAGCAAATTCCAAGCATGCCGCAGCTACGTTGAGGACTCGCACTCAACAAGGAGAATGACGGCGATGACGACGTCAAGAGCAGCTACCAAAAACAGTGAAGAAAGCACAAAAATAAACTAAATAAAATGCACTTGAGTATAGCTTTATTTTCTAGCTTTTTTTTTTGGGTTACTTTAGCTGGCGACGCGGCTAAAACAAAAGCTGAGCATTTTGTTAAAGTTGTGCAACATTTTTGGGCGCGTTTTGGCTTTCTAATTGTGAAAGGAAGAGATGGGAGAGCGGGGAGAGAGGGGAGAAGATTACTTAACTTTGCTTACTGGTCGTGGGAGTGGCAGCTTACTTGTTGGCAGCACTGTAGGTATGCCAAGTAGCAAAGCGAATACAATTGCCATTGCACTTGAGCTGTAAGCAGAGTTTACTTTATTATCGAGCAGAGAGAGGGAGGGAGAGAGGGAGGGAGAGAGGGAGATGCTTTGAGCTTGAAAATGAACCCGTTGTAATGCCAGGCAGCTCAGCGCTTTTGGCTTATTCGCTTCTCATTTTTTGCTGTGTGGAAAAGTTGCTGGCTTTGTTAGCTGCTTACAGCGCACTTTTCATTCAGCTCGAGAAAAATTCAATTTCCCTGCTCATGCCAGGTGTAAAAAGGGAGTAGGGAGTAGGGAGTAGAGAGGAAAAAAACTATGAATGCATGACAAATGATTTGCTAATGAGATCGTTTTGCCACAATGCAGCACAGCACAACAGAGAAAGCAAAGAGATAAAATTCCAGCTTAAAGTACAGCGAATATTTTGCTAGCACTCAACGTGTGTGAGTAGACTTACACACACTCAGTGTAGGAGTACTCACAGTTATAGCATATTTGCAATCATAACACACTGACAGCAGCTACATCACGTTGTGAATGAGCCAAAGATCTGAGATGAAATGCAATTTATATTGCCAACATGGCAGGACACTCAAGACTCGACTGTCATCCATAACCAAAGCAAACAAACTAAACTCAACGACAGAGCGAGACGGCAGTAGTAGAGGTGCGAGCGAGATGGATGACAGAGAGCTGGCGAAATATTGCACATAAATGCAAAATTAGTTTAAGCTTATCTGAGTAGCTGAATTTATGGCATGCACTTTACGCTTTGATGCCATTAAACTAATGAAATTAATACGACTTATTAGGCCAGGCAAAGGTGCTGCTGCAGGCAATTTGTATGCGAGTAAATCAATTCACTCGCCCAATATTAAATAATTTCAACAAATTGCTCTAAATAAAATGAAATAAAAGGAATTTCTTCATTTTTGATCACTGCATTCCTGGAAATAAATATAATGGCATCAATTTAGCGTGAATTTGTTGTTGTTTGACTGCAACTCTGTGGATTTTCCATCTCCTTCAGCTCTCCCCTCTCTCTCTCCCCTCCACTCTCTTGACGTACTTTGCAGTTTGCCGTATACAAATTGCCAAACTTTGTGTGTTGGCCCAAGAAATGTCAAATGCAGAGCCAAAAGCCAAGCCAAAAACCACTTTATGCTAAGTCGCTTATTCCGCTAAATGTGTGTGTGTGTGTGTGTGTGCACGTGTGTGTGTTTACATTGCTTTGCTGCCCCTGCAAGCATGCAGTGCCGAGCTAGCGACTGACTAACGAAATAAATTGCTGTATCAGCTACAAAAAGAAGTTGCTGTGCACACACACAACACACTCATACACACGCACACGCTCAACAAATACCCTTATCAACTGTGAATTTAGTTTTAAAATGCATAGCGAACTTTAAATGCACTACATTTGATTAAGTTCACTAGCTGGCGGCATTAGCATAAGTTGCTGACTGTTAATGAGACCATAACAGAAGTCTGTTAGCTTCAGGTGTACGTTAACAGCTGTGCTGATATGCTTAAACAGAGCACGGTTAGTTTGTAGTGTTGGCGCTTAGCATAGGCTAGACAGTTAGCATAGCTGATCTTCTGTGGCCTTTGGCAGAGTTCTGTTAAATAGCAGAAAACTGTTATAAGATAGTTTACTGTGCTGTAGTGAGCTGTTAGCCTAACTGTATGTTAACGCCCAATAGAAAATTGGCAGCTGATAGAGGAATTAACATAATTTATTTATTTATTAACAAAACAAAAAAACAAAAAAAGACATAATTTAAATATAAATAATCACATAAATTTTATAAGGGCAAATATGCGTTTTAAACTAAATTTTACATGAATTTATCATAGCAGCAATTAAATATTTTAATACACACTAGTTTAGCAGACCAGTTCTAGTTCAAGCGATGTGCTATCAAGTCCCAAGGAAACCGAAGCTGACAAATAGCTTTACATAGCTAAGGCTCCCTCGACAAGCAGCAGGAATATGCATAAGAGGAGCAGCAACCACACGGTGTGCAGTTTGTTTGGCTGCCACCTGGTTACGGACAAGTACAGGCAGGTGGCGCAACGCGGTGGCACGAAGGATGTGCCCAGTAGCTGCCACGTTGCAGTTAATATTTTCTGCTTCTCTGCGCTGCAGTGCATAATTTATGCAGATCTTCTGTGTGTATATCTACGAGTACGAGTGTGTGTGTGTGTAATTGTTGGCTGTGTGTGAAGGGGATCTGTTTAGAGACTCTGAATACGCTGCAAAGCAAGTCGAATGAATTTACAAAGCACAAATCTCAGCGGATAGCCATGTCAGCTCTGCTTGACACAAACACAAGCTCTGACTGCAAATTCTCCACATGCCACACATGCAACATGCAGCTGCTACCAGTTTCTAATGTGCCACAACAATGAGATTAAAAAGAGAAAAAAAGTAAACCGTGTAAATTTGCTTGGTCAGAAGGCGAAGTACCGTTGACTTGTTAAATAATTGAAATGAAATCAAGTCTAATTGCTGTGGCAGTAAAAAACACACACCCAAACACACACACCCACACACACACACCTCGAACTTTAACTGACAATCATGAAGAGTCCAAAACTGTTTTTAGGCATCGTTAAAAGCGCTTCGAAGTTTGCATCAACGAGATGCGTTCTTATTGATGGCACTCCCCTTACTCTTCACTTCCCTTCCCTTCCCCCAGCAAGTAAAGGAAGCTCAAAAGTCGAGAGCCGAGAGTCGAGAGCCAGGCAGACATATCCTGCAAAAATTGTGGCAATTATGCCAAAAAGTTTGCGCACTCGTTTCAAGTCGAGGACCAAAGAGGCGACTGCGAGGCGAAAACTGAAGGCAACGCACGAATAATTAACAAAATTTGCACTTTATCGCTGCCAGTGCAGGACCAGCATCAGTACGAAGACCCAGAGCAGCACGTAAGGCAGCAGGACGAAAGGCAAACTTTAACGAGCGCCAATGTTCACGGACTGCTCCTTTCAGTCTGCAGCTACAATTGTGGCTTTACCATTGCAAATACTCTAACTTTCGGCTTAACTTTGAGCTGGAGTAGGTTGGCCAGAGGTTTTGCTAGTAAAAGAAGTGGGATACAAGTAACTTATAGACAGTTAGTCTAGTAAAATTGGTAGTAGCGCTAGGACAAGACTAAAGAAAGATAAATCTAAACTTAGTTTCACTCCAGCCCCTGTAAGGTTACAAATTGCAGAGTATTTCACAGTCGCCCATGTCCGTGCATAATTATTTTGCTCTAGCATTTTTTTCTAGCGCTGCACGCTGTTTATTTTTGTCGCTTGGCATGTGACGGAAGCTGATTTGAGACCAAACACAGTAACATATTTAGAACGAGAGCGAAGTGGGAGACAGAGCAGAGAAGAGAAGAGGGAGAGAGGGAGGGCGTGAAAGAGAGCTGAAGGCATATAGCATAAGGCGGAAACTGTGCAATGGCATTTGGCATAAAGGGAAATCGGAAAATAAACGAAAATGTCAGCGGAAAATGCAGTGGCTGTGTAGCCGTAGCCAGAGCTAAGTCCTACAGAATTCTACGTTCCCAATCCTTAGTGCTCAATCCTCAATCCTCAAATCCTCTGCACGCAGTTCTCAGCGCTCAGTTTCCAGTTCTCAGCTAGGCAAAAGGCGCCAAATCAACAGCCAGAGAGCGCGCGTTGAGGCTTATAGCAGTCAAGTGCGATATGTGAATGTCTGTGTGCGAGTGTTTGTGTGTGTGGGTGAGTACTTAGAAGCTGCCGCCGTTGTTTGCAGTTGTAGTGGTGCAAGTGGTGGTGCATGTGGTGGTAGCATGTGGCATTAGTTCGACCGCTGCGCAGCTTGGCAACTAAAATGCAATTAAGCCAAGCTGAAACAAGGCTTTTTGCTGCTGCTTCTACTGCAGCTGCCATTAAAGCCGTCGACTTTGGAGAACTGTAATGCACACACCACACCACACCACACACATGCACACACACAAAGAGACTCGCTGCATTACTAAGCACTTTTTGCAATTATTCACATTTTCCTTTTAATTGGAATTTAAAGTGCTGCCCTGGAATTTTGCTTTAGCTTTGAGCTTTCCTCGCTTTCCTTTTGCCATTTTCTAATGGAAGACACCTGATTGCAGGTGTAGTTCGTTTGGAAAATTTTACATGTGTAAGCTCCACAAATCCCCCCGCCACTGCCACTTCCGCTTCCGCTTTGAACACATGCAGAAACAACATCCGTTTGTTGGCTCATTTTTTGTTTGATGCTTCGCTATTTCATTTAATTAAACGACTGAACGAATAAATTACATTGAATATGTGTATTCGTTCAGACGCACAAATGAGCCATCATATTTTTTAACAGCATAAAAAACATATAGTTAATTTGTATTATGATATTATGTACTTTTATTATTTTCATTTAATTGATTGACATTTTTTGTGGCAAAACTTTGTGAATGCAATTGATGGAGGCATCAATCGATTTATAATTGAATGTGAATTAAAAAGTTCTCAATTGCATTCGCTGCGCTTCATTTAAGTTTTCAGTTTTGCTTTGCTTGAAAAAGTTGTGAAACTGATGGATCTATGGGGATTTGGGAGTTATCCAATTAAGGAGTGCAAAGTAAAATAGAATTTTCCACTACTAAACTGTTTTAAATGTTAAATTAAATAAGTTACTAACTAGACTTGAAACTAAGACAGTTTTGAATGACATAAGCAGCTTTAGACTCGAGTAGACTCCAAATGCTCATAATAATTTATTTAAAAATGCTGTACTTTGTATCATATTTAATTAATTAACAAATTAAACGACCGTTCTGTTTGGAATTGTGTAATCAATATGCAAATGATGACAGGATTGCAGAACTGCAGCGTATGAGTAAAACAATTGCAATAATTCCAGAATACAGAATATGGTTAGTTGCTTTTAACGGATGATTAAACTGAGCCGAAGCCCAAATGTGTGTGTTGGTGTGTGTGTGTGTAATTTTCAATTTGTATGAAACTGTATAATTAATGAATTGTTTAACGACCTGATGATATTATGTAATGAGTTTAAACAACAATTTGCTATTTGCTTACCTCAAAATGAGCGGCAACCTTCAGTTCAATTTAGTTCAGTTCAGTTCAGATCAGGAATTGTAATAATTTTCTGATTTACATATTTTCATGTTTAAATGATTTTCAATTGAATTTCCTTGTCTCTTTTCTGCCCACTTCCCACTCCATTTTCCATTTTCCATTAACTTTTTGTTGTTATTGTTCAAATTATTTTACTTTTGTTCGTAGTTTAAATGTTTCAACTCTGAATTCTCGTGCATAATTAACAAAGCTGTTCAACTGCATTCAGATGTCATTTTAATTATATTTCAACTGCCGTTTTTTGTACTCTCATTTTATACAAATATTTATTTATACTTTAGTGTAATTGTGTGAGTGTTTTACTGTCTCTGTGTCTGGTAATTACATGTACAACATGAAGGTCAGTTTGCAGTGCAGTTCAGTTTGTTTTCCGTTTCCGCTGCTGTTTCTGTTGCCCTGTTAATTGCCCGTGTTAAATTTAAATAATTTAACAATTTTTGTTATAAACAAAACGCATAAAAAACCCGTCAGCCTACAAATTATGCAAATTACTTTAGCAACAAAAAATTAAAAGCACATTTAACAAATCCCCAAAACATAATAGAATTTTTAACAGTCTCGTGTCGCTTGTGTTTATTTATTTATACAGTTTTTTAATTTTAATTTTAATAATTATTCAACAGTTTTTATAGCACTTGTTTTCATTACTTTTTTTATGCAGTTTATTGTCACTTTGGTTTCAAAAATTGTTTCTTCTTGACAGCAACAAAATTTCGGTGTGTCTGTGCGTGTGCGTGCGTGTCTGTGCGTGTTAGTGCGTGTGAGTGCGTGGGACTCTTAACGTTTTGGGAACTGAACACAGTACAACACAGGACGCAGGACACACACTGGACGCAATGATTTCAACTTATGAGCAACGAAATGCGTTGCGGGCGTTTTTATACCGACGTCGTCGCATCCAACACGATGAATTTTCCGGGCGGGGATATGCAAAAAGAAAAGCAACGCAAGACGCACGCAAAAATGGAAAACTCCGCAGAAATGAAAAGAGTGCGCGAAAAACTGAAGAGCACAAAGACATCGTCGCAAACTCACTCCCCTGCCTCACACACGCACACGAACAACCCACACACACAAAGACTCACTCACTCACATTCACAGTTACAGAGATGCAGAGATAAGCTCGCTGGCAGCAGCGCAGCAAGCAGCTAAAGCGTTGGGGAAATTCTAAAAGCAGTTTTGCAGCTGCTGCAGCAGCATCAGCAACAACAACAACAGCGTTCACGAGAGCAGCAGCATCGGCAGCGCAGCCTGCGCACGCATCGCAACGCAGACGTCAGAGTACGCTGAGCTTTTGCTTGCTCCATGTCCCAAAAAGCTCGGGACAGTACGTTGCTTTGCACTCGTTTCTGCTTCGTTCGTTTGTTCGGCTTTCGGCTGCGAACGGTGCGCGCACACTTCGTTTATGCTCGGCTGCGTGACTTCGTGTATTGTTCATTCGCTAGTTGTTCATTTCTATTGTCGTATGCGGCGACATTTCCCCTTCGCTGCGATGACGATAACGTTACTGCTGCTGTCTCTACTGGCGCTGCCTCTGTCTCTGCTGCTGTCTCCGTCGCTGCCTCTGCTGCTGCTTTTAGGCACTGCTTTGATTATGTTACACTCGTCTCTATTTTTTTTTTTTGTTTTTTGTTGTAGTGCTTCTTTTGGCTTAGCTGCAGTTATTATTATGCGCTGGCTTTGTCTTCTCTGCTACTACTATCCCCTCCCCTTCAAGCACCCCTTACTTATCACCAATGACCGCTTCGTCTAAATGTAGTGTCTAATTTACAGTTTCATTTAGCTTTAGGTCAGAGACTATAAATAGTCGACAGGCAGACATTGGCTGCCATTTTGGCTTTCCATTTCGCAGACACGTGCGTCTGCTCCCTTTTCACCTACCCCTTCCACCGACCCGTTTTGTAGCCCTTCCCAACGCAGACAAACGGCAAATCAAACACGAAAATCAAATTTGTAAACAGCGCTCGAAAAGTGGCGCAATTTCTAAAAACATACACACACATACAGAGAGGGAAAATAAGCAAATGCTATGAAAATTTTACCTGACAAAATGCATAAACTGTTTGCGTGTTGTTACCATTAAAATAAACCGCTAAACGGGCAATTCCTTTTCCCATTTTCGCCGCTTTCTTTTGTTGTTCGCTGTTTGTCGAGTCGCGCTTCAAGTGGCATCGCGTCAAGTTTGCCTGCTGCGTCATCAGTTTCTTAGATTTTCTCATTCTCCTTTTTCTTCACGCTGCGTGTTGCACGCTTCGTGCTCTTGGCTGCTTTGCATATGAAAAGCCAAAATCACTGGAAATCGAAAAATCACTTAAAGGCTGCGAAGAGGGTACAATGTCGATAAGCGAGTAATGGCAGTTTTGGGTAATTTCCCCTCAGCCAGCGAGCCACAGAATGGCAACAAAAAGCTGCCTGATACAATTTTTTGCACTTTTCGGGCTGCGCCTAAAAGCAGGCAGCAAATTATTTGCCAGCCATTCAATTAGCTATGAAAAAGCCACAAACTCACACACACACACACACGGAGTAACTGTAAACGTTGGGGAATTGTTGTTTGCTGCGACAAAATGCTACGATTTCTAATTTTGATCTGTCAAACGCAAGGCCAAAGATCGATGGCTTCGATAAAAAGCCACAGAATCGTAGAAAAAAAGCACATGTATAGAACTGCCTCTCTCGTTTCTCCTCCCCCGCTCCCTCTCACTCTCTCAGCCACTACTTCTGTTGGTCAAATCATTTGCCATTCATGTGGAAAATTTCGTCTAGTGCATTGTTCACGAATTTTATGTTTATATACATAAACTGACCGCAGTCGCAATGTTCTGTTCAACATTCACTTGCAGGCCATAACTTGGCTCTCTATTAACTTGCAACACGTGAAAATCGCTCCAGCAACTGGCCACCTATGCAGCACACACACACCGTCACACACACCCACACCTCTACACTCTTCCACACACACGGCTACAAATGTTGCTGCTGCTGCTGTTGATGATGACGTTGAAAGTCCGAGCAAATGAAGCGCGCATCGCATGTCGAATGATGTTCGTACAAATAACAGAATATACGTGAGCGTGTGTGTGTGTACAGAGTGTGTACGTGTGTGTGTGTTTACTCAAGGCAGCTGCCGTGTATGTTTGTTAAAGGAAAAACCATAAGACTACTCATATCTTAAGCTTGGCTCAACAGCATTCGATGTACAAATATACGTATGTGGTTAACAGAGGATCAAAGGATAATAAAACTGAGGCAGAAAAACAGAAGCAGCCAGCCAGGATAAAGTACCAAAAGGAGTAGGTATAAATAGACTTACTAAAATATCAAAAGTTCTGAAAGTGCTAAGGAAAAATAAAAAGGTAAAGGAATTATTTAGTTACAATATTTATTAAATTAAGTTTAATAAGTAAATGACTTAACTAAACCACTGTTAACTGATTGTCAGTGGTTACTGTAACAGTGGCATTCCCAGGCATCCAAGGAGCACTTACAGCTACAGAACTAACAGTCCAACAATGGCCACAATGCAAATGCAGTTGTTGCGATTTGGCATCATCAAAAAATAGCAAATTCAATTTGTTTGACAGAATCTAAACCAATATTTTAGCAGAGTGTCGGGGTAGTAGGGAGTAGGGAAAAAGCGGGGGGAGGAGTTGCAGTGGAAAGCGCAGTGGGAAATGCCAGAGCAGAGCTAGCAAGAGCTGTTGAGCTGGCATTGCCAAATTATGACCACGAAAATAAACGAGTTACGCAAAAGGCAGAGCAGAGAAGGCGGGAAGGATGGGAAGGGGGAGTAGGGAGGGTAGGGTAGTGGTAGGGAGAGCGCTAGAGAGTTCTCTGCTAGCTCATAGCTATTGCCACTGGATGACAGCAGAAACCAAAAATTTTGATTTATGGCTGAGGCATAAACTGCATTTGACGCGACTGCAGTGGCAGTGGCACTCGGAGGCAGCAGCGTGACGTCTATGCAGTGCCACGGTGTGGCAGTGTGTGTGTGTGTGTGGCAGGGTGTGTGGCATGATGTGGCACGCTGCTGCATGATATGGCTACATACGTGTATAATCAAATACCACTAGCAACAAATGCAACGGACCTGCATCTGGCTATCCAACCATGTGAATGGTGACATGGCAGCTCTTCATGCAGCAGCAGCACCACCACCACACACACTACACACACACACACACACATAGCTACACGCACTCTTACACACTCGCTGCGAAATTGCACGGCGAATGACATTTTTCGGTTGTGATTTTTATTTTACGTACGAAACGGAAGTGTGAACGCAATATTGTGAATGTGTTGCACACACACGCACACACACACATCAAAGAGTTGTATGTGTGTGTGTGTGTCTGTGCACTTCATAGCTGTTGTATGGCAAGCTGGCAAGTAATGATGATTAAGCATTGTAATGAAATTGCAAATTGGCTCAACGCAGTGCCAAACTTTGCTTCAACTCTGTCTGTGTCTGTGTCTGTCTGTGTCTCTGTGTGTGTAGACTTTGATTTTAGCCCAGTTTCATTGCGTGTGTGTGTGTGTGGGCGTAATTGTATTGTAGTTGAGTGCCAAAAGCGAAATAAACCTCTAATAAGCCGAATGACGTGCATTTGTCATTTTATATGCTCGCGTGCCGTCTCTCTCTTTCGCTCTCTACTGCTCTCACTCACACTCCCTCCGCCACTCCTCCTCCTCCTGCTCCGCCCATTCATTATATTGAGCGACTGTTAATTAAATTTTACTCTTATCGATGCCTTCAAATAAGTCAGCATTTCAGTTCGTGGCTTTGAGGCAAATCAGTTTGCAAATTAATTTATTGCGGTGCACACAATTTAAGCTATCACATTAAACTCTCAACTAACGACTGTGATTATTAGTTTGCTTAAAATAATATAAAATTAATTGCCATAATTTAATTGGCATTTATTTTTATGATTTTTGAGGAAGAGTCTGATCTAACTCACCTCTTTGTCTGTCTAAATAAATCACTACTTAAATAAACCCATTTAACACCTTTAAAATACAACACACTCTGTTAACTGCTGTGCAAACTCGCCACTGTCCTCCACTGTCACATTAAGCCAGATAGGCACTGGTTACACCTCCCTGAAATTGCTGCCCCATTTCGGTGCAGCCAAATGCAAACAATGGTCCCTCTACTAATGGACCTCATTTAATTTGTCTAAAAATTTTTACTGATTCTGCAATTTTCCGGCTGTCGCAGTTGACGGCTTTTCCAGGGCGAACTGTGTACATTTTTTTTGCAATGACATTAGAGTGTTGGTATTTTTTTAATATTTTAAAAAGTAAATTTCCAACAATGAAGAGCAACAAAAGCAAATAAAAGTCGTAATAATAATTTGGCATGGACAATGAGAGGGGAGGGAGTGGGAGAGGGAGAGAAAGGGGCAGAGGAGGTGGGTGACTGAGAGACAAATGCAAACAAACTGTCGAAAAAAAGGCAGCACAAAAAGTTACATAATCAAAATAATGACTGCGGTGGTTGGGTGGTTGGGTGGTGCTGTGCTGTGGTATGTAAGCCAAGAAATAGACAATAACAAAAATAAATAAAAGCAATGACAAAAGGTACAAGAGTCAGAGAAAGAGGAAGGAAGAAAGGGGGGAGTGTGGGAGACTGGGCACGACTGCCACACGTTTTGGGTTGCAGGCTAATCTCTCAAGTGGCAAGTGCATTCAGATGAATGTCGTAATATTGAGCAGCATATTAGGGGATGCTGCTGCTACAGCTGCTGATGTTGCACAAGACAAGGACAACATTTCAATGGCACGGCGACAGGCCTGAGACTGAGACTGCGACTGGTCTGTGCCACAAATAGTGACAGCCACAAAAATGCTGCCACTTGTAGGAGGGGAGGGTAAGGGGAGCGGGATTGACGGCTTAACACATGCACTTGAAATTTAATATCGCTATGCAAGCCGACGACTGTCGACTGTCGTCTCTCGACTTAGCTGCATTTTATTATAGCATACTTTTCAGCGCTAACCCGCCTGCCCCACCACAGCCCACTGTGTCTCTGCACAATAATCCCTCATATTTATTTTTGCAAAATTATTTGCTTTGTCTGATTGCGGATTTGCAGCTGCAACGTTTGCACAGTTACTTTGCTGCCATAGGGGCCCATATTCCCGATACCTTGCCCGATGCCGATGCCGTTGCCTGAGCCGAGTGCCATGAATGAAAGTTCTTTATGTGCCCCACATGAGCCCAGCCCCTCTTAGCCCGAGCAGCATTCTACTCATTTAATATGAAAGCAAATTGCATAAAATCACACCTGCAAGCCAACTTAGCAGCTATCAGTCGCTCTATCTCTCTCGTTCTCCCTGTTGCCTGGCTGCCAAGCCTTGGCGCTTAGCAAACAAGTCCTGGCAGCAGTCACAGTCCTAGTCACAGTCCTAGTCACAGTCACAGTCACAGTTGCAGGACACTCGGACAGCACAGCGTCGCGTGTAAATATCGACTACACTGCCAGGCGCAAACAACATGCTGCCCATCTGCCTGCACCCCTTTACTGCCCCTCCCTCTGCCACCCACCTGCACGTTGTCATAGCAGCTATAAAAACACCTTTACGACTGCTTTTTACTCCCGACTGGCCAGCTACAGCTGCCTGCCCCCTCTTCTGCCCACTATCCGACTCTGTCTCCTTCTGTGTCTCTTGGCTAGAAACTCATCTTGACTGTATGCCAAAAATTGCAGCAGCAAATAGCTTGGAAAGTGTGCTGCACTGTCTTTCCCTCCGCTCCCTACTCTGTCCCCCCTCTCTCCCTGCTTGCTGCTGCTTCTGCCCAGCGGCAGTTGCAAGTTTATGATGTCATCTTCAATTTTATGCAACACACAAAAATAAAGTTCTGTAATGACATCGTTACTAATTTAGTTTGGGATATATAAAACTTAATTAACTTGCAAATAAAATAATTGTAGAAATAAATATAATTTTATATATAATGTTAAGTAAACTTTATAAGAAACAGTTGGGTATTTATCATAATAAATATATGAGAGTTCGAGCTGTAGATTTTTGTATCAAATAGAACAAATTATTCAGACTTCTATCAAATTTCTTTAAACTTTTGTTTAGTAATTATTTATCTAAGACTCTGTACTTTACTTTACTACTCTTATATGGAAGACTTGAATCAAAGTAGCATACAAATCTAACCAGTTAACCTTTAACCTTTGTCTATAAAGCAGCAAACAATTTATTCCCAGATTTCCTAGATTTCGTTGATTGTTTTTAACAAAAATCGAATCTTACAACTGTCGACAAGTTAACAACAAATTTACTTTAGTATAAGTTTAACCGATTTGTTTGTTGCTCAACTAAAGTGATTCCTGTAGCTATAAATAAAGGATACAAAGTATCAAAAATCCTTTTCCTATTTAGCTTTGACTACAAAACTTTTATTTAAACAAAACGCAGCTTTAATGCTGCCAACTAAAATCATAAATTGCGGCAATTTTCAATTAAAAAGGCAGCTGACAGGGGAGAGTGCAAAGGAGTAGGGAATGAAGAGGGAGCGTAGGAGTAGAGTGTGGTTGAACACAGCCAGAGGAACCACAATTGCACCACCAGCAAACACATGTGAACGCACTTTAATATCAAGTGTGTGTGGGGGGTGTGTGTGGGAGTGTGTGTGGGGGTGTGTGTGGCAGTGTGTGCAAGTGTCTGTGTTGCAGTTGCTGCAGTTATTGCACTTGCAACACAGACGCTTGCATACGCTTAGGCTTGTTGCATTTGTTTGTGCCTCGGTTTGTTTATGTTTGGGCTGTCAGTGCCACGCCTTGTCGCAGTTGGCACTTGGCAAAACGCCCACGCTGCAGCTGCAGCGGTAGTGGCAACTGCAACTGCTGCTGATGTTGCTGCTGTGGATGTTGCTGCTGTCAACGCTTCGATTTTGCAGTTGTAGACAATAAATTTGTGACTCGCTCATTGTCAACTAAAATCAAAAACATAATTCAGAGCAGCACAGACCACAGTGCGACTGTGTGTGTGTGTGTGTTGTTACTGCTTGGCATGAAATTAACACAAATGCCAAAACACCAGCACACAGTGTGGGCGTGGCCAGAGTAGGGCAATTCTCTGTTTTTGGCCATTGGCAATGCCAGCAACTGGACCGAGTTTTGCTGTGTTTACACTCGCATTTAATGCATTTGCAGACCGGCCACAAATCGACAAATCCATCTAAACATGCACAGAGGCAGAGCAAAGAGAGGGGAGTGGGAAGAGAGTGGGGAGGGAGCACATGCAAATGACTTCCGGCATTTGGCAGTTTGTTTGTTTAAAGCAAATAAAGTTATGGAGAGAGAGGGCGGAAGGGAGTGGCAGCGGGTAGGGGCAGCTGCGTAGGCTATACAGTTTTAAATTTAGCTGCCCACAGCCCCAACCCCTGTGCCACCCCCACTCCCTACACTGCCTCATGACAGCCACTAATCTGCACTTGTATTGACATTATATGGACATTTGTAATTTCCGGTCATGCCATTTTTATAACCTCTTGCAAAACTCATAAAAGAAAATTTGCAACAATGGTTAACAATGAGCCCAGCCCTTGACCGAACCCATTTAATTCCCACCCCCCTGGCCCTGTCAACCCCTCCCCAGCTGGAAGATTGCCAGATTGTGAGCGGCAGCACAAAAGGGCGCCAAGTTTTTTGGAGCTCGTTAACTATTAAAAAGGCAAGCATACACAATAGTTGACACACACACAATTACACACACACGCACACCCACACACAGCCTCCCCTAGACACGCATAGAGGCGGCAATTCAATTCTGTTTACGAGCTCACATAAAAAACTTGAATTTTATTCCAACGCCCAGCATCAATGCCAAAATATGTCGTCTTCTAATGAGGCCACCCCCTGTACAAAAAAGGGTTGACAGGGCAGCACAAACAGCCCTCACACACACACACTCATACAGTGCCAGCAAGTTGTGCAAATGTTTTGGTTTATTGACTATTAAGTTCATAAAAGTCGCTAGTAATTTAAAACAAGCAGCAAATATGCTTGCAATATACGAAACGAAGTTATGATAGCAGACACACCTGCACACACACTCACACACACACTGGCACATCTGGGCGTAAAGCAATTAACCAAATTGCAGCTCAAATGCTGCGAGGCAGCAACAGCTTGTGGCAAGAGTCAGATTCGAGTTGCGAGAGCACTTGAGTTTCTAATTGGAATTGCAACACAATTTGTTTATGGTTAATCAATTGAGTTGGGCGTTGATTAAACCTCTCCACGATACACCTGTATTTCACCTCTAAATTAGAAACAATTCAATAAACTTGAAACTTTGTTACTTTTTTGGGCATTTCGATTGAGATTTCGACCCGCATGCAACAGTCTCTGTCTGGGAATTTAACTGTAAACAGTTAGGCTAAAAGATTTCCAACTGTTGTCAATATTGTGGCTCTAGCTGCAAAGTATTAAATGTCTTTATTTGTTTCGTTTCGTTTAGTTTTCCTGCACAAACCACAATTATTTGCCTACAATTTGTTGAAAATAGAAAATAATCAAAGCAATGTGCAGCTAAGCATGCCACAAAGGGGCAGCCACCAGGTCAGGGCGGGGGGCAGCTGCTACTTAGCAAACATCAACACCTGTTAAGGTTTGCCATTTGGACAACAAGTGCTGCAAATTGGCTGCTGTTGCTGCTGCAGCTCTAGCTGTGGGCAACTGCAATCTGTAAACCGTAAAGCGAAGCCCGTAACCCGTAACCGTTAGCCTGTAAACCGTAAACGGCAAACGGCAACAAGAGCTAATCAATTTTCCAGGACTTGGTCCCGGCCAATGGAGCAGAAGCTGCTGCGGAGCGAGATTTTCCTAGCCGCAAGCAATGCTAATAATCCGCATACTCCATGCTCCAGACGTCAATCTTGTAGCCAATCTTAGCCTGTTTCGGTTCCATTTCCTGTTCTTGTTCCGGTTCAAGTGAACCGTTTGAACTTCATTATGAGATTTGTGTAATTGTTAACCAATTTGACGTTGCCTTTGCCGTTCTTCGACTGCTGTCGGCCACAAATAATACAGATATCCGAGCATTGTCCAAATTATTATGCCGCAAATGTAATTAATGCATAATGCTGCTCAATTTGTGAGCTAATTACGGTGTTCCCTTTGCTATTGTTGCTTACCTGCAGCAGCAGTTGAGGTAGCTCTCGTTCTCTCTCGCTCACTCTCTCTCTCTGCTTGTTGTGCTTAATTTGGCATTTCCACTGTCTCTGCTGTCAGTTGTTTTCGTAGCTAATTCCGAAATGTATTAAACCGAAGCACACAAAAGTATGCTACATAAATTTACACAGAAACGACTACGCAAATACACTGCGACTAAACGCCGTAAATTAGTGAACTAAACTTAAAACAAATACAAAAACACTATAATTAGACACACAATTTTAATTTTAGAAAATAGTTATGTTGTTCCCACTATTTATTATCAAATTTTGTTAAACATATTGTGCATAATTTATAATTTATAGTAGAACTTAAATATTGAATGACGTTTTCATTTAAATATTCCTGCATAGCAACTCTTTGAGCATAAATTAAAACATTGTCGCCAATTAATAATAGTTGCAAGCTTATTATAAAGTAGTAAATGAAAACTAATTTAAATATGTTTTCCAAAATTAACTAATATATTGTTGTGCTGAAAGTTATTAAATATTTAATTTGTGTGCAACTCGAGAGTCTGTGCCACGTTTACTGGCACAAACACAAATGTGTGCAACTGTGTGCAGAGACGCGTCAAATGTTGCCACGTGTCGTTGCTAAATTTCACTTTCGCAATTGCTGGCATTTAAGAGGCAGCAATGTGCAGCAACGTGCAACGGCAACGATTTAGCCTAATTAAAATTGTGATATGTTTGTGCCGAATTGTGAATTGTGAATGCAGCTACAGGCATCACTTGTATTCGCATTGTTTGCCACGACAGAGGCCATAAAATGCAGCTAATGTGGAATGATACTAAGGATAGAGCTTCCGCTTGCCCTCCTCAAACCCTAACCCCTTACCTCACCCCTTACTTAACCCCTTACGTATCGGAAAACATAATTTACGCAACGCTGATGTGGCACAATTTTCAGCTGGTTTTAGTTTTGTTTATTTTATGGCAGGGCCAGGAGAGACAGCAGAATGGCATTTAAGCGAGGCATTTACATAAAACACAAACTTGTTGTTGTTGACCTTTAATTATTTGCTGCCATAAAGCGTGCAGCACAGAAGACGTCGGTGAACTTGGGGCAAGCACTTTCGCTTATTGAAAAAGCCAAAAAAAAGAAAGGAGAGAAAAAGAACTGCAAGTCGAGACGCAGACATGAATGTTTATTGATCGCTGAAGACGCAAGATGCTTTTAAGGCCATAATAAAAATAATAATGATGCAAAGGTATGACGACTGTGTGGGTGGGTGGAGTGGGGAGTGGTGAGGGGAGGCAGCTGCACATCGAAATAAATATTTATATGCGCGCCATCTATAAATTGAAAGGCCATGGGCCAAAAGGGTTGAACCGCTAATGCCAATTCCAGGCGACAGACAGGTGAAACGATAAGGAGTCGGCTAACACAAAAAAACAAGTAGAAACAGAAACTGAAACTGAAGCTGAAGGAGCAGGACTTATGAGCTTTGCTGCACGGCATTTGGACTTGGACATTTTTACGATGTGATTTCACATAACCACAGCAGACGTGCAGACAAACAGCGACACGAGGAGAGACAGAGAGAGACAGAGGAAGAGCGAGCGAGAGACGTGTAAGTTGCAGACGCTTTGGTGATAAACTTTGAAATTGCTGAGAACGTATGTGGCACGTGGCAGGAGACAGTGGAGGCAGCAAAATTTATTATACTCCAGCGGCACAAACGAATTCTAATAAGCAAAATGCGCCGTTGAGCCACGCTAATGTCCTGCACATCGAAACGAAATCAAACGGAATTACAGGGCAGCACACATTACGCATACGCCCCAGTGACAGAACCCAACGATTACATATATATATACCTCCCTGCCTTATATACACTTACATATGTATATAGTTATGCTTATGCTGCTCGCATTACATTTAGTTTGATTTCAATAGCTGGCAGGCGAGCATGCATGACACAACCCATTCATTTGCCACAGACACAAAAAATGTTGCACTGTGGCAAGCAAATTCATATTCCTTGACAGCGAAGAAGAGGGTTTGAGTAGGGAGAGTGGGGGTACTGGGGATAGATGGAATTGTCGCACTTGAGTTGATTTAATTCAATTCATGGACAGACAATGATTGCGTCAATTGCTGCATGTTTATCATTCTGACAGTCAAAACTCCTTTGCCAAGTAACTGGGCCACAGACCTCTCAGCTCTAATGACACAGGGGTGGGGAGTGGGGGTAGTGGAGTAGGGTTGGCAGCTAAAAATAGCGGAAATTGTGGAAATTGTATGTAAGCGTTTTAGTTTGCCAATTGTTGGCAAGGGTTTCCACGACTTGGTCTCTTGCTCTCTTGGCCTTGTTTACATAATGGCCAGCGGTGTCTGTATCGGTGTCCGTGTCGCTGTCGGTGTCAGTGTCACACTGACTGTGCCACCTTTTTGTGGCAACTGTGCCAATTAGTTGGCCACATCGAACCAACTCCCTCGAGTGCAATACAGCGCAGGTTTTCAATTACACATTATGGTTTGGGGCCAGTAAAAGAGTTTTTCTCTGCCCCCCCAAAAGCCCAACGGCCAGAAATTGGATTTGCGAGTATATTTTCTTTACTCGCTTTCTTTCAGTTTCTGCTTTTTGTGCTCGGTCTTTTATGTTGGCAAGAATCCGCCAATTCCATTCCTACCCCTCGGGCTCGTTGAGTTTTATGAACTTATAAACAAGAGGCAAGAGTTGAGTTGGAAGTTGCAACCCTTTTGTCAGCTGTTGCTTTGGCTGTCTCTCTGAGTGTCTACCAAAACAGTCGTCTCTACAGTGACTACAGTCTGTACAGCTATAGCATTCTCCAGCTGCTTATTATGTGGATTATTAGAGGGATTTACTTGGCTGGCATGCACAAATTCATGTACTTTCTCCCTTCCTCCCTCCCTCCCACACACCACTGATGTGTGTGTGTTTGGTGTGCTTTGTATGTTTCTTGCTGGCATCAATGACATAAATAAAAAGATTTGCCAAGGATTTGCCACTGGGTAACCGCACCCAAAAAACAACCAGAACAACAACAACAACAAAGTACTTCCGGTGCTGCCAAAAGGTGCCGTCAAAATGTGGCAATGCCGTAAAAATCCTTACCCGTTGCTGTAGGTGTGTAAAGGTGTGCTGTGGGGGCGTGGGGGGGCGTAATGTTGGCTTTTTGCTTGTTTAAAGGGTTTTATTTTTATTTCGTTTCTTTTCTTTTTTTTGTCTTTGTACTTGCAACACATTTGGGTGATTTACAGATGACACTAAAAGCTGCCGACACTTCACTGTCTCCCTCTCTGTCTTCCCTTCTCATTTGCCACAAATTGATAAACACGCCACAAAAGTATCTGCCATATACAACTGCTGATTCATTCCTTAGTCACTGATAAGAGATAAGCGCAGCTGTATTGAAATCTTCGAAATTGTCTACTCGAAATGTTTCAAGTAAACAATGACGTGTTGCTCAACTTTTACTTGTTGTCATGTGTTTTCTGTTTACTTGATGATTAACTTGTAATCAGTTTAAACACGCGACGAGTATCCCAGCTAAATAACAGCTGCTTAAAGCTAGTTTTGGCTTTGTTTCTAGGGGGTGCTCCGAAAAAGGCTTAGGTCGTATGATTGGTGAATTGATTGAACTCTGAACTTAGTGAGTAGTAAACAAGTCAATTAAAAACAACTTAAATTTGGAAAATTTTCTTTTAAATGGCTTTCAATTATAGCAATAAGTTTCAAGAGTTCAAGTGAGTATTGTAAGTAGCTTTAGGTGTCTTCCTTCCCTCCCCCTGATTAGCCCCTTTCTCCTCTCTGGTTTTGCTATAATTTCTATAGCTCACTTAATATTTAATTAATTTTTTAATTCTATATTTTTCTTAGCCCTTTGAGCTTGTAGCTTTTGTAGCTTGACTAAGCGTTTCTAACTCACGTGTGGCTTGCTGATAAGACACTCGACTTAATTGACGCTGTGTAGGCGTGAGGAGACATGGGAGAGGTTCAGTTGTCTACTACTACACAGAGCAACAGAACTGAATCAAATATAAACTGAACCTATTTGCATTTAGTTTAGTTCTGTTAAGTAGGAATCAAACAAATTTGTATACATAACTAAAACATTTATTAATAATTTGTGTTTAAAACAAGTCTTCCCAACAAACTCCAACTTTTCCCAACTACTCTCCTCTTCAAACTACTTGTTATAGCCCAGTGACTGGCGCAGCACACGCCAACGCGAGTAGGCAATGTCCCAGTCGAGGAAGGCGCCCAGAATGTGTCGCACATTTTGATCGGTGTCATCGTAGCCAGTGCGACCGTGCACCATGCGCACATTGTCGAAGGTGAGTACGTCGCCAGGTGTCGTCTTGAAGGTGCATGCCTCGTCGTTGGCCAGTTGTATAAACAAGGCCATGGCGTCATACCAGGCACGCACCTGTTCAGCTGGCACACTAAAGTGGCTATCACGCTGTGGAATGCTCAGATTGATGCGTCTATAATTGCCATAAGCGTCCAGACTGTAGAGCAAAACAGATTATAAGAGGAAATGGAACAGGAGATAGAGATTGAACTTACTTGATGACCGGCTCACGCCAGATGTTGTGAAAGGTGAGATCTCCGTCATTGCCAATGTCCGCCCAATCAACAGGTGTGGAGCTGAGCACCTGGAAAGCATGCGGATGCCGCTGCCTGAGCAGCTCGGCCACATGGAAGGCATCACTGAGCAGATTCCAGCCACCAGGAGAGTCCGATTGCTGCAGCGTGTGGAGCAGTGTTACCCCGGGCTTGTACTCAAAGTACGGCATGTCCGTGTGCAGTGGCAGTGGAGCAGCCAAGTAGGCATAGTTGCTGGCACCAGGCTGAGCACGCACACTCCACTCATCCCCGTAGGTGGTGCGACGCATGAAACCCACGCGATTGCAAAGATTTCGCAGCACATCCGTTTCGAGTGGCGCCTGCTTCACCAGCGCCAGGCCATAGACCGACAAGTGGTGCAGCCACTGCAGCAGTGCATCATCGCTCTGCAGCAGCTCCTGGTACTGGAACTCCCGTTGGACTTGGTCAAACTGTTTGCCCGACCAGCGTATCTGCTCGGGGCGGTAAATGTCGCGCAGATAACGCGCGCGATTCTCCGGCGAAAAGTCGCGCTCTTTGAGCCAACTGTACGTGTATTCGGATTGATGGTTATCGGACCAAACAATCTGCAGTGTTTCGTTCACCACAGACCAGCTCAGCTGTTGCACATGCACCGACGTGTCCAAGTAGTTCCAGCCATGTGGCAGGCGACTACGCGTCTGTTGCATGTAGCACTTGGGGCATTGACAGTTGTCGCGTAGCCAAATCTCTGGAAATTGCATTGCCGGCTGCTCCATGGAGACACGCAGCAGCACCAGCTCCTGCTGCAGATCCCTGCTCACTTGAACCATTTCTCTCAGCGCAACACACAACCGCCAGACGAGACCAACAGACTGAGAATGAGACAAGAATCTGCGAGATCAGCAACAACATCGGCTCATCGGCTCAGTTGAAGCAGAAGCTGCGAGACATCAGCCCATCAACAGTTTGGGAAAGACACGTGGCCCAAACGCCAGTGACGCGAGTCTATCACAATACATAGATTAAACGCAGGCCCCTATTTGCCACTCTTCAGTGGACGGTCTTTGTATGGGATAGAAGAGAATTCTAAGCAGTATTAGACGTAGAAATATACAGGGTATAGCTAAGTTGAGTACAAGAAAATAATACTTGAACTGCACATGGAATTTTAAAAAAAATATTTAAGCTACTCGGAAGAGCACTTTATTTAATTATAATTAATGTATCCATTAAATTTCTAGGTAGTTTTCATTTAATGATTTTTTTTTTAATTTAATACATATATTTTAGATTCATATTAAATTAGTCAACCTAACAAAATCAAGCTCGAGTCTCATTTAATTGTTAAATAATTTTTTAAAAAATTTTTACCTTAATAAAAATCTTTTTTTTTTTTTTAAGCAAACTTTCAATAAAACTTATATACAAAGCTTAAAATATACAGAAGCTGCTCAACAATAAGTGCTATTACAGTTTTTCTCAGTGTATTCCCTCGCCTGATGCCAGTCGAAGTCAAGCACTTATCAATCCTTTGTGATGGATTGTTTTCTTCATTTTATTTTTGATTATTGCTGCTGCCTCAGCATTAATCGCTTTGTTTTAAAGCTGCTCTTAAAGCTACACACACACACACACACACACACACACACTCAGCACACACACCACATGCAGGCCGCCCTCCATGTAAAATTAAAAATGCAAAATTAATTTTGCACAAAATTGCAAACGTTTGCAATTTTACATAATTGTTTGTCATCAACATGACTTGTCTTCCTCTCAGCCCACAGCACGTCCCTACCCCCCCCTGAATTCCCCTAGACTACACCAATCCTTTCGGCTGCCTTTTCATGGCAGTCTGTCTGCCCACATTTCCCCACTTTCCCATTTCCCAGTTTCGTTGCCCATTCAATTGCTGTCAATCATTGTTAGGCGCATTGATCACTTCATGCCCCATGTTGCACCTATAGTATCGCATTCGTATCGTTTGCATATCGACATGCACCTTCCCATGCTGATTGCAAATGTTCAACGTCAAGACAAGAAAATGCTGCAACACAATAACCATTCTCCGTGCTGTGAAAAGCAACAAAGTTTCATAAAAAACACACACACACACTCACAATATATATGGCGCGATTTTTAATTATCACTTTCTCATTTTACTTTCAGCTCATTGTTGCTGCACAACACACACACACACGTGTATCATTTATGGCTATAACATTTTCCATTTTCATTCAGCGCCGTTTTCACGCCTCAAACAAAGCAACACAATCTGTGAATGCTCAGCTTTTAGCATCAGCTTGATTTACACTAGACAACCAGATTTGGGTGTTGAATTCAAGAGTTGAACAGTGTTTTAAAACTGTTTTAAAATAAACTACTATTTATTAAACTACTATTAATTAAAAGTAGTCACTTAAGTTTATATTTTTACACTAGACAACCAGATTTGGGTGTTAATTCAAGAGTGGAACAGTGTTTTAAAACGTTTAAAAAAACTACATTTATAAAACTATTAATTAAAAGTAGTCACTTAAGTTTATATTTTTAAATACATTCCTGCCTTTACACTAGACAACCAGATTTGGGTGTTAAGTTCAGGAGTGGAACAGTGTTTTAAACCATTTTTAAAACAAACTACAATTTATTAAACTTTTTCTATATAAAAGTAGTCACTTAAGTTTATAATTTTAAATAATTCCCCGTCTTTATGTACGACAGTTTCGATTTGTTGCTCATTTGCTGGGGGATTTCATATTTCTATGGAATATTTTATGCATTGTTTTTGGGTAAATGGCGGGGGAAATCCAGAGGTAAAAAAGCAGTCAAAGCCAGGAAACTTTATTGTTTTCAATTAAAAACATTTTACATGCAAAACATTCGCAGCTATGTAAACGAGTATCTCGATCCATTCACTCAGGATTCAGGCGCTTAACAACAACAACAGAAAAAACATCGAATTCATCAAGAACGCACAATTGCAATGAAATGAAATGTAATGAGGTGTAATGAAAATGCATTCAAGTGTTTTTGCCAGTTTTGCAACTGCACTTAACAATAATCACAATCAACAGCAGCAACAACAAAAGTATCTACAACAAAAAGTATATTCTATTGAGTATATTTATAGCGATACGGCTCAGAGCTTCCTCTAAGCTGAAATCCTATACGTTGTTGTTAGCGCCCCAAGTTGGTTTAAGACCTGGCTAATTGGCTTTACTTTGTTTCGTTTATAATCAAGTTCATAACATAATTGCTCTGCTGCCCAAAGTCGACCACAATTTTCAATAAATTTGCATGTTAAACCATTATGAAAATTAAACTGTGAGCCGAGGCGGCCAGAAACCGCATAATCAACGACAGATAATTGGATTGACTGGCACACATGATGAGCCCAAAGATATCCTATAAAATTAAGTTAAAAGGGTTAAGTGGCTCAACTCAAGTGTGAGTTTTAAAGCTGAATACCAGTCGGAGTCATGCCTGAATTCACGCCTGAACTACTCACTGAATTCTCACTTAGTTTAGAGCCTAAATAATTTATTTAAATACCCCACTTTCTTTCCCTTTACAGGGTATACACTGGCAAAATAGCAATGCTTATCAAATTGTGCTTTATTTACAATTATCGAATCGATCTCGACACTCAACTGTTGATATTTTGCGCTGAATACTTGCATTATTAATGAACTCCAAATTGTCACCAAGCGGAAATGCCACCTGCAAGTGGCAGGAAGGGGGGTAAAGGGGGAGAAGTTTATATATTCACAACAAAGGGCAATTGTGAGCGATGGTCACAATGGTGGCGCTTTAGGCCTAATTAGCCTCATGGGCAGCATCAAAAAAGCCGCAAAGCAAGGCGGTCGAAATGGTTTTCATGAATAACAAAGCCCGAAACGCATAATTAGGCAACATTTGGATTTTGCCTCGTTTGACATTGTTGTGCCCATAACCATTGCTGTTGTTGTTGTTGTTGTCGCACTTAAAATAGCGCAAATTGGCGCATTTTGTTGCACGCCCACACTTGAGCTTTGAGTTTGCCAACTGAGACTGCCACTGCACTTCCGTTTCACGGCCGGAAAAGCGGCCAAAAGAAACCGAAATCTAGCCAGAAAAAAACAACACAACAGTGGAGAACAGAATGAAAGCCAGGCGAGTCGACTCAAGTTTTGGCTGCCACAGTGGGACGCATAAATAAATGCGCCACAAATTCAAATCCGTAAATATGATTAAGTGCCAAATTTATTTACAGCTCCCCCGATGCCTTTAAAAAAGATGTTCAGCGGGGTAGCAAGAGAGGCGTGGCAGGAGGCAGGTCCCGCAGGGTCTGTTGCATAAGCTGCGGCATGCCACCTGCCGGAAGCCGCGTGGCAGCAACAACAACAACAACAACACGACGCCTTGAGCCTGGACTTGCACTTGGACTTGGTTGTCGACCAACTCGATTACAATTACGTGCGCTAATTGCACTTTAAACGCGTCCGAGCTTGTCACGGCCACGCTTCACATCCGCCTGCTTGGCTGCCATGCACACAAATACATATAAATATATACGAGTATATATATATGCCATATAATGCCCGTTTTTTTCAGCTTGTATTTTTTTATGGCATTTCCTTACAACTACATAAATTTGCAAACATGAGCGCATTATAGCGCCCTGCCATATACATAGGTTGTTACGTTTGCTAGACATCCTGGCCCAACTGGGGTGCTCCCGGAGCCTGTATTATAATAGCCTGCACAGTCGTCCTCGCCTCAGAGCAGCCGTAATTCAAAGTGACGCTAAATTTAGTTTAATACACATGCAAAGTTACCATGGAAACAAGCGTGAAGTTTTCTTATTTAAATAGTTGAGTAATTTACTTAGGTAGGTTATCCTTAAAAGGAAGATAAGCTAGAGGTTTTTTTGGAAGTGTACATAGAAAAAATCACTCCTAGGTGAGAGGAATTTATTGAAGCTCTAGTAGATTACTCTCTGCACCTAAACTACCTCCACTTTGATCTAAATTTGGGGTCTAAATTGAACTAAATTGAACCTCCGATTTGTAGCTCTAAAGATTTCGCTATAAGAAAACCATTTTCTATATTAATCACAAACTTTTAGCTACATCTCCATGATAGTAGCTCATTTAAGCTTTTGCTGAGCTTTTTGCTTATGCCAAAACTGACAGAACTGAGCCGGAGCCTTAGCTGCTTCCCAGAAATATGCTCGAAAGTTTCTGCCCTAAACCAAATACAAATAAGACCAAGAGCTCTTACGTGGAACTCACCACAAGTACGATGTATTCACAACTTTTCAACTACATTCATTCGCTTCACATGCATCCACTGTGCCGTGCCTGTATCACCTGTTCCCACCTCCACGCCCAGGCAGAGGCATTGTAACGGCAGCAAGTGGCCCCTATAATGGCCCAAGGCGTAAGTCCATATCCGTCCGTCCCGCAGTCCATGCCGCCCACTCTCCGTGTGCGCCTAAACGCCTGACTGCCTCCGGCATTGCCTCAGCCAGCATCTCCACTTGGCCACTTGGTCACCTGATGGCTGAGGTGTAGGTGGAGGCGGAGGGGGAGCCGACTCCTTGCCGCCTGTTGGCTCTTTTGCTCATTTACACCTTTTATTACGTATGCGTGCGTCGGTGGCAGAAGCAAAGTTTGCAGTTTAGTTTGCCATTAACGTGGCCATAAGCGTGTTGGCCATAGCTGCAGTTGCCAGCCTGCCGCCTGCTTGCTATTCATATGCAAAACACTCACCGAGGGGTGTCACCAAAGTTGCTGGTCATAAAGAGGACGAAGCTTACAGAACTTTTCGTACTACCCTTGAAAAATCAAAGTCATGCATTTATGGCTCAATGCATTGTGCGCGTGTGTGAGTGTGGGTTATGCGTGTGTGGTTGTGTCTGCTGCTGTGTGTGCGTGTGGCTGCTGTCAAAACCGAAGTTCAGTTGCCACTAGTTGGTAAGATGTTTCTTAGCCTGCTGCTTGCGGGCAAAACTTTTTAATGTGAAAAGTGCAAAGAAAGTGCACACAACCCACACACACACACATGCACACGCACACACACACATGTCATTTGGCTGCTTGCAAAATGTCTCTGCATTTTAATTTACTGCATACCTTGAGGCGCTTTGCCTTCGCATTCGCCTTGGTCTTCGTGCTCTGCCTCGCTCTTGCCTCGCATGCCAAGTGGCAAAGTCCAATGTACGCTGACTTGTTGCCTTCTACACAAACAGACACACACTCACACACACACTCACACACACGCACACACACTCCTGCTGGCTGTGACAAAGTGGCGCTGCGTTTTTTTTGCATTTTACTGCAAATTAAAGGATTTCTTTTGCCTTTTTGCAAGTTGACAACTTAAGATACTTAGGCATAAAAAGCCTGTCATACGCTGTCTGTCTTAGCTCGCTGCCTTACCCTTTACCCTGCTCCACATATGTGTGTGTGTGTGTGCGTAAAGAGAATTAAGTGCGCTGCGCTTTGTTGAAAATCACTCGAAACAAAGCCAAGAGCTGCTGCGGGCCATCCCCTCCTGCCCCTCTTACGCCCCCTACCCCACTGACTGGCGGGGGTCACATCTACGCCCCTACTGTGCGTTTCGGCCACGCCCACAGAACTAGACTTTGTTGTTGCCAACACCTTTTTTGCCTGCGTCCATTTTATTATTTGTCTTGATTATTATTTTCCATTTGTGCAAAATTAAAATACAACAAAAATTCTGCTCTTTTTTTCCAAAGAATAAAAAGCAGCAAATGCAAGCGCCATTCAACCGCAAACACTGAGAAGGAGAGGCAGGGAGGAGGTGTAGAGGAGGAGCTGGGGGAGCTACGAGGGTGGCAATGCGCATGAATAATATGAAACTGAAAACTTTTCATCAAAAATCAGCCAAGGGCTAAACTGGACATGGAACAGGCAGTCGACAGTCGACAGGCGGCGACAATGTCGTGCCTTGGACAAATCCCGTTCCCCTACCCTCCCCCACATCTTGGCTCAACTTGGCCAGCTTGAATAACATGAAAATAAAAGAGAAGCAAAGAGAAGCAAAGCAAACTGCTCTGACAGGCTGCCATGAATAGTCCGCTTTGGTGTGACAAATCAAAGACTAACACAGCGCTTTGGTTAGAGCACAAAACACACGGTCCGTTGAGTGGTGACTCCTTGCCAGAAAACATCACCAAGATGCCACCTAAGGCAGCAGGCAAGGGAAAGGGAGAGGGAGTGGGAGTGGAGACTCAGAGTTAGACTAGCCAAAAAGCAGCCACAGTTGACAGCTGCAGTTGGTTAATGGCAAAGTTAGGCGCATCATGTTTGCAATCAACGCTGCTCTTTAAGGCCTACAAGTAGCGAAGCACACACACACACACACACACACACACACATAGAGCTTATAAGTATGAGTTAACTGGGAATCAAAGACAAAAACCGCTGAGACTTTAAGCGGTTTTGAGAATTTACAGACTCAATTGGGAGTGGAAGTCTTTGGGCAAAGCGTCTAAGATTTGGGCTGATTAAGTTCTAATGTTTCTTAATCAAAAACCTGGTTTACTTATAAATATATTAAGAAATTTAGTTTTATTTCAAATTTGATATACATGAAGTACTATTTAAAGTCAATTGTCTTAAGTTTTTCCTTGTTTCTTGTAGATATTTTAACTGAAAGCGCTTAAAAAACTTGTAATTATTTCTGCGCAAAGGTTTCTTCACTGCAATATGCCTTTGTATGCTCTTAGTATCTTTAAAAATCTGAAATATATATATTTCACTTTATGCATTTGCGGTTATGAGTAAAAAACAACAATGAACTGTATACCTTTTTGAATGGGACTCGTCTCTAATCAGAGCGCGCCTGCAAACAATGGGAACAGCGGAACAGAAACCCGATCCCCGAAACCCGTGTCCTCTGAGTCCCCCCCAAAGGCAGAGCAGGGTGCGGGCTCATACTCAGGACGAGTCCATTAGGGGTGCGGGTGTGGCATTGTAATGAAAAAAAGGGGAACAAGCGGGGCAGGGGTGAGTGATGCAGAGGACAGCAGTAAGGGGTTGTTGTTGTTGCCAGTGCTTGTTGCTTTTGGCATTGTTCCCGCAGTTGCACATGCGATGCGATGCGATGCTTTATATTTTTGCCATATATTTTACTCAGCACAAATTTATTTGCGGCTGCAATTTCAATTCCAGAACAAGCATAGCCCAACCCCCTTCTCCCCATCCCTCCCTCTCTCTCCCACTATCCTCGTGCAACTGCACTTGTTATTGTTGCGACTGTAAGTTTGGTTAATGCTTTGCATTCTGTGGCCACAATGAAGTTTTGGCCAAGTTTTTTGCTTTAAGTAAATGCTAGAACAATTTGTCAAGTCTTTAAACGGAAGTACGGCTGTAATAAGTGTGAGTACTGCCTCCAACCAAATTGTTGTGACTGTGTTAATTGTTTTTGTTAAGTTTTTAATAACCGAAGGCAGGCTGGCAGTCAGAGCTGCCAGTCAACAGTTTGGCCTGCCATCAGTCTCATTATTTATTTGTAATTTAATAAACCAAAAGGCAAAGTGGGGAGAGTGGGAGGGTGAGGGGGAGGGGCTGTAGCTGGCTGACAGGCCGGAACTGCTTTTGGCCAAATGACTGTGACTTGGCTAACGGATTGTTTCTGCTCCCTCAGCTCGACAGCAATTGATTTTATGTGAAAACTTTTGATTTTTATGACTTTTTGGCTGCCGCAGGTCGCGTCTCAATTTTTTGGGGCACGTCAGCTTGAATTTATTTGCCGCTGTGCATATTTTAATGAGGCATTAAAGTGTGATTCTAATGCCTGAAACTTCCCCCTCAAACACACACCCGCACACACTCTCGCACACTCGCTCATTCGTAATTTATGAGCAACTAAATATTTGTCGAAGCTGAGTGGTAGGGGAAATGGTTTTCGACGGGGAAGGAGTGATGGGAAAGGGGCGAATGAAGGGGAGCTGTGTGGGAGTAGGGGAAATCTGTGTGTTTGCCTTTTGCCTGGTCCAATGTTTGCCTGCGTTTGCCGTTTTTAACACTCGATTACTTTAAATGCTTCCTCGTCCTGCATTTGACTTTGCTTGTCAATATTTGCCTTTGGCTTAACTAGCACACACACTCCCACACACACACTCTAGCACACACTGTGGCACACCCTGCTCTCATAGCTCTTGAAAATTTGCTTAGTTGCATCAGCATATTTTTGCCATCATTTGTTTGCCAAGTTTTCCCGTCGACTTATGTAATGAGTATTTGGTTACACAAATCTCAGGCAGCAACCACCAGCAGCACCACCACCACCACTGCCAGCTCCACCCCAAACTTACTAGCACTTTACTTTACCAGCTGACTCCCTCCTCAGTGCGGTGGTTATTGAAATGATGCTTAAATTACTGAGCAAATGGCTCATTTATCAAGTGCTGCTCGTCGTCGTTCAATTCATTGACAACTTGGCCAACAACCCAATTATGCGCTTACAGCCATACACGCTGCGACCTGTCACACACTGACAGCAGCCAACACACACCCACACACACACGTACCGATTAGCTGCACAACAGTGACAGCGTGCCGCCTCTGCTATGGAAATTTCATTAAAAATGATTTAAGGCAATTTACAGCACAAGTTATCTCTCATACGCCCTGTTGTCTCGCTGTTGTCCACGCTGCACTCGCCACATTCATTGCCGGCGGGCGCATAAATTAAAATGTTTTGCACCACTGGGGCAAGCGTTGATTGACATGATGAGCCAGTGCACTGCAGTCGAGTCCTGTCCACTCCCGTCCACTCCCGGCCACATTTTTGTTTGTGTTCGCCGCGTGTTCGATTAATTCACTGACAGTTTGATAATTCAATTTTAGTCGGTCTATAATATGTTTATGATACGGTTTATAGCTTAGTTTAGAGCGGATTAATTGGGGGTTTGATGGACAAAGTTTATGGCTTAAAATATAATAAAAAAAGATTCCTTTTAGCCAGTTTAAGCCGAGGCTTTTAGTGGCTATTACTTTTTCTAAAAATATAACTTATTTTGAGCTCTTTCCACTGTTTTCTTTCTATTTGTATACAAGTGACAAATACTAGTTGCATTTTCTATACAAATCCAGGCCATAAGCAAACTGATTTAGTACAAGCGGCAGCCACAAGAGGTCTAGACTCCCCTCCCCTCCCGCTCGTCTCTTCAGACGCTGCACAGCTGCAGCAGCGACAAATATTAATTTAATGTTTAATGATAAAAACAAATTCCAGCAGACGACATTTGTGTTTGTTCGCGTCCTGTTGATCCTGCGTCCTGCCATATTTATAGCTGTGTGCACTGTGCGTTTAATGTCGCTTGATTTACATTAGTTTGAGCAGCGCGAAAAACAAGCAAAACACGCAAGAAAAATCTGAGAAGAAAGCAGCAAATTGAATTCACCGCAAATATAAAAATAAACGCAAGAAAAAAGTGGAAAAAAATGAACAACAAACGCTGCTCCCCTCTTGCCAAGGGGAAAAGTAAGAAAAGCGAAAAAAATATGCAAATAATCTAAAAATTTATAGGCTTTTGTTGAGCTGGCTGCCGCCTGGCTGCCAGCGGGGCATCAGCTGGTGGCAAGGACTGCCTTAAGTTTGAGTGGCATGCGGGTAAGCTGGCTTATTATCTTTTATGAACTGAACTGTACTGAACTGAACTGGATTGGCTTAAGGTTCTACACGTAGATTGTGTTGCATGATTGATGCGTTCATGTTGCATGTGTTTTAGTTGTTGTCAAACTCGTAGCAATGCCACAGTGCCACAAGCAAACTTGACATTTCCTCAATGTTTTTAGCAGAAAGTTCATTAAGTGGTGAGTGGGAGAAGGTGGGAGAATGTTTATGATGTTAAGGAGGAGGGGGCGCAGTGGGACTAAACAGCTTCTGTGCATGCTCAAAATCCATTAAAACACTCGAGTCCTTGGCAGACGCGACGCGACGCGACTCTCTCAACATCAAAATGCATTTCCGTTTGGATTGAAGGCTGCTTTGAAGGCTGCAACACTTAGAGGCAACAGAGCAGCACTTCCCCGCACCCCCAAACACTACCCCAAATACCTCGAGACCATAAAATGTTATTGATATTGCATTCGGGGGGTTTATTTTTTTGGTTTTTAGCATATTTTGTAATTGATGCAAAGAGGAGAAGTGGAAGCGTTAACAAGAAATTCGCCTTACACTTATCGGAGTGCCATCAATTGTCTGGTTAAATGTCCTTTTACCGTTGCCTTTGCTGCCAAGCGGATAACTGTCTAAATGACACTTAAGCATGTGTTTAAACATGCCAAGCACTTGCCACTCACACAAACTACGGTGCAACAAGCTGGCAAGCAACAGAGTCGCATAGGGTTGACAACATCACCAAAGTTCAGAGTCAGAGCCAGCACAGAGATGCTGCTGCTGTCGATGCGCTGATAAGTCTTTAGTCTGCCCCCCTCCATACTTCTGTGTGTGTGTGTGTGTTTGTATCTCACACACAACTCGCATCTTGCATCTTGTGTCGTCTCGAGTTCAGAGCGAAAGGCAAGTGCCAATGTTGCCAATGTTGTTGGGTAAACTCATAATTGGAATTAATTATGCATTCGCACTTTGCGGACAACTTTTCAAGTGGTTTGAGTGGTTGCCAACTATGTGTGTTGGGTGTGTGTTGGTGTGTGTTGGTGTGTACCGCTTTAATTGTCCAAAGGAGAACGCCCTACGCCTAGATAAATCGACTAAAACATTGGCTGACAAGGGGTTAAGTGCAAATTGCAGTTATCGTAAGTATTCTTTTGCGCTTAGCCAACACTGACACTGGCTTAAAGCAACAACTTTAAGTATAGTTTAGTAAACAAAAGCAAAGCTTTAATGAGCTTTTAAACCCAAAGTTTGGGCTTCGAATAATGAGACTAATCAAAGTTAAATTAGTTGAACTAAGCTGAGTTTATAGCTAGTTTGTAGCACCAAATAAATGAAATTATTTAAGCTGATTAGCAGTAAACTAAAAATAATCAAACTAATTTATTTCCAAAGCGCTTTTCAGACGCTTTCATTCAGCATAAATTAAATTAGTTTTGGCTATTTAAAGCGATTTTCCAAACACTTTATTCAATTAGCCAAAAGCACATCAAGTTAATCCAGCACATTTATCATTCTGTTTGGGTTTATTCTTTTGCTGTGGATACCAAGCCAAGCCAATTTGTATCATCTTTCTGCGTACTTAGGCTAAGTACTGTCCACACCTGAGTCCAATAATCAAGGTACGTGAAGAGAGTCTCTTATCTCACTCCCTCTCTCTCTCTCTCTCTCTACTCTCTTTGTGTGCTGCTGTTTGTCTTGTGGCTTTTTGAGACATTATGAAGTGCTTACATGTGTTATTCAACCGAAACTAGAATGAAAATTAATTAAATTTCGACATTCGACTTGACAATGGGCATGACAATGGCTGTCGAGGACTCATCGGACTCATCGGCTTACAGATAAGCGCTAATAAAATGCAATTACCCGAACAGAACAATGCACTTATTGTTGTTATTATAACAAGCAGTTGAACATTCCAAGTTGTCAGTTATTTCAACGCTTCATTTCATTTGTTTTGACAAGCCAGAAGAAGACTTAAATCACAAATGACTTATGGAAAATACGCGAAAAACGATGAGAACGATGAGAAGAGCAATGACAAAAGCCGCAACCGAACTGTGTAATGCGAGAAATGAGTGAAATGAGTGAAATGCCAAAGCTGGACAATGCCAGCATATCAGCCAGAGTTATAGACCAAATCCAAGTCCTTGCTCACAGTTCCTTGCTGCTTTTTTCACTCTGACTAAGGCAGAGATTGCGAGTGAGCTGGTGGGAGTTGGGGGCGAAGGTTGAGGCTGTGGCGCGTGTCATGAGCAAACAAGATAATGTTACAGCCAGTCAGCGCAAATTGAGCAGCATGGCGTTGGAAAGGCAGTAAAATGAGCGACTCATTGCATACCCTGCAGAAACTCTTTTCAACTTTTTCGCTCTAAGTACTACAGGGTAACCAACAGTCTGTTCAACCATCTCCTACTTATTCTATTCTTGCAGCTTCTGGCACAAAATGCAAATGAAAACGTCTCAACTTACGCTCACCCACTGGACAGCAATATGCGGCCAGAGCCTGAGGTCTAGGGGAGGCGTGGCTGCATAGCCAAGCTGAGCATAGCGGGTAGAGCGGTTGTCGGTTTCTGGTGTCGGTTAGCTGCTGGCCAAATGAAAGTGCTGCCGCATTCTGGCCAACAGACAGAGACAGGAGAGCAATGCCAACTAAATGATTGAACGCAGGCATCAATTTTCAACATTATTGCGTTGCTTTCGACAGTTTGTCGACTCAACTACGCTTAGCTCGCTCGCTCGCTTGCTGGACAACTTTAATAACGTCGAGAAAATCACAAAAAAGGCAGAAAAAATAAACTAACCTTTAAGGAAATTAAATCAATGAGCGGAAAACCCTTGCCAGGGTGCAGGGCTCATCTTTGGAGTTTGGGGAAACGTTTATGAAAATGTCTGGTACATGTTTCGCCTGCGCAAACAGAATGCGAGTGCTGCAATAAAATTCCATTACAGCCGCTTGACTTAAAAACTTGGCCGAAAAATTTCGTTGCATACGCCGAGGCGCACAGCCGGCAGCAAGTGTATTAAAAGGCAGCCCCATTTGCCACTACGTGAGTGTAAGCACACACACACACAGTGTGTGTGTGTTGGCTTTTGCATATTTTATGAAACTTGGCGAGCATTTAACGCCAAGAGCAGCCCACGCTGCGTATGTGCAACGTCTGCAACGTCTCGTATTTGCAACCCATAAACGCTGCAAACTCATTACTTGAATTTATTTTGCACTTAAACAAAATGTTTCATTTGCCAACAGCAGCAGCGGCAGCAACAACAGACTTGCCCCAACCGATTTGATGCTAATATAAAGTTCCCTCTTGGTAGGAGTAGGAGTAGGAGGAGTAGGCGTGGCTGCCGCTGCCGCTCATAAAGTGCAGCAAGTACAAGTGGCAGTAGTTGCACAGCTGCAACTGCTACTGCACTTGCTGCACTTCATCAGGGACAAATCCTGTGCAGGCTGAAACCCCCGCTCAGTGTTGATTGACTACAGGCACGCGAAGATTGAGAAATTGTCGAATTCTACGCAATTGCTGCATGGTCTTTGAGCTGCAGGCCTCAACCCAGGTGGGGCAGGGCAGGTGCTGGTGATGCACAAAGCCACACTGATCACAAATGTCTGAGGTGAAGTCGAGCAGCTCCTTGTTCTTGCCACATGCCGCAATCGAGCAGAGCGAGAGCAAACTGCTACTTGTCTTGGGTGAGATGGATTTGGGTGGCAAATCGACACCGCAACGTGCACATTCCCAGCATGACATACCGGCTTGCACCGACATTTGCTCTCCCCAATCGCATCATAATCATCGTCCTCTTCCAGGCTGCGCTCACGGCAAGTCTTCGTTGGTTCATAGTACAAGCGACAGCCATCGACTTTCTTCTGTTGTCTGCGCTTCTTTCTTCTGTGGGCTCTGCGATTCCTGCGCAATTCCTTGGCAATGGCTGCTTCCTGCTGGTTGAGCGGGTTACTGTTGCTCCTCGTTGATTCCTTGTCCAGGCAGCCAAAGTATTTGGCATGTGCATCATAGATTTTCTTCAAGTTGGACAGCGAATAACGTTGATCAATGTGTGTTGCCTCCTTGCAGCCCATTAGCTCCAAGGACAAGGTACTGTGTAACTCTGCCAAATTCAAAGGTGTAATCGATCGCGATAGACGAGCTCCGATCTCTTGCATTACGTTCTTCATTGCCGCATCCTTTTTGGGTTTTGATTGATTCATGAACGCCTCAAATGAATCCGAACTGCCGCCTATAGAGGAAAATTGCTCGGTAATCGATGAGAATTGACTGCGACTCACGACTCTTGCGCCTTTATCGATAGCCTCAGCCACAATCTCATCGATGTACCTCAGATACTGTTCCTTGAGTATCTTATATATCTCCACTTTACCGACACCCACGCTGGTCAAATCATAGTAGACACTCGCCAAATTCTTCCACATGTAATGTTTCCCTACAAGCTTCATAATATCTTCTCGGTCCGCTAAAATGTCCATCAGTGTTGGCCCTTTAATAACATCCTTTAACAAAGTCTGAATGGGCTGTAGTTTCGGTTGAGGATTCGCTTCCAACATGTTCATTAATTCCAAACCCATACGCTTTCGTTTCTTCGAGACCAAGACGCGTTGAAACAGCTTCCAGTGTGGACTCTTCTGATCTCTGTAGGTATGAATGTCTGATCCTGGTACTGATTTGTTCTTCATTAGCTCATTAACATCGTGACTTGCATGATAAAGTGGCCTATAATCGTAGCTGGGAAGAGTACTCTCGGCTTTAGGAGATCGCCGCCTTGCTCGACTGTGGCTCGGTTCTCTCGATTCTATTTGACCTTCTCGCTTTCCTTCCTTTTCATATCTTTTGTCTAGTGCACTCCCCTTTTTGGTTCCTTTTCTTGATTCCTTTTCCTTTTGCGTTAACGTGGATTCCACTTTTAGTCCCATTTTGGATTCTTCACTTAGTTTCCTTCGGAACTTCAGTAATTTCTTTTCAGATTTTTTGAAATCCCGTTTGGTAGGTTTTTTATATGTTTCTATAGGTTCCCTTCTAATATCACCATCACCCGAGTCCACTTCGGATTCTTTTCTTGGCTCTGCGAAATGAGTTTTTTCACCTTTGTTACTTCCTATTGAAAGAGAAGCTCTTCCAGTGTTTTTTTCTTTTTTCGTTGCTTTTTTGACTCTCTTTTTCATTAGCTGTTCCAGCATTTTTGATCCTACCTCTGTATCCGTGTCTTTATCCTTCCCATCCCCAGCTGCCTTTTCTTGTGCCTCGTGCCTCTTTATTCTTCTCATCAATAGTTTCTTGCTCTTGACGGTTAGTTTTGACTCCAACGATTGCAAGTCCATCTCATGCTGAAGGTGCCTTATCGTCGACTTAGCCACTATGAGCCTATCGACCTTTTTCTTCTCTGGAACTCCCTTACCTGTCAGGTTCAAATCCAGTACGTCGTTTAAGGTTACCTCCCGATTTGGCTTTGATCTTTTGGGCTTCGGTTGTTTGATTTTTATTTTATGCAGATGTTTATGTAACTGTCTCGCCTCTTTGCGTGCCATTGAGAAGAGTTTTTTCTTTATATTGTAGAGTTTTCTTATCGATGGCATTTCCACGAATTTTCCTTTACTTTTTCGTGTCAATGATTCTTTTCTAAACAAAAAGCTTAGACTTCCAATACTACCGATTGAACTGCTTTTTGGTTTGTGTTTATGTTTATGTTTGTGAGTTTGTTTCAATTTTTTCAAACGAATCTCATTTTTAAAAAATTTTGTACTATCCAGACCAAGTTGTGTAGAAATTGGATGTTTTTTCATATACTTAATCGAATGATTCTCTGGTTT
The DNA here is from genome assembly GCA_018152125.1 of Drosophila dunni. Taxonomy (NCBI): domain Eukaryota; kingdom Metazoa; phylum Arthropoda; class Insecta; order Diptera; family Drosophilidae; genus Drosophila; species Drosophila dunni. Next base: position 18,277,033 of record JAECXC010000339.1, on the reverse strand, counting down.
CTTAAGCAAAAATGAAATAAGATTCTTTAGTTCCATGCTCATGAGATGTCTTTGCTCCGGAGTGGTATCTTTTCTGGCACTCTCAGAGTTCTCCAATGCCTTGTTGAAATGCTCCAAGTAACTGTGCATCACAAACCGACGATGTGGCAATATTCCCAACTGTCTACGCAGCTGATACAGCTGACGATCCAAATCAAGTTCCTCTTTCTCCAATTTCTTTAATTTACTCTGCTGTTCCCTCAAGTACTTTCGCCACCTCTGCAAGCGTATTCTGTACACTCTCATCATCTTGCCACCCCCTCGTGTCATCGTTCTAACCTTCTTGAGCTTCACATCAATCAGAGTCCTGAAATTACTGAGCAATTCATTTCGCAGTTTTCGCATCTCTTGTAGTTTCTGCTGTGCCTCAATCGTGTACTCGTTCAGTCTCTGGCTCTTGCGCTTGATCCTCTTCTTGATCAGCATCATTGGAGCCCAGCAGTTGGTAACCGGCTTTAATTTAGTCATCTTGTAGTTCAACTTTAATCACTTAAAAGTAGTTGAATTAAGCTTTGTATCAGTAAATTTATACGCACAAAAACAATTTTGAATTTTATCTCAGCACAAGCTTAGATACTTTGAGTTCCAAAAAAGCTTTATTAAATGTTAGTACTCTTGTTAGACTTTGAGGTTTTAATTCCAATTCATTTCCTCTTTTATCGAATTAAATATCAGCAACCAAATATAAAATATATAACATAATAATTTATTTGAAAAGTCAACTCTATATACTACAAAACTGAAACCAATTCAAAAAACCAATAACAACTCCTTCTCTTCAGATACCAATGAACTCCTTGGCTTGTTGTTCGCCCACCTCCTTGAAGACTTCGGCAGTTTTGAGCAGCTTAATGAAACGTGGCGAATACTCACTGTCCATTTGCTGCTCGGCAGTAGCATCGGCAGAGCTGCTCCTCTTCAGCACACCCTGAAGCTGAGCATCCCGCTGACTTCTCTCCAGGTTGTCGGCCATTTTTCTCAGATAGATCAGGTCCATGAGCAGTTCGTCTCTGACCCCAGTGGCCTTACGCTGCTCTTCCACAGGCAACTCATCGTATTGTCGCAGCAGTTTCTTGACAATACGTGACTTTTGCTCAATGTTATTCGCATCCATAATATGCAGATCCTGGTTGAATTCATCGGAGAGCAGACTCAGTTTAGCTTCTCGCTTTTCACGTGTCTTTTGCTGCTCGGCCATTGTCTTCAGTATGACGTTATAGAATTCGACGAGATCGGGACGCAGTGGAATGCAGGATCGTTGTCGCATCTGTGTATCGATGATGTCGCTAATGGACTCTATGGTTTTCCTCACCATCTCCTCGGTCTGTTGCAGTTGCTCCTCATTGCGATCGTTGCGGATTTGATAGAAGGGCTTGGGTTGCATGTGTGCAGCATGACGATTCCGTGCCAGCACCGATGACAGCGGATCCAATGTCGGATCATTGCTGACCATATCGAAGACGGCACGCACAATCTCCTTGGAAGCAGTGCCAGTCATCAGCTTATCGAAACTATCCGAAGTGGTCTCACTGCGATCTGTGTCCGAACTGCTAACTGTAGTGCTGAAAAGAAAGGAGTTGAAGTCCTGGAAGCTTAACAAATTTCAAGTGTTTTACTTGTGCGTCTTTTTAGTTTTCTTTGCCTGACTCTTGTCGGTCTTGTGCTGCTTCTTGTCTTCCTTGGACTCCTTTGCCCCCTTTTCTTCCTTTTTCTGCTCCTTCTGTTTGTGCTTTTTCCTGAACTTATGCCTGTGCTTCGGCTTTTCTGTTGTCTTTTCCTGCTTCTGCCTTTCCTTCTCCTTCTCCCTTTCCCTCTCCTTGTCGCTTTCTGTCTCCCTTTGCGTTTCTTTCTCCGACTCTTCATCTTTGTCTGCGTGTTTCTCTCGGTTTACGCTGCGATTGGCCATTCTTGTATAGCGATGATCACTGTCCATATCCGCATCTGCCTCGTCCACCAGCGCATCCACCAACTCATAGTACGCCTCGGCATTCATTCTTTGACTCGTCGGCTGCACATTTATGGAGCCGTTGCCAAAGAGCTGCTTGGTCTTGGGGTTGCTACACAGGTTGCCATTCATGGATATCTTGAGCTTCACTGCATCTGCATTGCTGCACGAATTGTCGGTGTCGCCAGCAACTGTTGCTGGTGTTGTAGTTGTTGTTGCTGCTGGTGTTGTAGCTGTGCTCTGTTGTGTGGCTACAGTGGCTGCTGTTGCTGCTGTCGTTGCCGTTGTTGTTGTGGTATCTACTGCTGCTGCTGTTATGAGTACACAGTCGGGATGCATGGTGGTGGACTGATTGACGCTCTGTGTTGTCGTTGTACAGGGATCAATTGTTACTTGCTTGTTCATAAATGGAGCTGAAAAGCGATTAGCTCCACAAAGATTTTTGCACTGAATGATGTCGGGGCTTAAAGGCTGTTGTTGCTGCGGCTGTTGCAGCTGCTGCAGTTGTGCAGCTGGCAGCTTCTGCAGCTTGGCCAGTTCATTGAAGAAGTGCGTCAAATTAAAGTTGGGCCTTGCGTTGTTGTTTGTCTGCTGTAGCTGCTGACAATGCTGCATCGGCAGCTGTAGAGGCTTTGCCATCATAGGCTGCGGTTGGCACTGTTGTGGGCACAAAGGTTGCTGTTGCAGCTGCTGCTGTGGATAAGCCAAGTTGTTGTTGCGCTGACCCAACATGGGCACCTGATAGCGTGAATTGGCAAATGTGTTGGACTCCAGCAGCCCACTGCCAACTGGCTCATCTGGCTCCTTCAGACTCGACTGCAGGGCATCTACATCCTCTGCCTCATTGGTGTCTAGAGTCAAAAGTCCACTGCCAAGCTGCAGGTGATTTCCATTGTGATCCTCAAAGTCATCCAGCACTTTGGAAGCGGCTTTACTGCACTCCTCCGGCTGTGGCTCCGCCAACTGCTCCACGGAGCGTCGACTGCGATGCTTCTGATGTGTCGACTCCAGTGACTGCGCTCCATGACTGCCCTTCTGGCGATGGAATCTGTGCCAAGTCCAGCGTTTGATAGTGCGTCTATCACGCTCATTATTCGAGTGCTGTGCGATCTTGTTGGCCAACAACTTGATAAGAGCATCGGAATGAGCCTGACTACCATCTGGCTTGGCTGCCTCTATCGCCAGCTTGCTGTCCGTCTTGAGTTCCTGCTCCTTTTCCGTATCCTTCACCTGCGCCTTGACAGTCTCCAGCTTGACTGGCTCTGGATCTTGCGCCTGCTGCTGTGGCTTCTCCGCCTTGGCCTGAGACTCGGTTTTGGTTTTAACTGAGGCTTCTGCTTGCAGCTTCGCATCAGTGGGTGCAACTGCTGCCTTTTCCTTCTCCTCCCTGGCCTCTTTAGCCGCTGACTCCTCCAGCTTGGCTGTGGGCTGCTTCTTGGCTTCCCGCTTGACCTCAGACACTTGCTGCTGCTCCAGCTTGCCTGCAGATTCTTGGAGCTTTTGCTGCTCGTGCTGCCGCTTGAAGCGTTCGCCTTTCTGGTTAATCCTAAGATTGGATTGAACATAATCCCGCACATTGGGTAGAGTTCGTTGGCTGAGTGTGTGCAGCTGATCAAACTGTGGCAAGCGATAGTCATAGCTCAGCGGAGCCTCCATGAAATTTAAGCCCTCGTGATCCTTTTCATCTTCCACTGCCTCCTCGTGTAGCTGTCTCTCCCGCACTCGTGCCCTCCCACGCTTCATGTTGCGCTCCCTTCGCAGCAGCAAATCATCCACATAGTGGGCACGCATGTTGTCCGTTAGCGCATTACTGGGTAGAGAGGGACCCATGCCCTTGCGCATCAGTCGATTGCTGGTCTTCAGCTTGATCTCGTTCATGGGATTAAAGCTAGAACTGCGCTTTTGTAGACCTATGGGAAACCGGACTTTGCCCGCTCGCTCGGCCGCCTCCTGCTCGATCTTGGACAGCTTGTAGTTGGCCTCATGCGACAGATTATTCGGATTCATGTGTGCTATTTGCAGACGTGCCAGTGTCTGCTCATAGATGCCATCGGGCACAGAGTTGTCCCCAAACTCTGGCAACTTATTCTGCTTCTCCAGCACGTGCGCACGGGCGCCTTCCTTGTGCGCGCGATTGTAGTCTCTGATCTGCTGCTCCTGCTCCTGATTGGCCAGCAGCTGCTGCACATGCTTCAGCTTGATATCCAGCTGAGTGGCACCGTGGCTCAACGGTTCCCCAGGCTGTTTTTGCTCGGTCGTAGGAGCCAACGGTGGCATGCTATCCATGTGGTACTCCTTGTACTTCTTTTTAACCTTACCGATCTCAGTTTGTTCCAGCATTTTACTGTATTCATTGGGATTGCTTTTGCTGTGAGCCCGTCCAGCAGCACGCGAGTGTTTGGCCGAGTCCTGCGTAGCTAGAGGCAGAGCTTTTAGGCCCGCTTGGAAATCACGAAACCAAGCGTCTGCCGCTGCTTGCAGCTCCTTATCGTCCATATCAGCAACTGGCTGCTTGTCGTCTGATTGAGCTAAACTTGAGAGCAGCTCGTCAATGCTGTTGCGTCTATGCCGGTAGAGCTGCGAGTCTTGGACACTGCCGTAGTCGGAGTGCAGCTCATGCAGCTGTTCACGTGCCTCGTTGACGTCATTGTGGAAACTACGCAGCTTATCGCTGCCCAGCTGCTTCTCGTCCCTGGAGGTCAAAGTATTTGACCCGCTTAGCACCATTAAAGTCCACCAGAGCTGCAGAAAGATCATGCTCAGGCCGCATTCAATTTACTTACAAAATATATGTTATAAAAACAATTTGAATTGTTCATAAAATACGTTGCTCGTTCGCATAACGAATTCAATTGAAAAGTTTGCGCCAAGCGACTCGATTGAGTTTTCATTAAGTTGGCAACAGGTGTCTGACGCAGCCCCATTGTGGCAATAACTTTTGACAACAACAGATAAGAGTCGACTCGACTCAACTCGACTCCGAGTTCTGCTCAGTTAAGTCGAGCAGAGCCGTGTTGGGTCCTGGGCTTTTTTCTACCCATTGTGGCAAGTTTTGCACGGCGACTTCCGACAGGCGATGCCAACTGTTTAACATGAAATGTTCATTGTTGCCAATACAACACACACACACACGACACACACCCACACACACACGCATCATTGTTAGCTGCGTTTCCCCATGTAAATCACATTTTTGTTTTATGCCAAAACTTTTGCCCAACAGCGAAAAGTGAACGGGCTGTGGGGGCGTATGCGCAACGACAATAACATTTCCTATTTCCGTCTGTCTGTCTGCCCGACTGTCGGTTTGTCTGCTTGTGTGTGCGCGCGTTATCGTCCTCTGGGAACGTGTGTGTGTGTGTGTGGGTGTGTTGTCAATGCCAAAGTCAGCACAATGCATGCGCTCGAAATAATTGAAAATAATCAAATGTGCAGGCAACAAGCAACAACAATAACAACAAAAACAAACTGCTGCTCTGCACAGAGCAACAGTCAAAACTAATGTAATTAGCGAGCGCATTTGATTAAAAGTTTCTGCGGCTTGACTGAAGCGCCAATTCATTGAACAAAGCCATCAAAATTAAATATACTATTGTCGACACTTGCAGCAAGCAGCCCCAAAGTGCCACTAACAGTGTTGCCACTCTAGCCAATTTAAAGCCAGAGCTAGCCATTTTTTACTTAAAGTGCTAGCAAACTTCGTTAAGCTGTTAACTACAATTCCAAGTTGGTTTAAAATCAGTTACAGGATAGCATAAAACTTAGCAAACTTTGAGGTTTCAGAGCTTCATCCAAACTGAACCGATTATGATGTGGAATGACATTTACAATACGATTTGAAATCTCAATTCATTCTGCATTGAAATTTATGAACCTTTATACCTTGGACCACCTTAGTCCACCCCTGATTACTTGCCTTACCTTTGGCTTTAATTTGCAGATGAAAAACCTACGCTTAGCTAAGGCTTAAAGCCAAAACTTGCAAAGTTTTTCATTGCGAGGCCTGGCAGTTTCCACTTCGTCAACTCGGCAACAGTTTTGGAGCAAATTCTACAGCAATTTTTACTTATGCCTCAATACTTTTGCTTGTCCACGGGCGGACACGGGGGGCATGGGGAAGAAAGCAAGAAAAAAAAGCAAGAAATGAGCGACACGACAAAATGAAAAAAGGACACAGTACACAGGATGCTACAGGATACTGGATACTGGATACTGGACACTAGCAGAGCGGTGGCAAAGCGTGCATCAAAAAACATGACATGGCACGAGCCATTTCGTTTGTTTTTCTATTCTTACTCTGCAGCTATCTCTTTCTATTGTTTTTTATGATTTTTTTGGGCTGCGTTTCAAACATATTTATTTTTTTTTTAGTTTTTTTTTTTTGTATTTTCTTGTGCGCTTTGAGTAAAATATTATGTTACAACCAACAAAAAAGTTTTGTGCATTGTTGTTGCATTTACGCTGGCGGCTGTGTGAGAAAAACAGAACGAAAAAAAAAGTGGCAAAAAGTGTGTAAAAAGAAGAGTAAAATGTTAGTTAAATGCATTTCCATAGTGTTTTGCTTATGCATATTCAAACTGCTTTGGGGCTGCTAACCGCACACAAGCAATTCATTAAGCGCAAATAGAAAATGGAAAATACGAAATGGAAAACTGGAAAATTACTGATGCAGTGGGGCAAAACCGTTTCGTTGCCCTACCACACCCACCATTCGCCCATTTGCCGGACAGTTTACGAGCCGCAGACGCAGACAACGGGCAAATGTCGATGTGCTGCATATTTACTACTTTCAAATGTTTCATTTTATTGGTCTCGGAATGAACAAATGGAGCGGAGTGTGCACCGCCAACCAAGCAACCAACCAACGAACAGTGAGCTATAATGTTGACTCCAAAAAAATTGTGCATAATTTATGAACAAAGCGCAATGGTGGCAACACACGAAGGACTCACAGGACTCAAAATAGAAGACAGAGCCAACGCATGGCCAACTGATTTAAATGCAATTGCATTGAAGTATGTTGTCAGAAGCACAAGGAAATGGAAAATGGCAAATGGCAAATGGGAAATAGGAAATGTGCACGTGCAGAGCAGGCAAATTGTTGCAAGAAAAGTATCGAATGTTGCAACGCCGACTGTCTTGGCCATTTCTTTTCATTTGCCCAAAGGTGTTGAGACGTATGTGCTACGTGGACAGGTCAACATGTAGTTCCGGCCTGGCCCAGAGCGTTCGCCTTTCGCTCACAAGTGTCGTACACTCATTTCGAGGCAGGTTTTGTCTGCCTTTGGCAAAGGCAAACAACCGGCAAATTTAGTGCCTTTTTTTGCATTTCGAATATGGGCGAAATTTATGTGACATGCTGCGCCAATTGATCAAATTAAATAAACATGAGAGACCTGGCCAAAATACTATATATATATATGTATGCCAAGAGCTGACAGCTGCATTGCCAGGAGCTGAACAAAAACCTAGAAAATTTCATTTCAAACTGTCAACAGCAAAATGAATTGTCATTGAATTCTTTTGAGAAAACACTTTCAAGATGGCAGCACTGCCACGACAGGTGAGCAGGTGAGCCACACCGATTAAATATTTAAAAAGTGACCGAGTTGATGGACTTAACTCAAAATAATTCTTTGAAAATTAAATTAAAACTTGGCCATAAAAAATAAAACTTAATCGTGCGGAAACTGTTTGAAATGAATGTGAAAAGTGCAGAACTGGAATACCAAAGCAGGTCAGCAATCAATTTGTGCAGCAAAGGAGTTGGCTAATTTCGTATAATTAACTAAATACCAAGTGGCATGCGGCATGCGGCACGTGCCGCCAAGTTCATCCAAAGCCCATAAAGCAATCACATGCACTTGCACAACTATTAAAACTCACAAACCAACTTGAAAAGAGTTTTCTTCAAATTTCCTTTCCTTTTCCTTCGTTTTTTTGCTGTTTTCCTATTTTGATGGTTGTTTTTCGGGCCCCTGTCAGGCCATTACGACTTGCTACATTTCCTTTTTGGCGACTGCTTCGACTCTGCACTGTTTGCCATTCTCTCATTCTCTTTTTGGCAATTTTCCATATGCAACACGCAACAGACGTTTTTATGTTTTGTGTGCGCCAACCATAAAAAATAAACGAGGAGAAGCTGGAAACATCATCAACTTTTAGGGCGACAAACCTAGCAAATGAGCCAAAAAGTGAGAGACAAAGGAAGAGAGTGCAAAAAAAGGGTCGAGAACTGACCGGAGACGCAGTCAAGAGTATGGAAGTCAATTATCGAATTAATTTAGTTGCAAGTGACCTGACTAGATGGGCATTTCTTTTCCATTTGCCATTTTTTCTTCAGTTTTTGGTTTTTTGGAGTTGGCCTTCATAAATGTAAATGGCTTAGAGCCATCGTCAGCTGCCCCCAAATGGAATTCAAATTGTTTTATATTTTGAACTGTTGCTGCTGCTTCTACATCTGTTGGAACTCAATTGTGCGGCTAGCTGTCTGATGGCAAAATTTGCAATTAATTAAATTACAGCGTAAATGACATTTTTGTTGCATGCAACAGTCGCTGTTTTTTCGTACGTTACACACACGAGCAAATTTAATAAACACGATATCCAGTCTGGAGCCACAATTCCCTGTGTCACGCCCATCGCAACACCAGCGATCCCGCAGATTGGCCCCTCTGGCTGGCCCATGTAATTGATGCGTTAATCCGCATATTGACAGCGGTTATTGCGGTGGCTTTTGCCTGGAAATATGCCCAGAGCAACAGATTCAATGGATGCAGCTCGAACTCCTATCGCAATTGCCGCATTTACGGCCTATTAAAAGGATTTGCGTACTGCAATTTTATACTCTTGGGAATTGACTAAGTAATTTAATTACATTGCGGCAGTAAAATTATTGCAATATGGTTTATTGCATTCAACGCTGTGTATGACTTCATTGGCTTTACGAGCACACGGCTTAGATTAGCCAGACCATGGATGTATTGAATTTCTGAAATTCATGCTGTTGCTGCCATGATTTTGGTAGTTTAGGCAATTGGTTTTATTTAATTAATGTCTTAACAAAGTTACATGCTGTTTGCCAGCAAAATATTCGTAATATTATGCGCTCATCCCGAAAATATGCAACATAAAATGTCTGGCTGTGTTTTGGGCTGACATCTGATTCATCATGTTAACTGGTGCATACTTTCGTGCTGTTTTGGAAATCAGTTTGCTGAAGATGTTCAGAAAAAAAGGTGAAGTATTATATGTGGGTGGCTAGTGCGTTCTCTTCCATTTTTAGACCCCGTACTCTTAAAAAGAATAGAGTAACAAGTTATTAACTAGCTTAAGCAGACTCCCACTCTCTGCGCTAATTGCGCTCAGAAATCTCTGCCGCCGTATTGAAAATCGGAACACAAAAAAATAATATTTTCAACTTTGAATGATCATTTCTCAGCCAAATGAAGTGATATTTTGAAACGCGTGGACTTTTTAGACTCTAGACAACTAGTAGCATTGATCCCATGCCAAAATTCAAATTTTTCAATTCGACCCCATTTTGACAAATTTTGCAGTGTTACCCCTTTGCATTTTTGTCAAAATTCGTCAAAATTTAAGATTGCTATTTTTTGATGCCAATCGATAGTCCTGGTCCTCCCGAGTCTATAAAGTTATACCAATCGAAAATCTGACTTCTGAGTCAAAAAATATTCAATACCAAAGTTGCATAGTTTTGACTCTTAGACTTTACACTGAACAAGAGCGCTTTCCTCCAAGCTTCATGTTAAGAAATCATTATTAATATTCTTAGTAACTTAGTAACAAAGCAATCAGTCTAGCGAAATCAGCTAAAATGGCTTTTAAATGGCTAGACTAGCCACACTGCTGATCTCTCGCTACAGATAAGCGTTGTCAGCCCACGCATATAATTTTCATACGCCGCCCGAAAGTATGCTACTGATAAGCGTTGTCGGCCTACGCATATAATTTTCAAACGCCGCCCGAAATTATGCAATAAAAATTGTTAGTGCTCCTGCACTCTAGTCTCTGTATGAACACCTGGATCTTTTAAATCTGAGCTGAAATACCAGGCCAACAGAAATGGTCAGCAGGTTGCAATACACAAAGTAGACAAACGAAAAGGTTTGTTTATACACGTGCACAGATCGGCTTACCGCCAAACCAAAAAGGTTTGTTTATACACGTGCACTGCTCCCTCTTCCACCCACTCTCTGTTTACGATCTCTTGGCTGTTTGGGTGTTTGTTCGCTGCCGCCGTTAGAGCGCTCGAACGGTTTCTGTGTTTGCTCGCTGCCATCTTTGGCGCTAACAAGGAGCACTCTCTGTTTACTGTTTGTGCTCCCGCTCTTTACTCTCTGTAATTGAATTTAAATTTCAGTCTGTCGCTTGCTGCTGATTCTGATCGCCTGGTGAATCAACTGGAAAAATCTTAGATTTTGGCCTTTCGCGAATTTTGTTTGCGGGAACGCGGCGATCTGCATTAACATTGACTTAACAGTAACTTAACATAACATTGACTTAACAGTAACTTAACATAACATTGACTTAACAGAAACTTAACAGTGAATTAACATTAACTTAACAGTAACTTAACATAACATTGACTTAACATAACTTAACTTAACAGTGAAAAAACAAAAATTAACATAAACTTAACAGTGTATTAACATTAACTTAACAGTGATTTAACATTAACTTAACAGTGAATTAACATGTGAACTAGCATTAACGTTAATGTTAAAATTAACACAATGCACAAAATTGTGTTGCTTAAACTGGGCTGTTGCATCCTACTGTTGATTTTTATTCGCCTGAGAATTCAACTGGGAATTTGCATATTCCAGCTGTAATACCAAGCGAATAGAACTTTCAGTAGATCTCAAATCAAAATTCAAACGATTCAAACTGATAACAGAGAAAGAGCTATGGCTTAGAATAGCCAACACATAACTAATTAAGTAAATTTGGAGTAGAGTCAAATTTACTGGTTCGCTCAAATGTAGCCTTTCTTACTTGTTTTATTTTATTTATAGCTTTTCTAGTAACTTTACTTATCAATGTAGCTAACCCAATAAATTCTGCCTGCACTGACTAAAGTATTTGATTGCCAGCTTTAATTCCAATTGGAAGATATTTTTGCTGCTAAACTGTTGCATACTTTTAGACATCAACAGAAATAGTTTGATTTCAGATAAGTTACATGCATTTGCATTCCCTTTGGACAGCAGTTCAACGATAAGGATGTGCCAGGATATGCGCAACAGTTGCAAGAACAGTTTCCTGGTATGCGTGTGTGTGTGGAAAGGTGTGTGTGCGTGTAGCTCTACAGTTGTGCGCACTATTTTTCAATTTATTACGCGCACATAACAAAAGTTTATTGCTAAGCTTTTGCAGGGACTGCTCCTGCTATGTTAACTGCCAACTGTTCAATGCTCATGGGGAATTTGCCAATGTGACGTGCCAATGTGTGCGTGCCGGGAAAATTAGCCAAAGACAGACGAGAGAACCGCAGGTGCTTGGGCTTTGTTAACGGATTTATGCAGCAATAATAAAAAAAAGTTTGCAGATAGCGAATATGTCGCACAAGCCAAATTGATTTATGTATGTGGCCAACAACAATAAATCGAAACAATCGAGCGATTGCCAGGCTATAGGTAGTGACGTTGTTGAGTCTAAGCCAAGTTAACAGACGATAGGAAAAAAACACAAAGTTAAGAAACTTTTAATTTTCCAAATGTATTTGGGAAAGTTGATGATTTCGTTACGCACATAAAGAACGCAGACCAACTAGAGAGTGCTAAAAAAAAGAAGGAAAACACCTCACACACACACACACACACCCAGGCACAACATAAACCAGCGAGAAGTGAGAGTGAAAGAGAGAGAGCAAAGGCAGAGCGAAAGAGAAAAGTTAATGCCAAGGCAAACGTAAAAACGGCAAAATTATGACCAAAATGAGAATTTAATCGAAATACGTGAGCGGAAAAATGAAAATTTGACTGCAACTTGGGAACGTCTGCCAACGGGCCAAGTTGCAAGCAGCATAAAATGCCAAGTGCATGCTCATGCAATTTTTATCATGGCCACAAAAGCAAATACAGACGCAACATTCAGTTGCAGCTACAGCTACCAAGATGTTACCTGTTACCCGTTACCAGTTACCTGGCATCTTGTTGCTACACACCTGGCTCCGCCACCACTCCAACTTTCCCCTTTCCCCAACAGATACACGGCGAACACGGCCAAGGCAATTGCGCAAATTAATGCCACTGGGCGCTGACTGTTGCTTTCCACTGTTCCCATCGTCTGTTAGCTACTGGCTGTTACCTGCTACCTGTTCCCAGCTGCAGCACGTTTCTCATGCGCTCAACTGAACTGGCCAGCAAGTTTGCAACACAGTGTAACCGACAGACAATTCTCAAATGAGTCAACAGCACTAAAATTGTTTATTTTATTAGCCAAGTAATACTTTGAGCGCTGTAGTTCGCTTACAATTATAGCCGAGAACTCGCAGAAAGACGTTAAGCTTTGACGCTCTTTTCAAAAATTTAAATCATTCAGTGCGCTTTTCCCGCTATTAACTGGAGGAGAAGGCTACACTGAGGAAAATAGTTGGGGTTGTGGGGTGAACTCAATTCTAAAGTCGTGTGAACTTAAACAGAGCTTGGAATACTTGCTTTAAGCAGTGACTATTTGAATAAGATATTTGTGTTCTCATCAAAAGGGTCATCCTAAAAAATGTATAGCTTTTTAACTATTTTTTGATACATTTTCAAATTTTGCAGCTTAAAAATCAAAGCTTATTTTCAATACTTTCTAACTCCACCTTTTTTCAGGCCTGTTTGAAATGTTTCGCTTTCCATCGATCTGGCAACGCGGTGCAGGTTGTAGCAAAGAGTAAACCGCTAGTTAAGAGTGAGTTGTGCGAATTGTTGGCAGCAGAGCGGACACTCATGAGCACTCATTCGCCCGATCGTCCACTGAGACGCGCTGAGACCGTTGCGTCGGCGCGAGACAGCAGTCACGTCACGTTCGTGGTATAAAACCAAATGCGAGGCTTGTAATGCAATCAGTCAGTCGCCAGACACCAGCTGAAGAGACCAACAAAGTGAACAAGCCAAAAGACAAGACATAAAGAAAGCCAATTCCAACCCATTCGCGTTACAGTGTTTAAGCCAAAGTGAAAAAGCTAAGAAATGTGTGCTCAGAACCAACTGAAAGTTGTGGCAGTGGTGCTGCTGATGTTGTTGGCGTTGTGTCAGGCGCGTCCTATGGATCTGTATGATGACGTCAGCGATTTCTTCGATGCCATCTCGTTGGACGATGTGGCCAACACGGGACGCAACACGCATCCGGAGCAGTTCTGCATGATGCCGGCTCGCAAAGGTGTTTGCCGTGCTCTGATTCCCAGATGGCGTTACGATCCGGAGCAGAAAAAGTGTGTGGAATTCAAATTCGGTGGCTGCGATGGCAACGAGAACAATTTCCCCAGCTACAAGACCTGTATGGCTACCTGCGAGGGCATGTAAAGGGGGAGCAGAGGTGGAAAACTGCGGGGAGTACTGCTGGTCGGCGTTTCCGTTTCCGATTGGCCGGCGTTGCCAAAGGCGCATGCTTTTCTTTCACACGAATCAAAGGCGGCATTTACTTTAAACAAACACACACACACACATTTACACACTTAAGCAACTGTTTTTTCAATATTTTTACTTAATATTTATGCAGTTTCTTATTTATAAGCAAATGTCATGCATCATTTTCTTTTGCTTTAAAATTTGACATACCAAAAGTGTTTAACACTTGCTTAGCTCTTAAGTTATTGTGATAAATATATATTCATGATGAAATAAAGCTTAAAACACTTTTATAAACATAAAATGCTGAAATTTATTTATGGAAATTCGGGTAAGGGCTCAAATTAATGGTAAAAATAGTTGGTAGTTCAATGTAATAAGTTGGCTAATGTTTAAACCATTAGTGCCAGTTTAAGATTGGTTTTATTTGGTACATATATTCCAGTTATAGTCATTTATATTCGTATGTTTCTAATTTATTTCAGAAGCTCTTAAAAAGTATATTTTATTTAGCCTGCATATTTTACTAGCATTACAATTGAATAAATTAAATTAACTAAGCTTCAAAAAGAACCAAAATAAATCTATATTGCTATTAATATCTATGTATCTATCTATATCTATATTCATATCCATATCTATAACTATATCTATATGTTTATATAAAGCTCATTACAAAGCCTTAATAATCCCAGTTTAAATAGCTCTGCTTACTGCTAACAACACATACATTTAAAGGGTATCAAGAAGTCAATTTTTACACACACTGCTAACACTAGAAATTTCTAGACTAGATGCAAAAATATCTAAAGAAATACAAAGTATTTTTGTAGCTCAATTTATAAATATTTTATATCTTTCTGTCAACAAACAAATACTTAAAACTGGCGCACAGTTAACTCAATTTATGTCTTCAAGCCGTGATCATTAACAAAGCCAATGAAAATCACAAAATAATAAATGAATGAATATGCAAATAAATATTGATTGATCAGCGGAGGCAAGGCAATAATTGAATGAAGCTTCGAGCAGATCAATTGAGTTGTAGTGCAACTTTCATAGATTTCACTTGGAAATGGCCCAAGTCCAATTGGCACAGAGGCATTTCTAGTGGCAACAAAGCAAACAAAACAAAACAAAATACGGCAAAAAACAGTTGGCGAATAGCAAACAAACTGATCAGTGATATCACAAGCAAACCAGATCACTATACACACAGCGGCAAAGGTCACACACAAAAGATGACTGGCGATGACTGGATTTAGTCAATGGATGTCTAGTTGGGTCTAGGTAAACCACTACAAATCCAAACGTCAGCGGTAAAAATACACACGGCGACAGAGATAGAGACAGTGAGTGAGAGAGGGGGCGAGCGAGGCACGTCAGAGCGGACCGTGACAGGTAGACATAAACAATTGAAAGGTGCGAATTTATGTTAAATCGATTGGTAATAAAAACACATGAAACATAATTTGTCTCTCTGTGAGCAAAAGTCTTTGAAGCGAAACCGAAAGCGAGGGCAAACCTCAGGGCATGGGCAAATAAGTTAGCCGACTCGTTAGCCAAGTCAATAGACTGCGGGCCAAACGATCCAATGTGTGCCTAATCTGCGGGTCTGTGCGTTTTTTACCCTTTTGTCTTACAAGCGAATGTGTTTTTTGTTGCTTTTGTTTACTGTTGCAACTGCTGGATCAATGACCGTTAGATCGGGTCCACTCTAAGTAGGCACAATTCCAAAAGTTTAAACAAAAAGAAGTAAAACAAAAATACAAAAAATCAAATCATGTTTTTGTTGTTATGCTCTTATTTTTTCCCTCTTTTTTTTTGCCAATATTTATGTCATAATATTGTTGTTGGCTTTATTAATTCACAATGAGGCGGACTTTGCACAATAATTTGTAATTTAGTGCTGCCCAAAAGGGGGTAGGGGGTTCGCATATATTACACACACACAAGCACACACACACACTCGAGCTCCACTCACGTTTTCAGTCCAGTCCGCGTCCAACTCCAAATCCAATCAAGCTCCAAGCTTAACTCAACGTCTTGCTCTCTCCCTCTTCCTCTCTTTCTTCCACTCTTTCTCTTTCGCTCTCTTGTAGTTAGCTTAGCGCATGCGCAACTTTGTATGTGTGTTTTTTGGCGTAGTTTTTCGCAATTGCATATTTTGGTTGCGAACTTGGCTAAGAGCATTCTAGGCATTCTAACAAATTCTGGTAAATTCTGTGCGATGCATTGGCCAAGAATTCAACTATTGCCAGTCGGTGGCCAATTGCCAATTTGCCAATATCAAATGCGGGCGACTGAAGTCAATAAACTGTTTTAACCTGCATAACGGCCAACAACTTGAACAACAGCAACAACAATAAGTTAGTAAATTTAAAAATATATTTTGTTGTGCATAGAAAAATTAATTAAAATGCGTTAAGCGTAGCAAAGCAGCAGCAGCAACAGCAGGCGGGACAACGGTGCGTATGAAAATTCACAATAACAAATTTTCCGCGTTTTGCAGCAGCAGCAGCAACAACAACAACAACAACAACGATAAATAACAAACAACTAATGAACAGCAAATAAATTTTGTTTAATGTTTTTATTTTTGTTAGTTTTTGCTTTTGCAGTTGCAATTTATTTATTGAAAGCACGTAGAGCACACTACAACAACAACAAATGCAACTGCAACTAAAGTCAGCCGACCACAAAGCGACACGCCCTCCGCTACATGCCCCCCACCAACCACCCAACGCCCTCCCCTTTGCGGCTGCGTGTCTATGTGAAAAGTGATGACAACGACATGAGTGGCGACAAAAGTCAACGAACTACTTTGTAGTAGGCAGTAGTAGACCCTAAGCTACGCTACAAAAAATTAAAAAAAAATCAGACATAGTTAAAAAATAAATTAAAGTAATTTTTAAAATTTTAAATTTTAGTAAAAATGAATTTATTTATATTTTTTATACAAGTAAAAAGTCAGCGTATAGAATAGGCGCCTAAAAAAAACAATCTTGGGCCTGTAAAGTTGTTGATAGTGTGAAAATACTTACTTGACGAATGCATTGTAATATTCAATGTTGTTGCTGTTGTTGTTGCTTTTATTGTTGCAGCTGATAGTGTAAATATGCATAAATGAAGCGCAAATAGGCACAAGACATTATTGAAGGTAATTTCCTGTCTGTTCAATGCTTTGACGCAGCTGTACCTCCAGCTCTCATAGCGCTCCAGATAAAACAAAGGCCATTTGGAGCATTATCTTTGGGAAGCACTGTATTATCTTTGGGAAAGTACCCAAAACTTAGATAAGAGCAGCTTATCTGACAGTTTACAATTAAAAGTCAACACTAAATTCTATTTGCTGTGAAACTTCATTAACTTTAGTTAATATTTAATTTATCGATCTTTTCCAATTGCTAAACACAATATTATTAATTTAAATATATATATAACTAACATACACAATGTAAATATATATGTATATATTCCAATTTATTCTTGTAATTTAATTTATTTATCGTTTCTATATCGTTTTGCTGTCTTTCGTTTATTAGCAGTAGCAAAATATGTATTTTTTTATTATTATTATTATAACTTTAATGTTTTTATGCTCAGCAGCCTAGTACATTTAGGGAGAAGTAGTTAAACGTCAACGTTTCTTTATTGCATCGACCATTTTGGCGTGAATTCTTAGGGGGAGCGAGCCAGGCTCCTGGGAACTCCACAAAATTGGCTGGGACATAGACTAAGCAGCGGACACAAATGAAAGCGGAGAATAGTTGGATACGGGGGGGAGGAGACAGATATAGTAGAGCGGAGAGTGAGCTTATATTAGCAGGCAATGTCCGTGGTGACACTCTTAATGCTCTCGGAGCTAAAGTGCACACAGCCGTATTTACAGACCAGCGTCCACACGTATGGAATGAAGAACTCCTCGGGTGCATCCTCCTCGACATATTTAAACTTCAGATCGGGAAATTTCTAAACAAAAGGCATTACTAAAAGCTATACTATTTAAAACGTGTGTTTAGCTTACCCGCAAGCGATCGCTGGACCATTGACAGGCGCCCTTTGATATCACCTCGAGCACTTCGTTCACGCCGAGTTCGCCACGTTGCTCCTGCACACGCTGCAGACGCGAGGAAAAGAATCCAACGACCTGTAGAAACATTAATTAGCAAGGCTTAAACTATTTGGCGTCTAGTCTTAGACCTACCATATCGATATTCTGTATGACATCCTGGAAGGCGTGATGACTGCGAAAGCCCTCGAAGACGCTGCGCTTGTAGAGCAGCGTATAGACAAGGTTGGGACAGTTCACAAGCTGATTTGTGAGGCAGGAGTTTAAGATTTCCAATACCATGCGCAGCACTTCCTCCAGCACACTCAAATCCTGCATCATGTCCTCGGGTGTTGTCGATACATTCACAAATACTGCGCTATCCGCTGGCTCCTTGAGCTGTGCATCCAAACGCGTGTGTTTCCGTGCCAATGTCTCAAATAGCGATACCAAACGCTGTGCCACATACGGATGCAGTGAACGGAAGTGACCGGACATGTTAGCCAAGGCAGCCAGGCAATTGGTGTGTAAATACTTGTCCCGCATCTTCAGCATATTGTACTGAATCGTGCGTATGACAATCAGTATCAATATGCCACCCAGTGATATCTCCGATATGGTGCGTTCCGTGTACCAACTGATGTTTTTTAGTATCTGCCAAGGGAAAAAGTTTCAGAGTTAGTAAAGTTCGTATACTAAGACTCCTTTTACTTACAATCGTGTGCACGTTCTTGTTGAATCCCTCGTCCTCGCTGAGTATGAGCAGCACAATGAGGGACATGTAGATGTGATGTGAATTGCTGTCGGGTGCATTGTACAGGGTCTGTAGTATGGGTATCACCAGCTGCTCCAGATCCTGCTGTTGCATGACAAATCTGTAAAAGCGTTCGTTGCGATGTAGCAGCAAATAGAGCAGCAACGTGGCCTGATCGATGGTTACAATGCGGCACAAGGTTTCATACACGGCAGAGAAGTCAATCTGAAAGGATACAGCACCGCAACCCTGCTTCGGTGAATCCTTGGAATCGGCACAGCCAAACAAGCTCGTGCGATAGGCATTCTCCTGCGCCGTACAGTGATTGGTTAGTATCAGAATCAGCACAAGACTCTGATTAGCTAACGGATAGTGTGTACGAAACTGTTGGGATAACTCTCCACCAGTGGCATTGGAGGACTTGAGAACATCTTGTTGCTTGCGAAACGTCAATATGGATAGCAGCGATTCGGCAATTCCAAAGACAAAGGAACCCGCCGAACTGGATCCAAACATGGTGTGTGGCACCTCAACCATGCGTGCCACAAAGTGCAACAACGCCGACATCAGAACATTCGCATGCTGACACTTGTAGATGGTTCGAAAGACAATGGATTTATCTGTTGGCTGCTGTTGCTGGGCAAACAGATGCACTGCCAACAGGGTGATTAGTGTATTGACCGACTCCAAATGCAGATGATAGGTGAACTCCTTCACGGGTATGACCACAATCAGGTTTACCAACGCATCAATAAACGTCTCAAACTTGGCGCCATCGACAATGATCGGTGCGAGTGCTGCGTGTTCTGTTGCCTCCATGGCAATGGTTGCACTATCCTGGTGCTGCTGCTGCTCCTCGGCTGCCTTTAGCAGCTCGGCACTGGGCATGGCCTCAAAGTGCTGCAGTAGCTGAAACTCCGAGCCCGTTTCGTTGATATACTTGATCAGTGTGCGTATGATAAACAGCGCATTGAACGTTTGCCACACATGCATGTTGCTCTCCTGATCGGACAGCGAGAGCAGTTCCGTTGCCTTCTCTAGAAAGACCGTGACCAGCGAGCCGAAGTTGCCCGTCTTCAGATTGTTGGCTATGAACGACTGACATAGCGTCTCCAGTCGCGAGTCCAGGCTCAGCTGATCCTGACTGCAAAGCAAATAGAAACATTTGTTTGTCTTACTTTAGGGCTTCCTAGGGGTGTAGCAATCATTACCTGTTCTCTGGCATCACAATGTTGTAGTTGAGCAGGCCATTCCAATAGGCCTCATCATCGTGTGCTATGTGCTGCCGTCCCACAAACCGCTGTAGAATCTCATTCGACGCCAAGTCGGCATTTCTGCTGACGTTAATGCCCATTTTTTTGGTTACTGCTCTTCCTCCTGGTTGATGCTACTGCTGCTGCTGCTCTCCTGTTTGATTGCAGATGCCTAGCGCATCTGATGCCACTTGGCAGGGCTCCTGGCCTATTTTCAATTTACAAATAATAACAATTCTACGAGTTGGCACTAGGCACGTCACCCATTTATTTGTATGTGTTTTTTTTTTCATATGTTTTTGATGTGCCACCTACACACGTTTTGCAACACTGCATATATCGCAGCTAGTGCTGACTAGTTCTGGTTCATTAGATACGATATTTCGCCCGCTCATTCAGTTCCGCCAGCTGTTATTTAAATAGGTACATTCGTATACAATAATATTTAAACAACAAAATTATTTATATTGTACGTAGACAATTCTTTTCGCATATAAAGACAATTACAGTTAATATGTTTTAGTGCTGCAGTTCATTGCAATTCGTTCAGTATACAGATTGACATTTCACAGCACTGTTCTGCTCTTGTGACGTCACTGTTGTCCACAATTTGAATTTTGAAAATACGTTACGTTACACAGCCTTGCTGACTGTTATTCCAAAATAAAAAAACTTTTTCATGACGATCCATAAGAAATCTGAAATGATTAACATTAAAACACAGGAAGTATATAGTTTAAGTAAATGTTATTAACATAAGTTTGTCTGATTTGTTGTGTAAAATAATAAAATTATAAAGTGTTTTTTGAAAATAATGCTTTTTATTTGAATATCGAACTAAAACTAATACAAATGTTGGATACTTTCGCCCACAGTTGCAGACCATAACGCGGCAATTGTTTAAATTATTATTATAATTCTTCACTTAGTTGTTTCGTTTTGGGGTTTATCCATTAAATTTAGAATTTAACTAAAGATCTCTATGCATATATTAGGACTTTTACATAGGTATATATTGAATATATATATAGGGCTTTCCATTCACTCGTTCATCATCGTTTTAATCTTCTTTAGTACACAATTAACTATCACAATTTTTATTCCTTTTTTGTTGGCGCTGCAAACGTACGTGTGTGTGTTTGTTTGGTGTCGTTGTGTATATGTGTGTGTGTGTGTGGGTGTGTGAAGAACAAGCAATTATATACATATTCAAATCCATCTCATCTCAAAATATAGTATGTATAGTGTAAGTTACTAAACAAAAACTGTTGCCATGTCGCTGCTGACGAAGGTTGCATGAATTTGGTCTAATGTCTTAAATATAAACAAATATACACTAAGCGTTGTGAACGTGAACTGATAAATGGGATCAGAAAACGACATGGCTACAGTTGAATCCCTCTCCGTGCATTTGGCTTAGAGCTTGCGCAGGGCAATTTGCTTGTTGTGCTTCTTGGCCAGCAGCTGCTTCAGGCTGAACGAGGAGAGCGCAATCCCGAACAGCGCCAACATTGTGGCCGAGCGGGTCACCACACGGTTGGGCGTGGCCGAGTTTGTGGTGAAGGCATGGCTGCCGTGTGTCGAGGCCTGCGCGGACAGCGGAGGTGCCTAAAATGAGAAGGGAAACAAATTAAATCATCTTATAAAAAGTTAATCGATTTAAACTCAAGCAAACAATTTGGCCAAGTGCCTAGGAATTCAAATTAAGTGGGCTCAAATGCGACGCAGCAATTCGTAATTTTAACCCGTTGGCAACGAGCTAACTGATTTCGACAGAGGTTCCCACGTTCATTGAACTGTTTACACGTGATAACAATCACCGTTAGGGTGCTTGACTTGTCAGTGAACCTGTAACACTTGTAGCTGATAACACTAATAATGGCGTAATATATTTCAACTAATAAATAATAATTAATTACTATGCAGTAACTGGTCTGTTAATTTATGTCTAAATTGTAATTGTTTTGTTTTTATGGCAATGAGATCAACTTTTTGCTGTTGTTGTTTGCATTCCTCAATGAAACTTATCAAAGACGCAGAAAACTGGAAGCGCGTGCTGAACTGTGACGTCAGCCGTGCACTGTGGATAAAGTTTATGGAAGCAATTGTGCAAATAAATGTGTTTTAGGGTCTAGAGCGACAAAAGGCAGAAATGTGGGCTATAATTAAGCGAACACATAAATTACTATTTAAATACAGTCATCAAGTTTTTAACTAAAAGTATTTTAAAAGCATATTTATGAGTTGAAATCGCTGATTACTCAGCCGGAAACACAAAGAAATTTAATTATTTTCTTTCCCTCAACTAATATGCGTATTTGTTTGCTCGACTAAACGGTAATCTGGTTTATTTTTGGTTTGTCAACGTCGAGTATTTTTAGAATTGTCGGCGTCGGTTGGGTTGAAATGTTTTTTTGGGGTAAACAGGTTTTATGCGCAGTGCAAATAACTTCGGTACCACTGTGCTGACATTGCACATATATCGGTTAAAGCCTCGACTCAACTCAGCTCGTCTCGCCTCGACTGATCAGTGCTCGGACAACTCTCACTGCGTCGCTGCTTGAGACAGTGCCTTGTGACGCACTTGACTTGACCCGCTTTCCTCCAAGTTTCCCGGACATTTCTTTCTGGCGCCGCTATCGCTAGGTCTCTGTCCCTGTCTGTCTCTATCTCTGCTCGTTGCTCATCATGCACTGGACGCGTGGCGCGCATAAATAAATAGCGAACGACCGTCAACCAACAACAAAAATTCAAATGTTTATAAATACAGCGAATTGTTTGCAAATTTTACTCACACTCACGCACTCTCACACACACGCACACTTAAGTACTTTAATATTTTGATACGCAAATTTATTTGGTATAAAAAAATCCAAAATGCTTCAATTTTTGTATTCGCCTCTTTGTTTTGCTTAGAGCGTTTGCTTTGCTGCCTTAGCCAATTCCTGTTCCGCTTGCGTTTTTAGTTGTTTCTCCTTTTGCTTGGCCTCGATGCTCTGCATCAGCTGTTTCACCAGCTGAGTACGCGGAATTAATCCAGGTCCAGTGGCAACACTGCGTTTAATCCTCGCTGGCTTCGTTGGGCGCTGCTGTTTATTTACATATGTAGACACACTGGCAGCCGGAGGCAACACTGGCTTTGGTTTCTGCTGTAGCGTGCAAGCCTTTTTGAGAGGCTGAAAGAGATCAGCCTTTGGAATGGCTATGGGAGTATTCAGTTCTGGCACCGCATTTGGTAGAGAGATTTTAAAGTCTATGCTGTCGACGGTACTGCTTGCTGCTATGATGATGGAATGCTGTATTTCCTGCCCGCTGGAATCAGACTTTTGTGGCAAACTGTTGATCGAAAGCTGCGAAGTCTCCGTCAGCAAATTGGGCATAGAAAACACTGCACTTGTTGTCGTAGTTTTAGGTGTGTCTGCTGCCGTTGTTGTTGTTGATAAGAGTTTATCGTTGCTGGGTAACAGTGTCGTGCTCTTTGGACTACTATAAACCGGCTCATTCGCTGAGAGCATGCTCTCCATTTGCTCATAGCTGTCTGTAGTTATCTCCGGCATGGAGCATATTTCGGTTGCAGGCTCCTCCGTGGTTTCTGGTGCCAGTTGTTGTAGTAGCTGCACTATGAAATTATCAGCATCGTCAACGTCGTTAACATTTGTAGTGTCCGGTTTGGAAAGGGATTCACATTCCTCATCGTCAGAGGAAGATGACACCTCGTCGTTGTGGGGCCAAAGACAGTGGCGAGATTCGCATTTGAGCAGCTGCTCCTCCAGATTTATATAGAAATATCGTAATTTGTGGTTTATGCCTTGATTAAGGCATTCCTCGCATGCATCACCGGGCCGCAATTTCTCCATTTTAGTTGCATAAGCGTGTGTGTGTGTGTGGCTGCGCGCGTGTGTATGCGGGACGAGGTACTTTTTATAAACGTGTTTGGGAAATTTACACTGCGCGTAATTTCCCCTTAATTTGCAAATTTTTTGCACTTGCCAACAATTTGTATCGCTTTTGTATCATTTGGGTTTGCGCTACTAGCGTATGCTCACCTGACCGAAGGTTAAACGAAATGCATATAATCCGATATTAGTTGTTTTCATGGTCCGTTCAATCAATTATTATCTGCAATACAAACAAATTTCACATTTGAGCACAGGCCAGCTTACATAATACGGAATTGATTTTTCTCTTTTGTTCTCTCCCTCATATAAAATGTCAGTGTGAAAGTCGTCGATACTTGCTTATCACTTACATTGTATTTGTGAGTTAAGTGGATGCGACGCTCTCTGTATACGTCTTTTCTATAATGCAGTTCCGAGCTTTCTGCGCTTGTTTAAATTAAATGCATTTAATAAATAAAAAGCAAATGAATTCTCTTGCGAGCACTCCACACCATCTGACAGGGCTGCAACAGGAAAGAACTAGTGCTGGAATCGTGATAGATTGTAATAAAAAAATAAGCACGAGCCAGCACGATATGAAAACTCTTAATTTAAACAAAGTCAATTTATAACAGTCTTGTTCAAAGTTTAAAATTTAATTTAGATTCAGTTCCTTAAAAGAGTACATGTTCTCTGCACATGAAATTGACATTTTTGTTATTATCAGTTATTCATCTCTAGGAAGAACCTGTCACAATCCAGCATGCTTTTTATTTAAAAGATACGGCAACGCTATTGCTTTGTTTACATTTTGTTTGAAATAAATCTACCATGTGGCAAGGTTGAAGCCAGTGTAGAAAACTTTTAAATATTAGTATATACATTTTAATAATCAGTAGTCTTTGTATGATTAATCTTTGGCATATATATTACTTCGATCGGTTTATCAAATTGAACATTCATTCGTTTGAACTATCATGTAAAAGAAATTTATTTCGATTTGTGAATAAAAACACAGTTACCAACACTTAATTTTTTCAGTCGGTGATTTGCTGCAAAGCCATTTCATAATACGAGCGTGTGCGTTCATTTTTCGCATTTTATTTGCAATAATTAAATAAAATGGTTCTTTCTGACGGAGTCAAGGAGCGTCTGGGAGTGGTTGTGGATATCGTGCAGACCACATTTCACTGGGGCTTTGTGCCAATGGTCCTTTATTTGGGTAAGTTGCTCTTACACGTGTGGAAAGAAGAAGCACTTCTGTAAATCTTATCTATTGATTTTGTATTAACAATCGTGTTTTATTCTCTAACAGGATTCTCCAAGGGCGCGGAGCCTGGAATGCCACCACTTTCACTTCTTAGTCTCTTGTGGCAATAGGTATATTTCATACTATGTGTGATTTCGAGCGGCAAACGTCGCCACATTTAAATTAACAAAAATGTTATTGTTAAATCCCAGGCATTTTCATAGCACTAGTACTTTAAGCAAGCTAGCGGAAATAAATTTTTGTTCAACCATTTAATAAATCCGTTATTGGCTGCAATATGTTATTGTAAAACAAACTATTAATCTTACCTGGATAATAATAAGAATTTGAAAACTGGCTAACCTTTGTATTTTCATATTTTCTGCTGGTCGTAAGAATTCAAACAGGTGGCAACGCCATCACTACATCTGCTTTAGTATTTTTTTTTACAGAAAAACGAGGTTATTATCTTTAATTGAAACGGTCACACTGGTCACGTCGTTCGCTAAAATTCACACACAGACGGGTTTTCCTCTGATTTCGTTAAACGAAATTGCATATATTGCACATAAATAATACAAATTAATGCAAACAAAACAGTGTACAATATAATTAAAGGTGCTGGCCACTATTGTAAATAATATTTAGCGAAAAAACAAGCCGCGCAAGTGACAAACTCACGTGATGAAAATACGGCTGAAAAGTTATCCGTAAAGTGGGAGGGGAATGAGTTTTTCTAATTGGATTGAAAGAAGTGAACGAATTCTGCAAATTTATTTGTGCATTCAATTATAAAAATATGCGTGCCAAGTGCACTAAATGCCAGATGACCAAAAATGTCTGCTGCTTACGCTAATTAACTCGCTAAATGAATGTTCAAACAAAATGTAAGCTCGTTGCGGCGCAAGCAGAGCGCGAGTTTCGTGTCCTACACAATAAATGCGCAATATAAAGCAAATTAGTTGCCGTCTGCAGTCACCGACAACGTCGACGTCGCGGTCAACGTCGGCGTTTCCTTTGCATAGTTTTTATTTGTGTCGTCAACAAGGAGTAAAAATATAATTTCTTGCCTACACAGACTTTGAGCTGACACGCTTGTATGCGTACACGCGCGCGAGTGTTGGTGTGTGTGTATGCGGAAAACAAAAGAAAAATCACAATCACGAAAACAATAACATGGCGAACGCGCAGCGATTATCAAAAAGAAAAACAATAAAAATGTGGCTCTTGTTAAAGCTGCTCTGCCTGCTGGCCTTGCTCAACGTAAGCAGTGGTAAGTATTATCCAACACTGACAGGCGAGGATGTGGGCGCTAGTCTCCCCTCGCTCCTAGTGTTAGGTGTAAAAATAACCTAAATTCTTATTATTTCCCTGCAGCTTCACCTATCGAAATTGTAATAAATACCAGAAACGAAGCAACAAAAACTGGCCTAAAAAGTCTTGCCAGAGGCAGCAGCAACAACACAAACAACAACAACAACTAGAAAAACAACAGTAACGGCAGCAACAACAAATGAAACAGCTGGCGCTTATCTTACTCAATCGTCGCTGTCGTCCGCTGATAACAGCGACCATGGCAACAACAACAATAACAGCAGCACTGTGCCAATACATTTTCCAGCAGCAGCAGAGGCAGCGGGAGCAGCTAATGAGTCCATTGCTGGCACTCAGCTGCAAATGTCGACGGCCACCTACGCACCGCCGCACAACAAGAAGCACGAAAGTAAGTCCAAAATAAAACGCCGCCAAATCAGAAACCAGACAGCGTACACACACATACATCTACATAGGTATTTATATATCAGACACAAGACAAACCAGACAAGCAGACATCAGATACCAGACGAACCAACTGAAAAGCGGCTCGCGTGACTTTAACACCTCAAAGAGCAGCTCAAAAGCAAAAGCTTCATGGAGTTTAAAAACCCGGCACATGGCCGTCTGGCATTCTCTTCCCTTAATCCCCTTCCTCAGCCCCTGTCGCTTGCCTGTCGTGACGTCAGCGCGTTGTTGATGTCAATGTGCTGCAGTTCTCATACCCACACACTGCCTGACTGACTGACTGACTGCAGTGGCGGCAGCAGCAGTAGCAGCAGACAGTGGCACTTCAACCACCCCCGCTTTTGCATTCACTTGTGCCTAAAGCTACGAAAACAACAACAACAACTCAACTGCAATGCAACTGCAGCGTTGACAGCGACGACAAACAAAACTGGCGCGCAAAGTTAGCAGCGATAGCAGCAGAGCGACGACTGCGACGTCAACGCCGGCGTTGACTTCGTCTGGGTTCTTTATGCTTTCCGTTTTGCACTTGTCTTCTCTCTTGTCTGTCTCCGCTTTGTTGATGTTATTATGTTAAATGCCTTTTGTTTTTGCATTGTACGCGAAACCTGAGAACTCTCCCAACTCCCTCTCCCCACCCCTCTTTCCCTTCAACCTCTTTACTCTTCGTTTTGCGATCGCTGTAGAAAACCGAATTATGATTAATGATTAATCTCTAAATAGGTCTGAGTTTTGAGACTAATACTTGCTAATTGGCCCAGAGCGACACATGTCAGCAGCTTAAAGATCGCACTGATCGATTAATAACTTTTGGCTATGACCAGATAACTAGTTTCACTTTTCCATTTCAATTTGAGTCTGATGATAACTAATAGGAAAAGCGGGAGTAAAGCGAAGCGACTGTAAAAGACTCTGTACATGCTAATCACTATATCAACTCTGTTAAACTTATGCTCTTCTCTTCTTTCACAGAACTAATCAAATGCCATTGTGATATCTGCAAGGAAACGAATCACATCTGCGAGACGGATGGTTACTGCTTCACCTCGGTGGAGAAAGACGTCGATAACAAGATAATCTTTAGTTTTCGGTAAGTTAAAGACCAAACTCAACCGTTTAGGCCAACACTTTGACCATTTGTGTGTGCGAATTCAAATTCGTTGCGTAGCTGCCTCAACATGTCGCAGAGCTTTCCGCCGGGCCGCTTCATCTGGTGTAACGATGGCCGCCATGGCGGGCCAACAGCACGTCCAGCCGCACCTCGTGGTGGACATGGTTGCTGCAATGATCGTGACTTTTGCAATCGATATCTCCGTCCCGTTATCAAGTATTATGCGCCGACTATGGATAAAGTCGCGGCTGGTGGTGGCCAAACGCCGCTGCGATCGCCGACGGTTATCTACGAAGGTGCGCTATGGTGTGCACGTCTTTTGTCTCTTGTTCCCTATTATTCTACTCAACTGCTCCTTCTACCTTCTAACCGCCAAATCCATTCAAGAAACTTGAAACGCACGTCGTTCCAGTTGCTTTGTTCCAGTTTGTTCGTTCTTTGAACTTGTTCTTCTTAGTATTACCTACCATGCTCGTTCCGTTAAGTTCGAATTCAAAGTTCGACTTGAAGCTAACATTAAAAAAAAGAAATTAATAATTAAATAATTTAATTAAATGCAGCGCACAATACTAAAACCAACAACAACAACAAAAGCAACTACAGCAGCAGCAACAACAACAATTAAGAGCGAGCTTTGGCTCCTGGCAACAAATCTTGATACTAACCCGACTTAGAGTCAATTAGCGACTGGCCGAAAGACAGTGGCTAAGAAATACTGCAACAACACCAACACTACACTTTACTAATTTAATTTCTTTCTCTCTCCCTTTCTCTCTCTCTGATTAACTATCTCTTATACATACGCTCGCGTACACCCGACAAATCAAACCGAATCAATATCAAATGCCACGCGCTCTCTATTGTTCTCTCCGCTCTGCACATTCTCTCACTCGTTTCGCTCGCTCGCTCGCTGGCTCGTTCCTCGTTGCTCTCTTGAATAAAACACCAACACACACACATAAACACACTTTTACACCCACACACTGATATACTTATACTTGTATTGGTCTATTATATGCTGTACAGTTGCCTCTATAAGACTTACGAGCTGCATCGCGAGCCTCTGGAATGCCTCTCCAGTCGTAATAAAATCAATTCGTATAGAATTAAATGTTGTAGTAAGGATTTCTGCAATAAGGAAGAGCTTATGAAAACCATATTTGAACCAGGTACAGCAAACATGAATAAACCCCAAAATATTTAATTAAAAACAAACAACAAAAAACTATAACAATTACAACACAAGTTAAACAAAACTTTTACTTTCTTCTTAAAAAGCTTTTTGGTTTTGCACTCTTAATTTGTAAACTCTGCTAATTATGCACAACAACAACACACTCTTGTATGCCAACAACTTTTACACTCTACGCACAACAATAGTAATAACAATATTAAATATTAATAAATAATATTTACTTTTTTCGGTTTTGCACAACAACTAAGTAGAGTCGCCTTATAATTGAACTTCAAACAATTTCTTTAGTTTTCTCTTATTTATTTCTGAAAAAAATCTTAAATACTTTGTATTATCTACTTAGTTTTTCTATTTGCACTTTGTTCTTTGATTTCTTTTCAACTTTTGCACGATATATTAGCCTGCTCTGCTCTGCCTTCTGACACTTTTAAAATATTACTCTATAAAACAATACCAAACAGATTGTATTTTTTATATAGAATACTATATCTCTTTCTTAATGCATGCGAATTTAACTTTTCTATTTTCTGGCAGTGTATTTTTTTAGATTGAATACCCTGTAGCAGGGGTGTATTCGGTGTGGTATCGACAATCTTTTTTCAAAGCTCTAGTTTAAACTCTTTTATATTTTGTGGTTTTAGAAATGAATGGGAACTGTTGCTAGTCGTTCTTGGTTCTCCTTGAGATTCCCTTTTGGATTTTTTGCTTAATAAGATTGATCTTTTATAGGATACTCCAACTTTTCTCTATTGGTGCTGTGACTTTTCTGGTACTTAGCAAAGTGTATATAACAAATTGGAAATCCTTAAAAGTGCTTCAATTGATCCACTTTTCGCCTTTTGTTTTTGTGAGCAATCCTCTTGCCCTCGCCCCCTTTTAGGCCACGCCTCTGCTGCACGCTCGCTGCGCTTTAAAATTTTTACAGCTGGTGCCACATTTAGTTTATAAGTCGTAGCCAACAACAAAACTGCAACTCTAATATAAAATAGTTATAATAATAATAACAACAACAACAAAGCTGCTTATCAACTGCACCACAGCAACTACAACAACAACAGCAAATCAACAACAGCAACAGCAACAATCGCAACTAGTATTATTTACCCGCTCCTACCCCCTTTACCCTAGTTTATGCGCCTAACTTTAGTAGTTTGTAACTAAAATATTAATAATTGCTTAAAAAAAGAAATGCAAAAAAAAAAGTACGATTATGTATATGTATGTATGTGTATGTATGTAGATGCCTGCCCCTAGCAAACCACTTACCACCCGAAGATCCCGCCTGGTGTCATGACAAGACACCGATCTCCTCCACACAATGTTGTCAACATGATTTTTGCAACACGCGTGAAAGTTACGATGGTGTTATACCAGGTGAGAGTTGCTTAAAGCCCCACCCATACGACCATACGTCCATCAAACCTATCACGCATCTTTGAATCCCATCAACAACATCCCCTCTCATCCCAACACCTCCCACCAATCCACCCACTAAATCATTTTAGCCACGCCCATTGCACCGCATTATTTGAGTTTTTTTTAGACCAATAATTTGTGGCACACGCAGCAAAAGTCAACACACACGCACACACAGACTCGCTCATTCATATATGCATACACCTGTCATGCTGCACGGTGTTGTTTTGCCCCTCATCCCTCCAGACCGCCCACCACTGCCCAGTCGTCTCGCAAAAAGAAAAACAACATTTTTGTTTGTTGGGTTTTCTTGTACTTCTTGCACTCACACACACGCACACACTTGCTGTTGTTGTGTATTTCACCTTGTCTGCGTTGTTTTTGTGGCCTCGACTTAACTTCTCCACCTCCACCACCCCCACCCCACCTTCACCTCTGTCTTGTTGTTGCTTTCTCCCTTTACCCCTCATGATCCACTTGTCGCTTCGCCGTTTTTCGAGTTGTCTGCTGCTGACCTTTCGCATCATTCATATTGACTTGTTAAAATGACGACGACGCACATAAAAATGCCAAACAAAATGGGAAGTAGGCAACAACAACAACAACTGTCTCAAGGGGGCAGCAAACATGAATAACAATAACAACAGCAACAGCAGCTTGAACTGCAGTCAAAGCAGAAGAGAAGGAAAAAGAAACAGAAACAGTCGTCGTTCCAGACAGCGCATTTTGTTTACCTCGTTCGCTCACTCCGTCTCCCATGCTCTCCCTCTCTCTGGCTCTTTCGCTCTCTGTGCCTCTGTCACTGTGTCTGCGTCTGTTTATGCAAGTCGTGCATTCATATATTCATTCATCTGTTTTGCTGCAATTTTAGCTTCACGTCGCGTCGCTGTCAACGTCGCTGTCGCCGTCGCAGTCGCAGTCGCTGCAGCAGCCGGCTTCATTTCATTCATTTATGGCCGCATTTTTTGTGTTTTTGCTGCAGACAGCATTCTTTTTTTTTGTTTCGTTTTGTTTTGTTTTTGTTTTTATTTATGTTGCACTCATTCAAATATTATTAGTAGTTGTCCATGTTTGTATGTATGTGTGCGTGGTTGTGTAAATATTTAGTATGTATGAGTAATTGCAGTTTATTGCTCTGTAGATTAAGTTTTAAAGTTTGCGCCGCAAAGTATGCAAAGGTTTGTAAATAACTATAAAAGTCATAAGCAGGTTAGTGAAATATGCACGTAGCTAAATTACACAGCACACAGACACACCCACACCCAAGTAACATACACGCACACGCATTTACACAAAAGCTCACACACGCAATAGCAGCAAGCACTAACTAACTGTTAGCATAAGTTTATTTGGTTTTGTGTTTCCAATTACACTACTGCATTTCTAAAATCTATTCACTGTTGGCTTACAGCATGTTTTCTTCACATTATAATATATTCACTAACTTTCTGGCATTTAATAATTTTCCATTAATTTTCACCCTCAGCTTAAGTGGCTTGTAAAAACTTTGGCTCTTCCACGACACTAATCAAATCTTGTGTTTCTGTTAGATTTCCTGCCTAACAAGACGCTAAGCAGCTGGGAATTGGTGGCTATTATCGTTGGCGCCACTCTGATCATCTGTCTGTCTGGCACAATGACCTGGTACTACTGCCAGCGTCGAAAGCGTTTGGCCAATGGACGACCTTTTGCCAAGGAGGACTCTGTTTACGATCCCATACTAAATGGCAACACGACTCTTCATGATATTATTGAAATGACCACATCGGGATCTGGTTCAGGTGAGTACCTATAAGTTATTATTCTTTAACAGTATTTAACAGAGTCTTCATCTTTGTAGCTGGACTGCCGCTGCTCGTGCAACGTTCCATTGCACGCCAAGTGCAGCTGTGCCACGTCATTGGCAAAGGGCGCTTTGGCGAGGTGTGGCGCGGTCGCTGGCGAGGCGAGAATGTTGCCGTTAAGATATTTTCCAGTCGAGAGGAATGCTCCTGGTTTCGTGAGGCCGAGATTTATCAGACTGTGATGCTGCGTCATGAGAATATCTTGGGCTTTATAGCAGCCGATAACAAGGGTAAGTTTGTTCTACCAAAATATTATTTACCAACTAATCTAAGTGTTTTTTTTTCGCTTACAGATAATGGCACCTGGACACAGCTCTGGCTTGTCACGGACTATCATGAGAATGGCTCGTTGTTTGACTACCTAACGACGCACACTGTGGACACCAATACCATGCTGAATATGGCACTGAGCATTGCTACTGGATTAGCCCATCTGCATATGGATATTGTGGGCACACGTGGCAAGCCAGCGATTGCCCATCGTGATCTCAAGTCTAAGAATATATTGGTCAAGTCGAATTTGAGTTGTGCCATCGGAGATTTGGGTCTGGCTGTGCGACATGTGGAGAAGGACGACTCTGTGGACATACCGTCAACGCATCGCGTGGGCACCAAACGTTATATGGCACCAGAGGTGCTTGACGAGAGCATGAATGCCCAGCACTTTGATTCATATAAGCGGGCAGATGTCTATGCCTTTGGTTTGATACTCTGGGAGATTGCACGTCGTTGCAATATGGGCATGATCTTTGAGGAGTACCAGTTGCCCTACTGGGATGCTGTGCAGCCCGATCCCAGCATTGAGGAGATGAAGAAGGTGAGTGCCAGCAGTTGACCTACTAAAGGAATGCCAGTTAAATAAATATATTTGTTTTTAGGTGGTTTGCATTGAGAAGAGTCGACCGAATATTCCCAATCGCTGGCATGCCTCAGATGTACTGCATAACATGGCTAAGGTCATGAAGGAATGCTGGTATCCCAATCCTGTGGCACGTCTCACCGCATTGCGGATCAAGAAGACTTTGGCCAGTATACGTGTTGAGGACAAGGTCAAGAACTGATTGTTCTAGTGCGGCTTAAGTGCGTAGCCGAAATGGAATGCGTTTAATTTAAATATTTGTACATCGCACCTGTGTAACCTGTAACCTGGCCCCGTGTTACCTTTAAGCGACAAGCAGCAAAAACAAAAACAAACACAAAGAAGAAATAACAAATTTAAACACAACTAAGATAATCCGATAACAAATCCGTTGTAAATATTTAGGATTTAAACACATAACAATCGCCCCCTTTTCACCTTTCCTACACCTATCGCCTAAAGCACATGAGCTATAATCATTCTTAAGTTTATTTTGCTCATAGTTTTTGATTTTATACTTTTGTACATAAATATTTCGTTGAAATTGTTGCTGAGATTTGCTTAAGTTTCACGGCCATAAAGTGACAACAGAGCGGTGCGCCATAAGAACCGTCGCACTGCCATTAGTGCTAAACGATTTAAGGCCCAAAGTGTTTACAGACACACACAAATACGTATATTTTTTATAGCCACTGTTCATAAAACAAAAATACATACAGTTAATAGACTTTGCCAAGACTGAGCAGCAGTGAGAGAAAAGCAAAACCTCAAAAAACAAAAAAAAAAGTAAAATATATATAAATATTAAAAAGGACAAATTGCAGGCAACTTTTGTGCTGCATTATATCAATATATCAATATGATAATATAGAAACCTTAGCGATTATACACAATTAGAAATACGTATGCCGACAATGCGCGAGAATTCAACACATTTTTAGGCGTTTTATCGTTGACAAAACTCAGGAACTCACGAATTACATTGAAAACAAAATTAAAAAACAAAAACAAATGAAAAACAAACAAACAAACAGCTGATTTAATAACAATTGGCGCACCGCTTGCTCACATGCTGAATGCCACAATTCCCCTCCCTCGTCACTAAGCTAATCATACACACTTATTATACACAACATCTATATACAGATAATATTTATATAGACATCGCTTGCTTTAAAGTTTATCGAAAGTTTTTTAGTTATCTTCATATCCTTTCCTTCTGGATATAACCAAAGCTTGTTCTTCCTATTTATAACTTGTAATTGTAAATCAATATTTAAAACAGAGTCTAACAATCTATGGAAAGTGAAGATGAGCATAAAAATTGAGAATATTCAAAGAAATGTAATTTTAAGTCATTTTATAAGCTAGTTGAGAAAGGTTTGAAATCTGTTTGTATGTTGAACTGATCAAAAGAAGTAAATGTTTTAATGTCTGCACCACACACACACCCAAACACTCACCCACTCAACCACAATGAAAGCCTGCAATAGTAGTTTCTATATGACATCAAATGTTTCCACTTATCCCAAACAAAACGCTGAGAGATTAAAGTGAATTAAGAGTAAAGTAAAGCCATTAATTTAAACTACACCAACTTAACTTTAAGTATCATTAATTATAATTATAATACTATTTGATATGCGTATAACGAGAAAAACTATACTATATATATACACATATATATAAATAATTACTATAACTACATTGTTATGTCTTTCGGCCTGCGAAATTTGATTTCCTATTAATTTAGGCGCTCTAAAACGACTACATATTATATGAAAATTGATTACGAATTACATTTTAAGTTAAACTTAATTCATTTCCTGTAATTGTAATTGTCTATTTGTAATTTGCTGAATGTTCTATTCAAATTCCAAGTTTGCAAATCAACAGATCGTAAATTTAAGTTTTTACGATGAATATTCCTGTAATTGTAAAATGTGTAAATATTTTATGAAATAGAAAGCTAACAGTTTGTAATAATTTTCAATCGAAAGCTATACCCTTGCCCCCAGTCCCTACCCAAGCCACAAAATGCTGAAAAGACAAGTCCGATAAACCTTTCCTTAGAGCGTTATGCTGGTGAAATTGTAACCCGGAACAGCTTGGCAAATTCACAGACAAACCGCAGAGAAAACTAACTTACACAAAAGACTTGATAAACAATGCGCAAAGAAGTTTATATTAAAATAACAATACAATTAACTTTCCTATTTTACAGCTGAGAAAAGGAAATTGAAAATTATAAAAAAAATACACAAAGTGAACATAAGTGAATAAACTAACTATGATTTAGTTGTTAGGCTCATGCGTGAGATGAAAGTTTAAAGAAGATGAAAATGATGTAAAAGTGTTTGTATTGTGTATTAAAACTAACTAAGAAGAGAATGAACAAAATAAGTAAAGTGAAGACAGTGAAGAAGATAGTTAGGAAGAGAGAGAAAGAGAAGAATGTGAATTGGTATTTGGTATGTGTAATGTATGTGGAGCATTTACGGTGTACTGTTGAAAACAAACAAACAAAAAGCGTTGAAAGTGTAAACAGAGTCTAACTTTTAGCTTTAAGCTGCGTTTTTACTGGCACTTTAAATAAAACCCAAAATATTTGTAAAAGAACAAAAGGAACTGTGTTTTAATAGTGGCTCTGAAGATTTAACCACTCTCCATAAAAAGAATTAAGTTTTCGTTTGGTTTTTAAGGGGCCTTTTGCCCTTTTGCCCAACTTGTTTGCATTTATTTATTTCATTAATTGTTTGCATACATTTGCTCATTAATTGTTAAAAAAAAACACTCAAAGGATTAATTTGAAATGTGTTAAGACCCGACTTGATTTGCCTGGGGTTACAATGTTTAATGGCTAAAATATACTTAGTTACAGTTCACATATTGGTTATGGGCTTTTATTATTATTCATTTGTAATTTTACACTTAGAATTGGAACAAGCTAATAAATATTGATATGGTAATACTTGCTGTAATAACATTGAATGCCTCAGTCAGTATTTCAATTATTTTTTTCTACAGAAAACACTGTTTAATTAATTTGATTATATTTTAAATATATGTGTGGGTTTAAGCACTTAAAAAGTTAGTATATAAACACCAAGATATGTATTGTTTAAGCAATTGTTTGCTGATATGTGTAGTTGAAATACTTTTACTCATTTGATCAATCGATGCCGTAAGTTGTTAGTTAACGAGTTGATTAGTTTACTCAGTTGTGTCGATGCTGGAAAATGTTGGCCACGTGCTGTGAAAAGTTGGTGTTATTAAGAACTATACGTGGGTCTACCTATGATTAATTTTTTACCTCTTGAGCCACATTGACACAGTCGAAGGGATCCCGAAAGTAACCGCAGCTCAGCTTGGAGGCGCCACGATGATGCAAACGCTGCTGCTGACAGCACATGCCACTAAAAGGAATAATTGTTAGACTGACTGACTGGGTGTTCAATTCCAACACTCACCTGATCACCTGACAGTCACTGCTGCTGGTGCAATCGCTGCCATACGGATGCTTTGGCCGCACACTGAAGATCTCCGGCAGCAACGGCCCATCGGTGGCACAACGCCAAATGCCCTCTTGGGGTGCCAGCATACAGGCACTGCCCGGAGCACAATCACTGTGACGCTGGCAGAGATCTCGCTGGTGCTCAAACACATAGACGCACTTGCCCTCTGTTCCCACAAAGTCAAGGTGAGTTAAGTACACGCCCACTATATCAACGCCCACTTACCGCCATAGGTGTTGACGCAGACTCCTGTGGGGCAGCAATCATCGTTGAAGATGCAGGCGCGGTTGGCACAGGGCGTGTCCTCAATTAACGGCTCCACAATGCCATACACCTCGGTCTGTTGCTGGTGACGCAGTTGTGACGACATCGGTGCTGCTTGTGGCTTCATTAAACAAATTATATGTTGCAATTATATAAATTGTAGCGAGCATAGTTTATCTTTATGGACGGTACATGCGGCGTATGTGTGATATTTGTACTCAATGTGACACTCGAATGACATTTCGCATTTTCTGCCTCACTAGCTACAAATTAAGTGAGTGCCGCTCGTAAGTAGCCATAAAATTACCAATTTGTCTGTCAATTTCCGTGTGTTTGTGTTTGAACTTTGCACTTTCCTGCCTGCGCTCAGTGGAAAACTGTGTGGCCAGTGGAAAATTCTAATTAATGAACAACTACTGCTCCCAGTGTTTCGTTTCAATTTGTGTTCACACCTTGCTTCGGGGGCGTTTGTGTGTTTGTTGTTGTGTGGCCCACGCTGCGTATGAGCAATAAAATAACAGCACAGATTGCTTTTCACAGTGCAAACAAACAGGCGTTGGTTTAGTATGTTGTTTAATGCATGTTTTATAAACTATATTTTAAGGGGAGTAATGGCAGTCGAGTGAGGTAAATATTTAGCCATAAACTTAAACTGCTTGCAAGTTCTCTACTAATTAAATTTCTTCCTTTGAAAATAGTTCTCTCCCAGCAATCCAACCTATGCTATTCCCATTTTAATTAACTGTCTGCACTGTCAATACAACTCCACAGAGACACACACGGCGCACTGCCTTTGAGGCCGAATCTAATTGATTTTATTTCTAGCACTCACCTGTTGTTGCGGTAGCTGTTGCTGCTGCTGTTGTTGCTGCGGCTGTTGCTCGATGTCGTAAGGTGCAAACAGTTGACCGTATTCATTATTATACCCAGCATTGGCAATCATACCAAATGTATCACCGCCCACATCGCTCCTTCTGGCAGCTCCCCCATTGCGATGCTGCAAATTGCGTGAATTGCGGCCGAAAAGCGAAGAGCGTGTCCAATCCATGTTGGCCGAGGCATCCAATTGGCTGGCCATGCCCAGCACCAACACTACCATCAGCAGCAGGGCCAGTGCAGCCCGCAGTCGAATGCTTCTCATGTTTGCAATGTTAGTAAAACCACATGGCCAGCGGCATGTTGTGTGTGTGCTGTGAAAAGGTGTGTGAAAAAAAGTGAACAATACACAAACCTTAATTAAAACGCAGCAAACAAATGGCCGAAATTGGCTTTACAGCCGTTTGAATTAAACGTTTGCGGAGGCTTAAAAGCTGTTTCCGGTACGGCAAAACGACCGCAAAACACGAAACCGGCGGCGGAACATTAAACTTTAATTGTGGTTGGCTTTTAGTGGGTATTATAACCGGCATTGAGTTAATTTATGAGGCGGTTTCCTTTATTACCCATACATATGTCGGTTATAAATCAACGCTTTCAACGAATCAATTCCAAAGTGCCCAAACATAGCATACTTTTCAGCGCAACACTTCTACTTCTGTTTGCTGTGTAATAAAATATGGAAAGACATGTTTGACATGCTGCGGGTGAGTTCTGAGCACTTGCAATACTCTTGGCTATTATGTATTTTATTTTATTTGACTTGTCAATACATGGCCAAGCCACGGCAGCTAAAAATAGCAGCAATGTAATTGAAACATTTCATTAACTGCGGCGCTGTGTCTTTGGGCTTGGCAGTGTCTTGAATCAATTTCATTAATTGGTCTGCTCTAGAGCAGAGCTTACTGAAACCTTAATTGAAACCTTTTTGACATACTTTAAATTACTTTTTAACAGGTAGACTTTCTTACTGCTTTTCTACTTCCAAGCCAGGAAAACTTGAGTTGAAATTTGCTTTAAAAAAGGTCAGCAAAGGCCACTTTTATGATTCTTTTGCCTTATGAATTGCTAGCTAATTACGCTACAACATCAAAGTGTGTCAAAAACAGATCGCAGAAAAAACAGCAAAAATAAAAAGAATTGTGGCGCGTGGCTAAGTTTTTACTTAGGGAAAGTATCTGTCTAAAGAAATGGCTAATATAATTAACTGCGTATTTAATGAGACTTACTTATAGCTAAGGAATTCGAGTGTTCGCAGGAAAACGACACTTCCGTTTTCTGTAGAAACTAAAAATATACTTGTTATAAATTTAGATGCCCATAGAGATTCTCAGGGCTTAACATCGATTGATTGTGGTATTTATAGCCAACAGTGGTCACGCCTCCTACTGATTGGTATATTAATAACAACTTAATAACTTTTTCAGAGAAATAAAACTGATTTGCTGAGAGCTTCGAGAACAGAAAATAATTCTACGTCAGTTAAGTCGAAGATCAGACCAAACCGCTTATCATACGTCGTGCACTTGTGGTGTGGCTCTTGGGCAGCTCACAAAGCCGAGTTAACTGACACACGCTGACAATTTAATGACATGTTTAGCTTCAGGATAGTGTCTGTTCTATGAACGTGGCCTGGGAAATGGTCATTAAGCGGTGTCAGCCTTTATGTCAGCTAAGAAACCTGATAACTTAAACAGTTGATGTGTATTAGAGTTAGTAGGTGTGTGTGTGTGAGCATGTGTTATGATGTGACACGCCCACACACGTAAAGGAGGCGTTGCATGTAATTATTATTGGACACAAATGAGTTCGTCCCTTGCAAAAGTTAATTATGTGAACGCGCCTTAATTATAAAACAGTCACAACAGGGACTCGAGTACAGCACAAAAACTAGTGCGATATTTGCAACATGTGCACGTAATTATGCAAATGATGTTGCTTGCAACAGTGGCAGCGCTAAGTGCCTAATGCCATCCACTGGCACTTACATGAGTTTACCGCACAGTGGAAAGCAGAGCACAACAGCCAAATGGCAAATGGCCTCAAGTGCAATATCACAACACTCACACAAACACACACTCACACACACAGTTGTACACTCACACGAATTATTGTTGTGTACGGCAGGTGGCAGGAGCTGTTGTGTACCTGCTGCTGGTGTATCCTTAACGCGACTGAGACAACACCTGTCGGCTGCCGCATAACGCAGCCACAAACTGGAGAAGCTTTTTTCCGCGAAAAAGCTCTGTGGATTTTTATGAATTAAAATTTTTGGACGCGCAGTAAAAGCGAAAGCTTCGCTCTTATCTCTGTGTGTGTTCCTGTGTGTGTCACTGCGTGTGTTTGTGTGTAACGACTTAAAAGCCTACAACGAATCAATGAAAGGCTACACTCATTTATGTACACAACATTTGCCTTGCCTTGCTCCCAATGACGTCACAGCAAGCAGTGTCCCCCATGAAAAACTGCTTGTAAAAACCAGTGTGTCCTGTGTGGTCCTTTTTGGCTGTGTTTTGCGATATGCAAGCAGCCGGCAAATCTGATATACCTGTCATTACAGTTAACCGTAGACAAATCGCTGCCGGCTGTACGCCCATTTGAATTTTGTACTGCCTTTGGAGACATTTTCATTGCTTTGATAACCTATCAAGTTCCCTGTCGGCATGCCGCGTTCTAGCTCAAATCAGAAATATGCAAATTAATCAATTTACTTTGTGAATTTCTTCAAAACAAATTAATTAGCTTGAATAATTCAATGGCCTTGAGGGTATAAATAAATGAATGCAAAGCGAGTCAATTTAGCATAAGTGAGCATGGAGGACTGCTTAAGGTACGTAGAATTTTGAGTGTTATGACAAATTTTTTTTTTTTCATATGTTTCAACGTAAATTTACTGCCAAGCCTATGAGGAATACTCTTTACGGCTGTGTTTTAATAAGCACTCAAGCACAAACATGAAATTTGCTTTATATTTTTGTTAGGTACACGCAGCTTTCAAGTTCATTTTAAGAGCAGAAATTAACAGCTGGAAGTCAAAGGGGTCTCACACCGACTTTAACTTTAACTTCAGCGATGAAGACTTTAAAATACAAGAATCTGGGGAAGTTTCCAAATGGCGCATACGCAGCGTGGACCATAAAAAGTTGGTATAACTGCTGCGCTGGCAATGAAAGTGTTAAACTTAAGCGACGGCCATGGCAGCTGTGAAGTCAACTGCAAAAACGAATTGATACCACAGTCAGCTACCATCCATTGGCATTATGAAAGTCAATATGCAACTGTCGAGGGGATAATCGAGCCAAGTATCCATTTCTGCCAGCAGCATTGCTCAAGGTCATTCTAATAAATGAGTTTAGCTCTGAGTTCGTTTGCTCATTTCAAAATTGCAGAGTTGCTGGCATTCAGTTTTCTGTGCAATTCGGTAGATAAATTTCGTTGCATTCCCCGAAATCAAATTAAGATTTCATGACGTGACTCGCCCTTCACTTTCGGAATGGATTGCGATTGAACTTTGACTCGGATTTGCTGATTCAAATGCAGGGCAGGTAAGAGGCAATTGAATTCCCCAAATAATACACTTTAATTTCACTAATTTACTCTCGTTTATTTCGTTCGATTTGTTCGTTGCTTGCACTTAAGTTGCTAACAATTTTTGATGCATGTTTTGAGATATAAATAAATTAAATAATTAGTAAATTCAATTGAACTAAAAACATTTGCTCTCGCTCGCTCTCTTTCGTTTTAACATAACAACAATTTGCCTATGAAAATTAACAATTATTATTATTAAAAAATTTGAAAATCAAAACGCGTTCAGTTTTTAGTTGAATCAAATGAGAAAATACAGCAATAATCATCAATAAATAAATAAATATATGCATTAAATAAGTTAAATAAATAAATAAATGGCTTAGCATTAAAAAATAAATATGCCTTATATTATTATTGCGTATTAGGCTCATAAGTTAGTTTCATATCTTTTGTAATTGTATTTAAACACATTCAGACTACTCTCTGTTAGGCACGCGCTATGAAATAAAATAACCAGCCGCAAAGTATGCAACACAAATTGCAAATAACGTATGCAGTTTGAGAGCCACTGAGTGCAGCTAAAACTGTAACGGTGCTCAATTTTGTGAGCAGAACACGAGTATTTTCTCTTCTCTTCGTTTTACTTTTCGTTCTCCTCTTCCTTTTCAGCTGCTACACTTTTCCAATTAAGCTAATGACAGTTGTAGGGTGTATGAGAGCGGGGTTAAAGGGAGGGAATGGTAGATGAAGGGAAGCCGAGAATGCGACGTTTGAATTATAAACTACTATATGAAAGTTGTTTCAACTTTGTTTCTAGTTTCTAACTCTACTTCTATTTACAGTTACAGGACAGTTGCTGGTTGGGGCGTGGTCTATTTTACACCCGTTATGCTGCGCAGCCAGGGCTTATAGAATGTCGTACGCATATAGACGCCTGGCAAATACGGCGCCGCACACTTGATGCCATGGGAAACAGTTCCGGCCAACTCGTAACGGCCATCAGGACGCTGCAACACCAAAGGACCTCCACTGTCGCCCTACAATCGAAACGATTGATTGATTAAACACTGCTGCGCAACAGCTCAATTAGTCCACCTCTGTACTCACTTCACAAGAATCCTTCTGCCCATTGGCATAGCCGGCGCACAAAAAGGAGCCAAGTATCTTCTTGTTATGCCCAGCGGTGTGGAACATCTCCTGGCAAACGCTGTTCTCAATAACTGGCACCTGTTGCGTGAAAGAAAGCAATTAAATAGTTTAAACACGTCTTGGATACGGACAGTAGGAGGAGTACTCAATTAGACACGCACCTGAACCTCCTGCAACACCGAGGGCACACCACCGCCGTACTTGAGACGACCCCAGCCAGTGACTGTTGCCATGCGACCCGTGAAGTCCGCCTGATCATTGGGCATGCAAATGGGCACTGCAGAAAGAAGTGGAAAGTGTAATGACACGGAAAATACTGAGCATCTTTGAGGAGAACTTACCTATGTGTGTGTCGAACTGCACGGGAGTGTCCATTTCCAGCAGCGCCAGATCGTTCTCGAAGGTCGCCGGATCGTATTGACGGTGCACAATGACTCGTTTGATGTTCTTAGTCACAGGACGTTTGCTCTCCAGGTCACCGGAGATGTCAAACTCGCCCATGACAGCAACCAATGAAGCGAGGAAGCTAAAGGATCAATCGGTTAGGAAACTGATTTTAAGGTAGGCTCTCTTATGTTTAACTTACCCGGGCTGACAATGGGCGGCGGTGATAACGTAGCGACTAGTGATTAAGACGCCGCCACATTTATTCTTGGTAAAGAGTCCCAGCCAGGTGGACTCACGGACTAAAACTTGCCAGGGAAAGGCGCCAAATGTGGAGCCCTTTCCGCCGACAATTCGACCGGATTTGACATGTGGACGAACGCCGCATTCTGTTGATGGGGAGTGAAATGTGAGGTTAGGAGTAGGGAGTGTTCACAGAGCGAGAAAAGGAGAGTGAAACAGAGCATGAGATAGAGTAAGAAAGAGACAGATAGACATCGAGAGAGAGGAAGGGAGAGTACAAGTGAGTGAGTTAGCAAGCTAGCTGTCTAAGCTAACAGCTAGTGAGATACAGAAAGAGTGAGTGAGTGAGAGAGAGAATCAGAGCATAGAGGAAACATTTAAATGCAGTGTTGGACAATGCATGAATCGGGCAAGGAGTTTGGATATATATAGGAACTAGGGAGTTTTGGGTTACTATAACTACGAGGACTGTTTGAGGACTTTGGGGATTTATCAATGATGACGATGCCTGTGGCCAGGACGTTTGCGTCGCCGAGCTAAATTTTTGGAATGATTTGTGAGGTAATGCGGTTGCGAGTTCGGAAGCGGATGCGGATTAGTGATTAATTGGATTGGATTTTGGTTAATTTTGATGGAAATGTGAATGGGTTGTTATTAGGAACAAGAGAGAGAAAGAGAGAAAACAAGAAAGTGAGAGATAGAGAGTGAGAGAGACAGTTGCCTTGGGGTCTATACTTGTCTATGCTTCAATCACTCAATACTTACGTATCTTGCGTCCATTGGGGCCACCGTATGAACTCAGCGTGGCTCCCTGATCAATTTCATTCTCATGTGGACTTGGATTCACATCCTCCTCATCTTCCTCATCCACAATCTCGTCGTTGACTGGACGTGCTGTGGTTTTCACAGTGCTGCTAATGCGTTTCGTGGGTTTCTTTGAGCTGGGACGACGCGTGGTGGTGCTGGGTACGGTGGTGCGACGTGTGGCGGCCGGCTTGCGAGTAGTGCTAGTGGCGGAGGTCTTCTTGTTGGGCGCTTTGGTGGACACACGTGTCACTGGCTTTTTGGTAGTGGCCTTTGGCTTCGTCGTGGTAGCTACACGCACAGGTTTGCGAGTGGTTTTGCGGTTAACATTCGTATTGGCACCACCAACCGCACCGGAAGCATAGGTCGAGGCCGTGTTGTTCGTCTCATCGATCATATCGGCCAAGGCCTCGAAGTTACCCTGCAACGAGGCAACCAATTTGTTGACCAACGTATGCATTTTATCCTTCAGCACAACATCCTCGACAAACGCGGGCGTGGAGAGCTCCAGATCGCTGGTGACTGCACTCGAGGCAGCGGACATGTTCAAATTTGGATTACGCACGGGCGGGAAGTTGACGAAATCATTGGGTG
Organism: Drosophila dunni; assembly: GCA_018152125.1. Classification (NCBI taxonomy): domain Eukaryota; kingdom Metazoa; phylum Arthropoda; class Insecta; order Diptera; family Drosophilidae; genus Drosophila; species Drosophila dunni. The sequence continues at coordinate 18,232,718 of JAECXC010000339.1, read as the reverse complement.
ACGTGTAGGTTTCTTCAGCTAGCGGTTGTCCCAGTTTCTCTCCAGGAACGGAGAAAGCCGGATAGGTTGGCGTAGGACCGTAGTAGCCTGGGAATGCGGGTTTGTCATCGGAGGGCACACCGTACATTGACTCCGTGGTGGATTGTGAATAGGTCAAATGGACTGGACTGCTGCCCACGCCGGCGATTGGCATGCCAAAGTAACCCGGATCCTCAAAATCATTGGAGCTTACCACAGCAGGAGTGCTGACCGGACGTCTCGTAACACTGGGTCCATAGATATAGGAGTTTGTCGTGGAGGCAAGTTTGTTATTGTCGTTGTTGATCCATGAGCTGGAGGTAACCAGATTTATGGCCGTGGGCTTGGGCGTAATCTGCACGAATCCTGGTTTCTTGTGGCCACCATAGTTGCTCGTAGGTGCCTGTATGTGAATAGGAGTCGAGGCGGTGGCATAAAGAGGAGGCTGATAGTTGCCAGGTGTAGAGCCAAGGATGTTCTCAGCCGTGCTCTGAATGAAGGCATCCAGTTTGTCGTCGGCCATGAATAGTGGTGGCACCTTATCGTAGTGGTAATCCACATTGGCTGGTGGACGTGGTGTGGTGGGACCAGTCACGTAGCTGGTTGAAATGGGCTTCGATGAGACGGGTTTGCGTGTCGGAGAACTAGCTACGGAGTGCTCATTGTAGTTGTGTAACGAAGGAGCAGGTATCTCAGGTGCTGGCGCAGGAGCTGGCACGGGTACGGGAGCAGAAGCTGGTCGATCGTAGCTGGCAGTTGGAAGAGCGGGTTGATCGTAGCCAGAAACTGGAGACTCATCGTAGCTGGAAGCAGGAGATTGATCGTAGTTGGAAGCGGGAGAAGGCGACTGATTGTAGCTGGATGTAGGAACTGCAGCAGGCTGATCATAGCCGGAGGCTTGAGGGGATTGTGGATAACCCGTGTCCGCTTGTTGCGTTGCCGGTTCCGTATTGTAGTTGCCCAAGGGCTGCTTGACCTTGATGTGAGTGACAGGAGACTCTGCGGTGTCGTAGGCGGGTCTCCTTGTGTTCTGCTCTGCCAACTGTTGATGCTGGTTGTAGTTGTTGCTTGGCTGTGGGTGAGGCGTTTTCTTTGTCGGAGGTCGCTTCGTGGTAGGCTTTGGACGTGGCTTGGGACTGGCTGTGATCAGAACTGGACGGCTTGAAGAGCTATCCACGGCCTCATACTGAGGTCGCTGTGCCTGCGTAGTTGTGGTGCTGGCAATGTAGCTGGTGGTGGGTGCAGGACTGGAAATCGATAGCTTCTCTGTCTGCTGGTAGCCATCGGAGGCGGCATCGTACTGCTCCTGCACCTTGGTGGTGTGAGAGGAGACGGACACCTCAGCGGGCAGTGGGTCGTTGTAGTGCTGCATTGTGACCATGCCAATGTAAGAGGCTACCGGACGATTGGAACTGGGTTTGTTGCCCACAGTCGAGGGTCTGACATAAGCCGGAGAGGGTTGTGGTGGTTCCGTGTAGGTGTTGGTTATCTTCTGGTAGCTCATCTCAGTGTTGGCTTCCTGGGAGCTGCTGCTCACCTGATCATAGCCAGAGGGATCGTTCTCCACTTGACCGGACTCACCCTCCAAATAGGACATGTCCACGGGGTAAGCGATGCCCATGACGGGCATTTTGTTGAACTCCGAGGTCTGTGGACTGTCGGGATGAGTGGCATCATTGTATCCATTAGCCGGCATCGTGTGCTCCTCCAGCACTGAGGATTGATCCTCGCCATAAGTGGGTCGAGGGGTAGGCAACTCTGCGGATTGACTGCCCGAGGCATCCTGCTCCTCGGAGACCTTATCGTAGATGGCGCTGGCACTGGTTGTGTAGGCATAGTCCTGCTCAGGCTCTGGCTCCTGCTCCTGTGACTTGACTCCCTCCTGACTCTGCTGATAGTAACCTGCTGGTTCTGCTGAGACAGGAGCTGTGGTCTCCTGAGGAGCATAGGCATAGGAAGGTGTCTGCTGTTTCACCACATTGTAGCTGGGACCGTGACTGCTGTTATTCAGTTGTAGAATAATCGATTCTATGGAGTCCACGTGAGTGGTTATGGAGGAGGCAGTTGTGGGATTGCTCTGGGCTGCTGCTGAGCTAGGACGCTTCTCGTTGTTGAATGTGGGCACCAGAATGTATTTATCCTCCGCAGCTGCAGTTGGTTGTGTGCTGTAACTCTGCGATGAGGGCTGCTGCTGTTGGTATTGCTGCTGAGGTTGTTGCTCCTCTTGAGGAGGCTGCACATAGACCGGCTGTGGTCCGTAGCCAGTGGAGAACTGCAAATCCTCGACCAGATCAGCATCTGCACCAGGGTGTGTTATATCGCTGTGTGTGAATTCGCCGCCATCGAGTATGAGGTGATTGTGATGATGCATATTCGTGTGCTGCGTTGGTTTTGGCTTCGATTTGATCTGCTGCACAGGACGCTTCATGGTCTCGGCCAATTGTGGCACAGGTTTCGCCTGTTGGGCAGGTTTCGGCTGTGGCTTCGGCTGAGGTTTCGGCTGTGGTTTCGGCTGTGGTTTCGGCTGCGGTTTCGGCTGTGCCTTTGGTTTTGGCGTTGTGGGCGTCGGTGTCGTCGGTGACTCCTCAAACGAATTGGATTCGGAGCTGGTGTTATCCAATGTGCTGCCAGATATTTTGGTAGGCACTTCGGTGGTGAAGGTAACTATGTCATCGGTATTCTCCGGTGGCAATGTGGCCAACACTTGCATCACAAAATCATCGTTGCCTGGCGGCGAGGAGAATGTGTTGATCTTCACCGAATGTTTGTTCACATGTATCGAGGGTGGTTGCTCCGTCTCCGCTGCAGGCACCTTTACCTCATTAAAGTTGGTCTCATCGTTCTGGACTTGCAGCTCTGCGTCCTGCTCGAACTGCGATTGCGTGGACTCTGTGGAGCTGCTGGAGAAGCTTAGTTCGCTCTGGCCCAAGGTCTGTGCGCTCTGCTGACCCATGCTCGTTGTGCTGCCCAGTTGCTGGTAGACCTTGTCCAGGTTCTGCTGATCGTAGATGTTCTGTGCGGGCTGCTCCTCACTCAGCTGCTGCTGCTGTTGTTGTTGCTGTTGCTGCTGTTGCTGTTCGCCGTAGATCTCATAGGAGGACTGTGCTGCCTGCTGCAGCTTCTGCTGTTGCTGCTGCTGTTGATGCTGCTGGAAGTAGGCGTTCTGCGCATCATTGATCAATGTGCTGGCCAACTCGTGAGTTTGCGGTATCTGACAGCAGGCACCGAACAGAAAACCATCCATGCAGGCACCAACCACCTCACCGCCCCGCTGTGCGCACTCATGATTGAACATGCAGATGGTGGGTCCATTGGAGCGAGGATCTGAGCTAGGCAACGTTTTGGTAGCTCGACAGTGCTTTGGGGTAATGCGATAGCCGCCAAACAATTTGCGGGGAGCTGTAAGAAAAGATGAAGATAAAATCAAGTAAGTTTTGGCTCTTTTGGCTTATTATATTTGTATAGACTTTTAGGCTTTTTCCATAGACCTTATCATTAATAAACTGTTCTCTACTTTCTGCTATTTTTGCTCAACTCCTGAGGGCTAATTTGTAATTAAGCCATAAGTGGCAACCGATTAATTAAGTTGCCCGTCAAAATCAAAGCCAGACAACTGTACATAATTGGATTAGCTGGTGAAAACGTTGAAATTCTTGAAATGAAAGTGACAATTTCTTGACTACTAAATTATTTGTGCTTAAAAGTATTTTAATTGCATTTTACACTGCTAATTATGAGCAGGCAGCGACAAAAAAACAATAAACTCAATTAACATGAGAAACGTTTGCTGTTCTGTCGTCGTCGACTCTTCGTCGTGCCACTTGGAAAGGCAGCAGGCAACGAGCGGTGGCAAGTGAAAGTGCTGCAAACTTGCTGCTGCAATGTCAAAGTTCAGCTCTACCTTTTAACCAGTTTTTTGGTAGGTAACTAAGTGCAATTTGATTGCAGTTTGTTGCCTTTCATTCCGTCTGATTTGGCAAATGAGCTAAGAAAACTTTTCTCATTACCCAAATTACAATTGCAACTCACTTGACATTTGGCTTAAGTTTACACTCATTGATTTCGTGCTGCAATTAGATGATTGAACGTCGAAACTCTTGCCTCGTGTTTATGCCAACAATTAACACCTCAAAAACAGCTTTTAGTTGCTCCCATTTCGGCTATGCCACAAGACTGTGTCAATGTTTGCCTGAAATTGGAGCAGACCACGAAATTCCCAATACGGAAGACGAGTGCTAGATTCTCGGAGGCCATAAATAAAGTATGTGTGTGGGGAAGAAGTGTAGTCGCAATCAATTAACAATTAACTTGCTAATTAAATATAAAACAGGCAGTAACGAAAATAAAATGAAATAGCAAGAAAGCCAACATAAACATACAGTTACAGCCTGACTCATAAAATGGCCCAAAAAAAAGACCCTGCTCCTTCATGCTGGGCACGTCTTGAAATTAGAGCCAGTGCCAGAGTTGGAGTTGGAGGCGAAGTCAGAGTCAAGTGAAAGTAAATAGAGTGAGAAAAGTGAATAAGTTATCAGCGGCAGCGCCAAAACTCCAATTAGAATGTCCACTATGTACACGTCCACAGCTTCAGCTGCGGACTCAACATTTCAACACCGCAAAAAACCAAAAAAATAACAAACCTCATAATTGAGAAAAGTGATAGTGTTTTGCCTGCCTTTTTATTTCATTTAATTTCATTTTTTTCTCTCATTTGTTGTAATTTTTTTTCAAACGATTTCGTTTTTCTGCTCCGTAGGTTTATTTTGTCTACTATCGTTTTCTTCTTTTTCTTTTTGTATTATTAATATGCGTTTTGTGGCTTTATTATTTGCAGACATTTCGCATTTTATGATTAGACACTCAAGTGTGCTCAAGTATTCTTCCGACAATCGTTAAAAAAAGTAGTAAACCCACAAAACACCAAACGATACCGAAGCCAAAGACGAAGAGAGTCATGAGAAATTGCCTCGGGCAGACGGCGAAGTAAGCGCGCTGTTAAATAACACTCTGTTAAGTTAACAGCGGCACTTAAGAGTGCTTCTTTTGTTTAGTTAACATAATTATAGTGTTTGCCGCTCCTCTGTCTGTGTCTGGGAACTAACGAATAATTACAATAACAATTTGTGTGATTGGAGTGGGCTTTTAACTTGGCTAATGCAGCTGTTTAGTGGGAAGATTAGGAGATTAGGTAAATAAGTTCTATAATTTATGTCTCTGAAAATCAATAACTTGATGTATATTTTATTTATTAAAACTCCACTGTTTAACCGTTAGAATCTCTGGCCTTATTCCGCTGCTATTATGAAATACTCATTCTTTGCGAGATCATAAAAAGATAGCTCAGTTATTTAACAGCTGGCACTTCTATTCTACAGTTTGCGACCTTCACAATGCTCTTAGCACTTCAAAAGAGAATGTCATAAAAGATATGAGTCTTGAGTATTTCATAAGCCATTCTCTTGGTGTCGTTTCGCTGTATTTTTCATTAAACATGCAAAGAATGTTTTAAACGCGTCGCTGCATGAACATTTGCTTTTTTCTAGTCTTTTTTTTGGGGCACACCTGGCAGTCAGCGAGTATGCGTGACTCTTAAAACTGATTTGAGATTTAAGATTGCAGATCAGCGATTTGTGATTGAATTGTTTGTGGTGTGCAGTTTATCGCTGGGCTATTAACGCTTATGCCGCTGACCCTAATTGGTTGCAACAAGAAATTTAAGTCAATGCCTCTCGTAATAATCGCCAAGTGGCATGCAAAATAGGTTACAGCATCACACAAACGACAACAACAAAAACCACAGCCGGCTAACACTCTCTCACATACGCGCTCTCCTCGCTCAGTCGTTCGCTCCCTCTTTCGATTCCTCTTTCGCTCCCTCTTTTGCTCTCTCTTTCGCTCTTTCGTGGCTCTACTCCAAGTTGGGGGGAACGAAAGTGTGTCAACCGCCTGAATAATTTTTGCGCCGCTTTTCAAAAATATTTTTCGGCTTTTATCATACACAAATGGAAGAGAAACAAAATTAATAAAAGAGTGAAGATAGTCTACGAAGCTAGGCGAAGTGTGAATACCCTTTCTTACATAATTGTTAACAGAAAGTATGTAAGATGCACTATAAGATAGAAATCCATCAAAAAATCACTTTATGTTTATGTGACCAAGTATATATACTCCACCGTTTAGAGACTTACGAATTCGATTCAAAACTCGAGAGACCTTTCGATAGGGTATGGAGTAGCGCTTGGAACGAAGGAAGTAAGCAGCCGCAAAATGAGATAACAGGTTGTTGATTCGACAACCTACTGGAAACAAGCATAAAATATGCCAAAAAAAGACAGATACCAACAACAACATTTGTTGCATGCCACACTATGTCACTGGGACCCTTGTTGCACGCACCAAACAACAACGACAAAACCAATTGGAATTCGATATTGGAAATTCTTTTGGCCCCAACTGGAAACAGTTATTGACTGTGTTTCATTTATATCGCATGCAGTGAAATTTACACACACACACAGACACACAGATGGAAATTAATTAAATCATGAAATATGCTGCACGCTACAGAGCAGATCGGATTCGTAGAACTTGTTTTCTTGCCAAGCATCCCAGAGAAAGAGAAACACACAGTGGCAGAGGGAGCAAGAGAGAGCGAGAGAAGGTTGAGACCGAGACAGAGACGAGCTCCAAAGAATGTAAACAAACGAGGCGCTTTAACGGTAAAATGGAAAATTATTATCGATCAATTAGCTCAACACTGCAAAAAAATAAAATAAAAAAGTCGGCGATACAGAGAATGAAACTTGTATATAACCATAAGCTATAGTTATAAATTTAGTGGAAGTATATGCAAACATGCTATAGCACGTGAGTCGGCTAAAGATCGGCTATATTTTACTGGCCAATTTGGCATTTAACCATATTTGCTCTGATTGCGTTGTGAAAGTGTTTAAATGTTCTTGGACTACATACAGAATTCTTACTTGGACTCAGCAGACAAAATATTGGTTTAGTTCTTAGGAAGATTTAAAAAGAATTTAAGTTAATGAAATTTTAGGGGACCCCTGCAAAAATTTAACAGGGAACTGGCTAAAGAAAGGAGAAAAAAGAAAAACAGATTTGTCACTTTTCATGGCATTAACATAATAATAAAAACTTGGGTTCATTTCACTTTTCATAGACAAAAGGAAAACTGTTTACAGCTATCGCTTGATTTGGGCAACAACTAATTATGACAACAACAACCACAGCAGAAACAACAACAACAACAACCGCAATCATTGAGCTAAAGCGAGAGTTGTTAGTTTCGTGCTAGTTAAATTGAATTTGTTTTGTGATTTGTTGCTTGTAGTTTTACAAGACGCTTTTTTATGTATTTATTAATTTTAATGGGCTTTACGTGCGACTCTTTGCCATCATCTTTAATCTTCAATCTGTCAGCTTCCATCTCGCATCTGCCATCTCCCATCTCTTTCTTAACCATTCTGCGGTGTCACGCAAGAAGTTTTCCGTTTTGCGTGATGGAAAATGAAAGTTGTTTTTTCTTCTTCTTATTATTATTGTATTGTGTATTTGTGTGTGAGTAATAAAATGAGTGTGCTTGACCCTTGAAGTGAAAGAGTCTGGTAGTTGGTGGAGATCATAATCAGTTGAGCAACAGCTTTCTGGTCAGGGCCACGGTCAGTTGCAGCAAATAGACTAAAACTGTTTTGTGGCAACTGAGTCGGAACAAAACATTTCTATTAATCGCAAAGTAATTGAATTGTTTAACAGGCAGCAGCAGCAGCGGCAGAGGCAGCAGCAATTGCAGCTGCAATAACATATTAAACATAACTTGCCACACGCTCTAGTAGGCAGGCAGTCGGTGAATTGGACTGTGGCATGCACCATATAAGCGATTTGCACGCAAACCGATTCCACACGGGAAGACAGCGCCTTGAATTACATAAAATTGCATTTGAAAGTCACAAAAAGTGGCCCACAATTCACACACACACACACACCTGGTTCAGTTGCTCGCACTGCAGAGCGTCCCATTTCATTTGGCAGCCACTGTCGGGTCGGGTGTCGCTCCCCGAATTGGCACAGTATCCGAATCGGAATCCAAATCGGAACAGCCATCGCCTTCGTCCCGCCTGACTCCTCCTTTGGCTGTGTAAATTGTAACAGTGACCCAAATAAAATGCGGCGACCGAAAAGACCGGTAATATAACAGTGAATGTGCAAGTGCTCCAACATGTGTATACACTGTACAGCTAAGCATGTATTTCTGTATACTTATAAGTAGGTATGTGTGTGTGTGTATGTGTACCGCGATTATACGCGTGCAATTCTAGTAGGAAACCGTCTGTTGTTATTTCTTTGCTGTTCGTATTGCAAACCTGAAAATATCTGACGGACAATGCGCGTACCGGAGATGTTACCGTGTTTATCGTGTCACGATACTGTTTACACGAGACACTTAAAAGCTGATTAACAGATAATTTATACAGCTGTTTAATGCAATAAATTCTTCAACTAATGAGTTTAATCGAGGCAATCATAACAGTCTCCACAACAGCTACCCGATTTTAACATTACTCAGACACTAATAAAAGCGCAAAGACAAAGAATGAAATAAATTTGTTTATGCAAATGATTTTCTTAACATTTTATTTAACTAATCATTTCCTCTACAAGTAAAATAGATTTTTTAGTAAAGGGATCAGAGTCACCAAAAAAAGGGGTTTTCTTGTAAATAAAATCAACTTAAAGTTAATTAATAATTATTTAAAATAACACTGTAGTTTGAAGTTAATAAACTTATTAAATTTGTTAAACTTAAATGTATTTTAAATTATTTTAGATGCTTTAAAGTTTATGGCTTGGATGGCTTGTGCTTCGTGCCTAAAAATTCGTGTTCTGAATTGGATTTTGATGCAAATTCTCACGTGCCCATCTTATAGAGACACTACTGTGTGTGTGTGTGGTCAGCTGTCCAGTTGTCCGCAATAAGAAAGGTAATCACACAGTGTCAACCGCGAGTGGAGTGCGTCCAACGTGAACAGGTTGCACAGCGACACCAAAGGCGGTCAGCACAAGAATTACACACAGCACTGTATACAAGTACATAAACAGGTGTGTGTGTGTGTGTGTGTGTTGGTTGTTGTTGTTCTTGTTGTTGTTTTTGTGTCGCTTTGCGCCAGTTTCGTTTCGTTTCGTTTAATTTCTTGTCTGCCTGTCGCTGCGCTTCTTTATTGTTCATAAATTGTATGTAAGTACAAAATTCCGTTTTGTTTTCATTACGACTCTTACTATTATTATTACTATCATACTTATACTTATGTGTAGCATTATTTTCTTTACTATTTTTTGCAAGCTCACGACTCGTGCATGATAAGAACTTTGCTTTACTACGTATGCAAATGATTCTGCTCACAATGAATGGGTTTTGAGTAAGTGAAAAGTTTTGTATGGGTATTACGAGGCCTGGGAATTTTAACTGAAACTTTAGTGTCAATAGAAAATGTGGCGAAAATAAATCGCTGAACATCAAATCAAATATGCACGATGATGAACAAACGCAGTCGTTAAATGAAGTGTGTGAACGAGCAGTGAAAGTTGTCGGCCGAAATAAATGACATCATTTTGGCAATATTGTATTTCATACCGATCGATAACCAAACACACAGAAAGGAACTGCACACAAACACACACACACACGCTCTAACACTTGAGAGAGCTTTTTAATGGATGCACACGAAAGCGTTCGAACAAAGAAAATGCTTATGCAGATTTGATGCGAAATCAAAAGATCTTTTAGAATGTGCGAAGTCATTCAACGGAAGCAGCATCAAACCGCAAAACAGCAAACAGTTTAAAGCAATACTTCCTACCTACCCCCTCTTCTTCCCCCTCCTGCTGTAGATAGCCATCTCTAATACAAAACTCAAAGCCAACAAAAGACATCGGCCAATCGACAGCAACAGAGAGAATTTCACTTTCACCGCCAAACATGTCAAAACAAATTCAACGTTTGCTATGTATTTCCTGTTAGACGCATCCATAACAAAAGACCAAAGTCTGCGACCGACTTGGTATTGGAATTGGAGTTGGACTTGAAGCTGGAGCTGGAAGTGTTGACAAGTCGATATATAATTTGTAACTGCGTTGTCGATAAAAGGAAACGTTGGCCAAGACGAGCAGCACTTGAGCAATGCTGATGAGCTTAAAAGATAAACTAAATAGCGAACAACAAACGAGTATGAGTACTCACACACACACACTCACACACTTGTGATTCACATTCACACAGCTATGCACTAATAGTTCCGAGCTGCTCGCTGGCGTAGGAAGTGCAGCTCAATTGCCGTCATCTGATCTACGTCTGAGTATGAGTTAAATGCGTGTGTGTCGGTGTGTGTGTTTGTGTATCTGAGTGAGTGTGTCACACTACTTTGTCTGTTTGCTTGGGTGAAATGCTCTTGGTGGCACTTGATGTTGATGATGTGTCACAGTTTTAATGCGATCGAGTTTAAGTTTTATGATGTGGTAAACGTCTGTGGGAAAATTTGTGGCAAATCAACGGCCCTCTTACCCCTTGCCCCCCTCTGCACCTGCTCCAGCTCTCGTTTAACCTTGCCCAAGCGACACAAACAAAAATTGAAGAAAGCCAGAAATGTCGCTTTCACATTAATTGCATGCAGAGAAATATGAAATGAAATGAAACAAACTGAGACACCGTTGCGTATGCGCAATTTGCATAAATTGAAAAACTTACAAACTGAAAAGCCGTTTAACAATTAAACAAGCAAACAAAAGACTTATGAATTACTTTTAAAATGCCCAACAATTTGCCAAAGATCGCAACGAACTCAACTCAATGTTGTAGACAATTGTGATGCTTGGGTTTATATGGAGCATTTGACCGGACAGCGGTAAAAACGTGATCTCGAAATTATATCGATGCCAAAGACACTGAAAATTGTCTGAGCAGCTGAGCAGAGCTGACTGACTGCTGCCAGCAGCAGCAGCAACAGCAACAACAACAGTCTCAAGTCATCGGCTTCCTTCCCCAAGGCTAGTTGAATGGAGTTGACTAGAGTCGACTGGAGTGAGCCACAAATTACCGCAAACTCAACGTCAACTGCAGGCCGACAAGTGCATAGACGCTAACTGGCACACGCTTCGATCAGAACCAGCTATGGCTATTGTTGTTGTTACTGTTGTTGTTGTTGTTGCTGCTGTGGCTACTGGCCAAGACATTTTCATTTCGCACGCGCTGGCAGCTAGGACAGCGGCTGCCGCGGGATTTTTTTCTTTCTTTCTTGTTTGTCTCTCTTTTGGTGCACAAATAAAAATTGAATAGAAATTGAAAATTGTTTTTCTGCTTCACACACACACATGGACACAGACATAGCACACACACTTGCAGTTGCATCTATTACTAATGATATATTGTGTGCATGATTGGCATTTGCTGTCTCCCAACTCTTTCTCTTTCCCCCTTCTCACTACTCTTATCTCTGACGCAGCAAAGTTGTCCGCAAAACGGAAGCACTGATTTTTCTATCAGTTTTTTTATACCTCAGTCAACCTATAAAAGTGTTTGTTCAGTGATTTGATGATTTGATAATGTATGTGAATGTGTTTCAATGTGTTAGAACAGGTGTGTGTGTGTGTGCTTGGCAAGAAGTTTTCACTATGTAAGCTGCATAAATAAACTGCAACTGCTGGCAAACTGAAGTGCTATGAACCTTCGACTTTTCCTTATGTTGGAGTTTAACAACCTATGCGCTGTTAGATAAAAGCTATAAATATACAATATATAGCAGGTGCTGATAACTCTACAAAAATTTATAATTTTAATTCTGAATTTGATTAATTGTGCTTTAAAAGTATTACGGCCAAAGAACTAAATTGTGAGTTGAATTTAAATAATATTTAAACTTTTCTAAAAATAAATTCCATTTTATTTGTCAATTAATTTCTTTAAATTACTAACAAACCTTTTATAACATTTCTCATTATCTATAAAAAATCTAAAATCAATTATCTGCACAAAATTCTATAAATATTTTAAAGTTTGCAGCTTAAGTCTTTTGTTTTGTTGCTGCTTTTTCGGCTCATTGAAATATTGAGCACACACACCTCAATATGTGTGCCAGTGCCTTCGATATCAGCTAATAACCTGACACATTAGAAATTTGTTTCACTTTTTAAATCGGCAACAATTAACACGAAAGCAGCAGAGGCAACAGCAGCAGAGACAGCGGCAGAGACAGTTGCAGAAAGCCAAATAAAAACTGTCATAAGAAAGTGTGTGAGTGAGTGTGTGTGCATGTGTGTGTTATGCTGTGAGACAGATGAGTTTACTCATGTGCTCATCTTGAGCTCTTACTCGGCTGCTTTGTTGTTGCAGAAAGGTAAAAATGGCAAATACAAAGTGTGTGAGCCCGTAATGTGGCATAAAATGAACCAAATAATTGCCAAGTGCGTTGCGCTTCTTGTTGTGCGAGTGTAAGTGTGTGTGGAAAGTCATTTTCTGTGCCAAAGTTTTTCATGTGGAATTGTTGGCCTCTGTTCATTTATTGACACAAAGGCACAGTTTATGTGTTTTTTGCTTTTGACTTTGGCCATTGTCAATACCATCATCAAAGTCGCAACTGCTGTGGTTGTTGCTGCTGTTGTTGCTGTTGTTGTTGCTGCTACTTCCAATGGGGAGGCTTTCACTCGCAGTGGCATCAAAGTGTCAAGTGACACGATTCGATTTGTCAATGAGAACGAGCCGCAACATGAGCTTGCAATTTGCCAAATTGATTTTCATTGAGTTTATAATTCTTACAGCTCGTATCTTTTTATTGTTATTGTCGGTGCTGTGAAGTATCTCGACTTTCTTTGCAATACAATATGAAATTGTCTTGACACTTACCGCCGTTCGATTCAATTGATGATCTAAATCCACTTGTTGTCTGCACAAATAATGCGCCTATTATTATTAAAGTTGTTAAAGCGTTGGAAAGTAGTTGACGCTTTGTTATTGTTGTTGTGGTTCCCCCCGTTGCTGCTGTTGTTACTGTTGTTGCTGCTCTCGTTGTGGTTGTGGTTGTTGCTGTTCTTATTGCAGTTGTCGCGATTCTACGCGACGCCGGCATAACCCACTTAAACATGTTTGCGCTTGTCGTTTGCTCGCTCGCTCACTCGGACACTGGACGGACGAAATGGTCTACGAAATTTAGTTAGGGTCTAAGCGAAGCCAGTGCGAAATGTTAATTTGGTAAATTGTAACTTCCGCGCTTCGTACGCTCGCCACCAAAATGTACCGCTAGGCAAAACAAAAGACTTGAACAACGAACGCGTTTCATGCACGATTTTGGCTTGGATAATTTGAAACAAATTTAATGCACAAACAAATAACTCGAACCGTTAACCGCACACACTAAATTGCACATTTAGCATTGGTTTCTTATGTTTATCAATTGCTGCGCGTAAATCGGCGTTTTTCTTTTACAATTGCACACACACTTAACTCGACCAAAATCAAATCGAATCAAATTAAATCAAATCAAAGTGTTGACCAAGTCAAGCGCCATGCGTCCGGTCAACTGAACGCTCCGCGTGTTTCTGATTGTCAGCGTTGCCCGTTTGCCAGCGCTGGCCAAGAAGATAACGGACCTTTGCCACTTTTCTATGGCAAAACTTTCACTTTAGCGCGCAACAGCGAGAGAGAGAGAGCAGTTGAGCGGGAGAGCGTGCCGTCGCGAGAGCGTAAGACGTGCGAGTATTTTTATGAGTCGCGCGCGCTCGAGACGCTTAAATGGTAAACATTTCTATTTCGGCTTCTACTTTGCTACTGATTCGGTTTTAAGTTTAGTTTGGGAGCACCGATATTCCTGTTATGCTTTCTCTGTGTGCGTATGTATGAGTGTGCGAGTGTGTATGTGTGTGTGTTTGTCTGCGCTCGCAACGTCCGCACGCGTGCGCGTTTGAATCTTAACTGAAACGGTTTACGGCGCTCACTTGCGGTTAAGAGCTGCTCAGCGGCTGCCAGTTAACAGCGCTGCAGACTGTTATGCCAATGCTAAAGATTAAGTGCTCGCACACACAGTGCATAATTGGAGTTGATGTCACCACAAGCAGCAGCAGCAGTAGCTCTGACTGTGGATTTTCCAGCCAACGCTTTCGCCTACTGGCCAACACGGCGTATGCTCGATATACGTGCTCTGATATTGCAGCCTATTGACAATCAAAGTCGCATATTAAGCAAGGTTATCGTCCGCATGCTGATCCGTTGCAGATTGCTGCCAATAACAAAAGACTCAAGACACAAACTTGGCAATTAATGCATACCAAATTGCTAACAAGCCTAAAAAACAATAACTGTTATCTTTGCATTTTTGCCACTGACGAGGGGGCCTCTAACCTGTCGTTTGCCATTTCCTTGACCCAAATTTCACTTGGTTTGTTTGTCAACGTCTCTTGTTGGGTTTGCTGTCCCTGGCCATGCAGCTAAATGTGCAGCACTGCAGTTAGTCGCTTGCTTTTTGGGGCTTGGCCGAGCAAAAAGCATTAGCATAGCTCAAAGCGAGTGAAGTAGACTTGAGCTGAGCCGAGTCGAGCCGGTGCCAGAGGCAGGGCACTTGGCTGGTCAACCGTGGACGCACGGCTCCATCACGATCTTTGTGTAGAATTTCACTTTCGTTATTGTCGTCTGTTGTTTGTGGCTGTTGTGTTTTTGTTGCTGATCGCCGTTTGCCTTTTTGCCGTTTTCTGATTGTTTTCTTTTTGGTATTGGTCTTGCGGCCGGCCGCAAAGCCATTGAAATGGAAAACATTGCGGGATGTTTGCCATTTGAGCATGCCGGGCACGTGGGTGGCGCACAGTCACAGTTAATCTTTGATCGCCAGAACCTCAAGCTGAGCACTTTCACACCTGCGTGTCGAGGCTGTTTATCGAAAACACAAAGAAGTTCCCAAGAGCGCCATTAGACATGGTTTAGGCAAAGTTACTGAGCGGTATTACGACATCCAACACAGACATATACAAGTATATAAATGACTTATTATAATTTAAATGATTTTTTAGCATAATAAGCATACGAAAATGTTAAACAAAGACTAACTTCAAAGCGAAACGCTTTCACTTGGACCGCCCTGACAACGGTCCAGAAGTTGCCGAATTACTTTCATGTAAAACAAAAGTAAGAAAGAGAGAAAAACAATTTAATAAATTAACAAGTAAGAAAGGCTAAAGTCGAGCAAGATGACTATCAAAGACCCCCTACTCCTTCTAGTTGTCCGATCCGGATCAATCTTGGTGAGAGATTGGGTGGAAGAAGGAGGCAGTGCACGTGTATAAACAAACCTTTTTGTTTGTCTACTTTATGTATTGCAACCTGCTGACTATTTCTGTTCGCTTGGTACTTTTGCTCAAATGTATGCCGAAGTGGCGAAGTGGCAAAAATTAAGATTTTACAAGCAACAGAATTTATTCCAGAAGGAAGAGTGGGAGGCTGCTGTCAATGTTAATGTTAAATACTCTTTGCATTGCGATCTGAAATCCTTTCTGAAATCAGCAGTGTGGCTAGTTTAGCCATTTTAAAGCCATTTTACCTTTTTACTAAGAATATTATAATGCTTTTTTATCATAATGCTTGGAACAAAACTAAAAGTCTAAAAGTCAAAACTGTGCAAGTTTGACATTGAATATTTTGGGACTTAGACATCAGATTTTCGATTGGTATGACTTTTTGGACTCGGGAGGACTAGGACTATCGATTGGCATCAAAAAATCGCAATCTTAAATTTTGACGATTTTTGTCAAAAATGCAAAGGGGTAACACTGCAAAATTTGTCAAAATGGGGTCAAATTTAAAATTTTGAATTTTGGCATGGAATCGATGCTACTAGTTGTCTAGAGTCTAAAAAGCCCACTCGTTTTAAAATATCACTTCATTTGGCTGAGAAATGATCATTCAAAGTTGAAAATATTATTTATTTATTTTCAATAATTTTTAGTTAATTTTTAGCCATTTTTTAACAAACTAGCTATTTTAATCAAGACAAACTTAATAGCCCCTTCTACTCTTTATTAGAGTACGGGGTCTAAAAACCTAAAGTCAAGCACTAAATGATAAATTCGAGTATGTGGCACAACTTTGTGGGTGCCGCCAACTGCGATTATATAATCTAAAACGAGTTGAGCTCCAAATCAAATAAATAAATGACAAATGAGATAAAAAACCAAGCTACTCCTAATGATTAAAAGCCAAGCGAATTTTGGGTATGGGAATTTTTTCATTTTTGTATTTCTTAATTATCATAACTGCAGCTCGAACTATGATTTGTTAATTAATGCAGCTAGAAAATAGAAATAAAAGTAAAAATAGCTTCATTAACAGCTAAATGTTTGGCATAAAGCTAATAAATTATAAAACTACTGCATCGTTAAAATGTTTTGTAATAAAAAATAAATGCTGAAATTCCAATTAAGCTGTGGGAATTATGATTGATAATTGATTAGACACAGCTTACATGGTTGCTAAAATAAGATTAGCGATAACTATGTAGGAATATGTGCATAAATATGTATCTGAATGCTTTTCATGCTTTCAACAACTTTTAACTGACCCCTTGTTGTTTTAAAAAATGTTTTAAAAGAAGATATTCAAACACAATTTGAGCTCTTTGATGCGCCATGACGGAGATGAAATTTTCTATTTATTTCGCTTTGGCGAAAAAAAAGACTTTTTTTGCGCTTAAGACACCGCAGGAGGGGAAGCTGGTGAATCGATAAAAACATCAACATAATTAGCAGACGGTGAGCGACAAGTGTGTGAAATTGAATTTCTAAGATTGTGCCAATCATTGATCGCCCGCTCGGTGTGTGTGAAAGGAGATCCATGAAGGGGCGTGTCCCAGCCAGAGATCTTCAATTTTGAAGGCGTTCGAACCAATCAATTTCTGTGCTGAAAGTGAAGTTTGCTGTTAAATGTTTGCCGCCGTAAGTTGATTGTAATTAATCAAAAAATGTTCGTTGAAATGCAAAAAAAAGAGTCTGATGTAGACGAGCTGCAGAGTTGTTATAAGTTATGCCCTTGGGGGTCAGCTCGTAGCCGTTGTAAACATTCATATCAACGCCTTCCGAATAGGCCAACGCTTCGAAGAGTTTACAGTTTATTAGCCCTGTTAATTTGTTTATTTTTTTTCTCTCTCTCTCCTATCACTGATGGTTGAAAACGAAAGTCTATAAAGGCGGCGTTTGTCCCTAGCTTAAATTTAAATTTCTTGGTTTTTATGCAACTAATTTATCATGTTGATTTGCCACCGCCCTTGTGATTAATTGCCAACTAAATTGAGCAAACATATTTCGCTAACCAATTTCGTTCGAGTATAAACTCTAGTACTTTCCTTTTCACTTGACTTTCGGGGGAAGTTTTGAATGTGTTAGGTTTAGCAAATACTAGTTAACAGCTAGACACTCAATAGCCCTTAAAGCCGTTGCCAGTTAACTCAAATTGTCTAACTGCTAAATCTACAAAGCCGAAAAAACAACAATAATTTCACTTTTAGCAAGTGGCAAATGTGTGTTTGTGTTTGCCTTCGATACAATGGAAACTTACAAATATTTACTAGAAGAAAAGTCAGGTTTTTAGTTAGACGATCAGTAAGTTACTCTACAAAATATTACTCTACTTACTACACCTACATGTACTACTCTCTGTTCATTGATTCTAAGTAGTCTTACTACCATAAGTTACAGCTGAAATAACTGGAAAAATACTGGATTTTATTTTAAAATTCCATAGCTAAACAATTTGGAAAGTATTTGTGCAAATTCTATATATTAGCTGATGACAAGTGTCATGTGAAAGCTGTAATAACTCTTCGTCTAGAGCATAACGTAAGAAACGTAGGAAAAGAAATTTCAGTAGCGTCGCATTAGAAATGAAAGTGAGCAGCAACAAGTACAAATGCGACACACTAGTACACACACCACACACACACACACACTCACACTACCAACAATGATTGTTAACTAACTAATGTATGACACGTTAACAAAATGCAAACATAACGAGCTGCGATTTATGTTAGAAAAGCGCAAACAACCAATTCGGTTAGCACGTGTCAATGGCCCCGGAAAGGGTATGGCTCCGGGTACGGCTGCGTCTCCATCTCCGGCTCCGGGTACGGAAAGTGGTATGATTTAATTTTTTGGTAACCCACGGCACTCGAAATTAATTACGCAAAAGTTATTCAATAGATTCGCTCACAGAAGTCGAGGCGGCCACAAAAAATGGGCGAAACTCTTGCACGCAGAGCCACATGTGGTTGTGGCTATAGCTGTGGTTGCGGTGGTGGTGTTGCCTGTGGTTGTACTTGTGGTCGCTTTGTTGACCGCTTTGTCGGTGGCCATAGCTTTAACTAATTGCATTATTATTTCATTTGGATGGCATTCATTATTATAATTTAATTTCGTTTGCGCAACAACTTTCGTCTTCATCCCATCACAATCTTTATTTGCACTTTTCCCCCCAATTGCGCGCATATTTTTGCACCTTTCACAGAATTTTTTTGTTGTCTGTGTGTACTTCCGTCTCTTACAATGTAATCAGCGCTTTTTTTTCTTCTTTCTTGAGACTAGTTTTTTGTGTGGCCATTTAATTGGCGAAAATTAAAAAGGGAAAATACTTTTTACAGACTCACCGGACTTAACTTACACTTTGTGTAGGCGTCGCAACTCTGGCAATTAATTAGAAAGCGAGACTTTATTTTCATTTCATAGAAAAAACAAGCAAGAAACTGCACAAATGCCGCTTAGCAGTTCAAAAGAAAATTCATAAATACTATCACACTATGTATTATTTTTTTGTGTTTGTTTACTTTATTAACTTTTTATTATATTTATTTTAGAGTGTTAAATGTTGGGCGTACAATCGCTGAGAGTTGTGGTCACCTTCACCTTTCATGCGCTGGATGGAATTGTGGTTTTCTTTACAGTGGGAATTGAGAGGGTTCAGTGGGGTAGAAGATTAAAGGAAAATAGATCAATTAATTGAGCTATATTAACCAATTTGATATTAGTTTAGTTGATAAAATCATTTGTGGTTTTTTTGTCAGAGCAGTAATCTACTTGTTGGCTTTCTAAATGCACTGTCAGTTTGTTGGGTCTTAGCACTTCATCATCTTAACTAAATTACAATTATGACGCCCATACTTAGGCAGCATAGAAACATTAGATACACCTGTATCTGTATCTTCAGATGGAAGTCGTTCATTTTCGTGCTGGCGGCGCTGAGAAAACGCTGGTTTCCACCGCCATTTGTTAAGTGTGTTCAATGTGTGTTTGTAGATATGGAGTTAAGTACTTTATAGACATCTCCTCAAAATATCTATCTATCAAGATTTTAAAGGGCCAGACAAACCAATAATTACCGGATGAGGCGTAATTTCCTATGGGCTGCATTTCAAAATGATGCGATCAAATTAATGATCAGTTGCCCCCAAAAGCGTTAAAGAAGCATTTTCAAATCGATGTTGTTGTTGTTTTTGTTTCTCTCCGATTGCATTGGATGATATTGACAGCAAGCATTGTGCTTATTTTTGGGAAGATTTCCTGAGCCGCCAGAACAGCAGCCATCGAGACAGACGGTGGCATCTGGAATTGTTTACCTTTCCAAGTACCTTTCAATTGTACACACAAAAATAAAGTACACATTTTATTAAGCCAAGAGAAAGAAAACTCAACGGGAACTTTCGTTTTTTTTTTCGCTTCTCGAGTGTCTGGCGCATTGCTTCCTATAAATCTATGGCTAGCAATAATAAAAAAAAAAGTATAAAAATTACAAGAGCTCGAGCCAGAGCATTTCCATTGTATCCAAGTTCGAGAAGGTTGGGAAAGTTCAAAACGTCGCTTGAAGTCATTGTCCATGCGGGACACAACGAACTCCAACTTCAGTACCATCTCTAACTCCAATTCCATTTCCAACTACATCTTCAACTGTAGCTACCAACTCTTGGTCATCTGCTCGAGTTGCTGCCTCTTTTTTTTTGTTTTTTATTTAACTGACATTCGCCCACTCGCTGGCAAACGTCTTGGGACCGCCTTGAAGTGGCCTAAAGCGTTTAATGATTCTTTGTACTGATGCTTCAAGCTGCTTAATTGTGCAACTTTTCTATGGAAATTAAATGCAAGCAACACCATCAAACGGCACTTTGTCGTTTCAGTTACTTCATAGCTTTCGTTTTTCATTGTATTCAGTGGTAGTAGCAGTTTCTGTGGGAACTGTCGTGTGCTCCTCTCATTTTCATTGCTTTGAAAGCGAATTTTCAGAACTGCTACTTAAGATTTAATTAGGAAATCAGCTAAACGAGTAGAGGTAGACTTAAATTAAATTGTATGTCAATCCATTCAAAAATAGATTTACTGAAGCAAACGTAAATAGGGTAAATAAATTCTTATTTTAACAACGTTTAAAAATACATGATAGATTTCTTTGCATGACATAACAGTTAGTGACCAGAAGGTGTCAACAAAGCCGTTCATGATAAAATGTTATCGCATTGCAAATTCTGTTATGCAAGCGAATCTTTCAAAAATTTCACCCATTTTATGCTTTACATAAATCGTCGTTTGCTCGAATTCGATAAAAGTGTTAACAACATAATTAATAGTTAAGTTGGCTATTGGTTATTTGCCATTTTAAGAGCCAGCCAATCAATAACATATCGAGCAGCCCTCTGGGTTGAAAAAAATATTGAATAAATCAGTATAATAAACATAATCAAATAATAGATGTTTTGTTGTTTGCCTTTGTTGCAAAAGTGAATGCGATGGCCCAGCAAATTTTCACTTTCGCTTCTTGGAATGGCTCTAATAAATGATTATTAAGTTAGCGACGCGACTTGTTGGCTAGTTAGTTAATGTTCAGGATCATTGTACGCAAATGTCGTGAGACGTTTCAATTTGCCAAATCGCATAATCTGTAACGCCCACAATTTACTAAACGCCGCTTATTAGTAATTGGGAATTGCATGTGAAAGTTCATGTAAGAGTCACACCAGCAATCACAATCACACTCACACTCAATCACGATGTGGTCAAGGAGCAGGCACACACTCTTCGGTAGTGTCTTGGACAGGTCGTGATTGGAGCCGTTGATAATCTCGACACATGAACGAACCCTCGTGAGACGTGATGTCTGTACAAATTATGATATGGTTGCCGCATAAGATCTCAAGCTGTTGTTCCATGCACTTGCCCCAAAATGTGGCTCCCACACGACATACACAGAAAACTCCAGTGTCTCCCCTTTCCCCACTTTTCCCCTCGCTTTTCCCTTCTACATTTTTTCTTTCTGTCATATGCAAATGACCGACATCGCCCCGAAAGCGAAAGTTCCATGACGACCTCATCGCAATGACGTCGGCAACAGTAATTGCTGGGTGTTCAACGTCGTTGATCGCTGACCAAGTACTTCAAGAGTCCAACAATAACTTTCTTATTAAAGTAAGGCTTAGTTTAATCAAGCTGCTGTTCTAATTCTATTTATCATAAACGATCTTTCTGAAATTCTTTGAAACTGTTGCCAAAAATTTCAGTCTTCTTCATTATTGTCGTAGTTTGGTTTGGTTTCTTCTTTCTTACTTTAAAAACTTATACTTTTATTTATATATTGTTTGGTTTTTCGTATCGGTCGTTTGCTGCATGCCCTGCATATTTAATATTATTCGTTTGGAAACTTGGCTTGGAACTAGCTTCGTCGCTTGCAAAGAAAGTTTTGTACTTTGTGAAATATTGTTAAATGCTTTACGTTTGTTTTGGTTTCATTGGTTTGTTTTGTAATTTCTTTTGGGTTTCCTACTGCTGATCTGTGGCACCTGCCAAAAAATATTGAATAGCTGCCATGCTCCGCTCCATGTGCTGGGAATGCCAAATGCTCCACTTGAGAATTGCTCATCTGCTATGCAGCCATTGGTTTTATTTCAAAGTGTGCTCTGTGAAATGTTTCCACATTTTCTTTTTGGCCCAAAAACAATGAATAATGTAGACAAGAGCTCTGTTTTTATTGCCTGTAAAAATCTTAAGCTGCAGCGTTGATTACGCTCTGCGATGAGCGCTAGATGGCGCTATAAAAATGTACGGCCCGAAAGTATGCTACATTTTAATGTGAATTAGTAACGACAAGAGAATTTTGAAGATTGAAGTTTAAACATGAATTCAGGTAAGAAACTGCCCACAAACAGATAAGTTTTTACTTATTTACTGTTAATAAATTCTTAATTGACTTGTGGAACAAATCAAAACTCTCAGAACCTTCGTTTTAAACATTTTAATTGAATTAATTTATGTGCGTTTTTAAATAAATAATTACAATACGTTATTAAATTAAATTACAATAGCTTCTTCATATTCGCAATAACTTCGTTGGAAAGAAGCGCCTATTCAAATGCCCCACATCGAGTTGAGCAATTGCAAATGTCTATTAAATAAGCTTAAAGCTAGATAAATGTTATATGCAATAATTTAGATAATTATATACAGCGACAAATGTGTGTGTGGGATATAAGTTAAGTGTCAAATTGTTTAATACGTTACAAACTCAATGCGATCCTCTTTTCTTTGTGCTAATCACATTCACTAGTTTAGGGGGAGGGATTCTCTTTATCCTTGCATATGATTTAAGCTAAGCATTTTAAAATTAACATTATGACAATGGGATTTGTTGTGATTATTATTCGTTTGGGTGGAAACTAAAGTGTTTGGAATGGTTGGAAACTAGTTAATGATTACTGAAATCGTTGCTTGGGTTATGCACAAACTCTCAGTTCGAGCCAAGAGGTCATAACCGAAGCACGAGTTCGAGTTTGAATTCGGTTTCGAAATCGTTTGCGATATCGATAACGATTCAAGCGCTGGGCATTCACTAAGGATTAGGCATAATACACAGACGAAGACTACCATGTTGCGACTAAAACTGCAGAATCTGATTGATCCAGTCTCGGAATTCGGAGATGCGGGTGTAGACACCCGGTTGATTGGCCTCCGCACAGCCAATACCCCAGGAGATGACACCGCCCAGCTGAAAGCGTTTATCCGACTCACGTTGCAGCACCATTGGACCACCGGAATCACCTGTAAATGATTTATAAGCAATTAGTTATCTCCATTAGTCAACAGATAAGTTTACTCACCTTCACAGGAATCATAGCCGCCCTTCTTCCAGCCGGCACAAATGAATATATGTGGTATGTGCTCAATATATCCCGCCGATCGGTACATAGACTCACAGATGGTGTTGTTGATGACAGGCACAGCGACCTCCTGCAGCACACTGGGCAACGGTCCATCCTCATACAGTCTGCCCCAGCCGGTGACAAAGGCTGTCTGACCAATAAAGTTCTCATCGTTGTCTGGCACGCAAACTGGTATGATATTTGGCTGGAATACCACAGGCTCGTAGAATCTACAAGAGAATTTCAGTTTAGTTTGTGCTTTACTGTAGATGAATTACTATGGAGACTCACCTGAGCAGCGCCAGATCGTATTCAAAGGTGCGTGGATCGAACTGTGGATGAGAGGCAACAATTTGTACACGTCTCTCCTGGAAACCATAGGGCTCCTCCTCCTCAGCCAGATCGTACTCGCCAAGACGCAGCAGCAGATCCGAGGGGGGAACGCTGAGAATGTAAGCGAACAGTTGAGTGAAGGATTCCTTTTATTTGGGGGAATCAGCAAGCACTTACTTGTCAACACAGTGAGCCGCTGTTATTGCCCAGTTCTCGTTGAGTAGCGCCGCTCCACACTTGTGTAAATACGTTGAGGTGCGCCACTGACGCAGAGATATCTGCCAGGGCCAGCGACCAAAGGCTGCATTCGCACCGCCAACGATGCGGGGCTCGGGGAACATGCGACGACCGCAGACTGCAAAAAAAAAAGGGAGAGGAAAGGAAACGTAGGAGAAGATCATTTAATAGGCGAAGAGTTCACAATTAAAGTAATGGCCACAAAAGCCCTTAAAACATTTTAATCACTGCAACAGGCACTCAGTCATCTCGGAGTCATGGCCAGAAATGTAATATGCTTTAGCTTTGGCTTTGGCCATGTCTTGGCCAGGCCTTGACTTTGGCCAGCTCTGGCACTGTCTCTGGCTGTGAGCAGTCAACGGCCTACTTTATGACGTTGCTGCCAGTCTCGATTTGGCCAACGACTCGTTTCGTTTCGTGCAGCGAGATATTTAATTTTTTTTTCCAGTTCCCCGTTCGCAAATCGGTCAACCGGGCTGGGTCTAAACTGACTCATAACAGCAGGGAGATGAGATGGGATATAGAAGAGCTGGACAATCGAGAGTACCCTGCACGATAAGTGTGCAGACAGCGCGTGACCCAAGAGACACAATGACCGACCACAAGATCGTCATTATTGTAAATTATTGCTGTAAAAATAGCTTTGAACAGCGAGTCTTGGGCAGTAGAAGCCGCGCTTAGCTTTCTATAGGCAGTGAGGCTCCTGTGCAGCTGCCACAACACACAAACACACACTCACTACACTCTGCACACACACACTCAACTAGATTGTAGAATCATTCTGCGCTGCTGCGGAGTCAAGGCCAATTCTCAGCCTTCAAATTGAATTTAATGGCCACGCATCTTTGTCTTATGGCCAAAGTCTGGTGTATTAATAGATTTCTTAGCAGCAAACAAGTTCCTGCTCCTCACATACCCTGTAAACATTTCAATTGTTTAGGTAGCGGGTGTTTAAGTTTAATGGAAGTGGTAAGCTTTGTGTTTTAAGATAACTAATTTTAAATGGAGTCCTGAGTAAGTTATGCCTAAAGAGACTAAAAAAGGTATTCGAATAGCTTGGAATAAATTAACTGGAAATATTTTTCTAACTAGCTCTCTACTTTATCCAGGGTATTTCTTTGTCCAGCTGCCTCGCCTGTAGCTTAGCCTCAATGAAGCCTCAACTCACCTTCTCTGTAATCGACGCCCTCCAAGCCAGTTGCAGGCGCTACAGTTGTGTTGCCCACAGCATCGATTGTTGTTGCATTCTCCTCGCCGCTGTAATCCTCAGTTGATGTTGCTGTTGTTGTTGTTGTTGGGATGCTGGTGCTGCTGCTCAACTCGTTGCTAGATTCTGTTGAAGATGCTGTTGAGGATGCTAATTCGTTGCTGCTCTCTGTGGCAGTTGCCGCTGTGGTTTTGCTTGTTGCCGTTGTTGTTGTTGTTGTTCTTGGCGTAGTTGTTGTTGTTGTCGATGGTTTTGTTGGTGTTGCTGTTGTGCTGCTTGCTGTTGTTGTTGGCTTGCTTGTGGTTCTATGTGGCTTGCTGGGTGTTGTTATTGTTGTTGCTGTTTGACTCTGACCTGGCTTTGATTCACTGCTGGTGCTAACACTGGTGGCCACCGATATAACAACCTTGTCCGTGCTGCTGGGCGTGGCTGCAAAGCGAGACATAGAAAGAGAGAGGGGGGAGAGAGGAGTATTATTTTTTGATCGCTGTTTGAAGTTGTAGCTGCAACAAGTTACCTGCAACAGTTTTGTTGTACAACTCCGGCAACAAGGTGGGCATTGGCACCCAATCCGCCGACTGACCTGGCTGCCAATTGCTGGCAATGGTCGCATTTGTTATGGGCTCTGCCTCCACATCTGTCCAGGTGATTAGACCAGGTTTCTTGGTGGCACTGCTGTCACTTGTTGCTGTTGTTCCTGTGACTGTTGTTGCTGTTGCGGGTGACTGCAATTTGCTTGCTTCGGTGGTAAGTGTTGCTGTTGTTGTTGCTGCTGTTGTTGTTGTCGTTCTTCTTGTTGTTGTCACTGGCGCAGCTGTGGTGCTGGTTGTTGTTGTCTTTGTTGTTTGCCGACGTGTTGGCTTAGCTGTTGTCGTTGTTGTTGTTGTTGTGCTAATTGCTGGCTTTTTGGGTGCTGTGGTTGTTGCTGCTGTTGTTGTTGGCTTGCGCGTGGCCTTTGTCGCTGTTGTTGTCGTTGTTGTGATTGCTGCATCTGCTAGCAACGCCGGCACTTTGACTATTTCACCGGTTGGCTGTGGTTTTGGTCTTGGTGCATGTGTGGTGCGCTCTGGCTGCTTAGTTGTTGCTGTTGTTGTTGTTGAGGTGGTTGCTGCTGAGGATGCTGTGGTCTTGTGACTGCTGCTGCTGCTGCTGCCTGTGTTTGTTTTTGTTGGTGTGGAGCTGCTGGTGGTGCTGTTGCGAGCGGGCAGTGTGGTTGTTGTTGGTCTGCTGCTGGTTTCAATGGGTTTTCGCGTTGCTGTTGCTGTTGTTGTGGTGTTGCTCGCTGCTGCTGGCTTCTTGGGTGGAGCTGGGCGTCTGCTGGACTGTTGTTTGTGGGGTTTGGCTGTTGTTGTGGTGCGCAGTGGTGGCGTTGGACGCGGTGTTGTTGTTGTGCTCGTGGTGGTTGCTGGTGTTTGTGCTCGTTGTTGTGCGACTAGTGGTCTTCGCACTACTGCTGCTGCTGGTGGGTCTGCTGTGTCGCCTGGTGGTTGTCTCTGGCCAACGATTGGTGGCTTCAGTCGCTGCTGGCGTTGTGGTTTCCACAATCTGGAAGGTCACAAATTTACTGGGCACTGTTGTGGTTTCAATGCGTTGCTCAATGGCTGGCACTGTAGTTAAGACAGGTCGTTGGGTGGTGGTGCGACGACGCAGTGGTTTCAGCGTGGTTAACAATGTTGGTGACACATTTGGCTTCGTGGTGGTGCGCACCACAAAATGTGAATTCTTGTGGGTGGTGTGTGCATTCACTGGCCGCCGTGTGGTGCTCACTGTATGACTCGTAGACATGCTGCTGCTGCTGCTACTGCTGCTAACGGTGGTGGTGGTGCTGCTGCTGCTGGTGCTACTGCTGCTGGTGGTGCGCACTGGCTTGGCGCTGCTCAAATAGCTCTGAGTGACATTCTTCAACAATTCGCTTGCCAAATGTTGCTGCTGCTGATGGTGATTGCTGTTGTTGCTGTGCTCCAATAAACCAGCCGTTCGCATTGTAGTCGATTCGTGGGTGAAATGCGAAATCGTGTTCTGATCAATGCTATTATCGTTGATCTCTGGTGGGAAGAGCGACGCTTCCTCCTGAGAAAAGAGTGAAAAGTTGAGCTAAAGTTGGAGTATTACTTAGTGAAGGAACTTACCTTCATAGCACAACAGGAGCCGAAGTAGAAGCGATCGATGCAGGTGCCCAAATGTGTGCCGTTCTGCTTAATGCAGTCAATGGCAAACATGCACACCCCCGATCTACCCGACTTGCGCACAATACAGGGCAGATGACGTATGTTGCGACCAGATTGAACTGCAAGGAAGAAAAGGGGAAGCAATGATTACTAAGTTTAAAGACATTTCTCTCAGTGTGCGACAATTACACGACAAAAGTTAAAGACTGCTCCGTTTGCTGATTCTTCCGCTCTGGCAAAGGGGCGATTAACGCCTTCAATTTGTACGCCAATTTGAGGCAGACGAAAACCGTTAGGCAAACAGTTAACGCAAGTGAAAATGAAGTGGCAACAACAAAACGCGATAGCGGCCAAAGCAGCGACAACTTGGCCATAAAAGTCGCGCCACAAAGTTCTGAGTGGTGAGCGCTCAGCTGAAGGGCGACAACACAAACGATGAAGCAATAACAACAACAACAAGCACAGTAATAACAAGAATTTTAGCAACAGTAGCATTATTTTTATTATTATTATTATTTTTATTTATTCATGAATTGCTGGCACTTTAAGAAGCCACAGTGAGTGTGTTGTGTTGTAATAGAGACTGTTGAGTCGCAGTCTTTGAACTTATGTAATGAGAAAGAGACAGGCGGCAAGAGTGCTAAAGAGAGAGAACGAACTAGTGCCATAAACGAAAGACTTAAGCAGCAAACTTGCAACACAACGACGCCTTTCTTTGCGCTTAAAACCTTTTGTTTGCAGTTCGTGTGGTCATAAATTAAGTTTCTGGCAAAGGTAGAAGCCAAGAAGGAAGAAGCGGTGGCAGTGACACCACTTAGGGCACAGAGCTGCAGGGGGGGAGTGTTGGCACTCGCAGTTTTACTTGTCGCGTATAAATAAAAGTATAAATTTCGTGGGATTTGCTCGTATTTCAATGTTAAATCAGATACAATTGCAGCAGATCCCCAATCAGATCTGCGTGTATGTGTGTGTGTGTGTTTGAGTTCTGCGTTTATTGAACTTTAACTGTAAACTCGCTGTATAGTCGTATATTGATTATGCAATTAACACGAAATGCTGCGCAGAGGCGCAAAACAAATGACTTAAGACACGAACTGGCCAAGAACCCAACAACAACACAAACAGCTGCTGGAAATTGAATGCCGGCCTCAACACAACACACACACACAAATCTATAGAAGACACACAAATTATATGCTGATATTTTTGAAGCCAAAAAAAACTTTTGTCACGTTTCATAGACAACGCACGCAGCGCAGTCGGCGTAGGCGTCAGCGTTAGCGTCAGCAGAGCCGGCAGCTTTTTCTTTAGTTCGTCTCAGTGTTCTATGTGTGTGTGAGTGTGTGTTTGCATTTCGTTTTGTGGCTTTTTGGGTCAACAGCTTTAGCATATGTTTCGCTAGCACACAGACAGCCTACCAAGCAGGCAAACTCACAACTGAAGCTCAGTTAGTCGAAGACTCGGACTCGAAGTCGAAGTCGGAGTCACAGTCAGAGACACAGTCGGAGACAGAGACACAGTCGAGACCCGCATTGCAATGTAAGTAGGAAATGTTCGCTTTTGGCATGCGAATGCGATGTCTGACAGTGCTGGATTTCGTGGGCGAGTGACTAGCTGAGCTGCGGCAGCGGCTAATCGAAATTTGGGTCAGCAAGTGACCTACGGGGGTGGGATTAGGCCACAGCGAAAGACTGACCAGCTAAGCTGAGCTGAGAATGAGTTCGTTGTCGTTGTCTGTGTCTTTGTCTCTGTTTTGTTTTATTTATTTCCCTTTCACTTGGCTTGAATTTACTTTCCGCTTTCTGCACCAACTCTTTTTGCTGTCTTTAATAGGACATATCTATATATATAGTATATATATTTATAATGTTTTTTATTATTCTGGTGTTTTTGCCTTTTGGTCCAGTCGAGTCATAAAAATGAAATGCTTTGCCACCTTAACGCAGCCACTGCCAATGACTGTTGTTGTTGTCTGGCACACGCTTTCTTGTGGCTCCGATGGTGGCTCATTTTTATGGCAACATTCTTTGATGGTTGACCTCAATTGCTTTTGCTCGCTGACGTTTTGGCCGTTTGCCGGCAATGCCGTCAGCTTGCTTTTGTAAGAAAGTTTTGTTGCCTTCTTTTTTCTTCTTCTCTCATTTTATTTCATTTCATTTCGTTTCATTACCCAAACTCTCCATCTCCATCTCGAGTTGAGACTGAAGCTGTGGCTCTGACTGTGGCTGTAACAGGCTTCTTTGTTGTAGACAAATTGGCAGCATGTCTTATGGCATCAGCTGGAGGAAGTGCTAATAGCGTTCAAATTTAATACTTAATGGCTGTGACCCAATTAAACCAGGCCAGAACGTTACGCCTGTCGGTGGCGTATCATTAATTTTGATTACTTTCATTTGAAAACACTACCACTACCTGAGCTGTGTCGAATAAGCGACTCTGGCCATTAAACAAAAAAGTCCAAAACTAGTTTGTCGCTTAAGTCTTTTGTTTTTGGCAATCAAATTTAATGTGTGCAGAAATTACACATGTTCAGCAATAAATATAACAACTTCAAGAGATTAAAGTTCCAGTTTAGAGCGCATTTTCTAGGAAGCTGCTTTCTAGCAAGTATTTAAAGCCAAGACAATCTGTGACCCAGTTGAGCTGATAACTGCTGATTAAGTAATGGAAAAGTAAGTGAAATATTCACACATACAATTGTGAAATCAGCTGCTGAATACCTTTAAACAATTAGCGTTCCCTTTTCTTTTCTTGGCTTGATTTTAATTTCATTTAATTTCTTTGTTATCTCTGAATGCACCCCAAATAAAGTAACAAGAGCATTAAAAAGCGTCTTTAATAGCCTACGTGAGAGAAAGTGCTGGAGTTCTGAGGAAAACCCGTCAACAGACAACAGACTCTTGTCTGCTGATGTCTTCATATCTCACTGTCGCTGTCTCAATCATTTCAGAGAAAGATACGCGCGTTAAGCTGTCAAGTGGTTGAGATCGAATGATTCAGCTGTGATGATGTCCATTGGCAATACTTACACTGTGCTAAGCTGGGATTATCCACAAACACGGGACTGGCATTCGCTGTTGGTGCCCATAGCAGCAGCACATTCAGCAGACTGCTCAGCGCCAGGATGAGGAAGTTACTCAAAACCATTTTCCTTGTGTGACTGATCGATGCGGGCGTTGAGCTGTCTGCTCTACTTTTGTATCTTCCGGCTGTTGTCAAGTATCTTTTAGTGTGTTGCTGCAACGCACCCATCTGTAAGTGGAAAAAATGTTTAGTTTAAATGAGTCACGGCGACAAATGTGAAATGTGTTTTTTTGGGCCTTATCCATATTCAAATTTTTGTTCATTTTGTAAACTAAATACAACAAATGGGCACGTCAAAAATAACAACAAACCAACAGCAACAACAACAACAAAATTATGTCTGTCTGACAGCAAGTGCGTAGAAGTCTTGGGGATGAGTCAAGCTCAAGTAGGTGAAAGTCGTTCAATTTGAGTGACTTGCATATGCAAAAATAATAACAACAACAACAGCAAAGGTAGACGGAAGGTAGAAGTAAAGCCAAAACTTTCTACAGCACACCGCATATGGAATGCTCTGCCAAAAGTTACTCAATAAAATCATTTCTATGGATTTTATAAGAAACTATAATATTTTAGTAGATACTTTCCCACTACTTAACAAACTTAGCTTAAACTTTACTATACCACACACAACACACAGTGTACATGTAGAAATTCCGACTCAGAAGTGTTTAATTTGCAAATTGTTGAGGGAACAGGGCGTATGTGTAATTTGCCCACTTTTGGGCTATTGTTGACGCTTCGAATTTTAGCGCCGAGTTTGTTTAGTCATGCCTAAAGTGACCATTAGAAAGCAAAAGTATGTGTGTGAGTGTGTGTGTGCGTGTGTATAGAAAGCGCGCAGTAGCTGCTCTGCCCACCTTTGGTTGTATAATCAGTGGAACAGCGTTTATATAACTGTCTAAAGTGCACACTAATGGAGCGTGCAACATGCTGCAACTGGTTCTCAGTGCACTAGAGTTCAAGAGACGCCTAATTGATGAGATGATGAGATGCGCAGTTGGGAACCACATAAAGAAAGTTGGTGGCATAACAAATGTACAGATATGATGACATAAACTGAACTGTAACAATCAAAGAAAGCTCACAACAAAAGAAATGTCTAAATGGAAACCTAACTGGAACTCTGACTGCTAACAGGTAGCAAACTTGGCGACAATTTCATTGATCCGTGAGCATTAGAAGTTAGCTGTATTCTCCTCTCTTCTCGCTGCTCACTTCTCTTTTCTCACAGCGCCGTGACGATCTGCTGCGTTCAACAATTTGTTGTCGCGTTGCGTTGCGTTTGGAAGCAAAAGAAGACGACAACTGTTTGCTCGGGTTCTGAAGCTGCGTTGCGTAATACGGTCATTGACTTGGCCAACACCGTTGACCGTTGCTCGAGGCTTAGAGGCATTTAACCGTGTGCAAAAAAACCCAACAGAAAAAGAACTCCACTCAGCTCGGCTGAATAAAAGCTTTGTCTAGTGACTGTCATTAAACTAAAGTAAATTTAATTAAACTCAAGTGCGACTATAAACTCAAAACTCTCTCTGTCTCCTTCTAATGGGCGTACTCCTCTTCGCTGCTGCAATTAAATGTAATTTATGCGGTCAAAACTTAACAAAAAACCAGAACGGAAGCCATAAAATATTTCCGCATCAACGCAGCGATGATTACTTTTAATTAAGTGTCAGAATCGGCAACTAATTGCAGCTTCCCAGCTCAACAACTCAACAGCTCAACGTCTCAACAAGATCTCAACTTCTCAGCGAGTTGTCGACAAGTTGTTGATGACTTGAAATTAGAGATTTGTGTTTTCGATAATCACACACGGACAACTCAAATATCTCTCCCAGCTTTGTTAGCATTATATGTTAAATCTGGCTATTTGTGTATTTAGGTCACGTTCTTGACAGCCACAAACACACACACACACACACACACTTGTTTTGTACCCCATTTTGAGTTGTGTGCAAATTAACATGAATTTTGTGCTACTGTCGATAAGGCCAAAACCAGTCAGTCGACGGTTTGCTTTGCTGCTCGCACGTGAATCGCAGAATTTCTTCTGCTTTGAAACTGGGTCACAGCAGAGATGATTTGCATGATTCCCCCGGGGGGGTAGGAAGTGCGGGGCGGGGCAGAAATACTTTATCGAAACAATTAAGTAATTTCCACCACACAAAAAATACAAACAAGCAAATAAAATTTGGATTTTTATTTCTTGACTCGACGTGTTAAAAGTGAAAATTACAAGTTTTTGGGGAACTTTTTGTGTGTTTGTTATTAAAGCGACATTGTTGGAGTGTGTGCGTGTGTGTGCCCGTATGTGTGTGTATAACACTTGCCTTAAATAAAAGCGAAAGCCACACAAATTGTATTTTTATTTGGGCATAACTTCCTATCCCTCTCTCGCTTCCGCTCTCTATTTGCTTAAAAGAAAAGTGAAATGCAGAAAACATAATACTGTCATTTCAAATTAGCCAAAAAAGCAAAGAGTCTAAAAAAAGCTAGAGACAAACAATAGAATTATGCCATTTGATGATGTTTGGGACAACATAATAATCAACAAAAAAACTAGCAGTGAAAAAAAAGAAGAAGTGCGACCACTTTTGCTGCGGTTTGTTAGCCACTGACTTGGCTTTCATTTCTGTTGCTTGATACCAAAAACGGCTTTGGAGAAATTTCAACACAACTGTGAGTGTGTGTGCGAGTGTGTGTGAGTGTGTGCTAGCTACGGGATGCGGGAGTTCATTAGGTTCAGGTGGCACTAGAAAGCCACGCCGCCAGCACGCCCATATAAAATTGCACTGCAAAACAAAAGACTTAGGGCACAAACTTGCACTGCAAAACGGCAATTTCTCAACAAGCACATGCAAATTATTATAATTATCATGAAATTAAACGGAGCATCTGGGGGGCGGCTACCACAGGAGCGGTGGCTGATGCCACAGCAGATTCAGCAACTCGATCAGGTTGGTAAACCAGAATAAGCAGAAATGCAAATAATGCTAAAGGCGCGCCGTGACTGCAAATGGGGAGTCAGCAACGTTGAGTGGCAAGCGCAGCATTTTAGACCAAAGTCAAAGCCAAGCGACAACAACAGCAACAGCAACAAGCGTAACAACAACAACAACAACTACCAGACCAGTTCTGTTGCAGGCCGAAAAGAAGTTTTTTTTTTTATATTTTGCTCTCGTGTCTCGTTGCGGCTGCTGCGGCAATTGAAACACTTGTACTGAGGCTGCCTCTTGTGGCTGCGACTGTTCTTGTTGCTCTGCTGCTGTTGCTTCTTTTTACAGGAATTTCAATAAAAATTTGCAGCAGAAGGCAACTTTTGCTTTGGACTCGTTTGACTTTGGCCGTTGATCAAAATCAAGGCGCTTGAACTTGTTGCTCTTGCTCTTGTTTTGCTGCCAGTTTCTGTAGCTGTTGCCACCGCAGTTGCTGTGGCTGCTTCTGCTGCTGATGCTCCCGATGCAGTTAGTTGCAGTTATGTGCAACTAAGGTACGCGTGTGTGTGTGCCTCTAATTGACTTGTACGTGGTAGAAAGTGCGGCGCAGCTACTTAAGCCAAACATGCAGAGAGCACGAGAGAGAGAGCAGCAGCAGTGAAGAGAGACAGAGAGAGAGAGGGGTAGGCGGGGGCAACTGTGGCGCGCGTATCTTACGGATGCGTATCTTTGGATTCTTTTTTGTTTGTATCTTTTGCATTTACTTGCGTATTCTGTAGTTGATTTCAGTTCAGCTTGACGTTTGTCGTAGAATCTTTTTTGTTTGTTTGTTTTACTTTTGTTGCTATCGCTGCTGTTGTTGTTGTTATTATTTTTGTTGGTTCAATGCTGGGAAAACTTCACTGCCAACTTATTTTTGGGGTCATTTCTTTTAATTTGCTGCCACACTGTTATTATGCTTATTGTTGTTGTTGTTGTTGCTGGAATTATGTTTGTTCTTGCGGCTTCTTTATGTTTTGTTGTATTTTTCTTATACTATTTATATTTTTATGAGTTTCTTCACATTTGGCTTTTGTTTGACACACGGCTTGTATTCTCTTGTTTCTTTTTTTTACTTTTGGCTTTGCCTTTTGTTTTATGTTTTATTTTTTTTTTTACTTTTATTAAAAGAACCGTAGTCACCAGCTGTAGGCAGCTATTGTATTTAAAACTTTTGATCTAAGGGATTTTTATATTTTTAGTTAAGTGAACGCACTAACTTTTAGCTAGGCACGCTTTGGTCAAGCCAATTTGAGGCCAATAACTCAAGTTCTATAAACACGCACACACACACGCAGACGCACACACTCACACACAGAGTTACACTCGCGCGCACTCACGCAGTCAGAAGTCGAAGTTGGAGTCGACGTAACCAAGGCGTTTAAAGGCAAAGCAAAAGAATCCGAAGAGGAGCCAAAGACCGCGTTGAGTTGCGCACGTCTGGAGAGAAGCGCGCATACAAAAGATCCACATGCCAGTTGAAGTCAGCCAAAGCCAAAGCCAAAGCTAAAAAGCTAAAGACACACGCTGGCGTCGACGCAGACAGAGGCAGAGACAGAGACAGAGACGTCGACGCAGCTGCTGAGATTTTGCGACTGCGACGCTGGCAATGTGGAAGAACGACAAAGCAAAATTGGTACTAGCTGGGGAGTTACACACACACTGACACGCACACGCACATGGAGCGCGCTATAACATGTGCGCATGCGTAGCCGGTTGACGTCGACGTCGACGCGGACCGCAGCGGCTGCGGCGACTGCGACGCTAGTTTGGAGCTTCGCGCATAACGGTTTCCATTAAGGCCAGTTCACAAAATGGTGAGAACAACAAATGCTAGGCAGCTGTAGTTGTTGTTGTTGTTGTTGTTTCTGCTGCTTATTCAAATGAATAGTCAGACACACGTTCACACACACACACACACACACACTTGGGCTGGCACACTCTCTCGGCTCTCTTGTTGTCACAGCCACAGCTGATTGGCGGCATTTGTGGCGAGCATGGTGTGGGGAGTAGCAGAAGGGAAAGGGAGTAAAATAGTTGAAGTTTGGGGTTAACAGCGCTTTCACATTAAAATAGCAAGAAGCAGCCACAACAGCAACATCAACAGACAACAGACAACAACATGGAAACTTGGGACTCTCGGTGGCTTTTTCTTTAATATTGCATGTGTGTGTGTGTTTGTGTGGTGCAAATGAGTGGCTCGGCCTGTTGCCATTCTTTGTTCACTTACTAACTCTCCATGGGGAGAGTGTGAGCGAGTGTGCGAGTGTGTGTCTGTGTGTGTGTGTTTGTGTAGTTGTTTGTGTTATAATTTATGCGCGTCTTCAGGTTAAGAAAGTCAAACTATATTATCGCTGCGCCTAACGTTAAACATGACTTGAGTGTGACTTGTGGGTGTCTCTGTGTGTGTACACATGTGTATGTGTGTGTTTGGGTGAATGGTACCTGTTTATGCTCATAGGAAGCCTGATAAGACTGTTCACAGACTGCAATTAGCTAATTATGCAGAGGCATTAGCCGCGTGTAAAATACATTTTATTTTTTGCCGTCAACAGACTTTTCTTAGAAACTGTTTAACACTCATTGCACTCGGAATATTATTCTTCAGGCTTAACTGACTTGCAATCAGCGTAAAAACAAAAATATTTACACTTGAAGTCCATCTGTCAATCAATTAATCAATTGGGCTTAATGACACACACACAGAGGCAAATTTGAAGCTTGTTAAATGGAAACGCGACGCTTTTTTGCTGTGAGTCCACACATCATCTTCAGTGTTTAATTTTTCTCTCTTTCTCTTTCTCCTTCTCCTCTCTGCTTCTTTAGTTTAACAATCAACGCACAAAACACAGCGAACTACAAGACAGCGGAGCAACAACAACGCGTTGAACTTGAGAGACCTTGACACTGGCGCTGCTCCACAGCAACTGAGTCCAAACAGGCAACAAGTTGTGGCCAGTTACCCGAGTTCTTAGCCTCGGCCGACGTCGGAGTGGATGTCATGTTGCTGTGGATGCCAAGAGAGCAAGTAAAACAGAGACCAACAAAAGGTGGATAGAGTGAGAGAGCTAAGAATCATTGATAAGCCATCCAACTGAGTTGAGCGTCTAATTAGCCAATGTTGTCTTGATTATGTTATTCGATTTAATTTCCATGCACACACACACACAGGGCACACCACAGTTTTGTTATTGTTTTGGTTGCCTGCAACGGAAGTTGCATCATTAGAAATTCAATGCGTGTCTCGTGTGGCGCCTCACCTGTTGCACACAGCACAAAATCCCAACAGCACTCAGCTGGTGTTCTAACAGAATTATGTGTAGCCTGCAGCGATCATGTCTTTCTCGTATTTTATTTCTTTCTCTTCTCTACTTTCGTTTGCTTTTGTTGCTTCGTCTGTTTACTTGCTGCTTGTCCAAATATTTGATTTGAATCTGCCGCATTTCTGAGCAGATGTCACGCCAGTGCTGCCAACTTGCGGCAAAGTCGACGCTGCGAGCGATGAAAGAATTTGTGCACCATCCCAAAAGTATGCAATGATTTGTTTGCAGTTTGTGTCTTAAGTCTTTTGTTTGGGAAGGTGCATAGATAATCAATAAAGTGAACATTTTTAGTAGAAATGGATATGGATAGTGCCGTAAAAAATTATTTTTTTATGCTTACATTTTGACAATTTATGCTAAGCTATTTAGTGCCCACTTGACGAGAAAAACCCCAAGAAAATTTCTGTGAATTTCATTGTAGATTCTTAAAACTTTATTTCTAAGTAATAATTAAAATTAGCAATAAAGTTAGCTTTAAATTCATGAATTTCTACATACGCATAGATAGTAATAAATATGTTTATGATTAGTGTTGACATGTTGAATGTCTTTTCAAGCGGAAAACAAAATAAACGAACAAATAATAATATTAATAATAAAATAAATAGAAGATGCACACAGTTTAGATTGAATGCAGCTTTGAGAGCTTAAACTTAAACACTAGCAACCCCGAGTCGTAGAGGAATCACATGGCCAGGCAACGGTGATGCAGTTAAAGACCGCACACAACTGCGTAACTACTCGAGCGGTGACTGCAGTCTTCCAAAACCGATTAAATGACTTCAGCCAGCAAAGCACAGAGAATACGATTCTACGCATTGTTGTCATTGGCCATAACCTTGTTGATCCACGGTACAAAGTGCTGTATATTCGTATAGACACCGGGCAGATGCTCACGGCCGCAGCCAATGCCCCAGGAGACCAAACCGATGAGCGTTTTCCGGCCATCCATTGTCAGTGTGAGCGGCCCGCCGCTGTCGCCCTGGCAGGAATCTCGACCGCCGTCCTTATAGCCAGCACACAGAAATACCTGGAGAAAGGGGAATCTGTTAGTAAAGCTCAAAAGTTATAGCCAAATCTGTCTTACATCGTGTATGGCCTCGCGTCGTCCGGCTGCGCGGAACCAGCGTTGACAGCGATCATTCGAAATGACCTCAACGTCAACCTCTTGCAGTATAGAGGGCACAGTGCTCTGTCCATGCCGCGTGCGTCCCCAGCCCGCCACAGTGGCCATTTTGCCCGTCAACTTGGTGGTGGGCGGTGGCAGACAAACGGGTATGATGTGCTGCTTGTAAACGACATTGCGATCGAGTCGTATGAGCGCCACATCGTTCTTAAAATCAGCAGGATTGTAGTGTGGATGCACCTCCTTGCGCTCAATGCCGTACTCCTCGTGATTGAAACGCTCCTCCTGAGCACGCACATCCCATTCGCCTAGACGAATCTTCATATTGGAGTTGGTGGTGCTGCAAGTGAAGCAAATTAAGTACTGCGTTCGGTGGATTCAGTTTAAAGCTACTTACGTGGCCACACAGTGGGCAGCTGTCACCACCCAGCGGTTGGAGATTAAGGCACCACCGCAGCTGAGTTTGCGCGTGAGAAAACCACTTTTGATGAGCGCCACCTGCCAGGGATGCGAGCCAAAGCCCGTGGAGTGACCACCAACAATGCGATTGGAGCGAGAATAAACCTCGCCACAGCCTGTGAAAAATTATGCAATAAAATAAATAAATTTAATACAAAACTTATAAGTTAAAGTAAAGAAAGTTCAACAAGAGTGAGAGCAAAGCTCAGTGAGTGCAAGCTAAGTGAATAAATGGTGTGTAGGTGTGTGTGTGTGAGAGTGTGTTTGGTGCAAACAAAGGAAAACTTGCAGAGGTGCCAAAACAAGAAGAGGAGACAGTGAGACAGTAAGAAGATAGTAAGTGAGTACAGTTGAGTTGATTTAGTACCCGGAACAGGACGATAGCCGGCATCGTTATAAGCGCCACCACTGTCGTACTCATCCACAGCCTCGCCGGCATTCAAATCGAGCACATTGCCCACCGCAAAGGGCTGTGCTTGTGGCTCATGCGGTGGTGATGCTGCTGGTCGTGTTATGTCACCGCTCTCCGGTGGTGGCGCGTCGGCATCAAAGAAACTGTCCAGATGATTGGTAATGCCCAAATGGTTCGTGTCATGCTGTTCCCAGCTATTCAAACTGGAGGATGTGGGACGGTGAGCAGATGAACCGGAGCCGGAACTAGCGCTGGGCTTATAGGGATTGCCACTGCTATAAGCGGGTCGCTTTGTGCTGTAGTAGGCGTGGCTGGGATAGGCGGGGCGTGTGGATGATGACGAGGCCGATGACAGGCCGTTGTTGTTGCTGTTGCTGTGGCTGTTGTGCTGCGTCTGATGATGTTGCTGGTGATGATGATGTGCGGGCTTATTGGCCGTTGGCGACAAATCGGGATAAATGTCGTGCAAGTGTATTATGTCACCTGTATGTAAGAATCATCATGATGTTGCAGTTTTCCTCTATGCACAACAAGGTCTAAATATACACTAGTTTTGTCTGTACACCCTTTACAAACTGGGGTCAACTTTCGCCACGAAATTCAGGTAAATTGTCAGTGAAAGAGTCGAGTAATCATAATAAAAATCAAGAGTGGTTTGCGCCTTGCCAAATTACACTGGAAGGGAACTTTGCACGACTTTATTATGTCACTGCCAGCCAATGAAGTCGAAATTAAAGTCTCGACTTTACCACAAATTGACCAACTGCCCATGACTGAAACAAAAACAAAACGAGACACACACGACAACTTTTCGCACGTAATTCAAAAGACCGAAAACAAAAGCAGAAAAAGCAGAAAAAAAGAGTCACAGAACGGCACAACTTGATTAACACTTTCTTAATGGTTTATTTGGACTTTTATTTTGTATGTTGTAACTTTTGTTGCTGTGATTTTTCCCACATTGCTGTCTGACGCGCAGAAAACAAATAAATAAATAAAAAATAATATGAGGAAAGAAGAAGAAATCAAAGGCAAACTAAAACTCGTTGCAGGCGAATTGAAATTGAAACAAAAGCAACGAAAATTTCACTTTTCAAATGCAAAAACGTTCACCTTCGTTTATTTCCGCAAGAAGACAGACTTTGCCCACATTTTGGCCTTTTCATTGTCGCGTCTTTTCAGTTTTGCTTTAGGAAAATTTTACACTCGACTGACACGCAGACCCCGAAAACAACAAAAACCCAAAATACACTTAAAAGACTTGAAAAAAATTCCCAGAAAGCGGCACACAACATTTGCCCCCCTTAAAAGAAAGTGAAGAGACAGAACGCACATCGTTATGAGCTTCAAGAAAATTGCCCCAAAAACAAATTTTATGAACAAAAAAGAAACGTCTAAAAGGGTAAACTCAAATTTTTGGCTCATTTTTTAATGGGCATCAAAAAATTTCCATCAAGAATTATTTATAACATGTTGTAATTCATTGTTGTTGCTGTTGCTGTGTTGTGATTTGTTTGTGTTGCTGTGTAACATGTATGCACATAAAAAAGCCAAAAAGAAGCCTAGAAAATTAAACAGAGCACAACAAAATGGCAGCAAGTTGCTGAGTAACGGTATTGCTGTCTGGGGTGTGTGTGTGTGTTTGTGTGTGTGGCATAATAGTTGTAGTTGTTATTGGTATTTAGTTTGGTTAACAAGATTACGATATAGCAACTGCACTTGATTGAAAGCCAAAAGCAAAGCAATTCAAAGTGCAATATCGATTCACAACTAACAATTAAATTTAAGTGGAAGTTTTAAGCTCTTTTTAGACAAGGTTGAAAAACAGCAGCAAGCGCAACGTAAGTGACTTGAAATTCATTTTCTTTTAATTTCTTATTTAAATTTTAAGTGGCAAAAAGTAGTAAAGTGTCCACTTCATAAATTAAAAGTGTCTTAAAAGTGTGTTAAAATTTGTGTAGTCAAAATACTCAGTTTTTACTAGAGCGGACTTATTTTCTTTGGGTAAATAATAAATATTTTTTCAAATTAAAAGGTTTTTAAAAAAATATTTTAGTAGAGAAATAAAAATTTTTGGTTTTTTTTATGTCTTTTTCTAGCTGCTTTTGATAAAGCTTATTGAAGCCACTCTTCGAAGTAACTAGCTTTAAATCAACAACAATTTGTGCTTATTTATTTAAGCATTTATAGTTATTACATTAGGTAAACTGTGTATTCAATTTGCAAGCTTAACAAATTGAGTTTGTCATCTGTTTGATGACATAATGTGCTTTGTGCGCCTTTGTTGTCCTACTCGACTGCGCCCCGATCGACATGTGTAATGGTCTACCATTGACACCTTTCAGTTGGTTACCTGCATTGAATTTGCTAATGTCAGTGCAATGCAGTTTGTGCAGAGCTTCTGCCTGTGGCTGTAGGAGTGTGTGTGTGTTGTGTGTAGGCAAAGTCGAGCAATTTGTTGTCATTTTCGAAATGCGAACTAATTTATTGCGCTATTATACGAGCAATTGCATAACTCGAAGCGCAGCAATTTGCAATTTTCTTAACTAAAGAAAAAACGAACCGAAAGAGCACAAAGTAACTGGAGGATGAGGGTAAATGTTGGGAATGTCTGAGCAGCGTTTTGGGTAAAGCAGCTGGCGAAATGGCAATGGCATTTAGAATCATTTTCTACTCACTTGTATTGTTGACCGGCGCCGCATGTGGACTCTCCTCGGCATCGAGATCTTTGTCCACGCAACATGACCAGATCATGCCGCCGGAGCAAAGATCCAGCGGCTTGCCGCCACCTAAGACACACGAGATGGACAGGCCGCACTCGAATTTGTGGCCACGGAAGCGGCACGATTGAGGAATCACTGTAAGAAAGATCAAGAGACACGATTAGTGGCACGCACACACACACACACAGAGGCTTAGAGACACAGAATTAAAGAGTTAAAGGTTCAATTGTGGGTACTTCGGGATAGCATCTCCATGACGCTGTTTTCGCCATAGTAGCCGGTGCCACTGCGTCGCGACAGTGCGTCCAGTATGAGCATGTCATGCTCCTGCTGGGCAGTGGGATAGCCCAAGGCAGCGACACTGGAGGACAGCGAGAAGATAACGGCCAGTTTTAGCCAATTATCCTTGCTGTGGCTGTGCGAATCTGTTCGTCTGCGCGACATGATCAGCTCCTGGAGGAGCCAGCGAGGACCGGGCAGCGACAACAACAACAGAAACAGAAACTTTATGTACTTTCACTTTCATTCACTGTCTTCACTTTCTATTTGCTTGGTGCGTAATCAAAACAATCCTTTTGATAAGGATTTCACTTTTGTTTTCATCCAATCAGCGACTTTCTTGTCGTTTCCACTGAGATCTACGCATGCGCAACGGAACGCAATTTTCACGGCACGCGGCGCACGAAAAGAAAATTGTAATAATAAATAACGGGGCTTTTCGGCTCAGCTCAGCTGCTCAGTTGCAGCTCACAAAACTACAAAAAAAGGCAACCGCACGTCGGGAAATTCAACTCAGAACTAAGCCAAAGTTTTGTGTTGGCGCTAAGACGAAGCTGCCAAAAGAGTTTTGCTCGCATTTCGCCATTTCACTTGCTCAGGCCGAAGACACGCGAGCGTAGAAGAGAGTGTGTGAGCGAGACAGCAGCTGAGCAAGAGAGAGGCAGCGGCACAACGAGTTTGTTGCCAAAGCTTGGCAACATGTTGCCAACACAATGTTTTGACTTTAATTGGGATTTGCCGTTTTTGTTTGCTTTTATTGGTCAAGGTTTCTTTCAGTTAGCCAGAGCGGAGTAGTGAGTGTGTGTGTGTGAGTGCACGTACTTGCATTCGATCACAAAATAATCTATAATCTATATATAACATGCTGGTTGTTTAACACTTTCGAATGTCGCCTGCAATTGTCGTTAATTGCAGTTGATTTTCCTGTTCCCGAGTAGTTTTTTTTTTTTTTTTTTTTTTTAAGTATATCTTGGAAAATACTTTTGCTTTTTGTTTTCCTTTGCCGTTTTTCTTTTGTGTACACGGCGGATTTTCTATATTACATGGCTATGGCTATGGCATGCCATTGAACTTGTGCTGCAATTTGCGATCGTATTATTTTACCATTTGTCAGCTGTAATATGCAGCTAGCTGGTCACTTGTAATCTTTTTTGTTTTCAGTTTTGAAAATTATTTTAATGGCCCATCAGACGCGCTTTCATTTGGTGCACAGAATGGGCCATATGTTAATGTCGACTAGTCGACGAAATAATTACTCAGTTTCAACTTTAACTTCCACTCAGCTCAAGCGTTTCGCGGACTAATTGGTAATCGTGTTTTACTTGTTGTTGCCTCTGTTGTTGATGCTTTTTGGAAAGTCCAATTAAAGCTGAATACATTCACCAAGTGTCTGCAAGCTGCTGGTCACTGGGCGTACCAAGAATCGCACAAATAATAAACCTTTTCACACTCGTAAAACACTTCCCTTACTTTCGCCACTCAATTTGTTTATAGTTTAGTAGAAATTGGTGGCTTGTGAGTCATGTGAACTTGACATCGTATCGATGGCTTTAAGCTCAAGGTTAACTAATATGTAAATTATGTAATTGTATGTGATCCATGTTTGGTGTGTCAAAAACGAAAGACTTAGGCAACAAACTTGTGGGAAAGTGGGTAGAACTCGTAAATGACTTAGGCAACAAACTAATCAAAAGACTTAGACAACAAACTTGCTCTTGCATACTTACAATCGAGCTCATCGAAGAACTTGGCCTGCTTGGGTAAATCCTTATCAATGGCCTGCTTAAGCTCTGGTGTAATCACCGCATTATACTTGGCGTTGTAGCTGCTGTGTGCGGCATTCAGACACCTGGACAGACAGACGACAATTAGCAGCAATATCAGACGTCTTGTTGGCAGCTGTAGCTGCTGCTGTTGCTGTCTCTGTAGCAGCTGTCGTGCAATTGAGCGCATTTTGCAATACTTTCGTAGTTGTTTTAAAAAGTTGTTGCCGTTGTGTTTGTTGTTGTCTTGTTTGTCTGCGATTTTGTGCAATTTGTGTGTGTTTCACTTAATTCACGTAGCGGCGCGAGTTTTTGATTGAATAATCGCTTGTTTGCATAGCATTCGGTGGGGAGTTTTAAATTGAATTAAATCTACTACAGACAAAACAATAACAATTTATTTTTGGGCTATTTTTGGTTGTTTCTGTTAATATTTGGCAATGATTCACAGTGCATATTTCGCGGCCATTTTAATAAATTAACAATTTGTGTACACGCACATTTTGTGGGCTTGTATTGTCAGTCCAGACGTTGCGAGGGTGTGTGTCAGTGTGTGCGAGGTGGTGCGTTAAAAACCCGAAAACTGTTTTTATTTATTTTTGACGTTCGATACCCGCACGGACTTATCGTTCGCGAACAGTTTGCGGTAACGTCAAAACACTTAATAAACAGTTGGCTGACAAATTCAAAATCAAAAAGCCATCAACACCGCTCACCAACACACACACATACACACACACACACACACACACACACACACGGGTATACCAACACTCACGCACAGACGCCGCTGAGACGTCGCAACATTGGCTATTGAGTAATAAGTAAGCGCCCAAAGAGTACAAAACAGAGACTCCGACAGCCGCAAATGTCAGAGTGTGTGTGTGTGTGGCTTTATGTGTGTGGAGAGTCACACTCGCATCGAAATCGAAAGTGAAAAGAAAAGACAAGACGTGGCCTCCGAGCAAAGACAGCAACTTTTGTCGCTCACTTGGCAATTGCATGTCTTATGTTACTTAGTTACTGCTCTGTCTGCTCACTGCTGCTGCTGCTGCTGTTGCTGGCATGACTAATGTTT
This sequence comes from Drosophila dunni, assembly GCA_018152125.1. Taxonomy (NCBI): domain Eukaryota; kingdom Metazoa; phylum Arthropoda; class Insecta; order Diptera; family Drosophilidae; genus Drosophila; species Drosophila dunni. Next base: position 18,188,317 of record JAECXC010000339.1, on the reverse strand, counting down.
AATTTGGAGCTGTGCTCAGAGTCACACTTACAGAAAATAAAGTAGAAAGAAGATGAAGCAGAAAAAAAAGAGGAAGTCAAGCTTTGCCACCAATTTGTGGACTGCCAAGTAATTTTCATTTAAACAGTCGAAAAAATCAACAAAAATTGTACAAATTGCAACAGGAAAAACCTGCAGACATCCAGCTGAGTAGCGTCTCATAGGCAGACTCGAAGTCAGGCAACGAAGCGAAAGCCAAACGCATACAAACATCTTATTTCAAGTTTATCTCAAGCGTGAAATATCCACAGCAACAATAAAACACGAATGCAACTTTGCAACTTAGGCATAATAATAATTGAATTGAACAAAAGCCCAAATAATTGATTGCCACTCAAAGCAAGGCGATTGAGGCGGGATTAATATTGATGGGTTCATGGAAAACTATCAGTTGACACACTTGTACATTTCAAATCAAATCAAAGCTACAGTCGGATAATAATTGTTTAAAAAATAAATAATAAACAGCAATAGAAAACAAGTAAGAAAAGCTGCAGTCGAGCGAGCCGACTGTCAAAGACCCCGTACTCCTTCTAATGGCTGTTCTAAACCATAGCTCTTTCTCTGTTATCAGTTTGTTAAGTTTGAATTTTGGATTTAAGATCTACTGAAAGTTCTATTCGCTTGGTATTACAGCTGGAATATTCAAATTCCCAGTTGAATTCTCAGGCGAATAGAAATCCACAGTAGGATACAACAGAATTTACAAGAGCCCAGCTTAAGCAAAATAATTTTGTGCATTGTGTTAATTTTAACATTAACGTTAATGCTAAGTCAGTTTTAACGTAAATGTTAATTCACTTTTAAGTTAATGTTAAATCACTGTTAAGTTAATGTTAATTCACTGTTAAGTTTATGTTAAGCCAATGTTAAGTTAATGTTAATTCACTGTTAAGTTAAGTTACTGTTAAGCCAATGTTAAGTAAATTACTGTTAAGTCAATGTTATGTTAAGTTACTGTTAAGTCAATGTTATGTTAAGTTACTGTTAAGTCAATGTTATGTTAAGTTACTGTTAAGTCAATGTTATGTTAAGTTACAGTTAAGTCAATGTTATGTTAAGTTACTGTTAAGTCTATGTTATGTTAAATTACTGTTAAGTCAATGTTATGTTAAGTTACTGTTAAGTCAATGTTATGTTAAATTACTGTTAAGTCAATGTTAATGCAGATCGCCGCGTTCCCGCAAAAAAAAATTCGCGAAAGGCCAAATCTAAGTTTTTTCCAGTTGATTCACCAGGCGATCAGAATCAGCAGCAAGCGACAGACTGAAATTTAAATTCAATTACAGAGAGCGGGAGCACAAACAGTAAACAGAGAGTGCTCCTTGTTGGCGCCAAAGATGGCAGCGAACAAACACAGAAACAGCCAAGAGATCGTAAACAGAGAGTGGGTGGAAGAGGGAGGCAGTGCACGTGTATAAACAAACCTTTTTTGTTTGGCGGGAAGCCGATCTGCACGTGTATAAACAAACTATTTTGCTTATTTACTTTATGTATTGCAACCTGCTGACCATTTCTGTTGGCCTGGTATTTCAGCTCAGATTTAAAAGATTCAGTGCTTCATACGGACGGACGGACGGACATACAGACGGACTGACAGACAGAAGGACAGACGGACAGACAGACGGACGGACAGACAGACGGACAGACAGACGGACGGAAGGACAAACAGAGAAGAGATCGTAAACAGAGAGTGGGTGGATGAGGGAGGCTGTGCACGTGGTTTGGCACGTGGTTTATGCACGTGTATAAACAAACCATTTTGCTTATTTACTTTATGTATTGCAACCTGCTGACCATTTCTGTTGGCCTGGTATTTCAGCTCAGATTTAAAAGATCCAGTGCTTCATACGGACGGACGGACGGACGGACGGACATACAGACGGACTGACAGACAGAAGGACAGACGGACAGACAGACGGACAAACAGAGAAGAGATCGTAAACAGAGAGTGGGTGGAAAGAGGGAGGCTGTGCAGTGGTTTGGCACGTGGTTTGTGCACGTGTATAAACAAACCATTTTGCTTATTTACTTTATGTATTGCAACCTGCTGACCATTTCTGTTGGCCTGGTATTTCAGCTCAGATTTAAAAGATCCAGTGCTTCATACGGACGGACGGACGGACATACAGACGGACTGACAGACAGAAGGACAGACGGACAGACAGACGGACAAACAGAGAAGAGATCGTAAACAGAGAGTGGGTGGAAGAGGGAGGCTGTGCACGTGGTTTGGCACGTGGTTTATGCACGTGTATAAACAAACCATTTTGCTTATTTACTTTATGTATTGCAACCTGCTGACCATTTCTGTTGGCCTGGTATTTCAGCTCAGATTTAAAAGATCCAGTGCTTCATACGGACGGACGGACGGACATACAGACGGACAGACAGACAGACGGACAGACAGACGGACGGACATACAGACGGACAGACAGACAGACGGACGGAAGGACAAACAGAGAAGAGATCGTAAACAGAGAGTGGGTGGAAGAGGGATGAGTGCACGTGGTTTGGCAAACCAAGCTGTGCACGTTTATAAACAAACCTTTTGGTTTATTTACTTTATGTATTGCAACCTGCTGACTATTTCTGTTCGCTTGGTACTTTTGCTCAAATTGATGCCGTTTGAGAGCTTTGCTGATCGCAGCGTCTACAAAAAACGCACGAATTACATCAGCGAATGAGAATTTAGTTCAGAAGGAATCCACGGACAGTATTATGAGGGAGATCAGTGCTGTCTGTGTGAACTGCCGGCGACAGCGAACAAACCACTAACAGCGGCAGAGATCTCAGAGCACAATTAGCGCAAAGAGTGGGTGCCTGCTGTTAGTGTTAATGTTAAATACTCTTTGCATGGCGCCCTGCTGAGCTTTCTGAGATCAGCAGTGTGGCTAGTTTAGCCATTTTAAAGCCATTTTACCTTTTTAAGCTTGACTGATCGCTTTGCGCTACAAGTTACTAAGAATATTATAATGCTTTCTTAACATAAAGCTTGGAGGAAAGCTTTCTAGTTCAGTGTAAAGTCTAAGAGTCAAAACTATGCAACTTTGATATTGAATATTTTGGGACTCCGAAGTCAGATTTTCGATTGGTATGACTTTTTGGACTCGGGAGGACTAGGACTATCGATTGGCATCAAAAAATCGCAATCTTAAATTTTGACGATTTTGACAAAAATGCAAAGGGGTAACACTGCAAAATTTGTCAAAATGGGGTCAAATTTAAAAATTCGAATTTTTGCATGGAATCGATGCTACTAGTTGTCTAGAGTCTAAAAAGCCCACGCGTTTCAAAATATCACTTCATTTGGCTGAGAAATGATCATTCAAAGTTGAAAATATAATTTTTTTATGTGTCCCGATTTTCAATATTTTTTGGTTAATTTTTACCCTTTTTTTTATCAAACTACGCACATTTTGCTCTGACACACTTAATCGACCCCTCTACTCTTTTTTAGAGTACGGGGTCTAATTAACGTAACATAATTGAAGTTTATTGGGCAATTGGCAGCTGGCAGATGGCACTCAAAAACTGTTTAACTTCGAGCGTCTTAATGTGTTTAATGTACAAATGATGATTGGTGTTGCTATTGTTTATTTAGATGTTGCTGTTGCTGTCGTAGTGGCATTTATGGCAGTCACACTAAATGGGAAATGGGCCAGCACAGCGAATGCCAAGTGACATAACAAAGCAAAATTTGTTGTACGTGTTGCAAAGTGCGTAATTCAATTCCAAATGCAACAGTTGAAACAAAACGTTCAAGGTCGGTCACCCACACCCAGGTAAAACCCGTTAGATTACAGCAAAATAGGCACACTTAACTACATAATAATATTTAATAAATCTAATAAATTATATATTGTTATTATCGTTGTTGTTGCTGTTGTGATTGCACATGGCCATTGCTTAATGCTACACGGCATAAACTAATGAGATTTGCTTAAGGGGGCTACAGTTCATTGTGTGCAACGACATCTTCCACCCAGCGCAGACTCTTCTGCAGATTATGATAGATGCCCGGCTGATGATCCACGCCACAGCCAAAGCCGGCGCTTGTAATGCCCACGAGCACAAAGCGTCCACGTTCCTTAACAATTAATGGACCGCCAGAGTCGCCTATAAGCAGAAAGAGTTAATTTATCAAAGCTTTTTATTATTAACTAAGTTTAAACACTTTTTGAATAGCTTAAAAGTGAGCCAACAGCATACAGCAGCACTGATAGCAGCGCCACTGTTAACTTAACAGCATTGGTTTAAATAGACAGCCTAAAAGTATGCTACACTTTTAATTCAAAGCTTACCCAGGCAGGCGTCCATGTGACCGTCCGAGTGGCCAGCACAAAACATTTCCGACTTGATTTCCACATTAATCTGCTTGCTCTCGTGCCAGCGTACGCAGTCCAAGGTGGCTGTAAAGACTCCAAATTTCTATAAATGTCAAATTTTAACGGCTTGCCACTTACATATTATTGGCACACTGGCCACTTGCAGCATATTTGTGCCCGCATGCCCCATATGCGCCTCCGTCTTGCCCCAGCCAGCTATCAGACCCTTGCGACCAATCAATCTAATTGGATATTGGGGCAGGCAAATGGGCAATATGTGCTCACTAAACGCCGTGGGACGAGCTAATTTAAGCAATGCCAAATCATAGCGATCCGGCTGTGTGATGCGAAAGTTGAAGCGTGGATGTATGATCTTTTGCAGCACGCTGTGCTTCTCCACGGGCAACGGCTCATGGATGTGACCCAAATTCTGTGTGTCCAGCTCACCCAGATACACAGTTATATCGTCCAGCTGCGCTTGTTGTATGCAGTGTGCTGCAGTGGCTACCATATTGGCTGAGATCAGCACCCCACCGCACTGATACTCCGCTATGCGTATGTGTGCCAGCCACGGATACTCGGCAAATTGTGCTGGTCGACCGCCAATGATGCGCTTCTGCAGCGTATTCTGTGCTGTACGCGGCATGCCGCATTCTGGCTGCAATACCATTAATGAGATTAGTTCATAATTCTTGAGCATAATTTATGATGGCATTAAGGGCACAAAAATAAGAATTCAACGGTGGAAAACTAGTTTTTCCATTACATATACGAGTATGTTTTCAATTGTTTTCCATTGTTGGCGTGGCTCACACGCTGTGCGACTTTATAGCTGGCTGAGAAGACAGTGTGTTAGCACAGTTTTGGCCAAGTCTTCTCAAGCCTTTGACTTAAGTCTAGGTAATTAGTCTTATTGTGTAAGATGTACATAATTCTATAACGCCTTCTAGTGGGGGTTTCCTATGTGTTGCTCTTCAAGCTCCTCAGGTTCTTCTAACTTCTTTCAGGTAAGCTCCCTCTTTCTCCCTCTTTTCTCCCTCATTCCTCCATCTGTCCTACCTCCTTCGTCCCTCTTTTCCTCCAAGTTCTTCCCACCTCCCACACCTACCGTTCCCCTCAAATTCCTTACTCTCAGTCACCCAAACTCACTGGTCTAGTGTAATTTAACGATTCCGACTGGCAGCTGTCACTCACCTTGACATTGTGCAGCTCGTTATCATCGCGTCGTCGCAGCATAATGCGTTTGGGCAGACTATTCAGATTTATCTTTAGTTTACCATAGTCAACGAGATTCTCCAGCGGTGATTGATGCTGATGTGGATGTTGATGTTGATGCTGCTGCGCATGAGGATCGGCAACGCAGCAGCTGAAGAGCCATTTGTTGCTGCCACAGCCTTTGGCATGCTTGCCCCCTTGCAGCCAGCAGGAGAAGCTCAGCTTACAAGGCCAGACTCCGCTCTGATGCACACACTCGGCAGGCACACCCAGCAAAGTATTGAGTATACCTAAAGAACAGGAGTAGAGTGGCCACTTAGCTGGGCAGGATTGAATGGCAAAGAATTTGAGCACTTACTGGCACTCATTGGTTCTAATTGGCAGAGCAGCAGGCAGAGGCCAAGCAGCAGCAAATCACAATTCCATTTGCGGAACATTTCGCAGTCGCACTGTTACTGTCACTGTTCACAGAGTCACGAGTCACAGTCACCGTTTTGGAGTTTGCTTTTAACACAGTTTAGCTGACAGTTAAATTCGAGTGTTGTTTATTGTTGTTGTTGTTGCTGTTAATGAAAGCATGACAATTTCTTATTCACTTTTATGTCGTCGCTTTGTTATTGTTGTTGTCACTGTTATTGTTGTTGTGGTTGTAGCTATTGGTGTTGGTGTCTTCTGCTTTTCCATTTCGAGTGTTATTTCTACTTAGATTTCTTATGACTGCTCCACTTTTACTGCTCGTTTCTTATTGTTATCGCTGTTGTTGCTGCTGTTGTTGCTGTCGATGACTCACAAAGCGGGCGAGTTATTCCAGCGGCTAGAATCAAAGCTGATTGTGTCCTTGATAGACCCAAATGGGTCAGCAGACGCTCAAAAGCAGAACTGTGCCAATCCAAGCGACTTGGCACAGTTTACCAGCTGCTGTGGTAGGCACGCAGCTCAGTCGATTTGAACAATTGTGGCAGCAACAACCGCACGCGTTGCTGGCCAGAATCAAACTGGGTGCTGCTTTAAGACTCTGCCTCAGTTGGACCTGATCTTTTTCTTACCATTAGCAGTAGCTGCGTGCCAACAGGTTGTTGTTGTTGTTGTGGCTTCTGCTGTTGCTGTTGCTGCTGGCATTCGCATCTTGATCTTTGGGCGCACACTTGTTCTTTGTTCTCATTCATCTGCTGCTGGCGGAGTTGGCGCTTCTTTGGCGCTAATTATTACGAAATGCCGGAAATGTTTGCCAAGTCAAGTTATAATTATTTGATGCGACATAATTGCAAACAACCGCTGGAAGAAGTGAGCTGACAGCGATACAGCCATTCATACTCAGTTTTATGTTTGGAAATGGGAGCAATTATATTCCTGGCACTTCTTTCTCATAGGAAATGAAAATAAACTAATAAACCAAGTTTCCCAGGCCATAAAGTTTACATGTGCCAAATTATAATGATTTTAAAGAGTATCTAGCCGTCGCTTGGACTCAACTACTACTACATTCCGTTGGCATTTTGGGTTAAGTTGGAATGTTCCATTCTTTGGCGTTACTTTCTAAACGTGAATATGAATATTAGCATATCAAATATGCTTTTGAATCTTATGAAATATTTGATAGCAGCAGGCGATACGCTTTGTTGTCAGTCGCTGGTAAATCAACCAAACAAAACTAGTAACCAATACATTAAATTTGGCTTTGACCAACAAAACTCGACACAGTCAATCAATAATTGTTAGTCAAATAAAAACAACAATATTCGAAACATAAACCACAAAGTCGAAATTAAATTAGTTTGAGCTCTTCTCTCCACACACACATACACACCCATCATGGCAGGCAAGGCAAAAGCAATAGTCCCAACAGAGGCAGCGGCAGCCCAGGGTGCAGCTGCTGCATGTGGCAACAGCATTGCGTATGTGCAATGTCAGAATCTCAAGTATAATGCCATTATTATCGGTTGGCTAGGTGTTATCATATCGAGTGTAATGGTCTTTAGCTCCATGATGATCATTAACATGCAAGCGGATATCGAACTGTTGATTAAACAATTGCTGCTCAACCATGCCACAGACAAGGAGCAGCAGTTTCTGATGAATCGTAGGTGTTGTCCTTAAGTAAACTCGGCTCCTTTCTAAACTGATTTCTTCCTAGTGTTGGCTGCCTTTAGCACAGTTACCTATGGTCTATCACTGATTAACCTAGGCGTCAGCCTCTTGCTGCTCATTGGTGTGGCACGGGTAAGTCAAAAGTGGCAGGGATTCTACAAGCTTAAACACTCTTCTATATTGCTTACAGGACTCGAGCAGTCTGCTCTATCCCTGGCTGATCTGTCATGGCGTTATGTTCGGTTTTGGACTTTATTTGGGCGTATTTTATGCCATGGCTGGTCTGTTTATCGATCTGTCTAGTTTCTTGATGTGTTTGCTTGTCTTTGCGCTTGTCTTAGGTGAGCTCAGCTGACTTTCTACCTACAGCTACTTCCAGTTCTTCCTCCCTCCCCACAGTGATCTATTACAAGATCTATCATGAAATCTTCACCCTCTTTCGTGTTATGCAACAGCAGCTGCACTGCTCTGGTCCACTCTACTGCCAGGATGCGGAACACGCTTGGGCTGCCAATATGCCGTACACGCCGCTCTATGTGCCACGCCTGGCGCTCAAGTAACAGTTGTCCGATCTATTATACAGTGCGTATACTTAATAAACGTTTGTAAAATTTTTGATTTAAACATTTACATAATTTATTTACACACAAATTAGTTCATAAATAGTTTAAAATTACGTAACAGCGCATATGACTAAGTACATTAATTAATAATTAATTTATAGTTTAAGTAAAATTTAAATTTAAATTTTGTTTTCATAAAAATTGCATTCTAAATTCCAACTCCTTGCCTTAAGCTTAACTTTCGTAATTTGTTGTTGAATTAAGTGTATGCATAAATAAAAAATTAATTAAGACATAATTAAGGAATGCAAAGAGACAAAGGAAACCGGAAAGTGAATTCTATATACATAAAGTGGCTTCAATTCGATTGGAGCTGAAATAAATTAGCTTAAATATTGGTTGTCAGGCCGACCACATACGATATCCAGTCCACAGTGTACGCCAGACGGTGGTAGATACCCTGTAAATGGTTTGAAAATTTTATTAAAACTTTTTCTAGAATTTTTTGGGCTTTGCGAACTTACGGGCTGTCCGCGTGAGGCGCAGGAGTAACCCGCGGAGACAACACCTATCAAATACCAGCGACCGTTCTTTTCGTGCATCAGCGGACCACCAGAGTCGCCCTGGCAGGAATCCTTGCCGCCGTTGCGATAGCCGGCACAGAGCATCTCCTGGTAGATGACTACATTGATGCCGTTCTGCCGATGCCAGCGCTCACAGATGCGATTCTCAATCACAGGCACATCCACAGCTTGCAGCGTCTTGGGCCTCAAACGTGAGCCAGGATTCAAGGCGCCCCAACCGGCAGCCCAGCCATATTTGCCCAAAAAGTCCTCGTTCTTCTCGGGCAGACAAATGGGAGCTGCAATTGGAAATAGCAAAACTTTCAGTACACGATTTTTCTGTCAGTGCATTAACCACTTACCTATGTGTGGCATAAAGTGCACTGTGCGCTCCAGCGTCAAGACGGAGACATCAAAGCGATCCGCTTGCGGTGTGAACTTGAAGTACGGATGGACATCGATGCGACGGACGCCAAAGGTGTAGGCGGGCAGCGGTTCCACGGCCGAGTTGATCACATAGTCGCCCAGCGTGACATGCACCTGACGGGGCGTGGCACGTGCCACACAATGACCGGCAGTGACCACATGCCGCCGCGAGATCAACGAGCCGCCACATCTGCAACGAAGAGTAGAGAAAAGGTTAGAGGAAAACAATTGGTAGGCAGTGTGGTTGTCGAACTTACCTGGAGGAACCAATGCGTATGTATGCCTGCCAGGGAAAGGAGCCAAAGCCGGCATCATCACCGCCCACAATGCGACGCTGGGCGGTCTGCTTGGCCAACGAGATGCCACAGCCTAAGAGATGAGAGAAAGAGGGGGGAGAATAGTTCAAAAATGGAGAAAGAGAGAAAGGGAATTGTGTGGGGTTAGCAGTCAGGTCAGTCAGGCTGAGAGAGAAATTAAATTATGGTACAAGAGTTAGTAGCAAACTTGGCAAACATAAGCGTTAAAGTGAGCTTGGTTAGAGGCAGGCCAAGTAGGTGTACATGTGTGTGACAGAGTGTGTGTGTGACTGAGTGTGTGTGTGTGGAAATAGTAACCAAAATGAAGCCGCTTGGAAACTGCCCGCAATTTGTGTGATCTGTGAACTGTGTGTGAGCTGCGGAGGCAGCTAAAGAAAACTTTCTAGTCTCGCTGCTTGCAGTGGGCAGTGGGGAGGGTAGTGGGTAGGGGGAGTGGCACAGTGGACAGTGATAAGTGATAAAGGTCAGTTGGTTTATATTCTTGTAGGTCGCTTCGGTCGCGCAGCTCGCTTGGCATGCCATTAAATGAAGTGTAAATGTGTCTTAATTAACATCAAACTCTGCTAATAAAAAAACATGCGCATGCTCATAATACAAATTTGTTTGCAGTTGTTCCCTCTCTCTCACTCTCTGCTGCTCTTTCTCTATCCCTTTCAGAGTTTTCCATATATTTCCCACTACACTTGGCGGCATTTTCATTTCACTTGGCGCCTCATTTGCAAGGCGTGTCCATATCGTTGTTGTGCTTTGGTTTCTATTGTTTTTTAGTAGCGTGTCTTAAGGTTACCAACAAATTGCAGCTTAATTAAAGCAGACTACGTACTTGTGGTGCAACAACAGTAACGATAACGATAACGATAACGATTACAAACCAATCATAAAGCAAAGCAAACAAAATTAAACGTATCAAAATTACTTTGTTAGACAAAACGAAAAAAATTATGGAAAAATTAAACGCATGCAAAAAATATATAAAAATTGCAGATCCAAAAAGATGCAAATTGGATCCCTAGTGGTTTTATTTTAGTGTGCACGTGCTTGGACTATAAGTTTTGTTGTTGCAAGTTTTGATTTTGGTTTTTTGTTGGTTTTTGTGACGCTGCCAAACTCACTGGGTTCGTTGTTGACCGGTCCATAGTTCTTAAGCGGCAAATCGGTCAGATCAACCGTATTGCCAACATAGTCCGAGCTGCGCAAATTAGCCGATTTGGCGGTGCGATGGCAACAGCCCCGCAGCAATCCATTGCAAGTGCCCTGTATGAGGCCACCCGATAGCCAGCAGCCTAAAAAGAACTCACAGGTACCGCCGCGGTGCTGGCACTCCATGTCCGTTGTGATGTCGACTGTCGGAATTGGTTTTGGGAAATGTATTTTCATGAACAGAGCAACATGTAGGTGTGTAATGGGTGTGTGTGTGTGATGGGTGTTTAACATATGTGAAGAAAGAGAGAGAGAGGGAAATTTGTTTGGGACAATTAGGCCTAGTGCAAGCAGTTCCCAGCAGCAGCAGCAACAGCAGCAGCAGCAACACTAACTGAAGCTCAGACTTAGCCTTAGACTTAGACAACAAACTCAGGAGTTTTCGTTGGTTTGTGGTTTCTAGTACTGTCTCCTACCTTTCTCCTTGAATGTGCTGGCTGATTGGGGACTGCTCGTGGCCTCCGGCGTGTTGTCCAGCTCCTGCAGGCTGTAATCATTGCGCACATCCTGCACAGCTGCCAGCTCATTGATGCCAAAGTTTTGATCCCTGTGAGGAGAAGGGGAGGGTAGAGTTAAGATAGATACCCAAATTAAGCACCACAACTCACCTGAAGGCAATGTTGTCGCTGAAGTAGACACCCGTGCCCGATGGTGCACTGCCTCCTCCGCTGGGTCCAGTGGTGCCAATATTGTCGTTGCTGGGGAACACAACACGAGGACTGCGCGAGGACTTGTAGGGAAAGTAGCGACTCTTGCGCGAGCTCTGGTAATCCCCAGGTCCTACGTACTCGGTAAAAGCCTTCTGGGGTCCAAACTGTCGCACGGGACTGGGTCCAGTGCGGAACTCGGTGTCGCCGAAGAAGAGGCCACGCTGCAGGCGCTGGGGCAGCGCAGTGATGGGTCCATTGATGTCCCCAAACTTGGTGACGTCATCACGATAAAGTTTACCCGCAGCCACGGCGGCATTTAGTGTATGTGGCTTGGAGTTGGCCACCAAGCCGGGAAACTCAAAGCTGGAGGGCGACACATCCGAATCGAAGTACAGTTGCCGCGTGTGACGCGTCTCGTGTTGCTCGTACTGTGTGGGCGTTGGTGCCGAATCCTCACTGTAGGGCTGTGGCTCGTAGCCACCGCCTGCTCCCGCACTGGTCTCCTCAAAGATGGGACTGTCCTCGCGGTAGGCTTGTGGATAGAATGGATTGGCCGGCTTTAAACTGTAGCTGGGGAACTGGAAACCCACGCGACGACTCGTGTTCTCTGGCTCCGCGTACTCCAACTTGTCCGTAGAGCTGGCAGCAGCCACCAGATCACTGCGTTCAGTGCGCTCCTGCTGCTGCTGTTGCTCCTGTGCCTGTGCAGCCAACTCGGCGCCAAATTCATGTGCAGCGGCAGCAACGCCATCTGCCGGCGGCCCCAGAGCCGCCAATGTGGCATTGTGACTCGGTCGCAACTGCAGCAGTGTGGCCGCCGTGCCCGACTCTGCCTCCGACTGCAGCGGAATGTACATGTAGTTGCGTCTGCGTCCCTGACGCGTGACATTCTCCGGCAACGTGGGCACCAGTTGCTTGGGTATGGTAATCAGCTCACTCTGTGGCAGCTCCACCGATGGCGCGGGTATAATCTCCACATCAGAGCGACGCTGGGCCACAGTTGCTGCTGCTGTTGCTGCCTTGGAGTTACGGGCCGTGCGATAGGAACCAAAGGATTGCACAATGCTGCCGTCTGTGCGCTGTCGCACATCCTTGAAACTGACGTCATCCTGTTGACTAAACCTCTGATACGGTGCATACAGATTACGTGCTGTTGGCGCTGCTGTTGCTGCTGCTGCTGGCGTGCCAAAGGCGGCTGTTGTTTGCCACGGCGCCAACTGTTGACCCGTCAGCAGCGCTGTCGATATTGTAGAGCTGGGCGCTGTAGCATGTCCAACGTGCAACAGGCAGCCCAGCAGCACGCTGAGACTCAGTGGTTGCCAACTGTTGTGGCTGTGACATCTTCTGCTGCTGCTGCTGCGGCAGTGGCTCTGTTGGCGTTGCTGGCGGTGGTGGTTGTGGCTGTTGTTGTTGGTCACTAACATCTTACATTGAGCGGGATGAGCGTGTGTAGTTGTTGTTGTTGCTGTTGTTTTGGTTGCTGTGGTGGTAATGACACTGCGGCCAATTAAGTTGCAGCTGTGCAACTTCCTGCTTGTGGCAGTTGCTGTTGCAGTTGCTGTTGCAGTTGCTGTTGCAGTTGCTGCTGCTGCTGTTATGGCGATTTTGAACTTGAACGTTGCCAAGCCAAATGCTGGCCCGTTTCGATTTTCTTATGCTCCGTTGCGCCAATGTTGTTGTTGCTGGCAACTGCGTGCCGCGTTCATTGATCTTTCTCTCTCTTTCTCGCTCTCCACAGGTTTTTCAATCGATGCTGTTTATTTTTTTGGGATTTTCCGGCGCCCGTTGTTACAATTCAGTTTCGGTTTCGAGGAGTCGACGTAGCTGCCAATTGGAATTGTGCCTGCCGCGGATATCTCGTGTGGCAAGTTGTTGCTGTTATTGTTGGGTGGTGTTGGTGGTGGTGCGGTTATTGGACTCCTTGCCTGCAGCTCTGGGGTGTGTGTTGTTTGTTTGGGGAGAGTGTGTGTGTGTGTGTGTGGAGTTTTCTTGTATGTTTGCTGCTCCAATGGCAATTATGGCAATTGCTGTTGACGCTTCAACAGCCGACGTTTCATGTGGTTGCATTCATGATGATCTTGCAACAAACGACGTCGACAACAACAACAACTGCAGATCGACAGCCACAAATTACTTCCTTAATTGCCTGCAAGACACAAGAAACACAAGAAACATCACGTTAACGGATTGCTATTTACGTGTATATGAAAAGAAAACAACATTTTGGCCATTAAGTGGCTTGGGGCCAGAGAGACCCCCAATGTGGGTGTGTTTCTTAAACATTGTGTGGAAAAAGGCGGGGGCTGGGGTGGGCGTGGCTGGCCATTAGCTACAGCCACAGCTAAATGTTTAAATGAGCTTTCATCTGGCGGGTTTAATCAACGATTTGCGCATTAAATGCACATTAAACCGACAACAAATTAATTGCAAATTACTGATTTAAGCATCAGTTGCTTGTGTTATCAACTGCTGGCATGCAGCAGCCGCAGCAACAGCAGCAACATGCGTTTCCTCGGACACCAACAGCAGCTGACTTTTGGCAACAGCGCTGGCCAAAAACAAAAACCAGTTAACAGAAATATAAAAGTCGCCTCGAATCGCTGGAAAGCGGCAAAATTCGCATTGCTTTTATTTTTATATTTATTTTTAGTTTGTTTTGCGTTTTACGCTTTTTGTTTTTCATTTTCCCATTTTCCTTTTGCCGCTTTTTAAAGTGAGTTTTGCGTTTAACGATAGAAGGAAATGAATGACTGCAATAAAAGCAAAGCCAACCTGAAATTGCATTCAAAATGCGCTGCAATCAAAACGGCAGAGCATTTTAGTTCGTTTAGTCAGCACGGCAGTTTGAGTTATTAATAAATAATTGCCAGACATTTGTTAATAAATATTTATGTAATTCAAAAACTGTGCATTTAACTATGAACACTTTAAATTGGTTAGACAACATATTTGTTAACTGTTTTATGATTTATTTTAAGCTGTTGCTGTCTGTATTTAACAGTTTGAATTGGGTTATTTTATTAAAAATCATATTATTTTTATTTATTTCGTTAAGACAATGAGTCTTTTAGTCGAATAATTTATTCTTTTTTAATTCATAAATTTTTTATATTTTTTTTTAAAGCTTCAGAGAGTAAGATATATATTTAAAATTTTTCCCAATAATTATTTTGTTAAAATTCCTAACCAAATTTTAGATTTCCTTTTATTTGGTGTAGAAAAATTGATTGAATTTAGTGTAGAAAATATTAAAATGCATTAAAAACACATTTTTGTATATTATACTTAAATTAGAAAGTAATAATTGAATTAGTAGGTACAACTGAAATTTCCCTACAGCTGTTTACTTATTAAATCTCTTCATTAAACTCTTTGTTAGTAGTACCACTAAAATTTCCCTACAGCTGTTTACCTATTAAATCTCTTCATTAAACTCTTTTTAGTTAGAGCATTTAAAGTGCGACTTTGCTGCACTTTTTGCGTTCTTTGTTGCTGCTTATTTGTGTGGTCAGCCAAGCAGCAACAACTACAACAACAACAACAACAAGCAGCAGCAGCAACTGCTTTGAAAGTAAGAGTTGCCAACTTTTTTTTTTTGCGCTCAGCTGCGTCGCTGTTGGCGTCGGCGTCTGCGTCGCAGTCGGCGCATTTTCACTTTCATTTCGAGTTCAAGCACCACGCGGGCAGCTGGAGATGTCTAAGCGGCTATTGTTGTTGTTGTTGCAGCTGCTGTTGTCGAGCTTCCTCTGACGCTGACGCTGCGGTAACCACGCAAACTTGACATTTTGAACTTGATTTGCCCGTTAAGGAGATTTTCCAATATGGCAAAACGAAGAAGTTCGAGTTGGATGTGGAGTTGTCTATGGAGTCAGCGTTGCAGGGCAGAGTTTGGGTCGTGTCACCAGGAAGCAAACGTGACCAAACTTGTTGCTAGTTGTTGTTGTTACCTCTGCAGACACAAAGATCGTTTTGCATAATACTCAGTGAACACACTTTATAGACTACATGTTATTCGTTATACCCCGCATTTTTAGTGATTATGAAATCTGAAAAGTGCCTCAAATGGCGCCTCAACTGGTTTGTCAACAAATTGCGGAATTTGTTCATAAACAAATACACATAGACTAAGCATAGAAATTTATTTGCAGTGTATATATATTTGAAATGCATGAACTGTGCGAATTATGCTGTGATGCAACCGACCAGTGTCGCAAGCTGCTCGGCTGTGCAGTGTTGGAAAAGCATTTATGCAAAAAGCTGAACAAAAGAAGTCGCTTTAAACAAATTGCTTACGGTTTGTATTATATAAACCTGACGCACAGCAGCTGCTGCCCCATCAACAACATTAACGTCATCATTAACATTATCATAATCATCATCTTCATCTTCAGTATCTCAAGAGCAGCAGCAGCAGCAGCATCAGCATCTCATCAACATGTTGAAAAATAAATATAGCCGCTGGTTAAGAGCCACAAGAGCCACACACATCAATTATTGCAACGGCCTTGTGAAGGACGCTGGAAACTGGCTTTACTTCTTTTCTGTTTCTGTTTACTGCCTTTCGCCGAGTTTTCTATCTTTCTCCCTCTCACTCTCTTTCCACTTAATCTCGTTTCATTTCATTTCTTTTCTTTCATTTGCTTCGTTTTCACACTTCTCTTTTGCTGCACGCATAATTCACATTCATTTTTATTGTCTGGCAGTTTATTTGTTTTAATTAACAATTGTTGCTCTTCTTTTTTGGGCTTTTTAAGCCTCTGTTTTTTGTTTTATTGCGGCCCTTCTTTTGTGCTGCTCTTTTATCTACATGTGCACTTTGCTTTACTTTTGCGCTCCGTCTAGTGAAAGTTTTATTTCAGCTGCCTCTGCTGCTGCAAACAATGCGTCGTTTCGTTTAAACACTGCAAACAAGCAATTTAGTTTTTGATTTTTTATATTTTTTATGCATTTTGTCTTGAGTTTTATGCGTAATTGAGATAAATGCATTTTACATGCACTCAAGATGCGGATACATCCCAGCCACATTGCGTATACGCAGTGGTTGCTTCAACTCCTTTTTTAGACATCGGCGTCAAATGTAAATACGCATTTGAAATCAACAGAAAAAAGTCACAAAAAATTCACAAATTGATGGCAAACAACAATGGCCAAAATGTTGTTGCCTCTTTGCCATTTGCTGCATTTGTCACAGCTCGTTGCTGCTGTTGTTGCTGCTGTTGTTTATCGCTGCTGTTGCATCTCGTTTGTGCCGCTGACGAGTTGCGCATAAATAAATAAGTGTCAGCTCTCTGGAAAATTGTGTGTGTCTACACAAATTGCTTAAATTACATACACGCTTGCACAAATGAGTTATGAAAACTTGAAAACAGCAAATTGAAGTTTTATCTTAGCTGTCGATTAAGCAAGAAGTCAAGCGCAAAATTACCCAAAACTTTCAGTCTTAAAAACCAAATAAACTAATGTAGAAAATGAAATATAAAATGGTTTTAAATTTGCATTAAACTTCAAGCACTTTTCAGTTAAAAAACTAACCTTAAATCCAACAGATTTGCTGCCAAAAGTTATCTTCTTTTAGCTGAAACTATTTAGCTTTTAATTCCAAGCCTTTAAATTGCTTTGCTGAAACTTCTCCCATTTCCAATTAAAGCTATTTATCTTTGAAAACAACTATTTACTTTAGCTTAACTCGGTCTGCAGACATTTGCAATTGTGTTGCCAATTACTTGAATTGCTACCAATTGGCCAATTGTAAACGCTTTTAGTCTTTGTCCATTGCAAAAAGGTCGAATCGTTTGACTTTCCCACAAATTTAGAGATGCAAAGACTCAAGTGGGTCAGCAGCAGCAGCAGCCGAGCTGGGTGAAAACTCTAAACAAAGGCGCACATCGATGGAAAATTGGTGTCATGCCATTGGCACATTTAGCCAGGCCAAAAGCAAACGGTTAACGCTAACGCAAACGCAATGGAAAGCTATTGGGTAAGGTAAGTGCTGCTGTAAGAGTAATTTGGGCCCAAGCCAAACTGTTGCCGTTGTTGTTGCCACATCGCAGGCGTCGTACGCTGTGCTACATAATCAATACAGTCGGACAGAGAAAGAAAGAGAGTGAGAGTGAGAGAGAGAGGGAGATAGTGTTAATTAATATTCAATACACGCGCTAGCTGCGCAATTGTTACGAATGTGCGAAGTCAACACCGGCAGCAAAATGTGTTAAGAAGCATTGGCAACAGCAACATCAACATAGTGTAAGCATTGCATGCAAATCGTAACGGCAATAACTTTTATAAATTGATAATGCTTATGTAATTAGCGCCACCTGGCGTACGATTTGCAAGACAAGCAAAAACAAATCATAAAGTTGGGAGTTTACAAGAGGATTTGGGTGCATTTTTATGGCTTTAATGCAACTATGCATTAGCAAAGCGCCATAAAACTTTATACCGTATATCAAGTTTTATATATACTTGTATTTTTGAAGCGCTAATGAGTCGTGCAAATTGTTTAGAGCAGGAATCCGGTCACTAACCGCCAAAAGCTGCTAAAAACTAAACTATAAACAGACGCAAGTCTGCCGCACATGCTAATCACTTAGGATTAATCATTGGATCTATAAAGTGTATATATAGACATGTATATATATAACTGAAAAAACAGTAGCCATCAGCCAATTAACCAGCAAAATGAATGCATAATCGATGGCGGAGTCGGAAAGTCGGAGAAGTTGAGAAATCATTTACATTTCTTTCGATTGCTTTACATAAGTCATACGCTGAGGCGAAAGAAAACGAGAGAGAAATGTTGGAAAATACACAATCAAACATCTATTTACATAAACCATAAACAACAGCAACAACAACAGAGAGAAACAAAAGCAGCTGTGTATGAAATCCATTGCCATGGTCACAATTTGGCGGAACTTGTTTCTCGTACAAACGAAAATTTGGATTTGGGTTTATTACCAGATGATTTTAAAAGGGTCTCGGCCTGGAAAAAAACCCAACCGGATTTTGTACACAAAAGCACTTAATGCCAGTTCCACAGATACCCTGCAAAGTGCATAGAATAAGTTGCTGCTACTAAAAGTTCATAAAAACTGAGAGTTTATTTATTTATGGCCAACAACAAAATACTCTTAAGTACGGGGTATTAAATGAAGTAATTTGTGTCAGACGAAGAAAGTTCTCAGGTTCGTGTCTTAAGTCTTTCGTAATGTGGCAGCCACAACAAGCAGACTGAGACACCAATTCAATATATAACATGCTCTAAAGAGCATGCGGAGCAATACGAGTTTCTCCGCTTATGCAATAAGCAAAGCCCTAAATAAAAAATAAAATAAAACCACTTCAGGAAAACAAAAAAAAAAGCGAAATGAAAAGCAAAGAGATGTTACCAAAAAAAAGCAGAAAAAATGGAGAAGAAAAGGTAAAAAATCAACTCGGCGTTGGCGGCGTTGTGCTGATAATGAAGTTCATGTCATACACACTCAGAAATACATGTGTGTGTGTGTAGACTGATCACAAGACAAAGCATCGACCTGGCTATAAAAACGTTGCCAAATAATTTAAGTTTTTTGGGCCGTCTTGTGGCTGTTTAAGCAAATTTGGGTTAAGTTTTTGTCGCGTCGCTTTTGTGTTGCGTCTACACTTCTCTCTCTCCCTCTCTCTCTCTCTCTCACTCACTCGCTGTCCATCTTTCTTGCTTGCCCTTTTTTTCAACGCACTTTTATTTATGTTTTCCTGTTTGTTTTCGTCTCTTTTTGTTTTTGTTTTTGCATTTTCGTTAATTTTTATAGGCGACTTGACATGGTTTTTTTTCACGTCTTTTTTGGTTGTTTTATATTTATTTATTATTCAATGCTAGTGTTTATTGCAAATGCTTATTATATAATAATTCACAAGCTTCAAATGTTGTCGAAATTTAATTAACTTAATCAAACTTGACAAATTTGGAGCGACAACTTGTCCTGCTAAATGGGAACATGAGCTACAGCTCGTTGCTGAAATGTCGGTTAAAAATTAATCTAAAATTTAATTAAATTTCAAGAAATCAATTTATGTTAAAATGTGAAACAGTCTGTCGTTATTGCAATTATTTGAATTCCCAGAGTTTGTTAAGCAAATGGTTATAAATATTGTGGTAACTGACATAGCCAGTTTGCATTTATCTAGTGTTTAGCGTTTAGCTCGAATACTTTCAACATGTTGCAAGACAACACGCCATGTTTACGCGTTACATGCTGTTAAATGCAGTCTGACTATGCCACCCATACATATCTATGCATATTGCAAGATTTATTAGATAACATTTTAGTTTTAGTTTTCATTTGATTTCAGTTGATTTTTTTTTTTTTCTTTTGAAGTTTTTTTTTTTTTTTTTTTTCTGCTTTGCGGTTCGTGCGCTGTTGCAATTTGAATGATTTAATCGTCGTCGCGGCTGCGATTGCTAATAAAAGTTGATTGAATGTGAAATTTATGAACATTTGATTAGTTTCAGTGCGAGCATTTGTGCCACTGTGCGCCTCTCTGTGGCAATACTAACAAATAAGTCCAATTTATATAAACAGTTTTGCTTACCCAATGTTTGTTTGCAGAATTAATCCAAATTCATGTAGTTTGTGCAGCTCCAATTTTGTCTACAGTGGGCGAAAACACGCACAGTGGGTTAAAACAAGCTTTTAGTTGCTGGACTTTATGAGAAAAAGGTACATATTGAAATCCAATTGGAAATTGCTGGCTGCCTTGGTCTTGGCTTGGGTTGGTTTGGCTTCGATGAGCGTTTTGCGTTGCGTTTTGTTATGATTTGATTTACTGGCCACAAACAAACTGCTGTATAATGATACCAGATCAAATCACGCTGTAGCTGTGAGTTAAAATATTGTTAGCACGGCCAGAGATTGCGATTGTAGCGCGAACTGCAATTGCAAAATCAAATCACTTTCACTGTCAGGCGCAATGAAAACGAAATTGCAACGCGCAAACAACAGCAATTCAATCCAATCCAAACCAAACCAATCCCAATGCAATCCACCACAATCCAATGCGATCCAATGTAACCCAATTGCAATCCAATTGCTAAACGTAGCACTCCACTCACTCTATGGTAAACACACTCAATTTAACAATTGTTATTCTCCTTAATTTCAAACTTTTGCTCTCAATTCAAACGGTTTCTTTGCATTTCTCTTCTTTATCTTCTTTGCAGGTCCTTCTTGACTTATCAGACACACGCACACACAAACAAAACACTTACGATTTGCGCGCTCAACGAACGAACGTAGACGTAGCGAACGACACTCAAACAAACGGTAAACAACGAAACAAAAGTAAACGAAGCGAAGTTTCGAGCTTTTAATTCGAGCGCGCACACGACCTTCTTGAGCAAAGTCTCAAAGAAGTCTGAACGCAAGCGCGGCCGCCAAAGCTGATCGAAGCTGCCGCTGCTGCTGTCGACGCCGCTGCCTGCGCAGTCGCTGTCTCTCCCTCTGCCTGCGCTGCTGCCGCTGGTATTTTGGTCGCAGCTTTAGCGGGCAAACTTTTTTCGTACAGCGACTGCGCAGTCGTCGCTGCCGTTGCTGCTGTCTCTTCCTACTCTTGTGTGTGCGTCTTTTATGCGCAGTGTTTTAAAGCTTTGAGAGGCTTTGATGAACTTGTACGTTTATTACTTATTGCTATAAATCTGTACTCTCTCAATTAATAGTTTTTAGTAAATGACTATTACAATTTCTTTTAAAAAGTAGTATGTATATAAAAGTATAACGTATTTTCGTATATACTTTTAACTATAGTTCTACTGACTACAGGGTAGCTACTAGTCACTACACATTTAGTTCCTACTTTTTTTTTTTCTTTTTCGGCGCTTAACCAAAGCAAAGCAGAGAAAAACAGCTGGCTGCTGCTGCGTTGGCGATGAGGCAACAATAAACTGCACAGCGTTGAATAAAAGTATATGAAAGGGGACTACGATGATGATAATGACGATGATGAGCTGGTACATATGTATATGTATGCGTGAGTGTCTGTGTGTGCATTAAATGGCAGTAACAGCCAGCGCATTGTACAAATACTTACAACAAACAATTATTGCTTAATGCCGGCCGAGAGAGCAGACGTCTGTCAGCGCCCTTACCAGCGCCCTCGCCTCTCAATTACCGCCGCCTGCAGTGAATAGCGGGAAAGGGGGTAACGAGGGGTGGGCAGGGGCGTAGAGGCATTCCCCACGCACCCCTGCTGCGAGTATTTCGTAAGATGTAATTATGTTATGAAGTATCGTAAGGCATCATTGGCCGCCATGGTCAATACTAAGCACTAAACTGAAATGTCCATTACTTTATTTCATTTTCATAGACCAACAAACTGTCGAGCCGTGACAAGCGCCAATTAAACATATTTGGCATCAAAGCAAAAGAAGAAGAAAATGGGTGAAAAAAAACGAAACAGAAATAAAAACAGAACAACAAAGGCATCAACTTGTTTAATGCCTTTTGACAGGCTTTGACATGTCTTTGACTTGACTATGACAGCTAATTGAAGTTAGGCGCGTCAATGCGATTGAAATGTAAACGGTCGCTCGAGCACCTTGTCAAATGCACATAAAAGAGTCGCCGTATCGAAACGCTGATTCGAGTTACTTCGTTGTCTATTATCTGGGCGCAAAAAGCAGAGTTAAGGCTGTAAACAGGGCTAAAATGGAGTACAAGGTCCAAGGGTAACAATTTAAGTTTCTCCATGAAAAACGTTCTAGAAGCGTTGCTAATTTTCCTTCATGCCTTGTCGTTCACCTACGACCCTCAATACAATCAAACCTACTCATCAGGTTAACTACCAACCAATCGAATGTATCTTTTAACCCACAATAGTTTCGCATTCAACTAAACCACTTGAGCGTTCATTGTTGGCCAAATACAAGAGGAGACAAACCAAAGACTTAGGCAACGAACGTTGTGCTGAATGCTCAGCGATTCAACGTCAAGGCTACGCCAGGAGCCTTGATCTCAACAGTCAACGGGCCGAGGGAAACTCCCAAAAAAGACAGTTGACAAAAAACAGCACACATCACATGAGCTGAAAGATACACACACAAACACACACACACACACACACACACACTCACTGCTACGCATGTAAAACGGCCTTTGGAAAAACAACAACTAAAAAATGAAGACGACGATGGCGATGGCGATGGCGATGGCGACAGAGCGAACACAGCATTCGCTGCCTTCAACTTTAGATGAATCATCGCCTAAAAAGTTGGTAACGATTTCTTCTATTTTGATTGCTGAAGAGTTTTTGTTGCTGTTGTTGTTGCTAGCGCCGTGTGCCCCTTGTTTTTTGGCCAGCTAAAGTCCGTTTTGCTCTCATTTCGAACACTGGCGAATTGAAAGTGAAAGGAGCAGCAGCAACGGCAACAGCAGCTCGTTTCTACAACTCAAGTTGTTGCTGTGCATATCTGTAGTTGTATCTGTAAGTACGTGTATCTGTATCTGTTGACTGGGAATACTCCAACTACAGCTGGCGGGCATGGGCAATGGCATTGGCGCGGGTGCTGCTGTTGTTGTTGTTTTAGTGTTGCTACTGCTGTTGGTTTTGCTGCCGCTGCCGCTGCCATTGCGGATGCTTGCGACAGTTGGAAAGTGTTTTTTGTACTGTGACCCGAGCCTGGGCTACAGCAAATATTTGCATACACATCAAAAAACGGCACGATAACCGCAAACTCGAGTAGCAATTGCTCTTAATTTCGCTGTCGCTTTTGCTCTTACTGGCACCCTTTTTGTTTTCTGTTATTATTTACGTAAAGCTCTTTTAAAAGCAGCTGCTCAGATACGTATTTGCTTATAATCTATGAATATTCATACTCACATGCGTATTCATTTGACTGACATTCCCAATTCAAATCTGTTCCGATTTCACTGCCCACACAAAGCAAACGAAATTTGCATTATCTGCGACATTCCTCTGAAAGGGGAAAAAATTTAAAAAATGTTAAAAAGCATTAAGGTAAATCCCTAATATGTGTAACCATAAAAACCTCAACAATCAGCCTACACTCAAACGATTGGCATAATATCTTTCTGCATTTAAAAATCATTTGATTTCCGAGCTTTATTTTGAGCTGATTTCCTGGCTTAAAAGTTGCTTATTATTTGCACTCTTGAAACAGTTGGTAACTGAAAAATTAATTTTGTTTTCAAATGAATTCAAATGTGCACTTTCGTCTTCAATAGTTTGCTGCCCCCCGTGATGCAGCAGTGCTGGCATAATAGCTTTAAACTTAACACCCGCTTCAACCTTTAGCTGCGCAACCCCAAACCGAACTTCATCTTCAAGTTTAGCTGCAGCTTCCGCTGCAGTCACCTGTGTTGAAAGTCATCATCTCCATGGGCAATGAGGAAGTCTTTGAATGACGTTTTCCAGCAAGTTGCGCTTCACAGTTCGACGTCAAAAGCAAATAAAAATCGATAATTGAAAAAATGGCAACACTAATATTTACAAGCCTCACAAAAATGCAATAGACACACAACCAAAAAAGTGCTGACGCAAGGGAGTAGAAGAGAGGAATGGAAAGGTGGAAAGGAGAGGAGTTGAAAGAGAGGCACTGAGATTAGCATACATTTGCTGTGAGTTTAAGCGGCTGCTCGCAGATGTCACTGCAACGGCAACGTAGCTGCAGCTTTGCACTCTTCTCCTCTCTCTCTCTCTCTCCCGTTGCATGATGAGGCAGGAAAATGTTCGCACATGCTTCATTTACGGTGCTGTCTGTGTGTGTGTGTGTGTGCGGCGCTTGTGCGACGCTACGAATGCCATCATCACTTTCACCCAGAGGTGATATAATGAACTACCGGCCTGTAAGCCAATACCCGAGACGCAAAAATCACAACTGCAGTCCCTGCAAATAAACAGCTGCCCGCAAGATGCGCTTCATTGCTGTGCTTGTTGTTGTTGTTGTTACTCCCTTTGTTGTTTATTAAGTCACGCTGTGTTTTCTGGTTAAAACCCAACGCGTGATGCCATTTAGCGGCCACGTTTTAACAATTCTAACTAAAGAATTAACAACAAAAATTCGGTGTTTTTCTTCTCACTTTGTTTTTGATTCAAGTTTGTGTTCTAAGTCTTTTGTTTGTGCTGTGCTCTCAATAATATTAGCCAGCTGCGAGGCAGGCTCTAATTTAATTAGCAACTCTGCACAAATTCACCATAATTGTTTAAAAATTATTTAAAATATTATAGCACACAAGCGGATATAGGTAAAAATCGGATATAAGTGTTAATACAACTTTGTAGAGAATATTTCAAACTTTTCCACTTTTTTTTAAGACAAAACTGGTGACAATTACTGGATTTTTCTGCTTTTTAATGTTAATGGAATGTTTTATAAAATTTAGATTTATCTGGTATAGCTTAGCTTAAAAAATAAATAATTTAAAGACCAATTTTATATTTCAACTTTTCCCAAGCCCATTTTCTCGCAGTGTATGGGCACGTGCCCCAAAGTCCAAGCTCTGCCAGGCAATTAGTGGCTACGAAATAGCCAAAAGATACAAAAACAAAATCAAAGAGACCCAAGCCCAAACTGAACTATAAATGTGCTGTTCGAAAAGTTATTGTGAGATATGGAAGCGTATATGGCAGTTGGCTGTGGGGCTGTCATAAATCAATTTCGGCGCAGGCAGAAGAAAAGGTGTCAACCAGTTTACCAGTTTATCTTACAGGAGAAGAAGGAAAAGAGGAGGGAGGGGCTGGGGCGTGGCGAGGTAGGTTGACTGCCGGTTGTTGCTGTTGCTGCTGCTGTTGTGCTGCTCTGTGTATTGCCAAATGCCTGGGAGTGAGACAATCGAACGGCTTATGGAAATGTTTTTTGAGTGCAGCAAGAAATGAATATGTGAAAAGCTAAAAAGACGTTTAGATTTTTAATGCCTCTGTCACTTAACAATCATTTTTTTGTCTTGACTTTTTTTGTTGGTTAATTACACAATTGTCTGTGTAACAAAAACAACAGCAACTGCGACATATTTATGTGTCGTGCATGTGGCTTATACAATATACTATACAGATACATATATATTTATATATAGAGGGCGGGAGGACATGCGTAACCGAGGGTGTTTTTTGTGTGCAACCAAATGGGCTTTATGAAACGCCCGTTAAAGCAGAAGAAAACCCAACAGTTTTCCACCTTTTCCCCACCGCGGCTCAAACTACCCAAAAGCTTGCAAAAGGGGGCGAGTCTGCAGTTGATTACCTTTCAGGTCTTTGAGCTGCAATTTGAGAAAATTTTATTGTCAAAACGATGAAATATGAACACACTCAGTCACACACACATGAGTGTGAGTTTTGCACATTAGTGTGCGCAGTAGAGTACAGTACAGTTAATTGGGCAACACCTGGAAATTGGTTTGGCAATTGAAATTTGTTTAAACATTTCATTCCCGCTGACCTAGAAAATCGCTTAAGAAAATCTGAGCATTTCATAAGCCAAATCACAGCTAAATTGGCGAGTTTTCGCAACGGCTTTAAGCCGTTGTTTTTCTTGGCTTTAAGCCAGGAAACTTACCCACTGTGGGCACATTAAAATTTAATTTTTTAACGAGACGCGTTTGACTTTCATTGCGCTTTGTGCAGTAGGCGAAACAAATCAAAATCATAGCAAATTGCTCGAGTTTGTTCGAGCTTTTTATTATGATTAAATTGCCAACTACAAAATAATGAAAAGTATTTAAAGATTTCCTCATTGCAGTTCACCGCTCAGCAACGTTCACCGTTCATTCAAATTTAAATGGCCAAGATTTGATGTGACTCCTTCCTGTCATAAATCCGTGTCTTTCGCTCTTTAAACTCTTTAATGTAACGTGCTTTTGTTTGGCATCAAAATGCAATCAGATTGAATAACTTACACCCCAAAATAGACAGAAGACGATTTGTTTATGGAGTTTGGCCAAACAATCATTAAACCGCAGCCAACACACAGACCAAGACAGGCAACTGAGTAAATGAAATGAATGCTGCCGAAAATGAAAGTAAAATTAATTTTTTTTTGATATTTTTTCCAAACTCTTTTGGCTTTTTTTTCCCCGCTTTGTTGTTGGCCTGAAGTGGCCGCTGTTTTGGCTTGCCGCTTGGCTTCTTGGCAATTTTTTGGCGATGATGTCAACATAATTTCTCCACCTACACAGCAGGCCATCCGCTGTCAGAGTCTTACTACTCTACTCTTATGCCTCCCTCTCTCTCTCTCTGCCTGCTACTCTGACCTCTTGCGTGCTGGTTGAAGTTTAATTTAAGGCGAGCACGCGCTTATATAACCCACCACAAGCTGAGCTTTAAATCTTGGGCGCGTTCGTGTCTTCAGTCTTTTGTTTTCTTCTTCTCTGTTTTGCCAGCGCCATTCTCCACGGCCAGGAAGCGGACATTGAGTGATATAAATACTGTAATTTGCATCTCCAAAACACAGCGAAATCAAAAAGAATAGAAGTGTGAAAGATTTACAGCCGCAACTAAAGCGGTAACTAAAACTCGAGCTGAAAAGAAATGATTTACGCGCCAAATGCTGTAAAAGAAAAGCAGAAATCAAGACAATGCGACAGCCAAAAATCGTGTTTCAACCCTCGCCCTCCAGAGCCCGAGGAAATAAAGAAATGAAATGCAACAAATGATAATTATGGCCATGCTACGAGTGTATCATTGTGTTTCAGCTGCTGTTAATCATAATAAAGAAAGGTTAACAACAACAGCAACAAGCTGAAGAAAAGCCCTGCAGATATTTTACTTGTGTGCGTAGCTTTGTGGCAGCTGCGGCAGCGGTGCGTATACATAATGCTCATTTCACACCCCACCATCGCGAGTTATTGTTGGTTTTATTATTGCTTTGTTTCCATCATAATACTTATACATAATTTCTTAATTGCTAAGGGTCAGCAGCAGAGTTTCTCGTCTTTACTTTAATGCGGCGCAGCATTTTTAAGATTCCTCTCATCAGTGAGCTGCTTAAGCAGCGTATGCGTGATATTATTGCTTTTCTCACTAGCTTACTAATTGCAGCTGTAGCTGGACTATATGCTGACTAATCAGTCGGAAAATATACGTTAATTCTATAAATAATTATTGGCTCTAAAAATAAAGAATATTTTCAATTACACTTAAAGCTTTGAAATTCAAATAAGTAAATAATTCACAAGATCACAATCTGAAATGAAGTTTTTTTTTTACGCGAAAGCATTGTCAATTTGAGAAATGAGAAATGACAAATGTTGTTGAGTTTATTTATGTATTTCTTGTGTCTTTTAGTTGATGAATAAAGATGACACGAGGAATATGACGACCTCTATTTCACACATAACTGATCTACATAATATGTTAATGCCAGACAGTTCACCTATTTGTCGGTTTTGTTTATTTCATATGAGTTTGAAAAGACAACAAGTCTTTTACTTTTGTGCAAAGTCAATGGGAAAATATTTGCCACAAACGCGCCTTGTGAATATGCAAACAGAAAATTTCGCAGGCAACGCAAATGAAGTGGGAAAGAGTGAGATAGGAAGAGAGAGTGGAAGCGAGAGCGAGAGCGAGAGAGGCACTGTAGTTAAGACGATTTTTGGGTTAATGTTAATGCATTTGTTGATGGGCATGGGGGCAATTTAAAAAAGTTCAGCCAAATTGGCTGACAGCCGCATGTTAATTTCATTTAAAGTTGTTTTCCCTTTGCGGTCTCTTTGGCGATTTTGCATAAAAAAGGCATTCAGCTTAACCGACTAACGATTACGAGCAACAATGACGATCAACACGATGATAATCATGAGCTTGATGTTGGCGATAATCATGTTGATGACGATTTGCTTTGGCTTTGACTGTGGCTGTGGCGTGGGTGCCTTTCACTCAACTTCAAGCTGAAGTTTACGTCCGGCTGATGGCAGGCGTGCCCGAGCCCGTGCCCGTGCCCCAGCTGGGAAGCCAGAGCGTCAGAGCTTGTCTTGGCTTGTTGCTGCTTGCCTCCACATGTTGTGGCATGTCAAAGTTGGACTCGGCAGCTGCAGTGGAAACGATTTAATTTCACGGCCATTCATTTCTTAAAACACCGTGACAACAATTTGCTGCAATTATCAGCAGGAGGGAGCTGCACTACGTCACTTAACCTTACGTTACGTATACGTAGTGGAAAGCACTTAACAGTAGCCACCCCCAAAGGCCTACAACAAATGGAGTAACCGCCCCAACTAATAGCAATAATTTTCAAGTTTTCCTTTCGGAAAATCTACAACCAACAAGCCATAGAAATGGGCGACCTTGTGCCATGGCTAATGACCGTCCAGATTTGACCTTTTGTCGTTTGTCGCTGCTGTTTGGCAGCAGCAAGTGAAGCGTCCAGTTAAGTCCGGCAACAAAGTGGGCAATTCGTATAATCCAGTGCCTCATGTTGCACACTTGGAATGTGCATTGAGAGTTATAAAAATGTTGCACGTCATGTTTACCGGTACCTGTACCAAAAGTCGTTGGCGTCTTGTGGATGTGGATGTGGCTTTGGATGCAATCAAGCGACAACGAGCCGCGCTTCGATGAGCTTTAACTGCGACAGCTACGACTAAATATTGCGACACTTTAGCGGACGCATGTCGAGGGCACTTGAGCTTAGAGGTTGTGCCATCCCCTCCCTACCCTCCCCTAACCTTCCCTACTCTCAAACCATGAACAAACAGCTGCAGACATTGGGCATTTGTGGCTAAACGTCGATAGATATCATTACAATACAACGGATATAAAAGAAGAAAAAAAGCCAAGTAAATTACAGGTAAAGTGCATCGAAAGCTGCGCTGCCCACAACCGGAACAGATTATTCGGCTGACTGGCAGTGAATTGGGAAATATATGTATAAATAAATATATAGTCGAAGCGAAGTAACAGCATTTAATGCCAAAAAAAAAATGTGCAGTAACGACTTTTGAACAAGTCAGAAAAAGATTAAGAAAATGATAATACAAAATTTAAAAATAAATAATTCAAGGATTGATAGAAAACTTAAAAATGTATATAAAATAAATGCATAAAATAAATTAATTCAAAAATTAAAAACACATTTTAGTTAAACAGTCATGACTTAATTTCACCACAATTTTGTGCATTTGAATTTCTGCCTTCGCGCCACAAACAGTGCAGCACTTGTCGTCTCACTCACACGCCTAGCGCTGCCCGCTTAAACACTTGTGCGCACAGCTGCCTGAGAGCAAACGGAACAACAACTGCGCACGGGGCTGGTTCATTTGCGCAGTTCATTTGCAGTGTTGTAAAGCGTTAAAAGTGTTAACCAAAACCGTTAAAGTTCAAATAAATTGTGACAAAACCAAAAGCAACAAATTTATTGAAAAACAAAGTAAAAATATAAAAAATAAAACATTACGCAGCAAAATTAGACAATTTCTACAAGGAAATGGGGCATGATTAGCTAAATAAATAAATAAATATTTTTACTCACTTTTGGTTGTTGGATTCCAGCCAATCTTGACCTTGGTCTGTTTGTTGTGCGCGTCGAGCCAATTGACGATGGGCTGATAGTACTGCAGCAAGGCAAGACTGCTCAGACCTGTCTTCTTGGGCAGCACCTTGGACACGACATCCTTCCAGGGCTTCGTAGAGCCCAGAGACATCATAGATCTGTATGGTAATTAAAAGCAAATTAGTTAATTAATTTGTTAGACAGTTTTTAACTTACTTGAGGCTGTTGCCCACTGCGGCATTGCCAAAAAAGTCACAATTGTGCAGCAGACCGCGATGGTTGCTCTTCTGGCAGAGAGCGCGATAGAACTGATAGCCCAGAATCTCCGAAATGAATTTTCTGCAAGGAAAAATTAAGGATAATTAGTTGGCAAAAGGAAATTAAATAAAAGTGCTCACTTGGTCTGGTAATTCTGCTCGATGTTCACATATAACTTGTAGGGAAAGTCGATGGCGCCCTCTGTGCGATCCACGGGGGGCTCAATGCCCGCATGCTGCTCCATGAGCTTCCAGTAGTGCTTGTTGACGGTGTCCATGTCCACAGTGCCGTTCAGCAGATCGTGCATGACTTTGGTGTGCACGTAGTAGAGCGGTATATTGAGTACAGTGTGTATGCCCTAAGACGACAGGTAACAATCAGTGAAGATTCTCTAAAATTACTCCTAACTCACCATGCGAAACAGCCGATTCTGCAGAGACTTCTCCGTAAACTGAACTCCTTTGGCCAATCCGCGATTGGTCAGATGTGTGGGCGAGGAGGCGGACAGTACCACTGCCTCACCCACGGGATACTCCAGATTGTAGGCCTTGAAGTAGTACGAGGGCAGACTCTTCTTCTGATCGGCATAATAAACCCGAGCCATGTGGGCGTGGTACTGCATCAGCTTCCTGAAACTGACCTTCTCACAGTACATCATATACACATGGGGAGTCAGATCGAACAACGCGGGACGACAGTCGTCGTCGGGTCGCTCTTCGTTGGGATCCTTTAGCTGGTTCTTGTGGAAGTCCGCCGACAGATGCTCGAAGCCCAGCGAAGTGTAGAAACTCTCGGATTCATTGATCAAAGCCTTGGCACTCAGTTGCTTCACAAAGTCATCGTATTGGGGCAGTTCCTTGCGTGGGAAATAGGACTCAATGATGCTGCCCTCCTCCCAGGCCTGCTCCACGACCTGCTGGTAGAGATGATCGGGAATGGGGCCATTGGGATTGACTACATCTCCGCCGTACTTCTTGTGCAGCTCGGAGCGCACAAAGGCGTGTAGTTGTTGGTAGGCAGGTCTCAGCTCCGTCATGGCTTGCTCCATCTGCTGAAGCATCTCCTGGCTGTCATAGCGATACCACAACTGATGCACAGGAATCTCCAGAATGCGAGCAGCCTTCTGATACGACTCCACAATGGTGTAGAAGTTAACCGATGCCCAGATCTGATTCTTATCTCGCCATGTCTCCCAGTAGTACTTCAGTTCGTCCACATCACTGCTGCGCTGCACAATCTTCTGTATGTCCGGATAGTAGGCGAGTGGACTGTCGTCCTCATTGGGCATCTTGGCACCGTTGAGGTACGGCTCAATGTCCTTGTCCGTGGACATCTTCTGCAGAGCAGCCAGGTTCATTTGCACCGAGGAGAAGTACTCCTCGCCGAGCACAAACAAGTCCCCGACTGTACGCAGCTCCTGCAGCGCTGCCTTCAGCTCCGCGTTGCCCACTCGACTCAGATCGTAGCCACTGGCCTCACGGGAGATGCCCACCAGCTCATCGGCAATGCGCTTGACATTGGTCAGCTTGGAGAAGAGCGCATCGAAATCCTCCTCATCGTTGGCCGAGTACGTCTCGGCGGCAATCTGATTATAAAGCCTGAAGTACCGTGCGCTGGACAGATCAATGAACGCCTTGACCTGACTATCGTAACTGCTGTCAGCCGACGCACACTAGAGTTCAGAGCACAAATTAGGTGGAATTCTATTTTTTCGAAAGTTTAGTTTACTTACGCCCAAAGCCACTATCAGCAGCAGCAAGAACTGAGATTGCCGCATGTTACGGCTGAAATTCGGGACACTTAACACTTGTTTGCACCACTCGATGGTTCGTCTTGAACTGAGCCACACGAGAGGCTTCAGTCGGTATATAAGTGCTGGAGAGCAGACTGAGAGTAGGGCAGCAGATGAGGAGAGGCAGACGTCTATCTATAGCACACATGCTTCGCTCCATTGATAAGCGTAATCAATGATCAAGCGCAAAACTCGTCAAAGGCCACGACGCGTCGTCATATAAAAAGTTGTGCTATTTTTTACGTATTGTTTTCTTTATGCGTTTATTTAGTGTGCTCAATAAAGATGCAATAACTGCTAGTACGAGTATTTATCTAAGTATCTGTGATGTAAATGCAAATGTATCTCAACTCATGGTCAATCAATCTCAATGCGGAATCGGTTTAGGCCTGTCGTGTGGTGGTCTCATTGTTATGGCGAATGCTCACATCCACAATGCTCATGTTGGGGGTCAGGAAGTTGACCAGGCGATCAGCACCAGTGCGTGGCAGACGATCGAAGGGATAACCCATCGACTGGCGATCGGGATAACGACGATCCCTAACGCCGCAGTAGCTGGCAGCATCGCTGCAACGGCCCACCAGCTCCTGATCAATCTGTAGGCCAAAAAAACATTAATCAGAGGGGGATATATAAAGCCAAGCTTCACTGTACTCACCCTATCGTTCTCGTAGTTGGAGACCATGACAAACAGATCGCAGCGCAGTCCCTCGGGCAGACCCTTGGGGATGAGCATGTGATTGGGCCAACCGCAGCCGCAGAAGTTGAACTCCAGCTCCTCAGCGGTGCCAGCAGCTGGACGATTAGCATCCAGATTGCGGAAGGTACGCTCGAATGGTATGGTCACACTGGACTCCGTGGAGCGACGGCGAATGGTATTGGGTCCTGGGTTGAGTGAGACAACAAACTTGTCCAGCTCCACCATCATCAGACGCTGCTCACGCATCAACATGGGCTGACCACGTTCATCATTCTTGGGTGCAATGAAGATGCGCACGTAGCCAAAGCGCTGGGCGCCACCATCGTTGTTCACATTGATGGTGTAGGTGAAGGGCAAGTGGGTCAAGTGGGTGAAACGGGCAAAGACATTGCCGCGTGGCGTGAAATCGAAGCCGCGAGACAAATCCATGTCCGACTGCTGCCAGAAGGTGGTCAGCACGTTGGGTTGAGTGCCATTGGCGGCCACTTGAACACCAGTGATGGAGATGCCGCCATAGTTGAGCTGGGCATCGGTGTAGGCGGGCAGACGGGACTTGTGCTCCTGGAAGATGCGATCGATGTAGGCGTGCCACCTGTAGAAGGCGGGGTCACGCATGGCCGTGGAGGAGTCACCGATGACGCCAAAGGATTCCAAGTGCTTGTTGTTCGTGTCATGGGCATAGGAGATGAACACGTGGCCAAAGTTGTGCAGATCTCCGTACTGAAAGAGGAACAGTTAGATGGAGTCACTGCTGGTTAACAGAGGTTACTTACCAGCGTACGATTGGGCGACAGTATGGAGGACTCCAGAATGTTGCCGAGCACATCGATGCCAGTGGCCTCATCCAGTGGCACACGTTGTCCACGCTCCTGCAAAACACAAGCGTTAACAGACTACTGAAAGGAGCAGTGTGAAGCTATACTCACATCCATGACGAAGCCCTGGTGAATGGCCTCGAAGATGCGATCCCGCCAGCGTTCCATATCAGCCACCTCCACGTTGATCTGATCCTGTTCACGGTTCAAGTCGCCAATGCGAGTGTTATCAAAGCGTGGTGGCCAAGCGCGGCTGGAGACGAGCGAGTCCATCTTGGGGAAGTAGCCCTCGGCAATGGGATCCCTCAGATTGTTGAAGGGCTGCACACGGGCCAGGTTGTTGCTGAAACGTTCCATGTTGTAACGGGCCATGATCTGCTCGTGCATGTAGTAGAAGAGTTCACCACGACGATCTTTGTTCACAATGCTGCGATCGGCAGCCTCGAAGGGGTAGACCAAGTGCCAATGCCAGTGATGAAGGTTGATGCCCAAATCCTCACGGAAATACCACAGACGATGCTCTGGCTCCAGATCGGAAGCGGTGTAGTCCCTGGGAATGACAATGGGCATACGAGAGCCTGGCTGCACCACAAAGGACTCCTCACGGAGTTCACGGAACACCTGCGAGTCCACAAAACGATCGGGGAAGGTCTGCGCAAACGAGGGCAGATCCAAACCCTGCGTATCCGGACGATGCAACAAGGCCACGGACAGCGCATAGTTGAACATGACCGGATTGACGCGATCACGGGCATAGACGGCCACACTCTGCAGATCATCCACGCTGCGCATGTTCATGAAGATGTCGATGAGACGAGCGGCGATCCTACGGTGCTTAGGAATGAACAGCGAGAACTGCTCCTCCCGACCCAGGGACATGGGTATGCGCAGATCAGGTATGGAAATCTCACGCACTGGCACACGCTGCTCGACCTTCTCGCCCACACGGCTCTGCACCTCATTGCTGATGGGACGGTAGCGATCGGTCAGATAGTTATCGGGCACATCAAATACGGTCACCTTCTTGCCCTTGTCCATGAACACGGGCTCCGTAGGGTGCTCAAAGAGCAAGAGTAGATTCTTCTTGTCGGCCATTTTGAGTAGGAGCGAAGAAAGGATTCGAAGACGAAGTAGTCGAAGCAGGCGAAGCAGAGACGAGTACACTAGACTTGTGTGGCAGTCGCTGGAGAACTGTGTCCATTTCGGTGCCGAGGTGAAGTTTTTATAGCCCAAAGTAGTGACCGCTTTGGGTGCTATCGGTGACCACAAGAATGCGCTGGGAACTAAGCGATAAACCCTCGCTGTCTTGTAAAAATATTTTCACTACAACTTTCAACAACTGACAACTGATAAGAGATAAGGCAAACCGCAGTTTGTTTTTTGTTTGGTTTCGTTTATTGCATATTTCTAAAATACATACTTTATCGGAATTATGTTTATACACCACATATGCTAAGTTTTTAATGAAATTTGATTAATCTGCTATGTTTATGTTAACGATATACATATATATATCTGACCATATGTCCATATGTGTCACATATGCTACGCTACTATAATTTCTCTGTGTGTTTAGACCCAAGAACTTTAACTGGTCTGGTTTTACTTGCTCCCCGAATTTCTTTCGTTTTGTTAAGGTTTTTTGCTAAGTTTTTAGACATTCAGATAGATGAAAATATCGTTGAATATTTCTGTATTTTATTGGGTTATGTTCTAGCAGACCAGCTATATAAAGTGTATATACAATTTTTATTGTTGTCGTGTTGTTGTTTCTTGTTTGTTGGTGTAAAAGCGTTGTTTGAGTTAGAGTTGTTGTTGTAAAAAGTATCTTAGAAAAGCCCTTGGTTATTTTCCAGTTTTCCATTTTCATTTCTTTTTTGGCATGATATGTTGTTGTTGTGTTTCGTAAGCTCTTAGTATAGAGTAGAACAGAAAACAGAATTAACAGCTTTGGTTCCCAGTAACCAGTTAGAAGAAGAGTGAGCATTGTTTGTGTGTGTTTGAGTTTAAGTTTAAGTTAAGTACGTGTATGTTCAATATCATGTGGTATAAATCTCTTGAATCATATCAAAAATTACATAGAAATACAAATATATGTATTTACATAAACGCTGTGCATTATATCGAATTGAAATCAACACAAAAAATATATATAAAAATATATATAACAGGAAATCAAGTACATAATCGGTTAGCCGAAGATTTGAAGTCGGTGCAGCGCAAGAACTGTGTATACCAAATGGTATGAGGATCAGTTTGGGCCTAAACTTTGTAGGAGCATAGAAAAAATAATTTTTCTTAGAGAAAGTAGACAAATTTTGTACTTAATATTCCCCATAAATCCACACACAATCCCCACCTCTGCTCCAACTTTTTTCTTTAGTTTTTAAATATAAATTTATATATAAGTATGCAAAATATAATCAGTGCCATTTTGTTAAACAACTTAAAACTGTTGTTGTTCCCTAAAACAAGTATTAAGTATCGTATATTATATATATATTGTATATATGTATAATATGTATAATTCGATGAAAGTTGTATCTAGTTGAATGTTGTCATGTTTCATGTATCTGGTTTCGTGTGTTTCGTTTCTTTAAAGCTTAGTCACATTTCGGAGCTAAAGCAATTTCGCTACAGTTTGTATACATATATATAAAACGTTTAAATATGATTCGATTCGATACGATAACGCTACGTTTCTCCCTACCACTCTCCCTCCCTCTCTGTCTCTCTCAAATATATATAAATATTTTCTTCTCGTATATAGATAGTTACAAATTTGTTTTTGATTATTTTTCTTTCAATTTAAAATACTAGTACACTTCTTTCGCTTTTTTAAACATTTTCTGCGTCTGTATTTTGTGTATATTGGTGCTCAAATATATTTCCAGACTACACTAAAACTACATACATTTTTTTGGTATCTTTTTAAATTACAATAACAACTTGGTGAGAATTTGCATGCATTAGAGACCGACTCTGCTAAAGATCAAGGAACTTGCACTACAATTCACTTCGTTACATCAACAATTTGATCGTTTCAAATAATATAGAAATAGTTTTGATATATGTTTGATTTCGTAGTATGATATAACAATTAGTTGCTGCTTTCTTTTCTTACGCTTTGTACTGAGTTTCAGGTTTCAAATAGCTCCTACACACTTTGAGATACATTTCTAGCTAGCAGATACTCAGGTACAGTTTATCAACTCGCTCGCTTTCCCCCTCCTCTCTCTACACATTGTTAAGTAAATAAATAAAATAGTTATAGAAATATTAATAATGCGCCATTTGGAATCGAAAATCATACAAATGTTTTCAGCCTAAACTAATGACTTTTGGCTTGACTGCTGCTGCTCCTCCTACTCCGCTCAATTACTGTAGGTTTCATTCCTCAACTCCTGCCGACAGTAGCCTAGCACAATATCCGAACGGCATTCATCTCCCATTAGGCCGGGCAGCAAGACCGCAGCTCCCAGTATGGTAACCAGTGCTCCAAACACAACCAGACCCAAAGCAGGCAACTTTTCACGGCTAAAAAGCGCATGTGGCTCCATTTGTATATAGGCCAGGCCGGGCAGTATATAAGCCAAGGGTATGGCTGCCAGCAGACCCTAAAGTGGTTTAGAAATTAGCATGAGAATTACGGTCGCACCACCGCTGTGTCTGCTCCACTCTGTCCCCACTTTTCTGCCTCTCCCACTCTCCTACTCACATTCAACTCCAGCACAGAGCCCAAGCAGTCGGTCATGGGCGATATAATGAAGGCGCTGAACACAATTGCCAAGGTAATCGCTTTCGAATACTCATCGATTTGAGCACCCTTCTCCAAGCTGGGATCCTTGTCCTGGGTAAACTCACTGATGGGTTCTTTCAGCACAAATCGATGCACTAAAGCGCGCACAATCTGTAAACGTTTCAAAACATATAGAAAATATACATCACACACAATGTGGCAGAAAACAGCTGGCCAAAATGAAGTGGCAACATTACACACAAAAGTATCTCAAGGATGCAAGCGCTGCATGTGCCCGAAAAGATACTTTGTATGGCGAGCAGAGGGGCATAAACTAAACAAAGTGGAGTAACAAATAAAAAACTATAGAGAAAGATAAGTCTTTAGCAAATAAAGAAGGGTTTAACTTAAAATAAATCTAGTAATCAAGCTAAGAGTCTATATTCTAGGCTTAACAGCTAATTTTCTTGTAGCTTAATTCCCCACAACAATAACTCATATTTTTTCAAGTGTAGCACAACATTCTTACCTCACGTGAAACGAAGCACTCGATGGGAAAGGTCAGCAAAATGGATATAGAGAAGAGCACACGCGAGAAGTTCATCAAGTCATCATCCCAGCAGTAGTTCTCCAGCAAATCTCCTGCAATAAATAAACACATTTTATTATTATTTTTTCCTTCTTTTTTATCGAATTTATTTACCTTGAGACAGTGCTCGGAATGTTGAGTAACCAGCGATGCCAAACAGTGCCGCCACTGTCCAGGCAAATCCAATTGAGATGTGGGTGACCTTCTCCCAACGTTCCATGGTCGCCTCGCGCATCGATTGATAGACGAGGAAGGTATTGTGATGACACATGAAAGCTGTTTGAGTGGGGGTAGAAGTGAAGACAGTGCAATTTAATAGCCTGTGGCTTAATCCCCCGCTTAGACTCAACAATGTTGTAGCTTATCCCTTTAGTTACATAAGCAAATCTACTTAAACTATGGCGTGTTGCCTATGTCTCTACTTTTTTGGTACTCACCAAACACCATAATGCCTGTGGCGGGTATTAGATCCGTGTTCGCAAAGCGCCACGACTCGGCAGTATCCGTGCTACAGCAACAGGCAGCAGACAGTGGGGAATTCCAGGTGCAAGTCAAAAATTATACAAAGTTAACACCAAATTAACATTTCGTTGGCTTTGGCCAAATATATTGCTACGCATACAAAGGAAAAGGTGGAGAAAAGTATAAAAAAAGCAGAGCTGAAGGTGTGGCTGCTTACAACAGCATAATGTGCAACAAGATAAAAGCAACCCCAGCCATGTAAATTGGAATTTTATTTAAATTTGATGCCCCAGCAGCAACGGGTGGTAGCCACAAGGGGAGCGGGTGAGTGCTGGGCTCAAGCTACGAGCACCCGTTGACCATGAAATGAGTATGAAGAGCTCGAGTCTGTTTCCTAGCCAAGTGGCAAGTGGCGAGTGGCAAGCAGCAAGTGGCGAGTGGTTACTGCTGCTGCCCAGCTTCAGCTAACAACTCTACACCCTCAAAGTTGCAAGTCTCTTTGGCAACCAAACAAAATATAAACTGATGAAAAACCATAAAAGCCAAACAACTGCCACACTAGCAAATTTCATGAGCTGCGCTCTGTTCAATGCCACAGATTTGCAGGCACTAAAGCGCCACTTAGTACTAAAGCGACCAGGACACCCTGTGTGTGTGTGTAACGTGGGAGCACTCATAAATTCAGCTGCCACATCGCACACAATTTGTAATTAAAATGCAAATAAATCTGTCTGCCTTATTAGACCGCACTTCCACTTAACGAAAATTAATTCTCGCTTTTTTAGAAATTAACAAAACACTTCATAAATCATTAACTTTACTTTAAATTAAGGTGTTTGCTGACAGCAGCCAAAAAACCTACGCGGCGTATACGCAATCTGCGCAGACAGGTAGATTGAAACTGCTTTTAGTTGACAACAAGTCAAGTCGAAACGCCTTAAAATGCAACATAAATTAAATGAACACTTGACAGTTTGGAGCACAAAAACTTGGACGAGATAAAACTACGATTGGTTGGGATACTTACACTTTATAATCGCCCGACATGAGCTTTAGTATGACGGCAAACAATATGAAGACAACGCAGGCCAGGCTAACAAAACTGGCACGGGCCAAGCGAGAGACGTTCTTGTAGAGGCAGAGGGGCACGACCACGCCCACGGTCACAAAAAACACAACGCCCAGTCGAACAGCGCCCATGGAATCGCCCCAAGTGGGAAAGAAGCGTACCAAAACTTTCGATAGAGTATCGCCCACGACAACATTGTACGATATCATGGCTATAAAAAGAGGAAAGTAAAAAAACGAAAGAAAATGGAGGGGAAAACTTTAGCATTAATAGGATTTAACGTTTAAAGTTTGCACTTACCCAGAAACGGATACATGAATTGCAGCAAAGAGAGCAAGTAGTAGCCGTACTTGCCATAGGCAGCCTCCATGATGCCGGGATAACTGAAGCGACCGCAGATGTGACCGCATCTGACCTACAAATGAAATGGGGCTTAACGAGTGTGTGTAGTGGACTGTGTGTGTGTTTCCCCACACCCCAACTTTATGCAAATGAACCATTAATTATGTTAATGCAACAATTTGTTAACACTTTAAAGCAGTCGCGTAGAATTCTGTTAACTTATTGTAAACTTCAAGTGGGAAATTGACCACAATTCGCTTTAAAAGCGTTTCCCAAACACACACATTCAATTTCCGCAGCAAATTTTCAATTACACGCCAGCTTTAGCTGACAACCTTTGACCCAAACACACACTCTTACAGACTTACACACTTACCATTAGTATGAGGGAGTAATCGGTGATGTAGGCAACCAGAATGAGCAAAGCCAAGCCGAGTCCAAAGCCAGCACGATGGAGTGCATAGGGTATGCCAATGACGCCGCTGCCCACGATGGAGTTGATGTAGTTGAACGATGCTTGTGGTAATGAGGACAACGTGTCGCCGGACATGACATCAGCCCCTGTTCCTGCTACTGTTCCAGCTCCTGCCCCTCCACCACTGCCCACTACGCGCTGCTGCTGCTGCGATGATTGCTGCTGGCATTGTTGTGGATGTTGGCCCTGTTGCTGATGTGTCTGATGGTCGCTCTAAAGGCAGCGTAAAGCAAAAACAAAAGACTGGAGTCAATATACGAGAGCGGAAGCATGTGTAT
Source organism: Drosophila dunni (assembly GCA_018152125.1). Taxonomy (NCBI): domain Eukaryota; kingdom Metazoa; phylum Arthropoda; class Insecta; order Diptera; family Drosophilidae; genus Drosophila; species Drosophila dunni. The sequence goes on along the minus strand of JAECXC010000339.1, from coordinate 18,147,937 downwards.
GTGTGTGTACATGTGGGAGTCTGTCTGTGTGTCCGTTTGGTTCGGTTAAGTCTATTATAGCACGTTGATTGGGATAAGAGCGCAAAATTGCCTCGAGTGCCTCTTTACATCAAAAGCAAACTGTCCTCCTGACACACACACACAGGCACACTAGAGCACACACACGCACACTAACGGCCTGACACACAGGCTGGCATACACCTAGATAGCTAGACAACGTTACGTATACGCAACGTGCAGGTAGTTGTTACGTATACGCAGCCTTATCGTAAATTGCGGGTTGCCAACGCCAGTTACATCGCCTGCCAAGTGTTTGTCTGCGCTCTTTTTGTCATTTTTATGACGAACGCGAAAGAGCAAGCCCCCCACTCCCCCTCCATTCCCCATCCCCACACAAACAGCCACTCACTTGCAGCAAAGAGCGAAACGTGGCCATAAAAGACAAGTTTATACGAGGGGCTTTTACATAAACCCCAAATAAAATGCCAACTCACGGCATAAGGCCAATGTTGTGACATAGCCGAAAACAGCGAGAGTTTGCAATAAGCCAAGTTAGCAGCAGTTTCTGTTAGCTGCTAGCTTGTTGGAGCATTTACTACATTGCCAGCGAAAACTTTTTAGCAGCTGTTTGCAATTAAACAAGTTTTTTCAAGGAATAACTTCGGCTGACGGCAAACACTGGAGCTGGCTAACAGCAAATAGCAAACAGTGAACAGTGAACAGCTAACAGGATGAAGCAGCAACAAAGTACTGCTTACCACTGGCAGTTTGGTAGCTGGTAGTTTCAACCGAAAAGCAAATATTTATCCTGCGAGAGATGCTGTTAAAGCCTTCCAGATGCCGTGTTGGTGCAGGTGTTGGTTGAAAGCTGTTGGCACCTGCCAACCACCCGACGCCTGGCAGCTGGTTGAGTAATGAACATTTTGCCAGAGCAAATTACGTGCGAGTTGTGAGTTTTTCAATTCAATTAAGTGACGACCTGCGACAGGTGGCAAAGTTCGTTGCATACTTTCAGGCGGCGCGTGGCACGTGGCAAAGTGCCATTAAAAAAGCCATTCGGTATCAAAGCAAATGCCTAATTATGGGCCATCGAAGAGGGGGTGGTAGGGGCAAGATTGCTGAGGTGGTCTGACAGACTATTAAGTGTGTTTGTCCAATAATGAAACAAAGGCTGGCATCAAGTATCTCTCAATGCCAAGGACCCAGCCGAAGACCATCATCAAGGTTACAAACAGCGCACAGCCAAATGAAATTACAAAGTGTCCTTCCTGCCAGATGCACAGCAAAACAAATTGCGGCATCGCTTGAGCGACAAGCAGCGAGAGGGAGAGAGGGAGAGGCGGAGAGTAAAAGAGACGGAGCATTTTAGGTTGGTCGTTAATCTGTCACAACAACAAGTCGAAGGCTGCGGTTCTCGTTGTAGCTCTTCTATCTGTCAAATCTAGGAAAACACAGCCTTGTACCTTTTTCCCACTTTTCCTGCTGTTTTTCCTGCCCCTCTTCCCTCTACACACACGTGAGCTCCGACTGAATGCCACATTTAACTGCCTAATTTATAAGTACGAATGACACGTTGTTGTCTCCGCTGGGCCATGCAATTAGCTTTGACTTAAAGCGACAACAACAACGACTAAAGTTAACAACAGTTTTAAAGCGTTTTCACTTATCGCTTCAGTTGTGATAAAGGGCGTACCTTTTCCGCACTTCCCTCCCTTCCCACTTCCCTGGGGGCATACTTTGTGCAAATAATATTTATTCAGCATAATAATTTTTGTTATAGCTGCTTGAACTCAGTTAACTGGTCCCCGGATAAGGCCCTAAAAAGCAGGAAAACAGAAAAACAGTAAAAGAGTAAATAAAAGGGCACAAAAAGGTCTTTTTTGCCAACAAGTGACCCGATAAGGCGATGACAACAATAAATTCCACATAATTATTATGTTTTGCCTGTTTAACATGAATATTCTCCAGACACTCTCGGTGTGTGGATACATGTTAAGCTCTGTGCTGCATCAAATGGATTTGCTGCCTAAAAGTTAAGTTAAAGCTTTAAGCCCATAAATATTGTCATGGAAAGTGCCATAAATAATTTGGCAGCCAAATTCCCTGCCAGGCAATTAAAGCGCGCAATCCAATTAATTTGCCAAAAGGACAGGGAGAGAGCCAAAGAAAACAGGCAGAACAGGAGCGTAATAAAGTAAAAAACAAATAGAGAACGAGATTGAGCGACAGGGAGCAGGAGAAGAGAGGGAGTTAGGGGCAGAGACAGGTCGAAACTCGATTAAGCCAAAGCGTGTGAGGCAATAGCAACAAACAAGAGTCATGCAAGGCAGGCAAGGGTCAGCTCGACAGGCAGCTGCGCTGTATAGCAGCATTAACTAGCAGTTAAAGAAAGAATTGTTGTATATTTAAAAGTAATAATTAGTAGTAAAAATATAATTAATTTAATTGTAAGCACTAATTAAAAAATTTCTTTTATTTTTTCACACTTTTGTGGACTCTTTCCAACTGCCTCGTCAACTTTTGGCTAAGCAAACAGCACTGATTTCTGTGCTTGACTTTATGGGCTTGCCAGCCACTTAAACACACACCCACACACACACACAATTGTAGGACATTAAAACGCTCGAAAAATGATTCCTGCATTACCTCACACACCTGCCCCAGGTAGCATCGAGTTACACGTTTCTAATAAAAGGCAAATATTGTCCAAGGCAAACACAAATACAAGACACACACACATACACCCCTGTGTGTGTATATAGACAGCTGTATAGGTAAGGCAATCTAATGTTCAGATAGAAAGCAAACAAACCTTTTCATGCATTGCACGATTTTAATTAATAATATTCATGTTCACATGCCAAAGTTCTCAACTCAATGAAGCATAGAGTACAGCAAACACAGTACAGTAAACACACACGTACAGTAAACATACCCCAAGAGCGAAGCGTGTATAAAAAAGTTTTGTTTTCCTAATGAAATTAGGCAACACAAGTGCCCAAAAAGCAGAAAAACACAGAAAAAAGCGAAACATTTTAATTTGTTGAAAACGTTTAGGCGCAAAATGTCAACACGGCGGAGACAGGCGAACGGACAATGGACAGGTGGACAGAGGGGCGAGGGGTGGGGAGTGTATGCAATTAACATGCGCTAACCGAAATGTCAGACCGTAATTATGCGCATGGCAAATGCCAAAACCGCAAAAACTGCGCTTTTCGGAACCTTTTATTGACACAACCGTGTCGACCTGTTGTTGTGTCGACCCCTATTGTTGTTGCACATGCAGATAAACAAACAAATAAAGCCAACCCCCCGGTCAGCGCCACAAAAGCCAATGCCAAACACACAAACAACAGCAACATGGCCAACAGAGCAAAGTGAAAGCGTCAAGAAACAGGCAAAAAACTTTCTCTGAGAAGGTCAGCCTCCTACGGCTTTTGTCTGGCTGCCTAAAACAGTGGCACATAATTAGATTTCAGCTTCAGTTCTCTCAATTTTTTATTTTCTGTTGCAATTAATAAGTTATTTTTGGCCAAAAGTTGGCTCTAAACTTGGGCAAACTACAAAGTCGAATTTGAGTTTGAGTTTCAGTTTTAGTCGGTACAGTTTGGGGCCTATAATACTTGTATATATATTTTATTTGGAATTGTTAACAAAGCATTTTGAGCGTTGCCAATTTGCGTTCACTCCATGGCCTCATTTTCTTTGGCCCAAGTTGCCATTAGTTGGGCAAACAATCAGCTACTTGTGGGCCAAATAGATGGCACTCTTTCAGTTACCCTAAGTAGGGTAGTTGGGTATATGGGGGAGTGCTTGCAACAAGTTTAAAAGAGCCTACTAGGCTAGGGTAACTGGCAGTCGAGCAGTCTCCACAGCTCTCACAAACTTGCTTGTTTCTTTTGCTACAGTTTTTGTTTGGAGACCTTGTTATATTCGGGATTTCATAGAGCCTTGTTGGCCCTAATGGCAATGCCAACACTTTCAGTGTTGGCCTAAAAAAACAATGCCTACACCCACACACCCACACACACACACACTGGCTCCTTGGTCATGCATCAACATATCAAATTACACAAGTTTTTCGCATTGTCATGAGCTTGGAAAAGCTATGAAATTGCTGCCAACTTTTGCTACACTAAATGTGCAATTTATTCAGCTAACAATTTTAGACGTTTTCAATTCAATTATAACAACCAAAAGCTGACTTGAATACCAAGTTAAAACATAACAAAAACAGCAGCAATTTCTTTAAATTTAACTCCCAGAAATTACATTTATTTCTCTCGACTTTAATAATTTCCAAGAATCTTTTGTGCTGAAAATTGGATTAACTAAACTAAACTAAACTATTCTACTTATTATGCTAAGCTTTGTGCATTTTTGGCTTAAAGTTTTCAAGGATTTGAAGCAGATTACTTGCAGCTTGCATTTTAAATGAAATGAAATTATGAAATTAATTTGACTTTAATCAAGCTAAAGGCCACAGCTGACGGCGCTTTCTAGCTAACATTGTTAACATTTTTTTTGGACCATTTGTTTAAATTAGAAACAAAGTTGAAGTCGAAGCGAAGTGTAGTAAATTTCTGATCATTTTTCATTTGCTTTTCAAAATGATAAAATAAAAACAAGCAAGCAGTAAAAAGGACGCCTCGAAGGCGTCGTGCTCAAAATATTTAGAAATGAAACATTTCTTTGATGCCTGTGAAAAACGCAATAGCAATTTGCACCCACAACAGTGCTGGCAATTTAGCTGTTTTGAAGCCAAGCTGGCTTACAGAGTGTTTGTAGTTGAATAGGGTTTATTTAAATAGTGTGTAGTATATATGTTTAGGTTTCTAATCATACGATTGTAGGGAATTTTATGAGACTTGGTACCTTAGCAGACCTCATCTTATGCCACCTTTGAGTAGACTTATTTCCTAGACCTGTTGTCCTAATTTTTGATTGTCATACCTTTTTGGACTCGTGTAGGCAAGTAGTATAAAATGGCATTAAAATATTCTTAAATAAGCCAAAAAAAATTTTTGCTGATTTTTTAAAAAATCACAAAGGGGTACCCCTTCATAAAATTTGACAAAAAATGGCCAGATTTAAAAATTTTAAATTTGCATGACGTTTGATTCTACTACTCGTATAGAGTCTGAAAAGTCATAGCTTTTGAAGATTATGACTAAATTTGACTGTGTTATGATTAGTCAAAGTCTAAAAAATACAAACTTTTACTGAAGAACTGTAAAACCATCTCCATAAAAAGCTTAAGAGTTATAGCGAAAGTATTAAAATTCATTTTAATTCAATATTTAGAGTATACTTCTAGCTCTTTCAATTCCCTTTCTTGATCGATCTAGCTACTTTAGTCCTATAAATTCTGACAGCACTGAACCAGCCAATACCAGTAATTTGTTCATCTCCTACCAATTTGCGTTCTGAGTGTCCGACGCTTCTTCTCTGTGTGTGTGTGGAATTTAATGAATGTGAATGTGAATACGTGAATATGTGAATGCAGACATGTTGATTTGCATGTTTTTGATGTTGATGGGGCACAAAAATAAAAGAAAAAGGAACTCTCATTTTGCAAAATGTGGGTCAAACATATTACCTTCATTAAATTGTTGAAGTCATCGAATGCATAAGCTTCGGCAGCGGACACATCGCTTCCCTGAGTGTTGGAATATAAAAAGTTTATAAACGAAATGGAATCCAATCAAATTGTTAGCTATATTTAATTGGTTTTTACCCCATTTGCAGTGCTGTCTAATTGATCTTTCGCCCATCGGCATTTTTGCGCTTTATTTGCAGTGTTATAAAATAACGTGCTCAATAAAAATATGCAGTGCATACCAAATAACAGCCACAAAACCAGAAACCAGCACAAAAACAAACACTAAAAGAAAACACAAACAAAAACAAGTACACAAAAAAATACAGTAAAGAGGAAACCAATTTATTTCGCATGCCAAATACACATATATATTTAAGTACACGCTGAACACGTGTTTTTTATACCTCGTACTCATCCACGTGCAGCAGACAACGGAAAGAGGAGGCAACACTACAAAAAGGTGCAAACTTCTAACTGAATTTTAACAGTGAATGCTAAAAACAAAAAGTTGGTGAAACATTTTTAAAATTAAGGTGAAAGTTTAGCATGAAATAAGTTTAACAAAAACTGAAATCAGTTGCTAAATTAATCAGTTAAATGAATTTCAAGGAAGAGATGAATTAAAAGTTCCTGCTGTGTATCAGAAAATAGAGTTCGAGTATGATTTATGAAAGAAACAGTTTAGTGAAGCATAGACCAGCAAAGCTTAGAGCTTTTAGTTAGTTTACTCCCTTCATAGGGTAACCCTTTAGTCCATCACTGCCAAAGCTGCAAATCGTGCTTATTTTCATGCGAAAGCGAGTCTCAGCCCAATGGACTCACTGTCACTATCCTCGTATTCCCTACACATTCACAACTCTGTTTGGATTGGGTTGGATTGGATTCTACAGTGCTCACACTGCTTCTCCTTCTTCTCCTTCCTCTGCTTCTTGTTGTTATTGTTTAGCGCTGAGATATGCACAGAGCGAATGGTGGCACTAACTGTGGCAGGGTCAACTGGTGTGAGGCGCCTCTGCGCTGTTGTTGCCCCAGAGCGCGTTTGTTTTTATTGTTTTTTTGTTGCCTTTTTTTTTGCCCCCAACCGACGCACACACAGTCGCACACGTTGAATCCATCACAGAGGCATAAAATCGGTATGGACGTGAAATCGAAACCATTTAAAGCAACAAAGCCATCCCCCGAGAAGCCTGCGAAAAGTGTGAGAAAGGTAAGAGGGGTAGAGCGGGGTAGGCAGAGGGAATTGGCACACCTTGGCAGGGGCACTCGGCTATGTTTTATGTGCGGCTTCAGATTTTTTTATGGCTCATTCGTTCAGTTAATGGCCACAATCTTCGGCAGCAGCTGTTGAATGCAAGCAGCTTAATATATTTATGAACAAATAACTTTAATACATATTTTATATGGGGCTATGAAAGAGTAGTGCATTTATTGCATAACTTTCAAGGCAACGAGCGGATAACGATGCTGTCCTTCAAATTGTTTTAATAGTTTTCCTGCCAAGATTTGATTAAAAAACAATTACGCCAACTAAATGAAATGAAAAGTGTCTGCAGTACGCTGCGTATACGCAATAAACTGATGTACAGACTCAAGTAGTGTCTTCTGTAGTAGTACACGCTCTTTGACGACTGCTCTGTCAATATTTGTTGCACATGCACAACTGGCCGCAGACGCCATTGATTTGTCGCTCCAGCAGCGTAGGAGTCGAGTATCTGCAAGTGCTGCTGACATCGTTCCCTCTTTATCTTTCCCCTTCTTTTCTTTATTTGATATTTAAACAATGGCTGGCAGAGATGCCTGTGGCAAGGCCTGCCTTAAGGTCACACCCGAAGCCACATGCCATGCATATTAAGCGGCGATTAAGCAGAACGCAGCGAGCAGCAAGAAACAGCCTTGCCACCTTCCCCACCTCCCTCCCCCTCACTTGCCACATGCTGCTGCATAGTCATCATAACAATGCTGCAAAACTCATCAGTATTTTCAGCAGGCGTCATAAATCCTCAGCAAGTGTACAGTGTGTGTGTGTGTGTGGAGGAGCGTGTTATAGTGTATGCCAAGAGCGTGTGAAAGTGTCTATCATTTATGCTCGACGCGAATGTTGTGTAATTAAAGGTTAAGACGCGAGATTTATCGATTTTATTAACGCAGCTTCCTCGGAATTTCAAGGGGAAGAAGAGAGAAACGCGGAGAGCAAAGTTTTTACACACCTTTTTTTAATTTGGGCGAACTGCAGTGTCCTTTTTGCCACTCGGACAGGCAGACAAATGGTCTGTAGGTGGCAAAGGTCACAGCAAACATCATGAATAACTCAAATTTCCCACACAGTTTTCCCCACACACACACACACAGACAACAACACTTAACATTCATTAATCATAACATTTTCAACAATCCCAAATGTGTGTGTATATTTCTCTGGGTGTGTGATTCTTGCATGAGATTTATTAATTTGCCCTGGCAAGCAAAACCTATTGAGTTATCACTCAATCAAAATCATATTAGCCCTGTTTTGTAGATACAATGTGTCATTGTCTTAATGCCCCGAGCGTGTGTAATTTGGGGGGGTTTCCTGGGGGTCCCTCGGGCGGGTTTTCCTACTGCTCCTTGTCATCGCTATTAGAGCACGAAACAAATTGATTTCATTCATGATTTAACAGTCTGCTCGATTGAGTCCACACGCAAGCCAATTTTGTGGCAGATTGTTTATTTGCCAGTTTATGTGCCACACAACAAAAATCTAATGAATTTTCTGTCAGCTAACCGCCAAAGCCAAAATCATTACAACGAGCCGAGTAGAGCCTACCACTACCCCCTCCACATACCCCTTTGCGCCCTACGATTTCCCTCCTCAGCGTCTTCGTCAGCCACTGAGTCCCTGCTCAGTGTTGTATTTATCGTAGCAAGCTTTAGGGATTATCGACACGTCAATAGCTTTTCCACACACAGCCACAAAGCACACACCGCTACACCTACATGTGCACACTTGTGTGTACATATTGAAAATGTACATATGAATAAGTGGAAAGCGGAAAGGAAAGGTTTCCATTGGAATTTGTTTATTCAAATGCAAATTTTGTGCTGCCCGCGTGACGTGAGCTGAGCTGCTCCAGACCAACAAAGGATTACACAGCATGCAAATGATTTAAACACCTGCCAAATGCTAAGAAAATTAAAATCAAGTCAAGTCTAAGCTATCTGTTTAGGAACTATTTTAATCAGCTTTTAATTGCCAATTTTCTATACATAAAACTTTAAAATATTTTTAAAAATAAAAATCATAAAATAGTTTAAATTTAATAACACTTTTAATTACTTAACTTGTAGCTACGTGCCTGGCGGGCGTTTCGTGCCGTGAATTCAGTCAACAACTCAGATCAAACAGAAAATACAATCACATCAGACAATTTATTGATTGTCAATGCAAATTTCCGTCATTTTATGCATGCAGTGCACATAATATGCTCATAAATAATATGATAAATGCAGGGAAATTGTGAAAATTAAAGAATATTTCAGTTATCAAGGCACATGATGACAAGATTGATTAAAAGTCAATGCCAGAGCTGTAGATAATGAGTTAGATTGATAAAAAGCGAAAGAAAAGAAAGCAATCAATGTGATGGACGAAAGTCAATTAAGCATACGCCATGTGCAACCACGAGGAAATGTCAATCGATGCCTGACTAAGCAAAATGACGGACCAAATGGCCAATGAAAGTGTGTGAAGGGTGTGTGGGGTGTGTTGGGTGTGTGTGTGTGAATTGAATTTAATTTGATTTTCAAGTCAAGTTAACAAAGACGTAGTGCTCGTCCAGCAGAAATTATGCACTCAATGAAGCACAGAATAAAGTGGGGGAAAGGGAATGAAAACGACGATTGTTGCTTTGTGCTGTGGTTCCAATTAGTTGCTTCTACCTGTTGTGGGCGACGTTAATGAGCGCAAATGCTTTTGCAATTAAAGTGAAACAATGGCAAGGGGCTAGCGACTAGAAAGGCTGAACCCAAGCTAATAGAGGACCCAAAAAGAACAGCTTCAAAATGCATGCAATTAGTTTGGTGGGTTTTCAGTGGGTTTTTAGCGGGTTTTCTCTGTGTGGGTGGGTACACTCACCTGCCGCTGCAGTATGTAACTAAATTCCGTTGCCGTATTGCGTCGACTGTCGTTCATTTTGCTGGCTGCAGTTTCGTCTTTAAGCAAAGTTTTTAACAGCTTCTGTTTAAGCTTCGGATTCAGCAGAAGTTCAAGTTTAAGTTTAAGATTGTTTTGTTTTAGTAATAAGTTTTAGCCGAGTTGAGTTGAGTTGAGTTCGGTTTAGTTTAGTTTAGGTGGGTGGTTGGTCTTGACTTTGTGCTTAAGTTTGTTCCTGTTTTGCGTCGCTTAACGCCACTTACACAGCCGCACACTCACTGACCATGTGCAAATTCTATTTGCAAACTCATTTAACTAAAAACAGCAGTCGCCTGAAACGAACAACAAAATTTAATCAAAAACATCTCAAATTTGCTCAAAGTAAGCACTTTTGAAGTCTGTGGAAAAAAGTCGCAAGATAAGCTACTTTCAAGTGTTATGATTTGACGCTGAAGTGAACTCAGCTCTTGGCTTTCACAACATTCCGGGTAACAATAATAACAACAACAACAACAACAACACACATTCAATCCAATCACAGTCAATGTTTTTTTATTTATGCCCTGTACTTTTTTTGCGGCATTTATATTTATGCAACTTATTATATTTTATTTGTTACTTTTTTTTTTGTTTTATTTTTTACAACATTTTTTATGCATTTCCATTACTTTCGGTTGGGTTGGAAGCGTTTTGTTGTTTGGGATCTCGATGCGATTTAGTTGCTTCGACGCTTTCGATGAGACTGCTGCAATAAAAATATATTGCGAAACTCTCAACAAGGATAACGTTGGCGTCGTCGTTGTCGTTGTCGTTGTCCTGTCGTCTGCCGATGTTGTCCTCGTCGTGCTCTGTGTTCTGTTTGCTGTTGAAGTTGCTGTGCTCAATGCCTTTCGCAGCTGTTTGCTGCGCATTGTGTTGTTGTTGTTGCCGTTTGACTTTGAAATCGCCAACAATAATGCACACCGACACACACATACACAGACAGTCACACACACACACACAGTCACGCGCTGACACTCACTGAGAGAAGCCGGAAACGAAAGCGAAAGTTGCCAGACTGCCCAATCAGCTGTTTAACGCTTGAAGCTTAATCCAAGTCAACTTAAGCTTTGTTTAATTATAAATTCAGTCAAAGCGTAAAGAGTGCATAGCTAAAGCCTGTTAATAACTGTTATTTGGTTGATTGCATAATAGTCTGGCAACGCTGAGCTCTCGCATTTCATTCATAACAACAAGAGAGCGGGCAAGAGAGAGGTAAAGAGAGCGCTCTGAGCGCGCATTGAAAGCTGAGTGCACGTGCACAACTGGCTAAAGCTGAAAGCATGCGCTAGATGGCGCTAGTGGAGCAGGATACCAGTTGCAATCAAGTGAAACGCGGCAGATTACACTAGTAAAACAATTTAATTTGTACTAAACCCAATTTAAACTACAGTTTATGAAGGACTAAAAACCTACAATAAGTTTCAACGCCAGGGCACAACGCGGTACTCCTTCTGGTCCTCATCGTAGGTCAAACTGATGTCTATGTTCTCATGCAGCAGAATATGAGCGTCCATTAGACGGCGCAGTATCTGTGCTGTGGTGGAATCAAAACAATTTTTATACAACTGCAGTCGCTTCATACGACAAGGTTTCTTGAGTGTCAGAAGTATAAGATTAATGGCACTCGCACTGATGTCATTGTCACTTAGATACAAATGCTGCAGCATTTTGCTGGAGCTCAGGTACTTGGCCACCCATTCACCGCCATGAGGGCCAATGGTGTTGCCACTAATGTCGAGCAGCTCCAGCGTGCCACCTTCGACGATGGCGCGCATAAGGAACAAAGTGCCATCGGCGGAGATCTTATTGTAGGCCAGTATAAGCCGCCTGAGCGAACAGGTGGGGACCTCCAGATACTCGGCTATAATCTGCATGTCCTGGGCCACAAATTCACACTGCGTCATGGAGAGTTCCACCAGTTTGTTCTGCATGAGCAGCGAACCCACAGTCGAGACAATTTTCTCCGTGTCCAGCGAGAGATTCAGGCCCAACAAACGATTGGCGTGAAACTTGCGCATGCTGCTCGATTTATAGACACCGTCAGCTATAGTGGCAAAATTGTACTGATTCAGACCACAATTGGAGACGTTAAGAGAATGCAGTGTTTCATTGGCCAGCAAGAATTCGCGCAGCATGCTCGTGGCCCTATCGGACAGAGGAGTGCCTGTAAAGGCGGTTAGAAATCGTTTCAGCCTCCACTGTGTGCTACTCACCCTTCAAGTTGAGCTCAGTCACCTTCAACTTGTGGGCATTTAGGCGCAACATTACATAGAACTCGAATGGCAAACGCATCAGCAACAATTCAATCTTTGGCACTGGTAGCAGTGAGAGAACAAAGTTCTTGAACAACTGTGCATCCTGATGGCTGATAGCTACGCCAGTTATAGAAACGGAAAGCAAGCGGCGTTGCAGCATAAAGTTAACAATGGTGTAAAGGTCCTCAATGCAACGATATTTGCGGCCCATGCGCTCCTCAAAGTCCAGGCGGCAGAACTTGAAATTATTGTAGGGCCTTGCATCGTATTCCCGCTGCCAGCAGCACAGCAGCAGAATGGTGAAAGGACGCTCCTTGACGGGCACAACCGCCTCAGCACAAGGATCTGTGCCACAAGGATGGTCGCACATCGTTGTGGTTACAGCAACGTTTATTAAATAAAATCAAACGAACTACGATTATGTATTTACGACAACTACAAGCGAAACGAGTCTGAACTATAAATAAAAGCCAACTGCCGCAAAGTATGCTACAGAAAAGCCGCAACGCAAGCAAAGCGACACAAAACACCCTGTGCACCGAGGCAATGGTCTGTGCGACGACTCTCAGTCAATTTGTCACATTAACATAGTTGGCAAAAAACTTTAAGGGCAAATTACCATAAACGATATTTCATTGATTTACCAGTTAAACGAGAGACGAGCTGACAAGTCTATGTTAGTGCGTTGCTAGTTGCAGCACAATGAATTAATTCAATGCCACGTGCGTGGACACAGTGCCCCAAGTAAGTATCTGTGCTCGCTTATGTATGGCTAAATGTGTGCCGGACACGCGCCGACTGCCCTATAAATAAAACGCACTTACTATAGATTTATAATGAAACACAAAAGGAGCAAGATGGCGAAGGAGACCAGGAGGAGGGGCGAACTGAGAAGCAGGAGAACTTTAATGGAGATAAAACTGAACTGAACTGAAAAAAAGGAAGACTGCATCGTTATGCACGTAGCGAGTGGGGAATGTATTGAGATATTTGAACCATTTATGGACTGCTTGCATCTTCATTTATATAATTGCCTTTTACGCGACAGCAAGTGCTGCAAAACGAGTAGGAAAGAGAGTGATAGTGAGAGCAGATACCCTGTAAATGGCATAGTCTGCACTTCAATAAGGCCTTGCTGATTTTTTTCACCCATTGTTAGTTGGGGAATTCGTTTTTTTAGTGTTTTCTTCAAATCTGATGCCTTGAGCTCTTAAAAACCGCACATAACAGATGATTTGTCAATAAAAGTGATTCGTCTTTGATATGCGCTTGAACCCACCAATCAACACTCGCTTAGAAATGTCTATTTTCACTACTGCAACCTTAGGGTATAATAACGTTCTTTGATTTCTCTCTCGTTTAAGTTCTTTGAGACTGGCAACAGGTGCCCCATTCAATATTCAATAGATAAACTGTCAGTGTTGTCATTTTAGCTGCTTTAAAGCAAGGCTAACTAGTATTAAGTTCAAGCTAATAATAATAGTAATAGTAGTGGGGCATTTAATGCGATTTTCCACTGCAAGCCTTTAAGTCCCATGAAATTTAGCTACTTAACATAACTACTTATAACTCTATTATATTCCAAGTTAACTTCTAGTTACTTCTAATCACTAAACATAAATTTCTTGACCTCAGAAATTCTGGCAACACTGCAAAGTGAAGAATGATTGCAGCTTACTCGATTCTGCCTGCAGACATCAGAATTGTTTTTCACTTTTACTACCATTTTGCCAATTTTGTGCAGACGATGAGGTGCTGTAATTATGCAGTCATTTATGGCCAAGTTCAGCGACAGAGACAGAGACGGAGACAACGACAACGACAGACAGGAAGGAACCGATGAGCCGTTTAACTTAGTCATCCCCAAAACAAAATGGCTGACCAGCAGCAGCAACAACAACAACAACAGGCAATTAACAGCGGCGACAATTTGGTGGCAACAAAATTGAAATTTTTAACTCTACACATGGCGATGGTTATCTGCCAGTCTACCTGTCTCCCTCAGCTCCCTGCCCTCTTCCCACTCGCTCTCTCTCTCCCCGTTGCGCTTTGAAATCAGATAATTAAATACAAAAACAATTTTAATAAAAAATATTGTAAAAGGCAGACAGCCAGACGCTCATAATTGCAGGCAGTCTCAGTTTACAGCTAGTGCACTGCAGACACTGCAAACGACAACAACACGAAGAAGAAGAGGAGGAGAAGAAGGAGACAGAGAAGGTGGAAAAGGTAGGAGCTGCAGCAGACGAAGGAGAACTCATCGCATGTGCATAACATTTAAATAAATTGTTGTTGTGAAATGCAAAGTGTGAAACTGCAGGCAGTCAGTCAACAGTCAGTAGTCAGTACTCAGTAGTCAGCAGTCAGTCAGGCATGTGAGGCAGCCACCAAACTATAGTATGCCCATGTCCGGACATACAGCCGGCAGCCAATGCGTCTGGGCCTTGCCTTATTCACCTGCCAGCAGCCAGCAGCCCAGCAGACAGAGGCACTGGCAAATGGTCCATATTTGGATGCATCACTTAAGGACAACATCAGCGGCATCGACGCAGCAGCAGCAGACCAACAGCGACAACAAATGAAGCAAATGTCTGCGAAGGCCTCCAGACAAACGCCAGACATCTGAGATATATACACTTGTCTGCCAAGTGCATGTGTGTGTGCATGCGTGTGTGTGTGTGTCTGTGTCGAGCGCATTCATTGTCAATTTTGACAATCAACAAGATGCGACTACACGCCTGCTTAAATGCCAACATCAACATCAACATTACTTTGCCTCTTCAGCGTCTGCGACGGTCTGTCTGGCTCACGGGGTCTGGTTCTGCGTCTCCGGTTCGCACTACTCCCCCCACGTCCCCCCTGTTATCTCTGCGGTAACAAGTACTCCGGCTGGCTCTGGCTCTGACTCTGGCTGATTGGTGCTGCACAGAAGCCAAACGACGGCACGCGAAACGCCTAAAAACTACAAAACTGCAAAGCTACAAAAAAAGAAGCCAAAACACACGAAAATTAATAACAATCAGAAAACAAGCAGCAACAGTTGAAAATGTGCGACTTGATACTCTGTAAAATATGAAATTAAGTGGATTCAACTAATTTAGGATATAAGATAAAAATTTGACGAGTAAAACTCAATAAGAAAGTAAACTAAATATAAATAAAATTGGAAAATTTTAGATAAAATTAATAGCTAAACTATATCATTAAAAATAAGCAACAATTTACCTACTTAAAAGCCAATAAAACTTATTATTACCTAAAGTTTATATACTTCAAAAAAAAACAAGAAAGAACAACGAAGGAACCCGTACAGTCAATTGTTATTAACAATGGTGATGGATATAATACGCAAAAGAACATTCCAAGAATTCAGTTAGAGCAATTTCGACCGACGGCCCAGGGAGCAACGATAAGTGCCGATTTGGACAAACGTCAGTACATGTACTTCCAGATAGACATTCCGGTAAATTTGGTTCAGATAGCATAGCTAACAAAAGTTTTCGTACTAAAACATTCACGTTTACCTGTACATTTACCTTATATGCAAATAAAACGCCCTAAAGTGGGCGTGTCAAAAAAAAAACAAACTGTACTCTGGGTGTACCTTTCATTTGCGACCACTATCATTTTCTAGCTCTTAAGTCTCGAGATCCTTTGTTCATACAGACGGACGGACGGACGGACGGACGGACGGACGGACAGACGGACAGACGGACAGACGGACATGGCTATATCGACTCGGCTATTGATGCTGATCAAGAATATATATACTTATGGGGTCCCCCCCCTCTCCTGTTACATACATTCCAACGATTACAATATACCCTTTTACTCTACGAGTAACGGGTATAACTATAGACAATTTATCACATAAACTTTGAGAGCAACTTATATAAACAATAGATTTTTATACACAAAAACTACTTAACAAATTTGAACAAAATACTCCACTGAACAACTGATTTGCTTTACATTAAACAACAATTAAACTTATCTTTAATTAAGAGCTTTTAGTGGTCATGTTAGTGCCTAACCTCTAGTTTAATTAGTCTACACTTTCAAATATTTTCGCTAATTTTAGCTTGCTCAACTTCAGCGGGATAATCGCACAGCTTATAGAAACTAAAGGGTATAGAAAAAAAGCAGCGACTGCAACACCACGCAGAGGCAGCAACTGCAACGGTAGCAAAGGCAGCCAGCGGGCAATGGACAACAACAATAACAAATTGGCTCCTGGTCTTTGCATTCCACATGCAATCTGAGACAACAATCACGACAACTGCATTCGGTGACTGCAACCAGCAGCAGTAGCAGCAGCAGGCAGCCAGCGGCAACCGGCACCAGTAACAGGGCAGGCAGAGGAAAAGGGGGATACAGGGGTGGAGCGTAGTGGGAATTGGTTGTGGCAACACCCAAGTGTTCGCTCGACCAGCAACGGGAGCAACTTATTGACTTGGTCTGTGTCTGCTGCTGCTGCTGCTGCTGTTGCTGCTTGTGATTCAGATTCAGATTCAGTTGGTGCTTCTGGGCCCAGTTCTGGTCTGGTCTGAACTTGTGCTGTCTGCTTTATGTATGTATTTTTAATAGACCTTTGGCGTGTTGCTGCTGCTGATGCTTAAAGTGCTTCCTTGGGACTGACTGACTGGCTGACTTGTTATTTTGTGATCTCATGCAATGCCAAGACAAACTCACAATTATATTAATTACGTGTTTTATTGATGCTTCATACACTTGATGATTTACGCGCCCCAAAACGTACTTAAATAGTTGGCCAAAAATGCAAAACAACGTCTGGGCCATTTAATTAGGCAAGCATTTAAAATTGGCATCATGATAACATCAAGATTTGGCTGAGTACTAGCTACACTAACTACACTAACTACTCCATAAGTGCTAGCTACTATATATGCGCTAGAAAATAAAATTGGTTATCAATTTGAGGTTCAATCACCTGAAAGTCAATACTGATAACAGTGCCTTTGAAAAGTGCGTGTTAATTAAAACGATTAGGTGTGTTCGATAGATATCTATATTTATAAAAGCCACTTTAAAGACGTGTTCGCCAAGAAATCACTTAAGCACAAAAACAGAGCAGATGTTTGCTACCGACAATTATATAATCTGTTGACCAAATGTTTCTTTTTTTTTTTTTTTTTTTTTTTTTTAGTGTGTGGCTACTGGTGTTTTTGGATTTATCAGTTAACTTTAATTGCTGGCCCTAAACAGCTAAAACTAAAGCAATTCCAATTAACCAGGTGCTTCCCCGCCTCCGTACCCCACTCAACACCCGTCTCGAACTATATTTAGAGACAGAAAGAGGGCGGGACAACACACACCTGATTGTACACAGCTGAAAATTGTTGTGCAGACAGACGCCATTTAAAATTAACTCTGCAATTTGGTGGTCTGATGGCGGTGGTCTTGTTGATGGCATGAGCCACAGCTCACAGCTCACAGTCCGCATTAAAAATAGATTATTTAAATATATTTTTAGAGCTGGTCAACTATTTGGGCACACGTTGTACCGTGGCCGCAAAGATCAAAGGGATCTACAATTACCAACTAGGCTAACTTAGGGTCCAGAAGTCAGCAGCGAACAGCCTTGGGAAAATAATGAAATATCGAATAAGTTTAGACGCTTCGCCCGTGTTTTGACTCATTTTGCATTCCAAATGTCAGCAGAGAATTCATATTTTTTTTATGTCTTGCCCCTTGATTGACTGTTGATTTGTGTTTTCGTTTAGATTGTTGGCGAAGTGGGACAAATTCTATGCAAATAGTAGTATGAATAAGTCGAGTAAATAAACATTATTATATAAACGTCTCGCGTACATTTTATTTTCCTCAAAAAAGATTGAAAGAACTCGTTCTACTTTGTTGTGCTCGGTGTGTGTGCGTGAGTGCTTGTGTGTGTGTGTCTCCAAGCATTTGATGCGATTGCAACTTTGCATAACAGACGCCGTCTGGCCCCGCCTCCACCACCACCACCACCACCACCACCGCCCTCTTTGTGAGTAGGTGTTTCATTTCAAGCCTCAACAATCTGTAGACACCGAGACGGTGAGAAATCCAGACTCATAAAATGCTTCAAATTATACAATCTTGTCTTTTTTCCCCTCGATTTCTTTTTTTTTAGAAATTCAATTTGGTCCAGACAGCAAAAGGAACCAAAAAAGAACAATGAGTGAATTTTTAGAAGAAAACAAAATGAAAAAGAAAACGATGACAACAACAAAGTAAATAAATAAATAAATCGGGAACGTCCTTGAAGTCTCTCGCTTGTGATTTCCGTATGCGAATTAAATATACCAAAATAAAAAATAACAAATAAAAAATTACTTATTATTGAATGAGTTGATTGTTTGTTTTTATAGCAAACGCCTTAAAATAACAGAGATTAAAACGTATCCCGAGCTGAAATCAGTTCAATGCTAGAAAAACCGATTTGAATATTTGACTAACGAGTAGTCGAAATTATTCGTCTAGCCGAATCTATGATTTCCCTCAGTTTCCGGTGGCTTTCGCCATAGCTCGAGCTTAAAATAGATTGAATCCGTAATGATATGCTAGGGAAAGGGAGCGTTGAATAAATTTGGGGGCGTTTTTTAAGGGCAAACCTACGACAGTTTGCACCTAAAAGTGCATACCATTTAAATATATTTAATTATTTAAAATAAACCATATTGTGTGCTTCTTGGGGTTAAGACCGTGCCAGGCACTGCCTAAGCAGACCCCCACGCATAATTGATTGTTTCCGCCAATGAACATATACTAGGAACTCGTGCTGGCGAAATTCGCAATCACACGCACTTTTTGATTTGGATTAATCAACACGCACATTCTTAGGCCCATCAACGTGAGATGGATCCTATGTACCATGTTCAGATTAGATAAACATACGCAACAGTGTCAAAGTCAAAGGCATACACAAATACTCGAGACTACGACAAATATTCTATTGTTAAAATAAAAGAACACAACAACAAATTGATAACAATAATAGTACTAGATGTCGCCATTTGAGTTTCACAACAATTTAATTGAATGTGAAACGTGTGTTTAATCAAATCATTACTTATATAATCAGCCCCACTGCTGCGTATCTTCTGTGTTCATCACAATACTTATAAAACTTATATAAAGCCACGCAGTGTGCCAAAAATATAATCATAGTGTAAAGTCCAGTCCAATAAATTGGCAAACAACTTATCATCGAATAAATCAAATCGAGTATATAAAAAAAAAAAAAAAAAAATTAGTATAAATAAAAATATACATTAAAAACATTAAAAAGTATAAAAAATAAATTTAATCTTTTAATAATATTTAAAAATATAATCTTTTTTTTTTAAACTAAAAAAACTTTTTCACTATATATATTTTAATATATTTAACCTTTGTTTTCTAGTCTTTAATCTAAATATTTAATAGCTACAATTATACAATAATTAATAACAAATTAAAAAATTATTTTATATTTAAAAAAAAAAAACCATACCAGAATTTATCAAAGTCCCTGTTACTGAGATATTCGCCAAAACACCGTTTTTCCGAGGTGTTCTAGTTTTTTCTCTTTCAACGGGCTGCATAAAAAAAAAATTCTTTATTACTACTAAATATTATTTAAAACTAATACTTTACCATCTCAAATCTTTTTTATACACAACACAAAAAAAACATGCTATATACTCGGCTTTATTATAAAATATATATATTTATGGGGTCTGACGCCTCTTTGCTTTAATATTCAAAACCAATATACTAGAGAGTATAAAAACTATCATAAATAATAATATTAATAGTTTTGTACTAAATCGGTTTAGTTTGCACTCGCGATCTCTCAGTACATTTGCTTATCGCGCTTATCAATCGTAATTTTAAGCATCTCATTACGCATAGAGTAATAAATACCCCTCCCACTTCGCCTGCCACTCACCGCGTGACATACCCCCCACCACCAACAACGAATATCACTTTCTTTGGCAGCAGCGATAAGAAATCCATCCACACACAAATACACGTGCTTACAAATCCAATAAGCAAATAAGACACACACTCACACGCACACGCACCCAGCAAGCTGTTTACGCTGCAGCTACGCTGCCGGCGACAGCGACTGCGACGGCGACGCGACTGCAGCAGATCCTCTCAGCAGCAAAAACAACGATAACATCGACGACGACAACAACGAACGTTTTTGATTGGTCGACGATGTCGGCAACACATAAACCGAACCGTAAGCACGAAGCAGAGCGGCGTGTACACCGCAAAAAATCGCAATTATGCAGCGAAAATTAAATTTTAAATGCAGTAAATATAAAAAAGGTAATGAAAGAATAATTTTAAAATAAAAAATAAATAATTATTAAATTGTGTAGCAGTGAATATATAAATTAAAGAAGTATAATAAATATGCAAATCAATTAAAGTCTTTAGTAATCTCTAAGTAGTTAAAAAATTTTAATTTTTTTATTTAAAATATTTTAAATAAATATTAATATATAAAATAAATTAATAAATTTTTTTAGTTACACTAGCTAAACATCTTCCCAAGTAATCCCTGTAGACTCCGCCACAGCCGAGTTACTAAACGATTTCTTGCAGTGCAGCGCGCAGCCCGTTTACGACCATAACAAAGTAGATATGCCCGGCACCAAATATTTTCTTATTTAAGACTAAAAAATGAGTCGTGCAAATCACTTCATACTTGGTTCTTAGAGCGAACACATCGAGAAGCAAACACAAAAAACAAGAAAAATACAAATTAAGTCAAAAGCACCGAAAAAAAGCCTAAATAAATCAAAGTCTACAAGGAAATCAAGTTCGAAAGCATTGTAAATCACATTAAGAGGTGTTTAAAACTGCACACAGTGTTAACAAACAATCGATAATACCGAAATCAACTCAAACAATGCCAATATTTATTGCTTAGGCTTAAAGTGTGTGATAAAATAAAAAACTGGACAGAGAGAACTAAATAATAGTCAATAGGTAACCACTTAAAGTTTCCCCAAAATAAAAACAATGTCAAGTGTTGTGTGCTGTGAGGGCAGCGGTAGGCGTGTCAGTGTGCTGTTCCTGCTGCTGTTGTTGTGCCTCCAACTGATTGGGTCCTGCAGTGCAGGACGGATCAATCGAGCGGCCTTCATGGACGGCGATGTGCGCACCGAGATGGTTGATCCCAATAATCGCACCATTTGGAGCATGTTCAATTTGACCGATGAGCAGGTCGAACGCATACGCAGTGGCAGCAATCCGAATCGCAAGGACGACTCCACAACGGAAACAAAGAATCGACAGATGGAACAACAAATCAGAACACGGTAAGTAGTAGATCAATCAATCAATCAGTTGTACGGTCTGTAGGCGGGCAAACAAACCAAAAAGTGAAACTGAAAACAGTTCCATAAAAATGCAAAGATTTCGTGCAATGACCCAGCACTTTTTCATCTTGACCTGGCAACAAAAAGTAAAAAGAAGAAGAAGTAAACAAGTCTAGAAATGCAAATTTGTGGCACTTTGAAATAAACAACAAATTTTTTGTGTGTGAAAATGAAAATTTGAAATGGAAATGGGAAAAACTCAGCGAGTGCACGTTGCAATTAAAATTACTTAGACACATTAAAATGAATTCAGCACAAATTGTAAACACACTTCAATATTTTGCGATTTTATAAATTGCCCCAAAAATTAATAAGCACAAACAATTGAAGCATTCAAGGTTAAAAAAACACATATGCATTTATCGGCATAATTTACAAACTATATCTGTTTAAAAAGAAATTATTCGACTTAATGATCGTGCGCTTCACTACGAGTTAGCCCAAGCAAAGAAAACATATGGAAATTGAGCCAGATTGTATCACACGTGTAATGCAAGTCTGGACTTGGGGGGGTACGCAGCAGAAGGAGGGGGGTAAAAGCTATATCTCTGCTTGAGCTGATCAGCACGTGTTATGTGTCGGTCTGTTTGCTTATTTGCTTGTTTGCTGCCGATGACAAAGTCGCTGTCAGTGAGCAGAGTGCCCTCAGTCAGTATCCGTTGGGTAGATGTATCTATATCTGCTGACTGTGTGTACCTATCAGATACTACTTACAACTGCACAAAAGCAGACACTTAAATAAACACACACAGGCAGACAGAGACAGACTGAACTGAACTGAGACTGACTGGCTGCAATTGCAACAAAAATTCCGTCGCCGGCCTCTGCGTATGTGGCCGCCTGTCTGGCAAATGTCTGGGAACAGTCTGGGCCATGTCTAGCTGGCTCCGTTAATGAACTTTTTGTAGGTCGTTGCTATGCGAGACATGCATGTACCATGCCTAGACAACACTACACACACACTACACCACACACACACTACACACACACTACACACACACATACACATAATAATAATTCTTGTTGCCTGAACAACAACCAAAGGCATTTGTTTATTAATGCTTTCGTGCTCAGCTGATATGATAGTCGTCGTCGTCGTCGTTGTCGCTGTTGTCGTTGGTATCTAAATGGTTTCATCTCTTGGGTTTTTGCAGAATTCATAATTATGACGTATGCGTAATATTTGCCCAGACTCAATCTCAGCGCAAGCAAACAGTTGTAGGCGTTTGACAGGCAGCCTAACAGACTAACAGACCGACAGACTACCAAACCGACAGACAGACGGACAGACAGGCAGACAGTCTGGCAAAGTGGACTGGACTGGACTACTGTTCGTCGACGCATGATAATGAAGTGCAGCCGGCGAGACACTGTCTAGCCGCGCATTGTGTATGCGCACACAAACACAGCGAAAGAGACACCAAAAGAGCTAGAGAGAGACAGAGATGCGAGTGAGTGCGGAAGAAGGCAAGGAGCAGAGCCAGACAGTCGAGATGTAACCACAATGAGGCAGACAGCACACACAAAAATTCAACAAAAACAAAATAAATAAATAAAAGATTCTGCAAAAGGTTTGTGGCATGCAACAGCTTAAATCATACACTAAACCCTGCTGCCAAATGGAGGCCAGAGATTCACAGACTCAGAGATTCACCTGCCGAACAAACTGCGCATGCTCAGCTCAAGTGCTGCCAAAGGCAGTTGAAGTTGCAGTAGCAGTTGCAGTTGTTATTGCAGTTACAGTTCGGGCTGCGTGAGTCACGCCATGCCACAGCAATCGCTCCTGGCTGCTGCATTTAGCCTAGCCAATAAAAAGCCACAACCTCGTACAACAGGCGTCTAGACAGGCCCCAGACAGACAGCAGCCGCAACTGAACAATAACAACAACAACAACGAGTTTTCAAGTTCATGCCACGGCAGTTGGCAGACAGTCAAACGAAACTCCTCAGCGGGCCATTTTGTCTCGGACGGTAGACGGGCGGACGCAAGACGTCAGACGACGGACGGCAGACGGACGGAATTCCTTGGTCGATCGCTCGTTGAATACAAACATAAGCATAACTAGTAGGAAAAACTACAGAGAGGCTAGCAGACTGTAAAAGACCCTGTGCATAGTTTAGGCCAAGCAGAAATCATAGAAAAGACTTAAGAAATTATAAGAAAGATTTCCCAGACTTCAGCTCTTTGTAAACTTGTTACTTTCCAAGTACAGGGTCTAAGCATACCACTTAAACCCAAAATCAGCCTCTACAACCGCTCAGTCTTGGCCAGACTTAAATCGACTTGACTTCAGTGGTCTCAACTCAACTTAGCTCAACTCCAATCAATTGAATTCAAGTTAATTTGGCTAGACTAGGTTTTGGCCTGGCTTGATTCACTTTCAATGCATGTACCCAATATTATTATTATGGCTAGACGAAATGCGCCGCAGGTCAAAAGCGCCAACATTTCGACAGCTCAACGATAACAATAACAAAAGAGACAAAGCTTTAAGCCAAATTTCAAATACTTTTTGTTTTGGGCCAACAATTAATCAGCGTTTATTTTTATATACACTCGAGTCTCCTTCGGTTTCTTATGATCACAGAGTAGTTGTTGTCTTACTGCTGCTGCTGCTGCTCATGTTGCTGGCATTCACAGCAGCAACATTTTATGAACAACTTTTGCTAAAGCGCGTCTCAATTACCGCTCCAGACAGACATAACACACAATTGTCCAATTGTGTGTGTGTGTGTGTGTGTGCCAGATTAGATCATAGCTACTGACGGTGTGTGTGTGTGAGCTACAACTATTGTTGTCCGACGAAACATTTCTCTACCGTCTCGATGGCTTTTTAAGTGACACGACACTCTGATCTGATCTTCCTATCCGCCTCAGTCACTTATTAGACACATATCTCTATCTAAGCAATCAAAATAATGCGTGATACGATTTATTTTGTATTTAAAGGTTTCCTAACGACTTTAGTGCATAATTATTTTTTAAAACTTAAACAAAGTATGTTGGCTAAAACTCTACCAAAACTTGCCTGATTTCTTTACCTCATTTCAGCGCTACTTTAGCCACTCTAAAGTCTAGTTAGTTCTTAGTTACTATCTAATATAATAAATGCCATAGGCTGTTGTTAAGGCACAATTTCCGTGCTCGCTAAATGGAGGCTCATCAGTTTCTATTGCCCGAGATGTGAGCGTAAAAAACACAACCCAATTTCCACAACACAAAAATAAACGAAATGTTAAGAATTAGCTTATAAAGAACTAGACGTCTGTCTGGCTGTCAGCGTCTGTCTGTCTGTCACTTGGTCACTTTGTCACTCTGTCAGTTATGTCAGTTGAGTCTGTCTAAATTGAATCAATGCGCTATAAAGCTGAGCTAAATGGCACGTTTTCATTTGTGGATTTGATATAGTTGTAGTTGTAGTTGCTGTTGTGCACCAGTTACGACAACGCTTAAATGTCAATTAAGTGAGGCTTTACATAAACACTTGAACCAAATTAGTTAGATAGTCAGCGTCATAGTTGTAGCTTTAACTAAACTGGACTCTTTTCTTGTATCTAATAAAATTGCAGACTAAATGAGATACAACAACGCATACGAGATGCAGTTTCCAATAAACAGGAGGCCGATGAAATTCAATCGGTGGATGAACAACAGAAATCACTACATGAAATGGCAGGATATCCCATCTGCAATGGCGAGACCAGCACACATGATTGGCAGCTCTCCAACAATGTCACACTCAAGTTCTCCGACAGCATTTTCCCACAAAATGGCGGCAATTCAAAGAATCTGGATAGCGCCATACTGCGGCTCTACAAGATGAATCCCAAGGCGAAAGCCACAGAGTCCGCATCTACAGCAACTCCTGCGGTGGAAAATCTCTGCCCTGAACCGATGCTGGAGTCACAGATACGTGTGACCGTGTCCATCGTACATCAGCTCAAAAAGAAACGTAAGTCAGGTGCGTCGATTACAGGGATCAACTGACAGCAGTTGATTAATTGATGTTTAATTTCAGCAGCTGCCAATGCCGCGGAGACTAAGAAACGCACATGCAACACCATGATGCTGAGCACTACCAAGACCGGTTGGGTGGACATTGATGTAAAGTGTGCCCTCAACTATTGGGCACAGACGCAGAGCAGAAGCCAACAGCCACCGATTGTGGTGGGTCTGCTGATGATTGAGGTGCACGATGACGAGGAGAATCAATTGCTGCCGGGACTTTACTTTCAGCCACCCACTTGTGATCAGGCAGGTAAGCGTGTTGTTTGCCAAGCTTAACTAACTGCCAGACATGTTAAAACATGTTACAAACGAGGGTTCAATCTACTGGGTTTTTGCACCTTTCTTTCTATCTCCAGGCCAGGCCATCACTTCACATTCACTTCGTATGACTTAGCAGATTTTTCCAATCACTTTTTTAATAATATAACAATGTTTTTGCTGTTTTGGGGGCCGGACACTAGCCAGACACAGTCGCAATAGCATTAAATTAAAACCCGTCCGAAAATGCGTCGCAACTTTTCTTCTTTTCACATACTCAGCAAATGTTTGGCGAGACTCCAAAATCAAAATAAAAAAAATAATTGCGACGACTTGAAAAATGCAAAGTAAAGCATTGAATTGAATTCGATTGAAATGTAAGCACGTTTTCGATTTTTCGGCAAATTTCGGTGTCGATTGCCTCTTACGAAATACGAGCATTTCTTCCATTCAATATAGTTTTCGTTAAGCCAAGAAAAGTAAAAACAAACCCATTCACAAATTTCTCAAGCGAATTTGCTCAGCGGAAGTAAGAAAATGACAATTTATTCAATGTATTCAATAGTATTCATGTCGCAAGTTCAGTTGGTAAGATATACACACACGTTATACACACCCACACACACACAGCTTTTGCCTGAAGTCGTAGTGCTACTAATGCTAATTGCTCATACGCACCGTTGTGCGATTGTTGTTCAATTGCTGCTGCTGCTACTGTTCTTATTGTTGTTGCTGCTGTTTTCCAGCATTCGCTTAATGTTTAAAAATTCTTGTTGTTGTTCATTTGAATGTTTTTTTGCTCATAGGCGATTATTTTGCATGTCGCTTTAAAATGTGTTTTACTTGTTCGATTTATTGTCGCATGCAACTTAAGTTTACACGCAGTTGGTTTAATAGCCTCTCTTAAATGTGTTTTACAGATATTGCAGTCCCATGGACCTTCTACAGATCAGCGACGATTGTGCCTAGTATGGAAAACTACACGCTGTCCAAGTAAGTTTAGTCCCCAATACTCATAACATTTGCTCTCAGCAGTTATTTTGCCGACGCACAAAAGTATGCAACAGATTTGCACTAACTAACATCTTCGCATATAAAAACTGTTGCATACTTTGGGGTGGCAGCAATTTTTGCTTATGACAAAAAGAGTTGCCAGAAACAACGCAATATATAAATAATTGTAAACTAATAATTAATTTTTAACAAATTTCTGCTTACCCCTTGCAGATGTCCAAGGTTAGACGTGCGCTTCCAGGGCAGCGTGCAGCTGTCCGCCAAGAATTTTGAGAAGAACGTCGACAATAACTTCAAGGAGCGACATGAGATCCTAAAGCGCCTACTAAATAACCAAAACCATAGTATGGAAACTCTTAACACTGAACTAACACCAATAAACTCACCCACAATTGACAACATGCTCGAGCAAAGCGAGAATGTCAGCCAGCAGAAGGAGGAGCAGGAGGTTCATCATCATCGTCGACGTCATCACCGCAACCATCAGCATGATCATTCAATGG
Organism: Drosophila dunni; assembly: GCA_018152125.1. Lineage (NCBI taxonomy): Eukaryota > Metazoa > Arthropoda > Insecta > Diptera > Drosophilidae > Drosophila > Drosophila dunni. The sequence goes on along the minus strand of JAECXC010000339.1, from coordinate 18,120,742 downwards.
CTGACTGCGAGTCCTCAGATTCACGGGATGCGTCGAAACAACAAACGGAGACACAGCAGCAGCAGCGAGCACATCATAATCACTATCATCATCATCACCACCATCATAATCAGCATCACAATCATCACAAGCATCGTCATGCATCAGAGAGCCAGGAGTAGAGAAGGAGATAAAGAAGCTCTATCAATTCATGGCCGATGCAATTCACCGATTCACACACACACATATATACGCACACACATACGCACACACATGCTGGTCTTAGTGTATTGTTTTTGTATCTTTAGGGCCAGTTGACTTAAATAGCTTTTAGTTCACGTCATGTCATTTTTTTTTTATTTTTTTAAACTCTAATCTTATTTTTAATTTATAAGTTGAGCATTTTTGACAAATTACTCGAAATTTGTATTTTATTTGAGAGTATATACATATATTTACGGTATATGTATGTGCACATATTATTATTTTTAAATCTCTCTTATATTAGGAGTCTGTGATTTAGATGTGGTTGAATTTGCGAATTTTTTGCTTAAATTATCATAGAATTGTTGGAACCTCAATACTAATTTCAATACGAATATACATAAAAAAAGGAAATGAAGAAGAAGTTATATTAAAATGAGTATAATATATATTAAATATGAACATTAATCTAAATATGTATAACATTATTATAGCATTTTGCCCTTGCAATACAATAAAACCATATTAATATATGTATATAGTACTATATGTATATCGGGCAAGGGCAGTTGCAGTTTGAGTAGTCTATAAACCCATGAGTATTTATACGCACACACATACAAACAAATTGAATTCACACACAAACACACACACACACACACATATAGATGTATAGTTTTTGTTATTATTAAGTCACTAGGTTAAAAAGTGCCTTCCTGCAAGTCGATATCGACATTTAAATCTCATAACTGTTCAACTCTGAACTCTGTGTGAACTTTTCATTGGAAATACCCACTCATGTTCATTTTTACTTAATTAAAATTAACTCCAAATTAAGAAATTTGTAAAACTTTAGCGATTACAATTGTTTAACCAACCTGCAATAAAAAACCACAAGTGACTACTACAAATATCAAGTATACGCAGCACTTCTTATTCCTCTATAAGCATTTATCAATATTTAACATTTCAGCCAATTATTGTCTTGGCAACACTTTAGCCAAGTGCCTCGTTAAGTTGTCAAGAAATCAAAATCATTGCGATAATCCTCCCCCTTCATATATTCTGGATCGTACGGAACAATAATTTCATAAATATACTTAATAAATATATAAATAAATTATCAGCTGTCTAGAGATTAACACATCAAAGTGAAGAACTCCACAATTCATACCCGATATGCTCCTTTAATCTCTCGATTTCATACGCAATTTAACCTTGTACCTTGAGCAGTCTAATTTAAATTTCTCAAGCGAATTCTTTGGTGTTCTCACTGCCGCTTTATCTGCTACATAAAGAGATCTTATCTTTGGCAAATATCGACACAGTCTCTCTAATGAAGCTCGCTGGGGGAAATGCGTGAACTGATAACAGAATACACAAACACTGTGACAGTGCACTCCAAATAAACATCTACGGCGTAAACCAGAATCGATTGTTAACTCTTTATACCACCACTACTACTACTACTACTACTACCAATTGCCAGCTCAATTTGATTATGCGTTGTTGTAGCCGTGCCATTGCCATTGGCCAAAATAGCGTTAGATGTAAGGGGTTCGAAGTGGCAGTACCCTGTAGTTAGCACAGAATTATGAACTTTTGAAAGCTAGTCAAAGAAACTTAAATAAAACTCAATTAAATTTAAATATTTTACCATGAACTCTGTGTTACTTGAGTATATATTCTATATAAATTCAAGATAAATTATCGAAATTCTGTATTTAAAATTTAAATCCATTATTAGCCAACTACAAAAGTTTTTACTCAGCGAATCTTAACTAAAATCACTGTCTAATTAATTAAAATGTTTTATAATAAAGTCATGATTTTTTTTTAAAATTATATTTTTCCATTTAGAACCAGGAAAATTAACCAATTTTTTTCCGCTTAAAATTTAAAACAGTTGCTTAACAATTTTAAACTAAGAACTGATTATTAAATTTATTTTGTTTCAAGCTTTTTTAAAAACTTCTCTAAATACCTGCACACCTTATTTTTGCTTCTTCGACCAACCCGTTTTGCCAACCCTACAGGGTATACTGAGCAAAACCAATAGAGAGCATATATATTAAATGGCTTTAAGCTGTTTCCAGCTTTAGTCTTGCCGCGACTTTCAATCAGTTATAATGGCAATGCAGCAGCGGAGCTAGCAGCGTCAATTATTCACGGCCTGACAAATAATTATAGTATAAAAAAAACAAACATAACTTAAACAGTTACATATAGTATTCGTATTCGTATATAGAAACCAAAAACGATATATATAACTATATACACGCGAAGGTTGCGATTTGGAAAACGTGTTTTTACCGCCACATAAACAACAACAGAAATTAAAAAGGTGATTTACCTGTAAATTTAACAACAAAAATAAAATTAGCGAAGACACAGGCATAATTTAAATAACAATAAATTGTCGCGTGTGAACAAATTAATGTGCTGTGTTTTTTGTTGTTTACACAGTTGTCACAGCCTATGAATTATTTGGAATTAATATTTAATTGTCACTTATACCCATATACATATAAGTGTATATAAAACTGGTTAAGTAGTTGCAGCTTTGTGGAGTCGATGAATCAGCTCTGAGCTCAAGCTGTTTTTGATAAGAGCTATATTATCTGATTATATACAGCCTGTTTAACCAAAATTCTGAAGTGATACAATTTATGATAGATTCCATTGTGATATTTGATAAGCATAATATATATGCTAGCATTGATTAGAGCCTTCAACTTGTGGTCGAATTATTACATTGAATCAAGAACTTTCCCAGAAGACCAAAACACAAACAAGTTATCAATAATCTAAACTGTTGAATCCACGTGTTTGTTTGTGGCTTATCGGTGCAAGGGGAAAATACAAAAGTTTATATAGCACACTTGAACGATTAATACTCAAAAAAAGAACTTGAGTGGAGATTACATAGACCAAAAAAAAATATATGGCTTATCAAAGAGTAGTAACTAAAGGCTTATATAATTTTAGATGGACAGTAAAACTACAACCGGGGCCATTAACAATTCCTATGAACTGGATCAGGTAAGCACACAAAGGGACAACTGATGAATGAGTAACCCAGCACATTATTTGCCTTACAGACTGATCCCAGTTTTAAGCAAGCAGAATTTAATAAGGTGAGAAAGAACTCTGATTTTATTGACCCACTAAAACAGCATTTTGCAATCTCTTTGTTTGTAGACTGACTTTCAAGTTGATAACATACACGATCATGATGACAATCACCTGGAGAACGGAGATGCCATCACCACAAGTTCAAAGAGCTCCATTCAACGCTGGACTAAGTTGGGCATATATCTGTCCATCCATGTCCTGGTGGTTGTCTACTTCTCCTTTGCCACCTATCACTACCATGATTTGAGTAGGTTTTCCTTTGGGATTCTGGTTAAACTCCTGTGTTAATCAACGCCTTCTTTCACAGACACCTACGAGTGCCAATGGAATCACAAATTGGAGATCTGTGGCATACGTTTCTGCACAGGATATGGCATGCTGCTGCTGCTGCTAGGCTTCATCTACTTGGGTCTGTTCTACTACTACATCTTTAAGCCAAAACTGGGTAGATTTCTGCACCAGAACTATCTGCATCCTGCGTCTGTTTTGTGGCATGATATTAGCAGAACGCGGTAAGTACAGGGTCTAAAATTCCTTTAGCATTCTCCAATAATAACCCCTTTTCCACTCCATTTACAGCATCGTCTCTTTAGCTATGATTGTCGTCCTGCTCATCGTATTGGCCATTTACCTGTTCTTTGAGACACGTGATAAGCCAGAGAAGCTCATCTCGCTGGTGGCACCCTGTTTCTTCATACTCTGCGGCTATGCATTCTCCACGAAGCGCAGTGCCATCAAGTGGCGCGTTGTGATCACTGGCATCACCTGTCAGTTTCTGCTCGGAGTTTTCTGCATACGCTGGACGGTGGGACGACAGATCTTTGAGTGTCTGGGCAACAAAGTGGCCACATTCTTGGACTATGCCACCGATGGTGCACGCTTTGTCTTTGGCGACTTTCTAATTGACACAAAGACCTTTGCCTTTGCCATATTGCCAGTGATCTTCTTCTTCAGTTTCTTCATTTCGGTGCTCTACTATCTGGGCACCATGCAGTGGGTGGTCATCAAACTGGGCTGGATTCTACAACAAATACTGGGCACCACAGTCTGTGAGAGTGTCACCGCTGCTGCCAATATATTTCTGGGCATGTCCGAGAGTCCCATGCTGATTCGGCCATACATCAATAAGTTGACCAAGAGTGAAATCCACAGTATTATGGTGTCTGGCTTTGCTACCGTTTCCGGCACAGTGCTGGCTGCTTATTTGTCCTTTGGTGCATCAGCTGCTCATTTGATCACATCCTCGGTGATGGCTGCACCTGCCACACTGGCCATTTCCAAATTGTATCTGCCGGAAACGGAAGTGAGCCAAACGTCCAGTGATACCATTCAGCTGGAGAAATCGTAAGTTTTCTGAACTGGAATTTAGTTTCCCCCAACTGAAAGTCGTTTATCTTTATCACAGCGAGGACTCTTCTCTACTGGATGCCGCTTCCAGTGGTGCCTCTAATGCCGTGCCCATTGTGCTGGGCATTATAGCCAACATTGTGGCATTCGTGGCCTTTGTGGCTTTCCTCAATGGCGTTGTCAGCTGGCTGGGCTTTCTGCTGGGCCATGAGGAAGTCGACTTTGAGTGGATATTCTCCAAGATCTTCATACCACTGGCCTGGGCCATGGGCGTGCCCTGGGAAGATTGTGATATTATTGCCAAAGTTGTGGCCAGCAAGACCATTATCAATGAGTTTGTCGCCTACGAACGTCTTGGCCAATATATTGAAAATGGCGACATTACCGTAAGTATAGGATATAATGGAAATTTAATAAGTTTTGTAATGAAATTTGTTTTACAGGCTCGCAGTGCTGGCATTGCCACGTTTGCCATTTGTGGCTTCGCCAATCCCAGTTCCTTGGGCATCCTCATCGGCTCTCTGAGTGCCATGGCACCCAATAGACGTGGCATGATCACCTCGGTGGCCTTCAGGGCGTTCATTGTGGGCAGCATCACCTGCTTCATCTCTGCCAGTTTTGCAGGCATTTTGATACAGGAGGAGGAGGAACAATACAACTACAGAAAAATATTTGAAAAACTAGGGCGCAAAAACTTCACCATGATTTAGTTTAAACAACTTTTGCACTGAAGTAAAAATATTTATTTAAACTATCAGTTAAGTAAAAGTCTTTGAATTTATTGAGGAATGGTGTGGCATGGATCGGTGCTTTACATTGAATATTTGGTAAATATAGTAGGTCTGTTTCCAGCTCGTAATGTCAAATAGTTACAGTCCATTGTCAGAAAAAAATGTTCTACATAAAATCATACACTTATTACTCAGATGTACTCAGTATTTGCATAAAAATATGTATTTTGAGAATTAGACAATAATGGAAGAACCACCGGTAGACGAAGTAGATGAAAAAAAGCAGCGAATTAAGAAAATAGCCAAATTGGTGGCGCATGTATTGTTTCACGTAATACTTAACTTTTACTTGATATGGTGTACAGTTGTTTATTTCGTTCTTTTCGGTAAGCTAAAGCTGCTTAAAGCTATGTAAAGCTCATTAAAGCCTAACGAAAGCTCACTTTCTACGCAGACAGAGGTGGAAGCAAGTGCAATGAGCCTGAGAGCGAAACTACGTCTACCAGCACAACTGTGACAACTATAGTGCCTGAGGAACCTGAAGTAACAACAACAACTGCAATAATAACGACGACAACTACTGGGCAACCAGAAAAAGGGTGGACTGCTCACATACTCTGTGAACCCAATTGGTGCGTCGGTTTCGGCTTCTTTATCATCCTCTATATCATATTTTACCTCTTCTGGATATATTACTGGATATTTAAGCCATACATTGGGCAGAAACTGTATAACGAGCATATCGATCCTGCAATTGACAAGTGGATGGTTTTCAGTCGCAGATCGTACGTATTTTCACTTAGATAACCCTTTTTTTAATTATTTGTTTGGACATATTGGCCTTAAGATAAAAGTTCTCTAATTTTTAAGTCAATACGCTTTAGTTTTCAATATAAGATTAGTCCACAATCAGTGTCTTATAATTTGAAGAAGCAAACTTAAGTTTTGCACTGCTTTGTTCATTTTAGACTGTAAATTTAAAGCAGTGTCGCCAACACACATGCCATCTTACAGTTCACGTGTACGTGGCACTGCTTAGCGCACAGTTAGAGCGCCGTGTACTGCTTTGCACTGCTTTGCTTACTAACTAAATGCCCAACTATTCAAATTGCAACCGAAATATTGAGGGCGCTGCAAAGTAACTGTTCTAAGTGTTTGTGAAACAAGCAACTGCACTGTGCGTATGTTGTGTCGGTAGAGAGAGAGAGAGAGAGCGACAGAGCATTTCGCTTATGTCTGCCGTTGTGTGAAACTCGCTCTCTTCTAGCAACAGTGGCTGGCGCAATTTATGCTCTGCCGCAGCGCTGCTCTCACATGCATAACGTAGACGTAGGGGTTGTGAATGTATGTGTGACTTACCGGTCTCTGATTTACAGCCTTTTGGAATTAAAACTTCTTCCTTATTTTCACATTTTAGATTTATATCCTTTGTAATGCTTGCGGTGGTACTGGTGTTGGTGATTGCGTATTTGGGATTCGAGTGTCGAGATGATTACAAGAAAATTCCTGGACTCTGTGGACCCGTTCTCTTTATACTACTGGGTGTTGCAATCTCTAAGAAGCGCAGTGCCATTCCCTGGCGAATTGTTGTCCATGGGCTGCTGGCCCAGTTAATCCTGGGCATCTTGTGCATACGTCTGAAGGTCGGTCGAGATGTGTTTAATTGTCTGGGTGATAGAGTTGCTACATTTCTGCACTTTACCGATTATGGCGCACGTTTTGTTTACGGCGATCGAATCTGCGATGATTTTGTCTTCGCCTTTGCCATATTGGCGGTCATCTTCTTCTTCAGCGTGGTCACATCCATACTCTACTACCTGGGCGTTATACAGTTCTTTTTGGGCACCTTTGGATTCATGCTGCAGGCCATTGTGGGCACCACGGTGTGTGAGAGTGTTAATGCCGTTGGGAACGTCTTTCTGGGCATGTCTGAGAGTCCGCTGATCATCCGACCCTATATAGAACTATTGACACCCAGTGAGCTGCATACTATTTGCACATCCGGATTTGCCACGGCCTCTGGCACTGTCCTTGGTGCGTATATTTCATTTGGTGCATCGCCAGCTTATCTCATTACCGCCAGTGTTATGGCCGCACCCGGCGGACTGGCTATAGCAAAACTTTACTATCCTGAAACGCAAGAGTCGAAGACCAATTCCGAAAATATACAGCTTGAGAAATCGTAAGTCCTTTATGTCTTCTCCACTGCAATTCCTTTATCCTTTTCCACATAGTACCGATGAAAATATTTTGGATGCTGCAGCAAACGGTGCGGCAAATGCTTTAGCAATCGCATTGGGTATTGTGTCCAATATAATTGCCTTTTTGGCTATAATATTCTTTCTGAATGCCGTCACCGAATGGCTCTTTGAACTGGCCAACAAGGATGGCATCACTTTCATATACCTGCTGACCCAACTCTTTGTTCCGATTGTATGGGTGATGGGAGTGCCGACGTATGACTGTAAACATGTGGCCAGGGTCGTGGCCGAGAAGACATTGATCAATGAGTTTGTTGGCTACAAGTCTCTGGGCACAATGATTTCAAACAACGAAATCGAAGTAAGTTACTATCCTCTCATATTCTTATGAACTTAACTCCAATCTTCCAACAGCCACGCAGCGCTGGCATTGCCACTTTTGCCCTCTGTGGATTCGCAAATCCGGGTTCTTTGGGCATAATCATAGCTTCGCTCAGTGCCATGGCTCCATCTCGACGCGCCGACATTACACGTGTCGCAGTCCGAGCTTTCCTGTCTGGCAGCGTTGTTAGCTTCATTTCAGCATCCATTGCAGGTACATAACATGTCTTAGATTTCATTGGATTTTACTTTACACTCTTTTACTCTTTTCTCAGGTATTTTAATTCAGGAATCCGAGCTGAACAAGTTGAGTCAAAGAATGTATGATTCGTCAGACGCAGATAAAGATGTTTTTAACAAATACTTGTATAATGTTTAGCCCAAGAAAACTTTATATTTCCTACGTTGGTAAAATGTGTGTTAACTTATTGATTATATTCCTTAGCTGCAGCACATCACCACCATCCAATTCAGCAGAATATTGCTGCAAATCATGTGTATTCAACTCGAGTTGTTGTATCAGCTCCTTGGGCCCACTATCCGCTCGTTTGCGCTTTAGATTGCTTAAATTGCAACGATGGCTTTGCTGGCGTCTATAGTCCCACTTCTGATATGATGTGATGGTTGTACAAGTCGAAGGTGTTTCCAGCGCTGCCAACAGCTTAGTTTTAACTGAGAGCTCTAACTTCCTGTGCGCATGTAGGAACTTTTGCACATGCCAGCAGCTGTCGATAATCTCCTTTGTAGGCTTTACTTCCTCCAATATTCGTAGCTGACTGGCTGTGCCTAGCTTGAGAGCCGCTTTATAGTACACATTGGCCAGTAGCTTACTCTTGTGACTTTGCAAAAGTTCGTTAATAGTGGTGGACATGAGAACTGGCCACTCGTCCTGTCCAGTCGATAGTAATTCCATTAAAGCTAACTTTAATCATGCAATGTTAGTGGGCTTATCGGGGAATGAACTGGCTTAATGACTTACCATCTCGTAAAACTGTTCTGTATCTTTCAAGGAGTCCATCAATAAACGACGAAGGCGCATTGTCCACAGTTTCTGATCCTGTTCACTTCGTTCAGTTACACATTTTAAGTAGCGATAGTTTTTTAAGCTAAATAATGGCTGCTTGCTGTTGCTCAACTTGTGGAAATATTTTATCATACGTTGTATGTGCCACTGACTCACGTTCTGTGAGAAGAGTGTGTACAAATTATTACATTTCATGTAGTAATCCAAGGCCTGCATAATATCTGTATGACTCCAGCTTTTATTTGCTTCTTCCAGTCTGCAAATACAACCCAAAAGTTAGTAAAAGCCAATATCAAACAATATTTTATCTAACTTACCGAAAACAAATCATGAGCACATCAGCACATACTTGTGATTTCATAAAATCTTCTTGAAATAGTCCCATTAAAAAGTATTTAAATAGCACTGAGGAGTCTGCCACATGCAATAGACTACCAAATGCTTCCAAGACTCTATTATAACGCTCAGCATTCGTAAAGTTGGAGGCATCTGTGGAACAAAAGTAAGTAATGAATAAATTAAAGAAAATAAACTATATTGTACTTTACCTCTAAACAAATATTCAAAGAGTTTCTGTATAGTTTGGCAGTTGTGTGAATCAATCTGGGTATCATCTACGATAACGACTGTCATATAATCCAAGCAGAGCTCAAAGTAATCTTCATTGGTTTGATCGGTCGCTGTAAGATAGTCCACAAGATACTATAAAATAAATGCTGTGAGTTTGACGATTGAAATTTGTGGCTTATGAATAGTAACACACGTTTTGAAAGTCTTCCAACTGATAGATCAGCTCAAACAGTTGTAATACATAGGGTCGCGTATACTTTGACACAAGCTCCGAAATATCCTTAGCCAATGGTCGCCTAAAGGAATTGAATGACTTAATTAATTTAAGTATCCAGCAAACAAAGAATAGCATGCTTACGATTGACCCCCAATCAACAGCAAAAATATAGTATCCAATAGGGATTTTTCCATGTGTTTCACGCCGCAACTTAAAAGTTTGTGTAGCATAATTAAATATGCCTGTGACACCCTCAAATGCTCTTCAATCTTATCCAAGGAAGCATCCTGGAAAGGTTAAAAGTGTGTTTATTAAAAATATTTATAAAGTATTTGCAATAGAAACATTTACCTGATTACAAACGCTCTCCAAATTGTTAAGGACAGTGTCGCATAAATGCAATGCGGTTTCCTGTAGCCAATCGGGCATGGATTGGCTCAAATCAGCTAAGCTGGAGTAGTGAGTACAAATGTTTGTCATCGTCTTGCTAGTCTTGACAAAGGCATGCAAATATGACGCATTGTAGCAAAGAAAGTCAGCGATCTCAATCAGTTGTCGCAGCACTAACAATGCAGATTTTGTTAATACTAAATAACATTATATAACTTAAATTCTAAGACTTACAGGGCGTTATACGAGCATGTACTTTTTTGGAACTAACTGCAGCCTGTTTCAACATGCTTAGCATCTTCATATGCAAATCGATGGCCACCGGTTCATGTTCCTTAAGCGGAGCGACATTTCTTTCGATGCTGTTAAAGAAAGCCAAATAACTTACAAATACAAAAAGAGTCTTGCAGAGCTACTCACCTGTGCTGCAGGTAACCATTTACAACTGATAACAAAAAGAACAGTGTTGTTTGGACCAAACGCTCGCCAGCCTCAAGCAGCTTATCCTTGGCCCATTCTGCAAAGCTGAGTGCATCATTTACTAGTAGAATTAAGTCATCGCAGGCTGTTTTGTTCTCTGGATTCACTTCGTTTTTCTGTAATGAAAGATAGTCAGACATCGTAGCAGTTTAATTATTTGGATAGACTACTTGCCAGCTTTGTAAACCATGCATACAGACACTTGTACACTTCTATACAACATTCGGCTTCACTGAAGTACGCTCTTAGCAGTTTTTGCAGCCAGAGACTCAATACTTCCACAGTTTTCGGGCCCAAGTCTTCAACATTACGCTTGCAGATTTCTAATGCCGTTAGTTGTGAAATTCGAGAGGCGATATCTTCTTGTGACCAGTTCTGTAATTCGCCAAATGTTATAGTAGTAGGCACTTGCACTTGTACGCAGTTGGACATAACACTCATTTCGGCAATTGTTCGTAAATTTAATAAAAATGTAAAAATATTTAATGTTCACAATACCGCGCCACTATTTCTATGAACGAATCGATTACAATTTATTTGTTGTGTCGATAACGTTATTGCCATTCACAACGCACGAAAACAGTTTAGTGTTGCATTTTATGCAAATCGATCGGCCGCCACATTCGGCTTTCATCGAATTTTAGCTATACGGTCTTACTACCGTCACTATTTCTTTTTCGTCGCAACGCTTCAGCAAGAGGTCGTGTTTTACCGGTGTAAAACTTTTAGTCTAGAAAATGGTGAGTAAACTATTTGCATTAAACTGTTAATGAAGAAACAGAGTGTACCGTTTATTACCATGATGTTTATTATTATCGCCCCAGTCTGAAAAGCTGTGATGTTTCGATTCATGCTGACAAAAAATAAAGTAAACGGCACATTCTTTTGCATGCTGATGAATTGAGAATTTACATCAAGCTAAATGGTTTAATTATTTACCTAACTTACAGATTACAATATATAATGGAAGCTAACAGTAACCACATTGAATTACCTTCATCGGCTTGAATAAATTGAAAAAATGTAGATCTCCCACGACTACGGGTTCTCCGAGAACCATGAACACGTGTCGGCAGAAAACTAAGGTTAGTTCCGATGCAACTCAAACAAGTTGGATGGCATTTTTAACATGATGTTCTTACATACCGCCCCAGTCGGAAATATAATGTCGATTGGTTATTCATTGCTGAAAATTAAAAACAAATGCAATGTTTTTATTAAGTTGCCATGCCATTTATTAAAATATAATTTTACTTACCATTTCAGCATCTCCACGTGCTTAGTTTTGACGCTTCCTAAATGCAGTGCTGGTGTTGAAGGTGAGTTGGAATAAACACTTTCAAAATGTGTGCAGTACTTGTCATGATGAACAACTATTTAAGCCAAACAGTTATCCCTGTCATAAGAATAATTGATGATGCAAATATCTGACAAATACATTGCCAATAAGCACATGAAAACTTTAAACTGTTTTAATACTAATGAAGATTTTCTTATATTTCAGTTGCTCTTTAAGCAAAAGGAGACAATTTTTCGGAAATGCCTATCATATGAACTAAAGGTGAGCTTAGAGTTAATTGTTTATCTGTTAGTTAGTAATATGATGTTTTACATACCGCCCCAGTCGGAAATATAATGTCGATTGGTTATTCATTGCTGATAAATTTTTGTTTAAAATAAATTTAGTTGTCTGTGAACTTGGTATTAAAGGTTTCTCTCATTTTTTTTCAGACTATAAACTGTGCTTCATTGATTGGCAGACATTTAAACATCTCCATGGGTAAGCATCGAAGTTAACTTAATTTATCTAGATCATTCTAGCTGATGATAAAAACCGTAGACAAGCATATAACTGAATTTATGTGTGTTGATACCCTTTTGTCTGAAAAATCAAGCTATAAATTAGTTTGTTTAGAACTGGAAACTCTTTAGTAATAAAAGTTATCTCTACTTACAGATAGCTTGACAGCCACTTGGAAAATTCGTCTCATTGACTTTAAAATTTCAAGGTTTGTTTAATTTTACCTTATATCGTATTTTACCCAAATCACAATGATGAACACCTTTTTAAAGCCAAACAGTTATCCCTGTCATAAAAATAATTGATGATAGAATAAGCTGACTAATTAACTGTTCATTATTCTGATTTATTATTTCAAAAATTTATTATAATCAATCATTTTTTTCTATTTCAGAAGCTTCTGAACTTAGTATCAGCTGCTAAAGACGGTGCAGTCACCTCAACACCAAAAGGTAATTAACTTTATAATGATAAATTATTAATTCAAAGTCTAAATGATGCTTAATATACCGCCCCAGTCGGAGTTAATAATGTCGATTGGTTTTTGTTTACTGATAATTCGCTTTCTACTGCCTACGTGTTGATATTGTTGACCAAATATATTTATGGCTATATCTCTTTTACTTGCAGATAATCTATGAAACTGGATTACGGTTGCCTGGCTTATCAGTTTTCCAAAGAGGTAAGCAGACTGACCATAATTTCTTTTAGAAATTTTATATTACTTGATGACAAAACCCTGACAAGCATATACCTGAATTTTATGTTGAATTCTTACGACTGATAGCAATAAAATATATTAACCAACTGTCCTTGATATGACAGCAATTGTTAATAACATTTTTCCTTTTCTATTTGCAGGCAAACAACTTTATGGTATCCCAGACTACTTTAAACACTTGATGTACCAACTTAAATTGAATAAAAATACAAATTTGTTGATTTTATTATAACGTGATATATTTTATTTGCATTAGACATTCACTTATTGTTGGATATTATCTTTTTGTCGCCTTAGGCCAGTGACTAACACTGGACCTCAAGGGTTTATATATAAGAATATTCATTTGTTCTGTTTGTTGTAAATGTTGAAGTCCATCAACTTTTATTACAATATATATAATATGATTTTGTAAACTCGTATGTTCTTGTAAATTTATACTCGTAATATTCGCATATACAAATCTGTATATGGTTTAAATATGCGTTTACTTTTACTACCCTCAAAAGATCCAAATTGCTTTGTTTGCTGAACAACCGATAACGAATTCAAAACCATTTAGCACTAATCGATCTACGAGTACATGCAAATATATATATATATATATCGATATCGACTGGGTTGCTATCGCTCACTGATTGAAGCTACTTCCGTTTCCGATCGACAACACACAGCTATCAAATATTGACGGTAAAAAGTGAAACATTTGATTGAAAGCACGACGATAAATGTTAGTTATTTAAATATACACATGTATGTATATAGGGAGACAGAGTTTATATAGAGATAGTTTATGTGGACAGCGATATAAAATTTGTGAGACTATAAATGGATAGACAACATTTATAAAGTTTTCTTTGAAATATTCATATTTGATTTATGCCTTTTAACAAACATTGAGCTCTATAACTAATTAATAAGTGCAAAAATACATATGTATGTTGAAATTATGGGCTTAATGCTCTGTTTACGTAATGCCTGAATGCGGTTCAGTCGTATAGAGCATTATGTTATGGGGGACATCAAGCTTTCTATAGATCTAAGTCAAAATCAAACTGCTCATTTTTTAACATCAATGACGATAGACAGATTTATGATTTGTTGTTACACGAATATAATTAATATGCATATATAAGTATATATACTATATGTCTGTCTGTCTGTGGATATCAATTCCATGCTGGAAGTCTGTGTGTGTGTGTGGGTGTGTGGGTGTGTGAAATGTGTCTGTCTTTCAGAACCAAATTGCTTGCAGCTTCTTCTTCCATATATCATATTATAATTTGTGTTTTTCTTGTTTTTTTTTTCAAATATATTTGTTTAATATTATCGTATAGACGTTTTCAAAAAACAATAAGGAATCAACAATATTCATAAAATGTATCATTATAGAATATATGATAAATGTAAATCTAAAAACTACATATATGTATGTTCTTTTTTTATTTATATTATTATAAATGTATGTGTGTGTGTGTATATATATACTTGATTATTTTGTATGTTTGTGGGGGAAAATGAAAACAGTTTTGTTTACTTTCTTCTACGCGTCGTACACAATATAATGAAATAAATAGTTGCAATGAATGTGTATGTGAATCATATGTTTTGTTTTGGATCTATTCATCTAACTAGTGTCCGATGTGTTTCTTGATCAGCGCCTGCAGCAGACGCACCTTGGCCTTCTTCTCCTTGTACTGGGCATAGGTTTCGGTTTCCAGTGATTTACGATCCGGTTTCAACATTTTTCGTCCATTCTGCTCCTCGAATATGGACTCATACTCGCGTATGGTGGCCTTCAGCAGTGTCTTCTCATCCCTAACCCGTTCTAGCTGCTCCCACAACTGATCCAAACTGAGTGCCGCTATATTCTCGGCCTGCGTCTGCTCCGTAGCGGTTGTTGTGGTCGTGGTTGTCGTTGTCGACTCATCGGAGGAAGCATTCTGGGTTAATGTATTTGGCGCCATGGAGTCGCTGGGTGAATTTGTCGTCTCAGTGCTGTTGTTCGATGAATACTGCAGCGGTGTGGATGTTGCCTCAAAGACCATAGCCTCATGTTCCAAAATGGTTGGCAACTCAGGCACTCCAGTGCCGCCACCAAACATAATATTGCGTGATACCAAGCGCTTCAACTGACGATAGCGATCGTACAGCGGACGTGCTGCATCCCGTTCCTCCTTGGTAATGGGATGGCCATAAAGGCTCTCAAAATAGAGCAATCCATGCTGCACTGCGCTCTTCTCCTGCACCAACTGATCAGAGGTCAGTTCCTCCAGCTGCTGCGGTCGTCGGCATTGCGTGCGCTTCTCGCTGAGATTCTGCAATGTCAAGGAACGGAAAATGCCATTAAAGAAATGATCATAGTATCGAAATTGTTTTGGGCACAAGGTCACACACATATCACAAGACATTGTCATCAATCAACTTTAAGTCCTTAAGCGAATTGTAATTAACGAAATGTCATTTGGTGACCAAAAGAAATGAAATTCCTTGAGCAAACAAATAATGCCCAAAAACTGATAAATATAATAATTATATTGAAGTGCCCGCAATGGTAAACAAGACAATTAATCAGCGAAAAGCGAATTTGCTTCACGGCTTAACAGCGAAAAGTACTCGCCAAATGTGGCATATGGGAAAGTGCAGAAAAACAGACAAGAAAAACAAGTGAAAAACACAAAATGGCACTGAAAATAACAACAACTCAGTCAGACAAATAATAATTCTATTTTGGCAGACTTTCAACATTTGTTTTCCCATTTGCTTTGACAGACAGGAAGACAGACGGGGAGTCGGACAGACGGATCTATAGAGCGGGAGGCTTGTCCGAAAACAACAAACTTATATAAACACATGTTCCCTCAGACCAATTGGCCAACGAGTGAAAACAAGTTGTTAAAAATAAACATACTTATATCTTATATAAGTATTATATTATAAACATAGCTAGCAAATGTTGAGCACTATTTGCTGTGAATTTCCGCATTATGATTATGAGAAATGAAACCATTTTACCCATAGCAATGGCTCATTAAACTGTCAAATTAGTAGTTGAATGCTTTTTGTAGGCAATTGCCAATTATTGGGCAAAGAAATGGACTGAGTTTTATGCCAAAGTTTTACATATAAAAGTCTGTAGTATGCCGAATACTTTGAGTTTAATCTAGGAGTATTTTCACCGCCCTAACTCAATCATGCTTAACTTTATACTAGAGCTAGCTTTCATTTATAGATAAATATCTTTTTTCAAACACTATTAGCGCCGAAACGAGCACAAAGGCATAGAAAATGTATACTAATTGAGGCACAAGCATTCGGTGCCTACTTTTGAAAACAACAAACTGCATCTATTATACAAAATGAATCCACTTTTTGGCACACAAAGTGCTTCAATCATTCAAATGACATTTCGCTTTCTTCTCATCCTATTCTGAGATGATTTTAAAAACCTCTGACGTCATGCGTCTGGCCGTGTTAATTTCGAGCCAAGTTGTTGGCCATAAAAGTAGATCACGTTTTGTCTGTGATTTGGTCATTTGATTGAGTGTGATTAACGCCTCGTGAGTCGCTGCTTACCTGTTCGATTTCGCAAAGCGTGTTCTTCATGCGCTCCAGCTTCTTGGCCGCCTCCTGATGTGAAGCCCCCATGGCATTGGCACCTACTTTCAGCCCCAGAGCCGCAATGGGATCAGTCTTAAGCTCGTGTCGCTCCTTTCGCAACTTGCTCAGCTCGGCGAGTGCGTTCTTCATGTACTTGTCATTCAATCGCTCTGCCTGCGATGGCCGATAGCCTAAACGCTGCTCCAGCGAATCCTCTAGCTGCACCAGTTTCTTCTTCAGTGCCGTCACACGACGATTAATGGCCTTCACCCGCTCCTCGGGCGTCTGGAATGCCATCATAGCGGGCACCACCTGTTGCATCACATCACGTGTGCGCATATTCTCCAGCGAGCTAAACGCACGCACTGCATCCATGGGCTCCAGGCAATCCATATCCTCGCCCAGCATTACACTGGCTGACTGCTTGGGCTGCTGCTGTGGATATGGCATCACTTTGGCCAACTTGGCAGCGTCATCGATGTTACCGCCCGCATGATGCCTGTAGTGGGCATAACGGCGGCTCAGCATGGGCGCTGGCTCATCGCCACGTCCCCAGGGCAGCGATTCCTGTGCAGAGGTCAAGTTGAGACTCTGCTGCTGACGCTGTGGTGGCTTGGCCTTGATGGGATGCCCCAAGGTGGCATTTGGAGTGCTGTCCTCGCTGCCCGCTGAGCTGCAGGAGCTGCTCGTTGTGGGCGTGGGGGAGATGCTGGCGCTGCGCTTGCTCTGTTGCTGTTGCTGCTGCTGCTGTAGCTGCTGCTGCTGCTGATGGAAGTCAATCAAATTGTTGTCGTTGTGATCAGCCAGAGCTGCTCCCATCGACTGCTGTTGCTGCTGCTGCTTCTTGCTGCTGATAAATCCACGACGCTCGTACTTCAATGCCGACAAATCGTATTTGTAGGCGCTCTGTTCGTCCCGTCGGGAGGGCAAGTACTTTCCACCTGCACTGGGCTTCTTGCTGACACCGGATTTACGCACCGGCGGCTGGCGAGATTTGCAGAAACGTTCGCTGCTGCGACGACGCTCGTGCTCGCACTCACTGTCATCGCTCGCTTCACGCTGAAGCTGCTGCTGCCGTCCATTGCGCACCGGCGAGTGCTGTTGGGAACGCGCTGGACTTGTCTCGTAACGTGCACGATCTTTGGCCTCCTCAGCATTCACACTCGGCGGCAGATTGGCCAACGATGCGTTGTTCTCCTGCTGCTCGCCGTTGTCGCCGAGCGGCAAATCAACACCAGAGTCACGCTCAAACTCCTGGCAATAGCTGGCATAGCTTGCGGTGCGCTTAAAGTCCTCGGAGGAGACGCGTCTGATTACTTCGGAGTGCGCTTGACGGCACTGGGTTTGAGCTGCCGGATTTGCTGGGACTTCCGGTTCGGTGAGCAGCTCCTCGCTGTTGCTGCGCTGTAGTTTGCGATCCTGGCTGGTGGCCGAGTTGCTGTCCAAACGCTCCTTGCGTTTGCGTGACTTTTGCCATTCCAGTGGATTAATGATTTCGGGTAAATATGTGGAATTGAAGCGTGGCGTTGTCTGTTCCGTATTCGACACATCACAAGTGTCTGATTGCTTGAGCTGCAGCTGCTGTTGCTGCCTCGCTTTGCTGGATGAGGACGATGATGATGAGGACGCAGCGCTGTCGCTGGACGACGACGATGACGTCGATGAGGATGAACCAGTGAGACGACTTAGGTCGTCTTCGTTAAGGCCAGTTGTGGGATGGCGCATGCCGCACTGCAACAAAAAAAGAACAAAATATTAATTGATATAAATTGAAAGATTGCTCATACGACGCGTAGTCTCGAGACTTTAACGTCACGCGGCATTTGTGTCGCCGGCGATTTAATTAAAAAACATTGCCAACACATGACACAATAAATTATGAATAATTAGGCAAAAATAAACAATGTGCACAAGTTAACCATTAAGTAGGCTAATAATACACACTCACAGAGGCTAGAACTCCCACCGCTAACATGACTAATATCCATTACAGACTACGTCGAAAAGCTGCCAACTCATGCTCAAATCGGCAGAACCATTAACAAGAACAGTCGTAGCTCATGCCGCCAGGAATTTTATAATTATTACAAAACCAAGCGGAGCTCAGTGAAATCTTTCAGCTGAGCAATAGTTGTAATTCCCATGAGTGCTACTTATGCACAGTGTGTACAGTGTGCACAGCTGACATATGACTAACAACATAATTAAAGCTTAAGCTAAGTCGAGTTGTTGACTAAGTCTGAACTACTGAAACTAATCGAATATTTATGCTCGGAAGGCACTTGTTACAAAGTCTATAAAAGTGATTAAAAGATGTGGGTTGCAGTGAGTTAAAGACTAGCAAATACACTGTATGATGTGACACTGATTTATTTATATAAAACTAAGCTAACTAAAGGAGGCTGGAGTCTGTTTGTTCTTAAAAATTTTAAAACATTTTAAAATACCAAATTCCAACATTAAATTAGCGACCACTACAACTATAAAATATTAATTTATGAAATTCACATGCCAACTAATCAATAAAACCTTCAAACTGATTTTCCAATTCACACAATCAATACGAAAAATCTTAACTAAATTTTAAATAAATAAAATTGAGAAAATTACCAGAAAATATGTAATAATTTTAGGCGTCATTTTTGATTAGTTGATTTTTCGCTAATACGATCAGTCTATTTAGATTAAATATCACAATTGATTGTCAATTTGGTTTATCACAATTTTGTCGTTTGCTTATTTGGCAAATCACTTGTCAGTTTCAGTTTCAGCACAAAAATTGTTAGTTCAATCAGAAATCAGAAATAAGAAATCATAAATCTGACGTCATTAATTTCAATCAAAGTCAATTGAAATTTTTCCACTTTGCTCAATTTGGAGCAATTTGAAGTTGAAGGCAACAAAGGCACAGGAATTTTGCATTTAATTTCTATAAATATTTTTTGGTAACTTTTTGTTATATCACTTTTTGTTGCTGTTGTTTGTCTTTTTGCTGCAAATTAAAATTGTGCCTAATCACATTTTAATTGCATTGCACAAATTTCACATGATTTGTTGCAAATGTTTTTGTTTTTCTTTTCTTTTGCTTTTATTTTGGTTCTTTTTATTTTTAATTAATTTTGTTTTTTTTTGAAGAACGAGAATCTTTTGCGTTGCTTTCTCTGCGCGCGCCAAATTACTATTAAATTCATTTCAGTGGCGACCTCGCGAATTATATGCGAAAATCTTGAGAGACTTCCACAGGCAGACAGCTAGGGAGGCAGAGAGAGAGAGAGTATGTAAACAAAAGTGAGAGCGAGAGAGAGAGAATACGCATGCGCATTGATAAAATGCCTAACCAATCGATCATGAACTGAGCGTATAAGGCAGACAACAAGAGCGAACGAAGGAAAAGAAGAGAGACAGGCACGGAGAGAGAGAGAAAGAGCGGGCGCTAAAAGTCGAGCAAAGGTGCGAAATTTTTATGGCACCAGCTTATGCAAACTTCAACGGCTTCTCAGCCACAGAAAGACTGCAGACAGGAGATTTGCGGTGGTATTATCAGGCGACACACGAGGCGTATGCTTAATATGACATATTAACTTTTGCGGGGATTTGTCAAAAATAAATCAGTGCAATTTGCATGTGTTTATTGAAGCTTTAATTGGCTTTTATGAGTTTATAGGCTTGTTTATACAGCACAAACTGTATAACTGGAAGCTACGGTATTGATATGCAAACGGTAACACTTCCTCCAAAACAAAACAGTAGAAACAACGCGAATCACAAATATATTTCAAGTGCAATGCCACAATTAGAGGTCACCGCTGCGTATACGCAACATCTATTCAATGTCTCACTGTAACAACAGTTGGCTGACGCTCCGAAATAAATGGAAAATAGAAAAACAAAATAAGAAACAGACTAATTAACAGCACGCCTCTGAGTGCACGTTCAACGCTGACGATGTGACAATTTGCCCATAGTACTGGGCAGAACTGTGTCAGTCACCCTGTTTATGGCTTGTACAGACATTCAATTACCGTGCCACAAAACAATAACAACAACTACAAAGAGCACAACAAGAGGCAGTCATGAACAAATCTCAACGAATCTCAATTAAAGTCCCACGCGCCGCTGACGTCAATTGGAAAATGAATGAAACGTATGGACGTGATCGGTGGCAGTTGAGCCCAACTTCCTACACTCCCTTCAAAAAGAACCCCTTCACCCCTAGGGTAAATAAAAGGATACTCAAACTTAAGTAGAAATTATGGCGCGTGCAAAGGCATTTGAAGCCATTTGGGTCTTACTGCTTATCAAACTAATTGGGCAGACTTTCGACACTGAAGCCAGTGGGATTTTCAGCGGGTTGACAGCACAAAATGAATGAATTTCAACAAATATGTCGGCAATTAAGTAATACAAATATTAACAAAGAGATTGTGTTGTCTAGCTTTCATAGAAAGTGTGATAGATATTAATTTACTTAGTAACTGTAGGCCATAAAACTGCTGCGATCGATCTGGCAACGCTAATACGTTAAGTTGGCTGCGCTTATCTTTGGTGATACACATTTTCCAGTTAATCAGTTGTTTATCCACCAAATGGGGCTTATTTCAACTGACGCAATCGATTTGCTAGCTAAATAGCTGACGAATCGCATATCAATTGTAGTGTCAACAGGTGCATTTTAACAATTAGCTAATTAAGTTGATAAACAGCTCAAATGTTGCAAGTTCATCGTCGTGGGCGTTGAAAACAGAAGACAAAACAAATATTTCTGATTCATAAACGGCAGCAAAACTGGTGATAAAAAGAATTCAGTTTTAGTTTTCCAACTGATAAGAGCAGCCAACAGAAAAACAAATGATAAACAAATAGCGAAACGGTCGACGACAAAAAACCCAATCAATAGGCGAGACACAAAGTTAAAATCCGTTTGGAACCAAAAAATCGTTAGACTTTCATCAAATATCGATAAGGAATGCGTCATGGCCTATTTATAGTTTTGGGCCAACAACTAGAGGCATTTTCCGCTGTTTACATTGTATAAGGCGACGAGGAAAAACGTTGTGCCAACAAAAACAGAAAGAAAAGCATCAACAAATGGAAATTGAAATTATTGAGTTGCGCTGGGTATTAAATAACAAATTCTGCTGTAAGGATTGTTATGTGTTGTTGAACTTTTGATAATGCGATTGTATTTCATAAGTTTCATGCCCAAAAAAACAACAAGTTTTTACACAATTTGTATGACACGCGTTTTAATCAAATTGTTTACTTCATTGCGCTCAGTTTACGAAAACAAAGTCATGGGAGACTCGACAACAGCATCATACACCCATACACCCACACCCACAGCCACCCAGTCGAGCAGTCACACTGGCAAATCGCACGATGCTGCTAAAAGTGTAGTACGCGGCGTATGCGCAATGTGCGCATTTTAACAAATCCGTGCAAATTCAGTGCTACAATCAAAACACAAATACTGAAAAGTTATTTTCACATTAGCCTCGTTTTTGTTGATAAGATTGAGACCAGAAACCGGCAACAGACTGCCTAGCGCCAGCCTGGACCAGATTAAACCGGTGTTAGCTGAGCATCCACTTGCCCAGTTACCAAGTCGTTAAGTCGTTAAGCGATTAATATTTACATTAACTAAAATTGGTTTAACGAGAGAGTGAAGGCTTTTTATAGACACAAATAGACAACAGGTAATCTTTCTTGTTCCCTTTATAAGCTTCACAATGCACGACTACAGTCATCCATTGTCCAGTGTATCTTTTGTCAGGGCCATAATGAATGTGGCATTTTGAATTATATATAAATAGTAAACTGTCGGACAATTTATCAAAAAATACCTAACTGATAAGATAACAAGAATATTTGTGCATTGATTGAGTAGGATCATCAGTGATTTTAAAGTGGTTTCTCTTTTTTATCGGGTTATAGAAATATTATTAGAACCAAGTTAAGAATAGCCTAACATTCCAGTCAGCACCTCTGCCTCATGTGTCTAAATTAGCTGTGTGTTTTATTTTAAGACCCAGTTGTTCACTTTGCTTTGTCAATTGGGCAATCATTTGGATTTATTTTGTGTACTTTTGTTGCTTGCTATCGACTAAACAAACGTGCCACATATTACCGCATTTTCTAGGGCTTTTCTTTCTGCTTTTCCACTTTTTTTGTAGCAGCATATTCATATATTGACATTGCGGTTAATGTGAGTCACGTGCGCCGTGCAGTGATTATACAATCAGCAGAAGATCGCATTGGTAGTGGTAAGAAATAGGTCGAGAAAAGCGTGTTTGCTGCCATTGACGTCATAGTTGTTGTGTCTGTTTGTGAGTGTTTGGTTGTGTGTGCGTGACTCCCCATCTGTCTGCAAATGTCAGCGGAATTTAACCAAACAACTTGAAATGCAAATGTGCAATAAATTTCAACTTAATTATTTTATATTTGGCTTGACAACGACGAAGCTAAGCATAATTGATTAGATTAGCTAATCTAAACGAAAGGCTAATACTCTACTAAATGTAAAGCAGGTGCTAATAAATAAAAAAGTAAAAGAAGATTAAATAAATGGGCTGATCGAAAATTGGCATATATTTATTAATATTTTTTTTAAAAAGCAGGTAAAGAGTTTAAGGCAAAGACAATACTTTTTATTTAAAAACTATAAATAGCCAACTTAAGACAATCTGCTACTATAGACAAGTTTATCAAAGTATCTCATGTAAAGCCCCCAGTTTATCATCCTTAAATGATAAAACGCAACTAAACTGGGCACGGAAAAAAACCAAACCTAAACACATTTGTTTGCTTACTGAAGACACTTTCAAATAAAACACAAACAGGCTATAAATCAAATAAATGGCACATATTTATTTCGCTTTGTTAGTAAAACATATATATGCCATATAGTAGGTACTACAAAGGTTTACGTTGCACAGCAAGCAGAGACTACTAAAAGCAAATAAATCAAAGAGAGATAAATGACAAATGGCAAACAAAGCGAAAGAGCAGAATAAAAATGTATAAAATGGCAAGTGACTGAGATTGGAGACGACAAGTTGAAATGGGAAAGGTAATGGAATCGATTCGAATTGGAATTGAATCGGTCAAAGTACGATTACACACACCTCCAGGCACACCAAAGAGATACAGAACCAAGATGAGCACGTGACGCAATTAACAGTTGCATTTCATTGATGATTTGATGATTTGTTGTCGATGTTATCAATGTTATTGTTGTGATGCTCGACATATCTCAATTTATTTACAAATTCCGCTTTTGTTCAAGTATTTTTACTCGCATTTCGTTAAAATCAATCAAGTTCAATTGAATATGGCACGCAGTTGTATAAGCTGCAAAAAGCGACAACTTCCACAATCATTTTTTTACAATATATTCCAGTTTTGTGAACTTTGCCAGCCAGAGAATTCGCAAGGAATACAAGTGATTTAAACAAGAGCAGAGACGAGCATAACAGAACTGAACTGAACAGAACAGAAAGAACGTCAGAATTCTCCGTCGTTTTACTCGTCTTTAAAAATTGACTTGATTTATGCGTCCAGTTGACTTTGCCAACAGGTTTTTAATTAAAAATTCATTTAAGAATTTTTAGCATTTATTTTAATTTTATTTATATATTTGTCTTTATTTGTCTGCTTTTTTTTGGCCGATTAAATTGTATATTTTATTGTGCCAATGCAAACCTGGTACTCAGACTGCGAGTCTGGCACTACCTCTATATATACCTCTTCCTCTTGGCCATCACATGAGCAACACATAGTCTGCTGTCTGGCCTCGTGACCAAGTAAATACATAATCTTTAATTATGATGCATCTTAATTTTTGCAAACTCATGTGGTTTTAGCACTACAAACTAAGGTCGCCAAGTCGAACTGTTTAGATACTTAACTTGAGAGACTCCAGATGGCTTAGAGCCAATCAAAACAAATAATATTAATTGCACTATGAACAAACACAGCAATGGAGCACTTGTTTGTAAATAGTGTAACAGTTGTTGTGTTTGTATACCTAAACTATCTTTGTTTGTACAGATAGTATCTGAGAATTATGTTACTAAACGTATCGCATGTTAAACAGTGCGCTAAATTTCTTTATAACTCTTGCCTAAAAATAAAACTGAATTATGTTGAAGAAGACGGCTGGTAATGTTCTATTCTAGGGTATTAGCATATTCTATAAACACAGGCCCACAGTTTGTCTGTTCTTTAAATAAAAAATTTCATTTAAAACCGAAATAAACAGCGTAATATATTTTTACAGATGTGAACTCTTTGCCAATATCCGAAAATAGAAAATTCACGTATTAACAAATTCACACATTTATACAATTGTTGATTTGTTAATCAAATTAAACAGTCGTGTGAATGAATACAGTGCTGGCCCAGTGAGATATATACAGAGAAAATCTACTGCTACTGCTAGGCAACTGTTTATTTTATATTTAATATTAATATAATTACAAACAAGTTTATTGACTTGTCCAAAACGAAGCTAGTGAACCGAGAAATTGTATGCATTTGGGTCAACAGCACACAAGTGAATACAGTGAGGGCAGTGAGGGCTGTCAAAAAATTAGACATGATAAGTGTGAAGATTTGGATATGGAAGGAAATATCGCGCCTAAAAGCACGCAACAGTTTGCTCCACTGTGCCACGACAGTAACAACAACAGCAACAACAACAATTTAGTAAATAGATAAAATAAACAACAAAAAGCAGTCACTTCTGTCGTCAGGGAAAATTTATAACCAAACAAAGTGAAATCGATAATGCCCAAAATAAAAGAAGAAAATTTTCCACTCACTCCCTAGATACGTTCAAGCGGCATAGGTTTCACTGTGGCAAACAACAGACACACTGTGACTCAATCATAAACAAAGCAAAAATATTGAATATAAATTAAGCGTTTCAAGGGAAAAGTGAGTTTTATATAAAGATACGGGTTCGAGCATGAATTTCAGCTTTCAGTCATAAACAAATAATTCTCAAGCACTAAGCACTAAGTAGAACTCATCATCTACTTTAGTGAGGTCCGTCTGTCGGTCTTTCTATGTATTGCCTGTGTTTTGTTTTTGGTTTTTTTGCCACAGTCTGTGCACAAATTGGATATCACTCATGCTTGAGTAAACGCCAACAAAGTCCAACTTTTGTTTATCAACAACTGTCGCGGGGATTAATTAGTTCTTTTGAAATGAGCTATAGTAATTCGTACAGTGTACACACAGTATGATGGCTGGCAAAACGATCTCAACTAAAGGTGTTAATTTCCCTATAACAATATCAATATGAAATTCAACACGATTAGCAACAATCTGAGCAAATGTGTGAAATGGATTAGCGATAATTGAGATAGCCATACGTCAAATCCAATAAATTAAGTTAAGTGAGGGCAAGAAAAACATACACAGGGCAGGGAAAGGGGAGAAAGGGGACAACCGGCTGGCAGGAAATTAAAACTTGAAAACTTGATAATTAAACAAATTGGTCGTACAAACAGAAAGTATAAAGAAATATAGCAATCAATTATGGTGTTCATAAATTTTGATCGATTTTAGGTTCTCTACTTTTTTTTTGATAGTTTATAGACTATTTTTAAAATGATTTATAGTTAGAAATCTAATTTTACGCAAGCTGAAAGCTTTTAACTTATCAAAACTCGTTTTGACATGTAAATAAATGTATTTATCTATAAGCCTTTCTAAGATAAGGCACTGTTGAGTGAGGTTATGATTAGTAAACAGTCTAAGAATCACTTTTAGGTCTTTAGACTGGGGTCTTTTAACTAAACTAAGCAGTTATAAAACAGCTTAGAAGCCTTCAAAGAAAGACATAGTTGTAAAGTTTTTTAAATATATATTTTAATATTTTTATTAATTTTTTATACTCACAATGCAAGCCTTAACGGACTTCCAAAGATTTTTCGCAAAGTCTTCAATTTTGCTGATTTTTCCACGTACGTTCGCCAGCTGCACGACGTTCTTGTTAACCGCAGAGCACAAATGATAGAGAAGTTGAACAGCTTTTTGGAAGCGTACCCGAAAATCGAAACCACTTTGAGGAGTCCCCCTACTAATTTAAGATTCTTTGGTTTGCAGGGGGTGCAGAGGTGCGTTGGTGTTTGCAGTTGGAGACTAATGACACGAGTATTTGTTGGTCTTGTTAACGGAATATTTGGATATAGTCACATTTCACGTTCCTATGCGTTTACCGGCAAGGACACACTGAAGCACTCACACGTTGGTAAATATTGATCCTTGCTTGTTTGTTGTTTTATTAAATTTGGCTAAATGATGGCTGATGTAGGCTTAATTTGTTAACTTTGGTATTTTAGCTTGAATCGTAATCCTGTCTTGTCTTCTTGTTATTGTTGTTGTGGCTGTAGTTGTTGTTGTCGTTTCTGTTGTTGCTGTTGATGTTGTTGCTTGGTCCAAGGCTCTCTCAATTAACGCCCACACACACACAACGTCGTTCCCTTTTTGGACTTTTGGGCATTCAGTTCAGCATCAGTTTGATTTTTTTCTTAACCTTATACTGACGATTGCGCTGATCTATGACAAAATCATATCGCGATCTCTGCACATTGTCGCTATTTAATTGAAAACAGCTCAAACCGAGTAGGCGTAGAACTCCTAGCGAATACGTTGTGACTGAATTATATTGCCCTTTAGATGCGAATTATATGTGCCGCTCTGCTGCAAACAAATGCAACTCTTGCGGTTCTATCGATCGCGTTTGATTAGGCCACCCAAAAAAAAGTATTGGCGTACGATTTGTACGGACTGCACTGTTAGAACCGTTTTCCTGTTGCAGCTCCTCTCACTGCAACGTTTGGAACGTGAATGCTCAAAGTCGGCGCACCTGATGTTACTTATTGTGTATGACTTTGATTTGTGTTTGTATGTCCTGCGATCGCTCTTCGTTTGACGTCACACGTCACGGTCAAAATCCCTCTCTAGTACACTCTCTCTCTCTCTTTTTGTCCGCTCTCTCTGCGCCAGCTGCAGTTGCTGCACTTGCTTTCGCACTCGTTTCGGTTTTCGCACTCAAACTTATGTTCGCTCTCTTTTCGTCTCACCCTCTTTGTGCTCTGCTCCACTTGCGTTCACTGTGGGCTGACTACGGCTGCTTTAGGAAGTGTGTGGACACGAGCCGATATCTAAGCATGTGTCTCTGTGATTTTCGACAGCAGCTACTTTGGCCGCTCTCTGGAAGCGTCGTGCTACTTTTTCTCCTTCTTCTGCCTGCGGCAGCAGCAGCAACAAAAAGTTTTTCCACTTGCACTCGGTTAGCGGACGCCGTTATAATTTGTGTTTTTACTAGTTTTGCTTTTGGTTTTGTTTTGGTTTTTGTCTTTGCTTTTTCGTTTGCTTTTGCCTTTGCGTTTGCTTCGGTGTTTGCTTTTGTTTTATGCGCTTGAACAATTATGTAAAACGTGGCTCAATTGGATTTGGACAAAAGCGTTTCTTAACCTCTCCCTGTTGCCAGCTCAGTTTTTTTGCTTTTAAACAGTTATTGCTGTTGTTGTCGTCGAGGTCATCGACGTGCGCTAGCTGGTAAAAAAAATCGATATTTTGCACTCACTAAGTCGTTAGTTATTTTTTTTCTTAACGCGCGTTTCTATTTCAACACATTCAAACAATTTTTGTTGGTTTGTTTGCCCGATGACTTTGTCGCTTATGTGAAACACATTTGCATTGCAAATTCTCTTGCTAAATTTGTTTTACTTTTTATTTATATTCTTGCCGTTTGAGGCTTTCAAATGACCGACTGCCGAATCAGTGGTGGGGGCGGCGGAGCTGCTGTGTGCTACTCAAACGAATGAGTAACAAAAA
Source organism: Drosophila dunni (assembly GCA_018152125.1). Classification (NCBI taxonomy): domain Eukaryota; kingdom Metazoa; phylum Arthropoda; class Insecta; order Diptera; family Drosophilidae; genus Drosophila; species Drosophila dunni. The sequence continues at coordinate 18,092,111 of JAECXC010000339.1, read as the reverse complement.
GCAAAGAAAGAAAAACAGAGCCAACTTCACACACACTGGAAACAACTTTCCGCTCGTTTGGACGCACGTTGTGTCACGCGAGAGACTCAATTTCTATCTGGTGGGCAGAGTCAGCGACAGCACGAGACTTGGGAGCACTCAAACGAATTCAGCTGTGTTTGTGTGTTTGTTCAAGCAACGAGCGAGTTTGATACTCTCTCACTCTCTATACTGTCTCTCTTACACTCCCAAATGCAATCGCTCTCTTTGCTTTTGCGCAAACTCTTTGATTTTGAATTTGCGTGACCGCTGCAAGCCGCTATAATTACCGTTTGTTGCGTTACGTTGTTGTTCAAATTTGTTTAGTTAATTGCCGAATTGATCAACTGTTAACCGAATGTAAATATTTGTTAATGTTTGTAGTTTCCATTTGTTGCAATCACTTCTTAGTCGCGTAAATGGGCGTGTAAACAAAAGCAATGTGCGCTCGCGCGCTCTCTTCTACCTCTCTCTTTTGTAATTACAAAAAAAAAGACGAAGAGTTTACTTTGCCCAAAGAGTTGACTGTGCTTTTACTTTTGTGATTTTGCTTTTGACTTTATGCTTTTGCTATGAAAGCTGTGAGCGTAACGCATATTTGATTTATGCACACTTATTAATGTCCTAATGATAGTACTTTTTCATCCGTTCGTTTTTGTTGATACAATCCATTCTGGCAATTCGCTTTTCCATTTCCATAACTGGAACGAAAGGAATGAAAAGAGAGATAGCAATAGATGTAATGAGTAAGCAAGTGGAAGGGAGAGAGCAAGAGCGTTTACATTATGCATAAATGATTCAAAATTAAAGCTATTTTTAAATTAAAGTAAATAACACACAACACAATCTTATATAATGTAATCAGTTTTGCCCCCATTTTATTGTAAAGCAATTGTAGTGCAAGCAATTTCCGCGCCCTCGGGCAATTAATTAAACCCAATCGCATTCAATTTACAGTTAGCAGTTAAACTATAACGGCAAAAGGACAGCAGTGAAATAAAGAGAGTGAGAGATTGAGTGCAAGAGAGCGCCATCAATTACGTGGGTCAGGCTCTTATTGCACCAGAAAGTTCTAGATTTTTCTATCATCCAGCCATATAAGTAAAATTTATTCCTATAAATAGATAATTGAAATTGTGATTGAACAAGTAAATTGGCCAACTGACGCCCTCTAACGACCAAATTGAACAACTGTGATTCGGCATACACTCACACACTCGCACACTCATACTATATGCCAATTATTGCAACTAATTGGTTTGGTGTATATAAACGTATATAGTCGAAAGACGTCTACTTGATTTGGCTTTTAGATAAACAAATTACATCATGAAAAGAATGGTAATGGAAATTGAAATTATATAAACAGACCCACAAGTGTGTTTTAAAGACACTCCGACAAGTCCCAGTCCCAAATCATCAATTTTCACACGTGAATGATCTCATTAGACTTTAACCTTGATGTCGACATTTTTTGCAAGCAGCAGCCCAAAGGGAATGGACTAATAAACACCCTGTACAAAATTTTGAAAGACATTGTCTTTTAAGCACTCAAAAATCCAAAGAACTAAATGTAAACCTTAAGCCAATTAGCTTATGCATAGGCTGTATTTGTCTAATATACCTCTTCTGGCGATTACAGGGTATTAATACACAAATTGATTGCTACACAAAAGATGTGTCCACAGTATTTGTGGAATTAACATTTCGCGTGTCAACAATGCGCCACTTTCATAATTATTTATTACCAAAACAATCTACATACAGACATTATAGATACATGTATATAAAATTTATATATATCTGGATGATATGTACTTTATACACACACGCACACAGCTACATAAAAATGTCTTTGACTTTGACGTCGCAGACACAGGCTGAAACAATAATTTGTTTGGGTGCAAATTTTTAATGGCTGAAAAGTCTGAAATGTCGAGAGTGAAAACAAAAGCGAAAAAATTAAAATTATACTAAGTAAATGAATGTAAACGAATTATAAACAAATTTGCCAATGTAATTATCGAGTGTGTGGAGCGGAAGTGGCGGCAAGAGGAGCCACAAACACACACGCACACACATAACAAATGGTCCTGAATAATGCAAGACAATTTACGCAGTGTCACCTGAACGAACACCTGCCCCAACAGAGCCCACCTGAGCCTCCATTGAACCCCAACTGAACCCACTTTATGTAAGCAGACACTGACAGCTAAATCTGTGCCTAGTTTGGGGCATTCTGTGGCACTTTTGGGGCTGCATTTTTGGTAGCTGCCATTTAGTTGTCAATAACTTATGTAGGACTTTACCTAAATTGAAAAATTAAGTTTCACACACAGACACAAAGTAACACACACAGTGTCGTTAGAGAAATAAGCGCGAAGCCAGCGAAATTGATCAAAATGCGAACCACACCGTACGAAAAACCAACATCAACTGAGCGACAACGAAGGAATCGAGAGCACGGCAACCTAAAAACACCGAGTTCCACGTTGGCGCACGTGCCCCAAGTAGCGTTCGACACAAAAAGAGAGAGACAGAGAGTCACAGAAAGAGAGAGATGTTGAAAACGCGTAGGCTAAAACTCAATGAATGCACGCTGCAGGCACAGGCAACAGGAGTCGCATGAGTCCCAGGATTCATGGGATTCGGGAGCAGAACCTTCAGAGCTGCAAGCTTATTAAACGCTATTAAACGACTGAAATGCATGCAAGGACGTGTCTGCATTTAAAACGCTCACAGCTCGTAACTTTACCACTGACATTGACCAGCTGCATAGAAGAAGGTTTTAATAGCTATCAAATATCACACATACGCAGTGAGTGTTGACGTGCAAATGCGCAGCAAACATTCAACAGTCGCCACCAAGATGGTTTCAGTTCGGTATGTGCCTCATTTTAGTTCAACTGCCTGCCTCATTTAACAGTTTAATGCCTCATCACTTCCCCCACATGTCCTTGACTACAGTAAACTTGGCTCAAAGCATTTCTAGCTTATGTAAACCTTTCTCAATATTAGTTTATCTTTTGTCCGAATTTAAATAAATTTTGTGCTGTTTTCTGCTGCTTATTTCACGCTGCCGAATTTTGGATACTTTCCAATTTTCCAACTGCAATTATTTTTAGTTTTTCATTTCTCAAGCTGCATTTTCGTATTTATTTTGATTTTGTTTGATTTTGTTTATGACTTGGGCAGTTTTCGAAGCGATCGTTAAATTTTCTGTACGTAAATAGGGTAAACAATTTTTACAAATTATTTCTGATTTCATGTCATGCCGCAAATGAGTGTAAGTTATACTATTTTCTTAATGCAAATACGGGCAAAGGCATTTGTGGTTAATTTATTCTTATAAATAGTGCACAATATTGGCACAGAGTCAAGCAAATGTTAGCTAAGATTTATAATATTCAAACAGTTTCAGTTCCAGTGGAAAGTTTACATTTTTGGAAACTTTGTGGTTTGTTTACAGACCGTTGGGATAGGTAAAGTTTTATAAAACGTAAGGAAATTCAGAACTTTAATCTATATAAAACTCGTTTATAAGTTATAACTACTTTTATGAAGCTTGCCCATAAAAAGCTGTTTCCCTCCATCAAAAATGGAGCATCAAAATTTACGACAGTTGGGCAAATGGGAAATTGAAATGCCATTCATTAAAACTGAAAGCTCCCTGAATCGATTTACGACTCACTATAATGCACATATGCATACACGTGGGGGGTTGGGAGTGGCTAACTTCTAGGGGAACTGGAAATGGATGTGAATGATTTCACAATTTATGGCAATACGGTAAATGCCGCTGACAGTTATATTACAGCACTTGAGTGAAACGTAATCCCAGGATGACGGCTTAGTATTGCCATGAGTTACATAGCTCTCAGCTACGGATACTGCCTATAAATAGAAATGCGTGACTCTGAAAATAACTGACCCACTTAAGCAGTCACGGACTGATAGCTGCTTCTCATGCTTCCAGGCAAATCCTGCCAGTCTGTCTGTCTGACTGACTGTGTCTGCTTCCCAGACGCAGACGGTTCGTGCTGAGCTTATTTTGGAATCCTAGCGGTATTTGCATCAGCAACAGTAGCGGTAACATCACTTGGGTCCATCATCATCTTCATCTTCAGCGTCATTGTGCAATTTTAGTGAATGGTTTCACGTGTGGAGCACTGCGCAGCCGCCTTTCTATTGATTCCACTTCGAGAGAGAGAAGCGCGTGCCTCTCAGTTTTAATGCTTGGGATAGGGCATGGGAAAAGGTGGTATCTCAAACAGTGGTGTGGGAGAGAGCGCTGGGAGGGGAGCGCCAAGTGAGCTGGAACACAGGATGTAAAATCAACTGCGTAGTAAGCAAAAGTCAACAACGAGACGTGTACGAGACAATGTGTTCATTTAGGGGGTAGGGGTTGTTAGTAGGAGGTGTAAAGAAGGGGTGCGGTATGCTTTATGATGTTTAGTTCCCGGCTGCAGCACTGAAATGGTAAATGCGCAGTTTCTGTTTTCATCTGTGTATTTTTTTATTATTTTGGCAATGAAAACGAACTCGAGCTTTTGAGGGGTGGCTAAGCAGCGAGCACCGAGGACACAGGACTGAGGACTGGGTTCAGGAATGGGCTGCTGTGTAGGTCAGTTTGCTAGTTGTGTGTACTTTCGCTTACCGAAGTCGCCGCCTGTCCCCTATTTGGGCTTCGGGGGACGCAACAATAATCGAAAATGGCATGCAAGAAAGGCATTATCCTTGGCACCAAAATAGTACATTGCCCGTTTTGACAGGATGCTGCCGCAAGTGCACACACACACACACACACACACACACACACAACCTTGAAACTCTAGCGTGTCGTGCACAAAATCAACATTGCGTCAGCTAATTTCCTGAATATTCCTGACTGTGTAACCCGAGTGTGTCCTGTTGCTCTTTGTCGCCCGCCCTCTTTCCATGAACCACAATTTAACCTTTTGTAATTAAACACATATTAACGCTTCATTTGACTAAATGAAATGGTTTACATTAATTATGATAATTGTTCGACTAACGGACAACTGCAATGAACCTACGCCCAAGGTGTGCACACAAAGAAGGTCATCAATTGTTGCAACAAATGAATATGCGCAATTAAAATATAACTTTCTAATACTTACATGCTTGATGGCACAGCAAAACTCTGTATTAAATTAATGCACAAAACAATGACAAATTGAACATTTTTGTTCACACACGAAAACAACAGAAAATGCAACAAATTTATTTTAAAGCGCTCACGATTATATGTGGCGGCAGGTCGATAACTAGTAAATCTGTGCATGTTCGATAATCGTGCTATCGACTATCGAACGCACCTGCAATGCATTTTGCCAACGGCAGTGCAGCATAAATAGATAACAATCAATTTTCCTTAAACAAGTGAAGGAAAATTTCTTTATTGTTTGTGAAAATTAAAAACCATGGCGTTTTTGTGTCCGGTGCGCATGCGGCGCGATAAAAAGAAAGGTGCGCATGCGCAACGTTAGCAATAAATTAATTTGAAATCATAGAACAAAAGACTTGAAGAAACAAACTTGTTTTTTCTTACACTCCACCCACAGCTACAAATGCCAACATCGAACGGGATCTGGCGCCTGTGGGCATGGGTCGCATTACAGGATCCTCTAGCATCGAAACGCTGGTCCGTGTGGGCATAGAGAAGGAGCATGGGCTCAGGTAAATCAGTTTAAATATATATTTTTATTTAAATTGATTGGTAAACAACTTTTTGTAGTCCCGATTCCAAAATGGTTGTGCTGCACGACTTTACGCCCTGTGTGGACGACGAGCTGGAGGTGAAGCGCGGACAGTTGGTAAACATTTTGTATCGGGAAAACGATTGGGTCTATGTGATTGGACAGGATTCGCGGCAGGAGGGCTTTATACCCTTCTCCTACTGTGCACCATACAACACACAGCTAGCGGAGCTGGCCATCAAGAAGAAACTGCCACGTGAACAGTGTCCAGAGCAGCCGCACGATGAGAACCAACCATTGCTGGGCGTAGGAGTAGACAACAAACTGGATGTGCTGTGTGATGAACCAATCAGTGTGGTCAATACACCTTCAGCCAACAATCTAGAGACAAATCTGCATGTGGCCATGCCCGAGTGTACGCCCTTCATCAAGGAGCCTTCCGGGCGATGCATTGTGCTATACACATTCATAGCCCGGGACGAGAATGACTTGTCTGTGGAACGTGGTGAATTCGTGACTGTGCTCAATCGTGAGGATCCCGATTGGTTTTGGATAATGCGCAGCGATGGCCAGGAGGGTTTTGTGCCAGCCAATTTTATTTATCCAGCCGACAGTGTGCGTGTGCTGCAGCAACAAAAGGCCACATCAGCAGCGGCGCCACTGAACGAAAGTAATATGCAGCATCACGTGAATCTAACTGGTGGTGGCCTAAATGCCATGGAGACCATGCTGCAACAACAGGGTCAACAAGCACAGCAGCAGCAACAACAGCAGCAGCAGCAGCTGGGCATTGGCACTGATGATCTGCGGTACCATGGCACAGAGCTGGTGATGCTCTATGACTACAAGGCCCAAGCACCTGATGATTTGTCGGTGCGTCGTGGCGACTGGATCTATGCTGATCTGAACAATCAGACCGTGGACGGTTGGTTGTGGGCATATGCGCCCAAGACACGCAAATATGGCTTCATACCCAAGGCCTATGCACGACCACCAGCCATGACGAGCCTTTAACTTGCCCCACTCGCAATATGTTTAGTAAATACGTGTAGATTTTATTTATAATTATTATTGTAAATTGTATTGTGCTAATTCTAAATCAATTATCAGCGATTAAAAACTCGCACATATATCAAATATAAATTTGTATCATTTGTTTGAATCTTTTCTTTTTGGGCTTAATATCAACCGAATACTAAAGCACTATGGAAGTGAGCCTTTCTAGCGCCTGTGATATGCACTTGGAGTTGTTTTGGGAGTACTTCAACTTATGCTCTGCATAATATTACACATCCTTGAGTCCTAAATGCTCCTAGAAAACTATTTAAGAATCCTACTCTCATTGGCCGATGAGCAGTGTGAGCAATCCAGATTGATATTTCTGTAAATTTCAAGCGAAAATAAATTTGTAATAACTTTAAAAACATTTTCTGTACAGTACTTACTTTAAATCCTCCCTGAGCTGCTCCTTTTCCAGCATTTCCTCGCGTAGCTTCTGCTGCAAACTGAGTATGAGATCGTTCTTATTCTGTATCTGCAGCTTCAGATGCACAATGGTCTCCTCCTGAGCCTCAAATATTGCCTGCAAGTAATTTCTTTAATATGTATACTTTCATTAGATAGATTCAGTTCTTCTTACACGACATTCCTCCATGGATTCGGAGTAGGAGGGCGGTTCGTCCAAGCAAAAGAATTCCCTCACCAATTTGTGTTTGCGCAACTGTTCCTTCATCATTATGGAGTTGACAAACATCTGAAGACCTTGGACACGATTGTCCAGAAAGACCGCATTGAAATTGTCGCCAAAGAGCTTCTTGCGAGGCAGCAAGAGATTGATATGTGGAAATGCTTGCTTCAGTTTGCCATTAAGACGCACAAAGTCTGTGTAGCGTCGCATGACAAGCCAACAGTCATTTGTATCTGGATTCTCGACCTGCAGCTTGTAGACCGTGAAGCGTGCCCGCTCCTCCATTACCTCATATCCAATAATAGGCACCCGCAGCGGAGAATTGGGATCTACGGGTGCTCCGCCACCGGAAGACAGCGTCATTTGGCTGGCAAACATGGAGCTAGCGCGCCTGGAGTACGCATCACCACTGCATTCGCTCATCCTTCTAGGTGTTCTGCCATTTTCCATATCCATATTATGATGATCACCACTGGACAAATCGCGATGAGATCTCGCTCCACCCAACATTTTCTCCTCTGCTCCTCTTGGCTCGTAACTATGTGAACTGATGCTCTGCAAGCACACCTCTGATTTGGCGTTGGCTACCGTCAATCTGCGTACCGATTTGCCAGCCAGCTCTATTGTGCTAACATCACCCTCTGATTTACTGCGCAACAGGTTGACCCCGATGGCCCTTGTAAATTCCGTTAGATCTGGATTGGAATGCGTTGCTCGTCCCAAGTAGCTTACGTTGACGTATTAGCTTTTGTTTGCTGCTGCTTCTGCCAGTCGATTTGGAGTTTCTCGGTGACGTAGTCGTTAATATTATTTTTGGCGTTGTGTTGCTACTGTTACTAATGTTGTTGTTGTTGGCTTTCTTAAAGAGCGTTGTTTTTGTGCTGGTTGCGCCTTGGTTCAGATTGTCCCGTTTCTTGAGTGCACGCAGTGACATTGCTTTGTTTAAATGTGTTCTTACTTTGACTTCCTATTGCCACATGACCGCCCGCATCGTTTACACATAAAATTTAAAAGAATTGTTTTCTTTTTTTGCACACAATAACTAGGTAATCAGTGTTACCAGCTTTTAAAAATGACTTGCATTATTTTTGACTGCGATAATAGTGGGACTATTATGTGCTCGCGATAATATTGGGTATTTAAAAGTTCGAATTGCCAACCATTATCGTATAATAGCGGGAAAGCTAATATGGGGACTTTTAACACTTAAAGTTGGCTGCAATTCAGCGCGCAATATTTAAGTTGTGCACAGTGCGCCAATTAAGTAAAAACAGTTCAATTTAATCAGAGTTTATAATTTATTGAATAAAAATTGTAAAAGAAATGCATTTCAGAGTAAACGTTTATATAAGGACAATAAATAAATGAGCATTACAAATTTAAGCAATTGGAGCATTGACAAAAGCGCCAGCAAACATAATATTCTTCTTATTCCAGATGCAGTACAGGAAGGGGCGATCTGCCTGAAACTGCAGGGGGAACGTCATCATACGAGTCATCATGATCATGCCGGTGGCAGCAGCTGCCTCCGTACCCTCCTCGTTGACCTCAATGGTGGCCTTGTGCAGCACCTTGCTGACATAAATTCCCTCGGGGGAATCCAGCAGATTGTTGAATTCCGCACCATCGTCAAACATTTTCGTAATGCCCAGCTAAAACAATAAACAATAGTGTATACAAATATTATAAATAAACACTGATTAAGCGGGTTATTGATGATGTCAGTGGAAAGCCAAAGAGGATGTACTCGATAAGATATATGCATGTATGTATGCATAAAGATAGGCGGTGACACTTGCTCTATAGGTAAGGTGAGTCTTATATAACGCTGATACATGATCTTTAACACGAACCACATAAGGCTAAAAACCGCATTGACAATACCCCACACATTATCTTGCCAGACGGTTCGATAAGCTACCAAAATAGTTAGTACACGAAATGCAAAGCTCTTAAAACATTAAGATAAGGGCTAATAAATATTTCGGTAAGAAATTCCAACTGATTGAGGACGTGTCAATAAATGGAAATGTTCTTTCTTCTGCACTGTTTGCTTACCTGCTTCAGCTTATCGGCCAGTTCAATGGAGTAGTCCACCTTGAATTTGGGGAACTTGACGTGCACTTCCTCCTCGACCAGCTTGCCGGCCAAATCGACCAGGTTCACGGTTTTGAGCTTCTCAGCCAGATCCTTGAGGCCATCACGCTCCTGGGGCAGCAGCACAAACATTGAAAGATCCGAGTCCTTGTAGGGCATGTCCAAGGCGGTGCAATTCAAGTCCTCAAAGAAACCGTAACCAAATTTAGCCTTTTGGTTCATGTAGTTAACCTTGACGCTCTCTTCGGCGCCCACCCAGAAATCGTCCTCTGCTGTGCGATCCTCCTGGAATCTATGCAGCCAACTGCCCTTGAAGTGAAGTGCATTGAGCAGCACCAGACGAGTGTTGTCATTGAAGGAGTCTGACGTCACAAGTTCCGTGATCTTGCCTTCAGTCTTGGCATTAACCCAGGCATTGATGGACTGAGCAGCCGCATCACTCAACGCAAAGTTAATGGTCTCGGCCTCCGAGTGGTACTGCTCTTTGATAGAATCAGCATAGCTGGCCTTGAGCTGCTTACCCTGCTGCACGTACAGCTTGTTTGCGATCTTCAGCAAGTCACTGTTTCTGTACTTCTCCATCACAAACTGGAAGGTCTGAGCCACCTCTGGTGGAAAGTTGGAGACGTAACGCAGAGCCTTGGCGATCTCATCGGCGGTCTCTCCCTGGGCGCCGGCAAAGGCCAAGGCAACACATGCCTGGATGGAGAAGGGCGAGAAGACAATGTTCTGCTTAACGCCACCAGCTGCCAACAGTTGGAAGAGTTCAGTGGTGAAGGAGGCACCGCCACGAGCGAATTCCAAATTGAAATCAAACATATTGAGAAATTTGTGGGTGTGTGAGATAAGTAATCGAGTAATTAATTTGTGCGTGCGAAGAGAGCGCGTCCAACACTTTCAGCTGCCTACACTGGAATGCTTTAAATGCCGATTGGGGGCCACAACAAAAGCGAAAGCGGCGCAATTCCATTTAGTTTTGACTATTCGGTGACTCATTTATCAGCGCTCATGAAGGTGACGTCGCTAGCGCCACCCCGTCCCTCATCGATTTAATAGTACTCATTTTGTACTGTACCTATTGTCAGTATTCATCATCAGCTATATTTACTTTACTGCTTATCTTTGTTCATTTAAATAGTTTAAACTAATAGCAGTTTCGTTTTAAATGACTCTTTTCAAAACAACAGCTGATTTAGAGGCACGGTTGCATTTGATATCGATAGCGTAGTCAGCTGAGTTGTTCACTCGAGTCGGTTCTTTGGAACTAGCGAATGAGTTTGATACCAATCATGGCGGCAAATTTCAAATTTGAATTGTTATTTATAAGTACACAACTTAAAAGCGTATATTAATAAAAACACCGTACGTGAATAACAATAATATGTAGATATGAAGAATGAAACTGCTTCTAACATCTTTATTTAAGTGTTTGGTGACTTATAAAATAATTAACAGTTAAGATACAAATATTTAAGTTATTTCCATATATATGCAGCATTTATATAAAAAACATTAGTAATGTAAGACACATTTAGAATATCTTGATGCAGTAATTTCCGAATAAAGAAGTGATAGTATCATAAAAGTTTCAGTTTCGTATTATAACATTGGTATTTCGTTTTGCTTAATAAATTATGTGTGGTTTCAATAATTTATGTTCTTTGGCCCTTTTGACACATACACATAAGCAGTCCTAGAGTTCAGGTATAATTTCGACTAATAATGTTGCTGGTTTTGTTTTAGATCCGTGATGCTTCTTAGTTACCCTCAGGTTTGGGCAAATTCGTATCATAGGCGCGAATAACTATAGACTGCGGTACAGCACCGCCTTCCTCCTGAGAAAATGCATAGCCATCTGTGGAGTAGAGTAGTAAATATTAGTTAAAGTTCCCAAAAGGGTGACTAGGTGTGTTGTACGTTCAAGTGTTTCACTGTGTACAATATGTTGGTGAAGTGTGGCTGATTGATGTAAACTATGTTTTAACGAACTCGCTGTAATCTTATCTTTAAAAACAAATGCACAAATGTACGAGAACCCCACCATTAAAGTTGACATTTGCGAGTAAAACATCAATTACCCAGAGATTAGCTAAAGCTGATTACTTGAGACCCATTAAAAAAAAAAAGGGGTAAGTATATATGTGAGGTACGAACACCAGATGGTCAGCCAATGTCCTTGGATTGAATTGATTGGTAAGTTGATTGTACTCACGCGATAATTCTAGTTCCGTTTCAACTCTTGTATTGGCACGACGGGTGAAAACATTACGTAGCAATCTCGCAGTTTCAGTAAATCTGTAGAGTTAATTGGTTGGTTTTGGTTTGGAGTTTTTGTAGGACTTTTAGTTATGCACATTTAGGGTTTTGTTTAATGGTGTCTACTTGATTATTTTCAGTTTGAATTGTTAGCATTCTATCAGTACATCGTTATCAAATCAAAGGTGTTACTACAGTTAGTACTTCTTGCGCTACAGAAGGTGAGAAAGGCTTACAGGCATGCAAATGTCCCAATAGTACTAATATTTATTTTATTTTGATTAAATTAAAATGAATTTTATATCACAAACGGCAACTTAAAATATATATATGGCGGAATCTGGGTAACAGTATATGGCATGCAATAAGTAAGTACAAATATATATGTATGACACCCATAGGTTTATTTCGATTCGGAACTGTGCTAAATTTCCCTAATTCCTGAGCAGTAAACTCCTCATCTCATGAATCTCATGAATTCGTGTAGCTGTGTGACTGTATGGCTGTGAATTTGGATCTGTTTGGTTTTGTGTGGTTTTATGTACAAAAACACAATTTGGCTATGGATTACTTACACCGAAGAATCGATCCCAAGGCATACATAGTTCTGCACACACACATACACACAAGTATATAGAGTAGAGTTACGAAAAGAAAAAGTATTTTTAAAGACATATTTAAGATAGTTGTAAATGTATTTGTATTGCATTGTTTCTCAATTTATTGAATAGATTTTGCTTAAGTTGTTGCGTGTTAGAAAACAAAAGAAAAACAACTAAATTTGAGTATTTTGAGTGCAAGACATTCAGCATGACAAAAGTAAGTGCCAGAATTTTGTATAATTCCCAAGTAGTTGGGGGAATTGGTTATTATTTGCATGCGTTGATATGTGGTAAACATTTGGTATGAAATGCTGTCTTAAACACAACAATTATTCATCACTCTCAGTGGGTTTTACATACTTTATTTAAATTATAGCATAGAGTTTCTTGTTAGTTTTCATAGTAATACAAATGGTTTTAGATACCCCCAGTGGCTCCGCTCAACACACTCGAGATATAAGGCATACTTTTTAAGATACAAGATACATTTCATAGTGCGCCAGAAAGTAGGCAACATTTGTGTTAAAGGAAATTCACACGTCATAAATAACAATTATTTCAACCTCTTCCAACAATGCACAAGATTTCTATTTATTTCGCTTTGATTATGGAATGTCGGACGGTTTTAGTAAGTGTAAGAGTAAGAGTTAAGTTATGCTTAAAATACAACAGTAATTAAATGCAAATAACAAGTAACAAATAAATAAATTAACAATTATTCTGAGCTTGAGCTTGGGCTTAAACAATAGTAATGCTTGTTAACTGGATTTCACAATACTTATGTTACACTTAGATATATATATATAGACGTTGGTATGCTTTATCACATGTATTTATGGAAAAACAAATATTACACAGAGTCTAACATTATGTATAGTTATCAAAGATTAAAGTAATGCCAAGACATTGTGATTAAGCATGTCCCTTAAATGTTTAAAAATAAATTATCTTAGTTAATACCATTTTAAGGAATTGATTCGTAAGGAGACTTGTGATTTGAGCGTTTCTCGTTTAGTTTACACCAAAATATATATGTTGGCCAAATTGAAAACTTTAAAAACGTTGCTAATTGCACGCAATTCATATGCTACAGTACTCAATATCACAGTATTTTCTGTTATTTGATTTATTCCCTAGGCAAATACTTAGACTATGTGTGACTGATTGACTGGGTTGTATGGATATGGTTATGGCTTCACACGCCCTGAGCACATACATTTCTTATTGTGGTGGTTAGCTTAACTACTTAACTAACTAATATACATTTATTTATATACAAACACCAGTTTAAGTTATTTATAATTTAACAATTCAAATTGACTTTCTACATGTGCAGAATTTCAGTGTCCAACTGTCGCCAGCGCTGTCTCTGGCGATACTGCTGCTCTTGCCGCTGATCCTCGTCGAATTCCAAGTTCTCTACTCTCAACTGACGCTGTGGACCCTCCGGTTGATGGCGCTTGGAGCCACCGTTCTGCTTGCGTTGGATTAACTCATGGCTAGACCTCGATTTCTGGTTAAAACCCAGATCCATACTGATATGGTTAAGCAGGAGCAATACGTAGTTTTGGACAGACAGTTCGGCATGTGGAAGTGGGGGGAGTGGGGATTGATAACAATGATTTACATTTATTTATAAATATATTCATAAGTTATTATAGAGTTAACATAATTGAAATGTTTTATGGTTTTATGCAGTTTATGTTTGGTTAATCGAGTAGAGTAGAAGTAGAGAGAGAAATTTACATTTTGTTTGGCTTGTGTTTCAAATGATTAATGTTTCAAAATTCGGCTTCTATTTTAACATAATTGTGTTTGTTTCTTTTTAATGCACTGTATAAATCTATCAAACACATGGAACTGCTAAACAACTCAACTTTTAATAACAGTGTAGGGTTTTTCTGGTAAAATGCTTTATATATATACTAAGTTAAACTATTTGTTCTGTTTAATACAAGTGTGCAAGGCAAAGTCTAGTCGCTGTGCTCCGAATTCCATTTAAAATTATTAAAAGAAATACTAGTTAATGGAATTTAGAACAGGCTTTGTTGGAGTCTTTAAAACTCAATAAATTATACAGTAAAAACCAATAATAATTTATATATTGTGTATGCTTAACAACTAAATCTGCTTAGAACTACTGTCGTTTATTATACGGTGTCTGAGGTAAGTGTATTGACCAGGTGTCTTAGGTGTCTTGGGTGTCTTATGTGAAAGCCAGAAAACTATCTGGCTTAAAGTACTTCAACACAGACCGACTCATAACATACACATAGAAAGTATCTTAAAGATAGGACAAACAACTTAGAGTAGTTTACTACTTACAGCTACAGTAACTACTGTGCCAGGCTTGATTTAGTTAGTAAATGCCACTAAATACTTGCTACATAAACAATTACATACATTAGAGTAAAACAAACACAATTCAACTAGTTTAACATTCAGATAGTTGTGATGTCCTGTGTGAGATTTGTGTGGCATTAAATGCTTAAAGAGGATGCAGCATGAACTATTTTAGTTAATTACAAATGTGTGCAAACAAGTGGCTAAAGTGTTTGGTAAATAATAATACTTAAGGCTACTAAGAAAGCAAAGTAAAATGCGCAACAATTCAAATTGAAAATGTAGCAGATTTTTGTTGTTTTTGTAGTTTGTTTGTTTTGTTGTTGCCAATTGTGGACCAATTTTAAAGAAAAAACCCAGAAATAATGCAGTCTAAGAACTAGAAATGTTTCTGCTGCTTCAATACTCACGAAGAACGTGACTCTTCCATCACTTGTGAGGGATCGTGACTCTGTATCTCCGATTCTCGCACAGCGTCGGTTAAGGTCTTAAAAACGGTATTATGTATGCTAAAAGGAAAGAAAAGAATTTAAGTTGGAGTGCCATTTAGTTAGGCCCAAACTGACGTACAGTTTACAAATCACATCGATGAGCAAACTGGCGATGGGAACGAGGAAGAGGCCAAGCCAAAAGACAGGCGTCGACAGCAGCATGATGTCCATGCCGGCGAAATTGCTGGCAAACTTTAGAGTTGGCCAAAAGTGACTGTAGATGAGCACAAAGGTAAACCAGAGCACTATGGAGCCCCAAATGGCAGCATGCGTCAACCAAGTCCACGAGCTGGTTATTAGCCCCGCTTTCAGGCACACGGTGACAATCACATACTGCAAGAAAGTAAAGTTAGTACTGTACACAACACACACCCTCTACCCTTTACAAGCACAGGGTTATCTACTGCCACTCACCGTGTACACCATGTTGCCCAGCAGCAGATAATCGCTCGTCTTGCCATCCGGCCAAATAGCTTCGTTCATGAACGCCACCATGGGCAGCCAGAAGAGGAACACCGAGTGCAAAAGAGCATTGAATATCCAGATCCAAAACACCTTTACGTTAAACAGTTTCGCATTCTGCGATGGTTTGTATAAAAGCGGATACTTCAGCATCGTTTCCGCCGTGCAGAACTTCTCAAAGAGTCCAATCGCAAACGGCGGCATCGCCGTGAACAGAACGTTGTAGAGACCGATGGTCCAGCGTTCGAAGAGGATTTGTCCCGACCAGCCCGAGTAGACGGCAAACCAGAGTTCGATGACATACAGGCAGACATTCTTGTAGAAGCTGTAGAGGATTAGCTTGCTGATACGTGCATAATTCCAGGCACCATGCACAAGTAACAGACGACGCAGGAAACGAAACTGGGCAATTGAATAGTCTGAGGCGCAGGCAGCCTGTAAACCCTCCTGGCCGGAGATGCCAATGCCCACGCTGGCCTTTTGGATCATGGCCACGTCGTTGGCACCATCGCCAATGGCCAGCGTTACGGCCTTGGTGTACTGTGTCACCATTTCGACCACCTCGGCCTTTTGCATGGGCGACACGCGACAACAGATGACCACGCGACAGATGAGACACAGCTCCTGGAAATCATTGCGCAGATCACAGCTCAGGGCGTACTTCAGTGTCTTGCCATCGACAACCAGAGCTACGTTCGCATCCTTGGCCGTGGAGCTCTTGAACTCACCGGAGTGTCGCAGTATGGCATCACGGGTGGCCTGTACAAGGAGTCACATTAGTAACAGCTTAAAGGAATCAACTCTACACTTACATCCAGACTCTCCTCGTTGAGTATAATGATGTCCATCGAGTGCGTAATGAGGCGACACGAGTAGCCAATGTTGATGGCCGTCTCCTGTTTGTCTCCGGTCAACACCCAGATGTAAATGCCAGCCTCTAGCAGGGCTTGAATGGTCTCCGGCACACCATCCTGCAGACGATCCTCAATTGCCGTCGCACCCAACAGACGTAGATTGATCTCAATGAGATTGGCAGCATCGTCGAGCTTTCGTTCGCGTTGCTGCAACGCTGTGGCCGCCTTGTGGTATGTCTGATTCCATTCCTCGTACACATCGGGATCAATGTCCGCGACGGCCAGGCACAAAGTGCGCAGACCCTCCGAGGCGAACTCCTCTAAATGCTGCAGTGTGCTGTCTCGGTAGGATTGGTTCCGTGTCGAGAGACGTTCATAGATCACCGAATCGGCGCCCTTCATGAACAACTTGATGTCGCCCTCCGGTGTACGAACAATCACCGACATACGCTTGCGCGTGGACGTGAATTCCAGCACGTTAAGGATTTGGAAACGCCTGCGTTCCCCCAGTGCATTGATCTCCACATATTCGGGTGTACGTGTATCAAAGATGTAGCCGAATTGCCGGGCACCATCGACCAGAGCACGCTCATCTGGACTGGCTGCATGATAGATAATGGTGCCATCCTCCTTCTTCTCGGGTATCACTGTATGGCACACGGACAACAACACAAGGAACTCTTCAATGTCACTGGATGTCTCATGTCGTCGCAGTATATTCTGCACCAGCTCCGATTCCTCCGGCGTGCGTTCCGGCTTGTAAATGTGTCTGGCAATCGAACACTTCTTGAACACCATCACATTCCTGGTCAGCGTACCCGTTTTATCGGAGAAGATGTACTTGATCAGGCCAAGTTCCTCGTTCAGATTTGAGGTACGTGCACTCGCGGGCATATTCGATTCCTCGTGATACATCTCGATGTCGTAGTTGATGAATATCGCCTGCAGGAAACGCACCAGCTCCAGGGTAACTTGCAGCGATATTGGTATCAGATTGTTGTACAGAATAAAGAAGGTCAGCAGATTGTAGCCAAGGTTCATGCTCTTGAAATCACCAATGCCCAAATACCAATCCTTCTCGGAATGTTTCTTGGTCCAGATCAAATTGCAGAGACCACTAGTGATGCACAGAGAGATCAGTATCATGAACAGCATCAGTATCTGTGTATTGGTCAGTTTATCGACTGTCGAACGCTTCAACGGTGCCGAAGTGGAGTTCTTCATCAGCTTCGTCTCGTGTCCCGAGTAAATGACTACGCCAAATATCCACGAGGTGTTCCGCAGCATGGCGCCACGCTGCAGCACCTGATCGTTGCCCAAGGGCACAGCGCTGTAAAGGGCAGAGAACGGATGTAGTCTTGGGAAGCTTTCTAGGCTAAGACAGAACTTACGGCTTGCCAAACTCCTTTAGCACACCATTAAATTCGTATAGCTGGCGATTGGGTAGCTCACACTCGATTCTGCCCTGTAACTGCATTAAATCTTTGGTGTCCAGTAGCTTGGCTGTTGCTGGCACTCCCTGACGAATCTTTAGATTCGTCTCGCCATCCAAATTGGCCGTTTCTATGAAACACATGGCCTGAGGCTCACTAAATGAAGGAATAGCAATGAGTATTAAATAGGGTGTAAGACAGTGATGCAGTGTTGCCAGATCAGCCAACAGAAGTTAGGCAACACTGCCTGGAAATGCTTTGGAGCCACTCCTCACCTGGATGATAACAATACTAAATCTGCGGGGAAAAATGTATCGATGGTCACTTTAATGATGTTGCCCACTGTCAGCTCGGACCAACGCACAGTGGTCCACGTGCCATTTTCTAGCCGCTCAATCATGCGATGATTGATCTCATTGTCGGCGCGATGACGTTTCTGTTAATGGGAATGGAAAGGGATTAGTTAACTTATAAGACTCTTAGTTGTTTTGACTTACAATATCCTCAATGATCTCCTTGATGGCGCTGACGGAGAGTATGAATATGAGTGGCACCAGTGTTGTGTAGCGACCCGTTGGCGATACATCCGGAATTTGTTGTAATAATGCAATAAGTAAGAAAAAACAATTGGAATATCGTCTAAATTGCTCAAAGAGGAACGACGGTAGAAAGCTGACAACACTATAAATAGACAGAGGGTTAGATAAAGAGGATGTAGAAATATAATGAATAAATAATCAGATAATCAAATAAGGCAATGCATATCTTATCAGTGACATCATGACATTGATTCCACCCGCATTTAACTAATGATTACTCACTTATATTTAGCCGTTGATATTCGATTATTACAATAATTAACCGGCTGTGGGGCATTCAGGGCGATAACTCGCTTCTCTCCCTCATCGGCCTCAAAGCCAAACGGTGCGGGTTCATCGTCATCTGGAAGGGAATAAAATACATTTCTCAATATATAGTTCCAGCATTTCTAAGCCGCATTTATTATTAATCTTATCAGAAGCTATAACAGAACTATATTTCATCGGTCTCCCAGGAGGAAACGAAAAAGTTCAGAGCTGCTGGATTGCCTAGCGCGTATTTCATGGCAAATCCTCTGAGGTTAAAGCCGGGGCGACCCTCATACTTGTCACTAGGTATATGGGTCTCGTCAAAGTCCAGCTGACAGATCTGCTTAAAGACGACAAAGATATAGCGATGACGACCGGTGCCCGCGGGTGGACGACTGCCAACGTAGGAGACCAGGGGATCCCCATAGACGACATCGGACCCGGGAATGTTACCGACCAACCAATGAACCCATTCCCGATACTTGGGAGCCGTACGACTTGGTGCATCGGGATCAATCATGGCCAGCGTGTAGTATTTATTGGGTTCGGCGAGCCATCTGACGATCGGTTGCTGACGCACCTTCAAGGGGGACAGGTAGCAGCCTGGGCGTACCTTGGTCTCACACGGATACAGCACATTGACGACCAGAGGCGGAAAGCAGACAACAACATCGGGTATTATATTATGCTCCTTCATCATGTTGCTCAGCTCCTTGATCTCATCCGGTCTCACACAATTTACAAGCATTTCGAATTTTGAATTTAAACCCAACCATACGGAACCCAACGGATTGCTCAAAGTCTACTCGATTGTCAACATATTCGAAACTTACTGCTCCAGCGTAGACGCAGCGCCTTGTAGACATTGCGAAAGGTCATTCTGCTCCAGCGATGCACGGGTCTCGTGGAGAAGCGACGTCGTCTTTGGCTATGACTGCGACGCTGTGAGTTGCTCAAATTCCGACTGGTATCCCCAATATCACTGATTAGCTCCGTGGCAGCCGTCTCAATTGAATCCCGATCCAGTTCATCCTCGTAATTCTCATCAATTGCCGCTGTGTAATCGCCGACCGTCTGAAATGCAATGCTCTCCCTGGCTGTGCTTGCTTTGATAATCCCCTCCAGATTTGCTAGATTTGCAGCTGCTTCTAGTTCAAGTGTATACAAGCCACAAGTGGGCGTGGCACTGGGCGTACTAGGGGCTTCAGTGGACAAGCGCTTGCGCTCTCGCACACAATTTCAATTACATTGTTGGCCAAAAAGCTGTACAAATTGCTCAACTTTGACATTTTGCATTATAGTTGCGAGTGTGGTAGGTGTATACATATATATAAACTACTGCATATGTGGTATATATCCGCTAATCCAAGAGTTAAGTATACAAGCCGTGTAGACCCAAGTCGACTCGGAAGGTAGCGTCGCTTGAAGAGTGCGCAGTATCGATTTGTCAACGACTGACACGTGATGCATTCGATTGCCACACTAAATTTAGCTTAAACACACACACTCGCACACACGCACAACACACAGTATGGCTAATTGTGATGAGAATCCATTGGCATTTGGATTATTTATTTAAGTGTCACACAATTGTCTCTGGTCCGTTATCAGTTGTCTGATAAAAACAGACCCAGTTTCAATTTTCTCCACCGCGTACTGCGTAGTGCGTAGTTTGGCGTTCTGCCTGCTGCCTGCTGCTTGCTGCGTGGTGTGTTGTGTTCTCTTGCAGCTCAGCGCTGCGACTGACTGCGATTGAGGTGAAAATTGAGTACTAAATTTCAGGGTCGACAGATTTGTTACCCCTTTGGGCTGCGCTCTAAATCCGCTCTCTGCCTCTCTCTCCCTCTTTTACCCCTATGGCTGCACTCTCTTGCCCTACCTCCACCCCTATCTCAGTGCCTCTTTCCCCGTACAGCGTTTATGGCATTGAGTGCATTTTGAACTTAGCGCTAGGGACCACTTACAAAGCGAATCAAAACTCAGTTTCTGCTTCGATTTAAAATTAGCTGAAGAAGTTT
Organism: Drosophila dunni; assembly: GCA_018152125.1. Taxonomy (NCBI): domain Eukaryota; kingdom Metazoa; phylum Arthropoda; class Insecta; order Diptera; family Drosophilidae; genus Drosophila; species Drosophila dunni. Next base: position 18,071,282 of record JAECXC010000339.1, on the reverse strand, counting down.
AAATACCCTGTAAAACCGAGTAGTTTGCTCCTCACACGTTAGTGCCTCTGTGTAACTAAAAGTACTATAAGATTTATGCATAGAATAGTTTTCTTTAGGGTTATAGGTTAATAAACGTGTAAACACCTTTACATGGCGGCTTTCGTAGCCCAGCCTTTTCCAGTAGTTTTCGCCTAGACGCTGTGATCCAGCCCTCCCGTGACCGTGTAGTACTGTGCTCCTCCTGCAGCCGTCGTGGACGTATCTCCCCATCCACCACATCGGTCTCCATGCTCTGCAGATCATCCTCTGTCGTGGGCGGACTGTCGCCAGCTGGGCCCGTGTTCGTGGCAGCATCGGGTGCAAATTGTGTGGGTCTTGTGGTGGCCGTATGACGCAGTGCCTCGCCCCTCAGCCGCCGCAGACATTTCTGACACCATAAATGCAGCTGTTGTGACACCGAACTGGGTGCTCGGTAGACCCCTGATCTAGCGGGTGCTGGAGCGGAAGAGGAAGCGGGTTCGTTGGGGGGTACGTGACTGTGACTGTGGCTGTGATTGTTGTTCCCATTGGTGTTGCTTGAGGTGGTGTTGTGTGGGTTACTTTTGTTGGGATCTGCCATGTTGACATGTTTCCTTTTACACCGACTGTTATCTTGTGTATTTACTTCACTGTTTACTGCACTCACGTTGTTTCACTGTACTTTTAGATTTAGCTCGTGTTTGTCATTGTAATTGCCCCGAAAGGCAGCTTTTCTTTCGCTCTGAGTTTATCTATTTGATTAACGATGTGATATGAAATGGTTACTACGATTTGTTACAATTTCAGTCACTAATTATTCACACATTTCAATAGAATATTGATTTTCATTAATGAACTTCATTCAGCAGGAAAATGGAAAAAGTTTTGAGCACACGAAAAGTGTAAACAAGTCAATGACCTTATACATTATGAAAACGGAAGTGAACAGAATGTACACACACCAAGACACTCCCATCCATGTAGGGAGCACATAACACTGTCTAGTTGTGTCCACACAAATCATAAGTAAACACTTCTCTGTGCGTGTTCGGAAAAGCAGAACCAGAGACCCAAAAACCCCTCCAAAAACCAGATAGTATAAAGTAAAGTAAAGCTCGTGTTAGCGTGCGCGCAATGGACACAGTAAACAAGAGTAAACACTTGATTATAACACAGAATAGTTAAAAAATACATACGCTTCTTATCAGTGTAGTTTTTAAGGGTTTAACCAATGCCCAACTACTGCCCAGGGACAACAGTTTTCTTTCCCAGTACAGCAATCAAAATTCAATTATATTTAATTTCAAGTTTCTTTCAAGTTTCGAATTTGCCAACTAAAACTCATTAAAACCGAAAATTGGTTTTTGTAAATGACAGAGAATATATCAATAATACAGCAGTTCACTGGAAATTGGAAATGGAAAATAGAAATGAAAATGGGAGGCACCCAAGTGGCTTATTTACTCCCAATGCCTGTCAACGAAATTGACCATAAATATTAATAAAGAAGGAAACGTCGCTTCGCTTGTTGGTCGAACTCTTGTAATTACAGATGACATTAGTACAAGCAAATTAAAAATAAAAAAATATATAAGCACAAGGTCATCGTATAGATACAAGATACAGCCATGGATAACAGAATATTTAATTTAATACACAAATACCCACAGTCAAATTGTTTACAAGCGAGTAATGCTATGGAGTCTTGCAAATAAAAATTGTTGTTTTGCAGCTAAAAATAGCTAGAAAGATATAGACGAATATATATTGGACTGTTTCCAAACAGTTTGTGGTTGCTATTTAAAACGCAAGCGAACAATATTAAAAATTACTGTATACAAGTGTTTGCTTAATTAAGCAAAAACCCATAAACCCCATAAACCCCATAAACAAAAGAAATGAAAACCGTTTACAGTTGTGCTAAAGATAAGCCAGCTTGAAACTAATTAAAGTCATATATGCATATATATATAACTGAACAATTCCCAAGGGGTGTACCCTAAAAGGCGGGTGGAAGTCTGACTCTTTCAAGCTTTAAATAGTTTAAAAGCTAACTCAAAATTGCTCATACTCTGCCTACAGGGTATGCTGAAAACAAAACAATCCCCAAGGGGATTGAAGTCTGACTCTTTCAAGCTTTAAATAGTTTAAAAGCTAACACAAAATTGCTCATACTCTGCCTACAGGGTATGCTGAAAACAAATACAGTTTGCGCTTTATTTGTCATCAACCTGTTTATTTTGCCAACACACATTTATGAGTGGGAGCAATGCACATATGTATTACTCAGTGTTAGCCAGTTGTATGAACTGAATCATATACTATATACACACTATATAGAGGCAAATGTGGCACAGTAATGACAAGCAACTGACAACTCATTGTGAAAAACCGAATCAATACAAAACTTGTGTCAATCGAACAATAATTGGCTACGGCCACGAGTTGTGAACGTAAACAATGAAATGGTTGTAATCAAATGGGAATACATGTGCAGCAATTTAAGAACACGGCCAATTCCAGCTAACTGCTACTGCTAACTTATGCACTGGGCTACAACTAGGAGTAGGATTCACTTTTATTAACTATTCATTGGCTTATCAAACTTTGAGCAAAACAACGAGTTGTGCATACCCTAAGACACTGAACACTGAGCATTGATGACGTCTAGTTAAACAGCTACAAATATTTTGTGCAAATAAGCAAATTGAGAGCAAAGGTGAAAATATTTAGAATAAACAAGCGAGTGTTGCACAGGTAAAACAGGTGTCTTTTTGGTTATGTGGCAGTAATATTAGCTGTACAATTTTAAGTAATTTGTATATATATTTTATATACACTCTACACACAATATGCTAATTCTCCAACGCAATTCAATGCAAACAATGAAAGTTTTAATTACTTTTTTCTAATAAAAACCCGTTTTATTCTTACCCGAACTGTCATTAATTAAATGTGAAATGCCAAAATTTTAGAATATTTTAGAATACTCGAAAGTCTCTTTAGAAATGCTTGCGAACAATGACGTGATTTGTTTTTATTTTTATACACAAAAATATATATTTACGTACAGTATTTTGAAATGGCGACGTAACCAATGTGCAAATAAATAAATATAAATAAACTATCTGTGACCTTTATGAAATTATTAACACGACAAGTCACATAGTCATTTATTTGTCTAATTAGTTGCACATACGAAAGGAAATTACCTTCTAAACTCAGTTTACGCTTATCTGCAGCAGCACAATTAAAGCCATACATTCTGCCAACTCTAATGGAGGGAAAATTATAGTTGATTTTCCTGGGAATACACTTTTTATTAACAATCAAATGCAAAGCGCACAAATTCAACTAAAAGACGCTGCGACAATTTCGTGTGCAAACTACCAAAAATACTATGTAAATAAAATATAAACAGAGGTAGAAGAAAAGAAAGGTACTGATAAAAAAGAAACCGATGTTTCAGAGACCGCAAAACAAAACATGCAGAAACAAGTTTCAACAACATTTCACTAAGTGTGAGTGAGAGTGTGAGTGTGCGTGTATTAGTGCATTGGTGAGAGAAACCGCAATAACAATAATAATGCAACAATGGCAATGAAATAAACGGCGAGAAATGCTAACACAATGAAATAAAATAAAATGAAATAAAACTAGAGATAGAAGAAGGTGGGAAACAATCATTGCGTCTCATGCTGTTGACAATTGAGAGAAGAGATAAAGAGATAAAACTAAGTACACAGAGACAAGCCGATGGACAACAGTGTTCAATTGAGAAGGCGCCAAAAAAGAGTCAAACAATCGGAGATGCACACACATACACACACACACACAGCTCACATTAGACTGGTCATGGTTTTTGTCGTAGTATCACAAATCAAACATCGCATGTACGTGCCACATGTGTGCCGCACAACGTGGCGTATGAGGAACGTGGGCAAGAGTGCAACTTGTTTCGCAAAACCCTCAATTAGTGACACATCAAAACATGTATTTAAGTTAACGTCTATACTGTTGTAATTCACTTGTCCACGCAAATGTCCTTTCAATTGCACTTGTTTTTTCCACTCTATGTCAAGCGTTTGCGCTCATTTCTTATTAGCCGTAATTAGGTAAATCAAAACAGATGATGCGACAATACTAGAAGTCATTGTTGCGGAAAGTATTGAATGCTTTTCCAAATAATTCAACAAATCTATATGTATTATTGCGAACCAATTAAACGCTAGAAATTCGTAGAGCGACCGTAACGCGGTTTTTCGACTTTGCGCGCGCGTGCTTGACGAGCAACTGAGCAATTGCCGCTTCGATTCACCTGCATGAGAGCTAAAGAGAAAACAAACACACACACACGCATTTAGAGCGAGTGACGAGAGAGGGAGAGCGAGAGCGCTAACAGTCGAATCTCACCAAACATGCAAGATTTCACCACTAACATAGCAATCACTCACGCAGAAATAAATATGAATTAAAAGTTTCACCCGAATATCATAAATACTTTCTATTTCACAAAAATAATGAAAAGCTTAATTTTTAAAATGTTAAATTAAGCATTTAAAAAAGCAAAAAATTATAACCGCCCCCGGGTGGACTCGAACCACCAACCTTTCGGTTAACAGCCGAACGCGCTAACCGATTGCGCCACGGAGGCACTTGTTGAGCTGGCCAACCCAACACCGTTTTGTGTGAAGTGAAAACACTTATTCTAAACCGAACCCAATTTCTTTGAATAACTAATTCAGTTACATTGGAATAGTTATTACACAACAAAAAAAAATTTAAGTTAAAATAAATGCCAGCTAAATAAAAAAATTATTGTCAGAAGTGGGATTCGAACCCACGCCCTCAGAGAGGACCAGAACGCTCATTCGAACCTCTGTTGAAGAGGCAAGATTTACAATCTTGAGTCTGGCGCCTTAGACCGCTCGGCCATCCTGACACTTGGATGTCGTTTGCCGAATATTCTACTTGAATGAGTTGCATTGCTTAAACTCTAACATATTTCTACAGTGAAATCACAGTATTTTGTATGGATTTACATTTCACTGTTAAAGTTAAATGAATTGCTTTTATACATATTCTATTCATATACTAACAGATTTGGCTCATATGCTGCTTTTGTCAACCGAATGCCAACGGCCCATTAGCTCAGCTGGTTAGAGCGTCGTGCTAATAACGCGAAGGTCGCGGGTTCGATCCCCCCATGGGCCACAATTTATTTTTTTTTTTTGTCTTTTTAATTTGGTCAGTGTTCCGTACATAGGTTACGTTGAGTAGCATGTGAACTGTCTTTTATAATAATTCTGTGGCATATAATAAAATTTAATTGATTTTAAATGGCAACGGTTGACGTTCATTCCAAGCACACTAGGAGGCAATGTCGTTAATTAACTTTACCACTATCTACAAGGATATTAAACGGACACGGAACATTTAGACCAAAAAGCTTTTTGCAATGACTAAAAAATGTCAACGTGTCCAGACACAATCACAATCACAACATGTAGTTTTCTTTCATGCCGAGCACATTAGGATACCAAGTCTTTGTGTCTCTGCCACGGTGTGTCTGGGTCTCTGGTGCTATCCCAACCCTTGTGATGATGTCATGAGAAAGAAGTAAAAGAAATCCAAGCAAGTACATGGGTTTTTGTTTGAGACATTGATGATCTCAGTGGTTCTCACTTTATTACAACTTTGCTGGACTGAAATGCCATTTAATTCTTTATCTTGAAATATAGAATTGTTTGAAGCTAAAAGCTTTCGCTTAATTCCGATTACTATTAATTGATAAAGCTAAGGATTTGAAAAGTTAATACTTAATGGTTGAATTTGAAAATCAAGTAGTCTCTGTAGTACGTTTCAGATAGCATAGCAATATATTTCCAAATTTGATTTTGGTAGTATTGATAATTATAAAATAATAAAAAGTGCAACTATATTTTTTAAAATGAATTTCTTCAAACCGGAGGTACAGAAGCACAACTCCGAGAATCGAAAACCAATTCTCATCCGAAAGGATAGTGGCGATGGTAAAAGCAATACAAATGAACCCAAAAAGCGTGTAACTTTTAAGCAGTGTGTGGAGTATTTGCCGGCTTATCAGGAAATGGAAATGGAAATTGATGTAAGAAACTGTAACATCTTTTAGCATCTAATGTAATTACATTTGCTCATTTTAAAGCAACCAAGTGGAGCAGGTGAACCAGAAAACCAGGGACAGTAACGAATCATCTAATATGCAGAACGGAAAAGAGATGATCAATTCATAAACTTTCTTCTTCTTTTATTGCAATTTTACGATTCAGTTAAAGTATAAATGTGTTATTTGATGACGCCAGCAAGCCATTTGACCGTTTTACCAATTTACTCAAAAGCAAACAGTCGACAACAAATTTGCCAGCCGGAAGCTGAAAATGTGACGATGACATTTGACATCCGCCGGTGTACCGTAGTACCGGGTTTTATTACAGAGCACACTATAAAATATGGGCTAAGGTGTGAATCTATTGGGCCTTCCATACAGCTACAGAGATAGACAGCACAGAAACTATTGGTTATAATATAAACTACAAATATAAACAACTGTTTTATATATTTAATATTTTAAAACAAATTAAAGCTCCACACCCGCTTTATTGTTATTGAAAGAGAGCGTTTGTTGTGCAGATTAATACCCTGTAAATAGTAGCATAATAGAGGGGTCTAACTTTTGATAAGAGTAGTGCAGAGGATGTGCTAGTCCAGCGAATCTACTTGGCTTTTGTAATATTTACAATGCGACAATACCCATGTGAAATGGATTAGAAATGGCCATTAAATCAAACGATAATGAAACAGATTGCAAAACATTGATTGCGGTCATTCAAAAAAGCCAAAGACGTTCTGAAATAAATCCAGAGTTATTTAAATGGACAATAGTGACAGTGAGAGGTGTTGTTGGTTGGGAATTTTTGTTTTATGAGCTGCAAACTGACAGCAGCGATTATCACTCAAGTATCGAGTGTGGCAATTAATCAGCAAATAACTTTATTAATTTACAATGCAACGTGTGCGTATGAAGGTATTTCCAACTGCCCAACTGGGGTATATAAGGCACAACCAGTGCAACCTCCTATCAATCCAGCACCAACTATCAAATAGATCAAGTAAAATGCACGGAAAAAGCTTTTTTATAGTTCTCCTGGCTCTGCTTGCCACTGCCCACTGTGCAGTGATACCCAATGGACTAGTAGCTCAACAGGATATGGATTTAGGGGGTCGCATTGTGGGTGGCTCGAAGACAACGATCGCACAACATCCGTGGCAGGTTTCCCTGCAACGCTCGGGATCACATTTCTGCGGCGGAAGTGTGATCAGCTCCACAATGGTAGTCACTGCTGCCCACTGTCTACTGAAAGTAACGGTAGCAACACTTCGCGTACGTGCTGGCTCCACCTACCGTTCACTTGGTGGAGTTCTCAGCAATGCAGCCTCATTTAAGATACACGAGGACTACGGCACCACTAGCAGAATCAACGACATTGGCGTCATCCGTCTACAGACAAAACTTTCTCTGGGCACCAACATCAAGGCGATTCCTTTGGCAACTGTAGCGCCAGCTCATAACGCCGCTGCCACCTGCTCCGGTTGGGGCAGAACCGCCTATGAAGGCGACTCCTCAGCTACGCTACTCTACATCGATACCCTCATTGTGTCGCGCTCCGAGTGTGCCAGCTCCAAGTATGGCTACGGTGCCAAGGTCAGGGAGACCATGATCTGTGCGGCGGCGAGCAATAAGGATGCTTGCCAAGGGGACTCCGGTGGGCCGCTTGTCTCCGCTGGCAAACTGGTGGGTATTGTGTCCTGGGGCACATACTGCGCCGAGTCCCGGTATCCAGGAGTCTACACCGATGTGGCTGACCTCAGATCTTGGGTGCTCAAGCAAATATAGGAGGAGGAGACAAGTTTTAATCGCCTGTTTTAGGGCTTGATTAAGAGGCTTTTAGTTTAAGGATACCAATTAAACATTAATCCTGACAATGTGATGTCAATAAATATATATTTCAACCAGTTCAAACTTGTAGTGAATCATTCAAACAGAGGAAACTAGTGTAACGTTCCTAATGGGTAACATAAGACTTTACAAAGATATACCTTACTACAACCACTTTGATCATAAACAATATCTTTATTTCCTTTTACTAAAGCCCTGTAAATTGTGCCTAGTTGGGGCACTTTATTAATTAAACTGACTGACGACAGGTGAAGCCCACTCACCTTCATATTCCTTGCGTTTGCTGCGCAGAAATGAAGCTGTCATACGAATTCCACGTGCCGCATTCGATAGTATGGAGCCCTTGGAGTCCTTGCGATTACGTGATCTTTGCCTGGAACTTATGTCACCAGTCGGCTGACAGGAGGACAGTGTGCCGGCCACAGAATCAGAGTGCGGTGTTACGGGCGTATTTGGTGTATCGGAATCGATGAAACCGAGATTACTATTGGCACTATTCAGGTGTATGCTCGTCTGACTCAACACTGGCAGTTTGCCACTCATGGAGGCCGCCAGTTGTTCATCCAAGCCATTGGTCGAGTCCCGAGTGAGATGCTCCAGGGACTCAAAGTCCCGATTGACTGCCGGCGGCATCGAGTGACGGAACCATGACTCCTGTCGATGCTGGGATGCTCGTTGCTGTCGCCGTCGCTGGCTGGCTATGCTGGGGGTGCAGCTTGAGGTTGTGTTGGTACGATTTAGTTCGATGGATATTGTGGTACTTCTGCGACTTGGGTCTGGACTGGACATGTTGGGGGTGTTATTGCGATGGCTAAGGCACTTGGTAAAAATTCACTTTGGTCTTTGGTTTGGTAAATATCATAAATGGTTTGCAAGGCACGTTTTTCTCTACAATTTTCAGCTATTCAGTTTTTTATTATATAATATCAGTTATGTAAGGTCCTTAACCTCTGCGAGTGTTGGGGGATATAGCATTTTAGAATAATTCATATTCTTTTCAAAAGCACTGAAAATAACCTTGAACATATTTCCGCTCGCTTGACATGTGCTGAGAACTGAAACAACTGACACCCCAGTGGGACCCCTTTTGTCGCCGCCCATGACAGCGCCGATATTTTGAATGAAAGCAATTGCCGATTTCAACAACTTGCACAAAACATCAAAAATTCATTATCCACTTCATTACCGAGCTGTAAACATAGTTATTCTTGTCACGCATATGCATTTAAAAACAAAATTCCAACTACATATATAAACTACGATTTAAAACAATCCATTATTGTGTGTTCAGTTTCATATCTGATGACCAAAGTCAAATAAATAGTTACAGTTACAGTTATAGTTAAATGCGCAAATTTAAAGTCTGCGAAAGCCTTCAAATTATCGAACTGATTGTAGTTAGCGGGTTCGCAGAAGGACACAAAACTTGGCTCCACGGTGTCTGGAGATGTCTACACGGAACTGAACTGAAAGATACACAAATATTTCGACTAGTTCGACACAAATGGGGAGAACAACAAAGGAGCAACTTGAAAGTTGTTGGGATTCATAACTAATAACTTGAGATGCGGAGCGATTATCACGTTTCATTTGGTGGCACACAACCAACAACCAGCGCGTACTATATGTGTTGGTGTGTACAGTGAACTATGCGAATAATGTACACACGCGCCAACAACGTCCGCCACGAGCGAAAGCCAAAAGCCAACTGTGGACATCGGCATAGAAATGCTAGTCAATATCTCGTCCTTCGGACCATTTACGAAGTTTCCAAGTTGAAAGTTGTCAACTGTGTACAACTGGGTACAACTACTCGTGCTAGTACAACTACTAGTATATAAAATTGGTACAAAATGTTTTGTAAATACTACACGCAACGCACCGCACCGAGATGGTCCTGGTTCCTGTTAAGAAGATACACGTAGTACTAGTTGTACCCAATACAAACATCTTGTGCCATTAAAAGCATAAACAGAATGAAATTGATTCATTGATTCTATTCCATGTTAAGTCGATATACAGCTGGCATCCAGAGTTAAGTGTATGTACTTAACTACTTTAGTTTCTCACATACATTTATTTCTGTTATCTCTTTAAATAGCATTTCCTCCCCCAATTGAATTCAGTTCTAAATATTTGCCAAGAAATATATTTCAGTTTAAGCAGTCGGTAGCCACCGAGGCCCATTAGCTCAGCTGGTTAGAGCGTCGTGCTAATAACGCGAAGGTCGCGGGTTCGATCCCCCCATGGGCCAGCAATAAATTTTTTCTTTTTTTAACAAGCTATTTCTTTCAACCCATTACTAAGGTACGAAGCCAACAAAGTAAACAAGGAAAGGTTTAAATGCCAGCCAAAGACTCTTTCAATAAATGTCTTTGATTGTAGCACATATGTATATTCACAGCCAAACAATCTTATCACTAAGTGTAGACAGAAATACAGAAAATTTGTATTGTTAAGGCATTTTAAAAATGACGCACAGTCATTTCAACCATTTTAAAATAAATTGTCAATAAAGAGTATTGATAGAACGTTGATTTCCACTTAAATGGATTCGTGAATCACTTGGACCAAATTATGCCGCTTTCACACAAGCAACTGTATCGTTGCGTTACAATAGAAATGATTTAAATATTTACTTACGAGTATCCAAAAGAGCGGAAAACTCATTACGGGAACGTCGTTGTGGGATTTGTGTAGTTGCTGTGGAGTTCGCATCCTCTTCTTGAATTTGGTAACGTGACACCATGTGTACTATGTTGTTTGTTGATTTTTTTTGTCGGCAAGGGCTTAGAGCAACTGGTTGAACACCAAAACACCGAACACCGAACACCAAAACACTAACAAACAGAATCGCTCAAAGTGATAGTATTGCTTGAAACTAATATCATGATAGTACAAGCGGTATGTAGGGCTCTTTAAATTGTTACTAACATATTAACCGTATACATATAGACGTATAGTTATTGCAAAATTGTAAAATTGATAAGCAGAGCAACAAAGCCGAAACAAACACACACCTTCGCACCTTCAGTGAAAAACAATTTAACATATCATCCAACTGTTATTAACAGCGAGCGAATTTTAAATATTCTGTTAAATGTTTTAAACTTACTACAAATGTAGTAATACGTTTCGCATCAGCATTTGTTCTTATATTGTTATGATTAAATTAATTCGACGACTGTTTTTATGGCTAAATAAGAAATTAAACAGAAGCTTAATATTATTAAACCAGGGCTTCCAAAAAATTATGGCAGAGCTTTTACAGCAACAGCTGTTTTTAACAGAGCTGATGACAAATATTTGTAGTTCTTAATTAGTATATAAATTAATTAACGTCAGTTTGTTATTGATAAGCACAAGTTTAAATGAATCATTCTAAGTGAAACAACAAATAACATCAAAGAACCCATACAAGTGCCGCCCTTTGACTGCTGGTCTTCATCATTCTGGCAACGCTGAAAAGGCCGTTAAATTTCAAACGGCTGACTTTACTGAGAACATTAAATAAATTGAAAGACATATACAACGAACTACAAAGGTTTTTTATTCATATCTTATTCATTGTATAAAACTTAAGTCTAATTTTCTTTTCGAAAGCAAGTTTTTGGGAGGCTTTACATACAGCAAAACAAATAATATAGTGTCAAGTATTTTATAAAATTATTTCAATGTCCGTTCCGATTGTGAACTGAAAACGGAAATTCAAGACGAATTCGGGGAAATAAATAAAAAGCATTAAAAGAAAGTATTTCAAGCCAAACAAGTAGGTTAATCTCTTCTAATTGTTAATTTGATATGGCAAGATGGCACTCAGTTCCAGTCAATAAAAAAAATAGTTATTTCTAAGGAGCAGGTGTGTACATGCACATAAAGTAGTTATTTATACTGTTTAGAAATGTTGTTAATGTGCTTACTACTATGTATTTTGTGGGTCATTCAATATGAACGAAGGTGTCTGGTTAGTAATAGCACCAGTTAGGTGTGGATGTCAGTACATTAGTAAGGTGTTAACTTGCATTTAATATATTTATTTTATACAGTCATTTTAAAATGCAAGTATTAGTATTTAACATTTGTCGTTGCTTAAGTGCCTTTTTAAAAAGTAACTATTTTACAGAGAACATTTAACGAAAAAGTTATTAGAAAATATAAGTAAAGTAAAAATTTGTGACACATTAAAAGAACATTTGTCAAATTGTGGACGCTTTTCATAGTGATCATAACGCAGATGATGCTGATGGTTATCATGAAGGTGTTGATGAGGGTGTGGACGTTGATGATGATGTTGCAATCAAACCAATTGTTATAAAACGTTCTCCATATTAGAACGAACATTTCGCAGTACAGTATGGGTTTTAAGTATTTGATTTTTGATGTCTTTCTCGACTTGTGCTTTAGCTTTGTTAACCACACGCAACTTTTCATATGTGTCTTCAAGGGATCGTTTGGTGCGTATTAGTTTACGCCGTAATTCAGTCATTTCAAGTTCTACCTGTTCGCAATCATGAATACCCGCATGTCCCTTCGATGCTCCAGCCACAGCATCGGTATCCGCTGAAGTTTCTGTCAATAAAAAGATTCTTATATTTCAATTTGACCATTTTAAAGTTTAAATTAATCACTAACCACCTTTTGAGACCATATCAGCATTGAGTAGAGCATTCTGTCCCGTAAGCTCCACAGTCTTAAGTAACGTACGCTGAGCATTTGATAGCTCAACGCTGGTGACGCGACCCACATCACTCTCAATACCCAAATCCGGTGAGGGATTGTTAATCCTGCCATTCGCAGCCGTTTGGCCTCCATTGGCTCTGTTGCTGGCCATTTTAAGTGGCACATCTTCGGACGTGTAGCCCGACTGTGATGCATCGGTGCTGTTAATACGATTGGTCTGAGCATATTTCAGCTGCTGTCGATGTTCTTCCTGGAGCTGTGTCAACTGCACCTTCATCTCCTCCAAACGTTTCTCCATCTGTAGTTTATCGTTATACGCCTTTGTGCGCTCCATGACCGCCTTGGAAGCCTGCAGCGTGCTCTCATCCACTTCCTTTTTAAGCGAACGCGCAGTCAGTTCATTCTCCACAAGCGTCTGCTTCAACTCCTTTTCACTCTCCTGGTAGAACTCTAGTGTACGCTGCAATTCCACAAGCTGCACCTTGAGCTCCTCGTGCTTTTTCAATGCAATCCAGTCACGAGCCAAGGTTTCTTGGTGTTGTTTTTCCTGCTCCTCAAAACGCTTGGTCGAATCCATCTTGAACTGCATGAATTCAGCATGCGCCTCATCAATATTTGCAGCGTATTCTTCCTCCATCTCCTCGATTTTCTTTAGGGCTTCCTTAAGCTCCATTTCAGTGATTTGTGCATCAGCAATGAGTGAATTGTGCGCCAATTGCAGCTGCTCAATCTGTTGCGTTTTAAGTTCGACAAGCCGCTGCATTTCGGCCACTTCTGTTTCATCCTGTGTGCCAATCGCTTGGAGATCAGCCAGCAATGCCTCGTTTTGGGTACGCACTTGTTCCAGCTGTTGAGACAGTTCCATCACTTGTAGCTGTTCCTGCTTCAGACGATTGTCCGCATCAACCAACTGGCATTGCACATGGAGAATACGCTCGTCTCTCTGTGCTATCAAGGACTCGAGTTGCGAGATGCGTTCGCCATTGCGACTACGCTCCAGCTTCACGGAGTTGGTGGAGCACGCGTGGCCATCACTATCCGATTCGCTGTGACGCTTCTCAGCGCATACGAAACTGTTGGACGTATCTTCCAGGCCAATGCGTGCCAGGGATACCTTGCGATCAGGCTCTGACCAGGCCTCAGACTCGCTCTGGTTGTCCAGTTGTTGCTGCTGGGGCAACGGCAACGAACGTCGCTCCTTGCGCAGCTGACCATCCGATTTAAGAGCCTTATTCTCCGCCTTTAGGGGAGTTCCAGCATTGACTGCAGCATGAATCTCCTCGTGTGAATTGTACGTATTGTTGCACTCGTCTTGCTCAGTACACAAAATCTCGGACAGTTTGCTTATCTGTACCAGACTCTGGTCGGCCAGTGTAACTCCAGACACAGAGAGTGTCATGTTGAGGCTCTTCGACAAGTCCAAGCTGCGGTCGATGGCACGACGCATAGCGGTTCTTCGATCGGCTGCCAAAACACCAAGCACATCCTTGTGCTTAAGCAATGAGTTGAGGAATCCAGCCAGTTCTTCAAGGCGATTTGTAAGCACGGTGCAAACATCGGCACACTCCAGACGCCACTTGTTGGCGCTTTCCACATCAGCCTGCAGTGAGTACAGGTCAAGACGCAGTTTGGAAACCACTTCTCCCTGTTGCTGCATCTCATTGAGGCGGTGAAGCAGAATGTCAATCTTCCGTTGCAACAATTTGTTGCGCTTCACGGCCTTCATGTAGTCCGCCTCCGAAAAGGATTGATGCAGTTCTGCTGCTGTCGCTGAGTCATCACCCGAATGCTCCACCGTCTGCTGATTCTGAATCTGATTGCTGACCAGTTTGGTGAGTCGCTCGACTTCACGATTCTTCTCCCACAGCTCCTTGTTGACCAGATTCTGCAAATTGGCTGTCTTCTTCTTAACTTCCGCCTGCAGTTTCTCAATGGTCTCGCTCTGCTCGTGAATCTGCTGCTCGTAGCGCTGTTTTAATTTGAGGGATATGTCCCTTGTCTCCGTGTCGCTGACTGAATGTCGCGGAGAGGTCGGTGAAGTAGTCGCCTTAGCCTCATCGTTCTACAAATAAATATGTAATCAGTTTGGTAGACTTTGATTATTTTCGAACATAACATTTACCATACTGCGACTGCTTGATACGCTTCAGTTCCTTCTCCTGGCTGTTCAGCTTTTGCATTAGCTTCTGTATGGTGCGACAGGCTTGCTCATGGACACGCTCACGCTCCGCTAACCTTTCCTGGGCATCCTGCAGCTCGCAGCATTTGTCGGCCAATTGAGTGCGTAGCGCAGGTTGTGGCTAAAATGATACAGAAAAGACAGAATTGTCAGCTTTAAATCAAAAAACGTAGGTTTGTTTGTTCTGTCGAATTGCGTCCACTATTTTTTGTTACATTTATTTCATTTACATTAATAACGATTAATTTCTTTTGCTTAAACTACCAGGAAATCAATTTTTAGAGACTCTCTAACAATATTAAACCGAACTGCAAAACGAAGAAATTGCCAAATATAAGTATAGATAGGAGGATGATTGGGAAAAAGTCGCACTGTTCCACACTTGCGCCATGCTGCATTCCGGATTCACTTCTCATCAGGCAGTGGGCAATGGTGCGCCTCTGTCCGGAAACGCAGGATGGCGCATCGATGTACAGTGCGGGTATGTGATTAATTGTGTGTGATGGGATGTTGGGTGTGTGGGTGTGTGTAAGTGGTCTAGCTTGTTTTGGAAATACACTGCTAGGACATCAGTTTGTATGCGGAGAGCACCAGCGATACAGCCATTGACGTAGTCCAGTGAACGGCGGAAGTGAATGATTGTGAAAAGCGGTGCTTGGCGCAGCAACAGATAGCGGCATTTTCGGTGCTTTGCAATGCTGTGGAAACTATAACACATGACATTAAAATGGTTATAAATCCATTTGAAAGAGTTCACTCATCACCTCTGGCATGAAAAATTTGAATTTCTTGTCCGGCTTAAGATTGGGAAAGCCTTGATAGTCAAAGAATATGCTGCTCGCTGTTATGATGGAACACGATGATAATTGCAAATCCCGTATGGTATTAAATGGTATGGGATGGACAACGGCAATGCGATCCGAACAAGGCAGACTATCTTTACGCTGCAATTGTTTAGTCAGATTCTGGAAGAATTGTTTCTCCCGTCGCTCCAAATCAACCTCGCAACTTTGCTTATTAATCACGCTTTGGTACTCAATCATACGAAAGAATAGACGCCGATTATCACGTTCCTTTTCACAGTTCAAATCCTTTTGTAACACATGTTTTTACAGAACTCAATCTCTGGCATCGCTCAGTATTAGAAAACCATATACCATACTCACTTCAATATGTTTAATGGTCATTTGCTGCACATCCAATATACTAACAGCCTCCCCAATCCATTTATTCTGACGCTGCAACTCATTTTGGACGTCACTTAGATTACTAAGCAAACGCCGATTCTCAGTTAACGTGGCATTAATCTCCATCTGCTGGCGATTTATCATTTGCTAAAGATTCAGTCAGTATCAGTCTTTACAGTCTTTAACCCCCGCGAGGTCCACAAATCTATGAGATTATATGCAAATATTTGTCTATAACTTACACTAGCAGCTGCTTCAGCTTCTGCCTCCTTATCCAGCTGTTCCACAAGCTCAGCATTCTTGATAGCCAGTTCCTCAATCTTTGCCTCACAAGCGTTCAGAGTTTCCTGTCTATCTTGTAAAGTGTTTTCCATTATCTCAAGCTGGCGATTCGACTCTGACTGCCGTGCATCGGCCTCACGCAGTGCATTCTCCAGTTTGAGCACCTGTTTGCAAAGTTTTGATTATATTTGAACTGTAATTTTGTTTGCTAAACTCACCTCAGCCTCCAGGCTCTTGAATTTCTCGACAGAAAGAGCCTCCAGAGACTTTCTAGTGGCTCGCTGCTTGGCAGTTGCCTAAAACAAAGCATTTCTTATAATTATATACTATAATTCATGCTTTAATTATTGCAAACCCACCTCTAATTGATGTATATATTGTTGCATTTGTTCAATCATTGCTTGACTTTCAAGGTCTGATTTTTTTTGCACCTCTTCATGCTGTGTTATAGCTCGAGCCGCATCCTTCAACAGCTCGGTCTTCTCATCGACCCTCTTGCGTAGGATTTCGATTTCAATTTTTGAATCTATCAACTGCTTGGCTACCGATTCATCAGGATTTTTACCGCGTGCACCCTGCTGGCTCTCCTCCATGAAGTAAATGCGCAGCTTCAGGTTAAAGTTCTCCTTGCGCAGCGTAGACATTTGTTCCTCCAGCTCACGCATGGAGCGGCCCTGCATGGGCGAATGTATGCCGCCAGGTGCACGTCCGGCATCGAAGCTGGTATCTGTAGAGAAGACAAGAAAGTAGAGGGATAAGTTTAACAAGTGAAGATAGTACCTGGATGCGGCGGTATTAACCGTAAGCCGTTTTTGCCCATTTTGGAAATTAATAAAAAATATAAAAAAGGAAACTGAGTGACTGATTGGCATATAATTTCTGGTGACGAGTGTGCTACCAAACAAAGCTGTATACACTTTGGGTATATGTGACAGTAGTGCCCTAGAAAACTCGATCAGACGGAACTAAACATGGAGATAAACTACATTGATGATAGAATTTAGTAAAATCTGAACAACTTTTCACAAAAATTAAATAAATTATTCTTACATGAGTTCTCCAGGGTCACATCTTGTATGCCTCCGGGACTTGTGCTGCAAAGAAATAGAGAAAAAAATCAAATTTAGCTATGGAATCAAAAGGTTTAATCAGTAGTCTATAAAAAACAAAACGTGTACGTATTTCATGTTAATATTTCCTGTTTAATTGGGTATAATTATGCAAATTATAATACAGCTGGCAGTGATATAAGAGTTACAAAAATAATAATAATAATCTCAATCCGTTTCCTCCAAGATTGTGGTGCTCTCAACGTTTGTATCTGACACCGACTCCGTTGTCGTATCTGGCACTTCAGTGGTTTCCATTTCTTCTTCCCGCTGCTGGAAGCACTCGTCGGGATCCGTTAGTGTGCCGTTACAGAACTCCGGGTAGACCGACCAAGCTGACCAGCCCTGTTGCTTTTTGATAAGGCGAGCACAGCGTACAGACAAAGTGATATTATCAGTCAGCAATTCAGTGCAATTGACGTTGCAGCCATTGAAGGCGTAATAGTCTGTCGCTGTGGGCGGGGCACACCAGTAGCGATCGCTGATCTGAAAGAGGCCATAGTCCTTGGAGCCATCCTCGTTGCCCTGTCCCACCACGTGCGTGTTGTAGCGACTCTCAAAGTTGGCTATACAAAGCCAGGTAGCTAATTCCACCTTGGGCACATCCAGTATATATAGTTGACCCGCCAGTTCGCAGGGATCCATGCGTATGGCCAGCACACATTCTGACCACAAGAGGCACAAACAGATTCCCAGCGCGAGTGTGTGCAACATCCTGCTTTGACAGTGAACCAGCGAGCTTTAACCACGATTTAACTGAGAAACCATCTCGTTATGAACAATCACAGCTTTAGTCACATACCACAACTACACGCGATGAACTAGAGATGGGCAAAGCTAACGATAGTTGGGCAGATATAACACGAAGACAAGTTCTCAATAAGCTTTATAGACCGAAAGATTGGGTGGCTTTGTAAGTTTCTAGTAGCTTTATTAATACATAAGCTTACTTCCAAGTTTTACTCACTCACGAGCTCACGCTCCTCTCTAGCCTGGAGGTCAATTTAAACAGGTTTGAATTGTTTAATAAGCTGCTTCTAACACCTATAATTAACTATTAGTTTATCCACAAGGCATACACAATACCTTCAACTGTTGAACTGTTAAATAATATAAACAAACAACTAAACAAGGAAGTTTTTGAATATTTTGAGTAGAAGCTTTTATATTTAAGATTTTATACATTATGTTCTATTCTTTGAAGCCTTCTATAATCTGTTGCCTACTTAATTCTGTTTGCCAAAGTCAATTACAATTAAAAATGTTCAAAGAACAATCACAAATTGTACAAAATTTCGGTCTTTGGTTTAGTGAAGCGTAAAAATTCAGCTATTTAATTATTTTAATAGACACACCTAGATTTTTTCAACCGAATTTAATAGAACTTTAATGTCATTTTAAGTAAGGTATAGAAAAACGCATATGGGAATGGTATCTATGCCTAAACATTAGAGATTTAAACTTTTTGGCGAATAAATTTGGGCCTGCTACTTACCAAAAGGTGGCGCCAGCTCCATTACAAATCGAATAACGTTTTTGTGGTGTGCGAGGGGAGGCATTGGAGTTGATTGAAGACGTTGAACGAAATAAGCCCGCCATTTTAATGTGAAACTTTTAAAGTTGAGTTAAGCGACATTTACGTATTGTTCATTCCAGTACATTTATTATACTGACGATAAAATAAATACAAATTTGTAATTTCATTTATTGCATGCGTCACTTCTTTTGCGGTTTGTTGTTGTTATCGTTGCTGCTCTTGTTGTTGTTGTTGGAGCTTATCCTAAATTACTGTAGTCTAAGTATAAACGCAACTTCATTGCAGGTATAAATACACATACTCTGAGGTTACACCACACACACACACACACACAAACTCTAACGTATACGTGCTACACATCACGGCGTGTATGACTCATCTTGTTGGGGAAATGTCCCCGAAATTATATCACATTGGCGTCCAAAGGAGTATATGTTTAGCTGCAGTTTTTTGAGGGCATCTTAGCTGCACTCGTCTGTCAGCTAACCAACACCTAACCGCTCCTGTCCCCGGCTGCAGACGTCGACGGAAACGTAGACGACTGCGTTGTGGACACATTTGGGCCACGCATTTTGGCGCTCTTCACGTGAACGTGTGGCTGCTTTATTACACCGCACGTCGAATTTATTTTGGGAATTGAGCAAAAACACAGATACGCATATAATTATAAATATTGCAGTACATGAAATGCAACTGACGAGTCTAATAACAACTTTTTCCATTCCTGGGCAACAACAGTTCTACGTTTTCCGTTTGTTTTGACTCATTTACATTCCTCCCTTTAGCTTTGGTTACTAAGGAGACACCTGAAAGCCATGTGTGTAGGCCTGGAAAGGGACTCAGCAGACAACAGGTGTCATAGGAGCTTCAGGAACGGATTGGAAAATCTAGAAAATTATATTTTTGATGACTTAAAAACTGTTTTAACTACAAAATTTTTTAAAATTCCGTATCTTTATACAAAAATTTAGTATTGTAAACCTAAAGTAAATAGCTATGTTCAGTACAAATTTGAGCCCCATAGCTCTTATAGTTTGAGCTGCACGCTGATCAGTAAGCTAGCCAGGCACAAAAACTGTTATGTTTATGCCAGACAAGTTCATGCATGCACTGATTATGCCCATTAGCGGAGATACCTGCACTTAGTGAGAATTGGAAATTGAACGACTGTTTATTTGTTTAAGATTTTGAGGTCATGAAATTAATTAACAACAATCGAGTATTTGGCGCCAATTGTGCTCGGAATCTTGTTGTTGTCTGTCATTATGAAAACACAGACCCCAATCAGAATCGAGCTGAAATACTAACGTAAACAAGATACTACGCTTGCCCATAAATGAAGGCATCTTTTCAAAACTAAACTAAATGCATTAAAACGTCGAGCGTTGAGTGCACTGAGAGAAACCGGACGTGGACGTGTGCGGCAGTTTAGGGTACCGCAAAAAGTGTACAGTAAACACCGTAATATGGTGGTGCTTTAGCGAACCTGAGGGTTAACACTGTTGGACTGTAGGGCTGTAGGGGTAAGTGCCTAACAAAGGCAGGCATTCTTAACTGCGTGCTTATCGCTTTAAATGTATCTTTAAAATGCAATACGCACTCATAAATAGTATTTTATCCAACCAATACTTAGATATTTTGTTCCACAATGAACTATATTTAGACGCAGCATCGACAACAACGACAAAGAAAATCAACAACAAAATGAGGCACGTATACGTGCACACACACACACGCGCACAAATATGAGAGAACTTACACACACACAGGCGCGCTTTTAGATAATTTATATAAGAATATTGTTTCTTTTATACCGTTTGTCCTAAGCGCACTCATCCATCGCGTTCATTCGATGAAAGTCACAAGTTTTCACAATTCTTCTATATGTACAATTATATGTGTCCGTATTTATTTATTTACTTTCGCACGACCCGTAGTGTTATTTATTGTATGTACATATGTATAGTTTAAACAAATATATATATACATATACAACTGATAGGCACAAGACGAAACACAATCACAACAAACGAAGCAAAATATTATGCGAAATAATCAAAAATAATGTTCTGCATTAAGCGTCCAAGTAAACCGAATGCCAGAATAGAACTGAAAATGCGCATCAAGATAACCGAGAGAAAAACACAGAAGCGGCTACAACGGCAAACGCCAGCATCATCCGTTCATCCGTACGCTCCCGCAAGGAAAGCGCGCTCACCACAGGCGCACACACAAACACTCACACAATTGAATACGACAGATGTGCTACTCATGTTTTCCGGAGAGCTCAACGCACCCACCATATGTTTCTAGTGGCTCGTGCTCATTTCACTCTCTCTCACTTTATCTCTCTCTCTTGCGTAAAATGGGGTGGGTTATGTACTTACATCGCAATCTGACATACATATGTGCATACTTATACGTATAGATGTATTGCCCCTAGCTGTGGTGGGTGGGGGAGTAAATTGAACCTGTGACTGAGAGACTGAGAGCGTACGCCCAGCTAATTGATTGCGATCTTTTGATGTCATTTATACACTTTTCCCTACGACTCGGATGGATGAATATCAGCATAAGTACATACAAATCAGCGTGTGTTCAAAAGCATAGAAATCAGCTAACGGATCAGTTTATATTAATATAAATTTAGTTTTTTGGATGCACGCCAAAGTACACGATGCACTTGCGAAAGTGCATTACCAAACAAACTTCAAAGGCGCTGCTGCAGCCGCACACACACACACACACACACACGCATATGTATGGTACACCGAGGGAAAAAAGTGCACAGGCGTACAATAAGAATCAAACGTAAACAGTACTTACTCATCTGTATCAATGCGCTTGGATAGAGCCTCGGCTAGAGTTTTCAATACCCTTGGATCTACCTCAGCGGCTCCGTTTTCGGCAAGAAAACTGGTCATAGTTTCTATCAAGGTAATTTCCTTTAAAGACGAAGTACACATGCCATCACTGTCGTGAAAGTCCCGTGGTGTTTGCTTCGATTGATCCTCATCCATTTTGCTATTATTTTCTTTATATTTAATTAACTTTATAAACAATTTAAACAAGTACGCTAAACTTAAATATGCAGCTCAATTAGACAATTATAAAAATTTAGCGCGCACTCTCCAGATGTTTTTGGCGTCTATCTTAGATAAGTTATCGATAAGTCGCTGTAGATGCCACATTGATGGAACAAATTTCGGGGTGTTGCCAGACATTCAAACCAGGTAAGGTGGCAAGCTCTACTTTCACATAGTGGCCCAAAGAAGAAGAATTATAGACTGCAAATTTAAATGAATTTACATTATTTTGATAAACATACCAAAAAGAACACACTAAATGGAGCAATGAAATAGAAACAATTCGCTGTTACGCTGGTGTGCCGTATCGCGATAAACTAAATACATTATAATTCTGTGCGATTTGTGGGAAAACATACCGATAGAAATAAGTAACAGTAGCTCCTAAAATGTTTGCAACGTTAAAAAACAAAATTAAGGAGGAAACGGGAGAAGATGTGTCCACGTCAACATCACAAACGCATTCGAGAAGCACAAACAATAATAATAATAACAATAATTATCGCTTACGTAGCCGTCGTGTGAGCATTAATTCCAACTTTGCTGACGATGTGGGCGGTGGCAGTGGCGGTGGGGGTATCTACAATGAGGTGAAGTGAATGCAAATACGATATTTATTTTATCTTGTACCTATAATATATACATAAATAACAACTGTTCAACGTTTACCTATTTGTTTTTAACAACAGTCTGAACAAATGTGCCAGCTACGTAGTCAATGCAATGAGCTTTCCTCCAGAGTATCCATCCTTAACCAAAGCCTACAGCAGTTGCAGGAGGAGAAGACGAGAGTGGACAAGACAAACGAGATCCTTTTGGAGAGCGTGCGTGTGGCACAGACCCAGAAGGACATCTATTGCGAGGAACAGGAAAAAATACAAAATCTGCAGCAGGTCGAAATTGATAAGCTGAAAAATCTGCTCGGCTTTCGGGAGCAGGAAGCCGTGGATCACATGAGCTCCGTGCGTCAGTATCAGCAGCAAATTGAAAATATTACCGAAGAATTGGAACGTTTGCGTTCCATAGAAGCCATCGCCGAAGATTTGCGCGATGAACTGGAACAATTGCGCCACGCAACTCAGCATGAGAAAAGCCAATTGACCACGACACTGGCGGCGGTACAAGAAGAAAATCGCAATATGAAAATGCGTTTGAGAATCGTCGAAGAGTCGCGTCTGGAAACCCTGTCCAAACTGAGTGGAGATCAACAAGTGCAGGCACTTGTACAGGAGCACAAACTGCTGGAGCAGCACCTAGAGGAAACACATCTACAGCTATCCGACATCAAAAGCTCATGGAGTGGACAGAACTTTGCATTGGAGAAACAAGTCAGTCGGCTTTCGCAACAGGTCGCCGAAGAAACCACCGAAAAACGAAAGGCACTTAAATCCCGAGATGATTCCATTGAGAGTCGCAAGCAAATTGAGTTCGAACTGGAGAAAGCCAATCTTGAAATAAAGCAGCGAAACGATAAGGTAAAAAGAGTATATATTAACTGTAGGTCAGGTTAAATATAATAATTATTCGAGCACAGATTAAGTTGTTGGAGGATGAAGTCGATGAACTGACCGTGGCTTTAAAGGAGTGTCGGGAGGAGAACGAGCAGCAAATTATATTTGAGCGTAACAAATCTGTGAGTATCTCGTCTGACGCAGAGGGTTATCAGTGGGATCCATATGATACACATACGCACACCTGTATTAACAACACTTAGTTAAATTAATCACTAACAATATATATTCTGTTTGGCAGTGAAACCTTCCTCGCTTAACCATGGAAATTATGCCATTAACATTAAGCTTTTTATTGCATGTTCTTTATTTGTTTCTACCACTTACCTGTACTAAATTCCTCTATTAGTTACTTATATCCTACTATTTGTTTCCATTAAAGTATTTTGATTATTTTGAAAAAGTAAAGACCTAGAAAATATGTTACTTCTTAACTTAATGAACTTAAAACTAGGAAACACTGGCAGCCGAAACGAAAGATCTCAAAATGCGCATCGCAACAGCCGATGAAAGATTCAGTGAGTATGTGAAAAATGCTGAACAGATCGCTCAGAAGTTGCGCGCCCAACTCACTGAGAAGCAAGAGCTATTAAATGACACCCAAATGAAACTGGAAACAGAGCGTGAAGAGAAGCTAACCGCTCTATTACGCAATGCGGAAATCTCACAAAGTGAAGAGCTGCTAAAAAAGGAATTACGCATGGAGCAATCCGAATCCAACGATCTTCATGACAAAAACAAAAAGCTGGAGACTGATGTGCAAGAGGCTCGTCTGGCACTGCAATCCCTCAACGAGGCAGCTGAGCAGAATGCAACTGATTTGGCAAACTATGAGCAAGCCCAACGGGAAATTGTTGAAAAGAATAAGGTGATCAATAATCTGAATTTATATAAACATACTTTAACATATTATTTTATCTTTTTCTAGACAATAAAAACGCTCAATCAACGATTAGGGGATCTTAAGAAAACGCTGCAAAAAGAATTCCGTAGCTCGCAGACGGCAACGATAGATGTTGATACGGATCCAGTAATACCCGCCTTTCGGATTTCCCATGCGCCGATCGAGTCCTTTCAGTCGGACAACAAACCAAACTGCATTATAATGGACGAAGTGAATTTTAAATACTTAAAGCATGTCATCGTCAAGTTTCTAACCAGCAGAGAGGTAAAGAATGGTCTTCATTCAAGCTTAAAGCATTTCTTAACAATATTTTCCCTAGGTTGAGGCACGTCATCTTGTGAAAGCCGTTTCCACACTGCTGCAGCTTTCCGAGGAAGAGGAGAAGCTGCTGCATGACACGTTAAATTGGAAAATGAGTTGGTTTGGCGTGAAACCCAGTTAAGCTTTTGATACCTAACGACCTTTTTGAGCGCTCCATGAGTAGGCATTTTGCAATAATCAAGTACATTCTAACATATGTATATACACACATTCCTATGTATTGACTTTATTTCTCACTTAAAGTAATTTGTACTATGTACATATTATAAATTCGCACAGTTTTGGATAGAATTGACTGTGATGTAGAATTTTTTCCACAAATCTGGGATACTTATACCAAAAACATAAATCTATAAATTGTTTCAACATATTCGTGATTCTATCCGCCAGCGAAAATGTGTATTTGTTACTTGTTACTATTATTTTTTGTTGACCTGCAATTATATTTTGTTTATTAGTATGTATTGTAAATTATAATTTTATTAAAATATATGTACAGTGTATTGTACACGTAAACAAGAGCATATTTGAACACATATGATGTAGAACGGTTTGTGATGCACTGTCAATAAAAGCATATTCTGTATGCAGTTGGATCTCATTTGAATTTGTAGAGCTTTTGCTATTTTAGCTATAAAAAAGCAGGCGTGTCAGCACTGACAACAAAACGTAACTAATCGATAGCGTTCATCGTTGTGTTGTTATCGTTTAAGTAGTATTTTTTTTTGACATTACAGTATTTTTGCATTCGTTAATCACAGTCACACTGGGTCTTTTGACAATGCCGCTTGGAAACGCTGGGCGAATTGCTATTTGTTGGTTTGTACATAACGTGCAATAAATCGAAAAGTTTTAAATTAAATTAAAATTGTGTATTTATCAGGGGATTTTTAACCGTTGGCGGTGTGTACGCATTTGTGCTGTCAAAGAGATCTGTTGAAAACCGGCGATTCGATAACTTACAAGTGCGAGAGCGAATGAAAAAATCTAATCACGGCGACTACGATCACACTATTTCGGACAGGCGCTTTGACTAAGAACTAAAAAAAAAAGCAAATCACATAACACATAAATTTCAATTCAGTTCAGTTCATATTGAAATAATACAAATTATTTAAAATGGCAATGCCCCAGATAAGCGTGGCCGACCAGGCCAAGTTGCAGCTGATGCAAGAAATGGAAATTGAAATGATGTCGGATTTATATAACCGCATGACAAATGCCTGTCACAAGAAGTGTATTCCTCCACGCTACGGCGAATCGGAATTGGGTAAGTCTGATTGGATTTCAACGCAAGTTCCTCTCATTTCATCACCTTCGTTTGCTTGCAGGCAAAGGTGAAATGGTCTGCATTGACCGGTGTGTGGCCAAGTACTTGGACATACACGAGAAGATTGGCAAGAAGCTGACGGCCATGTCCATGCAGGATGAGGAGCTCATCAAGAAAATGTCTAGTTAAATATAACTCTATTCCGGTGATTTGGTCATATAGACACAAATGGGCATTTCTATCGTTACATCGTTACATCTGTTGCAATCTTTATACTACTATACACGCATTAAAAAACCACACACACATGAATAAACATTCACAACAGATTTATTGTTTGATGTTGTCTTAGAATGTTGTGACATAACGGGACATTTCTGGCAGCATTACACTAATGTCCTCGATGGTGTTCTCCAACGTGCTCTCATCGGAACTATCCAATTGGGAAGTGCGCACGCTGTTGGCCCAATCGGACGAGGATTCCAGATTTGCATCCTGATTGGGATTTGGCTCTTCATGCAGTCCCGGAATTGAACGCCTCAGTGTTATGCCAGAATCATGAAACTGCTCATCCGTCATCTCCACGTAAATGTTCGTTTGGTGCTGCAAAGTGAAGGCTACAATAAATGGAATAGTGGATACTGGTGCTTAACTCACCTGTGCCAGTTTTTGCAGCTCGGGTTGCAGGCTAATTGGATTCTTGGATAAATTCAACATGCGTAAAAATTGCAATTGCTCCAAATCCGAGCGAGTAGGTGCATCCATAATGCGATTATCGTTGAGGAAAACGAATGTCAAATTAGGCATTGTAATCAGCAAGCGTGGAAAGCGACTCAGTTGATTTCCCTTTAGATTTAAGTGTACCAGATTCTGGAGTAATCCAAATGTGGATGGCACATCGATGAGCTCATTGTTCTCGGCTGTAAACCAGCGCAGTTCGGCGAGTGTTCCAATGGAACTAGGCAGCGTACGCAGCTTGTTACCACGGACTCCCAGGGTCTGAAGACGATCACAGTTGGAGATCTCGGGTGGCAGGATTCGTAGGCCCGTGTTATTGCACCAAAGTGTCTCCAGCGCCGTCAGATGTCCCAGCTCTGGCGGCAGGCAAACAATATTGTTACAACTGATGTTCAGGAATTTTAATCTAACCAAATCACAGATACAAATGGGAAAATCATCGAGCTTGTTGTAGTCCAAGGCGAGCACTTGCAAACGCACCAAATTGCCAAGACTGGAGGGCACCTGGATAGCAAAATAGAGTCATGGAAGGAACGGAAACTAATCGTCTTACCTTTGTCAATCTATTTTGATTGAGATACAACTTTATGAGTGATTCACAATGCTCGATTATGGCTGGCAATTCGGTCATTTGGTAATGGGATAGATTCAACGAGAAGGCCTTTTTCGATATCACATCTTCGCAATTGGCCAATATGTAATTGGTACGAAAGAAATGGCAAATCGCCTCCATATGCCACTTTAAAGACTCGTTTGTTCCACCAACAACAATTTATTTAAATGAATCTGGCGTTTTCAATTTTGTTTGATTTAATTCCAAAAGTGTTACACATTTTCAAGCACAGTTTTGGGCCCAGAGTCGACTAGAAATGCCAATATATAGACATATGTAAGTTTTTGTAGCTATGGGTTTGGGTACAGGTACAGCTATACTATAGGGTCCTCTGGTATTCGCTGCGGTCTAAATTTAACATAAGCATTGCTCGCCAAGTTAAAAAGAAAAAGTGCTTTTATAAATTTTATTCCACGCTCATCGAATTTAAGATACTCTACTAACGAATATTACAAATTATTTAATATTTATCGATTTTATATTAATTTATATGTAAGATTCAGATCACAGCGCACACATAGAAACAAAAAAGGGAGAGAGAGTTAACTTGTGGTGAGCTTGCTGCAGAACTTCCTTTAAGCGCGGGTGAAAGAGTGCTCTGTATGTGTATGCTGCATTCACACATACATGCAAAGAGCAGCAGACTTCTCTGAGCGCGATTAAACTGATGAGAGCTGCCTTTCTCCTCTCTCTTTGCAAGCTATGTAAAGTGCAGCGCTCACAAATGCATACATCACGCCAGCGCCAATTTCTGTTAAGAGCGGGAACTTATGCTGAGCGCAATTAAAAAGGCGGGAGAGAGATTTCTTGACCCTGCCTAGCTTTCGTGTTCTAGTCTTTATTCTTCTTTTGAACGTTGAGGCGTGCGGAGGTTTCTGTTCGCCTGTTAGTAAAGCTAAAAATTCTGCTGTTGGTGGACGTTAAATATTACTATTTTTTTCTAGCCAAGCAAACATTTATTTGACTAATTAGATTTGAATAAAATAAAAACACTTCAATACAAATTAATTAATTAATTTGATTTTACTATTGATAACGGATCTCGCGATTTA
Organism: Drosophila dunni; assembly: GCA_018152125.1. Taxonomy (NCBI): domain Eukaryota; kingdom Metazoa; phylum Arthropoda; class Insecta; order Diptera; family Drosophilidae; genus Drosophila; species Drosophila dunni. Next base: position 18,042,817 of record JAECXC010000339.1, on the reverse strand, counting down.
ATTCGTCAGTCGTTTGTCCGTCTGGGCTTAGCCACTATACTGTAAATATTTAACAATTAGTAAATAACAATAACAAATTCGTTATGGGAACTTACGTATTGAGGACCACGTCCATTTGGGCTACCGGATGTAATGACATTGCCTTGGGCGTCCACGGTGACCGTACGACCATCGGGACGCTTCCAGACGGACACGTTGTCGTTCCAAACGCCAGCTTGATTGTCGCGAGCAACGAAATTCTCACCTTGTACCCTAGCACGACGGACTCGCTTATGCTCACCATGGTGATCGTGAGCCTGAGCATCAGCATGATCATCATGAGGTTCATGGTGATCGGGATGGTGATGTGGGCTACGAGATTTTCGTTGGACTAAGACATTGCCGTTACTAATGTGCACCGAGTGACCCGGTCGTTCAGCATGGATTTCCGCGCCAGGTTCAAAGTAAACAGTTTGGCCTGGTCGGACAACTTGGACCTGAGGACTACGCACACGGCGTTGAGCAATGAAGCTGCCATCACTGCCGACATCCACAGTGCGATCGGGGCGGGAAACGTGGAACTGAGGGCTACGAACACGACGGGCTAGGAAGCTGCCATCACTGCCGACATCCACAGTGCGATCGGGCCGTGAGACGTGGAACTGAGGGCTACGCGCACGTCGTTGCGGTTGAGCGGCGGATTCATAGCCAGCATCCCTGCTCGGAGAGTTGTGGGCTACGAGACCAGGTCCACTAATACTGTGGGTGCCAGCAGCTCCAGCTCCCCCCTTACGGTGTGTGTAAGTGTTTCCCTGCTCATCGGTGTAAACATATTCGCCACGGGAGGGGCTGGACTGAAAGTTGCCCTTCACACCAGGCACAGTGTAGCTGCCTTCTTGTCCATTACGTACATATACCTGATCACCGTAAGCTGTAGACACAAATAATAAATAGTTTATTTTTTCGCTAAAATTTAAATTAGTTTTGATACTTACGTCCAGTAGTAAAAGCTGATTTTTGCGCGTCCACAACTATTAGTGAAAATCATAAGTAGAAAGAGAATTAGAGAGAAACGAAATGAAAATTAATAATGTAATTAATTTACCTGCACAAACAAGCAGGAATCCACATAATCCAAGCAGCAGATAAGACGCCATATTGTGTTAGAGCTGTTCCAACTAGTTCGATTTGAATGACATTACTACAACGTTTTCAGCCGCTTTTATATAGTTTGCCGATCGGCTTGTGGTAATAATGTAAGTTTCCCAAGCGTCGCCATTCGGACTTGATAAGCTCAGATCGCTTACTTGGGGAATTCAGAAACGATCAGTTTGTTGTTCTTTTTATTGCAATTTCATGACCCCATATGCACATCACTTTCACACATATGTACATAAACACAACTCTTCATATGTCAACGAATGCCGACATAAAGGAATCGCAAAGCAACGGTAAATTTGAGTGTTGGTAAGGGACAGAACTTTGAGTGAGTGAACATGTTTTTGGAGCCCTGGTTTATCTTAATTTTCTTTTAAATAAATGGCTTGCCGATTGCACTCACCTATGTGCATTCATTTACTTATACATAAGCTGTCATATTTGACAAACAGACAACAAACCGTTAAATTTAGCAGATTAGTGCATGCCCTTTAATAATAAAGGGCATTACACAAAACATGTACATACATATATACACTGCACCCCCACACATGCATGTATCCCATATTTGTTGTTATTTTTAATTATTTCTCTGCTAAGCACTTGCAATTATCAATTTTGTTGTTGCATAGAAATAAGCCGGGCAATACCCAGCGTGCGAACAAGTTTTGTTGGCGCAAAGTTTAATTAACATAAAGAACACAGTGGGTGATAAAAGTATGCACACAAAACGGTATGTTTTTTATTGTAAGCTAACTGGTAGCGTAAGGTAGCAAATGTGGAGACTTTTAGGGAGCACTGTACGCTCATATTAATTTACATATTTATTTTGTAATACGATTCTAATCCAAATGAGCTTAAAACATAACCCAAAGAATGATTGTAGTCTGGATCTGGGAACTTCTAGGAATTCAAGTTATTAGCATTTAAAACACAGAGATATAATGAAAATATATTGATTTGATTTTATTTTTCGATACTTGACTCAAAAACGATTTGAACCTAATAATAAGTGGAATTCTTTTTTTTTTTTGTTACAAAACTACATTTAAAACTTGCTGGCCGGTGATCGTTTGTACTTGGCATTTCCGATAATTAAAGGGGTCGTTTCTCCTAATCCTCTGGTACCTTCCACTGCAGTTGCTTGCCACGATCGTATAGATTTTTTAAGGCGACCGTAAACTTCTTCTCCGCCTGCAGTTGCAGGTAATGTTTGTAGAGCTGAAGGGTTGTACGGGCGTCCTCTATAGAATCGTGGGTTTCCGACTGAATCTTCGTACCTAATAGAGACATACAATTCAGTTACAGTTAATAAACTGCTTAAAGTTAGTAAGGACTTACCCAAAAAGTGCCAAGCCAGAAAACGCAGCGAAACCATGCGATGATGCGGCAGATGAAACAGATGAACCGTGTCGATTATTTGCTCGGACGGCACATAAATATTGATAACCCTAAGAAAAGTTATTAATTAAGTTATTTATCTATATTTAAATAATATTTCTAATTACCTAAAATCGTTTTTCAAGCCATGTCCCACAAAAATGACGCCAACATCAACAAGAAACTTTAATTTCTGATACGAATACTTCAAGGCAGTCAAACGTTTATTACTGAAGTTGGCATCCAAGTCGCCTGGTTTAATGCCGGAGAATTGTGTTAAGTAGTCGACGACCTTCTCTTGGGTAGATATGTAGTCATCAATGAAGGGAACACCTTCATCGGGGCCTTGTCTGTAAAGAAGTTGGGCATATAGAATTTGTCTTTAAGGAAAGCCCGTAGAGCAACTTACCCACGAATGCAGGAAATGCGAGCTACGCTCATGTGACAGGGCTTAATGGTTGCTGTTTTGCCATCCGGACGTATCTCATTCTCCTCCGGGTTTAGCGTAACGAATTCCGCATCCATGGCTATTAAATCACCTGCCTGGGGCATCTCGTTGCTCTGCAGTGGCTTTAAAGTCGCATCTGTGCCGAGAGGGTTTGGCAATGGGGTCAGCATATCCTACAAAAATTGTTTGTATAAATAATTTAATACATAATACTTTAGTTAAGTAAACAAGTTTACTTGTAGAAAAGGATTCGCTGGCATTGCAGTCAAGTCAGAGTTTTTCATGGCAGCGGCCAGTTCATCAACTGTTGGCTCCGACTCCACATCGGCCTCATCCAGACTTTGATAGAAGAGCACACAGGGCACCTTCCAATCCAATGTAAACCACACGGATTCCTGCGGTGCCACTGGAGAAATGCTAAAAGCAAGTTTTAGTTGTTTTAGTTTAGTTTTAGTTACTTTAGTTAGTTAGTTCAATAGTTACCTGAAGTCGTTGAAGATGTACCACTGATTCTGGTCCTCTTCGCTTGTTTCCGCTGCGTTTGCCTTCATTGCATGATATTTCTGTCGCACATTAATCAAGGACACCAGATTCTTTTGTGTGCCATCATCGATTTGGCAGAGCACTGCATGCAGTCCATACATTCGCTGCACACTGTCCTTGCTTAAAACTGGCTCCGGCTGCTGTTGTTGCTCCTCATCCTCGTCCTCCTGCTCTGACTTGGCTGCTTGAGTGGATGATTGCACGATCAGCTCGCCATCCTCATTGATGCCCATGTTGAAGGTCAGAGGAAACCAAGATTTTTGTCGAGCACTCGGAGAACTACTCACATTACTTGATTGATTGCTGTGCGATGGTGATTTGCTGTTATAAATAGAGTCATAATTTGATGTTCTTCTTGTCAGATGTTAAATTATTCAAAACTAACCGATCGGGATGTATAAAATGACAGTCACTACGCGAGCAATTGACTCCATAACGACAGGGTTTGCTGGTGTTCAAGGATACTGTCTCAGCAGTGGGTCTATCATTGCAGCGATTCAGCTGACGCTTCAGGAAGCTTATGTCCTTCTCGTTGTTCAGGCCACAGTTAATTGCCAGTGTTTGTGGTAAGGAAGTTACTTTAACGCTCTGATTGGTGGGAGAAAACTTCTTGCAGCTTTCGCAAAATGCTTGTATATTCTTCTCGGAGCTAAGAGATCGCTTTAAAATGTTGCCAAAGTCAAAATGCTGTTCGCTGTCCTTGATATGTGTGGGATACGATAAGTTGCAGGCCAGTAGAATGTTCTCCTTTGATTTCTGAGGAACAAATGAATATTTTTAATAAGCTTCTTTTAAATTTCTATACTTTATCTACCTCTGTTTGACACTTGATACATCGGTTAATGCAAATCTGTTTGGTGCCAAAGATTTTACTGATTTCCGTTTCCGCATTGATCTTACAGCGTTCCCTTTCCCGCTCCTCATCCTTTGTGCTTTCATCTGCAAGTTAGAATTTATTAGATTTAAACTACTTTAGTTAACAATTTTACCAACCAGATATAGAATCATATAATTCGGAGGTTGTGGTATTGTCCGTTGTGCACATACTATCCCCTGTAATATATCTTAAATTAAGTTTATGTATCGAAGAGGTGATTATTGCTTAGTTACCAGCAAAAGATGTGTTTTGAGAACCATTCAGAGTCGAGTTCTTGCCCGAGTCCAGAATTTCATAATGCATTTGATGCAGTATAAATCTATTCCAGTTCTACAAATATTTAAAAATAGTAAATGATTGTCATAAGCAGTTAACAAGCTTATAGACTTGCCTGAATCAAGCTGATCAGATTGACATTTGATGAACGATCGGTTAGAATCAAGCCCAAAGCGGAGGCTTCGGGCACTGTGCGAAAGGAGCGCAGGAAATTACTGGCTTGGCAAGGTGTGGAAGCTAAAAGAAGTTTAGTTTTGCGTACATCATATTATAGCCGTAACTTGTATGCGTACTAAAAACCAACCAGTGCTTTTGTCCAGCATGTGAAACAGGAATCCCAGTTCGCAGGACAAACAGAACTCCTTCAAGCAGGTGTGGCCAATCAGCTTCAATCTCAACGGGTCCGTGAAGTAGAGTATCTACAAGAAAAAGTGTTAAACATCTTAATTTAATTAGCTTCGCTTAGTTAGCTCTACTTACCTGCAACATGGCATTGCAGTACGAGTTCGGCAGCGTCGCTTCCAATCCGGCAAAGATGGTTTGATTATGCTGCTCGAAATCAAAGTCTTGAGTGCCCAATTTCGTATACTTGAGTTCAACTTTACGATATCTTCTTGGTATGATTTTAACACCACTATCTGCCTTTGTGGCTGCCGTACTACCAGTTGCGCTTGCAATCGATGATCCTCCTTGGCCCTGCTCGTTCAGACAGTAAGGAATTTGATTGCGGCGCGCAGTTCTTGGATTCGGTGAGTAGCCAATGGGTCCTTGCATCTTCATATTGTTCAATACATCGGCATCTATAGCTTTTGGGCGATGATAGCTGTACCGCAAGAGCTCCTCGGACCAATCGGAAAACCAGCGTGTTCCAGTCGTCAAATGTGGCAGCATAACCGACGACAGTGGGAAGTTTGTGTCCGTAAACGGTACCATGGGCAATTGGGGCACAACGTCCGCAAACTCGGTGTTCCGCGAAAAGGCATTGAACTGCGGCTGTGGAGTCTGAATGGAAGCAATGGTGTTAATATGACCGGATTGATCCCCAAAGGCCATGGCTTGTGACGAGGAGCTAATGTCAAAGCTTAAGCATTGACTGCCATTCGTATTGATTTGATACATGGACACCCGTGGCTCACTTAGTTCCACGGTGTCCACGAGCTGAAATTCTCCATAGCTAGACACGACGGCTAGACGCGATGTTAGGGACGGCAAAAACTTGAGCATTTGCGGATCAATCAGCACTTGAATGGGTGAAATTAAACGCAGCATTCTCAGATCATAAACCATTAGGAAACGATCAATGGCCAAGTTATTCTGTCGTCCACTGAACCCACATGATATCAGGTAGTTTCCCTGCACATCAAAGTCCGAGAGACTGTTCGTGTGGGTCTTAATGGTGTGTTCTACGCTCAGATTATTTAAATCCCTCAACGTGACTGTGCCAAATTGATCACCAGCGAATAGATAACGTGAGTTCTTGCGCAGCACAGTACAACCAGCAGAACCGACATGCTCCAGTCTCGTTTCCTTCAGCGTGCGCATATCAAAGTCGATGAGTTCTTCCTGCAAACCGGCCATGACCAAGCGATGTGGGGATAACTGCTGCATGCACACCATTTCCACCATGTTATTGGATCTGCGTGGGAGTAAAGCTTATCAAAATAAACACAGTTAGGCCCAGAAGTAACTCAAATGCTCACTTGTGTGTAAATTTGGGAAGCCCACGACGAATTTGATGCCTCAACGAAGTCTGCGTCAGCACCAAAACTCCCGAATCAATGGTAATAATTTGACGCACTATATCGCTGGCATGTACTTGGAATGATGTATATTTTTGCAACGAACTGGTATAGTACGAGGTGACATGACCCTGCGAAGTAGCTTAAATTTAGTACCAACAACTAAAGCAATAACAATCCACTTACGCCTTGATTGCCCATCCAGAGGAGCTCCTCGTAGTCATCGAAGGCAACGCTGGAGACGCCAAAGTTTTCTCCGCCGTCAGCAAGTATGGGAATTGGGTTGGCGACATAGTCAGCGTCACTACTCCCAATATTGAAGCCATTGAAGCTCGGGGAATAGTGCTCAGCGCTACGCGTTGGGCCCGTATCGTAAGCACCTTGGGCAGATAAACACACAATAAATACGCAATTAACTAGACCACAAGAGGTGAAAGTTTCTTACTTAGTATATCATTTGAAGCGCCGATTTGATCAGCACCGCCACAGTAAACAAACGCCATTTGCACAAACACTTATTTTTTTTAACTTCTATTTGTTTTTGTTTTTTTTTTTTAACAAGATCTAAAATTTGCATTGGTAGTTGGGATTAACATTTTGCTCATTACGCTTGATACGAAATTCGTTGCATTCTTGTTTTTGCACTATTTGCTTTTAGCAAAAACTACGCGATGACAATGCACGAACGCACGAACAATAAACAATTTTTATTTTTTATTTACGTGCCTCTTATTCCTCGCTTGTTTATCACTGTGGCTGTTTTGTCGACGAACAAACAGTTAATATCCCTGGGGAAGCGTAGTTCCTCTGTTTTTGTTCCTTTTTTTCCCCTGAATCCCTAATACCGGTGGCCCCGAACAATAATATAGGTGGCAGTGATAATATTGGGTTTTTATTCAGAGCTGACTTTGGAAAATATCGAGAACGCTATGCAGTTTGGTATTTTTATGAGCTGGTATATATTTTGCAAAGATCTGGTAACACTGGTTTACAATGCTTCGTGCCACATGCAAAATTGCACTAAATTTAACAACAAGGAAGCAATTAACACGAAATATTAAAATGTCTGCGCTGCAACAAATCATTCAAAACAATGAAAGCGCACAAAGCCTTATCGAATCCTTGCAAGGAGAGGTAGGTACTGCTTTGTTTTATATAACAGTGCATAATGGCTGGCATACGATTTTAGTTCAAGGCGCTAGAAAACGAACTAATTGAGCGTAGGAAAAAAGAATTGACTAAAGAGAACGCCGCATTGACCAAGGAAGTTGAAGAAGCTTTAGCCCAGCTGAGGAGCCTGGAGGTGAGCAATGGCAGAAAACAAATCCCAGTTCCTGGTAGCAGTCGTGGAATGTGTACAAAAGCCGGCCCCACAAACGACACAGCTGCGAAGCCCTCTGCGGCAGCAGCGCCTGCAGCACCGCCGGCAGCACCAAAAGAGAAGAAAGTGAAGGAGAAGAAACCAGCTGCAGAGAAACCAGCAGCCGTTGCTGAAGCCCCAGTTGATGTTGGACGCCTGGACATGCGTGTGGGTAAAATAATTGAAGTGGGTCGTCATCCAGATGCCGACAGCTTGTATCTGGAAAAGATCGATTGCGGCGAAGCAGCACCACGCACAGTGGTGTCAGGTCTTGTCAAATTCGTGCCAATTGAGGAAATGCAAAATCGTCTGGTTGTGGTGCTGTGCAATCTAAAGCCGGCTAAAATGCGTGGAGTTGTCTCCGAAGCAATGGTTATGTGCGCCTCCACAGCTGAAAAGGTAGAAGTCCTTAGTCCGCCAGCTGCAGCTGTGCCCGGCGATCTGGTGCACTGCGAGGGTTACGAACGTCAGCCAGATGCCCAGCTGAATCCAAAGAAGAAAATATTTGAAACGTGTGCTCCTGATCTTAAGACAAATGCCGAGCTCGCAGCTTGCTTTAAGGACTCCCCACTGCACATCCCAGGCAAGGGAAAAATCCTGGCACAAACGTTGAAAAACGTTCAAGTTAAATAACTCAAACGATTCAACTCAGTTTTATACATGTGTATAACATATACTCGCAATAAAATGTCACATTTGGTTGCATATTCATATCAACTTTTAATTTTCTTTAGTAATCAATAACTACACTTTGGAACTGTTTTTCAATGTCCGATTGACGGAACCATATCACTCCTGAATCAGAAATTTCGAATCATTAAATAATAACAAGTTTGGAATACGTTGGGACATTGACAAACAGACTTAAATCTGAATTCACACATGCACTCCTCGGCTAACTAAATCCTTTAAATGACTACAAGGACTCCCATTACCAGTTACTCCATTATGTGAATCATAACACAAATCTTAAATCAAATGGATTTTATGTTTTTCTCATACATATATGCCACTGTCTCACTGTTATTTCTCTACAAGATTTGGCATTATATTGATGCAGCTGCTCCCATCTTATTGACTACTGTTGATGCGGATGCTGCACTGGCACCTGAGGCACTGTCCCAGCTGCTGGCACACGATTCACATTCGCTTCGACAACAATTGTCTTTGTGATTATATCGTAGGCGGTGCGATTATTCTTAAAGAATATCATGACTACACAGATGGGAAACAGTAGCGTCATAACCAGATTCTTAGCCAGGGCACGCAGCAGGGATCTTATGAACGTGGGAGTCTCTGCCGGATAGAGCAGAGCTCTCAGGGGTTCTCGCTGTGGCTGGAACACGAAATGCGGCATTACGGGTGCCTGCAGTGGGACCACTGCCTCCACATAGAGTATGCGTATTTTCATCAATGATTTTCCCGGTGTGGCTCCATTATAAAACGACGTCCAGAGGCATTCATAGAAGCATACTATCAGTTTAGTTAGCAATTCGATTAGCAGCAAATCAGACGACAGAGTTATAAAATCCATTGAGATGTCAAAAAAACTTCCGAAGATGTCCTCATCGTCCAATGCCTTTCGCATCACATCCTTATCGAATTCAAGGTCAAATACGTGGAAAATTGAAAAGGTTACAATTATTTTTAATATGAACAGTATAAAGATGTCTATGGCCTCGGCGACGGCTCGCTTCCAGAATGGTGCCACTACCACCTCTGTGCCACCGATTCTCTGTATCATATCCTGTTGCTGTGCCTCGTTCAGTACTCGAAACCGATTAAAGTTCGGTCGATTCATAGGTGGATTATTCTCCGGCGGTGGAGGTGGAATCTGATGGGCGTTTGGCCGACTTGTCTGTTGTTGATGCGCAATACCAGGAGCCGCGAATGGCAGTGCAGTCTGCGGTATTGGCGGATAGTTGTAGTTGGCAAACAAGTAGTTGGGGAACATTTGTATAAGAGCTGCCTGCTTTGCCCATTGCTCAAGGCTCGCGAAATATGCTTCCTTTGTTGTCATTTCCTTGTTTATTTCATTTGGTTTGCGTTCTCTCAGTTCGCTAGCTACCTCCGACCCTGCAGCAGCCTCGTCTGTTTTCGCCTCACTCATAACTTAGTTTGTTAGTAGTTGCCTGAACGCAGTAAATTTTAATTTTAAATTAAATTTTCCTTTTTGTATTTATTTTATTTTTCTTTTTTACTGTGTTGTGTTTAGGTTGACGTGTTAAACAGTAGATGGCGGGGTGTGAAGAGAAAAAGGGGGAAATTAATTCAGTCACAGGGTTGCATTGAAGCTCTGAGAGCACAAATTCGCTCAGCTGTTGTTATCGGCAAACTTTGAGTGCGCCGACTTTGAGTAGCCACAGTGGGGAGCAAAGCCATTTGTGCCGACAAAAACCAATTGTCCCTAAGAATTCAAATAAAAGTTTTTGAATTAAATAAAACACATGTTTTTAAATGTTTGCATTTAATTATATGGATATTTTTATTATTTATTAAAATTGAATCCACTTATAATTATACGTATTTCATTCTGCGGATTAGGTATTGAAAGTCATACATACATACATGATTCAGACAGTAAGTGCTAGGGATAAAATATACACATATGTTTTAACTTACAAGTACTCTTGCCGAAATCTTGCTCACTGTCCCGGCTGAATGGACACACGCATACGTACTAGAAGAACTCTTATTAAATTGTTTGATTCATTTTTAATTATTTATTAGTTAAATACCTATACGTATGTAGTATGTAAGTAAGTATGCACATATGTTAACCAATTGTTGTTGTTATTAATTGGATCAAAAATTCGTACGCCACCAAATCGTAGGTAAGTTCACTTACGTATTTATGTAAGCCTATATGTATGCGATGCGATGTATGTGTACATACATACATACATATTTGTACGTATGTATTAATGTTTTTACAATGTCTTACAAACAAATAAACAGGAGGAAAACACACAATTCACCTATTTTTGTATACGTCCTTCACTTCTCAACACAAGCACTGGATTGGCGGCAAGTAGGTACAAAAACTTATTTATATACATATACATGATGTACATATGTATGTATAAACAAATATAACTTATGTCAGCTTATGGACCTTAAATACAGGAATGCACATAGTCTTGATTTATTGCCAAACATTGCCGATATTTAAATTGCCAAATTGCTGGTTTAGATTTGAAGTCACTGACGAGGCGGTTGTTCCCGTTGGGGCTGGGTATCCAGTTGAAGGCATGCCGCTGGACATTGGCTGCATCACATTCATGCCGAGTCCCAGTCCAAGTTGCTGTTGTTGCTGCTGCTGCTGTTGTTGTTGCTGTGGTGTCGCCTGTGGTGCCGAAGTGCCACTAAAGAGCTGCATACCACTAAGCAGACTCTGATTTGTCTGCATCAAATTTGGTGATGATCCCTGTCCAGACATGTATGGGCTCCCACTAGCATTTGGAAACTGTCCACCACCAAAGCTCACATTGCCAACTAAATTCATGGCGCCAGTTGGAGCGTTACTAAATGCATTTGGTGCCGCCATAACTGGTGCGTTGTACATGCTCACTGAGTTTGGAGGTGTCATGAACTGATGATGATGGTGCGTCTGCTGTGGCACCTGCTGCTGCTGGTGATGCATGTAGCCACCCGGTGCCATGCCCGTGAAATTGCCAAAGCTCAGTTGAGGATTGTGAGTGGTTGGCGCATTGCCGTATAATGCCAATATGCTATCTTTGGATAGTTTGCCCGATTGATCCTTGTCGCTGCCAGCCAGTGTGCCCTGGCTAAAGAAGTCCTGCTCCTGCTGGGCCAATGAATTTGGCTGACTGGACATGCCCAGTGCTGTGGAGTCTCCGTTTCCATTACCATTACCATTGCCGTTGGTTTTCTCCGGCGTTGCTATGGCGCTCACATTACAACTGGCGCTCAGGAAGCTGGTAAAGCTATCGTTCTGAAGATCTTGAACACCACTGGCGGTAATGGGCTTTGTGGGTGATGACAGTCCCAAAAGATCACTTTCGCCGGCACTATTGTTTACGCTAGTATTCTGTACGCGATTGGATGTTTTTGGACTACAGCCACCGACCTGGTTGGGCTTCGGTTTGGGCAGTGGAGCAGGAAGCGGTGCACTCTTAGCCGCCGAGCTTGAGGGGCGTTTCTCGGCGACAGTGCCACTGGAGCTTGTTATATTGGTAATACCTAAACTGGGCTGACCAGATTTCTTTTTACGCTTCTGACGCTCCAGTTCCTCATCGATTTCCTTGGCCCAATCCACTTTGGGTGGAGAGGGCGGCACCCATTCACGAGCCAAGTACTTTTTATGCTCGTACTTGGCACGAATGAAATTCTCCAGAGCCGTATCTGTTTGGGGGCGTCGAAAACCGTCTGGCAGTTGGGCCTCGTACACGGCGCGTGCTCGTGAATTGCCCATTTGCTGCAATGAGATCACCTGCTCAGGTGTCCATGCATCCAGATTAACGCTCTTCACGCGCGAAATGTGAACGCCCAAGTTGCGATGGATGCCAGCACAACGGATGCAGAGGAACACGCCCAGATTCCATGAAGCCCAGCGTGGACCTAAAAATTAACATCGAATGATTAATTTCATGTGTATGTAAATGTTGTGAGTGTATTAAATTAAGATAAACAAATAATAATCCACTCATTTTTAACTGGTTGGTAACCGGACACAGAGCAGCTAATAATGATTTATTTATCTTGATAACGAACTCATTACGCGGAAAATACATGTATGCTTGGGTAAAAGAAAACCTCTTTTTTGATTTGCACGGATTATTCAATATCCCTAAAAAAATATGTGAGTTTTAGTGGGTCGTCATCCTCCCCCATTCCAATCCCCGCCCACCACATAACAGTATGTATGTACTTTCGTACATACACACACTTGTGCAAATGAATGTATGCACCATTTGCATGCACTTACCCTTGGCATCACAGTCAACACAATATTTATTATCATCGTCACGAAGCATTTGCGTTAAAAGTGTCTGACATTTGTCCTGCATCAGTTTAGTACGTTCCGTTTCCTTACGGCTTGCATTTGACGTGCTCATTTTTTTGCCTCTTGTCTTGCTTGCACTTGTCGTTCGTTCGCTGTGTACGCGCTGCACAAAATTTCAATGTAAGCCAATCTTATTAAGTTATTACTAATGCTTGTTAACCAATTGTATGACGAAGACTTGAATGTTTAAGTTGTTAGCCGGTGATAAGTGTTCTTTCACATATGTGGTGGATAAATTTAATTTTTAATGGATTAAGAATACTACAATTTTTGCTATCGAAAATAGTGTACGTCTGCGTCTGTACGTCACAATCATTTCGTAAGTCTGGCAATACTAATGTCAAATTTGCAGAAGCCACAGTGCTGCCAGACTGTCAGAGGCCAAGCCACTATTTTAAACCTTTGTTGCTGTTTGTTTTTATATTCCGCTTGCATGTGCAACAAGTGAAGATTTGTTCTATAAATATGCATTTATTGAGAGAGAAATTGCAGTCGTGCCTGCGCATTTTAGACCGGGGAGGACCCGCTTATATTGGCGATATCACTTGGTTAAATGTGAATTTTTATATATCTGATTTTCCGTTGTATTTCGCAAACTAAAAATTTTGTTTTGTTTACTAGGATTTCTGTGCGGAGTTTTTAACTTTTTCGAATACTGTGCAAAAGTATATTAGCAATCAAACAGCAACGGAATTTTTGGAAATTGTCTGCTTGTGCTTAACACAAATTCTTATATGTATAAGGCACTTGGAAAATACAATACAAACTGAGAACACAAGTGGCACGAGAATTAAGGTAAATAACAAATAAATAAAGTTGCATTTTAAATTATTAATCAGTTTATTTTTCAGGCTAGTCATCATCACTTTATTGATCGCATAACAGTATGTCTAAAGCGCTTGTACGCCAGCTTGGAACACTCCAACTCCAAGAAACTCAATGCTGCAGGATCCCCGGACAACACGACAGAAGGTGCATCCTTCCTGACCCTGCTGGACACGCTGCTGGATGCTTTGTCCGATTACACCAATCCAGAGCAGGATGCTAGTCATGCTAGCCAGTTCAGCTTGGTGCCCAGCAAACAGATAAAGATCCAAGTCGATTTACTACTGGGTCAAGCTCTGTCCTTTGCCAATGTAGCTTTGCAACAGGAAAAGAAGGCCCTGAGTGCCCTCTGCCAAAAGGTAAACTAACTAGAATTTTTATATAAGCCAAGGCTTGGTTTAAGTTTTGTTTTATGCCCTTAGGTGATGCGAGACTGCAGCGCTTTCGTGGAAGAGTGTGACTCCAACTCGAACAATTCATATCAAAAGCTGAGAGCGATGACTTTGGAACAGGCTCTCCACCAACTGGATGAGCACATCAATGAGACTTTGCTGCGTTTGGTGTTCACATGTTTTCTGGACTTTCAAAAGATATCAGTTGATAAAATACGCAACGTTCTGCGTATCGAATCTGATGCCACAGCCGATGAATACATAGCAGATTTTGATGTTAACTTGGATCGTGCCACTCAAATCGGCATATTTGCGATTGCCTTTGCGCCCAGCTTGAAAGGTATGTTTAAATCAACTGTTAGTACTCCACTGTTATTGATCTAGCCTTATCATTTTAGTCAAAACTACAGTGCGAAGCTGTCTGGCCTCTTTTGAGTACCTGGACACCAGTTTAATACCTTCACTACAGTCACATAATTCCGATCTGCATTCCGAGTTGTTGGAGCAGCATTTCAAGGAGGAATTGTCGAAATTCAAGACCGCTCTCCACGAGATTATCGACAGTTGTGCGTTTGTAACTTGTTACCTGCAAATACTCACAACTGGCATTATGTCCGCTGAGAAGCGCTTTGATAAAGTTCAGCTTGAGGATTTGATTCAAATGGGTTTCTTTGTGCTCGAGCACTTTCAACTAGAAGTGAATCAGCAAGTTTTGCTGCCACAAGGCCAGGAGTGCTTTCAGAACTTCATTAGGATACTGCGCGAGTGCAAAGCGATTCTGATGTGTGCTTCCCAGGTGCAAACTGATCGCATAATCAAGCGTTTTAAAATATTACGCACTATTTTGCGTAAACTGCTGTCTGCCATGGATGCAGATAAAACGGAACTATCAGTGATTCCAGAAGTTGTCGAAGCAACAAGTACCTGCACAGGTACTCCACTGGATCTGGTGGCTTCTCCCTCACGTAGCATACTCTACGAGACGCGGAAGGAGCGAAATAAATCCATTAGTTGTCATGCAGCTAAGAATGTTCATACAGAAGCGCTTCAAATTAAACCACCGGGCTGTTTGCGACGCAGTAAGGAAACTTAACTTGTCATTAAAATTGATTTATTGATATTTATTTATATCTTTATAGAACAAAGTCTTCGCACTACCATGTTTAAAAGGAAAAATGTTGTGGAGAGTGTTCAACTACATCATAATATCAGTAATCAATCGGCGAGTTTTGAAATCAGCGGTATGATCTAAAATTTAAACATCTACCCATCTAATAGTTAATAAAATTATCTCATTATCTTTAGGCATACTCGATCAACTAACCTGCCTAACGGCCAGTTTTGCCCACAGTTTACCGCGAAAGTAGAGAGTTTGGCGTACTTTCATTGTGAATGAATATTCGCCGACACGCACACACTCATAACACACTCTTCCACACACACGCACACTCATATCGCAATCGGATTCATTCGTAGTGGTAGAATGCAGTGAACATCTTTAAAAGATTTAAGTTTTTAAATAACAATAATACAATAACAATACATATTAATTCATATCAAGTTCCTTATTGTCGAAACAGTATTGTTTAAGCATTGAAAACAACTCACAATCCAAAATATGCCAAAAATCCTCGTATCGATTTTTCCAACTGGAGTTCGACCTTTAGTTAATAGATACATATTTGCGCGTAAAGAAAACATTGTTGCGAAACTAAACTAAACTGGTCTGAACAGCGTCTGGTAAAGAAACTCCAAGGAAATGCAAACGGAAACGCAAGACAGTCCCTCCATCGATGAAAAGTTCCAGATTTATGACCTACAGGGACAACTGAGTGGACACTGCAGAAAGCAAAACAACAATCATCATGTGGTGCCGCTGGGAATCCTAATCGTGCTATCCACGGTCTACCTAATGATTGCAGGGGTGCAAATCAACTATAACCATTACTTCAAGTCGGGGGTGGATGCGGCTAGCATCTCCACTCCTCAACAGCGAGTAATTCAACACGTCGAGCGTAAAGATTTATGCAGCAAAATGGAAATATTTACAATGGAGGACGCCAATGATTCCATTACACATTCCCCTCCAAACAAAAGGCCAAAGCTTGATGGAGCCACGGGAATTGCCACACAAATCGGTGGTAAATCCCCAAAGCTGCTACAGCGTAAGAAGGATAACTCCAAAAAGACAAACACCGCAGAGCCCATCATCTACTTGTTTGCACTGGTTTTCATCTACTTGCTGCTAAAGGCCGCATCAGACATAAATCAGCATTATAAATCGGTAAATGTACTTTATCAGCTCCTAAACTAGTCATGTATATAACTCTCCTTTTTGTACTCAGTAGAATAAAGGAGACAAGCGATTGCGTCGTTGTTCCTTGCAGTCCTACGCACAAAAGGATCAACGATCTCATCAGGATCGGCGGGCATCTAAAGGTATTTCCACAAAAAGTTTGCCAAAATTCTAAAAACAAAAATATGTGGAATCTACACAAATGTAACTGAATGCTTTTCAAACAATAGGGAACAAAACCAAACTCAAATAATATAATTAATTATTATTAATTTTAATATGTGTAATATGTGTTGTGAAACTGAACTAAATCTATTTAAACTATCGCTATCCAAAAGATGTAATACATATCTATCTACTCTACGACACTATCTGTCAATTTGTATTTACTTCACCTTCCATATACATCAATTTATATACATATTTTGTCGAGTAGATACCTAATCTTAAGTGTTGAATGTCCAGAGCAGTTTATGTCTATATGTGCCTATAAACTTAATTACTATTTATACCCTACATTAAACAAAATGTAATACTATTTAATAATAAACTTCTATACTGCACTCCTGTGATGATTCTACAATGTATTCCTAGCCTTAATAGCTCAATTTGTGTGTCTTTTATTTCTGTTTCCTTCGTCTTACTGATAAGTTGATTGTAACTAAGACTTTACTGATAAATCTACTTATTCTATTTACCTACGTTATGAAGTTGCTCCGATGCGAAGTAGACACATATTTACCGAAGCCCGGTCCATATCTCTGGATCGTTATAGATTCGATAATGCCCTGGTATCGCATAAATTGCGCCAGCAGATCCCCATCGGCGATCATTTGAGGACATGTCCAGCTCCTGGTAGTGTGCAGCTGACAGCAGAGCCACGACCAAGTCGTCGTTTATCGGTGCCAATCAGCATCAACTATCAGACTGTGAACGTGGCTCCCACCGTGCATCCAGAACTGGCTAGACGCGGCTCGGTCATAAGCCTGGGCAGCTTGGCAGACATGAGTGTGGCACCAGGCACGAATTCCGATGCAAAGCGACGGGTGCGCATGATCAATCGCCACTAAGGCGATAGGGAGGAGGGATTCGGAATCCCAGTAGTTGATCCAACGACGAAACTTTAACGAATTTAGAACTCAACTCGAATGCCAACAATACTCGTATGTAGTACTTAAAAATGTATTTTGTTTTGTTGCTTTTAATTCATATGTGTATTAATATATTAATAGTATAATTAAGGCATTTGTTTCTTTTGTTGTTTCTTTAGATATACGAAATACATTATTACTACTACTACGCCCATGCAATCATTAAGTTTACAATATACACACAATTTTAAACAATTGCACAGATGAGCCGTTTTACCAGAACATTAAGTATTTCACTATGCTAAAATATTCTACTTAAGGCAAGATTTAAAACAATCTTAGACTAAATTATTGTTTTGTTTTGCTTGGAATTGAATATCAAATTCCAAAAAAAAAAAATAATAATAATATTAATAATAAAATAAAACAGGTGATGTACAGTTACAGTTAAAATTACAATTAAAGTTATGGTTAAATATGCATATTATTCATTCTGTTTCACATTGTTAAAGATATGGAAATTTAGCTCATTTTTTGATTTATTTTAATGTTTTTAATGTCTTACGATGTAAATTGAGATAAACAAAAAGTCTATGCATGTTCGGAGTACGAGTAATTGATCAGTATCAGTGCAAGTATATATATTTATAGATATATATATCTAATAATGTGACAAAAATCTACAAAACCTTATCGAATTTTGTGCTAGTTTTCTTCTATTCAATTTAATACAAAAATAAATTACGTATTTTAATTGTATAAGGCTTGTGGTTATATGTATATATATGTGAATAAGTATATATATCTTCTCGATTTAATTATATAAACTTTAACTAAGCTCATTTCCCTCGTAGAGACTCTCGCAGCTCTCCAATAAACGGAGAACCGGCGAGATATCGTAAGGATACAACTGCCGCGACACGAGACGGGATATCTGAAAGCGTAGACGGATGAGCACGCCCATGGCCTCGTCGAGCATGGCATTGCCCATGCCAAAGCTGTGACAGCTATGCACAAACATTGTCCAGTTCATACGTATGTACTTCAGCAGTCGCAGCAAGTAGAGCAGGAAGCAGGTCTCATTGCTAACCAGTAAATCAAGCAGCAGATCGGAGCTATTCGATGTCATTTTTAGAAATTCAAGGAATGTAAATACAGGATTTAGCATGGCAACCAGCTCAGGGAATGCATTGTTCCGAAATGAGATGCCCGATGTGACGTCCAGGGTGCAAACCATCGCTTCGATTAAATGGTCATCCTGGTCATCGAACAGATGGATTAATATTTTACTAAAATGACACTCGGGATGGAATTGTAGTGTCTGCTTGATAAACGTCTCTAGTTTGCTAAGCACATCGCGTATCGATAGCTCAATGACCAATATGTCCTGGAATGCTTCGTAGTCAGTCGAATCGATTGAAGAATCTGATGAATCACTGCGGATCTCCTTAACGGTGACTGCTATAGATTTCAGCACCAATAGCACCATCTTCTGCAGCAGAGTCTTGTCCATTTCCACCAGATCCAATGCTCCACCGCTCGCTGCATCTTCCTGTGGCCGCATCGCAGCATGGCGCAGCGTTCCATTAGCATAGTTAACGGTAGCTCCATTGTAACCAATTAGGCCAACGATATTCTCGGGCTGGCGACGTGGCAAAGATTCGAGTATACGTGGATTACGCACATGGCAGACAATCTGATGCGCCAGCTTGCACGTCTCCTCCGGCAGCATGTCCTGCAGCGCTAAGGTGGAGCCATAGCAAAGTGCCTCATTGAAGAGACACAACATCTGCTTGTACACCGTACACGATAGATTCTGATTGAGCAACAGCTCGAATTTGTCCAGCTGTGCGTAGAAAGGTCGCGTCTCATCGATCGATAGATTGGCCTTGACCGATATGATGTTTTCCCACAACTGCAGAAAGTTGAGTACACAATGTTCGGCTGCATTTTGTTGATTTGGTGCCATGAGCTCGGACATGTTCTTCACCAGCGTGGGCCATTTGTGCTCCAGCTTCTGGATTGTCACACATTTCAGATGCGTTGTATCGAAGCTTTCGGAATCCGTAAGAGCAACGACATGACAGCCATTTGGTGGTATATAATTAGCAGGTGGACTGCTGCCTGTTGTTGGGCTGCTGCTATTATTGTCATAAAGATCGTTCATCTCATTGCCAAATTGCCGTCTGTCATCCGCATCTTCAGACGCATCTAAATCTCTCGTTGTGTCCCGGAATTGCAGGGCAAAGTAGTTATTCGCCAGCGGTTGATCCTGCACTGGGAAGTGCATATAGCTGACAGAAGCGTCCGCTGTTAAAGGTGCCACAGATCCAGAGCCAGATGTTGCTACTACCGCTGCTGCTGCTGTGCTGTAGTCATCGTCAAGTGGATGCAGCTCCACGTCTTTCCATTCCACAATACGTTTAATTATATCTAAACTAAAGTGTATTTTCTGTACGGCAGCCTTGTCCAAATGCTCGTAGTTAAAAAGTTGATCCACAATCTTTTGTAGCCACTCATCGTTGAGCTCCTGCTTAGCAATAACTAGGAATGCGGCTAGCACACGTCCTGCCAGAAATTGCACATAGGTATTATTATAGCCAGCCAGGACAATAATCTCATCGATCAGCTTGTGATCGTTACGTATCAGTGCATCGCACACGTCCATGATGCGTGTACAGATGAAACCCTTGGCATTCTGCTTCAGATATATGTCGAAGAGCAGCTGCAGATTGGATAGGAACTGCAGCAGTTTATTGGTGGGCCATTCACGCAGGTAAGCGATTCGTTTCTGGCCATTCGAGTCGTGTGAGTAGTGGGATTGAAAGGGTTTTCTCAGTGTCCGCTCCGATACTCCGCAGAGGCACTGTCGAGTCAAGGATTGCTCGAATTCCAGCATATCATCGATTGGGGTTATTGTTTTCGCTGAAGAGGAGCAATCCGTTGCTATTGCTGTGCCATTGCTATTGCTGTGTGTCTGTGTCGCATCCGTCGAGGCAATCAACAATTCGGATAGCTGTGCCGCCCGATCCACCTCATCCTTGGTAAGGGCGACACTGTCGTTGTTTTGTGGCAAGATATTGTTGACTAAATTTTGTACACCGCCCAAAAGTTGGGCGTAGGAGGCGGCACGCGAGTTGCATGGCGTCGTTGTGGGCGAGTTGTTTGTGCTGCTTGACAGCGAGTGTGTGGAGCACGAGGAGGACAGTGATGAGCACAAATGATGATTCTTATTGTTGCCATTGGCGTCCATAACATCGGCCGCTCCATCTAGTATGTCTGGCGGTGATTTGGCACCCACCAAACGTATTTGTTTATCTATTTTTTGCCTCTTCGTCTGCGGCTGCTCATTGTGATGAATTCCCGTTGCTGTCGAATTCCCGCTATTGGCCACCGAGCATGGACAGCTACCAGGGTCACTGATTCGTCCATTGCCATTGCTGCTACTACTGCTGCTTGTGGTGCTGCTGCTGGAGGCACTACTGCCGCCAGTTGTGTCCATGTTGTGTATTTGTTTTTAGCTGACGTACCCGACGTCTATTTACTGCGTTCGTTGTCCGCTGTAAATATATAAATTTAAAACCACACACTTGAAAACTCGAAAACAAAACGAAACGAAAGTCAGCATCCAAAATATCATCACCAAACTGACACTGCCATTGCTGCTGCCGTTGCTTTTGCTGCTGCTTCTGCTTTGGCTACCGAATTACGCGCATTCACAAGGTTACGTGTGCACTGTGAAGCCAGCATTAATTTTTGGATTTCTTTCGACACCACACTCTTTAAATCATTTATTTAGCAGCTGTCGTAGCATTGGCTGTGTATTTGCATGATATTATTTAAGATTTTGTAAGCAAAAACAACACATTGAATATTCGGATACTTGTTGCTCGTTTTACCTTTGCTTTTGTAATGTTTGTATTAGTTTCACTTCACTCTTGGTTTGCGTTTTCAAAGCAGCTCGTCGTACGCCTGCGCAGTTCATTCTGAATTTGTTTTGCACATTTTTGTTTTGCAAGTTTTGCATATTTTGTTTACATCATTCATTTCAAGACGTTTAACTTTTCAGAAAAAAAAAACAACTTGCTCTGTTAATTAACAAGTAGCGAGCGCGTCGCCATCTTTGTAGTGTTGGGTTGTTCATATGCTGAACAGTGGCAGTACACGTAACGACTGCATGATAGACCATTTCGTTAAGTGTCGTCACACGTCACAACAGTTCCATTACTTTCAATTTAAAAATATGTCAACTAAACTTTCTACATGTCTTCTGGATTATATATTGATCAAATTAGATAAATGGAAAATGCATTGTAATTACAAGTTTCACATGCCCGCAAAATGTATTTCATACCCTTTTTTGCCGTACTGGCAAAACTATTTAAACGTGATGCCACATCGGCCAATTTTTAAAACTAAAACTAAATTAATTTAAATTTTTAAGTAAATATGTGTACAACACTTTGTTAACTCATTCCTTTGAATTTTGACAGTTTGTTTTTAATAAAACTTAACTATTTCCAAAATTATTGTAGTGAAATATTGCAACGTGGCAACACTACCAATTGTTTTTCATTTGACATTGAAGGTGAAGACACTTCCAGCTGGTGGGTGGAAAAGGACTACCATCGCGGTACCATAACTTAGCTCTTTGTATAACAACGGCGGCTTTACGGTGCTTGACAGTGGGCTGTGTTGCCCGCGTTCGATTAATAAAAAATATCTGCTTAATACAGAACGAAATTTTAACACGTTCATATAAGTAAAGTGTAGTGCGCTCAACGCGAACAGTTATATTTCGTCTTTGTTTGTGTCAAGTTGTGTTAATCAACCTTTTAAAAGGAAAATGGCTGGTACGTTGCCACCTTTAAATCAAGAGGCAATCTTCAAGAAGATTCAGGAATACTACGATGCTAACAACACCAAGCTCGTCATTAAGGATTTATTTGCCAATGACCCAAAGCGGTTTTCCAAGTTCAGGTGAGTGCGAATTTTCACGGTCATAACAAATTTGCAAACATAAAATATGTATGTATATGTATGCAAATACATATATATAATTTGAGTTGGCAAACATTTAGCTGTAATTGGTTTTCATAAATTTTATATAAGTTTGTGTTAGAAAAATTGGGATTAACTGTCGGTGTATCTACAGGCTTATCAACGGTTTAAATAAGACTTTCAGTTACACACAATACATCAGTGACGTAGGCAACAGACTGTGACGTAGCACATATACACATACGCACACACACATGCATGCATAGACAACGAAGCAACTTGAACCGGTCAAATCGAAGTGCTTAAATATTTAAAGCAAATGTCTTGAACAAAAAAAAATTAATAAGGTTTTTTGGAGTGGCAAGTTGAAGCTTTCTAAATAGATTTTAGTAACAAGATTGATAGTTAATATATATATTATTTTGGTATAAAAGTACGTTTATCGCTGTTGGCAGTTATCACTGATAATCGTGTGTCCTTGCATAAGGTCAAATTGACGACCTTTTCGACCATATCTAATGACAATTAATACGTGCTTTTAAGGTCAAAACAATTGATTTCTTTGAATTTCTCAATAATCAATTTATTTTTCATCAGCCTGCGCCTGGCAACGCCCAACGATGGTGAAATTCTGCTGGACTACTCAAAGAATCGCGTGAATGATGAAGTCTGGCCACTGCTTCTGCAATTGGCGGAAGCCCGGCGTGTGGGTGTAGCACGTGATGCTATGTTCTCTGGCCAGCACATTAACATTACGGAGAACCGTGCTGTCCTCCATACGGCATTGCGTAATCGCAGTAACGATGCGGTGGTGCTGGATGGCAAGGATGTAATGCAGGATGTGCGCGCTGAGCTCGCCCATATGAAGGAGTTCACCAACAAGGTGATATCTGGTGTCTGGCGTGGTTGCTCTGGCAAACAGATCACCGATGTGGTCAACATTGGCATCGGTGGCTCCGATTTGGGACCACTTATGGTCACCGAAGCCCTCAAACCCTACGGCAAAGGATTGCACTCACATTTCGTCTCTAATATCGATGGTACCCACATGGCTGAAGTACTCAAAAAGGTCAACTATGAGACCACATTGTTCATCATTGCCTCGAAGACGTTCACAACGCAGGAGACCATCACAAATGCCACATCGGCCAAGTCTTGGCTGCTGGAGCACACCAAGGATGTAAGTGGAGCTACGTTTCATTCATCTACGCTGTTATAATCATTATGTTGATTGCAGGAGGATGCAGTGGCTAAGCATTTTGTTGCTCTGTCAACCAACAAGGAGAAGGTCACCGCATTTGGCATTGACAGTGCCAACATGTTTGGCTTCTGGGATTGGGTCGGTGGACGCTACTCTCTCTGGTCGGCCATTGGTTTGTCCATTTGCCTGTCCATTGGATTCGAGAACTTCGAGCAGCTGCTTGATGGTGCTCATTTCATGGATAACCACTTCAAATCGGCTCCATTGGACAAAAATGTACGTACTAACTTGGCTCAATCTAACTCAGTACTAAAGTTATGTATGCTTTTAGGCACCTGTTATTCTAGCACTGCTTGGTGTTTGGTATTCCAACTTCTACAAGGCGGAGACGCATGCACTGCTGCCGTACGATCAGTACATGCATCGCTTTGCTGCCTATTTCCAGCAGGGTGACATGGAGAGTAATGGCAAATTTGTAAGCAAATCTGGCAAGAAGGTTGAGTACAGTACAGGTCCCATTGTCTGGGGTGAGCCCGGCACAAATGGTCAGCACGCCTTCTATCAGCTGATACATCAGGGTACACGTCTTATTCCATGCGATTTCATTGCGCCAGCACAGACGCATAACCCAATTGCCGGTGGCAAGCACCACAAGATTTTGCTATCGAATTTCCTGGCCCAAACCGAAGCGTTAATGATGGGCAAGACCAGCGAGCAGGCACGCGCTGAGCTAACCAAGGCCGGTGTGTGTGGCAATGAGCTGGAAAACCTGCTGCCACACAAGGTATTTGTTGGCAATCGTCCGACAAACTCAATTGTTGTTAAGAAAGTCTCACCGTTCACTTTGGGCGCATTGATTGGTAAGTAATTGTGGACAATGAATCATATCTACGACTAATCAATAAATTATTTTTGTTCCTTTCAATTAGCACTCTACGAGCACAAAATATTTGTACAGGGTATCATTTGGGATATCAACTCCTTCGATCAGTGGGGCGTTGAGTTGGGCAAACAGTTGGCCAAGGCCATTGAGCCAGAGCTCGACCATTGCGATGAAGTTTCTGGGCATGATAGCTCCACAAATGGCCTCATTAACTTCATTAAGGCCAACTGGAAGTAAACATTGTCACACAGGGATTGGCATCTTCGCTCAATTTGGGTCGTCGTCGTCGTCTACTTATTTATAATCAATATACTACAACTACTACTACTACCAAATTATGTTTATGGCACAAAAATTTGAATAATGTATTCTACATACTATTATATACTTGCATGCATATTGGAATTCGATGTAAACGCATTTGATTTGCAAATTGGCAATAATCTCACTATCGGTAGTTCAAAACTATTATTACACATTATATGTTGTTGTTGGATGTAGTTAAAGAGTTTAAAAAACATGAAGAAAATCCCCATAAAAAGGCAGATTGCATGATGATTAAAGATGTATTTCAAAAATAAACAGAAACTGCTATAAAATGCATAAATAAAACCACAAAACATTTTCTCATTTTCTATTTAATGTTATAGAAATTAAAGACAATCCCTTTCTCTACAAATTAGTAAACTATTTGCACATTAGGCACATGAACATTAACCGGCGGAAGCATCTGTGTCTGTTGCATCTTCATCCTCGTCCTCGTCGTCATCTTCACCTTCTGATGAATCTTGTGTCATATCAAGATCATCCTCATCGACTGCCAGATCATTATCCGCCTCCATTGCATCATCATCTATGATCAAACCTGTACTCATATCATCGTCCAAATCACTCCAATTGTTCTCGGCATCCTGGCTCTTAGCAGCATCATCTAAGCCAAATGGAAACATACAATTTAATGGTATTCGTAGCGTAATATAGCACAAATAGTTACCTGGATCATCCTCCACGACTAGCACATTGTCGTCGTTCAAATGATTGCTTGCATTGCGCTTCATATGATTTATAATAAGATTAACCCGTCCAGAGACTCTGTAAATGTTTAAATATATGTTAGACATGTGTAAATAGTTGTCAAACTTTTTGATTTCAAAAACAATTCAATACTTTAACAGTGAATTACAATTTTCCAAATTTGTGTGAAAATGGACGATAATCGTTCGAGTCGTTCTATCGACACGGAAGGTTCGTCCAATGACCCCGAGAAGAACGAACCATTTAGTGCTCCTCCTCAGCAGTTCACAGTAGTGACTATACCAGATGAACATGATCTAACGGCATCGATTGCCAACTGTGGCAAGCCCTTGTGCGATGACGCAGATTTGGAGTGCCTCTACCATATGGTTTCGGCAACGCTTTGCGAGGCAATAGCCATCATTCAATCCGATCCCCGTGGACTCTTCTGCTACAAGTTTCCCGAATGCACTAGCTATGTGACCAATCAAAAGTCCCAGATTCTTTTTAATAACTCGCAAGTCAAGAGTGAACATTCCAATACAAGTGAAACTGTGCGAAATTGGATGACGATTGGTGAATTCGATTATGCCAATATGATTCCATTGATTCGTGACTTTATTGGCCAATGGAAGCTATCACCGGAAACCAAGTGTGTTGTGCTCACAAACACTCGGCGTCATGACGTGCCCCTGAAGGGTACCATTTACTTCATCGATGCCCACTTCTCCCGCCCTACACCTCGCTGTCCCAATCCCCTAGCCGTGGCGAAGGTACGTTTCGTTATTTCTGTCTCAAGTCTTATGCAGTTGTATTATCCGGTTATGGTCATGTACCGCTTCGAAGGCTACCGTACCCTTTATTATGCCCTGGGTTCGCGTGCTATTGGCTCCTTTGTTTTCCAAAGATTCTATATTGATACCATACTGCACACAAAGCTCAGCTTCTATGCGGAGATTTGCAAGTGTCGCCATGGCACGTTGGCCAACCCCAAAGATAACTCAAAGAAGAAGGAAACTGAGGACTTCACGTTCTAATAACTCACTGTAGTGCTTCTGTGATGCAAAGCAGGCGTTGCTCTGCAATTCCAAGACAGATTCCTAGCTTGTTGCGCAGATCATCCTTATCCTCGGACATGAGGACACTGGTGCGGGTTGTGGTCAAGATTTGCAGCCAGGTCAAGGCGCACAAAACACTACAAATATAATTGTATAAATTAAAATAAATGTTTCTTTTTTATGGTTAAAGTTGCTGCACTCACTTGGCTGCCTTTCCTTGAAGTAACACCGACAGTTCGGTAACCAGAGGGTTCACATACTCCAGTGGCAAGCGCTCCAGTGTAATCTGTATGGTTTTCTTATCATTGGTACTCAGAACTGCTTTCAGCATGCTTTAAATGAGATGGGAGATTAAATCTTTGTCTTTTAAGGTCGTTGCTTCTGAAACTTACGCCTGATCACGGCTGTGGAGCGCCTGCATCAGCAGCTGCGTCTTGCTCTGACTCTGCAGTTTGCCATCGGTTAGTTTGGTGGCCTGAATGGATAGATTCTCGAGGCGGGCTTCCATGGGCACTTCGTTTTGTATCTTCTTTTTGGAAATCGGCATCGCACTGTTGTACTCTATTACCTTCTTTTCGATAATGGGTGTCTTGATCTTTAGAGCCTCTGCTTTACTGCCTTGTTCGCCACGCTGCTTCTTGGTGTAGAGCTTTCGGGGATCTGTGCGCACGATAACATTTAGTTTCTCAGCATAGTTGGGAGTGTATGTTTCAAACTGCAACAGGCTGCGTGTGCCATAGCCGAAAAGGATTTCATGTGGACGCAGTTCGTCGTGAACGAAGTGGGCTGCCAATGCGTAGATTGGTTCAACGGTATCAGCGCCATCCGAAGCGATTTGAAGCGAAACCTTTGGTTTAATATATTTCTCAGCAGACAAACTGCAAAACAGTAAGTGTAAATTTGTTGGACTACTAGTTAAAGATCGGTTAAGTTACCTATCCACGTTTAGTAGGTAGATGTGTATGTTGCCATTACGCGTCACACTTGCCACACGCAAGTCACCATTGTCGCGCACTTCACAGGCCAAGCTGTGAGCCACATCCTCCATGAGAAGTGTGCAACTGGATGCCTTATTTCTGCCCTTCTTGGTTATCTTCCAGAACGAAATGATTCGCTCCATTTTGGCCGTAGTGATAACGTATTCCACGCCATTCTTGCATGTCAAACTACCAATGGAATTGACTTCACCCGAGTGTCCTGTGCATGTTTCCACCAGCTCTTTTGTGTCCACATCATAGACCTTAATCTGTCGCGACGCAACTGCGAGTGTTCGACTTTTGGGCAAATAGGCTATATTAAATGGCTTCTCGGGTCCCACAGACCACTCGCCAATGCTGCGTCCCTGCGGCAGCGACCAGACAAGTGCACGACAGTCTGCACCGACAGTGTACAGATGCCCATTGTTATCATAGGCAATGGACGTGATGGCACCACTGTGGCAATCCCCACTCAGTGTGCGCTCAATCTATAAACAAAAGAATTTATGTGTTTTGTTCTCATACAATTTATCAATTACTTACACTTCCTGTATCCAATGCATAGATGGCCACCATGCCCTTCAGAGTGCCAAGGGCTACATACAATTTCCCTGTGTCTGTCGAAGCCTGCAGAGATTTGCGCGACTTCTTTGGGCGCTCCGCGCCTACTGTCACCCACGTGAGGGCCGTGCAGGGGCCGCATTCCGTTAGTCCCGGTGTGCATTCCTGTTTCAGTGTATTAGACTCGGTGTCCCATATTCGTAGTATGCCCTGTTCATCAATAACAGCAAACAGTTTCCCACCGTTCGGCGAGAATCCCAACACGTGCTTCTTGGCCACCGACATCGCTTTAAAATTATGTGCACTAAACAGTGTGGAACAAAAAAGACAGCACAGTGCCAGTGTTGGCAAACAAAACAAAGACCCGCGTATTTGTATTTTCTTTGGTATTTTAGAGTGCGTTGAGTTTTGCGTTCTAAGCTAAATTCATTTTTTCAGTATTTGCCAATGAACAAAATCAGTATTTTTTTGCCTTGCAACAGTGTGCAATCCAGAAGTTTCGTTTATTTCACTTTGAGGTTAAGCGATTTACCGACTGATTGACTTGCTTTAACTGCTCTTCGTTTTGTTAAATATCTGTGCTTAAAAATGGCTTTATCTGTCCCAAAAGCACCTGGAATGGCGCAAATGATGAAGGATGGCGCCCGTGTAAGTGAAATAATAATGAAATTCATACATTTAAGTCGATTTGTCATCGTTCCCATTGACATTCGGTGCAAAACAGGCGGTGCGCCGCAGAAGCGCGTGATTAGTCATCGCAGATGTTCTTTCAAATTGTCTAATTCAATGATTTGCGTATTCCTTAGATGTATAGTGGTCTGGAGGAGGCAGTCTATCGCAATATCAGCGCCTGCAAGGAGTTTGCACAGACAATGCGTTCCGCCTACGGTCCAAATGGCATGAACAAAATGATCATCAATCACATTGAGAAGCAGTTTGTGACCAGTGATGCTGGAACCATAATGCGAGAACTGGATGTTGAGCATCCGGCTGCCAAGCTTATCGTCATGGCCAGTCAAATGCAGGACGCTGAAGTCGGTGATGGCACAAATTTCGTTGTCATCTTTGCCGGTGCTCTGCTTGAATCGGCTGAGGAGCTGCTCCGTTTGGGCATCACAACATCCGAACTGGCTGATGGCTATGAGAAGGCTTTGACCAAGGCTCTGGAGATTCTGCCAAAGTTGGTGTGCCACAAAGTCGAGGACTATCGCGATGTCAACAAAGTCAAGGATGTTCTGCGCACAGCCATCATGTCAAAGCAGTACGGCCAAGAGGATTTCATTAATGATCTGGTGAGCAAAGCTTGCGTCTCCATACTGCCCGATGAGGGTACCTTCAATGTGGACAACATTCGCATCTGCAAGATTCTGGGCAGTGGCCTGGCCAAGTCAGAAGTTGTGCGCGGCATGGTCTTTAAGCGTTTCGTCGAGGGTGACGTCACATTCGCCGAGAAGGCTAAGGTTGTCATATTCTCCTGTCCCGTCGATATCATTCAGACTGAAACCAAGGGCACAGTGCTAATCAAGTCCGCAGATGAGCTCTTAAACTTCTCATCAGGCGAGGAGGGCCTTTTGGAAGCCCAGATCAAGGCTATTGCCGATACTGGCGTGAAAGTTGTCGTTTCCGGCGGTAAAGTCGGTGACATGGCTCTGCATTACCTCAACAAATATGGTTTGATGGCTGTGCGTTTGAATTCTAAATTCGACTTGCGTCGTCTGAGTCGCTCCGTTAATGCCACAGTGCTGCCCCGCATCACAACGCCCAGCCAGGAGGAGTTGGGTTACTGCGACAAGGTCTGCATTGAGGAACTGGGAGATACTGTTATCGTGGCTTTCAGGTGGGTACTAAAGCAGCTTTTGGCCGCTCAAATCATATTAAAGTGTTATTACTTTGCAGAAATGAAGGCAAAGATTCACGCATTGCAACCATTGTGATCCGTGGTGCCACCGATAACTTTATGGATGACATTGAGCGTGCCGTGGACGATGGCGTCAACAACTTCAAGTGCCTGTCACGTGATGGTCGCTACTTGCCCGGCGCTGGTGCTGTTGAGATCGAATTGGCCACGCAGCTGGCTGCCTATGCTGATACTCTGCCCGGCTTGGAGCAATATGCCGTGCGTAAGTTTGCAAATGCTCTGGAAGTATTCCCCAAGGCCTTGGCCGAGAACACTGGCGCCAATGGCACCGAAGTTGTCAACCAGCTGTATTTGGCCCACACCTCCGAGAAGGGCAAGACCATTGGCTATGACATTGAAGCGGAGAAGCCAGCGACCATCGATGTTGCTGAAGCCAAAATCTTTGATCTGTATCAAGCCAAGTTCTGGGGTCTCAAATACGCCGTTAGTGCCGCTACCACCATCCTGAAGGTGGATCAAATCATAATGGCCAAGCGTGCTGGCGGACCAAAGCCACGACAGGCTGCTGGCAGTGATGATGAGAGTTAAACTTGAACTTAACTTCATCGGCATTTACTACCATTAAATGAAAATGTATAACTTAATAACTCTAGTAGTACACCAAGCAAGGAATTCTTCTATGCGAGTCTTACACGGAAATTTCAAATTTCATTAATACACACCCTCAAACACACATTCAACACTCACCCATACACTGCTTCTTGTATTAATAAACTAAAATTACAAAAACTGATTTGAAATGTGTGTAAATCTGCTGTTCCAATGGTAAGTCACCTCCAAATCCCCACGTAATAAAAGTCACAGGTTTTGGTGTCTCCGCTAGATAACTCATCTAAGCTTTTTATTTTATATTTTTTGGAATTCAAGCAAACGATTATTATGTTCATTTTTTTTGGAGTACATAACATATTTCAAATGCGTATGCGCAGATACAGATACATTTCAATATTTTTTTCGAATAAAATACGATATCGTTGTCGTTGGTTTTCAAATTGAAGTTAATAAAGTTTTTAAAGTGTTTAATTCGCATATTTACTGATATTTCGTGCATTATAAAATCTTTTCCATTATTTCGTGTAACATCTTTAGTTAATTTCTTTGTTTTGCAGTTGTAAATACGTATAATAAAACCTCCGGATATTGCCGGTCGAAACAGTTGTGAACTATCCGTGCTCCAGTGGATTGTTCAAACTGTTGATCAGCAAATGTGTGTGAAAACAAGATACTTTTTCAAGTTCATTTCTTAAATTGAAACATGCAATAAATCGAAAATTATTTCAGATATTATCTTTATTCTCGAAATAGCTAACGAACCAACTGCAGCTTTGGTTTCAAATTTTGAACAATTTTCTGCTGAATGCTCACAACAGCAGAACAGGGTTCAAAATCTTTCTTAAAAAAACGGACTGAAAACAAAATAGTTGAGCTAAGAACGCGTGATTCTTGAATAACTTAGGGAATCGCCGATCTTAAAGCGGATTTCTTAAATGCAACAATGGAAGAACCGATCAAAAAGCATATATACAGGAATATATATATTTGAAAATGTCGACAAGTCAAAACGAATTAATCGGTGATTATTCTGGTGATGAGATGTGATTGAAAATGGTATAATGAAGATGAAATCACGATGCTTCTCTTGTGGGAGAACCGTTTTCTTTCATTCCAATACCAATCAAATATGCCCATTTCCATTTTTCGAGTGTAAAAAAATAACTCAGCTTTAATATTTAATATTACCTTGCCACTCATGCAATAACATTTAGGTTTGCTATATAAAAATATAGGCCTCATCCACAAACAAATCGGTTGATAATCCCGATAACTCACTTCGAAGTGTCGACATAAATTTTGATTTTACAAACGGATTAATCACGCATTCTTCACATTCCTCAAACTATTCGAATTTGGGATCTAAACAATTTTCGTATTGAGTTTCATGTGGGTGTCTAAATGCATAAAATAAATTATCGTTCAACAATCAAAGTGTCATAAATATATTAATAAAATGGCAAAAATAACTACACTAGTAGATATATTTGGATTTAATATGATTGCTGCGTTACTGCAACGAGATTTAGTACATATATATTATATATTTTGCTAAGAAAAAACGTTGGATTATAAACGCACTAAGGTTGAACTAGCTTGTTTTGTGTTCTTGGCATTTCAAAGCCTCAATTTAAAGCTTATTTTGATTTTTTGTTTAGTTTTTGTTAAAGTAATCATATAGTTTTTGGCCCATTTAGTTTTGGGGATTTCAATAAATGTTATTTAATATTTGGAGTATGCTTAACAACTTCGAACTTGGATTAATCATCAAATAAATAGGAAAACGAAATCGTGGTTTTGTGTTTTTTATTTGTTTACTGTGTAATTTGCATAAATATATATTTAAGATTGATTCATATATATATATATATGGGGGTGTATATATATATAGATATAGTTTATAGGTAGTTGTTGCTATATAGTCCGCACATTAATTGTCCATCAAGTTGGGTTATTCGTTTACTTTACTTTACTTTAAGTTGGTGATATATCTCGATAAATGCCAAAAATGTTGTCAAGAATTTTGAATTTAAACATATATGTTTTAACGGATTCCATTTGCCATTTTTCCTCCTTTCTTTTCTTTTTTAATACATATATATTTATATATTTGTTTATATACTTTTATAGCCTTCTACTCTTTGGTACACTTGAGGCTTTTTACAATCAATTAATTATATTGCTTTAATCTTTTGTTTGTTTTACTTGTTTTATTCTGCTGCTGGTGGTGTCGACTCTTCTTGTTTGTTATTGTTTAAAAATCAATTTTAGTTTTCAATAGTGTGCTATTTAAGAACGAACTTAAAGATAAACGAAACAATAAACATTAAGAGATACTCCAGCAAAAAGGCTTAGAGAGCAGTGCACGAGGATTTCTCACGGAAGGGATTTACCTTTTGGCTGGTGAAACCAGTCCATAGGTAATCCTCCTGCTCGTGCTCCGTGATGTATTTCATCATCTTGGCGCACGATTCCGATACCGTCTGGCGATCGATGGCTGCCTCGCGGCGCAGCTGCTCCACGACAATGCGCTGCTGTTGTAGGGATGATGACATTACGTCCATTACGGCTGTCTCGGATAGGCCTATGGTTGAAAATGTTATCTGTACTCAGGTACGATATGTAAATTCAAAATTAAGTAGAGGTGGTTGTGTGCTTAAGTTTTTTGTTTTGTTTTGTTTTCTTATCTTTTTTGCTTTAATTTTTTTTTGTTAAATTTAGTTTGGGTGTCTTTATTGGATGATTCTGATTTGGGCGCTGTAAATGTAGTAATAAAAAAAAGTCATGGCAACAAAAATAATTATTAAAATATATATATTTTCAAAATCAAGGTTTCTTTCGTCTTTGGCAAAAGAAACGACATTGAGCAAACGACATTAAATACATACAACGAAAGTTACAGCTTGAAAAGAAAGTTTGAGATTAGGATAGGATTGAGATTTTAATAGGAATGCAAGTTTTGGTATTAATCACTTTTCAACAGAGAATCCATATTCACACACAGTGTAGAGTATTATGTATGTGTGTGCACGTACACTCACGCCCGCTTATTCAAATGTATGCGTAATGTACATATGTAAATACATTACCCTCATGCCAAAAAAGTAAACGTAATTATTGCATACGCTTAATTTTTAATTAAGTGCAAATTAGTCATTAACTAC
Organism: Drosophila dunni; assembly: GCA_018152125.1. Classification (NCBI taxonomy): domain Eukaryota; kingdom Metazoa; phylum Arthropoda; class Insecta; order Diptera; family Drosophilidae; genus Drosophila; species Drosophila dunni. The sequence goes on along the minus strand of JAECXC010000339.1, from coordinate 18,009,098 downwards.
TTGGCAAGGTAGTAATGCGCATCAGTATTCTGTAATTGAAAGGTTTCCGGAGGAAGAAGGCTACACAAATTACAATTTTGGGCTTGGCAATTCCCAATTGATTTTGTTGAGTTTGTGCAGAAATTAAAGGCATGACGATACACACATACACACACACCCACAAGCGAGCGCTCACATACATATACATTCACTTCTCTAGTATGCTAAATAGATTACACCAACATTTCGGTTAGATTTGACACACACACAAGCACAACTACATTTTAATGATGTTATTTTCAGTTATTTACCAGCTTTTTTTAAATTATATTTATATTAAATATTGAGGAAAAATCAGCCCAAGCTCGCTTGGCACGAACAAAAAGATACACACCCAAAACCAATGAAACGTGAAGTTGGGTGCGCGTCGAAACGATAATGTTATCGATAATGTTTACAAAATATCGTTTTATTACGTGTGTTTTTATTTTGGTGCTTGGTGCATGCCTCCCTGGATACGCAACATTAGTGAAATGGCGGCTAAGGACGAATGGTCGGCGGAGGAGGAGTTGCAGCTCTTCCATGCCATGGAGGGATTACGTCCCGTAGGCATAAACAAACATTTTTACATGTCCTGCATTTCTGAACGCCTGTCAAAATCGCTAAACCGGGAAATGCCAAGTGACCTGATCTGGAGACATTTGGGCACAATGTATAAACTCAAAGAACTAGACAATCTCGAGTGTTTACCATTTCCGAATGAGGAAAGAGAATTTAGTTTGCCTGAACAAGATTACGCGTCATTTGTAAACAAAAAAACAAGTGCGGCTAATGTTAACGACGAAACTCCAGAAACACAGACTCCCGGGGCAACAGCTGTTTCTACGACAACTGAAAGCAGCAGTAAAGGTAAAATATTCAGCATACATTCATATGTACATATGTATGTATATGATTGAGATTTATGTGTATATTTTCTATTCCAGGCTCAAAGTTTGCAACTTTACATGCAAATGCAGGTAAAGAAAGCGAAAAAAAGGCCTCGGCAAAAACAGTGGATTTGCCAAAAAGACCTGCAAAACGTACACGTGGGTCGATGTCGAATGAATCTATTAGTCCCTCAACTACACCACCGCCGATGCAAAGCAACAAGCGTCGTCGTATTTAAAGGGACTTGTTAAAATTATACAAACGGTTTATTAACAAATCGTTTTTATTAGTTGTAGTTAAACCATGACCAAAACTTTGATTTATAATGTAATAATATAAACATTAACAATCGAAATCACTATCGCTGGACTCTGTTTTATTTGGCTCGTCCTGGATATCAGTTGCGGATTTCATCGAATCGAGCAATGATTTTAATAGACGTTTGTTAAGATGATCAGTTTGGGTTAATTCACGAGTTGGCTGTGTTTGGGGCTGATCGTCGGCTTCCGTTGGAGGCGCAGGTGGTGTGTTTACTGTCATGGCTCCGATATTTTCCAAAACAGGCATTATAATTACAAAAATGTACTTTTTAAACGCTGTTTTGCAGCCGCTTTGTGACTTTTTAACTATATCTTTGTCGATGAATCAGCTGCTAGGGTTGCAGTAAATTTCGCTTAACTTGAATTTATCGAACCGAGTGCTTAGTGTCGCAGCCCTCGTAAAAGCACTTAAACGCAAGCGTCGTTCATTTTTCGCATAGCGCCCGATTTCAATTTTGAGTGATACAATTAATAAATAATGTATGTGCCAGAAACAGAAGATATGTTGCCAAGGGCAGCCCCCAGGCCGTGTGCTCCTGTTCCGCTGGGACATACTGATGAGATTGTGAAACCAACAGTACCGGAAGTGTCAATATTGTTTGGCCAACCACCACAGCAGCAACAACAACAAGCGCAGCAGCAACAGCATCAGCAGCAGTCTGCACCGACACAACCCGCTCTAGGCAGCTTTGACTCCTGGAAAAAGCAACTTCTGCCTCGGGTGAATTTCTCACCAGTGCTTGCCACAGAGCTTGGCCCAACATCTCCGCCCATCGCTTCCTCTGCAGGAATAACCTCCGCCGCCGGCTGCAGTGAATATAATTATCTTCCTCGACCTCATGTTTATGATGTAGATCGCTCAACGCCCCCGCAACCTTTGCAAGTTAATTATGCAGTAAATGTGCCATCTCCTTATACAAGAGAGACCTTTTCCAACGATGTTTTAGTGTCAGCTCCGCGCTTGCAGCATCCTTCAACCCAACCCCAATGCCATTGTCAACCACCACCAACTACAGCCATTTCTGATGTGCTGACGATTTGTGCTGGCACCCAAACAGATCCAGAAATTAACTCTTGTAGAAGAGATTCCACAGCCAGTGTCTCCGAGCTAAGCAATTTGGCCAATAAAAACGACGTGAAAGAGATTCTCACTCAACTGGAGATTATGCGCCAAGAACACCAGTTCTTAAGACGATTATGCGAATCTCTTACTCAGCAGCAGCAGCAACAACAGAAAACAAGCTCAAAAACTTACAAAGAAACGTCCTCTCAGTGTGAGATTCTACCAATGAAATGTAAGTAGATGTAAGCTCTCAATTTTCTCTTTTTCTGTATATAAAGGTGTCTATTTTCATAGCCAATGCCACAGTCAAGCGAACGACGCCAATTGTGCATGACTATATAGTAGAAGAGGATGAGCATGGCACTGCATATGAGATGCCACCTAGAGCACTGCCTCAATACCAATCCCCACGATCAGCACCACCAATGGCACAATCCACAGGCTATCGCCCGAATACTCCGCAGGGCAAGCAACCTGTTGCTTTGCAGTCTCCGGCAACGAATAGTCCTGCAATGGGGCCCGTGTTAACCAAGCCCAGCACGGAAAAGAGCTTGGTAATGAATGAACTCGCTCGCAAATATTTGCCCCAAAAGCAAATCAACGAACTGATGGATGAAATGCGCCTGTCGCCGAAAACGACGCCCACTGCAAACGATGCTCCTGCTACCAACACAGCCACCAACACAACTCCACTGCGACAGATCGATAACTTCCACCAGAGTCCAAGCAATATATCGAATGCTTCCTATGTGTATTTAAAGAAATATCGTTTGTTGCCTGAACAACGATTGCCCTACGATCATCATGCGGACATGGTGAAGTTGCACAACAAATTGCAGTCATCGGATACGCCTGTACCGTCGTCGCCACAAGCTCGCGAGCCAATGCTCGACTTGGATAATATACGTAATCAGCCAAAGTTAATTTAGGCAAGATTCATAGATTACCATTTTATATATTTATCTGGAAGATTACATACAATTGTTAAACAAATAGAAACGCAATTATGATTTCGACACACACAATATTTTGTATAAAGTTCGTTCCATGCTCCCATGCTTAACGCAATACCAATTGCAGCTCCGATGCGGATTGGAGTAAGACCTTCAGGCCTTGCATGAAACCAGCACATTGAGCAAAGTCCGTGCCAAAAGCAATGCGTGTATGCACCTCTAGGGCATTGGCATAGTCGGCTATTTGAATGTACTGCACTATTTGATTAAGATGCTGCACCGTTGTGGGTGTGAGCTGTAGGTGAAATGCCAATGATTAAGTAATCATAGACTAAGTTGGGTGTAACTTTTAGCTTACCCTGCTATCGCGCAGACAATCATATAGATTCTCCAAGCGTTTCACAACATCCACAAACTTTCGCTTAGTGCGCTGCAAAAAACATTTGTAAATTTAAGAACAAAGTTAAGGAAAGCATTTTTAATTCTTACTGGATCATTCGTTGCGCTTAGGCATTGATTTTTTAACTCCTCGAGCACCGTTTGCAAGTAAATGTATTCCTCCGGTAGTGGAGGCTTCTCCTTGGGTGGCTCCGGCTGTCGCTGCTCTTGAATTGGTGCCGGCTGCTCGGTGTAGCCAAAGGATTGCTGTGGCTGTTGCTGACCCGGCCAGTATTGTTGCTGTTGATTGGGCACCGCCGATGTTTGGAAATTCATCTGCTGCGGTTGTTGTGGTGGTGCATAGGCCTGTGGATTATTGTTGGCCGTAGGATTGTAGAAACCAGTATTACCCGGTGCCGGAGCATTCTGCTGGTATTGATTGGGATCCATGTAGCTGTTTTGATTTTGGTTCGGATCAACGCCATACAAAGGATGTAATATTGGTGCAGCACTTGGTTCCACCGTGGGTCTTGGTTTCGGCTGCAAGGTAAGAGAGTAATTATGTTATTTTCGCAGAGCATTCAAATTTAATCAATTCTTACCACTCGAGTGGATTTCAGTGCCGGTGGATCATTCCAGCCGGGTGGTGGTGTTGGATTGCGCTGCACGTTCTGCACTGGAGCTAGCGGCGCTGCAGCCACTGGCATGCTATCGATGGGTGCTACACCTGGTAAATAGTTGCCTTGTGAAGTGCCCATAAATGGACTCTGATTAAATTGCTGGGCACTTGCCAGGGGATTAGTGTTGAATGCGTTGGTGCTGTATGTCTGTGGCACACTGGCTGGCTGTGACATTGGAGCCATTGCACCGCTGAATGGCACTGCGGCTGGGGCTGGATTGTATGGCATGCCATATGAACTGGTAGGTGCTGCCACAGATGGGTCCAGTACGTATTTGGACCGCGAATGCAGTCCAGATCCAGCAGCTGCTGCAGGAGGTGCTCCACCCGCGGAACTTGCATTGCTTGCGGGCCGTGGAGGATGGGAAAGTGGTTCGGCTTTCATTTGCGGAGGATTGAAAATTTGCGTGGGTGGCTGAGCTGGCTGGAATGGAGCTGCTGCCAAAGGCACTGATGGAGGTGCTGCCGCTGGCAATGGTTGCTGCCAGCCGCCGTTTGTTGGTGCATTGAATTGATTTTGCGGCTGCCCAAACATCATGGGATTTGCTGCCGGTTTTGAGAAGGAGCCACGTGGTTCACGTTGCCGCATATAATTCATGGGATTTGCAGCTGCAGTTGATGTAGCAGATGGCTGAATATGATCGACATTTACGGCGTTGCTGATGCGTTCGCGTAGTGCATTCAAATCCTCACTTTCCGCATTGACCTGGCTCAAGGTGGTGATATACTGCAGAGCCGCTGACAATGCACCCTGGGATGCAAGTAGTCCACTATATTCGGATATAAAACCAGCAAAGCGTCCAGCCAGATCGACAGCAATACCTTGCTGTTCCAAAGACTTGGTCAGCAGCATTACCACCTCGGCCAACTCCTGCAACTCACTCGTGTTGAGCTTATAGTTCTGATTCTGTTGCTCCAGTTGCTTCAATTGATACCAGGCGCTCACTAGCTTATCGATGCTGCCGGCACAGATGTAGCACAACATGGCATTCCGGGTGAACTCAATGCTCGAGGTGCACTCATTCAACAAGCGATCTCCCAGCCTCTCGCAGATGTCAACCACTTTGCGCTCACTGTGCTTAAGGGCAGCTACAAGTGCCTCCTTCCACGAATCCACTGTGCAGCGATTTACAAAGTCAAGCCAATCCCGTGATACCAAAGCTGAGATGACATTAGACAGTTCGTTTTTCTGCTGCAGCAAATACCGAGTCTGTGTACGTGTAAGAGTCTCGATTCCAGCTGTCGATGCTATAATCAAGGCCTCCGGTATGCGCTGAGCGTCCAGACAGAGCTCCACGGCAGCTTCGATGTTACCCGTAAGTATGGCCTCCGTAATCAAGCTGTCGGTGTCTTTAAATCAAAAGAAAATTATTAAGTAATCTTTTCTATAAGAATACAAGTTGTTACTTACGATCTCCACTTGGAATCTTAAACTGCGTGCGTGGAGCAGTTGGAAAGTCGTTTAGGTTTTGTGGATCGATTGATGATCCGTCAAATGCGGTCTTATTATCAGCAGTTTGCTAAATTTAACAGAAACATAGTGATTAAAATCTATCGTAAGCATTTTAAGTGTAAAAAATTGTTCCCTGAGTGTCCAAAAGCTTAATGAGTTCCAATTTCTTACCGAATTATCGGTGCTAGAATTAGTGCTTTGATCGCATTCAACCTCCGAGGAGTCGCTCTACTCGGAACATAAAGCACCCCAAATGTTTGGCAAGCATGAGAAATTGTTATCAGAGAAATATACAAGGAAAGATGAACGAAAGCACAAACTAATGCAACAAACAAACAATTGATAATGTGAACTTATGCTCAGTTATGTGTTACTTTCTGCTTTTTGAAGAGATAAGAATCGAACAGAACTAAACGGAAACAGAACTCACATGTGTAAGAGTTGATATACGGGTCGTAAGTGTATCTACGTCCGATTGTGAGTTGCTTTCTGGCTCTTTGATGAACTTTGTAAATTTACCATCGATATCTTCTTTGTTATAGCCTGAGAAATTAGGTTCCATTAGTTAATTATTATGATAAGAAAATTGTTAATTGTTTACCTAGGAGATTGAGCATTTCTTCTTTGGGATTCAGTTCAAAGTTCGCCTTGATGAAATACCAAATATAACGGCCATGTTGGTCCGTGGACTTATCAGCCCTTTCGCGGCAGTATTCCGCATAGTTGGCTTCTGCCAACGACAGTTCCAAGGCATTGGCTCGCTCCACCAGTCCTGGCTCTGTGGTCAACTGCTCCACCTTCACCGTTTTTGAATTGCCATTGAAACTGACCAATTTACCGCCAAACTGTTGATGAAATTCGTATAAGAAATTGATAGTTACAGTACTTAACTGCTATTTACACCAAATGCCACACCACATGGACGCTTCATCCATTTGGGAGCATGGGTCAGGTCATGATAGACAACTTGAGTAGCCTGCTGGGGCACAGGAGCTTGAGCAAATTGATCCATGCCCGGAAAGGAGTCGGCTATCTTTTCAGAGGTCTGCACCAAATGATGGGTGCCACCATTCAGCGAGTAGATGGAAACAGCTCCCTCCAAGCTGGCGCTGGCAATCAGCGCTGGATTGCGTGGACAGAATTGCACATCGGAATACCATGAGGCTGTTGTGGCCACCTCAGATAGGATTTCTCCTTCCGGTATTTTTGTATTAGGGTTCCAGCAATAGATGCGATTATCCTTGCCACAGGATACCATCAAATCAGTGTCTTGCAAGCACCACGACATGCCGAGTACTCCACGATCGTGAATCTGATAAGTTTTTGCTGGTGCGGTGGCATATCGCAAATCCCACAACTGAACCACCGGCGCCTGATCATCCTCCGAGGCCAACCAAACTTGGGTCGCCACCTCAGGATGCCACTCAATGGCATGCCATCTTACGCGTGACTGAGTGTCAGATAGCTTGATAATTTGTTGACTCTTACGCAAATCCCAGATGACACAACGGGTGCTGAACACGGAGGCCAAAATGTGCTGGACTTGTCGGTTCCAAGCTACGTTCTTAACATCCTCAAGAGGTTGAGTTTTTGCTCCTGGGTTAAGAGGGCTCACTGGGTTGTTAAGATCCCAAATGAAGATCTCTGATTCCGAAGCACAAGAAGCCAGCAAGTTGTTTAGAAATGGGTTAAAGTCCAAGCCGGTAACGGCGCCGGTATGCTTATTCTGCCTGGCCACCAGCGACTCCTCATTGGCCAACATCTTGGCTGCGGAATAGACATTGATGTGCCCCGCTTCACATCCTCCGACAATCAAACCATTTGGATGCGTTCCATTGATGCCAATGGGACTCCAAATTACCTTCTGAAATCTATTGTAAACACAGACACTTGGTCATTATGATCACAGAGGTAAATAATCAAGCTACACTCACTTATACTCGCTCGGCACACTGGCCTTAAGCTCCAAATCGTAGCTAGCATCGCCAATGCTAGGAGAGTATATTTCCAGTGTCGCATTTGCGTTTGAATCAAATTGCTGAGCGGCTGTGCCGGCGGCCAATAAAATTTGTTGCTGCTGAGCTGGCGACCAAGCAATGTTCACAGTCTTCTGTAGCTCTTTGATTTTCATTTTGAAAGCCTTCACTGCAATCTGCAATATATATTTCTTGTATTTTAAGTGTTCTCTTGTTCCAATGAGTACTGGATTTTAAATGAATTGGTGTCACGTCCAATTGGAGCGCGCCCCGTCATCACTTTTTTTCGGCCGCAATAACATTGGCGTGGCCGCACAACCGACACACGAAATACTGAGTGTCTTCTTGAAATTGTTATTGATAAACACTTACACGCAATTAATTTCCGATAATTGCTTCAACAATTTTTTATAGTGAAAGAATTTAAATATAAATATATTTTTTATCAACCTTTTTTAAGAACTAGAAGCTGTGGCACAATCGACGGTGCTATCGAGCAATCGATATTTATACTTGCTAGTTTCGCAATCTATACATCGCTTGTTTTTCTTTTTTTTTTTATCGATATATAAGCAAAAATCAGTGCTGCGAGCGGCGTTAAGAGGAACAGATGTTTATGAGCGCAAAGTGAGTAAATTCACTGAATTTTCTTTATTAAGTAAAATAAATATTTTCACGTATTGGTATAATTCTAAGTATGCATATATGTGTGCTAGATATTTATAATATGCTCGGTCACTTATTTAGCGCTAGTGATGGCCGCTACTCGCTGTTCAACTTTAGCCACCTTGCTGTTAATTGTTTCCAGGTTTTGAGCAAATGTCTCCTGCACGGAATGAAGCAGTTCTTTGTTGTTTACCAAGCTGGTGGTAATAGTGCCCTGTTTTTGTTCGATTTCTGCAATGATCTTAGCAAAATTGTTTGCTGCAAGACAAAGTAAACAATAAGTGATGATATAATCTCAGCAATTAATGATATTTACCATATTTATGCAATGATTCCAAGGCTTGCATGCGTTCGATCACATGTGGAAGTATTTCCACAACAGGCTCTGTGCGTTTTGCGATATCATAAAGTTCCGTAATCTTTTGGTCACGCTTCGCATCTTGTGCACTTCCACTGGACTTCTCTTGTACTGCGTCCATTTTGCTGGCCAAAGTCGATAAACGTTGCTCAATGGCATCCAATTTATCCGGTTGAAGTAAGGCTGCTTTAGTACTCAAATGCCTGACAGCTTCGAGTACATTGCTCGTGTTTGTCACGGCTGTTAAGCGGCTAAGCTTCTCGGGCTGTGCTCCAACTGCTTTTTCCAATTGATGTAAACGTTGCTCTAGGCTCGCAACACGAGCTGTCGACGCCAAATCTGTACCTGGAGTTGGCAAGGCCGTAAGAACGCCAGACTGCTTAAATTCCTCGACTTGGGCCACCAGAGCTTTAACCTGCTTATCATTGGGCACTTGCTCTTTGCCCAGCACCTGTTCCAACTTTAAAGTGTCCAACACTCGCTTTGCCGTGCTGATCACAGTAGCAACAGCATCGTAAGATTGCTTCTCTTCATCAGCGATTTTACGATCCACTTGCAAAGCAGCAACTTCATTCAGCAGCTCATTCATTTCAATCTGCAGGCGTTGGCACTTCTGCACCGGAGTCTCCTTTTCACCCTGGCCGACCAACTCATATTCGCCGCCGCGAACATCGTATCCACGGTTCAAGCGACGTCCGATTCTATCCGTGAAGTCCACGGTGCCTTCGAGAGTAGCGTTATTGAAGCGCTTGTGAGCAGCGCTTGGAGAAATATGCAGTCGCTCGATGGCTTCGTTTTCCGGCTCTTCTTCGTAATAATCCGACGTGTCAATCTCTGGATCGTCTGGTGTTTCATAGACATCAGGTTGGTCATAAGCCTGCAATTATATTATATATATACATGTGCAACTGCAACAAATTTCAACATAAGTTTAAGTGTGTTACTTACAATGCCGGGAAGGTTTTGAAATTTTGGATCTGCCATTTTGGTGGGCACTGCGAATAGGTTGTTTAGGATGCGTTTCGAATTAATTTAGCCGACTAGCTAATTGGTAGAAACTTGCAAAAAACTTTTTTGCAAACAAAGTCGGACAGCAAAGCTAAAAACTGATGTCATAGAAAATACAGTATGACCAAAGGTGTGGAAAAATTAGCCATAAAATACTAAAAATCAGCTGTGCTGCAGAATATACTAAGCTGCAGATTGCTCGACTTACGGTTGACTTTGATCATACCCCAAACGGTTAATTAAACGGTTTAGTTAACTTGCTCGTTTTATTGCCAAAAATTGTATTTAAATATGTAAAATGGCTAATGGTTAGTTTGTATGAATAATACCACCATTACGTTAGTGAAACGGTAATTTACGAACTTCAAAATACGGCCGCACTGATTAATAGCTAACTTTAATAGTGGGAGGTTGTTTTGGGTACCATTTGGTGCGCAGCTAAATAAGGACTTAAATTATTAGTTATACTAGCAAAACCATGTCATCCTTGGATTACTGCTTATACAGCTATGGTGAACTGCCCTTAGAGGTAAGGTGCCTAATGATAGGTTTTCGCTCGTGACCCATAAGTCAGCTGACAAATAAACTAATATTCGATTCATTCACACAGATTGTTCTACATATATACAAATACTTGGGTTACACCGATTTACTGGCAGCTGGTGCCACCTGTCATCGCTGGCGGAATGCTTTATATCACACCGAATTTATTGCACGCACCCGTGTGCGTTTCACCAAATGTGTCCTTTCGGATCAGCACAGTCCTGCGATTGATTTGCTTAAATGCGAACGAAACTTTCGTCACTTTGTTTTTGAGGATGTTACGTTGGGACAGGTTCACAAACTGATGACATTTATTGGACATTCGGCGCATTCACTGGACTTGGACAATGTGGACTTGAATGACAAGCAATTCTATGGCATTTTGCGATTGCTGCCCCATCTGCAATCACTCTCAGTCACCCGGTGTTTGCCGCTGTTCATGTCCGCCACGTTCCTGGACTCAAACTCTTGTGATTTGGGTGAAATATCAACACACTTGGCCGGCATACGCGAGCTGACAATATCGCAGAATCGATATCTCACCGATGCCATACTGGTTCGCCTAACTGCTCTCATGCCCAATCTGGAGCTACTCAATATGTCCGGGTGCCAGATATCATTTCATAACGCGATCCATCGACGCTTCTATCCGCACGAACCAAGTACTCCCAGCGAATCTGTGCTGACTTTCAAGTACATTTTATCCGTCATCGACAAGCAGCGAAAGATGCTGCGCGTTCTTGACTTTAGTCACACAATTATTGGACACTCGCTGATGGCCTTATGTGATCTGAGCAGGACTGATGACAATGGTCAGACTGGCTTGCAACTGCAGCGTCTTCATTTAGCCGGGTGCAGGCAACTGAATCTGGCGACCATTAAGAGTTTTCTCTTTACTCAACCGCAGCTGAGTGTTCTGGACTTGTCGGGAACTGTGTGTCTTAACGATAACTGCCTGGAAACCATCGTGGGCTCAAATCCTCAACTGAGAGACTTGAAGATCAACGCTTGTGCTGGTGTAACCAATGAGGGAGCAGCTCTTTTAAGGAATTTAACAAAGCTGCAGCACTTGGACATTTCGAGTTGTGATGGAATCAGTAGCACTGGAATTATCGAGGGTGTTGCACGTGAGGAGAATCATGTGCTGCTGGAACTGAACGTTTCATATCTCACTATCTGTGAGGAGGCCATCAAGGCGATAGCGAGAAATCTGTGTGCCTTGCGTGCGCTGCACTTGAACCATTGTGTCAATGGTGTCACGGATGATGTGATGCAGCTCATCATCAGTCGCCTTTGTTGGCTCCGGGAACTGTCTCTTGAGAACTGCTGTCGTGTATGTCCTCAAATAATTTATTTAACTCCTTTTAATCGATTGGTTATTTTCCTTAGCTAACAGATGCTGCTCTAACGGGCATTAATGTGTCCAAGTTGCAGATGAACCGCACATCTACTGGCGACATGTATTCACCGCCGGATAGCTTCACCGGCTCCTTGCAGTCCATAAAAATCTCCTTGCGCAGCAAGGCAGAGGAGGAAATTGTGCGGGATGCCAAGCGCAAGGAGGCAATGATTGCCGCTTATGAAATGAACCTCATTGCAGACGATTTCGATGGACACAACATTCAGGCACTGCGTGGTCTGCGTTCTCTGAATCTGCGTGGCTGTAACAAGATCAGCGATGTCTCCCTAAAGTATGGCCTGAAACACATTGAGCTGACCAAGCTGCTGTTGTCCAACTGCCAACAGATCTCGCTATTGGGTATGCAGGCTCTGGTCAACAATTGTCCATCCATTGAGATACTTGATCTATCCGATTGTTATAATATCAACGATCAAGGCATTAAGATTCTTACGGAAAAGCTTCAACGCTTGCGCTCCTTGGACATCAGTGGTTGTAGCCAACTGACTGATCACAGCATTGATGCGATCATTGTTAATTGTCAATGCCTGCAGACGCTATCCATTTACCGCTGTCGTCGCATGTACACAGACATTGAGGATAGGGTGGCGGGTGTGCGTACCCTCAGGAACCTTTATATGGACAACATCAATAGCATTGACAATGCCGAGATCTTTCGGTTGAGGAAACGTCTTGATTGCTGATATATCGCTGCTATTTTTGTTGTATTTGTGCTATATTATTTTCAACTGTACAATTTTCGCTAGTCAAACAACAAGTCCAAGTGTATATATACGAATTATAGTTGCAATCCCATCAATGTCCAGTTTAGACAATTTTACATAGTTTATAGACTAAACCAAATTTACTTAGTAGCTGTGAAACAGAATCATTATTTTAAAACTAAGTGTTTTGTGCGTGTCTCGAGTTAAACATATTTTCTAATGTTAATATTTATTGTTATTTATGTGTGCTTTCTAAACAAATTATATACTATTATATATGATAATAAAAAGAGACTGTTGCGTTTGCCTTCGGTAAAAATGAATCGATTTATTTAGAGTTTGAGTTAAGAACATTGTTTGTGTTTTTTTGTTACTGTTTTTATACATGCTAGAATCGCCATCGTCATATTGGAAAAGGTCCATCATATATAATTATGTAAAATAGATTTGTGTACTTAAGTGTAGTTGTTGTTTTCTTTGTTTATATTATAGACTAGGAAATTAATCCAAACATTTAGTGTGTATCAACCATATTTGAAGTGTTTCCAATGGCATACGATTTAAAGTATTCGCCTGGCTAATAAAAAAAATAAATAAGTAGATAACAAAACTATCCGCCTCCACCGCCGCCGGAGAGTTCGTCCTCATATTGCTTGCGGAAGCAGTCACCCACCGGGAAGAAGTCCCAGCTGCGTTGCTGGTACATATTCCATACGTATGTCTCCTGACCGGTGTACTCCGTGTCCGGTTTGTTAATCAAATGCATCAGGAAGAACATGTAATTGGCCAGATTGTGCTCCTTCTGGACGTGCGTATCGAAGCCATGCGGCACTATATCAAAGAAGTCTTTACCCATGCCGCATATAAAGCAATTGGACTCCATGTTGTCCTTGACCGACTCCAATTGATCACGCAGCTCACCGAATGCGTCAATGATCAAACCCTGGATGATGGCCAATAGGATGACAATAACAAAGAAGAAGAACGTGATGTCGAAGATAATACGATAGACCTCATAGTCATCACCATCCGGATCACCAATCTCATCACCAATACCACCACCCGCTCGTACACCCTTGTACAAATGGAATACGAAACAGGTTAACATATCGTGACACTTCTTGTCCACCTCCTCGTCTTCCTCTTGGATGTAGAATTTGCGGAAGAAGTTGAACGCAATCACCGTGTAGATGTACACAATAATCGTGAGCAACATCACCGTCAGCACCAATTGTTTGCCATTGTGAGTTACAGACTGCAGGATCGTGCGCAAAGTCTTGAATCCGACGGCGACATCGAGCAAATGGGCAGCAAAGAAGAAGTTGTTGAAGTTACCCATAACCGAGAAGCTGAAGTACCACAGGGAGTAGAGGAAGGCATTGTCCGTGAAGGTGACACCCGCCTTCCACACTTGATAGCGCCAATCGATGTTCATGATGTACTTAAAGATGCCTGTTTCTTCGCTCTCCTGTGCCGCGAATGCGCTCTTCTCCATGCCCAGCAGATTAGAGATGGAATCAAAGTCGTAGGTCTCACTGTACTTTTGGCGCACCTTCTTCTTGACGAACTTGTCCCAATAGTTGACCGGGAAACTCTTTGCCGATATGACCAATTTATCCCAATGCGATTTAAAGTCATCGTCCTCAGGCTGCTCTGCAATGAAGAGACCATCGAATTCCAGACGACGTGCAATCTCCTTTTCCCTCTTGAAGATAGCCAATGGCACCTTCAGGTGGTAGTACGCAATCAACATGGCCAGGGATACAAGGGAGTGGAGCAGTGCGGCTATTCGTAGTACGTGTTCCATATAGAAGAAATCCTCATCGACATGAACCAGTTCGGGTGTATCATCGTCCTCGAAATCACCATCGCCTGACCCTCCATCACCGGAGCCGCCAAGACCAGAGCCAGCAAGGTCGGGACCACCACCTGATCCCGAGCCCAAGATAAGTTCTTCTTCGCCCGAACCTTCCGACTCCTCGGCAAAGGAAGTCACCTTGTAGAAGAGCAACATGAAGTTAATGCTAAAGGCCAAAACCAAGGCAACATATTTGAGATTGTAGAAGTTTCTGGCCAGGAAGCTGACGGCACGATGGGTATACTGGGAGAAGTCGATTTGGTGGACAGCGGGTGTTTCCTGTGGAGCTGCCGATGACTTCTTAGCCTCCGCTTCGATGGATGCCATCGCCGCCTCTTGCGCTTTTTGAGCCTCCTGGCGCTCTTGAGCTGCCTTCTTTGCAGCCTCGCCACCAAGTAGATCCACTATTGAGATGGGCTCCTGGTGTGGCTCACCCTCAATGAGTTCACCCGTAGCAGCTGCACCATCTTCTGGACTGGACTCTCCACCTTCCTCAACCGATGAATTTGCTGGGGATTCATGCACCACAACCTTATACATGCCGTTGTCCTCCTTATTGATATCCAAACCAAACGCCTGTACCGTACCCGGCGGTTCCTCCAACGGTAACGGTGGCAGTGCTCTTCCAAACGTTTCTTCCTCCACAATAGGCTCCACATCCTCCTGCTCCGGCGCTGGTCCACGCATCAGATTCAATAGAATGCCAAAGATGTAACGAACCACACAGAAGTGGGCGTAACCAGTGTAGTAGAACATATAGAAGATAATCTTGAAGAATCCAACAATGAGTTCCGGGATCGATTTGGTTTGCATGACGCCAATTTGATGCTTGATATTTGATGGACTGAGCATATGGACACCAAATTTCAAGCCTTCCTTCACAGCGGTAATGGTTCGTCGTATGGGATCTCGAGCAGCACGCTCCTCCTCCTCCTCGCTCATGTAGGAACTGTAGGCCGTGTCGCGTTTAACATTACCGCCACCATCATCGGTGGCCATCAGGCCCGAGGCATGGGTCATCTCAAAGATGGCATCCTCACAGAAATTAACAAAGGCTTCGAGCTTCTCCTTGTCGCCACCTTCAGTGACAATGGAATAGAAGAAGGCACGTTTGGATTCACGAATCTGTGGCTTCTCCCATTGCTCGATATTCGAGTCCTTGATCTCAAAGTAGACACGTTCAATACGCTTCGAGCTACCCAAGATTTCAATGCGTCCCAGGAACGGTTCAAAGTAGTTCAAAACGGAGCCAGCTGTCTCCAAGAATCTGGCCAAACGTGGCTCATTGGGCATGTGTTCGCTGAGATTTGTGAGCAGCACAGCCAGGTTGAAACCGATCTCCTTTGATGGCTCATGGAAGCGCTCAACGAAGGCTCTGTAATCGATTTTTCCCTCGTGATTGCGTTCGCAACAAGCCAAAAGGAAATCCATTTCTTCCCTGTAAAGAAGACACAACAAATGGAATTAAGGATTACATATGCTCCCTTGGTCTACTTACGGTGTGTAGTTCTTGGATTGCTCCATCTTCTCACGGAACTCCTTGGGTATGACCCAGCCCTCGTTCTTCATATCAATCTCATGGAAACTGGGTGACTCAATAAGATCAGCCAGCTTGAGGAACATGTCGAAATACTTCAGAATCAGTTCCACATTGCTGGCCGATTCCACAAGGGTGTCCACCATCTGCTTGCCAATGGTGCCTAGAGAACAGAAGAGTTAGTAATCACACTAATCCTTGAGTAGCTGCTTTGTTTTACCATTAACAACATTGCCTTCCAGCATGGACAACATCATGGTGATCATATCCTTTTGCAGATTGAGCAGCTCCTTCAACAGATCCACCTGGCTCGAATGCTTCGATAGCTTGTCCTGCATGTGAGAAAAGAGAAACAGAAAACCACCGACAGCATCCCATAACCTGGAATGGGCCAAGGCTTGCTGATTCAAAGTACATGGACCCTGGATGACCTCAGTGAGTGTGTTAAACACTTGACTTGCCACACCGATGGCCTTAAAGAAGTTCGCTTTGCCGGCTGGATCAATGATTTCCTTGCTGGAGTAGTGCCAATAGAAGTCCATTATAGATTCCTGAAGACGCAATAGATAATCCACAGTGCAAATAACCACATTCACGGTGGTGGTATTTCCCGCCTGAGTACGCAAATAGTTCTGCCATTCTACAAAGGAGGAAAAGGATTAGTTTTGGACAGCATAGATATATATAGTGAGTGTGTACTTACCCAGATTGTGACCCTCACAGGTGAGCTGGATGAACCGGAAGAGGGCACAAGTGAACTCGGCATCATGCATGTTCTTCTCACCCGCAGCACCCTCGGAGCCGACACCAAGACCTGCACCCGCACTTGGAATATACTCTTTGTTGTGTTGTTGCAATATTTTTGGTTGTTTGGGTATTGGTTTTGAACAACGATAGCAGGAAGGAATCATGTGTATACATACAGGATTATGGTGATTGGCATGCGAGGTGGATTGGGAAAGTAGTTGGAAGGAAAAACAAAATTAATAGAAATACTTGATGATGATGGTGCCACACAAAAGTATATATAACAACCCATAATCATTAAAAACATAATCATAAGTTAAAAGGCCAGCAAATTATAAGCAGGATATATCACACCGACTTAGCACTAATTGTTCCGCTCTTACCCTCGGCCTTTGTGTTACGCTCAAAGGCATCCAGATCGAGGACACTGCACGAGTTCATCAGACCCGCTATCGAGGTAAAGAATCCTACGTCCTTCTTCTCCTTCAGATGATTCAACATACCCATTTGGATGTCAATGTTACCGCCGCGCAATATGGCGATGCCCAAATTGAGTGTCGTCATGACCATCTCCGAAGGTATACCTTTGGAGGCGGAAATGTGCAACAGCACCATTTCGGCAACGCCACGATTCGAGAGACGCGCTTGATGGAACAGCAGCTTCTGTTTCTCCATTTCTTGTTCCTGTGCAAAATACAAAAGTCTCGAATTAGAATTTTCATTTCTTATTTTCCAAGATTGCAAAACGGCTGCAGAACTAAACGTTTCGTTTGAAGCTTAGCAACTTTGCAGCCCTTGCTTTCGATTGTTAGCTGTAAGAGTTATCGATATCTTGTTTATTGTGAATAGTTACCATTAATCGCGACATTCGACACTTAAGTTCAATCAAATGATTGTTTTGTTAGCGTTTTGGATTAGTGATTGATTAATTGATTGTGTGTTCGTTTGTTGATCGATCAATCAGTGTTTTGCTTACGTGTATACTCGTGCCTTCGCCTTCTTCGCCACCCTCACCGCCCTCGCCGTCTTCGCCACCCTCTTCCTCTTCTTCGCCGCAAGACTTGGCCGCTATTTGGGCATACGACATGTACAGCAGATCCTCCTGAAGTGCACCGCTGCGTTCGGTCATGGCACCGCGACAGAATGTTGTTACCAATTGTGTCAATGGATCTGGTTTACCATCAGTTTCCTCCTCATCCTTCTTGGACTTTTCGGACTCTTCGAACGTCTGTGTGAGATCCTCAATCATCACCTCCTGGCCCACATTTTCCTCCTGCAGCCACTGCTCGTAGTATGTGCGTGCAAAGATGTTGCAAGCACGATGTCTGTCAAGGAATATAACGATCAGTGGGATTAGTACCGATGTCGGACTGCAATGCGCTCGTCATGCTATTAGTTTTGAGGTTAGGATCCATTTTCGGAAGTCCGAAAGGTAAGTACATATAAACTTTGCAGATTTTAAGCTGGTGGTGGGTACAATTTACATAAATCAAGAAGGAAGATCGATGCTGCAAGCTTTTGTGGGGGTATAATTGATTTTTTTTTAAACAAAAATAGCGTGTAATGTAGATTAGATATTAGTAATTCACATGACTACCACCTGCTCAAACGATATAGATGCTTGGCGCGTAAGCTTGATATAACTGCCTGGCGTCGAGCGACCGAAATTTTGGAACTCCAACGTTTTGTTTTGTTCTTGGCGCCGGTTGCCTACATTGGATCGTATAATGGATGGCATAGCGAGAGAGCATAAAAATATATATATAGATATGTATGTTATATAGAATATACACAGCGCATGGATTAAGGTCACAGCAGAGTGGTATTGCGTTTAGTACAAGTTTAGTAAAAATCAGTTAAATGATGAGGTAAGGAATTAAAAACAGTGCCAGTTTCATAACCAAAAACAAAGAGTTCTCAAGAGTTTTAGTAACGAGCTGTAGCAGGGTGTGTCTATAAAAACCAATAGATTCGATGGTAGTACATATAGTTTACGTATTAACCTGGGTAGAGAATGTAGCGATGTCTGACGGAAACATGCGATAACAGCACGCTTCCTCTGGATCGATACAACGCTCCTGTAGACATTTTTGCTCTGCTGTTGTGGATGGTCGATCTGTAATTGTTTTGTTCACGTTTTCAGTTTGATATCGGGTTGAAAATTATTTGGTTGGTTTCATGACAGTTCGACAGTTGTTGTGGGTTCGCAGAGATAGATTTTAAAATGTGCAGAGAGTTTTGAAATCAAATGTAATCGGAAAGAATTATCATATGAAATGGTAAAAGAAAAGAATCATAAAATATTAATGATTACGATGTTTATGTCTGTTGCAATACCATATTCTAGTTTCTGGATCAAACAAATCCCAAATGCTTACCATATGCAGGCCAAACAGAACCTTAGCCATTGCCACAATGCGATCGACCGTCTCTTGGGTCTTATCCTTGCCCTTCTCGTTAGCATTGGTGTTAACCTTCTCCAGAGCTTGTTCGTCAACGGATTCCTCCGTTTTGCCCAGTTTTGAGTAGAGATAATGCTGCCAGGACATCTCATCAGAGGGATCCAGTTTATCGGGCAGTGTCAATTGATTGCGAGCGAATTCAATCACATCGTATTCGTTCATCTTCTTGAGGTAACGATCCTTACAGTGCTGCACAAGTTCTTGCTCCCGACCCGCAAATAGATTAAGGCCAACGGGGAGTAAACGCTTCAGGCACGCAACCATAAGACTTGCCTGCACTTCCTTGTCCTTGTCGCGTTTCTTATCCCTATTCTTCTTCTTCTTCTTAACCTTGCCGCCCACCGCTGGCACACCCTCTGAAATGGCAGAACGTCGCGTGGCCGTGGGCATGATTAGGGCCATGTTATCGATCTCATTGGCCGAGATAAAGTTCTGCTCCTCCTTGAGGAAGTACTGACTCTTGGACCAAATGTTAAAGATTTCAGCGACATGATTGTAAAGCTCTTCGGCTTCTGGAATGTTATCCTTAAGCCAATGATTGCGCTGCAAGTCCACGTATTTGATGAGCAACGGATAGAAGGAGTAAATGTCTCGTACGAGGAGATTCCAATCCTCCTGTAGCTGAGTTTCCACCTGGGAAGTATCATCGGTGGCTGATTTAATGAAGCCTCTCATGCTTTCCTCCTTGTGGAGCATGTTCTCGGTGCGTTTCTTAACGCGTTCCGCCAAAGGCAGGAAGGGATCCTTCAGCAGCTCCTCGGATGTGTTGATGATGATCTGCTGAGTGTAGGCCGCAATGCGTGTCATCCAGGCGGCATTGTCATTGCCAATATTCTTCTTGATCATCTTGAGCACGTTGCGTAGCAGTGAGTTCATATGATCTGCAGTGACCATGGTCACGTGATTACCACTGGTCGGACTGACGTTATCGGGTCCCTGGGACCACCAGAAGGGCAGATAGGCACACAGCAAAGGCAGTATGACGTCAATGATGTGCGGTGCATCCGTGTACGTCTTGTCGGACTCCACAAACTGATCAACTTCACTGAGGATCGTCTCCAAATTGGGCATACAGCTCTCCATTTTGACCATGATGTCCTGTGCCTCCAGCGAATGATCCGCAATGCGATTCAACAGCGAGTATTGATTGTGCTTATTGAGATGCGGCTCCAGATAGGCCACCGGGAAGCAGGAGCTATAGGCACCCAAACAGGAACCCAATGCGGGCCTGTGACGTTCGATTTCCGTCTTGAGATACTTCCGATCGTGGGTCAATGTGGCATCGGTGCCCAAGTGATATAGGGCAGCCAGGATTTTGTAGGAAGCCACTTGAATTTCGTCGAGTAGCAGATCACTGCCGTAATCACAGGCAGCCAGATGATCAAACATTGCCGTTAGCACAGGTAGAACTACTTGATTCACATAACCCAGGGATGTGGAGGTCTTTAGATGCGTACCACGCAGGTGACTATACTTGCCATCCTGTAGATTCAAAATGGTATTGCCCAAATCATCCGAAGTTTGATTGAAGAAAGTCAGCATGGATGTGCGTATGAATTCGGGACAATTTTTGGTTAATGTCTTGGCATCGATGCCCTTGACGAGCACCTGGAGACAGCGCACAGTAATGCGCACATCCGGTCCAAAGGCACTCAAACGGTTGCGCAACAAGGCAGCCAGTTTACAGAATATGGAGGCCACCATTTCCTTCTCCTTGAGCGAGGCAGCTCCAATATTGTTCGTAGCCGTAGCAATGGCAATGAAATAATTGCGATGTGTGGAAAAGTATTTCTCCATCAGGGGAAGTACCACCTTCGAAAAGAACTTAATGTCACGCGAAGCGGTCTTGAAAGAAGTGCGACGACTGAAGGTCGTTGATGGCTTCAGTAGCTTCATGTTAATAGTGGCACGATCCAGATACTGGATGAGTTTCTCGAGCAGTGAGTAGGAGAAGCGCAGCTCAACCGCCGGCTGTGTGGCACCGCCTTCCTCCACAGCACCACCCTTAGAGGGCCTAAGACAGTTCAGAAGAAAGTAGGTGTTAAATGAGGTACATTTTGGAACCGCTTTCTCCCTTTGGGTGACTTACTTGTGAAGTTTGTATCCCTGATACTGCATGTACTTGAGGAACTCTTGAGAGCGCTCACGGTCCTTCTTCTTCTCCTTGTCGGTGAGCAGATCATAGGGCACCAGTTGGGGATGAATTACGCCACCGCAACCGTTGAGCTCCTCGTTCTTTTTCTTGGCCCAAATGTCGTGCGAGTTTTCGGCCAGACGTTCGGCCATGTTCTGCATTTCTCTGCTCAGGGTTAGATTGCTCATGTCCACAGGATGTGGATTGTAGTTGAAAGGACTTCCCTCATTCTGAAAATCATGCTATTGTTTAAGCGCCAGCGTAGTGTGTATTTAAAATTGGGATTCCCCGCGAGTCATAAATCGCGTTTTGAATATTTTGGTTTGCGAATTTCAGTTGTGTTTGCGTATTGTGTTTTGGCCAATTGTGTGTTAGCGGAAAGAAATTTTCATAGTTTGTTAATGTCGTGAAACAATTGGGAATAATTCTCGTTAGATGAACGCAATTTTGAATACATACAATTTGGGGCTTTGATTGACGACGCGTTGAGCCACGATGATTGAGTGGCACATCCATTTCCTGGTGCTCCACGGTCCAACCAATAGCCAGCAGACCCTTCAGACACTCACGCACCGGATCGCGGTACCGCTCACGTTCCTACACAGAAACATATATTTATTTATAAGTATTTTAAATTAGCTTCGAATAGTTGTTTAGTATGAGATTATTTGTTTGAAATGTGGCGATTAGCGATGAGGATGTCCATTTGCTGATGTTACGTACATATTCGGTGAGCATGTTGTAGGGCTTGAGACGCGGATGTTTGCGTTCGCTATCGATGCGAACTTCGCCATATGTCCAGGAACCCTCCAGCCGACGACTGGCCCAGGCATCGTGATAATGTTCACTGAACTTCTGTACCAACGAATTGAGATCGTTGTCGAGATGCACATTGTTCGTATCAATCGGATTGGGCACATATTGCGGCTGATCTGGTGCACCCATCTGCCTGCCATAGTAATCCTCGTCGGTGTTCTTCGACAGACTGTAATCGGGTGGCAGGGCACAGCCGATGGCTATTAGGCAGGGCAGGGCTTTACCGAACAGTTCCGGGTCATAGTCCATGTTGCTCAGCGAGTCAAAAATGTTGGAGAAGAGAAGCATAGTCAATCGCTTCTCCTCATCTGATGATGCTCCATACGAGCCTTGACCTTGAGTCGAGCCGTAGTACTTGGCGCAGCGATCGAAGTGTAAAGTGAGCAGCTGTAGAAGGATCAAATAATCGGTCAATTGATCAGTCACATAACTGTGCAAAACTTACCCTGAGAGCAACCGTCGTATACTCCGATAATTTGGATACATCAACAGTCAACTTGCGCAATAGCTTGAGAAGCATGGCAGGTTGCATTTGTGATGTGAGTGCGACTAGGAAATCGGATACGGCCTCACGTTGCCCCTTGGTTAGCATACGGTTCTTGGATAACCTATAGACCGTGTGCAGCGTGGCATCCAAGAGACTGGCATAATTCTCGGCCTCATTATAGAACTTGGAGTGCTTGATCAGCAATGGCAGTATCGAGTTACCAATATAGCGGTTCATGGCCAAGGCCATGTCACTTTCGGAGCCATCGCTCTTATCTAAAATGGTTGCTGTACGCAGATCTGGTAGGAATGCATCCTCCAGCAGGCGATAGAATAGATCTTGGTTCTCGATGCCATAGACACGCTCTAGGAAGAGCACAATGCTCTGCTTGTTATTGGGTAGGAGGCCTGAGGGCATATCCGATTTCGGTTTCTCCTCGCCGGGAGCTGTCTGCGATAGTGTGAATTTCAAACTGAGCACACCCTGAAGGTCTTCCAGTGGCACAAGAGATCTCAAAATAGCTCTAGCTCTCAGTGATTCGTTTTTGCCTTGCTCGATGACCGACACATCCGGGGCACATCGACCGAGTAGATCAACAAGTGTACAATAGAAATTCAATATTGCTGCCCCGGTATCGATATAATCTTCGTCTTCTTCGCTCTCGGGCAGAGGATGGGTGAAATTGAGTCCGGCTATGGTGCCTTCGGCCTCGTCCTGCATCTTACAGCGATCCGAGATGCGCTCCGACATGCGATTTGCCTCAACGATGGCACGGAAGAGACCTTCTCCTTCTCCTCTTAGAGCCGGTCCCAAACATTCTGGACGACGGATAAGAAGTCGAATGACAAGGTTCGCATTCTCCTCAACACTTTCGCCGTTAACCCAAACGCAATAGCGTAAAAAGTCCAAATATCTTTCGCCCTCGACGGGATCCCAGCCTAAATCGGGATAACCCTTCTCCACCAGCTCCGAGTTGCTTTGCAGACCACATCTCGACAGATAAACGGCAATTTTCTCCAAATAATGTTCCCTAAGTGCCAGAGCTAATTCTGTGTTCTCCATCAAACTCGAGTATGCCACATCAAGTGGTGTCGAACCACGCAGACTGGGTCTGGCCAACAGGATGTTTGCATTGTCCAGCAGGAAATCAAAGTGATCGAACATGGCCTTCTGGTTCTGACGACCCGTACGACAGAAGTAACAGAGGAAACGACAACAGGCCACGACCATTTCGTGGGACGTATCCTTCTCCTTCGAGGGCACGCCCTCAGCGCCCTCTGGCTGCGAGGGTGCGTCACTTTGGGCCTGTGCGCGACGGCCTAGAGTATTCATCATTACGGCCATAACGTTCTCGTGTACGCGCAAAATACGTATTAAGTCTGGATGTTGGAAGAATGTGGCATTGTTGACCAATTTCCACAGACGCTTACGCATCAGTTCCTCCTCTTCCTGGCTCATCTGAACGGGCAACAGGGCACGAATTTGACTCAATCCAACCCACATTTCAGCGACATCATCGCGTGCCCTAGTGTTGATCACATACGTCTTTTCGAGAGCTCGCACCAGCTCACCAACCGTATCATATTGTCGTACCAGTAAACTGAACATTTCGCGTACCAGTTTTGGATTCTCAATCTGTGATTCTTCAGCCCAGCTGACAATGGTTTTGATTAGAACCTTACGGAAAACTTCTTCAGGTGTCTTTTTCTCAGGCTCCTCGACTTCCTTGGGACCCTCCTCTAACTCCTTGACGGTATTTATGAAATTATAGATTTTCGTTATGGGTCCCGTTTTGATCTCTTCGATCGCATTCGTCTCTGTACCATCCGGCTCCTGCAGCGCATTCAGCGATACTTTCTGCATGAGCATATCGTGGAATTCACTCAAGCGACTGCGTAAATCAAGGCCACAAGTACAATTGTCCTGATCGTCCGACTCCAGATTCTTAAAGCATAGAATCTGATTCATTTGCTCACGGGGTGGACAACGGAATTCCTTAGTCTTTTTGGCCGCAACAGCACTTGGCAAATCGGATTGTTTAATTTCGATATAACGTCGCAACTGATCGGTTTGCAGATCGCCCACAAAGTCATGGGAGAAGGCAATAATGCTCTCCACACGATGTCTAAGTTGTGTATCATATAGATGATGCAGTAAATAGCACATCTGTAGCTTAGCTCCCTCAGCCATTTTCATGGTGAGCAATCCCTTGCGATGCTCATCCTTGCCCTCTGCAAAGAAAAGGTTAACCAAAGGTTTAAATTTATATTGGGTTGGTAAAAACTTTTGGATTTGCTACGCTTTTAGCCGCGCTTTTCCCACCTCTCTCGAAAGTGGCATCCCAAGTCTCTGGATCGACCATTACTAATAGTTTCTGAACGTCCTCATCCGTAAGGACGCCCACTAACAGTAGGCGATCGGTTAACTTGATCAAAGGTCTGGAAAGGATTGCAAAATTTAATAATTTTACAAAATTATGAGCTTCGGCGGTAACTTACAGAAACAGATTCTCGTTGGTCCAGCCGATGGGATCACGGTTATGCACTTGATTGATTTCCACCGCATCCTTGAGGGCTTCCATAACAAACTGCCTGACTACTTCTAATGGGAACTTCGGGGAGTACAACTGATCGATGTTGGGTATTGGTTCGCTGGAAACACTTGGCATACTAGATGTTGCAATCACAGGGGGTCTGAACGGTGGGAATTGTTGTTGTTGTTGTTGTGATCGGTTTCGGTATCGGTATCGTTATCGATTGATGGTGCATTGAACAGTAGTGTTGGATCAGTGCAGGATTGTTGGTGGTTGGTAATTGTATTTTTTGATTGTTTCGATTGAAAATAAAATGTGCCATGAACATTACGAATCAGGTACGATAAAGAAGCATTCCATAAACATATGAGCAATGTAGACTTATGCAAGTGTGGATCATAGCTAATTTGGAAGGCAGTTGAAGGAGCTTGCTTGGAGCTGAAAAAACTTACGTGATTTCCGTCATACGCAACTGTGGGCGCACTGATTCCGTGACTAGGGAACGCAGCGAGTGTCGCATCTCGTCCTCTGCGTAGAGTTCCTTGAGGTCCGATCCCAATGGTGTAATATACTCATTCTTGCACACCTCCATCGTGGTGGCGTGAGACTCCAGATGCAGCGCAATGAGCAGGTCATAAAAACCCTGACGCAGTGGTCCGCTCATATACTCCGAGCGGATAGCATAGAGCAGCTGCTTCTGGTCCACATGCTGGCAAAGGGCATGGGCAGCCCGGTAGTTGGACTGATAGCAGAGGGCGGCATACAGGGTGAGGGTGTGTGCATGGAAGGACAACAGTTTGTCCATTTCGATTAGCTCGAGAATATCAATGCAGCGATCCTCCTCGGGTATGTGCAGAGCCAGCATCGAGACCGGATCCTCGCACAGCATCGACCAACCGCGGATATCCGACAGTTTGAGGGCGTGCACCTGAAGCGATGTGTTGGGCACTCGAGCCCACTGATGTGGGCGGAGGCATTGCACCTTCAGGCGCGGCGGCGACTGAGGATTAATGTGTTTGTCGCTGGTGGGCAACACGGCCGCCGACAAAGGCAAAGTGGTTGGAGTACGTCCCAGTTCGATTTGTAGGATTTCCTTGCTTGTTGCCTCCACAAATATAGCTGGGAAGAGTTTGGTGTCTGGTTCCATCATCCAGCGATGTGAGGTCTCTTTGCCCTCGCAAGTAAAGCGTATGATGCCCGTTGCGGTGTCCACAAAACAACCCACGAACATACCCTGGGATGCACCCTTGCCCGATGCATCCTGGGTGACCTCATTGAAGAGCTCATCGGCTCGGACCACATAACAACTCTGACGATCGATCCTCTCAATAGGCACCTCATAGTAATCCTCGATGTAGACCGAGCCACGTCGCACCTTGTTCTTGTTAAACTCACGACTGTGGAGATGGTATTGGGTGGTTACCCAACCCACGTAGACGTGTGTAGGATCCTGACCGGGGAAAATCCTCACTCCATAGAAGTATTCATTGATCAGCTTAAGGCACTCGGCATCGAACATTTCATTGCCCGATGACTCGACTGGTGGCTGGCCGAGGTTCGTGGAGCTCAGCTGCTTTGGTCCCTGTACCGGACTGGGCGGTATATCAGCCTATAGCAACAATAATAAGTAGGTAAATGATGTGCAGTAAGAGATGGCAATTGTCTACTTACGTTATTAAGCCGTAGCGTTGGAGCTCTTGTGGCTAACTGCTGGTTTACCACATTCCTGCCATGAGCCACTGTATTTCTGCGCTCCAAGGAAGTGTCTGCCGTTCTGGCACCACTTTTCTCCCGACTCTGATCGCGGGACTTCTTCGAAAAGAACTTGAAGGGACTGCGACCGCGTTTCTTCTTATCGTCGAGGTCATCACCATTAATGTCAAGCACAGACGATGAACGCTGCATCTCATCCAGTGCAGCCGTCATGTCCGACTCAAAGGTGATGTTGCGAGTCAAGGAACCTTTACGTGGTGGTCTTGAGGGTCCTCCACGCATCATGTGCTCCGCTTCGGGCTCGGTATGGTCATCAAAGTTGCGAGTCAATCCCTTAATGTCGTTCATGTTGAAGCCACTCTTCAGCATGTGATCCATGTGGGCAGCATTTTGAGTTTGTTGCTGAGCCGCTGCTTCCTGAGCCTCACGCATCAGACGATACTGTCGGATTTTAATTTCTTCCCAACGTCTAGCCTTCTCCTGCTCACTGATGAACTCACTCATACAGGTGACAGGGAGGGAAAGACGCAGGAACTCCCAGTTGGCCTTCTCCATGGTCTCAAAGGTGTTGTGGGAGATCTTCAAATGCGGCGGAGTGTCTGCACCACCAGGAATACGCGTGACATCGATGCGGCAATCTGGCATTTCCTCTGTATTCTCAAATATGGGCTGATCCTTGGTATACCAATGGGTAACAGGTCGTCGCATGTTGCTAGAAATGTATGGAAACGATTATGTTTGGAATAAATTGGTTTAAATTGTGACAAACTTACACACAGAACGGCTCATAACCCTCTTGGAGACCACAGGTCGTAAAGAACTTCAGCGAGTCCACATCTTGACCATAAATTAGGCGCGCCTTTTGGCCAACTCCCAAGGTGCAGGCGGGCACAAAGCCAACTCCCTCGGCGGTAACATCCGCAAAGGTTGTCTCTCCGCCCAAGGCATCCATGAGCAGTTCTCCATTAAGTGAGAAGCCTGTACAAAATTATCAAATCTTATAGGAAAAGTCTTTCTGAATTGAACAGCAACTAATGTTATTTTTAAGTATCTAAACGAAGCTGCTTTTAAACAAATTAAGAAATCTAATCAGGCCAAAATCTCCGCATTATCAAAATATATGTATATGTGCGTTCTCATCGACCCTTTTATGCCTTGACTTTAGCTATATAGAAATCAGAATTCACTAAAAAGTCGCATCGCACTAGAACAAAAATTAAATATCTCTAAAGTGTTAGATAAAATTCGTGCGTTTTATAGATTCTCCGATTTCATTTGTAATTTTTTCGGTTATTGCTTGAATTTTGGGTTTAAAAAAAGCTGGTTAAACAGTTTTAACTGTTAGCTGTCATGCCAAAATTTGATAAAAATGCTGATTAGTAGAGCGAAATGAAACCGGAACAGATACTGATTGAAGAAAGTCCTATCCCAAAAGACTGGAAAAGGGGAATTCCCCCAAAATATCTCTCAAATTTCAGTTACTGCATTTCGGTTTCATTTCTTGATTAGTATAAAAATTTTCGAACTTAACGCTGTGGGTGTAATTACAGGCAAATATAATTAATTAATAAGCTTTTTGAGATGAGCTGATTTGTGTCACCTTTTGGCTGAGGTTGTCCTTCGATATTATGCGATATTGTTAGGCTTTTGTGTACGGAGTAACAAAAAAGTTGGGTGTTAGGGCATGAGGGACATTTGTTTGGACTTGATAACAAAATCAAATAAAATATATTTATGTAAGTTTAAGTAGTTTTCACAAAATGCAAATTTTTTGTTTCATGTACAACAAGAATTGGTCCGGAATGTGTTTAGTTTCACATGAAATATACCCTGTAGTTTTGATACTGAAAGTCCTTTGTCATGGAGTTTGTGAATCATTTTGGAAATGCATGGTGTTGTACTTAGCTGTCGATATAGCAGGGACCTGGTTGACATTTAGTAGATATCAAAAGCACGGAGGTACAAAAATTTATATATTTTTTTGTTGGGGGTTTTTACATTACAACAAACGAGCATTTTGAGTGCGATTCTTACTAATTGTGTGATCGGCTAGATCTAAAAAGACTCCGACTATATCCCCAGGTCCACACTGTTTCCCGAAGGATTCACTGTTGCCACCGTAGACTTTCTCTTCCTAAAAATTGCAATATATTTTTTAATGTACAAATTCTGATTTTTGTGTAATGATTTTCGAAGCCCCAAATTGTTTCTTTTTTCTTTACATTTACACAATTGTTGGTTAATGATCAGTTATGAGAGTATCGCTAAATTAACAGAAAATAAATGATTAGAGAACAAATTATTGAATGAATAGAGAAGAGTTAAACAAAATGCGTTCGATCAAAACGAAATTGTAATTGTAATAAAAAATTTATACAACGTTGGCAACGTTGTTAACGTCTGGGGTCCTTACTGATGGTTTGCTCCTTAACGTCGATGAAACAACCAATGACGTCACCAGCCTCATAGCGAACACCAAAGTGCTCAATGGATCCGGCGTGCATTTTGGTTACCTATAATCATGTTTGGGGGTTTGATTTTGTTTGTTTTTTCAATTGAACTTCCATTAAATCGTACCGATCACATTACCACCTCGACAAACGAGAGACTGTTAACCCACCCAGCCCAAAAGCCTGTATAGTTTAACCCCCTGAACCACAAATACTCACATTGTGACCATCGAATGCCCAGCTCGTGTCCTCGCTGCCCAGCATGGCACCAGGATAACAATCGGCACGCGCCCAACCGACCCTCATGGGACCAGCTGTGAGTACCTCAAATTCAAAATACCATTTGCCGAAGGTCACCGCGTAGTTCCGTTCCACTCTGTAGGTGCGGAAGGCGGCGAACTTGAGGCGCTGAGCCTCGGCTAGTAGAGCTTCGGTACCCTCTCCTGTGGGCGGGTCCAGTACGTAGCCGTAGACCAACAGGGTTCGCACTGTCTCGGAGGCCGTGTCGCGGTTAGCCTTCTTGATGGCTTCGTCCACTTTCGAGTAGGGCACCAGATGGGGACTACGATGATTCTCGGAGTCCTCGTTGAGACCGTACGTCCAGCCCTGTTGGATGCGCTCGCGAGCCCACAGATTGTGCGTATTCTCGGCCAACTGATCCACTAGCTCCTCGAGCTTTGGCGTCAGGGTTACGGCACTGAGGTCCAGCGGAGCGGGCTTGTAACCATTGGCCTGCATGAAGATTTCGTTGGGCAGACGCACAGGCCGAATTCGAGCTGGTGGCTTGTCCATGGTGATGTAGTAACCCAAGGAAATGATTGTTCTATGAAGTAGGAGAATTATTGTTAGCTATGTAGGATTCTAGTATGATTCCTCTCTTACTTCAAGGTCTGAACAGCCAGTTGATTGTCGTAGCGCTTCTCAGCCGCAGGCAGTTTCTCGAATTGGGTTAGGCAGGGATGAATGCGATGATAGTCATCACGGTGCTCACCCCACGACCATCCAGCGTCGATTTTATTCAATGCCCACATTTCATGAATGTTTTCCGCCAGTTTCTCTTTGATTTGGTCCACAGAACTGGGCAGGGAAACTCCTGTGGTGTCCACAGGCTTAGGCACAAACGGAGTATCGTCCTCGATGAGCCAAGGACCCGCCAGCACGTTCTTGCTGAGATTGCCAAAGTAAAAGCATGGATCCAAGCTGAGTATCTGATGGGGCATCAGGCACTGGACAAGGGCTGAGAAGCCCAAGGGAGGATTGTACTTCAAGCGACCATGATCGCCGCCAAAGAGGAAGCGACAACTCAGCTTCGATGAGCAACTCATCACGGGGAAGAACATGCCGTCCAGGTTGAAGTCCCTGAAGCAGCCGCGCACCTTGGCGCCATTAAAGGTGAAGGTAATGACGGGTACGGAGAGATCTATGGCCACACCAATGACATCGCCTTTTCGAATGTAGGGCTCCTCGGGCAGCGAGTCCATGACCAGAGATTTACGTCCACCAGTCCAAAGGAAGGCACCGTCAAAGCCAAAGGAGTAGAGATCATCGCCGACCCCATTGCCTCCCCATTTCTTGCCACCACCCGGATAGGGCACATATCCAGAGGTATTAGCCCAGCCGATCCTTAGATGAGGCATAATGTGTGTTGTCTGCTCAATATGATCCATGGTCACCTCAAAGTACCATTTCTGGTACATGGACGAACCATCCACACGTCCCACAAAGATATTCGGACGTATGCTGGCCACATGATCCACCAGCAATGTCTGCAGCAGCAGATTCTTGCCAGGCAGCAGGAAATCGCAGATGTTATTCTGCGAGGAGCGGACAGCGACGCCGTTACCCACACACAGAGAGCACAGCACATCGAGTACTTTGGGATCACGTCCGTGCTTCTCCAGCAGCGATATAATCACTTTGATGTGCTCGTCACGCATCATGTTCAGAGCTTCAGGAGAATCGATGAGCACACAGTGGAGTACATCCAACATGCCGGATCCCTCGCTGGAAGCCTGTGAGCCGAGACGTGAGAAGAGCCAGTTGAGGCGATTGCTGTTCGCAAATTGGGCACAATTCGTGTGGTTGCCCTTGATGATGGCGGCCAGAAGCTGGTACAAGTAAGTGGAAATCAGATCCCAGCTTTGACCAGTCTCATCGCCGGCCAAAAAGCTGGCCAGGAAGCCTTGTGAGGTAATAATGTTGATTTTATCAATGGCCTCGAGTATAAGATTGAGCACGCCCTCCTCCTGGAACAGATCCTGGCGGTTTCTCAAGGCACGGAAGCGATTCTGTTTCTCCTCGTGTTCTGTAAGAAGGAGTACAGGTTACAGTGTCCTAAAGCTGATAAGCTCCAATCCCTGCTTACCCATGTCGTCCTCTGGCTGGGAGAAATAGTTGATCAAATCCTCCAGACACATGACCATTTCGTTAAGGTTAACCTTTTGGAAGAATATAGAATGTCTTCGATTGGATTGCAAAGTTTCCAGGGCGCTGAAAAGTGTGGGGACAGCTTTAGTTAGAATCTACTGGTAATCCGTCTTAAACTTACGTGATAAACTGTGTGAAGAGACTGCTGCATTTACGAATGACGCGAGCCGTCTTCGATTCCTCTTCCTGTGATCGGGAGAAATCCAGGCAATCGTCCATTTTACCCTCCTCGTGCAGAATGGCCTGTTTCTCCTCGACTTTGCCAACACCCTTCTTTTTCGTTTCGTAACTCTTGTAACTGAGCCAGAGACTGGACTCACAATGTTGTACGATGACGGTGGTGTCACCGTATTTAATGATCGGTGAACCGATTACTTCTAAGTCTTTGTCCTCGAGCACTTTCTTTTCGTCGTCTTTTTCTTGCCGTAGGCAGAAAGTCGTCGTTGCAATCGATGCCTCCTCCTTTTTGACCAGAATCAGCTCGTTGCTATCGTTAACGCCCAAATAGCGTCCCGTTGTTATATGACGTATACGCATGGGATGGTACCAGTTTATAAAACCGCCCGTCCACTTGGTTCGCGCCAGTTCCAGACGCCACAGCGAACGTGCCTGCGCCATAACCACTCCACCCTCGTATATGACAATGCTGTGGATTAAAAACGGATTAATAAGAAGGGTTCCTGAGGAATAGTTCCAGCTTACTTTTGACCTGCTTCACGGCCCCAGGTGCTTGGTATGGTTAGGCACTCGTCGCCGCCGTGGAAGAAACGTAGAACATCCCCACCGAACACATAGCCGACATACTTCATACGGGAAATACCCGTGCCGTAGGGCTGGACGGACCAATGGGTTACATGGAAGCTGGCATTCACAATAGATTGCTCGTTCTCCTTGGTGGTATGCAGATACCGCTCGGTAGCAACGGATACCAGAATAAGATCGTCACCCACACGCACCTTTTCACCCTCCGAACGTTGTTTGCTGGCCGGATGAACTGTCCACCAGCAAGCCTCTCCCTGGCTGTGCTCCTGCAGACCCACGTCGAAGGAGAGCTTGTCATTCGATGACGATGTAGACAAGCAAGCGAGATACTGTCGGGAGTAAGAAATGATTTCAATTAGAGACTATCTAAGTCGGGAGGAGAGTTAACATACCATATCGCTGTTGTGGTGCCTCAGTAGAATGGCATTGCCATAGAGCAGGGTTCTATGGCCAGATCCAGTACCCTTTCCCTGAAGATTATCCAATAGAATTAGTAAATGTTTTACCTCTACGAGTCTTTAACAGAATGGGGAATTGGGACTACGCTACTTCAATCAAAACAGGTATTTTCAAATAAACGCCATTCCAAATATAAGTAAAAAGTATTGTACAATTGGGTTGTCTGAAGTTAATTGACATTGCAAGTACTCGATCCATGGTGTCAGTATGTAATAGGGTTAGATGAGGTAACAAGAGAAATACAGTTGATATTTGTGCCAAATTATGAACTGAATCCTCGGGCCTCGTTTGCCTCAAATCGTTGTGAAATTAAAACACATGTACAAAATAGAGTTACGCATCTTAAAGAACTGTAGTAAATAGTAACTAGTAGATTAGACTAGGCTGAAAAGCTCGCTACAAGACGAGACAAAGAAGCAGAAAACAGTAGCGATCATAGCGATTATAAAGTACTACGACTACAGATTATACCGATAAGTAGAAAAAGATAGATAATTTTAAAATAGAGAGACAGTAAAGATAGTTTTAGAATAAAGACATAGATAAAGATAAAGAGAAAGAAGCGCGATTTGTAGTTTTAAATCGAAATAGAATACCAGTAAAGAACATTCTGTATACTTACAACTTGACTATCCTGTTGTTTTTGTTTATGTATAAGAAAAATTTTGAAAAATAACGAAAAACGGAAAAATTGATAGGTTATAATTTGTGTAAAAAGAAAGAAAATGTGAAAATAGTACGAGTAAAGTGAGATCATGCAGATAGGATATATAGTCTGATAGTTCGAACAGTATGTTTGTATCTCAATCGGGGTTCATCTGGATGTGGATATAGGATACGCTAAACATTAAATACGTAAGGATTTGCTTAATTGTAACCGTATTTCTGGAATACACTCAGGTATGTGTGTGTTCGTGCATTTCGCTGGATACACTAGTATTATTTAATTTCTACTCATGCCAGTTGATTTAATGGGCAATACTTACGGTCTCTGATCCAGCTGCCGTCACCAGCTCCTGTAACGCTCTCACGGAGAGCGCTTGCTCAATAACGAACACACATTGGGAGAGATCGGGAGGGACATTCTTGTCGGCAATATTTTCGAGAAAACAATGCCGATTACCAAATCCTTCGGCGGCCAGACAGACACGCTCTCCCGTTGCCGTGCAGGACAGCGTGACCATGTCTTCCTACAAAAAGGTGAAATGATCAATCGATAAGTGTTGGGGCCAAGTTTTGAAAGACAACACTTGATTTTAATTGGCCTGGAAGCAATGTACGACATTTCATGACCCGAACAATGCATGCATATCATCTAAATACCAATTTGGCCATTGGTTACCCAAAACGCCCTCAATGGTCAGTCGACCAAAAGCTATGCAGACACACACGCACGCACACACCCAGCTGAAACATGAGAAAATGAATCGATGATGGGAGTGAGTTTAGTTGCCGGGGTTTGACCCCAAACCCGACTTCGACCCCGACTCCTAACCCATTGCCAAGTCAGTTGGGATTGTGGCCAGAATTTGTTGTGTGTAGTCAAAGTTAAATGAACGGTAATGGATTTCGAATCGAGCAATTTACATAATTTAAATGCGAACGAAATGCCAAGTATCCTGTTGTCCTGTTGCCCAGCCAAACTGTTTAAAAATGAAATGCAACCACAAGGATACTAAACTACATGAATTGCAGTAGAATACCATGAATCAATTTGCATTCGACTTGACATCACAATTTTGCCAAGTGTTTATGCCAACTTTGCATTTATGCCTGGCCAATTGTAATCCTAAGTAGTGACACTCTACGCATCTGGACCAAAAAATAACTATAAATTTGTTGGAATTACCTTTAAGCGTAACTTGACACCGAACAACTAAAGTGAAACTGCTCCCAAGGCGTTGCTGTTGCCGCTAAAAACCCAAATCGCCAGCATACCCTCTGGAGATCACGAAAACAGACAAGAAATATGGCTCAAATAGGTAAACGGTTACAACTGTTATGTTAGCCTATGTTTTGGGCCATATTTATTGAATTTCACGCTACGCAGCAGCCAAGTACACTGAGAAAAATCAAGTCTGCATAAAATGTAGTAGTCAAAATCTAGGTATGCAAACTGCTAGTATTTGTAAGGAGCTTCTGGGCTTAGACCCTACTTGGATTAGTGGTACATCATTAAAGTTTGATTTAAGCCCTTGTTTTCTTGATTTTTTTTACTGTGTAGTTGCTGTAAAAGGCCTGCGGGCGGCAGCCAAGATATGCTCATCATATCGCAAAAGGGCAGGCTGATAGGGCGGAATTGAGGAATGGGGGAGTGGCAGGGTAACCCGCTTGATACCTAAACCTAGCACAATGTTTATTTATTGCAGCAAGGTGCCAAATGCTGACCTCGTTGGCCCCCAATGGGACCATGGCCAGAAGGTTGCCAACTGCTATACATAACTTGTATATATATTGTGTACATACATACATATATATATTTACACATAATGACTGTCATTTTCGTAGCCAGGTGTAGGCATTGATATATTGATGCATTTGTCAGCTGATGTGTTCATCTGTCCATTCTTTTTGGCCCTTCGTTTTACCCGGCAACAGCATCTGCTGCTGTGTGTTTCATGTAAAGTGAGGCTACAAATCTGTTGAAAGCTTTAAACTCAACTGTGATTGAAATTGTGACCTGACTTTTGTATTTATTGGCAGCTATAAAGTAAGCAAGCGGTATGTAAGGCTGTAAGACTGTAAGGATGCGAAGACGCAACGACGATGGCCATAAATAAATGCAATACATTCTTGTATAAGTATCCTTTATGCTGTATCCTTCGTTGAGCTCTAGCTCTAGCAAAATGCCTCGAATCGTTAGGCACAGTGTGAGTTATCCCCTACCCTACTCTCGCTACCCCCTTTTCCCACTGGGTGTGTGTGCTTTATGATAGCAATTGTGTGAAATCCCCGTTATATTTTATTGACTGCACGTAATTGATTTTAGATGATTTCGTTGCTCTCAAGCTTTGTTCTTTTATGCATATACATATGTATGTTGTTTGTTTATCGTGTACTTACCGTTCTCAGGAATGAAACATCATCCTGCTCGGAGCCACCTTCCGCTTCAGCCATTTTGTTTGGTAACGCAACGACTGCAGCGCCCAATCAAAATTCTATTCAATTTTATTATTGTTTTGTTTTGTTTTTTTTTCGAAATATTTCGAAAAATTTTGTTTATTTGCCCCGGTAACTCAAACAGGTCTCTGTCACAAAAGTAGGAAGAGAAGTCAAAAATATTTATATCAATATTTATTTATCTACTTTCAAGTTTTTGCTATGCACTTTAAGCTTGGCTTAGTTTTGCTCGGTTTCAGTTTATTGATTGTACAAATAATTCACATTTTTCGGCATTTCCATTTGAGTTGAACACGTTTTAGCAGTTATTGTATTTTAATTTAATAAAGTGTCCAAGCAAATTTTGATTTTATTTCAAGTATTTAATTTATTTTTGCTCTCGTTGAAAAATTTCTTCTCTAGAAATATTTTTATTTAAGTAATTGTGTGCTTATTAAGTGCAGGCCAGTTGAGATATTACTATTAATTAAGAAAACAAATATTTTTAACAAATATTTGTTCTATTTTAATTATTTATTTTTAACCTACATTTTTCTATAATGCCTCATTTAGTTAAAAATTCCCATTAAATAAATCTTACTACTTGCCTAATGTTTGTACAAATTACAAATGTTTCTACACAAATATAAATAAATATGTCAATGCATTAACTCTCTCTCAAGAGAGCAATCATTTCACTTCCTCCTACTCTCATTTCCTATTTCTCAAACTCTCTCTCTCTCTCTCGACCATTTGCACTCTCCTCGCTCTCGCTCTCTGTTTGGCACTGAGGGCTCGTCGGCTTTTAGTTGGCCATTTGCTTTGCTAGCCAAGTTCGCACAGCTGTTCGTTTCGCCGGTTTTTGTTTGTCGCGTTTCTGTGTCATTTGTCAATTTGTGATTTTGTTGTGTTGTGTGTTTGTTTTTCACATTTCGCGTGGTTTGCGAATCACTTTTGTGCTTTAGGTAGTGTAGTGTATATAGTATACGTACAAATGTGCGGAATGTTTAATTGTATAAATAGCTATATTATAATTTTCTGGGGATTTGCCAAATTTACTGCAAATACATCGGATGTTACGTCTATATCATTTTATATATATAAAATATATATATATAGCTATAATAATTTGCATAGCACAAATTTATTTTAAATGATTATAATATGTATTGATATTTGATTCGATTAATTGTTCACTGTAAAGTTGTATTTGTTTATATATAGATGATTTTTGTTGTAGTTTTTTCGTTGGAACTTTTTCGTAGGATTTTTGGCGGCCATCGGTAATCCAGGGTCCGATGGCACGCAAGGAGATGTCGAGCTGAGGAGCTGAGGCATTTTTGGCATAATCCGGCAATTGGAATTACTTTTAGTTGCTACACAAATACTTTTGAATATTGTGGCTCTTTTGGGTTACTCGATAGACATTTTGTGGTTTTTGCGAGCAGTTCGGAGTGTTTATTTTTGGTTTCATCGGCGCACGAACACGGACCCGAAGCATTGACGAGCGCACACATATCCAAAAATATCACACGCAAAGACCTGGGCAGCACTCGAAACTAGCACAGAAACCGAAAATTCTTGTACAAATTGTTCATATTTTCCGTAAATTAATTGCATTTCTTATGCAATTCTTTCATTTAATCATAACACAACAACTGGAACAAACACACACGCACACACACAGACGCTGGAAGTTCACTGCGGCACGTAACTTGGGGGCAACTCGATGGATTTTCCACGTTTTCCATGAACGAGTCACACACAGACACACACATATACATATTTCTATATGTATTTAGATATATGTATATATATATTGCTTGTGGGCCAACGGAACCACACAGCAAAACTTACTTTTCGTGTCGATATTACTCTCTAGACTGACGAGCACGATAGAAAGGCGACTACGAGAATGCCGATGGCCGGATTGCCGATTGCCGAGTGCTGAATATACAGAAAATACTGCGGCACGCAGCATGCGGCACCAGAAATGTATCTCACTGCACAGTGGGGCGAGTATACGTAATCTCTGTGCGCTAATCCAAAGCAAACGGATTTCAATGCGTTTCGCCACACTGTTTTTCTTCTGCTCTCTTTCACTGTGTGTGCCGTGTGTCTCGCAAAGTGGGTGAAAGTGGGCCAACTTAGTGGGTTGAGTGATTTTGGCAGCTTGTTGCTCTGCATTTCACTGTAGGCAGTGTATGTAGTGCAGGTAGTGGAGGCAGTGTAGGCACTGCAGGCGAGGCAGGAGCCTCGTGGAACAGCTGTGAGTCCACTGACTTTGTGTATACACACATGTATCTAAATATGTGTATATAGTATAGATATGTATCTGCAACTGTATGGTGTATGGTCGAAATAAACATTTTGAAATAGTTTGCTTGTACTTGTAGTTCCAAGTAGTGAGTACTCTTGATTGTTGAACATTTGCCAAGACTGTGTATCATTTGAATTTGTAATGGGCTGCATAAAAATAGATACATCTACAAGAATATAGAATATAGTGTATAGAATACATATAGATAGAAAATTGCATTTGTGGTAGCACTTAGTGTTTTGCGTTTCTATGCGTTTCATTCAACTTGAACTTGCCAAAAAACCATCATCATCAGATACATTTAGAAAGCGTCAGCGACTGTCAGCTTTTAATGAATGAAATCAGAACAGAACGGAAAGGAAAGGAACAGACCGGAACGAAGGTCGTCTTGGTTTGTATCTGACTATGTAAATGACTAAGTCAGCAGACTTTGGAATTCAATAGAGATGTATTCAGTTGGAAGAAGTTGATAGTATAAGTTTTCTAAGAGTCTAAGAGTGTGCCAAGGATCAAGGGTAAAGGGTGTGGCAGTTTGTGAGTGTGGTGCAGGATTCGTAAATTTGTGAATTATTGTGCATTTCATTGCAAATCCTTTCAAGCGGCTTGACTACACCCACTCAACCCACTTAGACCCTGCTACCACTTCCGTCATCATTGAGAACCCGCTGCTTAGCTAAACATTAAGCCAACTTTGAGCATAAATTAGCCATGTGTGAGCAACCGAAAAGGGTTGGGTTGGGAAAGGGATTCTTCTACGCACACTGCAGCGCAACGATAAAGTGAAGTGGCTGCATATTAAAATCTTCTATGCCTTCAAAATGAATTTCGAATTTTGTGAAAATACTAAACAAAGGCGTTGGAGGCGGAGGGGAAGCAGACGAAGCGTTGCTTGCTAGTGTTGTCGAAAGTTGTCAGGCCAAAATAGCTACATCAAAGTGGCTAGAAATATTTCTAAATTTACTTAAAATATCTGAGGATACTTTTTGGGCCTCTTAGACGATAACTATAGCTAGGTAATTTGAAATATTCTAATTCTGTTCTGTTGAAGAACTCACAGCCGAAAAGTCGCTCAAATTGCTTTAAAATGGCTAGAGTGACAACACTACTTCAACTTGATGTGGTTTATCTGTGCCGCAAGAAAGGATTTTGTGATGCGTGTTTTCATGGCGGACTTTGTTCTAGTTTTTCATAACTGCTCCACTCCTCAGCTGCTCCACTCCCCCAACGCCTTAACGGCTGTGGAAAGCTTCCACTGCAGCTGTCGGAACAAATGCGTAACTCGTTTCCAGTTGGGCTAATGCGAAGATCTAACAAATTGTTTATGCAAGCGAAATGTGATTTCATTACGCTTAGCGATGCAATACTAGCAAATTTATAGCTAGTTTTTAAAGCTTTAGGCTTAATAACTAACTCATAACTCAGTTTCAGGTCGAATTCATTTTAGGTTTTTGGTTTTTTTTTAGCTTTTCTGGCAGCTCTGCTTACGTTTGACTGCAGCTACGTCTCAAACTTCAAATCATGGTTTTAAAAGCTAGATTAAATAAGCGAATCAAGCTAAAGTTACTATTGTAGTTTGCTTACTTTGATTCATTCATGATTTGCTTAAAATTATACCTTTTAAAGCGGTTGACTTCTACACTCATTCTTTTGCCTACACAGAAAATTCTAAACAGTTAACGATATCAATAACAAAAGTTCGAATATTAAATTTTTAGCTGCTTTCCATGTGAGCCATATACGATTGTCAGTATTAATTCGTTAACAAGTAATAAAAGTGCTGATTCTGTGCTGCAATAAAAATGAAATCGTCCGTAACTAAACAGCATTAAAATCTCCCTTCCGTAACTTTATCGAGTGGCGTTTTCTAAAACTGCATTCTCTTTTCTAAAGCTCCAACTCGAAAAGTCGCAAGTGCTAAACTTTGGGCATGCTGAAAGAGACAGCAAACAAAGAGGGAGAGGGGGAGGGGAAGGAAAGAGACAACAATACTAACAATTGACATTCAAGGTGCTGCAAGCACATTGTAATCATAGCCTGACAGAAAGAAAAGCAGGAAATGCGACTGATAATTTGCAAATTTCTGCGTCAATGGCCGTGACAATGATTATGCTTGGAAAAAGTTTTCTTTTCGGCTAAGGCTAAGGCAGAGGCAGAGGCAAATGGCTTTGTTTCGTGGCCTGTCGTGATTTGGCCAGCTGCAGCTTTAGCCGTTTTCTCATCCACTTTTTACTTTTATTCCGTTACGTTTTTCTTCACTTTTTTTTCCGCTGTTTACATGTTGGATAAACTTTTTCGGCCAAGGTGGTGTACTAAACAAAACTTTTCCATTTACTCGACCAGATGAACTACCTTCTGCTGTGGCAATCGAAAGTTTCTTCTTCTTCTTCCTTTCGCCTGTGTTAATCCTTTTAGAGAAAACTGTGACAGTTTCAAGCTAGAAATAAGAATGCTTTTGGCTCTCTCCTTACTTTTACCTGCTTAAGCAAAGAGTGTTGAAACTCTGCCAAGATTTGACTTAATTGAAAATCCATCAGCAACAGATTTGGTTTTGAGCACGTGCTAAACAAATTATACACATAATACGCTACTATATAGTATGTATATAGCACATGTACATATAGTATGTGCTTTATTTGGCTGCTTTGGCGGAACTAATTAAGCTCAATTTAAATGAAAAACGAGCAGCGATTTAGACGAAACATCGAATGGACATCATAAAGTCAGTGAGCATACAAATAATGGGCCGAGTGGAGGGAAAGTCAAGTTGAATCGAGTGCGCCACACACAACGCCGAGCACAACACACACATCACATGTCCAATGGGCCGTATACGCAATCTCGAGTGCTGCTCGCAGGTCAGCAGGCCAGCAGACTATGGCAGGCCCACTGCCTGACTGAGGCTGAGGAGCTCTTAAATTAATGCCAGCTCGTAAGTTTTACAAGGAATTCAATTTTTTGCGCCACACCAAGGAAGACGGATAGTGGATATTTTCTTGGGCGTCGCCTACACTCGCACCTACATACATCAAACCATGGCTGGGTGGTGGAAGCTTTGCTCCTGCTTCCCTCCAACACCCTGGCAATCCCTCAATGTCTGCAGCTGGGGTTGGCTGCTCAAAAAGTGCCTAGTGAAGCATTCTCCTCGTCGCGTTCCTTAACAGTTTTCCACGCATTTGCTGCTCTGAAAATTGATTCGAAAGTTTTGCCATTAAATTGTCCTTTGTCGTAATCTTATCATTTTACGTCAGTCACCTCTTAGCATTGAAAACTGTGTCTATTTCTTTTTAAATTTTTTATTTTGTTTGTTTTTTTTATTCATATATTAACAGATTTCTTAAAAATGCAATTACTTAGTTTCATATGCATCAATTTCCATACCTTCAAATTAATTTATACAATTGTTTTTTTTTGTTGTTCGACTGCAGCATATGCGATTTCTTTCGTTACTTTTAGCAAATAAACTTACAGTTATAATTAATTATATTTCTTATACTTTTTTTTTTTTTGTTTGTTTATTGTTTCGCTGTTATCTTAACTGCAACTGTACACACATCGGTTAGCCGTTTAATAATGCCTTTAGAGTTAATAGTTTCTAACTGAATCATCATAAAAACATTCACAATAGCTGAATTATCGTTTATCTATATGTTTATCCTTTACATATGTCTGTATGTCTGTATTTAAGTATGTTTTTATGTATGCTATACCTGTTGTTTGTATTCTAGTTACGTTGCATTGGATTGAATTACCTTTTAACCTATGTTCTATATTTATATTTATGTATATATATTGAGAGTATTCAAGTCTTGTCTGTCGGTTTTACATACTCGTTATTATTAGTCGTATTAATATTATTAACAAGAGAGTGAATTTCATGATACGCGGCCAACAAACATATAGTACATTCATGTGTTTAAAATAATACAAGGCAATTGAGAATGAATTGTAAATAATTAATTATTTTTCTTTGTTAACAAATCTCTTTGGCCATGCTTTAACTATACATATATTTATATCTAATTGTTTAACTATTTGCCTACACTTAATTATAATACAATAACTTAAATTAGTTCAATTACAATAATTAATCAATAACATAATAATTAATGTTAAGTCTTATTTAGTTTCGCCCAAATATCATATGTTATGCATTACAAACTAAATAAATACATACATTCATATATTTATATATTTATATATATACCATATTCATTTAAATGATAAACTTAATAATGAAATACATACGGGGAAGACATTTAAGTTTTGTATAAAAATCTATATATTCGTCTGACATTCAGTTATCCATAAGGTGCAATTAAAAACAGCAAGAGTCGAGTAATAGTTATGTATTCGATAGGTTTTTTTAGCTTTAAATGAACTAGCACACTCATTCAATAGGGGGGAGGACATGGGCGGGGGCTGGGGCTCTGACAAGTGCCGCATTTTTTATCACTTAGCACACATACATACTCAAGTATATATGTATTTGTTTGTATGCATGTAAAACATTCTTCTACAATTACGAGATGCGAAATTTAATCTACATTAATAGCTATTTCTATTTCGTTAAATTTATTTACTTTTTTGTGACTTTCTGTTCAAGTTTTTGTTTCATTTATTTCATTTATATACCTGCATTTGTCCTTTTACATACTCGTAATTTAATTCTGCTTTAGTTTTTCAAGTTTTGCTTTTTATTGTACAAATTAAATTTGGCATATTGATTGAGTAGGTCTAAATATGCATTACTTGGAGTTCTCTATCTTCTGCTCCTCCATTTTCTGTTTCTTTTCTGCTGTAATCCACCTTATACCCAGCGGATTACATTTATTGATTTACTTCCCTCGATTTCTCTAGACATCTCGTTTAATTAGTTCGCTTAGCTACTTACGGCTACAATTTAGTTTAAATGCTCTTAATGCGATTTTGGCAGCACTATGTTTGTGTGTGTGTGTGTGTGTATATAAGCTTTACATAAATATGTTGTATATTGTCCTTCAATCCCAGACGTGTACAGCTGAACAACAACAGCAGTGACAACTATTTACCAGAAAAATTTAAATTCCAAATTGTCTACAGCTTAAAAGAGACTTTCCAACACCCTATTCTCCTCCATTTTCTTTTCCATACACAATTAAATGGCGTCAAAGGCGCTTCCTCTTCCCCTTCGTACAACCATGGCTTTAATATGGGAACTAGTTGATTTCAAGCAGGAAATACGTTTACATTGAGCAAGTAAATAGTTGGCTAACGTTGAAAAAAAAAGTTGTGCTTTTCATTCAACAACGCCATCGAATGATTGATTGGCTCTTCAATCAATTTAACAGTTAGATAAACTATTTGCTGGTGGCATCAATTTGCGGGCAACCACTGTAATCAATTTGCAAATAAGTAAGTTTCCAATGCGATAAACTTATGTGTCTCCAGTGGCATTAAGACTCATTGTAGAAATTTTACTTATTTTCCTGTTCAATTAACTTTCATCCTGTGCCAGCGACTACCCAGACAAAGGCCCGAAACTACAGGGCGTGACATTGTGCGGGCGTGAAAGCCTCTTTGCCTCCAAATGCCGCAAGGCAATCACAATTGATAAATGCAACTCTGTGAGTGGAGTGGGGATTGAGGGAGTTTGGGGCGTGCCACAAGTTTTGTATGCGCCACATTATCCTTAGCTGCAACATCATCATCATCTTTGTTATCCCTCTATTTTCATCCTCATCATCAGCTTGAGCTTAATCTTAGTTTACGTCTTGACTGCATCTTTGTCTTTGTCTATGCGTGCGTTAATTTCAAATACTTTATGCAATTCAATTTTTAATTACTGCCATGATTGAAAAGCTTCGTTTTAGCAGGCATGGGTATGGGGCATGGGGCATGGGGCATGCAGCATGTGGCATATGGCAACTGCTGCAAACTGTTCAT
Source organism: Drosophila dunni (assembly GCA_018152125.1). Lineage (NCBI taxonomy): Eukaryota > Metazoa > Arthropoda > Insecta > Diptera > Drosophilidae > Drosophila > Drosophila dunni. The sequence goes on along the minus strand of JAECXC010000339.1, from coordinate 17,964,942 downwards.
TTCTTTATTGATGATTTGGCTTTAGCTGAGTTCTTTGGCTAAATTGCAATTGCTGTGACTGCAATTGCAGTGGAAACATGTTAAAGAGACAGGATTGAGACAGGGGTAGAGAGAGAGTGTATAGGAAAAGAGAGAGATCGACTGAAAGCGAGAGGAAGTGGAAGAGGAAAAGGAGGCAGCGCGTGTGGTAGCGAAAGAAGAGCGACAAAGACAACGCCCGCCTCGACTTGGTAATTACAGCACGATGAATATTAATTAACACACTCAAAGACACACGCACACACTCATGCACACACTCATACACACACACGCGCATACTGCTTGAATTTGTCTACTTTTGCCCTTGGAACATGAGCAAAAACGACAGCAGTACTGAGGAACATAGACACAGAGTGGCGAAGAGAGTAGAGGGGAGGCGAAAGAAGACATTTGTTTGGGTAGTGGGAGTGGGGGGACAGCGTGTGTTTTAAATTGCTCGGCATTGATGGTACTACATAATAGAATTGTCATGATGTGCTCCAGCGCGGCCAGCAACAGAAGTTAATGGCGTACCCAAGATGAGCATGTCACGCTCGCTGAGCTGCAACGACAAGCAGTAGAAGCAGCGGCAGCAGCAGCGAATGTACGGCACTTAAGACCGTCTCCAACGAGTCCTGCCACATAGATCGCAATCCGCAATCCAAATGCGGAATTGTCCCCTTTTGAATATACTTGGTGCCTTCTTTCGTTTGTTCTTTCATTTCTTTCTGGGTAGCTGCAGTTAATGTGCTCGTGGCAGCGGCAGGGGGCGTGACAGCTGTGGGCGTGAGTAACAAACTCGTTTGTTTGTATTGGTTATGCTCGGCGGAAGCTGCGAGAGCTTCAAGTTGGAAGCCACCAAGACGCCAAGACGGCAAGACGCCTCTCAATATGGCAGCACTAACTTTCAGGCATTAGAACAGTGGGGCAAAACTAATCGCTCGCTCTAATGTTGCTGCCGTCGCTGTCAACTTGTATTATTTTTATTTTTATTACGCAAGATATGTAATACTCTAGCAGAGGGTATGCCAAGTTTATCACAAAGTGTGTAATGTGGTACTTAAACTAGCAGATAAGTTGAAATTGTAGTCGTCTGCTGCAGTGTCAGTGACAGAGTGGTCAACGATCGCTTGAAAATTGAAGAATATTTAAAAATTTCTTAAATTGCCAACCAGCAGCTCTCCACACTTTCCTTTCAGCCAGATCAGTCAGTCGTTTGTCACTCTGTTTAAACCGAATTTAAAGTTTACATTGTCCTGCTAGTGTAGCTTCAGTTCGTGCATATCTTGTTCCCTCTATTGTTGCTGCTTCTGCTTGTTTTCGCTGCTAGCCACGCCCCTTGCGCCCAGCGCAATCACGTGCCCAGCGACTTGAGGCCTGAGCACGCCCCAGGGAGCTGTCAAAAGGCTGTGCGCCGTTACTGCTTTTCGTTCCAACTGAACTAATTTCAAAATTTTTGACCAGCTTCCGCCAGTTTCTTGTCAAGTCATCGACCGCCCTCGTCCCGCCCCTCAGGTCGCCGCCCCAAACAACCAACTCCTGTGCCTTCTCCCAGCTGTGGACTCTGGAAAGTTGTTGTTATGGCTGTTGTTATTGCTGGCAACGAAGCTAATTAGCAAAAGGCCAAATGCGACTGGTCAGTTTGGCCAAGTTAAGCAAGCTTCTGGCCATGGCCAAGCAGTGAGATCGCTGCGTTCTTTATCTAAATAAACAGTCCAATGTGCTGTCTGGCTGACTGGGTGGTGAATAGGGGCGTGATGCTAGTAGGGGCGTAGGAGGGAGCGGAGGATAGGGGCTGGGACAGGCCAGTTCCGTTTTAAAAAATTTACATAAACTAATTCAGTAGCTGATTTGAATAAGGTAATGGACAGTTGTCCTTGTTGTTGTGCTGCTGCTCCTACTGCTGATGTTGTTGTTGTTTTAACACGTCCAGGAGCGCTGAGACACAAGCTGTAGAAGAGAAAGCTCCTAAACTCTAGAGTCGAGAGTACATTTAGTTATATATATCGTATGTAGCTATGCATTTATGTGTCTGTATGTGTGTGTGTGTGTATGTGTGTGTCTTGTTGCCCTTCTACCACACTTCCCCATGCTCAGTACCGGGGTGGCTGACCGCTCTCCCCCGTTGTTGCCTACAGCTATACGAGATGCCCATCGGCATCTGTGTAGGCCACTGGTGCTCCGCTGGAATTGAAGCTACTGAGTGACGTTGGATCATAGTTGGCACTGGTTGTCATTAGCAGATTGTTGCCCAGCCCTGCGACACTTGTCGGTGGCAGATTCAGGATCTGCAGACTGCCCACGGGCGCTGACACAGGCACACCCACCAGACTCGCATTGAGCAGCTGTTGTTGTTGTTGCAGCTGCTGTTGTTGTTGTTGCTGCTGCTGCTGCTTGTTCCTGTTGGGATCCTTGAGTATGCTGTGTGGTTGGCGTGGCAGCGTTGCTGTGCCGAGTGGCAGCGCCGTTGTCATGCTGCCATTAAGCGTGGTGCTTGTGGTCAGCGTTGTGGCACTGAGATTCACCGGATGCAGATCGTGCAACATTTGCATGGGACTGCCACCGGCTGTGGTGTGGTACGTTACATCGGGCGGTGGCACACAGCCCACCACGCCACGTAGTATGCCACGCCTTAAGGTACCCGTGGCACTGCCATTGCCAATGAGTGTGGCGCCACCATTGGAAGCCAGCATGGCTGCCTGCGATGTAACCGTAATGGGCATCGGCTGCAGATGTGTCAGCGCCAAAGGCGGACCGCTGAACTCCAGAGCGGCGGGGTATTCCTAAAAAGAGAGACGGTGGGGAGACAGTGGGTTAGATATAGAGATTTATTTTTAAAAAAGGACTGTAGAATATTTTATCATAATTTGTGTAAGCCAATTTAATCTATAACTATTCTAGTGTAGCGTTCTCACTGGGTTCGTCGTCGTTCCTACTGAAGAACCTACTCAACTTTCTGCTGTCTCTCCGTATGCTCGGCTCAACGGCTCAGGAGCAAAAGTTTTCTCATTTAACTGTCGTCATAGATATGAAATTTGCTGCAGTTGGCAACAAGTAGAACACAACTTTTGACACCCTGTAACTGCAGCAAGTACACTCGCTTGGCAACTTAAACTTGTATAGAGTATTTGTGAGTCTAGCATACCCCAAAGCCTCATATTGCTTAGCTGCTTGTTGTTGAGCAACGTCTTCAACTAATTTGTATTATTCAGTTATATTCATACACTGCCTGCAACACTGGCAAATACACATGCCATTCTCCCTTGGCACAACAACATACAGCACTCACTGTTAGCCAAAAAAAAAAACTAAGTAAAAAAGGGAAAGAAGAAGGAAAATAGAAACACAATGTGCCCTCATTTAGAATTCAATGTTTACATGCTGCTGATGCTTGCAAAAAGGAACTGGAACTGGAGCTGGATCTGGATGGGAAGTTGGATGTGGAATGTCCTGGCACTAACAATGTGCTAATTAAAAGACTAAATTCATTTCGAAATTGTTAAATGCATTTTAAGCAATTTTCTGTTGCCTCAAATATGTTTCTAAACGCATAAAAGTGTACAGGCAAATAATAAGTTTACAGACAAGTTGAGGAATTGTGAAATGTGAGTTGTAAAATTTCCAGTTTGTTAGTTGTTAAAAAATCTGCAACAAAAAAGAAATATTTCAGATTGTTGTAGCAGCAATTTTTATTTCTTTTTTTATGGCAGTTTTTGTTGCCTTAGCTGGAAATATTATCTTCTACTTCAATTGACATGACACTTTGTGTCAGTTGGAAAATTGTTCGCATGCAGGCGTAAAGTTCGCGTACAAGAATTTTCCGTATTTTCAGCAGTTGCACCAAAAGTTTAACACACACACAGGGAGAGAGACACATACACACACAACAAAAGCTTGCAACTTTTAAGTTTTGAACTGGCAAAGAAAAAGTTCAAGTTGATCAGCGACTTGAGCCTTTGACTAATTGGAATATTGCAAAGATTTTTCCTTTTATTTTTGGTTTATTAAAAAATTAAAGTGTAAGAGGAAAAAATTATAGATAAGAGAAAATTTAAGACGCACGCTGCGTAACTAATAACTAAAGTGGAACTTAACCCGTTCTGGCAGCAGCCAGAACAACACATTATAGTTGTAGGAGACACAGGAGTTAGGGAGGAACAGAGGGGTGGACACCCGCTTGCCTGGCACTGATTAACAGCGAAGACTGTGGAGGCCTGGGCTTTTGGGTAGTTTAGGATAAAAGGACTTAAGTATACCAAGGCGGACATTTTGTATCAGTTTACAAAGTTAAATTGTCTTTAACGAAAACTTCGAGTTGAGTTTGCCACGACAGCATGAGGCAAGTAAACAGCGGGTGGAGAAAACACGACCGTGTTGGGGCAACAAATTGTTGCACTCGAGAGCCGAAAAGCGAAACGGAAGTGTTGCCTGTGTTGCTGTGTGTGTGCGAGTGTGCGAGTGTTCTTAAAGGGGTTCGATTCAAAAAACTTTGAACCTGCGAATGCCACTTAAAGTTCCTTGTTCTGTGTGTGTGTGTGTGTGTGTGACAGAGACAGGCAGCTTCGCGTGTTGGCCAAGTTTAGACGAGCTGGCTTGGCGCTAATTCTGTGCTGTCCACGTGGTGGTGGCTCATTATTGTCGTTATTGTTAAAGTTGTAATGCGGTAAGGAGTTCATTTTGCGTAAATAGAATATCAAATGTATGACCAGGCCCAAAGGACTCCGGGACACCAGCACTCAAGGATTGCCGTCCAACTTTCGACATTAAATTCGTCGATGCGGCGCCAGAGAGCCTCCTCAGTCTTTGGGCACTGCTAGAAAATTAAATTATGGCCGAGTAGGACTCGGTGTTGGAGTGTATTCGTTTATTTATTTAATCGACTTCAACTGCGTTGGTCCTTGAATTTTAAACACTGCACCACATCACATCACGATGCGTATACGCAATATACCGATATGATGATGGCCCCCTTTCGCTGCTCTGACTTTCGAACTTTTGTCTCTGACACCAGACATGGCTTGTCCAGAGATTCAAACAGTTTGAGAGACAATGGCCAAGAGATCTGACTGCTGAGTTCTTAGCACGAAGCCCGCACAAAAACTAATTGAATTTCAAACAAAACTGTGCAAAACTCGCTAACAAAGTGAACCAAAATTAAGTTGTATGACGTCACTTGCTGCACAAACGCAGCACACACACACACACCACTGTGCACAGTGTGAACAATGCAACTACATTTAAATAGGCCAATATCATTCAGCTTATCAGACTGCAAAGGGAACAGAGAAAAGTTCTCTCTGAATTCTGGCATTCAGAATTTAGTTGACAATAAAATACAAATTGCCGCTTACATAGTTAAATGTGGGACCACAACTTGTTATATCCTCTAACATGCAAGTGTTTGAGGGGATTGTAGTAGGAAGATTGGGGAAAACGGCAGAGTGACCCACATATTACAATTCTTTTTAGACCCCGTACTCTAAAAAAGAGTAGAGTAGTTAGTTTGATAAAAAATAGCTAAAAATTAACTAAATAGTATTGAAAATCGGGGCACAAAAAAAAAATAATATTTTCAACTTTGAGTGATCATTTCTCAGCCAAATGAAGTGATATTTTGAAACGCGTGGACTTTTTAGACTCTAGACAACTAGTAGCATCGATTCCATGCCAAAATTCAAATTTTTAAATTCGACCCCATTTTGACAAATTTTGCAGTGTTACCCCTTTGCATTTTTGTCAAAAATCGTCAAAATTTAAGATTGCGATTTTTTGATGCCAATCGATAGTCCTGGTCCTCCCGAGTCCAAAAAGTCATACCAATCGAAAATCTGACTTCTGAGTCCAAAAATATTCAATTTCAAAGTTGCATAGTTTTGACTCTTAGACTTTATACTGAACAATAAAGCTTTCTTCCAATCATTATGTTAAGAAAGCCTTAAAATATTCTTAGTAACTCGTAGCGCACAGCAATCAGTCAAGCTAAAAAAGCTAAAATGGCTAAACTAGCCACACTGCTAATCTCAGAAAGATCAGCAGTGTGCAAAGAGTATTTAACATTAACATTAACAGCAGGCTCCCACTCTTTGCGCTAATTGCGCTTTGAGATCTCTGCCGCTGTTAGTGTCACACAGACAGCACTGATCTCACTCATAATACTGTCGTGGATTCCTTCTGAACTAAGTTCTGTTGCTTGTAAAATATTAATTTTTGCCTCTTTCGCTGATGTAATTCGCGCGTTTTTTGTAAACGCTGCGATCTGCAAAGCTCTCAAACGGCATACATTTGAGCAAAAGTACCAAGCGAACAGAAATGGTCAGTAGGTTACAATACATAAAGTAAATAAACAAAATAGTTTGTTTTATACACGTGCACAGATCGGTTTCCCGCCAAAGCAAAAAGGTTTGTTTATACACGTGCACTGCCTCCCTCTTCCACCCACTCTCTGTTTACGATCTCTTCTCTGATTGTCCTCCTATCCGTCCGTCCGTCTGTCTGTCCGTCTGTCTGTCAGTCCGTCTTTCTGTCCGTCTGTCTGTCCGTCTGTCCTTCCGTCCGTCCGTCTGTCTGTCTGTCTGTATGACCACCTGGATCTTTTGAATCTGAGCTGGAATACCAGGCCAACAGAAATGGTCAGCAGGTTGCAATACATAAAGTAAACAGACAAAAAGGTTTGTTTATACACGTGCACAGCTTGGATTCCCGCCAAACCCACGTGCACTGTCTCCCTCTCTGTTTACGATCTCTTCTCTGTTTGCCCTTATGTCTGTCTGTCAGTCCGTCTGTCTGTCCGTCTGTCAGTCCATCCGTCTGTCTGTCCTTCCGTCCGTCCGTCTGTCTGTCTGTATGATCACCTGGATCTTTTGAATCTGAGCTGAAATACCAGGCCAACACAAATAGTCAGCAGGTTGCATTATATAAAGTAAACAGACAAAAAGGTTTGTTTATACACGTGCACAGCTTGGATTCCCGCCAAACCCACGCGCACTGTCTCCCTCTCTGTTTACGATCTCTTCTCTGTTTGTCCTTATGTCTGTCTGTCAGTCCGTCTGTCTGTCCGTCTGTCCGTCCATCCGTCTGTCTGTCCGTCTGTCTGTCCTTCCGTCCGTCTGTCTGTCTGTATGACCACCTGGATCTTTTGAATCTGAGCTGAAATACCAGGCCAACAGAAATAGTCAGCAGGTTGCATTATATAAAGTAAACAAACAAAAAGGTTTGTTTATACACGTGCACAGCTTGGTTTCCCCGCCAAACCCACGTGCACTGCCTCCCTCTTCCACCCACTCTCTGTTTACGATCTCTTCTCTGTTTGTCCTTATGTCTGTCTGTCAGTCCGTTTGTGTGTCCGTCTGTCTGTCAGTCCGTCCGTCTGTCTGTCCGTCCGTCTGTCTGTCCGTCTGTCCTCCGTCCGTCCGTCCGTCTGTCTGTCTGTCTGTATGACCACCTGGATCTTTTGAATCTGAGCTGAAATACCAGGCCAACAGAAATAGTCAGCAGGTTGCAATACATAAAGTAAACAAACAAAAAGGTTTGTTTATACACGTGCACAGCTTGGTTTCCCCGCCAAACCCACGTGCACTGCCTCCCTCTTCCACCCACTCTCTGTTTACGATCTCTTCGCTGTTTGGGTATTTGTCTGTCCGTCGGTCTGCCCCTCCGTCTGTCTGTCTGTTAACATGACAATAACATTGACTTAACAGTGACTTAACATTGACATAACAGAGACTTAACATTGACTTAACAGTGACTTAACATAACATTAACTTAACATTGACTTAACAGTGACTTAACATTAACTTAACATTAACTTAACAGTGACTTAACAGTGACTTAACAGTGACTTAACATTGACTTAACAGTGACTTAACAGTGACTTAACAGTGACTTAACAGTGACTTAACAGTGACTTAACAGTGACTTAACAGTGACTTAACATTGACTTAACATTGACTTAACATTAACATTAACTTAAAATTGACTTCTGTTGTATCTTACTGTGGATTTCTTTTCGCCTGAGAATTCAACTGGGAATTTGCATATTCCAGCTGTAATACCAAGCGAACAGAACTTTCAGTAGGTCTCAAATCCAAGATTCAAACAAAACCAACTGATATCAGAGAAAGAGCTATGGTTTAGAATAGAATTAGAACAGAATTGTATGGAAAATTGCACATTAGAAGGACTACGCGGTCTTTGACAGTCGGTTCGCTCGACTGTAGACCTTCTTACTTGTTTTTTTTAGCCTTTATTTGGGCTATGTTCGCTTGGCAGATCAACTCAAAACGAATGCTAAATGAATCTTTTTGTTTTGTGTTTTCTGTCAAGCATTTCGATTGAAATTTAATTTGATTTACTGTTATAAATTGTTTTTATTCATTCGGTTTTGTCGAGCTGCGTTCAGCGACCAGTTACCAACGATGGGGACCAGCGACGGGCAGACATCTGTGTGCCAAAAAGTAATTTAGGTCCGTTCAAATGTTTTAGCTAAAAAACCGCAGCTGATACAAAATTCATCTCTGTCGCACTACAGAGTAGTCCATCTCTTTCCTTCTCACACTGTTTGTGTGTGTGTGTTTGTCTGATTTGTTGCCGCGTGCTGAGTGCTCTCTATATATTTTGTAATTTTTCTAATGATGTTTATCAAATAATTCAATTTGGCTTCACAAAACATTTCTTATGTGAACGAGCAAAGCGAGCCTTTTCTGAGCATGTCCACAAAAAAGAGGGAGACGCAAGGAGCACAGGGACACACCCACCCACATAGACACACACACACACATACGCACACAATGCCATTGTTGGCCAACTAAACCGAAATTGAATTTTTCTCCCTCGTTGACTAAAAACCGCAAACAAAAGGTTTGTGCCCCATGTGGAATGACTGAACATGTGCAATGGCGCAGCTGAGTAGCAAAGCAGCACAAGGCAGCAAAGGCAGCTCAAGGCAGCAGAACAGCCCGAGTCCAAAAAGTGGTCAAGTAGCTCTGCTCAAATAGATAAAGCCACTGATAGCAGCTAGCAGCACTGTCACTTCCACTGTCAATCCATCGCCCGATGGACACACTGAAAGACTGAAAGAGAGAGAGAGAGAGACAGCGTACGAAAGAGGCAGACAGATGGAGGCAGAGAAAAAAGAGTAAACAAACGCGGACGAAGCGAACTGAATTGAGTAACTGGCTAAATCGCATAAAGCCCATAAAAATGGTCAGTAGCTAGCATAAATATTATTACATTAGTCGCCATTAGATGCCTGCCCAGTCGGCTTGGGTGTGTTCTCTGCGTCGTTGGTTGTGTAGTCCTCTTGGGGCGGAATCTCCTTTAGGGATCTGCAGGCGACTGTCAGCTAACTGCATTTCATTCGCATCTAATTTATACAATTATTGGACTGGCAGCGCCATAAAATGTCAGCTGGCAAAAGCCCCAAGAGCTGAAAGGCAGGGAGTAGCGGATGAGGGCGGCAAGCTTACACTGTTAAAAAGGACTAGCTGTTAGGAGGAGTGGAAAGGCTTATAAGGGAATTTCGAATGTAGAAAGATGGGAGTTTATTGTTTATATTACTGGAAAGTTTTTTGAATTCTTATGAATATCTTTTACTCATGTGCTTTCTATATTTCAGAGTTCGATTATAATAGTTTTTGCTTAAATTCAGCACTAAGTCAGCTTTTTCTAGCAGTGCATGCGATGGCTACAAAACAGGGCGCTGTCAACCGCATTGAGTGTCAACTTAACTTGTCACATTTGCACCCTTTAACAGGCAGAAGTGATAAAAAAGGAATACATAACCGTCACATACACACACACTAGCACACCCACACATACCGTACACACACACCTAATATGCGGGAACGAGGATAATAAATTTCGAAAATTGATTTTCTCATGTTTATTGTGAATTTGTGGAATTTATATTGGGTTTGCAATGCGACAAGAAACGCAAAAAAAGAATCGAGCAGCAAAGACGTTTGCTTTTAGCCATGTTGGCCAGGTCAGTGGTGGACATAAGCACACATATGTGGCATGCCACGAAAATTGCCAAAAGCAACAAATGAGTGTGTGCGCGTGGGTGTGCGGGTGTGAGAAAGTCACTTGGCTTGTCACTTGCCGCATACATATTTGAAATCAAAGTCTCAGCGACACGCCCAAACGAACAGGATCGAGCGTTAAACGGGATGAGAACTCAGGGAGCAGATGGAGATGAAGATAAAGATGGAAGAGGGGTTGTAGAGATGAAGCAGGCGTTGGTACAGCAGCAGCTACTCTTTATGAGTGATGCGGCGCAAAACTTTGTTGTGTGCCATGTAGCATAACAGAGGGAAAGGCAGAGAAAGGGGAAGATAGAGAGAGATGGCAGCACTTGGGATAAATGTAAGCTACGATATGGTTGCTGTCGTCATAAACGTCGTCCATGCTGCTGCTGCTAGCGCGTACCACGCTGCGTATGTGTAATATTAAATTGTTGTCTTGAGAAAATAATGTTTACTTTCGCCAAGTACAAACAACGACAGCAAGCAAGCAGGCAACAAACAATGACAACAAGAGCAACTTGCAGCCGAAGGGGGATCCACAGCAGTTTTCCCCAGCCTCTTTATTTTCCACTTCGTCTGCCCTCCCCTCGACGCCTCCTCTACCATTTGCCTCCGCAAATTTGCTACCCAAACTCCATGCTCTTCGCTGCTGCAGCTTAATGCTTTTGAGTTTGTCATTTGTCTTTACAGCGTTGCATGCGGCACGCGGATTATAAAAGTCGAACCCAGTTAACTGGCTGACTGGCAAAGAGTGGCAAAGTGGCAGAGTGGCAGTTGCCACATGCCGCATGGCAGTCGCCTGCCCCTACCGATCGGATGTATATACATATAGAAGCATATATCAACATTCTAGTATATGCACATTCCCTCGGCTCATTTCGCTTTAAATGCGATGCAAATGGAGCAGGATTTGCAGAAGCTAGAGCCTGCCATCTGTGCCTGGCATTCAACTAATTGCGCATACTAATCCTTGTCCGTGACTAGCCATGAGTCAGGAACCTTAAAGTGGGCGCGGATTGAGCCACTAGCTCTAACTGCAGCACTGATTAGCGATTCGTGTGCCTTGATAAGAGTATTGAGGATCAAAGTATGCCACTCCAATTAACCCCGAGCTGCAGCTAATCTACAAGGCATCACATCGTGTGGCATGTGAAATAGTTGCACTAAAAAAACATTTTTTCCTCTGACTAAAAGCACTCTCATAATTATGGCCCAGGGCCAGGTCTCAGCAGCTGAGTTAAGGAGTAATTAATTATAGAAGTTTCAGTTGTATTTATGTTATAAATGAAAATAGTTAGAGATGCCACACCCTAGATGCAGCATTAGAATACAAAGTCCTCTTGGTATTTATTGGATAATCCATTTATAAGTTTGCCCCGGGGGGCAACAAAGACACTAAGTAAAGATGCGAATTAATGCCCAGAAAGTAGGGATTAAGCAAAGATAATACCATTTTACTACCTTAAACGAGCTACAAAAGTAGCTACAGTTTTAAATGGTTAGGATATAGTTCTCATAATTTTCTGCTTACCATTGGCGGATATGACAGATATCTCTCACTGTTCATGTTGTAGTAGGAACCATCTGGCGGCGGTGCTGGTGAGGGGGACGGAATATAAACACCCTTGCTGATCAGCATCTGATCGTCGCGTGTCATGTGGGCAGCAGCGGCAGCTACGGCTGCCACATGCCCATTATTGTGTCTCGGATGTGGCAAGGTGCAAGCGTTAACTGCAACAAAGAAATCAAACAAAAGTTTAGTTAATTCATTTATTAATATTGTATGGATATCATAACTTTTTGCAATCGCTTTAAATGGGGTCAAAAGTTCAAATTATATTGTTTATTTTAATTTTTCTTTGTCGGTTTTCCGCTCATCATTATTATTATATTATTTTCATCTTTTTTCATGGATTTATGACAATTTTAATGCCTGGACAGACTTCCGTTTCTCATTTCCCATTTTAGTTCAATTGCATACATTTTTTGTGCAGTCTGGAATCCAAAGAGAAGAGACCACACCGCAGACTGGTCTGCAATACACAACTGCAAATGACACATTTATAGTCGCATTTGTAGCACAGCCAGAAAAAAACGAGTGTAGATGTGAAGCGAAGAGCAGGAATTCAAAGAGGCTGGAAAAGTTAGAGGTGAAGTGTGTGGGGTGGTGTGGAGTGGGGTGTGTTAGGGGTCATTTATTGAATCGATTGGAATGCTGTTGGCGCCCACGTAAATGCAACATTTTGCTGCTTTCTGGTTCATTTCATGTGCAAACGTTTGGAATCAAATAAAACGAGAGGCCATTAATTGCAAGTTGCAACGATAGTGCAGCTGCTGGGGCAGGTAATCGGAGTCAACGTTTGTTGCACGTGCTGAGGTTGCAACTCACACACACACACACACACACACACACACACACACACCACACTCCCACACTTGTCTCCCTGCTGTCGTTTAGCCCCGATAAACAAATCAGACTAAGCACTCGTCCATTTGTATGTATTTAGATGATGATACCTAACCTATGATGAGACAAATTGCTTGGCAATGGCTCACGGCTCATGGCTCATGGCTTCGTTGTGGCAACTGTGGCAGCGGTTGGCCTGGTGGCACAAGTGTATAGTACAGCAAACAGCAGCAGCAGCAGCTACAGCAAACGCTTCTTCAACCACTCGAAGTCGACTTCAACTTATTTGAAAAGGCGTGAAAGCCACAAACGTAACAAATTTGTAATTTTGTAAAATAGACTTAGACACCCGCAATTCTCACACTCCACACAAACACGCACAGACACACACATGCACACGCACCGACATAAACATTGTAGCGCACGCTGAAAAGTAGGCAACAATAATTTTGTTAGGCAAAAGTTGAGAAAGCTGCGGCCGTGATGACACAGTCGCAGACAATTCGACAGCATGCCATACGCTCCGACATTCCGCCATACCGACATACCGACATACCAACGTTCCGACGTTCCGTTTCAAGAACAAAAGTTGCTGCTGTTGGTGTAGTTGCTACTGTGCCTCATGTTCATTTTGTGGCTTGTTATACTTTGCAAATGCGTACGTTTATTGTGTATGCGTATGTTGTACAGTATGTATTACGACCAAACACACACAAAGAGGGGCATTGGATTCTAAGGAGGTGGTGTGTCGATGAGGGGTACGAGTAGAAGTGAAATAAGTAAGACAGGTTACCTTGCAACCACAACCAAAGGGAAATTTCACATGAATTATTGATTTTTCGATCTGCTAGCAACAGTGTTGAAAAGCGCATTATACACGGAGAAGAAAAGCAACGAGCACAGAGCATTGTAATCATTGTGTATTTATAATAAAGTATGTGTAATTGTGGTCACCCCACAACTCACAGAGTCACAGTCACTGAGTCACAGTCACAGTCATTTCATATTTATAGCAATTGGTATAACAAATAAGTTGTTTTTCGCTAAAAATGTAACTGAAATTAAACGTAAATCTGTGACTTCCTGCTAATTGCTTAGTTATTGCTAGGGTAACGATCCCAAGCACCTTTAAAAGTTTCCTTCCGGTGACAAACAAATTTTAAATGCTTAATCAAATTTTGTTGGAATTCTTTAAGCATCTTTTTGCTGGAAACTGTATTAAATTTAAACGAGTATCAATGGTTTTGGGAGACTAATTGAAGAGCTGCTTGTCTGCACTAATGAGCTGCTGTTTGTTCACTTATTTCTGAGGCTTTACTGTAGCCTTAATCAAAGTGAAACTGTCCAAGGCTGTGTCTGTGGCTGTGGCTGAGGCTGTGGGCTTGATAAAAATTCGACATGTTATGCAATTTTTTCTTTTAAATTGCCACATATTTGCACCCACTGTAAAGTGTGTGTGTGTGTGTGTGTGTGTGTGAGGCTTGTGTATGTGCGTGTGTTGGTGCTCATTAAGAGAGCGTCATTTTTGAATAGTGTCTCATTAAAAATGCGCTTTGCTGGACGACGAAAAACTGTCATGGAATGGCATGAAATCATCTATTATTTGATCTCAACTGAGGCAGCAGCAGGTGGTGACAACTGACAAAAAGAATTTTCGCGCTTCTAGTATGAGTGTGCAAATGTATGTGTGTGTGTGTATAGAATATAGGTAGATGTATATACACATGTCTGTGTGTTGTAGTGCTCATGCTCACGGGGGAATTATAGCCTTGGGCGTCTGTTTGAGATTCAGCTTCCGGCAAGCATTTTAATTTTGATGTGACGAGGGATTTTTGTTTCACATCTTTTCTTCTTCTCTACGTTGTGCTGTTTCTGCTTCCTTTTGCACTCCCCCCATCCCATTCCCATTTCCATTTTTCGTGTTTTTATTTGGTTTTCTTTTTCTTTATTTTGTTGTTGTTTTTGTTGTTTTTTGGCTGTTTTTTTCTTGCCACCGCATAGCCGCATACATAATTATGCGCACTGGAGACGCCTCCGCCTCCACTGTCTCCACGGCATCCCCACCGTCTGCCCCTCTTCGTTTATCTGTGGCAAGTTGTCGTTGCTATCAAATGCGCCTTGGACTCGCTGCTGTTACTTTTGAAGTACGCTCTTCCATACTTGCCAAATACGTTGACATAAGGTAATTGTATTTTATTTTCCCGCACAGACAAGACAAGACAAGATGAGACACGATAAGAGAGACGCTGAACGCGGTACAGCACAGTGTGGAGTGAGCCAGCCAGACCAAAAGTTTACAGCTAATGTATTTTTATTATTTTTACGCTTTGCATTTCAAATGCAGTTGCTGTCGCATCCAAGCTTGGCTCCCCACCTCCCTCTTCCTCACCCTTCCCTTTGAGTCCCTGCTTTCATCCATCCATCAGCAATGCTTTCAACAATTTCCCAATGTTATTATAAAATTGCCATTGTTATTTCATCTCCTTTCATCTCTCTCACTTTTTGTCTTTTTGTACTTTTCGTTCAAATTTTTTTCCTACTCTTTGCCAAAAAAAAAAAAAAAATGTCGTCTAGTTTATTATTTCTTTTTCATCTAGTTTTTTTTTTTGTGCCAAATTATTATTTTTATTTCGTTCCCATATGGTGTGCCGCTTGATAAACGATGTGCTTAAATTTTAGTTGAGTTTCTGAAAACGCACTCTTAAATTAGCGCAGACAGCACGTGATTTGATTTCAAGTGTTGCAGATTGAGATTGTGAGTGTGTGCTGTGGTTGCAAGTGCATCCATACTCACACACACACACACACATGTGCCTCAATTGAAAATCAAGACTGGCAAAAACTTTGCTCCTCAATTACAATTAAGATGGAGATGTTGCACTCAAATTGAATTTTCAGCTATCGCGTATCTGCTTTGCCAAAGCCCCTTTTCACCCCTTTTAACCCTTTCTCCAGCACCCTTTCTATACCATAGCTGCACATTTTACCGATTTCCGTTTTTACATCGCTTTTATTTTAAGCTTTGATTGCAATCATGGCATAAAATCAGGCAACAACTGCAGTCAACTTACAAAAGAAACCAACACGAATAAAATGGAACGCTGACGTGCTCTCAACTATCAAACTCCCAAACGAGAAAGGGAACTGAGCACAGAGAACTGAGCACTGAATGGTGAGTGGTGAGTGCTGAATGCTGAGAACTGTGAACTTGGTAGTTTGTTTTGACCAAAAGTTAATTATCTAAAATGCTTTTTTCATGTGCTTTCAACGCTTTTTATGCTCCTGTGTCTCTGGACATTCATTATGCCACTAGAGCGAGTAAACGAGACAGCGACAACTGACAGGGATATCTAGAGAGTCAGATCTTTGCTTGACTTACCCATATTATTTGGATATAATGCTGGCAGGGTGCCATCCTTTTGGTATCTGGGCGGTGGCATGTCAGCACTCTCCACCAGATACGTCGATGCAGCCTTCTTGCGTGCTTCGTCCTGCGAATAAAGGAAGAACAAAGAATATAAAAAAACGAATGAGCAATCAATGGATGCAACCTGAGACTGTTAAACACGTGGAATAGCACCACAAGTGTTTGAGTAATTACTCCCTACTTAAGCTATTGTCTTTGGCTGCGTGTGGAAACTTATTGACAGCTGCAACATGCGGTGCACCGCGTGTACACGTCGTATACGCAACGTTTAAGTTTATCATACGCCCCATTGACAATACACTGTTCAAAAACTTTCAATTGAGCTAGAGTTTTCAGTTCTATACGCTTTATGCTACTATACTAAGTATTTGGTAGCTTAAAGTTCCCGGTTTTAATCTCTATTAAATTGCAAATTTATATATATTTCGATTTAAGTAGTTGCTTTTATTGCCAAGTGTACGGCGTACATTTAGCAGCTTCCAGTTGACATTAAACGGCAGCAGCTCTTGTGGTCGCTGTGCCGCAGCAAGATTATGCGTATAACAAATGATTTTCATAATTTGAAACGATTTGTTTGCCACATCGCTGCTCAGACTCAAACTCAAACTTGAACTGAGACTAAGACGAAGTCTGAGACTGCGACTGCCGCTGCCACTGCCGCTGCCATTGCGACTTAACTGAACTGTACTCGTCTCTGTTTGGTTTTGGGTTTTGACTTGGCTTGCTTTGGGTTTCGTTTGGTTTGGTTTGGTTTCTGGCTCAGTTTAGTCTCGCGCGCGCTCTCATCATTATCATCAACAGGGCGTAATTAATCACGATGTCTTAGCATGCTGCTGCTTCCGGCTGGCTGACAGTTCCGGTTGCCTTCGAGCGCGGCGACCTCGATGTCAACAGTTTCAGTTTCAGTTCCATTCTCCCCTCTCCGCTCGCTCTTGCAAAAAAAAACCCCGTTTCCGGCGTTGAGTTGTAATTTCAAGCGCCTGGCAATAACTTAAGACAGCCCCTACAATTTTTTCTCACATTTTTCTCACATCTTTGGCCATTTTTTTCTATCATTTTTCTTATTTTTTTGTTTGGTTTTGTGTGCCTGCCTGCTGACTGCTGCCTGCCTAAATGTTTGTTACAGCATCACAGTCGACATTTTTGCCCATTGTACTCATTCTTAGCACACAAATTGCATATTCATGCACAGCAGTTGGGAGGGGACAGGCACAAAAAAAAAGAGGAGAACACAAGAATAGTTTTTGGTACATAAAAAAGAGGAGCTAAAAACCGTAGTTCGTTGCTCGTGTTACTCGCTGTGTGTGTGTTAGTGTGTGTGTGTGTGTCGTATACTCACAATATATTCCGGTTGACTGCCCTCATTGGAGTAGGACTCGCTTTTCTCCGACACGCTGGACAGTGTCTCGCCGGTAACGGTGTCATTGTACGAACTCGGCGCGTACATTTCGATGGTCGCCGTTTTGCCTGGTTGATTTGTAGTTTCCGCCACTGGATGCGACAATGGATAGGGAGCACAGTACCAATCCCCATTATAGTCGCAGTACCCGAAACCCAGTCCCAATTCCAGTCAGGATCACGACACGACACGACACGACAAAAAAAAAAAATAGGAAAATAAAACCAGGATAGGTAGAAAGTATGCGGCGCAAATATTGAAAAGGTGTAATTGGCAGTGACATGCCGAAAATTGATTGGGCGGCGGCGCAGTGCGCCAGTCATTTGGAACACCGCACGGGCGGAGCGCAGTAGTTGTTGTCCGCCAGAGGGCGTAGGCAATAGTGTGAGGCATGAGCATGGGCATGGGCACGGGTGTGGGTGTGGTAGTGGGCGTGACAACGTTTCAGGCAATGCAAATCAAATGCAAATAGCAAAGATTGTCAAAGTGCCGAGCAAGCAAATGTTGTGCAGCATTTTACCCAGTTGGAGGCAGTTGGTAGTTGGTATATACACAGAATAATGGTAAGGTGGTGTTGGCAAGTCGGCCATTGTGTTAAATTATTCACATTTGGTGCAATGCCAGCAACAGCGACGCCGTCGTTCATTTTTATGCCGACGCAATTTTTGTTGACCATGGTCAAGGGGAAAAATCAATGCATGTTGTGCAGTTCGACGATGCGAAACGCAATGAGTTGCAGTTGATCAAGCATAGGCGAGAGAGGGAGAGAAAGAGAGCCGTGAATGTTGTGGAAGTTAAGGGGGGACGGTGCGGCGGGAAGGCGGTGAAAGTAATTGTAGTGCATCAGTAGGTAAGAGTAAAAATGCAATTAAATTTGTATATAAAATGCCATTAAATGATTCATGGCACATTTTCACAAATGGCAACGACAAAATGACCGCGCCACATGGTTAACACGTGTTTTCCGCAAAGTCAATGTGGTCCATACGTGTGTGCGTGTATGCGTGTGTGTGTGTTGGTTGTGTTGGTTCGTTGAGTGCATTTGATTTTGTTGGTTGTTGCCATATTCGCATGAATGAAGCATTTCGTTGAGCGTTTCAATCGTTCAGTTATTCAGCATCCATGGCGATGAAGAAGCCAAGCGTAGAGCGAGACGGCAACAGCAGCGGAGAGCAGGAGCGAATATAAAAAAGTATAAGAAGAGAATATGTTAGATTTGTATTGCTAGCCATTTTTTAATTAATTTGAAATGTAGATGCATTCTTATGGAATCGGTTATTGTTATTGTTTTTGTAGCTGCTATTTAAAATTAAAAGTTGTAATCAAAATGGGTCGATTTCCCATATCAGAGCTGGAATATGTATATATTTAACACAGCTTTTAATTCCATAAATATTTCACATAACTTTTAATGAATAACTCCTTCTTCAAGTCATATTCTTATACCTAAGCTACTCCCAGCATTAAATTAACTGCAGCACCTAAAAGTAGGCAACATTTTTTGAAGCTCTGCTTAAATTTCAAATCAGTCTCGTTATAGCTGCAATTTATATACAATAGATTTACTGTTGATCTCATTGCACAATCAGAACTCATGATAAATGCGCAATTCAGCAAATTTTGCAGCAATTTCAATGGCTTCAAGCCTCTGTGTGTGTGTGTACACGTATGTGTTAAATTGGAATGCATTTAATTGTGGAACGTCAATTGCTAATGGTTTGCCAGCCGTGTGCTGTTGACACCATCACGTATTTATTGCGGCACAAAGTAAATAAAACATGTTGTCGGAGGCTTCATTTTCACCAAGGTGGCTGCACAACCCCCAAACAAATAACTCGGCCAAACCAAACCCAGCAGACAAACAGCGTTTAGTGAATTAAAAACATTTTTTGGCATTTGTCACAGCAGCAGCAGCAGCAGAACCGCAACCACAGCCCACTGGAATATGGTTAAGTGCAGTTAAGAAACAAAAAAATTGGTCGAGTCTGTAATCAATTAAGCGCAATAAAAACAGCAAAAAGAAAAGATAAAAAATTGAAACTATCAGGCTTTAAATGAAGATTCATTAGCTTAGACAGACACTTTTTATAAATGGGAAAAAATTCGATTTACTTGTTAAACTAAACGGAATACAAAAGCTGTTGGAATAATACATACAAGCTTTGAATTAATTTATTACTCTTAAATATTTAAAGGACTCCACATAAAACCGTTTTGAGAACGGCCAAAACTGAAACTAGAAATTGTTTTGCGAAACTTTGCTGAATTCACGAAAATAAATTAAGCTATAAATGACAAAGTTGGCAAATAGAAAAAGAAAATAAAAGTAAAGTTGAGTTGAGGTGAGGTGAGAGCGGCACTCAAGTGTTACCAGGTAGCTTGACTTGACGATGAATGGACAGACGGAATTAATGGCCACCGAACGGGCTTATCACTGTCAAAGCCTGCTCAACGTTATCCCTGTTGTTGTTGTTTTTATTTTAGCCTGTTATTCGTGTTGGCCCTGCTGCTGGAAAGGAGTTTTTTGACGGTGTCGCACGACCGCACACACGACAAATAAGCCAGATCCATAGTTGTCTATAGCTGAAGCTGTTATGCCGCATGCGACAACCAGCAGAGAAAGCGAGGGGGGAGAGCGAGGAAGAGAGTGGAGTGGGAGAGCTTTTGTTGTTTTTGTTTCTAGTTTTGCCGCCACCGCTGCCGATGCCGTCGCTGCACTTTATGCCTGACACAGAGATTACAAATTTTGCACTTATGCCATGCCAAGGCCAAAAAATTGAGAGAAAAAGTAGTAGATAAAGAGGGAGAGAAAGAGAAGCAGAGAGATAGAGTGAGACGAGCCGGAGCGAACGGGATTTCTTTCGCTTTTTGCACTGCTGCCAATATATGTATATGACACGGCTTAGACAGCTTTTGCGGTCGTCAGGACAGTTAATGACGTTGCCGTTGACGGTTACGTCTGCTTTGAAGGCTTTTCTCTTAATCTGCAGCCCTGATGGCTCTGTCGCTGGTCCGCCGCTCTGTTTGGGGCTCACTTTGGGGGCCCATGTTGCTGCTGATGGGATGACGGGTTGCAGCTCTTGACTTATGTTTATTCGACTTTTAGCCCACAAAAAAAGAGACACTCCTTTTTTTTATGAATGAGTTTCAATGTACTCTACTCTACCTGTAGATATTATGCTTTTATGATTATAAATATAAAACTCTAAGCAGTTTTTCGTGGAGTTTGGATATTAAAAAATTCTCCACCTATAAATAAATCGGTTTAACTCAGTCATAGATAACAGAACTCTTCTCGAACTCTTTCAAGTTATGGAAGTTGCTGTCAAGCCTTTGGTAAACATATGAAAAATGTACCATAACTACTTCATATCGTCAGCTTATCATGAAGATACCAGAAGAGTACAAGTGATAACATTATTTCGGTCGGTTTAGCACAAATCGCCAAAGGTTTGGACGCAGAGTTTCCATATCTGGTTGCTATATCAATTCCCAAGAATATGAGATTGTTGCGAGTGTTCTTAGCAGTTAAGTTGGAAACTTTGGACAATGGCATTGGCGCCCAACAATTTGACAGCTGCTCTGTGCTTATCTCAATAGATTCGATGCCCAGTCCCAGTGCCAGTCCGTTGTGTGTGTGTGTGTGTGGCGAGTTCTGAGTTGTGTTGCGAGTTCCAAGTTGCAAGTTCCAGGCCTTGGGGCTGTCAGTGTAGTCAATTGTTTAAAGAGTGTCAAAGTCGAGTGCTTTATACGCCGAGAGAAGTCAGTTTGTTTTTTGGAGTAACCGTAACTGTTCGCTTATCGTTTATGGCCACGTTGGCACAAAAACTTTTGCCTTGGCCAACTCGTTAAAGTGTCGCACTCAGACTCGCTCTCACATTCTCTACCCTCTCTCCTATTCCTCACTTTATCTTTATCTATGTCTATTATTTTTGTTTGGCATTTCAATGTTTTTTTTGTGAACTTTCTAAAATATTATTTATTATTGGTAGTAGCCAGATTTGAGTTTTGGCCAAAAACTGTTGAGAACAAAATTAACAAAGTATCAATTCAGTTCTTAAATAAAAATAACTAGAAACTATCAGCTGGGAGAAATATGAAGTGCCTTTGAAAAATTTCCATTTTGTAGGATTTTTCAAACACACAACCACACACACACACATACATATGCACACACACTTCATATCTATGGGGCCAAGCGAAATGGCAATAAACATTAGAAATGGCATACTACAGGATGGCCAACTTGCATGAGAATGATATATGAATGTGTATCTTACGAGTAGGTTCGACCTACCCTCTGTAGCCCTCCCTGCCCCTTCCTGCTTCTAACCAGCGTCCAGTGGAGTCAGTGACCGTGGGAGCAGCGGAATAGCTGGACAGGCCAACCGCCAACCAGATGCCAACCGCAGACTTTTGGCATAGTTTATCGGAGCAAACGGGTAAACGGCAAAAGGGAATGGAAAATAGAAAATGGAAAAGGAAGAGTAGAAGGGGAAAATAGGAGGAAAACGGCTGAAATGGGCAGTGGCAGCAGCGAAAGCTTCTTAGCCATGTCCGTGTCTATGTCCGTTTGGTTGACTTATAAGGCTGAGACGCAGGATGCGACGAAGTGTGGCGACGACGGAGTGACTTTCTTTTCCGTCATGCGCCATTTTGACACAAAAGCGCAAATGCACATTAAAAATGCATATCCAAAGGACAACAAACAAACTGCGAAGATGAGCAACAAAAAAACCAAAAAAATAAGTAATACAAATAACAACAATAACAAGATGGAGATGGAGATGGGAAGACGGTGAAGAAGAAGAAGAGTTGGAAGCAAACCCACAAGTCAAGTTACGCTAACGAAAGCATTGAAATATGCACAGTTATCTGCGGGCTGAGGCAACACTGCCTCTGCCCACTACCACGCCACGTCGAGCCCCACCCTGCCCCTTTAGCACTATATGTATATTCCCCGTGCCAAGCGCTGTCATTCTGGCCAACGCACCAGTTTCCCTGACAACTCCTTTATGGCCAAAAAATGCTTTTGGGCATTGTCAGTTATCGGCTTATAGCAGGAGCAGCAGCAGTTGTGTGTGGTAGGGCTGTAGCGGATTGGGGGTACGGGCAGCGGTAGCCGAACATTGTCATAAAAATGCTGTTGTTGGAAGACAGTTTTGCAGCTGGAGGCTCTACTCGCTCTGTTCGCTTCACTCGCTTAACAGTTGCTGTAACAAGCGGCTGTTAAGACTGAAATATGCATTTCTTTTGTGGAAGCGAACTAAAAAACCGGATTGGGAATGGGCTTGGGGATTGGGCCGGGTACTGTCTACAGTATACAGTGGAACACCCTAGACTTGCAAAACACATCCAAGCGCGCCATTTGTTCAAACATAACTGTGCTCTGTGCATGCTGGAAATGAGAGAAATTGCCAGTATTCCCTCCACTCCCTCCGCTCGGTCCTACTCTAACCCTCCCCATACTTGTAATAAAGCCAGCTGAAAATTCTAAGAAAAATATCTTATTTATGTCCTGCGGCTGTAGTTCATGCTCCGCTTGGCGAGTGCCTCGCGTTCATAATGTCAAAAATCTTGGCCTACATTTCACACAAACCAACTTGGCGTTCGAGTCCAAGACTCTGAAGGATTTCGAACGGAACAAAGGACGTAGCATAACTTTACTGCTCTCCGATTATGAGACAGTGCTTAGCTCTTCTGCAAATTGAAGTCAAAATGAAATACAAACAACTTCGTTTCACCAAAATTATAACATTAATTTACAATCAAAGTGCTGAAATGTTCTCTCTTTGCATTTCTTGAATTAAAATCATACATTTGCAACTTCAAGAGAATGGCTAAAAATGAGTTAAATAGCTTAAATTTCTGCAGAAAAAAGAAAACGTAGGAAAAGTTCCGACATTCCGTGAGTGGTTGATGATAGAAGAAGAAATAACAAAAGCGCAGCCAACTTCATGTCGGTAGGCTGTAGCTGCCTTTGATGATATTTGGCAGAGGCGCAAAGTTCCGAGTTCTGAGTTTCGACAAAAATAATAAATTACACATCAATACTTTGTCCAATCTAATCAAAACTTTCTGACTACTTGTAACAATAATATAATCGGTTCCCATATTGTGTGCAAAGTGTGTGCAAACTTTTGCCCAAAATTAAGTATACCCTGTACTTGGCAACGCACTCATCACAAGTTGGACAGTCCGGGCGAAATTAAGTCAAAGAAGTTAAGCAACTTATAAGTCAAATGTTTGTCCGAAGTACGAATAGAGCGTGTTTGGATGGAGCATACACTACAGACTGCAAATAGCGAGTAGTACAAGGACAATGCTGTTGCTGCTATCCTTTTTATGTACGGCGCAAACAGAGCCGTAGAGCAGTAGAGAGGGAGAGAGGGAGACTGCCTTGCACACGTAGTACATAAGCGTATGCATAATTTTTGGTACGTTGCATTGGGATTCAGTCTGGAATTGAAATTGTGTCTGGGATTGGTATTGGGATTGTGTCCACGATTGGGTTTGGAATTGCAACTAGGTCTGATTGAGACGATACTCGTAGTACTGCTGCTTTCTGCTTCTGCGTGTTAAACCACTAAATTTGGCTCAATGAGAAATAATTTGGTTAGCAAAACGTTGTCTGCTCTGCCTCGTTCCCTTACTTCCCCCTCTGCCTCGTTTTCTGGCCTGGAATTTTTGTGTGCTGGCATTTGGTGAACATTTGAACGTGGCTCCTTCTTGTGCTAACACTTTCAGCACGTATCATTTGGGTTTTCCTCTTTTATTTTCTCCTCTACTTTTTTGTTGGCTTCTGAGACCTGACTTGCCAATGAAATGTCTTCAAATATTCCCCAACGTGGCGATGGCTAGCAAAACGTGTAGTACGAGCAGAATGGTAAATCATATTTATATTTCGTTCGCATTTCGACTGAGTTTGAAATATAATTCCATATTAATAAACAATCTTCAGCTGCAAATTGAGCAAGGACTCTGGCACTGGCCAGACACGTGCGCTCTCTGCTATCTGCTATCTGGTGTCTATGGTCGGGTCTGCTCTGGTCTGGTTTCGGTCTCCAAAAGATACACGCCCAAGCCAAGCAACCTGATTTCCGAAAGATTGTGCGTTCAGCTAAGAAAACGATGCACATTTGTCTTCGGGGTTCAAAGTGGGCCAAGTGACGAAAGGGGGGTGGGGTAGAGTGGTACAGGGTCTACCGGACGGCGTGTCTGCCAGCGTCATCGCCATCGCCATCTACGACGACGTCGTTGTTCAATAAACAGTTGCACTTGGCACTTGGCCCCGGGCTGTCCGTGTCTGGTTGGCTCTGGTTGTTCCTGTCCTGTCTGCTCTTCCTGCCGTGTGTCCTGGTCTGCTGGTCTGTCTACTGCCAGGATGCATCATTATTTTCTGTCATCATTATATTCTTGTTGACTTGCTCTGCACTGGATATTTTTCTTATTTTTCATATATTTTTTTTCATCTTCTTTGCTCTCTACTCTTGCTGCTCCGGTTTCTGGCTGCTGGCTTTGGTTTTTCTCGCGGAAATTACAAGAATCTCATGCGACTGGACTCTATACCTATACATATATATATAAATTCATATATATTTTTCTATCTATAGTATATATATCACTTTCTGAGTATATGCAGGAAATTGTTTAGTGAGCGTCATAAACTGAACAGTATCAGCCACAATTTCTGCCACCTCTATGCCACTCCCGCCCCTATGCCGCCCCGCCCCTTGGGGCAGCGGATGTAGCACAACGCGTTCTGCTTCCGTTGGTGTCACGGAAGTGGCATCAGAGTCAAGAAGTGGCTGCATTTCAGCTCAAAGAGCTAGCACTATGCCAGGGATTACTATCAAACTGATTAGAGTAAAGGACTTGGGACTTCAAAATGTGCTTTAAAAATGCACAGAAACTGAGCAAAATAATACAGGAAATAAATAAAAATAAATAAATATAAATAACAGACCTTTCTTGCGTCGCTGGTGCACAAAGAACCAGGCAACGAGCGCCGCATTGACCAGCAGAAATCCAAATGCGGCCAGTGAGATGCCAATTATGGCCAGATTTGGGGTATTGCTTGATTCCTCGGTTAACTCGGCTGGCAGCATTTCAAGTCCTGTGTCGGGTGACCAAAAAATAAAAAGGAAAATAAATAAAATCAAATAAAAGAACGAAAAGAAATAATAAAAATAAATGGTAAATAAAACAATAAATAATTTCGTAGCGAAATGAGAAATTGTAAATAAAATGACGCAGCATCGCGACCGGGACAATGCTTGCGGTCGACTTCCAACTGAGTCGCTCTATGTGTCTCTCACTTCCCCTCTCTCTCTCTCACTCTCACTCTTTGACACTGCCTGCCCCTGTTGGCATCTCTTTCAGTGGTAAAATGACGCAAATCACGTAGCAATGTCGCGAAACGCAGCCGGAACATGTGGCAAGCAAATGAAATTAGCGTCGCTCGACGTTGACCACATGGCACGTGCGGTTGAGCTTGGAAAAATGGGAATCGGGGAGTCTAGGAGGCTGGGAAACTGGAATACTTGGAAACTAGGGAAAGACTGATTTTTCCAAAATAAAAGAATAGTAGTCAGAAAGGCTACAGTCGTGAGTGGTCGACGTTTCAGGATGTTATAGTTGTTCCAGGCAAAGTATCTGAATACGTATGTATCTCTATGCAGCTCGCGTTTCTAAACAAATTTAGTCAGACTTAGTCCTGTAAAAATCTTACTAAACCCCCTGTCTAAGATTTGCAGCACTACAATAACAATAACCGTTGATTTTCCAGCACTATCACACTCGGAACTGGCTAATGATGTACCTCGCTTGAGACGCTTCTCGTTGCGTTTGTGCACACAGCAACCGATGATAAATACGTTGAGTATCACCACAGTAATGCCCGATGCCACGCCCACCAGCAGCATACCCGATGTGCCGCCCAGTGGTGTTTGGCTCGTAGTGGGCGGACCACCGCCCAGCGACGATGCTGGCTGTGAAGGCGGTGGCGCTTCTATATAATCATGCGTCGATCCATGTGTCGAACAATTCCAATTAAGTGCAGCATTCAAGAGTTGAGAGACAATGAGTTTATGCTTGGAGTAGGGCTATGTTAAGGCCCATCCAGTTAGGTAATAGAAGTACCGTACCACGGCACTCTGGACTAATTTGTATATTGGTTTTGTGCTCACCTTTGGTCTGTGCAGTCGTCAAATCCGGCCGGTAACTGCTTTGGCCCAAATCATTCCAGGACATCACCGAGAACAGATACAACGTGTTCATTCGCAAACCGCCGACGGTCAACTTGTGACTGTTGGGCAGTCCATCAATGTATTTGTACTGGTCGCGGTCAGCCGAGCTGCAAACAAGAAAACAAAGGCATGAGAGAGTACACTGAGAAAAATTGCATTAAGTTTGTCAAAGAGATTTAAGTGTAAAACATTAAAGAGCCCTAAGATGTTAAGCTTCACATTTGTATTGTTAAAATATAAAATCTTAACTCGGTCCCCTTTTTATATCAGTGTAGCAACCAAGAGCAGAAATTGGTGTAGTATCAGGCTGAGCTGGCAATTTCATTAGTGCGGCATGACATTTGCAGTAATTGCAACGAAATGAACTTTGTGGGGATGGGCTAAGAGTGAAAACTGGTGAGGGAATTTCCCAACGAGTACGTACCGATAACGAACGCGATAAGAGGCCTTGAGACCACCATCGAAACCGGGTGTCCAGGCCACAGTCACCGTATCGTGGGTCACATTGAGTATGTTGAGACTGAGCGGTGTTTCAGGCGGTGATGTGATGTCCAAACGCACAGTTTCGATGGCCTCGCCGAGCTCATTGCGAGCAATGCACTCGTAGGCTCCATAGTCGGCGGGTGCAACCTTCTCGACAATTAGGGAGGACTCGTAGGTGAGTGAGTCGATTTTGCGCTCCTCCACCTCGTACTTGAATGTATGGTTAATGGGCAGCTCCTTCTTGTCCTGCCGCCAGATAAACTGCGGCTTGGGCGAGGCCTGTGCACGACAGGGTAGCTTTCCACGCTCACCTGTGCCGCTGGCCGCACGCAGCAAGGTCGGAGATTTCGTTATCTCCGGCGCAACTGAGGAGGAAACAAAAAATAGGTAATCATGGAGTAATTTCTATACTTACTGAGCTTAACTTACACTTGACAATGAGCAGCACATCGCGGTTGGTGGGATTGGCCACGTGATTGTCGGCCACACAGCGAAAGTTGCCGACGTCATCGCGTTGAGCGTTCTTGATGTGCAGATAGGAGGTGCCATTGGTGAAGGTCGTTGTGGCTTTGACCTTCATGTTGTAGCCAACACGTTCCCATTTGACATGCTCCTCGGCCAACGGCTTGCCCTCGACGCTGCAGGAAAGCATCGCATCCTCGCCAGGATTCACAATAATATTCTCCGACACAGACTTGATGGTGGTGCCGTCTAAAGAGCAGGAAACACTTCATTACAAACGTCTCTTTTGGCCAAGCTTTACGGGTACTCACATTCAACCACCACGGTGATGTTGAGGCTGGCACTGCCTTGGGAATTGCTGGCGGTGCAGGTGTAAACGCCGGCATCATCCCGATGCAATTTGGTAAAGTTGAGAGTCGCGCCATCGGCAAAGATGCGATGCTCGCCGGGCGATTCACTGCTACTGGAGTCTTGGGGTATGGTCTGGCCATTCTTTGTCCAAGTGTAGGCAATCGTTGAGGGATTTGCATTCGCCTGCAGCGGCACCTGCAACGATTCCCCTTCCAATCCGACCGACGTCCATGACGGCGGCGGCACAAACTTGGGACGAACTGCAATGGAAAAAAGGAAATTTGAATTGGAATTCCAATTGAGTTCAGAGATTGAAATTGGAAGCATACAAGGATTGGGTATGGGTAAGTGGTAGTGAGCCAGACAGACGTCTAATTGCTCAATTAGTGAAACTTACAGAGAACATCGAGGCTAACTGCCTCATGGACACTGCGCTGCAGTGCCTCGTTGGCACTTTGGCAGGTGTAGACCACACCATTCATTTCCCTACTGATGTTCAGCTTGAACTCCAGCGTTGAGACTGTGCCGCCCCAGAGACCTGGCTTCGACGTATTATTAATGCCTGCGAATAAAAAGCAGAGAAACAGACAAAAAAGGAGAGAAATGAATTGAAATAGTAAGCGAAACGATGTAAATAAAATGGTAGTGATTTGACTGGAACCAGACTGGACTGGACTCTGGTTTGGCTGGCTGGTTGGCTGCCTGGCTGGCAACCAAACCGGATGTTGTCGTGGAAACGCCTTAAAAATGCAGGCAGCATCAGCAGCAGCAGCTGCCATTTTGACAACGGCGCCGCCAAGTCCTTGGCCATGTCCTGGGCAAACTTCCAATTTGTACATACCTTCAATGGAGATGCCATCCTTCCACCAGGATAGCTTCGCCGGTGGATTGCTTGAGCTCGAGTCACAAATGATGGTTGCCTCCATGCCAGGTCGCAGTTCTTCCGGTTCAATGCGTATTTTTACCGTCTCTGGCGCAACTGCAAGACGATGGCAAAAGCATAATAACAATAAAAAATAATACCACCGGTAAGGGGGAACGGGGGGCAGTAAAGAGCTCTCTACTTGTACTCACAGTGCACGCTAAGTGTGGTCGACTCGAAAAGCGGTATTTCGGTGGCACTGTTAGCGGCCTCGCAACGGTATTGGGCCTGATTGTCGGTGACGTTGGCCAGAATAGTTATTTCGGCTGAAACGGATTTGTCGGCAGACCGAATGACGGAGTTGATCTGCCAAAAAAGATGGTAAAAGAATTAAAAATAATATAACATATGTGGCTGACAAAACAAAGGAGGCTTTTAAAAAGAGAGACAGAGAGAGAGGGAGAGAGATAAAAGTGCGCTAAAAATCAACAACAACAAAAACAGCAACATCAACATCAACTTGAGGCAATGTGCTGCATATGCAAACAATTCAGGCAACAGCTGGCGGGGCAGGCTGTGGGGGAGCCAGAGCTGGCAGGCACAAGAGGCAGCCCAAGTGGCAACCGTGGCGCATTTTAATTTTGTTGATAAAATATCATTTAATCTGCGCACACAGATGAGAGTAATCTTCTTTGCCTTGTCTCGCTACTTCAGCACTCCCCTTAGCTCTCCCTCCAACCATCCACAGCTGTAACAATAGCCAGCGGCACAGTGGGACTGAGCTTGGGCGGCTGAGGCAAGAAGTGAGCATCAGACTACACTGACAAAAATAAGCTCATTAAGTTAAAGCAAAGTTTTGACTTCGTCTAACATCTTTTAGGAGTAAAATGAATTAAGTTACTTCGCATTTTTTAGCAGTGTATTGAAACCGCAATTGCGTTGAAGATGGCGACTCGCTTCCGTTCTTTGTGACAGCAAAGCAGCAGCCTTTTTGCCACTTGGCGTGCGTTGTATATCAACTTTACAGCCAGCTGCTGCTAGCCGCTTGGCTGCAGTAGCGGCCGGAAGTGGCCCCCATAAGTATGCAACGACAGCAGAAGCAGAAACAGAAGCAGAAGCAGCAGCTGTGCAACTGTGGCCACTTCCGTTGATTCAACCATTTAGCTGATGCGAAATGCGCGATTCGCGATGCGATGAAGATTAAATTTTCGCTAAACCGAAAAACAGAGCCAACACACAAAAACGACAATTGCTGAAGGCAGCGAAAAAGGTGTGGCATTGGGGGGACTTGGGCCAGGCGGCATTAAAGGTATGGACTGACAGATAAAGCAGCCGTCGAGCTGCCTTATTAGCACTTTAAGCCCATAAAGCGGAAGCGGAAATGGTCAACAAAAGCGCCATTATTGTTTTGCCCCTATGTTTGTCGGTTGTCTGTTGTTGATAGCATTACGACTACACACCTCCTCGGTCTCCACTCTCTGCCTCTCTCCACTCTCTCACTCTCTCTTCATCTCCACCTTTGTGGCTGTGTTTTAAATGCTTTTTTGTTGCACTTTTGTGTGGTGCAAATGCTGTAAATGCAAAAAACTTCCTGCTCCAACTTTCAACTCACCCGTTTGTCGTTTTTGTACCACGTTAACGTTGCCAACGGATTGCCGCCTGATGAAACACAGAGCAGTTTTTGCACCGAACCAGCTGGTATAATTTGTCCCTCTATATAGCCCGAAATTAATGGCGGCGCGGGTGGATCTGTGAATATAAAGATAGAGAAGGTGGCAAAACCCACAGAGAAAAAACAAAAAAAATATACGGTTAGCACAAAAGGCAGGCAAAAACAACAAGAAGAAGAACAGCAACAAGAACGACATAGAAATAGGTTTGCCCCAAAAAACGTAGCCAAGAGCCACAGCAAATTATGGCCTACAAAAGCGGCCAAAGAAACCAATCCTCGTTGCCCTTACCTCCCTGTTTTCCAGTTGGAACCCTCAAGGACCAACCGCTGTGCAAAAAAAAAACACCCAAGCCACTGTTTAGTCACCAGTGGTGTTCTGCTGCCAAAGCGGCTGAACAATAAAAATTAAAATTATTTAATTTGCCGCGCATAAAGTACGAGTATCTAAAGGGCGTCCCTGAGGCTACCGCATGGCCACATAAGACAACGCGCGTCCTTGAATATATATACTACTTTATATATAATTTCTGAAAAATACTGGAAGGCATGCCAGCGATGGGCAGCTGCAGTCAAGCCTCGCAGCTGTGGGCAGTGTCAAAGGAAAGGGATTGGCAAAGGGATCGGTTATGGGAAAAGGGGGGTCTGGGAAGGGATATATGCTCATTACCTCGAGGACAGTTAGTCATTTTCAACGCTATGGCTAATAAATGTAAATCTCACAGCCGGCTTTCGACTACATCTCTCTGTGTGGTCAGAAAAATTAATTAGCGCTGCAGGAGTGCTCATAATAGACCAAGGACCACTACCGCTAACAGTGCCGCTAACTTGTTCACACACACACACACAGCTACCCATACACACACACATACAGCTAGTTGGATAAGTCAAAGCCAAAACTAGATTGCGCAATTATTAATAAGCCTTCGTCCTTTTTGTTGCTGCCCAAACATGTTGCAGGACTTGTTATTGAATAGCAAAAACGTCTTCTCTCGCCTGTCAGTTAACTGATAGCAGCGACTGTTGTGCCCTTTTTGCCCCACTTATAATTGAGCCAAATTAAGAGTGACGTCGAACATGGCTTAATGGAGTTCCAAGACACTTTGGGCCCTAACAAAACCCGAGGACTGTCGACAACAACGACAAGCATCGATTCGGCACGAGTCCAACTGTCTGTTGAATCAAATGTGTGACTAATTGGCTAGGCAAAAATCCATATACGACTTTAATGCTCTATAAAAACAAAAGGAGAATAAAACATAGCTAGAAATTTAGACGACGCCGCAGCCTGAAAGGACAAGAATGCGTCTGAGTTTTCCATTCTTTGTGCCATAGCATTGCAGACTGTCAAACATTCGTGCTCCCCGAATAATGCGTCCAAAACCCAAGCGAGAGGCTTTGGCCACACGCATGGGCCTGAAGGAGATGGAAAAGGTTAGAGTCTCATGGAAGCCGTGCAAACAGTCGCGTCGAAAAGAGAGTATACACCCATATAGAGCATGATCCGCCACCTTGCCATCGTACTCCAGTGGTCTATGTAGCTCAGAGTTTCTAGCCAATGGCATTTCCACGTCCATCCAAAGTTCAGGAAAGACTCTTCTGATGACTAGCTTCTGATTCTGGCCAGATTTACAGATACGCATCAACTCTCGCACCACTAAAGGAGCTGCCTCCGTGTAAAGTTCGACCGTAAGGCGACCAAGTGGCAGTGAATCCTTCAAGAAGATGTCAAAGTAGATCTGTGGTCGACACAACAAGCGCAGCTCTCGTTCTGTACGCGGCAAAGCGATATTGTATCCCTTGTACTTGGACAAAGCTTTGTCGCTCACGCCCAGCAGACGAGCGGAGCTGCGACGTCGCTTCCTGGCCCTGTGCTCTATAGTGTGCGATCTGTTTTTTCGACCCGTATCGACCTCACTAACCACATCCAGCAAACGTTTGCCAATATCCAAATTCTCCAATTCTATTTGGTCCAAACGCTTAAGCAGCAGCGGCAGCGAGGACATGGTATAGACGCGCTCATAGCGAAAGGGATTCACCACACCATGGGTGCGTATAATCTTGTTCAGTTCCACCAGCATCTGAATGCCCTTCTTGGTGCGCTCCATAAAGCATATAGCATTCCGACTAAGGCCTGATGCTCCAGTTCGACGTGCCCACTGGTAATCTGGTGGCTTGTTCTTCACCTCGTAACTAACGTTCTTTAGACGTTCGCGATGCGATAACCAAAGCTCATAGTTGTGAGCATCTTCGGCCTTCATTTTGTACACATCTTTGGGTACTCTCTTTTTGACTGTCACTGGCAAGGGTTGGATGCTGGCTTGCTTCTCCGTTTGGCGAAGTTCGTATAGGGAATCGCATGAGACACATTTCGGCAGTTCGCTCATAGCAAATTGAATCAACGAATGGTGCAAGTTATTAAAACTGTATAAAAATGTAAATCCAATAATAAAATAAACTAAAAATTTAAAACTTGTCACTTTTTGTAGTTACTTTCCTATAAAGGAAAAGTTTGGTACTGAGAAAAATTTAGTGCTCAAAACATATTGTAAACAATTGGAAATGGCAGAGGTAGTGTGAGCTATGGAAACTGTAAAACAGGGGAAGCTAGGTTTGGCAGGATACTTCATACTCCTTCCTACAAGACAACAATTAATTCTCAATTCATTAGTCTGGCCAATTAATTTGGCACGTGACTCAGCAGCCAACAAAATCTTAAAGTAATAGCACCATTAATTAGGGAAATGTAACGTTATTTAATACAATACACAGAACTTTGGTTACAAAACATAAAATTTAAACAACTCCACAGCTTGGAAAGAAAAGACTGCGACTTAATTTGCCATTCTTTGTGTCAAAACTTTGCAGACAATCGAAGATCTTGGCACCTTCGATACACACAGTAGCCGAGAAGCACAATTTGTCAAGGAAACCCTTTACATAGTCTTTGCGGAATGACAGTATACACCCAAAGTCACCATTGTCAACAATCTTGGAATCATACTTTCCCAAATTAGAAAGAATTGAGAACAATTTGAAAGGCCATAGTTTAAGAAAGCAGTACAACACTTTTTAATGAAACACATAAAATTTAGAACATTCAACATAAAATTTAAAGGATCCCACACTTTGAGAAGACAATACTATTCCTGAGTACACCGTTTTTGGTGCCAAAACTCTGTAGATAATCGAGTATTTTGCTGTTTTTGATTACACGACCGAAGCCAACGCGACTACCGTTGGCCACTCGGAGAGGCTTGAAAGACATAGAGTAGGAAAAGTGATGGGAAAAGCCTTTTACATAGTCCTTGCTGAAGGACAACACATAGTTCTCGACTCCGTGATCGATTATTCTGGCATCGTACTCCAAAGGCTTGCGTAAATCTGAACTACTCGACATTGATAACTCGACATTAAGCCAAAGGTCTGGAAACAATCGTCTGATCACAAAATCTGTGTGCTGATTGGCCGTACAAGCACGAACAAGTTCCAACACGACAGCAGGAGCTGCCTCTGTGCAAAGCTCGATCACAATGCGTCCAAGTGGACGCGAGCCCATTATGTTCAAGTCAAAATAGATGTGTGGACGCAGGAGCTTCCAGCATTCCAGGTCTGTTTTGGGCATACGAATCCTATAGCCCTTGTACTTGTCCAGTGGCTTCTGGTTCACGGAGAATGGCGGTACTTTCTGAGGACGTGACTTGTTTGGACGTGGCTTAGTTGATTTGGACTTCATGCCCGTATCAATTTCGCTGACTACATCGATAATCCGCTTGCCCATGTCATAGTTCGCCTCGTCAATGCGCTCCAAGAGCTTGTTTTTAAACGGCAGCGACGATGAGGTGTACACCCGTTCGTATCGAAAGGAATCGATAACCCCATGCGTGCGCAACACCGCCGATATTGATAGCAACATATCGAGATTGGCCTTGGTCCGTGCCATATAGGACACGGCATTTTGATACAAGCCACACACGCCAGTCTGCCGAGCAGCCTGATAACCTGGTGCCCTACTGTCTACGGTGGCGGCCATTTGCTTCACGCGATGACGGTGATCTTGCCATTCCTGAAGATGTTTTAGGTCAGATGGCTTTAGCTTGGGACTTGGGCTTGCATGGGACTTGGACTTGAGGTTGGACTTGGAATGGGCATGAGGTTTGGTACTAAACCTCACTTGATTGAGCTCTGCTCTGTTGGCCTCTGAAAACTTCTGCTTTTCCGACCGTTCATAATCCAAGAGCGAGTCGTCAGAGCGACAACTGGGGAGTTCTGTCATTTTCTTGATTTCAAAGTTTGGTAAAAAAGTCACAATTAAAAATTAACTAAAAATTTTGTTTTATGTATTTATATCTATTTTTTTTATTTTAGTCCCCACACTGAAAATGTATAAAACTAAACTAAGCTACATAACGAAACTGTTGTCTGAACAAAGCTATGATCGAGTTTGAAAAGCTGTTGGGATGTAGACAATAATCAGTGGTACCAACTCTGCCCTTTAGACCCTTTTCTCGTTTCTTTTTCAAGCCTTTTCCACACAATAAAAATGAATTCTTTTAACCACTTTTTTAATTTACAACACAAGACAAAACTTAACACAGAACACAAAATTTTGGAAAACAACATGAACAATTTATAGAAATCCGCAGCCGGTGAAGAGAATGCCGCGGAATAGTTTACCATTCTTGGTGCCATAACTCTGGAGACAATCGATGATCTTACTACCTTTGATGACACGGCCAAAACCCACACGCGCACCGTTAACAACTCTGAGTGGTTTGAACGACATGGAGAAGGATAAATTGTCCTTAAAGCCCTGCAAATAATCCTTGCTAAAGGAGAGCACATGACCAAATTCACCATGATCGATAACTTTGCCGTCGTACTCCAAGGGCTGACTTAGCTGAGTGTTAGCGTGCAGTGAGAGATTCACATCGAACCATAGAGATGGAAACAGCCGTGTAATTAGAAACCTTTCGTGCTGATTGCACATACATGCTCGGACTATTTCCAATACCACAACTGGTGCCGCCTCCGTGTACAGTTCCACAACAATTCGACCCAGTGGACGAGCGTCCTTCAGATAAATATCAAAGTAGACACGTGGCCGAAATAGTTGCCAACGTTCTTTGTTCGTCTTGGGCATTTCAAAGTTGTATCCTTTGTACTTCTTCAAGGAATTTACGTCCATTGTAAAGGGCTGTTTGCTGTACCTGTTGACTTGCTTTAAGTGTCCCTTGCGCGTCTTCATGCCAGAGTCAATTTCGCTAACAACTTCCACGATTCGCGTGGCCAAGTCAAGATTTTCCTCTTCAATGCGATCTAAAATCTTCATGGTCAATGGCAATGAGGATGTGGTAAAGACACGCTCATAACGAAAGGGATTAATCACTCCGTGTGTTCGATTCATATTCGACAATTCCACAAGCATCTGTACATTTTTCTTGGTCCGTTCCATAAATGCTACTGCGTTCTCTCTCAATACATTAACACCGGTCAGTCTAGCCGCTTGAAATCCCGGCGGATTGTTATCCACTTCCCTGCTAATATTTAACACTCGATGTCGGTGCTCGCGCCACGCCTTCATGCGGGCCATATCCGCCTTCTTTGTCGCTGTATTCGTTGTCTTTTTCTGTTTCTGTGGCTGTTTCGGTGTTGGCTTTTTAATACGCACAAATTTCTTAAATTTTTTGGCTTCAGTGGTGGGCGGTATCTGGTCGAATGACTCCTGAGAAACACAACGCGGAAACTCTTTCATTATGGTACAAAATATACAAATCTGGGTCTAAAAAACAAACTAATACAAGTAATTTAAGTTTATTGTATCTGAACTGTACGACTGGTTTACTATTTAAAACATGACTAATCTAAAAATGTATAAAAAGACAGTTTAAAAAGGTTGAGAATGAAAAGGTTGCTAGGAGAGCTATAACCAGCTTTATCTTAGAATCCTGTCTCTACAGGTTGGAAGTACTCTGAGCAACAAAAGCCATTAACTTTACGAATACACTACTTTAATACGCTATTTAGTTTACAACAAATTTCAACATTCTGTAATTTATAAAACGCCGCAACCAGAAAAGATGATGCCACGGCTAAGAGTGCCGTTTTTGGTACCATAAGTTTGCAGACAGTCAAAGATTTTACTGTTCTTGACAACACGACCGAAACCAACACGAGAACCGTTGGCCACGTTCAGAGGCTTGAAGGACAGACAGAAGGAGAAGTGATCGCGAAAGCCCTGCAGATAATCCTTGCTGAAAGACAAGACATTGCTGGAGGCACCATGATCAATGACCTTGCCATCGTACTCCAAGGGTCGGCGCATGGGAGAATTATCCTCCAGTGGCATCTCAACTTCCAGCCACAGATTCGGAAACAATCGCTTCACATGAAACTTGTCGTTCATTTTGCACATGCAGGCTCTCACCAGTTGCAGTACAACCACAGGGGCTGCCTCCGTATAGAGTTGGACCGTAACACGTCCAAGTGGACGCACATCCTTCAGATAGACATCAAAGTAGATGCGAGGACGAAACACCTGACGACGTGCTTTGTCCGACACGGGAATCTGTATGTTAAATGGCTTGTACTTGGCCAATGCCTCGTCGGGCAGCACAAACTCCTCCGGAGGTGTCTCCACTTTACCGTGTTTGCTGCCACGACTGTCAGTTTTCATACCAGAGTCCACTTCACTGGATATTTCAGCTATGCGCTTGCCAAACTCCTTGTTGTCCACTTCCAATCGTTCCAAATTGCTAACAATTATTGGCACTGCTGACATGACATATGGACGCTCCGAGCGAAAGGGATTGATGGCACCGTGTGTCCTTTGAGTCTGCGATATTCCCACCAGCAATTGTATGTTCTCCCTGGTGCGAGTCATAAAGGCAATGGCGTTGTCCGTCAGCGAGTTGACTCCAGTCTTGCGCACAGCTTGGAATGATGGTGCCTTGTTGTTCAGATCACTGACAATCTCCAGCAGTCTTTGGCGATGTTCCAGCCACATCTTATAACGTATTGCATCCATGGGATCCTTTTTGGGACCTTTAGCGGGGGCTTTCTTGGGTTTTCCTACTGCATTATCTGTTCCCTTTCCTGTTCCCTTCGCTGCTTCCTGAGCTGCCCCTTGTTCTCCTCCAGCTGCTCCCTCTCTTGCCTCCTGTGATGTTCCCTGTGCAGCTACTCCCGGTGTTGCAGTGGCTGCTCCTCCTATTGATGCACCCTTTGCCGCTCCCAGTTTATCTCCAGCTGCTATTCCCTGTGCTCCTTTCGCAGCTGGTCCTAGTGTTGCTCCCTTTCCTACTCCTGCACCCGGAGCTGCCTTTTGTGCTCCGGTTGCAGTCTTCCCCGTTCCTATTCCAGAACCTGCTCTATTCTTTACAGCTGATGAACGCTGACCGCTTTTAGCTCCGGAAATACGAATTTTTGGTTCGACTTCCGTGATTGACAACAATGAGTCATTCGATATGCACGCTGGAAACTCACTCATGGTGATTGTTTCAAGTGTGGTGCTTTCGATTATATAAATTAACAAAGAAACAGCAAAACAAACAAACAAAAAACAAATTTTTTGAAAAATGTTTTGAATATATATCGAAAGGCTACAGAAATCAAACTGAGAACTCTAGCTAGATCTTGGGTGACACTAGGCGAAGAGAAAGCTGAGACAGAGCTGAGAAATAATTTCTCATCTTTCTGTTTCCCATTTATATTAGAAACCACAGTCAGTTGTTGCAGTTGAAATTCAGCACGGAACTTTTGCTGAGCCTCTTTTCCACTTTCCCTGCCCCTCCATTTATCATTTCCTTTACTTCCCGCCCGACTACACATGTTGGACTTGGACTTGGACAAGTTCAAATGGAAGTGCCAGCAAAAAGTTTGTGAAAACTCAATTATGTGTGTGTTTTGTGGAATTTAAAAGTCAGACGGTCAGACACTTGACCAGCCCCCAGTTGACCGGGCTAAATATGTTTGTGGCTCAGCTGTAAGCCAATTAAATACGAGCATAAAATGTGGCTAGTACTTACATAGAACATTGATCGTATGCGTAGCAACCACATTCTCAGTCAACTGCATATTTAGGCCATGACAGATGACGACCAGGGAACGCTTGTTGGGCTCCACAACAGTGGTGATATTCGAACTGGTTGTCCAGCCACCTGAAATGGGAGAGGAAATGAAGAATTTGTTTAGAATTTATTGTCTTTTCATTTAAATTAACCCCCTAAATACCCTGTACTTCAATTCGTTACTTACCTTCCGTGCTGATGATCGTCTTTGAGGTGGCATTGCGTATCTGCCGTCCGGCAATCATCCATTTGATCTCGGCGGGTGGATTTGAGGGGGCTGTGGAGCAGGTGAGTGGCACTACATCACCCACCCGCGCCTCCGTTTGCCCCGTCACAGTGACTTGGGCTGGTGCGACTGTGAAAATGGTTAGAGAATTCAGTTAATATCGAGCTCATTTCGTCTCTGCATTAATATACAATAAGGCTGCGTTCTGCCTCTCTTGTTCACTCGTTCACTTGTGGCATGCCACACAAGGTAAGGCGTGGCTTAGCTATATGCTATGCCACGATATGTGCTCTGCATATCGCTCATTTATCTTTTCTTTTTCCCACCAGTGGTAGAGGTAAAGGCAGCAGCAAAGGCTGTTGGCATGCAAATGATGACTGAGTGACTGAGAGACTGGTAGACTGGTAGACTGATTGACTGAGTGACAGGCATGTCTGAGCCGTGTCGAGCTATTACCTAATGCCACCAGCAGCACGAAGCTGCAGCTGATGGCTGCTAGCTGCCTTGATGGATAAGTGCAGGCAGTAGAAGCAGCAGCACCAGCAGCATAGGAAGTGGCAGCTGTGCATATATTACGCATACGCCGTGTTCGAACCAGCGTCTGCAACCGGGGAATACGAAAAAAGTAACGAAGAAAACTTCGCTTTCGATATGTTTCGCATATAAATAAACATTATGAATTCTTAACTTCTTTGCATCTTTCGGCATACATCTTCATTCAGCTCACACACGGCAGAGCGTCGAGGCTGGCAGGAGGGGAATATGTTTGTTGTGCTCAATGTATTCCTGCTCTATCTTCATTTTTGTGCCACATTTTGTTATACATAAATAATGCGTATTTCTAGTCAAAGAACGAGCGCAGCTGAAGGCGGTTTCTCTGTGTGTGTGTTTGTGGTTTTGCGAAAGAGACAGAGAGACTGTGAAAGGGGAGTGGGAGTCGCTCACTCGCAGTGGTCAGCAAGGTAAACAAAACTAAACAAAGACTCGGACATGGCTGCTGTAAGTGCAGGTAAAACAAGAGCCAATTTGATTGGTAGAAACCGTAGCTTTGGCCACACGTGCAACTAGGAATTGGGATTAGCTGAAGGCACGTGCTAGCTGTTTGCCTAAAGGCCTAAATGGCCTTAGGGCCTAAAAGCCTAGAACCGAAAAACCTAAGCCCCGCGCTGTCCACAGCCTTCCATTATCAGCCACAACGCTAAGCAGCGCTGTTAGCCACACAAAATTTAAATAACACGCATACGCGCTGTGTTCTCAAGTCAGACATTTGCATGTTAGACACGAGACTCTTCAGAGCAGCGGAGGGGGTCAGAATATAGTTGGAAAGGGCTAAGAGAAAGTAGCAGAGAGTGGGGTAGGGGGCTTAGTGCGGTTGCATTTGCATGACGTTGACAAACAACGCTTTTGGCCAAAGCGTTGCAACGTTCTGCTGCCTTTAAATTGCTGCTACAGTGATTGCAATTGTTGCAAGCGCTAACAAACTGTAGAGGAGAGCAAGGGATTAGATGGAGAGGTAGAGGGAGAGGGAGAGGCAACGCTATTTGACACTTGAAAAGAATTTGCATTGCTTGATTTGACAAAGCCAAGTGGGAGTGTCGCTGTAGGAGGAGTGCAAACTTAAGCTTAATTGCAAAAGACAGCAAGTACAAGCGAGACAGGGAAAGAGGTATAAAGAGAGAGAGAGAGTGCAACGTAGAAGAGGCAGAGAGTTGCCAGGCTTATTTTCGCTGCACTTTGTGTGTCGCGTGCCAAGTGGCAGCACTGTAAGCACCGAGACTGTTGACACAATCCAAAACGAAATCCGAGTCTAAGTGTAGGCAAGTGTTGCCCTGTGTGTGTGTTGGCAAATATGAAAATTAACGAAATACAATTAGGCAAACAAGCCAAGGAGCAGACAGAGGCACAGTGAGCGAGAGAGGGGGGCAGGAAAGGAGGGGCAGATGCATAGCTTAGGGGTAAATTGCCGCACGTTTGCATAACGAGCTAAAGGCTCTTGCAGCTAGAGCCAGAACATTTGCAAATTATGTATCTGGTTGCAGCCTCAAGTGTCAGTCTGCTTTGATGCTGCAGCGGTGTAAGGGTAGGGGGTTTGGGGGTTGGGTGTGTGTATATTGCACTTACATAGAACAGACAATTCGACTTCCGCCTTAAGCGGCGTCTGAGACATCACGTTGCTCGCCTCGCAGCGAAATCGCGCCTTGTTATCGCCCGCCTCCGCCGTAAAGCTATATATATTCTCCGACAGCCGTCCAGAGGTCCTGTTGTAGTGAAAAGTACCAGTTAAAGCTAATGTGATATATGCGTCTGAATGCGCCGCTTACCTGTAGGCCATGCGTATCTGAGAACCGTTCTTATACCAAATGAGCTGTGCAGGCGGATTGCCGCCACGACTGCGACACATGAGCTCTACGGTCTGACCTCGACGCAGTGTGTCGCCGCTCGAATAGCCCTCGATGTAGGGCGGACCAGGGGGATCTGCAAAAAATTAAAACCAGAAAAAAGCAAAAAAAATAGTTAAATTTACAATTACAATTACAAGAACAAAACACGCACAGCGGGGAGTGTATAGCAGTTTTATGGCTGACATATTTAATTGCAGTTGCCGGCCGCAAATAAATTCAATTTATACTAAAACAAATGTGGCCAGTTGGACATCCGGCTAACCGGCTAACAGAATAACAGGCTAACCGGACGGTTTGACTGCCGACTCTGTCGACTCTCGACCGTTGGCCATCTGGACATATGCAGCTGAAATTTGCACGATTTTTAATTGAAGTGTTTGCATGCAAATCGTTTATGTGGTCAAACGCATTATTTTCCGATTTCCCGTTTCCCATTTCCCGTTTCCCATTTCCCATTTTCCATTTTCCATTTGGCCATTTCCATTTGCATTCTTATTTATTTCCATGCCCCCTTTGGGCTGCCTATTGTTTTGTTTGTTTATTATTATTATTATTCTTTTTTGGTTTTCATTTGATGTTGTTTTTACAAACAGAACTCGCATTTTATTAAAGTGCTGCAAATGTTGGCAGTAATATTGACGCATTGTGGGCGGGTTAATAACAGTGTAAACGCCACAAATAGTAAATAACGCGACTTGTTAATGACCGTATTTTAAAAGATTTCAATTAATTGGTATAATTTACGGTAAATAAACGACATTTAAGCTTTTTCTGCCCCATGGCACGTATACGTAGTTTTGGTATATAATATCTTAGTGATTAAATAATGTCTTGGTTTTAAATTCTCGTAGTTGCATGAATTATTACGTATACGTAACACTATTTTAACTGTTTCCGTTTAGACCAAAGCTTATGTTGCGTATACGCAATATTAGTTGAATCGCTTAACATTGCTGCACTTTCTTTGGTGTGTAGTATTTGCAAGTTTAGTGCTCTGATAATTGCTGGTCAATTTTCAAACAGCAGCTTAAATTACGTATACGCAATAAAATGTTTTGCTAAATGAAAACGAAACGAACTTTCTAATGGCTCCCATTACCGAATACAGACAAGAATACACACGCACACACACAGCCACACACTCACACAGACACACTGGCAAATTGCAGGGCTGGAACATAACGAAGTGGCACAAAATTAAATTAAAATCACTTAAAATATTGCAGGAATATCGGCTGCCTATATCGCAATGCCAGTTGCCTACCGATTACAGCACAGGTGCGCAGGGCAGCATGAAAGGGCCATTATAGTTGCATAATTAAGCAACCCGGTCTCTGACAGAGTTGAGTATGTATAGCTGTATTTTTGAGGACATGTAAAGTTGCACGGCAGTGTGCCAAAGAGATACGAACACGACTCACACTGGCCACAAAAACTACGTTGAGGGCGAAGCAAACATTGACTGTATAAAGCCACTCTTTACACCCTTTGTATATACTAAAGATAATTTTAATGCTGAGAAAAATAAGGAAAAATTACCAAGGGCATACCAAGTTTAAATTTCAGTTAACCTACGCAGTTGAACAGCATTGTAGGAGAAAGAACGTTGTGCGTAGTAGGCACCACTTTGCAGTACTTTGGCAATTAAATCTATTATGTCAACGTACGCGGTGTTGGCCAAAGAGCACGAAATGGCAATGGCCAATACCAATAGTCAACCAAAGGAGGAGGGTGTGGGCGGTGTAGGCAGAGGTGCATGCCGCAGTGGCAGCAGCATTGCCAGCCTATGCATAAATAACAAACATAATTAATTTGAATATGGGGCACGTAATGCGTTTGAGTGTGTGCCAGGACCAGGCAAACAGGTGAAGGCAAATCGGATCAAGGTGGGCGAGAAAAGAGAGCAGGAAGGAGGAGTGGCACACGAGGTAACTGCTGCCAGTTCCAGCAATCAATAACTGAAGTTTGAAATTCGCAAAACGCGGCTTCGTGGTCCTTTTTGCTGCTTGCATCTCCCGATTTCGATTCCTGTGCCCCTTTTTGCCACATGCCACATGCCCCAACGGCATCCGCTGATGCGTGTGGCAGCTGGCCATCGCATTAGAATTTAAAAACTAATTAATACGCGCGCCAATTGCGCAATTAGCGGCCACGGGCATCCCACCGAGGCCAACGAGGCCATAACATCCAGCGGCTGTGACCATTTCTGGTAAACTGGCGGCCAGCTTTTGCCGTGTACTGTGGGTCACATGGCGGGGTGGTGCAGCTGGATGGAGTGTGGATGGAGTGAATGGTGTAGGTCCACAAGGTGGGTACTCTGCCGAAGAGCGCGGCTAGCATTTCAATTGTATTGCAAACTTGGTCATTTGAGCTGGCCTAATGAGGTTGCCATTTGGCATTTCAGAGTACGCATATATTTGCCAAGCCATTCAATAGGCCCA
This sequence comes from Drosophila dunni, assembly GCA_018152125.1. Classification (NCBI taxonomy): domain Eukaryota; kingdom Metazoa; phylum Arthropoda; class Insecta; order Diptera; family Drosophilidae; genus Drosophila; species Drosophila dunni. Next base: position 17,921,456 of record JAECXC010000339.1, on the reverse strand, counting down.
TATGTGTGTGTGTGGGTGTGTGTTTCTGTACGTGGTATGTCATTTGAGGTGGCAGTATTACAAATTTCAAACGGAATCCAAAGCTTTTTACTCACACAACACGGACAGTTGCACGGTGGCACGCATTGGCATATCCGGGGACAGAGCCTTATGCTTCGCTTGACATGTGTACTCCGTGTAGTCATCATCGGCGCCAGGTTTCAGCTTCAGGCTGGACGTGGTCGTAAACCGCTTGGGCTGCGTCTCTGTGACCTTGTCATCGCGCTTTTCTGCGGAGAATGCGAGAAGAATTGGAATTTGTTGGTTAGAAACTGTATGTAAAAGGTATGGTAATAAGAAGGTAAGTAAAATTATTTATATGAATATAGATATAGTAAAACTCTATGATAAAATTGAGATAAGGATATGAATATAGATTTATGTGGATTCAGATATGGTAGTTGTATAATGTGCACTTGTCTTTATGAAAAGACTTCACAGACACGAACACAAGGTCATAAATAATGGCGCAACAAGCGAACTACCAAAAAATGCAGCTCTGCAGCTGTGTGTGCGTGTGTGTGTAAGCGTGTGCTTTTTCCCTGCACAAGTGGGTGTGGCTGGGCGTGTGTGTGCGTGTGCTGCTCTATGTGTGTGCTATAAATTCTTGTGCTCTGCGTTAAATGTCTGCGATTTATCATAATAACAACAACAAAACATCAACAGCACTCAGGCGAGCTCTATACAAAGAAAATTAAAATGGCGGGTGGATCCATACGTGCATGTGTGTGTGCGTGTGTGTATCAGTAAACGCATATGTATTCGTATTGTTTGTGTGTGTATCTATGGGGCAGAGGGCAGAATTTCACCCCCAACTCTCTCTCTCTTTTTAGCTTGGCATTGCAAAATTTGCACGCCGTTTTCGCGTACGTGCAACTTCCTCCCTTTCCCTTTGTCCTTCTCTCTTCCTCTCTCTGCCTCTAAGTCGTTGTCATAAAGTTTAACGCATATTTTATGAAGTTTTCTCGCATTCCCCTTTGCCCTCTCTCTCCTCTGACTGCCCTCTGCCCCGCCCCTTGCCCTGCCCTGCTGCCCGCCCTTTCTGGAACCGTGGAATTTATTTGTAGGCGCATATTTTGTGTAATATTTGCCAAAACGACAACAACAACAACAACAACAATTTTGTGACATAATTTTGAGTCATAAATTGTCAATGGCTGCGTTGTCGTTGTTCTCGTTTTGTAGCAACATCTAAAGAGATTCTCTCTCATCTGCCATATCTTTTATCACTCATGCTCTAGCTGTCAGCCCGTCTACTTTCCCACTACCCCAACCATGACTTTAAAATTGTGGCTGCCTCAACTATCGGGGCAAAAAAAAAAATAAAAAAAAAACAGAGGAGGAATATATATTGCGATATATTCAGCATGTCACCGAGTATAATGACCAAGTTTACTCGCCTTGAACTGGCATTAACCGTCATTTACGCGACCACCACATATTCGTTTAAGCCGAAGGCCAACATTAACCCACCGCAGCCAGCAGCAGCAGCAGCACCACCGGAGTCATAGTCAGCGCTCCACTGACAGCTTGCAAATGATCCTATAGTCGTCAGACATTGTTGGATCCCAGGGCTGCTGTTGCTTCTACTGCTGTTCCTGGCTCATTGTCGTAAACTCTTGTTTTTTTTTGGGGGGTTTTTTCGGCACTGGCACCAGAGTTCAGAGGTCAGGGGGTGCTGTAGAATTCATGCCCCCGCAGTAGTAGCAGTAGCAGTCCAGCCGCAACATATTGCGTCGTAAACATAATTCATCATGCAGCTCTACTACTCTGTACTCTGTCCAGTGTTTCCTTCTTCACATTTCCTTTCGGATTTTCCAACATTTTACGCCGTTTTGCGAAATTTTCTTATTTCGTTTTTGTGTTGTGTGTTTTTTGTTGCTTTTGTTTTTGGTTTTGTTGTTTTTTTGTGCTTCCCCAAACAAAAATTTCCATCATCATTGCCGTAGTTGTTGCTGTTGTTGTGCGTTTCACATTTTAAGCATTTTTAACGCGCCAGTTGTGTTAAAATGATTTCGTTAGCCGCCAAATGACACTCCCAGTCGACCAAGGATACGCTACACACACACAGAGGCACATACACACACCCACCCACACCCACACGCACACACATGTATACTGCATATCATAATCATTATGAAAATTAAATGTCGTGAAGGCGTCTAAGCGCCGTGTGATGTTGCTGCTACTGCTCCTGATCCCACACCCACATCCACCCCTCGTCCCTCATGCTGTCGATTCTGTTGCCATGTCCTGGGCATCCTGGCCAGCATTTACATTTGCATTTTTCCATATTTTCTAAAGCTACCAACAAACGGTAGCGTTTTCCAATTTAGTCGACTGCCGGACTCACAGCCCAGCCACCGAGGCAGCATGACAAGGCACAAACAAGCTGCCTCCACATCCCTCAACCCACAATCCACCGAAAAATGAAGATAAGGGTAAGAACATAGAATTGGAATTGGGATTGGAAACGAGGTTTGGGGCTGAGTCTAAAGCATCGACTTTGCCAGTTGACGGCGACCGTTTTGTTAGAGTATAAAATTATTATTTAAGCACCGTCATCAAGCAGAAAGTCGACGGGCGAGTCTCTACCCCGTCCATCGTCCATCGCACATCCCACACTCCTGCTCCAGCTCCCTGACCTTTTCTCTTTCCCTTTTACTTTTACATGTGCCTCTGGCCAACTGGTTGACAGTCAAAGGGCTCACACACTTCTCCTGGCTGCTCTGGTCCCTGCTCTGCCGAAAACCCATTTACACTTTTTTTTCTCTTCTTTTTTTTTTTAGAGGAGGTGAGTAGGAGGTGTTCCGGGGTCGACGCAGCAGCCATTAGAAGACACATGCGTTGTATCGGGCAGAGAGGAGATTGAGGTTCCTTCTGACTGAAGGTTTCTGTGTAAGTGGACATTAAATTTGATGGCTTAGTGTTGTGACACTTGTCACGGGCTCTCTTTCCGCATGTGTGTGTAAATTTGTGTAAGCCGGAGTGTGGGTGAGTGTGGGTGAGTGTGTGTGTGTGTGAGTGTTTGTGTGTGCTTGATGTTGATTACACTGGCCATCCATTACATTAGTATATTATATATCCCATACTTAGTCACACTTTTACCAACTTTATGGCGACTATTTCAGTTTATGAAAATGAATTCTCATAGATCTATCAAACATATTTGCCCAAAGAGGAAATGGTGGTGAAAACTTTTAAATGATTGAAAAAGAAAACTTCTGAAATGTTTGTTAAAATAAAAACGTATAGTAGTCTGTACTAACCTGGCTTGTACTCCACATTGCCGCGATACCAAACAATTTGTGCTTCGGGTTTTGCATTCGCCACAATGCACTTAAGCGTCAAGTCCTGGTTCTCGCGCACCTCCACCTTGGAGTTGTGACTGTATCCTTTGATCTCGATCGATGCTGGCGGTGCTGCAGAGAGAAAGAAACAGAGACAGAAAGATTGTGAGAAATAGGGAGAGATTAAAGAAGTGTAGAACAACAGTTACGCCAAATGCTGGAAACCAGCAAAACGGGCTTAAAACAAAACAATGCCCAAAGCCATCGACTGCAGCAACAACAACATGTTCGTTCATTATGCGACAATGCTGCTTGTTGGCCAGCTGGCGGTTATTGCGGGTGTGGGCGTGGACACGGGCGTTGTTGTGGGCGTAGCATGCAGGCGACATTGTTCTCTCGTTCGCAGCAGTCGCAGGTTGAATGGCCGCCAAAGCATTGGCTGCACCGCCTGCAGTCTAAAGTCTACACCAACGCCCCCTTTCTCCGCACCGCCTCTGCTGCCTACTCCATTAATGTGCAGCCAAACAATGAGCGGAGATGTTGAAACAGCAGCAGCAGCAACAAATGCAAACAAACAAACAAACAATCGTGGATAAAGTTAAGTGCACGTGTGCATTATTTTAATGCCACCTGGAGGGGGCGGGAGTAGGGAGCAGGGAGCACAGAGCCGGGCGTAGAGGCTGGCTTTGCGTCTTGCGGCAGTTCTTGCAGATTCTACAGAAAACATTCGCTTTGGGTGGCTGTAGTGGCGGTGGTTGGTACTGCATTTGACATGCAACATATGTTGCCTGCTGCCGTAGAAGTTGTTGCATGCAAAATGAATGCTTAATGTCGTGCAACGTTGTGAAGCATGCCCAAGCAGGTGTGTACACACACATCCACACACGCTCACACATAAAAGAATGAACTGCTGATGAAGAGACAGCCCTAGTGTGTGGCATGTGTGGCATGCAGCGCGTAGCTTATAGCGGGAAGCGTGCAGCGTGCAGCGTCTGCCGTATGTGAGCCACTGCGTCAAGGTAATTGCTTTTGTTGCTACCAAATGAAATCAACACCGACCGCTCCCAAGGCCCATTGATAGCTCTTGGCTGTAGGTCTGAAGTTTTGCCAGCATCATGATGTCTGAAATCTGATATTGTGATCCTCTGATGCCTGGCAGCAGCAGCAGAAGCAATCGCGTTGTTTCTGAATTTTATTTGCATACCCTGGGCGCATTAAATTATTATGCACAAATCAAATACATAAACACTAAATCCCGCGACACACACAACACAGACGCACACACTCCAACTCAGTTACACACACAATCACTCAGGGGTGTCAACAAAAACACACAACGGTAAGGTGCGACCCTCTCATATGCATATTTATGCATACATATAAATTTGTATATACATATATCATCTCACACACCGATGAGGCCCTTTGGCATGAAATTGCCTCTTCGCTCTCTGCCCACACACGCGGCGTATGCGTAATTTTTGTGCGCTGCCCTCAAAAGTAGGCAACGAAATTGTTGATACTCGCAAGACAGCAAAAGCGAAACTAAAATTGAAATAAAACAAAGGAGACGCCTTAAGTGCAGCCTCAGTTTACCCTGTAGCTAAGCTCTTGGGACTTTTAAATTTGTGGGACAAGTTAGTAAATGTAGAAAAAAAGTAATACTCTGTAGTAAATTTGGCACAACTTTACAATGCTTACTTTGTTTTGAAAACCACAGCTATTTCAAAAATTTGCACTACTATTTTGAATACTTCTACTACTATTTGCATATTTTTAGATACTACTTTACCCATTTTTACTACTATTTTAAAAATGTTCACTACTTTTGAACTATTTCTACTAAGACACTTAAAACAAAACCCCGCTTCAAAAATTCTATACTCAGCCCCACGCATACTGAACTTCTTAAAGCCCACAAACCAAGAAATTCAAGTGAACGCTTCAAGGTAAAATTGTGGCTGAGAAAGCGCGCATCTTCAGTACAAATTGGTGTCGCAAGGATGTTGCATCGATGCCGCAAGGAGCATCCGTGTATTGGAAATGCATAATATTTGGTGCTTTCTTTTAGATCGAACGGCAAAAAGGACCAAAAAAGAAAGAAAAAGGAAAAGAAAAGCGAAATATGCACACGTATTTGTATGTATATTTCATGATTTCAACTTGCACAAAAGTCGATGCTGAATTCAAAATGCAGAATGCTGTTCTGTTCGATATATACACGCTATATATATTACGAGTGGGCGTTTGCAAATCCCACAGCATATACGCATGGAAGGTGTGTCGAATGGGGCAGGAGGCGTGGCATTCGTTTGTTTGTGAGTATATGTGTGTGCATTGTTGATTGGTATGCAAATTGTATTTGATTATTGACATGTGCGAGGCGCATTGTTGACGCACAAACCATATGCCAGCTGCCAGAAGAATGCCAAGGAATGCATTGAACTTAGTTGTTGTCCTCACAATTGGTGTTACAAGCGATTATGAGCGAGCTTAGTTGTAGTTGTAGTTGTCGTTTGCCGGTTACAATAATAGTTTGCAGCTTGCAACTTACTCCAAACATCAAACTCCCAACAATTCCCGACATTTACCTCCCTTTCTCACAATCTGAAAGATTCGAGCATTCGTTGATTAAATTTTATGCAAGTTTCCAGGAAAATGGGGGGTGTGGCAAGCGCCTTGCAACCCCCACGAGGTGGTGTAGCTGCAAATAATTTATGCAGCCATTGTTGGGACTGCAACAGCAGCAGTGGAAGCAGCAGCAGCTCGGGCTAAAGCGTGTACAAAGTGCAATTTGCCATGAATTCAGGCGAAGCTGAAGCTCAGCCCACGCTAACCCACTAATAGTACGCCTCATAAAAGTTTTATGCGTTGAAATATTTCTCCATTCTTTTTCTCCACACTCTCAACATTCTCGTTTCTTCTTCTCTTCTCCATCTTGATTTTTTCTGCTTTTTCTGGTGTTGAGAATGAGAAAAAAGCAAAAATTGGCAATTTTTCCATTTGACGTCAACTTTTTCGCCGCTTGCGATGGAATTTCTGAGGCTGCCAGCGAACTGAACTGGCTACTAACTCAAAGCCTCAGTCCACAGCTCTCAGTTCTAGTCCAGAGTCCACGTTCTAGCCCAAGACAAAGTCCTTAAAACTGCTCACATCCTTGACATTAACTCCCAGTGCGGCTTTGGCCCCAGTGGCTTTAAGGTCAGAGAAACAAATGTTTTGCCATAATTCAAGTGCTAGCTGAATGAACTCGAAAAACTTTGACAATTTGCACTACAATTACAGCGTCCACAATTATGTATTTTGCGGATGAAATGAGCGGAAGTGCGGCAAATTCTTCAACATTTTTTTAAAATCAATAGAGTGCGTTTATTGGCTTCCATTCTTCGGCATTCAGCATTTCATTCCTGCTCGGTTAAACTGCAGCTGGAAATTGCATAACATAGAAGCCCCACAGAAAAAAAAAATAAATAGAAGAAAAAAGAAAATAATAATATGAAATCCAGTTCTTTTCCTCCCCCATTTCCCTCTCGATTTCTCTCTCTCTTCCTTTCTCACTCTGTTATTTTTCTTTCAATTTTTCAATGCTGCTTTGTATTCAAAATTTATAAAGGGAGCTCTGGTTTTTCGTTTTCCTTTATTTTTGTTCTTTTTTTTTTTTTTTTTTGGGCCCGTGCATGCCTTGAATTCCATTGTGCCGAGCAGCTCCGAGCAGCTGAATCGCCATCACCAGCCAGGTTACTGCTGCCAGTCTCTGTTCGAGTCCCCCATTCCCTGTCCCACTCCGTGTCTCTCCCATTTGTGTCTCAAATTGGGGTCCCAAAGCTTTGACTGGTAAAAAGTTTTGGACCTTGCTCGCCTTGCGGCATATGTGTTTTTTGGCTGCGTTTTTAAAAATTAATGGCATGCGAACATTTTCTAAATTTCCATAAATTTGCACGTGGACTTTTGTGTGCAAAAGTTCTTTACAGTGCCAACTTATAATCTAATTGCGCCCTCACGTGTGTGCATATATCTTTCTGCGTGTGAGTGTGTATCTGTGTGTGTGCAGTTGGATCCATGAAAGTTTTGTGCTAAGCGGACAGTGTACGTTGAAATTAGTTGCAGAAGAACTTTGCAGCTGCCTCGTTTCGAGTGTTTCAAATTAAATTTGCGAATGACAAAGGTTTGTTCATTAGGTTTCTGCGTTGCATATGCTGTTTTAATTAGACCAAGACAAAAAGACAAGTACAGACACATGCCGAAAGAGAGATGGAGGGAGAGAGAGAGCGAGAGAGGCCAGCAGACAGATTGCAGAATTGATTAAATGAATTCATCCAACCAAAAATGTCACTCAAATGTTTTTCATCTACGCTTTTGGTTTTCCTTTTCTTTCTTTTCTCTTCCATTGTTTTCTGCTCTTCATTAAATTTTTCCTTTCTTATCTTTGGCCAACTCTGAGGCTCATTATACCCGTTACTCGTAGAGTAAAAGGGTATATTGTAATCGTTGGAATGTATGTAACAGGCAGAAGGAGGCGTGGCAGACCCCATAAAGTATATATATTCTTGATCAGCATCAATAGCCGAGTCGATATAGCCATGTCCGTCTGTCCGTCTGTCCGTCCGTCCGTCCGTCCGTCCGTCCGTCTGTATGAACAAAAGGATCTCAGAGACTATAAGAGCTAGAAAAATGATACAGGTCGCAAATGAAAGGTACAATACCCAAGCAGTACAAGTTTCTTTTTGTTTTTTGACACGCCCACTTTAGGGCGTTTTATTTGCATATAAAGGTAAATGTACAGGTAAACGTAGAATGTTTTAGTACAGAAAACTTTTTTGTTAGCTATGCTATCTGAACCAAATTTACACGGAATGTACATATCTAGGAAGTACATGTACTGACCAAGTTTGATCCAAATCGGACAACTATATCGTATAGCTCCCATAGGGCCGATCGGTCGAAAATATGCTCTAAACATGAATTTCTATGGAAATGTTCTGTGTTTGCCAAGCTATTATATCCATCACCATTGTTAATAACAAATTGAAACTGAGTAACGGGTATCCTAACGTCGCGAGGCGACTATAGCATTCTTTCTTGTTTTTATTTTGTTTGCCAAAGATTAAAGAAGGCAATTTGATTAGCATTTAACATGTGGGTACAAAAAACGAAAATTTGCATAGAATTGTTTATAAATAAATAAACATTAACTTTTTCTAAGTAGAACCTATCAGCCTACCCCACTTCCCTCCCTTCAGAAAGCTTAGGTGATATAAGGAATTCGCATCTGCCAACACAAAGGAAATTCCACTAACGAATTTGAGCATTAATCAATATCAAGCTGATGCCAAAAATTAGCTTAATAAATAAATCAAATAATTGTAACTTGAACTTAATTGAATTATTACACATTTGTCTTCAATTTCGCCGTGGCTAATTGCTGCAATAATGTCGCACGTGTTGTCCTCCCGTGGCTGCCTTCAGGGGGGGAACACACTCAAACACACACACACACATACACATACAAAGAGGGCTAAGAGTGTATACATATGTATTGCACATACTTAGCTACACATTTCAGTCATTCATTCAGTGAAACATAGTTGATTCCATTACAAAGCAAGGGAAGCCAAACACACAAACAGTTGGTGTGATGATGCTAAGCAGAGGGTGTGGGAAGAGCGGGGAAGCTGTAGAGAAGAAGTACTCACAAGTACCAACAATTATGACAAACATTTCTTCATGGCCTGCTCGGAAGACTGAAGGCTGACGCTGGAGCAAACAGAGGCGCCGGCATGTGACCTTTTGCCACAGAAGCAAAGGCGGCAGCGGCAGCAGCAACAACAAACTCAGCAATAACTAACGAGCTTATATGAATCCAACCCACACACACACACACTCACACACACTCAAACACACTCATACACTTGCAGTTGAGTTTTTGTGCTTTGAGTTTTTCTAAGGCTCCTCTCGGCACACATCATCATTGTCACAGCTCATGGCGCGTAATTAACTAAACAAACGTCATTAGGCATGCGCATACATATATATACATTACACACACACACACATAAATATATATATTTCTATATTTATATATATGTGTGTATGTAGCTGAGCCTTGAGGCAAGATGTTGTCGTTGCCGTTGTTGTTACCATGGAAGCGTCAAAGAATTGGGTCTAGGATGTGGGAAGACAGCCAAACGAGGCAAAGGAAATGAAAATCGCTGTCATCAAATGTAGCGCAATTTCTTGAGTGATTACAACAACAAGAACAACAACATCTAGTAGAACAAGCAGCAAAGGCAAAAGAAGCAAAAACAACAACAACAACAACAACAACAACGGGAGCAACAGGAGTACCCACACATTCAAAGTGATTACTCGACAGCAGGAATAACAATGCAATGACACACACACACACATGCACACCCACATATACTCCCACACACACACTCACTCTCACATACACACACTTAAACGCAGTGGTACTAAAAACAAAAATAAATTCATTTCGCTTCAGTTTGAAAATGCTGTAACTGCCCCCTGCCTCACCCCTCTTTATCCCACTTGCTACCCCTTCTCTATCCTGGTACATCCAGTCTAGCTGAGTCCTGGCAGTGTCAGCTCAGACTGTGACTCCTTGGAGCAATAAACTGCGCTAAATTCAGCTCAGCTCTCACTCATTGTTGTTGTTGTTGCTGTTCCTTTCCCCCTACACTCGTTGTTGTTGTTGTTGTTGTTGCTGCAATTGCTGTTGCTTTGCAAATTGCTGACAATAAATGTTGGCAGCGACAACCAACAACAGCAGACACCCGCTCTCCTCCCTTTCCCCTGAACTTCCCTCGCCCAACCACATTTCTGTCCACCCGCATGCGAGTCAGCACCCCTGCTCCCTCCTTCACCCCTATTCCTCTCTTTTCCACAGTCTCGACAATTTAAATATGCAAGTAACACACAAATTCTGTAGGTGCAATGGGAAGGAAACAAACGAGACGCGTTTCGAACAAATTGTATTTATTACTCAAATTAATTGACGCTGCAAACAGACGAAAGTCACTCCCAATTACACACACACACACACACACATGCACGTATATCCTTAGTACTTCTATACCCCAAAGTGTCCTTTTGTGTATCGTAAAGTATTTGCTTGATATCGAACAGTTTTGTTGCAAGTTCTTAATTTTTGCTTCTACTTGCCTAATAATTAAGAGAGGAATTTAAGCTTCAATTCAACCCAAAAGTTACACATATTTTACATCTCAATTTGGATTTATAAAACGCATTATAACAAAAGTAAAAACTACTTTTGGTAAGGCAGCTTAAAAGCTTTGAAAATGGCAGCTAAGCAAAAGACTTGAATGGTAAATTTAGTCATAATTTTGTGGCAGAACAACCTACTTCATATACACAAAATTATACCCAAACCTCTATAAAATTCCGTATTTAAATCATTTATAACCCACTACTTACATATGACAGTCAGCTTGGCATTGGCTCTGATGGCAGAGTTGAGTCTCGCTGGTCCCACCTGGCACTGATACTCGGCATCGTCGTGCGTGGATGCATTCGAGATGCGCAGATTGTAGACACCCTGTTTGCGATCACCGAGCACAGAGTATCTCGGATAACCGGGTATAACCGCAGAGAAGCCCAACGCGAAGCCATCCTTGGTCCATTGGACAGCACCAGCCACATTGGCCACCTCGCATCTCATCATGGCCTCGGCGCCCTCCAGCACCTGCAGATCATGTGGAACGGTGCGAAACTTTTGCTGCTGACTGTGCACCGCTGAAGGCAGCAAAAGCAGTGCAACAACTGTAAAGAAAGATGGAAAAATGGTAAAGAGAGATCGTTAGTAAAAATACTTGATTAATTGCTCATTGTCTGTCAGTTGTGTCCATTGTCCAAATGTCCTTTGTCATTTGTTGTCTTTGGCATGGACTCGGCACTTTGGCAGCTTCGTTTCATTGATGCGCTGCGGGGTATGCTAAAAGTTGGCCTTATTTCCATTAGAAACGTGACTTTCAATGGCTGCTGAGCTTTTAACAGCACAGAATTATGAAATGTGTATTTATCCAGTCCACAGAAAAACAATGAGAGACAGCAAAGACTTCTAACTCCGACTCTGACACTAGCTCCTTCCCCTACACCCCCTCTGCTGAGACAATGGAGTTCCCTAAAGAGCGAATCCTGACCGCAATAAAACAGGACATGCCACAGTCAGTGGCACAGTCTTGTCCTGTCGCTAATCTGCCGCATAGCTCCAACTGGAGTTGCAGCTAGAAATAGGGATAAAGAAAGAGACAGCAGAAAGAGAGAGAGAGAGAGGGAGGAAGGGAGTAGCAGCGAGACGACTGTGAACTTTGACCGTTCCAAGTGAAAAGTTTTTTAATGAAAAACAAACACATTTTGCCGGCGCACAAACAACACAAAAAAAAAAGAAAACGAACCGACCGTTGCCCGTCATCGCACAAAAGCCAATTGTGGGCGTGGCCGGCGTCCAGGCCGCCCCCATTTTGGCCGTTGACTGTTTGCAAAGACTTATTGCAGTCTGCAGCCGGAGTTTATTTCTTTGCCAGCAACACTAGTCCTGCCTAACCCAACTCCCCTTTAGCCCCATTCATCCACCTCCCCGCCAAACTATTAAATTGTGAGAGAAAAAATAAGCAGAAAGTCCAGAGCCCAGAATCAACAAAAGCATTTAACGCGGCCATCAGGCAGCTACAGTTGTTTTAGTGCCTCCGATTCCCCCTGCTCCCCTGCCTGTCCCTCTTTATGCTCCTGGCTCTATCCATGTCCAAATCTGAGCTCCGTGCTCAGTGCACTATATCCTTGGTACGGCGCTTTCATAAATTTCCAACGGAATCTGTACATTGGTATGGGAAGGAGGCGTGCATATGGCCGAAAAGTGCTGCCTCCAGAGATAGACGCCGGCGTAGGAGACGGTGGTAGGCACTGTTTATTTATAAGCGAAATGCAGTTTTAAATACCAAAACGAACGGCAATTTTAGAGTGCTATCTTTTGGCCAGATAAAATACCATTTCCAACTAAAAATTAAAAATATGAAAAGCTAAAAATAGAAAAAAAACATAACTAAAATGCTAAAAAGCTGAAACTAAACATCAGACGGACCTAAATATGCTTTGTGTCCTGAGCTCAATGATTAATATGACCACAATTTGCATACATACGACGTCGTCGCTCCCTGAGCAGGAAATGAATTTTAAATACAAATAAGTATGCGATATATACATATATACTATATATATGTATACATATATGTGTGCATAAATCTGGCGGGGAGATTTGTAGGGGTTAAGGGCTGCGGTGCGTGGGCTCCGGGGGGAAGTGGTTCAATTTAAGAGCGACTCTGGGATCGCAGGGTTAGGCTAACTCTTTACGATTTCATTATTTTCCTTTTTCGTACATAATTTGGCGAAGAATATGATACGATCCAGTTGGGTTAATGTTGTTGTTGCTGTTGCTGTCGTGTTGTTGTCGCGCAATTTAGCATAGAAGTTGTTGTTATTGTTCTCGGGGCACATTCGCACAGGCAAGCAGCATTCAGCATTACTGTCAATTTATATAAATTTTCAGCTGCCTAGCTCTGGCTTCCCCACTCCCGCCTTTCCTCCAATCATCCTCTGGCCCCTTCTTATCGGGATGAAACTGTCAAACGCAGGCAAGTCCCCAGCCCAGTCCTGTCCTCCCTGCACCCCACCAGTCACCCGCTCGCCCTCTGCTGCCCTGGGAACCCTTGCTAGCAGCAGGCGCGGCCATAACCTTTGCCCTGTCGACGCACGCTCTACGCAAATTCGAGCCTATTTCACAGACACGCACACACACACACACACACACAATGGCTGTATGTGTATGGGTGTGTGTATGCTGTTGGCTTTGGCAACACAGAGAGTTCATAGTTGAGTAAATTTTTACCTCGTTCATGATGGGGCGCATCATTCGCAACTCGAGCGCCACATTCTATGCCCTGTTCTCCTAGGGGGTGTGCGAGTGTGTGCGAGTGTGTGCGAGTGTGTGTGTTTGTCTGAGTTTTCAACAAATTTGCGTTGCTTGTTGTTTTGTCGGCGTCTTCATTGCCATTGTTGTTGTCTCATATTTTTGAAGCGAAAAATTTTAATAAAGTAAATTCCTATTTTACGACCTGAAACGAAACCCATTTCAGACTAGCTCTCCTCCTCTCCCACTCCTCTCCTTGTCCTTCTCCCCGCCTGTCGTGTGTGTATATGAGTGTATTAGACATGGCTCGCACTGAAATTGAAGCATGACACGAAGTACACACAGAAAGTTTGCATGTCATATGTGTGGCCGGAAACTGTAGATAGAAAAAAAAACACAACAACACACACATACACACGGAACACACACGCAACAAGCGGAGACAACGCGACAAGGCAAAGTGCGAAAAGGATTTAAATGCTTTAGACGTCGCCTTTTGACCGCACCCGGGAGCTGCCAATTGGGATTCGAGTCGAACAACAAGAAGTGCTGGTGAACAGTGGGCTACAGCAATAAGAAGAAGATGTACTGGGGCAGAGAAGGCAGCAAAGGAAGTAGCGTAAAGGATAAAACATGCGGCGCGACCTCTTTTTCCTGCCCAAGCTCCCAAGTGCCATTGTCGAATTTCAGTGTCCTGAGTGCGTTGTTTTTCGTGTTGTGTCGCGGACTTGATTGTTTTCGGAGCTGGAAGTGAAAAGGCATTCACACACCAATACACACACAGGCACGCAGAGCACACACACACGCACACACACACACACACATACACGCAGGCAGACAAATCCCGGCCACAGTTGCCTGACATTGCGGCAGTGGGCAAAAAGGGTTTTATTTTACGAGCGGGACTATCAGTGTTATTGTTATGACTGAAATTTGATGGCCTCAACCGCTTCTGGATGTGTGATGGCTTGTAAATGCAAGAGAGGGGAGTGGAAGGTGGAAGGGTAGAACGGTTTGAGGAGCACGCTTAAGAACTAACACAGTGACGTATGTGTGAAGAGGACGCACCCATTTCTGGCCTGTCCCCTTTGCCGCTTTATGACTCTGATGACACTGACTGCGACTCCGACTCCGCTTGTGATGCTAAAGCTCTGATGGAACTGAAGCTGACGCAGTCAAACAACGATGATGATTCCTGCTCCCGCCCAGGCAGTTATCTGTCATGGCCTACGCTGATTAAGCAGCCTTTTCAGGCACTGCGCAGATTGCTTTAACGAGGGTCTATACGCCATATTTAGTAGGCCTGCTTGGGATCAAGTGACACCTGAGTGGCCTTGGAGTTACGCCCCTCCCCTCTCCCATTGTGTGTGCGTGTGTGAGTGTGTGTGTAGGGGGCACACATGGAAGCACTTAAGTTTTATTCGCTTTTGCTTTAAATGCTCACGTAGTATTTGTGCCCCGGTTTCGCGTCAAGCACCAATTTGGATCCTGCAAATTTGGTCCTGCGACGCTCTGAGCGTTAATTTGACGATTATGATTTTCACACTGGCAAATCGTGAGCTTTTCTCTTTTACGACCAAATCAACATTTTTCTTTTTGTATTCTGTATTCTATTGGTAGTTGCTTCCCTGATTCGACATGTCTGTTCTCAGCCTTCGATTGCCCTTGCCTGGGCGTGGCAAGCCACGTCTGCTTGCCAAAAAAAAGTAGAAAAAATAGGCTGGCTTGCAGCTCCGTATGCTGCTCCGGATGCTGATCCGTTTGGCATGTAGTATGTACATATGCGACACTGCCACCTTTCGCTGCTGTGTCACTCTTCTTGTGTCAGACACGCCCCAATCGACCACGCCCCGCTGTCAGCGACAACGTGCTTTGCATGCAACTCCAGCTCCAGCTCCAGTGCTCGACAAATTTCGTTATAAAATATTGTGTGTCCAATTGTAGCACTTCTTGTGCATTTCTGCTTCATCTTCTTCTTCTGCCTCCCAGCGCCACAATAGATACGCGACCTTTTCGGCTAATGGTGCATGCAACGCTGCGTCTACGTGCAGCTACTGCTCGTAGTTCCAGCTGCAGCTGCATCATTTTCTGCACTTGCACAAATTGTTTGACTCCTGCGCCCATTTGTTTTGGCTTCTGCAGAATATGCATAAACATTGCGGCATTCGGCATGACAATTCCAAGCCGTTGGCAACTCTGGCAACCAGCAGGGCATTGTGGTAATTACCGAAATGCATTTGCATTTGTTCAATTTGGCATGGCAAATGGATTAAGACGTAGCAGCAATCATTGTTGAAGAAAATATTGCTTAAATTATGTTAAACTTGGCAAGATATTTTTAAAGTAATCCAAGTACTTCTTTACAGAAAGAATGAACTTTCATCCGCTTGGTTTAACTCAAGAAAACACCCTCATAATGCCATTTTCCGCATGATAAAACCAACTTAATCAAGAAACTACGATTGTAGTAAATAAATACACATATTTATTAAATCTCATGGTAAACTCCACTTTCATGACTGTCCAGAGTGCCAGGGAGTGCCATGTTATGGCAGTTAGGAACTTTACGCGTGTAGCTGTAACACAACTATGATTGTGTGCAGCAGTTGTAGCTTGCAACTTGCAACTCTCAACAAAGGCGAAACATCCTGGGGCACAGGCATATTACCTCCATTATTTCCATCAGCATTAGAGCCATGCCGCAAGAAAGGAGTCGTGGCATAATCACCGACAACATTATTAGCAACATCGCTGCTAAAGGCGACGGCAACGCCACAAAAGGACACGGCAAAAGCAGGCCAAAGTGGCAACCTAGACTGCCTGCAACGTGCAACGTGCTGCTTGCCAAGTACCTACGATCTTACGAGGCTTTGGCTGTGGCAAAAAAGCAAAGAAATATGTATGTAATAAAATGGTGCATAAAAAAGTTGCAAGCAAAGTGTGTGTGGCAGGCAACAAGGTAACTCACGCTTGAAATACGCCAGCAAATTTTATTTATGAATTAACTACGCAGCACAGCAGCCTCCCACTACCCACTCAAGGCCGACGGCTATAATTAAGTAACTTCTCTGGCAGAAAAATCCCAAAAAATCAAGTTAACAGTTTTATTATTTAAACGTAAAATTGATTATTGAAAATATTTTACTGAAATGTGTGAAAATATTTATAACAAAATGTTGAATAAACTGATTTATTACTCAAATTATACAGCCAACAAAAATCTGCTTACATTTTTCTAGCAATGGAATTTATAAAACATGTTCATGCTCAAAATTATGAGTAAATAGTTATAATCAAGCAATCGTTGTGAAAAAACCTGTTGAAACAAGCATCGAATGTGCTTTTAGTTGGGAAATTGCAGCTGCTCAAACTGGTCAACGTGGGGAAGACCATTTAGGAGCAGTCCCAACTGAACTCTTTTAGCCACAACTCGTACAGCGAACCCCAAATAAATATTCATGCGTAGATGGGACGCCACAATTAGCTGCTTAGAAAAATATAAAAAGGGGAGAGCCCCAACTATTTTCTCCATTCGCACAATTGTGGGAACAAGAAAAAACATTGTTTTGGTTAGGAACATAATTTGGTTAGTGCACGCAACTAACAACAATTACAAACCAGCAAATTAAGTACGTTTTTAAGAGCGAGGGGAGTTTTAAAAGAAATGCCCAGCACTTGATGGCATTTAAATTAAATACCAATCCACACAGTCCACAGATATCTAAAACTGTTTATATTTATTTTTTGTTTTTTTGCAACGACAAGCATCTGAAAGATTGCTCCCAGTATACTTGATTTATTTATAACACATGCTACGCATCGCGTACGCTTATGAAATTCACAGAATAAGGACACGAAAATAAGGTCCTGCGGGTTGTGAGGGGGGGGGACGCAAAGAAAAAGGGAATCGGCAATCGGCAAGATGACAGGATATAGAGGGACAAACGACATAAAAAGCGACATCATCCAATCAATTTATGCGCCAATGTCTCCAGTGGGTGGAAGGTCCTTGCAGAAAAAAAAAACAAACTGTACAGAAAGAAAGAAAACGGGAGGCAGACAGGACTCGCCGAGATTGAAAACTGGATAATTGGAAGTGGGCTGAGAGGGTTCTTCGGCTCATTCGGCTCTCGGCTTTCCCTTTTCCATTTCGGTTACTGTTTCCCTTCTCCACTCACCTCCTGCGCTTTGATGGCCCTTCGTAATATTATCTTTAAAAAATCATTTCAGTTAAATCGAAATTTTGGGGCGAAAATATCGCAGTTACGGTTGAGCCTTGATTTGGCTCACACACACACACACATGTATGTAGACTGGGCATATTACCATAATTGCAAACTAGCCACATAGGTGTAGGCCTCCCCCCTCTCTCTCCCTCTCCGCCTCCTTCACTGCCTCCCTCTCTCAGTTGAGCAATTTTTGCACAATAAACTCATCAGATGAAAAAGGTTCCACAGTGGCCAAAAGAACTTGTCATCATTATCATCTTCATTTTTATCTTCATCTTCATTATCGTCTAGATAAAGCCAACTTCAATTTCAACTTAAATTCTCAGTTCTCTCCACTGTTGTTGTTGTTGTATTTGTGGCCGTGTTGTTATTGTAACGCTTTCAAAGTTATTTGCTGTCCATTTCCAAACATTAAACCAGAGTGACTTGAATAAATTTCATATTTGAAAGCCTCACACAGAGCCCGCAAGAAGGAAAGAGATAGTGTGTGTAGTGGAGGGTAAGGAAGGGAGGAGGGGAGACGACCAGAGATAGTTTATAAGAGACAGACATAGACATAGCCAAAATGGAAGGCGGAAATATCCAAACCAAAGTAAACCAACATGGCTAATATCATGTGTGGCAGCCACTTTGCTGAGGTCAGCGGTGGTGCGGTGAGGCGCTGCTGGAGCGGTGACTGGTGGCATACATCCTGAGGTAGGCACAACACACAGCCTCTGTCTGTGTGTGTGTGTGCTTTGGCATAAACCAAAAATTTCTATACGCTGATGCAGCAATTTCCGGCTGGAGTGAAAGTGGTGCGTGCGACAACGGTATCTGACAGTGGGCGTGCCCCACCGCCCACTGCCCACCGCCCAAAAGTTAGGCAGCCACTCAAGAATTTGGCCAAAATAGCTGATGCTGATATGGCCATTGCGATACTGATGCCATTAACAGAGACGCAAATTTTATTCCCGAATATTCATACACTTGACTCAGTGGTTTCAGTTTTCCACCGACAACTTTCAGTGTGTGCGAACTAACGGTATTCGTTGCTCGGTATTTCGACCAACTTCTCTCTGCTACACTCCTCTTTTATCTACTTTTTT
Organism: Drosophila dunni; assembly: GCA_018152125.1. Classification (NCBI taxonomy): domain Eukaryota; kingdom Metazoa; phylum Arthropoda; class Insecta; order Diptera; family Drosophilidae; genus Drosophila; species Drosophila dunni. Next base: position 17,902,864 of record JAECXC010000339.1, on the reverse strand, counting down.
TTCAGCAAACTTGCCTCTTAAATATTTTGGGAAAAGTGAAGCAGCCACTGCGACAGTTGCAACAGCAGCAGCTGCAACATCAATGGGGGAAAAAGTAGTTTATAGCCGCAGCAAGTAAAATGGAAAAAGGAAAATACATACACATGTGGGTAAAAAAAATTGGAGAAAATTATAGGAACTGATATGGGAGGGCGTGTCCGCAAAAGTTGAGGCATGTGAACTTTCGAATCGAAGCGACTTCAATGAATGAAAGAAACTCGAGGAGAACTAAAGAGTGGGGCATTGGGAGACTGAGTGAGACACTGCGAATGACAATGAAAAACTATCACGCAGTAAAAGGTGAAAAGTGTTCTAGGGTTTTTTGTTGTAAAGGTGAACTATTAGATAATAGAGAAGTTAAGTTCTTATTAAATATAAGGGCAGAAAGTGAGAGGGGCACAAAAAATCGATGTGAATTTATGTAAAGAGATTTTTGCAAGTCAACCAACTAAAAGAAATGACTGTCATATAGACTGTAATTATCGATAACATTTGAATGCTAATGGGAATTGATATAAATGCTAATTTGTGCTATAAGTTACAAGAAGAGAGGAGTGTGGAACCTCTGTCTATTCAAGTCTTGAGATTAAACTAAAGATTCTCCACACACACAGCTCGAAGCGCTCTATGTAATCCCAGCTCAGTTACTCAGACACTATAGGGATAAGTTAAAGACTTGCCATGAAAATCAATGTAAGAATTAAATGTGTTTTCGATAACAAATAAAAAACTGCTTAACCAAACTGCTAAGCTGAACGTGACTGTCTTGGCAGCCACCTGCGTAGATGGGGTGGCATGCAACATGCAGTCGCTGCATGCAAGCAATTTGCACCACCAAATGACATTTTTGGCTGAAGCTGCCAAGTGTTTGTCAGCTTATTGTGTGCTTTAATTGCCGTTTGAGCAGCAAACGCGTGTACGACGACCAAAGTACCAAAAGTACTTGTATTGTTTGTCCAAATTACTCGAGACACACACAAGCAGACACACCCACACACACACACTCACGGACAGACAGACAAACAAAGCTGACAAAGGAAGTCACCCCAAACGGGTCAGAACAATAACAGTGCATTGTGGATGCTGCTGGTTGGGCAAGGGTTAACAGGATTCAAGTTACCAGAATTGGAAATGGAGAATGGTGAGAGAGGAGAAAGAAGAATGCGATTTCAACTGAGATTGAAAATTTTTATAGTGGGTAGAGGGGAGTAGGGCAAGCTTTGTGGGCGGGGGTGTGGACAGTGGAGTGAGGAACATATCTGCACACACAAATAATGTTTGCGCAATCGAACAACAATGCGAGAAGATGAGAATCGGTATGAAGACACAGTTTGAAATGGAAATGGAACTGAGTGAAGAGTAGAGAGCACAGAGAGTAGAGCTCAGAGCGCAAAGAGCGGGTTATTCAGCTGTCCAATGAAGCATGTTGCCGTGTGAAATCCAATGCGATTAAGGTGAGAGAGGGGTGGAGAAGTGTGTGGCGTGGGGGGCGGGGAGTGTAGGCGGCCGTGTGTGTTTCGTGTAGTTTTCCCAGCAATTGTTGCAAGCGGAAAAACGAATTTTTCTTTGCTCTGCTGTCGCAATTAAAAAGTGAAGCGAAACACGGCGACGCTAAGGTTTTTCCCAGTTCCCAGCGATAAATGCCGCGTCACTGATTTTCACACATGCCCCGCCTTGCCCGCACCACAACGATCCACACCGTCCCACCCCCTAGTCCAGTTCAGTTAACCAATGACGATGATGATGATGCTGATGGGGTCAGCGGCAAATCGTCGATGCGGAACCACACGTCAACTGGACAGCGCAGGACAGGATAAGACAGGTTGTGCAAAAGGTGTGCAACTGACGCGACACGAAGAGACGAGACGAGGCAAGTCAAGTCAAGACGAGACGAGTCGTGTTTGCTGAAGCGTGGCACAAAGCGTGGCAGCCAACACAAAGGCAACACAGAGATACAGGCGGCACAGTGGGGCAAAGGGGCAGTTTCACTCTCAAAAGTTCACACGATGCAGCGATAAGATGTACGTGAAGAAGATGCGGTCTCCCTAGATGCCTCTTTCTTTGGCTGCTACAGCTGTCGAGTGCGGCAAGTGGCAAGCAGCAAGTGGAAGCAGCTGCAAACCGGTTCAACACGCGTCACGCAGCTTTTTTTTCCAGTCTTAAGTTTATGAGGCAACAACAAACACAGCAATTAAGTCGACGATCATAAGCGATTGCTGTAGCCGGCAGCTGCAGCAGCAAACTTGCAACATGCAACACGCAGCACAAAGTAAAACTCAAATCAAACAAATCGAGTCGATCAAATATTAATTTTCAATAAAAAACACGACTGAATTTGTGTAAGTTGTTGTTGCTTTGTTTATTTGTTGTAAACTTATTGAATCTGCATAAAATATGCTGAGACGCCCCCAAAACCCACACACACACACGTGTTGCACAACAAAGCCACTCGGAGCTAGAGCTGCTCGTTTCTCGTGCTTTTTTAACACGACTCACGAGCTGAATTTCATTATATAAAATTATGTACTAAAAATATAAGTATATATACTATAACTTTACTACTCATGAATATTTCAAACACGCGAACTGACAGAAGAAATGTCACTTTTTATTTCGCATTACACTCAGCGCATTGTTTGTGGCCATAAAAGTTTTGTTGGCATTGTAAAAGCACGAGTCCTGCGCTAGTCGAAGGACTCAAGGACAGAAGGTTACAAGGAGACGAGCAGAATCGAAGAGGATTCATACATACATAAATAACATTTTAAAATTCATTCAAGTTGCGATGATTTCGATTTTAATGCTTAAATAAAATTGAAAAGGACCTCGATCCGAAATTGAAGTCAAGCAAGGAGCAGGAGCAGAGGCAGCCGAAAAGGTAGTGGTGAATTGAAAGTTGCGTGTGGTTTTGCTCCTTGTATCGATAACACACACCCGCACACACACACACACACTCTGTAGCTGTGTATCTTTGTTGGCATATACAAAGGAAATCGACTCGCTTTGAGGCAGAATGATGCAATTATTCACACTTGATTAAATACTCAAGAAAAATGAAAGTGTGTGGAAGCAAGTGATGCTGCAATAGAGGAAGTGCTCCCACACACACACGCACACCCCAAAACACACACATACACAAATAAGCAGCTATTCATTTTAGAATTTTTGATACGCCTCGCACTCGTCTTTGCGCATATTGAGCTGTTAAAAAATTCATAAATTTAAATTAGCAACGAGTCGCTGGAATGCACAGCAAATGAAGCCATCGATTTGGCATCACCTTCGTCTCTACTCCGACGTATCCACACCTCCTGCCAACTGCCTAACTCATCCAATTGTGACTCGTAGTCATACCTATCCGCAAATGGTATTCAATTACATCCTGGATAGACATTGAGGCTGTGAGAGCTTCCCATGGCAAACATTTAATTTATTGACTGGGCCTGTGAAGGCGTTTCTTATTACCAAAGTGCCAGCAGTGGCGCTGTCATTGCCATGGCCAACGTAGTACTCTCCCACCCCATGACCGCCTTCAGTTCAGCAAGCATCTGTCAGTCAGCTAGTCAGTCAGTCTATGATGGAGTCTCATTTGGCATTTGCTTGATTTGCCCTCTTTATTTATTCATCCAACTGTCCCAGCGTCTGTCCCGTCCCTCTCTCCCCCTTTGTCTCTCTCTCTTTCTCAGTCTCCCACTCTGTCGGCATGTGGTCCTTCTACAATTGTATCAGTCACCATTGCTCGCTAACCAAATCAATTCGCATCAAATTCGAACTGAAACCCATCACAAAGTCCAAGTGCGTTCCTCCCATTTTTATTTCTCTCACTCACTCTCTCTCTCTGTCTTACTCTCCTCACTCTCTCTCTCTCATTCTCTACTTGGCAGGCAGCAATATTCTGCGTAGGAAGTACGCTGGGCTGCACATTGCTAATATCCTGCGAAGACAGGACTACTTCTAGGCACTCGTAATTGAAATTCATTTCATTAGTTAGTCGCTGTCTAGCAAGTGCCACCAGCGAGGCGAGCCCAGTAGGGGCTAGGGGGCGTGCCAAGAGGCGGAATTGGGCATTTTTTTAAATTAAGTAAATAAAATTTATTAAATTCGCTATTTTAAGAGTCTAAGAATTTTAATAAACTTAAACTGAATAGCATGGAAAATGTTTTTGTATAAAAATGGAAAGAAATAAAATTTAAATATATTTTTATTTAGTTTATTTTGTTAAACTCTTGTTTTTCTGCTGCCCCCAAGTAGTCTAGTGACGAAAGCATTGTTTTATATAAGCAATAAAACAATTGAGTTTCCCAGGGGCATGGCAGCGGAGGCGTGGCAAGGGGTCAACTAGAAACAAACAACAACAAGAACAACAATAAATATAAACATAAACAGAGGCACAACAAACACACACACACACACACATGTGTGGCTGTGTGTGGAGCACTCATAAATCTGTGCAGCAAGTTGAGGCAAGGCAGCGGCACTCAGGTAGCTGCGGCACCGAGCAATTACCACATGCTACGATTGACAAACGCTGCAGGAGTTCACTTCACTGTACAACAACAGCAGTGGAAACAACAACAACAACAACTGAGCAAATGTTGCTGCCACAGATTGAGGCTGCAACTTCACCGTGGCGACTTCAAGTGCACTTTTGTTTGTTGCTCGTCTCGTTTCGCTTCTATTTTGGTGGCAAGAGTTATATTGCCACATGCTGAAAGTGCAACCGATTTATTTATATGTGCACACACACACACACCCATATATTTATATATATATTTATTTTTTTCTCTCTGTGCGAGTACAAGTAGTTTTGTGAAGCACTGTGAAGCTGCCGCTTGCTAACAAATTGAATTTGCTTGTTAGCTCTAGTTGTAGTTGTAGCTGTTGCATGCCCCATGCCTCATACCTCATGCCTCATGCTGCAAGCGGCAGCGTTGACATCTCAGCAATTATGCTGGCATTCTCAACGAGCCATGCCCCACGCCCACCTCACCCCCACTCCAACGCTCTGCCTGGTTGAGGGCGTGTGGCCAATGCAGTTTATGGCTTTAAATAGCCTGGCGCTATTTCGGTGCCACAAGCCGCATGTGGCAAGCTGGTAAGTGCAACGCAGCAACTCATAAACCGCCATAAACCGTATTCCGCTTTCAGTTTTCAGTTCAGTTAAGTTTTCTTTTCGAATTACGTAAACTTTTGAGACGCCCACGCTGAAGCCAACGGCAGCAGCAGACGCATGTGGGTGTGAGCCATGGCTTAAACTGGCTAACAAAACTGGTTGGCTACTACTTGGTTAACTGGCCAACAGTCTGTCAGCTGAGCTCAAGGTGTTGTGCGAAGTCAAGTAGTCAAGCTTGTGATACATGGGCGTTGCAGCAACCCACACACACACACACATATTGAGTCACACACACTCTCTCACACTCTCACACACACAACGAGTCTTTTGAAAAAGTTTGCTTCGCTTTTGGCCATTGACAGGTGAAGAACAGCGCAATTAACTTTTGCCAGCGAAGATAACAAACAAAGTCAAATGCAGAAATCAAATGCTGAATGGGCTTTTGAGTTATCTGCTTCCTGCAGATAATGCAGATAACACCATGTATGTGGGTGGGTCTGCCTCTCTTCCCCACTCTCTCTCGCACTCTGTGTGTGCCTAACATTTGCCCTTTGAACTATAGAAACTGTGGAAACTCTATAGAATCCGCAAAGTTGCTTCCTGCTTGCAGCTTCCTTACACTGTCTCCCTCACACTCTCCTCTTCTCCTACCCCCACTCCACCCCTCGCTAGCGCCGTCTCTGCCCTACCGCCACGTCACTTCCTCGAGTGCTGAATGGTCGCTTGGTCAAGCAGTTTGCTCCGTATTGTCAATGCACTCCAGTACATTTACCAGCTGTCAGCGACAACTCTGCTCGCTCCCCCCCCATTCCTCCCCCGTCGCTATCTATTACGCCATGTTTGTGCTACACTTTCGCTGCCTTCGCTGGCACACATTTCACCAGACACACACACATACAGTCACCGCCAAAAGGACACGCACCAAGCTTACACTGAGCTTTGCTCTGCTGCTTTTCTATTTTTTCTCTCTTCTCATCATCTTCTGCTGCTGCTTCTTCTACTTCTTTTGTGGCCTGTGCGTGTGTGTGTGTGTGCTTGTCCTTGTGCTTGTTTTGCTGCGTTGTCCGTTGTCGGCCTGCCACACACACACACACACACACCCATACACACACCTTGTGTGTGTTCGTTTGTTGACATATTATGATCCTTGATTATTTTGTGCTGACAAATAAATGCTTTTATTTTTGCCTTTTCTATGCTCTCTTTATCTCTCTCCTCATCTTCGTCTTTAGCTGCTTTCGCTGCCAATTTCCATGTTGACTGCGCTGTGGTTGACTTTTTGTACCCTGCGGAGGCGTGGCACGTGGCTGCTGTTGCCAGGTGCGTGCAACATTTCTGCTAATTGGACTATAGAAAAGCTCTAGCATTGAATTCCGCTTCTCTTATCACTATCTATCATTTCGGTAGGCGTTGCTGGCTCCTACTATGCCTATACTCCAAGAGGGGGCAGAGAGGAAGAGGGGGAACATCTGCTCTTAAAAGTCGCACATGTGTCAACCTCGCAACCACAACAAAAACAAATAAAAAGCACAACAAAGAAGAGGCAGAAGAAGAGCAGCTAAAGACTGGACAACAACAATAACAGTTGGAAACGCCCACCAAAAATCAACAACAACAACTAAATAAATATAAAAACTCGGAAACCAAATCAAACCAAAACGGACAACAAAAATCTGTGGGCGTTTAAACATATTTTGTGAATTATATTTGATTGTTATTGTTGTTGCTGTGCGAAGAAGACATTGAGAAAGAAGAGGAGGAAGAGGGAGAAGTGGGATAGGCAGCGGAGGAAGAGACAGCGCAATGAGTCGCACAATTTATGAGAAACTCTGCGTTTCGGAGGGCGGAAACGCGATAAGAGCGCGCGAGCTGGTATAAGCCAAGTTAGGCACTTGGCCTATTCCTATTGCACTCATCACGTGCAACGGAAGTTGATCCGCTGCAGACGTGTTTCCGCTTCTGATCGCCCTGCGCCATAATTAATAATTAGCTTATCGAGCGCACTCTTAACTTGGCTCAGACTCCAACTGCCAGTCTTTGTCGTTGCAGCCAAAACGTATTGACCACAAGGAAGTTGGGGTGAGCAGCACAGGCACTGCCCATTTCTTGCTGCTGCTAACCGCAAGAGTCAAGCTGGCCTAATGAGCACGGGCTGAAACAATAGCAGCAGCTGCTGTGGGCGTGGCGCTTCCTTCACCGTTATGGCCTAGGCACCTACATTAAAAGTACCCCTTTCCCCTCCCCTACCTTCTCTTAGCCTGGTCTACACCTTGACAATTGTAATGCTAAACTTACCAATGCCCAGCAGCTCAAGATGTTTAATCCAATGCAATTGCTGCTGTTGTTTGTGTAGTTGTTGTTGTTGCTGCTTCCGTTGTTGCCGGCAACAGTAATTGTTGCTGTTGCTGCTACTGCTCTCCTCTTGTTGTTGTTGTTGTAATCGCGATTCTGCTGCTGCCTCAGTTTCAGCTTGTGACAATGCCATTTTGTTTTTGTTGTTGTTGTTGTTGCTTTTCTCGTGGCTGTTGCTGTTATTTTTGTTGTTACTGTTGTTCTGGCTATAACGAGCAGCATTTACCGTTGCTGCGGCGCCACATTTGTTTTTTGTTTTCTTTTGTTTACGTTGTTCTTGCACTTTATTCACACGCGTCGATCAATTTTTTGCATAAAGCGTATGTACAACTTTAGCACGCACTGTGCCGTTGATCAAGTTTGGACATGTTGTTGCTGGGACAAGGAAGGGAGCGTAGTCAACACATGTGACATGCCTGACGCTGGCTGCGCTGCTCCGCTGCAGCTGTCTCTGGCGGACAGAGCGTAGCGTGCGTAAAGCGAAAATGTGCAAAGAGGAGAGAGGAAAGAAAAGCAGAGCTTACGATGCCGCGCGACCAACACAACAACGCAATTGTTGACGAAGCGACGCAGCGCGACAGGACAGAACGGGACTAAACGGAACGACTGCGGCGCCGACAAGAGCCCCGACGACGACGACAACCGCGACGGCGACAGCGGCAGCAGCAGCGACGTTGGATGCGGCTGCTGGCTGTGAATTGTGCCGAATTGTGCCTTCAATTTTTGGCCACTTCCACTTTTGATTTGATTTCTTCTTGCACAACTTTAAGATTAAACAATTGCTATCACTTTCTGGCGCAGACTCGATAATTTGGCGTTGTTACCGCGGCTGCTGCCTTTTAACATATGCATGTGTGTGTTTTTGTGTGTAAGTATGTGTGTCTGTGTAGACTCCTCGACTGTGTCAGTATGTGTGCGCTGCTCGCGACGCACTTGAACGGCCCTTGTGCTTGCGTAAGGCGTCCGCACAGAATGAGAGCTAAAACCGAACTAAAACTTCCATCTGGCGAAGCCATCAACCATCAGCGAGCGATTAACAGCAGCAACAGCAACAGCAAGCAGCGACCAACGAAGGCGCCACGAACGAAGAGCACGAGTACACGAATCTCATGCACTTCGTTGACTCTGAACTTGTGCAGCGGGAGAGTTACACAGTTAAAGCGACAGTCAAGTGAGTGTGAGAGAGCGCATGTGCTTGTTCTTCTAATTTTGATAACACAAACAATTGAACTTAGTCGTATTTGTTTGGCGTTGCCTCTGACGGAGTCTCTTGGCTTTGCAGGTGCGTCACTTTTGCACTCACGCAAAGCACAGCCGGTTCTCACACTTATACATTTGTTTGAGACGTTTGCTCTTATACGCAGAGCCAAGCAACAGCAGTTACTTCGAGTCGTATGCGAAAAGCCGTATGCGAACAAAGCAACAGCTTCTATGCGCTTATACGGTCAGTTGTTCGTATACTGCTAGTCTAATACTTTTACTACTATTGGTGGTGGTTTTTTGTATGCTTATACTTGTGCGTTGGCCTGCCGAGTGTATGCGTGTGCTGTGTACAACTTATACCAGCCGGATGCTGGCGTATGCGACCAATGCTTATACTTTTGACGTATACTACTAGTCGTATATAAAGTGTCGCGTTACAGGACGAACATATTTATAAGTACACGAAACTGTTATACTACGTATAAAATGTGTAGAAGTCCTTGGTGTTTGTAGCAGTTGCAACTGGTTTGATACAAAAACCTGCTCAAGGACTTAATAGTCAAAAAAGGACAGCAACAACAACCAAAGTAAACAATAAACAAATATCAACAGTTTACTTTCGTAAGGCCTCTAATGAAAGCAAAGTTAAATGACAACAATAAAATAATAATTTTAAGTCTTTTCTTAAACGCAATTTGCACACAGTTTTTATGTGCGTTTGCCATGTCATATGAACCCCTTTTTTAAGAAAAATTCCCAAGCCAAGTGTAAGTAATTTTCATTTCATTTGCAGAAAATTGCGTTACACACGCACACACACATGAGGGAGGAGAACAGCAAGAAGAAGAAGAACAAACACTTGTTACACGCGAGAAAGTCCCGCGGGAAAGCTTTAGAGACCTAAACGTGGTGTCAGTTGGAGTGGGAGTGAGAAAGGCACAGGCAGTATGAGCGAGAGAGAGTGAGAGGACAACAATCTGTTGCTGCTTGGGAACTTGTAGACAATGGCGCATATTTCGAGGAATTTGGCAATTTAAATTTACAAAAAATATAGACGGCCAAATGAACAATAAAAGCCAGATTAAATCCTTAGAAACAAACGTTGAATTTAGGCCAAATGCGCAATTCAATCAAGAAGAAGCAGAGAAAGTGGCAAGTGGGCGGCTATGAAGGAAGGGGTGTGGCAGCGTGGAGAAATCTCTAATAAGCTTCTCAATTCTAAATTGAGCGCTAATCTCTTTAGGCGAAGCATTGAATAAAAAAAATAAGCGAAAAACAAAATTGAAAACAACAACACATTGTAAAGCAAAGAGGAAATCGGGAAATGAGAAAGAGAAAAGATAGACGACAAACGAGAAAAATAAAAAGCAATGCTAAATGACAAACAGACACATTTTTGTCCTTGAACCAAACCGAAAATCCTTCAGCTCTGCTGTCAAAATAAACTAAATAAAAAAGAAATCAAATAAAAAACGATAACCAAGTGTAAAAACCTCAATTCCCTTTCAAATGTATTTTGCACAACAGCAAACCCACCACACCCCAGCACTCTCCCACCAGCCCACCACACAGTACTGCGTACTGAAAACTCACCACCCAAGCGCCCATTCCCTTGGAGTTTCATAGCATTCAGTCTGTCTATCATTTTGCGCTTTGCTTTACACTTTTTTTGCTGCTGCGATTCCCAATACCAGCGAGCAACGGCAAAACGGATGCGAGGGAGTGGGAGGTGGGAGACACAGAGAGCGCTGGAGGCGGAGGTGGCCTAAGCCGGAAAAGGGCAGGAAATGCAGCGTCTATCGTTGGCAAAAGGGGATTTAGCTGTTTCTTAAACCGCATTGAGCTCAATTGAATGCTGCTTGGTCTTCTTCTTCTACTTCTGCATCTTCCATCGAAATGCATGCAAATAATCGGCCTACTGCAACTCTCGCTTTCATACGCAAACAGTAGAGCATGATCGACTGCCAGTTACGCTGTAATACTATCAAAAGCTTTAAAGCATTTAGAAATGAGCTCTTCTTTCTTGACTAAGACCTACTTAAGCAGGCACAATAAACACCTTTAAAGCGCTGACTGCTTACAGGGTATTAAAATAAACTTCTAATACTCCTTCAAGTTCCTTCTATAAATAAAAGTAAATGCTGTTAAACTTTCAAGTGTATCAATGCAAACTAGGCGCTTAACTGACAAGTGGGCATGCACGACTAGCATATACCCTGTATACACAATAGCTATTTTCTTATATTTTTAGACTCTACTACCACTCACCTATATACTTCACAACAGGGTACATGTACGTTTGCTGAAAGAAAACTCGGCATAACTTTTAAGCACATGCTTTCGATCCTGCCCTCGTTCTAGCATTAAAACCAAAGCAACTTCAACGTCTAGGTACATCAATTGGCAATCGGAGTTTCTGCTTTGCTCCTGCTTCTTTCCCTTTTCGCTTATTGTTGTTGTTTTTTTTCGCTCTGAAATTCGTAATCTTCAACTTCATCTTGGCTGCGCTGCCGTCTCGTTCTCTCTGCCTTTTGTCCCCCACCCTCATATGAGTGTCTTCCTTCTCGTTTCTGTTTGCTGTTTTGGTGATGTGAATACGTCTGTTGAGTGGAAGGGGAAGCATTGCCTGTTATTATTGTTGTTGTTTTTGTTGTTACTTAGTCGGCGGCCATTGTAAGCGCTATTTGCTTATTGTTGTTGATTCAGACACATACCCCATGTCTCTCCCCTTACAGTACTCACTCCTCTCTTTGCTTATGCTTACCCCCACCCACTGCCATTTGCTCTCTTTTGTCATGTGTTTTGCTACTGCTATTTGTCTTTGTACATTATCAGCTCAACGACAAGTTGCTCTCACTCCTGAGTCCCCCACTCTCACTCCCACTCTCTCTCTTTCTGGCTCTCCCTCTCCCTTTCTGTCAGCCTAAGCACATGTTTTATACGGTTACTTGTGCTCAGATTTTGCAATTTATTGCGTTTCGATTTGGTTTTGATCATATTTTTGGGTGTTTTGTGTTTTTGGCTTTGTTTTTAGCTTTGCTTCGAGCTGTCGACACTTTTATGAAATTAAATGCAAACATTTCCATGGACACAATAACAGCACAAATATTTGTGTGAAAAAAATGAACCATCAGCATGGACACACATACACACAGGCACACGCGCTCTCTCACACACACAAACAGCACACTTCATTTTAAGCAAGAAACTTATAAACGAAGCAAATCCAAGTCTGAGAGCAGTCTGAGTGCAGCTTTAGCAAAGATTACCTTTTCCACACTTTCCACTCTCTCTCTCACTTCCCCTCCTTCTGGCAACTTTATAATTATAATTTGTAATTTGCTTTACACACTCACACACAAACACTTCTCATTTTTTGCAGTGTTTTTCTTTCATTTTGCGCTCTGCTCTTTTGTCACTTTATTATTTTTGTACAGAATTTTGGACTAAAATGTTTCGTAGTCTTGCGGATGCTATGCCTATTAAAGGTGCCTCAACACACAATACATATATACACACAGCACACACACACACCTGACTAACACAGACACATTCGCATTCGCATGCACAAACAATTGAAAGTTATTTGTGAAAATTTTATTGTAATTACAAAAGTTTTTCCATGTTGTTCTTACCGTTTGCGCTACACGCCCCTCAGCTGCCCCTCATCTCCTCTCCTCTTTTTGATGGCCTCATAGCTGGCGCACATTCGATTCCATGATACCTTGAATTTCACTCAAAATTCCTTCAAACACTCCAACTCCTCCTTCCCTTCCCTTCCTTTCCCCATACCACCAGTTCCCCAACCTCCAATTTCTCCTTTTAGCTTATTTGCGCTATTTCTATTCCTGTTACTGTTGATTCAGTTTGTTTTGCGTTTCTTTTCCTTTGGTTTTTTTGTTGTTTCTAACTCTCTTTTGCAGCTAACTTTATCCACTTCATTATTTTGGCTCGTTTCGTTTCGTTTTCGTTCTCGCTTTCGTTTTGGTTCAACCATTTGTTTGCTTGTTTGCCAGTTTGTTTGCTTCATTTCGATTTTAATTGTATCTGAGCGCGACCTGGTGCCACGACCCCATGCCCACCCTACCCCCTTTCGATTATTTGTTGCCAAAGAGGTGCGAGTATATTAAAATATACAAATTTCAATTCCCAGTCTCCCCCTGCCCAAAAACCTAAACTCCATTTACAGGTCATTGAAGGGCAACATAGTAGTCTGCTTCTCCTTCTCCTGCTACCTCTCCTTCGTTTCGCCCTTAAGTTCATTTGCCACAAGTTGTGTTCTTGTTCTCCTGCGGGATAATTAGCATCGCGCACTTTACGCCGTATTCCATAAATGATGACTCTGCCCAGCGGGTATTTTATATAGGAAATATTTCTCTGGCAGTTATCAAAATTCTGATCTGAGCTTTAAGCAAGTAAAGCGTAGGAGTTTTGTAGTTTTTGGAGATGTTTTAATGTAGAAAGTCATGAAAACTAAAGGAAATTTCTTAAGAGAGCTGTATTCCGTAGGTTATTGTTTTAAGAAAAATACTTTTTGCTAAAATTTGCAAAACTTGTACAGTTATTTTATTAATAAACGTTTTGTAAAATTTACATATTTTTTACTAATCATTTTATAATCGTTCTCTTTCTCTGTCGCTCTTGAGAAAATGAGAAAAAGAAAAGGTTTTTTTATTGGTCCACATCGTCATCACAAACCGATTTGTATACAAGGGAACATGAAAGTATGTGCATGTGAGCGAGTTTGAGCATGTTGGTGTGCGTGTTTGTGCTTGTTTGTGTGGGGATAACGAGCTGCGATCTTTCACTAACGATTATCACGCGATATGAAGTTCCATTTTATCTGTAATAAAAGTTGCCACAATAGCGATTGCCTCGTTTGATATTGTGGTACATGGACTCAATGGGAACTGCATATCGAGGTCCTTGGTAGTATCCATGCTGTGGATTCACTATATGCTGCATGGGTCGGTTGTAGTACTGCTGCTGCATCAGCTGCTGTTGTTGCTGCTGCTGCTGCAGCTGATAGTAGTACTGCTGTTGGTTGTATTGCTGCAGATCCTGGTGGTAGCGAGGACCCAGTAGCATAGTGGGCCGATGACATAGCGGCACACCGAAGGTTCTTTTGGGCTTGTTCACGACCTCGGCTCGTGGCTTCTTGGCACGAACAGTGGTCGATTTGTCCTTGGGATCCTGTGGTTCCTTTGGCTGAGTCTCTCGCTTACCGCGATCTCTGCGATCCCAACGATCCCCATGCGCCTGATGATCCTGCAGCTGCTGTTTCTTGGCGCCAGCTGGCTTTTGTATGGCATCCACAACCATTATTTTGGGTAAACTCACTGGAGGCGCCTTTGCTTTGACCTTGCGAGTCATTGATTTCGATTTAGCCTTCGGTTTAGGCGTGTTCTTTTGGTTTTTTATGGGCTTGACCTCGTGTGGTTCACTCTTGGGTTGCGATCTCTGCACACAGTCATCAGAGATATGAATACTAACTGCAGGATTGCAGGCTAACTGCCAGGACAAGCTCAGACTGGCTTTGCCCATGGCCGGAGCACTACGCATTGAAACACATGGCACAGATTGGGAGTGCATCAGAGGAGCACGGAAATACTTGTTCAGCTCGACAAATTGAGACCATTTGCGTTGGCAAACCTTTGTTCCTTTAGCTTTCTCCATCACATTGAACATATTGGACTCTTCCGCAATCAGTTGACTTTACAATTTCATCAATATCATCGTATTAAAAGTATAAACGAATTTTTATTTCCAAATATTATAATTATTCTATTTTTTTGTTTTTTCTCTATTTGCACAGTGAATCTGGATTTTGTTGAAATTTTTATATATTTATGTTCCCGAAATTAAAAAAACTTCAAGCATATTTATATCATTTTCCTCATAGATATCTTGATAGAATTTCAAGTGAGTAAATTCGAAAGATCTGTTGGGGGGTTAGGGAAGTACTCGGGTCAAAGGGAAATGTTAAATAAAATTGTAATCTTTGTTAATGATTTGATGTTTTGGCAAGTTTCTGTTGTTGTTTATAGCCGCACATGGGTCGTAGCACCACCTACACACACACACACACACGCACACCCAACGAGATCGGTTGTGGGGCATTAATGCAAATAAGTGGAAACACAAATATTTTCAACGTTTTGTGGTCAGCAAACCTTTTTTACTCCTCGCCAAACATGTCCAATGGCCAAATAAATTTTCAGTGAGCTCTACGGCGCTCTACTACCTTCTCCACCTACTGTGCCCACTCCCCCACAAGGTCGATGGATCATTTCCGCTGTCATGGCGCTTCCTGAGTCCCTGTGCCCAAACGTCCGTTTTGGCAACCGTTTCCTGTCGTCGACGTAGTTATATATTGAAATTTATATTTAAAATCTTTCCAAATATACATTTAAATGTGAGTTTTCCCTTTTTTCCGTTGGCGGCATTTTTCACTTTAGTTTATGTGCCGCATGTTTAATTTATGAGGCAACCACCCCCGACTCCACAAGCTGCCAACCCCTGTAATGGTAATGGGGGGGGCCAAAAGGTCGCCTCCTACCACGCATTATGCCAATGAATATGAAAATCAATTTGGCTCTGACCAATGGCCATTACATAAACAGTTTTTCCTTGAAGGTCAAATGCTTTTTCTGCTCCTTAAACAATCGATTCGCATCGCATCAAATCGAATCTCGGCGAATTTCAAGCGAAGCGTATCTTGTAGTTTGTATCTTGTATCTCAAGTATTGAGTCTCGACTTTTGAGTCTCGTGTTGCGATTTTCGACCCACTCTGCTCAGCTCACATCATCTTTATGTCACATTCTACATTAATTCTTCAAATTTACAATCATTTCAAGCGCTGACTGACCATTTTCCATTGACGAGTACGGTTCGCTTGAGTTTCCGGTTTGGGAATTTCTTTTATGTACCCTAGTAGAGGGTAGTTCAGTTCGGTAGGTTAGCTTGGAGCGTATAGAAGAAGGGCTAATGGGTCTATGAAGTATAGATGATAGTCCACCGGTCTCTTTTCCTCTTAGCCTCCTAACTCCCTTAGTTTTGTTACGACCTAGATGAAACCATGTTCAAATTGTTCCGATAGGTTTACTATATAGTAACACAGAACCCATTTGAGTACTTTGTATATAAGTAGAGTAAGATTAGACTATCTGAAAGTGTATCTAAGCTTTGGTTAGCCCGAGTTTAGCCAACGTATCCTGTTTTGTTTCTGTTTAGGTAACTTCGTGCAGTTTTTCCACCCCTCGATTTCCAATTAGCAACAGGAATCACCTTTTTTTTTGGGCTTTTCCTTTTTATTTTTCCGTTTTTGCCGCTCTTTCGGCATTCTTTATTTTTGTGTTTTGTGTTAATTGAAGATTTGTACTTGCTGCGATTTTATGTGCGCGTCAATGGGATCGGAGTGCAGGATAATTCGAAAGGCGCAGGGAGCAGTTGGTAGAACAGCCGGCGGAGAGGGACGCAGGTAGAGAGAAAAAGATAGAGCTCCTTTTGGATTTGTTTGCTAGCTACGCAAATGGCTGGGAGTAGGCGTAGAGGCAAAAAGGGGGAGGGTTGCTACGAAAGTTGTTCGATAAATGGCGTAATAAATGGGCCTCGTGCCGAATGCGGACTACGGACTCCAGGCACCGGACTCTGGACAGAACATCCTTGGCACGCGCAGGTTAATTGCATTTCGCACTCATTTATTTGACGATTTCATTGGAAGGAGCTGGTGGGGGGCGATGGTAGGTGGGGCACTGTGGCTGGAGTCGGATCTAGTGGCGCCCCAGAAGTTGCTTAAACTTGTTTTGTATTTAATTAGGCGTGGCGTTTTTATTTCTCTAGATTTATTTGGACAGATTCTGGCTGCTGTTAGATGGGAATTGCATTTCCTGCTGCCTCTTCTGCTGCTGCTGTCACGTTTGCGACGTTTGGCAGGCAAAACCGGGAAGTGGAAGTGGATGTGGCTGTGGATGTGCCACAGGATGTGCAAGATGCGAACGCAAAAATCTACGAATCCACGAATCCACTTAGCAGCGCATAAATTTTACCGGCCACATAAACTACAAGTGCACAAACAAAAGGACTTTTGGCGACGAGCACAGCAAACGGTCTGGACAGACCAGCAGGACGAGGAGAGCGACCCGAACGAGTAGCAAGGCAATGAAAAAACATAAAGAAACCGCATACAAGTCCAAAGACAGGCAGAGTGCAGCGTAAAGCTGAAACTGGAACTGGAACTGGTTCGGGGACTGGTATGGGGCCATGGGCAAACATAAACTCGAGTCGAGTGAATAAAATCGTTGCCAGCAGATGGAAAGCAAAGGAGTCCAAAGACTTCTCGCAGGAGTCACAGGAGTCGCAGCAGCAGTCCAAGTAGTGCTAGGCTGAAAATTCACTGCAGCGCAGTGTCCGTGACGGTAACTGGTGCCAGGGCTACCGAGCCAAGCGGACCAAAGGAGCAGCGAATCATAAAGCAGATGAGAGGCGAGAGAAATGCACGTAAAATAATAAACAAGGCTTTGCAAACAATAAATGTTGCTCTCGTACCCCTTACCCCTTAACCTGCCCCTGTAGTACAGCGCTAACAACCCTACTTGGGCTGTGAACCTATCCGCACTCTCCACTACTTTCTGCCTGTGCCGCTCCCACTCCCAAACGCTACGAGCTGTTAGCGGCGTCGACGAGATTTCTGGGCAGCCATTGTAGTCTCTCATTGCAGTTGCTGCTCAGTAGACCAAGGGGTGTTATGCTTTAGTGCTGCTGTTTGCAACAGTTGCAGTTCTCCACGATTTCTAGCTGAGTAGCTGACTGTCGAGCATACCCGCTTGCAGCACAGCGTGCTTGTTCGTGTTGTTGCAATAAATGCGAAATGCTTGTAACAGCAATGCAAATGTAATGGGCAAAAGGACATTTCACGCTGATGCAACCAGCCAAAAGTAGAGCCCGAAACAGAAGCAGCAACAGAAACTGAATGAGAATCTGCATTCGTATCTGTATCTGTAGCTGTATCTGTGTAGATGTATCTGCAGCTGTATTTGAATCAGAGCCAGGGGCTGAGCCTTGATTCCTTTCAAGCCTCTGCGACAGCAGTAAATATTCCGTTGTCCCGTTGGGGTCAGCCGCTGTTTATGCAGCCAAGTGGCAAGGGGCAGGAGGCAGGGTGTAGGGGCACGAGTAGCGACGTCCTTATTAATTGCAACAATAACTGCTGCAGCGGTGGGAGTGCACTCAAAGAAAAATGGCATCAAACGGATTTAAGATTTGAATAAATGCAAATTTGCATAAGAATAAAAATGACCTTAATTTTAACACTTACTGCTCCTGTATTTTACCTCAAAATAATCTAAACTTAATGAGCATTCAGCTAATTTCTTTGAGTGTAGTTAAGTCAACGTCATTGGGTCTCTCTCTTTAGCTCTTTACTTGTCCCTCCCTCTTGCCCCCTACACTACAGGGTGCCCGTAGAAGCTGGTGAAAGCCTTTCGGCGTTTTTGCGCCATCATGAGTGCGAATTTATGGCATGGTTACCACCGGAAGCGGCACTTAGCTTCTGGCACTTAGCCCTCTTAGTTACCACTTTCCACTTGCCACACATTGTCCACTCATACAGTTGTCCACTGTCCTCTTGTTCCGCTGTCCCACTGTCCCTTCTACCATTCGTCAGCTGGCGAATCAGTGACCATGAAGCTGCGACCATGATGGAACTTCAGATCGATCGATCGGTAGATTCTGTTACAGCTTTAGTGCTTCCTGATAAGTAATTACAGCGAGAGCAACTTTATCCTTTATCCCTTCGGGGGCTATAAAAGACAATTCGTATATTAAATGTGGTGGGTCTGCTCTAGGGCGAGTTTTCTAGGTTTTTATGGGGCCAAGACTTTCGGGCTCCCAAAAACATTTAAAAGCAATAAAGAAGGGCGGGCGTTATCAGAAGGCAGCACCACACCCCCTTCCCTTCCCCCACCCATGCTACTCACAGTCTGAGAGTCCCACTCTCAGTTCCAGTTACAGGTATTCAAATTAGAGCGCAGCTGAAGGCACTGCCGAGCTCACTCCAAACCCGGAGGAAATGTGCCAATGGCGGTGCCGTAAAAACCTCCGGCGACTATAAAAACCACTGTGACGGTGACGTGGGAAAATGGCTCAAATCAGCAACTTAGGGCAGCAGCAGCAGCAACAGGGGAAAAGGGGTAAGGTGGTAAGGGGAAACACGGCCAGCAAAAGGGCAAAAGTGCTTGGCAGTGATTTTTTTTTCATACCCTTGCAAATAAAATGAGAATGAACTTGAAACGTCGTAGAAAAAGTTTATTTTAATGAAATTCGCGTCGACATTTAACGTCAACGGTAACAGCACAAAAAAAAAGTAAAAAGGGGAAGTGGTATTAACCCCTGCCACACCCCAAGTCATCAACCCATTTTTGTGCTACTCAATACCGTTGACATGACGTATACGTAATGTTTACAAGCCTCACAAAATCTCAGGTTTTTCCAATCGCCGCTGAACTAACACAAAATTTGAGTAGTCATGAAAAGAGTTTTTGATTGTGGCCAGGAGTTTTAATAAATATTAAGCTGAAATTGATTTTAAATCAATGGAAAATATATCAAAATTATTTATTAGGCTATAAGTTATGCCAATGAATTTTAAGTGTTCAGTTAGCAATTGAATTTAATGATAAGATTTGACTCCTTTTCTGTCTTTAGCTAAAATTCCATTATTTTTCTATACCTAACTCCACACTCTTACCTAATGAAATAACCCACTTTTGCAGGGTATATTACTAGTACATATGCACCTTATTTTACTGCCAAGCTAAGTGTAAACTTTGAGCAAAAGTTTCTCAGTTTTAGTTTCAGTTTTGCTGCCGTTCTGAGTTTGAGTTTCAGCTAAATATTTTTAAAAGCCATAAATCTGTAAAGCATATAAATATGCAGTGTGTGTGTGTGTGAGTGTGTGTGTGTGCGTGTTTAGGTAGTATTTCTATTTCAATTGCTATTTGTTATGGCTGTTTCCCTGTTTCTCAGTTTGCCATTTTTCCAGTTTCCCAGTTGTGCTGTGCAGCCAAGTCGAAAGACGCACAACTAGGTCGCATCACTTTAGTTGTGCATGTGTGTGTGTGAGTGTGTTTATGGCCAAACACGATTTACTGGCTAATTTCTTAGACGTTATCTGCATAATGTGGTAAGAGACAGACCACGCGCCATTCATTTGTATTCATAATTCGACCGAGCAATTCTTTTGAGCCCAGTTCACTTTTGGCCACTTTTAAGTTGACTGGCAATCGATTTGGTTTGATTGCTGCCTAGCAGCGGTTTCTTGGCCTAATTCCTACTTGACTCTCTGGCATTTGAATCCTTTGATTCAATTTGTGTTTAAAGTTCTCCATGGGCAACGCAGACGAAGAACGACGACGAAGATTAGTTAATTTCATTAGGCTTGAACTTCAAGAGAATTGCGGCTTGTCCAGAAAACATTTTTAATTACCAGCGACATGCAGTAAAAAGCTAAATTGGAAGGGAGTAGGGAGTAGGGAGTAGGGAGAAGTAGGAGACAGGGACGAAACGGATTTGAAGACGGACTCAAGACAGACTTGAAGACGGAAATCAATAAATATGTTTGCAAGCGCAAATTGAAAAACTTGCCAGCCACATTTACTCGTAATATAATTTTTCTGCCCCTCCCACTCCCTCGCCCTCCCCCTTTCTATCTCTTATTTTATTTTATTATCAATTCTGTGTGTTCTCTTTTTTTATACAGTCTTTTGTGGCGTTGTTGGAAAAAAGGAATCTAGGAAATATGCATCGTGATTTCTTTTCCTTTAACTTTGCAGTCCGCACTAAAACAATGGCTCAACAAAAGGATGCCTGCCGCAGGCGTAAGCCACTTGAAGCAGAAGCTAAGCAGGCTGGGGGTGTGGGGGCGTATCGGTTAGGTTGGGGGACAGGCACAGGGGCAGGGCTTTCGAGGCACTCATTCATTCATTCGTAAAGGCTTTAGCAGTAAAATAAACGCGCATTGATGCGGAAAATGTGCTACGCACGACGCGACGAGTTGCCGCACTTCCCACAGCCCCTCTGCCACCTCTCTGGCAAGCCCAAACCACACCCGGAAGGTTTAGGCAACGACAGTTTCCTCCTTTTGAGTCGATACATTTTTGGAAGTTTTAAAGTTGCACTTGAGTGGCTTACCAAGAGCCAAGGAGCCACCGGAAGGGAGAGGGGCGGTGCAGAGACGGGTGCTAAAAGTGCGAAGGAGGCTGGGGAGCACCTGAAATGCCACTGACATTGCCAAGCACTGAAGCAGCCATCGTATCGGTCGATTCGTTGCCAAGCGCTTGCCAGGAGCCACTTCATCATTCAGGCGTAAATTTTACTTTACGCAAATACGCGTAAATCTTGCAAGCGAGAAGTAACCAATACTCCGGCTATGGTTGCTTCTCCTGCTCCATCTCCTACTCCTACTGTGCTCAGCTTCTTGTTCCTTGTTTGCTTCTACTCCTACGTTTATTCACTGCTTCTCCTTCTTCTACTCTTGTTCCCTTTCTGTCCTTTCTTTTCCCAGCCTCTGCTTCATACAGCTTCTTACTAATGTCCCCAGCTCCTCTAACTGCCCCTGCTCCTTTTCCCTACTCACCCCTTGACCTCCCGCGATCGTGTTTCATATTTATGTGCTTCTTTCTGGCCATGGCAAGCACTTCAATAAACCCGCCTCACTTATTTCCCGCTCGCTCCAACACTTTGCTTATTTGCCCACTATTTATTTATTCGCTGCCACAATCAGACTCCGAGGCAGCATATGAATTACCTTCGATTTGTTTTGGTCACTCTACACTACAGTTCACAATTGGCTTTAAGCAGCACAACTGAAAGGCTGAAAACATGCTTAATTTCTGCATCAAATACGCAGCTAACTTGGCGAACGCATACACATAGTTGGCTAACTCAATTGGCCAGGAGTTAAAAGCAGCTGCTTTCGCATGTCCTGAGCGAGTCTAATTAGTGCAATTTCTACAAGGATATTAGGGCCGGTGCTGGTCCAGCTGAGTGCGACGAGCACTGATCATAAATGAAATTATCGACGCATAAATTATGAGGCAGGCAGTCGAGTCGAAGCATCAACAATGGGCGTGGCAATGGCCGGGGCGAAACATGACGAAACAGCACCAAACAGGACTCAACAGGAACGAAAGTTTTGCCTGGCCGTTTGCCTGGCACGAGGCTGGAAATAATTGATTAGAAACGAACGTGATTGTTAACTTTTTGCATATGTAATTTGGCTATGGCCAAGAAGTCGAGTCAAACACTCACACCCCCCGCTGCTGGCAGCCAAGTACAGCGCTGTGCACGCAAATAGCGCACAAATTAATTCGTTTAGCTGCAAATTTAAGAAAAAATGCATAAGATAAATTAATAACTATTACGTGCCGTACTTAATTGTGTTTAATAAACAATTGGCTTAAAAAAATACCTGAGCTGCAGCTATTTGTGCGACTCGCGCTGTCTGCATGTGCCGAAAGGGTGCAACAGTGCGTATGAGTAATGTGTACAGCAAGGGTATGCCGTATGCTATTAGCAATAAGCAAGGAGAACAGTTGCCATTATGCTCACTGCTGCCTAAGCAACATTTGCCTCTTTTACTTGCCCGCTGCCCCTCTCTCTCTCTCTCTGTCTATCTCTCTCCCTACCGCTCTCAGTGACTATTGCCGTCTCGCTTCTGCGCTGGCACAATGCAAATTTACAGTTACATGCTTCGATTGGCAATTTAATAAGGTAACTTTTTTCAGAGCACGAGTTGCGTTGAGCTGAGCTGAGTTGAGACGAAGCTACGCCATTTTCTGTGGCAAATTCAACTTCAACAAGAACCGCTTAACCGCTCGCACACCCTACGTCCTACGCCCTACACACACACACACACACAGGCACACCCATACGTGTTTATATAAGGACACATAGCGGCAAAAACGCGTTCACACAGAAACTGACGTGCTTTACATATTTAATGTTTAACTGTAAATTAGGTTAAAATGTGTTTGCAAAAGCCGTTTTGCACTGAAAGGATTTCAACGTGCAAACTTTGCACACATATCCGCATTGGGTTGCTCTCCCCCTACCCCCTACCCACTCCCACCTCTTTGCGTCCTTTGCCCACTTGGTCCATTTGCCCCTGCGGCTGCTTTCGGACCAAGTTTTTTCCTTTGTGCTCTGCAAAAATGTTTGCCTTCCATTTACTTTGCAAAGCGCGCTTTAAGATTATTTCCACAATCGTTCAGTCTCGCTCTCTCTCTCTCTCTGTCTGTCCTTGTCTCACACTCATCAGTGTACGCCGCTCACTCTCTGGGGGACTGTGACGCCACTGACCTTCGCAATGGACCACAACCAAGTTAATGGTGCAGTTTTAGCTGCTTCGCCAAATGCTGGACAGCTGGGAACTGAGCAACTGAGCCCCGGAAAACTGTTCACGCATTAATTAATAATTTATGCTTTTATTTGTGTAGTTGTTGTGTGTGTACGTGTGTGTACGTGTGTGTATGGGGGGTGTGTTAAGTGTATTGGTGTGCGTGCGTTTGTCTCAAGTGCATTTCCACACGCATTTAAAATAATTTCATTTGCTGACGTCAACAATTTGTGCTTTGTGCACGTTTAAGCCACGTTAAGTGACAGTGCTGACAAATGGCTAGAAAATGCTAAACATGCAAGCTGATGAAACAAGCTAAACTAAGTTTATTTGAAAGAAATCATTAATTAAAATTAAAAATGTATAACCTTTGAAAAAAGCTACATCTAGCTGTTTAAAGCTAGCACTAGCACCACTTGCTACTCGCTTGTGTAGGCGAAAATGTGTGCGATGATCTAAATTAGAGGATACGCATTTATTTTGCAAGCAGCTGGGTATGAAAGTTTCACAACTTCAAGGACTTCAAGGATTCAACAACAAACTAATTAGACAAACACATTTTCTATATACAAGTGTGTGTGTACTTGTGTTATTGAGTTGTGGGGATATGGAATTTAAAGTTTTGTGCGATTTTGTATTGTTCT
Organism: Drosophila dunni; assembly: GCA_018152125.1. NCBI lineage: Eukaryota > Metazoa > Arthropoda > Insecta > Diptera > Drosophilidae > Drosophila > Drosophila dunni. The sequence goes on along the minus strand of JAECXC010000339.1, from coordinate 17,879,117 downwards.
CCCGCTGGGAGAAAGCAATTTATGCTTTATTTTCGAAATTGCTACTCTTCTTGTTCGGCACACAAGGCAATAAAATTGAACAAATTTTATGTACAAATTTGTATTTTTTATTAGCACATTCAATATGCAAAGCACACACATACACACACACACACATACATTTAAGCTGCGAGCAGACAACAGGAGAAGAAAGAACACGAATTGTTTTCTCATAAAAATACAAAAAATACAACACAGAAAAAAAAGAGAAAATTCTTCATTTTGCTTTTCAATACGAAATATTTATAGACTTTAAGGATAAGCTGAGCAGAAACATGAAAATGCATTTACATAACAGAGAGGGCGAGAGGGGGAGACGTGTGGGCGTGGCAGTTTGCCAATATCCAGTAAGAGAATGAACGGGAATATGGACAACGAAGAAACAGAGCGCAAGACACAAAGCAGGAAAATGTAATCCCAGCCAAGCGAAGCAAACTTCCGGCAAACACTGAAACGGACGCTTCAATGTATTGGCTACGGGAAGTGCCAGCTTCTGCCTCCAGCCACAGCCAGAGCTACAGCTACAGCTACAGCTGCTCCAGCTTCAGACTCTGCTGCAGCAGCAGCTCCAACTCCAGCTCAGGTTCAGGTCCAAGCGCAAGTCCAGCTGCGTCTGCGTCTTTGTTGCGAATCCCACTCGAACATATGCGAGTCCAAGATTCTAGCATTCAAATCTTGAGCTTAAGAACCGGTGAAGCATGACAGGGAAGAAGAAGTAGGGACTACAGACTGTAAAACACCCAATACTAGAGTCTGTTTGTGTTTAAACAAAAAGTGTTGCATGCTTTTAGGCGCAAGCTTTTCTTAGTTGTAGCTTTTGTCAGTGATAATTTTTGCTGAGTTATTCAAACTTTGAAATATTAAATATGCAGAATTAATATACCTTTAAGCCTAGTATCAATTTATACCTCAAACCATTAACAAACTGATATTTCTTATACAAATCGACTGAGATTTGGTTGCATTTTTGCTTATTTTTGCAATTTTTACACATTTAACTCTATTTCTAGCAACAAAACATTTGAAATAAATCAATAAATTATTTAACTTAACTTCCAGTGCAGCATACCCTGTGCCTATAAGGAGTAACGGGTGTGCCAACTGCTTGCAGCGGCAACAACATTGTCAACTGTTTTCCTGTTCCAATGTGGGCGTGTCACTTGCAACTCCAGCTGCTGTCAATATTTAGTTTGTGCACCCCCAGCTCCTACTCCACCTGCCCTCAAAAGAAACTTGCACATTTTGCTCTCTTCGATTGAGCACTTTGAGTGTGATTGTCATGCCACAGCGAGCAAATATGAAGTGTAAGTGCATAAACGTCTATGGAAATAACTAAACATGTCTGGTGATATGGCCACCTGCTGTTGCTGCATGCAACAACAGCTGACACTGTACGATTATTTCTAAGTATTTTCAATGCATAAGAGTTTTTGGCAAAAAACTTTAATTTTCATGCTACGGCAGTTGAAAACATTTTCAACTAACTTTTGCCATTCGGCCTGGGAGAAATTTCAATGTGAGTGGGGAAATGAGAACAAAAGTTGTTGGTTGTTGGTTGTCGGTAGTCGGTTGTGTTTGGTCAACGTGAAGCCGCAGGCTGCCACGCCCACACACACACACAAACACACACACAGATACCCATAACCTAATACTATTTACATTTTCCTATTGTTGCCTTCAATTTTGTTTTTTATTTTATTGTTTTTAGTATTTTGGGCAAGTTTTTAGTTCATGTGGTATTTTTAATTGAATAACTACAACTCGAAAATACATTTCCTTTTTTTCACAGGCGTTTGCATATTTGTTATTTTTGCTGGAAATCAATACAAGTTTATGTGTATGTGTATAGATGTCTGCCTATAAACAAACATTACAGTATTCGCTTTAGTTTTGCTAATTTTAAGTTGAACAAAACACTAGAAACTTTTTTACACTTCGCTGTCTGCAGCAGTTTGGAATTTTCATTGAATCAAGCGATTTTATGTATAATGAAGCTAGTCAAAGTTCTGATTGACTCAGCCGCTAAGCAGTAAAAAAAACTACGCTAAAATGTAGCTCTATAATGCCGATACACTAAATAACATTTGCCTCTCACTCTAGCCCGCATAATACCCTTATTTCGCTCTCTTTCTAGCCAGCTATTATGCTCTGTAGTCAGAGTTTAAAGCAGCCAATAAATTATTAATAGCTCTGGCATTGATTGGAAAAGTTTTCAAATATGTTGCCACTTTTCTACACGAATAATTTGAGAGCATTTTCAAAAACACCACACACAAGCACACACAGAAGGACATCAGTCGTTGGCGGAATGTATGAGGTGCTAGGGGCAAGGGTTAAGAGCAAGGGGCACTTGGTTTATTATTAAAGTCAAGTTTCGGGTTTCCAGCTTATTTACTCGCAACTATGCAGCTCACACTCCATTCCACTCCCTGGGCCACTCCTCCTTCAACGAGCATGGCTGTCTTGTAAATATTTGCTTGTTTATTTTGTGGCAATTTATTTTTGCAATATTATTTGATAGCCAAGTCAATCGTAACACAGCAACTGCATTAGTTCACTGCAGAGAAGGTTTTGCAAAATATTTTTGAATTTAATTTGTTTGCTTTACGGTTTTATTGGTCAACGGAGAGGCGTGTGGGCGCAGTGAAAGAGTATATAGAGAAAAAGATTGGAATTACGAGGGATATCAGCCACAAGCCTTAATTTATAACTGCTGCTCTAACCATGGCAATTAAAAATGAACAAAAAAAAATAGTTTTATACTATATACGCTTTCCACCTTTACAACTGCACGTATACGGAATATTGCGCATACGCCTCATTGTGCTGCCTCGAGCTGTGTACTTGCTGCGTATGTGCGCTTGGCCGCAAGAGTTATTTGTTTGCACGAGCTTGGCTTATTGCTAGCCGGCAGCAATAGAAAAAGATGGCAATAAACGGGGAATAAAAAGAGACAGCGAGAGAGAGTGGGGGAGAGGCAGAAAGATAGTCATAAACTATGCACTGTCAGAGACCCAGCAGACACGCCAAATGCGAGTGGCATTATAAATTTAATGCCATTTATTGGCGGGTCGCACTCAAAGTACGACCCTGAATCACCCTCTAGAATAAGTAGCGCGAATTTTCCACATATACGCCATGATTAGACTGTGACATCGTCCCCACGTGTGCGCCAAATTTAAGTGGTCTACAAAGTTTCCTATCCTCTTCTATCCTATCCTTGACAGCCATGGATTTTCTCGAGCAACTCTTTGAACTTCAAGATGGCGCCCACAGCTCGACAGTTCTTATGCTGCTTTGTTGTTGTTGTTGTTCTGAGTTCGTTTTGTTGTGTTGTGACTTTACAACAAATTGCATACAAAAATGGCTGCAATTTGCATGCGACTGTCAAGGGGAAAGCGACAAGGAGCAGGCAAGGAGGCCACCGCCCAATATAACGCCCTTATTTTGGCATGTGTCGCACATTCATCGTCTTTGGCTATGGCTGGTGGTATAGATTAGGTTATAAGCGACTTTTGAGCAAGTTTGTGACGTCTTAAAGCGGAGTTTATGGCGTCGTATTAGAGCAACAAAGAAGTTCCCGAGCACTCAATGTCCTCTAAGTCTACTTATAAGTTTCTACTGTTTCTACTGCTATAGAGTAACTGCTGTTCGGCTTGACAAACAAACTCGAAATATAGTTTTTCTATTTTGTTGCTTCATTTCTTATTTGAGCATTTACAGTATTGACACTTGCGAAGCGAATACAAATGTCCGCACGACAAGCAGCGCCAGGATTCAGTGCTCAGTGTGCAGTCCCCTCTACACCACACTACCACCCCTCCTGCCTGTCGCCAGCCAACCCAATGACATCCTTTAGCATCCTTCAGCCTGTAAGTTGCGGAACAAGCCTGCGTCACATGTCAGCTGTCATCTGTCATGTTGCGTCCGTTGGCGTAACTCTTTTGAATTCTTTCCTTTTTACTGCTGTCTTGGGTGGACTGGGTAGCACTATTCTCTACACGTGTCCTTGAAAATTGAGACAGTAACGCCAAAACTCAACTCAATCCAACTCGACTGCGCATTTGCTGTAGTTAATTATTAGCGCATTTTACTCCATTATCCTGCAGTTCAGCTCGAATCTGGCGCTGTCAATTGTAATGCAATTAGCGCCAACAGCGTGTCCCCAGCACCCCCCGTAGCACCAATTCCCGCCCACTATCGACTGCTGTCAGAGATGACGTATGACCATTCAATGAGGACACGTGTCCTCCGTCATGCCACCCTCTATGCTCGCTGCTGCTGCCGTTGCTGCTTCCTGTCTGTGTCAATCGTCCTTTGGCTGTAGCGAGCGATGTTTTCATATCAAGCACAACTAAAACAATTTCTCTTAACAACAAAATGAACAGAAACAACATTTACCCATTTGTCAAGTCACACACACGTTCTCACACACACACACAGCCCCCAAAAACACACACACACACACACACTCCCACTCCAACCCCCAAATCGTGTTTAATTGTATTACAACGACAGAAGTGACAATTTTTGACAAAAAAAGAGTTTTGGAGGCTTTTATTTAATTTGAAAATATTGTTGAATTGCCTGGCGCCAAGTGCTGAAGGGGTATGCTCGACTAAGCAGTGGGTACTAGCTAGAAAGCTTCCTTATAAATTTACTTAAAGTTTAGTTAACAAAATGCTCTTAATTTATAACTAAGCAACTCAAATGTAAAGCAGTTTATGTAAACCTTGATTAAACTGATTAATGAGTGACTGTCAGCTGTGCATACCTTATGGCTTGGCTTATGTTTTATTTTTTGGATACTTACAGCGATATTGTTGCGCTTGATGCACATAAATCTTGACAGGGTAGGTGTTGGCAGGCAGTGCAGTGCCACCGCAGCAGCCATCAGGCACCACCCGAGAGCACCACCACAGCCACAGTGTGCACACAGTATTGCTGCCCAGCTTGGTTAACAAAGCTTGACACTTATCAAACTCAGGCAGCGCTTATAACAGGGCTGCGGTTTGGAGAGCTATAAAAAACGGAGTAGCTGGCAAATAAAAAAAAGTGAAGTATAAAAAAAAAGGACAGCGGCAAACAATTATTGTCAAATGCAGACTGTGGTACACCACACACACGCACACCCCCCCATGAAACACACACGTTTGGCCCACAATTTCAGAGAATTTCAAGCTGACAGCCAAGTCGTACTTTATACCAATCCCAATCCCTACACCAATCCCTATCCCAATCCTAATTCCGTTTTTCAGCCTGGCAAACTCGACTGCGACTTTTAGTGTCGCATAATTTCTCCGGTCCTGAATTAGTTTTACGTTTATTACGCTCTCGACTTGAAGTCGTAGTTTTTCTGCTATTTCTGGGATAGCGAGGGACAGGGGTACTGCTGATATCATTAACTTATTGCATTTTTACTGCCAGCTCATGCCACATATTCATGTTAACACGCCCCAAAGCACACGTTGTGCTCTTGGCCATATTTATGCATAAGATCAAGTCGGGAAATGGAGTGGGAAAGAGAGTGGAAGAGGGACAGCAGCGACTGCTCATCTATCAACTTGCCACGCCCCTATCAACATGCCCCCAACTTCCATCCAACTTGAATTACGTTAAAGGTAAATATTATTTATGCACGTAACTAACTCATATCCTTTTGCTTTAAGCCATCTTTACGCTGCTGTGACTGTGGCTGTTGCTAAGCAACGCCAGCAGTGACGTCATTGTTCAAGCCAGAGCTGATAATGAAGCTGATGATGATGAGCAAAATTGAATGTGCGTTGGCCATTAGCATTGCAAATTGAAAAAGTTAACAGCCAAACAGTTGAGTTGAGCAGTTTTAAAGAGCAGCGCTCTTTAGCCACTCTTATACGCCGCTCTCATACGCCGTGTAAGCAATTGCTGAATTGCGTTTTCGAACTTGCGCTTCGAAATGGCAGAGGATTAAGAGCAAAACAGTGGCTAAAGTTGGTAGATAACTCAATGACTGACCGTGAAAACTGTTGAACAACAACAAAAGTGCGTAGAGCTCATATAGTTGGCCTAGTCGTGGTTCTTGGCCATTTCCTGGCCTTACCCGGCTTGAAGGAGCACGGCTTTCTGGCTTTCTGGCTTCTGTCGTCGCATAACCCTAATCAAAGCCAGCCAAGCATAAAGTCCACTTTGGTGCCTCATCAAAATCACTTTATGCTAATGGCACACACATTTGCATAATTTCCAAGGATATGCCACCCCCGCCCCCACCAATACCCCTATCCCCAACGACTGCCCAATCAGTTATCAACTTTCGGACAACAACGGCCAAAAACGGAATCAAAACAAAAACAAAAGTAAATTCCTATTTCATATTTTCATATGGCCTCTTTTTGGCCATAACTCGTGTGGGCCACAACAATTCTGTTGCGATTGTCGCTTAAAAAACTATTATTGACATCTGAATTTATTGTTAACGGACATGTGCTGCCGTGCTGCCCACCACCCGCCCTCCCCGCCGCTTACCTTACGGCGTATGTTTGCCATATTTCAGCGCTCTGCGTTGGCTTTTACCTGCACGGCGGAAACTGTTGGTTATACGCTCAAGTTCCGGTAATTATTTGATATAGGCCAGTCCCACTGTATGTATGTGTGTGTGTGTGTGAGTTGTTGTTGTTTGTGCTTGTTCATTTGGTCACGTAATGCATAAAAACCTGTTACACTTCAGGCTGCCTTTGGCTGTAGTGAAGCGAGAGGGAGAAGCAAGGCAGTGGGAGTGAGCACGGCAGTGTGTATGGCAGAGTGAGTGCTTTATTCATGCATTCATTGATTCATGAATATATATATTCAGTTGAAGCAGTTGAACCACTCGTAGACATCGCCAGCTCAATTAGTGAACTCTCAAATCGAAAGTTGCTCGATTTATGCACGGCAAAAAAAAGTGGACTGATATGTAGAACTAAAGAGACTTGATTTTAGATAGAGTTTGGTCTATAAGTATGGCTAAAGTATAAGAAATTAATATTTAATTTAATTTGACTAAAAACTGAGTCATACAAAACAGTCCTGCTGCTTTTTTCGCCCAACAGTTCCCCCATTTTCTTGCTGTGTATGCTTAAACTTGAGCTGTTGCTGCTGCTCCTTAGTCCTTGCCTGGCTACCACTTGCTGCTCCTATTCCAGCTGCTACTGCTGCTAGGTAGCCAACGCAATTAGTAATGATTTATGCCTGGCCATCAAGCACGCTTTCCAGCTTCTGGACACACTGTCAATTGCAGTCAAAGTATTTTTATGAGCTTCCTACTCCTCCAGCGGCTGTTGCTGCTGTGACTTTGCCAATGAAGTCATCTGAAATTTGCGGCTTGTCGTCATCATGAAAGCAAAGTCCAATGGCCTGCCCTATCCCTGTCTGCCCTCCCCCCTCACCCCTCACCCCTCCCTCTCTTTATCTCTTTTGGGGGGCGTCACTTTTTTATGGCTTTTAATTTGATACGCGCATTTACATAAACAGCTCATTTAGTTAATACACGAGTGGACAAATCATTTTGAGGCACAAACTGCGTGCCACTTAGCAGCTGGACAATGACTCATTCGCGCACTCACACACACACACACACACACACACACACACACACACACACACAAGTGTATGATATTTATGGATTCATTCAGTTCATTTTGTTCATTCATTTACTCGTTCGCACTGATTGATTGACTGATTGTCTGTCTGAGTGTTTTCCAGGCAATCGATACTTGAAATTGTCTGACAGCATAAATTAACAGCTTATTCTAACGGTACTCTCACACACACACACACGCACGCACACACTGACAACTCAGTTGAGCTGGCAATTATTAATTGCACAGGTGCAACACACACACACGCAGACGCAACAGGAATCCATTTGCACTGATTGCCTTGCGGTGCTGCAACTATTACCAGTGGCTTAGACAGGAGGGGATTGGTGTAGCGTTGCACTGAGCAAAAATAGAAGCAGAGAGCAATTGGAACAACTAGACAAAGAAGTCATTGAATTTTAGTAACTAGTAACTAATATCTCTTAAGTTTAATCATACTAGGGCTTTAAGTCAAGCGGTTCTTCTAGTGTCTAACTCTTTCCTAACCAAAAGACTTCGAAAACTTAGAATTTACATTACTTTTCTTAGCTCTCAGTGTAGTTGATCTACTTGTTTCCCAAAACTTGGCTTACTGGCAAAATTGCAACTAATTAGCGCATATTTAAAGGCTGGCTGTTGCAGCAGCAGCATGTGGCATGCAACAACATATGTTTGTTGCACATTCTTTCAGCTGGATAACAAAACCACTCGACAGACATTTAACAGAGCTAGGCAACACGGCTGAACGGTAAAATGGTAAAACGCAATTGGCAATTGCATCATCGTCACAAGTCAAGTGCCAGAGTGGCAAAGTGGTAAGTGGCAAGTGGTAAGTGGTAAGTGGCTCACAACTAACTGAATATGCAATGAGGCTGAAGACAGCAACTAGAAGTCAGCAGTCAGCAGTCAGCAGCCAACAGAGCCAAAGGGCCAAAACCAATGGCAGTGAGTACCATTGTTGTTGTCTATTCGATTTTTGACTCGTTGTAGTTATCGATTCGTTGTTGTTGTTATCAATTTGCAGTTTCAGTTGTTGTTGTTGCTGCAGTTTCGTTATCATTAGTAAACATTAAATTGCCTACAAATACGAAGCAATTATCAAACATAAATGCCAAAAATTATTAACTACACATTGTCCGACTGGGGGTGTGACTGCCTGTGTGTGTGTGTGTAGGAATGTGTGTGAGAGTGTGTGTAATGTAATTGCCAGCATTGTGTGCAATTGATTGCAGCTTGGCCGAAGGGGCGCCAACATAAACAAACCAATTAAGAATCAAGTGCACAGAGAGATCCCTAACGCAAGTACATGTGTCAGTCTAGGGCTGCAGAGGGGGGCGGGCGTAGTGAGAGGGGTATTAGGGGTAGTTAGCCCCGCCAGGGTATAGGCTGAGGGGTCAACGCGCAGGTCACACAAATGGCAGGCAATGAAAATCAGAGCAAATGGAGCCAATTGTTTTATGAACTTATTGCTTGCTCTTTTATCTTTGCAGCTGGTGACACGAGGGAGGGGCTGCTGTAGGAGCAAAGCTAGGGGCAGCAGCAAGACAAAACAACACACACACACACAGTCAAAATGCTGATGCTGCAAGAAATGGCAAATACAAGAGAGACTATATAATACACGTACATACACATAATGTCAAAGCGTGTGTGGTGAAAGTGGGGCCAAGGGGGAGCTAGAGGGTGAGGGGAGTGAGTAGAGTAGCAGCCTGAGCTGGCAGGGGTAGGTGCAGGGGGTGACACTGTTGGTTGAAGCGTAAAATGTATTGCAAACAAATTGTCAAGTATTTTTGTGGCTTACATCTTGGTTGGAGCGCCATTTTCTTCAGCGCTTTCTCTCCTCTCCTACTTCACTCTACCCCTCCGCCCTGCCGTTGCAAAAGTCCACTCAGCTGCGCTGCGGGTTGCTTGCCCAGACATTGGTTGGCTTTGGCACAGCTGGGCTTCTCTGCCTTCCAAATGGCAAGCGCTTGACAGTTGAACTGCCTTTTGGCATCTGCTTAACTAAGCGTCCACAAATATGCAAGAGAGTGTGTGTGTGTATTACATAGAAAGTGTGTGCAAGTGTGTGTGTGTGTGTGAGTAGACAAATTATGAACATTCTAGTTAAGTGCAAGACTTGTTTAGGCCAACAGGTTGTGCTTTATTTGCAGCTAAAATTAGACACGATTAAAAGTCTGTTTAGCTTGAAATAAAAATAATTTAGGCACAGAAAATCGGGCAGTAATGAATACTGAATTTTCCTATTATTTTAATATTTTATTTTTATTTATTTAACTAATTTTGCTTGCCACCAAAGTGGCCACTGTAGCAACTCAAATGTAACAATTTGCATAAAAGTTTCAAGGGCAACAACAGCAAATGAAACTAATCAAAATAGTAATACTTTTGTGCAACTTTTTGCATATGGAAATTCAATTATGTTTCATAACTTTGGGCACAAAAAGCAGCTGCAAATAAACTAAAATAAACTACAGTGGAATCCGGTTATAACGACACTCAAGGGACCGACGATTTTACGTCGTTATACCCGGTAAACGCTTTAACCGAAACGAGCAAAGAGAAAAAAGCTTGTATGGGGACCAAACAAGTCATCGAATTTTCGTTGCAATGACCGGACGAACGCTTTAAGCGGAGTCGCTATAACCGGATTTAACTGTATAAACTAATAGTCCTATAAAAATTACTAATAGAGAGACAACAAGCAGCACTATAACAGTTACCTACTTCGATTGATTTAATGCCAGCTGCTTTAGTTTTGGCTGCTCTTAGTGCGCAGTGCGTAATTAATAAGCCTTGAGCCTTGGGCGGAATATTGTGCATACGCCAGGTGTGTCTGGTGTGCATGTCAAGTTTCGCAGTAAACTTCGCGCTGTTTAATTATTTGCGTGTCTCTCTGAGTGTAGGAGTGTGAGTGTGTGTGTGGGGGGTGTGTTTGTGTGTGGGTGTGTGTTTTTAGCACGCGGCTAATCAAACTTTAAATAGAATTTTGCAACAGAACTTCTGGCTTCCCTACTTCTCCGCCCTTCTCCCAGCTGCCGTGCAACACGTACATATCACAAATGTTTTACAAAGTGAAAATGCAAGGAACGTGCGTGTGTGTGTGTGTGTGTGTCTTACTCTGTGTTTTGCTCCGTTTCAATGCCTTTAAGTCGCTTCCCATTGTTGCCCGTTTGTTTTCAGCAAAAGAGCATTTTGTATCTCTGTTGGCTGTGACGAGGTGTTGTCTGCCACATTGCGCAAAAGTTCGAGTTGCCGAAATGTTTCTGGGTTGCTGTGCTTCTGTTTAGTTCTGTGTGTATGTGTGTGTGTGTATGCAACACAAAGTCGAACTGCAACTTGCAACAAGCGAGCGGCAATTGCAAATGGCGACACATTTCAGACATTTTGCAACACTTCAACGACGATTGCAACTACCACAATTGTGTAGCCAAGTAACAGGCGCGCACAACTTGCTTGCCACATTTCTCCTAGCCCCTTTTGTGCCCCATGCCACATGCTGGCTGGTAGCTGCTGTTGGAAAGCGGCTCATAAACAGTAAGCCGCTTAGAAAATGCACAAGCGCCGACACATCGACAACGGGCTAGGAGCGGTGTGGTGGGGGAGCTGCCACGGGTTGTGGCAGGCAGATGCGGCATGTCGTGGCTTGGCATACTTTACGCTTTATTTCAATTTATAAGTAAAACCCCTTTTTTAACGCTAAATCCCTTAAGTCGTTCCACTGCCCCCGTGCCACGTGCCACCCCCTCCAGCCCCCTACAAATCCCACTCGCTCTATGCTTCGCTACCGTCTGTTGCTGCAATATTTATTTTAAAGTAAATAAGTTCATAAATATGTGGCACAATCTGCCCGAGCACATCCCTAGAGCCGCGTGGCATGCGGCATGCGGCATGTGGCAGCCGTCCGCGATTAGAGTTGGCTGCTGAAAAGCGCTTCAAGCGTTTCGCTTTCTACACTTTGGCTCGCCTTTCTTCAGACACAACTTATGATTTCTTCTAATTGCCTTGACATTCATATGGCCCAAAGCTTAAGCCTGCCACCAGCCCCTCCCTGTTGCACATTGGCCGGCGCTGCAGCAACTTAAGACGCTAACCAAGAATTGGCTCATAAATCATTCTATTCATATAATTTCCGAGTTGCTTTGCGAAGGCGACGCACTGTGCCAATCAAGTAATTTGTATAAACAATATAATTCATTGCCGGCTCTCATTTATCATAGACAGCGAGAGGCAAAGGAGACGAGGAGAGGGACAAGAAGGAGATATAGAGAGACAGAAATAGACAACCCTTTCTCGAGGGGCAAATAATCAAGCGCATCTCTTATTTATGCCATCGATGATGATGATGATGATTATGATTATGATGATTATTACCAACTTGACAACTGTCAACTGTCAACAACAACACACACACACACACAAAGTTAGAGTTACATTTACTGCGAAAGAGATAGCGCTAGCGACAGAGACAGAGACAGACAATGTTGCGCTGAAAAATTGTTAAACATTTGTTCTGACAGCGCGTTTTGACAATACAAAGCAGACAAATAACACGGCATCGTAATGAAGGCAACACCAGGCAGTAGGTGGCTAGCAGAGGTGGGGGAAAGGGGGTGGAGGCATGGGGGTGTAGTCAAACACGGTAAACAATGTGGTGCAAAAGAAGTGCCAACAACTTGAAGATGCTAAATTAATTGTGTCCTGTGACGTGTGCAGAAGTTGATGGAAGCAAGAGGAAAGAAGAGAAAGAGAGGGAGGGAACAGGAGCTGAAGAGTCTATCGAACAAGTGCTCAATTTTTCACGCTTGTAACAAGGCAAACAGCTTTTGGGTGGTCATAGGTATATAAATGTGTTTTTATAAATTGTAAAATAATTCACGCTTTATAAAACCAAACAAAAATCAGTTAAGAACAGTCTAAAACACTAAAAACTCTGCTACCAAAACTGTCACAGTCTTTTCTTTTTAAACCAACTATAAAGTCTAAGTAAAACAGCTTTTAATTTATATGATGAACTGTCTGGGAAGATGGCAAACATATGAATACGTTGAGTTGCGCATAAAAATTGTCATTTTCTTTTGATTGCAGATGGAAAAGCAAAAGTTTTTCCACTCTATGCGCAAATAAATTGTGTGAAATGGGAAACGAGATAGAAATGTGTATAAAAATAAGAAAAAAATTGTGTATAAATCGAAAAGATGCTTAACAGAAGGTGTGCCACACTGCGTATACTTCATTTGGAAAGTTATCAGTTAAGGCAATGTAAACAAAGTAAAGTAGTAGCAGGGGGGTGGGCTAAGGGGGCCTGAAGGGGGCAGTCGGTGGTAGAAAGGGAGAGGGAGTTGGGGGAGACAGGGGGCGAGCTGAGATACGCCATGTTTGCGCAAATTTCAATTTGTATATTACCTCAGATCTTTTCAGTATTGAAAGCGTACACATTTCTTATGCAGCGCACTTTCAACTATGTGTGAGCAGGTGTGCATGTGTGAGTGGGAGTGTGTGTGTGTGCCTGCGTGTGTGTGCAGACAATGAAATTTATGGAAACAGCAGACTGAATATGCTACAAATTTGCTTTATTTAACATGCCAACAAGAACAACAAAAATAAAGTTGCAAAGTTTTCACAGCGAGAGCGGAGGGTGTGTGCCTGTGTGTGTGTGTGGGGTGTATGTGTGTGTGTGGCAGGGTATGTTATATTCGTATTGGCTGGCAGCATTCAGTGTTTGTTGTTGATGCATTGCATTGTCAGACAAAGTATGTAATGCGCTTTTGTGTGATTTCATTTCAGCTGGCAGCCAAGGCATCCGCCTTCGCCCCTGCCGCTCTCTGTGCTAGCCAGCTGCCACCTGCCAACCACTGCCCTTCTCTCCCTTCTCCCCCTCCTTCTCAGAGTTTGTGAACTTTTGCTCTTTCCTCGCTGCAAACTTTGCCACGTATGAATAACTTGACGTCTTCTGCTACACATTTATTCACCATCTTCCTTTCGCTCTCTCCACCACTCCCCTGCACCTTAAGCTGGCAAGCCAAACGCTTTAAGCCAAGAACTCTGGCTTAAATTGTTTTCGGCCAAACAAGATGCACGAGCTGCCATCGCCAGCATTGACCAAAAGTAATTTGTTCTGCAATTTGCAGCGAAATGTGAAAAGCGAAAGCAAAAACGAGGCAACAACCAGTGTACTGTGTGTGTGCACTGTCTGTGTGTGTATACTCTGTGTGTGTACTGTCTGTGTGTGTGTCCTACGCCACGACAGAGACAATGTGTCCTTATTATTGTCGTAATTATCTGTGGAGCGTGTTGGCGAGCGTGAAGCAAATGTAAATATAATAAAAATAAAAGCAGTTAAATGAACAAATTGAGTTGAGTCCGAGCCAAAGGGGTGAATGTTGCAAGTTGCAAGTTGCAACATCGCAATGTCGTCGCCAGCAGCCGTCAACTTGCCTCCGGGGTGCAAACATGGACGTATCGCCAGACAGACGACAATTGTGGCAGCTTGCCATTGTTGTTGTTGTTGTTGCTGCTCCTCTTGTTACCGTTACTGTCCTTGTTGTCTTTATTCGCTCCCTTTTTTTGTATTTTAATTGCGTTTTTTATACTTTTTAATTCTTTTGCCCCATTCATGTGTGCAGTGACCGTATTGTCGCCATTCAAAGCCGTTGCAACGAGCTTACACACACACAAACACACACAGTCGGGCATACACACCTTGCGCAGCACGTGACGTATGCGTAATGCGCGATATGATATCTGCTACTGGCAGCAAAACCATAAGAACCGGAAATATTGGCTTTAAGCACGTAAGAGAATCGGTTGCAGAATTCCTTAAGGAATTCTTGCTTCAGCTGTGCTCAGAAATAATTCGCAACAAATTTCTGCAAAAAAATGTTTTTTAAATGTTTCTGTCGAAGTGTTCAATGAATTTCCGATAGAATTCAACAGTTCCTCAGGGGTTACTGTGGAAATTTTTTAAAACAGCCCACTTTCTTCCTTAAGCACTCCTTGAGGAATTTTAAATAAATAATTTCTGTGGAATCGAGCAGATTTGCTATATAAAGAAATCCTTATGATTTTCACAGTGCCTTCATTAACAAGCTACCCAAAGGATTTCTTAAGAAATTCTGCATTTGATGCACTATCAAATTCAGTAAAAACTTCAGACTTCACAACGGATTTAGTAGGGGAGCTCAACGGATTTTCTAGAAGAGCTTTCAGCGCATACTCCAAAGGATTTAAAAATGGTTTCTTTAAAAAGTTACTCCAAGAATTCCTTTAGCAGTTATCCAGCTGTTTTGCCAGCACCTGGCACTTTTTCTGTAACGGTGGCAGCTGCAGTTGCACTTGCCACACTGGCACGCATGTGGCATGCCTTTAATGAGTTATAAATGCCTTGTGTGTGTTGCCAACGGCTTTGGCTATTTATGGTCAGCTTTGTGGCCATGTCACAAAATTTAATTAGAGAAACGCAACGGATATCAACAGTGTGGCATTCTGCCATGCCCCATTTTCAGGCACTGCCTCCTCCGCAACCTGTCCCTGACCCAAGGGTGCGCTATTGCCGTTGTCGATGATGCCTTATTTTATATGCCACATTTATCAGTTGAAACCGCAAACGAGCAAAGGCAGGGGATAAGGGAAATGTAAGCGAGGGGCAAGTGGAAAGTGGAATGAGCTAACAGGTGCCGCAAAATATTTTATGAAACATTTATAACTCAATAATCCTGTTGAGTTGATTTTAACCAATAATTGATTATTGTTTCCGATGCCTGATGTCCTTGCTGTCGTTGTGTCCTTGCTGTTGCTGTTCTTGTTGTTGCTGTTGTAAAATGCAGCCATAAATTTATAAATTCATTGCAACAAACGAAATTTGTTTGCGTTTTTGTGGCGACACTTAAAAAGTTTTTTGCCCAAACGCGAACAAAAAATTTGAAACAATTTAATAAGAGTTAAATTTAATGGCACTTGCCATGCTTGCCACATGCCACATGCCACACAGTGCCTTCTGCTTGCCACCGTACATGAAAGACTGAACTTAAACACAAAATTTATGCAAATTCTGTGGGCTGCTTTTTCCATTGCAGTCTAGACCTGAGTTTTAGTCGTGTCCGTAGTTTCAATGAATATTAATGAGAGCAACACATGGAAATTAGAAGCACACACTACCATGTGTGTGTGTGAGTGTGGCAAGTCAAACAATTGTTGGGGAAAATTATGTATTTCAACATGATTTCAAAAATCAAAATGCGAGCAAAGTTTTTGTTGCAGCAACGACCGAAGTAGACCAAAACAACTGGTGAGGAAATTCAGACAAGCAACAATAATAAGACACCAAAGGTGTTGGACCAGTGAATATATGTACACTGTGTGTGTGAGTGTGTGTGTGAGTGTGTGTGTGAGTGTGTGTGTGTGTGTGAGTGTGTTTGTGTGCCGAGTGTATTTATGGCTGAGCTAGCAGGCAATTTGTGGCGTGTATAAATTTTAAGCAGTGGAAATTAATGACACGCCTGAAAGTAGGCAACAAATATTGTAACACTCTCACTCTGTCGCTGACTCGCTCGCACTCGCTTGCTACGCTCTGCTGGGCAGCACAAAGCTCTGCATTTACATGTATGTGTATGTATGTGTGTGTGTGTGTGTATATAATTAACAAAAATCAAGAACAACAAACAACAGTTAATGTGCCACAAAGTGAAATGAGATGAAAATTAAAGCAGCTACTCCCTGAGGGGCACAGAGGGAGGAAGAGAGCAAGCATGCTTGTTATTGTTGTTGTAACAAACACATTATAAAGTTTTACCGACACTTAAACATCGCTTACATGCACAAACACAAACAAAAAACACACACACACAGATACACATACAAAGCTTTTGCAAGATTGCAACTCGCCAAAGAGTTAAAACACAACAAAAGTCTGCTGCAACAAGGTGCACAAAGATAGACAGTTATGTATATGCACACACCTGCATACATTTAAGCTATAGATAGACTGCAAGGGTGTGCACAGAGCAGGGTCAGGAGGTCGAGTCAAAAACAACAGTAGCAAACGTTATACAATTTTGTGTGGCACACTTTCGTCAGCTGGCGCGATTAAGGGGGGAGTGGCAGTGGTGACAGGATATGCTGGATGCAGGATTGACATGTGCCACACATCTCTGCGTTTCATAACAATAATGTGAAAGCAAATCTGAATCGAAAAAACAGCTTAAACTACATTTAAAACTAAGTACATAACTTTAAAAGCTGTACTGTATTTACTTTGAAATTTATATTTAATAACTTAAATTTGTATAAACCCGTACACCGCTGAAATGAAAATTCGATTGTGAATGGATTGGTCTGCACTGATTGTTGAATACTGAATAGTAAAAGCTCAATACCGACTGCCAATGCCACAAATATTCGCTTAAGGATTTCAAATTCTGAATTGGGCAAAACTGATGTGTGTGGCTTTAATTTGCATGCGACGAAGAAGTTGAACTCGTTGTAGATTCGAGATAGAGATAGATTTATGTAGTACACACACATATGAGTGTGTGTGTGTGTGTGAGTGTTCCTGCATAAGCCAACAATACGAGAAGTCTGTTGCACAATCTGGCTATTTGACTGGATTATTGGCAGTGGCAAGCTGGGATTAGTTTTGACTCGTTTTGGAACTCGATCCGAACAAAAGGCTGAAAACATGCAATCTTTTATTTAATGAGTGCGAAGTCAACAAGCTCAACATGAAGTTGACACTCAGCTCGCCGTTGACGTTGCCATTGACTGCTTTATTGAATGGTGGGGAGGGAAGTGGAGTGGAGTGGGGTGGGAGTGCGAGAGTTGGGCGAAAGTTATCCCTGCAAAAGTCACACACATCCGCACACTTGAATGAGTTATTAAGCCATGTTTGCATTTGTCTCCAGCTCCAACTCTGAAGTCAATCAGTGCTGCCAAAACTAGCTAGTTTGGAGTTGAAAAACATAGCCATAAAAGCTAACCAAAGGTAAGCTAAATTTGTTATAAACTTAATTATAATTTTATGGTTAATTAATTTAAAATTTTACTGTGCTTATAAATAGCTAGAAAGCAGCCAAAAGACAAGCTTTAATAACATCACTGACAGCTGCGATTCAGCGTCTGTCTCTGACTCTTTCTCTCTCACGCTATACCTGTCTCACCCACGTCTCCTACCCCTCTCACGCTCCTGCTCCCTCTACTCTGTGTGTGGCACACATTCATTGAGAAATGTTTGCAGTCGGAGCTGTCTTTGAGGCGTGATTTGGAAACTTTTCAAATATGTTGGCCATTGCCACTTTTTGGTATTACCAACGCGCGTGTGTGTGTGTGTGTGTGTCTCTATCTCTGTTTGTTATGCTATCTTGACCAAGCTGTCTCCGCCTGTGATCTTTTTTGGCTAGACATTTGCAGCCATTTGATTGGAAAACCCGCTGAAGCAGAAACGACATCAGGCAATACAAGAATGTCCAATGCCAAATGTCCATACAGTCCTTACAGGACTTCAACGACCAGGACTGCGACGAGCAGTTGCTTTAAATGTGCATACAGCTTAAGTTGAAGTTAACCAGGCCAACAACAAGTTGGTTACCAAACTGTCTACGGGTATAAGCCTTTGTGGTGGTCGAAATGGCATAAGCTGCAGACTGAAGGGGAGAGCGAGAGAGAGAGAGAGAGAGAGAGAGAGAGAGCGGACTAAACAGTTATTCGCATAATCAAATATTCAATGCTCACCGCAAATTAGTTTTCACTTTAGCTCTCATTCTAGCATACACTTCAACTCCTTCTCTCTCACTCTCACTCTGACTGTCTGACTGACTGTGGTCACTGCAAACACAAACAAATATGCCTTTAACTGCAGACTTTACACGGTCAATGGTCTCCCCCCTCAGTCCCTCACTCCCCCCGTGTGCTCGACAACAAATAATAATAATTTATAAATGCATTTATTTCATTTGCTTTTGTATTTACTGTCGTGTCCTGCAGCTGCGCAAAAAAATTAACAAAGCAAAATTAATACAATAAATACACACACACACACACACACACACACACACACACACACACACACACACACACACACACACACACACACACACACACACACATACTCAAATATAAATAAATATTTACTAAATATATTTATTTTTACATGTATTTACTTAAGTATTTTGCTTTAAAGACTTTAGTTTATTTGCTAAAGTTTCGTTGAGTAAAAGTTTTGTGCTTTCGTTAAGTTCGGATTTGAAGTAAAAGTTTCTGCTGCAGAAATTGAAGTGAAAGTAGCTGCTTAAAAATGTTTTTAAATAGTATTTCTACTGGGTGAAATTCCAAATATAAATATAAACGAGACTGAAATTTCTGCTCCCCAAATTTATTAGTTAAAATTTTAAGTACAGAGTAGCTGCTAGTCGTGCTGACTCGCCACAAATTTAAGTAGACGTATTTCATTTATGGTATTATAAAATTAGGCTCCATAATAAGGAAACACTCCATCGGCTTTCCATGCCTCAAGGTTAACCAAATTCATTTGCTTTGCTGTTCAGCTGCTCAGCTTTCTGGCAGTTCCTGACCATGGTCAATGCTTGAGTTGCGTTAGCCTCAACTTTTAGCCACATGCTGATGGTCAGCAGTATTGGCTATCTCGCTCTCGCTCTCTCTCTCTCTCTCTCTAGCTCCTTGAGCTGCTCGTTTCGTTTTGTTAGCCACATATTTTGTTTACGTTTTGCGCTGGACGCGGCGAGCACATAATTTATTTTAGCCAAGATGTCCTTGCTTGTCCTGTTTGTAAGTGTGTGCGGGGTGTGTGTGTGTGTGTGTATGTGTGCCTCATTGCTGCCTGTCAGCGCCTCTGAGATAAGCTGACTGCAAGAATTATGGGAGAAACTCGCCGTCTCCTCTCCGATTTCCTGTCCCTGTCACTGCCCCACTTCCGCTCTCTGCTGCTCTTCCTTGCCCTACTCCCGTCTCATGAATGTGCGAATAATGAGGCGGCGTGCAAAGCAGGAGAGCGGAGAGGGGAGAGCGGAGTGCAGAGCGCAAGTGGCGCTGGCGGTGGCGGTGGAAGGCGTAGCGAATCGTGAGAGAAAATATGGCGGGAAAGCGAAAGCAACAAGACATAAATAAAACTAGTAGCAAAGAGTCGAGTCGCTTGTAGCCGACAGTAAAATACCCTGTAGTAAAACGATAGCAATACTACTTACTAAAGAAAAACTTAGCCTCTAACCTCCTTAAAGAAGCCAATATTTGATAAGAACAGTAGCAAATAATTTGGGGTGCTGCTCCAAGTAATAATTCGTTTAAAATCTTGACTGCTGCATGCAAATATTTGCTAAAAATCAGTGGCAAATATTTGCTGCTCCCTTTAGTTACTTGTTTTAAACTCTAGAACTAATAGACTACTTGCATTTGCATAGCATTACAGGGTCTACAAAATGATGGCGGTCTTTAATTGGTCACGCCGGCAGACAAACTGCACAACACAAGAACACTGCGAAAAATGCTGTTGAAACTGTGACCAGATACAGGACGAGTTGTTGTTGTTGTTGTTGTTGTTGCGAGCGAGGTTAATATGTGCGACTGATTTATGTTGCCAGCAGAGGCAGCCACAAGAGTGGACTACAAATCCACGGAGTCGCAGTCGCAGTCGCAGACGCAGACGGACACGCAGTTGTACACGGATTCGGACTTGGATTCGGATTTGGATTCGGACGTGGTGTGGAAGTAGCGCTAACGCTTTTGGCGGCGCCAGACGCATGCAGCACATTCTTCATCCTTCAGCAGAAAGCGCTCACATGCGCCCCCGTAGGCCCCGCCAACCCCTAAACAACCCCTCTCACCACCCCCACTCCAACCCATGCTCGTCTAGCTTGCGTGGCTCGGCGCATTATAAATGATTTTAATAATTTGAAACGATTTGTTTAGTTCTGCATCAAGTCGGATAAACGTCGATGATTAATTAGCAGTCGCGTCTTGGCCAAGACAAAGAAGTTAGCAGCGCCTAGGAGGTAGGGGGCGGTAGGTGGAGGTGGAGCAGGGACTCGGCATAGACTTGGCATGTGCCAGAGCGCTCCATTACATAAGCATGTTTTGTATTTTGCCATTTTTATCGCTTAGCCATTAAATTGGAGGCGAGATATTTGCCTATGGAAGGGGTGGGGGAGTGGCAGTGGGAGTGGGTAGGGCAGATAGAGCGAGACTGAGAGCAGGAGCGAATTTAGCCGTTAATCAACTTTGCGTTTTGTTCGCGCATCTTACCCCAAAGCGAAAATTAATTGGTCTACCCCCACGCCCCCTTTGCACCGCCCACTTCCCGCATGCCAGATTTTTTTATGCCAAAAACAAGACTTGAGTTGTGATTCTCGCGTTAGTTAATTGATAAATGGCCTAAACGATTGGGTTGAGTGTTAAATGGCTAACAACAGTGCGTACACATGAGACTTAAATTGGTAAGAGTGAGTGAGTGAGTGAGTGAGTGAGTGAGTGAGTGTGTGTGTAGTGTGTGTATTTGTTCAACGGCAAAAACAAATTGCATTCAAGGACATCAAAAAAAAACCAAACTGCGTGCTGAGTGCAGTCGAGCATACTCGACACTAGACCAATTAATTATTTACATATTTTTTGGCATGAAATATTTATTACATTTATTAATTTAAGTGTTTTTTCAAATATTTTTAAAACCAAGCTATTTAAAATTAATGCAAATAAGCAAAAAATAATTAAATACATTTAGGAGTGTAAGTCTTGAGTTTATGTAACTTAATCACAGCCACATCTTCTGGGGAATACCCCGAATGCCAGTGAGCTGTGCCTATCTGCTGAGCTGCTGTCGTTAGCTTCATTTGTTTCCAAGTGTCGGAAGCATTAATCCTAGCTAAATTGTGTAACAGCTTTTAATTACCACAACACACACACACAGAGGGGGGTATGGTGAGAGAGGGGGGGGAGTGGAACACTGCCTGGCATATGATACCTGACGCAATTTGTAAATCGCATTGGCAAATTTGTCAATGCTTCAGTTATTGACACATTTAATCCATAATTGTCAGCATTATGTGCTGGACAAATTTAATGCCATAAATTCAAATAAATAAAAGAGTTATAAAATTTCTGCTGCTGTTGCCGCTGCTGCTTCTGTTGTTGCCTGCAGCGAAATGTGAATAAATTTCATTATTCAAGTGGAATTCAGCAATGAATTCCAGTGGACTGACAGACAGACAGACAGACTGACGGACTGACTGACAGCCGTTGGATGGGGCAAATACTTTAATAGTTGTTAATAAACAATTTGCATATTTACGCATGTATTGATTATAGACGGTAGAACGGATGCATTGCTTTAGGCCACATTCAGTCGATCACATTGAAATCAGTTAATTTGGAATTTTAAACATTAAACAACAGCAGTTTGAATCACACACACAGGCACACACACACACTCACACACACCATCACGCAGGTGGAAAATTGATATTCAACCAAATCGTGCTAATTAAAATCGCCAAATCGTAGCATGAGTGCCTCATTAAGCTCTCCTCTCTTCTCAGCCCCTTTCCCCTCGCCCTCTCTCTCCCTTTCTCTCCCTCTTTCTGCCTGTCCCTCCCTCTTTCCCCCTCTGTCTCTCTGCTCTCATTCAGTTTGAGCGCATTTAATTAATTGGAAAAATCAAGAGTTTCAATTACGTGGCTTGCATTGCCAAACTTACTATTAGAAATCTATCTGTAGAGGTAGATATGCCACACCTACACCGCCCCCCAACTCCCACACACCCCCTGATCCCCTTATCACAGCAGATATGTACGAAACATTTCATTGACATGCGAATTGAGCAGAAATGTTAATTGTCCTTTTTGTAGCTCCTCAGATTCTATAAATGTTTTAGCATACAGTGAGCACTCCAAATGTCAAACGTTGCATATAGAAGACTAAGGAGAACTATAGAGGATTATGGAGGACTATGGAGGACTATAAAAGACTTTAAAATATAGAGTACGCAAGTTAAAATTAATTTAAAAGTAAAATCAGTTTTGATTAATAATAGTTTTAGTTCTCAAACAGTTCTACAGGGTATCTAACAGACCATCTAACCCTTTGTTAATCGTTCTTTAACGATAGAACTTAAATTTCCATGCATTCCCTGACATTCCCATGCATTACCTAGCTACCTTAACCCGTAGCATTAAAAATGCTGTTTACATTTTCATAGTTCACAACTATTTCTCTCAGTGCATGTTTTGCTAACTGATTGAGGGCCTGTTGCTCACGACTTTTGCACTCCTTTCGATTAGTTTGAGTGCAATTTGAATGAATTGATCGCGTTAATCACACGCTGTTCACTTGATCCACTTCACTGAGCTGCAATCGTCCATTACTTAGGATAATTGTGCCTCATGCAACGCCACTTACCCCTTCCTACACCCTTCTCCAACTGGCGCCACTGCTGCACCTATGTGTGCGCTTTGTCAGGAGTGAAATTAATTAATAGCTGCACCTGCGAGATGACTGATGATGAGTGTCTTCCAGGAGCAATAAAAAAAGTGCATTGTGCGTGTAAGGACATGATTATGTCAATGCAGGTCAGTGGGCGTGGCAGCGAGGCAACAGCAGGTGTTGATTGGTCTAAATGTGAAACATATTAACGCGAATTCCATTTACTTGTCAGCACTTTGAAGCAGCTAAATAAATCTTCTTGACTCGAACAAAGTATGCAAACACTTTTTTCATTATTGTTTAGTTATTGTTTTTTGCTTCCTTTTATTTGTAAGTTCTTTTATTTTTGCATATTTGGACAAAACTTCGGCGAAAGAAGGGTAAGAGAGGGGAGTAACTGGGGCTAGAGCAGAGCTATAAATTTATTGCTGAACTTTGGAATACCACGGCCGCAGCAACTTCCTCAGCAGCTCGGCGTTTTTAAAGCAAAACTTTCAACGTCTCTGTATATTTCGCAATTATCCTTGAAAATGCAGCGTTAAGTCGAGAGCAACGTTTGTTGGAGCGTGTTGAAAGCTGCTAGCGGAAATGGGTTTGCTGTGGCACACACACAAACACACTTATAGCAACAAAAAAAAAACACTGTGCTGTGGGTGCAAAGTTGACACCAAAGCATTTGGCCAAAACTAAAGCTAAGGCCAAGACGAGATTCGGTAACTGGGGCGAATAATTTATTAGTTGCTTAAAGAAATCATTTATGTTGTTGCCATTTTATTTGCAGTTGCTGCATCTACAGCTGCATTTGCCTGCCAGCGATGGGTCATCTCCCTTGTCAGCAGCGTAGGGAAAGCATAGAGGGAAAGCGTTTGAAAAGCATAAATTAGGCAGTACACGGTTTGGATTGCACTGTGCATAGCTTGGAATTATACTTGAGGTTTGTGTAGTTGCTACAGTTTGAGATTTACTGTGTCAAAATTGCCAGCTCAAAAAGGTGGTTGAATAAATAAAGATTTGGTGTGTATATTAGCTACTGTAGAATTTAGTTGTACTAAAAACAACTCAACGAAGCGCAGATACTAAAAATTCTGGTTTGTGCATGTGCTACAATGTCAATTCAGCGAATCTAGAAAAGTCTTCTAAAATACTGGCTTCTGTATTAGGTAAATTTTCTCAGAACTTACCGAAACAATGATGTTTTCGCCAATAAAACAGCTCGGATTTGTGTATTCGGTGATGTACTACTCCCCGTGGTGGTTTGTAAATCTGCTACTGTTCAAATGCGAAATTTATTATGTATTTGATAAGCCCACTTCAATTCGATTCTTATCAAACCACTTTTGTCTCGTTTATTTTCACTGTTAGGCACAATCACAGGTTAGTAAATTTATTTATTCTCGGAACAATAAAAAAATAAATAAAAAAAAGATTTCTTGGCGCAATGAGATTGATAAGTATCAATGTATTTACAAGTAGACATATGTATATGTAGGGAAACACAGATAACGCTTACCGATATTTCTTCAAAAATTCAATGTTCCCTTTGATGCAATGACAACAATATTTTCTTAACGCACTAAAGGAAGCACATATCTCAAGCACAATATCAAATTTTTGTTATGTTGTTAATTGAAACATTAATATATATAGAAATAACATATTACTAAATTACTAATACGAGTATTTATTGCTGCTTTAAATATGCATAAACTAATCATTAAAAATTCGGCAAAATTGAGTGTCTTTAAACTTTTGTATTTTCTATTTTTTATCAGCTAAGAGTAATTTCAGTTTGTTTTTGTATATCTTAATTGATAACTTGTGTAAAAAATTTCATTTAAAGAGTGCGAAAAAACGTACTAAACAAATAAATGTATAAATTTGTGCAAGCTTATAAATAATTGTATTGGTTTTTGTTGCTTATGCAATTTGAGCAATTAGGAAAATTGGATAATTTGGATAATACGACCAATGAATGTTAAATTTAATGGAAATTTAAAGAACGGATGCCTTAAATGGTATGATTATCAAATTCCGGACTGTATAACATCCGTATAATAAATAAAGGGAAATTAATAAACCAAATAATAAACGGTCGGAAAATAGATCACTTGATGTCGATATGGTAGGAACAAACTATCAGCTAAAATGTGCGATTATTAGTTGTGCATTGAAAAGAACGAACACACACACACACGCGCACTCACTCACACAAACATAGATGTTTAGTTGGCTTTGCTAGCCAAAACATTTGCCATTCTATAGATATGTATAGGTATGTGCTACGTATACATCATATGAAGCCTTTGTTTCACAGGGAGGCAGAATTCACAGCTCTTAATTCGTAATTCGTTTAACAATTTATGCGATTCCGCAGTCGCATGTGATTTAAGTAACTTCCCGGCGGTGGACAATGAATGCTATAGTTGGACACATATCGCCACGCCTCCACCATGCTCTCCTCCTTCACCTGATGCTGTGTTATGGTGCCCTTGAACGCACACAGATGCTTCGAGTGTGCGAAACTAAAGAGTGCATGATGCTGTCGCTTAATGTTCGCCTGCTCTGCACAGAGTCCCGTGATGTATACATCCTCAAGATAAACAATTGAGGTGTTCAATGCCGCCTCGTAAAGACGCTCCACAACATCAATGGACATCAGGTAACCAGCACCAGAGAGATATCGTGGATACACCTCTGCCGGGTACATGTAAGAGGGCATATACCATTTGCTGCTCACCTCCGCCACCGGCACCACATTGCAGAACTGATGGCCCAGCATTACGCCGGCAGTGGCATTCAAACGATTGTGCTGCGACATGACCAGAGAAGAACGACGATCATGATAGTCCAACGTGTCGTTGTAGAGCGGCACAGTACCGCCGAGCAAATAATGCAGCAAATTTGGCACATTTACAAAAGTATCGTCATCGCATTTGAGGAAATAAGCACAAGTCTTGGCACAACTGCGACTGATGTGCTTGAGGGCGACAACGGATTTAATAGTTAGATTGTTGTAGGTGTCCATGAAGTTATCCTGTATGATGTCGTTGTACAGCTGTGCCTCGTTGTGCAAACGTGTGAGCGTTTCATTACCAAGATGTGATTCATAGCTACTGCGGCCAACAATAAAAATAACTCGCACTGTAGCCACGAGTGTGTCACCCTCGCCGTTAAGGTAATCGGCATAGAGCTGCAAACGGTTGGGTTTGGTGGCCAGGTAGCGACCCTTCATATGTCCATGCAGTTTGACAAAGGCTGGATAGTTGAATTCAGTAGTATTTCCCCAGGTTTCACGTATTGTCTGCCTTTCCACGAAATTGTTCAAATCCGTGCAGACGGCAATAATCAGAAATGTTTTGTTAACACAGAATTCGCGAGGCATTATGAGTGCCGTGTCCTGTTGCGGCACAATGTAGTCCTTAATGTCCAGGGAGGTATTCAGGGACCAATCCGACAATGGCACTGCACACAATTCAGTAAGTTAACAAAGATGGTTAATATGGCTGTGTATTTATTCTTACCGTGTCGTTTCTGCACCTCCATGTAGATATTGGGCAGGTAATTGTATAGCATTAGACAACAAACAATAGCCAGCAGCGTGTAGCATCCACAGCGTCGCATGCTGCGCGGCAGATGATAACGCGTCCGGGGTCGCCGGTGCCGCTTTCTTGTTCCACGCAATTTTTGCTTTGGCTGTGCATCATCTTCGGACCCGGAAGCAGATGTGCTGAGCAGTGTGCACTGCTCCTCCACCTGCACAAAGTCATGTGATGTGTGGGTCATGTTAACGACTCCCACAATCACTGCAATGTGACCGCGGCAATTTCTTTGTGTGCGTTTTACATGTGCAAGTCTGCTCTTTATATTTTTTAAGCCATTTCGATAACGCCCGTTGTTTCCGCTACCAAAATCGGTGTTCGACTAAAGCTCTATCACAGCAGGACACATTATCTTACCAATGTTCTGTAAATTGTTTTTAGATAACAAAATACATATCAGCGCGAACACACAGACGCAAACACACGCGCACAGACGCTCACATTTACCACTGGCCTGAATTTTGGTTTTAAAATAAAGCATCAGCTGCTAGCGACTATCGATAACGATACCGATTACAGTTGTTAGCTTTTCACCAGGGCTGCACAGCATTAAATTAGCTTTGTGTACTGATTGTCATTGCTAGCGACGTCTTGTAATAAAAAACAAATAGAAATCACACATATATAATAAAGATTTATTTAAAATGTTATATACAATGAGGACCAATTTGGTAGTAGTGAAATGTTTTATGGATGTCAAGTGCATACATAGAGCTTAAAGTATTAAAATTATAGCATATTGTTGTTGTTGTAGTGAGAGGAATGGACATTAATAGTAAAATTTTGGGTTTATGTCAAATATTTGTGGACGCTTATAAACTAAGAAAGTTAAGGAGATGATTATGTTAATTTGCAATTGCTTAAGCAACACCTGAAACCAGCAGCTGTGAGGATAGCGAGCGAATACATGTATCAAACCTAAAAATCCGCATCTAATGTGAACACATTGTCCAAACGATTTGATGTCACGCCCATGCGCTGGTATTCGCCCACCTTCTTCTCAAAGAAATTGGTTTTGCCGTCTAGCGAGATCATCTCCATGAAAGTAAACGGATTCTTGGTGTTGTAGATCTTGCCCACTCCCAGCTCCACAAGCAGACGATCGGCGACGAACTCAATATATTCGGACATGAGTCCGCAGTTCATGCCGATCAGGTTGACAGGCAATGCGTCCGTGAGGAACTCCTGCTCAATCTTCACAGCATCAGCAATGATTTCGATGATACGCTCACGGCTGGGACGCTGCACCAAATGCTGGAACATAAGCACAGCAAAGTCACAATGGAGTCCCTCGTCGCGGGAGATCAGCTCATTGGAGAATGTAAGACCGGGCATGAGACCACGTTTCTTCAGCCAGAAGATGGACGCAAAGCTGCCGCTAAAGAAGATGCCCTCGACGGCTGCAAAGGCAATAATGCGCTCTCCAAAGTTAGCTGCCTTCGATGAGATCCAGGAAATGGCCCAATCTGCCTTGCGCTTCACAGCCGGCATCGTTTCAATGGCATTGAACAGATAGTCACGCTGGTGTGGATCTCTAATGTAGGTGTCGATAAGCACGCTGTACATCTCTGAGTGGACATTCTCCATGGCGATTTGAAAGCCATAGAAACAGCGTGCCTCTGTCACCTGCACCTCCTGGCTAAAACGTTCGACCAGATTCTCGTTAACGATGCCATCGGAGGCGGCAAAGAAGGCAAGGACATGGGAAATAAAGTGTCGCTCGTTGTCCGTCAATTTGGCCCAGTCATTCATGTCCTTGGACAGATCCACCTCTTCAACGGTCCAGAATGATGCCTCAGCCTGTCAAGGGAATTAAGAATAATTGTAGAAGTCGGAGTAAACCAGTTAAATTGTCTTAAATTAAAACCAGTTGGGGGCTTTAATAAAACATTCATGTAGTTTTGTTTTATAACTTTAGGATGTTATATAGAAAATCGTGACTGTTATAAACTTGACTGGGGTAAAACTTTGGGAGAAATTTTTAGTAATTTCATCACTGTTGCAATATTTTGTTCCCCTTTATTTATATAGTCTATTGACCAAGTTTAATGGAATGCTATCTGACACGTCTGCGACGTGAGCCGATTTGCCCGCGCTTATCACAAATTTCCCGCCCAATTCACCAAGCCATGGCATACCCGGTATTTACACTCATGCAAACACACACATAGACGCACTCACACACACATGTTCTTATATGAACTCTTACACCTATGTATGTACATATATTTGTATGTAAGTACAGTTGTTTACATACCTTTTTGTACATTTGCCAGATGTCGTGATATTGTATGGGGAAAATCACAAAGCGACGAGGGTTTTCCCTCAACAAAGGTTCCAAACTGGGATCAAAATGAGCTGTGTTCTTCTCCATAATGGTTTGGGCGCCCTTGACTGTGCTGGCGTCCTTGGCGGCATCACTGTCCTCAATGGCAATGGACATTTTGCGAACGTTGTTGGCGTTCTCCGTCAAAATTTTCTTACTTGGACTCTGCGCAATTACAATTTATATGAAAAAGGGTTGAAAATTATGATGAAATCAAATTGAATTCAAATTTCCGATTGCATGTAAACACAGGATTGTCGGAAAATTGTATGAAATCAAGTTTGCACTAATTAAATTTGAGATCGGTTTGCACACGGAACGATGTCATTCAATATAAAGTAGCACATGTAATATATAAGTACAGTATTTGTACATACATATACATATATGTGTATGTATATAGATTGTGCATAGTTGTATATAATTAAACGTGGACAAACCTTTAGCGAGAATTTTTCCATGTTGTCTGTGATATTTTCCTTGCCGGCAACTTGAGCTTGAGCCATTTTGTTGTTGTATTTGATTTTACACAGATTTTTGTTATAAAAGCAGTTTAATTAAAGGTTTTTAATGCACTCAACCGCACGCTGTCAATCTTCGAGGGTCAATGAGTCAAAATTATACACACTACAGCCTTTTATGCAAGGCGGGTATTTCTTGCGTACAGATCTCATTTCCCGCCCAGTGTTGTATGATCAGCTTTTTTCCCGCCGATCTTAGAGCTGCATCGATTATTGCACACAACGTTGCTTTGTTATCTATAAAATAAAATTTGTATATATTCTACAATAAATCAAACAGAGAATAATCTTAAGTCGAAAAAAAAAAATTAATTAAGAATAATAGTTAAAAAAAAAAATTTAATTTGTATTGTGTTTAAATGTAGGTCAAGGATAACCTAGTACAATAACAATAAATCACTGCATTAAGCTAGAAATATCTAAAATGTAGTTTCTAGTGTTTTCTAGCATGTTTTCAAAGTTGGTATAGCCTTTTCCTGAAGTGTTGGCAGCACCGTTTCGGCCAACAGCGCTTTTCCGCAAACAGCTGCTTGTGCACGCAACAGGCAACTGACAAATCAGTGTTGTAAAATGCGTAAACGTGCGCGCTTCCAAAACAAAACAAAGGCAGTCGGAAATTTTGAAGATGGCAAAGATAATTTGTTTCAAAAGAACAGACTTGGAATTTATTTCGGTCTAAAATGGTTTAATAGAATAGGAAATGGAAATGGAGTCTACACCCGCTGAACATCACAAACGCTTGGAGTATTGCACGACGAGACTGCAATATAGACAGGGTCGCGAATTAAAAGCCGTAAAGGTAGCTGCAGACATAAAATATGTTTTTCTTTTAAGTAATTATGGTAGCTTGCAGGTCTACACCGTTGCCAGTGAATCGAAGCACATGTTGATTTTTGGTGTGCCTAAAATTAATCTGCACGCAAACATTAAGAATAAACTGCAATGCTTTGGAAAATTACAGTCCTGCCAATGTGTAACAATCGAAATGTCCAAAAAGGGTGTGTGAACACTAAAAATCATTTGAATAACATTCCTAACTGTTCTTTATGTTTCTAGTGGATCTGGAAGCCTTCACCGATGTATTTGCAGTACAATTTGATCGTTTGGAGCAGGCACGACGAGCTAAACGCCAACTGGACGCTAAACAATTCTTTGGCGGCATATTGCACATATCCTATGCACCAGAAAGAGAAACGCCTCAGGAGTTAAGAGAAAAGTTCGCGCAACGGCAAAGGGAAGTCACTCAACGCATACAAAAAAACTTAACTGAGCAGCCAGCTCAACAGACTCAGAAAAAGAAGAAATACACTGATTATTAATAATTTATTGTTGTGACGCTTTATTGAACCTAAGCCATGAAAACACGAGGCCTCTGAGGCCCAACAATCTTTGTAGATTCTCTAATGCAAACTTTTGAAATTTCAAAAAAATATAGTAATATTTCACAGAATTCTTGGTTTCCTTGCATCACTTCTGTTTCGTTCTACGCAGCTCGTGGTAATAATTCAGCAAACTAATCCGCTTCGCCCACAATTGTGCGCCATAGTGGGCCCAAAAGCTAAAAGAGATAATGTGAAGAGAAAGAGCCGAGGAATAAATCCATATACTACTTACATGCCAAACAAAGCTCCGCCCAAATGCGCCGCATGATCAAAGAACTTCCAGCCCATCACACAGCCGGCAAAGTCAATGCCCATGATGACCTTGATGGCGGCGCCGGCGGAGAAAGTAATGGTGGGCAAGAACAGTATGCTTAACTGCGTTTCTGGATACTGTGCACAAACGTAGGCCAACACGGTCATAATTGCTCCTGACTGCAAAGAGATACCAATGGCT
Organism: Drosophila dunni; assembly: GCA_018152125.1. Taxonomy (NCBI): domain Eukaryota; kingdom Metazoa; phylum Arthropoda; class Insecta; order Diptera; family Drosophilidae; genus Drosophila; species Drosophila dunni. The sequence goes on along the minus strand of JAECXC010000339.1, from coordinate 17,847,784 downwards.
AAGTCTAGGAAGTAGCAAGCAATAGAAATATTAGTACTTACAGCACCCAGCGACATGCCCGGTTGTCTTGTGCCCGCTTTGTAGAGTATGCTCATCAAACTGGAGAACACTCCGGCGCTCAAATAGACTGCCATAAACTGCTCTTTGCCCATGGACAAAACAGCGGCATTGGAAAAGCTGTGGAGCACATACATATTGGCAAATATGTGCATGACTGAGTAGTGACTGAATGTGGATAGGAACATTGGCCAGCAAACAATTCCTGTGAGAGTATAAGGAATGAAGACCAAGAGAATCTAAAGAGAGGGATTCTAACTTACGCGCCGCTGGATTAGAGGTGAAATATGCCAACATTGTGTTTCGCATTGAAGGAACACGCCATAGTGCAAATGCCAGCAAGTTACAAACTAGGATTGGGGCAAATGTCTTGTCACCCGGCGACAGTGAGTCCCAGAAGCGTCGCACATCCTGCTTTAACTGCCACCAGCTGTCCCGATCGACGATAGCGCGATTTTGTAGCCAACCAAACCGTGCCTGCTTTGCTTTGGAAATTATCATACTACGTGTGTTCTCGTACTCCATGATTGTGGCTCCAGCAAAACATCCTACACTGAACTAGACAACGGCACAATTAGTTGCATGCACGTCGGAGACGCAAAAGGACCAGATATCACTTACTGCTCCCGTAAATGCAATCGCTTTGATAACATTGTTTGCCGGCACTAAATTACCCTCTGACGCCGGTTCACCGAGATTGGGTTTTATGTTGCTGCTCCGCGGCCTGTGGGCATGAAAATGACGCACTGGCGGCTGCCAGAACCTTTGTGCTGACTGATTGTGTCGGCATGCCCGAAGTCCCGATGCAATATTTGCATGATATCTGAAACTGTGTGTTGCCATTTAAATTAGCAAATATTATTGGTTAAACGGCCTTTAATGCGCTTACTTACGTCACCTGAGTTAGCCAGCTTTGACATAGCGCGCGATTAATAAGCATAATATTACGGGAATCAAGAATTTTGCATGAAATAGTTAATGTTTATTGTGATTTTGACAAAAAGCAAAGCAGGTTGACATATGTTTTAGTGATGGGCGGTCATTTTAAGTAACTGTTACATGCAACGATTATCGTTCACTGCGACTGTGCAGTCAGCGCACGAAAAGCCAACAACTAAATTTAAATATTTTTCCCAACAGTAAATTTTATGCAACACATTAAATTTGAAAATCAATAAGCAATAAAAATAACAACAAACGCTTGAAGAATAAACAGAAATTTCATTCAACTTCAAAATACTAGTAAACTTACAAAATACTAAGATGTCGAGTCCAAATAGTTTCTCCAGCCCTCGTAATCATTTTGGCGCTTCGCAATGTTCACAACCACGGCGACTTGACCGTTATAAACTTATGTTAGATGTATTACAAAGATTTAAAATATTAAAATTAATATTATATAAAGATTGTCTCTTTAGCGCTCAAAGAATAGCATAATAAACGTGAGATTGAATAAGTAGTCTTTTATTTCTTTAATTTTATTCTTAATTGTTTTGCCCTACACAGACAGAGATAGGATTATTTAACAAGTGTGAGTAGATCTTCTACCGACGCATTTTAATAATCTCTCCCCGGCGTAGTTTATGAGAGTGTCTATTTAAATGTACGGTTATCAGCTGTTAAATACGGTTATCAAGTCGTCTGTCAATAAACATTAGTATGTCTGATGACGCCACTAAATTTAATAATACAGATTGAGATTTAGTCTGCCGAAGACAGTGGAATCCGCCGAAAGCATCGAAAATTCTAAGCTTACATAAGATTTTTCAGCAAGATGAGTTTGGTTTGCGTGGAAGACTTTGAGCAGAGAGCTGAGGGTAAACTGGAGAAGACTGCCAGAGATTACTATCAGAGTGGTGCAGGAGATCAGTTTACGCTTAAACTGAATAGAGAAGCTTTTAAGAGGTTTGTGTGACCACTCTGTAATTTCTTTAACTCCAACATTTGCTTATTTGTGATTCAAAAAGATTACGACTTCGCCCGCGTTGCCTGCGCAATGTTTCCCAATTGGATATTAGCTGCAGGATATTTGGTCAGCAGCAGCAGTGGCCACTGGGAATTGCACCAACTGCGATGCAAAAACTGGCACATCCGGATGGAGAGATAGGAAATGCTCGCGCCGCTGGAAAAGCTGGTTCCATCTTCATATTGAGCACCCTTTCTACAACATCGTTAGAGGACTTGTCTGCCGGTGCACCTGACACTCACAAGTGGTTTCAACTATATATCTATAAAGATCGGTAAGTTGATCAGATAAAGTTTACTGTTGTCAGTTTATTTTTAATAGCTGTTTAATACAATTGAAAATTGTGCAAGTGTGGCAGCTCTGTGATACAAAATGAGCGGCTTTATTGCAAAGTGCTGCCAGACTGTTAAATAATAATAATTATTTTTCTGTTCTCTTAGATCGCTTACCGAAAAGATTGTTCGTCGAGCAGAGAAGGCAAACTTCAAGGCACTTGTTCTAACCGTGGATGCACCAATATTTGGTCACCGTCGTGCTGATGTGCGAAACAAATTTAGTTTGCCAGCTCACTTGAGTTTGGCAAACTTCCAGGGTGAACAGGCGAATGGTGTTATCACCGAAGGTGGATCTGGTATTAATGAGTATGTTGCCAGCCAATTCGATGCCAGCATCACCTGGGAAGACATCCGCTGGTTGAAACAGTTGACCCATCTACCCATTGTTGTCAAGGGAATTTTAACTGCAGAAGATGCGGTGCTGGCACGAGAATTTGGTTGTGCCGGCATCATTGTCTCCAATCATGGCGCCCGCCAAATTGACACCGTACCAGCCTCAATAGAGGCACTTCCGGAGGTAGTTAAGGCCGTCGGCAACGATCTGGTGGTTATGCTAGACGGTGGCATTATGCAGGGCAATGATATTTTCAAGGCCTTAGCTTTGGGTGCTAAAACTGTTTTCATAGGGCGTCCGGCGGTTTATGCTCTAGCCTACAATGGACAACCCGGTGTTGAGCAAATGTTGGGTATACTAAGGAAGGATTTTGAAACTACTATGGCCTTGATTGGTTGCCAAAAATTGTGCGACATTCAATCGTCAATGGTAGCGCACGAGTCGTTATACGCAAAGCTGTAATTAAATGCAATATATTTGTGAAATATTATGTCTGGAATTAGTGGTTAAATATATTTGCCGTTTAAAAGTCGATAACAAATGTACACTCGGTATTAAAGTATCGACTATATACTTACTGGTTTTCGATGATTACAAACCGATTATTTTTTATGATTGCAACTCTGTAATGGCGTTGCCACTTCTGCATTCATTGACGGCTTTACTGTGCAACAATTTACAATTGGCAAATTTGTATTAAAATTGTTTTTATTGTTTTCAACGCCATAAAAAACATACAAAAATGCAGCGTGAAGAAAAACACTTTGAAATGACACTGGATACTGTGGTGCAGCGTCTAAACGACTTAAAACTAGCCGTGCTGGCCATGATTCAGAAGCTGGAAATGGAATACATGGACATCAATTGGCCAACGTTTCTGGACAATTTCGCCTTAATTTCCAGCCACTTAACTGGCCTAACAAAAATTCTAGCCAAGGAGCAGTGCCCACCGCTGCGTAATCGTACAGTTCTGCCGCTGCTAGTGTCAATGGACCGCGACGAGACGCTGGTTAATATTACGGAGGGCCGCGTTCCCGTATTCTCCCATGACATTGTTCCCGATTATTTGCGCACACGTCCAGATCCCATCACCGAACAAAAAATGCAACAGAATGAACAGAAAGCAGCCAATCTTACCAACGATGCGGCCATGAAGCAGGTTACACAATACAACAAAGTTGTCTCACATGTTTTGGATATGGTGAGCAAGGCACGAGAAGAATGGGAAATTGAGTCCAGCTCACGCACTGGCATTCAGCAGACGAGCAGCATGGCAGACACACAGATGCTGGTGGCGGCCGTTGGTATGGGCAAAGGTTTGCAATACAAGGCCAACTACGGACCAGGACCTGGCATGATGGTACCACCATCAATACGTGGTCCCACACCGCCCATGGGTGGCCCGGGTTCCATGAGTCCGGGCAATGTGCAACAACTAGGCAAAGCCCCTTCGGCTGTGAAAACTAATATTAAGTCGGCAAATCAAGTTCATCCATTTTCTCGGTAGCAAAAATCATAATTTATTGTTGCGTTTTGCTTGAATACAACAGAATAACATAGTAATATATATTATACATTATGTTTTAGGTACTATAAGCGGAATGTTGGCTCAAGAATACGTGAGTGAATGTGTGTATGTGTATAATAGCTTTAGGCCACATAATTTAAAACAAATGAACGTAAACAAAACAAATGAGTCGAGTCGTAGTATTTTTTAATCTCAACGTTGCATCCTTCATGGAGCAGGCAGTGCGTGCTTCTCTTCAATAAGCATCTCGTGCACCTTGATGTCCTGTGGTGTTGAGGTATCAATTAGCTCCAAACTGAGTGCTCGACGGTCATCTTTCAACTTATCCACACGACGCACAATTCCAATGAACTGCTGTCCTAGAGTCAGTTTGCGGAAGCGCACACAGTTCTCCTGCGTCCAGTCGATGCCGGTTAATTGGATTCCTGTTGCGGACCATAGAGCAATAATTATAATCGAACTACAACAGACTGAACAACCACTCACCATGCAGTTGTGCTGGTAGGGCCATCATGGGCAGCTCGCGGAACTCCGGAGTTAACTGCAGTAACTCATTACAGCGAACGACGACATCGTCGCCCACATCCACATAACGCACTTGTATCATTTCATCGTAAATCTTGCGAATATTTACGCTATTTAAAGATAGAATTGGGGAGTTGTAGACTATAGGCTTTCAATTGACATGCACTTATACTCACCGATGATAGACTCCATCTTTATCGGCAGCAGCATAGGCCTGTCCAATGGTCAGCTGGTTGGCAAGCACTGTGTGTGCCGCTGAGCTCTTGCAGTGCGACTGCAACTCCTTCATCAGCTGCTGCAGCTGATCAAAGCACTTGTAGGGTTGAACCTGTCATGGAAACACTATTAGAAGATGTGACATTTGTTTGAGATTCCTTGGAATTTACCGCAAAGTGACCTGGATTCACAGAGAGCGTTACGCGCACCTCAAAGTACGCACCCACTGCTGGTATGGCTTCGTATTCTTTGAGCAGAGGCAACACTGAAGCAGCTGCCTTACGGGGTGTGGCTGGTGGTGAGGTGATGCCCACAGCCGAGGGCTGATCGCTGCTGTTGCTGTGACTGGACAATGTGGAGCTAAAGCTGCAGCGTCGAATTAGCTGACCACTTGGACTAAAGTGCAGGCCGCCATCATCGAACGGTTCCAGCCTAGTCGTACTGTAGACATGTATCGAGTTTGGAATTAAGGAGATTAGGGATTAAATGGTAGGAGGAGAATGGGGACGGACAGAGTGGAGGAGATGGGATATTGCAACATGGTATGAAAAACTCAATTTCCGTTTGAATTCGATAATACACATAATGTATTATGTATTTCTATGCTTTTACCCACTTTATAGTTATAGTTATATACATTTAAATGATTTTATTAATATGTTGTTGTTGATGTTGATGCTAATGATTGATATTCGATAATATTTAGGGACTATTGAATTGATGAGCAAACGAACAGTTAGCTTACAGGATGCTGTGAGTTGTTGTTGTAGTTGTTGTTGTTGAAGGATTCGTTAATGTTGAGATAATTTTGTAGCGATAGTTTCATGTCAGTTCCAGTTTATTGAAAGCACTAATTAGAAACTATCATTAAACACCATAGAAAGCAACAGTTTGTGAGAGTTTGTTGGTGTGTATATTGTACAATGTGTGTGTGTGTATGTGCGAGTGTGTGGTGTGTGGAAATGTATGTGAGTAAGAGTGTCAAACATTTAATGAAATAAACTTACCTTTGCATTTCGTACTCCATGCGAATTGCACTGTTTAGGCAAAGATATAGACCATCCTGACCTCGTGCATGAATCGTTACCATTGGCAGCTTATCGTTGGCTCCCTCCATAACTTTTAGCTGAAAAGAGAATGCTTTAATTACTGGCTCGTATAGATTTAAGCTGCTCCTCTTACCAGCACTGGCGTTTGTGGGGAGAGACGTCCACGCAGACATGCCACCATCTGGTTATCAATGGGTGGCACATCGTGGAGACGCACACGCAACGCTTGAGCAGGAAACGAGGCGAGTGCCAGATTGTTGGCTTCCAGACGATAGATATTGGAAATGTGTGTTTTGCGCAAACGACCATCGTCTACGTAGTAGACATCGAAGACTTCCTCCTCGGGACTCCTGGGCTTGTTGGTGAGCATGCCGCGATACCAGTACTTCAAGCCATCTCCGGACTCATCGCAGACGCAGACTAACTGATCGTGCAGCAGATCCGAGTAGCGCACACGTTGCTGTTCGCTGCTGTCACTCATGATTTTCTCAATGCTGCGCTGCACAAACTTGAGATCCTCGTTGGGTATCTGTACCATCAGATCGCCTCCATCATTGACATGGGAGACGAGCACATGATTGGATTTCTGATCAAGCTTCAGCGTAGGTGCGGGTGTGTGGCGATTAATTTGATTGGCCACCAGATCGTTTAGATGTATGTCCTCCGCCGTCGAGGTGTCATAGAAGGTGCCCACGATGCAGGCCCGTCTCAGGCTTGGCTGCAAGCAACTGCCGCCCTCCTTGTCCGTCTCATCCGGATGCTCCAGTAGAAGACCCTGTGTGCGACCGCCCAACTTGAGAAACTGTGTCTCACTGGTTATCACACGCGTCACCACACTGTGGCCGGCTAGCTCCTTGGCCAGCACAGACAGTGCATACGGATGCTCCTCGAATTTATCCAAAGCATACATGCTAAGGCAAACAGCCTGAGGAGGCAGTGCCAAATAGCGAGATGGGCACGCATGGAGCATATCAAAGCCAAATATCACCTCGTCACCAAAGTCCACGAAATGGCAGATGCACTGACGCTGTTCCACATCGATTCCCATGACTCGAACACGATTCCAGTTCTCACTGACCTCGACCAGGTAAATCTGCTGCTCAACGGGATGGGCCACAGACAAACGATTCTGTGGCACTGCCATGTTGTCATTCAGCTGTGCCGTAAGCTTCTCAAAGTTGGCACTCTGATCGATGAGACGCGCCCAGACGTGCATCGTATTGTCACAGTGTGTTATATACATGCTCCAATCCTGCTGGCCATCCATCCAGGGCAACTGCAGTTCCGGCATGGTAGTCAGCTCCAATTTCTGCAGCTGATTCGTGAAAACGGCTTCCGATCCGGCTCCAATCTCTGCAACCGAATCGCTACTTAGATTGGCAAAAACAATATTAGTATTAACACTGCTCTCGATGCGAATCTTGGGTGAATTATTGAGCAGTGTCCACCAGTTATTGGGCACCTGACGCTTTACCGTTTGCTGATACCACTCCGGCAGCTTGTGGCTGACAATGCCATGTGGATGCTTAATGAGTTCGTGATAGAGCCCGTCAAGAAACTCGGCATCGCTGAGCATAGACAAATGCTTGCGGCTCTCAATATCTTTCAGACGCTCAATTGCAATCAGAGAGGTGCATTGCTTGGCTGTTGCCTCATCCGGATGCTCTTTGGGATAGCTGGAGTAGATGTTGGCACCGATGCGCACCTTGCAGTGCAACAGATTGCTCTTCATCACTCTGGTGTACTCGTACGCTGGTGGCGCATATCCCATGGCCACACAGTATTGCTTCAAAGAGGAGACTACATCATATGCGGGCTCAAATTTAAAGTTCACAATCGGTTGTTGTGGCTAAAATGGGAATTGAACAGTGATTTATTGTTATATCTAGTATATCTTAAGTTAGTCACTTACCGGCAGCAGAGGCTGTTGTGGCTGCTGCTGCATAGAGATCTGCTGTGCTGCTTTGTTGATGGAGGCAGTCTCCGATGAGTCTGGTGGTGTTATAATCAAAGGAGCTGCCGCTGCAGTTGGAGTTGTAGCAGCTACTGCTGTCTGCTGTTGTTTCAGTCTATAGTTCACAGAGACGCCGCCCGTGGAACGCGCGCCGGGATATGCAACACGTGGATGCTGTTGCTGTCTCTTGTTGGCGCCTCCATTTGTTGGCATTGAGTCTGTCGTTGGCTGCTGCTGCTTCATTCCTGTGGCACGTGGCTGCTGAGGTGCACTGTTGCCCAATATGGCACGTAGATGCGGTTTGCGTGTGGCAGCTCCACCGGCACCACCAGTAGCTGCGTTACCATTCATGTCAGCTGAACTGGGCGGATTGCTAGGCAGATTGGCAGCTATCAGGCTGCTGCTCTTTGACGTGGAAATTTGTCTGATTATCTGCTGTTCGTTGGGAGCCTCCTGCTTGTGTTGCAGCGGCTGCTGCACACCTTCTAACTGTGGCAACAACACACCCACGACTGGCAATGCTTCAGTTTTTTGCTGCTGTTTGAACAATATTTCTTGTTGCAACTTCTGTTGCCGTTCCTGTTCCTTGAGCTGTTTCTGCAACAAAGAACTTTCCTCTTGCAGCTTTTCAATTATTCGCGCCTGCGCTTTGAGACTACGTTCGTGCTCTGTCTGCAGCTGCGTGATCTTCTTATCGACGAATTCCTGTTGAACCTGCAGCAGCAAATGTTGCTTACGTTGCTTCTCCTGCAATTCCTGCTGAAGACGCTTGAGTTCACAGTCCAGTTGCCGCTGTTCCTCCTGTCGTTTCTGTAGTAACAAAAACTCTTTACGGAATGCAGAGATTTGCTGATTGAGTTGTTCTTCTTGCTTTGAGTCTTTTTGGGCTCGTTGCTGTGCCTGTTGTTGTTGTTGCTGCTGCTGTTGTTGTTTTTGTCGCTGTTGTTGCTGCTGTTGTTTTTGACGCTGTTGTTCCTGCCGTTGCTGCTGTTGTTTCTGCTGCTGTATGTTATTGTTGCTAATGTAAGTTGGTTTTTGGGCAACTGGCCTCACGTTCTGACGTACTGGTGGCGCCTGTGGCCTCGTCAAGTATCCTTTACTCTTTCTGCACTTCTGGGTAAGTACCATAGAAGCAATATGCGCAGTTTTGGCATTGGGCTTGGCCCTTATTATGACCTGTAACACAAACAAAATTTAGTCAGTAGTGTAGCAATTTATTCAATTGTTTCACTGAGTTCACTACAGTTCAGATGTTTGTCTGGTATCGACTACAAATATGTGCTCGGATACACTTGAATTCGTCTTTAAAATCTAAATAAATTCTTGACTCCCAAAGCGTTTCTGTGAATCACAATTCTACGGGCGAATGAATGGTTTTTGTTTTATTATTACAGTGGGCATTGCAAAAAGACGAACTGTGGATGTGATAAGCAAATGCCATTGATTACTTTTGCTTTCAGTGAAAGCTGTCGAACTGTCTTTAAATAAACCATTACTCATTACTCATCTGTATTGCCATATTTAAATATTATTGCATTGCCACATGTATTGCTCCAATGAAAGCAGTTGCAACTCCAACGATGATAACTCGAAAGCTAAAACTATAAATTATATATGCACAATTGTATTATGTGACCATTTCAAAACTTGAAACAAGTCCAAGTTAGCAATAAAAAAATAACAAAAGTCTCTCTTTCCGACGCAACTGAAACTCTGCAAAGTATTCGGAAGCGAGTGGAACTTGTAGTTTGTTTAGCTATTATTAAGTTTCTTTCAAATGTTTACAGAAAAGGGAATAACGCATTAAATTCAATCGAATTTTAATATGAAACCCACATAATTACTACTTATAAATAGATAAATTCCTTATTAAGCAGATTCTCAATGATCTATTTATTTATTAACTTTAATTTGATGACTATTGTTGTCTAGAGCAAGAAAAACATTTAACATTTGTTATTGATTTTACAATGCATCGACAGATTTCTCGAGTTGCAGTTGAGGAGGAAATTAGAGCTTAACCAACCACTTGACCATTCGCCTGAAAGCAAACCAGGCCACAAGAGAGCGTGGGAGATGCACATAAATGGTGGAGTGGCCGGCTCAAACAGAACGGATATGGAATCGAAAATCAGCATAAAGCAGACTTCTAATAAATGCATCAAGAACAATGGGACAGTAATGTGAGACATGCATTTGTGTGCAGTGCAGTACAGTGAACGAGGGACGTTTGGCATTTGTAAGCTGAGAAGGCGGAGAGCATTTAAAAATAAATTATACTAAGAGTGGGCACAAAACACAAACAACAACTACAAGGTGATGAAAAATTAAAGTGCAATGTGACGCTTCTTCCCTCTCTCTCTCTCTTGCTTGCTCTGCTGCCCCAATCGCTTTGTAAATTGACTACAATAACAAATTTCGTTCACTTTCACCAAGCATGCAAAGCCAAAACACACATATACACATACACACAGACCGCCACATGCACGTCTACAGAGAGATCTGCTAGGAGAGAGCGGTAGAGAGAATGAGCGAGAGACAAACAGCCAAAAAGTTTAAATTGGCTGTCATTATACGTATAACACATAAATATGTATTTTTGTTTGAATGTGTGAGTGTGCTGTTTCTTGCTTTTTTAAATGCGTTTAATCAGCAAAATGGCAAGACACTGACACAGTTCAACAGACACAAAAGCACACAATGCTTATTAAAATAAGGCCGAATTAATAAACAACTAACATTGTTTACACTTTAGCTGAGCGACAGAGACGCGCGACTACGTTGACACGTTGCCCCTTTGTGGCAAGCCAAGCCCCGTACAGCACACACACAAACAGAGACACGCAAGAGGCGCGCAAGCAAAGAGTACCGCTCGCGTTGAGGCAACGAAACTGACTGAGACCGGGGTAAGCGCCAAGGCAAGCAAGCGCTGCCGAAAGCTCAACCGTAGTCCACAAAAGCTGCGTGTGTTAGTAAGAGAGAAAGAGAAACAGAGAGAAAGAAATGCAAAGAGAACTGTGATGAGAGCACAAAGTGCGCGCGCAGTGGGCTCTGCTTTGGGGTGTCGACCTTATACTCACTTCGTTTCCGTATATATCAAAATAAAATGCATTTGTGTCCTCAAGCAACTCCTTGGCACTTGCATAGCCCAGACGTCTGTACGGAATGGGCTCCTGTTCCATCTGCCTATAGTCACGCTCTATGGACCGCAAGCTGACCGGCGGCTTGGTGGATGTTATTAAAGCACGAACTATATGGATAACATTCTTAAATTCTTCTTCTTCTTGCTCCTCCTTTGAACTCATGGTTTACTAAAAAATAAGTTTGCAAGAATGATCGCAATTAGCAACAATTCAAATATAGATATACATGGCAATCACGCGATTAAAAATATGATTAAGCACTGAGAAATGCCCAAGAATACCACCCACAAATACAACAGCATGTGCAAAAAACGAAATTTGCAACAACAAAATTTGGCACGAAAGCGAAATAAATATGTACCGACATGCATACTTACATATCCACACAGAGAATGTGAAGCAAACGCTGAGAGCGAGTGCCAGAAGAGAACACAATAAGTCGCGACGGCGCAACGTTGGCATTAAATTCCACGACTGCTCGATCTAAGCGGCCCTACGCATAAAGCAAGAGAATATTTTCAGCGGGCTATTGAAACTTTAGTTATCTTCAAAATTAAAAAATAAGACGATGAAATTTGAGCAATTTTTTTGTATGCGTTCAGCGTTCAGCTTGCCTTGCAAAAATGACATGGAAATTGTGAGGCTCCCCAGATGTCCAGCATCTTCCACTAGCTGTCAACATTGTTTATTATTTTAATGGAGTTCTGAGTTCCTTACATACTGTTGTATAAATGGAGGTTTACAAAAATATTGCGTTGCATTTTTGTTCTATTGCCAGCCATGTTTTTTTTGCTTTGCTCAAAGATCCGTTATTTGCAGTGGCACCAAGTAGCTTATACAATCATAAACCACTATATAAACAGTGTACTTACCCTTTAATCAGATAGGTAAAGTTATTAAAACAATATGCAATTTTGCATAAATAAAGCCTCTATAATCTATACAACTATTTTGTATGAAATTGAAATCTAACTCAATAAAAAAATTTTAAATAGAAGTGCGCTAGAGCTGAAACTAAAACCGATGACAGTGGTAAATAGGCTTTTTAATCAGAGTTGATTCGATTAGAATCGATTCAGCAAGCTATCGATATTATTAAGGGTGACCGTGTGGAAAAAACTTTAGTATCGATATTAGTTTGATTTTCATAGAAAAACACACCGCTGTTTTAAATTGCTCAATTTATTGCATTGTAAAACTGATTTAAAAAATATAAAATAAAGTAAATACATATCACTTTAGCTCTTCGTTAATGGACTATTTTGATGTAATCGTTGTCTTTTTCTGCTCTGCCGTCTTTGCTGTCTCTGCAAACGTTGTGATTTTCGACGATTAACTTTTGATATTGGGTAATTAGCCTTTGTCTTCCGTTTGCTTTGATATTTTTTCATTATTTCCCAACTATGAAGTGGCTGACAAGCCAGGTCGATGTGATTCCGATTGGCATACATCTTGACCTTATTTGCCAGACTTGTTACCGCAACTGACTGTGGAATCTTTGGGTTAACTTTTGTGTTTTCCACAACGTTGGACGACGACCGGGTTGTCATCACTTCCAGACGCACTGCAGCAGCCGGAGCAGCTTCATAACGTGCTCGCTTTTTCTTGCTCTCTAGAAGCCGTCGCTCCTGCGACTGCGTCATCTCATTCAGATATTCCTCCCGCACCTTCTGCTCCAGCTTGCGCTGTTCCTTTAATGCTGCATCCAAATCGCTTTCTTTTACGCTATGTGCTGGTAAACCAAAGTAAAAGGTACGATTGTGTGGAATGGGCGTTCTTGGCTTGTCTAATCTCTCTTTTGAGTTGCTTGCAGATGAACCTGCCTCTGGTGATGTATATTTTGTTCCTGGACTGTCTGTGAACTCGTGCTTATCCGATGGATCTGATGGAGCACAACTCTCTGGGAATTTGGCAAGTAGTTCCAATTCTAGCAGATTAACATTCTTTATGATAATCACTGCATGTTTTTTCATAGACATTGCAGTTTTCAGCAGATTCTCCACCTCTTCGGGCTTTAGCTCCTCATTCGGTTGATTGATTTCCATGCTCTTGGCTGTCTTAGTGACTGGTGGGGGTGAAGTGGAATACGTTGTCCTTGTGGACATTGTGCTGGAACCTCTTGTGGTCTTTCGCTGGTCGTACTTCACCTTCGATTTGGGCTTTGTTGTAGTCTTATCTTCATCGTTTTTGGTCTCACTTGTCATTGGCAGATTCAACCGGATTTTTTTCATCAATTGCTCAAACTCTCGGTCAGTAGCTTCGCTTTGGAGATGCTCCCAGTTTCGGTCCCGTTGCTCCTCTTGCTGAGCGTAATTCGGCATCTGCAAGGTGTGCTCCTGTTCCTCTGGCTCATCTTGTGCCTGACAAACGGGATCGTTTCTATCGAAGTGATTCTTCTGGGGCTTTTCCAATTGCTGAGCAGTCTTCATATTATTCATGTCAATAAGCTTATGCCATTTTGTATAGTCCTTAGCGGATGTGTCCTTATTCAGCTGATCAAACAAAACACTGGGATCGTTGGAAACCGGAGAGTTCATGAGACGACCACCACGACTCCAAGGTGCGACTACGGGTTTCCCATATTCGTGAGTGTTGTCAGCACTGCAGGGCAGAGATCTAGGCAAGATTACCGCAAATACCATTAGGATTATTTTAAATACTTTGTGTCTTAGCTTTGACATTTTTTTCAAAAGAATTACATTTCGTACAATATAAAATAAAGTTTATTTTAACTGTTAACATGAAAAGTGATTTTAAATGACCCAATTTAAGCAGTAGACCATATAGACAAAGTGTTGATGACGCAAACATGAACAGACTTGCATTGTTTTGGTTGCAACTGGCAAGCCTTTGTGCCTACTCGCGGCTGACAACAAGCAGACCACTGGAAAGGCACTGGAAGTTGCCTGGAAGGCCCCAAAGACAGACTGGTGACTCAGTTGATGTCGATGAGAACAGTTTTCACTCAGTCGAATTTTTCACTCCAAGCGCAGCAGCAAGGCACAAGAAGCGTGTCCTTACCGAAAGGATTTAACATTTAAAATAAAATATTTATATAAATAGACTTTTGAGTGCCTCTGTGAAATAAGCAGACGGAAGAAAACAATCAAACCCATTTCGCTTTACGTTTCGTACCTTCTTAAATGCCACACAAACGCAAAAGGCATAAAAACTAACTCGTTGAACACTAATAAAAAGCAATACATAACCATAATTCGATTAATTTGTGCTATTGTGCCTTATAGAAGGATACTTTCTGCCATGACTGTCCCCAATATGCACACCAAAATGATTATATTGATTTTATTTTTCTATAACGGTTCATACAATTGGAGTAAAAAGTTCTAAGCTCCTTCAGATTCCCCCCACTCCCCACACAGCAGGCGGTATTTGTTTCTCTGTGCGCCTTTGTGTGTGTGTGCGTGTATGTGTGCGTGCGTCTTATTTTTACGTTACGTGTTTGTGTGCGTGAATAATAACGGGTAAGTTGCTAAGTATAATTACATGAATATACATTATGTCTCCATTGCTTCCGTTTTGCTATGCTATCGATTTTGTAATTTTGCCATGAAACGAAGAACGGCAACAACATGCCTGACCCTTCCTATTTCCCACTCCAACGCCATTCCCATCCCCCTCTCCATCCTAAACCAGCAGGACTCACAACAACAAGTAGACAACAAAAGAAATGCGCAAAACATCTGTGCGGTTGGGCTTGGCTACAGTGCAGTCCGTAAACATGTATACAGCCAGGCAGCAAACATTGCAGTAGCACTGATTTACCTCACTTAACTGCCTATACTAACCCAAAAAATGCTAACACCATTATTTTTTCTTTATTATTATTTATTTAATGCAGATTTTCCAATGGTTGGGTATATACTTTTTCGAACGCCACTGTATCAAAATCAGTCGACTTTCCAGTTTCTTTTTGCCTTTGTTACAGGCCAAACGCAAAGTCCTCCAATATCTATTTCCAACGGGAATTTCCACAGAGTTCACAGACTTGCGCACAAATAGCATTTGGCACGCAATGTTTTGATTGTAAAACCGAAAACCAGACGAAATGGGAATGAGACGAAGACGCAGCATTCGCAGCACGCTGCATTTACACACATTGTTTACAAATACGCGAACCGTTAGTGCCACGTGCCACATGCCACACGAGCCACAAGCCATGTGCCACGAGTCATGCGACGGCCATTGGAAGAAGTGACTGGCATGTTCTACAGGGTGACTCACACACCGGCCGGCTTTAATCTTTTATTTCTGTCTCTTGGGCCTACGCACATAAGCACTGATGACGTCAGTGGCTGAAAGCCTGTGCTGACATTGGACTACTTTTAGGACACTTACATGCCTGAGACTCGTATTTTCTAGTTCAAAGGTGCTGATGACGTCAAAGATGATTCTTTGCTTATGGTAGCTTAATCGAATCGCGTGCTCAGCCATAGGAAGAGCGCCATCTATGCGTCAATATAATTGCTTTAGTTTCCGCCTGACATGTCGTATACTTTATGTTGTATCGGCTTTCAATGTGCCACATAAATCGAATCTCGGCTGCCAAACCTAGCCCTGAATTGTTAACGACGCATTAATTAGTTAATTAATTAAATAAATTTATTTGTTTATGCATTCTTTGACAAATTATGCAAAATCTGGCCCCAAATGTTGATTTCAATCGTATGATTTCTATATGTTTATCAAAATTTGAACACTGTTCATATATCTCTGTATATAAAATATTTATGTACCTACATTTGTTTTTATATGACCTTGGACGACGTGTAGTGCAATTGTTGTAAACAATCATTTATGTTAATGTCGTCTTCTTAATTTTTAATTGCACACAAAATGTTTGCCTACATTTTTACAACCTTTCTAGCACAAATTTTTGCCAATTTGCTACGACGCAAAAACCCCTCAACTATATGGCAGCTATTATTCTTATTATTATATAGCAGATGATACTGCAGATGAGAGCGACAGAGCATAAAGGAATGGGGGACAAGTGTGGGAAGAGGGGCATTTCAATGGGGACGGGGAAAAGGTGTTCACTGCACAGGAATGTGATTTATATAAACACCAGAGCCATTTTGGTATTGTTTTCATATACTATGTATTTTCTGTTTACGCTCACTGCCTTCTGATTAGATAATGGTTATAATTTTCCACTCAAGAAATTAAACTGAATTACTAGGCAACAGCACACTAAATCTTTAATACAGTTTGTAAACAAATCAAACTGCTCTTGACGCATCTACTGCCTAAATAATAAAAGTCAACAAACAACCCCAAACTGACTAATTTCACAATAACATGATATTTTATTTGTATTTGCTGCGCTTATCACCCAAACCCTAAACTTACAAAATGCTTACTTAATTTAAAATTAACAACCGTTAACTTTTCCTTAATTAACTCGAAAATATTCATAATTACGTGTCAATCCCCCCTTTCTTTGCAGTACTGGGAAATAATTCCTACTCTCCGTTTTAAGTCCTCGTTCAACGCCTACAAGAAACCGTTTGTATTCAGAAAATAAAGCAAAAGTGAAATCAACAGCGACACGATTCTGCGTAGCAAAACAAAAACAGAGTTAAGTTCCCCCATCCCTTCGTTTGGAGCTTTTTTGCGTCATAAATTGAAATATTTCGGTCGTATGCCGTGCGAAAAACACCAACAACAAAAGAAAATAAAATAATCAAAGGCAAAAGCAAAAGAGCAACGAAAACTGTGCCAACAGCGGCGCCGTTGTTGTTATTTGCTATCAAAGACAATACAATCTTACGACGATCCCAAGCCAAAGCAAGAAAGAGCGAGAGCGACAGAGCAAACGTGAGTAGGCGAAGCAGAAGGAGAGGTAGAAGGAGAACTATATATATGAGCACGTCGCTCATATCAACTAACTGTGTGCACTCAGCATTCGACTTCGACACAACTGTCGCTAGAGGGAGCTCAATTTCAAATAATAATTTCAGTCGCATTTTGTCGCTCGTTGGAAACGGATCACGGACACGAGAAAAAAAGTAGAACCGGGACAAATATACTAAGAACAAAGTGCAAGTGCATATTTTATATATGTAGGTTCATATTGTAACCATTTAAATATATAAAAAACTGTTGAACAAAATCCACTTCAATGTCGATTAATTCGCCAATATTGTTAAAAAACTCTGACCTGCATTGAACAGGCAAAAGCGTCTTAAGAAAATTATTACAACAAAACCAAACAAAACAAAACCACAACAACTGCTACAGCAACATTGCAAAATAGCAAATCTACAAAAACAAGAACAATAATTGCATAAACAGTGGCAGACAACGAAAAAATTGTTTGCTTTTTAGTTCAAGTTCCGTTATTATTTTAATTTCTTTGTGTTTCGGAGCGAAAAAATAAACAAATAGTCAACAGTTTGAGAAAAACTGTTGGTGAGGACAAAACAAAACTGTAAATCGAAGAACCTTCTATTTGTGACTTAAGACTTTCAAAAAGAAATCGCGTGTGTAGTGAACAACAAGAACAAGCGAAAGACAACAAAACACTACACTAAACAACAAGAAGAGCAATTCTGTTTATTGGGCTTAGGCCATTGTATGGGTAAGTTTTCAAGAACTAATTATATGCGCAGTTACTTACAACTAGAATAGAGCTGAAAAGTACACTTGTATGTGTGTGTGTGGCTTTGTCGCTGTGAGGGCTAGTTCGCGTTACTAGTTCGTTTTTGCCCGTGTGACAGTTTGAGAAGCGTTGCTAGGTCACATTATGCGCCAAGCAACAGGTTGCATTGTCTAATATTAGACTTGCAGAATGCCTTAACTTATTTTTAGACCAGCAGACACAAAACGCAGAAACCTTAGCATAGTTTTTTTTTGTTTCTTTTGTCAGACCCCCCCTATTTATCGCTTAGAATTCGTGATTCATTCACCTGCAGTTGGCGAGTACTACAAAGTGTGTTAATTCCGGAAAACTGTTCAAAACAATAAAATAACATCAAGTGAATCATATTACAAGCAAACTCAATGACGCAGATGTTTACTCCAATCAGCATGCAAATAGCAAAAAATAAATAAATAAACAAATAAACAGCCCCTAAAGGCCTTGGAATAAATTAGATAAATGTATGACGACGTTGAACCAGAATTCAGTAAACTATATTTCTTCTGTGGAACGGATTGCCCTATCATACACTGAGCGAAAAGAGCTAGTTCCTTTTGTGATAACCGCAGTTTCGCAGTTTCCTACTTACTCAACTATAATTATAGAGGAGGGGACTAAAGTTCTCAAGTCTAACTTAGTTTAAGATTTGGTTTCAAGTATTTCTCTTTGTGCAGTCATGGGATCGACACGTGCTGTAGTAATGCCGCATTCTAATCATAGTACTTATATGGTTTAACCACTTGACTCCATCCGGTGTGTTTCCAACTGAACTCATTGCCTAATCAGTTGAGGCGTGACCTTATCAGCACCAGACGGTGCGAAGGGTGGACATCCCCTTTATACACTCTAAATAAAAAATCAGCCAAAAATGCGGGAAAATAACAATAACAGATTTAAAATCAATGCTAGAGCTAGTACTTGGAAATGCACTCAATTATCTCAGGTAAACCCCTGAGGCCAAGGAGCAGAGATCCTGAGAAACTGATTAGGGAAAAAGAAACTGAAAGAAAATTTTTTTTGTAGAGCTGATAAATGATCTCAAATGAAAAATGATAGTCTTTTAGGAAAACTACAAGCAGTGCAGCCAAAAATTGTACATAGAAAACTGCTAGATTTCTAGGAATTATAGCCAACAATCAGCTAAGACGACAGCACTGCTTCTTCCCTTATTAAATTTAAAACTCAACTTTCTTCATATTCATCTCAATCAACCAACAGATCAGTCTAAACAATCAACGAAATTTGGAGACGAGCCGGACCTCCTGTTCAACCGAGCGCAGGGCCGGATTTGTCTGCATAATCAAGGCGCTTCCAGTGCATCAGAAGGCGCCGCCGCCGCTATTCAAGCATCTTTGAATCCAAGCGTTAACGCATCGCGACAATTCGCCAACATTCAACTAGAAGCAACATTCAATGACTGTGAAAGTGGCTACGTGCCCACCGTGGGCCGCTGGGGAGCCGAATGGCCAAGCTGACTCGCCGCAGGGATTGGCAATGGCCAGGATGTGGGTGGAGTGTCAGTGGAGGGGGCAGCAGCCCACACTGGCATTGCTGCCGAAGCAGGAGGAGGAGGAGCAGCCGCCGGCTTGGATCAGCAACTGGCGGATGCAATGTGTGGCATGGGATTGACTACGAAATCAGTTCCAAACAATTGTCATGCCAATCAAAGGGTTACGCCCACGCGTACACCCTCCACATCCAGTGAGGATGACGACGATGATGCTGCCGAGGAGCATCAATCGTTGGAGTGGACGCCAACCGATCTGACATCGGTGGCCCACGCATCGGAGCGTTACTCCGATATCATTCGGCTGCTGCAAAAGCAGCAGTCACCAGCCTTGGAGCAGCTGCGTCCAGGTACCAACTGGGCCATGGCCGATGGCTATGACCTCAGTGCGTACAATCAGGTAAACGGTGTCTGGCCACTAGGACACCCACTCCCATTGCCCGATTGGGGCAGTGCTGAGCAGGATCAGGGCGCAAAGGGCACACTTGTATTCGAAAATGTCTGGCAGTATGAGGAGTTGAATGGCATCGTAGAGACGGCACTGCAGCGCATGCTGGAGGAGACACACTACAACACAGTCAATCTGTTTGTGGACTTCTATCGCAGCTTTAAGCGGACACGTCGCTCCGATCTACGTAGCTTCTTCCAGTTCTACGATGTGCCCATCAACAGACGCCATCACATGTGCGTCTCCTTGGCCTTTGAGATCATGGCAAGACTTGTGCAGAAATTTCCCCAGCTGGGCCAATACCTCTATGTGGTGTCCTGCGAGGAGCAAGTGGTGGACTGCAATGACTATGTGCAAATGGATGAGGAATACGGTATGAACTCAGCGGATGCGGGTGTGGAGAAGGAGCACGCCATGGTTGCCATGCGTTTTGCCATTGGCGAGCGTCATGGTATCATGATTCTTGATCCCGGCTACCATGTGGGACGTGCCGTAACCGTTATGAGCGATCAGAGCTATCCACATACAGGTAAGTTTATAAATCATAATCCCAAACAGGTCTAACTCTATATGTCTACTTCTAGGTTGGTTTAATCAGTCGAAGGAGTCGCATTTGCAGCGGGATTACTGCTACAGCTACAGTCAGCACAGCGACAAGTTTGTGGAGTGGAAAGAGCGTGAAATCCGCGGAGACGAAGCCAGTTTCAAGACATCGCTTATCTACATTGCCCAGGAATACATGACCGCAGTGGATGTGACAGTGCGACGTAATCTTGTCTACAATTTTCGTTCGCTGCTGTCCCGTGATGCCAAGGGTCGTGTCTATGCGGGTCTCTACTTCCCGCTGGTGTCCAATGTGCAGGAGGCGCACCTGACGCTCTTCTACGACGGACCCAGTGAGCAGCGGGTCAAGGCCAAGTTAATGTTCAGCGCCTTCAAGGTGGCCAAGGGCAAGGTAGGCTCTCAGCTCTAGAAGGTTATCCTACAGTGTTTTTAATTACTCCTTTTCTGCCACTCTTTCAGCAACTGCCCGAATATGTGTCACAGCATCTAGTGAAGTTGGCGCCTCAGCTGAACATGTCGCAACATGAGCTGACGGAACTGTGCAAGTCCCTGTGCGAAGTGGTGTCCGATCAGAATTTCATCGGACAGGTGTTGGCCATTAACGACGATATCGGTGCAATGTCCATGGAGAATTGACAGTTAAAGCAGCCCAAGAATGCCGCTGTAGAAGTTTCTCCAAAGGATTTGGACGATCAAAACGATAATGCAGCTGCTACCTAGACTTGGAGATAATCAATTTTCAAAAAAAAAATACGGTTTTCAAAATACTTTCCAAAAATATTAATTTAATAGAAACTTAGGTGCACCTATAAACAAATATTATTCAATTTAGTAATATATAAATAACAAACACACTATAAACAATTATTGTACTTACACATACACACAAACAAACTAACAAACATATATACACATACACATCATTAACGAACACATGAAGACTTTGGAAAACCCTTGTAATATTGTTTAATGGAAACGAACTATCAAATCTTAAACTTATATACGAGTATAATATTTAGATTTTCAATATAATTTTGCTTCAGTTTTTTGCTATTTAAATTTCGTCTATAATAAACAATTAAAACTATATACAACAAATGTAATAAATAAATTAGTTGATATAATATTTTTGTTAAACGCACTGTAATACTTTTGTTTAATAAATACATGCAAATCAGCTAGCAAAAACATTAAACTCTTATTTAAAAAAAAACGGCACTTAATAAAAACAATTGCTGTTTAAACTAAGTAAAATTTACGCGCCCTAAACAAAGAAAAAAGTTCAGTATTTAAATTTAAAAGAGTTCATGAACCTTTTTTCTTTAACGGTAGACGGTCACACTGCAAGCCGGCTGCTAATCAGCTGTTGGCTTAAGCATTTAGTGCCGAATTAGAAATTTTGTCAACTTATCAGTCTTAAATTAACATCAATTTATAGTGCACTATTAACAATATAAAAATATTCGTGTGTTGGTGCATTTGAGCTTTATTCTAAAGTTAAGTTAAGTGATGTGTGCACTGTTATGCTTCGCTAGCCGGCATTGACACCTGTTGGTCTACAGCAGCGGTAGCGGCAGCGGCAGAGAGCGACGACAACAATAAAATTGAAAATAAAATTCAACATCTAAACACAAAAACGCGCGCGCGAAACAATAACGTATTTAGTTGTCTTTTGAATTTGCTGCAGTGCGGTTGTGTTTGGAGAACCGGTTTTTTGATTTTGTGATATTGAAATTCAAAAACGTGACGTATACGGCGTCGATCGCAGTAAGAAACGGATTGTACTTTATTTACCTTATTAACTGAAAAAAGGTTATTCAATATTAGCTTAGACAGCGTTTGCCCACGGACAAGCAAGTGCATAAAATAAAAACGCATCAGCTTATTTAAATACAAATTGAAGAAGCGTAAGTATGTTTGTACAGTGTATACGTGTGTGTGTTATGTATGTATGTGCAAGGTTTTGTGCACTTGGGCGCAACAACAACAACAACGACAATAGAAATAGAAAGTTAACAAAATGCAAGCAGTTAATTTTTTGTTGACGGAAGTCGAAGACGCCGCTCCGTTGACAACGGCACAAAAAAAACATTTCTCATATGTGTGTTACACACAGTCACACAGCTGGGCACGTACGTGTTTAGTTGCTTACACATACATATGTTGGCAGCCCTCTTCACACCTCCACGAATGTGGATCGTGAATTGTGAACTGTGGATGGTATTAGTAACTTTTCGTATGTTTGTCTTTTCTATAAGTTTGTAGATGTTTTTTTGTAGCTTTTGGCCCATTCTTTTGGTTTCTTGACTTCTTTGGCTTTAGCCGTAGCTTCAGCTTTAGCTTTAGCTCTGACTTGCTTTTGGCTCTTCAACTTTCATTCCCTTTGCTTGCCTCTTTTCTTCTTGTTAATTTGCATTTTATGTGTCGTTGGCGTTGTTTTTGTTGTTTGTTGTTTTTAGAAAACTAACTGCTAACTGGGCCAGAATTCCACAGGTTAAGTGTATATTTATAGCGTTATAATTGTTTCGAATTACGCTTCCTACACTTCTACACTTAACTTCAAGTAATTGGCATAAAATCAGTTGCAAGCCAAAGGCCAAAATACTTATACTTACTTACTTATATTACCAACACAAATATGCATAAACACTTGGCAAATGCAATGGCAAACAACAAATGCACATAGTGCATTGTTTAAGCCATAAATGCGATTTGGTTGGTAGTACTAAATTACTAAATTGTTGCTGACTCAAGTCAAGTATCGTCTCTCAGCCCAAAGTGTACACTTAATAATCAGTTGAATTGCACTTGTTAACTGCATTTAATTGCCAGCTATGATATAAGCAAAATTATCCAAGTGGAAGCATTAATTATACATTAAAGCGATTGGAACTTTTGTACAAAGAATTCATCTTATTTCCTTGTAGGTGCAATGAGAAGATTGCTAGATCTGTTAGTTTAGCTCTTTTAAAGCTAGATAGTTGAAATAGTTCTTTATTTGAGTACTTTAGTTTACAGCTACCAAAATTATTGTGGACCTTAAATTTTAAATTTTATTTGACATTACTCGGTCGCTTTTGTTAATTTAATTAACTATTTCATCTTAATAAATTATACAACTAATTAAATACACGATTAGCTGCTTAACTTAAGCAAAACTTATTTTTAGCTTTTCATACAATGTTTCAAAGTTTTCATTACCATAAAAATGAATTGTTAATATCATTAAACGATTTGTCACACACTCACACACATATCTCTTGTGTAGTGTTTGTGGATTGTGCGCTTATCAGTGTGCGAGTCGCTGACCTTTGAGCCCGCGTCACAGTCTTGTGTGTCTAGGCGTTCTAACTGATTTCTTATCTACTCCCATAGCAAAATGATACTTTTATTGCTGACTATTATTATTATTGGTCTGTTGCTATTCGGCTTTCTGATCACCAAGACAACCAAGGAGGTGCCCAAATCGTGGACCGAATGGAAGACTGAGTTTAAATATCAGTATTTGGGACTTGTGGGTCTGATGCACGATGCACAATACGCAGCGCGGGATCGCGTGAGTAAGTACCGCTACTTTCAAGTAGCTATAATTTAGCATACCATTTTAAAACCATTTTAACCCATTTATCATTTGTTTAATCGAATTTAGCTCTGTATAAGCAACCGGATCGCGTTGCTGTCATCACGGGCGGAAATCGTGGCATTGGACTGCGTATTGTGGAGAAATTACTCGCATGCGATATGACTGTCATCATGGGTAAGTGGAATGCATTCAGTTATTAAAACAAGTGAGCCCTAGTGTGGAACGTTTCGGTTGAGTATGTTAATGAGCGCATTCAATTATGGATTCCACGAACATCTAGTTTTAAAAAACCACGATCAGACAAGATGTTACCAAAAACAAAAGATGTGTTGAAAATGCACATGTTTTGCATGCGCAATTAGCATGAGATCAACTTCCACCCACATACTTGGCATCCACACGGGCAGCATGTTGTTAAAGTCCAAATGTTGCTAGCATTAAAAGTGTAGCATACTTTCAAGCACAGCGCTTGAAATTCAGGCGACTGCAGACTTTTGTTTACCCGGTGTTTTGTGTTGCATACTTTTGTGGTTTATTAAAATTGTCTTTTTGTTGCAGGTGTTCGCGATCCGGACAACGCTAAAACGGCTGTCGCTGGCATTGTGGATCTCAGCCAAACCAAAGGCAAACTAATTTGCGAGCAACTCGATGTAGGGGATCTGAAGTCTGTGCGTTCCTTTGCCAAGCGTGTGGCCGATAAGTATCCCAAGATCGATATACTGCTGAACAATGCGGGCATTATGTTTGCCCCGTTTAAACTGACCAACGATGGCTACGAGTCCCACTTTGCTATCAACTATTTGGGCCACTTTCTGCTGACACATCTGTTGCTGCCACAGCTGCGCGCAGCGGGGCGTGAGGGCAAGAACTCGCGTATTGTAAACGTCAGCTCGTGTGTCAATCTAATTGGCAGCATCAACTACCGAGACATCAACGGACTGTAAGTGAAGTAGTTAGCCAAATGATAGCACTCTTTTATTTAAATTTATATTCATCCCTTCCAGAAAAAAATATTATCCTGGGCTTGCGTACAGTCAGTCAAAGTTGGCGCAGATTCTGTTCACACGACACCTACAGACACTGCTGACCGCAGATCAGTCGCACGTGCAGGTGAATGCTGTGCATCCAGGCATTGTGGACACGGATCTATTTGAGCACTCGGCCACGACTTCTGCGCCATTCCTGAAGAAGATCTTCTTCAAGACACCGGAACGAGGTTCTCGCACTGTCGTCTTTGCGGCCATAGATCCATCGATTGAGGGCAAGGGTGGCATCTACTATAGCAATTGTGGCAAGGGGCCAGTTCATGGTGCGGCCAAGTATCCCGCCAAGTGTGAAAAGCTTTTCCAGTTCTCCTGCGATCTGCTTAAAATCAAGCAATACGGAAATGGATTATAAACCAAAAGACGCCCCTCCCACAAACAAACAATTCTCATTCCTCTTCAACTGGTGACACGATGAATTCTTTTAATCTGCTTCGTATGTGTGAGCTTACACCTGAAGTGTGTATGTAAGTGTAGTCATATTTCATATCTGATTTATTTCAACATGTTTAAACTTGTCTGCTTAAGTGGTTGCGAATAACAGCTGTGGATAAGAACAAAATACATTAAATATTATTGTTTAATACGATTTCCATTTCCATATTAATTTATTGTACAATTCAATTAAGCCTGCCAGATGCATAGATACAGTTAGAGGCGCATCTGTGAGATACAAAGCCGTGGCGATATTTTAATTAACTTGTCTGCGTTGATTGGCAATTAAAAGTGCAGCAATAACTGCAAAATGCACTTCACTACAAGCTGATTTCGGCGGCAAACAACAACAACAACATCAACAAGTAAGTACAACATTGTTAACGGTTGTTATATGTCAAATTTGAGGCAACAAACAATTTAATTTGTTCTTGCTGCACAAACAATGAGCGATTAACATTCAACATTCAACATTTATGCGGAATTTTAATCGACTTTGGCTGCGGAGGGGCTGCCAGTGGGTAGTAGGAGCGGGAGGGGCGGTGGAAACTGGCAGCTGGGCGGATTAAGCCAACAAACGATGATGTTGACAACAACAACAACTTCAGTTTGCTGTCACTTGATCGCTTGAACTTCAAAGCGAAGCAACGCGAAGCGCTGCATATCTTCTGATGACAGATAGAGCTACAAGATACAACATACAAACTGTAAGATACAATCACACACAAGCAGATACAGATACATATCAATAACGCTGTGTGTGAAGTCGCTTTTTGTTATTTCTCGCCGTCTCTCGCGCTGTTTATTATCAATTCGTGGGCGCAGCCATCAATCACGGCAGATATATAGGAATCTGGTCAGATCCATCAACGGATCCAAATGAAGTCATCTCACTGCCAACTTGGTCATTGAAATTTTGTGTGTTACGAGTTGCGTGTTTAGCGGACATTAAAAGTGTTGATTGGATTTCTTGGCTCCAAAATCACACTAAAAATGTATGAAACATAAAAATAAATAAATTATCTAGTTGGCTTGTATATTTGAGTACGTGTATCTGAACGCATTAAATGCATTGGCTAGACTTGTAATAATTGGTTATTAGATCACAGTAATTAATTAATGTATTTTACTAGATTGATGCTGAAAGATACAAACGGTAAACAAATCAAATATTAGCTATAATATTACACGGCTGAAATTGCGCACCATAGCGAAGCTCCACTGTGCACAGTGCTCCTTAAATGGTCAGCGGAAATAGTTAAATTCCTTTCCATCTTTTGACTGTCGTGACTGGCATAAAATGAGCCAAGTGATGATTTCTATCTCTCGCCGAGTTCTGAGTTGAGAGATCAACATTTTTTAAGATTCCCTGGCGAACTCTTAACCGTTATTATTGTTTGCTTTTGTTGTTTGTAGATACATGTGGCAATCTTGAGATATTTCTAGGCAATTAATTGTCAAGAGTTTCTCAACAACTGCAGCTGCTCATCTGCTTGACCAGCGTTGTTGCAGTTGCAGTTGCAGTCCAGCTCCCCAACTTAGCCCTGTTAGCCCTCTCTACCCTTACCTCCCCCTCTCCCCTCCCACAGTTAATGTGCTTTTTATTTAAATGCGTTTCCAACAAGTCGGCGAAATTCTTTGCAACAATTTGCTGCTCCAATTCAACTCAAGTTGGCTGAAAAGCTGTAAGCCCAAAAACAAAACATCTTCTTCTAGCCAAGCGCGTCCGCATTAATCATGTGCTGAGATTTATGGCCACGCAGCGCCCACGTTTCCAACACTTTCAACGCACGTGTTCACTGTACTTCAGCTGAGCGAATTCGAATCCGAATTCAAATCCCCCTACCTCTCCCCTCTCAATGCTGCGCATGTGAAACGCCCACCAGCTGCTTGCCGCCTTTCGCATTGTTGCAAGTTGCCAACTCGTTAACAGTTAACAGTTAGAAGCAGAAGCAGCAGCAGAAGCGTGTAGTAATCAGATGCGGCAAATGAGGTAAATGCCTGTTGCAAGTGGCAACGTTGTGGCAACTGCTCCTAATTGAACTGGAATTTCAGTTAGAGGGTATGCATTAAGTAGAGGCAATACCCTGGCAAGCAGCAGCTATGGGTTATGAGCAAGTACAGTAAAGCTACACTACTTAGAAGTTATTTATAGTAGAGCTATGAGTAATATACAAATATTTAATGAGAAATTAAATGAGAATCCCACAGTTAGAGATCAATTTACTCGAAATAATAATAAGTTATTTGCAGGTACAGTAATGCTTCCCTATAGTGTATTACTTACAGCAAAACTGTTTCAATAAATAATTGATTTCCAGTTTTATTTATACCCACAATAAGTAGCAGCTTCACTACATTTTCTGCTAGTGCTCAGTACAGCAAAGCTTCGCTATCATGAGCTTTCGTCTTCAAGAACTTCTATATAGCGCAGTTCTGTTCTGTCTATCATTCCAACACAAACTTGTGCTACGCTATTAACAACTACAGTCAGGCCTCTCTAAAGTCAACTGCTAAGACTTGGCCATAAATTATTCAGGAATTTCACATAAAATAGCAGCTTAACGCTCTTGAGCTAGCTCTCAATAGTGTCAAATAATTTTTAACATATTACTCATACGCAGTGTGCGCCAAGTTCCGTTTTGTCAGTTGGATGCCAGCAATAAAAAAAGCACATGGTCAACAAGTCGCAGCACAATTTAATGGTGCTAACTTGTTGCACGTTGTACCCCTTAAACGTAGGGCAAGTGGGGTATGTTGAGTGGATTGTAGGTGAGCAGAAAGTGAGTGACTGATTTAGCTAAAGACGCCAGAACAGGGGAAGAAAAAGCTCTCGGAGGTATGAATATACCCCAACTTGCATTTTAATGGGTGTCAATTCAGTCCCCCAAGCTTTAAACCCTACCTGCTCCTACCTGTTTCTATTTTGGCGGCTGATGAGTTTGTTTAGCGGCAACTGGCTCTGCTGGCGCCTCAAACTTGACAACGTGTTGACTGCTTTTAATTACAGCCACGCATCCGCATCGGCGACATCCGTATCGTATCTGACAGATACACGTACACAAGCCCGGTTATCGCCGCAGTAATCGTAAAGGTAATGGTAATCGTAATCGCATTTGTTTGGTTTACGCGCTGCCATTAGCCAAAAGTAGTTGCTGTACATCTGCTGCCGCCGCTGCTGCCGCTGCTGCTGCTGTCGCAAATGTCAAAAGGTTAATTGGATTGTGGCAGTAGCCGCCGTTTGTTGCCACAGCCACTGCCACCGCCAAGATAAGCTGGCAAGCGTTAAGAATGAACAGACACCCAACAGTTCCTGCATTGGAATGTGAATGTGTGTTTTTATTTCTTAATTTCCATTTTAATTTTAAATTCAATCTGCAATTTTAATGCCTGCCAGTCAGAACTGTTGTAATGGCCAAGCTAAGCTGCTACTATTTGGCAGCGTTAACGATAATTTCATTAAAGTTTCAGTTGAAACTGAGTACGAAAAACAAATATTCCCACCCTTGTTAAAAATATTAAACGCTCCGTTACGCATACGCCGCGTCGTCCCATTAGCGAATCTTCACACAAATTTTGCATAATTTATAACATTTAATTACTTTTCGAGTCAATTAATCAAACACTTTTGGCTTAACGCTTTTAGCCGTTAGCTGTCGGCCGTTAACTGTTAGCCTTAGCCTTAAGTTTAGCTTTAACTTTAGCCATTTTGCATATTGACGCCTCAACGGCTGAGATCCCTTCGAGTGCTCTCTGGGTTTATTTTTGGGTCTACGCTCTGCAGTTTGCCGTCTTGAGTGTAGAGGCCCAGCGGCGACTTGTAACAGAAATCCACACATATGGCCAACAAATTCGCATTACTTATGAGTACCCTGTGGTGTGTAGTAGAGTAGCACAGACTTATTGTGTAGTGAGATAGTATAATTAATCAATCTGCTAGAGTTAGCGTCGAGTGTAGCAATTTGAAGCCACGCTTTTTGCTTTCACAGGGTATTTTAAAGGCCTGTGCACCCCGCTCTAGCTTTAATGTGCCGCTGGCCATTGTTGTTGCTCTGTGGTGGTTGCTGGTGCTGCTTTGATGTGGTGCCTGGCCCATTTTACGCTCGATTATCGGAGACTACCTCAATGTGAATGGGAAGCCAAATCTGCGGCTCTAATGACCATAGAAATTCCTCTGACAAGCCATTGAGCTTGTCCAATAAAAAATGGAGGAGAAGAAGAAGAAGAAGAGGCAGAAGTGCTCCGATGTAATTAATCGTAAGTATTTACACATTGTTATTGGATCCATGGGATTCAACTTGAGGTCGCTTCTTCGTCCCTCCCTTGCTCCCTCCTTCAGTCGTCTCCATATCAAGTGCTTTGGATTTGGCAACAAAAGTAAAAGTGTTGACCACTGTTAAACAGCTGAAGGTGATGACAGTGGCAGTGGCAGTGGCGCTGTTAACTTGGCCCACAGCTGAGTTGACAGCTGCCAAGTGTGTGGTGCCACAGCTTGCATTCGATATAACGGATTCGTTTCGCTGCAGTGGCCGACAAACTGTCTACGTCTAAAAACAACTCTTCAATTACCAATTTGTTATTATGTTATTTGTTTATTGCATAAATCAACAAGTAATCAAACAAACACACACCAACGACCTTGCTGTTAACCGAAAAAACAAAGCAGCAGCAGCAGCAGCAGAGAAAAAGTGTATCAAGTAGCAGGAAATTGGTTGACGACTGCATTGTTGGCTTGAATACGGCTAGATACATGTACACACACTCGTTGTGTAAAAGTGAATGTTTATGGTACTTCAGTTGCGAGAGTCATTGTGGCATCCCCATCCCACCCTACCCCCTGCCGCTGCTCCCCGCCAAGCAATCAATCGATCTGCTGATGGCCCCGATTACGCAGCCCCAAAAAACAGTACTCGAGACGCGACGCTGCAGCCCTGTACAGCAGGGGAGGCAGGGGCAGGCACAGGGACGGGGACAGGGAGTCAATCCAAATTCGTAACTGTGTTAGAAAGTCACCAACATCTCCGATATCCATCAACTTGTGTCCCACTCCGACGACGTCTCGCATTCCCAGACCAATTTAGATAACACTCTAATTGCTCGCAATTTGCGTAGTGTTGTGTAACGCCTGGCAGTATTTAAAAATACGTCCAACTCCCAAAATATTTGTGTGTTTTTTGTGTTTGACTTCCAATTAATTGAACTGTCATTTGCAAACCTTTTCGTTTAGTTACTAACAAAGTGTTGTAATTGAAACTGGTTGTCATATGAGTGTGTGTCTTTAGTTGGCTAAAACTAGCTCCATTCACTTTGGCTTATTAAACGATTTTATTTGTTTTATTTTTGTCTTTTTGGGACACTTCTATTGTGTGGCAGAAACTTCAAATCGTGTCGGTAGCTAACAATTTGAGTACTGAATAATTCTCAAGAAACTCTGTCAAGTTTTCCAATTAATTTTCACTCCTTTTTCATATTAACACATCATTACAATCATTTATTATATTTTAGTCTGTTATCTGCTTAAGTTTAGGCAGCAATTCAGCTAGACACAAATGTATCTCAAAGATACACACAGTTTTCATTATAAAGAAGCTTGTTTATAGTTAACTTTTAAGACTTATAACATGGAAAACAGACTAATATCATTCACTAATTCTTATATAAAATTGTAAGCACCAACTACTTGCCTTTTGATTGACACGCTGATCAGTGAGTGGGTGAAATCGACAGCGCAACTTGGGCATTAATGAGCTTCAAGAGTTAAACGCTTAAACTAATGAAGATAAAGACTAGAATAATATTGAATGTATTTATGATTAGTGGCAGAAATGAAGAAGACTCAGGGATGTACTGAAAGAGGGGGTGTGGAGGGAAGCAGAGTTGAACGGGAAGACACTTGGTTGACTGACTGACTGCACACACCCATCACTTTTTGGGGACTTCAGATGTTTGGCAGTTGCTCAATTTTTGCCACATCATGGCAACAATTATGTGATGTGCCAATGGCTGAGAGGAGGCATGGGTGGCGAGAGGAGGGGCTGGAAAGGAGAGGGTAGAAAGGGGGGCCTGAGGGTACAAGTGCTGAGGCATTGTTGCAATCTGTGATGCCAATTAAAGTGCTATTTAGTGCCAAATATTAACAGAGATCGAAAACGCTCTAATCTTATTTATGCTCATTGAATTAACCGTTAGTCTGTTATTGTTAGTCAGCGAAGTCGGCAGAGGCAGCGACGTCGACAGCGACTGCAACAGGTGGAAGAAACTTGAAGCTGCCACTTGTGGCACAGTTGTGAAAGAATGCGCCGCAGACTTTTCGCAATCACTGTTATGTATGTACGTATGTGTGTTCCACGTAGTAAATACATATTTTAATGCGCTCATCATTACGAAAATTCTGCAAACTCAAACTGGAAACTCGAAAACTGTTTTCAAGCCCAAAAAATCATATGTCAAACACTTGAGGAAACTTTGCTGCATCCTCTGTACCCCCTTCCCCCACTGCCCCCCTAAGTAGAAACAACAACGATAACAAATATAAAATAAAGATAAAAATAAAAATAAACTCAAGTCAAGTCAAGTCAAGACAAATCAAAGCCAAGCCAAGTCAAGTCAACTTAGACCAAAGCCATCAACACATTCACCCAGCAATGCCTGCTCCTCCTCCAGCTCCTACTGCCCCGCCTCCGTCCCCCACCTACACTCGAGTCATAATTAATCTGCTTTGGCATTTTTTTTTTTTTTTTTGGCTGCTTTGCGTGTTGCAGCAATTTAAAGTGGAGTCCCCGACTTTTGATTACTAGTCGAACTGCAAGACAAAGCCGCAGATGCAGTCAATGCAGCGCTGATACACTCGTAGATACTTTCAAATGGTGGCATGCCACTTCAGATTTTGGGTTACATTTGGCAACCTAAGCACACAACACTTGGACACCAGTGCCAGTGGCAGGAGGGAGCAGGGAGCAGGGAGGAGGACGGAGTGTAGATACCTAAAGGGGCCAGATTCTAAGCTTAGAACAAAGCGCCTTTTGTCTGACTGACAGACAATAGGCAAACAAAGCCAACAAGCAAACAAGCAAACATTGTTCAACAAAAGCCAGTAGCTAACAAGTTTAGGATTTCAAGTTGAGGTTTACGGGGTCAACAGGTCAACAGGCTAGCTGCCTGCCTGATGGAGTGTCGCGACCTTCAAACTGTAACTTGCACCCAAAAAGATAAAGTATCTGCAGCTGTTTTTGGGCCAACAATTTATGATTAATCAAATGGGTATTGTGAAAGAATCAAGTTAATCTTAGTGGTATGTCAGTTGGCGATCTCTTAACTTCTTAACTTCTTTAAATTGAAATTCTTGAACCAGATGTGGAGCTATATAATCGTTCCACGACGGTAAATCATGTGATCCGTCGAATACGTGCATATATAATTAAGCCAAGCCAAATAAAAACTCTACAAGCAATACATTCTAAAAAAAATAAAATAAAAATAAAATAAAAATACTCGTACTCGTACTCGTACTCGTGTATAACAACAGTAAAACACAATTTAGTGTCACATAAAAATAAAATTTTAGCCTCCAAGCGCATCCCACAAAGCCCCCAAACCAACGGCAATTCCCAGCGCCCACCGCCACTCCTCGCCCCCTCCAATCACCGCCCAACTGACTGCATCACGTTGCAGCCACAGTCGAAACGTTTGCCATCAAATTGTAACAATTTTTCACCTGTCTGTCTGCCTGTCTGTCTGTCTGTCGCCTGGGCTCAAGTCGCTGCACATGATTATTATTACATCAGAAGAAGAAACATAAATTTTGGCCAACAAATCGTGATGCGACTAGATGCAGCCACACTGACAACAACAACAGTGCGTTACAACACTTTTCCGCCACTCGCCATCTTTTAAAATCTTCCTATTTTAATCCTCGTCAAGGCATCTTCAAGGAAGCGTCTCCCATGCGTTTGATTTATGCTACTAAATGTATCACAATTTTGGCCAAAATTATGACACACAACTGGTTTAGAGCAGCCACGACTTAAGCATACGCTGTAAAGCATTTCAATTTGAACTGAAATAATTACAGCGTACTTTCCAGCTTAGCATACCCCAAGGTTACTCGCACAACATAGCTATACTTTCAGCCGTTATCGCAATGAAATTGAAATTGGATCGGCAACTAATCGCTTGAAAGTATCTGTCAGATACTTTGTTGCCGCTCGAGTTTTAGTTTCTTTTTTTTGAGGCCAAATCATTAACTGTGTGTGCAACAATTGGCAACAACTGCGATGAGGGCGCTCTCCATCACCAGCAGTGCAAATAATTCCATTTGCCACCAAAAAAATGAAAAGAAAGGCAAAGAGTCAAGTGCCAAATGTCAGAAGTCAAGCAGGTGAAGGTTTATGCGCCAAAAATAGATGAAAATTAATAATTGATGGCAAAAAGTGAGCTGATTTCTGGTAGCTCAACTTCTTTTATGTATTGTATTAAATCAATTAAATTCGAAAACATTTATTTTAAATATTTAAACAGAATAGTAAACCTTAGAGACTTTTGCTGAAGTTTCTAGCTTAGCAAAAACTATCTGAATAAATGGTATTTTAAGAAGTATTCAATTTAGACGTCAAACTCGTGTCTTCAATTTAAGCTCCAGATAAAAAACTGAAAGTACAAATACGATTTTGAAGCTGCAAGATTCAAATTGTTGCATTTAGATAGTCAGAATCAATTAGTCAAACAATTTACGTTCACAAGTTCAAACATATTATCAGCATAATGATCGACGTGTAAACACACATTCTCAGCACATAATAATGCCCAGCAGCGCAGACATGGAGCAGAGATCTGTACCTCATTCTATGGCAAAAGTGAGTGCAGTTGGAAGGATCCGCCTTGACATTATGATGATGGAGCTGATGCTGGTGTTAATGATGGAGCTACATTTGTCTGCCGAGCTGCAGCCAGCAGTAACCTCGCCAGCCAAGCCAATCTAAACCAATTCAAGCCAGGCCAAGTGACTGGACCGGGTTGCTCCACAAGCTATTATCGCTGCTTGTATGCAAATGACACGAATCTTCCAGTCGATTCACTGCGCTGTTAATGCGCATAACGAGACGTGTTCTATTATTCCAAAAAATAATAAAAATAACAACAGACAAGCAGAAATAACAAACCTGGAATCCACTGACTGTCTAAGTGCCGCTCTGACTGACTCACTGGCCCAACTCTTGCCCAATCATTGTAGCACTTGTGGAATCAAAATCGAAAGTGTTTCTTAACTTGGCTCACAGCAGCTCCATGGCCACTTTCAACTCGAGCTCAGCAGAAGTAGCTACGCTTTTCTTCTTCCCCTTTTGTTAATTACAATTTTGTTAATTGTTTTATAAATAGTTTTCAACAAAATCGATATCGAAATTGATATGGAACCCGCAGCTGCTGCACTGTGGGGCCAACTGGAGTAAATGCGGTAAGAAATGGGTGCAGGGAGCTGTGTTGTAATGGCAGACAGACAATCAATCAATTTTCCACATTTATATGAACACTAAAACAATGAAAGACGGTTTATGGCCAATTGGCTAATGGATTACAGTAATTATGAGTAGTACAAGTTTAGTACTAAGTGCACATCAATTTCTGTGCTGAAAACAGTTAATTGATCAGAATGTTGATTAAAAAATGTGTCTTCATTAAAAAATAAATCGAGTTATTGTTTCCAATAAAAATGCTGGCATATGTTTAATTACAAGACTTGGCTGTATAAAGTGTATTTAATAAAAATGTTCAGTCTTTTATGTTGCTGTGTTTATTACACAATTTTATTATTAGAAGTTTAAGCAAATTGAAACTCATTAATTAATTGCTTTAGCACTAAAAGTTATTGTATTTTATGCTTAAATCATGCAGTTTTTTAAGACTATCAATTTCAGTTCGTAACCATTGCCCTTCAACCACTGTGCGTGTCAAAAGGTTTGAATTCAATTGAAGTACCAAATATTGAAATTTGTATGGTCTATGCTGTCAGCAGCGACGGCGGCGTCGACGCCAGCAGCGCAGTCAGCTTTGTCTTTGCTGTGTCGCTTTCAATGTCAATGCGCTAAGGATGAGACAAGCGGCACGAGGGACAAGGGGCATGAGGGGCCAGAGGCGGTTGAGGCGTGAGGCATGAGGTCGTTGTGGTTTATGCTTAGCATCATAACCTTTTTAAGCACATTGCATGGCTTGAGAGCTGGAATTTGAGCGAGTACTCGCACTCGCACTCACAATTCATAGCCGTACTCATTCTCATGCTCATACTCGTATTCATATTCGATTTGGATGATCTTTTGTCTGCGTCAAAAAGGCGGAAGTGGTTTTTTTTTTATATTGTGCGTTTCGAGCGCCATAGCCAAAGTGTTTATCAATATATTAATGACTGACGCAAGTATTCGTAATAATTATTTATACATTTTGTACATGAGCATCACTAGCCACACTAGCTTCACTGGGATTTTTATTTAGAGCTCTGAAGCGCACCAGACGTGGGTAGGCCGTAAACTGCCAATCAACAAGAAAAACAGCAAAAATTGCTGCTAGCAGGAAAAGCGACAGACGGTGAACTAGACTTCAAAAGACCCTGTACATGAGTGGTAGTAAAAGTTGTCAAATAGTGCCACTTCTTAAAGACCCTGTACCTAGCTGTTGGTAGACTATAGCAATCATGTAGTTTAATACTTAATATACCACTGGAACGAAGTATTTTCTACTTAGAATTGATTCTAGGACAATTCTACCTTAAAGTTATAGAACTGATGGTTATATAAATTAAAATTTTAGATAAACGAAGTCAAAAGATGAATAAAAAGCCCATTTTATGGTCAGCCAGACTTTGTTTATTAAACACACTATATCATACCACTTGCCCATTTTAACTACAGGGTCTAGAAAATCAAATCGACCCCCACGCAGTGTGGCAAGTAGGATGTAGATTGCTTTGGCGCTGGAGTTCAAGTTGTTCTTCCAAGTGGCGTCAAGTTGCCAGCAAGCAAACACACACAAACACACGCACACACACCACGATGTCCCACTGTGTGTGTGTGTGTTGCTGTGTGCTTTAGCAAGCGGATTAACTGTGCAGAACTTTGCCATCATGGCCAAGACAATGGACCATTCATTGAACTGCGAAAAACGTACAAATTGCTGGCCAAAAGGCGAAATTCAATTAGGTTCGCTGAACGTAACACGCACAAGTGGCAACAACACAAGTGGCAGTAACAACAACAGCAGCAACAACAACAGCAACAATAACGGTAGCAGCATCGCGCACCTTCTAATGTTGCTCAAGTCGTTGCATCTGCCCCTCAGACGGTTGTGCAACACCAGCAGCAGCAGCAGCAACATTAAGACTGCAACAAAGGTAGCCCGCAAAACATAATCATTTCAATTTGGCTAACTCGACTGGCCAAAATGAGTTACCAACATTGTGAGCGCATTGTTGTTTGTTCAGTGGGAACAATTTTTATGAGCTGACTTGGCCATAAATAATTCTAAGGCAGTGTACTGCATGCTCTTTATATTTTTTTGGGGGTCTTTTGAGGCAGTGTTGTCACTAGTTCTCTATTCTCTAAGCCACATCAATCATAGCCGACAAAACTGACGGTCTGACGGACTGACTGCCTGATGAACTGTCAATAAATACACGTAGAAAAAATATTGCAAATTTTAAATAAATTTTCATAACAACATAATTTGGATTCGAGTGGATCTATCAGGACCAAATTCATTAGTTATGAGTATGATACCAGTATAAATATTCCCAGCTTGTTTGATTTAAATGGTAAAATGTGCACTATAATGAGTACAGGGTTCATTACAGTCTCCTCGCTCGACTGTAGCTATGCTTATCTAAATATTAAAATGATCTACAATTCTTTATCCAATTTTCTTTCAGTGTAGCTATTGATGTGACACCTTCAGCGCTAAACAAAATTGTTCTGGCTTTCAACTAAAATTGATGAACACAAAATTTTAATTATTAGTCAAAAGTCGAGAGTTGAGAGCCGCAACGACGATGCCGAGCACTTTAGCAACTAATTTTGCAGTTGCATTTGCCACTCAGAGACACCGCACATGTAATTACTTTATGGATCGCAGTGCGCTGCATTTTATGACTCGACACACACTCACACACCAACACACACACACACTACACACATTGGGTTGCATCAATCGCTGAAAAATCAACTTGAAATGCCAGAGGTCCAGAGCACACTCAAGTCGAGCAGCTTTTACTCTGATTCTGCCAAAAGCCAGCAGCGACCTTCAAAATCCAAACAGCTGAAGAATGCACATCATTTCAACACTAAACTACACGGCATAAGAACAACTAAAAACAACAACAAACACACTCTTAATAATCATCATGTTTAGCATCGAGTGCATGACTATGATTTAACTGTTTTTGCACAAGTATAACCATCTTGGGCACTCCATCAAGTGGTAGGAGAATTTTTGGCTATACTAACAACTTATTTACACTACACTACGCGCTACACTTTTTGGGATTACAAGTGGCACAACTGGGTAGCTACACGCTTAAATACTCTGGCTTAAAACAGTCATTTTTAAACTGGATTTCATAGCCAACATTTTTAGCGGCTTATGGCAGGAATTTCCTTTTCTAGTTGAAGTGTGTGCTTAAGTTCTGGCTTCTTGTATGAAGCTAATTTTAGACTGGAATAAAGAGTTGTTTTTAAGAGTTTTTTTTAATCTGATTTCAAGCTTAGTTTTTGCAAGCTAAAAATCATAATTTTCACTGAAATTAACTTAAGTACAACTAATTTAATCCTATTATTAGAGTCAGTTATTTTCATACTAAAATGAAGTAAACAGGGAAATAATTTACCTTTAAGCAGAAGATACGTCTTTATTCAGAAAAGATACTACATTACTCTATAAATCCTATTTTAAACTTAGAACACAAGACTTCCGCCCAAAGCTCACACCTCAGTAACTAATCATAGAATTCTCAGACCTCACCACAACGTCTCCCCTAATTAGCCACATGTGCTGCCACGCCCTAAAAGGCAACAATGCCCAGATTGATATGAGTTGAGCTCACAAATCAATCCGTGATTAGGTTGATGGATGATATGGATACCGCGCTTAGAGCCTATGACTCCACCTTTCAAAAAGAAGACACTCATTTGGGTAATACCACTAATGCGTGTGTGTGTGTGTGTATGCCCTTGTAACCAACAGCTACAGGTATGGAAAACCTCTGGTATTTTACATTTCCCTCTGCCACCCCCTCGGGCAACAAATCAGCATCATAATCATTTAAATTGAAGTGCGCAGGAATTTACATCGAAATGAGTTAATTGATTTAAAGCTCAAACGGTCTAATTGTGCGGGTATTGCAACCAAAGAAAAAACATAACATAATTGTAGTTTAATTTAAATTATACGTTCCACTCAGTCAGTTGTTCTAGGTTACAAAGTAAACACTACAAAAACCACACACGAGTGTTTGTGTGTGTGGTTGTGTGTACTTCAAGGTAACCTCTCTAAACTCAAACAGAAATTACAATTTCAACTGATCTCAACACATCATCATCAGTTGATCTTCAAGGAGTGTAGGGGGAGAGATGGGGGCAGGGGGCTGGTAAACCAGTGCCATCAGCTTTTTGGGCCATGTTCAATGTAAATTAGCCGGTAAAATGCGTTATTTGTTTTTAAACAAAAAAATGCTTAAATGTTTATGGTATGCAGGAAATTAAATGATTTTTTAATGTGCTCAAAAGCGATTACAGAAATAAATGTTTGCATTTTGTTGCTCTTCATCTGCAGCTCTTATTAAATACGATTTAGTTTTTACTTTGAACTTTATTGTTTTCGTTTTACTTATTACATTTTAAAATCATTTTAAATGCGAGTGGATTGCCATAAATCTTTTGCCTATAATTTTATTTTATTTCTGCATTTAGCATTTAAATTACTCTATTCTTGCTTGGTTTAATTTCATTTTAACATTTAGCACTTGAAGTATAACTTATTTAACAATTATTCTTGTGGTTAAGTTTTTCATTTAAATGGTTTTTTATTGCACTTCTTCATGTTCTTAAGGCTGAAGGTCTTAGTTGCTTCAACAGTAAAGTATTTTTAATTAACGATTATTTATTAGCTACAAGAATCTGAATCCAATTAAAATATTTATAGCTTATTCAAAACAACAGCATATATTATATATTCTAGCTTAATAACTTCGACCTTTTTCTTCCATATTATATTACTTTTATTATACAGACTTAGTTTAAAAAATTATTGCTCAACTGCCATAAAAGGTCATAAATGAAGAAATTACAGCAGGGAATACCGATGAAGAGAATTTATAGCAAGCACAGAGCTTCCCTTATGTGCTCATTAAATAGTGTGCGTGAGAATACGTGAGCTTTCTCTGCAGCTTGCAAGCACTGCAGCAGGTAACACTCACACTCACAGACACATACTATCAGCCAATGGGAGCTGCGTTGCAGCTAAATAGAGAGAGCAAGGAGCACTCTCTGTTTACTGTTTACGTATGCTCACGCACTCTACTCTCTGTAATTGAATTTAAATTACAGTCTGTCAAAGCAAAAGAAATCTTATATTTTAACCATTCGCGGATTTTTTTTGCGTGACCGCTGCGAACTGCAGTGCCCAAAATCGTTAGTAATTCCTACTGAAATACCAGGCCTACAGAAATGGTCAGCAGGTTGCAATAGTAAATAAACAAAATAGTTTGTTTATACACGTGCACAGCTTAGTTCCCCGCCAAACCAAAAAGGTTTGTTTATACACGTGCATTGCCTCCCTCTTCCACCCACTCTCTGATAACGATCTCTTCTCTGTTTGTCCTTCTGTCTGTCAGTCCGTCCGTCTGTCTGTCCGTCTGTCTGTCCGTCTGTCTGTTCGTCCGTCTGTCTGTCCTTCTGCCTGCCTGTCTGTCCGTCCGTCCGTCCGTAAACCCAACAAGCGAAATTTAAAAAAAAAAAAAAAAAAAAATTTTTTTTTTTTTTTCCCACCCCTTTTTTTCCCCCCCCCCCCCCCCCCCCCCCCCCCCTCTCCCCCCCCCCTCTTTATAATTTTTTCTTTTTTTTTTCTTTTTTTTTTTCTCCTTCCGCCCTTTTTTTCTTTCTTTTTCTCTCTCCCTTTTTTTTTCCTCCTCTTTTTTCCCCTTCCCCCCGCCTGTCTGTCCGTCTGTCTGTCCGTCCGTCCGTCCGTATGAACACCTGGAACTTTTAAATCTGAGCTGAAATACCAGGCCAACAGAAATGGTCAGCAGGTTGCAATGGAAAATTATGTAACATTAACTTTGACTTAACAGTAACTTAACATAACATTGACTTAACATAACATTGACTTAAAATAACATTGACTTAACAGTAACTTAACATTGACTTAACATAACATTGACTTAACAGTAACTTAACATTGACTTAACATAACATTGACTTAACATAACATTGACTTAACATAACATTGACTTAACATAACATTGACTTAACATAACATTGACTTAACATAACATTGATTTAACATAACATTGATTTAACATTAACATTTTTTTTATCAGCTAGAAAAATCGACACTTTTAGCTGATCGCTGATGATTTTCGCTTATCTAGGGGCTCACAAAATGCACTTATTTTAACAGAAATACCAGGCAAACTGAATTAACAGCTGCCCGCTATGCACAAAATTATTTGAATTGTAAATTCTGTTGTATCTTACTGTGGATTTCTTTTCGCTTGAGAATTCAACTGGGAATTTGTATATTCCAGCTGTAATACCAAGCGAGCAGAACTTTCAGTAGATCTTAAGTCCAAAATTCAAACTATACAAACTTTTTAAAATTTTTTAAAATATTAAAAGTTTTATTAATTTGTCAGTATTGTGTCTTAGTTATTCTATTTTCTGGTGAACTTTTCTAATTCTACATTCGAATATATATTTACAATTATTTATATTTATTAAAATTATTTCAATTTATTCAAAGCTCCAAAGACTCTGAACTGTAGTAGCTATTTCTGGCGAAGACTGCCGTATATTTATGCCTTAGCAAGGTCATGGGATTACTTGGCAATTTCTTTAGGTCAACATTGATGTAGTACAAGTACTTGTTCGTACAGCGCCGAGTAGACTCAACATTTTGATGCTCTGTGTCGGCGTCTCGGCATTTCCTAAACTTTAAATAAATGAGCCTTGAATTCAGTAAGCGTACAACAAATTCCGTTATTATTGCTTTCCTTCAAATTGGATTCGACACAAATGGAATTATAATAAAGGGTAGTTTATTGTTGTTAATTTTGGGAGCAGTATGCCACTTCCTTGCAAGCATTATTATTATCTCATTGCTCAACAATCAAATGTGAAAGTCAGCCAGCTCGTGCCGAGATCAAATGGGAATGGAGGGGGAAAAAACCAAAAACCAAACATCATGTTGGCAAAATGTCAATAATGAATTTTGCATTAAGAGGAAAACGAAGACTGGGAGGGAGAGGGAGAGCGAGTGGGAGAGACAGAGACAGCAAAAAACAAACCAAGCAATTTGCAACTTAACGGCATTTAAAGTATTTGCTGATCGTGATAAATGCTACGCCCACTACGTTAAATAAATAAGGCAATAATAACAATAATAAAAATAATAATACTATGCTTTGTGAACGTTTTTCGAGCACAATGAGCTCTATTTGAATTTGTTACAATTTCTGAAGTTGATCGTTAAGTTATTCAATTGTTTTTCTTTTTCTTCTTTTACTTTTGGCTAATAATGACCTTCAATTCGCATTTCCACACCTCACTTGTGAGTCAATTCCTTTTCTTTTTAGCTTGTTTCCCCTTTTGTTAATTTTAGCAACTCATACGCTTAATTTTAGCCGTTTTCGGCCACCATAATTCTTGCCACATTTTAATTTGTTTCAACGGCAATCTTCACATTTCAATTGCACATTAGAGGCCTAATCCA
Organism: Drosophila dunni; assembly: GCA_018152125.1. NCBI lineage: Eukaryota > Metazoa > Arthropoda > Insecta > Diptera > Drosophilidae > Drosophila > Drosophila dunni. Next base: position 17,805,471 of record JAECXC010000339.1, on the reverse strand, counting down.
TGTCAGCATCATGATCATTTGTTTGTCATAAAGCTCTCAGACTAACTTCTCAGCTGGCTTCATTAAATTTTATGCGCCCAGATTAAAGATCACAAACACAACGCGAAAATCTCTCACGCCCAAAACACACACACACATCATACACAGCCAATTTGTTGTCAAAATTGCAAAAATAAAGTAGAATTTTTGTCGTAAATATTTTATAAGTTGTCTCTTGTCTCTAGTCTTCTGTCTTTGGCAATCGCATGCGCAAGTTTGTGTCTTAAGTCTTTCGTTTTGCTGTTGCTGCTGCGGCGACTGCCGCCTGACTGAGCTCAGCTGAGAGACGCGGCACTGAAGATGCGTGGCACAGCAACCAGTGGCAGCCACAATTCCAAATTCCTCTACCTCTTCACACCCTGCTGCTGCCCCTGCCAACTGCATGACTAATCCCATTACAAATAAGTGCTTTTTTTGCTGCTATTACATGACAACAACAATAGCAAATGTTTATGGGTAAATGCATCCCAGGAGCGTACTACTCCCGCGCTGCTGTGTTGCTCATTTATTTGAATGTGCGGCGCTCATCTTCGCTACAAAACGACTTTGACGCCGCAGTTGAAGTCGACGCCGACGTCGCGTCGTCGTCAAATGTTTGGCGCTTCAATTTAAAAGTAACTAGTTTACTATAACACTAAAGCGACTGCTTCGTATCTGCTGCTCACGAGCTGAGCGGAGAGCACTCGTTGTGTTGTTGTTGCTGTTGTTGTTGTTGTAGTTACTGTTGTTGCCTTTGCATTATTTTGTAATGTTTTTTTGTCTGTTGCTTTGCATTTGCTACTTACTTTGATGCTCGCGCTCTTTGAAATCTACCAAAAATTTGGCGCGCTATTTTTTGTTGCTTCTGCCGCTGCTGCTGGCGACGTCAGCGCCGACTGCGGCTAGCAAATGCAGCATATTTTTCAAATATAAATACTGGCCTAAGAAATTGTTTCAGTATCACAATCAAGTCAACCATCTTCGCAAGAAGAACAACCAGCCAACAAGCAAATCCAGTAAATCAATTTTAATCCCAGCCAAAACTTCGCCACTGTTGCCGAGTTTGCAGTAAAAGTTTCGTGTGTGTTTTGTATTAAAACCCAAGCAAGTGACTACACAAAATGAAGGTATAGCATAACAACAACAACTATAATAACAAGAAACAGTTAAAAGCCTTAAACAAGTACTGTTTATATAATATGAACTGTCAGTGCAAAGTGTTGTGTCCTGTCATCCAAAGTGTTTCTAAGCCACAAGGCAACAAATTACATTTTTTTATCAACTTTTTAGAGTCATAGTTTTAGTTACCCATAAAAGTCCCAGCTAACGAGTTCAAAAGTTGTGCTCTTTTTTGGTATCTGCTTGAGAAATTAGCATTTCAATAGCAAAACTCGATAATTTATGCCGTAAATCCGCTAAAGAGTCAAGTTCAAAATTGTAATTAATCAAAGATATTTACGCGGCCAACCCGCACTTAATAAGCAAATTTTCTGAAATTTCGATAAAATGCGAAGAAACTTCCGTTTAAAAACAGCTAAATGCAGTCCAAAGAATCAGTTAAAGTAGCTATTTTAGTCACGCTATTTAGCGACTAGTTCTTTCACTAACTACATGCCCAAATATGGTACTAGAGAGATGCACTAGGAACGATAGCTGAAAACGCTAAGACTCCGCAGTTTGGGAGTCATTGAAGCGTGAAAGTCACTGAAGGTCTGCAGTTCGCAATACAAATTCTTGCGTAATTTCCACACACAGAAGTTTGTTTAGTGCGAAATGTTAAAACAACGCCGACAAACCAGAAAATAGGAAGCAAGTTTGTTGCTTAAGTCTTTGGTTTGCGGCGCAGCACAAAAGCTGGCAGCTATAACACGCTGCGTCACCTGGGAGACCCTTCACTTGACACAACGGCGACCCAATTTCCACCGATTTGCATATAACACAACTAAACGTTACAAAAAATAAACAAAGCATAATTATTATGATTAATTAACAATGAGCGAAATAATGAAAAAACACAATTGAATTAATTATAACAGCAATTTTAATGAGCTTGTTTGAGAACAAGTGTGAGCTAGTGACAGGCTTAAGTCATTACATAGAATTTGGTCATGGGATAAACAATTTGGCATGCACTACAAAATACAGGGTATAACAATCAAAACAATCAACTTTAGACTACTGACTATCGGCATCTGCTGGCTGCTGATCCTTGTACAGAAAGATATTCAGATCGTTGGGCGAGCGATTTGCCATCTGATGTATCTTAAAGCCAAAAAGCCTGCAGTAGAATGAGTTACAGGGTATAAGAGAGAAGGCTAAGCTAAAGCTAAGCTACCTTTACCTTGCCACAAACTTTTGTTTGGTCCTTTTGGGCCGCAGCTCGGGTTTCACCATGAACAGCATGTGCGGGAAGCCAGTGCCAAAGAAAGCGCCATCTATGGCCGAGTGTCGTGTCGACTTGGGCAAATACACGTCATTGCACTTGGGGCAAAAGACACGCACCGTGTCCTCGCCTGGGCTGTCGCTTAGACCAATGGGCAGCACCGGCTGACGTTGGCAGAAGACACGCGGACAGCAGCCAAAGATGCCCTTCTGAAACTTCTCTATCATCAGATCAATGCCCCGATTGGTCAGTATGAAGCGAGCGTGTATGAGGCCATAAAGCTTCTCCGCGCTCTGCTCCACCTCAGACTCGGGTGGCACATCTGAACCGGAGCCCGTATCCAAATCGAGTATTACCTCCAGAGCACGACGATAGTTGCTCACATTCGAGTCGAGGAAGTTTAAATTGAACTTATCCTGAATGTAATCCTCGTCCACCTCGCAGAAGAACTCGTGACCGCGCTGCTTGCAGAACCAGGGAATCCAGGCGATCTCCTCTGAGTCAGTCATGGTGTATAAATCACGGAAAGAAAAAAATAATAGGGGCTAATAGGGGCTTATATAATATTTATATAAACAGAACTTACAATTTTAAATGACTGCCAATCTGTAGCCTGCTGCAGTGTCTAGAAATATAAATACTTCCCTCTAGAGCATAAATTATAACAGTACTTTTCCCTTCTTTCCTTCCTTCAGTGCTTTACAACAATTGCGCTGCTCGTCTGCCTGGCCGCCTGGACGCAAGCGGAGCCACCAGTGCCCCAGAACCAGTACCTGCCCCCCAACCAATCTCCCCAGGCACCGACCAACAACTACTTGCCGCCCACACAAAGCTATCAGTCGCCCTCTAACAACTACCTGCCCCCTCAGCGTAATGGTAATGGTGGCGGCTCTGCGCCCAGCAACAGCTACGGTGCTCCACTCCCCCAGAGCCAGTATGGCGCACCTGCTCTGACCGGTGCCATCTTCAAGGGACAGAACGGCGGCGGTGCTGGCGGCTATGGCGGCGGCAATGGCTACGGACAGCGCGATGAGGAGCAGTATGGTCCAGCCAAATACGAATTCAAATACGACGTGCAGGATTACGAGTCTGGCAATGATTTCGGACACATGGAGTCTCGCGATGGTGATCTCGCCGTTGGCCGTTACTACGTGCTGCTGCCCGATGGCCGCAAACAGATTGTGGAGTATGAGGCCGATCAGAACGGTTATCGTCCAACCATTCGTTACGAGCAGGTGGGCAATGGCAATGGCAACGGCAATGGACGCAATGGCGGTGGCTACGATAGCAACGCGCAGGCGGGCAAATTCAATGGGTATCAGTAAGGTGAGAGGGCTGAGAGGCGTTACCTTCTAGTGTTTATAGAAACCCAAATTTAAGTCGACCCTGTGTAACTATACTTGTCTACATCGTTGTTGTTGTATCGCCTAACCTAGCTGAGAGTATTAAAAAAATCTAACTGTATTTCGGTGCTGGCGCGGCGATAACAGTTTGGCATGCACTGAATGCTTGTCAGGCGAGTCTCTTCAAACCTTCAGTTCTTACACTCTCTTACTTACTCCCTCTCTCGCTCACTCTCTCCTACTGTCAGTCTCAAACATTTCGCATAGTGGAACGCCGCCATTTTGCCATAGCCAGGCACGTTCCAATGTCCACTGTTCCTTTTGCCGCCTTCGACTTTGCCTCATGTTCCATGTCTCACTTTGTATTTTTGCCGTTTGTTTTGTTAAGCGCCTTCATTTAGTGTCAGTCACAACGGACACACATACAAAAACACACACACAACAAACACATATCCACACCCCTACCACTACCACTGACCACCATCACACGCATTCATACATACATAAACATAAGCATTGTATTTAATTTTAATGAATTTAAATGAAAAATGCATTGGAGCACACTCAAGCATCAAAATTATGTTAAATGCATAATGTGTTTGAAGACAAATGAGATTTTTTGTGTATAAATAATGATAATGAATAAAGAAGCATTTTTGTATAAAACAAAGTAAAAAAACTCAAGTTTTTTAATGTTTAGCTCGAAAAGTGAAAGTCAAAGTTAAATGTTGACAAATCATTAAAGTTATTAATAGTTTTTTACTTTAGCACACGCTCCAGTTGTCCCTGACTGTTGTACTTGTACACGGGGTCCTGTAGTTCGCCCACCGACGAGTACTTCAGCTGAGCCGTAAAGTCATCGCCTTTGGCTTCCTGCGTGCGATAGAGCACACGCTGCAGTTTGTTGTCGGGTGAAACTATATAGTAACGACCTTCCTTAATCTTTGGTTGCGGCTGAGTCAGCGCAGCCGAGTCATCCTCTTCGGGATAGATTATTCTAAAGCCAGCATCAGCTGGTGGTCCATATTCGGTTGCAGGTGTTGCCGGGGGATCGAAGTTTCCGGTGTCCACTTGCTCTGGCTGCTCCTGCTGCTTCTGCCTTGGCACATTCAATTGCGGTGTGTTGAAGGTTCCAGCGTGTTCTACACGCTGCTTGCTGATCTCGAAGCTAGCACCAACTGGCAGCTGAAAGTCCCCGGGCAGGTTGAATGGCACCTCTGGACGCCAGCCAGCAGCGGCATAGGGCGCTCTCGCTGGTGGCTCAGCTTGTGCAATCACAGCAGCAGCAATTAGTAGAAATATCTGCAAAAAAATATATAAATTTCAATAATTTATTCAACTTTCCTATAAAACAACTCACCTGATGCAACATTTTGGGCCAAGTTGCAATTTGAAACTGCAATACAAAAATATACAACTTACGCATTTTTATATCAAATTTAGTATTATATTTGTTGGTTGTTTTACATTCCAGACACGTGCACAGCTAACTGCCTCCCGCCTCTGACACACATAGGCCGCATCTGTTGCATCTCGGCTCCAATAGTCACGTAATCCCTCCAAAATATAAAACCAATTCGCATGCTCTGTGACCTTGAGCACAATTTTTGGCAAGGGTTCAACGTGTGATATTTTGTACTGCTCCACCCACTGCACAGTTATGTTAGCAATCTAATAGTAAGTGTCCAGTGGTTAAGGTGTGAACAAACGTTTAGATCATCAAGTTCAAGTGCCGAGATAATTAATTAATATGTGTCCACTGCGCTAAGCTGATTAAACTTTGAATTAATGATGATTTCATGAAGTCAGAACCAAGCAGACCTTGATTGTAGAAAAGAACTCTAGCTTGTCTGATCAGGGTCTTTTAAAATATTTCAAACTGCAGGGGGGCCAATAGGAACTGATATGCTACACTGCATTTGATAAATTAATTATTAAGTCTTCTTTTGCTTTCCTATCTCATGATTAATTTTGTAAGCATTCATTTAAGTAAACTTTGTTGAAAAACAAACTCATTTATGCTATAATTTTTAATTTCAAGTGCCAACTTTCAGCTCGTTTATTTGAATATTTGCGCCAAAAACAGCTGATAAATAAGGTGACCTGCCTTCAAAACTCAAGCGCAACGCAGCGCAGCGCAAAAAGCTCAGTGCACACACACACACACATAGGTAACAATGGCGCCATTTTTGTCAGTTGTAAAAAAATCGCACAATGAATTTGATTCTGTTTTAAAATTTTTATGTGTTTTTATTGTTTATCTTGTTTTAATTGTTTTTCTTGTTTTTCTATACAATTTGTGTTCATTCGTTCAATATTCTGTTTGCACTAAATTAAAACCGGTTAACTTCTATGCTCCTCCTTACTGCTCGCCTGTGACACCCAACTTCTTCTTCAGGGACTCGGGCATCTCTGGTGGTGGTGGGCGTGGCATGCGCAGGAAGACCTTTACGGCATCGTAGATGAACCATTGGGCAGCAGTCAGTGTGCCGATCATGACAATCCTAGGCATAAGACCTCCCCACAGTCCTGTAAGAAGAGCATTCAAGAGATTAAGAAATGGATACCCAAGGATTAATCCGGCTTAGATACTCACCAGACCAGCCCAGTTGCTTGGCGACATCCAGAGCGCTGGCTCCCTTGGCCTGGTTCAGCTTGGATACAACGGTATCAGCGGGATGGGAGACAATGGCACAGAAGACACCAGCAATGTAACCAGCGGCAAAGGTGACAATCAGCTGCTCGCCCTTGGTGCAGTCAGCACGTGGCTTGGGCACCACATACTTGTACAGCAGCTCCAGAGTACGCTCAAAGCAGGCGAACTTCATCATGGTGTAGGGAATCTGTCTCATCCAGAGTGGCACCAGACCCTTGTAGAATGCGGAAATGCCCTCCTGTGCGGTCATCTTGGGCAACGCCTCGCGCAGTGTCTTGGCAAATCCAGGAGTTGTCTGTATCTTGACCTTAGCAGCCTCCATGGGCGCCAGCGCAATGTCGGCAAAGAACTCAGCAGAAGCAGAGGCGGCCAAATATAGGCCGGTTCTATAGAGGAAGGCATTCTCCTCGCCAATGACATCGGTGTACATGACTTTGAAGACCTCATAGAGACCGAACTTGCACAGACCCTGCATGGAGTAACCGATGAAGGTGGGTGCCCAGCCCTTGGCCAGACCCCTGACGCCCTCTTCAGCCAAACTGACGCGGAAGCCATTCACCACACTCTTGTACTTGGCTGGATCCACCTGCAGACGGCACTTGACCAAATCCAAAGGCACCACCATGGTGTGAGTGGTACCGCAAGAAATAATACCTCCCAAGCCGCATAGCAAGAAGTAATGGTTCGATCCAAACTCGCAGGAATCTGTCGGGAAATTAAAACTAATAATTTTCTTCTTTTAGACTGCTGAGTAAACTACTTACCACCCTGAGCAACTGCAGCGGCAGCAATATTGTGATTGGGTGTCAACTGACGGGATGGCACTGCGCTGGGCAACAGTGGGGCGTTGGGGGCGGGCGTGGCAGCCTGGCAGTTAGCGCTGGTGAATGGCGACTTGAACGTTGAGTTCTGCGCGGCCTCGAACAGAGATTTGAACATTGTGTCTATTTAGGATGCTGAAAGAGAGCAGGAGGAAAAGGTAGAGACAGAGATGAATTCAGAGAGAACGATTTAATTGAGGTTGAGGTTAACAGGTCATGATGTAATCGATATTGAACCTATTGTTTCAATAACACTTGGCACTCAATCCAACCGGTGGTACACAAAATCAAAAAAAGGTATATATATTTAAATACTTTAAAAATCACAGCGTTACCGCATCAATCACTTTAAAACCGTTTACTTAACTCAAATTGACATTGATCTTGGCCACAATCCCAACATAATATTTTACATAACTGTTGTCTATACTTTTTTCTGATATTTGTATCGTAATTTTTTGTATGCATTACGTAATGATTTCGCTTTGCTCGAGAACGACGCAAATATTTCCGTAAAAAAACCTGTCGAAACTGTAGAATTATAGGACTCACTTCAAAGTGCAGGGAAGAATGTGCGGGAGACAGCAGATAGATAGCCGAGAAGTAGCTGAAGTGGTAGAAAGTTGATGTTCTTGGGTTGAGAAAGTAGAACCCAATGAAAAAACACACAACGTTCGTCGTACGCCAAAACCAGAAAACCAATTGCAGCGTTTGAAATCACACGACAAAAGAAAATGCGATCATTTCGGGTCTAGGGTTGTCAGGGATGCCGACAGGTGTATCGGTTTGAAACGGTTATCAAACGGTTAATAGGAAAGCGATTCAAAACTGTAACTCCTTGACAACTCTTGGCAATTAATTTTGTTATTTTTAAATACGCGACAAGAGAATTCTCAATATTCTTCTATTTCAATCTCTTCTATTTTTTTGTTGCTTCTAAAAAGTATATAAATAAATTCATTAACGCGTCCGACAGCTGATCGAAGGCGAAGACGTTGCCGTTGACGCCGATCACTGCTGCTGCGCGTGGATCAAGGTTGTGCACAATTTGTGTAAATTTTGCAAAAAGTCGATTAAACATTTTATTTGGGAACATAGTACAAGTACAAATGTTTTTATTTTTACTAAAAATCGAAAGTTAGTAACTGTATTAACTTAATAGCTATTACCAAAAATGTATACTCTTGTTTCGTGTGGTGTTTGTGTGTGTATATATGTATGAATATATATGTATATTGTTACTTGATAATAAGTACAATTAGTTGTTTGTCGTGCTTAACAAATAGTCGTAAGGGCTAAAAACTATTTTGGAAGTATTCTGCAATAATAATAATACTTTGTTGTTGTTGTTAAATTACAGTACGCAATTATAAACGATGTGTACGTGGAATATAAAAAAATGGCAGAGTAATTAACGATATAAACTTACTTAAATATTAAAATTGGCTGGCATTTTGTTATGTTGTGTAAATTTGAGTGCTAAACGGGTTTGACAAGCACTGGACAGTCAGTGCTGCTCAAACCGCTGCCTTGAGACAGTTGAACCACCTCTGGAAATTAATCCTAATACAAAATACACAAATTGGCAAACAAGCGGACGTCTTAAAGAGTTAGGATAAACTTAACAAACTAACTGGGACTACGACTCGGCGGTCTCCATATGTCGGTGCACAGTCACCGGCGCAAGTATGTAATGGGAACGCGGCTCCTCAGCGTTCAGAGGCAGCGTTGTCTGGCCATAAACGCCACCAGAGCCCATTCGACATGGGGATGGTGTTGCCTGCTGTTGTTGCAGCTGCTGCTGTTTGTAGCGCTCCGTCTTGGAGGCGGGTTGATTGCTTAAATAGGGATGCGTATTGCTTTGTTGTCGATTCGTGGGACTCGATATGGATGTGGATATGGACATGGTGTCCGATTTACTGTGCCGCTTGTCGTGCAGCAACAGTGGCTCCGCCAGCGTAAAGCACTGCTGATCGGAGCTATCCTCGTGGGGTGTCATCGTGCTATAGCCATGATCCGATTCGCCATTTGGTGGCCTGCGATAGTAGCTGCTTCCGCTAGACATGTGATATGGTGATATATCTGCAGCATGCATAAGCTGACGCTGTGCAGCGGTGTGATCGTAACCACCCATGGGTGGCTCATCATGAGCCTGGCAATCGTCGAAATTGAAGCGGGACAAGGGCAATCCGTAGTTCTCTTCCTGGACCGAATCCACGTAGAACTGTTCCTGGGCCTGATTGTCCAGATTGTGGCGATAGCAATAAATGGCAAAGCCAATGACCATGGCCAGCACCACGATGGCACCACCTAATGGCCCAAAAGCGGAGTAGGCATGCTGTTCCCGCTGTGGATTATGCGCGGCCAGCATCTCCAGTTCGTCCAGCTCGCCGTATGGCGTTAACGAAGCCAGCACACCATTAAAGCAGCCCGCTTGGGTGGAGCAGAAAGCAGCACCAAAACTATTGCCCTCCACGTCCTGTTGGCACCACTCGCAGCCCATCATGGCCAGGCATTCCCTCTGGGTGGCATGCGTCTCACAGTTGCCTCCGCCAGCAGGAACAACGCAGCTGGGGAGCACACTAAGCAGCTGACTGGTGGGCGGTAGAGCTAGGAAGTGCTCGCTGGGCGGGGAGCAGTAGGGAAACTGTTGTGTATAGTTGGCATAGTTATCCATATCGTTGGACAACATGGGGCACTCGCAAGGGCATTCACAGTCGGTCTGATCCATGCGCTTGCAGTTGAGGCATACGCGATCAATAGTGCTGCAGGGACAGAAGGCGCCGCCATCGCAGCTGGAGTTGAGCACTGCCGCGAAGAGATTGCTGCCACGTATCAAGGCAATGGCATACTTTGTCCGCTCTCCGTGCACCACGTTGGTCAGAATGCTCGCCAGGGAAGTGTTGAAGGCATAGTAACGTTGCAGGGTGCGATTTTGGTAACTGGCACAGCCAAGTTTACGCACCAGTTGGCCATGATTCAGCATATCGTTGGCCAAATACGATTCCTTGTGTGTTAAATGCTCCCGTGGACGACGCTGATTGCGAGTCAGTGTGGACACCTGCATCATGCTGGGATGGGCCAGTAAATAGCCTTCATGCTCGAAGAGCAGACACTTCATATGCGGCAACTGGCACAACGGCGTGCTGTCCAATATAAGGCGATAGTAGAAGGCATATGGCACATCCAAGGCGACCACGGCCACGGGTCGATCCTGCTGTGCCGAATGCAATGCATGTGCCTTTCCCTCGAAGATTGTGTGCGCAATGGTGACTATGTACCCAGCTCCACCGGCGTCCAAATACGGTGCAGTGCTAACAATTCTACCCGGCTGTGCCATTGCCTGCCGGAACCAGGGGCGACGTGTGGCATCGTAGCTATTGCTCAGCAGACAGCCCGGATACACCTGCAGCACTCCACTGACACTGGCTATGTAACGCCGTATAATATGACCACGCAGCGAACCATTTGGATCCTGATGGCGGCGACGCAGCTGCAGCATGGCCTGATACAAGACGCCCACCTCGTGTGGAATGCGTGCACGCAATCCGGGATTATGCAGCACACGGCTAGGACCACGTAGATAGCCCATAATGGCATCCGACTCCGGTCGATTGTTGTGCAGAAAGGTAAACGGCGACTCAAAGGCAGCGGCACTTAGAAAAAGTGTCGGAGCATCTGAAAATACAAATAACAATCTTTGGAAACAACCCAAATCCAAGCTTGTCTAACAACTCACCCATTGTGGCCAGTTGCCTGAAGTAGCGACATATTTTGGGCGCACCAGTTCCACCACTCTGCATTAGATCCAAGCGATGGTAAAGCAAATCCAAGCTATCACCATTGTAGCCTGGATCATAGTTGTTCACGGTGTCCAGTAGATTATACCTCTGCTGCGGAGCGGAAGCATTATGGGCGGCACTGCCGCTCATGCTTGTGGTGCTCACCAGGCACAGCACATAGATTCCCAGCACGGATTGCCACTGGTAGTTGCGCTGCAGGTGCTGGCGTCCCAAATAAATGCCAGCCGTGGCATTTCCCCGCTCCTCGTGCAGCATACGATGACGAATACTCTCGAAATCTGTGGTATTCTCCAGATAAGCGATATTCACTGGATATGCAGTCTCCCGCTGGATAAGAGGTCGTGGAAACGCTGGATGGGCTAAAGTGTTGCCACTGCTGCGATCCAAGAGGAATGCATAACTAAATCCCTGCTTAGCAGCCGGTGAAGCACTGGGATAGTTCAACAAATCCTCCAGTAAATCAGCCAAATACAAATTAACACCAACAACACCATAAGGTGGCACAGCATGTGTGATGGAAACAAGCATATCTGTAAGCAAATAAATTGGGTTAAGCTTTGCAAAGACTTTGCCAATCTATGGTTAACTTACCTCCGCTCTCCGCCTCCACAACAGGCGGATGTACTTGCAGTGAGTCCGTGAGAAAGCGTTCGATGAACAGCTGCCCAAAGACACGACTGCTGGCCCTTGGAATGGTGTCTGCATGCATCTTATTCAGTACAAAGAAGCGGCCAGCCAGCTGCTCCTCCTGCCCAGCGCTTAGCCAAGAACGCACGTCGATGTCAAACTTTGTGTAGTTTTGTGTGGCTATATCGCTTAGGAATTGCTTCTCATACATAATGCGCTTCTCGTCCAGCACCACGGCGCAAGTGTTTATGATAACTGGTGAGGACAAACGACTCTGTCCCTGAGCCAAAACCCGCAGCACATACATGGCATCCGATAGATTCGTAAGCAATCCGCGTGTAACATAAACAAACTCAATGGGCTGCTCGGAGGCGTTGATAAGGTGCGATTGCTGCAAGCGATGTAGCATCTGGAAAGCATACTCAAAGCCCAGCGTGTGATTCGTTAATGCCCGTTGCATGCTCAGATTATTCACATAGTTAAGTATTTCATCCTTATGGGCACGTGTAGCACTATAAATGCCATGTGCCGCATCAGCGGGAAATGCATCCAGAAACATAAAGTCTGTCTCGTTGGAAACTGTTACCAACGATATGTAGTCGGTATCCTCCAGCAACATAAGCAGTTCCTGCACGAAGTTCTTGGTTATTTCAAAGAGTTCCGCGTTCATCGCCGATCCAATATCGATGAGCAGCATCACAAACTTGTGTTTGATGGCCGAAACATAAAGCTGTCGGAAGTGTGCGCTTGCCGAAGCTCCATCGCTGCTGGACAGGAAGTAGATGTGCTTAAAGTGACTGTTGCTGCTGCTTGGCTTGTTGTTAATATTCAAGCTGCTGTTAGGATCGATGTCAGATTGGCTCTTGCTCAGACGCTGCCTTAGCAAATTCAGCTGATCCGCTATAAATGCATTTGCATCACGCGATCTTCCATTGTTCTCATTGAGAAATGTTACGCGAGATGTCTCATCGGACTTGAGATAGTTTAGGATCTGTATCTGATGTTTGTTGTAATGCACTGAACCCGAGTTAGCTGCATCAACATTGTTCTCGTAGTCTGACTGGCAGTTTTCGATTTGCGTATTCAGATAGAGATGCATGTGCTCCTTGCTAGCAGCTGCTCTACTGCTATCCGAATCCTCTGTTTCAAAGTCAAATTCGTTCTCCTGCTCATCGTCGGCGTCGTCGTCGTAGCTGTGCTGCTGTACTAGCACTTTGCTCAGATTAAAACGCAATAAATCTCGTAGCTCGTGCACAACGTGTGTAGCTCGCTGCAATTTGCGGCCTAAACGCTGACTAAACGCTTGCAGATCCTGCTGCACGCTCTCGTTAGAATTGCCAGGTGATAGACGCGAGGCTACCGAACTGGTAAAGTGTATGGAGTCAAAGATTTCCTGTAAACATACGAAAAGTGCGTTAAGGCTAAGAAACTATTGGCTGCTTTAGTCAACTTACCTGTATCTTTGCCACAAGCATCTCAAGTTTACGTATACTGTGCAGATTGTTCTCCACATTGCTCCTTAGTTGCACTACATTCTGCTGATTGTAGTTGACAAAGAAAATACTTGCTGGCGTCTGCTGGAGTGGCATATAGCTGACAGCAGACCCAGTTGTGATGGACGTAGGCACTTTGTTAATATTGCTAGTTGTGGTTTCATTTGTTGTAGTTATGTTTGTGTTTGTGTTTTTGCTTATGTTTAGAGGTAGAGGAGGAACATGTTCACTGCTGCCGTTCGGCGATGTTTGTGCAGCTGCCACCAGGAGCAGAAGCAACGTGTTGCCGTACCACATTTTGTTGCTATCCTGGTAGGCGAAATTAGCAACAATTACCGCGTCATTTAGGATACCAATTTCATGTTATATTATTTTTTATGGAACTTGTGGTGGCCGATAACTACAGAATTGGCCGATAAGTCTTCTACAAATTAAATCCGCATGTTATCGAAGACGGTATTATTTTTCTATTGAATTGCCCTTTGCCTTTCCCTACTTTTTCAGTATTTTCTTTTGTGGATCATATTAGATAAGCTATCGATTGTGGACGATTAGTATCGACACTATCGTTTTGTGATTCATAATAAAAAAAAAATAGCTGCGTAAACTTTATAAAAACAATTGAAAACAAAGCAAAAAGGCATTTAACTTATAATGGCCGCCACTCTTAAGCCATATTTGACTGCAGTTCGCCATTCGCTGACCGCAGCGATGTGTTTACAAGATTTTCCATCGCAAGTTGTCGAACGGCACAACAAACCGGAGGTGGAAATTTGTTCAAGCAAAGAGCTGGTGCTCACGCCCATTGTCGTCTCCCGCAATGAGCGAGAGAAGGTGCTTATCGAACCATCCATAAATTCTGTAAGAGTTAGCATTGCTGTAAAACAGGCAGATGAAATCGAACGCATTCTGTGCCACAAGTTTACACGCTTCATGATGCGACGCGCCGAATCCTTTATCATACTGCGGCGCAAGCCAATTGAGGGATATGACATTAGTTTCCTGATAACCAATTTCCACACAGAGCAGATGTACAAACACAAGTTGGTTGACTTTGTTATCAGTTTCATGGAGGAAATCGACAAAGAAATCAGTGAAATGAAACTAGCAGTAAACGCACGAGCACGCACCTGTGCCGAGGAGTTTCTGAAGCGATTTTAAAGCTAAACAAAGCAAACGTTCACAAATGTATTCCATTATGACTTTAATAAATAAATATGCATGTTTCTGTAAACAATGGATTTCTTTTTTAACTATATAAATGTTAGTTGTGTTTATTGAGACACGGCTGATGTACTTTAATTATTTATCAAATAAAAACAATCTGTTTGTAGGCTTAGACTAGACATGAAACGTTTTACCATGTTTTAAAGATGCGCTCAAAACTTTAACGTTTTTCAACACTACGTGCACTGTTTTTAAATTTTGCAGCACTGCGCATAACGACCCTGTCAAACAGAATATCAACAAACGCAACACGCGGACGGCAACGGAATAATCTAAACATTTGAAATATAAATGAAAATGGTGACCACAAAAGCAAAAAAAGCACCAGCAGCAAAGCAAAAACCTCCAAAAAATGCTGCTGAGACTCCGACAGTAAAATCAAAGAGCTGGCAAAAAGTGAAACTCAAAGGCCACGTGATATCCGATGATTGTAGTGGTTACGAGGGAATGATTGGCCTGGAAGTGTTGAAAGACTACGACCCGGCACTGGTCAAATCCACACTAAGGCAGAGTGACACGGGAATAATCAAGAGCAGAGGTCGTAGGCGTGTGGAGCAGGAGTCTGAATCAGAAGACTCTTCCAGCGATGAGGAGGAGAGCGACAGCGAAAATGAGAATGAGACCGGTAAAAAGTCGAGCAAGAAAGCGAAACTCGCTGAACGTCACGCTCAACGATTGCTAAAGCAGCGAGAGAAGCGTGAAAAGCGCAAGGAGCAGCGTAAACAGAAGTCGAAACCCAAACCCGATTCGAAGGCAACAAAAACAAAGTTTACACCCAATGAAAGCTATGCTCCAGATCGGTTTGCCTTACTGCGCCCACCGCCGCCTGAAAGCGACAATGAGGCAGAGGCTGCTGAGTCCGATGATAAACAAGTGTCTGAACTAGTTGCAAGCGTCGAGCCAGTGAGCGAGCTGGAAATGTCCCAATGGCAAGGCCTGGGCGTACCTGCTCCAATAATGCGAGCATTGGCTGAACAGCACTTTGCAGAACCCACACAAATTCAGGCCATGACGCTGCCCGCTGCCATACATGGTAAGAAGGATATTCTAGGTGCTGCCGAGACCGGCAGCGGTAAAACTCTCGCCTTTGGCATACCCATATTGGCGGGCATTATGGAGCTGAAGCAGCGAAATGATGGCTCCAGCATACGCAAGGCACCCAAGGTCAAAGGTGATAAGACGAGCGTAGAGGCACCAAAAATCAAGGATAACCACGAGCTGACGCCACCGCCAGAAGAGCTGGATTACGTGTCGGGTGCCAGTGATGACGACAGCGATGCTGAGCCGAGTAGTCAGGGCAAACAACGTCCACTTTATGCTCTCGTGTTGACCCCGACGCGGGAATTGGCTGTGCAAGTCAAGAATCATCTTGTTGCAGCTGCAAAGTACACTGGCATTCGAGTGGCTGCGATCTTTGGTGGCTTATCGGTGGCCAAACAGGAGCGTGTGCTGCGACAGTGCCCGGAAGTTGTGGTGGCCACACCTGGTCGCCTCTGGGAGCTGTACGCGCAGGGAAATCAGCATCTGAACAAGATTGAAAACGTTAGTTTCCTGTGCATTGACGAAACCGATCGCATGGTGGAGAAGGGTCACTTTGAGGAGCTGCGCAGTCTGCTTAAGGTGCTCAATGCGGATGAAGAGCGCAAGCAGCTGCGTCAAAACTTTGTATTCTCCGCCACACTGACACTGGTCCACGATCTGCCCGAGCACATGCAAAGTAAGCCAAAGAAATCTATAGATTAATAGAAGTCCATTTAAGTAATGCTTCATTTTTGATCTTCTAGAACGCAATGTGGGCAAACGTCCCAAGTTCACGAAGCAAACGGTGGACCAGAAGATTGAGAGTCTAATCGAAGAGTTGGGCATCTCACAGCCAAAGATTGTGGACATAACAAGCAGTCAACGTAAGTATTGTTAGATCTTTCGATGGAAGTGCTAGCTGAAGCTGAAATCTTACAGAAACATCGCACACGCTGACCGAGAGTCGTCTACTCTGTGCCATTGATGAGAAGGATTACTATCTTTACTACTTTGTGCAACGTCATCCTGGTCGCACCATTGTCTTCTGCAACTCCATAGATTGTGTCAAGCGTCTGGCCACGCTCTTTGGTCTGCTTGACTGCAATCCTTTGCCGCTGCACGCCAATATGATTCAAAAGCAACGACTCAAAAATTTGGAACGCTTTAGAGATAGTCCCATGGGATTTCTGATAGCCACCGATGTGGCTGCCCGTGGCCTGGACATACCCAATGTGGAGCATGTTATACACTACCAAGTGCCACGCACTAGTGAGAATTATGTACATCGTTCGGGACGCACAGCTCGAGCCAATAAACATGGCATTACAGTCATGTTCATGGAACCTGGCGAGGTCAAGAACTATGTGAAGCTCTACAAAACGCTGGAAAGAAGTAAGCATGGAAAACTCTGATAATCTGATGGTTTCACTGATCAAATGATGTTGATTTTAGCTGAGGATCTCCCGCTGTTTCCAATCTCAGAGCGTTTCTTGGGAGCTGTAAAAGAGCGTGTTAATCTGGCTCGTGATCTGGACAAGGAGGAACTGAAGCTGCGGCGCACGCAAAGCGAGGAAGGCTGGATGAAAAAGCACGCCGAGGAAATGGACATGATCATTGACGGTTTCAACGATGAGTCGTAAGTATTATTTCTATAGCTTCAACAAAAAATCGTTTAAAATCGTGTATATTATTACAGTGGCAGCGACCAGGATGAGGATCCGTTTATCATTGAGCGAAGACGCAATCGTTTGCATGTAGACACTGTGCGCGCAAAGCTCAGTGCACTGCTCGCCCAGCCCATATTCCCCAAAGGCTTCAGCTTTAAGTATCCAACGAGCACGGGACAACTTTTTGAAGGCTCCGCAATATCCACGAGTAATGGCAAATCCGCCGTAGAAGCTATGAAAGAGGCCATTGAGGACATGAAGCAGGCGAAGATACAACGTAACAAGCGTAAACGCAATGCTTAAACAATTGTTAAACTAGTTTACTTAACAAATATATAAATATACATAAAAATAATGCATTCAATGCTTTGAAACAAAGTATCTGATGCCGCCATCGGTTAGAGATCGCGCATGTTTAGCCAATAAGGTGGAGACGGACAGTGTGGGCGTGGTAAAGCATCTGTGGAGGAAACAATGACAAAGTTAAAGAGTGATGAGAACTATTAGTTAAGGCTATGCTTACTCCATGTATGGCTCCATCTCGGCCAAAGTCCACTTCCGTTTAGTTTTGAACAAAGCGCGCATGCGATCGTTAATGGTGGACGGTAGCTGCTCCTCAGCCAGTGATCGTATGCATGGCTGAGCACCTTCCTTGTCCAGTATACCTAGACCCCGCAGATATTCCAGCTTGCAGGACATGCCCTCCGGCAGTGCCTCCTGCCAGGTGTTCATGAACTCCTCGTTTCGAAAGCGCAGACCCGGCTGCAAAATGTTCTGGGCCACAATCCTAGCCACAAGCGACTCTTGATACTTAAATTTACCAGGACAGCGATCACTTGTCCTTGCATATATATCAAATAGTCCCGTAACAATTGGTTCCGGTGCAATGCCCTGCAGCGCATAGATTGTCTCCTCGCGCTCTACCTCGTCCAGTGCCCAGGAGTTTTCACTTATCAGCCCGAGCATTAGGTTAATAATGCGGTATTCGTACTCGTAGTCCAGTATACGTATATGGCCATCAAATTCGATGGCCCGATATTGATTTAATCCTTCCACAAACTGTGCCCGACTGCACTGCACTGTGTCCAACAGTTGCTGAAAACTGAATAACAACTTGCGTTCAATGCAATACTCGTTTTCTGGCCCAGAGTAGCGTGTGAGTTGCAGCAGTTCACCCAATTTGCGAAAACGTGGTTGAATCTCACGGCATTCAAAGTATTCGTGGAATATAGTCATCACTTGTCGCTGTTCCAGAGTCCGTGGCACCTCTAAGTCATCATCGGCGCTGTCGTTCAGACTTCGCTCTAGTGATGCATTGGCATTCCCCGAGCGGGGACTCTTCAGCGGTGAAATGCTGGTGGCTGCTCCAAATTTTAAGTCCGGTACCAGCAATAGACTATTTGAGATCTCGGCACCTTTCACGTCATAGGTTCGCTCATCAGTGCAGAGCACGACTTTCTCATGTAAGCCACCCTTAAAATGAAGCGTCTGTCCTGTGCGAATCTGCTGCAGCATATGATCATCCAGCTCCAGCAGCCGGAGATTATCACTTACAATGTCTGCCCCAGGGTAATACAAGGCCTGCGTGAGTTGTGTGAGCTGACGCTCGTCCATTTTTGCATGCTTAACAATTATTCGCACATCTTCCGGCGTACGCACATAACTAGTTAAGTAAATAGTCGATTAGTATGAATTTACAATCACATTGATTTATTAACTTACTGCTGTGGCTCATTTTCATCTACTTCCATAGCGGACTCCATCTCTTGTGTTACGCGCCAAAAATAAACTTTTCACAGCGTTGCCAGGCTGTCAACGGTACGGCGCTGCCACACAGTTTATTTTGGCGGCAAAAATTCTAATGAGAATAAATGAGCTGCTCTCTAAACAACTATTTTGCTCTCTAGCTCATCAGCTGATTTTTTGCTCACTTTAATTGAGCTCTTTAATGCTCAATTATTAAAATCAGCTGTTTATCACTTGTTTAATGCTCACACTTGCTTAAATAGTTACTGTTTGGTCACTCTAATCGATACATTGGGGCGATAGCCATTCACAGCGAATGCATAGTTGGCCTTGCCATATTTGTTTAAGTTCTCCATGGTCACATTAACTAGTTACAGGTTGAATTAAAGCATGCGAAATTTGTAATTGTAAATCAACACAAATGGAGAATCTTGCGACAAAAAAGAACTGGACGGACCAGGAGCGTCTGGAGCTGGCGGCTAAGCTTGATGCAGAACTCGACTCATTCATTGATGGCTTGGAAAAAAAACGCTATGAGGAAGGATGGCCCGAGGATCGTTGGGAGGAGGAAATGGACAAGCATCCGTTTTTCATGAAACAAGCACCAAAGCCAGGTGACGATGTGCATCCCATGTTTGAGGGCCTGCAGAAGCTTAAATTTGATCCAGAAGAGAACACACTTGAAGAGTTGGCTCTCAATTACAAAGAGGATGGAAACTTTTACATGAAGCACAAAAAGTTTCGCATGGCCGTTTACTCATTCACCGAAGGCATCAAAACAAAATGTGAAAATCCCGATGTGATGTCCGTGCTCTACAACAATCGTTCCGCTGCCCACTTCTTTATCAAGAATTATCGTACTGCCTTGAGTGATGCACAGCGCGCGCTGTTTTATAAGCCCGTTTACACCAAGGCACGTTGGCGAGCGGCACAGTGTGCTCACGAGCTGGACAAGTTTGATCTGTGCACACAACTGTGCGAGGAGCTGCTTGAAGTGGACATCGACCACAGTGAGGCTAAGACATTGCTACACAAGAATAAAATGAAAAAGGTGACAGAAATGGGCAATTTATTATATGTTTGTTAACTAATTTAAATTCTATTTAAAGCTCGACACGGAACGTAATCAACGGAAAGAGGCTGCGGAGGCTAAAAGACGCTCAACGCGTTTTAGTAAACTACGTGATGCTCTGGAGCAGCGTGCTGTTAAATTTGATGATCAGCCACTCAATAAACGCCTTAACATTACCTTGGAACTATTACGTCCCAAGTTTCTGCCCCTAGAGGATAGCCCCGTGCATTTGGATGAGGATGGCAGCAGTTTAGTTTGGCCCGCTGCCTTCTCCTATCCGGAATTTCTACTCAGCGATTTCCAGCAGCAACTGCCCGAATCTGCCACTGTAACAGATTGCCTGAACACGCTCTTTGCTGAACCACTGCCGTGTGACAGGCAACTCAAGTATCGTCCGGATTCCGTAAACGTTTACTATGAGAACCGCAAGGTTGGCTGCGTGCATAAGGTCGATCCCAAAAAGACGCTACGAGAGCTTATGAACGAGAAGGGTTTCTTCATCTCTGGCGGAGCATTGCTCTTCTATGTGGTGCCCAAGGAGTCGCGAACAGAACAGGAGTTTATACACCAGCAACGACGCCCCCTGGTCTACAGTTGAGTTAGGCTTAGTGTTAGAACAAAATCAAGCATTTTTATTTTGGTTTCTTTTTGTACATTAATAAAGCATTGATTAATTGTAGTTTTTAATTGTTGTTCGAGTTTGCGGTCAAATTGACTTAAAGAGAAGCTTTTGGTAACTGTTATAATTTGTTTATAGAATTGTTCATAATTTATCTAGTTTACTTATACAATTTGTTTGATATGTTTAATGCGGTGGCAGCTTGCAAAGCCAGAAAAGCGTAGCGATCGGAGCTAGAGACGGATCGATGGGATTTTAAAGATTACTCCCAACTCCGGCAGTTAACGAGCTTTTGAGCGTTTTGTTTTAAGTTTCACATACAACAGTTAATACTTTAGCTCTTAGATTTAAGATTTTAAAACAAATCATAACAAGATAAAGAGATCTTGGGTGCGTTTAAGCGGCGCTTAGAAATGTTTCGACTTCATAAACTGAAGCCAAGACAAGCTTTAAGCCTTAAGTATCGTTAATTAAAATTAATAAGTTAACAATGGTTAATAGTTGTATATCTCTACTAGTATAAATAAAAGCGTTTTCATAGTTTTCCTATAATTGAGCACACGTTATGCATAGACAAACAACCAACAGATATGTGAATTATATACTATATATAGCTGTCTGATTCCTCCTCCGTTAAAACATACATATAGTTAAGCTCTAATTTAAACAGATTTCTGTGTGGCAAAATCAAGAACAACACAAGTACAAGGCATTAAAATACGTATTAAATACAAACAGCTCAACATAATTAAGTTAAGTATAAAATAATCACATGCAAAAAATAAACTAAATTAGGGCGAATAATACAATTACACTTAAAATTAACTAAATTTTAGAATTATAAATACCAACAACAAAGCGTTTTAGTGTTACTGCGGTGACTGCGGTGTAGTTGTGGTTGCATTGCGCTGCAGCACGTTGTTGAGCCGCAGTTTGAGCGGCGAAAAGTCAATTTTCTTGAAGCGCGGCAATGAGGCAAACTTCTTGAGACCCAGAGCAGGTGGTGCCACTTGTTGTTGCTGCAATTCGCTGGGTGAATTCGTCACCGAGCGGGATTGGGACTGAGATTGTGTCATAGCTGGCTTCAGTGGTGGCTGCTGTTGCTGCTTGGTGGGTGAGTTGCCAAACTTGGCCAATGTGGCATACTTTTGCAGCATGCGTGTGGCACGTTCGGCTGCCTGATAGCAATGCTCATACTCGTCCTCCAATTGGCTACACTTTGATTTAACTTTGCTGCCTTTGCTGGCCTCCGTTGCTTGGCCATCGTCAAATTTGAAGTCAATGTTTTGCAGCATTGCCAGTTGCAGCAGCTCCTCGTCGCCAGCGGTTGGCAGCTCAGTATTGTTGTTGTTGTGGTTGTTGGTATTGTTGTTGTTGGCGAGACCGTGGCTAGCACGTTTCGAGGCATGGGTGACGGCATAGACACCCTCGGAGATTTTATGGGCGGCAGTCTTTTTGTTTAACGATTTAGTCTTGACTAGCGATGATTTTATCGTCGAAGACGATGATGATGATGATGATGGTGTTGTGGATGAGCCTGTGCTTTGTGCTAATGATGATGTGGCTGTCTTTTGTCGCTGATCGATTATCTGCTGCGGCGATGATATGTAGAGATTCTCTTTGCGCTCACGACGCAGTCTGGAGCTGACCAGGTGTCGCATGCCAGAGACCGCAGCATCGGCGCTGCTGGGACTGCGACGCTTGGACTTGAGGGTGTCACAACTGTTGGGATAGTACGAAGGTATCTTATCGTCTACACTTATTATGGACTTGCGTGGTGTCTGATAATAATCCTCCTCCTCCTCGGCCTGATCAACGGTAGGTGTCTTTTGCTTAGGCGGCAGAGCTGGGAGCAGTGGTGATTCGGTGGGTGTGCTGGTGCTCAAGCCATAGCCATTGCCAAGTGGTTGGGCCTCTAATTCCTGGGATGCCTTAATGGCCAACAGGTTCTCGTACAGATGCTCGGCCAGTATGCTGTTGGTGTTCATCATTGAGTTACCGTGCATTGGCTCATAAATGTCACTGTCGTTTTGTGCCGCTGCGGCGGAAGCAACAACGATTGGAATCTTGGCCATTTGATCGTCGGTGTTGCAGCTACTTGTGGATGAACTGTAGGAACCAGTTGAGTAGCCGGATGATGTGGAACCAGTGCTGGCGCTGGGTTTCTTCTCCAGTGGAACACCACTGTTTCTGCTCATCTTTTGTATGATGGGTGCCATGACACAATACCCGTTTAAGTCATCCACAAGCACTTTTTTCTTCCCCTGCAGCAGCTGGTGGGGATTAGTGATGCATACAGCACCATTGGCGCCAACGAGATTTATGGTGGATGTATTACAGGCTGAGAAGTTGAAGTTATGAGGCAGTTGCTCCGACACATTGAGGCTTTCCAGCGAATCAGCTTTGCTCAAATGTCGCGTAATCTGTGCGAGCAGCACATTACGAGAAGTGTCCTCAATGACAGAATCCTCGAGACTGATATTGAGCTCCTCGCTGGACAATGCTTCACCGAATGTGTCCAGAAAATTTAGTTTGGAAAGATCGGGACTAGAGAAGCTGTTGCGCTGTGCCTTCTGTATGTCCGATGTACGTTTCCTTGGTGGTGCTGGCTCTGGTGTGGGAGCATTTTCATACAGCGCCAACTCTGGCTGTGTTTCCTCTTCCGTGCGCTCCTCAGGAGGATCACTTGCGCTGCCCGAACGTCGTTTCTGGCCAAAGATGTTGTCCAACATGTTCTTATACTTCTTTTTCTTGGCCAGCTCAGACTCGGGATTGGTGCTGGAGCGTGGAATCTCACCAGGTTGACACTCAAAGGTATTGATGCGTTTACGATGTGCTGGTAATGGTGGCAATGCTGGTGGCACTTCCAAAATGGCTTTAGCGGCAACCACAGATGCCAGATTCATCTCCTCATAAATGCCGGATGCAATGGAGGCACGCGAGATGCGGCTGCCATCAAAAATTTCCTCGTAGATTTGAGAGACGCGTGCGGAGAACGAGAAACTATTGGCGTCCAGGTCAAAGCAAAGCGAATCCGGAAGATTGGGCAATGGACCAAGTGCTCTTTGACTGTTTAAAAGAATAAGAAATTGTTATTAAGTTAAGCCAAGTAAGATACGAACAAACCTTGTGTCACGACTAAGTCTGCGCTGCTCCAGGAAGACTTGTCGGTACAGCTCCAGATTCTTGATGGACTTCTTAATCCACTTCATGTGACGGCGACAGGCCGTCTCTGTTTCCAGTGCAAAGTAAATGAAGCAATCCCGACGATTCTGTGTCCAAAAGAGTCCATACGAGTGCTGCTTGGTGCGTGATGTTGCCAGACTGATATTAACTCCTGGTACATTCACCGAAACACTCAGCAGCTTGTGCTGTTGTGGCTGCTGGGGCTCGTCCTCGCTGAGACTTTGGAAGCTGAGACGCAGGAAGCACGGCACACACTTGATGGCTTCGATTTTCACCTGACATCTGGTCCATGTTTTGTAGCGCAACGCAATGGCGCGCTTGTCATGTGTATCCAATTTGACGTCCATGCACATTGAAATCTCATTGTGATCCATTTTGGACGGAGTTCGGTGGTTTTCAGGTTGCGGATTGATTTGATGTTGGTGCTTGGTGCGTGATAAATGAATAATGATAATGCTAACTGATTCCGAAGGAACTTTCTTATTTTACATGTTTCTTTTCGTTTTTTTTTTTCCTTTCGACTCCTTTCTAACGGAGAGGGTGGAGCTCAATGCTGCAAAATTTTCTTCAACAAACTTCATATGCATACACTGATAGAGATGAGCTACCCTGAAAGTATTTTTTACATTTCCCGCTCGATTTACATTTGGTATACGGCTTCAAGATGGTGGTATTTTTATGGTATACCAAATCTGGTCACACTATCAGCAGTTTTGTGAATTTTCTGTGGAACGTTGACGTTTTTGTCGTTTTTTCCGTATCAATCATAACGCTCGTGTTAGAATTCGAGTTCGCGTCGCGCATTGACAAAGAAGTTTATAAATAAATTAAAGGTCTTTGTTTATTTATTATCAAAAGTCAAAGGCTCTTACACATTCTGTTAGCAAATTTCGATTTGTTTCGATTCGCATAATTTACGCAACGAAAGCAGCTGCGTCGTCAAGAGGCAGCATAGAAGGTGCAAGAAGGCGGGGTGGCATTAGCCCAAGAAATAGCAGCGCAAAGAAAAATCATAGTCTGCGCATAGAAACAAAATATAAAATAGAAAAATACTCAAGTGTGTGTAATTGTTTCTAGTTGATAAAAAAAAAAAAAATATATAAATAAAAAACAAAAAATAGTGTTAAAATTGCTAAAAATAGTTCAAAATGGCGCGTTTGAAACATTTCTAATTTAAATACATATATATCAAGTGTGGGAATTAAATAGTATTATTAAATTTTGTTGGTAAGTAAAAAAATATTTTTTCCTTGTCTTTAACATCGCCTACGTCACATGCTGTATGCGTGGGTGTGAATCATCCAAAGATATGTACCAACATTCTTGATCCATGCACACTTGTTTGTGCATTGATTTTCCCTCTCTTGTGCACGTGCCGCATTCTGACTGGTCACGATTTCGAGTCCAATTGGACTTAAACTGGTATTATATTGCAAGCAGCCAACCCCAAAATTGTTTCTTCTCTCTGGTGTTGCTGCTGTTGTTGTTGTTGGTGTCAGCTGTTGGACTACAAATTTTGAACGCACACCATTTGTTTTGATTTATTTTGATAGTGGAAAATTACCAACCCTCTGCCATTTTCGGCTTCGTGCTCAGGTAAACAAACGGCTTTTGGTGTTACCGTGTTTGCCGGCCGTGTAGTTGCCACCCACACATGGTCACACAACAAAAACAATAACAACAACACCAATTGGCTGCACTCAAAGCTTTTAGCCGCCCAGAGCTTTCGCAGGCAACACTAAGTTGCAGCAGAAAAAAGCTCTGCAAATTCACATTGCATTGAGAGTTTATTGACATTATAATGCAAACGGCATAGAGAGCATATCGAGCATAGCATATATTTCTATATTTATAAATTAAGTTTTTATATGCGATAATTAAAAAAAACCAGTCAGTGACTTTGTGCCGAGAGAGGAGATACAAAAATGATGAATGAATTGAATTTTTTCATCTTATTCAGATGACATCATGTTGTATAAAGATATATTTAAATACAGTATTCAAAAGTAGCCGCTACTTATACTTACATAAGCTTATACATTTGCTGTGGGCAATAAACATTTTTCATTTCTTTTAAATTAAATAAATATAAATTTGTTTTTGTAGTACCTTGAAAAGTTTATGGAAAGCTTTCGCAGCTTTTCGTTCTGCTGTTTTTCTTTTCTTTTTTTTTTATCAACATTTATTGATTTAATGTTTACGATTTACGTTTCATTTTTTACTTGCAGTCAAAATCCGGTTGGACGCAGTGTCGCTCGCTTTCCCCGTAGAACGCGAACGTAAATAAAAAACTTGTCAGAAATTTTTTCAAAAGTGTTTAAATAAAATTTACTACAATGGCGCGTTTAATTAATTTGTTGTTAGAGACTACAAAGTTTAACTGTTAATTCAAAGCGTTAAGCCAATTAAAGTAATTAAAAATAAATCAAATCCGAAGTCTGCATTAAAGTTTCAACAATTGTTTTGTTTGTGTGTGTAATTTGGGATTCTGAGCAGTGCAAGTGAGAAAGTTACAAAAGAAGAAGAGAACGATAGCATCCACATTTACATTCCACAGTGTAGAACGAAAGAGGCTCGCGCTCTTTGACACTAACAAACCGACTCGATCGATATCGTTCTATCTCTCTCTTTCATTCGGTTGCATTTACCAAGTTGATAACGGTTAATTGCCTAATGGCAAGTTCGCTTAACAAGACGAGACACAGGCGCAGATTGGCTGCGATCTCGTTCCTATCGAATATCTCATTAGATGGCACACATCGGGACACAAAATTTGGCGCAACATTTGGCAGCAGCATCTGCACGCAACAGCAGCAGCAGAAGCATTACAACAACAATACTAAAGGCAACGCAACGGCAGCGTTGGGACTCGGCGCCGGCGGTTATCACCAGCATTATCAACGAAATCATCAGCAGCGTAATAGTCAGGCTCAGCAGCAGCAACAACAACAACATCATCAGCAACAACAACAACAGCAGAATGGAAAATATGGTGGCAACACTGCAGGGTTGCTACTCTGCAGCGCCGATGTGCACATGGGGGGAGTTGGAGATGCCGGCATCGGAATCTGTGATGGATTGGATGACTGCGGATCCACAGCTTTGGGCGGTGCCAGCGATGGTGATGGTTTTAGTGAAGCTGAAAATATGGGTCAATACCTGATGAATGTGAGCAGCCTGTCCACCCACAATGCGTCCAGCGTTGTGCCGGTTGAGAGACGCAACATAAAGCGGCCCACCTCCTGTGGCCGCCAGCCTCAGCAGCAGCACCAACTACCGGGCACTGGCAATAATAGCAATAAGCAACTGGCCCAGCAACGTGGTGGCAGCGGCGGTTCTGGCGCTGAAAGCGGCAGCGATTCGGACAGCGTCAAGATACCAATAAAGGTATCAAATTTGGGCAGCGGCGGCGGCGTTGGCGGTGGCTTAAAGCTGCTGCCTCTAAGGGAACGGTAAGTGGCTTACGTCCTTTAAACTCATTAAAAAATGCTAAGCTGGCCGCACATATAGTGTGGCGCTCTTGATAGAGACTTGATCTCTCATAACAAAGTTGCGGGTTCGAACGCAGATGCGGAACTCGAACGTATAAAATATTTCTGTAGTGTTTATGTATTTTTTATTTTTTTTATAATTAATAGTAATATAAATAATTATTAAAAAGTGTATATATTTTTACCTAATCACTCTAGAAACTTCTTATTTGAAATCCTACGACTGCCATTAGATATTTTTATTTATTTGTTTGAAACAAATTCAATATTATTTTCCATTAAACATAAATAACAACATTTTGATCGAATGTCTCGAGGCACTCTTAATTTCATTGGAAACTTTGTGCATCGCCGCTGCGCACACATGTGGTGTACCATATGCAATTTTTTCATAAGTTTATCCAATTGACACCTGGCGGTTTGATTTGTTTATGAAACTAAAGCATTCCAAGTATGATTGCATTCTTTCTAAACAACGTTTTAAGGCTCTCAGCTCTGCAACTGATTAAATTTATTTCACTGCCAACAAATTCGAAATACATATATTATATTTTTTGGGTGGTTTTGACGTACTTAGTTGCTGCTGACGTGGCCCCAGTGTTGGCAGTTTGCGGAGATTTTAGCTAGAAGTGGTTAGTAAAATGCAAGACAGAAAATAAATTAACACAGCTTTCTTCAGTCTAAATAAAGCTATAACTAGCTTTTGTTTCTTAACAATACTAGCCATTTTAGCCATTGAATTGCTGTCAACACTGGACATGACCGTGAACGCTTTCGAACTCTGTTGGGCAATGAGAAAACTTATTTTCACAGCTACGTACAAAGCTATAAATAGTGTACAGTTTTGATTCTCGCTGAATCTGTGGCGCTGTCCATTGAATGGGCGACGTGTGCCCCGTTCAATTAACGCTAATCGAAATGCCTCATTGAAAAGCGGCTGGCAAATTACTCAGCGCCAGTTTTTGTTGTGTGCATTTTTTTGCGGTGTAGTGTCCATTTAATTGAAGCTTTTGTTGTGTGCCACAATTCTAGTGTGGGGGCAGTACCCCCACCCCTCTCGCACCTCATACGTCACACCGCACAGTGGGCCTGTCGTTAGGTTTGATTGTTTATGCGTTTCGCTTTGTTTACATTTTATTGACACGAAATGGCAGTTAAAAGTGACAGCTGTTTTAGCCAAAACTCACGCTAAGTCTATTTGACAGTCATGCGCCACGCACAATTACGCAATTATCGCAATTAATTTATAGCGTTTTGTTTATGTTATTAAAATCAAAATCTTTTCTTTTCACTGCACAAAGAAAGTGTATGTGAAGCGTAGAATGCGAGAGCTGCCTTGAACCCAATTCCGTTAGTTCAAGAGCTGCCATCTTGTCGCAATGCATTTCACTCACTCTTCAGCACTCATTTCATCTCACTCGTCTCGTTGCACTGCCACTCCCTCTCCCACTCCCACTCAAAAGCTTTCGCTGTGTTTCAGTGTTAATCCATTGCTCAAGTTATTAAACTCGTCTAGACGCCACTTTATAAATAGGTGTTTACACACTATATCTAATTTGTGCGTGTGTGTGAGTGTGTGTGTTTCTCTTTCTGCCGTTGTTGGTATTGGTATTATTGCACATTTGGTAGTGACTGCGCTTTGCCAAAGTGACCTTGTTTCCCATTCGCGCTTCGCTGACGCCCCGCGACGACTTGTCACCGTCGTCGTTGTTGTTGCCGCTGCTGTCTGCAGCTTTTGTGTCACTCACCTGCCTTGCCTAATTGGCTTCTTAAAGACTGCAAGTCTGCGCTACATTTTGCAGCTGAAAAATTGAAATTGTAAAATTCGTGCATTTGCACATTGAACCATTTCCATTTGTAGCCAATAAGAATCCATTTGAATCATTGCCAGGTTGCTTAGTCAACTCAATGATTTTCAAAATTTAATCTAGCAATTTTTGTTATTAAACACGTAAGACAATATTTAGTGGTAGCTGATAAGATAAGAACAGAAATTGGCTTAAACTACCAATATCCGCTAATAAACTTTCACACTAACTAGGAAAGTAATTTAATTTTAGTTAAAAATATAGAAACTGTTTTGCAGCCCAAACACAACAATGTTTTAATTATGCAACATTCAATTAATAGGTTGTTTTTCCTTGTATTCCCTGTTTACACAAATGTGTAAACAAATTGTGCACAAGTTGTTGCAAACATTTTTTACCCACAGTACTTCAATTACTTTATTTCCGTTTGTCAATGTCAGCGAAATTCTTAGCAAATTCTTTGCTTAATTGCGAATCACTTCCTGACAGGAGGGGGAAATTAATGCTGCGCAGGCGCAAAAGATGAGTCCAGAAAACTACGACGCAAAAGACCACAACCAAAAACGTAAACAAAATTCCAAAACTACTTTATGCCAGTTCATGTTATTGGAGTTTTTTGTGTTTTATTTTTTATTTTCGGGCCAGAGAGCTTCAAAGTTGTTTTGAAATTGGATATACTTCATTTTTTTCTTGGAGTTGATGAATGGCCGAAGCTTGAGAAGCAGAACACAAAACGGATGGAAAGTTTTTGCAGAAAACGTAAACAATTTTTTTTCTTGTCGGCATTTAGTCTAACGAAGCGGAGTAACTCCCTCTTGCCATCTCTGTCGCTCCTTAGAAGTTGCGTCATGTGTACGCTTAATTAAACGCCCCTGTTGTCAGCTTTTTGGGCTCTCTCAGTTTCAAGGACAAAGCAAAAGCAACAACGCAAGCAAAGCTTAAATTGTCTGGCAACGCTAGGCGCGTGCTCTCTCTTTTGTCCTGCGCCTCGTCGTCGTTCAATGTCAATGTCAGGGTTGTCCAAAAACCTGTAAACAGCGCAGCTTTTGTTCCTCTTCCTACCTTGCCAATTTCTGCCCCTTTGTCCTTGGCAGCACATCTCTCTCGCAAACTGGGTAACCTTGAGGATGTTTCTGTTCCGCAATTCTTTGCGACGTCATAGGAACCGGTTAGATTGATGCTTGTTATGCCAGAAGCTTGTGAATTGCTCTAATCCTTGGCATCCATTCCTGTTGCCTGTTGTTTTGAATTACTTCAAGGTCATGTGGTAAGTTTTGCATTGTTTGTGCGGAGGGTTGGGTAAGTTTTCAAAGGGTTGGCAAAATATGTGTCAGTGGTGCAGTAGGCTGCAATGGAATTTGAAGCAGAATTAAATAATGCGCAATTAAAATTTTACGCAACTATTTGCTATCTCTTTTAGGGCCTGCACTTTTGTGCATACCTGTGAAAACTTTGCAAACATTAAAACAACTCTGTTTCTTGCTTTCCCCCTCTCCTTCTATTTCTCTAATGTGATTGCCTCACACTCTTGTTGTTCGCATGCGTAAGTGTGTGTTTGTGTATGTGTATTTGTGGTGTGGTCACTCGTTGTTGCTTTTGTGCTTTGCGTTCCATTGTCGCACCATTCGCTTTAGCAAAGCTAGCGAATACGCTCTCGAGTTGAAAACAAAAAGCGAAAAACACGTAAAGAAAACAGCGAAAACAACAAAACAAAACAAAGGAATTAACTCGATCAAACCGCTTTGAACCTCTTTCAGTCGCTTTGGCGTACTGCACACACTTCAAATAAAGCCAGAAAATAACAAAGCAAACTGAAAAAGCTGCTCTGCTCTGCTCTCTCTGATAAGCGACAACAAACTGAGTGACGAATCTTGTCATATGTCGGGGGTAATGTAGATTGGGGCAGGGGCCGAATTAGTTTATAGTTCAGCTGTTTATCTTTCTAGTTTGTGTTTTAGGAACTGGTCTGTTTCTGATTATCGAGCGTACAGCACGCAATATGCTTTTAAGTATTTGTATTTATCTTACTTTATGAACTTAACTACATCTAGGCATGGATTTTTATGTCATTTTTATGACCAAGTAATAATCGTTTTAGCCTTCAGCAGAATCTACTCCCAGTAGAGTAAACAACTGTGATGGATTTGGTCGTAAAAAACCTTTTCTAATTATCTAATCAATTAACTACCGAGCGACACAAAACATTTACGAATACGTTCAATCTTTTTTGTTGTTTATTTCTGTATTTGTGATTAACTTGTATATATTTTTTATCACTACATCGTTTGCAGTTTGATGTCAGTTGATACTTAGCTTACCTGAATTTTAATCAAGTTTCAATATGGCACGTGAGACGATTGTCTCACACACTCTTATACTCTTATAACTCGAAAACAAGTGTGCAAAACACGCTGATAAATGGATTGATAATAGTATCAACAATATTGTTGATAGACCCAAATTGTTTTTATTTGGTTTGATCAAAGAACAAAGTAAAATCATTAAACATCGACAAAGAAAAGTAATTATTTATACAAAGTATTTTTTTAATATTTACCTGTTTTTGTTATATGTACATACATATGTACATGATTAGAAAGATTGATCAAAGAGCTTATTACATGTTCGGGAATCAAAAGTTATATATAACATATTATTTATTTATATTTATTATAGCACTTTGGGCATTATATGTTCACTGATAAGCTTTTTGAAGGTAGTCACTTCAGAAATTGACGTAAATCAAAGCTATTAAATTAATCAGAATCATTTGAACCGATTTTAAGTTTATTTTAAAACATGATAACATAGAAATCAAATGCGGATCGAGCTGAGTCTAATAAATAAGGGTTTAAATGGAAAAAACTTTCCAAAAACTAAAATATTTCGATTTTTGTTTTTAAACAATAAATATTTTGAAATTTAAATACCGTTTGCTTATGGAATAGGCGCACAGATATCGACACGCATAGTCCAAAACAGTCCAAAAGGCCTAAAAAATCCAAGAAATACCATCAAAAACGCTGACAGAGGCACACACATACAAAAGCAAGGTCCACCACCTGCACTTATTAAATGCCAGTGCATTCGTCACTCTCTCGCTACGCTCACTCTTCTAATCTGTCTCTTTCACTCCACCTCGGCCCTCTAATCTTTGCACAAATACTGTTTCGTTACACGCACGCACTCACGCAGAAACACAAACACACACACATGTACGCACACACACACACACACATTTGCTGGCTCGCTTGCTCTTC
Organism: Drosophila dunni; assembly: GCA_018152125.1. Taxonomy (NCBI): domain Eukaryota; kingdom Metazoa; phylum Arthropoda; class Insecta; order Diptera; family Drosophilidae; genus Drosophila; species Drosophila dunni. The sequence continues at coordinate 17,773,231 of JAECXC010000339.1, read as the reverse complement.
AAGAGCCAATATTGAAGTTACATAACCCACAAACATAGTTTCTGATGCGTGGCCCTTTGGAGGCATCTTCTTCTTCTGCTTCTACGTTTTGTGCGTTTACATTTTATGTAAACATGTATACATACATAGATATGTGTACTTGTAGCTGTGTGTATGTTTATGGTATGCCTATATGTGAAATTTTGTGTTTGTTGTGGCCTTCCCTTTGGTCTTCTGCAGCTCTGTTGGCAACGCTGCGCGCCTATTAGAATACTCCAACTAATTAACGGGTTATGACAAGCTTGGCGCCACTTCATCATATTATTGGCCCCCCAAATAAAGTTGCCTAATTAATGCAAATGATATTTTAATGAATATCCATGCTGCTGATTTATTATTAATATTATTTGTGGCATTGAAGGCCGTGTAACCTCGATCTAGACCAATTATCTCAAGGTAATTTGACAGGCGCACATAACTACACAGTAATTGGCTGCCCTGCAGCGTATTTTCGTTTTTTTTTCCCTTGTTTTGTTTTCTTCTGTTTATTTACTGAACCAACATTAACAATAGACAAAGAGCTAGGCAACTCGATAAGTGTGACAAAGAAGATCACAGCAAGGCCAGCGATTAACAACTCTGCGCTGCACTTTGCTGCGACCCTAGGAAAATATCGATCACCTCTTTTGGGGTGTGTGCGTGTGTTGCTGTTGTAGGAAAGAAAACCATAGAGAGCGAGAGAGAGTGTTAGAGCGGGAGAGGAAAGGAGTAAAGCAATGCATTTAAATGAGCTCTTACATTTATTGTTGTTTTATTTTTATTCTTCTGACATCTGGCAACTCTGATCTTGCAATTGCATAAACAGAGTAATACAAAACGTGTAAACTTGACACAAGCTGAGTGTTTCTCGTTATAAACATAAAAAAATACACATATTTTCATGCATGTGTTTATAAAAATAAACGAACGGTTTTAAAATCATTTTCAAGGTGTTTCGTTTTATTTATTTGCTTTGCGCTGCGGTGCGTGTGCCACTTATTGTTGTGCGCCTGTTGCTCTTTAGATTCGTTTTGAACCAAATAATTCTGATTGACAACTCTCTTTGTTTTCTGTTGCAGCACCTTTAGCAATGGCGCCGGCGAGCCAAATTTGCAGCCAGAGAGAAGGGCACGTTTAAACACGGCTCCTGGAATGCCAGGAGCAGTTTCGGCTAGCGGAGGTGGCCTCAAGCGTAACTATAACATACGCAGTGGTTCGAGTGCCAGTCACATTACGGATGACAGCAGCACAGAGAGTTTGGCACCGGCTGGCAATTACGGCGGCAGTTTTCGCAACAGTCTTAGCAAATTCGTGCAGATCAACGAGGGACGCCGAGGTGCGGCAACGGGTTTGGGACAACGGGATGAGCGCATGGTGTTGGTATCACGCAAGGTGCCATTCTTGATATTCTCTGCATTGCCCTACTACAAAGGCAAGAACGGACGGTGAGTTTAGCACGGCAGATGCTACTTGAATTTAGAGTTAATTGAACTCTTCTTGGTTTGCTCCAGCGCTGAATTCAGGAAGGAGGATCGCCGTCGTCGCAATCCTTCCACCTCACGTCCATTGAGTTCCATCAATGATGCACCCTTCGATCCCTTTGATTTGCTGGGCATACAGAAGGCCGAAAGTGGGCAGGTAAGTTTATTGGCATAAGCTAAAAGTATAAATTACTAACTATTATATATTGAAACTTGCTTTTAGGACATTTCCTATGGCCACTTGTTGATACCGTCGCGTCAGTATGAAAAGGAGCGCAAGAAGCACGGAAATGCCTCAACGAATCCCTCGATATTCGAAAACCAAATGGATTTTACGAGCACGGCAGCACTACGAAATCATGGCATAGCGAGGTTTGTGCTCCACACGAAGACACATATTGTTTTACTTTAACTTTTGTTTTCCTTATTCAAAACACACACATACAAACATTTATTATTAATAATCTTCCATTATTACATAATTCAAAAAGAACTCATGCCTCATATACACACATGTATCATTTATCATTATCAATTCATTGTAATTTAATAATCCAGACTTGGGGAAATGTGTACAAGTTTTGTTTATAGAATAAGACACTTTGTATATCATTTAGTTTGTCATCATTTTATCGAAACTGTTTACATAACACTGCCCTATAAGTTGCTTAAAGGTGTCATCAAATTTTTGTCGATAAGAAAACTGAATTGTCACATGTTGAACAACAACTCCAAGGGTCATTTGCGTTTAATTATAAAGAGTTTATATATAAGTAACTTACTGTCCAATCGCTGACTAAACAAATGTATATTTTGGAACGTAGTCTTAGTCACCAGCAGTTAAAAGTGCGGAATCGTATGATCGCCTCATGAATTATGTCAGCACTTGTAGAGTTAATATAATACCAGCTAGAAATCTGAGCAGGGGGGGCCTATGTAATACCCATTGAATATCCCAAACCACAATATAATTTTGTTACCAAATTACACAACAAGTTTCGATGCATTTTGTACCATTAACTATTGCTAATCATTTAACGCTTTGCACTACTTCGTTTCAGCACAAAAACCATAACCAAACGTCAAGGCAAATGGTAAATTTTTGAAACAGCTAATAAATAACTGTTGACCGTTAGCAACGATATAGCTGAGAGACTAGGGGAGCAGTTAACTGAATTTCCTTACAGATTTAAAGACCACCAATACTCCCACTCCTCTCTCACTTGTATCGTTGTGGGCTTAAACGAAGCTTTAAACGTATCCTACATTTAGTACATACTAACAACATTCTCACACTCTTCACACTCTGCACACATTCAAAAACTTGCAAACGCTTTCAACTAACTTGGCTAACTTAACGCTTTGCTCTATGTGCACTACAAACTGTACTATAGTTTGACTTGATCAACTTATTTACTGTATAGTTTTATAACCGATTTGTCCGATTTTACAGGTGTTTCACGTACGAGAACAACAATCGCAATAATGCAGCGAGTCCGACTCCAGATCTGAAGCTGGACATGGACATAGAGAGCATCATACTAACTGGAGATGCCGCGCGTGGTTTGCCAGTAAGTTGGAAAAGTTATTGTAACCATACAAAACTGATTAATTTATGTTTTCTCCACAGTATTCGGCTAGCATATTGGATGATCCGGAGCTGATTGCGGGCAAGCATCGCACGCTGCTGACGTTCACTTCGTACATGACCTCGGTTATTGACTATGTGCGTCCGTCGGATTTGAAGAAGGAGCTCAACGATAAGTTTCGCGAAAAGTTTCCGAGCATACAGCTCACCTTGAGCAAGCTAAGAAGGTAAGGAAGGAAGCACAAGAAAGCAGAAAACGGATTACTAAAAATTTTCTTTCCCTCCACAGCATCAAAAGGGAAATGCGGCGCATTAACAAGTTGGATACACGCATCGATCTGGTGACCATATCCCAGGCTTATGTCTACTTTGAGAAACTGATTCTGGCCAATCTGATCAATAAGGGCAATCGAAAGCTGTGCGCTGGCGCCTGTCTCCTGCTCAGTGCCAAGATGAACGATGTGAAGGGCGATGCGCTCAAGAGTTTGATCGAGAAGACGGAGAGTGTGTTCCGTTTGAACCGTAAGGAGCTGATCTCCTCGGAGTTTGCTGTGCTAGTGGCTCTGGAGTTCAGCTTGCATGTGCCAATGCATGAAGTTTTGCCGCATTATCAGCGGTTGCTCTACGAATCCTAGAATTGGCCAACGCGCTGCTATGCCGAGGGACGTTTGACGGCAGCAGCGCAGGCGGCACAGGCAGCGATGGCCTTGGCGGCGGCAGCGGCAGCAGCAGCGGCAACAAGACGTCCTCACTTGCTGCGCAAAGGGAGTCGCAAGTAGACGACGCCAAAACTGTCGCATACTTCTAGGCGGTGTTTCGTACTTATATTGCATAGTTTCAGGTGTTGGATTTATATTAGTAAATAACTAAGTAAACTATAAGTTTGACAAGCAACGCGTAGAAAAGTCATATATATACATATACATATAGTTGTAATACCTCCGGATAATTCCGCTTCCACAAACAAATTGATTAACTATTAAGTGTTTATCTTCTTTTTTTATAGCAAGTTAGTCTTAGCTATTTTTTTCATTGGGTTTTTGTTATAGATCAAGTATAAATAATGAATAAATAAAATGACAAATCTATATACAAAACACGCTGCTGTAATATAATTTGCATATGTATGTTTCTGGCGATAACTCGCATACGATGGACGCTTATCAATTTCAGTTGACCGTGATGGTGGTATTGTTGTTGTTGTCACAGTTGTTGGAGCTCATGCAACGTGTAAATATTCAAATTGAAGCGACACGATCTCTGCCTCTACAAATTGCTGTTAGCCGCATTAACAAAGCTAACTAATCCGCCCCAACAAACCCCAAGCGTTGAGCTTTATACATTGTAGCGGGAAATCCAAGCCACCCCCCAACCATTCACGCACACACATGCTCTTGTGACTGTTCCATCAATCAAAAATCAATAAATTACTTGCGATCGATTATTTGTCAGAGCAACAGGCGTTCAGCTTTCAGCAGCAACTGCCAACAGCCAACTCCCAACCGCCAACCGAAAATAATCAAAATAAACTAAACACAGTTCTTTTCGTTTTGGAGTCGGGTCTATAAACAAATGCGGGCCACGATAACCCAAAATAAAAAAAAAATAATAATAATACCAACACACAAACAGCACCGCACAGCTGGTGTTGGTCCGGTTCACGTGTGGTGTGCATTACATTGTCTGTTGTTGTAATTCCTCTTGTTGTTGTTGTTAACAGTTAACTCTTTATTTGCTTTTCTTTCTCTTCTTGATAAGCTCATTCGCTGTTGTTGTTGCTTTAAACGTTTCGGGCTGCCAGCAAATGAGCAGAGGCTGCCGCTACGTGCACACAGCTGGAGAGTGAGAGTGATTGTGTGTGTGTATGTGTGTGCGCGAGTAACTTTACATGTGCGAGTGTATGTGTGCATATTTCTACTGCATTGTAATCAGTGCCTTATCAGCATTTGTCGGCGGACAACACAAAAAATAATGTGCAAGGAGTAAAGTCGCTTTTGCTCGGGTTTCACAAAGCGAAAATTTAAAAAAAAAAATGTATAATTAAAGTGAAGTTGGTTTTTATAAAGCAGTAAAGCTTTTGAAACGCATTAAAAATATTTTGAAAAAATGGTTAAAAAAAATGATTTTTTTGCTATAAAATTATTCTTAACCACTTAATGATTGTTTATTAATTAAATTACTAGAATGTAAATGCGTCTAGTTGTATTAAAACTTTTAGCAGAAGAGAGAGACAGAGACAACAAGAGCAGCACTTTAAAACTATGTACTAGAATGAACAGGTGCTCAAATTCAATTAGGCTTTAGGCTACACACACCATTACGGCCATATAATACACATAAATACACACACGTACAAGCACACAAACACAAGTTATTTGTCCAAAATACATAGTACATATGTACACAGCTGTTAATGTTTCTGTCTACCACATGCCGCACGCCTCACGTCGCACGCCGCATGCTGTTGCATAATGGAAATGCTTAAAACTAATTAACGCAAAAGCAAAGCCGGAACCGAATCAGTATGCGCCATCTTCCTCCGCCCTTTCCACCCACCCCCCACACTCGTACTCTTGCTCTGTATCTGTTCTGCTCATTCACTATCTCGTTCTCTATCGCACTTCATTACTCTCGTGCTGCGGTCGTTACTGTGCTATTCTGCTGCCCTGATATTTACGTCTGACGCCTGTCTAGGCTGTAGCAGAACAGCAACAGCAGAAGCAACGGTTTATTTGTTTTATTTATTACTCATTAGCACGCAAAGACGTACGTCTGGCAACGCTGATGACTTTTGCCATCTTTAGCTTATTTATTAAGAAGGCACACACCCTGCAGACACACACAGACACACGCACACCCACAGCTGAGCACACCCAACACACGCACAACAACAACACATTTCCGCACAGAAAAGTTTTTCATTAAAATCTCGTATTTATTTCGTTCATTAAGTTGCGCACTTTTTTTTCGGCGTCCCCCAATTTGTGCAGGGAGAACAGGGCAGGCAACGAGGAAGGCAAACAGGCAGACAGCACCCCCACATGGCCTTATCTTTTGTGGCTTTTGTTGTTCGTTAACAGTTTTAGTTAGTTGGCACACTAGTTAACTTTTCTGCTGCTGCTCCCACTGCTGCTGCCTCCGAAGTTGCCCTCTGCCTTGGCCAAGCGCTCGACGCTGATTGGAAAGTTCTGTCTGCATTTACAGTACCGCAGCTGATGGCGTTTCTTTTGCTTTCGCTGCTGCTGCTGTTGGTGCTGCTACTGTCGCTGCCGCAGTTGCTGCTACTGCGGCCGCTGCCGCTACTACTACTGCTGTTGCCTGTCTGCTAGCTGTGGATTTCTGTGCGCCTGATACTGTGCGCCGAGTTAATTGGTTTGCAAACAAATTAACCAACGTGGGTGTGTACGTTTCCTAATTAGCAGCTTTTGTAATTAAATATGCCCGCAGCCATTCACACACACAAACACACACACATTCGTTCTCATGTGTACGGTCTCTCTTCTTCTCTCTCTCTCTCTGTCTTGCTCTCCTTTTTGTGTTTGTGTGTGTGTATGTACAATGGCATAACGGTTCATGTGACTGGCGCACAGAGGCAGCTACTGGGGGGCGCCTTCCAGCTAATGAACAGGCAATCCCCTTTGTAGCACGTCCCAGTCGTTAGCTGTTACGGGGAGCTAAGGGGGCCATGGCGGTAACAACGCTGACGTCCCGAATGAAAATGCATTTTAATTAGGGGTTTTTTGTTGGCCTTTGTTTTTAGTTTTTTTTTGTACGCTGCTGCGTCTGCTCGAAACACTGGCGCTGCTTTGCTTTGGCTTCGTTCATTAGTTGAATGGAGGCACACGACTTAGGGTTGCCGAGCTGCCAAATTATATAGTACATTTTTGGCAATTATTAAAATTTAGACAAAATGGCAATGGTAATTAACTGTAAGTGAATTTAATAAGTTTCTAATTGTATTTTTAAAGTTCAGTCACACATTACTAAGGCCTTTTCTTTTTGCCAGCCCTGGTAGCTCCAATGGGATACTGAGTAGTGGACGGGCTGGGTGCCTTCAACAGCTGAAGTCGGGCCAGTGATGCCAGTGTGCGGTTCAATGCTACACATACATATACATGCATACACATACACACCCACACACATAAGAGCCTGGCTGGTCCTCACCGGTGCTTGCCATTCACTGAATTGTTCTTTTTGTTGTTTTTCAATTCAATTGAATGCAATTTGAGCAGCACCGAAAAGGGTCCAATTAAAAAACCACAACAATTAACGAGCCAAGTGAGTTAACTTGGCATAAATGGAATTTTAATTGGCAACATGAGAGCGGCTGCAACAATAACAACAACAACAACTACTACCAGCCAGTCGCCAGTGAAATGAGCCAAGAGAGCACCAGCGGTGCCAGAGTGACTTGCTGAGTGCCGATAAGTGAGTGTTGCAATGCCAAACGACAAGAATGGCCAGTGGAAAGAGAGTGAGAGGAGAGAGAGAAAAAGTGAGTTTGGAGCGTTGTGCTATGCTGTGGAGAAAGGGAGAGAAACAGCTCGTTACGAGACGGCAGTAGTTAAGTAAATGAGCATTTTGTTTCACTAATGAACACTAATGAATGCCGGAGACAACACTTAGGTTAAGCTGTATGGGTACGTTTATGTGTGTGTGTCCCTGTACATGTGAATGTCTATGTGTGTGTGTTTGTTGGCTTTGTTGGTTTGGGGTTTTTGTGTTGTTAATTAATAAACACGAATGCCGGGCCAGACCCATTGTGTGTGTGAGTATATCTCTCTCGCTCTCTCTGCCAAGTGTGTGTGTGTGTGCCCAGTTTTGAAGGGGTTAAAATAAGCAATTAGTTGGATTTTCAACTAGGCGCACAGCAATTGGAGAGCCGTCGAAGCCGGCAACAGGCAGCGGCAGGCAGCAGGCAACTTTGGGAAGCAAGCCGACGATGTGAAAAACTTTCAAACTGTTGCCGACCAGCAAACGTTGTCGACATCGCTTCTTCTAACGAGCAGCGGATAGGGACCGTCGCTGTTGGCGTCGCCGCCTCCGCTGATGGCTTGGGGTCGAGTTGCCTGTGCAGTGCCAGTGCCAGGGCCATGGCCAGAGCGTCAACGTCAGCGCGAGAGCAATCCGAACGAGGTACGAGCACTGTGGCATGTAAGCCTGCCACGCATTGCCCCTGACATCGTAGAACTCGCATGTGTGTTACCTGTCTGTGCGGAGGATTGGATAAAAAAAGACCTTGCCTGAGCCCTTGCGGTTTTTTCATTGTTGTCTTTAATTGCTATGTTGGTTGTGTGGATGAGGATTGCCTAAATTTCTTAGCAGAAAATTTGCAGCACAGGCGCCATTAATAAAACGGGACCAGGGATGTGTAATTAATACATGAATGTTTAAATAACCATTTGGTATATTTAATGTTGCAGCCCTTGCAAATACCAAATCGATCGCAAGCTTTTAAAAATATGGCAAGGCTCGGCATAATGCAGGGTGTATGCAAGTGACATACCCAAAGCAACTCGAGTCGTGTTGTAAATTACTTCCTAAAATTATCTCTGTCAATTGATCTGATAAACAACAAGCCCAGAAATAAATCTACAGATTTATTTATACATGTACTTACTCGCCCAGTTGATGAGGTGCATGAATCATGGCAATAATAATGGCCATATTAAAGTGACAGCTTCGACTCGAAGACAAAAACAACAACAAACAAATATTCAGACTTGTTTGTGTTGCGCAGGGAGCTGTTAAGACTTCGTGTTTAATTTGTCGACTTTTATGGTAATCGTCAGAGACGCGGAATCGTAGTGTTACTGTTAACAGAGATTTGCCAGACAATAAACGAAATTGCCGATCTGTGGAGGAGGCGGCCAGGCCAGCCGCACACAACCTCTGAGATTTGACACTGCCAACCCGTTTTGAGCGTGTTTTGAACTCACGTCATCGATTTAATTTAGCGTGTGGGTCGTTAGCTGGGCCAAAGCAGTTTCCGATGCCAAACTCACTGAGTGAAATCATATTTTAGAATATCGCTAGCGCTGGGAGTAGTCAATCGATTTTTACTACGCGTCGAGCGCGCATCGTTCAATCCAAACCACAAATAAAAAAGTTATAAATAAAAATGTCGCTGCGCAAAAACCGAAAGGACGATTACATACCGATTAAATGCGAAGGCTGGAACGGTAAATTCGAGTACACCGACGGTGCTGTCAACAATGTATCGAAGATTCGCCGCCAAAATCAGAATGTGACCAACACCAACAACTTTTATGGCTTTAATACCGAACCGATTATCCTGCCTGCCGAATGGGATGGCACCTTCGTGAAGAGCGGCGAGACACGAATCAAACCCGAACGCAATCGTTCCGATGATCAGGATTACTTTGACTTCGATACGAATCCCACCATTTTGCCGCCCACTTGGAGTGGTGAATTTGTCACCGATCCAAACGATGTACGCATCATACCTGAACGCAACTTCTCCGATCCCCGTGATTACGCCGAGGCAAAGCGTTTCAAGGTGGTTCAGCACTAAGTGAGAGTGGCCGTGGCAGTGGGAGTGGAAGTGAGAGTGAGAAAGAGATTGAAAGTGGCACCTACTAACTGCGTACTCTTCTGTCTACTACTGTTTATGTTTTCGGGAAATTTAAACAAATGCTACTAGTACTTACTTCATGTTCTCTTCTAACCTAAGCGTTGTATTTGAGTTTAATTTTTATTGATATGTATTTATTATTACACTAAATAAAAAATCAAAAGTTGTGAAAACAATAATCGTAAGGAATTTGCTGGAAATTGTGAGTAGTATATCTTATATAACTTGTATATTGCTACATCGTGTGGGCGTAGTGATCGTAACGGGGTAATATATGTAGTTATATAGACATTCACGTAATTGGTGGGGAAAGTTTTCTGTGATCTGGTGAATGTAAGCTGTAAATCGAACAATAAGTTCAGTTTATAACGGGTTTTTAGACAACCACTCTTGATTGTTGTATTTCCTTATTTACCCAGGCGATTCCACCAATTGAGCATGCAAATTAAGTGTAAATAAGCTAATTATTCCAAATCTATATGGAGGTATGCAGTTTAAAATACGTTTTCTGGGCGAGTTTGCGATTTAATTAAAATGATATGGATAAAAAATTTTCAAATCTTATTTGGGCATGCAAAAATCAATCATAATAAAATTGATGCATTTACACAATTTGTCATAATTTAAATCTCAATTTCAATTGGGAGTGATTTTAGCAATAACAATATTTATAGTATATTCATGACTGGTTTAAAAAATGACAGAGCTACGGTAAGTGCAATAAATATAGCAATATTATTGACAAGTATTAATAGCGACAATCTAATTTATTTCAAGTTTTCTAATGACACTTTCTAACAATAATTGGGATAATAAAGGAGCTACGACAAAAATACTTAAAATATTTATTAAGATTACAAAATTAAAAAATGTTATAATAAGATAAGTATTTGAAATTTTGGAAACATTTAAAAAGAAAAAATTGACCCCGACGTGAATCGAACACGCAACCTTCTGATCTGGAGTCAGACGCGCTACCGTTGCGCCACGGAGTCATCTCATACATGCATATAAATTGACTATTTAAGCGTTCGTTGCCACTCTTTGCTAAAGCCGACAGCTATTTGTAGTATTGCCAGAGTGTAAAATAAAGTTGCTGCTACTTAGCATTTCCCACCTTTAACGAAAATATAAGGGGTTTGTGAAAATAATTTATTTAATTTTAGGCGCAATAAAAGTCTTTTCTTTTGTTTGAATCAAAGATAAATTATTATTAAAATTCCATCAGAATACTGAATAAGGACGATAAGTCGGGAATCCTCCTAAAGCAACCCAATAGAATATTTATCGATATTTGTGCAGCGTAACCAAACGATACATTTTGGCATTCCCTTCGTCTTAATCGCAGCCAACTTCACATCAACGCGTTCTCGGTATAGGTTTTACCCATTATTTATTCGCAATTAATGCGAATGCAATTGCGAAAGTTCATTCAATTCGCTATATCTGCGAAACAGGACTAAATTCAATTGTCTGATAATCAACCGCGCCGATTTCGCATATATCTTACTTGCTCTGTTTTCAATTGTATTCAATCCGCCTCCGTCGTTGTGCGCGTGAGTGAGAGAGTGTGTGTGTATTTTTGTGCATGACGCGCTGCTGCCGCCATTCAAGATTGAAGTAGAAAAATGGATTTGGCAAAGCTGGACAAGATGAAGGTGGTAGACCTGCGTAATGAATTGCAAACGCGCGGTCTAGACACCAAAGGAGTTAAAGCTGTGCTCATTGAGCGATTGCGGGCACATGTCGAAGGTTCTGCCGGCGGCGATGGAGGTAAGCCTGTGTGTGTGTTTTTGTGTGTATGCATCAGTGCGCTGTTTTTTGATTGCAACTGTATTTCTACTATGCGGCTAAGCGCGCTTTGAGTTGTAAACGCGCCTTATATAACCAAAAATACAATTACATCAATTAATATTAACTTGTTTTTCACACGATAGATGGCGCTCCACTTACACCAAGCCGCCGTCAGCGTCGAACGCGTTCAATGTCGCGTTCGCCATCGCCGGTTGCAGCGGTGCCAGTTGCCACCGAACCAGACTTGGAGACTTTAGCGGAGGAGGATCAGGTACCAGCTGAGCCTGTAGCTGAAATTGAGGCCGAACCCGAAAAGATTTCAGAGGCAGACGAAGCGCATAAGGAAGCACAAGAGCCCGAGGAGGAGTCGAATAACATGGAACAGGATGAGGAGGAAGCAGATGGATCAGAAGAAACTGTAACTGCCAATACGCAGGAGGAGTTGAATGAAGATGTGACTATGAACGAGGATGTCACGGAGGAGAAAGAGGCGGAGGAAAAGGAGGCTGAACAGGACGAGTCAAATGACTCCAATCAACAAGCTAGACAGGATCAATCGGAAGAAAACGATGAAGCTGCCATCAAAGACGATAAAGATGTCGATGGGGATAACGAAAAAGTTGCCCACCAATCCAATGGTGACAGTCAGAAAATGGATGTAGATGAGGATGCTGCTGCTGCCAAGACAGACGAGCAGAACGACAAGGAACAGGATAAAGAAAAGTCCAATGAACGACGCAAGCGTTCTCACAGTAATACACGCTCTCGCAGCGGTTCGCGTTCCCCAAAGCGTCGCAGCGGAGAGAAGCGCGACTCAAAGGCGGCCGCAGCTGCCGAGGAGCGAACCGTTGCTGAGGATGAGCCCACCATGGAGGAGAATCAAGTGGGATTAAGCTGGCGTGAGTACAAATGAATGATTTTGTAATCCACATAGTAATAACTTTTTCAAATCTTTCACAGTTGATTCGGATCTGCATTTGCGTATCGATACTGAAAAATTCACATCGGCCAAGCCACTGACCGCCGAGATTTATTCCTTGATCTGGTCAGGAGCACGTGCCAATTACGGCGTGCGCGAGGGCAAGGTGTGCTTTGAGGTGAAACTTTCGGAGGAGTCGGTGCCGGAAAATGCTCATCATTTCCGCGACGAGCCAAATGTGCGTGGTTTCCGCGTAGGATTCTCAACACCCAAATCCCCAATGTTGCTGGGAGAAGCTGAACATTCCTATGGCTATTGCGAGAGCGGACGCAAGGCCAACAATGGTGAATTTACCAGTTATGGCAAACCATATCAACTGGACGATGTCATTGGTTGCTACCTGGATTTGGAGAGTACTCCATGCAACATCAAGTACACTCTCAATGGCGAAGATCTGGGCATTGCCCATGAGTTTGACAAGAGCATTTTGGGCGAGGAGGATGCACTATTTCCACACATTCTTACCAAAGGCTACGAGTTCACCGTGAACTTTGCCAATGCCGAGGAACTGCTTGTCAATGCCGAGCGTCCCACACGAAAGCGACGCAAGGCACGTGCAGAGTCGCACAAGGAGGACGACAACGATGGTGAAAAGTGGAAGGTGCTCGACGAGGCAACTGCTGATGATGATGAGCCTGAGAGGAAGGAGGACGAAGCCAAGACCGCCACAGCCACCGAGCCCACCGAGGAGGCTGACAAAACTGAGAATAAGCCTGAGGCAAACACTGAAGAGGAGCAATCCAAGAAAGCCGATGTCGAGGCAGAGTCACAAGAGGAGCAAGCACAGCCAGCCGAAGCAGCTGATGTGGCCCAAGATCAGGCCGTTGAACCAGGTGAGTAATCCCCATTGGGAATTTATTTACAATGTAACTAAATTCTTTATTTTTGCAGCTGAGGAAGCCGCTGAAGTTCCCCCCGAGACTGCAGCTGTAGCTGTGGCCAATGGCGATAGCCCTACCGAGGAAAAGAGCACAGAAGCAGAAGATTCCGAGGCTGCTGCCAAGACAGAAACTGCATCCAAAGAGGAAGAAAACAAGTCCAACGCTGATCAGGAAGATGAGGATGGTCCATCGCCAAATAAGCGCGCCAAAACTGAGTCAGAAACAGAGCAGAAGACGGCTGAGAAATCCAAACCAGCTGAAGATGAGTACGAGGATGTTGTGCCCGTGCCACGCGATGCCGTTGCTCTGCTCCCGGGCTATATACTATTGGCGCTGGTGCCCGTTGAGCAGCTGATTGCTGGACCACAACGCGCCGAGTCGCGCAAGCAATGCGAAGTCATTCTACTGGTCGGTCTGCCCGGCTCGGGTAAATCCCACTGGACACAGAAGCATGTGTCGGAGAACGCCGATAAGCGTTACGAGATCATTGGACCTGATACTATAATATCCAAAATGACGGTAAGTGGGAACTGGTTCGAGTCACTCAACTGTAAGGTATAGTACCAATATTGGTATTAACTTTCCAATTGCTTTGCAGATCGATGGAGAATCGCGCAAAACAGTGCACAAGGGTCGCTGGGATAAGGTATACGAGATCTGTTTGAACAGTCTGGGCCCACTGGAAGATATTGCCATGAAGCGACGTCGCAATTTCATACTCGATCAGGTAAAACATCAAGCAAATGACCCCTACACCGAACACAACAAACGCACACACATTGACACACACTTCTACTCACACACAACACACCCACAATACACGCACACACACAACAAAGAACCGAACGAACCACAAAGAACAAAAAAAAAGAGAATTATGCGTTGATGATGATATACCCAGCAGTATCTTTATACAGGGTATATCTATTTATTTTATACATTATTTTTTTTATTCGTATGTTATTATTTTTGTTTTGTACAATTTTTGCATATATGCATTTGTTGAATTGAGAGAAATGTGTGTGAAAGAAAGAAAGTAAGAAGTGTTGAGATTTGAGAGAAATGCCCAAGCGTCGTTGGGCGCCAACGTTTTGAAAAGTGTCAGGTATGTTGTAAGTTTTAAGTTGATCCGATAATTAGTTTGCCATAAGTGTGTGTGTATGTATGTATGATTTTGTATGCAAAAGAGTAAGTATTTGTACCACTGTAATTATGTATTGCATAAGCTTAAGTTTTAGGTGCAACAGTTGACAGTAGTGGCAGGAGAAGAGAGATGATGAATTGATGGAGAATGGAGAAAGGAGATTGGAGAATGGAGATTGGAGATGATTTAAAATGTATGTATGTATTTATGAAGGATGTTGATGTTGTCGTGCGGCAAGGAAGCCACTGTAAGTAACCAATTCTAAAATCAAATACACAATTCCAACAACGAATTCCGTATCACATTAGTATACTACTACTATACCTACTCTCTCTCTCTCTCTATCTCTCTAAATGGCGGCCGACAAACCACTCTATATATAAATATATATATTATATAATCCTATTCAATACAAATTAATTAAGTCAACTGTTGTTTCGAAGCAGATGCATTTAAAATATTTGTGTTGTCAAATATTGAAACTCCCTGGCGGAGTTTAGCAGGCGATAAAGTAGTATATAGTATCTACACATATATATTTATTATATATGTTATAAACCAGGTATGTGTTAGTTTGTAAGCGAAAGGCGCCCAACGTGGGGCGGGTCGTTGTCAACAGAGCAGCAAAGAACGCTTTGCCCTCCCACAAAATCATCAACGTTTTTCTCAACCGACGCAACATATTTCTCAACCAACCCAATCAAACTGCAAACTGCAAACTGCAACAACAAACAACCCAATAAAATGCAATCAACCAACAATCAAATCAACCTACCAAACAACCAACCAACTGTAATATTCTTGTAGACGAATGCGTATGCCTCGGCCCAGCGGCGTAAAATGAAGGGTTTTAGCGACTTCAAGCGTATCGCGGTTGTTTGCATACCCGGCGAAGATGAATTGAAACGTCGCATCGCCGATAAAGAGGAAAAGGGAAATGCTTTTACAGTTAAAGAATCAACAATAAATAACTTACGAGGTAAATATTGTCCACCACACAACCACGCAACGAACTTATAACAACCAAAAAAAAAAAAAAATACTTTAATATTATTGAAACAAAAAAAAAAAACAGTATTGTTTGTATAATGTATAGCGAAAGCGACATATCTCTATAAAATGAACAATATGTATAATGCTTATATTGACCATAATGTAAACGTTTTTATATATTTTTATATACATCTATTTTTTATAGTTTGTAAGCAGTGCTGCAATCTCTATTTACGTATTTATAACTTGTTTTTTTCTCTAGCTTTAAGCATCATTTTTGATCAACTCATCCAACCTTTCCATACCCACAAAATAATCCCTCCAGCTATATAAAAAGTGTCAGCAAAATCATCTGAGATCAAGTCTTATATAGTTGTCCGATTTACTAAACTGTTCTTTTTATCTTTAGTTAGATATTTGAATAAGATCTGATTCGATTTCTTGAATCCTTTCTATGCTTCAATGCTTCCTTTTCGATATCCTTTCGATTTTCACAAAACTTGTCTTTACTTAAAGTTCCGACTGCTTCTTAAGGGCATTCCCCTTAATCCTACCATCTTCTTTCCTATAAATATTAACAGCTGACACACCATCTGCCTACCCCAGCGTCCCTTCCACTCATCCCCTCTCCTCTCCTCTCTCACTCTTTGTAAAGTGTAATGTGTAAAATTGAAAAAAAAGAAAAATCTTGTATTACTTTTTACCAGTGTTGAACAGTGCAATGTTATGTATTTAAATCCTTTGCACACTCTTTTTGCAGCGAATTTCACATTGCCCTCGCTGGAGTTTGGCTGGTTCGATGACATCATCTACACGGAGCTGAACGGTGACGAGGCCAAGGCTGAGGTCAAGAAATACAACGAGAAGGGCAAGAAGGCCATTGATGCGGATCGATCGCGTGACAAGAGATCTCGTGGTGGACGCGATAATTACCGTCGTGATGATCGTCATCGTAATCGGTACTTTGATGACAGACGTCGCGAGAGTCATGGTGGCCAGCGGCACGAGAGTCGCTGGAGTGACTCGAGACGCGGCGGTGGCGGTGGAGGAGGTGGTGGTGGTGGCGGCGGCAGCTACTCCAGTGGCAGCGGAGGTGGCGGCGGTGGCAGTGGCAGCCGTGGCTACGACAATCGCAATCGCGGCTATGGTGGCAGCGGTGGTGGAGGCAGCGGTGGCGGCCAACAGAACTGGATGCAGAACAATCGACGCAGTGGCTACGATGATCGCGGCTATGGCGGTGGTGGTAGCGGTGGCGGTGGTGGCGGCGGCGGCAGTCGTGGCTATGACAACCGCAATCGCGGCTATGGCAGTGGTAGTGGTGGAGGAGGCGGTGGCGGTGGTGGCCAACAGAATTGGATGCAGAATAATCGTCGCAGTGGCTACGATGATCGCGGCTATGGCGGTGGCGGCAGTTCGCGAGATTATCGCGATCGAGATCGTGGCGGTAATGATCGCAATCGAATGGGTGGTGGCAGCAATGACCGCAATCGTGGCAGCAGCCAGAGCAGCTATCGTTCCGGTGGCGGCAATCATCATCATCAGCAGCAGCAGCAACAACAACGGGATTTTCGGCATGGCCACCGCGACACCAAAGAAGATAGTCGCGGTGGCTATGAGCGGTCAGCTGGACAAGTGCTGCCCAAATATGGCAATAGCTCGGCACAAGCTGCCACTGGCTATGATCAGTACAAGCATCAATCGAGTGGTGCCCAACATCAGCAACATGGTTCCAAGGTAAGTCAAAGAAGAACTTAATTATACTTGACTCAACTGATTTGTCTAACTGTTCGCAGAGCGCACTGAGCGGCAAGTGGAGCACCTATGCACAGCACCAACAGCAGCAGCAGCAACAGACGCAGCAGCATCAACAACATCCACAGGCTGCTGTCTGGCAACAGCAGCATCAACAGCCACAACAGCAACAACAGTACCAGCAACAGCAACAGACCGCGGGCCAGCAACAATATTGGAACTATAACCAGATGCAGGGTAGGTAGCGATAGCGATTGCCAATCCTCCAACAACAAATCTAAACTTAGAAAACAATAGAAAACTCGCTCTGTTTGTGGCGCCGCTAATAAAATACTTGCTGAACATTGAATTTTAAACTGAAATTCTTTTGTGGTGGTTGCAAAACGAGTCGAGTTGGGGAGTACACTACGCTGTGTGTGTGTCTTGTAGTGTCTAATTGTGTTGTTTGTGTGTATTTCAAGCAGGTTATGGCAACCAGCAGCAGCAGCAACCACAACAACAGCAGCAGCAGCAACAACAGCAAGCCTGGCAAGGCACAGATCAGCAACAACAACAATGGATGTCCTGGTGGCAGGTAAGCCAGTAGTTACTAACACTGTCACCGCTAACACTTACTAACACTGTCTCTTGTTCTTGCAGCAACAACAGGGCGCCGGTGGAGCAGGGGCCAATAATGCAGGTGGTGGCGGTGGTGCGGCTGGCACAACGGGTGCCACTGGAAATAATGATGGCGGTGCCAGCAATCATTATTGGTCTCAATATTCATACTCTACACAGTCCAATGCGGGCGGCGACAAGAAATAAGTGTCGTCGTGGTCGCCATTTTGAACAACAACAAACACAACACAGACACACACACACACACACACACACTCCTACACACACATGCAAAACCAAGTTTAAATTATAGTTTATAAATTTAAAAAAACAATCACAAACAAAACGCAAGAAAACGACTAACACGAACGTAAGTTTAGTTTAGAAATCTTTTAAGCGTTTTCTGAATTTGATGAATTAACACCAAACAGCTCAGCAAAATGAAGCGCATAAATTGCTGTTTGAATTATTGAAACAAACATTATTGCAAACAATTTTATATAAAATGAAAGGTTCATTATTATATTTCGCCTTTTTAACAATTCGAGCAATATTTACTCGGCTCTTTAAAGTAAATGTGTTTACGCATTTCTTTTTGGCTCATTATGTATCTAGGTCAGTACAATTTGTTTTAATGTTTATTATTGTTTTAATTTTATTAACAAGAAACACTGGAAGACAAACTACAAAAAAAATAAAAATTACAAGTAAAATAAAATTTAACAAATAAATCTATATACAAACAAAAACAAGTCATTTGTATTTTCTACAAAAATAAAAGAAAAAAGGATTTTAACTATCAACAGGCAGTTAACTTTCAAATAATTTAGTCTAATGGGCAACACTGGCACTTCGTCGAGTGTTTTTCGTTAAGTGCGCGCTATCGAAGATCAAGCAACATGTTATCGCGTGCTATCGATAACACAGCGCACCCCGCAATTGTATATCAGCTGAAGAAAAACCAAAGCACTCTATTGATTTCTGATAAGGTCTAAGGTGAATTTTTCGTAGTTTTTATCTAAAGCTTCAATTGACGAGAAATCCGCTGGTGAGTTGTGTGTGAAAAATGCGTGCATAAGCGATAAGAAAGCGTCGTTTGAATGACGCATACAGCGCACACCTCAAATCAGAAAAAAATTACTGAAACGGCGTGACTTCAATTGATTTTTCCCCTTATTTGCAGAGCCGCAATCATGATTGGCATACAATTGTTCAACGAAATAGGCACAATCTTTAAAAATGTGAGTAATCAAAGCAGTAAAACTATTTAATTTCACGCCCTTTCGCCCCCTACGCAGACGCCGACCTTTGCGCTGGTGCTGGAGGCTCTGCTGCTGATCACAGTTCTGTGGCTGCTGCTGCACAAGCGAGGCGGACGCCGTCTCACCAAGGAGCAGGAGGAGTATCTCATTGAGCAGTATGAGCCGGAACCATTGGTGGGTGACACGGATCCGGAGCATCCCTTGCTGCGCACACGCCTCGTCCAGTCGAAGGTGGGCAAACGCATTGTGGTCGATGGACACGATTGCCTGAACATGGGCTCCCACAACTATTTGGGCTTTCTGGAGGACAACGACATATTGGAGGAGGCGTGCAAGAGTCTGCGCAAATATGGTGTGGGCTCCTGTGGACCACGAGGCTTCTATGGCACTATGGATGTGCATTTGACACTAGAGGATCGTTTGGCCAAGTTCATGGGTCTGGAGGAGGCAATTGTGTACTCGTATGGCTTCTCGACGGTGGCCAGTGCCATACCCGCCTATGCCAAACGTGGTGATCTCATCTTTGTGTAGGTTTCCAAGCGGATAACTTTGTTCTCCTTTTCATGCCAATGATTTCTTGCAGAGATGAGGCCGTTAACTTTGCTATACAAAAGGGTTTGGATGCATCGCGCAGCACTATTGTGTTCTTCAAGCACAACGACGCCAAGGATCTGGAGCGTCTGCTTCAGGAGCAGCAGAAACGTGACCTTAAAAATCCCAAGAAGGCGCAAAAGACACGTCGCTTCCTGGTCGTCGAGGGAATCTACCTAAACACCGGAGAACTGTGTCCGCTACCAGAGCTGGTGGCGCTGCGCAAGCAGTACAAGTTACGACTGTTCCTAGACGAGAGCGTCTCCTTTGGCACTCTGGGCAAGACAGGGCGTGGCATCACCGAGCAGCTTAACGTTGATGTAAGTTTACTGGGAGTTTCCAAGGGGAAGAGACTAATCTTCTCTTCTTGACAGCGGGATGAGATTGATTTGATCTCGGCGGGCATGGAGGGTTCCATGGCTACCATTGGTGGTTTCTGTGTGGGCTCCCACTTCATAGCCGAGCACCAGCGGCTGTCTGGACTGGGCTACATATTCTCCGCCTCTTTGCCGCCCATGCTGACACAGGCAGCGATTTCATCCCTGGATCGCTTTGAGCGTGAGCCTGAGATCTTTGAGCAACTGCAGCAAAAGGCGCGTCTGGTGCAGAGGAAATTCAAGACCTTTTCTAAGCTGCAACTACGTGGAGATGAGCTGTCTCCCGTCAAGCATTTGTACGTGGCTCTGAAGCGGGAATCTTTTGAGGAGGAGAGCAAATTGCTATGCAAGGTGGCTGACCAGGTAACAGCGCATTACACTTCCTTTTTGACCTCTTTTCTAACCTTTTTCCTTTCTCTGCTCATCTTGCAGTGCATTGAACGGGGTGTGGCTGTTATAGAAGCCGCCTACTTGCAGAATCGGGAGCGTACACCAATCCGTCCCAGTCTGCGCATTGCTGTCAGCCGTCTATTAAGCGAAGCGGATATTGAAACCGCTTTCAAGATTATTGAATCCGTTTCCAGTGAAGTGCTTTAAGCCAATCGGTATTCCTATTTTTAATTCAATCGAATTGCTGTTTATTGTTGTTAACGTCCAAGTAATCTATAGCTACGTGCTTGTCATACAATGCTGGAATAAATCTAAATCACATTTCATTTTACACAATTCGTTTTACTACATGTTTCATTCACAATTTTTTAATTTTAAGAAAAGTTTTATTATTTCGCGCAATTTAAATCGTCTACCTTCCAAGATTATCGATAACTGTTGTGTTTTTTTTTAGTGTTGAACAACTTGGGTATTTTGGTGGTTGCTCTGTCTGGCCACACCGACACTCAGATACGAAGCCGAAGCGAATCGAACGTACGTCGCGCTGTGATTTTCTCTGTAGTTTTGCATTTATAAAATCCGTAAGCAAGTGTTTTAAATTCAACAAATTGTAAACTTTATGTCTAGTCGCAATAATTGTGCGTGAACAATTGGCGTAATAAGATGCTATAGAAAAACATCGCAACTAAAAACGCACTAATCGATTTTTTCACGGCATGCCGGTGACGGAGACGCCGCCGCTAAGTGTTAATTGCGTTTATGTGTGCGTGTATGCGCTTGTGTTCGAATAAATAATATGACATAATCGATATACATATGCGTATGCGGTTGACTTAATTGACATAGTTTTTGCACTCAGCAGAATACTTAAAAGTGTCGCATATTTTGTGGTGTACGCGTCAGGACTTGGCATTTCCTTATATACTTGTTCGTGTGCGGCGCTGTTTTTTTCACGCTTGCTTTGCTCACCATATTCGTTGCTACCAATATATGTACGCACACCTTCACATATACCTATGTACATGTTCATGTATTCCCTTTTTTATTTGGGCGTTGCAGGATGATTTCCAGGCCGCTTTGCGGTCATTTTCCAGAGAGCGGTGGCAACCTCTATAGTTGTCCCGCTCTAGCTCTTGCACACATCGAAAGAGTTGTGACTGTTGCTCAATAATATTGCAAAATTGTATCACTGTGTATTTTGTGTCTGTTTAAGCATAAATAAATATGTATGTTAATAATGTGCATACACATACATAAATTAGTATTTTCCATACAATGTATGCATCTTCAGTGACGTAAATAATTCACTACGCCCACTTGTCGTTTACCAACACTGTCATATACGACCGCTTCCAGGCTGAGCGCGTTCTCTCATTTTGTTGTTAACGTGCGCTTGTGAACGACAGACGTGTGCGGTATAGAAAATTAATATATGTTAATATAAAACAGTGTTAAATGGTGGTGAATAGTTGAAATCTCCATAGAATCAACTTTAATTTAATTTAAATTGAAGTTGAACGTGCAATTGAATGGTTTTGTTAAATGTATAAATTATTGTGAAGTGCAAGTGCCGTTAGAAAGACCCGCCAATACCCAGACGCCATTAGAAAGTGAGCCGTGCTCGTGTGCCACTTGTGCCCGAAGTGCAGGCGACATTGAAACCAAATTGATCTTGTGCGATTCACCACCATTGCAAAATTATAAATAAAAATAAAAAAATTAAGTAATTTCATAAAAATTCTTTTTCGTTTCTCTATGCACATAAAGCAGCCGAAAACCGAACGCGTGTGAGTGCCTGTGTTAGTCGAATTTGTATGTCTGTGTTTGTGTGTGAACGACGTCCCAGCAGCACGCAATAAGAACGGAAAAGCGAAAAGAGACACAGAGGACTACGTCAAAGTTGGAAGCAGAAACGAAAGCAGAAGAAATACAGTGAGTAACGATCCCGTATACCTTTTTGATATTAATTGTATTTTGGTTAATTTCATTTGGGAGAGAAAATTCGTAGACAGCGCGCTGTTTACTGTTATGCGTGGCTGCCATTTGACCGGTGACGCCATCTTTTAACTCACACAACAAAATTTTCGTGTAGTATTTTTTTTGGGGATTGGTCAAGCACATTCCGGAGGAGTGTGTGTTTGTGTTTTTGTGCTATGCTTTGTGCTTAATATTCGTTCGTAGCACGGCAATATATATATTTCTTTCATATATATTTTCATTGCCTAGTCATATTAAGAACATTTTACTTTTTTCGCTGTGCTTATTTTCTTACATTGGGCGGGTGGGAGCTGACAGAGTTCTTCACACACACGAACATAAATAATTTGTACGCGTTTAGCTTTCTATTTGTGTCATCATCATACAGGTTTCTGATTATAACTGCCGCCTTTATTAGCGATTTTTTTTTATACACAGAAACGCTTACGCGTGTCTAATGCATTTTCGCTGATAAATTGCACGGTGTTTGCTGTGTATGTGTGTGTTTGCTTCTGAGGCGCATCTGTTTACAAGTTTCGTCTCGACTGTGACCTACTTTTTCAGAGTTTCTTTGTAGGTTTCCATAGCTTGTTTGCTGCTTTATGCCATTTGCATTCGTTTTGGCGAAAATCTAGTTATTTTGTTGTTTTTGTACAAATACTACAACATACGCCAAATGTGATAAACAGATTTGTAAATATCGAAAACTTGTTTATGTGTGAATGACAGAATTGACCGTAGTCCGCAGTCGTGTGCCAGTTTAAGTTTTAAAAGCCTTGGAACTTTACTGTCAAGCAGGTTGTAATTTGGCAAACATAATTGAATTGGTGGGGGTAATCAACCGACCGAAAAAAACAGCTGTTTGACCAGTGTTGCCATATTAAAATATTGCAAATGACGTGTACCCGGCTCTTGTCTGATCGCTTGTCTATGCTGTTTCCACAATCTAATCGGAACTTGTGCCTTGTACTCTGTTCTCTAGTCAGATGTGAAACAAACACATTGTAATATTTGAGAGTGCGTGTATGTGTGTGTGCGAGTGTAAGCGTGAGTACTTTTTATGCTCTTTCGGCAGTAGTTAACCTCATTTCTAGCTTATATGGCAGCCATATTTTTATTGCCATCAATTAGCAAACACACAGACAGTGATAGAAACAGGGAGAGAAAGAGAGAATAACCGTACAAAGCTTACTATGCACCTATGTGAATGGCAAAAGTATTTTAACGGTCCTTGGTACAGGAAACGAAAGAAGAGCGCAATTTTCATGTAAGATTTTTGTTGACTGTGACAAATTTGTTATTAGTTTATTTTGTTGTTTCATTTTAAAATAAAAACGTTACACCGCAACGTGATAAGCTGAGTAGCATTTACAAGTTGTACTAAGGAGCGTAATCTTTTTGCATGACAATTTTTTGTAGCCTCGCCCATAGCAAATCGGTATAACAAGTAATAATCAAGCGGCTCAATAGCATGATAAAAAAAAGTTTAGGTATTATTCCGGCAAATGACGTCATAGTGCGCATTTTCTAATAAATTGTGCTTTTTGCCTTTTGGTTGCTAATTCGAATTTGCGCTTCCTACTCATACACACACACGCACGTAGCATTTTATAATTTATTTCAATTTTGCCTCTTTTTTGCATTTATTACTTTATATTCTCTGCGCTGTGTGTTTATGCTTCTTTATTGTGTTCCCCCTTTCGAACAGTTTTCTTTTGCTAAATTAGCTTGCTAAAAATGCCACTGCATTTGGCACCTATTGAAAAAAAAACGTATCAGTCTGGATGAAAGGGGCTTTGTCGGACATTTTTGACCGACAAACTTCAACAGGTCGTAACAAACAACAAAAGAGCAAATGGCGCTCGTGGGTGAGAATTTCACTGTGAAGCGAACAACGAAACTGAAATAAAAGCCATTGTCATATTCCGCTACTACTGCTAGTGCCATTTCAAGTGACAAATTCAAATGTGATGAATGAACGAATGAGACAGAATACAAACTAAATCTGTTCGCATGTGTGTGTTTGTGGGAGGAAGTGCATAGTTAAAACTGTAAACAATTGTGAGGTAACCTAGAAAAATCAACAACAACAAATGTGAAAAAATTAGTTTGGGTTCTGATTTCTGTTATTGTTGGTTTGTCTTTAGCATGTGACGGAAGTACAATACAAACGTGTGTGTAGTAAACAATAACAAAAACGTATGTGTGTGTGTGTGTATAACTCAATCTATGACTCACTTGATAAGAAAATCATACAACGATGCAATCAACGTTGATGCATTAAAGACTGATTGATGTTGCAACAGATTTCTCCAGCTATTAAGCCCTATCTCCGCTCAGAGTGTTGTCTTTCTCATTTGAATAGCAAAATCAAGAGAACTTGTGATCTGATGCTGTTGCGGCTGTGTCTGCTTCTGATGCCTAATGTATTTTAATTGAAAATTGTTTACTCATGCGTGCCGCTTATCTAATTTCCCATTGACTGACGTCAGTTGATTCTGGTGAGTGTCAGTCGGTGATTAATTGATTTACAGTTTGTAGAGATTAAGTGCATATATGATTGTGACGTTCAGTTTTGATTAATGGAAAGCTTCTTCTTTGCTATTATCACGGTCTGGCAACTCTGCTGCCTGCCAGCCGGCCTCCCTAACACCAAACAATTTGTCTAAATAGCAAGCGTGGAAAATAAAAACTCGAGAAGGAACGACAAAGCGACAGCAACAAAGTTGTAGAGAAAAGTAAACTCGTCTTTGCCCAGAGACAATTGAAAAGCCAGGCACAAACACAGACAGACCCCAACACACACACAATTCCATGCGCATGCATGCAGGGAGAAAGAGTGGCAGACAAATGCATAAATAAAGAGGCGTACGTGCCAAGCTTCAAACAGAGACATATACAAACACAGACACATACGCACACATGGACAAGTAAGATTAAAAAGAGATGTAGCTGCTGCTGCGCTGCTGGCTAAACAACTGCAGCTCATCAATAAAACAACAACAATAACAACTCAAAGACAACAGACAAATGTACAGTTGCATCAGACAGGCAGGCTACAACAATAATAACAAAAACAAGAACAACAACAGTAAACTCTGCTTCTGCAACACAACATAAATCTTGTAAGAAAATCAAGAGGACCATAGAGCAAAGCAGAAGAAGCAAAGTACACCATAAGGGGGTGGGGAAGAGAGGGGCAAGACCAGAGATCAGACAGCAAAAGCTCAGGCACGACGACAATGCTGTTAATTATACCAAGGAGAGCAAAGAGTGGGTTACAAAGAGAGAGAGAGAGAGAGAGAGAGCAAAAGCAGAGAGCACAAATGAAAGCACAGAAATGTCGACAATTTCTATAGCTCAAAACTAAGTTGGGAAACAAGATGCAGTTGTTGATGTTGCTCTCTCTTTCTCTCTTGGTTTGAACTTCAATTGAAACTGGTCTTCTTGCATTGAGTGTAAGAAGACATAAGACTATTATTATCTCCCCTTTTGCTGTTCGCACTCCCGCGCTTGTTCCACATTACGATTGAGATTTTTAGGTTAATTCCATTTCAAGAGTTTATTTTTGTGTGGGCGTGGGAAAACTGTCTGTAAATTGCAACAATTTGTTTGTAATTAATGTAATTTAAAAGTAAACAGTATAGCATTAAATGCAATTCCGCTTGAGGACTGACACACTGACATTTTGCAGTGTTGCTCTATTGGAAAAAAAATGTAAAATAAAACATTTATTATAAGTAAACTTATAACCCATTTAAAGCCAAAAATGTCAATAAAAATCTCGTTTTTGAAAAGCTTTTGTGTGGATTTCTTTTTTTTTTTTGCCAATAACAATGCAACAATAAGCCGCAAACAAATGGCATAATAAAAAGAGGCAAACAACACACACAGACATAACACAATAGACGCTGAGTTGGTGCTAAGCAACGTGTTGCTGCATAAATGAATTCATAATGCAAAAATGAAAAATAAAAGTGAGGCACACGAAAGCCACGACTCCATTCGATTACATAATATAACTTTTATATCTTCCTTCTACGTATTGGCCAAGCCTCAAAATCAAACAAGTAAACCAAAAACAACAACTCTTCAGTCATCGCGTTGCCAGACATTTTGACGTTGGCTTGTGAATTAATATATAAATAAATATTTATGTGTGAGTGAGTGGATTGCATGTTTGACCGCAAACATCATTTAGTCGAGAGAGACTTTAAATTAAATAGTGAATTAACACTAGTAGCAGCTTTGCACGCATTACTATTAACTATTATTATTAAATATGCATTCAAGTATGCAATTTAATTTGTTTTGCTTTTTTTGCTGTATTCCGTTTCCTCCAAGTGCGTTGAGTGTGACCACATCAAATAAAGTTAACTGATTTATCGATAAAGTATTCCGTTATGCCAGCCATTTTAATTAAATAATTTTTGGGTAGTGCCTGTATTAGCAGCTCATCATGTTTGTAATTAATATGCAAATTTTGTAGAAAGTGTAATATAAATTAACACAAAAAACATAGATGTATACACAGCGATAAAGTACCTGCCTGAAAAACTGCCCCAAACCGTCGAGAGTATTTCAATTATTTTTATTATTTTTTTTTTGCTCACCCCCAACCCGCCTTCTTCTGTGTACACTGTAGTACACACATAAAACGAGCAGTAATACGAAATATTTTCAACGCGCGCTAACTAAAAATATTTGCATGACATCATTCAGCGTCGATGCCGACGTCGACGACAGCAGCGACTGTTGAGGCGGCGGCATCAATAATTTTCTCTATTTTACTTTTTGCATAGATTTTGATTTTATGTCGGAAAATGTGCAGGAGTGCGCATGAGTGTGTGTGTGTGTTCGCGTTTATATATTTTGTAAATAGCTATGCAAAATAAATTTACTGCATTTTGTGGTCAATTTTGTGTGGACAAGGGCCGTTAAATTGTATAGCGGTTGGCTCATTGAACTTTTCTATTTGTCTTACGGCATTTTTTCGTGTTTTGCTCATTTACTTATGCGTTTAATTTCTCTTTTCATTTGCAGAAAAAATCACAAAATAAATAAAAGTATTTGAACGTGAAACAATTTCATTTTTAAGGTGAGTTTTCTTGTTTGTTAGAGTCTCGGAGTAGACAACTCTGCGATCGATAACGATAAGTCGAAGGCAAGTAGAATGTAAACAAACATGGCAAGAAGCAAACAGAACTTGACTTGTTTATCTCTCTCGGCAAATGTTTGCGTTTCTCTGTGCACACAATATACGTGCAATGATTACTATGGTGAATGATGTGCAAACGCACGTTCTCCCACTGTTCGATTGGTTCTCGCTCTCTTTGTCTGTTACTCTTCTCACCCACGTTCTGCCAGCTGACCGACTTACTATCGCATTTGTTGACAGTTCTCTTGCATCACATGATGATGATGAGTACGCCATGTGTGAGCGTGTGTGTGTGTAAGAGAGAGCGACAGCGTGAGAGCGCAAACCACACCTTAAGCTGCTCTCTTAACTTGCCGTCTTCCGTCTTCATATCTTTCGTTTTTTAAGCTGCGAACTTACGCCATAATTGCTATAATTAAGTTTTGTTTGCCCCAAAACAAAGTGATACTATGTGTCATCTGTAATTTGTGCTTTGGCGCCGAACTGAAAAGTGATGACTTGATTTTCTTTAGACTCTCGTTCTCACAAAACATAATCAGCATTAGTCGCTTGTCTAATGATGTCACTCGTCAAAACAAGTTTTAACTGCTGTTATTGTTGTAGTTTATAAACAACTTATATAAATGTTTACAAACTTTTATAATTTATGCAAGCTGGATATACCGGTTGTTTAGCCATCATTTCACTTTCAAATAATTGCAAAAAGTTCTTTAAAATAAACTAGACTTTTTTCCTCAAATGTATTATTTAATTTATGCTAGAGATTTCAGAAATTTTTAGTGCTCTAATTGAATTAAGCTTGACCTTTGTGCTCGTCGCGGTATTTCACTCAATTGAAATTGTTGTGGCCACTTAAGCGCAAGTTTCTCGATTTAATTCAAGTACGAAAACAGTTTCGTATTAATTGTAAATAAAAAAAGAACTTGATACTTGGTTAAGACATAAAACCAGTTAGTGTAACAGCCTTTACAGAACTGAAACTGTTAATCAAAATACAATAGATGCTTCCAAAGTGAAGTTAAATGTAAAAAGCACTTTGATCATAATGAAGTTTTCTCTCTTTTGTTCCACTTGAAGTTTGGCTGGCTTTGTTGGCCCCAGTTCATTTAGGCCAACTCAAATAAATGGGTCATTGAACTGGGCAAACTTCTGTTGGCCTGTTATAGGATTTTATTATCACACAATCCAGCATAACATTTCTATTATGGTTTTTCCCTCTTTACGCTGGCTATAAAAAACAGTTTTCGTGCTTTACTGTATGTTTTTTGGGCTGTAATTTAACTGAAAGCCTTGCCTAACTTTAATGCACAAAGATAACCGTTTTTTTAAATTATTAAAATTATTATCTGCGTCCTTAACATTGTATTTCTGTTTCTGTTGCCTTTGACCCGTCAACGACCTCTTGGCCATCCATATTTAGTTGTCAAGCATGACATCATTCCTCATGGCTTAAAGTCCCCTTCCCCCTTCGAGGCCGGCGCACAAACACACACACCCCCATTGGCACTTAGACCGGCAAATAAGAAAAAAATAAAAATTTCACCCCCTAAAGCGGTGACGTCACTTCCTGTCATTAAAACAAAACAACGCCCCGCTCCTCAAAGGATATTTTTACGAGTCGCGTGTGGCAAGTTCCCTCCCAATTCCCTCGTCCTGTCACCAAACTGCCAACTGGCGCCACATTTCTATGATTTGGCGCTGGCGCCGGCAAACAAATTTCATAATGGCAGCCGGCATAAGCAAATAAAACGAGCCCCTATAAAAGTAGTGGGTGACGGGGCGTAAGAGCAGGTACAACCACCACAAGAGAGGGAATTTTTATTGAGCTTTTGGGGGTTGCTTACGCTTATTTACCGCCCACTTGTCTGTATGGGCTTGGTTCGTGTCGTTGAACTTGTGATCCTGTTCCTGTTTCAGTTCCTCTATCTCGTTCCTGTTGTACTTGTGCCTGGCAACACGCGATTTCCCGGCAACTCACATGTCTCGATGCGTGTTTACTGTTATTTATAAAGACCAAAGACCCAGATAATCAATAGCCCAAGAGGGACGGGGGCGTGTTTTTGTTAGTGTTCAGCACACATGTCCTTAACTATAGTAATTAGATACCGGCTAGTCACATATTTGCGCCATTTAATGGAACTTTAATGGATCTGTCTTATCAAAATATTCCATGTCCGTTTAATTACTTCCGCTTTCCAACAAACTCCATCAATTTCCTGACAGGACACTTAATTGAGCATACAACAAGCTGAAATAAAAGTATAATTTAAACACGATGCCTAAATTAGATTTCTACATAAGATTATTCCAAAGATTTTACTGAATTAGGCAATAAAATGTATATTTTTGTCTTGTATATAAATATATTGTATGCGAACATATTTTGGCGTTGACCCAATGAGTATAAATTTGTATGCCTCAGAGAGACCATTTTAAAATGATCGTGGGTCTTAAGAACAGCAACAAACAAAGAAGCAAACAGACAGCAAGACAGACAGTAAACGCTGATTGTTTGCTGTCAGCGGCAGAGAAGCAGGCACACGCCAAGTGTTATTTTCACTTACTTCCTGTCTGTGATATCATGTTTGTACTATTATAAAATCATCACTTAAAATTATCTCATTTGGTAGAAATCGGTTAATCTATCTCGTCATGCAACGCGACGCAAACTTCTTGAGGCAAAAGATTTATGTGAGATTTTATTTTTGCATTGTAATTCAAGCCACGCGACTTACACGCGACTCGGTAAGAAATTGTCAGCTGTTTAGCAAAACAAACAAAATTAGCAGCAAGATATGTGCCGAATAGCGGAACAGACAAAAAGAAGACATAAAGAAAAGATACTAAAAGCCAAAGCGAGAAAAGACACCTGCAATATTTTAATACCTTATTTAGATATTCCAAACACGGTAAAGTTTCGGCAATTCGGCTGTAAAATGTGTCAACTCAAGTACATGACACAGCAATTGTGGGTTTTTATATGTCAAAATCACATAATTTAAATTAATATCGATTTATTGTTTACAAATTTTGTTTATGGGATTTAAAAATGTATTTTGTTTATTAAAAATTAAATTAATAAAAAAAATTTCAACCTGTTTCCGCCCGGGATCGAACCGGGGGCCTTCTGCGTGTTAGGCAGATGTGATAACCGCTACACCACGGAAACAGCTGGTGCTATGCTTGCCAAAAGCGAGGCAGTTTGTTAAGACAACTATATTATTCCAAAGTCTATTTGGAATTGTGGTCCAAATATAAATAAATAATTTATTTAAATCTATCAAATATACTCCACTGCATTCGGTTTTATTCGTGTTTGCTTCTCCTTTCCAATATTCAGAACTCATTTACTTGTGTGCTTTTACTATATAAATAATATAAAATTTAGTTAATAAACCACTTAATTTTGGCCAAGAAAACTTAAAATTTTATAAATTATTAAAAGAGAAATAAAAAAATAATTACAATCTGTTTCCGCCCGGGATCGAACCGGGGGCCTTCTGCGTGTTAGGCAGATGTGATAACCGCTACACCACGGAAACAGCTGAAAGCAGGCCGACTCAATACCAAGCAGTTGAATTGACTCATGCTAAAAGGAACTTATTTCTTGGTAGCTTTGAAAGACAGGGTGTTAAATAAATAGATATTTTAATGAAATGTTTACTATTAATAATTATCATTGTAGGAAAATATATATTTATTTCAAATTCGCTGTATGTTATTTGCGTAGCGGTTATCACATTTGCCTAACACGCTTTTAATATGAATTCAGGAACCATTTGGTAGGCTATGTAACAATAAGTTTAATAAATCAGCAGACATTACGGGTTATTATTCATATTAATATAAATAAATATTCAATTTAAAAAGTAAAAAAGTAATTTCTAGACTCCGCAGCCGGTAGGATTCGAACCTACGCTCCCAGAGGGAATCTGATTTCGAGTCAGACGCCTTAACCACTCGGCCACGACTGCTTGTGAAAGCAGAGTGTCTAAAGCGTTATACATGCCAAGAGAGCAACATTCTGAGTGTTCTGTGTGGTGTTAGTTGTTCGATGTTGTTGTCGGACTGCGCATTGAATTTATGTGTTTTTGTTGCGTAGCAATATACTGTCATTTAAATGCAAATATTGTTGAACAATGCTTTGTAAATGAAAATAAATATCTATTTTATTTTACGATGAGTTAGTTATAGTTGTAATATTAAATAGGGTTTTCAGTAGATAGCTGCTTTAATTTGTCAAAAAACTATCTATTCGTTTCGAATGTGTTATATGAAATCAGCTTATCTCAAGCACAATAAAAATCGTTGTGTTCACTCTGCAGTGAAAAAAGTCACTGACAAAAACAAATTATCATTATTTACACTTGCTGCTCTGCCTTTATGGTTTATTGCACTCGGCGTCATTCAGAGTGTGTTGGCTGTTTTTTATTTTTATACATTGTATGCATATTTGTTATTTGTCAGTACATTGTGTACTTGACGCCTTTCCCCTCGATGACGTTGTCGCTGTTCTCGCTTTTAATATTTGCTCCAGTAAACTGAACGATCTTTATGCAACGATGACTGCTCCACTGACTGAATGACTTGTTGCATTATTAAAACTGAATGAAATAATAATTTGCTCATTGAGATGATGATGATGACCTTATTGCAGGTTCTTTGAGCTCCGGATGTCAGAAATATTACGTAAGATTTCTTCAAGTCGCGATAATTGAATATGTAGTACTTGAGAAATTTAATTAACACTCTCGTATGTGTGAGAATTAAATAAAGGGTGTCTCTGCTGGGGTTAATTGAGGCTGCCTTCAAGTGCTGAGTGGATAATTGATAACATCTACACATAATTTGATTTTTTAGCTATCTTTTATCATAATAATTAAGATTACTGCTGTTATCAGAAGGGCTAAAGGCTAAAACAAACACTGTTAATAAAAATGGGCGTGTTTCAATGACGAGTAAAGTGTGATGTAATTGTCGACTGATAGTAGGTGCTCACACTTTACTGTAGTTGTAGTTTTTGCTTTGCCTAAATTTAATTGTTGTCTTTGCTGCTAAAAGGTCAACTATATTTTCAGCGCTTTTCCAACTGTATGTGTACATGCAACAAGCGAACGTTATTTCTATTTTTCGTTTGTGACCGCAAATTCCAATGTTACATTACGTCACATCACATCACATGATAAGTTAATTTGATTTGTGTATTTGTCATTTTGTGTGTTTCGACCACTGTAATATGATTAGACATGAATCAAGAATGACAGGCAATGTACGGAATGTAAAGGTCAATAAACTGTTGCAGTAAGCAAATGTTTACATCAAATTGATGTAATTTGCTGCTGACCTGACACAATTAAACGTATAAGGTAACGAATTCAGCCTGAGGAGAAACTGGTTTCCTTTCTGTTTAAATTCTGAGTAAAGATGCATTTATTTTGCGATTGTGCACGTACATATGTACACACTCCTATGTACAGGAATCTACCTACACATGATTTGATTTGTAGGGCAACACTGGCAGAAACGCAACACCTACGCACCAGTGATGATGATGATGGCTCGTTAAGTTTACTTTATGCTGCCCACACACACATTCACACACAGAGCACTTGAAAACCGTTTATTTTCTGTTTGATTTCCACCAAACTTCTTCCCATCGTCGTCATCGCCCACGCATTCAGCGAGTGAGAGGAGAGCACAGCGTACGTTCAGTAAAAGTTCAATTACCTGGCCACATTGTGCTTCTCTGCAGTTGTTGTAATTATAGTTGTCATTGTCGCTCTCTTTGCTTCTCTGAGCTGTCACTCAAAATGTATGGCACGCGCTCAGTCAGCCATAAGCGGCACTCACGCCATAATTAGCAAGCAGTAAAATAAACAAAAATAAATAAACATAAAAAAGAAACACCCGTTGAAATGCAGTTTAAATATGCACAATTCGTTTCTCTTTCTTTTTTGCAGTAGTACAACACTGCTTAAGCTGTTCTCTTCGCATTCTTATTGCGGCATCCGCTTTAAGTTGTCATTATCTTTATTGTAATTAACATTGCCAGACTGTATGAGTGTGTGTGGGTGAAGCGTATGCAAATATACAAAATTATAAGTAATTGCACACTTTGCAGTTCTCAGAACAGACAACGGGATTATTCGTATCATTTGTTTCATGATATTAATCTCAATCAGTGAGAGATAAGATGTGCACTTGTTTGAGATTTACGCTGATGCATAGATTAAACAGATGTACAAATTAATGTTGCACGCACGTAAACAAGACGCAGCGAAATCGAAATTGAAGGTTAATACCATTTAAACCACCAACCACCACCACCACGCCTAAAATTAAACGGGCAACGCATTTTTCTGTTGTATTTACTTGTTTATTTGTTTTAAGTGGCGCAGCGGCGTTGGCGTCGTCGTCGCAGCTGCAGCGCTGCTGCTCTTTACGCTTGAGATGCGTCTGTCGTCTAGTCTGTGCCTGTATATGTGTACGTGAGTGCGTACATGTGTTTGTGTCTGTGTGCCGCCACTTTCTTCATTTTGTTTTCAGCCGTCAATTTGATTTCGTAAAAAGCCAAATACATTCATATTAAAATAAAAGAAAATTATCTTAAAATAGTTTTTCCATTTCTGTTGCCGCACGTTTTATTTTCACACTTCCGTGGGCAGCAGCAGCGGCAGTGACAGCAACAGCGACGCTAGCTCGCTTCACTGCTTCTGCTGCTCCACACACCCCAAAATATTTTCTCAACGCTTTTACTTTGGCAACTGTCAAAAAACGGAGAATTTATATTATCCAAATTTAGACTATTAGACTATTGTTGGGGTTGTAACATGAATATAGTCACAGAAAGAAAGCGAAATGGATAGAAAGGTTGTGACCGACTCTCAGAACTTTGGCTTTTGCCATTCACAGCACAAGCGAACAGTACACATGTAAACACTTGTGTGTGTGGAACGTGTGCGTGTGTGTTTGTGCAGAAATTGCCCCTTTTGCTTGTGTGCTCTTTGTGCCACTCTCTAGCCTCTTACGCTCTTCTGCTCTCTCGCTCTCTGTGTGTGTGGTGGCAAATGTGCCGTTGGTTTGGGTGGTTCACTTGCGCCCGCCTTGCACTTTTATGCAGGCGTCAGTGGCGTGCGCTCTCTGTCACTTTCTCTCCATCCTTTGCTCTCTGCACCATCCCCCTTTTTACTAACGAAACGGAAACTGAAAATTTTGGTTTGTGCAGTTTTTAAGGTCAGTTGAGAATTTTCCGCTGAACTTTTCGAAAGCAGAATTAAGTACGTTTTAATAGTAAATATAATTAAACTACAAACTAAACAATAATTTTTTTTATTTATATTTTCAGCATTTTAACTAAAGTATAAACAACAAACTCAAAAGAAATGACTGAATTAGAGCAACCGCCTCAAAATGGCATAGATCCCACCGCGGGCGAGGATGACGACAACAATAAAGCGCGTCCCGCGGACATTGAACAGGTAATAAAACCAAAGTCTGCTCCTAGAATCCATAAATAACACTTTCTACTCTTTTCCCCAGGACATGCGTGAAATGGAGCGTCGCAAACGCGTTGAGGCCATCATGGGCTCGAAACTGTTTCGCGAGGAACTGGAGCGCATTGTGGATTCGGCACGTGAAGGAGGCGCTGGCGCCAGTGGAATACTCCAGCAACTATCTGATATTGTGGGCGTGCCCGTGAATCGTGTTAGCAATGTGTTCAAGAGCAGCAGTTGCATGGTTCCCATTAATGATATACGTGGCGTGGAATCCATGGGTTATGCCAAGGGTGAGAAAATACTCAGATGCAAATTGGCAGCGGCATTCCGTTTGCTAGATCTAAACGGCTGGACCCAGGGACTGGGTGCACAGATCACGGCACGCCTAAAGGTCGATCAGGAGTACTTTTTGGTTAATCCCTTTGGACTGTTATACCACGAGATCACCGCCTCGTCGCTAAACAAGGTCGACATGCAGGGCCAGATTGTGGAGCAGGGCACAACCAACTTTGGAGTGAACAAGAGCCGTAAGTATCGGCATTATATACACAGTATGATCCTTGAGATATTAAACCAATGAAATTTGTTGCAGACTTTGTGTTGCACTCGGTGGTGCATGCTGCACGTCCTGATATTCGCTGCGCCATTTCTATTAGCTGCAGTCCAGTGGTGGCCGTCTCCTCGCTGAAATCGGGTCTATTGCCACTCACCAAGGATGCCTGTGTTCTGGGCGAGATCAGCACACACGCCTACACTGGTTTGTTGGATGAGGAGGAGCGCAATCGTCTTGTTCGCAGCTTGGGACCCAATTCCAAGGTCATGCTGCTGAGCAATCACGGTGCTCTCTGCTGTGGCGAGACCATCGAGGAGGCTTTCTATGCCGCCTCCCATATTGTCCAGGCCTGTGAGACGCAGCTAAAGCTATTGCCTGTTGGTGTGGACAATCTGGTGCTGATACCTGAGGAATCGCGCAAACTTATCTATGATCAATCACGTCGTCCACCAGAGGATTTGGAAAAGAAATTTGCCGCTGTCAGTACAGAGGAGGATGCTTCAGCTGCTGCTCCTGCAGCGGCTAGCAAAGAGGAAGCCGTGCCCAGGATTGGCAGTCCGCCCAAGTGGCGTGTTGGTGGTGCCGAGTTCGAGGCATTGATGCGAACACTGGACAATGCTGGCTATCGCACTGGCTATATCTACCGTCATCCGCTGATCAAATCCGATCCGCCAAAGCCCAAAAATGATGTGGAACTGCCACCGGCTGTATCCTCGCTGGGCTATCTGCTCGAGGAGGAGGAGCTCTTCCGACAGGGGTAGGAAAACTCTTTTAAATGGTAAATGGACTATTATTAATGTTTATTTCTTTACAGCATTTGGAAGAAGGGCGATCTACGTAAAGGCGGTGATCGCAGTCGCTGGCTGAACTCGCCCAATGTTTACCAGAAGGTCGAGGTACTGGAGACGGGCACACCAGATCCCAAGAAAATCACAAAGGTAGAGATCATAACATTTGAAGATAAGCCAACGACACATTAGCAAACACACAAAGTCGGCGATCGTGGCAATATCTAAACTGCTATAACCCATACAACAAATAGGGACAATTTTGTTTAAACCAGTCGATCCCATATAAAACTATATACACTAGAAACAAAAGAGTATAACATTCCAAGCAGCCATATACCGATCTATAGGAATATATTCATTTCCGCACCTCTCTAACTTTTCTACTTGCTTAAACAAATATTATTCACGCATAATAAACATTTACCACACTAAGTAATAAGTGAAAAGCGGAAAGTAAAGTGGTAAAACGCCACTAAACTAAACTAAAAACATGAACAACAAATATAAAATTGTAATTGTGCATTAATCAAATAATAAATATACAAAATATTTAACTAAATCGCATAATTGAACATGATTTTGTGCCTTTCTTTAAGGGAGTTATCAATTATTATTATTTGCCTAAATAGAACAAAACAAATACAATGCAAAGAAAGAGAAAGACATTTGTTACCAAGTACTACATATATTTAAAAACAATAAACTAATTAAATCCATTTATTCATATGCATGTCTTTATAATTTTTCATTCAATTTTGTTATGTTTTTAATTCTTTTTCTTTGCATGTATTGTTTGTTTATTTTTAAACTCTTTAAGGCACAAAATCATTTATGCTTGTTACATTTCATTTCTTAAAATATAAATAAATAAATGTATATTAATTCGGTGGTATGAGCTTAAATGTTTATCACAATTTATAATGCATAAACAACGAGAACATTTAGTATATTTAAAGCATAACTAAATAAAAACAAATTTCTTTCTCTTTCTTTACGTTACCCTAAAATTGCCCCTGACCAAAACTCCATGAACCTATCGCAGTGGGTTGCCGAAGGTTCACCCACTCACTCGACGCCAGTGCGGATCGAGGATCCGCTGCAGTTTGTGCCAGCTGGAACCACAACCAAGGAGTTTAAGCGCGTCCAACAGCAAGTCAGTAATTTGTTTAAACATTTTTATAAAACGTTGGCTAATTAATTTGAACTTTAGATCAAGGATAATCGACG
Source organism: Drosophila dunni (assembly GCA_018152125.1). NCBI lineage: Eukaryota > Metazoa > Arthropoda > Insecta > Diptera > Drosophilidae > Drosophila > Drosophila dunni. The sequence continues at coordinate 17,735,587 of JAECXC010000339.1, read as the reverse complement.
TGCGGATAAAATCTCGGCTGGACCACAATCGCATATATTGGAGGGCGTTACCTGGGACGAGGCAAATCGCATCAAAGATGCCACTGTCTCACAGGCCGGTGACCATGTGGTGCTCATGGGTGCCGCCTCCAAGGGCATTATACAGCGTGGCTTCCAGCACAATGCGACTGTCTATAAGGCACCGTATGCCAAGAATCCATTCGATAATGTTACAGACGATGAGCTCAACGAGTACAAACGCACCGTGGAGCGCAAAAAGAAGAGTATTCATGGCGAATGTAAGTAATCGTATACGATTCCAATCTATTACTTTTATTAATCTTGTTTGAACACCTTTTAGATACCGATACGGACTTCTCGGAGTCGGAGGCACTCAACTCGATGCAAGCAGCGGGTGCCCATGCACATGCAAAGCACGCACAGAGTGAACCAGAAACGGGTAAGTGTTTACACCCAAGTAATACACATTTAAGCTCTTGTATTAATCCAGTTTTCTCCTCTCCCTGTAGAACATCAAGTCATACAGATCCAAACGCAGCAGGCACCAATTCCCAGCCAGGCTGAGGTCGTCCTGAGCGATGGTAAGTCCAAAACTTTAAGCCCCAACTCATTCCTCTTGTTTTATGTCTTTTATTTTATTGTTTTACCAACACACAGAGTTATGTCTTACATTATTCATTCCAACAACCAAAAAATATTTGTTTAAAGTTTTCTTTTTATTTTTTATGCATTACGTTATGATTTCCTTATTTATGTATTTATCTTACATAGTTTAATGTAGCAATTGTTTATATACATTCATATTTATCGCATTTATTAATTATTAATTAATCTACTGTATTATTTGAGCAATCTTAAATTCTAACCTTAATTCTTATTTATGCTAATTTCCTTACTTTATTTTATTTTTGCCTCTCTACTCCACTACTTCAACATTAAATAATAAAAACAAACACACAATTTAATAAATAATTGAATAAACAATTATAATCGAGTTAGTTAACAAAAAAGTACTCGTAGCACTCGATACTGTATCGATTTCCTTTCTGTAAAAATCAAAAATGAAATACCGTTCAAATTTCTGTTAAAAACAACTCTGTCTATCTGCTACTACTATTCTGTCTACTACTTTTTAAGGAATCACCTGTTGTACGGCGTGCATTAAGTGATTTTTAGTACCACCACAACAACAACAACTAAAATCAACAAAAACTTAATTCTACTAGTTACAAAACGGAACTTTCTACCTTTCTTCTTGATATTTGTTATTTAATTTGAATTACAGCTGCAGTTTTCATTAGTATTTGTTAACTTTTGTATACTTTGCGCACTTTTATGTATTTATTTTAAAAACCGTTCGTTTTTATACAATTTGGCCAATTGTAATTCGAAATTTAAAATTTGTATTTCTTTTTTGTGATTCTTCCTTTACATTTATCCTTAATTAATGTAGCCAAACACAGGCGCAAATAAATTGGCAGCCAAAACTTCTATAATTATGTAGCTTAGAAATGTGTGTAGGGTAAAAAAAAACAAAAACTATAAAAACAGGCAAAACAGCTAAAACAACAGTGAAGCTCAACAAAACACGAAAACTACTTCTACTACTACCACTACTACTTCTACTACATACTACCTTTTCTACTACCATAATACAAAAAAACAACTACATGTGTGTGTGTGCAACGCTGCTGCTGCGCTTTTAATTGTCAACACTCACTGTTAAAACAAAATGAATAAATTAATGCAGTTTAGTACAATACATTTAATACGTTAGAGGTGAGTGCAGCCTAAAGGATTAGTGTGTAGTACAAAAGCAAAAACAAATACAGCAAAATCATATTAGAATAGCAAAAAAATCCTATCAACTGTTCATTACATATCGAAACACTTTAACATTAACACAACACGCTCATAGAACATGCGCTGTTAATTAACATTCTGCATTTAGTTTAGCTTAACAGCGTTGAGCGCTCCTACCGCTGCTAATTTACATTGCTCGCCATCTGTTAACAGCTCTCTGCCTCTGCTAATTTACATTTGCTCGCCATGTTTAAACTTTACATAGTTTTCAACTGTACGGAACAGGGCTGCAAACGGGTTCAGTTTATTTAATTTAAAATAAATTGTTCTTGCTGCCCTGTCTCCAGTACAAACAATTTAGATTTGCGCCCTATGAGTTCATTTTTTTATAATAACTGCAGCTGTTTGTTGTTGCCTTGCTTTCTCAGTTGTTTTAGTCCTCAAATAGCTAAATACCACTTAATTAATCAAGCATGCTTTAAATCTAAAACTAATCTTAATATGTTATGTCTTAAATTAATTATGTTAAGTCTTACGTCTGTCAAATAATTTTATTTATAAGGTTTATTTAATCCACTTAAAGTTTTAGACATCCAGAAAACGGCTCTAAACAAAAAAATGAAACAATGCGAATTTATGTTACTTTATTTCTCAATACTATTTTAGCCACACTTAGTTTTATTAACGGCGAACGCTCTCATACAGCCACAAATCGCAAGCCGCCAACTGGCAGAGGTAAACGAAACAAGTTCTTTCCCCCTAAAACAGCACAGTTATACTCGTATTCGCTGTATATATAAACACATACAACTATACTAATGCCGAATTGGATTGTTATTGGTGTTAATAACCCCCAAAAACCCCTAATATACCATATATATCACTTGGTTTCTATATGCACCCGATTTAACCTAAATTTAGTTCATATACAATTTACTCCATTTGGCCAAGGATTCATATTCATATTTATAGTTAGTGGCTAGTTCCGAATTGGTTGTTGATTTCCTAATTACAGATGTTTCCCTATATATACGTCTTGATATATATCTTAGTTGATTATCCTACGTATTTATACCGGCGAGTTACAAGTTTATACCTGCCGCAATCTGCTGCTCCGGATTTGTCGGCGAGTGTAGACTTGAGTTGCGCTTGAGAGTAAGTCTTGTTATCCTTGCGGATATACGTATCTTCTTGGTAGATCCATCCTGTAGACAATTTACTGATGCTCCTTTTGATTTTCTTTCCCTCCCAACACACACACAATCACAAACACACACACTCAAAAAGTAGTTCAAGATCTCGATCAAGGTGATGCGGAGCAAGAGCAAACCCTGGTCTGCGAAGAAATCAACAAGGAGAAGTCCCCGACTAGCAAGTGTCGTCGTGAATTAAGCTCAGCTTTCGCTAGTCCTAAACCAGCTACTATTCTTAGTTGCCCCCCTTCTGACTTGACCCAGTTAGTTAACGAACCCTTGTCTGCTCCCAGACAGCTTCAGGGAGATTTATATTCCTATGCCTATGCCTATGGTGGGGGAGTGTTGTCTTTGGGCCGCTGTTGTCAGCCCCACATTTGTTCAATCCTTCTGAATGCCATTCATTCGGACCACTGGCAGCGTAGTGTCTCCACCCCTAGCACCATCACAAGCATCACCAATGAATCCTCGACTCTTCATGTCCTGCCTCTGGCGGCTCCTTATCGCACTTGCTCCCATTTTGGCTTCAATTCGCCGCGTCAGACACCGCGTGCCGAGCACCGACACATGCCAGCTGGACAGGATGGTGTGCGCTATCGTCCCATGCATCGTGTGATTAGCTATGAGGAGATATTTTCTACTCCGCGTTACGAGCACTTGTGCCAGCCCTGCTTTGATCAGCTGCTGCGCCTCAAGCCGGAGCTGCAGCGCCGTCAGAGTGCTCCTTGCAGCAGTGCCGATGATCCTGATGATCTGGTCAGTTATCCTAGCAGCTCGGTAACACCCCGGAAACTAACCACCTTGCCAGAGACAAACAATGAGCAGGAACTGATTGAGGAGCAGGAGGAATACTCCGAGATCCTGGAGCGTCCCAGTGTGCTTTGCAATGCTACAACCCAGACCGTTCATAGCTTTTTAAATAAGCTGGATCGCTTTAACTTCTCGGAGGAATCGACCAATGTGAACTATAATCCCGGACTGCAGATGAGTGAACTCAGCTTACCAGGTATCCACACCTGTTCCAGTCCAGCAGCCAGTGCCACAAGTGAGCCACCAATGAAATCCTTGCCTGATAATCTGTATCAGACAAAGTCGACCATAACGGACATCACAGAGGTGTGGAACTTTGGCAACTGGCAGCAACGATCTCGGCAGGATGGGGAGCAGCAACAACCACTCACTGAGCGGCACATTACCCTGGAGATTACCCAGCAATTCAATCCTATTTTGACGGATCACGAGCAAATCGTGGAACAGGACAGGGCTAAACGACAATTGATGTCACGCTATGAACGTCAGCGTCGCAAGTCCGAGTTCGAGGAGCTCTGGCAGGATCATGTGCAGTACTTTGGAGCCAAGGAAGAAATGGAGCTAGAGGCGCCAGCAGCGGTGGTAGAAGAAACTGTCGCAAGAGCGCTGGAGGTCCAGGGTTGGCTTCAACAATCGACTGTCGAAGCGAATAACCAAGAAGGAAATTCACAGGAAGAGTTAGTAACCAGGACAGAGCTCGAGACAGTGGCGGAGGAGCTGCCACAGATGTTGCAGGACTTTGAGCACAGTCTGTGCGCTGCTGGTGAGAATCTCGAGAAGTTGGTGGCCACCGCCAAAAAACTGCAAACGGAGGAATCTATGGAAACTTCTGAACCCAATGAAAATGTTTCACTCTTTCGAGCGATTAGCCTGGAGAATATACCCGAAGCAGACGATGGAGCATTGGTGTTAGAGCTACCGCAATTGGTCACGTCCACCGACGAAGAGGAAGATCGTGTGGCGGAACTAGAAGTGGTTACTCAGGTCGAGAACGAGCAGGAGGAAAAGCGAGATGATGAGAAACCAGTGACGCCATCACCTCAACTAGGTGCCAACGAAAAAGAGATGCTCGAGATGACCCAAGTCGATGAAAAAGATATCGATGAAAATGAAGAGGAAAAACTGGCAAAGGCAGAGGAGGTGGAGGAGGAGGAGGAGCAGAAACCAGATGAGCCAGAGGAGGGCCCGGTCTTAACTTCAGAGAAGGAAACTTCGGAGTCCTCTGACATATTTTCTCCCCTGGAACGCGAGATTCTGCATCACATCGAGGTGGACAAGCTAAAGGAGCGTGAATCGATCTTTGGTCGCATTGATGAGAGCATACGCAACAAACTGACACCCTGTAGACTGCGTAATATTGTTACCGATGTGGAGGAAACATTCTCCACCTGCACACGGATCATACGATCTCCACAGAAGGCTACTCCCCATCTCTTTCAGTTTAGCAGTGAACCACGCCCCTCTGCCTACAGTATGCATAACATAGATGCGCCGAACAGCTCATCGGCCCACGCCCACGTTGTAACGGGGCAAGCGCCACGACTTACTCGCTCCTGGACTAGCTATCAGGAGAGCAGTGAGGAGGTAGCCATGGGATCGCCAACCCAGTCCTCGTCGTCATTGGAAAGCAGTGCGTCCTCCAAGACATATGTGTGTCGCAGCACTCCTCGCCAGAGGCGTAACTTCATCCAGGAGAACATACGCAACGCCAGCAAACCTCGTGTTTTTAACTTGGCCAAGGCGGCAATCAATTCGGCAGGAAATCGTAAAAATCGCAATGCGGAGAACTACAGCGATGCATCCTCAGTCTGCACCTTTCAGGCCGAAGAGCGGGAAAGTAGTGCTCGTCTATGGGTCACACTGCCCCTGAGTCCACGTAGTTTCATTGGACAAAAACGCAAATCACCAAGTCCAAGTCGTGCCGCGTTTTCAACGTCTCATTCCTCTGGCTCGTCCTACGGCAAACGTCATAAACCACTAGGAGCTCATCTGGCCCAAATACGAAAGGTTCCACACCCACTTTCTCTCGTGCACAAGACCATGTCGAGTAAAACTTTCATTTCGGAGACCTATGAACTACCCGATAGTTCAGGGTTAGTCCAAGTCGAGTCTAACAGCACCTTTGAGCTGGACGATGAAATCATGGAGCCGGAAACAGTCGAGGAGAAACTGAATGCAACCACTAGCAGTGTGTATTACAGCGCCAACGAGAGTACTCTCACAGAATCCCATAGAAAGAGCCTGGAATCCCAGAAAAATCAAGCAACTCAAGTGCGCCTTTCGGCTGGAGGGACAACTGAATCCATCAGTCAATCCGAACAGGTTTCTGTTGAAGTGGAAGTCACTGAGCCATCGAATGATAGGGACTCGGGTGAAAATGGAAATCCAAATGGAAACGATGACGAAATAATGGATAACGAAGGTACTAGTGATCCAGTTTTTAGTTCATCGGAGGCAACTGGTAATCCAAATGAGACATCTTTGGAAGCAGAAGAACCCAACGAGGCTTCGGCAGATAAATCTACCAATGAGGAAAAGAAAGCTGCTTTCTCCAGCGATAATATTCAGACATCAAGTGTGGAGATTCTATCCATTGCCTTGGCAAACGAATCAGATGTGGGCGTAATTGTACTACAAGGATCGGAGAGCGATGGGGAAACTATTCTGAACTCTGTCGCCGAAGAGGAGGCTGAGGTGAATGTGATTAACTTGTTGCAGGTTGACTCTTCTGCGTTTTCCCTAAGTTCGGTTCCAGCGGAATTTAATCTTGCAGCTAAAAGAACAGTCCTGGGAAACTCTCTCGCCTTGGAAGAGAGTGAAAGTAGCTCGGTTGATCAGGAGCGTCTGCTGTCCGAAGATAAAAACCTGCAGATTTCCTCCGAAAGTGAATCTGAGGAAGATGATAATAAACCAAATACATCAGCCGCTGCGGCAAAGAAAAGAAGATCAAAGCAAAAGAAACCTGAAGATGCGAAGGAAGAAGACGATGATGTTGTTGTGCTAAGCACAAAGTGTCAGATCAAGGGCGGAACGCTACGAGTGAGTGAGGAGTCATTTGATGACATTCAACCGCCTCGATTTCTGTCTGGAAATCGAGACAGTGGACCACCCCCTAATCCTTTTATCGAATCCGAAGATTGGAATATATTTGGTATAGGCGACAATGTAGTCAATGATGATTTTGATGAAGAGGAGGAGCAGGAAGAGACAGAAGAGGAAGACGATGACTATGAAGATGAGGAAGTTGAAGATGAGGACGATGAAGATGAAGATGAGGAAATTGAAGATGAGGACGATGAAGATGAGGATGAGGAATTTGTAGAAGTGAGAGCTAATTTTGATTTAACAATCGAAACCGATACGGATGTGGAGGTTACCTCTGGTAATCAGACACGTACTGTGAACGTAGTGTGCATTTTAGAACGATTGAACATTATAGTTCATCCCACCCACACGGGTAGCGCACCACTCCCAGCTACTGTGTCGTACCACTTAGTGCCTCACGCAGGACCAAACCGTTATGGAACCTTAGTTGTGAATTTAAAGGTGAACCGTAATCAAACAGCTGAAAACGCAGCACAAACTCTGGAAGTTTCACAAAACGAAGCAAATCACAACGTGGCATTGCAGCAAGGCACAGAAATCGATAATGCCGATAACACAGATATCGATAAAAGTGATTTGGAGGATTGAAACAGAAATCTACAACACAGATGGATCCAAAGACAAATGCTCCTCCCCAAATTCACATCTTCTATTCTATTTCTTTTCCCCTTTTTCACTCTTATACTGTGTCAAGTCAGTTTTTCTATAGCTACGTTTGATACCTGAGAACTTTTGTTTGAATTCATATTTTTTTTTTTTATTTTGTATTCATATAAACGCATGTATAGCTAATCTACATATATAATATAATATTATATAACTTAACAGACATTTGGAATATGGTAAACTGTAAACTGGTAAATGGAACACAAATAAAGTTTTTTTTTTATATTAATGTGTAAATATTTAATGTTAGTTAAATAATGAAAAGTATTTAATGAATAATATGATTTTATTGATTAACTTAGTTTAGTTTAAAGTGATAATATAGCGCGAACTAGTTTATAAGTTGATTTAATCGTGTTACTGTTAATGCTCTGTTATGTTAAGCTCTCTTCTCTCTACTGTTCAAATGTTAAGTGCCGTTGTAAGTGTTGGTGAGCGTCGAGTGATCCCCAATTCCTTTTGTGCGTTTCGTCAAGTGTATGTATGTCCCGCTCTTACACACACATACAAACGATTTCTATCTCACTCTCTCTTACTCCTAGCGATGTGCTCTCTTTTGGCATCTAAATACGCTTTTCTCTTTATGCCCACAACTGAGAATTATTTGAACGCTTGCGTTGAGCGCTTTCAGCGCATACACGTGAATGTCATTCACAAAGTGGATGCCACAAATCGCTCTCACAATTATCCACCACTTAGTAACCCCAACAGAAGCAACAACAACACGAACGACAACTCGACTTGTGTTCTTGAGGAGAGTTTTGTTTTGGATGAGGTTGCATGCAGCACTCCCGTCAAACGTGGCACCTCACGTATCACTCCCGATGCAAACAGCAGTAATACTTCTTTACCACATCGCACGTACTCCCACTATGGCTACAACTGTCCGTTGGCAAGTGCACCCAACATTCTGCTGCATCCGGCCAACGAGTGCATCTGGGTCGCAGTCGCCAAGCAGCGCGAGAAAGTCGTATCCTTCATAAATCTGACCACGCAGACAATGGCCGAGCGCAATATGCTCAATGTGATTAGTGGTAACTCAGTAATTGTGGAGCCCGACATCGAACCTGAATCTCAGACGAAAGTCAAGACCCAGACCGAAGATCACTTGTACATTTCCTCGGTGAACATCAAGTTGAAGCCGCAGCGCTTGGAGAATGGAGAAGAACGGAGCGCTAATGATTCGCTGGACGAGTTGTCGTCGCTGTTCAGCTCCAAAATGGCGCTTTGCACACCGCCTAAGCCGATATTAATACCGAAACCGGAAACAGATCCCAATGATTCACTGGAACAGCTGACGACACAGTTTAATTGCAAGTTAACCCTGAGCGAGCCTAGGATAAAGCAACCAGAACCTCGATCTGTACGCGATGATGACAGTCTCTATCCGAGCAGTTATGTTTCGCGTAACTTTTTGCCGGACAATCATGGCATGAGCAAGGACACCGAGACTGGAGCAGACGCACCGGAGGCGGAGCAGGTCCTCTATCAAAATGGCGCTGACAGCGGTTTGGGCTTAGGCCTGGGATTGGGTAGCAGCCGTGGAGCGGGAAGGCGCCAACGTCTGGTCACCACCAGCAATGAATCATCGACTCAGGAAGCAGAAGCCTACAGCCAAGGCAAGCACATTCGACTGACTCTGAGCAGTTCCCCTGAAGTGGAGTCCCATTTGAAATCCTCCCCCATTGAGATTCTGATCAACGTATCACTGCGCAATTCCGAGAGCTGCATGCAGACAGTGCAGAGCCGTGAGCTGGAGTTTCGCTCCAAACTAGAAAAGGTGATAGATGATGAGATGCTCTACATATCCCAGCAACATCGATCAGTTGCCCACCACCATCTGATGAACCCTCCATTATCCGATCAGCATTCACGAGCCCCGTTAGCCACGCCTACGCCTACGGTCTCCACCTCACCGCTGTTGCCGCGTTGCAATTCGGCACCAGCGTTGTGCTACACGTATAACTATGTAAATCTAGATGGTCCACAAGCGACACCACCGACCGTCACTTCCAGTCGCATCTGTGCCACTGATCCCGATGAGCTGCAGCATTGGCTTTCCCAGCTGGAACTGGAACTGCAGCATCTCTTAAACAGCATCATCCGTGCTCATGCGTTGCACAATCGCGCCATTATCTATGAATGCCGTGCGAGAATCTCTCAGTTGCGTGACGACATTGGTGTTGTGCTTAACAGAACTAGGGCCAAGTAACAGAGCGACGTGTGCATTTTACAGCGAGATGTAACAGAGGAAAAACCAACTCTGTTAGGGCCAGTTAACATTTTATTATGAATACCATTCCGTTAAACTTAATATTAGCATTGAATATTGTTACTTTTTCTTTCAAGCAAATCATTTATATTATAATTTCATTACATGCTTTTTTGTTTATTGTTTATACACACTATTTGTTACACTTATCTCGTTTTATAATAAATGTTATCGAAAGCTAAATGCATTAACTGTAAGATCCTTCTACATGTAAGTCACAAAAAAACCAAAAAAAAAAAAAAAAAAACACAGGTAATATTTTTGCACTTTTAATTTCTGAATGTTAATTGAGTATGTACTGCATGATTTAGTTTTAGTTATTTGTATAGTTTTTATATTGTTAATTTTTGGCTTTATTTATTAATGCATGTTTGGTGCTTGTTTTTCTAACAAATTTGTGTACTAACAACTTGGTCTCGATACATTATCATACTGACATTCTACATGTTTTAGTTTTAGTTTGGTAACATCACATTTATTTGTCATGTGTGTGTGTGCCTAACGGTAAATTATTACACATACACATGCAGACGTGTGCGAAGAGAAGTAAAGTTTTCATAAATGTTGTACACACGTCTCTATGTGTGTATGTGAATAATTTTGTGTGCGTCCATTGAGTTATAAAAGCGTGACATATTTCAGACATGCCAATTAATTTAATTTTATTTATTTTCTATGCAATCAACAGGTGAGAACGTACAAAACGGAGATCACTCGGAGGCGCACTTAAGCACCTTCTCACAGAGCAGTAAAGAGGTAAGTTGCAGGCAATCAAGGAAATGGCGACTGCGTGCACAAGAGAGAGAGAGAGAGCTCAGAAGCACTCTCTTGTTCTCTTGGTCTCCTTTCTCTATTCTGCTTTATCTTCATCTCATAGCATCGCACAGAACATACAGACAGTATGGCGCTGGGCACAGCCTATGGAAAGAGCATAGAGCTTAGCTCTGCCGCAGCGCTGCCGTCACATACATTGCAGAGGTCTCCATAGATTGTGCAGAGAGCGCACCGTTAACATTACACTGTTAATGATCGTGTGTCTCTCTCTCACTATGTCATCGGCATAGCTCAGAATCATTTCATATTTTTAACGACATTACATTGCTCGCGTACTAAACCAAATGCAAACGATATTCTCACTGCAAATTTCTATTACGGTTCCAGGATGTATCCACGGACGGTTCACCCAAGAAAGACAAGAAGAAGAAGAAGGGTCTGCGCACACCATCGTTTTTGAAAAAGAAGAAGGAGAAGAAGAAGACAGAGGCATAAATTGACCAACAACAGTCTGCAGCAGCTACGCGGGCGGGGACGACAGTGTAACCGAAAATGATGAGAGAGTAGGAGTTGGGAGAGAGCGCGAAAGTTGGGAGAGTAACGATAAAAATGAAAACGACGAAATGAAAGCAACAACAAATACTATAGGTATGAATGAGGCATTAAAAAGCAACAAATGAGCAGCTACTACGACGATGAAAGAAAGAAAGAGACAACATCACCGACAATTCAAATGAAAATAGTCTCATCTAAAAGCTATTTAATAATTATAAACACAATCAGAGCAACACACACAATTTTTTATATTTAAATATAATAATAAAATTCAATTCGCATTCTCGACACAATTGCCGCTGTTCTATACAAAAAAATATATATAAATTAAAATGAAAAGAAAAGCAAATCTAATAGTTCTCTAAGCGCTTAAATATACTACGTAAAAACATTACATAGTAAACAAACAAACAATAACAACAAATTAAGTTTCGAGCGAGTGTGTGACCTTGAACAACAAATTGCTAAATCCAAGAAAATATTCATTAAAAAGAAGAAGAAAAATTAAATTTTTTTACAATCTATGTGCTAGTTTAATTTATAAACAAGAAACGAACAATTGCCACACACACACCCCAACAACACACACACACACGTAGAACTACGTTTATCTGTATACAAATATGCAATATTTTTATAAACAAACAATTTGATATTCTTTGCATGAGTGTGCGTGTGTGTGTGTGTGTTAATAAACAATTGCATGCTTTTTTTTTATAAACTATTCTATTGTTTTTTAGTTATTCACACACACACACACGTATAAAATAATTGTATTAGTTTTTTATATAAATAATTATATATTTTTATGTACGTAAAACTGTTTATACTATATATTTATATATACTCTATATGTATGTGTATATTGTATATGTAAAGCAAAAATAAATTATGAAATTGCAGCGAAAAGCAGAAACACAAGAGTAAAAAAATATAATTTAAAAAAAAATACAAATTTAAATTTTTTGAACAACAAAACTCCCAACAAAAATGTTAAAAGATAAACTGCCATAGAATGTAACGTTGTAAGGCACAAAACGTCGTCAAATTACAAAATAACTAAAATTAATTTATTTGAATTATTTACAACCGTTTCTGCTTTTCAATTGCGTAACAGAAAATAAAAAAACAATACAAAAAAAAAAAAAAAACATTGCCTGAGCCTTAGAAAACAACAGCTGTTGAAACAATTCAATAATAAATATTATAAAAATACAAGAAGAAATCACGCTAATATTTAAATTATAAAATTAGTAATTATAAATTATTTGCGCAACGACAGAAGCTTATTTCTAGCAACTATTTTGTGTTTGATTTGAGGCAAAAAGTTTGTTTTCCAATCGATTCAATTTAGAAATATGTTAATATTCTCAGTGCAAATGAAAACAATTCAAGAAAACGACAACAAAACGAAAGAGAAAAAAATGAAATGAGAAAAGAGAAGAAAAGAGAAACACGAAGAAGCAGCAGCGGAGGAGAAGTGAAAGTAACTGAAGCTGATGCTCTTTATATTCGTTAGAACCTAAGTAAATGCATATAAAAAAAAATATATATATATATAAATATATATTTAAAATTCGTATTATATAAAAACACACGACACAGACACACACGACACACAAAACATTATTAATAAAACACTTGGAAATTGTATAAATTTGTAAACAGTTTTTGTGCGTGTGGTTTGTTGAGCTACGCTTCTGTCACTAGCGTGGTAATCTTATCAATAGATGAACTATAGCTAAGGACTAAGTACAACTGTAGCTAGAAAACTGTAACCTATACACTACGTTGTCCTCACTTTGGAGTCCTCTTCCTGCTGATCCTGTTCCGACTTCACCTTCTTGCCGCCCGCCAGAATGTGCTGAATCTCCTGCAGACTGCGTCCCTTTGTCTCGGGCACCAGCAGCAGACAGTAGATGAAGGCCACGACAGCAATGCCCGTGAAGATCCAGAACGTGGGAGCCGAGCCAATGCCGTTCTTCAGTATAGGAAACAATTTGGTGACCAGAAAGGCGGAGAACCAATTGCTGGTGCCCGCGATGGAACCAGCCACACTCTTAACATCCTCCGTGAACAACTCGGCCATCATGATCCAGGGCACGGGTCCGAAGCCAATCGAGAAGAAGACGATGAAGAGCAGAATGCTGGTGATGGGCAGCCAGCCCAGAGATGACACCGAGTCCTCGTCAGTGTCCTTCATTTGGAAGTAGACGCCCATCAGACAGGTGGTAATGGCCATGAAGAAAGCCGAGATGAGCAGCAGAATACGCCGTCCCGATTTATCGATTATGAGCGTGGCCAGCAAAGTCATGATCACCTGGGTGGCACCAATAAGTATTGTGCAGACACGTCCACTGAGAGAAGCGCCCACGTCCTCGAAAATGGACGTCGAATAAAACATGATGGCATTGATGCCAGTCCACTGCTGGAGAGCCTGTAGGATCACCGCTATGGCGATGCCTTTGAGCACAATGGGACGACGCAGTGCCTCCCAAATGCTAACCTTTGGCGTATCTTCATCCTTGTTGGTCTCCTGCATGATCTCCTTGAGCTCTTCGCTGATATCACAGTCCTGTCCACGCAGCCACTTGAGCGACTTTTCAGCATCCTCGGGGCGATTCTTCATGGCCAGATAAACGGGGGATTCGGGCATAAAGAAGTGCACGGCAGCAAAGATCAGCGGCAGAATGGCGCACAGTATATTGATGAACAGCAGCTCCAGGTAGCCACCAACAATGTAGCCATAGAGCAGTCCCGAGACCGTGTTCAGCTGAAAGAAACTGCCGAGAGTGCCACGTGTGGCTATCGTCGAGATCTCCGTGGAGTACATGGAGGCAGCCACGCAAAAGGCTCCGCCACAGACTCCCAGAATGAAACGACCAAAGTACAGCATGATGACATTCTGGGCAAAGATCATGAGCAGCCAGCCCACCATATAAGGTGGTATCAGTGCCAACATTGTGGGTCTTCTTCCGATCCAATCAATGACGAATCCCACAGGAATGCACACACAGGTGGCGCCCAGTGTGAGCAGAGAGGAGACCCAGCCAAACTGGTCTGACGACAAGGGAAATCCATAGGCTGCTTCCTCCGTCAGCATTTTCTCGACAGGAGCCGACCAGCCCATGCTGGCGCCCATACAAAAGGCGCCAAAGGCAGCCGAGAAACCGGCAATATATTGTGGCAACACCTTAGCCTTGGCCCCGGAGAAACCGGCAACACTTTCCGACTGGGTCATGTTTATGTTCTTAACGTTTTGATGGTTGAAACCAAACTGTTTGCTGCCCCTTCAAACCTAACTTGGCTAACTAAAGTTTCCACTGATAACAGACGACGTCGCAGTCGGCGTTGCTGCAATTGCGAGTCATAAATTAGTGCAGTTAGTATATAAATCATTTGAAGTGCTACTAGAACTTCGACTACATCTGAAAAATTACAGCTGTTGTTGTTGCCGCTGGTGATAAAAGTAGTTGGTATAATCGCCTGGCGTGGATCTAATCTAGTGCCTAGCACGTAACGGTCATCTGACGGTCAATGAAGACGGAGCATGCAGCGGTGAGCTGAGTGGGAAACCATACAAAGTGAAGACTCTCGTCATAACGTGGCACTCGTGGTCAGTGGGACAAGTGGCAAGTCCGCGATAAACGTGAGTATGTTTTCAAGCTTCATTGATAAGTGGAGTGTTTTGATTGGGCCCAGAGCATGCAGTATGCGGTAGTTTATTGAGTCACACAATCTGTGAGTATTGCGACCAGTAGATAAAAGGGCCGAGTTCCTGTTAAACCTCAAGCGAAGGTAAACAAATATTAAGAGATAGCCTTACAATTTGTTTATTTACACACGTCAAATCAATGGTTTAACGTGTTTTTGTGTCGCAGTTACAATGGCATAAACACTACTGAATCATTTGCTCAATGAGGCCACTTTACTCCCGTAGCCACTTGTCTTACATAATCTACATAATCTGATATCAAAGTTTATATATTTAATATTGTATGGGGCCACTTCACTTCTTGCGCTCCGCCTCCTCCATGGCACGCATCATGGCTGCGTCATGCTTTAGGTGGTGTTCGCGTATCGCCCGCTGCAGTTCCTCGTGATGGCTCTTGCTTTCCGGCGGGTAGAGCTCCCGTTTCTTCTTGGTCACCCACTCCTCAAAGTACTCGGGCTGATTGAACATGTGAAAGAGCATGACGGGGAATGCCATGTACATGCCCATCTTAGCCACCTCTAGCACCCAAGTACCCATGTTGCTTTTCTATTTAATTTGGCTTTTATGCGCACAAAATTTAATTTTAGTTTTAATAAATTGTAGTTATTACGCCTTCCAGCGGCTATCAACAAAAATCAGCTGTTTTCGAGTGTTGTAAAATGCTCATATACAAACTGGCATTTAGAGCTGCCAACCTAGTTATCAAATCGATAGTTATCGATATACATAAACTTGCGCGGCAAAATTTAAACTTATTGTAGCCGCCATACTATTTTAAACACAAGCCAGCTAAAGTTAATAAAATAGCTTTATTAATTGTAAATGTGTGCAATATTTTTGAATATTTATGCGGCATGCATTTAAAATGTAAAAATCTTAAAGTATAATATATATTTTTTGGATAAAACGCAGCCCATTACAAAGCGATAGCGTTCTTCCTACAACTAAATACGCGGACATTTCTGTCAGCTCGTTTTGTTTTCGAAAACAATTTCACGGAAGCAATATGTTTGAGATAAGAGATAATTTTTTAAAACCGTACAACGGTTTTAACGTTAAAAGGTGCAAAGTATGTTAAATGTTTAAGACTAAAGCGCCGTTTCGCCTGGATACTCCTCTTGAGAAGTAATCAGTAGTTTCTTTGTGCGCAGTGGCTCATCCGAATCCCCGTTGGACGTGTTCTCCTTATCGTCCGTATTTTCCGGAACTAGGGATACTTTTAGTGGTGTATCCGCGGATCGTTTGCGACCATTGTTGTTGAAGTTGCCCAACGGCGAGGCGATCGCTGGCTCATTGCCATCCAAGCAGTAAAGCAAGCTGGGACTGAGCTCGGATTCGTCGAGATCTTCAATGTCTTGGGTTGTGTTGGTGCCACCAAAGTCATCGGACCGACTGGCAAATGACAAATCCGCCGGACTGGCTGTTAAAACGCTGCGTGTTAGCAAATATTCCCTGAGGATCAACATATTTAGTTGTAATTTATATAAACAGTTGGTTTGAAGGAGACCGGACTCACTTGAAATCGCTTGTGAGAGCATTATGCGGTTTACCTTCCATTGAGGGATCCATTTCCGTCTCTGTCTCCAGCTCCGTGCTGTTGCTGTTGCTATTACCACTACTGCTGCTGCTGCTGGTACACTGTCTGGTGGACATTATGTACTGACGTCTCAGTATATCCGCATAGCCACCCAGCGAGGTGGCGTCCTCGCTGTGCAGTGCTGGTGGCTCCAATTGCTTTGCAACCATCAACTCATCCTGGTCGGTTTCCTCAGCAAAACAGTGATTCTGCTGCTTATCGCCATTACCCAATGCAGTGAGCAGCATAACTGGTTTACGGGAACGCGGCGTCATAATGGATTCCTGCAAGAATTCAAATCATTAGCTTTCGATATTCACAAAGGATAACATAAGGATGCAAAGACATGCCAAGCAACAAATCATGCTCCACTTACCTGCATGGCCTTGGGCATGCGCTGCGTCGACTTGGTAATGGGTGACATCGAGCGACGACCCATGCGTAAGGAAGGAGTACTCGTTATCAAATCAAGATTGCGATAAACGCTGCTCTGGAGTAGCTGCTGATGATAGGCCGTATCGACAGCCATGCCCATGCCCATGCCATTGGGCAGCTCATTTGACAGTGTGTCATCATCGATAACGTCCAGATCGCTATCGTCCATATCCTCCAGCAGTGGTGCGTCTGCATTCTGCAAGTGGCATCCACTCTGCTTGGCATCATCGCTGCCACTGGGACGGCGCTTAAGGGTCGCTGAAACGCTGCGTACCAAACGCTTCGTGGTTTCCGGTGTACTGAAGGGAAACCGCAGATTACCCATGCTGACGCCTTTCATCAGCTTGCGTGTCAGAGACTTGCCCATGCCACTGCTTGTGGTCGTGGACACCTCCACGATTGGCGTGAGTGCAGCATCCTCGCGATCCTCGTCATGGTCGTCGTCGTTGTTGCCCTGTGGTCGCAGACTACACAGATTAGGCTCAGATTTGTATCGCGATGACTGCTGTACGGGAGTACAGGGATTTGAGTATTCCTCGATCTCGAGAAGACGGCGATCATTCCAGGCTACAGTCTTCTTCTCTGTGACACTCATCAGCTGCTGTGCCGCTGCTGAGATGACCTTGAGCGGTGTCACACAGCACGTATCGATCTCGTCCAGCTCAGGCACGGCAGCTGGCACAGCAGCGGACAAGTCATGTGACTGCTGGCGACTGACTGGAGCCGATTGGCTGCCAGAGCCACCAGAGCTACTACTATCCGATGATGATGAATCTTGTGCGATCTTAAGCGATGTGGATGAAATGGATTTCTGAAGCGTGTGCATTGGGTTAGTGCCAGTTGTTGTGGTGATTATTGATGATGGCAGTGACGGTGGCAGTGGCAGTGTACGTGGCATGGTCATCGGCGGCGTGGGACTTTGGAATAGCACACGCATTTTGGGTGCCTTGGCATGCGAAAGGTTAGGCGTCTGCTCAAGGACAAGAACATGCGGTTAGTTTACAAACAGAAACAACTAAATAACTAGTAAACAGGGACAGGACAAACCCAATCCCAACCCACCTCTGATCCACTCATAGCTGGTAAGGCAGGCGCCCGCTTGGGAGTACGCGACATAAGGCTTTTGTGGAAAATGTGCTTTTTGATTGAATCTCCCAAGGATTTGGCACTTCGAGTGGCCTCGTTGTTCTTCAGTCGATTCATAACGACCAGCTGTAGTGGAGTACCTGTAAGTAACAGATCTGTGAATAGTTTGGACATAAACAAATAATTAAAGTTATACCCTGTCCATTTTGTTTATTAAACTGTTTGATTAGGCGCCGCTTCTTGGATGACTCTGGTAGACTTTGTATGTGGGCGTAGAGCTGTGCCAGCTCCGTATCGGTTGTATTGGTATTGGTTGCCGCTGCGGTAGCAGCACGATCTACAAAAGTGTACACCGTGTTGACCGTGGAGATGTCCGAGATGGATTCATCGAGCGTCTGCTCCGGCGACATCGTCTTCTTGCGTTTGCGCTCAAGAAAGTACGCTCGAATATCGGTTGCCAGCTTGGCGGGCACAGCAAATATATCCAAATTCCGTATAATCATATAGGCAATAATGCTGGACATTCGCTTGGCTGTATAGTGCAGCACCTCAGGCGGCAGATTGCGTGGGCAGATGAGATGCGGTGTGAATATCGTTGCCAGATTCATGGCTGTCATTTTGTTACTCTGCTCCTGCAGTGAAACCGCGTGCAGCATTTCAATGATGTGCTGCAACAATTCACGGTGTTCCTCGGGTAGAAGCAGCAGCAACAATTGCACCGAGTTCAACAAGTGCTGCTGTCGTTCCAGGTTGGCCTGTGTCCTCTCCGTCAAGTCCTGGCACAGTGGAGCAATCTGTAGATGAGCTGGATAGTGAGCGTCCGTTAGCAAAGGTTCGGGCAGTTCGGCTAGAAAGCTTTTGAAAACTGTAGCACAATCGTGTGCTGAGAATCCCGCCTGTTCCAACTCCAGGGCCTTGTCCTGCTGTATGTGCAGACGCAGCTCGTTCTGCCGGGAAACAGCTCCCGTCTTACGAAACAGACCTTCCTGTGTGATATCTGCGCAAAAAGGGAGGTGATAACTGCTGATAATCTATAGATTTGCTTAACGTACTCTTCTCCAGCATAAGAAACTGTTTGAGCTCCAAGAGATGCATTTGGAAGCCAGCATCAATTTGTTGCTGCAGACACTCTGTGGGACTGTTTCCCACAGACTTGCTGCCTCCGGCTCCGGCAGCACAGCCGGTGACTGCGGCTACGCTTGCTGCGGTGTTTCCATGTCCTAATCGATGCTTCTTGGACAGACGATTCCATTTCTTGAGCTTTCCTTTGTCCTCGTAGACGATCTCGTGGCAGGGTAAGTCAAATCTACAATTGGAACAGTTAACACTCACTCTGAATCACACTCACACACATCCCAGTGTGTGTGTATATTCACTTACTCATCGGTGTTCAGTTCAAGCTCAAATGAGAGATGCATGCGAACGAGAGATTTGTATTTCTCATAGTTGCAGGTGCGCATGCGCGTCGCCAGTTCGAGGTCATTAAATTCATTGATATTCACGTATTCCATGTCCATTGTTGGCTATGATGAGACGCTCGATCGAATATGTATATGTGTATAGTGTGCGTGTGTGTATGTGTACGTAAGCAGCTGCGACGGCAAAAACAATAAAAACAACAACAACAAGGAGCAAAAAGGAAAACGGATCGGAAATAGCGCGCAGGACAACGACAATTGCTAGCGATGGTCAACGTTTGCCATCCACTCCGATTGTTGTTCACATTTAATCACTAGAAATTAAATTATTATGCACTCCGTTTAGCATAATTCACTGTGTGTTCCATGCTTGCTGCTTAGCTGCGTAAATTAATTGTCGAGAAAATGCAAGACGCTTGCCACCAACCGCTGTGAATTGAAATACCAGAGTTGCTACGCTCTGCCAAAAAAGTGTTGGTAAACGTCAAAATTAAGTCGCAGGTAGAAATGTAAATATTTAAATAATTAGCTTATCGTATTTTTACATTATTTAAACATTTAAATATATGTTCACACGTAAAACTAACAATTTATAAAAGTATAAAACATTAAAAGTATCTTTGTTTTAACACTGTCATTTAATTGACGTTAACCAGCACCGATACAATTTACCGCTGCCAGACGGTCTGCAAATCTATTTATTGTGGTGTTTTTTGCACAGTTTTCTATTAAAATGGTATTAATAATGCCCATTAGCCCACCTGAGCACGGTCTCTTGTACACCGCTAACAATATAAAACTCAAGCTTGGAGAGAAGGTTGTTGGCCAAGGCACTATATACATTTCACAAAAGTGAGTGCAAAAAATATTCGCAATGCTTGAAAAGATTTCTTAACTCTTGACTTTCTGTTATCTACCCAGCACGCTTTCTTGGCAGCCAGATGATCTACAGGATGGAATTTCAATTGAATGGAAGCAAGTCAGTCTGCATGGCATTTCATCGAATCCCAGGAAATGCATTTACTTCATGTTGGACAGAAAGGTAGAGTGGGAAGGCGTCTATATGGGCCGCGGTCTCGAAATCAACGGACAGAATGGTGGAGGGGATGAGGTACAGCGGCATGCCGTTGTTAATAATGACGTTGATGAGGGCAACGGCAGTGATGAGGACAATGACGATGATGATGATGACGATGATAACTTCGAGGATGCTGTTGACCAGCAACTGGACGATGTCACTGAGTGCTGGCTTCTGCCTGACGACGTACACACCGTTGATACAATGTACAATGCAATGACCACATGCCAGGCATTGCATCCAGACTCGGCGGACAGCAACTCGGAGGATAGCGATCCAATGGAGGATGCTGGCGGCGTTGGCATGGCCTTCGACGACCAGGACATGGTGGAGGACGCTCTAACGCTAGGTCGCAATGGCGAAGAAGTTGGTGGCATGCAGAACCTAAGCCTGGACGATGATGATGAACGCTTTGAGGATGCGGATGAATAAGGCTAAAGGCTAAAACGTGAAGAAAAACTACTCCAAAAAAACCATTACATCCATATACATACGTATTTATATTTGAATCTTTATATACAAATTGTAAGTCTAAAGTTTGCGAATTGTGAACATATTTGATTAGCTTTTGGAATACTATATACTAAACGCTGTAAGCGCTCAAAAAATCATGGATTTTCTTTCTTGGCCTCCTGTTGCAGCTTCAGCTCCTTCTCTAGCTCCTCCTCGCTTACAGGAGCTGCCAACTGAAATTTGAATATACGTTAAAATGGTATTTGTGTCTCTGAAAGCATTGGCGTCTTACCGCCTCAGCTACATCCAGCATAATCATGGCCTGTTGATAGCCGTCGCTTTTGGAGGGCACTTTGTCGTAGTTCCAGTATGTGAAATCTTGAAAGGTGCCCGTGAGTCGCAGTTGGCGATTTTCTAGATGTGGATCAGTCTCCTGTAGGACTACGCCTTTGTATCCCTTGGGCAAGGACTCTTTCTTTCCGATCAAAGGATATCCTCTGAGTGCATTTGTTAGCACGCCGTTGCCAAATTCTGGCGCCTCACGCGTATAGTTGTTGAAATATTTATCTACATCGGTGCATTCACCGTCTCCAACGATTTTAGCTGGTAATATAATGGAGCTGCATTGGTCTCGTGTTCTCCACTTGTTGAGTATCAAAATCTAAAGTAATTGACATTTTGCTTAACAAAAATTAAAATTGAACACACACTATGCAAAATAAGACAACACAAACAAACACCGCCAAAATGTTTAGTGCTGTTCAGCGATAAGTAATCGGTATCTGGTCAACAATGTAGCAGATGTCGTTTACCAGCACTGCGTTTTGGGAACCAACAATAAAAATGGCGTTTCTCGTCGAACAAGAACTGATTTCTGCGCGATATTAGCATTAGTTAGTAATAAACAAAATTAAAAAAAATAGGCAACACAACATTATTGAAAATAAATAATGTAGTTTTACCAACTGAGGTCGAATTAATTGTTGCAAAATCGTACGGTACGCGCTGCTAACGTGCTTCATTCGTATTCAGAGTCGTGGTCGTCGTTGTTCATAGTGTTCATTTGCTCTCTCGTCGTCTCTCCCGTAAGTATAAAACGAGAGCAGTGCGTAAAAATCGAAAGAATATATTTGTTGCAAATGTTGATGCTGTCGCGTACGTGGTGCACTATTCATAATTCAATGTGCGTGTTTGAGTGATTGTATAAATATGCATAGAATGTATATATGTATGCAAATTTGATAATAACTAACAAGTGTTTGGCGGCCCTGCCTTTATTTTATTGCGAATTCTGTGGCACAGACGCACACACACCAACACCGACACAATCAAAATAGAGTATGCACCCATACAAAGGCAGCAAACAAATTAAAGTTAATTAAGCAACTGCTGAAATACATATTGCTGCAAATACATATACACATGTGTACATAATTTAATACAATTTATGAAATAATAAAACTTAGTACTGGGTAAATTGCCTGCAACGTGCGTCGTCGTGCCCAGTGTTTATGTATGCGTTCGTGTGTGTGTGCGTGTGTCCGAGTGTTTGTGTGTGACATGTGCGTGTGAAATTGTTTAAGGCAGCAGCGGTAACAACAGTAACTGCAACAACAACAACATTAGCATCAGCAGCAAAACAATTTTGGGTAAGTTGTGAGCTACCTGCCAAAGCTGTTTTATTTGACTATTTTTTTCTCTTTCTGTCCGTCTGTCGTTCTGTTCGCCGGCAGTTTGCACGCCCTGCTCAACACTGACACTGATACACGCACACGGGCAGGCACGCACACACTTGTGCACAGATACATGCCCTTCTAACACTTACGCACTCCATTCATTTTTACGAGTAGAGCTCAGAGAACCACCTACACAGCTAAACACTGTTACACAGATACATGTGCTTATCTTAACGAACGAACGGAACGAGCGAACGTTTTAGTTATCAAAATAATAGTGTGCGTGTGTGAGCGTGTGCGTTTGTATGTGTGTTAATAAAGCAATTCATATAAATTCAATTATAAAACTTATAAATAATCAGTTTGTCGCTTTTCTATTGCAGTGTGCATTTGCAGCGCCACAGCGTAACCAACAACCCAACAATTCATGAATTATAAATATTTATCTGTACAAACAATGACACACAACTGCAGTGCTAGCAATAACAACACCAACAACAACTACAGTAACGGCCAACCTCAAGGCTATAACTACAACAACAGCAGCAACTACAGCACCTGCAGCCGAAATAACAAAAACTGAGATATATTTCATTCTATTTGGTTTCTATCTGGTTTTTCTCCACCTTTCTCGCTCCTCCTACAACTACAATATAATTTATTAATGCTGCCAGCGAACAACAATAACAATGTAAAGCCCTCAAAAACATGAACAACACAATTGTTCGTATGACCAATTGCTTTATAAATAAATGAATATATAAATATATTTATATATATTTTTATAAAAAAACTTATAAAAAACAAACCACAACTAAAAGTCTGAAATTATGAATAAATTGGATTATCCACGTCGCAATGGTACACACAAAGTTCGAATAACCCGTAAGTTTCTAACCGCTTCATTATCAACTATTAGTCATTAATTTATTGTTATTTATATTTGCAGTACTGTGTGCTAGAAACTTGGCTCGTAAGGATTTATTTCGTAAGTATACAGCGAGTGCAGAAAATATGAATTATCGGACTGAAGTTGTGGGCGGAACTCGTTTAATTCGAATATAAACAAATGTTTAATTGCAAATTCATTGGCCACTTTGTGTGGAACATTAACCATTTGTTGGCTTTGTTTTCGCCAGCTTTATATTTCGGACGGATTTCCAATGTGTACAATATATGTAGCTAAATTTAGCATTTCCCTCTTGTCTACTTTCATTTTTAAACAAACCTCTTAGCTGAAAACCTCCACCCCTCCTCTCCCTCTCCTGCTGACCATGCTTATTATGGTTGCCAAGTCGCCAAACCGTCGAATTGTTGTTATAATTTTTTGTTTACACATAACAAAAAAATGATTATTACTAATTTGCTTTCATTGTAGCTACCTCTCTTTTGCACACACGCACTTTCGCATCTGTGTATTATTATTATTATTTTTCCACATTTTCCCATTTTCCCATTCATTTTTTACACATCGTTGCACTTAAATCACGCGGCGGCGTCCGCATTGCTTAATACCGTCTTTAATTATATACTATGCATGTGTCTGGAACTATATGTATCTTTTTAGTTAGTTGGATATAGTTTTCATTCCGAAATACGCGACAGGTGTTCAGGTGGAGGGGTCCAAAGAAGGAGTTGCCTTTCGATCGATGTCGTCGTCGTCGATTTCTATTTCTGCTGTGTCCAATGAAATGGCGTATTAATGTTAATGTATAATTAACAACGGCATGCCAAGTAGCAGACGGAAAAACAGACAGACAGACTCAGTGACTTACTCACTGACCGATTCTCTATACTGCATACACACATATAGACAGACTTGCACTATATCCAGTAGTACAGATCCAAATCGACGCACTTGGCTTACATTTGTCACAGGTGAATGTTTTTTATGCCCATGCAAATAAGTTGATGGCAAAAAGTGGTTCGCTAGACGTTTATCGGTTCGCTGATTAGATTCGTTCAGCAAGTATCAGTTTATATATATGAATATATACATATACAGAAACTATGAAAAATCGTTTGGGAAAAAACCATAGCTACTAAATGGGTACAAAATATCTGTGTGTGTGTGTATTTTTTGGGGTCTTACGAACGGGACTTGGCGGCACTATCGACTCATTCTGCCGATCGATATAAATAGATATTATTGCTGAGGGATTTATGGAGTATGACAAGTAACACATGTTATGACTAAGTTTTTGGAAATTAGCACAAAACCACAGCAGAAAATAGAGATGCTTTATGGACATCATACATTTCCCTTGCTAACACCGTCACAATCACAGTCATAAAGAGAAATTGTTAACTTTGATCATCTAAAATGTATTCCAAAAGCAGAACAATGAATACTCTTCTGACCCTCAACTATAGAAAATGTTTTGGTTTGCCGCATCTGCAAAGAATGCTGGGAAATCCATGGAACTCCCAGGGAAATGAAAGGCTAGCTTTTAAGTTGGAGGGCAAAAAGGAGCAGGAATTGATGGAAATGCGGAAGGAGATTAAGAATATTAGAGCAATGACGCTGGCTACCGCTTTGTTGGGACCCACGAGCGGGAACAAAGGAAATCTACTGGTTAGGAAGTGGCCAAAACTGCCGGCTCAGCTGCTAGGGGCCATGTCCATGTGCACCGTGGCAGCAGCAAAATCGGAAGATGCTAAAAAAATGCACGGGAAAGCGGAAGATTCACTGCTCAGAGCAGATGTAAATGCGCAGGGCAGAGTGCGACTGCTAGAAATGTTAAACGATAAGAAATGCGATAAGATAAAAGAGATGCAGGATCGTAAGGAGCAGGTTGCAAAGCGCAAGGAACAGAAAAAGTTTCCGATAAACAAATACAGACTAGATATAACCAAGTTCCCTTTAGAACAGAGATTTGTGGATAGCGAAGAAGACAGTGTTTCCTCCAATTCCCAGTTACCCAATGATGTCGGCGGAAAACCTGTGTCCAAAGACAACACGAAGATGCCTGCTATGGGTACAATGGGCTCTAGGTCCTTTGCCACAACCGCAGCGACACCGCCGCCACCCACGGATCTTCCGCCTGGCACTCCACCACCCCAAACGAAGACCACTTTTGGGCCACTGGCAGATGCGGATCGCATATTTACCAATTTGTATGGACGCCACGATTGGCGGCTGAAGGAGGCCATGAAACGTGGAGATTGGTATAAAACGCGCGAGATTGTGGAAAAGGGAGCGGAGTGGATTGTTAACGAGATAAAAACATCGGGTTTGCGTGGTCGTGGCGGTGCGGGTTTCCCCAGTGGCCTCAAATGGTCGTTTATGAACAAACCGCCCGATGGGAGACCCAAGTTTCTGCTGGTCAATGCCGACGAGGGTGAACCGGGCACCTGCAAGGATCGCGATATAATGCGCCATGATCCGCACAAACTGGTGGAGGGATGTCTGATTGCCGGTTGCGCCATGGGAGCCCATGCCGGCTTTGTTTACATCCGCGGCGAGTTCTTCAACGAGGCATGCAATCTACAGTATGCCATTCTGGAGGCCTACAAGGCGGGTTACCTGGGCAAGAACGCCTGTGGCTCTGGCTACCAGTTCGATCTGTATGTGCAACGTGGCGCTGGAGCCTATGTGTGTGGCGAAGAGACGTCGCTAATCGAATCCCTGGAGGGCAAGGCGGGCAAGCCAAGGAATAAACCACCGTTTCCAGCGGACATTGGTGTCTTTGGTTGCCCCTCGACGGTCACCAACGTGGAGACGGTGGCGGTGGCACCCGCAATCTGTAGGCGTGGCGGTAAATGGTTTGCCAGCTTTGGACGCACACGCAACTCGGGCACGAAGCTCTTCAATATCTCCGGGCACGTCAACCGTCCATGCACCTTCGAGGAGGAGATGTCGATGTCAACGCGGGAACTGATCGAACGCCATGCAGGAGGAGTGATCGGAGGATGGGAAAATCTGCTGGCCATCATACCCGGTGGCTCCTCGACACCCTGTATACCCCAAAAGGTCGCCGACACCTCGATCCACGACTACGACGGACTAATGGCCGTGCAGTCCTCGCTGGGCACTGGTGCCATGATCGTGATGAACAAGGACACGGACATCATCAAGGCCATTGCTCGCCTCGCCGAGTTCTACAAGCACGAGAGCTGTGGCCAGTGCACTCCATGCCGCGAGGGTCTTCACTGGGTGAACATGATCATGCAGAGATTTGTCACCGGCGACGCCAAGCCCGGCGAGATCGATATGCTCTGGGAGATAACCAAGCAGATCGAAGGACACACCATTTGTGCCCTGGGAGATGGCGCCGCCTGGCCACCGCAGGGACTAATACGCCACTTTCGACCGCTGATAGAGGAGCGCATGCAAGAGCGTGCGGCATGCAACAAAGCTCAAGCTGAAGCCAAGGCCAAAAAGGCCAACAAGACGTCATAAATGTCGACTGTACACATTACTTCCTCGTGTAATACAGAAACAAATGAAATACAGTGGGGCAAAAAGCCCTTTATGCACCAGCAAATCTTTAGGCAACCATGACTTCCGCTAGTTTGCCAGTGAAAGTGGCAGCTAATTGTTAACTGTGGCACGTTGGGCTGACAAATCGGGGTTGAATGACTAGATGTGGTAGAAGAGTGGGGAACTGGGAAGTGAATGATTAACTTGGCTTTAATTCTAAGCCAATTAAAAAGTGCAGGAACCTCAACCGCTTACCGCTTACCGCTTACACGTGGAACAGTAGGCCACAGAGTCATGAGTAGCTTTCATCTTAATCTACAGGGTATACGTTAGTCTACATGGCCCATAATTTCGCTTTTTCTTTTGTGTTCTGCGAAGCATTAAATCAATCAACAGCTGCTGTTGCCCATGTTGTCCCCAGCTCAGGTTACACACACACAGGCAGCGGTACAAATACAGGTAGAAGTACAGGTAAAGTGCAAGCAGGAGAACGAAGTTTAGGTAAACCGGGAATGGCCTTGATGCCGAATTGTGTACACCGAATCAGCAGCTGTTAATCATTGCGATCTTAAGGGAAAGGGGAAGAGGTGCGAGTAGCTGCCTCTTCGTCTTGTTGACTTGACCCACTTGAGTGACATTTGACCCTGTTATTTAGACAACGAGTAAAAACAATTGTTTGAGCGTTGTTCAGATTTAATTGAAAGCCATTCAGCATCGTTTAAATAAACTAGAGCAATTTCAGCTGTAGCAGCTGCTCCTTAGCCCAGACTATAACTCATTGGGTTGAAGTATCTGTAACATGATCGAAGCTGAGCAGAAGATTCAAGTGTTTGCCGAAAGCGGAGCTCTAAATATAGATCAGTTGTAGAATTGGCTACTAAAATTTAATTACTAAATCGCTGGTGACAAACAGATGACGTCATCGACATGAATAAGCGTGTTGGCAGATAAGGCGTGGCAGTTAATAGTTTCTGTGTTGACCTTGTTGCTTCGATTTCGTTTGATAAGCAGGAGTAGCAAAGGCGATAAGAAAACAATTGTTTAAATAATGTTCAGATTTAATTGTAGTATTTTAAGTGCCAGAATTAAGTTAGTTATTGGATTACAGCTGCTCCTTAGCCGTGGGGATTGAACGGTGGAGTACGGGGAAAGTTTGGTGGCAGCTGTCCATTTCCCTGTGGGCGGCGATTGAAGCGACGATCGTCGAAGGGCGTGGCACTTGTTGAAACGGCACACAGGGCGATCAAGGCGAGCGCCAACCAGGAGAAGAAGCTACTGAAGCTAATGGCAACCATGACTCAATTGTTTTCTGACTGAGCCGTTGATGCCAGTAGACGTCTTATTTATATTGTAGGAATCTGACAAGCGGTGATTACCCAAAACACTGAGACAGGGGATTCACAATCAGGGTAGATAAGCTGCGTCGACTGTGCTTGTGATGACCTCGTTGTAGCTTCTTGTGGTTGTTGGCTTTTGTTGCGGTGATTCCAGGCAGCTTCTGGGATCGAAAGGTAGACGATTGGGGAAACCAGGGCGCCGGTGTGGAGTGTAGCAGCTGAGGGGAGCAGCTACAAGGAGCAGCAGGCACAGCAAGCGTAGCATCAGTAAGCCTAAACTTGCTGATAGTGGAACAGTTTGTTAACTAAACTATGTCAGTAGTT
This sequence comes from Drosophila dunni, assembly GCA_018152125.1. Taxonomy (NCBI): domain Eukaryota; kingdom Metazoa; phylum Arthropoda; class Insecta; order Diptera; family Drosophilidae; genus Drosophila; species Drosophila dunni. Next base: position 17,706,888 of record JAECXC010000339.1, on the reverse strand, counting down.
TAGTATATTAACTGATTATAGCTAACTGTAATTCTATAATAAAACTAATTTGAGCTGCAATTTGTGGCATGCAACTGGGAGTTAACTAGGCTAATTTATTTATTGACAACTTCTGGTTTCAACTGACTGATTTACTGACCTGTGAATCGCCCAAACAGCAGCAGCCAAGCAGCTAAACTATACTTTAATCCTAAAAACCCACTTACAAACTCCTCTACTTGCAGGTTTACCCGATCCATTTGCCAAGGTACAGGTGGATGGCACCCGACAGGAGTACTCGACGGAGATAAGCAAATCCTCGCTAGACCCCAAATGGAATGCTCACTACGATCTGTTTCTGGGACGTGGCGATTCAATAACCATAACTGTATTTAACCAGCGCAAGATACACAAGGGCAGTGGCTTCCTGGGCTGTGTGCGCATACCCGCCCTGACCATACAAAGCCTCAAGGGTGCGGGATGTAAGTAAACTGATCTTAGTTCCTCATGGGTAACCAGTTTAACACCATTTCTTTTGATCCCTTAGTTCAACGCTTGGATTTGGGCAAACTATCGCCAGACGATGATGAGCTAGTGCGTGGTCAGATCATAATCTCGCTGCTGCCCAAGGATGGACCCTGCAGTGGCAATCCACTGGCCATTGTTGGACCCAGCGGGGATGTGCGTGGTCCCTCCGAGGAGGACTCCACCGAGGACCACCTGCCTGATGGCTGGGAGGAACGACGCACTGAGAACGGGCGCATCTACTATGTTAATCATGCTACCAAATCCACCCAATGGGATCGACCCCGAGCATCCGCCAGCACAGCGAACACTAAGTCACCCCAGCAACGGCAAAACAATGGCAACAACATCGAGAGGCAACAACCTGCGGGTCCCACACGCTCCACAACTTGTACCAATCTGCTCAACGGTCATGGCAATCGCCAGGGCTCAAGGGATCCTCCAGACGAGCGACGCCACTCAACCGAAATACTCTCCAGCGTGGGTGTGGTCGGTGGGGGCAAGGAGAACACCAGTCCCACGGCAGGCACAACGGCAACGGCGAAGGCAACAACGCCAGGAAAGAAACTAACGTCGAGTCGAGCTGTGAATGCGGCGCTGGAACCTGCCACACCCAACAACAGTAGCAGCAGCAGCAATAGCACAACGACAGCAGCCACAACAGCAGCGGCAGCTGCAACCACAACGACGGCGACTGGTCGCCTGCACAACAGCAACAATGACAATCATTTGAAAACGCCAAAGCATCAAACATCCGCGTCCATGAATGGGCATGCGTCTGGCGAGGGTGCGCCCTCATCTCCCACTGGACAGCAGAACTATGTGAATGGCAATGCTCCGAGTGGCACAAGTGGCCAAGCAGCGCAACCTCAGCAGGCCAATGGCTGGCCAACAACCACAGCGGCAGGAGGAGCAGGAGCAACTGAGGATGGCAACAACACAGGCACAGCACCGGCCACAACGCCGCCCAGACAGAGTCCCACAGCAGCGACGGCGACGACGCCATCGACGCCAGTCTCTCCTACAACGAACACCAACGTAAACGGGAACGGAAACGGAAATGTGCACAGTCCCAATGCGAACAGTCAGCCGGTGGGAAGATCGGAACGTTCTGCTGGCGTAGCAGGGCCAACGGCAACGCAGCGTTCCCAGCGTCGCAGTTCACGGCAGGCAGTGGAAGAAGTGCCCTCTCGTCGAAGATCATCACGTGGCACACGCAATGTGGCAGGTGGAGCCGGCTCAGGCGGAGGAGTGCGTTATGTCTCCGCCGCGATAGCAGCGGCTAATCAAGCGGCACGTCCATTTTTAGATCTGCCGCCGGGCTATGAAATGAGAACGACACAACAGGGTCAGGTGTACTTCTATCACATACCCACTGGAGTGTCCACATGGCATGATCCGCGCATACCGCGAGACTTTGACGCGCAGCATCTAACGCTTGACGCGATTGGACCGCTGCCAAGCGGCTGGGAGCAGCGCAAGACGGCCTCGGGTCGTGTCTACTTTGTGGATCACAACAATCGCACCACACAATTTACTGATCCACGTCTCAGCGGCAGCATACTGCAGATGATACGACGTGGGGGCAGTGTGCCTCCTTCAGCGACACCAAATACAGCATCGCCAGCTGCTCCAGCAGCAGCGGCACCACCAGCAACAGCAGCAGCGCCACAACCAACACCAACTGCTGCCGTGCCCAACGCTAGTGGCGCAACCACAACGGGCACAACAACGCCTCATCGAAGCACGGGGCAACACATAGTGGTTCCTGATCTGCCCCAGGGTTTGCTTGAGGGTGCGGATCTGTTGCCAAAGTATCGACGGGATTTAGTGGGCAAAATGCGAGCGTTGCGCTCGGAGCTGCAGACGATGCAGCCACAGTCGGGACATTGTCGCCTGGAGGTGTCACGCAACGAGATATTCGAGGAGAGCTACAGACTGATTATGAAGATGCGCGCCAAGGATATGCGCAAGCGCCTCATGGTCAAGTTCAAGGGCGAAGAGGGCTTGGACTACGGTGGTGTGGCCCGGGAATGGCTGCATCTGCTCTCACGGGAGATGCTCAATCCACAGTACGGCCTGTTTCAGTACAGCCGCGATGACCACTATACGCTTCAAATCAATCCAGACTCTGGTGTCAATCCTGATCACTTGTCCTACTTTCATTTCGTGGGACGCACCTTGGGCATTGCTGTGTTTCATGGCCACTGTCTCGATGGTGGCTTTACCACGCCCTTCTACAAGCAATTGCTGAACAAACCCATCACACTGGGCGACATTGAGGGCGTGGATCCCGAGCTGCATCGCAGCCTCACTTGGATGCTGTAAGTGAATCAAATACTTAATTGACTTTTTAATTCTTAACTTTTACCATTTCGAATCTACAGGGAAAGCAACATCAGTGGAATCATCGAGTCAACGTTCAGCGTGGAGAACAATAGCTTTGGTGCTCTGGTGGTGCATGAACTGAAGCCAGGTGGTGCAGCAATACCCGTCACCGAGGAGAACAAGCGGGAGTATGTGAAGCTCTATGTCAACTATCGTTTCATGCGAGGCATCGAGCAGCAGTTCCTAGCACTGCAAAAGGGTTAGTTAACGTTAGTAATCTGTTAAATAGCACTTACTTATTTCAATCTGTTTTAATTGATAGGCTTTTGTGAACTGATACCAAGTCATCTGCTGAGGCCCTTCGATGAGCGCGAACTGGAATTGGTCATTGGGGGCATCTCCAGCATCGATGTCAACGACTGGCGTAACAATACGAGACTGAAGCACTGCACCAACGAAACGACACAAGTCCTGTGGTTCTGGCAGGTGAGTAAACTTTTGAATTGCAGTTGCTGTGGTGAATTTGTTGTTTACTTAGTGTTGAGTAACTTCTGCTCAATGTGGAGATCAGCAGTTGTGCTCCTTTTTGAGTTGAACCAGCTCAGCTGTTCCCCTAACTAAACGCAAATATGAGCACGAACGCAAAAAGATCCAAGCAACGCAGAAAATGTCCAGCTTCTGCACAGCTCATTTGTATGTCACTTGAACTTTAAATTAAAAAACGTTTTTTCTTCTTCAGGTGGTTGAGTCCTACAGCTCTGAGATGCGAGCGCGATTGCTGCAATTTGTGACGGGATCGTCGCGGGTGCCGCTGCAAGGTTTTCGTGCGCTACAAGGATCCACGGGAGCAGTTGGACCTCGCCTCTTTACCATACACCTCACAGCGGATGTGCCGACACAAAATTTGCCAAAGGCGCACACATGTTTCAATCGCATCGATTTGCCACCCTATGAGAACTATCAGCTGCTTTGTGACAAGCTGACACAGGCCGTGGAAGAGACCTGTGGCTTTGCAGTGGAATAGTTACAACGCACACACACTCACACATGCACGCCCCCGCAATCTTACACACTCAAAACACACATCTACATATGCATTATATCATTTATAGACGAAAGCGATTTGAAATCAAAATTATAACGGCCTTGCGCCTTTTAACCATTTGCATTGGAATTTGTCTGTTGAAACATATGCTCGGCATTGCTGTTTATTCTTTTGCTGCGCCTTTTGCAGTTGAAACAAAAATAATGTAATGATAGTACACACAGACTTATTACGTACATATTTATATGTGTTGCTTTAGGGCAATAGCAGTTCTTATACATAGTTACCAAGTGCATATACACCCCCACGTAAATACATTACGTACACACATATATACATATGACATACATATATCTAATTGTATTTTGCTGTCTACCCTTGGCCTTTGTTTGTTTACGTCGTGTTATAAATTGTAGTTTTAAATATTAAAACCCTTATACATTAATATACACATATACATATATATATTATTAAATATATACATATATCATAGTTGATAATTAGGCCTAATAATACAAAATAAATACCAACAAACAAACCAACAATAACAAATTTTCAAATTGTAGGCATTGAACCGGCAATTTTGTACTTTTGTTTATTTTTTATTGCATTTTTTATGTTTATTAATTATATTTTGTACATGATTCAAACTCACTGATAAGTTTTTAATTATTGTTAAAATTGTCCTTAAATACACTTACACACACACACACACACACACAACACAAATACACATAGATAAACATTCATTGCATATTCGATAAGTATATAAACAAATTAATTGCCCACACCCAAAAAGAAAAATAAGAAAACACACAAATGCTTGCAAAATTACTCAATTATTATTACTAGTTATTTTTTTAAACTTTTAAATAAATGAAACTTATTTAATTTGCACTCGGTTAACCTTTTTTTATTTTGTTGCTGGTTCGATTTGAAAACACGATTATTATTTATGCCAAAATAATTGAGGAACAAAACACACACAGACTCATAAACTAACATTAATTATTACAAATTCATAGTAGGAACCCACGTCATAACATTGATATTAAAACGAATTGGACAAATTTCTAGAAAGTGATATTAGTGAAAATTTTTAAATATCTTTGAATTAAATTGTAACAATTGGTAGTTATCTAAGAGAGAGCCCTTTTGACATGTATTTCAAATTTATATACCATTGATTTAATGAGATTGAGAAAGCATAAAATAAATTAAGCTTAGAATTAGCCCAAAACAACACAAAACACAAATCGAACGTTAACTTTTTAGCTTTAGAGAGCTCTAGGGTGTGAAATCTAATTGAATTTGAAACTAAGCAGAAGTTCTGCTTAATAATCGACAAAGGATTAATAAAGGAATATTAATTATGTACAGAATTTGTGATTTACTCATTTGTTTTATTTTTATAAATTATATTTCAGGAAGTAAGTGGCCTCCTTGACGAAATATTTGAGTGTGCGGAATGAAAGTGTGATTTGGACGCCTTTGTCACAACTGCCGAAATAGCTCAGTTGGGAGAGCGTTAGACTGAAGATCTAAAGGTCCCCGGTTCAATCCCGGGTTTCGGCAATAGCAACTTTTTTATTATTGTTCTGATTAACGATTATTAAATAGATATAATTTGAATTTTTTAATTTAATAGTTGTTAAATTAAAATATAAAATTACTTATTTATAAACTTTTATTGTGTTTTTTGTTTGAACTAATACTTTTGGCCAGGCAAATCCAACTGCCGAAATAGCTCAGTTGGGAGAGCGTTAGACTGAAGATCTAAAGGTCCCCGGTTCAATCCCGGGTTTCGGCAATAGAAACTTTTTTTAAATATTCTTAAAAAAAATTAATTTCTCAATTTACATATTAATTGTTTTAATTTTGATTTTTAAAAATAAAATGTTAGCAAAGACACGAACCATTTCGTTGCTGTGTTGCCTTTGTTTAGTACAAGTGGGCAAATAGTCAGCCTACACCCAAGTGCCGAAATAGCTCAGTTGGGAGAGCGTTAGACTGAAGATCTAAAGGTCCCCGGTTCAATCCCGGGTTTCGGCAATGACAACTTTTTTGCTTCAGAAAATCAAAAATGCATTTTAAAATTTAATTTTACATTTAACTATTTTATTTATTAAGTATTGTGTTGTTTTAAGCCGCCATTAATTAAATTAACGTCTACAATATAGTTACAAACTAGTATTAACTAAAAGAGCATGACTATATACTTTCTGGAAGCCCAAATAGGTGCTACCAACTTCCATATACACACAATACATACGTAGAATAATCATTTGAATAGATTTAGTAAGAAGAAATAGCTGGGGGTGGATAAAAGGTGGAGTATGCTTGCATAAATACTTGAAAAGCTGCCCTAAACTGGTAATTAAATGTACATACTCGCTTGTAAGTAAATAATTATGTATATTATGTTACTGAGCAGCAGTAAGTAGTATAATTAAATGATACGTATAAACTTTCGCAACATTACTAAAGCTAGAGCGTGTGTATTTAGTCTGCAGAGCGGACTAGAAGTCCGGATCATAGTCCCGCGCATAACGCGTCCTACTCGCATGATTATTATAGCTGTACATCTGGTGGGCATCGGCAAAGGCATCGGGATACTGATGGCCATGGCCATAACCCTGCTGACTCTGCTGCTGATGGCCAGCGTATGGCTGGTGTTGCTGCTGCTGCTGCTGATGATGGTGATGATGGCCGAGATGTGGCCGCTTCAAGGAGTCACCCTTCTGCGAGTACGTCGGCTGCTGGTCATAGAAGTAGTCGCCACTGGTGTGGCCATGACGCGTTGACCTCCAGCTGTCGTAGATGTTGGAGCTGTTGCTGCCATGCATGGAGTTGGTGAAGCGCTGCAAGGAGTGGGCAAGTAATGAAACTACAGGGGTTTAAAAGCTTTTTTCACTGCTTACCTTTGGCTTAATGGGCTGCTTGGTATCGTTCCAGGGATCATCAATGTTGTAGAAGTCATCCACGCCGTAGTTGTCGGCACCACCCATGTGATTCACCTTCAGCTCGTTCAGCATGTCGTTGGTCAGCGGAATGGGCGTCTTCTTGGCGCGCTTCTGTCGATTAAGCAGCTGCAAAGAGAGACCAGTTTAAGTGATGGGAGTAGGAGGACGAGTCCCTAGAAACTTACCACCGTGACACCAAAGATGACGACAAAAACGAGCGAACCGACGCCAATCACAATCACCACAATGGCCCACTGTGGAATGGGCAGATCATCCTCAGCGTTCTCCACATTCGTGTGCAGATTCTTGGCTATGACTGCGAGGAGTAGAGAAATGAATTGAGTTGGAAGTTCCACAGTTAGCCTACTACACTGACTACTCACCACTGAACTCGGTGGCCACGGGATCAATGATGAACTTTCCCATTTGATAGCTGGCCTTGACCAGCTGCTCCTCCTGTGGACTGGCCACGCTGTCCGTCTCATTCTCCTGTGCATCCTTGTCGGGCAGCATCGTGGGTTTGCTGAGAGCGTCATGGAAGAGCTGCTTAATCTCCAGCGTGTCCACATCCTCCGTAATGTTGGCCAACTCCACGTAGTAGTCAACCAGGACGCTGCCCTCGCTGAAGCTATCGATGCGCACCTTCTTGTACCATTTGCTCAGCTGATTCGCATTCGAGTACACTTCGTTGAGCTGAGGAGAAGAGAGGAGTGTGTTAGGTAGAGAATGAGATAGGGATTAGTGGTGTGGGATACTCACCTGAGCTTCCAGCTCGTGGGCCAGCGTCTTCCACTCGAGTGTGTTGTGATCTAGCAGCTCTGGCTTCCAGGCCACACCATCGACTATTCTGATGGTCGCCTCGAGATCGCAGTCAGCGGTGCAGTGTCCTGGTTTCGTGGGTCTTGGCGTGGTAGTTGTGGTGGTGGTTGTGGTGCTGGTGGTGGTCGTGGTGGTGCTACTGGTGCCTGCCGCTGTTAGCAGATCCTCAAAGTTAATTGTCTGAGCATTCAGTTTGTCAATGGACAGCGGAGTCGTCGGTGGAGTGGGCCAACCCGTGAATTCGGTGGTTGCTCGCATTGGAGGACCCTTGCGGATCACCAGGGATGGAGAGGCAGCGGAAGGAGAGCCCTCGGCAGCACCTTCCACTGTTGGGTGTGGCGTGGTCAGACGGTGTGCGCCCAAGCGCTTGTGGATTCCCTTGGGGAAGACGACCTTGAATCCGCCAGTGGCCTCCGTGGAAGCAGCAGCTGGAACTGGTGCTGGAGCAGCTGTTGGGGCTGTGGATTTGGGCTTGCTGGTGCTGGTAGAGGCAGGATGCTGTAAGGTCTTGGACTTGTAGTCCTTGGGCAGCAGCGAGGCGAGCAGATCGTCGCTCTCCGAGCCACTCGTCTTCACGGTGTCGTTGAGCTTGAAGCCAGGAGGCAGGAAGCTGCTCAAATCGTCCACTTTCAGTGTGGTTATGCCACTAGGCAGCTTGGACTCAGTTTCCTCCTTGGGAGGCTTGTAACCCGGAGGCAGGAAACTGCTGAGGTCATCGAAGGGCACAGCCACCGCAGGAGATCTCTGTGTGCTTGACGTGGTCTTAGTGGTTGTCGTGCTCTTGGCTGTGGTGGAGTCACTAAAGCCCGGAGGCAGGAACTTTGAGATGTCGTCGACAATGGAAATCTCGGGCTTCGTCGTGGACGAGTTGAGCTTGTAATCCTTGGGCAGTAGTGCGGACAAGCTGTCCTCGAACTTGGCCTTGCTGAAGAGACTCTCCAGCGGTGGAGGCTTCGTTGTTGTCGTTTTCGGAGGCTTGTAGCCCTTGGGCAGCAGACCAGCCAAGGCCACATCCTGCACAGCAACTACTCCGTTCTTAAAGGAGCGACTGATGGTGGAGTTCCTGGCCGGCTGCTGCTTGCGGTTCAAATCCTCGCTGGGTTTCTCCGTTGTGGTTGTGCTTGTGGTGATCTTGCGGTTCTTGTAGCTGGACTTGGGCTTGAATCCGACGGGCAGCAGACCCGCCAGCTCATCCATTTCGCTCTCATCGAAGTGCTGCACCTTCACCTTGGCCCCGCTGCTCGTGGTGCTGGGAGCGGCTGTGGTGCGTGGCTGGAACTTGCGTATGTTGGGCACGAATCTTCCGCTGCCCGTGGACGTGGTTGTGGCCTGCGTCGGATGAGCTGCGTCCATTTGATTGATGATGGGATACTTGCCCGAGAGCACTCCGCTCGACAGCTCCGACTGCACGCGATCCAGCTTATCGATGATACTCTCCGTGGAGGCGCCTTTCTCCTGCCCACCCAAGGATTTCTCTGTGGTGCTGGTGGAGGTGGTTGTGCTGCTGCTGGTGGTGGGTGTGCTTGTGGTGCTCGGCTCCTCGCTGCTTTCGTTTATGTCCAGCTGCTTCTGCTGCTGCTTGGAGTGCACCTTCCGCTCCAGCTCCGAGAGCGTGTGCTTGGTCTCCTCCTGCTCGATGGCGGGGAAGGGCAGGAAGCGTGCTCCGTTGATGCTGCGACTGGTCTGGATGGAAGCCACGACCACATAGCTTTCGGTTACGTTCTCACTTGGAGTTGGTGTCGTTTCCACGATGGTTGCCTCGGTGTGCGTCTCTTGCTCCTCCTCCTGTGGCTGTGGCGCCGGTTGAATGTCCGCCAAGGTCGTGCCCTGACTGCGTGGAGTAACTGGCGCCGGGTAGGCGGTGGATCCATTGACGACACTCTTTGTGGTCACCACGGAGATGATCTCACGTCCATCCTCGACCTTCTGCTGGCGACTTGAGGTGGATTCGTTCTCCAACTCGGTGGTGGCATCGCTTTCGCTTTCCTCCTGATCCTTCTCCTCACCCTCGCCCTCCTCTTCCTCGTCGTATTCGTACTCCTCCTCCTCCGTTTCACCCACCTCCTCGTCGTCGTACTCGGGCTGCTCCTGCTGCTTGGCTGTGGTCTTGATCTCCTGGTGCGTCTCCTCCTCCTGCTGCTGCTTTGGTGGTGCTGCTTCACTCGTGCTTTCCTCCCACAGTGTCTCGGTGGTGTCCGCTTGCTGCTCCTCCGTTTGCTGCTCCTCCGTCGATTCGCTGTGCTGCCTGGGAATGGCTGTGGTGGCCTTTTCCTTGTCCGCCTCCTCCTCGACGTACTCGTATTCCTGTCCAGCATTCGGCAGCGTGGTCTCCTCTGCAAAGTCGCTGGTCTCCGATGAATCCGTTTGAGCTTCCTCTGTGCTCGTGGTGCTGGTGGACTTGTCGAGTTCAGCCTCGTTGCTGGTCACCGTGTCCAGTCCCTCCGAGGTGTGCTCCTGGCTGTTGATGGCCTCTGTCTTGGCTATGCTGATGGGTGTTATGGTCTCCTCCTGCAGCGGCAGTTTCTCCAGGCTCGTGGACTCTTCTTGCTCTGCTTGAGACTCCTGTTCCACCACCTCCTCCTGCTCCTCTAGCTCAGCCTCCTCTTCCTCCTGGCTCTCTGTGGTGCTCGTCGTGCTGGGCGTGGGGCGTGGCAGCTTCAGTCTCGCATTGGCGCTGTTGTAGTTGAAGGGTCGCTTGCTGACCACACTCACGGGCTCATTGATCTCGCGACTGATGAACACGGGACGTCGAGGATTCGCCGCCTTGCGTCCAAAGCTGGGACGTTCCGAGGTGGAGCTGGCTGAGCTGGCGGTGGTGCTGCTTGTGACCTTGGCCACTCCACGATGGCTACCAAAGCGATTGTAGCGCTTGCTGCTCACCTCCGCACTGCTGCCTGTTGTGGTTGAGGTCGTCGAGGGCGTGGAGGAGCCAGGCTGGTAGCGATTGCGCAGCCGATAGGGCGTGCTCGCCGCTTGGGGCGTGGCATCCTCTACTGCTGCAGCTGGTGGCGCTGGTTGACGCGTGCGTGTAGCGCTGGGCGAGAAGCCGCCGTTGCCAAAGGGACGCAAGGCGGCGCTGCTGCTGGACGGCAAGCGCTTCTCGTTCTAAGAAAGAGAGAAGAGAGCGAGAGAAAATGAGTAAAATGTTATACTGTTATACCGCAGAGGGTTTTGACTAGCGATGCATACGTGTTTGTGCTTTGAAATGTTGGTTCGTGTCTTTGATAATTTCGGACTCTTTTCGGAACACTCTTGGTCGCATTAATTACGGGATTTTAGTATTACGAACTAGTACAGGGTCTTTTCGCGTCACCTCTATATACTTTAGACCAGACTTTAGCTTACATTTCCTGCTTGTGTCGTGCTGCTGCTTAAAACCAGGCACGTTCTCATCTCTAGCACCCACAACTCACTTGGCTCTATTTCTGCGGTCATATGTTAGCGGCGTCATGGGAACTGTTACTGTTACAGTTACCGTTGTAGTTGCAACACACACACAGACACACTCACACACTCTTCACACACACACACTTGCACACACTCACATTTAGAGCCACAACACGTTCACAATCTCTGCGGTTCGTCTGTCAATTGTTTTGCGTGCGAAATCTTCTCAGCTTCGCTCCCCTACTCCCACCCTCTTCTCCTACCCACTCAAGTGATTCTCAAATTTGTCTAAAGCGTTTTGTGCAAATTTCCAAATAGTCCATTCCATTTGCCAGTTTTTTTTTGGCATTCATAATTTATGCGCTCGTATTTATTTAATTTGGATGTGAAGGCAACAGGCAGAAGAAGCGACTAAGACCACGACTAAGTCTGCGACTAAGACTTAGACCTGTGACGTCTTCAGCTGCTCCTCTGCCTCCCCTACCTCTCCTCCTACTTCTTCTTTGATGCTGAGCTATTGAAAGCTGTGGCATCAAGTGCTTGCCACGCTGACATCTGGGTCGCTGCCACTTTAGGCACCAGCGTTGACAGTGCCAAGCACCACTCAGAAGTGTGTTATAGACGCAGTAAGCGCTGAGTAAGCGGTGTCTCCATGTCGATGCCACACTTTGACTGCTTTTAGCCAACTTTCGAGTGCAGTGCGCATAGTTTGATTAAAATTAATCAGTTTTGAGCTCAAGTGGAGCTTAAACTTTCGAACAGAGGAGACTGTAAATTTGTGCTAATAAAAGAAGTAAAAGCTGAGCTAATATACCACTCACACTGCCAGCTACAGGGCATAACTCGAGCAACAACTCAATTAAGTTTACAACAAAATAAACTGTTAAAAAGAGGCGCATAAATATTGTTGCTAACGACAGATAAACAAATGAAAATGCTCCAGATAAAGCCAGGTGAAAGGTAGGACTGATAGAGAGGAAGGGAGACAGAGGGAGATAGCCACAGACAGACAGAGAGGGAGTGCATTAAACTATGTGGTTTGGCAACTGGTTCTGGGATTTGCTCGTTTTGCTTTTGGCCAAATACATTTGCCGTTTCAATTGGCCACACGTCAGAGAGAGTGAGGGAGAGTGGTAGAGTGAGAGCGAGAGCGCTGGCCAACAACTGATATTGGCCAAATCAGAGCATGGCCAATTGTTTTGTTAACTGTTATGCAATGCCCCAAAAAATGTTGTTTGCTGTTCCTTTTGTTGCTTTTACTTTCCGTCTGTCTGTCTGTCTCCCTGTCTCCGACTCTATCTCCCCCACCACCACCACCGAATGACAGCTGATGAACGAGATCTCGATTGGCATTTCCTTACCGCTGCTGGCTCATTGAAGTGGGCCAGAAACTGCGTCTGTTGATGTGGCACATTGACTCGCTGCGACTGCGTCTGCGGTTGGAAGCCGTTCAAACTGTTCCCCAATCCATTCCCGATGCTGCTCCCATTGCGTATCGCCTTGAGAGCGAATAAATCCATTCGTTGGCGTTGCGGACGTTGCGACACCTCCACCTCCAACTCCAACTGCACCTCCTCCAGCAACGGGCACGCCAAAGGGGCGTGGCGAGATATCGTAATACTCCGTCTGTCGGTTTGTTTTCTGTGGGAAACAAAACAAACAGAAATCGTTACAGTTTAGACACAAGAAATACAAGTTAATTTCAGTTTGTTATCAAGTCTCCCAGGGCGGCTTTAAAATTATATGTGTGTAAGAAGATAAATAACAGATTATAATTTGATGTATTAAATGTAATATTTTAAACCGACAGCTGTTAAAGCTCTTTAATTGCAGTGGGAACTTGAAATTTAACTAAGATTTGTCTACGCTGCATTTAAATCAAAGCCACACAAAGTCAGGGACAAATTTAACATTTGATAAACATTCTTAATTGCTTGTGGTGGCTCTGTTAGCAGAGGCGCGTCCCCTTATTTACAGAGCTCCAGGTTCGAAACCAGAGGCAGCATCAACAGCAAGCATCAAGCGCAATGAGAAAGAAAGAAAGTGAGAGAGAGAGAGAGAGAGAGAGAGAGTGGTGTGTGCGTGAGCAAGGAATGAACAGTTAGAGAGTCTCACACACACACACAAATCGAAAGGGATCTGTCTCACTCTGAATGCAAATAGATCAGAGAGTGGGAGCCTGTTAGAATGTGCAGCAGAGCAGCCGGCAGCGAACAAACACACAAACAGCGCAATTAGAATAGAGAGCGAGAGCGGGAGTCTGATAGAATGAGCAGCGCAGCCGGCAGCGAACAAACACACAAACAATGGTAAGTGCGCTCTGCTGGCGTCCGCGAACATTCACACAAACAGCGGCAGAGATCTCTGAGCGCAATAAGAACAGAGAGCAGTGGAGCAAGGAAATTGCATGAGTGTGTGCGCTGCAGTCGGCAGCGAACAAACACACAAACAGCGCAATTTGAACAGAGAGCGGGAGAGCCTGCTAGAGTGTGCAGCGCAGCCGGCAGCGAACAAACACACAAACAGCGACAGGAATCTATAAGCGCAATTAGAATACAGAGCAGAGGAACAATGAGAGTGCATGAGTGTGTGCGTGTGCGCCGCAGTCGGCAGCGCGGAAGTTTACGAGTGACCTTTGTACCTCAATCTGTTCTAACGCATATTTTGTGTTTTTTTGATTGCCTGTAACTCCAACAGAAATTTCTAAATATTTTTCTTCTCTAAAGCTGCAGCTGAACTGTCTTGAAGTAATTGGTTGTAAGCCGAATTTAGGCCCAATTTCCCAATACCAATAAGTTGACAACAAAACCCTTAAGATCACATGTGCCTGACTATCTGTCTGACTGTCTGTATGTGCCAACAATGGGAGCACTCATCCGTACACCTGACTGACTTACCTGTCCAAACTCCAAACTCTCAGACTGTCCCTACTCAGCGGAGGAGACCTTCACTCCACATGTTCACGTGTTGCAGGCAATGCCAAAGCGCTTTAAGACTGTACCAAAGGTAAACTACACAGTTGATTGCAAATGAATTCGAGTGAAGTCGGAATCGAAATCAAAATCGATTCGAAATTGAAATCGAAATTGAAAGCGGTGCCAGCAACAATAGAAATCTATCAAAAGTATTTTGATTGAAGTGTATCAAGGTCGTAAGTCGACTGGGCCGCTAATTACACAAATCTCCGACAGTTGCCAACAGTTTCGCCTCAAAAGTGCTTAAAGTACTTGTTGTTGTGGTTATTTTCTGGTATTTCTGTTTATTTCTTACTTTATTTGTTGTCTTTTTTTGAAAGTTCTCCTACAACTAGGTGCAGTACAGTAGGGGGCGGGGATTTGGAGTTTGTTTTGCTCTGTTAAACAAATTGCATACAAAACGCGAGTTTTGTTGCAGTTTTTGTGTTTTTTTGTTTTTCCGCTTTATGCATCAGAGAATAGACTAAAAGACAACTTCTACAACAAATAGCAGCTAATTGGGAGAAGACTCTCTTCTCCATTTCTTTAGCAATTAGATCCGCAGTCTTAGTCTGATTAGCCTTCGAGTAATTGGTAGTTACTTAAACTAAACAATGCCAAACTGTGTGCAAGTTACCCACAATTTCACTGTGTCAACGCCTGGGAAATGTGAAAGAAAGCTGCGATCAGTAAACTAAATGGCTCTTAAGTCGTGTGTCAATATGAAAGCATAAACAAACGATGGGCTAGGTGGGAGGCAGACAGCAAGCAGAGGTGTTTACTTTCACTCAAACAGTCAAATATTAATAAATAGTTATTAATAAAAGCGAATGTGTTTGAGTCTTTAGTTTGTTCTGTCATTTGAATGCAAAGCAGTTTATCGCTGTGCACTGCTTGTCCAATTGGCAGTTCGCTCCCTTCCATTAGTCCAATCAGTGTCCAGCAAACAATCGAGTGATGAACTGCTTAGCGAAGGTGTTGAAAATGCAGCTGAGTTAAGGTGCAAACGAGACACGACCGCTTGCTGTGCACTGCTTGCACCCACAATGCAGCTGCGTTAAGGCCATGACATGTTATTTCAATTAGGGCCAAAACGGGAAGCCCCTAGCTGCAACTAAGTGCGTGATCATGCTCCCAAACTGCTAATAAACAATATGATTAAACAGTTTTTACCACAGTCGGTTTGCTTTTTTCAATTACTCGCACGTTTTCCAAATGCATTTCAACGCATAAATAATGTTGATTGCTTGAAAAGGCAGAAGTCGAAGTCACTTTGTATTTTCTTTTCTTTGCTTTGCTTTGTTTTGGCTTTGGCTTGAAGCAAAGTGAAAGTAAAACGCTTCCAGGCCGTGTTACGAATACCCGAAATGCCTGAATAGCTGAATGCCTGAATACTCCCACCCCCAATTCAGGTACTTATTCATGTGGTCTGCAGTTAAGTAAGTATATCGATTTGCGTCTCGGATTCCTAGGAAGCCGCGTGTTGCGAGTTGGGGGAGGCAGTGGGGGCGTCGTGATCGTGCATTTATGCTTCCCGTTACGCTCGGGAAGACACACTTTTCTGAGATCGTGTTTGAAACTGTTCCCTGTTCATTATCGACGTGCCACAAACCCAGTTTAATGGAAACCAGGTAAATGCTATGATTATGCGATAGACTCGTTCGTGTCACGCGCCCATCTCTACCAAATCAATTCTCCTTTTTTAGCCAAGTTTTTTGCAATGGGGCTTAATCAAATTTCATATGTGGCATGTGGCAAGTTGTAATTTATGAATTTAATTTGCTTCGATTTCGTTTTTTGGCGCTGATTGGCAACGGTTTTTCTTTTGGACCTGGCCAAGAGCGAGACAGTCAGTAGGAGCAAGTGAGAGGTAGAACAAGTTACCTAATTGCTTTGGATTGCATGCACATTTTGTGGCAGGTTACTTGCCACCCCAACCCACTGTCCCCACTTGCCTGTTACCAATTTAGTTTTAGCCAAAACCTGAATTTGGAGCTTAAAAACCGTATTTAAATTGAGTGTTGAGTACTTACGACAAACTGTGAATTGCTGCCAAAAGGTGATCCATATGGTGCACTGCCAGTTTGTTTGTTAACAGCTCCAGTGTTGCCACCATTGTTCTCGTTGCCAATAAAGAGCAGCTGTTCCTGGTAGGAGCCTGGAGCGGGCGAAAATCCACTATTGGCACTGCGATAACCACTCAGACCCGACTGCTGGCGTGGAAACGAGCTGGAGGAGGGTACAAATCGATTTTGCGAGGGAAAATAATAACTGGATGCATCTGAAACAGAAAGAAAAAGAAGGTTAACAATTAGTTAAGGGGTTAAATGCTTTCAATGCCTTGCTGACAGCCATCATTCATGCCTCAAATACTCATTTAGCCATGAAACTCGCTCGACAACACAAATCATGCTGCATAATTGTCAATTGATTGTAATAAATAAATAAATAAATAAATAGAGTCGATGCTCGGGGCATAAATTTGTCATGGACTGGCAAATAACATTTACTCACTGCTTTGTTTGCACTGCTTGATGTGACCTCTTTTGCAAGTACTCGTACGCACACACTCAATCTCTGCTTGACATGAAACGTCAGCTGGCAAAGCGATCGTTTGTCCTAGCGCACTGCTTGCAAGCAGGACAACTACACACTCTATTTTACCCAACTAATGCATAACTTATTGCAAGCTTTAACGCTGTCATAACGTATTCATTCATTCATAAACAATTGTAAGCACAGCTTACCTAAACAACGAAATTATAACAAAGTGCAAGCAGTTATTAACATCATTTTTTAGCTGGAAATTGGAAATTGGCCTCGTTGAGTGGAGTAGAGTCTTTATTTTTGTATCTTTTTGGCAACTGCCAAAGTTATACTTATGTAAATAGAGCGTGGGCACCCAAGCTAACGACAGTAAATAGCTTTCAGCTGCAATGCAGCATGCGTCACTGTTTTTGTCTTTTTGACCCAACGTGTCTGGGCTTAAAAGACTGCTGCACCACGCAAAACAACGAGAAAAAAAATTAAAAAACTTCAAGACAAATACGTTAACACTAATTGAAAATTGAAATATCATAGCGGCGCAGTTTTTCAAACGAAAATGCAGAGCGTTGAAAACGTTATCAGGCGAATTTATGCAGTCAGCAAGGAGAGGCAACGCCCACATGCAGACTGGAGACTGAAGGCAGGGAACCCGAGACGGTGGTGCCCCAGAGCTAACATTACTTAAGTTTCACACCTTGTTTTCGACACATGTACGAGTAGAGGTGTTGCATAGCGTAGAGTGGCAAATATATGCATGTGTTGAGGTGATTAGTTAGGCTTTTGATTAATTGATGAAATGAGCTGGCAGCAAAATATATTTGGCAGTGTGCCAAGGCGAGCAGAACAGTGAACTGCTTGGCACTGCTTGACAGCGAGCGAGAACGAAACTAAGAACGCTAACAACTAGCTGTATATTAGGCAGTATTCGAATGATTTCCGCTGTGGTCTTGTGCGTTGAGACGTACGTCGCTAAGTCGTGTGTTGGTGCGAGAGGGTTCGATTTCCGCTCGTGACAAATGTTAACACATTTATTAAATAACATTTTTATATTGGAAACGACAGTTTCTTACTCTTTCTTAACTGATATTGTTAGCCTTTAGCGCTTGGGCAAGAGTTGCTTGGTAAATTACCTGCCGGCAAACTCTAATCCGCTGAAGGTAGATCGAATCGTTCAGTCTCCATTGCCGTTGACACTGCACTATCGCTCCGTTTCATAAGTGGGCATTGCAGTTCGGACGTGACTGAATACAGACAAATATTTTATTTATTTTCAGATTATTCTATATTTGTGATTTAATATTCCCCACGCAATCGACCCAAAAAATTGAAAAACCATTGAAACGTGCTCCGGCAGTTTACCTATTTTGCTGCTAGGGAATGGAGACAACCTTCAGACGATCGATTGAATCGTTTGGAATTTATTGTAATGTGTGAATGCAGAGAACCGTTTGAAAATAGGAACTACCAGAGCTACACTGAGATGACAACACACAAAATGATATCACACGTTTAATTCCAATCCACGGAACGAGTTTCTACAACTTCAAACTGAAATCTAAGCGACTAAAGCACGTGTGGTACTAGATTATGTTTCCTTGAGGCTTAAAGACGGCTTGCTTTTGGCCACAACACGCTGCTTCTTTGCCCTTGCCTTCCTCATCGAAAGAGCTTCCGAATTTGGCTGTACGCTGACTGCGCTTCTCTTAAATGCCCCAACTGAGACATGATCTCGGGGTAGCACCACTTCTTTGGGCTTTTTATCGGAACGCAGTGACCTGATGACGTAATCGAACGTCTGGCAGGGAGTGAGTTGATCCCAAAACTGATGGGCCAGTATGAGCAGCTGTTGATCGGTTAGCCAGCGTGAAAAGTCCTTGTAGAACAGATCGAATGGCTTTTGATTCTTCAGCTTTCGCCCACTCTCCGCTAGGGGAATTCTTTTGGTAGCCGCCTGCTGTGTGGCCAGCCAAGTGGAGAAATCTTTGAAGAGCTGCTCGGAGGGCATGGGCTTCAGGAACTGTGAGTTAACCATGATTCAGACGCGAAAAACTAGAAATTTACTTCTTTTTTTTTTGTCTGTTTAAAAATTTAAATGCTTCAACTAAATTATGCTGGAGTTAAAAGGGAAGTATCTGGTTCTGTATGCCTTGAAGCTCACCGCAGCGCCTGCTACACAACAACAATGCTTTCAACTTTGCCGCGTGTACAAGTGCCTCCAAAACTGTCTATTTGCAACGTTTTGGCGTTTGGCATTTGGCCCAAAGCAGTCAGCCAACAACAATGGGGCAGTCTAACTCAAAGCATTTTTAGTTTATCGCATGTCGAACATTGTCCAACGTTGCACAGTGGTTACAAAATACAGAGTAAATCTATTTTATTGCGTTAACTGGCTCCACTGTGCCTTTTGTTTGGCCAGCGCCTGTAATAAATGACTGCTTGACATTTACCGTTTTGGCAGCGAGAACTGCAAAACTTCTTGCTACTGCTTGCCTGAGCTGCATTCTGCAGCAGCTGCTCTCCTTTTCTTTGCTGCGGCTAATTATACAATTACATTGTGATATTGCATTTCATGCAGCTTAATTTATTCTCATTAATTTTGAATGTTGCAGCAACAAATTGCTAAATAAAAGCATGATGCATCTTGCACAGTTAACATTTTCCTTTTTTTTTTGTTTGTTTGTTTGTGCGAAATGTCAAGACGCCATATTGAAAAGTCATTCAGAAGTGCAATAACAACAGCAAGCAGTGTAAGAAGAAGCAGCAGCGGCAGAGGCGGCGGCAGAAAGCAGAAGCGGCAGCAGCAGCTACGAAACAAGTTGAACTTTAAGTTTTGTTTTTATTAATCAAGTTTCTGCTTGCATGCAAGCAGTTGCAATCTGCAGCATCTTCTGCGCATTGTTTGAAGGTCGTGTGAACAGACTCTTGTTGTTGCTGGTACAACAGTTTTAGAGCCACAAAACAAGTTACCATAAAAAGCTAACTTTGACAACATAAAAATCGCAACTTTCTTGTCTACAAATGAATTTCAAATTGCCGGCCATAAAACACGCCCCTCAATTGTCAATTTGATGACCACTGTGGCTGGTGTCTAGTGTCTATGCTGTAATCAGTATGTGATCATGGCTGAGAGTTCTCGCCACCTGTGAGATCATGGCACACCCAGCCTTTTATTGTTGTTTTCTTGTTGTCAAATTGATGGATAATTTCATTTAATATACTCGCTTTTAATGGACTCTGTGAACGAGGTGACAGAACCCACAAAAATCCATATAAAACACAACAAAAGAGAGAACAATAAAAATCACAGCAGCCAGCAACTGAGATTGCCATGATAGCCAGTTGGCTTGTTGGTTATTTTGGCCGAGAAATGAGCTCAAGAAGTGGCCAACAACTGATTACTTTTTTAGCTTTCAGTCTTCAATCTTCCCGTGTTGCCTTGGGCTAACTGCTAATTAGAAAATAATAATGCGCTGAAGGTCAATGTCAAGCTCACAAGCACAACATGTTTAAAATGGTGGAAAGTGAGTCAGCTTAATTGGTTCTAAGCCACGATACTCTGTAATTCGATATGTTTTAAAGATGACAAATGTCATTTGATGCCCACACTGCTTGGTCTGTCTGTCTGTACCGCCGTCTACAGCTCTAGCTGTCAGTCTGTCTGTCTGTAGAACTGCTTGCATCACTCCCTGTGTAGAGTTTTGCGTCACTCCCTACACACACATTCCATTTGCTTAGCTTGCGTTATCGCTTTTGTATTTATTCTTCTACTACTTACTGTTGTTGTTGTTTTGCATGTGTTATAATTATATTTACTAATACACGCTGTGCTGCCGCCGCTTGTTGTTTGTTATTTGTTGCTTGTTGTTTGTTAATCACATATGCAAACTTGTTACACAAAAAACAAACGCCAAAGCGAAGCGGGCGTAAAGCAGAGCACTGCAAAACAAAGCAGTGGCAAAGGCAAAGCGCAAGCAGAAGCAAAACAAAAGCGAAACAGCAACAATAACAATGGCTCCAAAGTGTTGCATAGCAAAATCACCAGCTGTTTTTTCTCTTCTTTTTCTTTTCGACTATTATTTCAGTTGTACAAGCAGTGGGCAGGAGGGGTGGGGGAGCACATGCAGATCAGCGCAACACTTTAAACTGCTTTGCTTTAAATTACGAAAGCAGCTTAAGAATAACTTAAATGAAACTGAACAATAGATGGCGCTAATACATAATTAAAAGAATTGGATTTTAAAATAACTTTAAGGATTATACGAAAACTTAAAACATTGCTAAAGAAAATAAACTATTTCTCTATACTCAAAGCATTTTAGTATTCGTTTGCAGACGATTACAGGGTTAAATATAGGTTATAATAGGAAAAGTTTGTTGGACCGTCTGTTTAACCAGCACTTGCGCCGCGACTGCAGCGCCAAATTAAAGCTGGTTACACCACCAAAACGGCTAAAACAAGCCAAGCACTCCAACACCCACCAACTCGACCCAACAGCAACAAAAGCTGCTAAGAAAAACTCCGCAACAAGTTTGCAAACAACGCCAAGAAGTTAAGGCCAAGTAAATGTTATTATGAACCAGTTTAAACAGTGCTTTTAGCCAATATTTATATTGTCTATTTTGTTTAATTTCAGTTCGAATTGGCAAACAATTTCCGCTATTGACTTGAGTTTTGCCCGTGCTCAGATATCCGGCATTTGAGCAGAAATTGCTGGCCATAATCAATCATGTATTGCCAGGGACAAGACAGCAATTGTTTGTTAACTGAAAATGGAACGCGGCTAACACCCGCACAGAGCTCGGAGCTTAGAGCTGAAATCAGAAAACACAATTAACCACATTCTAAAACTGCAATTCGAGCAGAAGGAACCTGTTTGTGAGTCGTGCTTTTGACCAGCCTGTGCTAAACGTGGCCAATTAAACAATTGGCTTAAACACTTGACTCTCTAGCCGTCTCTTTCTCTCACTCATTTGAGGGTGTGTTGACTTGTTATTTATTCAGTCTGTCTGACATTTTTGTCAAACGCTTTTCTTGACCACATTCCAGGGCCAGGCCAAGACAAGTTACACATGCCCCGTTGGAGAACGTAACAAACGACTCTTTGGATACCCTGGGAAAAGCATGAGAAACTCAATTCATTCATTTAACAAAACGTTGAGCAACAAATGAATTAAAATCAGTGGAAAGCGCTTAAATTTATACAATTTGTAAATCATTTAAGTTTAAGCAGCGTCGACTACTGGGCGTGGCAATTAAGGCGTTAGCGGAAGACAGCCGAAGAGGCGGGCAAAAGGGAGGCAGATGAAGCTTATGTAACTCTCTCTCTGAGGGTCAGCTCGAAGCAAAGCAGCAAAGAAAAGAAACCCAAAGAAAAAAAAAAAAGAAAGGCCGCTAACGAAAGTGAAATTTTCTTGGCTACACGCAGCGAATTTGCCCCCGTTTGAGGCACTTGAAATTATCATGAGCCATCGATGAGGCCGCGTAACCAAAGCGCACGAGTTTGTTACTCAAATTGATTTCACGGGCAACTTCCGAAAGGGAAATCAAAGATCTCAAGATTTGTTTGAACTCATTAAAAGCAGCGAGAAATGTTAATTAACAGAGCTAATAAACTTGTAACGCCAGCGCTGTTAACTACGGCGCAAACAGCTTAACAGTAGAGTTGGCGCACTGTTAAAACATAATTCTGTTAGCAGCGTGAGCGAGACAGCTTGCTAGTAAACACACTGCTTGCATTGCAACTTTGTAAATGGCAAATGAACATGAAAAACTTCTTAGTTGGGAAATTCTTTTAGCCGGTTTTCGATTACCACTCCCGGCCAAAACTGGTTCAATTTCAACTTTTGGCCAGCAAATACAGCATGCGGGTGGCAATGTCCGCTATGCTGAGATCCCCACTGTCCCCCCAGGGCACTCACTCTTGCAGTCACGACTTGTGTTTAAAGCAGTTCACAATTCCCTTATCCCGGTTCCCTTCACTGTTTGGCGGCTCGTGCGGGGTCAAAAGCTGCAGTCAGCGCAGTTGAAAGGCCAACAATCATTCCATTTATAATGACTGCACTTAGGCATCATCAATATTCTAACCATGTTTGAGGCTCAGCTTTTATCACACTCTTCTGCTAACTTCACGCTTTTGACCACTTCCTCTTCTACCACTGTTTAAGCCAGTTTGTTTTTGAGGTGCGACTTTGTTTTGTTTATGTTTATTTTTTTTATATTTCTGTTTATGTTTATGTAATTGGCAAAGCGTGCTCTACGCTTTACTCGCCGCTCTGCTCTGCTCTAATAAAGGCAAGCATAAAAAAAGTGTATTGCAAATATTAAAAATAAATTACGAGCACAAACGCAAATGCAAACGAGTTTTTATTTGCAAAACTTCAGTTCGAAATGGGAGCTAAAAAGTGAAACAGCAACAGAAACTGACAACTGGTAAGTCTCTTTGAACTGGGCTTGGCACCAACAACATGTGGCAATAAATTGTGGCCAATAGCAGAGTAAACTTTGTTTAGAAAAGCAACAAACAAACAGCGAAACCGACGAGTACTTGTATTCAATTAACTTGAATTCTGCATTCTCTACGTTCTAACCCAGTGGGAAACTAAGCCAAAGTCCCGGTATATGACTTAATGGGAATTAGTTTAAAAGTGTATCAAGCATCAGCATCTAGATAGACAACGCAGCTGGAAATTGATCCAATTCCAGGCAACGACTTGACTACAAATCACTAAAGATTTCATTAACAATTCAAGCAGCGCAACAACAGAGGTAGAAGGGAGAGGGAGAGAGGGAGTGAGATAGATAGAGTGTGAAAAACTGTTAACTATTTGAATGCCTACCAAATTCTTCTGGCATTTTCTAGCCAGCGCACACAGTTGCCTTTCTAAACCAGATCTTGGCTAAGTCGTGGAGAGCTGGAGACTGTCGGCTGAGTGAATGGTCTGGGTTTGTGACTGCCTCCACGTCCAAGTCGCACTCATCATCATCATCAGCAGCAGCAGCATGATAATCGTGCTGCTATTGTTCGCATTAGTGTTGGGTTATTAAGTAATAGAACTGTTTTGTGTCTGCTTTGCCACTCAAAAGACTGCAAGTACTTCAAATGTCGTAACGCCAGTACTTATGGTGCTGCTACTGCAACTGCAGTTTGTGTTGGCGGTGTCGCTTTGCGGCTGAAAAGCAAGTGCCAAAATTTGCCACTCAAAATTGAGTAATAGCAAAAAGTCTAAGAAAATAAATTATGCACTGCTACCCACACAGAAATCAATGCAAGTAATATAGCAAATTAGCAGGAGTCTTATCAGCTCTAGTGTTGGCCGCCTGGGTAGAGGCGTGCACTCCTGCGAGTTCGACTGCCGTTGCTGTTGCCAAAACTTTTTAAATATAATAATTATTAAACATAAAATAAAATGCATGAAATTGAAATATTAAACAAGCGGAGGTTTCACAAGTCTCTTGCGTTTCCCTTTTGTAAGTTTAGCGTAGTGAAACCTGCAAAAAAAGTGGTTTTCCTTGAGAGTACGGTTAGCCAAGCAGTCCACTAAATGTCCACATACACAACTCTGTGTGTGTGTGTGCAATTCCCTTTGAGTGGGGACTTTTGACTGCTTTGTTGTTGTCGTTAATGCAGCAGCACATTATACATATATTTCAGCAGGAAATGATGGCCTAAAGCGACAGTCAACAATGGCAATGCAAGTAAATGCATCCCAGAAGGTAATTTGGCTTGACCAGTTACCAGTTGCCAGTTTTCCAGTTAGCCGCTTAACGAGCCAAGCGGCATGCATAAAATATGCGCTTTGTGCGCCAACATTTTTAATAAAAACGTCAAGATAATGTACATATATGAGTAGGGAACAACGGCAACAACAATAGCAGTCAACCGACTTCACTTTCAGACATGGCGACAATGAATTGCAATTTACGCGCTCTTTAAAGCTCCACGGCTCCTTGACTTGGCCATCCATTGATTCACTGCCCAAAATAAGGAATTCTGCCGACACACGCATAAAGAAAAAGCTACAGGCCAACTGAGTCAGTACACTGCAACAAAGACTTGTGGTGTCTTGTCTTGCCAGTGAAACCATAAACATTTGCTACTTGCTTTTTGCTCAGTGTAAAGCAGTGTAAGCGACACAATGACTTCGTACTTCACTGCTGCACACTGTTGCACTGCTTGTTGGTGTGCACAGTGCAGTGCAATCTGCGCATTTCAAGTTCTCTGCGGAGGCGTTGAGAGGAGACACTCGAAGAGCAGCGCCGTCAGTTCTGTGATTTGTGATTGATATTGAATTGTGTCTTTAAGCCCGCTATTCAGACGGCTGCCAAGTTGTTTGCTCAGAAAACACTTTAGATTGCATGGCAGTCAGTCAGTGGTTCATTGAACTCCTCAAACTCCTTAAAACGAAAAATAAAACCAAAAACGACACGATGAAGCCAATTAAAATTGCCGAGTGCCAAAACCACTTACGGCACTAGTCAACCATTGAGTATGGCTTCTAGGCAAAAAGCTCACGCATCTGGCTGCCACGCCTCCCCTTTAAACTGGTCAACACACCCACCCACAAACAGGGCCCATAGCGATGTTGGCGAATATGCAAAGCGAGACAAGAACAGAAAAAACCATTAGAATCTTGGATCGGCCAGAGAACCTTGTTCTTCACACAATAAATCACAGCCAAGAACCACAACAATATGCTCTGTGATTACAACAACAACAAGAACTGAATGGCCAACTGAAACTAAGCCAAGACCGTTGACCATTTTGGCTCGCTGGCCAATCTATTTTACGGTCTAAACTTTTTGTTGCCTTTGTTAATTCTCCCATATGAAAATTATGTGGAAAATTAAAATGCACAGTTTTGGCCAGATTTAATCGTCAATTATTGTAAATTATAATAAACTTTTTTCTATCGACTTTTATGTAGGCGACGGACAAGTTAAACCGGTGAAAGAAACGGCTAAGAAACAAAGCTGATTTCTGATCAAACAAGTTGAGTAATCGAGTGGAAAGAACGGCTGGAATAAGAGAATTGGGAAAGAATTCTCCGAGTATTCGATGAGTGGTTTCAGTGGCAGAATACCCGTAAACTAGAGCGTAAGATTAAAATTATTGTGGAGTCATTCGCGGTGCTCAAAAGTGTGAATCAACTTGAACGAATTCACCAAAAATTCCCCAATTTTTGGATATTTAAAGATATATCCGGTTTATGCATTAGCATTTGTATTAATCATTGGCAAGTTTAATAAGAGAAAAGTGCCAAGAATTCTCGATTTATAATCAAGATTTCTATAACTTAAAGCTAAGCAGAAAATGTCTTAAAAAACGTAATTAGTCTTAGTCTTTTTCGCGGCTTGCGTAATCTGCAGCTACAGGCGCCAAATGGCTATCAAAAGGGCGCTAAAAAAGTTGCACGCAAAATTTACCTTGAAATTAAACGCAAAAACTGAGCAGTCAAATAAAATGTGTGTTATGTGCACAATATTAGACACAACAGCAGCAAAAAAACGCATTAACTGTTGAATCGGAATCGGCTAAAAAAAAAGTTAACTTTTATGTTGGCCATTTGCCATTTGCACTTTGCAACAAAACGGAAACAGCCAAGACACTCACACAAGAGAAGAAGAAGCAGCACTTACTGCGTTGTTTTATAAGAAAAAGTCGAACACGTACCGCGACTGGCATTTATGGGTCAAGGATTTTGCAGCTGTAATCAATTTGGTCACACTCCATTGGCGCTGGCTCCAGCTCCAACGCTGACTCCGATTTCGGCTGGGTAGGGCGGCAAAGTTCAGCAGGGCTGCAAAGTCCACAGCACACAGGCGCACACACACACACACATGCATACATGTCTTTGCACACCTGGTCCAGCCTCAACTCGTGTATTTTCAAAATATTTGTGCCTGTTATGTCATTTACTTTGACTAGACATTGACTGCTGCATCTATACAAACACTCCGCGGGGGGCTTGCATGGGGTGTGTGCTCCTTTTGTTTTTCTTTTATTGCCTCCAATTGAAGCCATGCATGGACCATGAGTCACGACGAACTTTTCGGTTTTGTCGGTGCTCGCAGACTTTTAAATGAATCATTTAAGCTTGTCTCAGCGTATCAGTTGCACTTTTATTTGTACTTTTCGACGTGTTAATTAAGCGTTTTTATGCCGATATTAACATTCTTTTAATAATAACCATTAGCAAGCCGTAAACTTTTAACGATTCACTAAAAAGAACTAATGAACGACGACTTAGATTATCGATTCTTGATGATCGTTCATTTGAATGCCAATCTCGATTGGCAAGTTCGATAATATTTTGATGAACCGCGCAGTTGTAATGACAAAGATGAAAAATGAAGCAATTAAATAAAATGCAGAACAATTAAAATAAATTTAAACTTAAATACGCATTAATTCAATTACAACTTAAGGTAAATTTTACGAGCAAAATTAATTATGTTGGCGGCATTTTAGGAGTGCAATTTTCGTGGCCAATAAATATTTTAATGAACGAACGATTTGAAATTTACTTTCGCCCAATTGCAAACTTGGCAATAGCAATAGCCAATAGGCCGAACCAATGGCGCGACACTTCCGTTTAAAGGCCAACGCTTTCTTTTTGCCAAATGTTTATGATTAATGGCCTGACCATTTGTCAAATGAAATCGGCGCTGCCCCCCGCACGTTCTGCTTGACAGCGCGGCGTCAACAGCGACGTCATTAACCAGGGCTGGCCAAAGACCGATTTGAAGCCATTAAATGACCTGACTCCCTGGAGTCAAACGAACAGTGGCACAATTGCAACAAGTTGGAAAACGCGAAAGTGAAACAAAATGCACATCGAGATAAGCGAGGAAAATTCGTAAAACAACAAATATAAAAACAAGAAAAGCCAATTAAAAGGGAAAAGCGAGCAAGAGAAACGAAACGAGTAAAATAAATGCGTTCAATGCACTCCAACACTGGAAAAGGCGACTGTGGGCGTGGCTCATTACAACGACACAACAAACGGAGCTTCAACTGTCGATTGTTTGTGTGTCTGCCCGTGACTCATGGCTGAAACGTGCAGGAAAAACGCTTTGCATACAGAAAATGTTAAAAGCACATAACTCAAATGTTGGTAACTACCAATTGGTAAGCTGTGCATTTGTTGTTGGCGGAAATTGTAGGTACGTTACCAAGTAAATAAGAAACTAGGTAGTGCTCTAGCTTGGAAATTGTTAGAGGATTGTCAATTTACTTGTCTCGTTTAATTGTGAAGCGACAACTAAATTCCAATTGGAAGATAGGCTCAGCTTGTACCTATATATTTGCTGTACTTTGTTTATACTGCACTTTTTATAAGTTTATTCCTACTCGACACCCACTAGAAGATTGCAATTGCTGAAAATTAGCATGCAAAAATCATTTGGGGTCGCCAGCTGAAACACACCCAGAAAACAAAGGCAAATGCCTAAATATAATGGCATTTTTCAATGGTATTTCAGCGTTTTTTGGGGGCGCTGCTTTAAAACAAAAATTTGAAAAAGTCAACACAAAAATGTCAGCAACTAAGCGACGGAAGCGAAGCGACGGAAGCGAAGCTTTTTTTTTTGTTTTTTTGGGATGAATTGCAATTACAGCAGCTGACATTTAAAGTATATGGTAGAGTTGGCTTAAAAATATACAAAGCTTTGTATTAAAACATAAAAATATCAGAAATTCATTACAAAGAAATAAAAAACCGGATTCTGATTAGTAACCAATTCAAAATTTTAAAATAGTCCATGATTGTCTTAAACATAGCATAAAATAGTTAATTTGAGTAGGATTGCAGTAATTTTATAGGAAATTAAGAAGTTGTACTATATTTTCTGAGCTGATCCTTACAAATTCAATTTGTTGTTACCATAACTGTTATAAATGAAAAGAGACCCAATTTATTCATAAGTAGAAATACGTAAGGCAACTACGTAATCAATTTGAAAAATAATAATAATAAACATAAGTTTAAACGCATTTGGAACTAAGATTGGAGATCTAAAAGTTGTTTGATTTCAATTCAATCAGATCTAAACGTTTTTTGATTTCAATTCAATCAACTTTTAGATCTTTTTCTTTTCTTCCCAGACATCAAAATGCTGTAATCCAGTGGTGTGTGTTTACTTGCTCTCTCACTCTCTCTCGCTTGCTGTTAACTTGTCCAAAACTTCCACTTGAGCTTACCTAAAACGAAATAAACAAAAAGAAAAAAGGTATTTAGAAACGGTTTAATTTTCGGGTTAAAACAAAGCATATAAACTAATGAAATGAAAAATAAAATATTTTAATTAGTTTTATTTTTTTCAGTAGAATCCAACACAAAAGTACAGGTTCTCGGGGCGTGGCTAAAACAATGCAAGGTCACCTGCTAAACTGAGACAAGAAAACGGAACAGTTCAACTCGTTTTGAGTGAAAGAAAGAGTAATTTGAACAGATATTACTGCCGGGCATTGTTATAATGTTATAACTATGATTTGGACACTAAGATAAAGTTATTCATGTGTATATCTTTTTTACAGACATAATGGCGAGCAAAAGACAACGATGGGAAACGAGTTCACAGTTCAGATGGTCAAGGTTAAACTTGGCTCAGATACACAAAAGATAACAGATTGGAACTAAAGCAATTAAGCCAGAGAAGCAACTCCAAATCCTACTCCATGGATTAGACTGATCGTTTACAATTTAAACGCTTTATGGCTGTTCCCATAACCCGTAACCCGAAGGCAGTTAACAACAACACAGCACACGGCTCGTGCCAAGCAAATAAATATATTAAAACGTCCAAAATAAAAAAAAAATGAAGTGCAAAACAAGTTAATAAATTGCTGGCCGCACCCGCTACAACTCAGACAACTGGACAAGCAACAAAATGATGTAGCAGGAAAATTCGTTGGATTTTCCAGTGCTCGGGGTGAAAAAGATGAGAGAGGAGGCGACACATGTGGAGTGTTAAGGAGTAAGACTTATGGCTGCAGATCTGCATAAAGTTGTTAGTATATTAGTGCAATAGTCGCTGTCATACTCGAGTTTGCAATACTCTAACTAAGCAAAGGTTTATTTGCTTACAAATCAGGAATAAATTATCCAAGAAAGCAAGATATAAACATTTCAAGACTTTCTCGAGTTAAAAAGCTTGATCTGTGTGCAGTAGAATTTAAACTAAATACCAAATTTGAAGTCTACACCCCTCATAGTCCCAAAGATCTGATGCACATACTCAACGGCGCACGCGGATCAGGAATATTCATAATTGTTGGGTTTGTAGTTGAATTTGAACTCTAATTTTTACGGTAAGACTTCAGATAATGATACTCTTTCCTTTGCAGTGTATCTATTATTAGTTGTGTCTGCTGCCACTGACCGACCTACAACCTACACGACCAAAATGTTGTAGCCAAGTTTCCCCTGCAACAACAACACGATGACGAGCGACTCGAATGTGTTGCTGTTTTTGGTAATAAACGAAGCGTTAAACAAATTGCATTACCGCAACTACAACAACAACAACAAATGTTACTACTACTACTACAAGATGTCTAGATTTGTTTTGCTTTTGCTGTTGTTGTATGCAAAGCGTCATAAATGAGGGCGCTTGACGGCATTGCCGCCTTGGGCGTAATTACAGCAACTACCAAAAATGGTCAAAAGAGCGAAAAATTATTACACATGCCGCCACTGCTGCTGCTGTTATTGTTGTTGTAATAACATTTAAGCCAACAGCAGCAACAACAACCGTTTAGGCAAATGCCAGACGAAAATTAAATGCAAATGACTGCCAAAAAATAAAGAAAACCTTAAAAAAATAGTTTTAAAAATTGCCAAATATTTTTGATGTCTGGAAATCTTTAAGGTTTTTCCGCTCTGGACAGGAAATTAAAGATTAGATTGAAATGCATTTAATTAAACGCAGTAATTTCAAGTGTTGGGCAACCATAAAAAATACACAACATAAAAAATATATAGCTTCTTTTAAAACTTCAACTGAGTGCAATAAAACTAAATAAAAACTCATTTAGAGTGTAAAATTGTTATAAATTGAAAGCAGTACCATTTTTAGACTGAAATGCAAAAAGACTGCAGCAAACAAAACATGAAAAACTAGTTGAGTACGGTAAATTATAGCCAAGATAAAGGCACACATAAATCAACTGGGTTGGGTACGAATAGGAAAAGATTGGAAAAACAAAGTCGAACCGAATCTCGAACCTCAAAGTCGTTGTCGACGTCGACGTCGAAGTCAAGACAACAAAGAGCAAAACTAACTGCACGGCAATCATTGGAAATAATAATAGAGCACAGAACGGATTGATTCGAATCTGAGCGGCGAAAAAAACGTGGCTCTGAAATAGAAAATTGATTAAATTATGGTTAAGAATTAAAATCAACACACAAGTCGCAAATTGCGCACTTGTAATTTAATTGCATTGAAGGTTTGCCAGCGGATGGAAATAGATAAACAATGTATCTCAAAACTAACAGGAAAAGAACGAAAAATCTCTGGAAATTAAGGTCGGAATTAAATGTATAACCATGAAGGTTTATTAAACTTTAAATATTGTAACGCTAGGCAGCATCGCTTCCGTAATTCAATTAAAACTTTTATGCAGCACTTAAAATTAGTGTAAGTCTCTAAAAATCTATTTTAAACTTTTAGCCCTGACTTCAAATTTAAATAGTTTACAGTTTGAAGTTTTACTAAACTTACAAGCTCCGAACTCAAGGCCCAAAACGCCCAAAATAATTTCGAAAACTGAAGGAAAAAATCATTTACAAAAAAATAAAGACTAAGATGACTTTAAGCTGAAAGTTTGGGTTAATGGTTTTCAGCTTGATAAATTCAACTAACTTGGCAAATTGCTCAAAACTCACAAAATGCAATCAGCGCAGCGTCAAGACAAGAGTCGAGGCAGTCGAGCCAACAAATGACATTGAAATTGCACAACAAATGGAGGCATTAGCCAAGGCAGTAGCAAAACTGTCAGCCGCTCATTGAGCCACTCACTCACTGAACTCAAGTGCTGTGCTGCCGCTGAGGTGTGTCTTGGTTAGAGGCTGGCTTGCCTACTAAATCTATTTATCGATAGCTTGGCCATCTCTTGCCGAGATGCCAAACAGCTGATCGCAATTTGACGGTGAACAGTTGAATGAACTGTAAATACGCCCACTGTACACGAGCAGTGGCAGGAGTAATGAATATGGCAGCTACGGAGAGAGTGGGACAGCGAGCAAGAGAGAGCGAGACTTCTGAACCCGCACACAGACGCGTCGTGTTGTGTCGCTAAGCCGCAGAGTTCAAAGCGAAGGCGTCGCGTCTTCTTTCCTCTCTGCTCCTCCGCTTTCCACTCCTTCGCTCATTTGTCGTTGTTGTTAGTGTTGTCGCCAGCTGTCAAGCCGCGATGCCAGCGATAAGCTGCCTAAAAGCAATAACAACAACACGAACAAGAGTTAACAAGCAAATCCTCAAACACTCTCAGCCTCATAACTTGCACGTTGATCTTCAGCATAAAATCTACAGTGAGCGCATAAATTTATACAGCATGCAGAATTTAGCGACAGCTAAACTCACTGTACTGTATAAATCAAGCTATATACAAAGGAAGACAAAGTACTAAAGCTACGTTAGCATGAGGATTCATGTTCGAGTTCTACTCAAACCATAGTTTTAACTGGCATATAAATTTAAGGCATAACTATTGATCGAAGATCATATACCTACTGATTAGCGCACAGCTTTAGCCACCCTTGGATTTATTAACTACTTTAAAATACTTCAAATAAAATACTTTAAAAATAAAATAATTAACTACAGCTTTAAAAAACTCTCGTCTTCCAATTCCAGGGTAACTTAAAGTGCGACTTGTCAAACCTTAAGCAAAGCTTGGCATATTACTCATACGACCAACCGAACATAAATCAGTTCTATGCCGTGTGTTGCAGAGTGTTCTCTGAATGGACTGTACAATTTGTCATAAGACTAGGCGCGAGTGTTATCAATGATTTATTTGGCTGTTCCGTCGATCCGATGAACGAACTGGCAGAGCAGCTGCAGGTGTAGTTGGAGTCAAAGAAGCCATTACGATGCTTGAGGCTGTGTATCGACAGCGATGCTTTTGGTCGGAGCGGATGTCAGCGCTTTTTGGCTCAAACATTTTTCATGGCCCATGGGCTCAATCGCGCGAGCGTCGAAACGGAAATCGAGTGTTTAAGGTTATTAGCCCAGGGCTAAAAACGTTTGCATGAACCACAAGTTTTGGCGACTTACCAAGGACGATGTTCAAGGGTCTCAAAATATTGTATTATTAAATGAGGATAGTGTTCCATCATTCTGTCAGCAAGCACAGCATCCAAAGTTGTGAAATTCTTCCATTGGACGATGAAAATGATCTCGCCGTTCAAACTGAAGCACCTGACGATTTTCTCCAGTGACAAGCCACGATCGACGCCATATGGTTTTGAGGGCGTTGCGAAATTGTAGTTCCAGTCCGGTGAATCAAATTCAAAGCTTTCAGCGCTTGTGTTGCTGCCACTACTGGCACTACGATCTGGAGAGTCAGCGCGGTTCAGATTCCTATCGATTCCGCCATCCTGACTCAAGCGATTTGCACGCTGCACAGGCTTTTGGGAGAGTTTGGCGGATTCAGTAACACATTGAAATCAGCAAATTCGAATACTTACCTTCTGCTCGAATTCATCGGCATGCATGGTCTTACGACGACGCGCGTTGATAACTGCGGGTGAAGACTTTGGCTGCGGCTCTTCAAATTTCACAGACACACCTCTGTTGGGTACCTTCTGTTCCTGCCATTGCTGTGGCTGATGCTTCACAGCTTCTACAGATGCCTTCATGATGGGCATCCTGTCAGCATTACGCTTGGGTGCACCCAGAATACTCTTATCACGATTACAATGTAAGTTAGCACTATTAAAATTGGATTGCAATAGTTTCTGTTTGAGTTGCTTCTGTTTTTCTTCCTCATCATCGCTGCTGTCGTCGCTAACGCTGCCGCTTTCAGTTCCACTTACACTCTCGCTATCACTGGAATTCTCACCGTTGCTGCTCTCGCTGCTAACAGCGAGATCTTGGGCGAGCTCCGAATCCATATCAATGGTGTTGTACTGCTGTGGATTCTGGGCCCACGACTGTGGCGGCTTCTTCGCTTGCTTAACATGGTTGACTTGCTGTTTGGCGCACTGCATCTCAAATTGGGCTACCAGCCCCAGAGAATCTTCGGTTAGATTTTCAATTGGCTCCCATGAATTTTGCTCCGGTGGACATCCCTGCCACTTCAATAGCAATTCACAACGGCCATTAACATAGCGCTTATCCATAACTTTCTCAACAGCGTACACATCATTAAGTTTACCCTTCTTTGTCTTTTTGCCGCGCGCACCTGGCGCCACAGAAGGCTCGCGAATATTTCCTCGCTTCAATGATGGCTGACGATAGGGATCAGCCATTTTTGAAATGACTTACAGCTTGAGTAGTTTTTTTGGTAAAAAGAAACAGCTCAGTCACACAAAACAATTGTATCACGTTATAAACATAGCACTTTACCTGTTATTGATAAATTATATTTCACCAAGGAAAAACTTAATATCTAATTGAACACCGTGCAGACAGAATTAAAACAATTTAAAGCATCAAAAGCCGCAAATGCAACACTGCACTGAAAATTTGGCAAGGATGCCAGACTTTTCAAGTGGTCGATTGAACACCACAACTGAACGATTTGAACAATTTGGAATGCTGTTCCTCTGCTCGCTTTGTTAGTTCAGTTGAACATTTTTGAAACACGGAAAACGACGCGCTTAATTTTTGTAAATGAAAATTTAACAAAATCCAGTCGGAAATAGCTCTAAAACATTAATGTGCTTTGCTCGTACTGCTTTTTTTTTGGTTTACAGAAATATAAGCTGCCCTGCACCTGCAAATTTCCACTCAGTTTACAACGGGTTTTTATTTCTCCGCACTAAACTAGTTTTCCGTGCTCCTTTTACAACACACAAACGGGGCAAGTGTAATTGTAGTTTAATGAAAATAAAGCGGAAATATTGTGGACTGCACAAATGTAACTATTTTAATTGGCCAATGGCAAAAAATAGTTAGACGCGGATTTTATAGCCTTAACTTTGTTTGCGTTATAAATTGCATGTTTCTATTGTGGGCATGTAAATTTCACTTTTCACTATTATAATCCGCTGCGATAAGTTGAGTTTTATGTGCATACCCACCACGGACAATGTCATTGGCATGTGTCTTATTATAGTGCAGAAAGCGACAAATTTTCAAAATAAAAGCTACATCAAATCTACTAATTACACAAAGATGTGTGCGTGTGTGTGTGTTTGTGTGTTGTGTAGGCATTCGACTCTTTCTTTTGATGAATGAGTCGTCATGTTTGGCTGAGTACTGGTAGACCTGGTTATTTGATTTTTTTTACACATGTGACAGTTTGAAAAAAGAAAAATAAACAAAAACAGTTACGTTTTTGTGTGCAAACTTGTGGAGCAACTTGTGCACTTCTTTCACTTGCTTTCATCAGAAAACAGATCTGTATCGGTAGTGTCATCTCTGTTTAGCGCATGTGATTCCATGCTTTAATTCAATAACATTAACAGCTTGTCATAGAAACGCGAGCTGAGTGCGACAAGGAGGGCAATAGCCAAAGGGTTTTCAAAGTCAACACATGAGCGAGCGGAGCGGATTCACTTTCGTTTTTATTATTATTGTTACAAAATATCTACTCTCTATAGACAATTCCATTGGACAATACATATTTAGTGTTTAATTTGCATAGTTGTCGGCAAAAATGCGACCAGAAACTTGTTTTTGTTTTGTGCGCGACAAAATGTCTGCATATAAAATAAATGTTGAATTTCTTGATTTCATACATTTTCAACACACGCACGCAGAAGCGTATGCGTATGCGTGTGTGTGCGTGTGTGTTTGTATTTTTGGCGGCTCGATCATCAGCTCTTCATTAGTTAGTTAATTTTATTAACGCTGTTTTTGTTTGACAATTTTTCATGGCTTAGTCTTAGCTTTTTTTGTATTGAAATTTTATTTGGTGTCTACGCTGTTTGATTTTTGTTTCGGTATTAAATTTCGGTGTTGGCAGTAGAAAGGTTTTATCAGCTTTATTTGCTTGGTTTTTTTGATTTGACTGGCAACGCTTGTTACGTAAGAATTTTGATTTTAATTTGTTGGTTTTTCGTTTTTTGTATTTTTGTTAGTTTCGCTTTGTTTTCTATTGATTAAATATGCTTGTTTGTGAATCTCATGCTGTTTCCTTTGTCGGGAATTTGTCAATCAACTAAATATTATGCAAGTATAATTAAATATTTAATAGCGGAATGATTTAACTAAATTCAATTTAATTAAAAAATGTTTTGCAGGCAATAACTGCAGAAAAGTAAGGTAATTAAGGCCATTCCCTTAAGGAGATTTGCAAATATTAAAATGCACATAAATATAAGAATATAATTTCCCCTTGTTTCACCGTTAGCTTAAGCAGTTTGTGCAGTAAATATTTGAGTTTACACTGGGATATTAACATACATTTTAACAGTTTGCTGTTGACATAGTGGCATGTTAACACATTTTTAACAGAAAGAGTGTCATTTTATTACAGCAGCAGTTAAAAGTCGCCCCCAATAAAGGTGAATGTAATATTTACCTGTTAAGTAAATATTTAAAAGGGGAATTTTTATTTGTTGTGGCACTTTTTAATCTGTTTATTATTATAAGCACAGCGGTTGATTCAGCATTCTGGCTAAAACTCTTAAATGCCGTTAACAGTACAGTGCGGAAGTACGTGTTTTCTTTTTATTTCGGCTTAAGACTTATTGAGTTTTTTTCTTTCCATTTTGTTAGTTTATTTTTTCGTGACAAAACCCAAAGTTTAATATTTAACACGATTTTTATGGTCTCATATAGTTTTTTCCATCGTGTTTTTAGGCTCTTGCTTGGTGGCCCAGACCTTGTTAAAGTTCCGTCCCAAGAAAACTGATCTCATGGCTTACAGTATCAAGATAAATTAGCATGAAGTGAATCAGAGGCACAGCTCTTTGGCTGTCTGCAATTTGAAAACACACAAATTGTGCTCAAAGATAACCTCAAAAAAACATTGACAAGAAGAACAACGGCGGCAACAAATAATCATCATAACTTTATAATGTTAATAACTGCGACAAAAATTATGACTATAAGATCTCCACGCAGTTTTCAAAAATTCAATTTGTGTGCACTCACACACACACACAACAGTAAAACAAAAGGAAAAGCAACAAAAACAAGAAGGAGAAGAAGTGGTAGAGGGAGAGGGGAAAAAATCACATGTAAAACTCACTCACCTTGTGCGCTGCTGCTGCCGACGCTGGCGCTGACACAGCAGAAGCTGATGAAGATGCCGACTCTCCACACTGTCATCCGCAACTGCGTTGGCGTCCGTTTCGGCTGCGACGTCGACGCGCGCAGCGCCGTTCGCTTGACAGGCATCGTTTTTGTTGCTTTTTTTGTATCTTTTGCTTTGGAGGGATTTTAAAGGTATCCAAAAATGCTTTTGTTTGATTTAAATTGCCGATTGCTTGTAATTTTGTTGTTTTGTTTAGAGTTTAGCATTCAATTTGTAAATTATTAGCAACTTGTTTGTTTTTTCAGTATATGCATTTTATATATTTTTGATGATTTTTAACTTATTTCACATTAACTGCCAAGAAACAGGTTTAAATTTTGTTAAAAAAAAAACATTAGCGAACAGCGCGATTTAGTTACCGTTAAAATATAATTAATAACATTTGTGATTGAATTTCTTTTAAGTTTTCGTCGTGTTTTGCACAAACCGTAAAGTTCAAGGCTACGCGGCGTATACGGGATGTCGGGAATATGCACCTGTGTGTGTGGTTGTGTGAGCTAAACAAGCTTTATGCGCTGCTTAGTGATATATTTGCAGAATATTATGGCCCATAAATTAAGCTAAAATCAATAGCGCAGTTTAATAGTCTTGAAATCTGTTTATGAAACTCGTTGAGCTTAAATTACGTTTTATTTTAAAAGCTGAGAAGTTCTCGCTCGTTATTTATTTAAATTAAATTTTTGGCAAATTTCAAATTTATTAAAATTGGTATTTGCGTCTCTTATTTGCTGCTTGCCATTTTAGCCATTATCTTCAACTCCAACTCACACAGATACACACACACGTACACAGCTCTCGCAGCACGAAAAAAGTGGTAATAAATTTTCACCTGTTGCACGAACGCTTTGTCAAAAATTAATGGCAATATTCACCTTGAATTTGTCATGCTGTTTGTGTATTTATAACAATTTTTGCAAAGATTCACTCATCATAGTTGTTGTTTTAAACAATTATAGTTTATTATTGTTGTTTTTGTAATTTCTATTTGAAATTGATTTCTTAGCAAAACTTGGCAAGAGAGTGTAAGCCAAGTTAGCGCTGCGCCTCTCTCTCTTTGATTTCTCGTTTATTTAGCCTTGGCTGTTAATATTTTTTTTGTCGCTTTTAAGACTTGTGTTTAATTAATAATTTGTTAATTAATTTGCTTTAATGCAGTATTCTTGGAGGTCGAGAAAGAGAAGGCGTAGAAGACTCGACTTTTATGTTAATGCTCGACTGGGCTAAGAATGAGCTGTTAATTGGCCAACACACGAGTGCAGTGAGGCAAACAAAAACTGCAGCACGCACAGTGACCACACACATTGGCAAACACTGTGCGATTTTGGTTTGATAGTAAAAACAGTTGAAACTTGATTTCAATGCAAAGTGAAATTTTCCAAACACACACACAGAGGCACACACACACACATACAAGTAAAAGCACGTAAAGACAAGTTGCAGCAAAAACACAACAAATTCGAAATCAACAACAACGAAAACAACAACAGCGAAAAGTAATGACCGAATAACTGAACTGCTTTCGGAGCAATGCGAAAGAGATGGACATAGCGTGTGTGAGAGGGAAAAGGAGTTGGCGGAGGGGTGGGGGTGTATCACTTTTATGACGTTGCCTGCGTTGCCGTAATGCGAATTTACGCGTTTTGCATACATAAAGCAACAAAATAACAAATGAGAAAACGAATTACAATTTAAGCCGCACACACACAAAATCGCTGGTAATGGAAACCGTTCGACGACCGATCAAACACGGGCTGCGACGGGACGCACTTGCTCCACTCAAAGCACTAACACACGTACACACTAACACTAACACACTCATATAGCACACATGGGAGACCTACAAATAAGCAGCGACTTTGGCGCAGACGTGAAAGAAGCCAGCGTAGAAAAAGAAGAAGCAGACAAAGTTTGTTGCGAGAGCAACAACCGAACGGAGACGCGTTTCGAATCGAACTGAAACTGAAGAATGGCAACGAACGACGCGTGAGCGAATTAAGCAGCAGTGGCTAAAACGTGTTTCCAGCTTAGACAAGTGCACTGCGCAGACAGAGAGCGCAAGAAATTGAGAGCGACTGGTAGCAAAACGGAGTAGGTAAGCAAAGAGAGCTAGAGCGTTAAGCTGAGCGCCATTAAGCCAAGACTTACGCAGTGTTGTTGTTTTCTTTTGTTTCAGGGCTGTCGAGCAGTTCAAATTTGAAGACAGCTTACTGGAGTTTTTCGTGGAGGCTAGCGCATACAGCAACCACTGAGTGGTGAGTTATGCTGCAACTGAACACTTAACGACGCGTGCACGCACTAAACGAAAGTAGCGTAATAGCAAAGACACAATCCACAGTGTCAGCTTTTTGGATTTTGTGGCAGACAAAGAATTGGTAAGTATTTGACTGCAACTTTAATTGTTATTTAAATTAAATTAAATAAACATTATATATTGCATACCAATTCTGTACCAAGTTTAATTCATTAGGCACTTAAATTTGCCCTACAAAACTTAAAAATTCGCTTCAGAGGCTTCAATTACTCACTCTGTGTGTAAATTGGGGAAATCCCACTGCAGTCAAGAGTGTCAGGGATTATGTGCGTGTGCTGAGAGTGCAGCCTAATGGAGTTGTCGTTATTGGTTGGATCACCTTTTGGGGGCCAATTCATTGGCTGCAGTTGAACGAGGCCAATGCTTTCATCCATTGATGTCGATGTGACATAAGCGTCCACAAATTGCTCGTTTGCAAATGACAAGTTTCTGTCTCCTTCATAGTTAAAGGTGCTGTAAAAAAAGGGGTCTTCGACTTGTTGAAGTTTAAATACCCTTTTGGAGAGCTACAGCTTTAGAAATAAAAGAAATAACTGTCTAAATTCTCAACTGAAATTCATCTTCAGTTCAAAAATTCGAATTTCTCTGCAAATGTCTCTGAATTCGTTAACTTTAAGCCTTATCCAAACAGCTGGCTTCATAGGAATACCCCTTTCTTAGCTCACAGTAGAGTATTTTCTGTTGCATGCAGCAAGAGGCACATTGACCACCTGTAGTCCAAAAGTATGCAACACTCGTTCAACTCTTTATCTGTGCGCCTGAGTCTGTGTGTGTGTGTGTGTGTGCGTGTGCGTGTGCCTTTGTGTGTGTTGTTTATTGTCCTAGATTGTCTGTTACAGCAGCAGAATTCGATATTTTAATCTATTCTGATGGCAGCTGACGTTGACAGCCTCAAGACGATATTCGCGCAATTTTCTTGCCACAGCTTAAATCGAAAAAAAATTTGCTCCTGACACTTTTTGTCAGTTTTCTTATTTTCGCATTTTCTCAATTTTATTCTGTTATTTTTCTGTAGACATTTTCATACATATTCTGATATTCGGTCTAGGATAAATATGAATACAAATAAGAGAAAAGTCACAGGATTTTCAGTGTCTTTGGCCTCGGCAGCTGAGTGTGTGTGGGGTGTGTGCTGTCTGGGTGTAAAGGAATGTTTGAATACACAGAAATTAACACAAAAAATTCACTTTTTGTCTTAATTTAAGTAGCTTTCAATCAGTTTAAAGACTCTACTCCAAAATTCAGGTATGCGAAAAGAACTTTAGATACAAACTATGGCGATAACTCTAGGAATAAATACATATTCAAATGCTTTATAAATATTTGCTTACTACGTGCTTCTCCCTGCAAACATGTGCGTCCATAAAAATGTCATAATTCGAAAGGAAAGAGGGAAATTGTGAGGGAAACCCAAAAACCAAAAACCTAAACCTAAATTCAACCAAGCGATTCCTACGGGGTATCCAGAAACACGTACTTAACGCACACTTGGCTCCCCGATTGTCTGTCTCCAGAGGAGGACTGGACGGGGGACGGGGGTGAGTGATGAAAAAATGAGGCCAAAATAATTTGTCATTATTTAGCATGCAGTCAAGTGGAAAGGGGGCAACTCAGCTGACAAGAAGTAGAAAAACAGCAACAAAACAAGCTTCAACTTGGTCAAAAACTTGGCAAGTTCTCGAGGAGTTGCTACAATTTGAATTGTCATCGGTGCAGCTTACTCCCGCTCCCCCTGCCCCTACCGCTCTCGCTCAACTTTTCCACTCGACAAACGCCACTTTGTTAAGTGATTGCCAGATGATTTGACAGTTACAGTTGAAGCTGTCAACATGTCAATTGAGCAAAACTTGTAAAGGAAACGGAAACGGAAACGCCAGACGGCACAAAAGATAACTTATGGTCTCCCTAAACCAATTGGCAACTGAGTGCAGCGAAAGTTGGTCTAAAAATAGAAACGGAGTAGGTGTCTAGCATACAAGCCCAGCTTTAAATAGAACAAAGTTTTACTCAAATCACAGCTCAATGTCAATGCGTCACAGCGCAAACCACTTGGGAATTACAACACGTTGAAAAAGAAAGATTGGAGCTACAAAAAGGAAACACTTTGAACTTGAATTAAAGCGCTTGTTCTTGACTGTCTTTTGCTTGTTTCTATTTTTATTCCCCCCGTTAAGTTGTAAAGTTAAACAAACTTTGTTTGTGGCTAAAACCACATTGTAACTGTCAAATGTTTAACCATAAACTCACAAAGTACTTTTTGGTTCGGCGACAATTTAAATCAAAGGACAGCTTTTGCCCCACATTTTAATGAGTTTCAATAAAGTCCTTATGAGCTCAGAAACTTGTTCGAGTGGCTCTAAATTGCAGTTGTTATGACTGAGTCTCCCTCTTTCCTCCCTACTTACCTCTCTACTCTGTCACTTGATTTATTTATAGTTATACGTTGACTTCATTTCTTTATTTTTATCAATTTTCGACACACGAGTTACTGACAGACAACTAATAAACTGACAACGAAGGACTAACAATTTAAAGCTCCTCCTTAGTCCTCCTTAGTGCCTTGGCCATCATCATCATGGCCTCTGTCGCTGTCTCTGTCTCTGTCTCTGTCTTGGCGGTGCTTATTTCAATTTTCTTTTTGGCTGCAGCTCAACATGATTGAGCGTCTCACTTTGCTGGTGTCTTATTTGATTGAAAAGGGTTTTCCACAACTTTTGCCCTCTGGTTTTCCCACCGAAACCAACGCAAACAAATCAAATCGACGATGCGCATAAGTAGAATAACAAAAATCACAAAAAACAACAACAAACATTTATTTTATTAGCCCTTTTTTTTGGTTTCTGCTGCTGTTATTATAAGCATTATGTATGACTCTAATCCTAAGGCAAAGTTCAGTCCAACAATTTTGGACAGACGGCAAAAGTTGGCAGAACTTTGTCTCAAATTGGTAACTAATTAAAAAAGGGCAGTAAAGCTGTCGATTTCAATTAAACAAACTAGAAATGTTTTTAAATGCACTACGTAAATTCATGTAGAATTCAAAAATGTGTAAAGAGTTAGGTATACGAATCTACACTTACCTTGAGTGGATTTCCTCAGCTTGGAAACTGATGCGATTTGTATGTCAACAGCCACACGGAGTATCCACTTATCCACTTGCTGGCACTTTGCACCTTTTTGGGGAATCCCCAGGGAGCGGGCATTTTGTTTTGTCTTGTTTTGAACTCTTGACCGGGTTTATTCAGGCGTTTAACTCACAGAGAACTCATATGTTTATGAGCTTATGCAAATTTCACATGCCGAGTTGAATCTCGTATGAATTTTTGGTTGAACTTTCAACAAGAACATTGACTTCGACTCTGACTATTTCCAATATGTTTTGTGGGCACTTTAACTGTGTGCAAATCCAGGCGAATGTCCTTTTTACTATGCGCGATTGTTCTTGTGTGAATCTTCATTTATGGTCGCTTTGTGTCCTTTCACTCGTACTCCCACTCCCTTTGACTCTGACGTGGGTTCTCTGCTATTTTTATAAGCTCTCTAAATTTCGCTCCTTTTCTTTTATATTGCCTGTTTTGTGTAGCCAATAAACGTAATCAATTTAAGTGTCGCATTTTGTTATCCAAATAAATTCCGAAATTTTTACGAATTTGCTACGCATCAATGAATATTTGTCGCCCCAGGCAAAAGGATTTTTTGTGCTTAATTCGCCCGAATTCACAGAACATTTTCATAATTAACCCAAGCCTTTTCTTGGCCACATTTAATTGGCCATACTTCGCTTCGACTTCGTGCTCTCGAACACACTTAATTGTTGTCAATCACTTTTTGTCTGGCTGCCGCACGTGGCGTATACGCAATGTCGGCAGCAGCTTTAACTTAACCCGCATTGTGTCACATTTGATGCTGCTGCCGAAACTCTATACACTTTTACTGCAATTAGGCACTGGGCTGAAATGCGGTCGGGATGGGGTAGACTCCCCCAAAGTCACGATTCAACTTCAAACACCACATAAACCACCCGCTGAGATACCGCCTGCTGGGATTGTTCCCAGTAGGAAGTGGCTCTACTCGAATTCTCAATGGTTGCCAGGACAGTACGGGACAGGACAGCACGGGACACGGGACACGACGACGGCTATAAGATACGGGCTTAGTCTGCGCACTTGACCGCTTGACCGAAGGGTAATAAAGTTGTAAATGCCCGAAATAGACTCGAATACGAGTGGCTAGCTTAAATTATATAGGTGTGAGCTTGGGGCCCCGGGGCCTCTAATAAACTCTTAAGCAATGCCACACGTCACAGGATAACACACATAGCAGCGAGGGGCGTGGCAAGCGGTGTGTAATTTCAGCCAAATATATTGAAAGTCAGCAGGTGATGATTTTTGGTTGTGCGTGATGAATCCTGCTTTAAATGGAGCGTGTAAGCGTTGCGGGCAGA
Source organism: Drosophila dunni (assembly GCA_018152125.1). Classification (NCBI taxonomy): domain Eukaryota; kingdom Metazoa; phylum Arthropoda; class Insecta; order Diptera; family Drosophilidae; genus Drosophila; species Drosophila dunni. The sequence continues at coordinate 17,663,151 of JAECXC010000339.1, read as the reverse complement.
TAAAAGAGTTTATCGTTTTAGCTCTAAGCACTGATTGAATTGATATTAATGCTGTACATTTCGTTTCACGTTTTATTTAGTTAATTTTAATCAACTCACTTTAAACAACAGCTGTTTTCGGTAGCAACTGAACTTTAAAGCGAAATGCGGCTGTCTGGCAGCTTAATTGAGATCATTGAACTAAATTTAACTTGCTGGCAACGCTATAAAAATGAACTACTTTTCATTCACTTAAAGCAACTCTAGTTATCTCCCTTACACTTAAAGGATCCGCAGCAAGCTTGAAACTTTTCCGCGTTGCCCTTCGCACACACAGTCGCAGTGATCTGATTTAATGACATGAAATAAATTGCAATAGAAAATGTTCTGTCAATGCTGAGATATCAAATTCTGAAAGCTAATTAATCTGTTACCAAGGCCACTCATCTCAACCGCGCAAAATACAAGGGGTAAAAGAACTTTATAATGTAATCAGAAAATCTGACTGTTAAGTAAAATTATATTTTGTAAACGAAAGGCGTGCTGAGCTTATTTTAAAGGACTGCTTACATATATACATCTATATATTTAGAATGCATAGACAGTTGCTGAGACAGTTGTTGTTGGTTGAGAGAGCACGACTTAAGCGTTGTCTTGGCAAATGCTGAATGCCAACGGCCAATGAAGATGCCCACACAGAAAAGGCCTACGTGCGTGCGCCCGTTCTCTTTCACTCTCTCCCATTCCCGCTCCCTTCGTGTGTTTGTTCGTGTTTGTGTCGCCCCAAAGTGCCCTCTTGCTTATCAGCGTTGCCGAATCAGCGATTTTGTAGCTAGATCTGGCGAATTTTCAAGCCCGTTGGCTACAGAAATTGTAAAACAGCTATTAGCTACAAATCTGGCTAATTTGAAAATGCAAATTGCTATTTTTATTATCACAATTAGCTAAAAAAATGAATTAAAAAAAAACGAGAATATGCAAATTTGAATTCGCGCGCTAAAAGCAAGCGCGATAAATTTTACCAACACTATCTGGCAATAATTATTGTATCGATTTCAGTTCTGATAACGATAATTCAGAATCATATCTGTTTTTATCTTTCCGCGAGTGAGACGCAAATTTATAAAATGCCGAAAGATTCTTATAATCAGAAATGCAGGGACGCATGGCTAACGAAGCCAGAATATAAGGACTGGCTAAGGAAAGTGCCAGACCAAACCGAAGTGCTTTGCGTTTATTGCAAGTGCGTAATCAAGGCGAAGCTTGATAATTTGCAAAAGCTCTCTTCCATGGTCAAACGCCGAAGTAGAACGGCTATTCAGCCAAGTTAATTTAATAAAAACAAAATTACGGAACAGAATGAGCTGCTCAGTGCTAAGGGCTATTTTAGCAATAAGGTAAAGTTAAATCAATTTTTATATTAATAGTGTACAAATAATCTGATATTAAATTCACAGATATGGATTGCGCCGACATGGCAAATGCTGCTACGAATACTGCGTTCCGGACAAATTTTTAAAAAAAAGCCAACTATAAGAGTGATGGCGAACACGAAGAATTGATAGATATAGATGAAATTATTAATTTAATTTAATAAAAATTGTATCTTAATACGCAAAATCCACTCTTTTTGATTCAGCTACTTTTTTCAGCGATTTTTGAGTAAACTCAGCTACTTTTAGCTACTTTTTGCCCTTGAAACAGCTACTTTTGCTCGAAAAGTTTCGGCAACACTGTTGCTTATTGAGTGCCAATTTTTATATCGTTAATGTGTTTATAAGTGTGTGGGTGTGTGAGTGCGTGTGTGAGCCTATGTCTGAATGTATGTGTGTGGATTAAGCTTCTTGCTGCTTTTCTTGTTGTTCCTTAGCATGCTGCTCAACGCAATTTACGATTAGCAAACCCCACATTCTCCCACTCCCCCTCCTCTCTTCTTGCACCTTTTATTTTGTATTTACATTTGTGTTGTGGCATCTGAAATCGTTTTATTTATTTGCCATAGTGAACCTTATAACCTCACGCCCCGCTGCGCCTACTCACACCAACAAACACGCATACATTCACACATATGTTTTATACACCTTTGTCGTCTGCCGTTATTATTATTGCGTGTGTGTTTGTTGGTGTATGGGTAGGCAGATGAAGTGTTTTATTTGTGTGCGTTTGTTATTGTTCATTCATTACGGCTGTTCTCATTGCTGTTGTTGTTGTTATTGCGGCTTTTAACTGTCAAGGCTCTCAGCGCGTTTGTGTAAATTAATATTAATGTTTTTTAAATAATAAATGAATAACTTAGCGTCTTAAAGGTACTTAATTTGTTTCTTAATGAAAAGAAAAGAAGAAAAGTCCTGAATTTGATGCCAAATACATTATAAATTATTTTCTTCTTAAATTGTTTCAACATAACCTACAAAAAGTACACTTGAAAAAGTTGTGGGCACTTGGAAATACATTTTGAAATACAATTTGAATATTAAATATTTAAAAAGCTTTAAAATTCATGAATTCCGGACTCTTCAGTGCCAATTATGTGAATTTAATTGCATTTGCATATTTGGTAAGCACTTGGTCAACTAATTAGTGGTATTGTAACATCGACTACCAATGCTCTTAAAATATGAAATTATTATTCCATTGAAGCAGCCACAAATTTCAAATAAAATGAGCAACTCAGTTTACAATTTCGACGGAATAACGAATCTTAAAAAAAAGGAGAAAAAAGTGAGCAAAAAATAGAAATGGAAATGTAAAACCAAAAAAGTGTGCGAGATTTTTGGCCAGGGAGGTGAAAGACATTTCGGAAAGTTAATAAAGCCAAGTAGTAGAAGAAGAAGAAGCAGAGGAGTAAAACACTCGAGCTGTTCCGATGACAACTTGACGTACTAGCTGATGCTTCAGCATCATCATTATCCTCGGCAACTTAATCATTTTGCCCATTCCAAGTTCACAGCTCAGTGACGCGACGAGCTGAAAGCGGTTTTATTCTTTTTAATAAGTAAGCAGAAGGAAAGCGGGTGAAGGTGAGCTGAAAAGACCCTGTACTTAGTTGCTGCAACAAGTGTAAACCTTTGTAGTAAAACTATTTGTTATAGTCGCTTAGTTTTGGACCAGCTTATTCAACTACTAACAGAAACTAAGACATAAAGTGGGCTCTCCCATGAAATAAGCACACCCGCTTTACTTTTCCCCCCTACCGGTCTTAAAAGAAAAATAAATATGGGCAAAAAATAAGTATGAAGTCATTTGAGCCGCTTGATAGAAACTGATGCGATGTCATCATGAAAAGAAATCGGAAAAATCTGCGACAATTTTCTGAGATTTGAACCGAAAACCGAATCCTCCGTCAATTTTTGCATGCGAATGGTAATTCAATTTGTGCGTCTGTCACATGCATCAAAGTTAAGCAAATACATATATGGAAAACGCCCGAGATTTAAGCTGATTGAGTCAACAACAATTTGGCCAATGGCTGAAAATCGAACGGGGCAAAAATAAACATTGCTTAAAAGCCAAAACCATTTCCGGCAGCTCACACCTAGGGCCGTGCCCGGAAGTCCAACCAATTAATCTCCTACGGGCTTATCGGCCGCTAGCTGGACAAGCTACAAAGTAGTCGGCTAGCGTAGAGACTCATTCCAATCCCAATCTCAAACAGAATTCCAATTTCAATCCTTGAGGAAAGCGCTTTTAGACGCTCCCTTTTCCGGTTACGAACTTGAGGTCGCGACCCGTTTGCATTTATGGTTAAAAGTTGCGCAAGTTGGCCATAAAAGTCTTCAGCAGTGTGGACAGTTTTAAATAAACTATAGCTAAATTTAGCTTTTTTTTAAATGTAGCTAAAAAAAGTTCTCTAACCTAAAAAAGTTAACCTTAAAAATGTTTAGTTTTTATTTTCCGTAGTATTTTTTAGCTTTTTTTGGGCCTTTTTAGCTTGAAATGCTGCCCGCACTGCTTATAGCTGCGGGAAATAAGATATTGCGAGTGAAAGTGGTGGGGAAAGTGGAAAGCGAACAATGGACAGACATTCTCTGAAAAGAAGGCAACAAATTTGACTGCATTTGACATCAAATCAAATATTTCCCGTTTGACGCATTGAAAGACATTTTTCTTTTCTTGCTTTTGAGATATTTATTGCAACAAATGTTTAAAATCTTTTGGACACTCAATACACAGAAGACACATAGTATGCTAAAATTTAAGATTAAATATATTTACACAGTGTTGTTAACAATACACTCCGGCTGTACAGTAGAAATTGTTGGTGTGTGTGTGTTGTAGCCAAATTGATTTTCAATTTGTTTTTGATTTTGCTATTGTTGAGTGCATGCCAAGCACGTAATTTAGTTAAATCTTAGCCGTAAATCTTATATGCGTAATCATTTTAATTAAATTTCGTTAGCTTAGAGCCGTTTTGTACGGCTGCAATACTTTAGTATGGGACACACAGACATGTTTGGTATTTGGTATTTTTTTGCTGGTATTTTTGGTATTTTGGTAGCAGCTTAAAATTTAAAGACTACATGAAAAACACATTAAATTCATGCTTCCTGTTGAAACTACAAAAAAAGTCATCAACTTTATAATAAACTCATGAAGTGCCGGCAAATCACTTTCCATGAACCCGAAATCCCTCAAGTAATTCGACCAACTTTTGGCCAACAAAATACACTTTGGGGTGTCCTCTATATGATATGGTCAAGTTCTTTCTTCTGGCTAAAAACTTGACAGTTTTTTGGGGAAATGTATTGAATTTGTCAAGTTGATTATTCTTTTGCTAGTTTCTGGTACAAGTTTAATGTGGCTTAAATCGTTTTAGTTGACTTCCTGTAAGCTCCGACTTGCTTGGACCCTTCAGTAGGTACTGCGTCTACTCTGGTATGCGTGTGGCCAGCTGTGTGTCCTTTATGGGCCCAAATTCACTCAGTGGCGTGAACTCATAGCCCGTTTGCTCGTTATGCGTTATGGGCTTAATGGTTGAAGCGCCGTTTAGGCCACCATTTGCCAGCACTGTAATCGTTGATGTCTCCTGCAGACGACAGCTACTAAGTGTAGTTGGGTATGTGATTAGTTGGGATTTGTCTTAGCGTAAGATTACTCACCTGCGCAAGGTGCTCTGATAGCAGGAGTGACGGGACTGATAACGCTTCGATGATGTGCTGGTCAGCGAGGTGTCCCTGTGCATGTAGAACGTGTCTCGCTTCTTGCGCCTTCCGCTCGCTCCGCGACAGAACAGGTATCTGGATGGAAGTGAACGTGGGATTGGTATTTGGGAGGCAAACTTGTGAGGGAATCTTTTTGAGGCATTGCTTTACTTTGTGTCTCTGCGGAAAGCCATCAAATTTAAGCATAAAAAACATTTATAGAGTCTGCGATTTTTGATTGCAATTCGAAAATGAAGGTCATAAAAGGCACGTAAGAAGATTGGTATCGAACTCAAATATTTAAGGTATTTTTTTTAAATTTCTCAGGTCAAGAAAGCTCAAGTGCAGCCCTTCTCCCCCCCTTAAATTTAATTAAAATCATACAAGTCTCGATTTTTTACAATTTTCTTGCTGTCTGAGTAGTGACTTGACCTTGGGGCATAAAAGAAATAAAAAATTGCAACGGAATTGCAATCAGAAATCGACAGAAGTTACACGCACAAGTTGCTAAGAAGGATATACGTATGATGTATGAGCTGTGTCCAAAAGGACATGAGTTTGGAAAGTTTTGCGAAAAGTTTGTAAAGTGTCGACATGTGAGGTTATGTTTTCTTATGTCTTTTTTTGTTCGTTTTCGTGCTTGTTTCGTTTTGTTAATGTGCGAGTTGAAGATACACATGAAAAAAAAGAAGTTTTGCAGTTTACAGTTTGCTTACGCTTGCAGAGTAGTTTTTACAGTTATAGTGCTTGTTATCGATAATCGAGAGTGGGACTATCGCGTTATCGTTATCATGCTGTTATCGTTAGTCAGCTGCTGTGATGTGAATGAACAAATACCTATTGAAATGCTTGCGAAACGCTCCGCTCACAAAGTAGAGAGCCACCGGATTGGCACAGCTGTTGGCAAAGGACATGCAGAAGCCGACGATGCGCAGGACATGCCAGAACGCGTTATAATCATGTTCTGCCGTTGGCCTGTAAAGACAAGAACGAAGAAGGAAATGAAAAGTGGGGATGGGGGTTGTTTTGGGGGATCAGAAACAGTTACTGCATGTTAACATAATGGAGACGTAAGCCAACGACAAGCTAGAAAATTGATTGTGCAAAGCAAAACGGGTCAAAACGCATTACTCATACGCAATGTGCGACCATTACTCCTGGCACACAAAGCAAGACATAGTCAGCTCCGTTAACTGATGCATGGACAGTCATAAATCCCCGAGTAGACGCTGTTTTTTAGGCCTAGTAATCAAGAAGAGTAAGGGGTTCACTAGGCTAGACGGAAAACTAATTTTAGTAGGGTTAATCAATCGAAATTCAGTAATTAGTATGGAAAATGTTGGGTGGAGCTTATCTTGTCAGGCACGGACAACTTTTACTACAGCTAAATAATGATTTTAATACCTCTACAGGGTCTTTTACAGCTTAGCTACCACATCCAATGCTTGTCGTTGTTTTACAATACACGCAGTCACTTACCAAAAGTAAAACCAGAGAAAGAACAAGTGATAAGGTAGAAAGCATATGCCAAAGATGACAACAAACGCCAATACCGTTACGGCGACCTTGCGACGTGCACGAACCTGCAAGAACAGACAGAAAAGAAGAAAAAGAAATGGAAAAGGAAAAGAAAAACAGAGTACGATTAAGACAGGAACAATGCTCAGATGGAAGTCATGAATTTATTTATGACCACCACAGAATAGCACTGTAATATTCATAGAAATTTGGCAGAACAGGAAACTCCATAACTCACCTGTCGAACGGCGCCCTGCATCTCACCTGGCACATTGGCCGAGTACATCAAGTGCAGCGCAATCAGCACATAGAAGATGGCTATAATCACCAGTGGAATGGCATAGTAGACCAGAAAGTGCAGCAATACCATCAGTTTGGCATAGTTGTGGCCCCAGGCCTCCGGATACGGATAGCAGATGACAATTGTTTTCTCCTGGCCAAGACCAAGTGGCTAAGAAAGGGTATAAAAAGGTATTTACATTTGTAAGTTAAGCTAAATTAAATCACACCTTTAGATTGCTGCCAATGAGAGCAGGCAAACCGCAGAGAATCGACAGAAACCAAATGGACACTGCAATGCCCAAGGTCATGCGAGTGGCGCGACGTCCGCCACCTGTAAGAAGAGGAGAAACATATGTAAGTTATTAAGTGCTTATCACTGTAAATGCCGTCGACGTCTCTGCCGACTTTCAGCGCAGCACTGTTAAGTTTCACTGTTAATAACATGAGAGCGGCTTAAGAAACATATAAAAGCGGGACAAATCATGCGAACAGTCGGTCGCTGCTTGCTGTTCCCCCTTTGCTGTTCCCCCCTTGCCCTTCCCCCTTCCCCCGTTGCTGTTCCCCCATTGCTGTTCCCGCCCTGCCCTTCTCGCCTTGCCCTTCCCGCCTTGCTGTTCCTGCTCTGTCTCTCCTGCTGCCGCTCTCTAGCTGCTCTTACTCTGCTATCGATATTACTCGTCCTCTCTCTTGCTGCTTATGCTCTGCTGCTCTACTGTACTGTAGCTGTTACTCTGCTGCTCTTCTGTTACAGTAACTGTTACTCTGGTGCTCTACTGTTACTGTAGCTGTTATTCTACTGCTCTTCTGTTAATGTTGCTGTTATTCTACTGCTCTACTGTTACTCTGCTGCTCTTCAGTTACTGTAGCTGTTACTATGCTGCTCTACTGTACTGTAGCTGTTACTCTGCTGCTCTACTGTTACTGTAACTGTAACAGTGCTGCCCTACTGTTACTTTGCTGCTTCTGCTGCTCTTCTGTTACTCTGCTGCTTCTCCTATTCTGCTAATGCACTATTGCCATTGCTCTCTTTGTTTTGTTAGGAGTTATGCGAGTGTGTGTGTTTCTATTTTGTGTGAGCAATGCAAAGCACAAAAACAAATTTTCATATTTTGTTTCTTATTTTAATTCTTTGCCGAAACGGTCGAACAACAACAACAACAGCTATACGCGTTTTTTGCCTCCCTTTTGCGCATGCAAATGTTTTGCTGTTTACACTTGTAAAATTTTAATTTAGTTTAGAGCTTGCAGCGCAACGATTTGATTACCAATTCAAAAAGTTTTGCAGTTTTTTAGCTGCATAATGAAATGTGTTTGGCTTTAAGTCGTTGAGTCACTGCCTTAAATAATATTTTATTTTTCTCTTTTAAAGGATATTACATTACCATGAGCGTGGAATTTACGCAGTGGGTCCACAATGGCAAAGTATCGATCACTGGAGAGCGCTGTCAGCGTGAACACGGAGACGCCAATGGATACATCCTTCATGAACTCCGAGACGGTGCAGAGGAAGCTGCCCCAGGGCCAAGTCTCTACGGTATAAATGGTGGACACCAGCGGTACAGTGGTTACTATGACTAGTAAATCAGCCATAGCGAGGGACAATATGTAGCTGTAAGTAGACGGAAAGTTTGTTAGTTCATGGTAGCACTGACTACGCTTTTTTTTTCCATTTTCCACGCCTGTAATAGATGTCAACCTTTAAGACTTTCCCGCACCATAAAGGAATGCCTGGAATTTCAAATGGGAAACTTCGAGACGTTGTTGAGATAAACAAGCTGACCCCGCAGTTTTTATACATTTTGAGGGTCGTTCCTGCACGTGTTACTGCGAATTCGTTGATTTATGTACATGGCTCTATTTTGGGGCGAAATTTACGCGCCCTTTGTCACCAAATTGAGCGTAATGTTGTGCAGTTCTGTCAGTTCGCGTTGATAAAATTGATTTATATACAGTTTTTATTAAAATATTTCATCAGACAGAATGCCAAAGTGCTCAAGGATTCAAGAGCATTTTATATGGTGTGTATACACAAGATTATATAGTCGAAATATGAATACATTTAATTGTAAATAGAAACTTATTTGTTGTACACTTGGTTGGCTTCCTTTAGTTAATCATGAGGCATCTGTCTGGTGCTGCAAATGAATTACAGCTGTAATTCAGAGTGTGATCTCATCTAACTAGTTATTTTACTTCCACTTCCACTACCACTACCATATCCCACACATACAATAAATAAGCTGCATGTGGCACTTTGTAGTGTGTGTGCACCATCAAATTACATTTTTGTGTGGCACGGGCAACCGCCAACGACCGATAAGGACAACGAACACTGAGAAGTTTTTGGCCAACAGTTTCTGCAGCCATAAAATGCAATTTCACTTTAATGTGATCAGTTGACATTTTCGTTTAGCTCTTCTTTTTATTTTTTTGCTGAATTATCCAAGTATGCAAGTTTTTTATGGTAAAAGCAGTTGGCTTTGGGCCAGCGATAAATTTTAATACGATACCCTGTTTGTATAGAAATCATGTTAGTGTTGGCTGACTACTAATGGGTATCTGACTATCAAAGTTATAACTACTTAAATATAACTCAATAAGTTGCGCTTTGACTGCAGCAAAGTCTAGCGGATGCTTGTCAAGTGGCTTGTTAAACATATTTCATCTGACAAATTACAGAGTCACCTGTGCACGGTCAGCTGTCCGCTGTCCAACGTCCAACGTCCAACTGTTGACTGTCGTTGAAGTACTGCAAGCGGTTAATCAATGTGTGCACTGATTGGTATGTATTTTTTTAAAGTCATAATTATTTACTCATTACTAATGAATCTTCGTTTACTCCACAGATGTTAACTACATTCGCGAGCTTAAGGACAGCGCTTTGGCTAAAGCGGGACAGCTAGCTGATCGTTGCCACTTCGTTTGTTGGAGCAACTCACGTACCAGCTGCTGTTACTTAACAGAACTGTTAAACAAACAGCTCTTGCAGCCAGTTACTCCTCCAGCTGCTGCAAAATGCATTTTCTTGCTTCTACGATAAAATGAATGCTTCAGAGCGCTGCACACTTAACTGCCATAAGATTGATAAACTTGCGTAGCCATAAAAATGTTGAAAGTTATGTGAACTAAAACTAAATTTTAAGCAAGCTGTGTGGCACTTAAAGCGCACGAAAGTAGGCAACAACTTTGTGACATTACGCATACGTTAACATCTTTTGTGGCAAAGTCAGCAGACGGCGCATGAATTTACTCATGACTCATGACTGAATCACATTAAAGGCTGTGACCCAAAACAATAACTTGATTTATGCCATTCAATTTATGCAAAAACAAAAATTGAGACACGTACCACAAACAGGCACACACACCCGCACACACTTAAAGACATGAGCACGGCTAATTAGCTCGCACAAGCAGCCGAAAATGTATTTTTAACCATTTTGTGGCAACATTTGCCGCAACACAAGCTAAGAGTATCTGCTGCGACTGTGAAAATTGTTAGTAATTTGCCGGCAACAACAATGTGACAAGCATTGAGCAGTCACCACGCCCACACGCACACATATGCACATAATTAGATACGTTCGACTTGACTCGACACGACTCTGCATGCATAATTTGGCATACTCAAAGATTTTACGCACAAAGGTCGCGCATAATTAAATTAACTTTAAGTTGGTCATAAATCAAAAAGGGATTTTAGGCTGAAAAGCGCCAAAATGCTGACAAAGGAATACCCTGCAGGGTAAGTCATTATAGTATACCCTAGAGTATATCTGTTAAATAATCTAATGCCTGTTAAACTGACTTCTTCTTCTTTGTATTTACAGGGTATTCTTCGCCCTTTACTCTACTCACGTTTTTGGCTGACAAAGGAATACCCTGCAGGGTAAGTTGTTATAGTATACCCTAGAGTATATCTGTTTAATAAACTTCTGCCAGTCAAACTGGCTTCTTCTTACAGGGTATTCTTCGCCCTTTACTCTACTCACGTGTTTGGCACGTTGCGCATCTGTCGCACGCTGAGAAAGACCACAATTAGTGTCCCATTGCCGAGCACGCCCACCACAAAGATTAGGGCGAACAGTATTGGCACTATATAGGTCTCGGGTCGTCGCCCATAGGGTATATACGTTGTCTCTGTGGTCGCTAAGCTGATGTTGCTATCATCCAGGATTGATGTTGCCTGTGCCGTTGTCGTCATGGCCAATTCCCACAGCAGCCGTGTGCCATTGAAATATGTTGGTTCCGTGGCTGACTCTGTGACGTCACCGTTTGCCATATCCAAATTAATGTTATCCATGCCGGAGTTGTCGGTGAGCAAAAGACTTGTCATCGCAACTGTACTTTGTTTTTCAGTTTGCGAACTATTTAAGCGTAAACTATTAATTTAATTTCCTCTCGCCGCGTTTCCTGTTGCATTTTCTCTCGTCTTTCCCCACTGGTGTGTTTTTTATTTGCTTCCTCCGGTAAAAAGCATGTAAATTCCTCCTTTTTTCCGCTTTTCCGCTCTTCCTACACTTTTGTTTTTGTGCAAAAGTTGTTGATGCGAATTTCTAGCGATAAATTCAGTAGATATTTGTACTTGCTCTTCTGGTTTATTTTGGTTTGGCTGTAAACAAACAATAAATGCAAATAAACGTACGGTAAAATGAATTCAATTTTAGATTTAACGTCAAAATTAAATTGAGCATAGCTTAATTGCATTTTTCTGTTGATTTCTGATCGAGTTGGTAGGAAAACAGCAGTTTAAAATCACTAAATAAAATTGGTTTTAAAGCACAGGCCATAAATTTAGTTTGGACACAAATTAAAATGATTTTAATAAATTTGGTCATAATTTGCCAGCAGAAATTTGCATAAAATAATTGCTCTCTTTAATATTTCATGCAATAAATAAGTTAAATGTTCATTTAATTAGTTTAAATATTTAATTTTTGCTGTCAAATGAGTTAAATTGAGTGCGAATCCGTTTTGATTATGTAAATGTGCCAATGAAAACATTAATTGGTCGCTACGTGTGTTTTAGATGCACTTAGGTGTGCAAAAAACTGCAAGTTTTGCAGTGAACCGTGGCGGGGAACAATACATAACGGTCCATTCATATTTTTACGGTAAACTGAATGTGAGCGCAGTGCAAAAAAGGGAAAAGCCAAGCAAGGATTTCAATTATCAGCAAATCTCACAAAGAGCAAGGAGAGGAGAGACAGGAGCACAGAACAAAGAGCGCCTCAAGCGCCATTGAAAGTTGCCAGGGCGTCAGTAACATTTTATGACCCACTGTACGGGTGGGCGTACGTATGTGTGTGTGTGTGCAGTTAATGGCTGGAAATGTTATGTGACTGCACAGCGGGAAAAAGTCAAGTATTTGCAGCTAAAGTACTAAATTTACTGCACTTCACTAAAAGCCAATTTAAATTGAATTTAATTAGTTTTACTTGCTTTAATTTAATATAAATTTATAGCACTAAGACCACCCGCTTGCTTTCACTACAAATTTCTCACTGTGTAGTCGAGAATTTTATCCTCGTCTTGCTGAAATGGCACTGCAGCTTGATAAGAATATAAAAGTCGCCAAAGAACATAATTCTGCCACCCAAAGCTGCCGGTAGTCGCTGAGAAACTCCATTCGCAATTAGCTGAGAAAACACTAACACACACCCACACACACCTACACACACCTACACACACACACACACTCTAGAACACACCTACACACTCCCAGTCAATTCATTTTAATTTACCTCTGTTTGTTTTAATTTCAAATTGCTTTAAAAATTCAGAGTCAAAACTTGCGCTCACTTCATTCATTTGCATGCAGTTTGTAGCCATAAAAAGGCTAAAAGCGAAAGTTTTTTGCAGCTTAAAAGGATTGCTTGGCACTCAAGCTAAAAAGTAGAAGTATTTCAAGTGCTTACTGTGCACTTAATGCTTTCTTTTTGGCACTAGAAACTGAAGTTTTGGTGAACAAACAGAGGGAAGTAAAAGTAAATGAAATAAAAATGTTGTCTTCAACATTTGCATCAAACTAAACTACCCGCCTTATAAACTCTACGCTGCCATAAATATAACTCAAATGGAATTTAATTAAATACAAAACACTTGTACTGTAACTACTTTGCTTGTAGCCCAAGTTTAGCACAATTGGCCCAGAGAATCCAGTTTTAATTCTCGACTTAAATGATTGGCAGCATCTTAAGAAATGTTCCAGGGATTTTCCGGGCTAATTAAGCTTAGTTTGAAATCACTTGGCTGCGTTCAATAAAGCCACGTGAAAAGTTTTTCCCTGGAAAACTTGTGCTGCCATTGTGAAAAGCTAACGAATATGAAAAGTTCAAACTGAAACTGAAGTTCGTTCGTGTTTATCTTTTACAAACACAATTTGCCAGTTATTATGTAACTTTCGCTGGCCCATTCAGCTGTGAAACTAATGATACAAATTTATTTATCACAAATGGAAAAACTCACAGCTCACAGCTCAGAACTCACAAGTCAAGCAGCTTTAAATTTATTTACTTTCCGACTTGGGAACTGAAAAGGTTTCTCCGCTTAGGGGAAATAATTAAATTTATTACTCGCATAAATTGTTAACAAATGAAAAGCCTTTTGAGTTAGAAACACAACAAAAGCGCACTAATTAAGTATTTTGAAATCATTTGCATTGTTACGCGACAACATTTTAATTTCAATTTCTATAATTTGCTCAAGTTTCTGGCCACTTTTGGCTGTTGGCTGCTCTTTGATATAAAGTTGGTTGGATGCCCAAACAAAGTGTCGACTTGTTCGCATTGTTTGTTCTGCTTGTAATTAATTTGTTAACACAATGCCTTAAGGATGTCAACATACACACGTACTCACTGTGTTTACTTGTCACTTAGGCTAATTGAAAATTACAAATTGCAAAACGTAAACGGATATGTAATTTGCATTAAGGCGATCATAAAACTTTGCTCATAGTTGAATTTGCTCTCTTCCCATAATTAGCTTGAATTTTAGTATGAAAAACCTGTTGGGAAACCAAAAAAACGCACAAAAGTGACTCTGAAAGCAAAAAGTAAAGTCCATTGATTTATGACAAGTCGCTTATCTGGCGACCATCTGGATACCAACGCATTTATGAACTCTCAGCGAATGTGTTGGCCTTTTACACACACACGCACACCCCCTACCACACACACACTGAGTAGATTTGATAAATCAATGCAATTTATCAACAGTTCACTTAAAATCTGTCGCTTGTTTTTTTTTTTGGGCAACCGACACTTTTATCTCAACACAAACATGCCGTACAACACTTTCCCCTCCGCCGTACTCCCCACTCCCACACCCCCCACTCAGTTCCAGTTCCAGTAGCAGTCTTATCTGTCAGCCGCTCGGTAGCTTAGTGCGTCTCCTAATAAATACAGTTAAGTCTTTTGGTCCACCCAGCAGCAAAAAAAAGGGCGCATATTTTTGCTGTTATAAATAACGCGAGTCGGTGTAAAATGTTAGGCTCGTTAAACTCATTGTTTTCTTTATGTGTGCCTAAGGATTCATTGAAATATGCCTCTACTTTCACTCTACCACCAAAACACACGTATTCCCCATATCCTAATATTCTATTCGCCTTTTTCTGAAAAAGATTTGTGACTGGGCATTTGTTTGGCGCCCTGTAATTGAATACGCACAGCGAGCGAGAGTGTGAATATATATGCTACCAATAAACGAAGAATAATAACTTACACAACACCCAAATAATAAATAATAAACTGACTCCTAAGTATTTTCTTTATTACTTTAGTAAACATGAGCTAAAATTATGCACAAAACCAATCAGTCACTGTTTGTGTGAACTGTGAACAGTCACAAGCTGCTGGTAGCCAGTGCAGCAGTCTGGCAACGCCAACACACAACAGCTTGCCGTCTCGCTTGCTCCTGCTGTCCAGTTGTGACAAAAGTAATTTTGGCAAATTTCATAACTTTGATGAGTGCAAAGCGCAAGATTATCGTCAGCTGCCATTTGTATGTCTGTCTGACTGTGTGTATATGTTTTGCAGAGAATGTAGTTGAGTTATCGCATGAATTCGCTTAAACTCAGTCGTAAAGTGGCATTAAAAAATCAAATTTAAAGTTTGTGCTTAAACCATTTAAATGCATAGTTTCACACACACAAACACACTCACTTTATCACTGCACAATGGCTAATGGAATTTGCGGTTTATTTGCAGCTTAAAGCCTGGAAATTGTTTCACTTTCAATTTGCCTTTGATTTAAAATGTAGAGCAAAGTGGCTGATTGCCATTATCTGCATAATTTATCTAACAGCGCCAACCATTATCTTTATCTTTATGAATTCTCCATTTTTTTGTAGCGTTCGCTGCTCGCGCCTGAAAGTATGCTTTTAAATTGCTCATACCGGAAATCGAGTGTCGTGGCGAATTGAGATAATGTTTTAGCACTCCCCTCCATCCCACCTGCCCCTCGCGTAGAGCGGGCGTCAAAAAAATATTAAAAATTTATGCTGTAATTTTATCGAGGCGCCCAAAGTGGACAGCAAGCACGTGGCGTGGCTCAATCAATGACCCGTAATTATTGGCTGAGTGGGCAGAGCGAGCTGAATAAATAAATGGGCTACTAAAATAGTTTTAAGACTGCATAACAACTAATTTCCCGACATGTCTAAATCTAGCTCTAAATCGGCTCAACTGCCAACACTAGAAGTACTCAAATGTTGGCAACTTTGAATGCCAGCTGCGCCCTGTTTCTAATGTCTTCTAATAGCAGTGGAGATTTCAGTTAAGCTGCCTGCCCAAAACCCTTTCCCAACTCTAATCTAGTCAAAGTTGAGCAGGAATACCGAAAGTGCATTAGTTTTTGGGGCACAAAAGTTCATGTGGATTGCTAACAATGGGAATTTGAATTGCAATTGTCTGCTGACAAATTAGAGTTCTGAACTCGTTGCAACTAAAACTTTATTGTCCTTTTTTTCGGTAGACAACACAACAGCTGCAAATTGGGATCTTTTGTGTGTCAATTTTTTGCATGCCATTTGTGAGCAGTAAAAGTAATGAACATTTTATCCAAATGACGCAATGATGAAGTCTTTATAATTGACGCAGTTCATCATGGTGTTCTTATGTAACACATGTGCTACGTAATTAAGACAGGAACATTACAATTCTCTTTCTGCTCTCTGCTCTCGGGTCTTGTCATCATTCCCAGCCACGCTCTCCTGTAATTCCCCTCAGTTTCGTGGAATTTTTTTGCTCATGAACTTCGCACCATTTACTGCTTAATTTGCGTAAATTTGCAGCATTTTCACTTGCCATTGACATGGGCTAATTGTGCACAGCAGAATGTTATTTTTGCTACCTTTTTTTAAGGTTATAGCCCAGTTTTATGTACTCTACAAAAGCTACAGAAATTAAATCGGTAAGGTCTTTAAAATATATTAAAATTTAAAAATAGCTGTTGCATTTTTCTGCTAATCAGTTGATAAACCGAAAAAATTTAAAGCTTCTTTAATAATTTACAGTCCGTTTAACTGGGCTTTTAAAAGTCTAGCACCTTCAGAGTAGCAGACCCGCTTGTTTTGACCGTTGCTGTGTCGCGTCCTTGCGCATGTAAATGAAGTTGCTGTCCGTGATTTATGCACTGAAGTAATGGTGTTTTCGCATAAATCCAAAAGGGGACCAGTTCGCTGGTTGTGCCAGACAGTACAAAAAATAAACATTTAAAAATAAAGGCAAACAATTTGAGCACAATAGCAATGCAATTGCAGTACATGACAATTTCATTCTTCATGCCATAAATTTTAAAGCCAATTCAAAGCATTGTTTACTACAAAATATTGAAAAATAAGGGGAGCCCCAAATACAGCAATTACTCAATCGATATGCACCTAATGGCACCTGCAAGTGGCAGCGACAAGTGAAGGACTCAAGCAAGGACTCTATTTTGTAGACATTGACTGATGTCTGCCAGAGAAATCCAGTGAAATTTTACCTAATTTCAGACGTTGGCGGATTTCTTTTGTCTTCAGTTCTTCAGTTCATTAATTCAAATTTCTCACTTTGTGTGTGTGTCTGTGTGAGTGTTGACACTTTAATCTAAAGCATATTCTTGGCCAGAACGCGTCAAAACCTAAATGCCGCCAATTTGCATAATTCCTCCCACTCCGCTTAAGTTTTTTATCAGACCTGTAGTTAAGTAAAGTGTGGAGCGGTGTTAAAAGCTGGTGGCAGACTTGACCCACTGCTTGTCTAGCCTAAAATGTACAGGGTCTCTTGCTGCCGACTGTCTCGCTTGCTAGTTTTTTATTCTTTATGCTTTAGTTTGCCGACATCTCTTTGAAGGTCCGAGCGCTTCATCAGCAGCAACAGTTTGAGTTTGTATGCCTCTCGACACATAAATTACGCCGGATCGTCTCGTTTGCTGACTGACAGACTCTGTCTCCGACTTGCCTTCCGCTACCCTCCACACTTCTACCCCCTGTGCTGGCTACAACCATCACCCATCAGTCATCAGCAGATAGATACAAGCATATATCATTTTCATTTGGTAATTTGTTTCCCATTTCGTTGGCACTCGGATAAAGCCATTTGTGGCCAAGTTGGCCCACAGTTAATTGGTTGGGTGTCGACAATGGAGCTGCTAGTATTAAATTACATGACAGCATACATGAAAGGTGGCGACGAGGGCGGAACTTCGACATCGACTGGGTCCTACAAGCCCGCAGGCTGAAAAAGGGACTCATTAAATGTGTTAAAAAACGCCAGTGAGTTGTCATTTATGAATAATGTGGCAGATTTCTCTTGGCTGTTGCCGTTTTGGCTTTAATTGCTGGCCCACTTAACTGCAGGAATTTAAAGCCGGTAATGGGATAAAAATAAACCTCGAAATGTTGGTAGTTACGTCGGAGTTACTGGTCTGTTCTCAGGCTACGTGTTCCGATAGTCTATCAATGTCCAATCTACAGCGTTGCCAGATTGTCTAAAGTCACAACTGTACTCAGCTTAAGGCCGTTAGGAATTTAAATGAACTTGTGAAGTGAAAACTTAATTGCAAGTGCTTTTAATAAATAAGCACAGCAAATTCTTTGAAAGGTCAAGTTCAAATGCCATAAGTTTGTGCACTCAAAGCGTAAAACTGACATGAATTGAGACAAGTAATGATAAATTAATTTCCACTGCGAACAAACACAAAACACTTGTAATACTATAGCAATCCTTTTGTGCAGCGAACCGTAGCCAAAGTCGCTGCCAATTCATTAATTCCAAGAGCGTGCGCTTATCAAAACTGTCTTACGACCAAAGTGCAAGTATTAAAAGGGGCAGCTTTAGTTAGTTAATTAATGAGAATTGACTGGCACGCGCCAAATACTTGAAAAAACACATTATGAAATTAGACAAGGCCAAGAAAAGCTGGGGTCTGTCTGAAATGTAGCATACTTCTGAGGGCTGTGGGCTGAGAGTGTCAGAAAAGGCGTTGCCTACTTCAGGGAGCTGTAATTAACTAGGTTTTATAATTAGTCATTAAACGCTTGGATTTATGCTGCTCTATTATCGTAATACCCATAGATAACCGATTATCTAACACAATAAAACAATATTTCTAGCTAACAAAGATAATAAATAATTTATTAACTGCTAATTTTCCACATTACACCGACTTTAATGCTGTTGAGATAACTTTTATACAAGTCACCTGTAATATTTATACGTTTTCTACTTTCCACTCTCAGTGCTGACCTACAAGTTGTCTTGCAATTGAATACTTACAGTTTTTTTTATTTATTTATCAAAAGATAAAATGAACTCGTCTTTAATCTTGAGCTTTCCATCACCGACTGAAAACAATGAAATCTTTGAGCTTCTTATTCAATTTGAACATCCAGGAAAGGCGCTGGATTTAAGTTAATGGTACGAAAACAATGGGGAATACCAATATCAATAGAAGGCGAAGACGACAACGACTACGACGACCTACAATGCCACAAAGAAGGAGACAAAAGCCACTTGCATAGTTCAGCATCATTAGTTTTGTGTTTTGTGAAGATTGGCATTGTTGTGTGTGTGATTGAAACCACACACAAGTACCTACACACACAACCGCAAAGCTACTCTATACATGAGCTTCAGAGCAGTTTCAAGCATTGACTTCAACGTCACTTTTAGCAGCCAATTGGTAAACAAAACTCAAATGAAGTCAAGTAAAATATCAGACTGCAGCACAGTTGTGGGCGTACAGAGGGAAGTGTGTGTTGTGTGGTGAGTGGGCTTTGGTAGGCGGTGGGTAAACAGAACTCTCAGGGATGCGCTCGTCATGGCTATGTTTGATAGCACTTATTGCGCATACGAGGCGTTTGCACAAAGCCTTAAATTCTACATAAAACCAAACACAAAGACGAACGAGCAGCGCAAAAAACTACAAAGCAAAACAGTGTAGCAATCAGTGATGTCAGCATTTGTAGCTAGTTTTAGAAAAGCTTTGGGAAATTAAAAGAAATTGGTTATCTTAAGCCAGTACTCATTTTAGATAAAGCTTTAAAAAAGAATAAAGCATTTCCTTTCCAAAAGCGTTTGAGATTTGAGTAGGAATAAATGAGAATAGCATAGTAATTTAAACATTACACTTCTAGCTATAAAAGCGCTTAATTAGCAACACTGAAATCACACAACGTGCAGCTAAAACTTTTCTTTTGACATTTTGCCTGTAACCGATGCCTTTTTTCCTTTAAATTGATTTTGTTCACTAATGTTTGCTTCCTTTAATATAGCAAGCGCTAAACTTAGCGCCGGAACTAGTAATCGATGCCAATAAAAAGTTATCGGCGTTTCAACAGATCGCAGTCAGCATAGAGCAGTCTGGCAACGCTAGTACTTACCCCCCATCGCTAGAATGCATTGATTGCCTTCACTAGCATATTGCTACCTCATTTAGGGGCTCTGCTGTGGATCCCAAGAGAGATTTGCTTAATTTTTGGCAACATTAATGTAAATATGTGTGTATTTATTTGAGACACGCTCATTTGTTAGTCAATTAACTGCAATTGTTTGTTCTTGTTGTTCACTGTGCGCTGCTTACATCACAGTCACATGCAGCGAAGAACAAACACACACACTAATACACCCACACACACACTCTGGTTTATAGGAACTTAACGAATGTGCATTATAAAAATTTATGACTCATAGAAATTAAATGACAGCCATTCATAAGAATTAACAGCGAAATTAGCTCAGTGGCCGAGTCAAACTGATGGTAGTCAGGGCTACTAAACTAAACAAAAAGTGTGCGAAATTGGTAGCATATTGTGGTAGCTACTCCAGCCAGAACAGCAAGTGGCTGGATTAATGGGCTTACAAAGTTAGGCCATAAAATTCAAGGCCAAGACCAACATACACACACGAGTATGTACCGGAAGAAAGC
The DNA here is from genome assembly GCA_018152125.1 of Drosophila dunni. Classification (NCBI taxonomy): domain Eukaryota; kingdom Metazoa; phylum Arthropoda; class Insecta; order Diptera; family Drosophilidae; genus Drosophila; species Drosophila dunni. Next base: position 17,642,821 of record JAECXC010000339.1, on the reverse strand, counting down.
CAAAGAATTATGATGAATCTAAATTCAATATACTGCATAATTAATTAACTAGCTAAACGGGGAATGAGAGCGGCTAAGACTAATTAACATATTAATTAAATACTAAATATATGCATAAGAGCATAAATTATGCTAAAATATGGATAAGTAATCACTGTATTTCTACCAACTAGAAATTAAGTGGGGGACATGTTCCAGCCCCTAACGCTAGATGGCGCCAGTCATAACATCTCTGCTGCTTTTGGTATTTAAAACGAAACTTTCTTTTAAACAGCATTAAAATTCGCAGCTTAAGTGCAGGGTATTAAAACGCATAACCCTCATAAAAATGGCTATTAAAAAGCTTTTCAAGTGCCCAGCAGAACTAAGAACATAAGAGCTAGAATAATAATAAATAAACTATTGTATATTGTGATAAATCCACGCATGCCAAAAATCTAGAAAAGTTTATTTGAAAAATTTTGCAATTTTCCGCATTTTTCAATTCGGTAAGATAATAATTTTGGGTCCAAAAATAGGATGGCATGGCTTCGGTACCGGCACGAGCGTGTCCAATGTAAATGCGACTAAATTTGTGATTCAGGTGAGTGAGTTTTTACGAGGGAATTTTAGCTACTTTGTTTATTTTTGCTGGACGCTATCTGTTTAGCGCTGTCGCTTTGCTTAATTATAAACAAAAACTTTTGGAGCGCTACCAACAATATTCGAGAGCACGCCTCCGATTAAAAAAATACATATAACAGATATAGAACATATGTAGACGAAAAAAACATTTCGGACAGCATCCATCAGGTTGCAGTCAAGCTGAACTACTGGATACATATACATATCTATAGATCCCGTCCGGCAATTAGACAAAAGCCATAAACATTTTCATAAACATTTGTTTGGCTATAATCGCTGCATGTTGGCCAGCACACGTTTAAGCCACGAGCAGCATTTCCTGGCAAATAACCATAAAGGTCACGCGCGAGTCCTCCATTGACACTTTAAGCTGTGCGCCTGGAGACCACAGTAATTCAACTCTAACTAATTTACTTAATGCGTTACACAGACAGCAAAACAAGTGTACTTAAGTTAACACAAGTGAAACTCAAATTTAGCAGGAAAATCAGGTTTATGGGGGCGGAAATTGGGGGCGAATGCGTTTGCCATAAATCCTTTGAAAGCTTTGCAAAATCTGAGCAAACTATCAATTAATTTATGCAATTTACTCCGCCGTTTTAATTTACCTTTACTACTCACTATGAAGAGCTTTCGCTGTACAAACTATTAATATTTTGATGGAAATAAAAATGAATTTAAATTTTCAGCAGAAATCTTTTGTAGACTTGTCCCCTTCACCTTGAAAAATGTCTTTAAACTCCCTGCATTTTTAAATGGTTCTTCGTGTTGTTTTTCTGTTCTGCATTTTTCATTTGCTGCTGTGAGAATTGTGGTTTTCTTGCGGGCTTGTAGTGTTTCATTCATAAATTGCTAGAGCAAATAGTTATGAATTTCCTGCCACAAAACTACAACTCGAATTTTGTCTTTCACTTGGCTTCCTGTTTTAAAACAAAAATATGTTTTAAAAACAGCACTCAAGTCCAATGGGAAAAGTTGATTAACTTTTTATTAGCAAAGTTTTTTAAGTAGCTTGAAAAGAGTGGAAAATCAGCAAACAAAAATTATAACTTAAAATAAAATTTGAAAAATATTAAAGAATATAGTAGTCTGAGTCTAGTTAAAACCCTGAACTATCTTTATAGTTTTAATCAGCTGAAATCAGCCACGTTAACCAGACATAAGGCCAATAAGGATATGAATATATCTACATACGTTATAAAAGTCGGGGGAGAAAATGCATTAAATGCAAAATGCCGCACACATTACATTTTTCTCGGATAAACAATACATTAATTTGCCAATCAATTTTCCCGTATCTGTGCTGTGTCAGCTGTCAAATGGTAAAAGCTCTCCGGTAAATAATTGGCCGTAATTTTTCTGGTTAACTTATGATTTCCAATACGTGCATTTTGAGCGACATAGATAAACACACACATTTACTACAACAATTTTCAAATATTATTTATTGTGCTTACATTTTCGTGTTGGGCGTTTTTATCGTTTCCTTGTTATGCTATCTCGGGCATTTTAAAACTACACAGAAGCGTGTCCGGAAAATACACAAAAAGCACTTGTATAAATTGATTCGGTTTTAAATTTAGACTTTTTAGCACTTTTCAATTCCGATTGGATATTCGCACACGAAACCAGCAGCGAAACCGGAAACTGACTTCAACGCTTGAATTTTCGCGCTATGTGAAAGATTGCCGACTTCCGCCGCAATTGCCGCCAGCTGGTGAACTGGCCACGACAAGCGAACGCAGACGACTTGTTGGCTGGCGCGCGAAAAGTTGTCGACATGTTAGCCATGGCATACCCCTTGAAAGATTGTCCACGGGGTGTATTAGCTTTAAGTGCCGGCTGTTCAGTGCGCATGCGCAAGTCTTTTTTGTAGTTAACATCCAAAACTAAACGATTTTAAAGTTTTTTTTAAGTATTTAAACGCTTTTCGAGTAATTGCAACGAAACCTACGCTTAATTTTTACATTTGTTTTGATTGTAAATCTATTAAGTTAGGCGGTGCTGTTAAACTCAAAATGGCACTGTTATGTTAGAGTTAAAAAGTCTGCAAATTCAAATGTTTTCGCGATATATGCCTCTCGTTGCAGCTATTTTAACAATAGCAACGCATAACGATTTACATGGCTATAATAGCCAGTAAATTATTAACCAATTCAAATATATAAGGTTTAAATAAACATGGCATTTATAATGTGAACGTATTTCAGTGTTGCAAAATCAAAAATCATCTGCAAAAATATCGAAACTTACTGGGCACATATCGATAGCCTGACTTTTAGCCCGCGTTTATCACGACCATTAACAGGAGTGTTGGGGTTGTTAGTTCATGCACTTTCATCTGCAGTTAATGACATTGCAGAATATAGAAAAAGGTCTAAATTGTATAGACATAATACTAAGTGTACTAATTTATAATTAAACTCTCCAACAGATTGATAATAAGTTCAAAAATAAATGAATAAGTTCATTTACTGATTTCACTGACTCGTTCATTTGAACTTATTCTGTACGAAACGACACAACTCTAGTTTATTCCTCTTTTCTTTGATGTCTTGTGAATGACATCGTTTTGCTGTAATAATTGTGAGTTATTGTGAAAAGCGTGGCTAATACCTGACTAAATTAGTGCTGCTCTCTCAAGCAGAGTGTTCCGCGTGTACTTTATATCGCGAAACTATGGATAAACATTGTAATTGTGGCAAATTTTTGCGGTCAAATATTTTGCAAACGCCATGTTGGCCGCTTGCACATAACCTCAACTGCCACAAGTGACAGTCCCAAATTAAAGCAGTTTATAATTTGTGTACGTTTTGTTATTTTTTTTATTTATTTATATATATATCGTTTCAGAAAACGGCATAAGCAGAAGTCAACATGTCACGTTTCTTTGCCAACGGATCCGACTCGGAATCCGAGTCCAGCGAGGAGGAGGTCCAAGCACAAAACTACAACAAAGCCGCCAACTTCGTAAGTTTCTGAATCATTTAACAACAATAACATAAATTCACAATAATTCTTTGCAGCAATTCAGCGATGACGAGGAGGAGGTGAAACGTGTCGTACGCTCCACCAAGGAGAAGCGATATGAGAACCTTACAGGCATTATTAAAACGATACGCAACCACAAGAAGATTAAGGACATCCCGAACACGCTGAGTAGCTTTGAAGATTTGACGCGCGCCTACACAAAGGCTCTGCCCGTCATCTCCAAGGAGGAGAATGGAATTACCCCACGTTTTTACATTCGCTGCTTGGCCGAACTGGAGGATTTCATCAACGAAATGTGGGAGGATCGGGAGGGACGCAAGAATCTCTCGAAGAACAACTCGAAATCGCTGGGAACGTTGCGTCAAAAGGTGCGCAAGTATATCAAAGATTTCGAGAATGATTTGGGTCGCTTCCGCGAAGCACCCGATCAGGAGAGTGATGTCGAGGAGGGCGACGGAGATGCCCACGACAGCGATGGCGATCGGGCTGGTGGTGATAGCGATGGTGGTGTTGTCGGCGTTGGAAGCGGCAAATTGCCCGATCAATTGAAGGCAGCAAAATTGGCGCCATCTAAAGCGATTGTTGACGATGATGATGATTCGGATGATTCCATCGACTGGGACTCGGATACCACATCGGAAACCGAGTCATCGGAGGATGAAAATCAATACCAGAATATGCGTGAGCGTTTCCTTAAGCGTACCACCGAAAAAGAGGACAAGGACGATGACAAGAGGAAGGATAAGCGCAAGGAGCAGAAGCACAAGGTGCGCAAGCGTGCCGAAGACGATGAGGATGGCGAATGGGAGACCGTCGTCAAGGGCAATGTCGTCGAGAAGCCAAAAATGTTTGAAAAGGATGCGGAAATCGATATTCCTTTGGTGCTAGCCAAGCTGGTAGAGATTATGTCGGCACGTGGCAAGAAGCGCACTGATCGCCGCTTGCAAATCGATTTGTTGTTCGAGCTGCGCGACATCTCGGAGCAACATGCTCTGGGCACGCCTATCAGCGTCAAGATTCACTTCAACATCATATCGGCCATTTTCGACTACAATCAAAAGATTTCGGAGCCAATGAAGCTGGAGCACTGGGCTTTGTTACTGGAGGTCATGCAGAGTATGCTGAAACTGCTGCTTGCCAATCCTGACATCAACATGAGCGAGAGTGTCGCCGAGGAGCACGAGGAGTATGGAACTGCACCGTTCTACATTCGTGGCTGTCCTTTGGCTGCAGTTGAGCGTTTGGACGATGAGTTCACCAAGCTGCTGAAGGAATGCGATCCCCACTCGAACGATTATGTGTCTCGACTCAAGGACGAAATTAATGTGGTGAAGACCATTGAACTGGTTGTTCAATACTTTGAGCGCTCCGGCAGCAACAACGAACGTTGCCGCATCTATCTGCGCAAGATCGAGCATTTGTACTACAAGTTCGATCCAGAGGTGCTTAAACGCAAGCGCGGTGAACAGCCAGCTGCTGGAACGGGACCATCCTCTGTGGAAGTCATGGATAAATTGTGCAAGTTCATCTATGCCAAGGACGACACGGATCGTATTCGCACACGTGCTATTTTGGCCCATATCTATCATCATGCGATGCACGACAATTGGTTCCAGGCTCGTGATCTTGTGCTGATGTCGCATCTGCAGGATAACATCGATGCCGCAGATCCTTCGACGCGCATTCTCTACAATCGCATGATGGCCAATTTGGGTCTGTGCGCTTTCCGACAGGAGAACATCAAGGATGCCCATCATTGTCTGGTCGATCTGATGGTCACCGGTAAGCCAAAGGAATTGCTTGCCCAGGGATTGCTGCCCCAGCGTCAGCACGAACGCTCTGCGGAGCAGGAGAAGATTGAGAAGCAACGTCAAATGCCATTCCATATGCACATCAATCTGGAGCTGCTCGAGTGTGTCTATCTGGTGTCCGCTATGCTCTTGGAAATCCCCTACATTGCAGCCCATGAGTTCGATGCTCGTCGTCGCATGATCAGCAAAACGTTCTACCAGCAATTGCGCTCTTCGGAACGCCAATCGTTGGTTGGACCACCAGAGTCGATGCGAGAGCATGTCGTTGCCGCCGCCAAGGCTATGCGTTGTGGCAACTGGCAGGCATGTGCCAACTTTATTGTTAACAAGAAGATGAACACCAAGGTGTGGGATTTGTTCTATGAATCGGAGCGTGTCCGTGAGATGCTTGTCAAGTTCATCAAGGAGGAATCGCTGCGCACCTATTTGTTCACCTACTCGAATGTGTACACCTCGATTAGCATACCATCGCTGGCTCAAATGTACGATCTGCCATTGCCCAAGGTGCATTCGATTATCAGCAAAATGATCATCAACGAAGAGCTTATGGCTAGCTTAGATGATCCTAGTGAAACCGTGGTCATGCATCGCTCGGAGCCATCGCGTCTGCAGGCGCTGGCCATGCAGTTCGTTGACAAGGTGACCAATCTGGTGGATGTCAACGAAAAGGTGTTCGACATGAAGCAAGGCAACTTCTTCCAGCGCGGCAACATGGGTAACCGCGATCGTGGCTACAATCGCAACCAGAACAATCAAGGTGGCAATTGGGGCGGCCAGAGACGCGACAATCGCAACCAGCGCAATCGCAATCAACGTGGACACCACAAGCAACAGCAGCAGCAACAACAAGTCCAGACCATCGACGAGGAGTAGACACTTTAGTAGCGTACCATAAACAAATCCAACTAGTACACTGGGTGAAAATGGCTCTACAATTGAGCACAAGGCAATGGAACAAGCAAGGAAGGAGGTGGGAATCTGATAACAACTGTGGTCAGACCTCCGGTTCAGTTTAAACCTCTGAATCGGAGGTCTCCGCACTCTTCTTTCGCCATTTCAATTACTACTGTACTGTAAATTTGTTTTTTTAACGCTCATTATGCTTAAAAACTATATTGATAAATGCATTTTGTATGAACTTAAATCTAAAGTGCGCAAGTCTATAATTAAAATAAACTGTAAAAGAAAACTACAAACCACAAAAACAAGAAAACAGAAACTAATGAGTTTTACTAGACATATTTTAAGTAAATAAAAACACAATTGTTTAAAATGTAGTCAAAGCTCTCAGGGAATTGTTAGTTTTACTTTGGCGCCAAGAGCTTTGAAGTGTTTTTATCAACACCTTACCAGCCGATAACACAACAAAAAAGCTCAGTTCGCTGCTATGAAACTATCGAAATAGAATATCGATACGTTATCGGTAGTTTTTTTGCGGCCAGCGCACATTGTATTGGATAATAATTTAACAAGTTGCAATTTGCAAATTGTTAATTAAACATAGAAATATACACTATGAATAGTATTGGCGATGATTGCAATGAGCTTAAGAAACAATATGATGCATGTTTCAACAATTGGTTCTCTGAACGTTTTCTCAAAGGTCAAACAGATGATTCCGTGTGTGCGCCCATTTTCAAGGTTTATCAGGAGTGTGTAAAGGTGAGCAGGAAATTCCTTTGCCAATTGGCCACATCATGCAGAGATGACTTATACATACAAATTAAACTTTGACCCAATGCACAGCGTGCCATGCGTGAGCAGAAAATCGAATTGCGTGAAATTGAAACAGATTACACCACCGGCTCTGATTACGACAACAACAGTAGTGGGAGTGGAAGTGGAAGCGGCACCAAGAGTTGACCACACACGCACAATCTAACGCCGTCTGATATAACTGCAACAATCACAACAAGCGTGCCAGACATTTGTACCAATCTTGAGGCACCTGTAGGAAGCGAGGATTCATTCCAGCAACGGCGCCGGCACAAACGCGGCTCCACAATCTAAAAAGAAAGTAAAAATTATGTAGAAAATGGTGGTAGAGAATTATTAGCAGCTTTTTAAAATGCCAGAATTGTATAAAATTATTTAAAGTTATGTTAAGTTTAAAATGATTTAGATTTATCCACTAAATTGTGACAGTAAAAGTTTGTAAATATATGTTTTAATAAATACTTAATAAAACTGATTGTTTAATATTGTAAACACAAGAACTCTTTGAGAAAGAGAGCAGAGATCGCATTGTGAATCCCAGAATGTCTTATCAGTGCAAGGCGACCTTCGGGTCAGGTACTTCCCAACGCCTCGACTTTTGTGCTGAACATTGTGAAGGTGTATAAAAGCAGATGAAGCATCTGTCCAGACATCAAACAGAAAACACACTTGTAACCATCAACATGCAGTTTCTATCGACACTTGCGATGCTCCTGCTGGTTGTCTGCGCAGCTTGCATGCAACTGATCAACGCTGAGCCCTTCAACACTCGTACCGGATTGGGTGGACACGGTAGGCCAGGTACACTGCCGCCAAACCGACCACAGCAGCCTAACTTTGGACCCTCACGCTGGTAATCCAGCACACAGACAACTAGAGTACATACAGGAATAAATACAAATATGAATTAAACCAAAATCCGTTGTATTTTCACTTCTTAAATCATATGCTCTTAATATAATCAAAACATAAGCATATGTTCCGGTTTAATCAATATTCTGACTTATTATCTATGTGGATTTGAAGCAAAGTGACGCAAAACACCAACGATTAAAAACGTTTCTAGTCAAATGCCATCAAAATGTGTATTTGCTGCTAACGGAAACTTAAAAATCTACACAACTTTTGTATTAAAATTAGAAACAGAAATGTTGCTTTACTTTGCTCCAGCAGTGAACTTGGAGAGCTTTTCCAGCAGACCAATGTATGAGGTGTGCTCATGGGCGGTGGCCAAGTCGGACAGTTTCTCAACAAACTCATTGCTGATACCCTTCTCCTCCAGCAGATTCATGAGAAGATCGTACAAGTAACCGTCTAGCACATCGCCAGCAACGGCATAGACTTTATCGTTCCATTCGCCTTCATAGATTGACATCTCATCAATGGAGAACACATCGTTGTATTCACCTTCCTGGGCTTCTCCTTGCAGGAAGGAGCATGTGAAGGATACTGTCGAGTTGCCCTTAATGATGTCAATTTCAAATTGGGGCTTGCTACGCATTTCACCCAACTCTGGCTTATCGGCATTGGGATTAATCTCTGGCTCCTCCTCGCTGTCCACTGTGTGGTTAACATTGAAGTTGATGACAATCTTCTCCTTGTCCGATTGCTTCATCAATTCTACATCGGCGCCAGACAATTTCACGCTGAAGCCGTCCAAGGTGCTGGGGACAGTTTTGCCCTTCTGTACCTTGCGCTCTGCAACAATCTCCTCGGTGAGGAACTCCACCAATTCGCGTTCACCTGACAAAGTAAAGAATTTATTTAAAACATTTCCGATTTATGTTTCTGGATTTCATCAGCAGCACGTTTTTGAGGTTATGTAATTATGGACCAACTGAGACCAGTCTTTCTCATATATGAAATTAACCGTGTGCTTATCAATAAAACACTCACCCTTTGTGTGCACATTGCAGCCACAGGTGCAGTTAATGCTGGGCTTGTGCACATTCAGTACAGTAACGTGGTCATTGCCTCCTGCACCCACCGCCGCCGGCTTTTTGGTCATGTGCCACAGGCTGCGGGTAAAATCACGCTTACCCAATGCACCGGTGGCAGAGCTGGCCAAGCTGGCGAAACGCAAAGTTGCAACCTTCAAACTGTTCATCTTGTTATATAATATATGATTTGTTTTATGGAAATTAATAGAAAATGTGCTGCCGCCTTTGTGTTGCAACTTGCAATACTCTTACATATGCCGATAGCGATACCATTCATATTTATTATTATCGATAAGCGCAAACGCTCTGCACGACAAGTGGCAACGCCACAAAAGTACAAATGTGCGTACGGTCAGTTAAAACAAATGAGTGAAAACATTAAAGAAAAGCTTCTGGTATTAGTGGAGGATATCGATGCTGATCCGGCTGATCAGCATCCTAGTTGTCCACATGGCCCAACGGTGCTATTTTATCGGCAAAGTGGAACACCCAATGAGGGTTATTACGCCTGCTCTGCCCATCGCAATCCAAAGTTATGTGCTTTTCGCTTGAATCGGGTTCAATGGCAAGGCAACAAACTCAAAAGAAACACAGATGTGCTCGAATTTCCAAAGGCCAAGATCACCAACGATTCTGATCCAACAAGTCATCTGAAAGCACTCTCGCAGGACGATGTGCATGCACAGTACTTCTTCGATGAGAAAGCATTGCATTTCTTTGCGGATCAGTGCCGATCCTTGGAAATCGAGTAAGTCACATAAAGCTACTATATATTATTGTATATCTAAACTCGTATCTCTTTCACAGTAAAGTGATTTGTATGGGAGCTCCACGCCTCCACTTTCATCTTCGACAAAATCCAAAGATTCAAAGCTTTTTGCTCGACTTCGATGAAAGATTTGGAAGCTATTTGAGTGCGCAGGAGTTCTGTCTATATAATATGTGCAATAATCACTTTTTCTACGATCGTACACCCTTCGAGTCGTTCCTAAAGTGTGAAAGGTGAGCAAATGTTTGCTTAATGGATTTATTCTTTGCTAATCCCTGGTTTTACAGTAATGAACGCCTGCTAATTGTAACGGATCCTCCATTTGGTTGTCGCACTGAGTTAATAGCCCACACGCTGCGATCACTGACGCGTCTGCACAATCGCATTAATGGACTGCCCTTGACTCCGCTGCCAATATTCTGGGTGTATCCATACTACATGGCCAACTACATTCAACAGGATATGCCAGAGCTACAAGTCTGTGATTATAAGCTCAACTACACAAATCATGAGCGGTATACGAATGTGGGCTCCTCACGGCGTTCCTATGGCTCTCCGGTTCGGGTCTTTACCAATGTGCCATTAAAACTTCTGAAACTAGAGTCAAGTGAAGGCTACAAATACTGCGAAAAGTGTGAACGCTACACAGGCGTGGAAAACGTTCACTGTGCTCGCTGCAACAATTGCTGCTCACAGAATGGACAAACCTACAGACACTGTCACATCTGTGAGATGTGCGTCAAGCCCAATTATGTGCACTGCCTAGACTGTCGACGGTGCACTCAACGTGAGGGTCACAATTGTCAATTGTATCAAACCAAGCAACGTTGCTGGCTCTGTGGTCAACTTGGACACATTGAGATCAAGTGTCCAGTTTGGTCGCGATTAAAGCACGTAAATCGTAAGCACAAGAGGACAAACCAAACCGTTGGCTGCGTTATATGTGGCAAAAATCACAGCGAACGAAAGTGCAAACTTCGCAGCAAATATTTCGAGGAGTCACAGTTTATGGGTCAAACTTTGATAGCCGTTCGTAAACAATGATTGCCACTAGTTAAGCACTGAAAATACACACGATTTACGTTTTTAAACACTTTTTAATACCAAATTCAGTTTTGTTATCTTCTTAACACTCTTGAAAATGCGCCAAGGAGGACGCAAGATGAATGCACATGAGGAGGATGACCACCATAAATTGTGGAATGGATTATTATCTGCCACAAACTTACAAAGTTGTGTAGCAAAGAAGTCATTGCAAAATTTTGACAAAATTATGTATAAAGTTTACGTTTATCATTTAACGACGGGTAACTTAAGCTTAGACAATAATTAATTTCAAGTGGAAAACACCAATGCCTCAAGAAACGGAATGCAGATACCACAACAGCGATAATTCATTTGTTGCTATTGTTGTTATTATGGTTGTTGTTGTTGTTTGGGCCACTGTTGATATGAAATCTGATGACGTTGACAATTGGGTCGCGCGTTCGTTTGTTGAGGTGAAAGTATTTATTTGCTATGATAAAAAATGTCTAAGAACGGTTGTATTTGCCCCAAATGTGAAGCATGAAGACGGAGGCGATGAACAACAACGACATTACCAAAACTGGAACTGGTCCACTGCAAAAACACAAAAAAAAAAAAAAAAAAAAAAATTTTAGGAGTAGAGAATTTATAATTAGCCGACAACATATTTATACAATTAAGTATATAGAAATACACTTACACTTTAATGCCGGGGGAATCGTCTGTGTAGAAACGCCACATGCCACCAGTGCCTGCTCCGCCTGGAGCACGACTCCTGGCCGCTGTTGTTGTTGTTGTCTTTCGTTGCTTCAAAGTGCTGCCACCGCCTGCGCCAGCGCTACGTGGCGCCGACAATTTGCTGGGCGAGCGTGAACCGCTGCCAACGGACGTTGAACTTGCAGGAGCAGGCTATAATTGTTTTTAGTTAGCTTAGAAAACATTGATTTAATTTTAACACAACTTTTCACTTACCATTTTAATTTATATGTCTAATTTTATTTAAAAGCAAAATGTGCACTAAGTTCGTGAGTTCTGCGTGCTGACCTGGAAAGTGTTGAATGCGTTGAATCAATTTGACATTTCTTCGTGTTGGTTTCGTGTTCCACGTCACCTGCCATTCGCCCAAAAGCGTTGCCATGACAGCAACTATTCGATAGGTTTCTACGTTTCGATAATTTCATATGCGAATCTAGCTGATAAATTTATTGGAATTGTGCGCGAATTTAAACATATCAGAATACAATTTTAATTGCAGTTCTAATATGAGACATTATGCATGCAGTTTTCCAAACGACTACACTTAAATATTCTCTATCAATACTACATATATTCTTGATCTTATGTTATTTGTTGATAGTAGTTAAACTTACACATTTGGCAAGGCATTCTACTGGCGTGTAAAAGTTTACAAGTTGTGAAGAGAGATTTATAAAGTTTCATTCATTTGTTTTTTGTTAGTCTACAATTATTATAACTAAAAAACATTTAAATAATTTTGCAATATTCAATCTTCTTCTTCTTGGATTTTATTCGCGTTCTCCGTCGGTTGAATGCAATTAACTATCGAACGCAGCAACGCCGCTTATTATTTTGTGCCACTATCGATAACACAGAATTTATATCTACCATAATTTTCCCGTGCGAGTATGAGAAAGATTTTAGTTAATTACCACAATTGTGATTTGTATTTGGTTAAATTATTTGTATTTCGTATGTAAAGAATACTTTTCGTATGGGATGCAAATTTGGTGAAATCGGAACGGCTTGTTATGTTTGACAAATTGGCAACGCAAAGTCGAAGCTGATGCAAAAACACAAGCGGCAGTAAATTGCGAAATTAAATAACATGGAGGATATTGAGATCGAATATCTAGATGAGTACAAAGACTTGGTGCTGCCAGGTAAGCTATAAATTTGCAATTTAAAAACATTTACTCAATATGCCATTAATTTGTAATGACCTCAGGCATCAAAACAAGCGGTGAGGGACGCGCCGCAGCCGTAGCGTCATTAGACCAAGCGGCGCCGCGTCCATCGCAACGGAGACGCAGCTCTTCCGATTCAAGTAGTTCCTCAATAGATCCCGACATTTTTCAAAAACTATTTGATGGGAAGTTTCTTGATGACGAACTACTCAATGAAAGTAAGTAAACCAAGTCTACTAAAAATTGTTTTTCTCACCTAGTATCATTTTAAAAGGCGGCTCGAGTGCAAAGGGAAGATTTCGTCGTAGCTTAAGTCCATCGTCGAGCGATTCTAATGATGCTCTGGATGCTCTGTATAACAGGCAAAGCAGCAGAAAATTTAAGTCCAATAAGCGCGATCGATTGGATTCATATGATTCCTTAGACGATTTGGGTATGTATGGATGCATTGCCAATTTTGATAATCTAATTGTTTATTTGTTTTTCTTTTAGGCGATGTCTTAATGGGCACATCCCACAAGGTTTCACTGCACAAATCCAGTTCAAAGAAGTCACATACTTCGCATAGAGCCTCTCACAACGTGAAGTCCAGAAGTGCCGACAGTAAAACGAATCTAAACAAACCTAGCACCTCCTCGTTCGTATTCAATGCAAGGGAGGATGTATCAAAAGCTAATGGCTCCTCGAACCATCAACCAATGAGTGCCAGCAAGAAGAAACCTGTGACTGTCCTAAAAGCTCAGAAGTCAGACTTAAAGCCATCCAGGCTTGAGCCCAAGGAGGATCCTTTGCGTAAGTTCTTTATACTTCATCCTAATGGGTACAATGGAGCCTAACTGTACTTTAATTTTAACAGATTTGCGTCACTTTGATGATGATGATTCGGATAGTGATTCGAGCTATGAATATGAATCTGATTTTTACGGCTATGACTGTACGGATGATGAGGACAGCATTGGAGGCAAGCATATTATCAACATATCAACGGATTCAAGCACAACGACTTCGGTGGCGGGTAAGTTGCTTTCAAACAACTAGTTGATACTGCCAAACCTCTGATAATATTTATAATGTGCGTAAAACAAACCGTGTAGACTCTGTGACACCTGTTGTTTCCGAGGACGAGGGCCATCAGCAGCATCGGAGACTAGATCCGCAGTCGCCAACTGACAATAACGAACGTCTGCAATCCTATTTAAACAATCTAGGTTGTGCTGAAACACCACCGTCTAGACACAAATACAAATACTCTAAAAAATCGCGTTCTAATGATAAAATGTCATCGACTCCTCCAACTCCTCCAGTTCAAGAACAGGTTAATCAATCCGCTAATCAAGCTCTCGAAGAGGGTAAGTTTTTCCAAATGACATTTAGAATTGTTAAAGTTTCACGTTTATCAAATATTTATTTTTTGCGTTTAACGTTTTGCAGACAAAAAAGAAGTAGATGATGAGCCCTCGAGCAGCACAAGCGCGAGCCAAGGTCCACTTTTCAATCATACTGAGAAAGTCTTTGGCGCCGATTATGTGGATGCAAATCTCACCTACAAAACTGTTGAGCGTTTGAGCCAAAACTTAGCGGAACAAATAATTAATATTGATGCAGAGCGAACGCTTGAATTTGAGAGGCGTTCTGCATCAAAACCGCGTAGCAATTCCTCCTCCAAAGCAACAGTCCCAAGTGCTAATCCTCTGTCCAGTAGTCATGTGCGCAAGCTTACCTATTCTAACGAATCGTTGGACAGCACAACAACAGCAGCGTCCGACAAAAGATTGCGTCGAACTAATAGCGACGGTGCATTTACCAAACGGAAACGCAGGAAGTCACTGAAAAAGAGAATATCCCTGGCCGAAGAAAAAACCAAATTCAATCCGCTGTCGCCTGCCAAGGACAGTCCGATAGCAGACAGCCAGAAAGAGAAACCCCAAAAGTCAGAGTCGCCAAAGAAATTACTTGAAACAACAGAACGCGTACCAGTTACGCATATTAAGAAAAGGAAGAAAAAGGCTGAAAACCCAACGATTGAAAAAAGAAAGCGGGGCAGACCTAGGAAACATAAACCAGAAGCGATTAATAATAAACCAATTAACGATAAAATTGGTATCGCAAATCTGCCTATCAATAATGAAATGACACCTAGTGAATCGGTGCAAGAAAGTCAAGTAGAAGATAAAATGCCATTGCAAGCTGACACTATGCAGACTGATGAAATGTCAACAATGTTGGACTCAAATACTATGGATGAACATGAACCAAGTAAATTAGTACCAAGTAGCTTAGCTGTTGACCAAGAACACTCGAATAGACAAGAGGACGCAATGGTTGCAACTGAGGACCAAAGTATAATTCAGCCAGCAGAAGATGCAACTTACTTGCAGGAAGCTCCAGCCATGCCCACAACTGAAACTCTCAATGAACACACCATGGAGGACTCCTCGCTCAGTGCGGACACTCAAACGTTTACTGAACAAGCTGACGAAATGTCTAGATTGGACAGTATTGAGCAATGCAAAGTTGCCAATAGTGTTAGTGAATGTTATAAGGAAAGCGCCGAAGCGTTTGCAATGGAGGAACAACAGGAAACAGTAGCTGAGAATATGGAAATGGGTGACAAGGATCAAGAAGTTGAAGATACCGAAATAACAGCGGAGCAACTTGAGGAGAAAATGCGCGATATTGGATTGTCGGAAGATAAAGGGAAGATGGTACTTTCAGAACAACAGGAAGCTCAGGATGAAGAGCAGGAAACTGTGGAAGAACCTATTGAAGAGCTGAAAACTGTGGAAGGATATGCGGAAGAACAGGAAACAACGGATAAGCAGGAGACTTTGGATGAAAACTCTGAAGAACAGGAAGCTACTGCAGAAAATGTTGAGGAAGATAATTTGCCTGCTCAGGCGCTCGAAATAAATGCAGAAAAACCTGCTGTTGAAAGGGAGCAGAATCGTGTTGAACTAGTCGCAAGTTCTACACAGAAAGTCTGGAAAACTCTACGGTCTGCCATGACATTTCCTTGGGTGCAAAACATAGCTGAGAATACTGTGAATGAACAAACCGAGGATAAAAACAGCTTTAAGATGGAGAAAACTTTAATGGATCCTCCAGCAGAGAGTTCTGAAGATAAGTCTGAAATGAATACAGAAAGTATATCGGATCTATCCAATAAGAAAACGCCCAGTAAACAGAAGAAGAAAAAATTAAAGCGATCTCCAAAATCTAGCAAATCACTGAATAAAAGCAAATCACGCATAAAATCAGCTAAATCCGCCAAAAAGAAACACGCTACACCATCGACAGTATTAACGGAATCAAGTGTGGATACAAATAATGAGGACACACCACTTGACCAACCCACAATCCAAATTATCCCCTCTTTTTCTGAACAGCCAACAAATGATAATGTTCCCAAAGTGAATTTTACCAGTGATAGGCAAGCGCTCGAGAATGCTGCAACTCCGTCCGAAGAAAAGCCGTCAAATGATAATATAGCTCCGGTTGTGGAAAAACCAAAAACACCTACATTCGAATCAGCTAAAGTAAGGGAGACTCCAAGAATTGAGATGAAAAATCTCAGATCAAATAGAATAAAAGCATATGAGATAGATATCGATATTAGAGAAGCGCCTATCCCACCGAAAGCAGCAGAAATTCCAAAACCAGAGAATACAGCACTTCAAGTTGAACAGACTGTAGAAACGACTGTGGAATCAAAGAAGCTAAAAAATAATCGTTCGGCTGATAGAAAATCGGTCAAAATCAATGAAATCAAATCCGACGATGTGAATCTTGGCGTAGGAAGCCCAAAGTCTGTAGAACCAAATGCGATGGTACAAAATCGTTCAACAAAAAGTAAATCACGCAAAAAAGTCAAAACCCCAAGAGCAAAAGATACAAATCTCAGTATAGAAACCCCAAAGTCTGTAGAGTCTATGGAATCCAATGTTATAGAAACTCCTTTAAATGAAGGGATCGAAGAGGCCATATCTGATTATACAGCTGGCTTTGAAACACTAAAGTCTGTAGAAGCTGTGGAATCAAATGTAATTTTAAAGAAACGTTCAAAAGATAAAAAATCACGCAAAAGGAAACGTAAATCAAATTTGGATATATTGTCATCAAAGGAGGCAGAGATTCAAATGTCAAACCTGTCTCTGAACTCTGAAGACAATTCTATTGTGGCACCAGATCAGTCGGTTGCAGATGTGGCTGAAGCAACTACAATATTGGATAGCAAACCAGTTGAAGAAATTAAAATCAAAAACGACGAAAATATTGAATCATTAAATAAAAGTCTGATTACCGACGATAAATCGAAAAATCCACAGCCAGAAGCACAAGGAGTTGAAGACAATACCGAGAAACCAAGTGTAACTTTCGAAGAAGTGCCAGAGGTAGACAGCCAGAACGAACTACTAGATACTTCATTGACCAAAAGCATCAAGAAAACACGCAACTTCTTGCGCAAAGAGCTTCAGGAATTGAAACAGGAAGCCAGTGATATGGAAGGTAGAACCACAAGATCTCGCGCCAATACACCATCGACGCGGTTTAGATCTCGAGAAAAGGAAACCCTTGAGAATTCAGGAAGGGAGAGTACTAGACCCAATCGAGTGTCCAAAGCATTTACCTTCGCCGAGTCAACGGCTGTTAATCCAAAGGAAAAATATGTCACGAGTGTGCAATCAGTTGAAACGGATGCTTTAGAAAGCAAGGTATCTTCCGAAGTAGTCGCATCTGCAGAACCAGTTAATCCTTCCGAAACCGAACCGGAAAAAACAGCGGCGGATACTGAGAAACCAACCAAATCACCATTAGGGGAGAACGCAGAAGAACCCAACAAATCTGAAGTACTGGAGAACGCAGAGGAACCCAACAAATCTGTGGTACTGGAGATCCCAGAGGAACCCAATAAATCTGCGGTACTGGAGCACGCAGAGGAACCCAACAAATCGGCGACGGAACTTAACAAACCTTTAATCGCAGAGAACGCAGAGGAAGCTAATAAATCAGTCAAAATAACGGGCTCTTCCCGCAAGAAGCCTAAAAAGCGATTTAGCTCCAAAAGAGCCAAGAAACCCAAGTTGGATAAAGAGGCTTCCTTGGAGGCAAAGGGGCCAGCATTAGTCGAACCTTTAGCTCCAAGCAGTGGTCCTTCCACAACACCAACAAATACCGAAACCGAGGCTCAAAGTTCGCCGAGCACCTCTTCAGTTTATACATTCCGTAAGCTTCGAGTTATGTTGAAGAAACCCCCGCAACAAGCTTCCCAAACAGGTCTGGAGCAGGAGCGTGAGGATTTAGGAAAGCAAGAGTCGGCTGCAGCTGAAAAGGAAGTGTATTCCACGGAGGAGGAGGCGGAGGTAGTCGATGTAAAGTCATTGGAAAATAAATCCGAACAAGCTGCTGACAAAGTTGAGGTTCAAACTCAGGTAGAAACCGGTGAAAACTCAGAACTATTATTGGAAGTGCCTGACAAAGATCAGCAAAAATTGGAGGAGTCGGTGGCAGACGAAGGGAATGGCACAAGTCCGCAAGGAACAACAGGTGTCAACACGAACGATGACGACTTGGATGCCGATGAGAGTGCGGCTGACCCTCAACCAGATGGTTAATAGAATTACTATAATTATTTTTTTTATTTCCTGATCAATTATATTTATTGACATTTTTTTAATATTTGTTTATATTTTCCATTTTCTGTGCTCTACAGGTAGTAAACGCAAGCAAGAGAAGCTATTGATGGCCCCACCCGCCGCACCAAAGCGAGGATTATCCTCTGGGAAATCAGGTGAGTAGCTAGCAACAAAATCTAAGTAGGCTTGAAATAATATCTGTAAATCTTTTCTAGCTTTACGACGACTTGAGAAACAAGCTGAATTGAATGTACAGCCTAAGCACAAACGTCGTAAAATTGGAGGACATTTTGAGGAGGTAAAGTCACAAGCTGATGAGGCAAAGAAGGTTGCGTCTCCTTTGATCCTGAAGCCGGGCACAGTGAATATAACGAAGAAGCACGTGACTGTTAAGTCACCAAAGAGTGTGGAAGTCAATCGCAGGGAAGTGCCAGAGCCACAGTCCACATTGGTAACAACCCTGCCGCAGGTGGACAATTCTGTTATAATTACAAGAACAGAGATTGGACAGACCACAGATCAGTTCCAATTCAAGCGAGCAGAGCAAGCGACAACAAGTGGCATTAACATCTCCGTCTCAGTGGTAACGAATACCAATACTCCGCCCAAAAAGGTGTCAACTCAAGCCGAAACGGCCAAAAAGATACTGGCACAGACTTACGCTCAGGCTTCAATCAAAAACGATGACAAATCTTCCCTAGCTCGGATTTTAAAGTCAGCAAGCAAATCAACAAAAGCAAAAACTGAAAATAAAGCTTCATTGGCTGTCAAATCTGACGTGAATCAAGAGGTGGACAAAAAATCGATTGGCAAACTGACAGCAGCTGCAGTTGTACCAACAGAAGTCTCCAGTCAGGAATCATATGGAACAATTAAATCGGAAGTTTATCCACTTGCACAACCCGAAGTCAAGAAGTCAACTAAGAAATCTTTAAGCAAAGTCAAGGCCAAGGAAGTGTTGGAGCCCACAATTGAGCCAATAAAATCTTCTAAAGAACCAGCTAAGCGTGCGGTGCGTGCCCAAGTGACGCGTGCAGGCAGCGCCACCAGATTACAAAATACTGAAACATCGATACTAGAAGAGCCGCAACACGCGCCACTACCGCAAAGGCAGCCACGCAGGAGTCATGCCCAGAAACAGGTCGCTGCAGAGGCGCAAGCTCAGGGACAGACGTCGATACCGCCACCAACTCAAGCCAGCACAAGCAGTTCCCGCAAACGCAAGTTAAATGCGCCAGCAGAAACAAAGCTTGCAAAACGTGCCAAGGAGTCCGCTCAGTCCGTGGCATTCCCAGTTCGCATCACAGCTGCCTCGGTCGTCTCCTTGCCAACACAGTCCTTAGAATCTCAGCCGGTAACTGGTGGTAAGCTGAAGACGACGTTATCAGGGAAGGTGGTGCCGAAGCTGCGCAACTTTCGAGTGCGTATTAATCGGAGTGTGGTCAGGAAATGGCAAGAGAGTCAGCGGCAACAAGCGGAGGCTCCAGCAGTAACCACTCAAGCAGAAGCTACAGTTGTACCAGCTCCAGTTGCACCAGCTCCAGTTGCGCCAGCTACAGTTGCATCAGCTACAGTTGCTCGAGCTCCAGTTGCTGCAGCTCCAGTTGCTGCAGCTCCAGTTGCTGCAGCTCCAATTGTACCAGCCCGAGTTGTACAAGCTCCAGTTGCACCAGCTCCAACAACTAAAACGACTCCAGCAGCAACAACTCCAGCACCAGCACGTAAGAGCAAATTCGTGGAACCAAAGCAAGTTCCAACAGCTACCAAATCGGTGCCGCTGGAAGTTCCGATGCCCGTGCTGGAGGTGAAGGCGGAGCAGGAAGTGCCAGATGTCCAGCAGCAGATGGAATTGACGGCCACAGAGCCACCTACTCAATTAGAAGCGAGCATAGCAACATCACTGCCGCAGATAACCACTTCCCCACCCAGAACCATTCCAATGATGCCAAGCAGTGCTGGTAATAGTAGTAGCAGTAGCGTGCTGACTCCCTCGGCCAGTTCCAGTGATGTGCACACCTTTGGAACCAATCGAATGTTCTCGTTTTTGTATCCATCTCGCTATCAACGCTCCTATGCGAATGTGGGACTCGACTTTTGCTGCCCGAATCTGGATGGGCCAATGCAGGCCATTGATCCGACTCGATTGCATTCGAAAGTGACGGTGCCAGTGCTGGAGCTACCTCAGTATATGGTTATAACGACCAAGATCGTCACGAAGATCGACCAGAACATACCGCAAAAGGTGCGTGCCAAATTAGAGCAACTGGCGGCCAAGGATAAACTTTCTTCTGGCATGCAAGCGGTGCAAGTGACGTCCACGACGTCAGCCACTCCAACTTTGCCATCCGCTCTAGCTGTGCCGTCAGTTCCAGCAGCTGATGACACCATCGCCTTACCTCCACCTCTTCATACCGCTGTCAGTCATGTGGAGCGCGGGATCAAACCATTGCCACAAAGTTCAATTCAATCTGCTCCTAATACACCGGCTGCAGTGACCCAAACTGTCGCCAGTTCACCGGCTGTGAGCGAAATGTATCCGGAACTTTTGCAATTACCTACCGTTTGCCCAACGGATAAGATGCGTGTGGAGCTGCAGACACGAGTCCAACTCTTTGATGCAGTGCTCCAGAGTTTAGCCAGACGTGCAGCCTCGATGACTGTCTTGGAGCGTCAGCGGGTAATTGAGAACATTGTGAGGACCAGTACATTGATGCCAATCGACGTGGACGTGGGCACCAAGCTGTTGGAGAACTATATCTGTTATCTAAACGCTACTACGGACATCCTTTCGATGCCTGTACCAAGACTACGTCCGGTCATCACAACCAGAACATCACAGCCAGTGGTAAATAAGCCAAATAGCTTTGCTGTGACTGGCACGCCACCACAGCCTGCTGTCAGTGGACCTGCTGATACTAGGAGTGTAGCAGCTGCAGAATTGGAACTGTCGTCTAACAAGCGTCCCATTTACGACAAAGATCGAATCATTGGCTATCAGTACACCACAAAAAAACCTATGGCTTTAAACAAGACGAGTTTGCGTGGCAATATTGCTGTTCTTTCAGCACAAGTCACCCGACATGGTACGTCCACCAGAAGTGCAACGGGATCTCAGGCTGTAACGCAGAATAACCAGGAAATGTTGATGCCAAATGCAGCTAGCAATCAGGTGAGTTGTTAGTTGATTATACATTTTTGATCTGGTTTAATACTGTCAAAACTTTCAGCTTGGCGTGATGAACGATGTGGCAGCTCCGCGAGTCGAACAGAGTGTGGGATCAGTCAATGTGAATCTTCAACGGAAATCGTACCCGCTGAAATCCCCCATTTTGGATAAGTCATCGACTCGACCTGGAGCGTTCTCCACTCCACTTGCTGCTAGCAATGATAAAGGATCAAGTCGCAATTTATTTATTGTTAATCAAATTAGTTCGTCGCCGGAGGAGTGCATTCTGCCCGATGCTGTAAATACTTCGTCTGAGGCGGCCTTAGAATCAGAGATTAAGGGCGAAATGGATGATGCAGATATCATAATATGAACACAAATTTATATTTAGTTGCTAACAATAATTGTACTAAGCACACGTTACATTTTGAAAAGTATTTTAAGTTACTTTACCATTACTGTAAGTTAATTATAAATCGATTAATGTTTGGCTGTTTTGTGGCGTCTGAAGTAAACACACAAGAATTTGGAAAGAGAATGAAGAAATGAAAAAAAAAACAAGCCAGAAAGATGTAAAACATGTTTTGTCAACTTAGAGGACAAGTTTGTTATATGTGCACGCGAATTTACGTCACTTTTTGTAACAATAAAAATGTATCTCGCTAGCCATTCACCTTATATTCACTGATATTTGTGGGCCCTCTAGCCAGCAATTTCTTCCCACTCTTTCAAATTAAACATGCCCGCGTGAATTAGCAACAGGTTGGCAGCCCTGTTTGCATGCAACTTTTAAACGACTGAGCGCGCTCGTATATATAAATCAACTCAATTGTGTTAAAGTTAATACTACTTAATACGACTAATTTAATTATATATAATTAAATTGCAATTCATACTTTTCAGTCGATGCAGAACGCTTTAATGTCAACAGTTCACATTTACCAGGGCTGCACGCAGACCATTCTAGGGCTGTAAGCTTCACCTTATAATATATTTATTAATACTAAACATAATGTTTGAAAGCTGCAAATTCAATGTTAAGATCAAAACATGTGGCTGACAGTTTATACATTAACATATCACTGCTACGTCACACTCTCACTATCTGCATTCTCTGAGAGCGCAGCTGTTGCTGTTCTGCGCATTGCGCACCTTACTAGTGTATTGGCGCATGAATTCGGCGTTCTTATAAGCGAGCGAACATGGGAGAACAACAACAGTTTTCGTTTGCCGGTTGTTTGCAACGCATTTCTTTTAAGTGGTCTCCGCATCGGTTTTCGCACTTGTCGCTGCTATTGCCGTTTGTTTTGTTCGTGGGCGCGCAATAGAATAGAACAAAAACAATACATATGCAATCAAATACAACAACAAACAAACACACATACATATCAAAGAGATTTATCTACATATATAGAACAGTGAGTGTTTTCCTTTAAGGACAGGCAATAAATATATCAGTTAATGTGCGATGGCGGTTGAAATAACAAACTCAATATTATCGCTACAACCGACGGTGGAAATGGAGCCACTGCCTCAACAAACATTTCAATGGCAGCTCGAGGATTATGCGTATTTTCACAAGTGTGGCGAAATAACAACATCGCCAGACGTGCAATGTTTTGGCTTCAATTGCGCGTTTTGTCCGGCAATTTGTCTGCAGTTCTCGGTCTTCGTCGATCACATACGCGCCCATCACATGCAGGACATGCGACGACGCTACGAGGTTGCCAGCGAGAAGAGCGAACAGACGACGCAAACCGATTTCAATCTAGTGCTAACGGACTGCAATAACTTCCAACTAGACTCGACAGCAGCAACAACAACTACAACGGTAGAAATGGCCACAACAAATGCGCGCCTTGATAAACGCGCTCTGTTAAAAAAAACCAATTGGAATGATACAATGGCTACAACAGTGGGGTCGTTAGACACACAGAGTGCTGTCACTATGGGATTGTTGGATGTGAGCATGGACATGAGCATCGACCTGGCTGACATTGTGCATGCGGCGCCACAGACAATAACCAGCAACAGCAACAACAACAACAACAGTAATAATAATAGTGCAGCGCTATTGCAGCTTGGCAACGCAGCAACAACTACAACAACAACAACACCCGCCGAAATAGACTTCGTTTATGTTATGGAAAATCCATTGCCACCCTCGCCGCCATTATCGGCTGACATTTCGAGTGACGAGCAGAGTCCGCGATTGTTGCACTCGCTGGATCCATTTGAAATGTTGCCAGAGTCCACAACAACAACAACAACAGCAGCTGCAGCAACAACGCTGGAGGCGTGCCCCAAGGGGGCGTTGTGTGCCTCTAGTCAAGTACCGCGCTACGAGACGCGACGCGTGGTGAGTTAATCTTTGATTCTAAGGCCCTTTCTCACCTACCCCCCCTTCCATCGACCCCTCCCATTCTACTGCTGCCCTTACTACCGTTTTGCGCCATTTTGCTGTCGTTGTTGTTAACGTTGTTTTTCCCTGTTTTTTATGCGATTCCGTAATGCAAAAAGGGGTTTCCGTAGTTGTTGTCGATGTTGTCGTTGTTTGTGTTGTTTTGGCCCTTTGTAAATAAGCCCGACAGTGGACCGACACGACCTTCAAAATAACGGCGCATTAACGGCACTGGCAACAGCAACAAAATACCAAAAAGTGTGTCGCATTTTTTTTTTTTTTTTTTCAGCGTACCCTGTAATAAATGGACAGCTGGCGGTGGGTTGTGTTTCCGAGACTTGTAGCAAAAAGTTAAGGCCTTAGGTAGGGTTTATAAAAACACTAACTGCTGCTTTTCAACACTGTTTTAAGTTTATAAAGGACTTTTAGAAATATCTAGAAATCATTTTTAAACATTTTCAGCCGCTGCTTAAGCGCACAAACTTATTACAGGGTATACCCTTAGTCGCGCTGCCTGCCGCGCTTATTTATTTCCATTATTTATGTCTCCGTTTGCCGCCCGCTAATCCCGCAATATAGAATTCGGGGGAGGCAACTGACCAGATGTACTTTGACTACGACAAAGCCAAAGGTGGACACCGATGAGGACAACTGAAGCACCGGGGCAGGCAAAGGAGGAGACTGAGAGACAGGCAGACAAGCAGACAGACAGTTCATCAGCTCCACGAGAGCTTCGCTATTTTTACTTTTTACTTTGCTGGTTTTCCACTCGCTTGCGATTCATTCAATTTTCTTTTGTATTTTTGCTGTTGTGGAAATATATTTGACGCCAACAACAACAGCAACAACAACAGCTTGTTTTTCAAGCGCACACATAATAATTTATGTGCGACAACAAAAAATCAAGAAATACGATTTCAACAACCACAAAATAGAAGCAAAAAAAAAAAAAAAAAGAAAACATTTGGGACAAAAACATTCGACTTATTTGGAAAGTTTATTTTGCTATAGATTTTTGTTGTTTATAATGAACTAGCTATTAGATATTTAACATTTCAGTGAACTCATAAATAAATGCCACTTCAAAACATTATAGAAATTTCAATAAATAGAGCAGAGTAGTGCTAGACCCACAGCCCGTTCCATTTACTCTACACGCTGATCAAGCAGTGAGCTAAAAGGCTAGAAAAACGATTTTGCTTTTCTTTAATATGCATTTCAGCTAAATTAGTATTTTAAATATTTTATTATATAATACTTGTCACTTTTCTGATCTTCAAAGCTAGTCTATAGCGGGTAGAGCATTAAAATGTCGCCTATATGCGCCGCCTCCTTTCACTGTTTGTTGATGTTTGCTGGAAACTTGGAGAACACTTTTCTAATAACGTGTGTATTTAATAGACACTTGAACGGACACAAACACTGGACATGTTATTTATACGTGCATGTCCAAAAGTATATACATATATTTATATATACATTATGATACCAACCGACATATGGTTTATATATGTGAGACGCGTCTCTGAAGGCTACAAAAGTTTTACGAGAGTTTTACAAGTTTATTTGTGAAAATGAGTGCGACAGAATAAATATTTAATTTTATGCGTTGTGTGCCAAAAACTTGGGCATTTTCTAAACTACATAAAAGTTAATGAAACTGAAATGAAAATTGTGTGTTTACCCCACTGTAGAGTTTAGAGTTATGTGCCCAGTGTACTTTGTAGCCTAAACCCAACGAAAAGTCAAACCAATCCAATATCGATAACAGAATAACAGAACTCAAGAGAATACAAGTGCTGATATTGTGCCAGACAAAAGCTAACAAATGGCATTTCTATACAATTACGAGTAATAGTAATTTCTGTGTCGAAGCACTTTTATTTCAATACCCTGTAATCAGTGGAAAGTAGGGCAAGCGGGTCGTATGTGTGGGCAGTTGGAGTAGGGACTAATTAAAGTAGGAAGCTATGGTGATTACACCATTGTAGTAAGCGAGTTGGAAACCATAGCTAAGTGTTAGACACAGGGTATCTTGTAGTCGTTATAGCCCGGCTGCCTGTTATCAATATGGGTAGGTCTGTTGCTGGTTGACGTTGTTGCTATTATCTATAAAACGTGAAAGTAAACAAGCAAAGGCAAATTATCTAAGCATCGATTAGGGCACACGCACAGTGGTGCAAAACATGCACATAAATAAAGTGGAAATTTTGGTGTTTTTTAATTAAGTCTATCTTGAGTTGAATCTGAGAGTTCTTTAGCCAAAAACACTTGTGCTTAACTTTCGTTTATCTGCTTTAATAATTTCATCAGTCCCATTTCGAATCCAAATTTCCAAATCCCGTACAGCTATCTGGATGGAGCATCATCTTGGTCTTACTCACACCCACTTAACGATAGCGATATTGGGCCATAAAAAAAATAATTTCGATTTTTTTGACGTTGAAAACAACTTGAGAGATAAGAGGATCGGGACACAGTTCCGTCATGGGCCCACAAAAGGTTTTAATGTACATTTAACCACCGGTAAATTGGTATTTTTAGAGCACCAGTCATAAAAAACAAAAAACACCTATCGCAACTTGGCTCAATTGGAAAGCATAAATCATTGGCCAACTGAAGTATTGAAGTGTACAAATCGCCGCACGATTACTCCACATAAAACGGGTCTTAAGCAATATCAAATATGATCGGGAATAATCGGTTGATACCAGCAGATAATAACAGAAATCGTGAAGAATATTTAGAGGGGTAGTACTACACAGTCTGATAAATAATGACCAAATCAATCTATGCTAAAAAGTACAGGATATCCCCAAGTCGACAGTAATTAATTGTTTTTCTTGCCATCAGTTTATGCACATGCTAATCGTTAATAAACAAAATAAAATAACTCAATTTTTATCAGCTGAACTTATTAAATAATTAACATGTTTAATTCAACATTTGTTTAGCATGTTTTGACTGCGTTTCTTTGCTGACTTTAAGGCCAAAATCGACACCCACGCCAATGCCTCGGGTCTCTGATCGATCAGCTGATTTATCAGACTCGGCTTTATAATCAGTCTAATTAAATTACGGCCCACCGCCTTGTGACTGACTGACGAAATTATTTGTTTATAGTTTTAGTTGCGATTCCATTTCCCTTCCACTGGCACAAATAAGTTAATAACAGCGCATTAGCGTCCAAATTGATTGCAACGCCAGAGAGTTGAGTACTTAGCGTATTATCTTTGATTTTGATTTTCAAAACTTGAGTATTTCTAGTACTAATTGTCGATGTTTGTGTTGCCGTCGCTGCCTGGATCGATGTGGAAATTCATATTCAAAGCGTTGTGTACACGTGTCTCAAAAGCCTTCGACGATTTATACCTGGCTTTACGACCACATTGGCTTTACGAGCATGCGTCTCATGGGCATACCCTGTAAAATGGTTTAGTTCCAGGGGGTACATGGACTCAACGACTCTTTCTTAGATATATCGCTATATAAGTTGGTTGTGCTTTCCTTCTAGCTTATGCTCCTGTAGTAGTCTTTCTGTCCCACCTAGGGTATCTCCTCAGTCTGCCCTCTATTTGGTTTCAGGTTCGCATTGCATGTTCTGTGGTATTTTGCGCTATTCGCTTGCCGATTATCATATGGACACACACGAGTGATATAATTTTTTATGATACATTCTGCCCACTTGCATATATTTTTTCGTAGCATACAAATGAGCGTTACGCATGCCGTGTTACCAGATGGCTGCGATACTCCCTTTTCGGTTGGCCTATAAATAGAAAGTGGGTCAGAAATCAACATCCATAGAGACAATTAAACTGTCAATGATTCTAGTTAAACACTGCCAGCCTATACTTTATTTTAACTCCCTGTTTTAACTGGCCATGTCAGCGTTTATAGGTAGTTTTTCCTAAGCCATTTGGCCACACAAATTGTAATTAGCTTAAAAATTCAATGACACCATTTTCAGGGCAAAGAATTAATGGCATTACCATGAATCTTTTATTCGCTCACTCAGAGCTGGTGAATGTTAAATCTATTGACCAAAAACCAGAGCTTCCACCTCAACCCCAATTTCCACGCTCACACCCACATACGTGTTTATATAAGTCAGTTTATATACTTAGTATATAGTCACGCATTTGGATTGCTTAGCGTACGCGTTCTAATTGTCACTTCCCATGGTTATCCGGGACTTGGATGAGTCCAAGGTTCGGTGTTCGGGGTTTGGGGTTCGGGGGTCTCGTAGGTCTATGAAAACTGATAATTACCAATTGGTTTCGCAGCTAAACAAATTTCTTTTGATTAATTTGTGTGGCACAATAAGAAATTTGAGGCACTTGCCCAATCGACGACGTTCTCACATCATCAAAGAATACTATGACGTTACCCGCATTTTTATTTTTTTCTCTTAGTGCCAAATGTGCAATAAACAATCATTTTCAATTGAACAAATGTGCAAGTGTCTCACACATACAGTTTTACAAAGTCGTAAGCATACTGTTAACAATACACCCCGAGATCGGAGCGATGAATATGATATATCTGCAGCTGTCTTTGTTGTCGTTTTGTTTCTCTTTTTGACAGTCCAGTAATTTAGTTTTTTGGATGCCATTGGATTTTCATATTGATATCGCCACATGGCACAAACATGATTGTTTCGTATTTTCCCTTATCACTTAAGAGTAACTCTTGTTATATAATTGAATGAGTTTGCGAGATTAGAACGGGTTCATTTTGCTTCGTAATGCTTTGTTTAACAGAATTTAACTCAATTAGAAATCTCAATTTGGCACAGGAAGTGAAGGAAATGCAAGGAAGTGACAGTAGGACATACAGTGTTGCCAGTTTTCAGTTGGAGACAGGACAACGACTACGGTATACGCTTTTGGAGACTACATATTTATGTAATTAAGTTTGATTCATGATTGTTTGAAATATTTCTACTCTTGTCTACCCCTTTGTAGTGGCATTCCCAACGCTTCCCCATATCTGACACTACTAACAAGTTTCGACCCCTTTTCCATTAGAGACTATACGTAAATAATGAAAACCAAACTTGATAAATGGTTCTGCGCGATCGGGTTTCAATTTGTTCGAGCCTTGAGCAGACACACAGCCCGTCTGGTGCCCTTGTTGTTGTTGTCGCTGTGACTGCCTCTTTTATTATTGAATTTTTATGCAATTTTGTTAACTGGATCAATTATTTCAATTGCGTGCTCAGTAAACAGACGGCGTTTATGACGCAGAGGCTTCGTCAATAGCGTACAACGGTCAAGCCCCCAGAAACGGCGCCAACTATACGTCTGTGTGTGTGTGAGTGTGTATACACCACACCCAAAACTAATTCCAGCTGTAGTAGCAGTAGTTGTAGTTGTAGTAGTGTGGCCCATTTGTGTGAGGAGCAAACATGGCGAGCTGGAACTGGAACTGGTAACTTGGAACGAGAGCACTGCAAACTTGTCGTGAACATGAACGCCATCACCTGAGTTTTGACATTGTTTGGCACGCTCCACAAATTGTCCGCGCCTTTGCGGTAGAAATAAACAAACAGGCAAACAAAACAGCTGCTCAGCCATTTACTGGAACTACCCATAACAGACCCCCAGCGCACAAGGGGCCCCACCCTTAGCACCTACTAACCAAACGAAGTTTGTTCATTTTTTTTCATTCCTTTTCACCTGGCAGACAAACGTCAAAAATTGTGTGAGGGGAGAAGCGAAAGCACAGGAAGTTATGCGGAAGTGAAGAGGGGAAGGGGGAGATGGGCCCATGTGGGGTTAACATTATTTTTGTTTAATTGCACTTAGTTCGCAACGGTAAACTTGAGTTGCTTTTGACTCTGTTCGGTTGGATTCCTTTTGGGGGCGTGGTCGACTCTTAAATAAGAATTTTTAGTTTAATGCAATGTTTATAACTGAAGTAGTTGTTGAGGTCAAGGCTTGAAATGCTTCAGCTGTTTCAATTGGCTAACGGGTTGCACAACTGCCGTTAGCCACTTACCGTTATTTACCGCCTTGGGTAAGGTCAAGGTTTGGAAAGAAATGTTTTGCCATTAATCAGTTGAAATTTATTGGATCCAAATTGCGAAACAACACACACAGCTGTGGTTCTTTTACTTACAAAGTGTTCCATATGTATATGTGCCAAAGTGCGATTCTTTAAAAAATTCCCTAAAAATAACCCGCATGCTATGTAAACTTCTCTGTTGAACCCGCATCTTCGAGTTTCTAGCTCTAGTTTGATGCCTGTGTGCCAATTGACGAACGTCGTCCACTCCAATTCTTTATCTTCAATCAATCAATATTTTTATTGATTCGCTGAAAGGGCCAGACAATTTTTAAAATTCAAAATGAGCGTCACCAATGGCACCACAGTCGGACGACAACTTCAATCAATGATTATGGCAGACAAGTGCAACAAGTGCGAACCGGATAATTCTGATTTAGAAATTACTCGGAAATATTACAATTCCAAAGTGTAGTGTAATACGAAACAGTACGCAATAATGCCGTTTTAAATGCCAGACATCGCCGACGTTTATGTTCTAACCAATTTAATATTTTGCAACTAGCTGAAAAATAGAGTTGCCAGAATTTTGAGAAATCTGCATGAAAACTTTAAAAGGTGAAGTTGGCTTCGGTTAAGCCAATGTTGTAAGTTAAGTGCTTGTCAATTAAAGGACTCCACTTTAAAGTTCACAATTGAACGCATGGATCAGCTGTTTGGCAGCTAAGTTTGAGTTCCACTTAGATTCCACAGCTTGTGGTACTTAAACTTGTGTATGCTTTTCTTCAATAAATAAACGATTGTATTTCTTTGTCAAGTATTTTCTTGACATTGTTCTTATTCATTCCATTTATTTCTTTGTGTTTGTGTGCTCTTATTCTTTTTGCCATTGTTTTGCAAAAGTGATAAAGGGCATGGCGAAACTCCCCTTTAAACAGATCTTACAAAGGCGGTGGCACCGAATTGCTTAGTGTGTATGACACACGCGATATGCCCTTGAATTATTCATAGATTTCATTCATGCACAACTCAAACAAAGTTTATACATTCTTACATATGTGTGTGTGCACACGTGTGTGGTTGTGTGTACTTTAAAAGTTTTTATGTGAGTTTTGGATACGACAAATTGCCGGTTGCTGGAGGTTCAAGAAAACCAAAACAATAATAGATTTGTATGCACATATATGTATGTAAGTATATGTGTGTTTGTATGTATGGACATGTGTATGTACTTCAGAGAGTTGTAGCTTCCACTATAATTTTGTGCGATAAGGCATGTCGATGACGAGAGCGACGCTGGCGCAGAATTCCAAAGGCCAATAGCCGCTGATATTGTGCACAGTGGCAGCGTAAGGGGAGTGGAGGGAGCGAGAGCTAAACGGGGGGGACTTTCCCTTTTAGTGCGTCTGACGATCATGTGCCATTGTTTTTCATTGCTGGTATCTGTAAGATACAAGTTTATTTACTTACATCCATTATTTATTCTTTCTACCAGGCAATGCAGCGCAAAAAGAAGACTGCGGAAGAGCAGCAGCAACAACAATTACAACTGGAATTACAGCAACGTCAACAATTGCTGCAGGAGCAGACAGCGGCGGCAGCGGAGGAGGAGGAGCACGTACTGGAATTGACACCCCCCGCCACACCGCCCACTCCGGTGCCACCCACATCACCGACGAGCAGCGTTGCCAGCAGTGTTGACTTGAAGTTGGTGAGCAAATATGAACAAGAGCCACTTATGTAATCGCAATTGTTGACCTCTTTACAACACTTACTTTATCTCCCCTGTCTCATTCTCTATCTTTTTGTTCCTCAGCGCACTCGACGCGAACTCGAGCGGAATCGAGAATTTGTGTGCTCCCTTTTGGTAGCCTACGAACGCAATGAAAAACTTTGGAATCCCAAACATCCTGCCTACAAATACAATGCCAAACGTAGTGTCTATGGAGAACTGGCAGCTCCTCTCCAGGCCGTCTTTCAGATCCCTTTGACAGGCGCCGAAATTTTTGCTGTGCTTAAGGAGCTGCGCGGTCGCTACCGTCGGGAGTTGAGCAAATTGAACGCCTTGGGTGGCAAGTACAAGTCACGGCTGTGGTACTTTGAGAAGATGCACTTTCTGCGTGGTGTCATCGAGCACAAGCGAGCCGAGAGGGAGGCAAAGGTAAGTGCCAAGTAGCTAAGCTTATCCCACTCCAGAAACTAATACCTCTATTCTCTCCAGAGCGAGTCGGCGGAGAGCGAAAAGTCCAGTGAGACGGACACTGAGTCGACCTCAAAATCGGCACAGTTCCGTGAGGTGCTCAGCTGCATCATTGAAGCATTCCGTCGCCAGGAAAGCCTATGGAATCCCCAGCACTTTGACTACAGCAACTGCTGCAAGAAGGAGCTGTACAGGGAAATCTCAGCGGAGCTGCTCGAGGAACTCAACTATGAAATGAGTGGCGAGGATTGCTATAAGGAGATACAAAAGCTGCGCACTCGCTATCGCAAGGAACTGCGCATGGTGATTAAGCACAAGGGTCTCTATCTGCCCAAACTTTGGTGCTACGATGAGCTCGAGTTTCTGCACAAAATACTCCAAGATCAGATCTTCAACAAGATCAGCAAGGTAACTGTAACATGGCTCTAAAAATAGTATAGTCATCTTAACTAATCTCTTATACTTTGTAGAAAAAGGGCGTCGTGGAGACGAACAAGAAGACCAAGTTCATCAATGCCAGCTGCATTAGCTTCAACTCCCAGGATGATCAACTACAGTTTGTGGAAATCTATCGGAACTATCCAGCCTTATGGGAAGTCGATCATCCGGATTATCGCTCTAATGCCTATCGCAATCAGGCACTAAACCAAATGCTGGAGGAACTGAACACAACGTTCCAATGCGTCTACACTTCGGCGCAGCTGGAGAAGACTCTGTTTGAGTTACGCAAAGATTTCTCTGCACAGAAACGGAAAATTCTCACAAATGCCGCGGGATCCATCAGCATACCATTGCTTCACGCTAAGCTGG
This sequence comes from Drosophila dunni, assembly GCA_018152125.1. Taxonomy (NCBI): domain Eukaryota; kingdom Metazoa; phylum Arthropoda; class Insecta; order Diptera; family Drosophilidae; genus Drosophila; species Drosophila dunni. The sequence goes on along the minus strand of JAECXC010000339.1, from coordinate 17,609,800 downwards.
GACAGTTTCTGGAGCAGAACTTGGGACCCTTTCGCTGTGCCGAGTGCGGGGAGCTAATCAAGACCTGTGATCAGTACAAGGTGCACCGCTCCGGGCATGACGGCACACAGCCCTTCATCTGCACACTCTGCGGCAAAGGATTCCAAATGCCTTGTAATTTAACTGTGCACATTCGACGTCATCGTCGGGATTTTCCATACGCCTGCGAGCAGTGCGACAAGAGATTTGCTACATCAACCGAGGTGGCCATACATATGCGTACTCACACCGGAGAACGTCCATACATTTGTGATCTGTGCGGCAAGTCGTTCAAGACGTGGTCTTTCTTCGACATTCATCGACGCACTCACCTCAACCAGTCGACGTTCCATTGTCCCATCTGTGATAAGGGATTCTACGAAAAGAACCGCTTCACCGATCACATGAATGCCCATTTGAACATACGCAAACATTTGTGCACCGTTTGCGGCAAGACTTTTACCACTTATGGAAATCTCAAGAAGCACACCGAGCTCCATCTGGCCGTGAAGAAGTACAAGTGTGCAGCTTGTGGCAAGCGATTCGCTCAGTTCGCCAGTCTGCGGTGGCACCGACGGCGTGAGCACAACTCGGAGCAGAGCCAGCTGCAGCAACAGGAACGCGAGCGAGAGGAACTCGAAGAGCTGGAGGAGGAACTGGAGGTGTTGGAGGAGTCGTAAATTAAAGAGAGACAGGTCTACGCCAAGATAATCACTGTAACGCGTGTACTTATCATATTGTTCAAACATCGTTAAAGTAATCTTTATAAACACTCACTTAATTAAGTTTGCTGTTAAAACTGATGCTACTTACTAGTTGATGTCTCATCGCTAATCAAACGCTTAATTCATCATTAATTAATTGAGGTTATAAATTAAGTAGTTTTATGGCGAGTTCAATTGAAATGTTATCAATAAGATTTACAACATAAACAACTTTGAAATCATAATCTGTAAAGTGACCAGCAGCAATATTAATTCTTAATTAGCGATCTCACTGTTTATATACGTATATATATGTATCTTAAGTAGGCAATTATGAAATCAATTAAAAAACAATTTTATTAGAGATTAATAATTTGATTAAGATATAGTAATTAATGTTCAAAGCTACCAAATCTCGCTACACGATGATCAGTCAGGCAAGAAACTTAAACAAATAGCAATAACTAAACTTCAGTCAGTTGGTTTTGGAACTATACGATGCTATCTAAAGATCTACAACTGTTAACCATATCAGAATTCTATATAATATTCGATTTCACTAAATTGTTGCCATAAAAAAAAGAACGAAAAATTAAATGCTGCAATGAGTAATTTGCAAATAAACACAATGCAATGAACTGTAATAAAACAATTGCGAAAAAGTGTGCCAGAAATAGAGAGAGAGAGAGAGAGAGAGGGAAAGAGAGTGAGCGAGAGATGGTCATAAACAGATAAGTCATGGGCGTAGAGAAATGAGCAACCAACAAATTGTGATTGTAGTAAGGGGCACTAGAGGAGGGAAAGGGGGCGACTGGCTTATCTTCGAATGCAGTGAGATATCAAACAAACGCCGACTCATTGACAGCTCTCTCGGTTTATAAATACGAGTATAAATAAATGTATAAAAAGCATATTTCTTTATTAAAATTAATTGATAGCCGCATTTTTGTATGTGTGTGTATTTTTAGTTAATTAAACTAAGCTTGCTCTTCGGCCTTATCTGCATCTGTACGAACTTAAGGGTCTTGAAGCTGTACCAATGATCCCAAAAGATGCCCTCTCCAGTGTCCGTCTGGTTCTTGAAGTACTTGCCATTTAGATTGCTAAGAAGTGGGAGTTGTAAAGTAGTAACTGGAGTTCTGGAGGAGTCACTACCTACCTTCTGGAGCAGAAGTCATACCACCAGGCCCCGTGATGATGTACTGCGCAGTTCATGTGCGTGAATTCATCGTGATCCCTGTCAAATGTGGAGAACTTCATCTTGTCATGGGTGCGCATTGCATCGGTGGCATTGCCATGATAATGACCTAGTGATTTCATCGCGTAACCTTCGTCCTCGCTGCCGATAAGAAAGTTGGTATATAATGCATATTTCTGGGTGCCATTGAAGAGACGCAGCGTGACGTAGAGCTCATGGGGCTGAAAAATGGTTAGCCTGTGCAGCTTTTCCAATCCTATGAAGAATTCGCCATTCAGTTTACCAAAACCTTGGCGATACTCATTCCAGTTGCGATAGAAATCCACAGATCCATCCAGACGTCGTTGGATTACAGTCCAGCCCGGACCGGCGTCGGTCAGACCATCGCAGGGCACCAGAAAGGGTCTAAAGTCGGGCAGTTGTATCAAATGAATGCCGGAGGTTTGGCCATAAGGTAGACAACTATTGGTCGCCGCCTCCCAATCCGCCAGTAAATCATCCTTTCGTTCCCTGAGCTTGGATTCCAGATGCAGCACTCTCAGTTTCAAATGATTTATGGTCTCCACATTGGTAGAGTTGAGTTTCTTATAGACTTTCATAAAGTGTTGCTTTCGTTTCAGTCTCGTCTCGAAAATGCTGGACTTTTCCTGCAGTTTCTTGATCTCTTCCTGCTTTTCTGCCAACGTAGCGACGTTGGAAACGTTTTGAGCTGTGCAGGAATCCCAAAGCTCCTGATACTTTCTGGCATGTTCCTCCTCTGTTTTGTTTAGAGATTGTAATTGATTAATCTCATTCTCCTTCTCGTTGATAGTGACCACATTGTCGGCCAACTTGGACAAGTAGACGTCCAGGAGATCATTGAGATCATCTTTGCTGATGCTGACCGTCTTGTGGGCATCTATTTGGATTTCTGCCTTCTTCGGACTTTCTATAAGTGTCTGATTAACCACAGGCACTTGGCTTAGTGTACTGTTTTGACACACTTGAGTTTTATTATTCACATCCAGACCACAAACTTTAATTGGATCCTTTTTCTTGGCAATAGGCACTGTGACTTTTCCATGTAAAGACCACGGAATTGCAAAAATTAGCATAACCGCGATTAAATAGTTTTCTTTCATACCGTATAGTTATATTAGTGACCGTTTTCGCAATACTGAATAGAAACCATAAATAAAATTACTATTTTAATGCAACAATTAATCAGGAAGCAAAGCTCCAGTACATATTGATAAGAATTTCATTGCTCTTGAAATATGAATCAAATACAGTGGTTGCATGGCAGTTCCGCTAAACATTGCAATTTAAATATTTTAGATAAGCACAAGAATCTCTAGAGAAGCGCCATCAACAGATGCAGTCCGCGTTAGACGTTTGAATTTGGCGCCCATATATCAAGTTGGCAGCACCGCACACACCTATTGAAGTGCATGTATAGGCATCCCTCTCCCACGCATGGACCACTTAATATTCGAGTATACAGAATTTTTCTAAAAGGTAGAAAGTTGTGCGTGATTTGAGCTCCGTAAAAATATTTAAAAACGTTAATAAAGAAGAGTTTTAATTAATGAAAATACTGTTAAATCAATCATTAAGTGTTGTTTTATCCCATGGAATACAGAACAGTATGAAAATTCTTTTAAACTAGTGTTAAAATCAAGTTAACTTCTGACCCTACTAAACGCGACTCAAACCAGTTTCAGTCAGAAGTGAATTTCCCAACTTCGTAGCTTTAAACAAAGCGCATACGTCAGCAAGTGCAGTCGTGTTTTCTATGAAAAGTGTTAATATTTTATAAATTAAACAGTAATTAAAACTTTAAAGTACAATTTTTGTATTAATTAACTGAAAACAGTGTAAAGCATAAACCAAAGTCATGGAGTTCGTGACGAAACGCGTACTTAAAAATTCACATGCAAGAGGTCAGAGCACATACCACAAAGGGTGCTCCGCTGGCCAAAGCAGCACAGTCGCTGCAGAAAAGACTTGATCGCGTTAGTGTGCGTGCGTCTGTGTGTGGCTCTAGCAGCAGCAGCGCAGTCAGCGTAAAATTTTCTCTACATGGCGACTGCAGTCGTCGCACGAATGCAATTTGAGTGTACAAAGAAAACGAGTCGAGTCTTTGTTCGCTTTGGAAAACCAATGAAGCCATTGAAGGGTGTGTATACATTTGTTTGCCTTTGTGTGCGTGTGTATGTGTGTGTATTTTTAGACTCTCCTTTATCTGTTTATCTTCTGTTTGCTTTTCTTATTTTCTGCTCTCATGTGTACACAAAAATGTAAGAATGTGTAACTAATGCATTGATTTTCCGCTTTCAGTTGTGACTCTTCGGTTGCCCGCGTCAGTTTTTGGCTGTGCAGCTGAACAACGTAACCAATGGGAGCTGTGGTAAGTGACCTTTAACCCTTAATTGGGTCACCCCAGTTGTTGCAATCAACTTAATTGTCTCAATGCTGAGAACGTGCGTCACTTTCACTAGAAAATCAATAGCATTTCTTTCAAAACTCTTAAAAAAAAAAACATTTTTTTATATGAGGCATAAGATTAAAATCATTTTTTCCATGCATTTTATTTTTTATCTTTGCTACTCCATATAACTTTAGAAAGTAAAGTTGTTAAAATTACATAAATATTTATTTAGGTCAAGCGTAATTAATTACTTAGAATGTATACTAATGGAAGTAGACAAATTAGTTAACTCGCCTTTCAAAATCACATTTTCCATTTCTCACGCCATAAACTGATCAATCTTGTGTCTCAACACCATGAGAGTGACCCAAAAGTTGGATAACAAACAAAATTGATTAGTTTTATCTATGCGTCCCTTAAAATTTCTTATCAGTCGAAAACCACTTGAGGAATACAAATCGAAATTGTTTACTTTCAGTTCAATAAACTCGGACTAATGGAACGAGGACTGATAAGACATGATGACGATGTGCTGGACGAGAGCAGTGCCTGGCAGGATTTGGTATTTATGACTACTATTCTACTTGCTACAAAGCATCGCTAACGATTCACCAACCAACCACCCAATCAATCAATCAACACATACTAAGTATATCCCAGGCAGTGTAAAAGAGTGTATCACGATGTATTATATTCAGCTTATCTATATATGTCATATATCCCCATATACTATAATAGTATCTAAGTGTCTTTGCAGATAACCCACAACAAACCAAAACCAAACTACAACACATCAACGCAGCGCTAATCAAAATTCTCTCTATAAACCTCCCATTCATACCTTATATTGTAAACTATATAGTATCTATCAAAATTATACTTACGGTTTACTGGAAACCTTTGCAGCACCCAAATACCAGACTGCCTATGCCTGCGAAGGTAAGAAACTGACCATCGAATGTGAACCAGGAGACCTGATCAATCTAATACGAGCCAACTATGGACGCTTCTCCATAACCATCTGCAATGACCATGGCAATGTGGAGTGGAGTGTGAACTGCATGTTTCCCAAGAGTCTCACAGTCCTGAATTCCAGGTAAGTCTTAGATTACTCTCCATCTGGTAGTCAGTTCTTATATGCCTTTTCTCCCTCTACAGATGTGCTCATAAACAGAGCTGCAGTGTGCTGGCAGCCACTAGCATGTTTGGTGATCCCTGTCCGGGCACCCACAAGTACTTGGAGGCACATTATCAGTGCATATCGGCAGCACAGACCTCCACGACCACAAATAGACCCAGTCCACCGCCTTGGGTACTCAGCAATGGTCCGCCCATCTTTGGCAATGGCAGCGGTCTAATACAACCGCCAGCACCACCGCCACGTCTGCCCACACTGCCCGGTGTTGTGGGCATTCATGGCATCAATGCTGTGCATGCGACGCCCACACATGCCACGCCCAGCAGCAGCACAGCGACATTGCCTGGGGGTCGGCTGAAGGGCGTAACTAGTGCGAGTACAACCACCAAGCATCCGGTAGGACGTCACGATGGACTTCCTCCACCGCCACAACTGCATCATCATCATCACCAGCACACGGACGAGACGATGCCCACCAAAGCCAGCAGTAGTGGAAATACCAGCAACGTCACAGCTCCATCCAATACACGCATACTCACAGGAGTTGGTGGCTCTGGCAGCGATGATGGCACATTACTGACCACCAAGAGTTCTGCCAATCGCACACCAGGCACAGCAGCTAGTGCCACCAATGGCAGTCTCGGCTCTGGTGGGGGCAACAGCGTGGTGCGCACCATAAACAATATAAATCTAAATGCAGCTGGTATGTCGGGTACCGACGATGAGTCGAAGCTCTTCTGCGGTCCCACACATGCTCGCAATCTCTTCTGGAATGTAACCCGCGTCGGGGATGTGAATGTGCAGCCGTGTCCTGGCGGTGCTGCTGGGATTGCCAAGTGGCGTTGTGTGCTGATGAAGCGTCTTCCGGACTCGGGATATGATGAGTACGACGACGAAATGCCCACTGGGAGCGGTAGCACAACGCCTTTGCCTGCAAGTGGTGGCTCTGATTGCATGCAGAACAGCAGTAACTGTGAGCCACCGGTTAGCATGGCACACAAGGTGAATCAGAATCAGAGATTACGCAACTATGAGCCCACCTGGCATCCAATGACTCCAGATTTGACGCAGTGCCGAAGTCTTTGGCTGAATAGTCTGGAGATGCGAGTGAATCAACGCGACTCCTCGTTGATATCCATTGCTAACGATCTGTCTGAGGTGACCAGTAGTAAGACACTCTACGGCGGAGATATGCTCGTGACCACCAAGATCATACAAACCATGTCGGAGAAGATGTTCCACGACAAGGAGACCTATCCCGATCAGCGACAGCGCGAAGCCATCATCATGGAGCTACTGCAAGGCGTGGTTAAGACCGGTTCCAATTTACTCGACGAATCGCAGTTATCCTCTTGGCTGGATCTCAATCAGGAGGATCAAATGCGTGTGGCTACCTCCTTGCTGACTGGATTGGAGTACAACGCCTTTCTTCTAGCCGACACCATCATCAGGGAGCGCAACGTGGTCCAAAAGGTCAAGAATATACGTGAGTATCAGCATTTGGGAAGCTATCTGCTTTGTGGTTACCTAATTGTCTTGGTTTTCAGTGCTTTCCGTGCGTGTCTTGGAGACGAAAACCATACAGGGAAGCGTTGTGTTCCCCGACTCGGATCAATGGCCTCTGAGCTCAGATCGCATTGAGCTGCCTCGCACGGCGCTCATTGAGAACAGCGAGGGAGGATTGGTGCGCATTGTGTTTGCCGCCTTCGATCGCCTCGAGTCGATTCTTAAACCCAGCTACGATCACTTTGATTTGAAGAGTGCGCGCAGTTATGGTGAGTTTTCTTAACGTTTATTACCATTACCTTAATGTTAACTGTTATCACTCCAATACAGTGCGGAATACAGCGATTTTGTCTAACGATAGCGATGCATCCGCTGGTGAGCTACAGCAACGTATACGCATACTGAACAGCAAGGTTATCTCGGCCAGCTTGGGCAAGGGACGTCACATACAACTGTCGCAGCCTATAACGCTGGTACTGAAGCATCTGAAGACCGAGAATGTCAGCAATCCCACCTGCGTCTTCTGGAACTACATTGACCAGTAATTAAAGACTTTAACTTTAGTATCTGCATGTGATTAATGTTTAATTACTTCTTACAGCGCCTGGTCTGCCAATGGTTGCAGCTTGGAGTCCACGAATCGCACTCACAGCGTCTGCAGCTGCAATCACTTGACTAACTTTGCCATACTCATGGACGTTGTGGATGAGCACCAGCACTCGCTGTTCACCATGTTCGATGGAAACATGCGCATCTTTATCTACATCAGTGTGGCAATCTGTGTCATCTTCATCGTCATAGCATTGCTCACCCTGAAGCTCTTCAACGGCGTCTTCGTTAAGGTAAGAAACGCAAACTCTTCCCAGTTGCCGCATCAGCGTGCGGGTAGCAGCAGACGCCAGCAGAATAATATACGCGATCAGACGCACGAGTCTTTGACACTGACCACGCCCACTGGTCCCAACAATCACATCAACAGTCATAGCAACAACAACAACAACAATATGCAACAGCAGCATACAAATTTCATACAACACAATTCCATACGCAATTCACATCGCAACAATTTGAATTACAATCTGCAGCAGCAGCAACAACAACAACAGCAAGTAGTTGCTGCTGCCGCTGCTGCTGTGGTGCTCTCACACAGTCACAACAATCACAATAACATGAATCAACCGCAACGTGGCATGCAAATGAATAATTTGAATTTGAATTTACATCCGCATGGGGCACAAACGACAGCAGCAGCAACAAACACAACAACAGCAGCTGCTGCTGCAGCGGCAGCATCGATTGCAGCTGCGCTGCAGCAACATGCGGCACATGTGGGTGCTGCTGCTGCTGCTGCCAATGCTGCGGCAAGCAACAATTTAAACATTAGCCACAATTATCTGCAAGCAAGACAACAATCACAGCAGCATCAACAACAGCAGCAGCTACAGCAGGGACAGCAACAACAGCAGCAGCAACAACAACATAATCATAATCATAATATTAATGTTAGCGATGGCAACAATGCATTGGATGCCAATAATATTATAATGCAAGCCAACATGGATGATTTGCAGTATAAGTGGTGGTGGTGGTGAAAAAATCAAGAAATTTATACATTAAACAGACAATTGTAGGCTAGACTAGCATATATATAGATATATACGTTAGTGCGTAGGCTAGTTCTTTGTCGTGTTAGCTAGTTAGTTATTAAATCGAAGGACCAAATGTCCTCCACATGTGATATAATCCTTAAGTAACTGAAATTGTAAATCTTAACTTGACTAACACGAGGCAAAGCGAGTCCTAAGACTTGTCTCCATTCAGTTATAGTTAGTTACTTACTTACTTAGTGATTTGTCGTAGCAATAAGTTTAGCGCATTTTTCCTTAACCTTTTCGTGGGGGTACTCACAAGTAATCACAACTTAATTAATACACTTTTGGCATGTTGTGAGTACCCCTAATGTTCACATTCATTATCATTATTGTCTAACAAAACTAACTAAACACAACAATATGAAAGTTCATAATTCATATTTAATTATTTATGCATTTTTATGTTCTTCTTGTGTTTGTATGTAATTAATTAATAATAAAAAATATCGAATGTTTCTAATACTTTCTTGTATAAATGTTTTGCATTTTGTGTTTATTCATTTCGTAGTATTTTTGTTGTAATTTTAGTTGCTTGTTTCGTGTCTTTGTTCTTTATTCATACTCATAATTTGTTGTATTCTATAAATATGCGCTAAATTTATTCATAATTTATTTCTTTCGACAATTTTCACCACCAAAAAACCACCAAAATTATTGTTAACTAAATTAAGTTAAAGTCCAGCTTAAAGCGTGACTAGAAGCATTGTTAATTATAAAATATTCTGCTGGCGTTACTGTTTGAATCTTTGTCCAAATCTATTCCAAATCTCAACTCATATTTCTCTCTCTTTTCTTTCCCTTTCTCTCTCTTTTGCTGTCGAACACACCTGTAGTCCGCACGCACCTCAATTTATAGCAGCATTTACATTTGCCTTTTGGCCATTGAGCTGCTCTTTCTGCTGGGAATCGAACAGACCGAAACAAGCATATTTTGTGGTTTCATTACCGTCTTTCTGCACTCTGCCATACTCTCGGGCACCGCCTGGTTTTGCTACGAAGGTAAGCAGGGATTTTATTTACTAGGAGTAGTTTCCTAACACGTTTCTTTAAATCTTAGCCTTCCATTCGTACTCGACGCTCACATCCGATGAACTGCTTCTGGAAGTGGATCAAACGCCCAAGGTTAACTGCTATTATCTATTGTCCTATGGTTTGTCACTGAGCGTGGTGGCCATCTCATTGGTGATCAATCCCAGCACGTATACACAGAACGATTACTGTGTACTCATGGAAGCCAATGCTCTCTTCTATGCCACATTTGTGGCTCCCATTTTGATCTTCTTTGTGGTAGGTGTTGCTTGCGTTTCATGCTGGAGTATTGGCTAATTCTTGAGTCTTCTTTTTGTAGGCTGCCCTTGGCTACACCTTCTTGTCGTGGATCATCATGCGTCGCAAGAGTCGCACTGCTCTCAAAACCAAGGAGCACACGCGTCTGGCCAACGTGCGGTAGGTTTTGGCATCTAAAACATTTCCTAGAATTCCATTTAATCACTGATTTCTTTATGCTTGCTTAGCTTCGACATACGCTGTTCCTTTGTATTCCTTCTGCTGTTGAGCGCCGTGTGGTGTTGTGCATATTTCTATTTGCGTGGCGCTAAACTGGACGAGGATGTAGCCGCCATATATGGCTACTGCTTCGTGTGCTTCAATACGTTGCTGGGCATCTATATCTTCGTGTTCCATTGCATACAGAACGAAAAGATTCGACGGGAATACCGCAAGTACGTGCGACAACACGCTTGGTTGCCCAAGTGTCTGCGTTGCTCCAAAACCTCCATATCCTCGGGCATTGTTGCCGGCAACGGAGGACCAGGAGTCGGTGGTAATGCTGTCAACTCTGCTGGTACGTTGTCCAAGTCCAAATCGAAATTGCCATTAGGCACAAGCGACGAGGCTCGTGATGAGTTGGAGCAACAACAACAGCATGAACTGCCAGCTACTGAGGACGCCATTATCATGGGCGCCGGCTCTGACTGTGAACTGAACGAGGCACAGCAACGACGAACACTCAAGAGTGGACTCCTTACCGGCAGCTTGCAAGCGGCTCCAGTTGGCTCCGTGGTGCTAGAGCGAGGCACATTGCGGTCTGCTGGCATTGCCAGCGTTGGACATGCCTCGCCCACCAGCTCAGCAGGGTCAACGCATCTCATCTTTGCCCACAAACAACAACAGCAGCAACTCCAGCAGCCGGGAGAAGCATACTATCATCAGCCAGACTATTACAGCTGGAAGCAGGCGCCGCAGTCTCAACGCGAGTACTACAACAATGCTGGAGCAAGCCCTGGTGTAGGTGGTATGGGCGCTGCCTCACCACAGCAGGCACATGAAGTATTCTATTGGACACAGAAGCACAATAACCAGCACGGCAAGAAGAAGCGCGGAGGAGGAGGTGGTGGTGCAGGCGCTGTGCCCGCCTCTCCGAGTGGTTCATTGCACAGTCGCGTCACTGCCGCATCGCAGGTGCTGTTCTATCCATCGTATAAGAAGACCAGCGGCCTGAAGCAACAACAGCAGCAACCGCCAGCATCACAACAAGCCTATCCACATTATGCCGAGGCATTGGATCCACCAAATGCTGCCTATTATCAGCAACAGTTGCAGCAGCAGCAACAAATGCGCCAGCAGCGTCAACAGCAGCAACAACAGCAGCTGTCCTCGGATGAGGAGCAGGCGGAACAGCATGCACATCTGCTACACTTGCAGCATCAGCAGCGTCGAGCGGGTGGACAGCAGCTGCCAGCGCCTCCGCCGCACATGGCGCAGTATCAGCAGGAGTTGCTAGCGCAGCAACAGCGCCAGCAGTATAGAAATAAGCAATCCAACTGTGATCTTAGCCAGAACATGGGCTTACGCATGACCATGGGTATGGGCATGGGCATGAGCCATGGCGATGCCTACTATAATCAAGGCGGCGGTGGCAGTAGCAATGGCGGTGCTGGTGTTGGCGGTGACGGTCCCGTCTACGAGGAGATCTTGAGTAATCGCAACTCGGATGCGCAGCACTACGAAGTGGGTGACATCGATGTGGATGAGGTGTACAACAATAGTGTTGGCACTGGCGTCTTTAACAACATGCGTGCTGCAGTTGCCGCTGGAGGCAGTCGCTATGGTGGCAGTCTCAGTGGAGGCAGTGTCTCCTCCAGAAATAAGCAGCACCAACAGCAGCAGCAGAAACCACCACCGCGTCGCTGTGCAGCTGAGGATGATGATGACGACGATGATGATGATGATGAATATGACGATGAAGTGACGGCAGCGGATCAACTGCATGACAGCGTCTGTGATGATGATGACAATGAGAGCGATTTGGATGATGATACGCATGGACTGCCGCCTCAAAGTGATGAGCGCATGCGTCGCCTAATGACGCTCCAAGATGAAGATTTCAAGCGGCGGTTTCAGTAAGTACATTTCACTTAGGATGCATGTAACTCTACTAATGCTAATACTCCCTAATCTTTGCAGGCGCCAACAGCGCAAGAATGGGATGCCACTGGATTATGGAGCGCCAGCACAGTCCGTAACAGGGGCACATCAGGAGCACAATAATGCGGTTTTTGGGATTAGCGGCGGCGTTGGTGAGGGCTCCATGCGTGGCGCATACCGGCAGCAACAACAGCAACAAATGTTGAGTGCCAAGTCACCGAGCGCACGCTTGGCGGTAAATGAGCTATTTGGTCATGGTAATGCCGGACCGCCACTGCCACCGGCCAACCAGACGCCAGCACAGAAGCGTCAGCAGCTACAGAAATTATCACCACAGTCCACAACATCATCGTCGTCGCACACATCGCACAGCAATCCGCAGCATGCACCTCCCACACATCATCTCCAGAATCAGCACCAGGCGAATCCACAGCCAGCAGCCGCTCGTCATCTGTCAGCCATGCTGGATGAGAATAACACGGTACGTTGTTATCTGGAGCCACTGGCCAAGTAGGACAGCACCAGACAGACAGCCAGACACTAAGGGAAGGCAACAGAAGTAGCAGACACAGCCCAGACAGGCAGGTGTCGTCTTAGGCAAAAATTGTAGCTTAGGTTTAGCTATACAACTAGTATTAGTCGATTAGTTGAAATGATTAAATATGGAGCATTGTGTGAAACAACATGCTGTCATGTCATGCAAATACGTGCAGTGATTCGAGAATCCAAAACTTTATATATATTATATGTATATGTAACTCAATTAGACCATAGGCTAAAAAACCAAGCAACCAATGCGGAGCAAGCTAAAAACAATATGCAAATGGAATGGATATTGAAATTGATAATGATAACGATAAAGATGAAGATTAAGATACTGATAATGATTACGATATTGTCTGAGCTGTCTCTCTCAATTTATACCAACTCGATATATATAAATGTATGTACTGTATGTATAATGTAATACTAATACTATGTAATGTATGTAAATCGTATGTGAAGCGCATACATGTCACCCACATGCCATTTTTAAGTAGTTTACCAATATAACTATGCAAATTACCGATTATATATATATGTATATGTATAGTAAGTAAGATCTGAGAACGAACTGTATGTAAATGATATCGATATATATACTATATTTAGAGCAAGCATATTATATATTTTATGTAATTTATAAGGCGTCTATTGTTTTTTTAATTTTTTCTAAACGCTGATTAAGAACTTTAAGCTAGAGATTTGTTTTGTGAAACTGCTTTAGTCTGGTCTCAGCTTACGAACCAAATCCAAATGTTTTTGAATATTTTATTTTTTGATTTTTGCAACTTGTATGCCATTTGTTATTGCATTTCTTTTGAGCGTATTTTAAGAGAACCAGCAAAGCATTTCAAGTGTACATTTTCATCAATATAGTATGCTTTAAGCACAGAAATATATATCTATATATATGCATATATCATATAGGACACTTATTTTGTACTTTATTATTTTGTTTATTCATTTTCTTCGAGAATAAAGAGCATTAGAAGATCGCTTTATTAAATGTACGAGTACGAGACATGAGAAATGTTATTGCTATATATTAAATGTCTTTAGAAGCATGCTAAATAATTCCTCTTGCCTAAAATCGGAGGAGGGTGAACCGAAAGAGCAACATATACCTAATTCTATATAGCAAAGAAAGATTTCAACCAAACCTCACTTGTTAACTAGGAACTAACTGTAAAACTGTAACTCTTTAAACTAGCAAACATACACTGAGAAAAAAACTAAATGAACACATTTATTTCCATACATATGGCCCTAGAGAATTTCCACGCAAGTGTACAAAAGAAAATACACAAAATGAAGTAAAGTGCAAAAGAAAAACAGAAAACTTATTAAATTTAATCAATAACTAAATATAAACTGCCTGCACAGCTCTTTTCCAGTCCCCAGCATGAACACAAATTGCAATTAAATAAAAAACTAAATAATATAAATGAAACACAGAAACCAAACTAATTACATATGAGCACGAAATACACCGAGAAAAATTACTTCTAAATCACAAGCTGCTCCTAATTTTTATAGACGAAGAAAAACAAATTTACTAACAGCATTAAATCTAATTAGGTGTAAATGGATTGCGAAATGGTAGAAAAACGGTCAGTTAAGGAAAATGGAAAAGCAGAAATAAAGAGAAACTAAATAAATCTATATTAAAAAAGAAAATAAAACTGAAATATTGAATGTATAGTGTTGCGCCTCCTAGTACTACTTTATACATATATATATTGAACAAGAAATTATATAGCTGATATAAGTATATATATGTATATGTAATTGTATATTTACGATTATGATGCAAAACAAAGGCCGATATCTACAAACTTCTTTTTTGTCTCTACATGTTTACTTTTGGATGAAAATGTAACAATTACAAACAAAAACAAATAGCAAAGATGAGATCAACTCGAAACAATATGGAATAAAAAATGTTAATGTACACAATTTTTCTAATTAAGACAAATAAAAGAAACAAAAAAAATATAATTACAAGAGTAACGTTTAAATTTGAAAACTGCGCGCAATTTTTTACTGGTAGTTCGATTTTCTATCGATATCAAACAATCTGGCAATACCTACATCTGCAATCACTCTGGCAGCGCTTAATCATTCCCACTATTTTTAAGGGAACTAGTATTTTTCGTATAAAGAGTCATCAGTGACTTCATTTTAAGCAATACAATACAGAATGGCCGAGTTTCAATGGCCGTGGGAGTACACATTTCCACCTTTTTTCACGTTAGTAAATAAGTAATTGCGTATTGTTAACCGGCTCTAACTTCTACTCTTTTACAGCTTGCAACCACATGAAGAAACACGCCAGCAACAGCTAAAGGTCTGGGCAAATCTCTTTCTCAAATACCTCAAACACTCAAATCAATTTACGATTGGTGTCAACGATCAAAACTTGCCATTATTTTGCAATGAATCAATAAAGCGTCGTTTGTCGCCAGAGCTAATATTGCTGATACTGGAAAATCTGCAGAGCAGTGGACATGCATCGCCACTGGACAAGAGGCGACAGGAATGGCAGGTCTATTGGTTCACTCTGGAAGAGTACGGCAATATGGTCTATGACTGGATTCAGGAGACAGGTCAAACAAATAGTGTGTGCACGCTCTACGAGATAGCTTCTGGCGAGAGTACCACCCAGTTGGACTTTCATGGAGTGGATGAAGCAGTTTTGCTCAAGGCGTTGCGTATTTTGGAGGAGAAGGGCAAGTGCGAGCTCATTGAAATGGATGACAGTCATGGCGTAAAATTTTTCTAGTTGTGTGTTATGTATTGCTTTAAATTTAAAACATCTCGTAGTCCACTGTAAATAAAAATTCTATAGTTTCGTTTAAGTGATAATTTATTTTATTAAAATAAATATTTAATTTTGTTTCATGAACTAGATGAGCGCAGGTAGTTCGATAGCTCAGTTTATCGAATTGCTTTGCTGGAGCTTGTTCATATGAACTACTTATATGCAAATTTCTTGTTGTTTTCTTTTCTACCGCCAATTTGTTGTTTATATTACTAAGAATTAAAAAATACAATGGTGAGTATTAGTTAATTTATAATTAATTTATTACACAGATTGTTATTCTTTACAGAGCGTTGAGGACTTGGTCAGGGATAATGCGCATTTCCTTAATATGCAGTCGGTGCTGCAACACGCTGCAGTTGCGTCCCTCACATGCACAGGACCACGCACACTCGGCCCTGATCGAAAGCCACAGCGACTGGAGGTCTCCCACGAGGTGTCAATTGTTTTACCAGTCGCTGAAGTCAGCCAAACTACAGTGGAGAGCATCAGCATACAGTCGCCACTGGAGCTTATCGATACGTGCACATTTCCCGACATAGACGCCATTAATGCGAGTATAGTGAAACGAGAGCTTGCTGAAGAGTGTAAGCGTAAAGTGCGCATGCAGTTAAAACAGTTAAAAGATCGACAGCAAAGTGTGATCAATGGACCAGAGGCCATCGAACGCGAAACGGAACAACTACAGTTGCTTGTCGACCGCCGTGTGGCGAGTAAAGAAAATGAGCAATTGTTGCAGCAGCAAGCCGAGGAGCTGGCCATGAAGGAGTTGGAGCTTCAGCAACGGGATCAACTGGCGCTGCTTAGGCATAATAATCAGAAGTTGCTCTTGCTTACTATCGAGGCAGTGTCACGTTGCCACAACAGATTTTGCGGTAAATACGAGGCAGTTACAAAACTGCTGCTCACGCTGGATAAGGAGAGCGTTCAAGCCTGTGCATCAATCAACGTGGAACTACGTGAA
This sequence comes from Drosophila dunni, assembly GCA_018152125.1. NCBI lineage: Eukaryota > Metazoa > Arthropoda > Insecta > Diptera > Drosophilidae > Drosophila > Drosophila dunni. Next base: position 17,593,420 of record JAECXC010000339.1, on the reverse strand, counting down.
TTGGGCCAGAAATTTGAGCAGTTGTTGGGAAAAATCAAGAATGGCAACAGCGAACAGCCTGAGCTGAGCAGTGTATTCACAGCAGAACAGTATTGTCAGAGCCTGGACAAGCTGGAAGATGATCTGCATCAGCAGCTATCGGAGCAGGAACAGCAGCTGCTCAGGAAAGCCAAAGAAGAAGCTGAGGAATTGGAGAAGCAACGCATTGCGGAAGCCGAACAGCAGCGACAACAGCAACTGGAGCAGCAGAAGAAACTGGAACTCGAAGCACAGCAAAAGGCAACTGCTGAGGCCACGGCTGCAGCTGCTGCGGCAGCCACAGCTCAGGCTGCAGAAGTGAGACCTCCAGAGCCAACCACAGCACCAACTACACAACCGGCGGTAGCTGCCACGGGCAGCATCTCCACCAGCTATGTGCATCCCGTACGCCTGGCGTACTACAATGAGATTATAGCATTGTATCAGGCTAAAGTGGATGCAGTGAAGCCGCTGCAAACGGACGAGGCTTGGAAGAAGTATCGCACCAATTGCCAGAGGACAATCAATGTGCCGCTCAATGCCATCACCGCCTCCAGCCCGCAGCATTTGACCAACAACTTTGACAAGTTGTACAATTTCTTTGCGGGACAGGCGGTGCGGACCACAGATGGTAGTACCATAACCATTAACGATCATCCACTGGCCCGAGACTATTGCATTCTGTTGATGGCCAAGAAGTTTGTTAGCCAAACGGACACAGCAATCTCCAGCAATCCGCAAGCAGCATTTCCCTTTGCCTCTGTGATCAATAGCTTCTGGAAGCTGCTGCCTGACTTTGGCCAGATCTTCTTGGCCTACATGTACAAGGAGTCGCCGTATCTGGTGCCGTATGTGATACCCCAACAGCCGGAACAGACTCCCGAGCAGTATCTCAAGACCATGGGTTACCGCCTATCCGACAGCAATGAGCTGGAGAAGCCGGACATGTTCCTGAAACGCCAAACGGGCATTGCCCGTCTATTTGCAGCTGTGATCATTACACCCAGCCGCAAAGCAGATGGACCCACACACTCCTTTGGCCTGGAGGAAGCCTGGTCCTGGCTAACTCACATAATGCTAGTCAAGCCGTTGCCCGACATTTGTGCCACCATGATCATGGAGGTGCTGCAAACCCTTGGCTTTGAGCTATGGCGTGCCTACGGTCAGAACTTTCTGAAGCTACTGGTCTACATACAGTTGGTGTATATACCACAGCTGGCGGTTTACGATGAAGGAGGTCCCAAGACACGACTTGAGATGCTGCTGTCGAAATTTCTACGAGAACGTCAGATCCCACAGGCTGTGGGTGTGCTGCCTCCTGGCTTCTGGTAGCACCTACCACTGTAGTCTTTAATTAAGTTAATTAAATGTTTAGCATAAATTCATGTATTTTCAATCCATTTCTGGTTGGATTAGCTTAATCCTAGTGTGACTTACAAACCCAAGACTTTGTAATCAAATTGTTTGTTATAAAAACATTTCCCCATTTTATAAAACTCTAAAAATGGTTCGTGTTAGAAGCAGGAAATCGAAAAGAAGCTGTCAATCCCTGCGCTCCAAGAGGGACAATAGTAGCCATAGGAAGTGCCCGCGTTACTCGCGCAACCCCTTTCTAATCTTTCTGCAACAGTTCCGCAACAATGAGAAGCATCAAAAGTACAGAATGTCCGCCTATGAGAGCTCTGCGGTGGCTGGTTACCTGTGGCGTTGCATGTCGGAAGCGGACAGGCGCCACTACATCCGATTGGCCCAACGGCTGGACTACATCTACAAGTCGCGCAACAGAAAGGTGAATTGGGTGCTCTGGAAGCTGCGTGAGGTTTTGGCTGATGAAACTCTGCAGCTACAAGGCATGTGGAGCCTGGCATCCAAGCTGAATACCTGGACTGACTGTGTCATGGACAATGTGTTTTGCAGGGTAGAACAGGACTCCAGTGATGATTGCGAAGACTGAACCACAAAAAAATTAATTAAACTGTTTACCTTTTAAGCAAATTAAATTTTTAAGTGTGTGTTGAGACTTGCTCTTGCTTCTGGACAGGATTCAAGTGGTTGTTGGGTCATCTTTACATCCTTTAGAGAAAGTGAACATTTGAAAGTCACAATTTTATTGATCGAAAGTTGCTAAAGGCAAAAATCATTTTATGAAGAACATTATGCAATTCAATATCAAACTATAACAAAGCGCTTTGCTTCCGCTGCCATGGCAATCACCTAGTCCTCATCATCGTCGTCGTCGTCATCATCATCTAGATCTAAGTCTGCCAGATCCAAGTCGGTAAACAAATCTTTGTTAATCGCGGGCGCACTGTCAGCGCTGACCAAACTGGCCGCTGCATCCTCAGCTGCTGCGGTTTTGGCTGCTTCCTCTGCCTGATCGAGTAATCTTGTGCTGGATGCAATCGTGCCAGAGCCATCAACCTCCTGGGCGGCCAGTGATAGGGCAGCCAAGTCGAGTTCCTTAAATTCAACAACATTTTCATCATCATCGTCCTCACGTTTGTAGACCTCGTATGCAGCATCGCCATCCTCCATGGGTCCATCATCGACCAGGTCGGGATTGAAGCTGAACATTTCACGACCAGAGATGCCAAACTGTTTGCCCTTGCTGAAGTCGTTCTTCTTGCGCTCCTCCTCCGCAACCAACTTGGCCTTCTTCTCCTGCAGCTTGCGCTTCTTCCAGGCCAAGAAGGACTCTAACGTGACGCGAGTCTGATTGGGACCCAAGGCGGCACGTTCCTTCTCAATAAGATCGACAAGCGAAATCTCCGAGGGTTTCTCCTCCTTCTTCTTGTCCCGCTTGAGCACATAGCCGGCGGGCAGGGCGTGACGATAAATGCACTTCTCGCCGTTGGGACACTCCCAGAACCAACCGTACTTGGATTTCTCCACAGCTTCCAGGAAGTATTTGCAAATCTGTGTGAACAAAGGCGATTAATGGAATGGGAATAGTTGATTTCAAGCCGTTTTGTTACAATTTCTGTGGTTGGACGACGCTTTTCTTCAGAATGCTTCTTGTCGACGACCTCCTTGAGCTTGGCATCATCCCAGTTGGTCATTAGATCATCCTCGTTGTCACGCATGTCCACATAGATCGAACGCTTCTCCACCTTGTTCTCCTGCGACAGATCGTGGGAGAACTTGCACTTGTCTCCCTTGGTACAGGTTCCCTGCTTGAAGAAGGCACAGACCACAGACTTTGGATCCGTACCCTTCTCAACCTTTTGTGTCTGCACTGGCTTGAAGATCATGGCCATTTCACGCTGATCGGCCAATTTCTTCTCCTTTTCCTCCTTGCGCTTATCGCCATCCTGTCGTGGATGGTGGCCACCGGCCTGTACCTGCTTCTGTACTTGCTGTATAAACTTCTGCTGCTTGGTGCCTTTCTTGTTCTTCAGACCAAAGGTTTTATCCTGTCAAAAAATCGAAATTTAAGCAATTTGTTGACGTTGTACATATTTGTATTTGGTTTTGTCTGTCGTGGTTCCTGTATTGAGGTTATGTCTCACAGAGCTGCTGCTGCTGCAGACGTGCAAATTTTTGTTTACCTCAATCACTTTCTCCTTCTTCTTTTGCTCCGTCTTTTTGCTCGGACCAGGCGCCTTTTTAGGTGGCATTTTGTGGACAACAACAAATTTAACAACCTGAAATGAAAATCCGAGACGCACAGCTATTTGTTATAAATTCTAGTTGAACAGGCTGACTGCAAAGCCGTCTAAAATGTGTAACGCCGGCGAACAAATAGTTCCAATTGGAGAAATATCGATATACGTTCGACAGGGTGTCGCGAAAAATACTGGTAATCTTTTTTCAAACGTCTGGCAACGTCTGAAAGTCGAAAGACTTAAATACTTTAATTGAATTTAGTTTAGTTTGAAGGTTTAAGCTTTAAATTTAGAGAAAATAAGAAAATGTATTTAACAAAGTTACAGCATTAAATGTGCATGTGAAAACTGCACAACTAATTTAATTATTCATAAGCGCCACCTATTGTCTGTTAGCGTAACACACATCTTGTATGTTTATGTACTTGTCGTTTGCGGCTTGTACATTTTCAAAACAAAAATAAATAAAAACATTTTCTTCAACTCTTTCGTTGGCTACCCAAATGTCTGCTCAGCAGTGTATGTAGTTGAACACATGTTTTATTATTTATTATTTACGTATTACGGTTGGCATGGCCATGTCCGCTATTTATTATTTTGAAATTTAAAATTTGTATGCCCACTTCAGCGCACATGTTCAAGTTGTACGTACATACATATTTCAATTATCTTCTCGACATATCTTGCTCTCCCTCCCCTTCATAACTATGCTGAATTTGTTTTCAAAGGTCTGTTCACTGACACACACGCACACACACACAGGCACATGTGCTCGCTCTTCGTGGGTGGCCCTTAATTCGTCGTTGCGTCATGGGTGGTCCAACTCGTGTGTGTGTGTGTGTGGCTTTGCTTCGCTCTCTCTCGCGCTCGCTCTGTCTCCATCTTTATGTGCCTCTCTGTGCCTTTGAGGGAGCGAGAGAGTGCCCCCATTGATCATTTTCTTGTTTGATAATGCGTGACGTTTTCATATTGCCATCTCGCTCGCACTAATTTATGCTCCGCGGTTCACATTTTGATCCTTCTGCGTCTTTTATTCGAGCATAAAATTAGCAATTATTTGTGCTTTTATTTGTTGTTCTTTCCCTTCTGTGTTGTGCTGTGCTCTTTATTGGGTTTCTTAAGTGTGCGCCGGCTTCTGGGCGCCCTCCATCTCATCGGTGTGGTCTGAAATTACGAGTTTAGCTTTAATTCGAATAAAAAACACACATTTGTAGACCCCGTACTCTAAAATAGAGTAGAGGGGTCTATTAAGTTTGTCAGAAAAAATATGTGCGTAACAGGCAGAAGGAGCGTGGCCCATAAAGTAGCCACGCCCCCTACCACCTCCGCAAATTGCTTAAGCAGACTCCCACTCTCTGCGCTAATTGCGCTCAGAGATCTCTAACGCTGAAATTATTTAACATTAACATTAACAGCTTAAGCAGACTCCCACTCTCTGCGCTAATTGCGCTCAGAGCTCTCTGCCGCTGAAATTATTTAACATTAACATTAACAGCTTAAGCAGACTCCCACTCTCTGCGCTAGTTGCGCTCAGAGATCTCTGCCGCTGTTTGTGTGATTGTTCGCGACGCTAACAGAGGGCACGAACGGTTTGTGTGATTGTTCGCGACGCTAACAGAGGGCTCAAGCGGTTTGTGTGATTGTTCGCTGTCAATAACATTAACAGCTTAGGCATGCTCCCACTCTCTGCGCCAATTGCGCTCAGAGATCTCTGCCGCTGTTTGTGTGATTGTTCGCGACGCTAACAGAGGGCACGAACGGTTTGTGTGATTGTTCGCGACGCTAACAGAGGGCTCAAGCGGTTTGTGTGATTGTTCGCTGTCAATAACATTAACAGCTTAGGCATGCTCCCACTCTCTGCGCTTATTGCGCTCAGAGATCTCTGCCGCTGTTTGTGTGATTGTTCGCTGTCAATAACATTAACAGCTTAAGCAGACTCCCACTCTCTGCGCTTATTGCGCTCAGAGATCTCTGCCGCTGTTTGTGTGATTGTTCGCGGGCGCCAGAAGACGGCCGCGAACACACATCCAAACATGTAAGAAACTATGTTTGTTGCGCTCAGAGAAGGACATGTTATTAGCAGTGCGGTAGCATCCAACGCTGTTAGCCCTATGTTAACTCTGTTGATGTTGCTTGCTGCTGCTTTATGTTCGCCTGGTATATCAGCTAGTAAAATCTTTGATTTTGGCTTGTCGCTTAAGTCTTTTGCTGCTTTTTTTTTGCTTGCGCTGCGATGTGCAGAGTTCGCAAACAGCGCAAAATCCTGCTGAAGTACCAGGCCAACAGAAATGTTAGTAGGTCGCTATGCACAAAAGCAATTAGATAAAATGCTTACATGCACGTGCAGAATTCAAGGTCATGTATTCTAACACACATTATGTAAATGACGCTCTGAGCAAGCTTCGCCTTGGTCTCTTCATGTTTGTGTGGTTGTTCGCGGACGAAAGCAGAGCGAACGAACGGTTTATGTGTTTGTTCGCTGTCAATAACATTAACAGCTTAAGCAGACTCCCACTCTCTGCGCTTATTGCGCTCAGAGATCTCTGCCGCTGTTTGTGTGATTGTTCGCGACGCTAACAGAGGGCTCGAACGGTTTGTGTGATTGTTCGCTGTCAATAACATTAACAGCGCGCTCCCACTCTCTGCGCTAGATGCGCTCAGAGATCTCTGCCGCTGTTTGTGTGATTGTTCGCGACGCTAACAGAGGGCATGAACGGTTTGTGTGATTGTTCGCTGTCAATAACATTAACAGCTTAGGCATGCTCCCACTCTCTGCGCCAATTGCGCTCAGAGATCTCTGCCGCTGTTTGTGTGATTGTTCGCGACGCTAACAGAGGGCACGAACGGTTTGTGTGATTGTTCGCGACGCTAACAGAGGGCTCAAGCGATTTGTGTGATTGTTCGCTGTCGATAACATTAACAGCGCGCTCCCACTCTCTGCGCTAGATGCGCTCAGAGATCTCTGCCCCTGTTTGTGTGATTGTTCGCGACGCTAACAGAGGGCTCGAACGGTTTGTGTGATTGTTCGCGGGCGGTTTGTGTGTTTGTTCGCTATCAGCGCTTACGCACTCCCACTCTCTGCGCCAATTGCGCTCAGAGATCTCTGCCGCTGTTTGTGTGATTGTTCGCGACGCTAACAGAGGGCATGAACGGTTTGTGTGATTGTTCGCGACGCTAACAGAGGGCATGAACGGTTTGTGTGATTGTTCGCTGTCAATAACATTAACAGCGCGCTCCCACTCTCTGCGCCAATTGCGCTCAGAGATCTCTGCCGCTGTGTGTGTGATTGTTTGCGGACGCCAGCAGAGCGCACGAACGGTTTATGTGTTTGTTCGCTGTCAACTGTGGCGCCAAAAAGGAGCACTCTCTGTTTACTGTTTACGTATGCTCCCGCACTCTACTCTCTGTAATTGAATTTAAATTACAGTCTGTCGCTTGCTGCTGATTTTGATCGCCTGGTGTTTCACCCAAATTAATTAAGTACATTTTTTAAAGACTCAAATTTATTTTATTAAGACAACTTACAAACTATCAGAGCTATCGTGACCAAATTCACACTGTACGCGAATAATACCATTATAACTATCCTCACCAAAGTCCGGATCGGACGACTATAGCCTATAGCTCTCATAGGACAAGTTGGTTGAAAATTGCTCATATGTATGGAATATTTCACACCAGAAGGAGTACGGGGTCTTTGACAGTCGACTCGCTCGAGTGCAGACTTTCTTACTTGTTTTATCGGCCATTTGGATTTCGTTCGGTTTCTAGGAAGAATTCTGTGCAAAAAAAAAAAAAAACAGAAAAAATCGTTAAACAAGTTTTATAGTTGCTTCATTTTGTTATTTAAACGAAAAACAATTAAGCATAGCAAAAAAGGGTTTTCATAGAAATGAATTTAAGGCCTGGGAACAGAAACAACATTTGGTTTATTATAGGCAGAGTTTACTGTACAGACTTGGAGGAAAATTAAAATATGCCCCGAGAGCAATTAACAAAATTATGACAGCAGCAACAAGAGCAAATGTTGTTGGCAACACAAGAAAACCGTTTCGCGTGCAATGTTGCCAACAATTATTTGTGTTGTTGACAGCAAGACAGATAGCAGCAGCAACAATTTGCATTGCGGCCAAGACAACGACAACAACAACGGCAGCAACAACAACTATATTGCTGTGGCTGTTGTTGCTGCTGTATAATTTACAGCGTGAAAGATCAAAAACAAGGCGCAACAAAGATGAGCAGTAGCAGCAGCAGCAGCAACAACAACAGCGGCAACATGTTGCCAATGCTGCCCCTGCCGTCAGTCAGCTAACTTGGCTAAGATCTGCTGGGCCTCCTGGTGGTCCCCGCTGCCAATAACCGCTGTCTGTTCTGCAGGCCAACTTCAAGTGTAGTTGCTGCTGTCAATCTTTGTGGCGAAGGCAAATGTTGCTACTGTTTGTTATTGCTGTGGCGGCAGAGAGCAGGAAAGCTGGAGGGAGTGGGATAGAGAGAGAGAGAGAGAGAGACAGAGGCAGCTTATAATTGCATATAGCGCCAGTTGCAGTTCCGGTCGGTTGAGTTTTTCCCTGTTTCGACTTCATGTTGTTGTTGCACGCGCTTTCTTTTTTGCGGCGCCGCCGACAAGCGCTGTCTGTCTGCGAGTGTGTGTGTGTGTGATTGGTGAATGGCATGTTGCCACCCAAGTTGCCAACTCTGTGCCTTGGTTGGCTGCTCAGACTTAATAGCCGCTTTCATTGGCCAAAGCTTGAACATTCAATCAGAAGACCACACACAGCGCCCAGCGACGACGCGACGCCGACGTCGCCAGCGGCAGCAGCAGCGACAACAACAATCAGTGCTGTCATTTTAGACGTTCTAGTTAAAATCTTTTAATGCAAATTTTAGAATATTATATAAAGTATCTTAGCTATAAATTTAGCTTTAAACAAATTTGTTTTAGGGAAAATTTTTACAATTAGAACTAACTGAAGTTTACGCTTTGAGCTTATATAAATGTAGTATTTTTTGAGTTGCTTGAAATGAATATAATAAATATTTTCTTAATTATTTATTGCCACAAATTATTTAAAAATTAGTCTTTAAGTCTTAAGAAGCTTTTCAAATTTCCCATACATGTTTCTTACATTTTTAGCTACTAACTACAGTTTTCTTAGCAATTTCTAGCTATTTTCTGCCAGCACTGCCAACAGCTTCTCTTATGCAACACGTTCAGTTGCTGCTCAGCCCAAGCTCCAAACGGTAGCGATTCTTAATTACAACAACAGCAACAACAACAACAACAACTCAATGCTGCGACCATTAAGATAAATCGGAAACGGATATCGCTAATGAAAAATTTCCATATTTATGTGTCGATAAAAACGCTACAACACCAATCTATAACTGTGTGTGTGTGTGTGGTGTGTTGTGCCCACCAACATCGACCACTTGGGTGTTCAAGTTGTGCGTGTTTTTTCTATAGTTTATAATTATTATTGTTATTTTGTTTATGTCCATTTTGAAATGTGTGTCGTTCCATTTATTTGGCTAAAGTCTGGGTGGTTTTTATGGAGTTTATTTATAGACACAATACCCTGCAAATATTAAGCAGGAGTGTTATAAAGTTGTGCAATATTTAATGTTACTTACTTAAACTAATTAACCAATTTAATGGCTAGAAAGCTTCTGGCCCAACTTATTTAAGTCTAAACTGAACACGCTTCTGGTTCAGATTGAACAGGAAAGTAGGAAATGCATGATACTTCTATACGTCTTCGCACATTCTACAGGGTAACTGCTAGTCGTCTACTTTCTCTTACTTGTGTAGTTTTGGTGCACTGCGTCAAGTGTAATGAAATGATCATGTTAATGCGATTGTGTATCCCATTTGGGCATCAAACAGCAATACGATACAATTGTTAGAGGCGCATGAAATTGCCTGCATGTCCAAAGAGCAACAAAATATTCCATAAATATGAAATCAATAATGTTGAAAACGTTGAATTGAAATCAAAAATAAAATTACTCATAGCTGGGGCTGTCATAGAAAATTAGCTATGAATAAATACATGTGTGTGTGTGTGAGTGGTGTGCATGTATTTTGAAATTATTTTCTTTATGGGGCCGACTTATGGATCACGTTGGCCACCAACGAAGATGACGACGACGACGGCAATCCGAGATGGGGCCGCCATCAGCGACGCCATAATAAATGATTGATCGAACACAGTTGGGTGTGTGTGTGTGAGCGAGCTCCGTATGAGCGCAAGTGTATGTGTGTGAGAGAGCGCGTATTCGCTCTCTGTGCATGCGTGTGCCTGTAAGTGTGTGTGTGTGTGTGGGGATTGCTTTGCGGCGTTGGCGGTGCCGTTTGATTGATGCGCTTTTGCTGCTGCTGCCGCTGTCGCTGCGACGCTGCGCTGCGCTGCTGCGTCTGTGATGGCGGTTCACATTTATATTTTTTCACGCACTTGGCTCATGTTGTCAGTGTTCTGCTTCTTCTTCCCCATCCCCTTCCCCTCCTCCTACTTGTTGTTGTTTTTGGCATCTTTATGCTTCAACACAACTGTCAAAAGATTTGCCCACAGCAACAACAACAACAACAAAAAGCAGAGCAACAACAACAACTTCGCTGTTTTGTGCTGTTTGCAACATGCTGTGATTTTTATCGCCGTCACACACGTCGTGTGTGGTCCCATCTCATTCCGTCCCATTTCAGCCCCTGCGTCTCGCCTCCTGCCATGCCCATTTCAATTCCAATTCCATGTTCATGTCCATGTCCAGTTCCAACATAATCCGCCACTTCAACTTCCAAGTCGCGTAGTCGTTTCGCTTCCTCTGTGTGTGTGTGTGTGTGTGTATCTGGGATTTGGATTGAGATTGGATTTGGGATTGGGTCTTCGCTGAGTTGTTCCCCCTTGCAGGCATCGATGGCAATCGCATAATATTCGAATGCTCAATGAGCATAATTAATTGGTCTGTTAACTTAATGTGAGCTTTAAAGTAGTGAATAAGGACAAGTCTTTATGGACTGTAGGATATATCGAAGTTTGATATGACATAGTGTATTTTTCCTCCTCCTCCTCCTACTTCAAATTTGCAGTAGTTGTCATACGAATTTTCACAGTCCCATTGACCTTGCCATAAATCTCCGAGGCTCAACAAACTTCAACACACAAATGCACACACACACATACAGCGGCAAACGGTCATCTTATTTGTTAATGGCCAACGTCAAGAGCCTATAAACAAGGTCACAACAACGATCATTAAAAGTGAGTCCAATGCTTTTCCATGAAAACATTGCACATAGGAATACGAGCACACATACACACACATACTTGGAAAGGTCACGGCATACACACAAATCAGAGATCGGAGTAAACACACAACACGTGCTATTTATAGGGAAAACGAGCAGTCAACTTCCAATGTGTGTGTGTGTGTGCACGAAGTACTACTTGTATCTAGCCCTAATGATATATGAGCCACTGGTCGCTCTGTCTGTCTGCCAGTCCGTCGCTTGGTCAGTTTACACGTTTACACGGCTCGTTGCCATTTGCATGTCAACAATAATAGTATTGTTAAGTTGCCATGACGCGTTCTGTGGGTAAATAAAAACCATATGGGGGTTCAACAGCGTAGCCAGGATGTAAATTAGAGGGAGGGAGGAGGAGACAGCACTCACTTTGAAAGTTTTAAATTATTTGTATATGTTAATTTCTTCAAACAAGTGAAAAGCAGTATTTTATATGCTTAGATAGCACAAGTAATTAATTCCGATAACTAGTTCCGATTGCTTAATAATTACTGCACTTCGATAGTTTTGCATGCAGTAAAATACCAAAAATAGTTATCACTGTTGTTGCCGCCCTGCGCTAAGCTTAGAACATTTTCTTAGCTTTGCAGCCCTGCTGGAAGCTGGAAATTTTGGCAGACATTTTGTCAGCTAATTAAATTTTGCGCATATTTGTAAGTTTTTATTAATAATATTAGCAACTGCTGCTCAGTTTCGCTTTTCTTCATGCTCAATTCGTATTATTGATGATTGCTCAATCGCAGTGCACAGAGAGTGGGGAGTGGGAGGGGAACGTCTACTTTGGGTTGGTTTTTGGACCTCGGTTTGGGTACGCTACGGGTACGGGTTCGGTCTGCCAAATTGCCTTGCGCAGACTACAGACCACCATGATCATTATTTCAAATTTAACGCAGCGACTTGGACGCCGCACGGTGGCAGTTTGCTCCGCTGACAGTTGTGGGCAGGAGTGCGGTGGGAAGTGAACGCGGGGGGAGGAAGCAGACAGCGCCGCACGCGGTCCGCGGCTTAAGATCAAAGCAAGCGCCAAAATGAAAATTATTACAAAGTGATGTAGCATGACTAAATACAATTTTATGTAGGCATTTTGTTGTTGCTGTTGTTTGTTAGTTATATTTCTACACTCCATCAGGCGAGCAGGGGCAGAACAGAGAGGGAGATGAGGTTGGGGTTACGGACGCAGAACGGAGCACACAGGAGCCATAAAATGGAATTACACGCATTTACACAACCGCAGAACAATCATTTCTCTCTTTCTCTCACTCGGTGTAAGTGTGTGTCTGTGATAATGTCTAAATTTGGCCTAAATGGAGTTACCTGTAGAAAATACATTTTGGTCACGATCGAAGGTGGCCCCTGCTAAGTGCCCCTGCCCATTATGACTTAAGTGTCATACATGAGTCATCTTTCCCACTGCCACTTTCAGATTTAGTCTCCGTTTCCCTACTCCCCCTACTCTCCTGTCTTAGGCGAGACAAGCGTTGTTAATTGCCCAAGTCGGAGCGCAGCGAACTCGGCTCGGTGACAATGACATCTTACCTTATGCGGGTGGTGATCCGTATTCGATGTGATAACAGTCTGTCTCAGCCTTCGTAATCCCTCGTTTCCTGTTGTCCTCCGACATTGGATTAAGTGCGGAGGTCTTTGTGCGTGGGAACGTCTTGGGAGCAAGTAGACACAAGGAGATTTGCAGACTGGAACTCAACAGAGTTTAGAATTAAATTAAACACAAGAAAGTTATGTTATTTTAGGTAATTGATTACTTACTGCCTTGTCCTACCCGATTCCACATATTTCCACGTAGAGTGGAACAGATTCGCTGCTTACGCGACATCACAGACATCACCTAGGCGGCACAAGAAATTAGTTAGCACAAAAAGTTTACTACAAAAGTACACAACAATTCTTTAATAAACTATTTACCTCAATCACCTGGGTATATGCTCACATAGTGCCCACTGTGCTTTGGGTACAAGCGGGAAGGGCAGCGAGAAGCAGCTCGAAAAAGGAATTAAGTTGAAATGTTGATGGGTGTGGGGTAAATCGCTCTGGGCGCTGCCTCCTCTGCTCTGCGGCCTCTGCTGCCACTGTTCTACGCTTAATGCGATGCTGCTGCTGCGCTGCCGCAGTTACTGCGCAGTCTTCGTTTCTCTTTCCTTCATCCTTTGCGATGAAATCAATAAATGTAAGCAACGATTTTTTTGTTGGGGCCATTCGAAGCTTCCAGCGCACAAACACACACACACACAAGTGCACACATGCTTGCCCACATACACATGCGCATATCTATACGATCTACAGCTGTAGAGTTGCGGATGTTTGCATGTGTATGTTTGTATGTCACTTGGCCCTGACTGTGCTCAGAGCACATCTATCTATTCGTACGTAATATGTAGGTAGGTTAATTTTCAATTCACGGTGGTCGCTCATCGGACCCAGATTCGTCCGTCCCAATCTTAGTCGCAGTCGCAGTCGCAGTCAACGTTTCAGCTTCTGTCTTTCTCTGCCTGTTCTGTTGGTGGCCCCAAAAAGTTTCCGCTTTCAAATTGCCTGATCGCTTTTTGCTTCTTTGTTGTTTTTGTTTTATCTCCTTTTCTTTTTCTCTTTCTCTTGCTGTCCCCGCGTCGTGGCTTTTGCACAATGTTTCGAGTGGTCTCTGGTAATGTGTAAAGTGGGATTAACATTCGTCGACGGCTACCGTTGGAAGGTCTTGGAATTGCTGCGACTGACTGGAAGCCTGGAAATGCCAATTTGCCAGTCTGTTTTGCTGTTGTTGTTGTTCCTCTTGGTTTAATTAAGCGCATAATCATATTTACAGTAGCTGCAGGCGCAATGTGATTTATTTCATGACGTGGCACAAAATTTGTAAAATGCTTTTATTTACTTTTTATATTTATTTCATTTTATGTTTTGTAATTGTTGCACGTGTTATTTGACTCAAGCAATTTGTGGCCAAATGTTTGTTTAACGGAAGCTTCCAAAGCAATTACGCACTTAATGACTTTAATGATATTTAGTAAAACACAATCAAGTTTAGAATAAGCAACATTAATCAATCAAGAACGTAAACAAAAAGATCTAAAAGAAACTAGTTCATTTAATGTTCACTGCTAGTTCACGCCACAAGTTCACCAGTTTCATTTGTGCTGAACGCATTGAACTGGTCGCCATTAATGGAACTCCTCAAAACTGTGATTTAAAGCTGATTGAAAAATATATATTGTTAATCTTATTACATTATTGCTTTGATTAAATTTGTTTATTTACATTCATTTACAGTTTCTTTTGCGTAATCACATTATTTTATAATATGTATAAACATTTATTATTCGATTTGAAGGGATTAAAATGCGCGATTATGATTAATAAATTGATAAGAGACGGAAATTAGTTTACATCGTAATTACGTCATTGTAAAGTAGCCTTACTCATCATCAATGTCGCCAACATCGATCATATCAATGAAGCCCGCTCGTTTCAGATTTTTCGGACTAAAAATCATAAACATTCTGTAATTCCACTGTCTTAATTTATTAAAAAATCCCGTTCACACTCACCTTCTGCCCAAATAAAAGGATTCCCTCTCCTCATCAAATAACCATTTTAATTCGCCATTTTCCGCGCTGTTTGACTTGGACTCATCATCTTCTCCCTCCTTGTCCTCAACGTTATCTTCATCCAAAGTGTCTTCATCCTTTTCTGGCTCTGGATCAGATTCATGGGCCAGATGGCTTTGTTCGTCTTGGGCTGCCACCAACTTGGCTAATTGATCCTTCAGATCCTCGACAGCCGCAACATTTGCACTTAATTTACTTTGGAGCTTTTCAATTCTCAATTGCCACGAATTAATAATATCACTTTGTTTAAACGCCATTTGCTTAATATTGTCTATGGTTGTATATTGCATTTGTGCTAATCTAGAATTTAGTGTTTCCAGATTAACAAATTGTTCATTATTGTTGTTAGTTTCGACCACATCAATGATTTTCTGCACATCATCCATCAACTTAGTCAGCATTGGCTTCAATTCTCCATTGGGTCTGTCTACCTAAATGAAACATGGAGAAAATTATAAGGATTTTGACAGGATTCTGGATTTCTGTATGTTCATTCTATTTACCTCCATTTGGGGAAGGTAGAATGCCGAGCAGGATCTCCATGAGGCCAGTAATAGGCAGAAACACAGTAATGAATTCCACATATTTTCACTTTTTAAGAACACTTTAATGACTGTATTCACTGAATACTAAAAACAATCTGATCACTGTCACGCATTAGATTTATAATGTCAGCTTTGCAGCGCCTGATTTGGACGTTAAATCGCATATTATGCACTATATAATATTGTTAAATGACTATATACTGTTATCAGTGATTGCAACTTTAGCTGAATAACAAAATCAGGAAAGTAATTCCCACAAGTGATACACTATAACTATAAGTTCGTTTTTCGTAAGCTTAGATTCCCTGCCAAACCAATGGGTGCTTGGGCATTATCTTCTGTGGGATCAACAAAAAAAAAAAACAGTTGTTTTCTTTTCTCTTGATGAACAGAAATAACCATTAAAGCCCAAACAAATTAATTCGTAGAAAAAGGTGTGAGAAAATTAAGTTGTCTTCCGTTCGTTTGGGCCAAAATAATCAATTTGTTTCGCAGAATTGTTTCGGAAAACACAAATCGCTTTAACGAAAATTACGGAAACTGAAAATGAAAGAATCTCAGAGAGACATAGAGAGAGAGAGAGAGAGAGAGAGAGAGGGGCAGTTTAACGACTTCTGTGACAACAGGTAGCTACAGTGTGAAGACTTTGATCTTAGCGAAGTCGCTCGAATAAATTGACTTTTGCACTTGTAGTTAAATAAAGCCTGCAAAATACACAAAAGGATGCCCAAAATGAGATTAACTTAGGTAACAGAAAAAATGTAATTATGACTTGCTGTAGCTGTTGTTGTAGAAAGTGTGAGTCCCCGTACAATAACCAGAAGCCTCTTCTTTGATGTCTTTCTTCGCATCCCTATACCATACCATAATACAGCTCAATTTGATGTGAGTCCTTTGGTTGAATGCCGCCAACATGTGCAACACCTGAGATCGAAGATCGGACAGCTGAGATCCCTGATACACAGCTCAACATTTATAATCTACGCAGAGCAGTATGCGTGTGTGTGTTGTGTAATTCTGGCTCTCACTGTTACACAGCTGGAATTCAATTTGGTGCACAAACAATAAAATGTCTTATTTAGCTTCGGTTATTAATGATGAGTTATGAGTTCAGACCTCCTTCAGCGTCCTGCCCATCATCATCATCATCGTGATGGTCATCATTATTATCATTGGAAAGATCAAAAAGGCAGCAACATTGTGACCACTCAATGCCTTCTGAGAAGGTGCAGCAAATTGTCTTTGATGTGCGAGTTCTGCTGCTTTAGATACTCCCCAGGCAGCAGAATTCGCAACTGGGGTATGCTAGTGTGTAGAAACTGTTTGTTACATGGGAATTCAAACATTTCAATTGTGATTAATTTTAATTCCTTTTCTTTTCGTTTAATTTCAGATATGTATACATATGTAATTTGAAGAAGCACATAGGACCGATAATGCAACACTTGTCCTGCCATGCAACTCTGGGCTTTCACCAAGCTCCTGCGTTCATCTGAACTAGCTCTGAACTCAACACCACAGCCTCTACTCGCCATATTTATTTTATTTGCAGAAGCTTATTAGTTACTTATTTGGTTCTAACAAATTGTGCACTTCCACTGCACTCAATATTTGCAATTCTGAAAATTTGATTAAAATACGACGAAAAGAAAAAGTGAGTGAGTAAAAACTACAACAACAACAAGTTAAACATTTGTCACTTCCAAACTCATCTGTTCTGTGGAAAAGTTGTAAGTTCATTGGAACTGAACTCCCACGCAATGTATGCAGAGGCAAAAAAGACAGTATGCTGTTAACTCGGATCATTACACGAGAGTGCGACCAACTGCCAAGACAACAAATAGTCAAATAGTCGCAGAGTCAAACAAACAAATAGATTCTCAACATGTGACAGTGTTGTTCGTAGCGGAGGAGTGGAGGGAAGAGGCTACACTCATGACAATGGAGTTTCGAGTTTTTTTTCTTTTATATACAATTTTTTTTTGTATAGATGCGCAGCCACAATATATTAAGAAAACTGTCAAAGCTGAATAGAACTTAAGAGGTTTAGCGCACTCTTAACGTTTCTTTTTTTCTTTTCTTTCTTTCCTACTAGTTCTTTTCTTTTTTCCAGTCACTTTTCTTGCTGTTTCTGTGATGCGAATAGAAAATGAGTACCTACCGCAGTTTGACTTCGTTTGTGTGTGTGTGTGTAGTAAAGCCCGCATCGTATCGATAAAGTTATTAACTGGAATCTTTGATAAATGGGCCATTGGAGAAACTTCCGGTATGTCTCAATCCCAGTCCCTAGGCTAAGGTTTAAGCTCATAAATAAGCTGGTACTGGCAAAAATTTCATAGAATTTCAATTTCAATGGGTTAGAACTGCCCACGCAGAGTTGCCTCAAACCCGTCCCGATCACGACCCCGACCCGGAACGAGGCTTATCAAACGAGGTACAGGCCCCGACGTGTGCGGTCTCGGTGAGGACCAATTAAAATGTAACGGCGGGCGGTGAGCTAACAACTCAATACAATGTAAACAAATGATATACGGTCACAGACCCGGTTGAGATCTGTAGATCAGTACGTTAAGGCCAGGTTTAGAGGTCTCAATTGAAATGTTTTCATAGCGCTTACCTTTTGGACCAACGCTACAGCGACAGGCCTCACAGCTGGACATGTTTCGGGCCTCAATCTTAGTTTCAGTTTCTGATTCAGACCCAGTCAAACCCAGACTTGGTCTAAAACTGGCTTCGGTTAACGCACATGCAACGCAGTCACAGTCACCGTCCCCGTCACAGTCGAAGCAAATGAATTTCTAATAGATTTTCTCATTTGATTTGAGTTTGTCGAAAATGTAATAAAACTGGCCTAGGTCTGTGGTTGTGCTGAGTCCAGCCAGTCGATTGCTTTGGTGTGGTCTCCGCGAGATGCTATCTCTGCCAGATACGTCGTCCCAAACAAGTTGAGTTGTCAACGCAACTCCACGGGCTAGTGAAGTGTGCACTGAGTTATGGCCTCGTTGCGTTTCCAATTGAAAACTGAGGCATTTGCCTAACTGATCGCATTAAGCAGTGCAATTAAGTATCTCTGATTGATCAAAAAAGTGGCTCAACTTCAAATAGAATAAATAGACCAGATTATGTAGCTCAGTCACGCAGTGTGAACGTAGCATAATTTTAAGTAGTTCACTAAACTTGAAGAAAGTTCCTTAAAGGAACTAGTTCGCAGTCCGCACCGTTCATTTGATCCTATCTATCGAAAAGGAGTAAGTTATCGAACCAGCAGCAATAAATACTTTAAGCTAACTACAATGTTTAATTGTAATAAATACCAAAGCCAATAAGTGAGCCTCACTGTACACACACAAACACAGTGAACACTCGATATCTGCGCAAGCAATTGCTACTCTTATTACTTCACTTCAAATCGATATAAAAAATAAAACTGAACGAAGAGCGTTGTGGAGCAGCCGTAGAGAGGGGGAAGACAGGCGAAGAGAGGCAAACGACAGGGGCCACACCGAATACCTTCAAGCCGTAAACAAGCAACTCAATGAGTTGCACAGCCATAAGCCGAACGCCAGCGCACGTGCCTCATAAACCACGATACGAGCCGAGATTCAAAACCCGAGAGGCGAGTGAGACAGGGAGGTTAGGGGCAGAGAGAGATAGAGACCACCCAGGCTTCGATTTGTGCAGTCATTCCACGAATTCTTGGCAAAGCTCTGACAAAGCCACCAGACTGAGAGTCCAAGTCCAAGTGACTGAGTATGAGCCTGAATAAGAGTCAGGCCGTCGCTGGCTTTAACTGTGATTGCGTCTTTATGGCTTTTGGGCACTGCTGGCGAATTCTACAAGGAGAGAGAGAGAGAGAGAGGTATAGAACGTAAGCGGGGCCAAAAGACCATTTCACATTTCACCAGCTTATGAGTAAGGCAAAAAAAAAGTAAGGGAAGACAAAACTTTAGTATGCTGAGGATGTCGTTGGAGTCGTTAGCTGCGTCATATGTAAGCCTGGACTCGACTTGGGTCTGGGCCCGCCTGGTTATTGTCAAAGTCCAAATTATGCATGCGTCTCTAAAGATATGTTAATGTCTGTTGGTTATAGCTGACACAGCGCCCACGCAGTCGCATTGACATGGTCGTTGCTTGTAATCGCAGCCACAGCAACAACAACAACAAGAACTGTAATAACAACAACATCGACGACGACGTCGTCACAAAACGAAATTAATTTGACAACCAACGCAAAACGCATGCGCCTCTCTCTCTTACCTCCCTCTTTTCTGCTCTTTCGATCCACATCCTACCCGCTCCACATGCCTAGTGGAACGTATCTGGCATGTGGAACGTCGACAGACGCAGTGACGTAGAGCTTATCGCCTTACTTTTGTATCTATCTTAAGCTTGTTGTCGTTGTTATTTTTTTATTCTTATTTATTTCTCTTTTTTGAGCACTGATTTTATTGTTATCGTCCTCGCAGTCACATTAACACATGCGACTTGCGAAATGGGTTATGAGCTTAACTGATGACCGCTTTAGATTGAGGAAGCACATTAATGCGATTTCGATAACAATAACGATAACTAAACAGAATCCTTATGTATATCGTTTTGGGTTTATTGCTAAAAGTTTTTTTACTTTTACGCTCTAGTAACCACTCACGCCCACCTACAAGACTTGGAGCACTCGACCACTGGACCACCCACATGCAGACAGTCAAAAGCCTCAATTAGCCAGCGAAGGCCACCCACAAAGCACTAGTGGCTTTAGTGGCTAGTCGTTGGAGGTTTTGGTGTTGTCGCCACGCGTAGGTTGCCAAATGATAACCAAAAAGCCATCGATCCGTCGTAAAGTCGGATTGGCTCAACCATAACAACAACAACAGCGCAGTAACCGCAACAACAACATGGGCAGCCAAAAACAAAAACAACAAGCAGAAGAGAGCGCGCATGACAGGACCACACAAGACGAAGACGAAGAGACGCTGGCAAAGCCACACACAGGCAAAAGAGAGCGAGGCAACCGCAGAGCGGCAGAGACTGGACGCTTGATTACATGAACAAACGAAGCGAACGATGGAAAGACAGCGACGCGACAGCGACGTCGACTGCGAAACAGGCGATTGTTGGACGCAGTCGCTTCGCGCAACCGCAAAAGTCGACGCCAAGATAACGAGTAAAAAAAAAACAAGAGAAAAAAAAAAAAAAAAGAGGCAACCACAAACAAATTTACCACACGCCATCGTCAGGTAAGGGCAGCGTTGTGTGCTTGGGTAGGAGAGCAGTAGGAGGAGAAGCAGGGGGACTGAAGGTGGAGCGACGACGGCAGCGACTTGGGCGAGTCAGAGCCACACGTATTACCGGTGGCAAATAGTAATTATTACATTAAATGCACCGCAATAATGCAGCCGCAACAACAGCAGAAGAAGAGGCAGAACGACAGCAACAGCTCCAACGGCTAGCCATAAAAATTGCAACGATGCACGACCCCGATTTCCGATCCCGATCCCGGGTCCGCCTCTCAAAGTGGCCATCCTCCTTCTAAGCGAATGCAGTTAAACCTTAAGTGGTGTAGCGAGTGCTTCACTACCTCCACGCACTCTCCGCTCTCTCTCTCTCTCTTCGACAGAGCTGCCGTCTCGGCAATGTTAATGGCGTTATAGGCCAATGACAAATGCAATTGCCTAGCGATGTGGATTGCAATGCGGTAGAGTTGTGGAGAGGTGGAGTGGGGCCCCGGCTTTGGTGCGCTATAAATTAAGACATTATACGATTAAAAACAAACAGACTGCCGTTAAAAGAGAAAGAGAGTAGCAGCAGCAGAGTGGGAAGCAAAGAGAGCGACAAGGGGTGGGGGCAAAAGAGTGCAATATTTTGGGCTATCTGAATGTGAACTGGCCAGCCACCCTCGTGCACATCATTCACTCAAATCGATGCCGATAACAATAACAACAATTTCTTCCCCCATGTACCAGAAAGAGCAGTAGCCTAATCTTGCATAATTTCACCATCTATCTTGATCTCCCCCTTTTGTTTTGTGTGGCAACCCCAGCGCTGCCCGAATTCCCTGTGGTCCTTTTCAGATTTGAACAACAGCTGCTCCCGTCCCCAACAATAACTAGAGCAGTTGCCTGCATGTGAATGATATTGGAAAACAAGGCGACGTTGAAAAAGTTGCCGCGCTCTAGGCAGGCAACTTCGTTTCAACAACAACAACAAGTCGATGCTGCCGCAACTGAAACGGCAAATGAAGCTCTCAACCGCAACGTTGGTGGTCCAATGGCAGCTGCGCCGCTGCCGCCACACAGGCGCAGCATTTGAATGCCCATGTACATGCACACATACAAGCATATGTATGTAAGTACGCGTGTGTGTGTATTCCTCTCTTCTTATCTCTCTCGCTCTCTCTCTTTGGTCGCCTGTGTGTTTCTTGGGTTTGGGGAGCATTGGAGCTGCGTTATGCTGCAGGCGAATTGAGCAAAACAAAGTGCAAGTCATTGAGAGCAAAAACACGAGAGTCATGCGGTGCGATGTCAGTGGTGACAATCGTGATCACGACAACAAGTACAAATTTTACATTTAGCTAAAACAATTAATTAAAACCATTGTGTTAATTTATTAATATTTGTATATTTTACACTCTTAAAATAAAAACTCATGTAATGCAAGAGTAGCAAAGTCACGACTCACGGCCATCTCTAATTTCCAACGTGCTCAGCAAAAAATGGCGCAATCTGTGGAGAGCGCAACGTAAATGGATAAAGCTAAAATATGCGACCCGCGAGACGGCGGCAAAAATGCCGCCCATGTCGCCAAAATGCGCCACACGCAATCTACAAACAGAAACGTGCATGAACAACAACAACAACATCTTGGGGACTTGTCTCCCCTTTGACTCGCTGCCGCTACGCCAAATAAGAGAGAGCATAACAGAGAGTGTGAGTGAGAGAGTACAGTGGGATGGAGAGAGCCTGCAAGTGTTTGAGTGCAGGCGCACTCAGCTTCAGCAAAAGCAAAAGCACTGCCATTCACATTAATGTAACGTTAGCCAGGTGAGAGAGAGCGAGAAAGAGAGCACAGTCTTGAGGTATGTTTGTTGTTGCTTTTGCGCTGCTGTGCTGTTTTGTGTTGTTGTTGCTGTTGTCTGTTTGATTATAATAGCGGCTTGCGGTGGGTCTGGGCAATGACGCTGCATTTGAATGTGACTTCGAGATCGACTGCAATTCGAACGCTAATTTTGTGATCTCTCTTAGTTTATTTTTTTCTCTTAATTGTATTTCGTAGAATGCAAATGCGCACACACATTGAACATTCGCTAATTCAGATATTATCAATTTTCATTCATAAACTGAAATCGTAAATAGATTTCATCTTTTCAAAATATATTGGCCAAACTTGACCAATTGATTGTCGGCAACAATTTAGAGATTCCATTCTACGTATAAATATAAAGCAGGGTAGAAGCGATATCGTGGGGAGGGAGATAACATCCTGCTCATAATTTAGTTTAAAAAAACATGCAAAAACAGATATCAAACACATGTGGAAGGAAACAGCAACAAGAACAACCACATGGAGCTAACAAATTTGCCAACATTTCACAGGCTGTGCAAAACACACACATACACACACACATGCATTTAAAGCCTGCCACGCACGCGTTCCACAGGCACACACACACACAAGCCCCATTGGCGTCGACGTCTCATCGATGCTCGCCGCAGTTGAAGGCCGGCGTCAAGCAGAAGAGAGCAGGCAGCAGAGAGGGAGCCCGGGACCAGAGACCACCCACAATGCCGGCAGCCGCTTTTAATGAAGCAACAACAACAAATTTTATTTGGGTGGTCGCTGCAATAAAAATAACAGCAACAGCAACAACAACAGCAATAACAATAATAAGAATAATGCCAGCGGGCGCACGTCTTGCACATCGTGTGTGGCCAAAGCTAAAACAACAGCAGCAAAAACACCAACAACAACAAGAGCGAGTAAAATATTAGCCAGCGCTGCCCATATCTTGTTTAAACAATTTGTTGCTAGCTCTGTCAAGTTTAACATTCGTCGGGAATGAGTAACAGTAACGGCTTCTGAATAACAGTATCTATGTTATTATGCACACAAGAACCCAACTTAGCCATTACCTATAAATAAAACAATTTGTCTAGTAATAGTAAATAATAAAATAAAAATAAATAGTATTTATAAATAGAGAGTCGCTGATTTATACTTATTGAATATTTTTCTGTTTATTTTTGCTGTAAGTACAAATGATTTATCAATTTTCACACTATGATTTACAGGGTATACTGAAATGTATGAAAGATGTCAAACTGTTAACTAAGAGTACGCTGTAGCCCTAGTTGAGAGCAACGGTTGCGCTCAAATCAAAATGGCCGAAGCGAGAGAGCGAGAGCATGATAAATAAAAAATAAGAGAGTCTTAGCATTGCACAGCAACGGCAGCCCGCTAATGAAGTTGTAGGCCTGGCGAAGTTGCGTCTGCGGCATGTACATTTCTCTCTATCGCGCTCTCTCGCTCACTCTGACTGTCTGCCTGTATCTCTCAATTTCGCTGGCTGCATATAACATACTCATTTTGAGCTTAACAGTGCCATTTTGAGTTTACAGCAGCACAAAGTAAAAACAAATGTGCAGCAATAACACAAAACGTTTCTGTATCTCTCAGACTGCGTGCGATCCTCGAACGAAACGGTTGAGCTCGCTGCGTGAGCGGCACTAACGAAACGCGTTGAATGCAAATTTTTGTATAAGCCGAGCTAAGTTGAAAGTGTACAATAAAACGGTGTTGAATTATATACATTCTTCATGTATATATATTAATCAATATCGAATGGAAATCAATAAGTCACGCAAAATAATGAATTAAAAATTAAAAGCAACAACACCAACCAAAACGAAACGTCTACGTGCGCAAAGTGTGTGTAAAAAAATAAAAATACAAAAGCAAAGCGCGCAGCGAGAGTAAAGAGAGCGCAAAAGAAGAAAAGGAGAAAAAATAAGAAAAACGTGATGCAGCATTGTGTTGGAAATTTGTGAGACGTACGCGTCGCGTCGGAATCGGAAAATATGTGAATTATGTGTGAAAATCGTTGAAATTTTTGTGGAAAATGTGCACAAATGCTGAGTCCAAGTGAACCAATCTTAAACACGAGTTTTCATCGAGTTGACGCCACTGCGAAATCAGCAATCACAACAAAACGAGCGATAACGACAAGAGAGCCGTGTAGAAATGTTGTTTGCGCTGCAAACAAAACAAAAAATGCAGCAAACAATTGAGTTAAAAATTTAAAAAAAAAATCAATTGTTTTTTTTTTTAAACATCAATAACAAAAATAAACAATACACGCACACAAACGTGTAGACACAACACACACATACACGCATACAGACAGAGATCTGAAAAGAGCGAACGTGAACTTCAGGCAGATTGGTAGCACTTTTCTGTCGCTGTTAGTTAACAGAATTGCTTCATAGAGCCATCGAAGCAGACTTTTAACAGCTGAGAGAACGTGTGTGTATCGTCGCCCACACTCCCTTCCTCTCAAGAAGAGCCAGTACACAAACACACATACACACTCATATCAACATGGATAGGGATAGCCTACCGCGCGTTCCGGACACACACGGCGATGTTGTGGATGAGAAATTATTCTCGGATCTTTACATACGCACCAGCTGGGTGGACGCTCAAGTGGCGCTCGATCAAATTGATAAGGTAAGTGACAAAAAGATTCACCAAGGGCTCATCTCCTCAATAAGAGAGCATGAGAGAGAGAGGCCTAGCTTTGTTTAATGAAGTCATTAAGCCGTTCAGACAGTTTTCAATACAATTTATTGACGATATCTCTCGCCGTTTTTTTTATTGTTGTTGTTGTCGCCCATTTACCGCGTTTCGTTTCGTTTTCATTTCGTTTTTTGGTTTTGCTCAATTTATTTTAATAGAGCTGTTTGGGAGCTTGACAGCGGCAGAAGGGAGGTGGGGGCGAAGCGGTTGACAACGGCGGCGATCATTAAGCTTTAAGCACATTCGATTTCTTATTGCTGTTGTTGTTGCTGTTATATTAATTACTATGCTTAAGCGAATCCGCAGCGAATTAAGTTGTAAAAGACAGAGATTTGGTCGAAAATAAAATAAATTGTGTGCGAAGTATTTGTTTAAAGACTGAGCCAGTTTTTTTAGGCACATTTTGTTATGTTCCTCTTCGCCGCTTTTGTCGCTGTTAATTAACATCAAAATGTTGTGTACCATTGGTCACTGCATAGTTTTGAAGACAGAAATAGATAAATGTATGTGTGTGTGTGTGTAATTTTTCAGAGCGAGCCTCGACCACAGCAGTAACTATAATGCACGTCAACTGTTGCACAAATCAAAGCTTAAGCTAGGTATTTTCTCTTGTTGCACCACAGGGCTAGTCCCAAGTGCCTACCCTTCCCATTTACCATTCCCCAAAGACCTCGGGACTCTAAACTTGATCTCAGTTTGCAGAGCCACAGACACAAAAAACAACTTCATTATTTTGTGCTACTGTGCGGCGGCGAAGTAGTTGGTTGCTCGCCGCAACAAAAAAAATCAACAACAACAGCAAACAGCAACAACAGTAACTAGTAGAAAGAACTACAGTCGTGGAAACCGACTGTTAAAGACCCCGTAATAACATTGAAACATTTTATACACCAATCGCTCGACATGATGAAACGTTAAACATTTTGTAATCACCTATTGAAGTTGACTCAGCTTATATACATTTTATTCTCTCGGTACCGCCTCATTTTATCTTTGATGCACTTTACTTTCTAACAAACCAATAGACCATATAGTCCTTTTGGCTACGCGGTCAGAGTCTTGACTGCAGGAAGCAACAACAACGACGAGTGCCAAAAACAGTGAAGCTTTTGAGCTGAGACGTCGATGGCTGCAGGAGCTCTCTCAATGCAAATGTGTGGAGAGGGCAACAGCAGACGAATGCAACAACAATAACAACAAGCAAGAGAGCAACAAAAACATATTTGATTTGCTCTTTGATAAATTGAGAATTGCAGCTTTGACTCTACGTTTGTGAAATGTACACTGAGCAGACGTTTAATAAAAACTTAACGAAAGTTGTAAATGAACTCCGACTTGAGCATGATTTAATGCATAGAGAAAGATAAGTGGACAAACAATTCTACAAAAAATAATAAGCTGTAGAGTATACAGCGGTCGTACTACATTTTTGCATTTTTTTTCATTGTTCGCTTTCATGTGCTGCTGTTGTTTTGTACACTATTCAGTTTTTTTTTTCTCCATCGTCGTTGTCGTTGCCAAAAGCGTTCTCTGTTTGTTTTCTTCTTGCTGTTGTTGCTGCTGCTGCGGCTGTCGAGGAATTGTAGAGGCCGCCACCACACACAGCGCGTCACGTCAGCTAGAAGAAACACGAACACACACACATACATATCAAAATGAGTCTGTAGTAGTACGTACGTATGCTGCTCTATCATGTGAGTGCGGGTGGCCCATGACGGAACGGCAAAAAAAAAAAAGCAGTAGAAAGAGGAAGAAATAAGAAGAAACATTTCACTGACGCACGCGCTTTTGACTGCGCTCAGTAGCCGTCAAACTGTGGCAACTGTAGCCTGGAACTTTTCTCGCTACTTCTCCTCATCCTCGTCCATTGCCTTTTGCGGTGCTTTTTACAACTTGATGTCTTCATTATTGCGTTGTGTCTCTTGCTGTGCTGCTGCCTTCTCTTTATTCTCTCTTCTTGTCTGTCTGACTGTGTGCTTGTGTGTGTGTGTGTGTGCATCTCAATTATTTCTGGTAACGTCTGCACGCTGTTGTGCTGTTGTGTTGTAACGTTACAAAGTTTCCTTTGCATTGAACTTCTCGAAAGTTGTGGGCAAGCAACGAACGAACCAATCGATTGATCGCTGCAGCATCGCAGCGGCGCAGTTGACAGAGGCTTCGACTTCGACTGCGGCTGCGGCTGAGACACAGCGATTGCAGCTGAGGTGTGGTCGTGCATTGTTTTTGTTGCTGTTTCCTTTTTGTGGTTGTTGTTTGGGCTGTTACTCGTGACGGCGCCGTCGTCATTGACGATGGGCGATTTATTTTAATGACTCAATTTAACGAAATATATTAAGACATTAATATTGTCTAACGAAGCCAGCCAACAAAAGCAAAGAGTGAAGAGAATGAAACAAAACCAAATGCATTTTTTTGTTAATTTTATTTTGTAGTTTTCGGTTTTTGTTTTTGTTTTTTTGGCTCGTTTCGTCAGTCTATGCAAATTGCTCGGCGATATGTTTATTATTTTCTCTGCCTGCCATAAAAAGCGAACACAAAAGAGAGACAGGGAGCAAGCGGAATAGGGGACAGAGGGAGAACAAAAAAATTCCACTGGCAACTGAACCTACTGGGAGGTCTGCTGGCCTGCCAATCGTGACGTATTCCGCACTGAGGTGAATGCCAAATTGAGTTCTTATTGTTATTGTTGCTGTCTTAAATTAATCATAATTTTCACTCCGTTCAGTCGTTCAGACTTGGCCCATAAAGCGGGTATGCACGACAGTTACTAGCTGTGGTTGAGCGCATGTGAGTGCTACAGGGTATTCGGTAGTCGTTGCGCGCTGCGAAACTTATTTATGGCAATGCCACACTATGGATGCAGACCATGTACGATTATGTATCTATAAGATACATTTGTATATTTACATATAAATTCATGAATGAAATCGTCGGTGTGGCCTGGCTCCCCTCCTCTCCACCCACGATGACAGTATCCCAATGTGTGCCTCTCTCTCTCTCGCTCGCTCTCTTGCTGTGCCAATTGTAAAGCACACAAAACCACTCAACACAGGAAGTTGAGAAACATTGGCGGCATTTTGAAGAAGTTTTCGTTGTTGTTGTTGTTGCTGCTGTTGCTGTTGTTGTTCATGTGGCGGTGGCTAACAAATTTGTTTAGTCATGCCGCCTCGATCTTTTCACAACAGCACATGAAAAACAAATATTTATGCGTCTCTCTTGCTCCCGCTGCCTTGCCGCCTCTGCCCCTCGCACTTTATTTGTTGTAACTGGAAATTGACATGGCCAAAATGGAAAACCAGTAGCATAAACCCTCAAATCATAAATAAGCAGCTGCATCGTAATCACTCCGGTAAACAGACAGCGAAAATTGTTTTGCATAGTAAATAAATGTTTGCACTGCGAAGCTAAAAAAGATACACGACTTTTAGCCGGATTACGAGCTTGGCTTGAGTTTGAGGCTCAGCTGGTGGAAAGTGAAGAGGTTGGCAAGTAGAAAAAGATGCAAGTTAAGTCTTCTTTATAGGTTGTATCTTAAAGATACTGTTTTAGGTAGTGCTTCCAGCTGGCTTTCTAAAGGTAAACTATAGAAATGTATTTTTATTATAAATAAATAAAGAAATTCCCAACTTTTCCTAGCTGCCCAATTGAGTTGAAGTCAACACGATAGCTACAGCTAACAACTAACGCCTTCCTAGAACTGCAGAGCCGCCATTGTCTCAAGATTACAGTTAACTTGTTAAGACACGCCCCAGACACTTCCTTTTGGCTGCCGCCCTCGAAATTTGTATCTCTCACTTTGCGTTACTTTACCTTTGGCTCAGTTTTCCACCGCTGTTTACCCTCTGTCAACTGTAAGCCGGAAATGCTTGTAGGCGTGTGAGAGATATCTTCATTTCTGTAGCCTTCTCGGAAGGGTCGCAACGCTCGCAGCTCGTTTCTTGGAGCTGCATCGATTTATGCAGGTACAGCGGTTAGAGCTACTCCTGGAATGCTCATGAGATCCTACTGAAAGGAGGCGTGTGTTTGCTTAAGGATTAGTTTGCTCACAAGTGTCTGCTCCTTTTCTCTTCCCTCTCCGCTCCTCACTCCTTCTCCACTTGAGACTCGCTTCCTTTGATCTCTCGTTTCTTCTGCTTACATAACATTCCATTCGTGGTTTGCTTTTCCGCATAAAATGCATAATTCCCTCTCTACGTTTATCTCTTGAGTTACGTGTGAGAATGATATAGTATGTGGCTTACACATGTCTTCCACCTGTGCGATCTTATCGGCTCTAATCTTATTATAATATTTGTTTTCTTAATTTTGTGCGCTGCTCTACAGTCTGCATTCGTTATGAGCGACTGGGCTAGAAGTATCTTAAAAGCAGTTGGGGACTAGAACTCGGTGATCCTTTGAGGCTACGCTCGCTACTCCCACGCCTAGCGCTGCTCCTACCACTGCTCCTACCCCTGATCTTTCCCCCTCAATTAAAACTAAAAATACCCACGAAGCAAATGTGGTATCAAGTTGGTGCCCCAAATAGCACCCACACGTTGCCTTGCCCCAAACAATTGACAGCTCAATTTTGAGGCAGCTCACACCACAAAACACACACACCAACACACACGCACACACACAGCGAGTGAGACAACTTTATTGGGGGAACTGGAACTGGAAGTCGAAAATGTGTTTTTTCTTTTCTTTCCTTTTCGTATTTTGTGTTTTAGTCAGCTTCATTAGGCCCGAGTACGAGCTGAGTCAAGACTCGATACCGAGACTCGAGACCCGGGACTCAAGTCGGGCCGGGCCCTACCTCTGTTTCTGGCCGCACATAAAACTGTTATTGTCTTCATCAGCGTGCCCCAGCAACGGGGCACAGCGACAACAACAACAACAACAGCAGCGACCAACGAACGTAAGACGTAAAAAAATCAAAAGAATTATGAAGACATTAACTTGACCACACAGCAAGCAGCGAACGAACGGAGCCGGCCGGCCGACAAACTGAGAGCAGAGCAGAGCAGCAGATAAAAGTAACAACAACAACACGCAAGAGCAGAAAAATAAGTAAAAGGGCAGGGGAAGGGGAATACCAGCAACAATAACAGCAGAAGCAGCAACAGCGCAGCAGCAGCAGCCGTCGCAGTAACGAAAAAGATACCAAAGCAAAAGAGGAGGAAGAAGAAGACGACGACGACGCAATGACATTGGGCAGAGCATAAGACAGATGGACGAACAGACGGACAGAGACAAAAACAGAAACACGGGTAGGCTTGAGACTGCGACTGCGACTGCGACTGAAGCTGAGCCACAGACTCTCTCAGACTAAGACTGAAGACAGCGACAGAGAACGAAGCGAGTACCGGAAAGAAACATTCAAGCAATAATCACGGAATTCACTGAAAAAGCAGTTAACGGACAGTCGGGACAAGCAGCGGACACAACAGCACACACACACACACATACACGTGCATGCAACTCTCTGTAGGGCTCTCAGTCCAAGCCCAAGTTTGACTCTCTTGCCCTTGCCCTCTCTTTGCCCTTGCTGTGCCGTGCCCTCTTCGTTTCGATTTCGATGCGTGTGTACCTGTGTCTCAATGAGCGACGTGGCCGCCTTGGCTACCTGACCGACAATTTTGGTGTGTGTGTATGTGTGTGTGTGGTGCGTGTGTGTTTATGTCGGTATCTCCGTTGCTGTTTCGTATGAAAATAATAAAGAAATTAAATTGCTTAAAAGCAAAGCAGCACACATCGTTGTTGTTGTTTGCGGGAGGCAGGTGGAGTTCAAATTTACAGTCGATGGCATAAAGTTTAAGTTTATTTTATTTTTCGGCTTTTTGTTTTCTTTTTTGGGGTTGCAACGCCTACGCCACAACAGCAACCAAAATTAGTCAACGCATGCAAAGAAGAGTGAAGTTCAGGATTGAACAGATGGCTCTTTACTTTGCGCTCTCTTAGGTCGCAGGTGGCCCCCCCTTCGCTCTCTTGAGCTGCCTTGCTCGCTCGCTCTCACGCGCTGGCTGTCAGTGGCAGTGTTTGTGTTTCGCTCTGTCGCCTGTGAAATGGAGAGGGTTGCAGTTGACGCTGCCTAACGG
Source organism: Drosophila dunni (assembly GCA_018152125.1). NCBI lineage: Eukaryota > Metazoa > Arthropoda > Insecta > Diptera > Drosophilidae > Drosophila > Drosophila dunni. The sequence goes on along the minus strand of JAECXC010000339.1, from coordinate 17,562,469 downwards.
TAACCAACTGAACGAAAGCAGACTGACGATCAGACGAACAGTTTCAGCTGCTCCAATGACCTTCAAACCTTTTTCTCTCTTCTTCGTTTTCATGCGGATTTCGTTGAATGGAGAGCGTCGACGACAGCAATGCCAAAAATAAAAATAAAACTTAAAAAAAAAAAGAATACATGCATGAACATTTGCTGGTCACGTTTAAGAGGCGCCATAAATTGCCGGCAAATGGCGATTTGCATGCGTCGTCATCGTTCCATTTACTTTATTTTAATTGCTAGCCTAGCAGCAAAACTTGGCGCATTTAACAACGTGCGTAACGAAATGTTCGCCTTTGTGTGTGGTCCACACACACACAGACACTCGCACACATACGAAATACTCTCGTGATGCTTTTAATGCGGGTTAACATAGAGAGAGTAAGAGAGCGAGAGAGAAATTATGTGTGCGCTTGGGGCACAGTGGAACTAGTCTAATGTATTCACCAAGGGTTTAATTACATTTCTAAAATTTAAATTAAATTTTCGGAGTATGCGTTGACTTTTAATTTGTTTTGGCAACTTTTGACTGAATTTGTATTTCTTAAGATTACACTTTGATTTAATTCATTGTGTGACGCCTTTTCATCAATAAAAAAAATCTGCAATAAATCGTAAAATTCACATGCATAAATGCCAGCGACATGCCCTCAATTGTGTATTCAAGAATGCCTTTGTACGGGATATAACTTTTATGAGATCTACACATTTTATGTCAAAGCGTTACGTGAAGAGACTGGGAAGGCAACCGTGAGTTTTATTATTATGTATTTCTAAAATTTTATGCTCACCAAATGTGTTGCGAAAAGTGTTAGTAAAGCTCATGAGATTTTAGATTTTAGTACCAGGATTGATTTGTCTACCCCACTCCTTCCTTAGCAAGAAAAGCAATGTCCAACCACGTAGTCGTTTGGAACATGCCTGTCTGATAGATTATGACCAAAAGCTTACTTTTAAGCTCCTTACCGGGATTATTTGTACTATTGGACCCGCCTCACGTAGTGTTGAAGTGATTGTAAAGTTACTTGCTGCTGGCATGAATATTGCACGTTTGAATTTCTCCCATGGATCCCATGAACAGCACGCAGAAACTGTGTCCATTTTGCGTCAAGGATTTGAATGTTACTCCCAGAATTTGGGATACAAAAATCACACAGCAATTGCACTGGATACCAAAGGACCCGAAATACGCATTGGCCTCATGGAGGGTAACGCGGAGGTGGAGTTGAAGAAGGGCGCAACTTTTACCTTGAGCACCCATGAGGACTACCAGGAAAAGGGCACGGCGGAGAAAGTCTATGTGGATTACAAGAACATAACAAAGGTGCTGAAACCCAAGGATCGTGTCTTTTTAGACGATGGTTTGATCTCCTTGCTGGTCAAGGATATCAAAGGAGATGACTTGATTTGCGAAGTGGAAAATGGCGGAAAATTAAGTTCACGCAAGGGTGTAAACTTGCCCGGAATTGATGTGGATCTTCCTGCTGTTTCCGAAAAGGATAAACTTGATATAAAGTTTGCAGTGGACCAAAAATTGGACATTATTTTCGCTTCCTTCATTAGAGATGCGGCGTCCATTGAGGAGATACGCTGTGTGCTCGGAGCGAAGGGCAAATATATAAAGATCATAGCGAAGATCGAGAACCACACGGGCATGAAGAACATTGCGGAAATTATCAAGGCCTCCGATGGGGTTATGGTGGCCCGTGGCGATCTGGGCATCGAAATTCCCGCTGAGAAGGTTTTCCTAGCCCAAAAGTCCATCTTTGCCCAGTGCAATAGAGCTGGCAAGCCGGGAATCTGCGCTACCCAAATGCTCGAGTCTATGATCAAAAAGCCTCGTGCAACTCGTGCTGAACTATCGGATGTGGCCAATGCGGTGCTCGATGGTGCCGACTGTGTCATGTTATCGGGAGAAACGGCAACGGGTCAATATCCAGTGGAGTGTGTTGAGACCATGACGCGGGTTTGTCGAGAGGCCGAGGGTGCCATCTGGTGCGAAAGTCACTTTAACGATCTGGTGAATGCCAATGATGAAATGACCCCTGAGAAGGCAATGATTATATCTGCGGTTAGTGCGGCCATCAATGGCAATGTTCGGGCGATTATAGTGCTCACATCCACGGGGCACACCACTTTTATGTTAAGCCGATATCGTCCCCCATGTCCGATTATTAGTTTCATTAAGGGAAACGATTTGATTGCTCGTCAGTCGAATCTTTATCGAGGCATTTATACAATTAGTTACACGCCGGACTCTGAGGACGACTTGAAGGGGTCGAAAAATACTGAGGAACGTCTAAGACTTGGCATTAAGGTGTCCAAGGAGGCGGGTCTCATCAAGGACAACGATTCAGTGCTGATCGTAACGAGTGTGAATTTCGGCAGTGGTCCTACCAACTCCATGCGGATGATCAATGTATAAAACCTACACAACCAAATGAAAAAGGCTAAAAAATCTTTATCGAACACCTTAAGAAATACAAGTAATAAATTCTAAACAAATCTAACATGTGTCACAAAGTTTCTTCTATTGAGTACGGTCAAAGAACACTTTTGACCGGTGATTTATTGAAATATGTTAATGAAAAACATAATTCATAAACTTATTTCGAGCTAAGCAAGTCTTTTTCTGACATTCCCATTCAATAAGTGGAACAAAATGTCGTCGCATTCAGGGCCCCAAAGTGGCATATCTCAATATAGATATCTACATATATTCGATTTCGATTCAAATGAGTAATATGATAATTACGTTTGACTGGGTGGTCCCGCACGTCGAAAACTATATTGAGTTTCGTTTTGTGCTTAAAAAGCTTTTGCATTCGATTTTTATGGCGGCACAACTATAACTGGTCACTCATATTCAAATTATGGATCGCGCCTTAATCGTGGACTGACTTTTATTTTGTTATTTTTTCTTTTTCTTGGATGTGTTTTCTTATTTAGTTGCTGCGACTCACAATGGGTGCCGTGTAATTAAGTAGTCAGAGCCCGTGGGGGGTGTCTGGGTCTCCTGTAATTTATTCATATGTCAGTCTGGCCACGAACTATTTGATTGATTAGTGCAGCGTGTAACAGCGTCTAGCTGCAAGCTTTCTACTTACAACTCAATTTTTGGTGTTTTTTGAAACTAAGTTACATTTAATTGAGCATTTCTAGTTTTCCGCTTCATTTTGAAATTATTTTGTATTTAGTTGTTTTTGTCTTGTTGTACAATGCACCTGTCCCACTGTCAAGAGTGAGTAGTGTTGCCGTCTCGTTCGCGCATACAGTGGATGTCAAACTGTGCGCTGCTAGTGCCGTGGGATTAGACATGCGCAGCGGATTAGGACCAAAATGCGCATTTCTAATGAAGTTGTTCCCAGTTTGAGGCCTTACAAAGAAAATGCAGTACATACAATTTTATGCTTTAGTAAAAGCAACAACAATAACATGAAAGCAAACTGAGCAGAGGCCATAAATCAATTTGTGACATTTCCTCACGACGGCAACAGCAACAGCAACGTCGACGTTGGCAGCGACAGCGACAGCAACTGCGGGTGTTCGAGAGCAAGAAGCAAAGAGAAACAAAAAAGCAACAACAACAACAACTACAACAAGGAGTAACAGCAACAACAACAGACCAAAGATTGATGATATGTCACATGGGTAGGCAACATTTGGCGCAGCTTGTTTGCAGCGAGTGAGAGAGAGACAGAGACAGGGGAAGAGCGAAGAGCACCAGATGCGATGCAAGTAAGAGAAATAGAGGTAGACCAAGCTGCTGTTGGAGTGGGGGGAGTAGAGAGAGCAGTGGAACTGGCTGACAAGCGTTAACAGCGACTGCTGCTTTGATGGCTCAATCAAGACGCGTTTGGCGCACAGTTTGGACAGCACTGCGCGCTGTGGCTGCCGAATCTAGATTAAGTTTATTTTTAGTTGTTGTTGCTGCCGTTGCTGCTGCTGCGACCTGCGGGCAATACAACATTGTTGAGCACAATGTTTCCAAGAACTGTGCGCATCTCTTTTTTTGTTTGGGTTTTTGTGTGTTCCATCGGGGAGAGGGAGAGAGAGGGAAGGGGAAAGACATTCTTCTAGGCTACACAAATTATGGAAAAATTCCACGAACATTGCAATCGTCGCACTCGCCACATGCGGCGCAAACGCAGCAGCTTGAAAGAGACGCCGCCGCCGACACTCTAACTGCTGCCGCAGTCGACGTCGCCGTTGCCGGTGTCGCCGCCAATGACTTAATTAACAGCGACAAAGTCAAAGCGGCTTGTGAGTTTGAATTTGTTGCGGAAATGACACAAAGTTGCGATGTTGGCTGCATAAACAAGCAGCGACGGCGACGGCGACGGAGGCAGCGACAGCGACAGCAGGAAGTGTGGCTTGCTCTCTGGCTTCCCTTAGCGCTCTCGCTCTCTTGGGCTCCTCTGTGGACGTGGGCACACCTAGAAATGCCAGGCATTTGGTTGGTTGAGCAAACACAGGCATTAAAGCGCAGGTAACCTTTTGGCATGGCTTATTTATGGCCGACTCCCGCAATGCTCTGCGCTTAACGGTAGTCATAAACTGCCTGCCTGCCCAACAACAGCAACAACTACGTCTCCTTGCAGTCAATGCCACTTAAGTCATTTTTCAGCTTTGCGCTTTTTATACTAAACCAACAACAACAACAACTTTACCTGTGTTGTGTGCACGAAACCAAAAACCTAAAACTTGACTTGGCTTGGCTGGCATCTAATGGCTGGGCCATTTCACTCTGCCGGAAAATCTGTGAAAAGCGATAAAAGCAAAAGGAACTCAGTGGAACTCACAGCAACACGAACAACAACAAATCTCCACAACAACAACAACGGCAACCAACTCCAGATTGAGCTGCTTCGAGCTCGTGTTTGGAATGCTTGTGTTGTTGTGCTGAGCCTAAGACAGCGCCGTTGACGCAGGCGCAGACGCTGACGACGACTGCGACTGAGCTTGGGTGCGGCATTAGTGTGCACAGTGGAATGTAGTTGATGAAAAAGCAGTAAAAATCATAACTAATCTTAATGTGAATGAAAAAGAAAGCTTTATAAAAGCTGCAAATGTTTAATGAATAAAACAAATATTATTAATTAAATATTTATTTTTATTTATATGAACAAAAATGTATATAAACAAAAAACTTTAAGGAAATTGTAGTCTAATGGGATTTGTTGGCAATTTAATACAATTTATTAATAATTTTTTTATTAACTTATACAAATTTATTAAAAATATTAAAGACTGCCTCAAAAAGGCAGTTTCGTACCACTGTGCAGTGACTGTTTGCTTAAAGGTTCCATTCGATTGAGACGTTAGCGCGCTGCTGATTATTTGGGGCTCAGTTTCCAAGCAGCGCGGAGGGAAAGGGGGAGGGATAGGGCAGGGGAAGGAGAAAGGGTAGGGAAGCAGAGAAAAGGAAAAGGTGTGGAGTAGGAAAGGGGATAAAGTCCGCTTGGTGGGTCTGCTGGGCAGCGATGCCAATTGCCAAACAGACGATTATAGGTTGCGCCTGCGTTTACGTCGACGTCGACGTCGGCGTCAGCGTTGGCGTCAGCAACGGCATGAGCGTCGGCGTCGGCGTCGGCGTCGGCGTCTTGTGTAGTTTGGTTGCTGCATGGCATGGGCTGCCTTTGGAATGGCATAAACATTACGAAGATGAGCAAGAAGATGATGATGATGATGACGATGACGACGACTTGGTCGCAGATGCTACGAAAACATATAAATTATATGGCTGCGGTTTTGGGCCACACGCTGTTTCGTTATAATTTTAATGCGTTATTTATGGCCCAGAGAGCGGCGCGTGTGCGAGTGAGAGGGCAACAACTAATACCAATACTAATACGCCCCATCTCTTTCTTTTGTTTTGCAGGGTAAAGCGCGTGGCAATCGCACGGCAATCTATCTGCGTTCAGTATTCCAATCCCACCTCGAAACGCTGGGCAGCTCGGTGCAGAAGCATGCGGGCAAGGTGCTCTTCGTGGCCATTCTGGTGCTGAGCACCTTCTGTGTGGGCCTCAAGAGCGCACAGATACACTCGAAGGTACACCAGCTGTGGATACAGGAGGGCGGACGCCTTGAATCCGAGTTGGCCTACACGCAAAAGACCATCGGCGAGGATGAGTCCTCGACGCATCAGCTGCTCATACAGACAGCCCGAGATCCGAATGCATCGGTGTTGAATCCGCTGGCACTGCAGTCACATCTGGAGGTGCTGGTCAAGGCCACAGCGGTGAAGGTGCACATGTATGAAATCGAATGGGGATTACGGGACATGTGCAATTCACCGACCACGCCCAGTTTCGAGGGGCATTCATACATGGAGCACATGCTGATGCATTTGATACCGTGCTCCATCATCACGCCCCTCGACTGTTTCTGGGAGGGCAGTCAGCTGCTGGGACCCGAGACACCAGTCTACATACCGTAAGTGCCCCTACTTAACCCCCTTTCACCCCCATCTAACCCTCTCCTCTTGCCTCTTGCAGTCACCTCAATCAGCGCCTCATGTGGAGCACTCTGAATCCCGCCGCGGTGATGCAGTTCATGAAGCAACAAATGTCCGACCAGAAGATTAGCTTTGACTTTGACACCGTGGAGCAGTACATGAAGCGGGCGGCCATTACCAGCGGCTACATGGAGAAGCCCTGCCTCAATCCCCAGCATCCCATGTGCCCGGACACCGCGCCCAACAAGAACAGCACACAGCCACCGGATGTGGGTGCCATACTCTCTGGCGGCTGCTATGGCTATGCCGCCAAGTATATGCACTGGCCGGAGCAGCTGATTGTGGGCGGAGCACAGCGCAATCGCAGCGGGCACCTCAAGAAGGCCAAGGCCCTGCAGTCGGTGGTGCAGCTGATGACGGAGAAGGAGATGTACGATCAGTGGCAGGAGAACTACAAGGTGCATCACATTGGCTGGACGCAGGAGAAGGCAGCGGAGATACTGAATGCCTGGCAGCGAAACTTCTCCCGTGAGGTAGAGCTACTGCTGCGCAAGCAGTCGAGGATTGCCGCCAACAACGAGATCTATGTGTTCAGTTCGGCTTCGTTGGACGACATACTGGCCAAGTACTCGCATCCCAGCGCCCTGAGCATTGTGATTGGTGTGGCTGCCACGGTGATCTATGCGTTTTGTACTCTCCTCCGCTGGCGGGATCCTGTGCGCGGCCAGAGCAGCGTGGGTGTGGCCGGTGTGCTGCTCATGTGCTTCAGCACTGCCGCGGGATTGGGTCTATGTGCCCTGCTGGGCATCGTCTTCAATGCGGCGAGCACACAGGTGGTGCCCTTCCTGGCTCTGGGTCTCGGCGTGGATCACATCTTCATGCTGACGGCTGCGTATGCGGAGAGCAATCGCAAGGAGCAGACGAAGCTCATACTCAAGAAGGTGGGACCCAGCATACTCTTCAGTGCCTGCAGCACGGCGGGATCCTTCTTTGCCGCCGTTTTCATACCCGTGCCCGCCTTGAAAGTCTTCTGCCTCCAGGCGGCCATCGTCATGTGCTTCAATCTGGCGGCTGCTCTGCTCGTCTTCCCGGCCATGATATCGCTAGACCTGCGGCGTCGCACGGCGGGACGAGCGGACATCTTCTGCTGTTGCTTTCCCATCTGGAAGGAGCAACCCAAGGTGCCCTCACTAGCCATGAACAACAACAACAGCAGCTTGCGGGGATCGCGACATGTGAAGAACTGCAATCGCACACAGCAGCAGCAACAGCAGCGGGAACGGGATCTGGAGCCACAGCAACAGGAGCAGCCAGCCCAGAATCCCCTGCTGGAGACACGTGGCGGTGCTGGCTTGAGTAGCAGTGTCCTGCCCAGCTTCAGTCTGGCCAACTTTGCCTTCAGATACTACACGCCCTTCCTCATGCGCAGCTGGGTCAAGTTTTTGGCCGTGATGGGATTCCTGTGCGCCCTCATCTTCAGTCTGTACGAGGCGACGGCACTGCAAGATGGTCTGGACATTATTGATCTGGTGCCGAAGCACAGCAATGAGCACAAGTTCCTGGATGCCCAGTCCCGACTCTTTGGCTTCTACAGCATGTACGCGGTGACCCAGGGAAACTTTGAGTATCCCACGCAGCAGCAACTGCTCTGCGACTACCACGAAGCCTTCGTCCGAGTGCCACATGTGATCAAGAACGACAATGGCGGATTGCCAGACTTTTGGCTGCTGCTCTTCCGGGATTGGCTGAGCAATCTGCAGCGCATCTTCGATGAGGCCGTCGCGGATCGCTGCCTGGACACGGAGGGTTGGCATCAGAATGCCAGCAGCGATGCCATACTCGCTTACAAGCTGATCGTGCAGACGGGACATGTGGACAATCCGGTGGACAAGAATCTGGTGAACACCAATCGACTGGTCTCCAGCGATGGCATCATCAATCCCAAGGCTTTCTACAACTATTTGTCCGCCTGGGCCACCAACGATGTCTTTGCCTACGGAGCATCACAGGTAAGTTCGCCCCACTCCTTGGCACACTCGCAATCCTTGCTAATCCACTGTTTCCATCCACAGGGCAAACTGTATCCTGAGCCGCGTCAGTATTACCACGCACCCACCGAGTACGATCTGAAGATACCCAAGAGTCTGCCCCTGGTCTATGCCCAGATGCCCTTCTACCTGCACGGCCTGACGGACACGTCGGAGATCAAGGCCTTGATCGGACACATACGTGATCTGAGCGTGCGCTTCGAGGGCTACGGCCTGCCCAACTATCCCTCCGGTAGGTTTAGCCTTTTACTTGTTTTCCTGGGTATCTTTACTTACTGGTTTCCTCTTTGTTCACAGGCATTCCCTTCATATTCTGGGAGCAGTACATGACACTGCGCTCCTCCTTGGCCCTGATCTTGGTCTGTGCCTTGCTGGCTGCTCTGGTGCTCGTCTCGCTGCTGCTGCTGTCGGTCTGGGCTGCGGTGCTGGTCATCATTACAGTGGTTGCTTCGCTGGTGCAAATCTTTGGAGCCATGACGTTGCTGGGCATCAAACTGTCGGCCATACCCGCCGTGATACTCATACTGGGTGTGGGCATGATGCTCTGCTTCAACGTGCACATTTCACTGGTAGGTGGACAACACTTCATCAAGCTCTTTCTGTCCTGATACTTCCTCTAACCTCCTTCTCACTCCTCCTCCCTCTATCCTCTACCTTCTACCAATCTCCTTCTACTTCCTCCATCCTGTAACCTCCTTCTCCCTCCTCCTCCCCGTTTATATTTCTTTCCTCCTCCCTCTCTTCTCTCCTACTCTAAAGCCTGTTACTCAAATCCTCTGCTTTCCTTTACAGGGCTTCATGACCTCCGTGGGTAATCGTCAGCGCCGGATTCATCTGGCCATGCAGCTGTCACTGGGTCCACTTGTGCATGGCATCATCACCTCGGGCATGGCTGTCTTTATGCTCTCCACGTCGCCCTTTGAGTTCGTCATACGTCATTTCTGCTGGCTGCTGCTCGTGGTGCTCAGCGTCGGCGCCTGCAACAGTTTGTTCGTGTTCCCCATCATACTGAGCATGCTGGGACCGGAGGCGGAGCTGGTGCCACTGGAGCATCCCGATCGCATATCCACACCTTCGCCACTGCCACTGCGCAGCAAACGTTCCAACAAATCCTACAATGCGAATGGCTCGCGGGGATCCTCACGGAATTCGGGCTCAAATAATTGCCACAAATCGCATCATTATCACAAGGATATGAACATCAATGATCCCTCGCTGACAACGATAACGGAGGAGCCGCAGTCTTGGAAGTCCAGCAATTCATCGATACAGATGCACAACGAGTGGAGTGCGCCTCCCACGCCCAATCATCATCATAATCATCTAAATAATCATTATGTGAACAATAACATCAACTATCAGCATCGCGAGAGGGAGCGAGAGCGGGAGAGAGAAAGGGAGCGGGAGAGGGATCGAAACTGTACGTACACTGGTCCGCCGCCCTCGTATCACAAGGTGTCGCAGCCCCCGTTGGGCGCCTATGCGCCAGCAGAGCTGCAGAGCATTGTGGTGCAGCCGGAGGTGACCGTGGAGACGACGCACACGGACTCGAACACCACCAAGGTGACAGCGACGGCGAACATCAAGGTGGAGTTGGTGACGCCGGGACGGGCGGTGCGCAGCTATAACTTTACGAGTTAGCCCTGGTTAGACCATTAGTTCCTGTAGCCATTTAATAACTGCTATGACTAACTAACTGAACACTACGACTAACTGAAACTATCGATAAATCTTAACTATAAAACTCTGTTTAATTGTAACTTTAATTTTACGCTCTATCTTTATGCTGTATATGTATATGTGTATATGTGTATGCATGTTAGTTAATTTCCTTAGTTGTATGCGTATGTGTGTCTCATCAGCTGTTCAGTTGCCTTTTGCACACAGCTGGCAGCTTTTGTATGTATGTAACTAGTACTTAAGGCAATTCTTATACATAGTTTTATTTATTGTAACACACCAACACACACAAACACACACACCAACGCCGCTATGTACTTACATGCATAAGTATTTTCATGCGAGATTCAAATAACAAAACCAACACACACTAGTAATTTATAGCATTTAATTTAGTTTAAATATGTACATAAACACACACACACAAACAAACAAAAACACAAAATGAAAAGAAAAGAGAAAAACACAAGGACTTGAACCAAAATAGTATCGCTTAAAACACAAAAACAATTTATGTAAGAATAAAACAAAAACCAACAACGAACGAAGTGAAAAATTACTAAATAACAAAAATAAAATAAAAGATATTAAAAAATATATTTAAAAGAATAAAATTGTATACAATTAATTTTCTTGTTATCGAACGTTACGATAGCTTATCGATAAGTGAACGATATGAACGGCTGGTTCACTGATCTTGCGAACCAGTGTAAGCTCAAACGAACGAAAGGATTCGTTCAAGGTGAGTTAAATTGAACAGAGTGCCGAATTAAACTTCATTAAATTGTTCTAAAAATTTAAAAATGTATTAAATGGAAGCAATAAACAATGACTAGCTTGGATGATGAATTCAAGTACTTTCTGTCCAACGTAAGTGCAACTCACAGCACATTTTAAAGCGTAGTAAATCCCCATTATTTCTAAGCAGATGAGCTGCCAGAGCGTGCTGCGTTTGCCGTACCACACGCGTTGCATGATGAGCAGAAAAGCCCACAATTGCCATGAAATTGTCAACTTTTTCAATTACTTTGAGATGATGTACTGTTTCTTTCACATACACGAGCAGACGACGGAAATTCTGGTCATGCTGCTCTTTGTGCTCATTGCCATCAGCTACCTGATCCTCATGTCCATTACGGTGGATTCCTAGTGAGTGAATGCCTCTACTCCCATCCTACAACTAATTGTCTCTGTAGCTTTATGCCAGTGCTGAAGATTCTGTCGTTTAAGCTGCAACTGAATGAGGCTGTGGCTGGTGCTACGCTGCTCGCCTTTGGCAGTTCCTGTCCAGACTTGGTGGCCAATTTGATGCCCATACGTGAGGACTCTGCTTACTTTGCGAGCAGTGTGGGGGATGCTGTGGTCATTGTGCTGCTGTGTGGTGGTCTCATCTGCTACATGAAGCCCTTCAAAATGGATGAGTACATCGTTTTGAGGGAACTGCTGTTCCTAGTGCTGGCCGTGGAGTTGTTGAGATTTCTCATGTTCCACGGCAACTGTATCACTCAAACCGATGGCATGAGTAGGTTGGCTATAAGTGGTCTTAAGCTGGCCTTAATATCTCTTTTTATTTCTTAGTTCTGCTCTCCGTTTACCTGGTCTACCTGCTCATCATCATAGCCGATCTCATGCTGATGCGGTTTACCGTAAAACGTGAGTCTACTCCCAGCTGTATACCATTCTTACGTATTCCTTCTCTTTTTAGAGCTGCGCAGGGAAATCGCCTACTTGAAACGTCTGCCATTTTCCCCCGAGATCACCATGAAGATCATGAAGAAGAAGAATAGCTTGAAGAAGCTAATCCAACGCGAATACAGGAGCATACGCTTCAAATCTTTGCTGGGCTCGGAGCGCAGCTCTAGCACGGGTAATACCATGCCTATCATACCCGCTAACCAGAACCAAATCGACTACGAGACCAATCGCACCATTCTGCACAGCAGCAACAACCCCAGGAATCTGTATCTCTGGAAGGACTTTCTGGAGACTCTCAATCCCATCGATGCGATGGACTGGAAGTTGGCGGGACGATGGAGAAGATTGTTCATCATCCTGCGTAGTCCCATGTTGCTGGTGGTCACCATCTTTGTGCCTGTGGTGGACTACGAGCGGTACAAGCACGGTTGGAGCAAGTTGCTCAACTGCACGCAGATCATTACGAATCCTTTCATTCTTATCACTGCCATACACTGTACGTCCCTTTCTCGCTCTCTCGCTTCCTCTTTCATCTCCCTCTTCCAGCCAAGTTTGCCAGTGTTTACAGTTCGTGGTTTATTGACCTGAACATCTACTATGCCAAGTGGTCCTTCTGCCTAACCGTGCCTTTGGCCTTGTTCATGTTCTTGCATGCACGCACCGATATGCCCCCACCCTATCACATAGTAAGTGTTTTCTACTTTTCAAGATAATTCCTACTACTCCTTAAACTTTAGTTCTTTGTAGTGCTCAGCGGAACTAGTTCATTGGTCATCATCATATTTTGCACTGGGGAAATCGAGGTGCTCGTCTCCATTGTTGGCATTGTGTTTGATTTAAGCGAACACTTTTTAAGCATCACCTTTGGTTCGCTGGGTAACGCCATTATCAACTTGATGGCCTCCTTTGCCATGACAATGCAGGGCTACGAGAGAATGGCCTACACAGCTATATTTGCAGGTCCCTTTTTCAGTAAGTAACATTTGCCAATCTGGCAACCTTACTTTTAACGGCTTTATTTAAGTGCTGCCAGCTGGTTTTACTGTTTATTTATACACAAACCATTGGATATTTCAGATCTGCTGGTGAGCTTGGGAATCGCTTTCCTCTTTAACCACAAAGTGGGCGAAAAGGGATCATCGTATTGGCTGAATGGAGCGCATGGCGACAATTGTCATATATTTATCCTGATTACAATTGTAACCACTTTATGGTGGTGTTGTTTGTTTAATTTTATGGCTCGCCGATCGATGGCCATATATAGTTGGATAATATTTGTGATATTTGTAATTTATGCAATTGCTGTTGAGTGGGATTTGGTGCATGAAATGGCGAGCGATGATAGTTTTCAGCCCAAATAGCACATACATTTTTAATATCAATGTATTGTATTTTTAGTTCCCATTTTCAATAAATATTGGCTTAGCAATGCTAAAAACCCATTTCAGCAAAGCATGAGTTGACGTAAATAAGGGGTGTTTGCCTAAGCTAATTTTAGTTTGTGTCCAGTCTATAATTATTTTGTTTGGTTTAGGGACTCGCTAAATTTGAACTGTGGCAACGCTAAAATCATGCGATTTGTGCGTCATACATATTTAGACCAAATGAACCTAAGAGAAGTCATTAGTAAAAAATTATAGCGAATGACAGTTATATCTGAAACGCAATAGCCAACAATTATAATTATTATTAACCCAACTGATCAAAATTGCACTTATTTAATGCAGTGGGACGGAAAATTAATCAAGTGGCTGTTTTAATAGTGGGGAATAACTTCAAGTGGCGTGATAATAGCGGGAAATGATTGCATATCGATAGCATTTTAACATCCGATATTCGATTTTGCATGTAAGAAAACTACTATCGATACATTGTTGTTGTTGCACGAATAATAAATAAAACACCGCGTGAGAAAAGAATAACATTTAACGCCGCTGCAGCTACGAAATGTGGCTATAAAACCTGTGCTTTCGAATACTATTTAAATTGGTCATTGACTTGTGCCAACTGCAAGTGCATGCGGTGTGTGCAGAACTACGTAATAAAACGAATAAGACCGCAAGAGCGAGAGAGCGTCGAGCAGTACTCTTGCGTGAGTGTGAGAGTGAGTGAGTGGTCCGAAATCAGTCGGTGAAAATAATCGTGGCAAAAGCGACAGCGACATTTTATACACGTATCAGAAACAAACTCAACGTGTTTTGAGAACGTTGTACTGGGACGCGTCGTCCGGTCATAAGTAAATATACAGATAAATACATCCAAAAAAGTTGGAATTATATGCGGGCGCGAAATTAAAACGTACTACTAAAATCTTAAAACGCAATTGAAAGCAAAACAATAAGTTGAAAGCTTTGTGTAAGTAACTAAAATTGAGTTTCGTTTGCCGTTGTGTTCCCCCCGGTTGTGTTTGAGTGTGTTTGTGTGTGATGGCATGTGAGTGTGTGTGTGTGAGTGGGTCATCAAATTGGCAAAAGCGCAACTACAAAAAAAAAGAAAGAAAAAAGTAAAATAAAAGTATATGCATTAGTGTGTAATTTGGTGAAAGTTGAGTTTCAAAGGAAAAGCAACAAAAATGTGATAAGATTTAAATAAATACCTGCAAGGAGTCGGTATAATTCGCAGTGGAGAAGAAACAAACGCGCAAAAAACGTGCTAACAACGCCACATTTGAGTTCTGTGTGTGATTTTTGTTCATATTCAAATGATTTATTTGCCAAACAAACAAAAAATATTGAAATTCGTCAATTTGTTTATGTGTGTGTTTTTTTAACATCAATTTATATTTAATGTTTATTACATGTGCCCGCGTTGTTCACCCGTTGCCGTCATTGTCGTTCTTATTGTTGTTCTTGTTGACCGCTGCATTCCTCGCTCTGCCATTGCGAATAACGGCATAAAAATGATGTAAATTACTTACGCATTTCACAAATAAAGCAGGTAAGCTTTTTCAACTTGAATTACGTTTTTAATGACGTAGTTTAGTCTCCTTTTCCTTTTGTCGCTCAGCTGACACGGGTCACACTCACACCCACATTCGTCTACACACACACAATCGCAGCCACTTGTGCATTCTCTTTCGCGCCGCTCTCTTCTAATGTTCCCCTCACTTCGCCGTTACCGGTCAGACGCTAAAAGTGGCTCAAATGTCACGCCACCTTATCAATGGCCAGAAATGCAGCCACTTCTTTTCGTTACCACTATTTAGAATCTGATTAAGTTGAATTTTGTGATAAGCAATGCATACGCAATGACCCAGTTTCTATTTTTACAGGTAAGCACGCAAGAAACTCAGCTCTTGCATTATGCAATGTTGTCAATGGCAACAACTAAAAAGAAAACTAAATAACACAATGTGTTGATTTGTGTATTGATTTCTATTTGATTGTAAATTGCAATTTGAAAACAATTACACCCTCTTTGGTACAATGTGCTCGGCTCAAGCGGGAGAGTGGCAACGACCTTCACACGCCGCCAGCTTCTCAGCAGCGTCAGAGCAAAAGAAATAAAAACAGCAGTTTATGACGTGTACTTTGTATCATTGTATTCTATTTAAAGTGGCAAATCGCTTAAGCTGGCGGTTCTAATTAGATAAAATGTGTAATTCCATTTTGATAATACGCTCATAAACAAAGCAGAGTACTCCCGCTATTTGTGTTGCCTTGAAGTGCTCGCCCTCTCTCTCTCTTTGTCGGTTTCTCTCTCCGCTGTCTGGTCATTTCCCCTACTTACCAGTCGTTGCACGTGTACTTTCTTGTAAATGTACACACACACAAACACGCACGCACACACACACACACATGCGCACGCTCTCTTGCTCAAGCTGAGTCAGTTGCTGCTCTCTTCTACTCCCACTCACTGTCTGCCCAGTTTATTATACCAACTGAAAATCATGCGAGTTCTGCTGCGATTGCTTTGCTTTTATTGCTTGACTCGCCGCGGTAAGGGACTGTTGGAGGGGAGGCGTAACTCGGCTTCGGGGTCATATGTTTGTGTATGTCTGTGTGTTGGCGCTGTGATGTGTCATATGTTTATGTTCTTGCGACGGCGCTCCAGCTGACCAGCTGAGCCAATGAAAATGTTGTTGCATTTTAAAAATGATGAGCTGATTTTCTGTTTTCTGGGGTGCGGTTCCATATTACGGCCCGGAAGCGTGTTCCCCGTGCAGTTGTTTTAATTGTTGGTAACAACAAGCTCGAATATAGTCACGTTTAGTAACGCTGGTTTTGTGCTTTTCAGCTAATCAGTTAATACATGCTCATTTAAATAAATGTAGAACCGTGAGTGTTTTCTTTATTACCGTTACCTATAACAGCTGCGCTTTCGTAAACGATTAAAACTCACATTTCAATTATATACCCTTTAGCTGAATATAATTACATTTACAGGTGATATGCGCGTAGGTACATATGTTATTTTTTGCCGGTCGCATCTTTCATTCATGGCCAAACCCAATCGACAAAAGCAGAGCGAAGTAAACAACACGCTCTTTGACCTTTCAGCCTTCCCTCCTACTTTCAACCCGCCTGCCGAATGGGTTGGCGAGAGCGCGTGTGTGCTCTCTTCGACTTTGACTTCGCCTTGTTTTGTGGATTCGCCTTCACCCTGCGCTCTCTTGTACAGTTGACGTCGCGTCGCGTCGTTGCATTCGTTTCATTTGTTATGTATGTTATTCGCCTTTGTTTCTCTTCGCCGCACTTTTGTTTTACTGTTGCTGCTGCGCAACATTTCCCCTGAAACTCGTACGATTTTCAGCTGGTATAACCAAATGCCAAAGAAAAAGAAGGAAAAACGTGTTGCCGCCACACCACTCCACTCCACGCCACACCACACCCCATCATGCCACAACCCTCATCGCATTTTCCCTGCGCCCAGCCACATCATAGACAGAGTCAGCTTGTGCCCAGTGACTTTTTGTCTGGCACTTTTCTTTTTCGCTGCAGCTGTAGTTGTAGCCGCTGTTGTTGTTGTTGTTGTTGGTCTTGCTGTTGCAATTTGCCTTTGCGCTGAGGGACATCGAAAATAGTCACGCGATTTCTATGTTTGCATGTATTTGTGTGCATCTGTACATGTTATAGCGGCCCAACCCCCTTTTTTCTTTGCATACGCAGTCTCAACAGTTTGCAAGTAACACGTTGAATTTTAATTTCACTAGCTGTATTTATTGTTAAACAGTTTAATGCCCTTTAAACATAACACAAAGCTGTTTAAACTTGTGCTTTTTGCCTTAAGCGTCTCAGTGTTGCTTTACTTGCCATTGAGTTTGGCCTCACTTTGCCGCTAGGTGGCGTTTGTAGATCCAATTAGAATGATTCCGGATTACACTTGCGGCCGTACAATTACAAACTGTAGAACTATTTATAAGCATGACAGGAGTATGTTTTATTGTTGTTGTTAGGTTATAGCATGCGACATTGGCGTTAAACATGTTTTCCTTTTTTAACTTCGTTTGCTTGCACACTGATAAACAATCGAACACACCTACATTTAAAAAACTCACATACACACACGTGATTGAATACTACAAACATTGTTTGACTTAGTCACGAAGTTAGTGTACACTCATGCTCACAAGATTAAGTCTCTGATTTCAACAAAATTACTTAGGGTAGTTCTATAGAAGGTTTATTGATTCATGAAATGTGCAGGTGTATTTTAAGTGGTGGGCTATGGGCTCTACAAGCTTAAGTAGTTTGTGCTTTTGTCAAAGAATAAAACAACTGCGAAATTATACTTAATTAAAAGTGCCTTAATAGCATGCGCTTGAGTGTAGCTGCTAAAAAGATTTTCTAACCGGTTTTACCAACGGGGCATCAACTTATCCGTTTTGTGTAGTTGTTATGAGCATTTACAGTGGGCCTTTGAGGCGTACATGATCATGATCATTGCCAATATGTCAGTTAGTGTGGAAAATTTTCACTTGGCTTGGCACGTGCTTCCAGCTGCAGCCAAGCGATGGTCACTCTAAAGATAACTACACGCATGCTTGTCTAGGTCATTTGTATGATCACAGCGACGACGACGACGTCAGCGTCGATTGGCGCCTGTCTCTCTTCTCGTTACACTTTCACATGCTGTCAGCGTCAAGGCGAAATGAGCGAGTGCAAAAGAGCGAAATTCTGTCTGGTGCTGCAACTGTATGTGTGCGAGAGTGTGTGCGTGTGCTCTCTCTTTGTAGCTATCTCTCCCACTCTGACGTGCAGTTGGCAATAATCAAATTTATTTAAATTCACCCACACAATCATCGGTTTGTTTGTTTCGCATGTTTGTTACTCTTTCTCTCGTCATTCATTGAAATATTTTACGTTGTTTTGTTGTTGTTTTAGTTTATTTTTCAATCTTACCGCTTACTTTTCTCATTTGATGCTTGTGCCTGCGCTGTGCGCGCTCAATAGCGAAATAAATACACTACAGAAAATTATTTTTATTTTGGACTTTGACACAGTCATACGATGATTTTGTTACCCCATTTCAAGAGCGCGAGAGCGGGACAGAGATGGCGGGGGGAGGGACAAAGAACAGTCGCGCTCTCGTTAGCTTCAATCGTTGAGTGAATTATTTTTTGCTGTTTTGTTTTTGTTGCGGGTCATATGGAAACGTAGTAAACTCGCATATAATTTAATTATACAAATATGCATTGGAGATCACTCCCCCGCAGCCCACAGCCCACTGCCCACAATGTCAAGGTGATTCACGTGTCGGAAATAACAAGTACCGTTATGCACCTTGGCTGATTGTTTATGGCCTGTTTGCAGTCAAAGTTCAAGTAACAGTTTGTGTTTGTTGCTACAACAACTGGAAGAACTCGTAGAATTGTTATTAATAAATAAACAACTACAAATTGATACTTGTGACACTGAAGTGCAATGGAAAGTGAACTAAAGCGAGAGTTAAAATTACTTACCTTTAAAATAGTAATCTACTTGGGGATAAGACTTGTAAGTGTTACCAATACATCAAATCGAGTTCCATATCAGTTATGCTGTCTGGCAACAAACTGTGTCAAGTAACACAGATTTGATAGCGATTATCTTATCGACAGGTAATACAAGGTGTGAGATACTCTGAGATTTACACTTCTTTTTTATGTTTCAATGCCGGAAATGTTCAAGTTTGGACTTCCTTCTGTTTGGACTTTGAAAAGTTCACACAAAACAACAAGAATAACAATAATAATAATAATGGAACTTGATATTTATCGTTCTACGATTTCAAGCTCAATTACGTGGGACTTTGCACCTCGATTTGGACTTTGTTTCAGCCTTAGCCAACACACAATTGTCTTGCGTGACAATTGATAAGGCAAAAACTCTGAAGAGTTGTATAGGGGGTTGTATATAGTGATTTAGATTCGGTACTTTTGGCTGAGGTTTGTAAAAAAATTCAATAAATTCCATTAGCATGCACAAATGCATTTTCAAGTTCGAGGTTGTCAGTCGAGTGTATCTCGCAGATACATTTCCAGTTAGTGAGGCATGACAATTGAGCGCTGTTGTGCAATAGTCGAACACCTATGCAAAATGCAAAGAAAAGCAAAACAATGCAAAACGAAGGCAATAAAATAAACAATAAACACACGACTGCGACTCTAACGGTTTACATGCATATATATGGATATATAGATATTTCTCTGACGATGTTTGCATTCGCAATTGCTTTAATCGAAGCAATTAAAACAGTTTCACCAAACAATCAGTCGGGCTGTAAATATAAGGAGAATAGAGTCTAGTTTTGTATAGTTCAATTAATTACATCATTTAAATCGCTTGTTTTTACATCACGCATACGCTGCGTTGTACTGACTCGGTTTATGCAAGTTGCTGACTGATGGATTCTAATTTTTGGTCACTTGAGCGCTGATTTAATCAGATTTGTGTCGCAACACTTTTTCACTTGTTCTTGTCAGCAAGTGCAGAAGGGGAGGAAGAGGGAGAAAGGAAGTGGGAGGCAGAGACAAGTGTGCGCAGTACTGTGAGAAGCATTGCCGGTCATCAAGACGGGCGTCACTTGCTCAGGAACACATTTCCTTATTGTCTTAATCCAGAACAGACTTGCGAGTGTTTATTTACTGCTCTGAAGACTCTGTACACTAGCAAAGTAGAGAGAGTATATGGATTATGTCAGAAAAAGAGGTAGAAATCGTCGTAGTAAGTAGTAGTTTTTGTTGTACGGGGTCTTTTGCTGTCACTCAGTCAGCTGACAGCTACGCCATTGCTCTTTGGTTCCTTACTGTGGTTCCAATTCCATTTCATTTCGATTCAATTCCATTTCAGTTGAGCTGCAGTTAAACTTTGATCAGGGTCACGATCGTCGCACTCGTTTCTCGTAACAACTCAAAGTTCAGGCTACAAAAGTGGCCCGATTCCAACTGAACTCTGCCTCGTCGTAGCTGTCGCTGTCGCTGCCTCTGTCGCTGTCACTGCCTCTGCCTGCGTCGCAGTCAATTTCAATTCATTAACCTGTAATTTGGCTATGGCAAAATGGTTTCAAATTGTGCCACTTGTGGCAACAACTTTCGCTCAACGTCTAAAGTTTGTTTAAAGACTTTGCACAGTGGTGCAACAGTCATTTCTACTTGTGTTTGACAGTGACTTTTGCACCACTGTGCAGGTAAACAAAACTTGCAACTTTTGTTATTAAAACTGTTTATTATTGTTTTGATTATTCGCTGTAAGCGGCGGTTCAATGGCCACGGCAGGTAAACAACAGCGAAGGAGAGCAAGAAGAAAGTTAAAACAAAAGGGAAGGGAAGAAAGAGCGTAGAGAGGCGGAGAGGGAAAGACACACATTTAAATTTCAGTTTCATCTCAAAGAGATAATAAATTATTATGGCTCTTGAAGCGTCTATTGATCAGTCGTGACCTAGGGCAATATTCCCTACAGCCAGAATATCGAAGAGCTACACACACACACTTACACACACACAGCTACACTCTTACACACCTACTCGCTGCTTTGTCATTTCTTTCTATTTTGTTGGCATTTTTCTAGCAAATTATGCAATACGAATTCGTTTGTCTAAATTTAATTTGTTTGCCACATCTCTACACACTAAATTTAAATAAACGAGGCAGTTCTTAGCCTGTATCTGTAGCTGTATCTGTATCTATGGCTGTGTTTTTGTTATTCTTCTGGCCGCACAACTGAAAGCGTTTAACTATAAAACTTGTTGCTGCTTTCTGCGTTTTTTATTTGATTTTAATGTTTATGAAATTAAAATTGGTTTATTTTTGGAAAACAAATTTGAATATGGTGCTGGCTGCCTCTCTCTCTCTCTCTCTCTCTCTCTTTCCATTCCATTCCATTCCCCATACACATTTGTTTCCTATCGAATTTGTCATTGTCACAATTGTCACCCCTTCTCTTTCTCATTCTTTCATTGTAGGTAAGCAGTTAACTCGAAAGATGGAGTAGAAGTGGAGGTGGAAGTTTATGACATCATCGTTTAAATGTTGCATCCATTTTTTTCCGTCTGTCTTTCCCCGTTTACAGCTAAGCAAGCGGCTTTATCATCAGCTCGACTGCATCCTGTTACCTGCATCCTGTACCGTTAACAACCATTTACCGGACTAAGCTAAAGAAGCAGCAGCAGCAGCAGACGAATCTTAGACACACCGCTAGCTATCATTTCTCCACTCTCTCTCACTCATTTTGTGTTCGGTTTTTTTTGGTGTTTTTTGAGTGAAAAAAGCACACCACTTTTCCGTTGTGTTTTCTGTGTCGCTTACTTTCATCATCAACCAACTGTCACAGTAAACACTCGCCAAGATGTTCATCGAAGACGATGCACAGTAAGTACATGCATACATATACATATACATACTATACATAATCAACTGTTTGGCTCTCTTTCCCGCAAAATTCATAAGCATTTATTAACTATATATCGAAGCTATGTGCTAATTAAGCGTGCCCACTGTATTTGTGTTAGTTTTTTAATGGTGTCGGTTCATTTGGCTAAAGAATTTTATCGGATTAAGTATTTAGTTGGGAATTGGGAGAACTTTAGGAAGGCAAAACACTATTACGAGATCTGTAGTGAAACTGTGGATGAACTGCGCAGAAGTTCTACCTCCTGGGGTGTCGCTGAAGGTTATTCTGTGCTTAAAAGTCTGTTTATTATATTTAAACATAAACACTTTGATATAGTGAAGACAAAGAGTTGTATAAGTGCTTAGGTTAGCTTAAACATCTGCTCAGATAAAGCTTTAAAGCTCTTTGGGGTTCAGTTAAAAATCATTAATAATTTGTGCACTTAGTTCAGTTTTAAATATACATTTATATAGAATAACACCTGTCTATTAATGACATACACTTGACTTATCATTCATTATGTCTATGAAATGCGATCATCACTGATTTCGCTTTAGTTTAGAGCTTTAGAGCTGCGTGCAAAGTGATTGAAAAGCATTATCGCTTTGAGTTTGATTTGGATTTTGATGTTCAATCAGCGTTAAATGTACGAGTGTCTATAATCAGTGCCATTTGAACGCCCACAGCAAAAGCATGCATAGTGATTACCCCCACAGAGGGGGGAGGAGGGTTGCTTGCCTCCTACAAGTTCAGGGACGTGACGTCACTAGCGTTTTACTTATCTCCAGAGCACTTTGTGGTCTTATCGCAATCGCTTTTAGTATGCTATAAATTCGCATTTTATTTTGATCTCATCTTATTCCAACTGTTTTCCTGTATCAAATCAACTTAAACACCTGCAAATGTATTGAATACAGCAGCTGATAAGACTAAGGTTTTAGTTAGTTAGTTACTGCCGATAATCTAAGCAAAATGTCAGTGCAAAGGTTGATAATTGACTTCGCATGCAGGCGCTGATTAGCATGTGGCACACCTGAGAGGTGCTAGCAACTACAGCTGGATTCTTGAAGTGCTGAACTGGATTTTTATGAGCACAGCAATGACCTTGACTATAGGTAAAAAGTTGAATCATATCAAATACCTAATACTAGTGACGAAAGTATTTTAAAATTAACTTAATTAATTAGGGAACACTTAGTAATTAGCTACATAAATCAGTTTTAGCTCTAAGTATTGCGAATGAGGCTGACAAATGAGCGTGATCTGGGAGAGTTTATGACACGCAAGTGTTATTTCTCAGCTCAACTGATAAGGGCATACAGTGCAGGCCACATGACTATGACTACTTGGCGGGTTAATCGAGCGTACGAAGCAGTTGACGGATTGACTAAGCAGCTAACAGCTACAACAGTAATTAGTAATAATTCCAGCACTTTTTTCTTGTTATTTGGCACTGTTGACAGGCAATTTAGACGCGTCGTTAGTGCAGCTGATAAGAGAGCGTAAATGCTATTATCGGCGGTGTCTAAGCCTCAGAGAGGGGGGAGGGTGAGGTACCGCCGTTGAGAGGCAATGGGGCAACCCTTTTCCAGTTGCTTGAACTTGAATTTAGTTGACTTTCAGTGTGCAACGCAATCAGAACAAACTGCAAATCGGTTTAGCACTAATTTCAATCTATATATACATATAGTATATATATATACAACTAATTGGAACGATAATTGTCGCAGCTGCAACTGAATTACACTCTCTGTTACAGAATGGACAGCTTTTGGGTGCAGAGTGCACTGGGTGCCATCAAGGCGATTGCATTTGTCTATGACATCATCACGCTGCCGGTCTATTTGGTCCTACAGGCCCCTTGGAAGCGTCGACAGGAATCGCGGCGAGTCAAGGTGAGTTCAATAAAACTTTTAATCGATTTAGATTGAGAACATGATTTGAGAGTACTTTCAAAGGGCAGACTTTGTATGTAATCGATTAAATTGCTTGTATTTAAATTGAGCATCTCTTGCTCTCTCACTCCGTTGCCTATCTCTCTTCCTCTTGCTGTCTAACTTGCTCACTTGTTAAGTTAGAATCTTCTCTCTTCTCTCTCTCTATATTTCATTAGTTTGCATTCATTATCTTTTAATTTTCTACACTTTGAACCCATCAAAATGTTGTGTGCTTTGTAGTGAAAAAACTACCTGCTTTATAAATTATGTAGGGTATGCTCGACAGTTTTAAGTGCAGCAGGCTTAAGTAAACCATAAATTAAATGCACTTAACTTCATTTCAAGTGTGATTCATTGATGAGACTCATTAATTTTATTTGCCAAAAACGCACACAAATTCGCAACTAGTTCTCTCCCTCTTGTTATCGACTGTTTGCCAGCGATAAGGAGTCCAAAATAAACTGCTATAAACTCTTGAGAGGTGTACGACACGCTATAAAGTTTATGGCAAATCAAATGATATCAAAATTTGACATCTAAGTATTTATATTCACCTCATATAATTGGTATTACTTTATTGTATGTATTTTATTTTTTTTGTTTGCTTTTTATTTCTGCCCTACTCCCCCCTGAACTCCCACAGGCCACGCCCATACGCAAGAAATTGTTGGTCGAAGAGACTCGCAAATATGCGCCGGATGACATTGAGGTTTTGATTTGCATTTGTGTTTATTAATTAGTTGATTAATTTACAAATTATTGGTGTTTGTTGTTGTATGAAACACCCCGCCACAAGCTGCATTAACACACAGAAACACAGACACACACACACACAGGCACATATACACACTGGTACACCCCCATGACCCTTCACCCTGGTGTCGCCAAGAACCCCACGAATGTTTCACTCCATATTGTCCGGGATTTCGTGTGTTTGGTTTCCAGTTTCTCCTCACAACTCTCTGGATTAAACTTAACCCCCTTCCTAGCCTCTTACTAATCGAAACCCCTTTTCCTTTGCAGGCAAAGGTCATCAAGAACGATGAGAGTGAGGTCACCTATCGTACCACGGAACCACCGCGAGATGTGCACGTCAAGATGCTGCAGGAGAACATAGACACCCTGGAAAAGGTCTTCAACTATGTGGCCAAAACGCACTCGACCAAACGCTGTCTGGGCACACGGCAGATACTCAGCGAGGAGGATGAGACGCAGCCCAATGGACGTGTGTTCAAGAAGTACAACATGGGCGACTACAAGTGGAAGAACTTCATTGAGGCCGAGCGTATGGCAGCCAGTTTCGGACGTGGTCTACGTGAACTTGGTCAGGCACCCCGTGAGAATATTGTCATCTTTGCCGAGACACGCGCCGAGTGGATGATTGCTGCCCATGGTTGCTTCAAGCAGGCAATGCCCATTGTCACGGTCTATGCCACGCTTGGCGACGACGGTGTGGCCCACTGTAAGTACTATGGACACATACATATATGAACCCTACTAACGAATATCTCTTTTTAGGCATTAGCGAGACGGAAGTCACCACTGTCATTACCTCCCACGATTTGTTGCCCAAGTTCAAGACGCTTTTGGCTCAGTGTCCCAATGTGAATACCATTATCTACATGGAGGATCAGCTGCACAAGACCGAAACGACTGGCTTCAAGGAGGGCGTCAAAATCCTGCCCTTCGCTCAGGTGGTCAAGGCTGGCAACGAGAGCAAATTTGGTAAGTCACACAGTAATTCCCTCAGACAGCTTATTAATCCTTCCCTTTTTCTGCAGAGAACGTACCTCCAAAGGGTGAAGACATTGCCATCATTATGTACACATCCGGCTCGACAGGCACGCCCAAGGGCGTACTCTTGTCCCACAAGAACTGCATTGCCACAATGAAGGGATTCTGCGACATGGTAGCCATCTATCCAGAGGATGTACTCATTGGTTTTCTGCCCCTGGCGCATGTCTTCGAACTGGTGGCTGAGAGTGTTTGCTTGATGACGGGCGTGTCCATTGGTTACTCCACACCCTTGACTCTGATCGACACGAGTAGCAAGATTAAGCGAGGCTGCAAGGGAGACGCATCTGTTTTGAAGCCCACGTGCATGACATCGGTGCCATTGATACTCGATCGCATCTCCAAGGGCATTAACGACAAGGTCAACTCGGGCTCGGCTTTCCGCAAGGCGCTCTTCAAATTCCTGTATCAGTACAAGGTCAAGTGGGTGCAGCGTGGCTATCAGACACCATTGATTGACAAGTAAGTAGTGGCGGTATGGCTTTGGAGTGTTTCCAGAACTCATAAACTTATTCTACTCCTCAGACTGGTCTTCAAGAAGGTGGCCAAGTTGATGGGCGGCATGGTGCGCATCATTATGTCCGGCGGAGCTCCACTCTCGGCCGATACTCATGAGCAGATCAAGACCTGTCTGTGCGTGGATCTCATCCAGGGCTATGGACTGACCGAGACCACCTCTGGAGCAACTGTAATGGACAGTAAGTGTGCTCAGTTAAATGCCTTTAAAGTCTTAGGTATTTAATACAACACCCGCTACCCTTTAGGCCGTGACATGAGCTATGGACGCACTGGAGGACCACTGACAGTGTGCGACATTCGGCTGGTTAACTGGGAGGAGGGCAACTATCGCATCACCAACAAACCCTATCCTCAGGGAGAGGTGCTCATTGGTGGCGACTGTGTGTCAAAGGGCTACTACAAACTGCCCGGCAAGACAAACGAGGATTTCTTTGAGGAGGACGGACGCCGTTGGTTCAAGACCGGTGACATTGGTGAAATCCAAGCCGACGGCGTACTTAAGATTATTGGTAAGTTATCATACCATTAAACCCAGTTCTTTATTAACATCATGTGTTTCTCTATAGACCGCAAGAAGGATCTGGTTAAGCTGCAGGCAGGTGAATACGTTTCCCTAGGCAAAGTCGAATCGGAGCTCAAGACATGCGGCATCGTTGAGAACATTTGTGTTTATGGTGATCCGACAAAGCAATTCACTGTCGCGCTGGTCGTGCCGAATCAAAAGGGTCTTGAGGAGTTGGCTGAGCGACATGGTTTAAGAAACAAATCCTTCGAAGAGCTGTGCTCATCACCCATCATGGAGAAGGCCATACTCAAGGAAATCAGCGATCATGCGCGGAAATGTGAGTGACCAGTAGTAGTAGTAGTATTTCATGTAAACTGATGCATCTTCTGCTTGTTCTAGGTAAACTACAAAAGCACGAGGTGCCAGCGGCAATTACGCTATGCAAGGAGGTTTGGTCACCAGACATGGGTCTAGTGACGGCTGCTTTCAAGCTGAAGCGCAAGGACATACAGGATAAATATCAGCACGACATTAATCGCATGTACGCCTCATGAAAGCCAATTTACTAAAGACGGAAATCGACAAGGAGATGAAAGCAGAAAGCAGAAGCATAAACAGGAGCAACAGCAGCAGTGAAGCTAATTTATGTACTAAATATTTGCAATTGTTTATAGTATTTAGTATTTAGTTTAGCGCAGAGACAGAGAGAAGTAGAACAACACAGAATGCGTTATTTCAAACCAAACTAGCTTAAGTACTAAAAGATCTAAAAACCAAAACAAGAGAAGAGGAAAACCAACAAGTTTAGAAAATTTGAGTTCAAGTTTTCCTTTGTAATAAAATGAAATGTATTAAGTTTTTAGATATGTGCAAATTATGGTTTGGTTAATGTAATTTCAAAACACGCTGTTGATGATAATGATAATGATAATGACTAGTTGACAATGATAATGATGAACGGATAGAATGTTGAAGATGTACAGATTTTTTTTTGGTTTTTAGTACATTTTTGTGGCAAGTGAAAAACAAAAGAAAACAATGCTTATTTTTATAAAAAACACGATGATGAATTAAGCTTAAGTGGTTGCCTATTAATTATGTAAATACTATACATATATACACACAAAACACACACACATACACACGTGCATATATGTATGCACTTCTCTAAACTAAGTTTAATCTATATGGCAAATACTGAAGTAATGAATTGTAGCAAAACACACAACAATAATTAATGATAAACATTAAAATGAAATGTTCTGAATTAAAACGAAATCTTTACTTGGGAATAAAAAACAAATTAAGTTTAAAGTAAAAGTAAAAATAATAAGAACCCTCCATGAAATAAAGAATTAAATACGCATGTGAAAGCTTATTGTAAAATACATATATTTTAGGGCAATTTAGTTAACTTTATAAAACGCAAGTCAAAATTTATAAATGCTGCAAATAAAAGACTTAGTACTAATGGAATAATATATAGTAAAAACACATAAATGAAGCAACTAATAGGCCAAAATAAAAGCCTAAACTTTTAAGATTCGATCATTTTCCAAATAAATGTGCAAAATGATTTCGATTAAATTTTAGTCATACTTTTAGTTAACGTTATCTACTAGGAATGTTTAGCAATCTACTATGAAACGATGCGTTTCTAAAATATACATACAAAATAAATTGAAAACTATATAAAATATATATATTCGATAAACTCTAGTGAATGCGAGGCAACATTTTAAAAATATTTAAATTCATTTTGTGTAACATATAAAAATATAAATTATGCAAAAGTTATTCGTAATTAGTGTCGAAGTGAGAGTGAGTTGCGAGCTAGAAGGCCTAAATTACACAGAAAGTCGTATTTTTAAGATCCATTGCATTATTGTACAATTTTGGGTGTATAAATAGTGAACATAAATCAATAAATATCTAAATTTTTGAATATTTTCGCCATTTTCATTGTGTTGTCTTCGAATTTCCCACTTTCCACTTGATGGCTGCTTAGACCACGCTGATTAACATGTCAGGATGGCCGAGTGGTCTAAGGCGCTGCGTTCAGGTCGCAGTCTACTCTGTAGGCGTGGGTTCGAATCCCACTTCTGACAAATGCTTTTTTAGATTTTACTTTACCTGGTTTTGACTGTAGCAGTCGTTACGGCTGTCTAACTTTATTTTTTACTGGTATTAAAAATTGTTAATGCTTCTTTGCTCAGCGGTCACTTAAGCACCAGTCGCCGGGCCATTTATTACAGCGCATTTTTGTGGCAGCGACGCCAACGACCACGACGACGACACGTTGCATACCTTTGGGTGCTGGCAAACACACCTGAAGTGGCCAAATGGAGTTCTGGCCACGACGTCCACTAACGCGCGCTAATGCAACAAATAAATCATGCGAAATGTGCGGTCTGGACTTTACTACGCTCCGTGCAGCTTTGCAGCAAAGAAGGAGTCATTTCTGGGTGTTATTATGAGCGCAGTGTATTGGGACCGGGTACATTAGTGAGGAGAACCAAGTAAAAAGTTCCAATTTATGCTGGTTAACATAACAGCTACTCTTAAAAGCAGCAATGTGAAGTATAGGAGCAGTGCGGCTAATTTACAGCGTCGCCACTGTTAACAGCGCTTTTAGTTAACATAGCAGGCGATCTGCTTGTGCAATGTGCTTAACAGCAAGTTAATTTAACATAACAGTGAGTGTAGCCAAAAAATGTTACATAACATAAGGACTTAACATAGCTGTCTGTCTGTTAAGCTCCTTTTGTTACGTTATTTTACAGTGTATTCAATGGTCAACTACTTATTCTCCTCCCTCTTACTCCTTTTTTGCTCTCCTCTTCCCACTTGAGCTGTCGCTTGCAGGACAATGCAGAGTCAAGTGCTCAATTAGAATTTGCCAAGATAAAAACGACAGATACTAGATAACTTTAATGCGACAACGCTTTGACTGTAAAAGCCACTAATAAAATTTATCGACTACACACACACATATAGACACGCACACGTGCTGGAGAAAATGATGGAACATTCTTAGAATTCCCATTTTCATACGTTACGCTCAATGAACTTTCGATGACAGACACTTGATGGCGTCCATTACGACTGAGGGGACTGCGGTGACAGCGGGGAAAATAATGCGAATATTGAATGCCAATTTAATATAAGAGGAAATGCCAATCGGATTTATATTATGACTTATTCTTTTATAATGCGGATTAGAATGTAATTGAACTAGCTGCATTGCAGCAATTCGAAGGGGCAATAGCTATTTTTAGTTACAAACTCTGTTAAAGTGTGACTATAGGTATAAGCTACGGTATTAGGGCAAACATGTGCCAAAGTAATAGTTCTTATACATATTATATAGAAAGTAAGAACATAAAGTTAATTGCTAGCAATTTGATTAATGAAATCAAAAGCGAAAGTTAGAGAATATCATAATAGTAGCGCCTACAATACCCTTCAGCTGTTTGTCATATGATAGAACGCTAGACAGCTAGAAAAATTAATATTAAGATGACCGATCGGTGTAAATATCGCCAGTATATAATTTATTTGTTCTATTACTAATACATTTTATTTTTCCTTCTTTCAGATTCTAACACTTAAGTTCCAACACTATAAACATATTTGGTTTTAAATGGGTCAATATGCCATCCTAAAATACATGCCCGGGTAGCTCAGTCGGTAGAGCATTGGACTTTTAATCCAAGGGTCCAGGGTTCAAGTCCCTGCTCGGGCGATCCAATTTTTTGCTTTTTTTAATTATTTAAAATATAATAGAGGTATTTAAGCATTTTTTCTTAGTTTTTAATAAATAATTAATAATTATTATTAATTATTAAAAACATTAATTATTTATTTTTCACATTTTTTTTTTTTTTACAGGGTATTGCAGGGTAATGAACTGGAAAGAACAAGGACAAGGAATGCAATTGAGTTCAAATATATTTAATTTTCCAAATTGTGTGTCAAAAACATTTAATGGCAATGCAACACACACAGACACACGCACAAACGCACACAGGAAACGCTATGCGAAGTGCCTTCAATGTCACACAAGGAGAGGGAAGGAGAAAGAGAGAGTTAGAAGTGAAGAGGAAAAGTGAAGCCAGTGGAGAGAAGTCTACTCTGCTGCTGACGAAGTGGAAAGCGAAAACTTTCACTTTGAAGGTCGCAAAGATGCTGCAGCACACAAAGAGTGAAAGAGAAAGGAGAAGAGATGGAGATGGAGAGGAAGAGCGAGAGGGGAGGCAGTGTGTCCAATGGACAGTTATTCAGAGACGGAGACAGCGACAGGGACTGGGACAGAGATAGACTGTCAATCTCAGTCGCCATTTGCAGCTCGTTGAAGCGCAAAGCGGAAATCAGACGCCATATCAGGCGGATATGCTTGACAGGACCGGACGGAAATGAAACGTAAGTGAACATTGCAAAAGCAAAAACAACAAATGGCAATGGAACATGGAATTAAGTGCTTGCAATACGAGAGCTAAGAGTGGGGAGGTGGTGACATTGAGATAAAGAATGATATTGGAATGGTATAGGTAAATATTACGCATACGCCATGATGTGCGCCATCAGTGTAAATAGCACGAGACTGTCAACAGTGTCAATAACAATGTTTCAGGCCCAATGCAAACGCATCTGAGCCATTTTATTGGCCCTGGCAGCAAGCTGACTCACTGACTGACTGACTGCTCCAAATAGGACACTCACAGCGTTGGAAGGAGCAAGGAAGCTGAAATCGATTTGGAATTTGCACTAAAAATGCAAATGGCAAAAACACAGAACACAGAACACAAAACTGCCAACAACAAAGCACAACGACAATGCGGGTTAAGTTAGCATGTAATAGATACATAGATACATTTGTTGCCACTGGCTGTAGATACACATAAAGGACACGCAGACAGACAGCTAGACAGACTGACTGACACTTATGCAGATATATTTGTAATGCAGATTTGCGCTTAAACGTATGTGTATCTACCAAATCGAATGCAATTCACAAACTTATGATTGACTGATTGAGATGCACGTACTTTTTTTGGCTTTAAATGGTACGGTGAGCTGGCAGTGTGATGTAGGTTGAAGGACGGTAATTTAGGGAGGAATAAACTGAGTTTGGGTTCTTAAACTGAAACGTTACTTTATTTTTGTATTTATTTCGTAGTCTTTATATTTTAGTCATACTTTATTATTCCTCTAAATTTTACCCCACATCCCTATTCAACACAATAAACTAGCTAGTGTCATATTACTGCCAGTATTCCCCACAGACTCGCACCATCTCCACTCGATAGTCGATAGTCGCTGCACTCAGTTTAGGGGTGCTCCGTCACTTGCCACATGAAGAGGTAACTGCAGCGCTTAATGCGATTTTGGTTGGATATGTTGCACATGCTGTGACTGTTGCCAAAGTTCAAATAACTGTGAAAATGCACAGGGATAGCAAAACAATCGAAAGGTGAGAGGTGAGAAGGCGAGGGGCAGAAAAGGCAACAACTTTTTGATAAGCATCGAAACGAACTATTAAACTGCACTCGAAACTTGTGTATTTTCCAAGCCAATCGCGGCATTAGTTAAACAAAAACACGACTATTCAATATATATATGTATCTATCTATACATTATTTTGCTTAGTTAGAGCAACTAGGTTAGTTCCACGTAGCGGGCGCCATTGAAGATGCTTAGTATCTGGAGTCGACTTCCGTTTCCGCTTACCACGACGGAGACAAGACGTCGATTATTGGTCAAGACCACGCAGACTGTGTCCACTGAATTTCTAGATCTGCCACACGCAGAGTTGTGCTTCTTAAGCAGCATATTGAGCTGGGTAAGGAAAGGGTTAAGGTAGAGTTAAGAAGGGTTTTAATTTACTTACTTAATTAAATTATTTTTTTATGATTTTATGGTTTTTACCAAGTGCCAACTAAAGTTAGTCAACAAATTTGTTAAATTTATTATTTAAACTGCTTTGAATTAACGTTTAAATAAAAGTTAACTGATTTGTCGTTAGTTGAAATTTAACGCAAAGCTTTGAAAAACGTTTCGGAAGTCAAAACATCGCCAAGCAAACATCGCACATTTCCCCAGTTTCAAACCTAACTGTAGATAACTAACGGTTAAGTTGGGACACATGAGGACTGCGCAGTCGCTTGAAGGGAGATAGGGAGAGCACTCTCTGCTGCTCTCTTTTATCTACTGCCGCTCTCGCTCTCTGAAAGCTTCGCTCGTTTAAATCAAAACATTTGCCACTGATTTTTGTAATGTTTTGAAGTTTTGCGCCTCCTGCTGGCCCCTCCCCTTTACCCGCCCCTACCCCTGCTCCTATTTGTTGGCAATCGTGGATTTCCATAGACGAACACGCGCTCAATTTGATTGAATTGTTATTGTTATTTGACTGTAGTTGTAATACTCGTAGTTGGATTTTTTCTGTTCTTTGCTTTGCTCTGTTCGTTGCTTAGCCTCGAAGTTGTTGCGGCCACCGTGTTGGCCATTTAGCCAAGTGTACATTTAGGCCAAATATGTAGTAGCTAAGCATCATTTCTTGGTGTGCCAGTGCCTGTGTGTGTGTGTGTTTTTGTGGGCTATGCCAGTTCCATTGACTTGAATAAATAACGAGCTCTACGTGATTTGATTTTCGAGTCTTGGACTTGTTTGTCTTATGCACGTGTCTGCCTAAAAGATTTCCAAGTGTGGCCATATTTATATTACCAGTTAGTCTATGTGTGTGTGCTTGTGTGTGCTTGTGTGTGCCGCTGTAGGTCACTAAATGGCCGCCCTGTGGTTAGATAGACTCAGCTATTTGGGGCCTGACTAGCTGCGGTTACAGCTGCAAATTTGTAGCCTGCTTTTAGGCTGGCCCTGACCTACTACATCACAGACCACAGCTATGTGTGTGTTTGTGTGTGTGTGCATCAATTCTCAGTGGCTTTGTTCGACATCGGCATCAAACTTATATCCTAATTGAATGTATTTGCATTTCATGCACATTTCGCGTGGCCTTCACACACATCACACACACACACACTGACAGTAGTTATGTTTTTCATTGTTGCTGCTCGTCAAACATTTGTCGACAGTTCTTCTCTCATTATCATTAACAGGCAGCAGGCAACAGGCAGCAACACTCTCCTTGGACCACTTGAGAGTTGTTGTTTTTTTGCTGCTCTTTGACATGCAGTGAACTATGCGAAGTGTGCAATCCTCAGTGACACACACACTTGGCTGTGTGTGTGTGTGACTGGTGTGAAACTTTAAGTGTGGCAACTGCAGGCAAGTGTCAGGCCGAGCTTTGCAATTGACATAATTAGTCGACTTGTCTGTGAGTGTGGGAGGGTGTGTGTGTGTGTGTGAATGGGTGTGCTGGGTGTGTGTTGCAAGTGTGTAATTCAGTGAAGCATTTCAAGTGCTTTGTTTTGCTGCGTCTCTCACAACAAATTGACACTTTGAAGCTGAACAATTATCAGGTGAGACAGCGACTGATTGTCTGCAAGTGCAATGCAGTCGAGTGAGACAGATAGCTTTCCCTCTCTGTCTAACCCTAGGTAAACATTAACTGCACATTCGCTTTGTTTCTGCTTAATAATGGCATGTTTCTTGGAGTTTATTTGGAGCTCTGTTTTTTGATTTGCTTAAAATGATAGCCAATTTGTCGGGGGTCATGGGTCACCGCAACCACAGACATAACCTCAACCACAGCCACAGCTGCAACCACAGCCAGCAGCAGTAGCAGCAGCAGCAACAAAGTTTTGGCTTTATCAGCGGCTCAACTCTTGTAACAGTCTGAACTCTGACCCCTTACACCTCCCCTGGCAGCATTTACATGCATATGCATGTGTATAGACTGTACACAAATACCCACACACACACACACACGCACACACA
This sequence comes from Drosophila dunni, assembly GCA_018152125.1. Lineage (NCBI taxonomy): Eukaryota > Metazoa > Arthropoda > Insecta > Diptera > Drosophilidae > Drosophila > Drosophila dunni. Next base: position 17,528,096 of record JAECXC010000339.1, on the reverse strand, counting down.
CAGAGATAGGCACACGCACACTGGCAAAAGTTAGTGAGTAATTTGCATATAGATTAAAGGAGCGTAAAGCCGTAGAAGACAAACAACCGCAGCGACGTCAGTCGGCCATAGAATCTTGCAGAGCCCCCTCTCCACTCCCCCCCTAACCACCCTTCCCTTCACTGTCTTTCCTTCGCCACACCCCCTCGCCCCTTTCTGGCTTCTGGGCGCTGGTTTTCTTGCACTTTTCCGACTGTTTTTTTGTTGCTTCCGTTTGCTGTTTTTGTGCTCCATTTTTAGTTTTATTTCATTTTTTAATAATGCACTGCGCATCGAGGGCGGCGTTTTGGGGGCGTGGCCGAGTTGTTTGTACTTTTGAATATGTTGTTGCATAATTTGTGCCGCTCGATGTGCAGTTTGTGCATTGTTTCGAGCGGCTTAATTGCAGTCTGCTTGCATTTATTTTTTTCCCTCTCTCTTTCTCCTCTCCTCTTTCTCCACGCTCCATCGTGGCGCACTTTCTCCTGCCTTTGCTTTGTGCCATAATTAAGAGCAGCTTCAATGAGTTTTGCGGTTCCAGCTGTTGTTGGTTTTTGTTCTAGTGAAACTGTGAGTTTGTGAGCTTTAAGCCTGAAGGACAATACGTTGCAGCCAGATCAGGCAGGTCACTGAGATAGCTCAATCGACCGAAGCGGTGTATGGGAGCTACATGATAGAGTTGTTCTATTTAAAGTAAATTTGCAGGGGTTACTTCCAAGATTACCATACACACAATATGTGAATTTGGTTGGGTAGCTCTAGAAGTTTTCAAGTTATGCTCTTTTAAAAATGGGTGTAGTTATATTTGTGAAACCTTTTGTATAACAGTTTTGTTTTACAGTTTATAGATCAGTTTTGTATAGCAGTTTGGTATAACAGTTTGGTATAACAGTTTAATATAACAGTTCGGTATAACAGTTTAATATAACAGTTTTACATAACAGTTTTACATAACAGTTTTGTATAACAGTTTAGCATTAGTTGTATATACCAATTTTCTATAACAGTTTTATATAGCAGCTTCTTGTATAACAGTTTTTTGTATAACAGTTTCCTTAGCTTTTATATCAGCAGCTGTTTAAAGCGAAGACTGCTGCTCATTTAAGCTATTTATGACTGCTTTAACTTGGTAGCAAATTAGCCCATAAGTATGCAACACAAAAGCAGCAAACTCCACTGCACACGTGTGTGTAGCCTGCGTGTGTGTGTGCACATCGAAAAGAATGTGGTTCATGTCGTACGCTGGAATTTCCTGCTGTTGTTGTTCTCCTGCTACTTTGGCAGTCGCTGTAACAGTCGCTTTAGCAGTCAGTGTAACAGCCACTCTTCTTGTTGTTGCTGTTGCTTTGGCTGTTGCCGCTTTCGCATTCGTGTCTCGGACATGAATTACGTTTACCGACAATTAATTTCAAGTGAAAATGTGCTAAAACTTTTAATTGGGCAACCAAGTGGCTGGCAGTGTCTGAGCGCTGAATTTCGTAGCGTTACGAAAAACGGTAGCCATAAAAATGTCGACAACATGCCAAGGAAAATTTCGCAGCCATTTCGTAGCAGGTGCAACGTACAAACTTTGGCCAGAAAAAGGTAGGGAGCTGTACCTATTCCCTACACACTCCTCGCTGCCCCCAACTGTTGCTGACAAACTTTAAGCCAAGAACTGTGCAGCCGATTAGCAGGCAAACTGGCGGCTGGCTTTGGCTACGCTACAACATTGCGTATACGCCACGTTGTGCACTCGAATTGAAAATTTAATGCAAGTGAAACAAGCGCGTATCACTCATTTTTCAGTCACGCCCCAAACCGCCCCTAAAAATAACTTTCCTGCGTGTTTTTCTTTGGCGCACGTTGAATAACGAATGCAAATTGCCAATGTGATTCACCCTTGGGGCACTTCACCTTCTGTTTGTGTTGCAACTTGCAATGCTTTGTTAAATACTCTGCTGCTTTAAAATATTTGCTTGTCAAATAGCCCCGTTTAGCCCCTCCAACCACCTCCTACCGCCCACCTGCAAGCCAAACAATACAAATGTTAGACGAATTATGCAAGCGTGTAAAACGCTGAGCGTCGACAGCCGAAAGCACTTGACTCCCCTCGACGCACACTTTTTATGGGGGGCCGCCTGGATATATTTGCATTTACCAACACTACGCAGCTGCAGCTGAATGATTAATTCTACAGACAAGCCAATTTACTGCCGCTTTCAGTTGCCAACTTTAATGGTGATGGAATTGACAGGGCAACTAAGTAGCATACTGGCTCTGGGTTAGCTCACCTAAGCTGTAAAATGTGTAAAAGTTTATATAGAAAACTTTAATAGCACTACCTTTAATATAGCTTTAAAAATAATCAATAAGCTTTATTTGCTTACCATTCAAATACCAATTCAGTTCAATTCTAAACTGCAATATTTAAAACAATTTAAGCTGCAAATGTACAACAACAACTGGAGTTGTACGGGCTGTGGAAAATGGAAAATGGCGTTGGGGAAATGGGAAATGGCAACTGGCATCATAAATTACAGAGCTGCCATTAGCTAACACAAAACGAAATTTTTCAATTAAACTAAAGGCCATTGCTGATAGTGGCAATGTCATTAGCAGGCAGCCAGCCAACCGAGCGAAGCCAAAGGACCCCAGGACCCAGGAGCTAAGCCCAGCACAGCCTCGCCCCCAAAGGAGCCACAGGATGGCACAGGTAGACGGTGTCACATAAATTAAAATCGAAGCCAGCCAATTTTATGTGCATTTAATGGCAGTCTATAAACTCCACTCCACTTCAGTGCCTTCCTCTGCCACACCCACTTCTGTGCTTCCCTCTGCGATTTTGTTGTTTATGGGCAGCAGCTAATTGACATTTTTGCAAAATGTCGACAATTGGACAGGCAGTCATAAAGTTAATAAGCAATTTGCATAACAAATTCGTTTGGGCCCAAAAACGCTTGACAACGGCACACGGGGCGCATGCTTAATGCGCGACGCAACGCGACGCATTGCGTATACGACATGCTGGGCATGCATTTAATTGTTTTTCGGCGTACAACACGCTGACCAAGGCAACAAAAAACCAGCAGGACTTTTTTCAGGCCACCACAACATTACATTTCCCGCCGCTTTTAGCCTTTTTCAGCCCAAAATAGCTAGTTAGCAGGGAATTTAAGCAAAGAAAGTTTAAAGTTGACTCAGTGTAAGTGTAAAAGAAGTGTATAAACTGGCTTTAAAGCAGCTAAACTGTCAGCACTGATTCCTGTCGCATTTTTCTAGACAAAATGTTTGTAATTTATTCGCGAGTTGTTAATTAGCAGCGCAACAAGAGCGTGCAACATGCCTGCTTGCCACTAACTGGTTATGCATTAAAAGCCAAATATATTTTCGGCTAGCCTTGGAGTGGGAGGGGTTAGAAAAGGGGCTGGGGGTAGCAGCAATACACTGCTAGTTACGCTTAAAACTTTTCACTTTTCAGTTCTTACCAAAGCAGCTAAAAAATCTTGGCCGTAGCCTGCTTTCTGGTTCCCCTTCTAGCTGCTTGTTTGTGTGCAGCAGCCGTGACCCCAATTGTGACCCCAATGGTGCCCCCAATTGCTTGCAGTGTAGCCAAATGCGCGTATGGTTTCTGGTTGCATTTAGCGCATTTTCCACTGCAATTAGCCAGTGTCAATTGTTCAGATGTAAGTAGGAATGGCATTGTGAAACATTAGCGGCATGTTTTAGCTTTTTTTAATGTACGACGCACACACACATGCACACACACGCACACTCGCTTCTAACTGCCATTTGCAGCTGTTTCCATTTCCGCTAGCAGGCCACAAAGGCAGACTGTTTCGCCCCAGAGTGCCACGCCCCCAACCTCTCGCTGTGCACAACATCATTTGTAATTTGATGCCACACACACACACACACACACTGGGGGCTGCTGTGGCAGTTGCTGTTTGCCGGCAAGGAAATATGCCTCAAAGTATGCAACACAAATGTGGCCAGAGAAATTATAATTGCAAGCACACACACACACACACGGAGTCTCACACACACGCTGTCACCTACACCACTACAGCACTGGAATTGCATTTGACATGCTGCTTTATTATAATTAAATGATAATCAATTTGGCAAATATTTGATCTGCCACAAACGAGAAATGAAAACTAATCAGGCGTGAATGCTGAAAGGACACGCCAGGCTACATACAAGTATTATGGCATAGACAAATGCAAATAAGTGCTCAATATTTGCACTGTGCTGCTCCGAGCATAAAATCAATAGCTACACACGTTGCAAGCGAACGTTGCATGTTGTGTGTTGCATGAAAGACGTCAATAAATAGAAATTTACCCAAACCATTAACTTGAGAAATGGTTTTGTGCAGCGAAGACGTCGCTGGCAGTCCTCCCCCTCCCCCGCTCCCGCCGTGCTGCAAAATCAATTCCCCAGCTATTTCACAGCGTGTAATTTCTCAATTTTTGGTAGCAAGCTCCAGACAAAACCCGAAACGAGTTCAGTTCAGTTCTGTTGTTTTTATATTGTTTCTCTGCAGAACCTACTTAATTTCGAGTCATGGCCCTTAGCGTTGATAGGCGACAGGGGCAGGGGGCTGTGGCAAGGCCCACAATATGCCACGAGTCGCTTATTTCTGCAGCATTGGAGCTGCTTCCTCCATGCGCTCCACAAAAGTGGCTATAAATCTGTTTGCTTTGTCTTGAAGAAAAGGAAAATGAAAACAGCAAAAAAAGGAAATAAATTGAAGCTGATTATATAGCACAAATTAGTTAGTTCTTTGGCTAAATGTCAGATTATGTAAGCACTTATAAGTTAGTGCTTGGATTAAAAGCAATTTGGTTCAAACTTGAGCATTCACTGCTCATTATTTTCATTTTTGGAGTAACAACTGGAGATACTTGAGCACCAGATGGCGCCAGTGTGGAGTTTCAGCAGTAAGGAGGTCTAAGCTGCTTGAGGTACAGTGATTAGTTAACGACTTATTTTAAGACAGTAATTATGTTTAATATAAGGTAAGAACTTTCTACAACACCTCACACACTTAACCCTTCAGGGCCCCTCGATTTTCAAGCCCAGCGACTTGACCTTCTCATCGATCCAGGGACGTAGGAAGGGCACATTCGCATAGACTGCGGGCACATCCTCCTTGGCACACTGTATGCCCCAGGAGACTATGCCGGCGAGCTGGTAGCGAGTCGTTTCCTCCGGCAGAGTGCAGAACAGAGGAGAACCCCCGTCGCCCCTGCACGTGTCCTTGCCCTCGATGCCGCCGGCACAAATGAAACTGGGTCGCAGACGGAATCTTCTGCCGAGTCGGGTAACCCGCAGCTGAGCCTGACACTCGTCGCGACTCACTATGGGCAGATCGATGCGCTTGAGGAGCCGCTCATTGCGATCGCTGCCCGGCAGACGACCTCCCCAGCCGGTGGCAAAGCACTGGCCATCCCGTAGGTTCGCCTGCACCGCGGGCGACTCTGGCGAAGGCAGGCAAAGGGGCTGAATGTGGGGCTGAAGCTCAACGGGTTCCTCCAGCTGCAGCAGCGCAATGTCGTTGAAGTAAGCCTCCGGATCGAAGTCCTCGTGTGGAATGATTTGCTTGATGCGACGCGCCTGATGCTCGTGGGGTTCGTCGAGACTATTGAGATCCCATTCGCCGACACGGGCCACAAGTGTGTGCACCGTGTGGTTCTGTATGTTGTGGGCACTGGTGAGCACCAGTTGGGGATGGATGAGGGTACCACCGCAGACGTACTGATTGCGTCCCGTGATCAGCGCCACCATCCAGGGGAACTCGGCAAAGAGGGAGACATCCTTGGCGTACTCATAGTTGTCCTGGTCTGGTATGAGTCCGTTCTCATTGCTCCAGCCGCAGCCCTGGTACTTGAAGGCGCCCAGCTTGCTCAAGTAGGAGCTCTCGTTGGCAGGCACCTGTAGGTAGGCTCGTAGGTTAACACCCCTCGGTGGAAATGGGTTCACTCAGCTTACCTGCATGTTGATGGCACAACAACGGTGCAGAGCTCGACGACACTGCGTCTCCCCAATGCGTGGATTGAGCAGAAAGCGTCCATCGTCATTGATCACATTGTCCTGGCAGAGTTTCCTCGGCACACACTCCATGTTCAAGCCACAGCTCTCGTAGCCCTTCTCCTCCTCAGTGTTACTGCTAACCGCAGCGGGTGAGCTGCGCTGCGCTGTTCTCGGTGTCTTGACCAGTGTGGCATTCCAAAGCTCCAGCTGCTCACGATCGCAGCAGATCAGCCCATCTCCACAGATCTTGGCAATACGCGGCTCAATCGCGGCACGACCCGTATCATCGGAATCACTGCAGAGCTTCTCGGTCACGCACTGTTCTTTTGAGCCACAAATGGAGTTGTCTGTGGCTGCCAACGAAAGTTGAGTGTGGATCAACAGCAGCACTACGAAGAGCAGGGATGGGAGCTGCATCATCTGTAATGGATTGATAACAGTCGTTTGATTAGAGGTTCAGCTGATAAGCTGATAAGCGCACTGGGTTATCACTGCTAGCCTCATTACAATTAGGCACAGAGCTTAGTTTTGTTGTGGGAAACTTGCAATAAACTTCGATGCCAACAGGTAAAACAACAATTTCTAACTACAGGCAGGTAATTAGCTATAAATCTTTCGATATAAATTCTGGTTATTTTTGCACTTTTGAGTAGTTTTTACTTGATTTTTTATAACAACAACACTTTGTAAACTTTACACTGTTCATTATGTAGTTGTGTTTAGTATATAGCAAACATATATATACACTCGTTTGCTCCGATCCAGTGTTCTGCTCACTTCGAGTGCTCAAGTACGAATTGTTTTTGCGACACAAAATCAACTGAGTTTTTACAACACGATTTGATGCGTCTTATAGGCAGAACCGGCTTCAAAGTGATAGGGAGAGGGGAAGTAGGGAGTGGCAGAGGGAGGCAGAGTGAGAGAGAGAAAGAGAACTTAATTAACAAGTAGATTGCCACTGTTCTCTGCTCTTGCGATCGGTAATTCAGTTTTACATACACGACTCTGCTGCATAAAAGTCAAGAGCTTGGAGCAGACAATTCAGTTGAAGTCGCTGCTCATTGGGAAGCTGAGCTGAGCTGAGCTTGGGCAAATCGTTGGCAGTGTTGGCTAATTAGTTAAATAAGTAGTGAGTAATTTAATTATATTTATTAAAAGTGTTTTGGGCTTGGTTCCAACGCATTACTCACGTGTAGCAAAATGCGCGTTAAGTTTAAAAATTAAATGGGAATTTTATACAGAACTTTTCTAACTCTTTGTCTGTCTGCTCTCTGCTCTCCCTTCTCGCTCTTCCCTCTATCTCACTAGTCCCTCTCCGAGTGCCGCCATGTGCCGTCATCTCTTAGCTTTACTTCCGCTTCTGCTGCTCTCTCTGCACGTTGCCTCCCGTCGCCTTTGCACCCCCACCGAACTGTGCATCACCGAGGCCAGATGCAATGAAACGGATGATGCTGGACGTGGTCTGCTGGGACCGCGCATACTGGATCGCAGCTGTGGCGTTGGACTGGTCTGCTGTGACAAGGAGCAGCTGGAGAGCTACGAGGCTACCATGGCCCAACAGCAGCAGCGGCAGCAAGTGAAGCCTCAAAGCGACCAGGTCATAGCAGTGGAAACGACCACAGTGGCCAGTCTCGAATTTAAGTTGGACTACGAGACGTGTGACAAGCAGAAGCTGTGTGTGCCCAGACACCTCTGCAGATCGGGAATGGTCAACGAGGATGGTCTATTCATCATTAAGCCACGCACGAATTTGAATAGCAATTTCGGCTGCTCGACGTTTGAGAGCTGCTGTCCCTTAGCGGATCAGGTGAGCAGTACCAAACTTACAGCGTATCTATACTAATATTCTACCTCTTTTCAGCTTGATGAGCAGGAGAATCCCATGGTGCGCCACCTGCAGGAGTTCAAGTACCACGGCTGCGGCTACAGCAATCCCAAGGGACTCTACTACGATCTCGTGGGCTACGACAATCACGAGGCGCGTTATGGCGAGTTCCCCTGGATGGTGGCCCTCACAGACATGCAGGCCAACTACGTGTGCGGTGGCACGCTCATACACCCGCAGGTGGTGCTGACCAGTGCCCACAATGTGGGCAACCACAGCTCGGACTCGCTGCTGGCCCGTGCGGGCGAATTCGATTTGAACAGTCAAAAGGAACCGCATGCCTATCAAACCCGTCGCCTGCGCAGCTTGTGGCGTCACGAACTGTTTAACAAGCTCAACTTCCACAACGATTTGGCGCTGCTGGTGCTGGAGCAGCCCTTCCAGCTCGCTCCGCACATTCAACCCCTTTGCCTGCCTCCCTCAGCGCCTATGCTGACAGAGCAGGCGCTGCAGGAGGCGCAGTGCTTTGCCATCGGCTGGGGGCAGTCCAATTCTACTGCAAAGTCCGTGGAGCGTATACTGAAACGCATTGATCTGCCCATTGTGGAGCACGAGCGTTGCCAGCGTCTGCTGCGTCGCACAATTCTCGGCAGACGCTTCAAACTCCACGCGAGTTTCATTTGCGCCGGCGGCGTTGAGGGCAAGGACACGTGCCAGGGCGACGGCGGTTCGCCTTTGTTCTGCAGTATGGCAGGACAAGCCAACAGATTTCAAATGGTTGGCATCGTCTCCTGGGGCATTGAGTGCGCCGAAAAGGACATTCCAGCTGCTTACACTAATGTGCTGCACCTCAGGCGCTGGATCGACGAACAGCTGGCCAGAACTAAGCTAAAAGTGGATCAGGTTGAGTAGTAAACCATAGAGAACTTAAGGTGTGGTGCTAGATGGCTAAATTGTAGTTCACATGATGAATTTATTACTTAAATAAATAATATTTTAAATGGATATTTACTTTTACTAGCGATAAACAAAAATCGAACTTGAAATAATATTTATATGTTAAAATATTTAAAGCTAAACAAATATTGTTTTACAACTATATTTTTAGCAGCTCTGCTAATGCCCAAAATCAGAGCAGAAGCCCCGAGCTTAGTGCTGTCTGGTCTGCAGGTCGTATACGTAATAAGCGCTTGCGGTGCACAACTTTGTAAGCTGAACATGTTGTGGCTGCTGCTGTGGAGTGCAGTTTAAAGGCAGCTCAGTTTGAAACTCTACACTAAATTATTAATTTCGGTGCGCTGCAATTTTAGACAATAAATTTGTAACTTTTCGGCTCTTTTTTGCAGCAGGGAAATTTATGTTTTGGCCAGTGTGATTTATGTGGGTTTGGCTAACGATTTTGATTTGTGTGTTGGCATAAAACTCTCGGCTGCTGGCCTAAAAAGTGCATGCCTCTGGAAATGGATATTGAATTGCGACAATTGCAGGCAACGGTGCGTATGAGCAATCAGTCAACCAGTCACTGACTCGGTTAGTTTACAGCCAGTGACTGTAACTGTAACTGCAACTGTGACTGTAACTGTGACTACATATCTGCATTTATGCTTCACCTGCCAGACATTTTTGGCTGCCGAAATAGTTTGCAGATTGTTCAAAGAGTGCAGCCTGTGGAATGAATCCCTGAAAGCAGCAAAAAACTTGAGCCAGCGTAAAGTTACTAGATTAGCTATGAAACTAAAAAACCCAAGACATTCATTAAGTTTTTGCATTGCAAATGAACAATCAGAATTCACAATATTTGCTTTGAACCAACTGGAGAGGAGTCTGTCGAATTTTGTTGATTATTTCAAGTGGTTTTTGTGGCCAAAGTGACTCCAATTAGCAGTGTCACTGCTAATTCTAACGCAGAGTTTAAATTGGGAGTGTTCACTGTGTGCAGGAGAGCGAAAAAGTAAGTAAATAATTCATTTGGTACGCTGGTAAATCTGAATCATTCACAGGCAGCTCAAGTGCTGCAGTTGGTCCATAAATAATGTCTTGAAAGGGTAGGAGGAGGAGGAGGAGAAGGAGGAGCAGCAGGAGGAGGAGGAGGAGGAGAGGACAGTGGAGTAAAAGCGAAAGCAAACAGTCACAACTTTCACCTGGGTCGCCATAAATTTTCATTGCATCCATCGCTGCGTCGAGTCAATTGCGCTTAAATGCTCGACATTCAGTAGGATTCATTGATATCCTTCGACAAGTTTGGAGTGCTGGGCGGTGAGCGGTGGGCGTGGCTGTCGCTTTGTCAGCTTTCTTTGGCTTTTCATTCCTCGCTTGATTCAATTTCGCAGCGACAATTGAAATTGTAAAACTTTTGCCGACACTTTAAACTAAGCAGCTAATCAGTTACTAACAAGTTTAACTGCATTATCAGGCTGTAAGTAATAAGCAGTCAATAGTTTGGTTAACTATTTAAGCTCAACTTTTAGTTATTAGTTAACAAGTGGCAACTTTTGAGGAAGTGACTTTGTTTTAGCCTTTAAATACTTTGTTTTAATAGCTAAAAGTGCTGCTATGTATTTTAAGCAAAAATTCCGCTAGTTAACTCTAATATTTAAATGCCTAATCATATTAGGCATAATTAATGACATCACAAATTATTTAATTATGTTAATTGTCATTAAAAATGAATGCAAATGTGACTAAGTTGTAAATGCACTTAAATTTAAAATGAAAATTTGCATAAGTTATACCCTAACAAACTGTAGCTTAGCTGTTTGATACCCTAGAAACTTTGAAGCCAATGAAAACGACAGCAAATCTATTTCAGACCCGAGGGTCGCCAGAAAGACTTTTAGACTTTTACATATTACTAACATATTACTACTTTCAGGGGGATTGGAAGACAATTAAACGTCCAGACGTTTACACGACTACAAAAATACCCTAACAAACAGTAGGTTAACTATTTGATACCCTAGAAACTTTGAAGCCACTGAAAACGACAGCAAATCTATTTCAGACCCGAGGGTCGCCAGAGAGACTTTTAGACTTTTAGGCTTTTAATTGACTATGACAACATGTGGCTAACATATTACTACTTTCAGGGGGATGGGAAGACACTTAAGCGTCCACGCGTCGACCGAGTATGTGGCGCACGTCCTTGGTGAAGCGCAGGGCGTCGAGGAAGGGCAGCAGATTGAGCAGCTCCTCGTCGTTGGGATCGTAGATGAACGTCTTGATGGGTATGGCATTCTGTGGGAAGTCCCGATAAGCAACCGGTGAGTTATCGATAATAAAGACCCGTGTCATATCGCGATCGACAATGAAGAGATTCTTGCTAACAAACGCTGCGGTCGTTGTGCAGTGCTGCCGATAGAAGCGACGCTGAAAGATGCCACGCCCCGCATCCAGTTTGTCCACCACCGAGGAGGCGTAGGCCTCCATGCTGGCGGTAAAAATGACCACGTCGTACCAGCGATGCACAAAGTCAAGGAACTCATCGACATGTGGTCGCTTATAGACCTGAAACTCAATGGGATCCATGTTGGCCACAATCGGTATGCTCAGCACATAGTCGGGCACCGCCTCGGGGGGCACAAAGTTACAGCCAACAACCTCATTGGTCTCGGGATCCACGTAGCACGAGTGCACGAGCGTTTCATCCAGATCAAGCACCAGAATCTTGCGCTCCACCTGCTCCAGCTGTCGAGCCGATAGATTGGATAGTGGCACCTCCCTGTAGCTAAATGGCTCCGAGTTGAAGTAGCACCGGAATTTGGACGCCACATAGGCGAAAAACTGCTTCACGTATTGGCCCAGCTCGTCGGTCCGACTGATGATAATCGCAATCAAGTTGGACCAGATATCGCCAGCGTAGAGATAACGTCTTCTAGGCTGCGCCACGGAGTTGGAGCTGGAACTGGGCACAATGTAGCAGGTACGGCTAATTTGATGTGAAACTGGTGCTCCCGTCTCGAGTACATGTATCTTGGGCACGATCTCCTGATCAGTTGCTGGCAACGAAGTCGTGGGCTGCTCCGCGAACTGTATGACCATCTTTCCAGCTTGTATCGAGTGTGTATCGAATAGTTGCAACTGCTCACTTACATAACGCTTCAATTTACTATTTAAATATGAAAATGTATTACTATATGTGACTGACTGCTTAGATTTCTTAAACGAAAAGTGTTTTTATTTCAAGCCCATTTTGACTTTGTTTGCAGTTCGTATTTGAGTTTGAAATAAGTATAATAAGTGGAGTACTATAAGTGGGAGTCACTACCGTGGACTATCGGGACTCCTTCAATCGACGACAGGCCAAATGTTTTGGCAGCTAATTGTGTAGTCAATGGAATCGCTTCACACCTCAAGCAGTCCAAAGCGCAGGTAATGAGGGGCATGAAGCGCTTGGAAGGCACTTGGAGTCAAGCCAAGTCAAGTCAAGTCGAGTCATGTCAAGTTTACTCAAGTGGAGCGGAGACTGCGCTAATTGCAGGCAAACCACAGACGCTACTCGTGTTCCCAATGCACCAACAGCAGATTCATTAGCCAACTGAATGAGCTGCACACACACACACCTGCTGGGAGGTGTGCTATCTGTCTAGCAAATGAAATGCAAATCGGATAAGGCCGAAGGGTGAAGGAAGAGGGGAGGCAGAACAAAGCAGGGGACAGAGGCACAACAACAAGTGAATTCTCTCTCACCGCGCTGCATTCACATTAATTAAGGCTTGCATAATTTATATGTAGTTGTTGGCTGTAAGTGTAGCTGTTGGCTGTTGGCTGTTGTGGCAAGTGCCAGCGGCACTTACAACCGGTGAGCAGCGTGGCGTATACGCAATGTGCTATCTGCTAATTGAGTTATAATGCTAAGCGCCTATTTATTGGCCAGCCAACGAAGCAGAAACCCCAGTCACCCCCTCCCCGGACCCCTTAAGTTGGCCAGCAGCAGGCACTGCAGTCGATGCTGTTGTTAAGTAAGAGCCAAGAACTTGTTGTTGGCCACAATCGGAAATGCGGCAAAGTTTGTTGGACAATACTTTTAGCCACAACTATTTGCAACTTTATTAAAAGGAGAGAAGCAAGCTAAGAAAGAGATGCAGGAACTTACAGGATATGCAGGAGGATTGAGCTGCCAAGTACAGGGTATGACTGGACAGTAGTTCATAAATCACTTACTTCACTTAGAGACCAATATCAGCTCGCTAATTATAGTAATTGTGTTTTATGAATATTTATAATCGTTCATTAGTTTTAATCAAATTTCTTACATCAATGCTGAGCTCGAAAAAATCCCCTTTTGATAAGAAATAAACACCAGACGCAATGTCTCTGCGGTAAACATCGTAAATTAAGCGAATTCCGATTAGTTAAGCGATAGGGAATCAAAAATGGAGGTGTTCGTGGTGTTCGTGTGCAACTCGAGGCTGTGACGTCCAGTGTTTATGACCCGCAGTTAACTCTTGACTCCTCTAAAAAGCGATAGATCATAGGACATGTATTAGCTAATAGCCGGAAGTCAAGCTGTGATTTAAGTGCCAAATGGAAATGGAAGCAGGAGCCACCGATATGCAAAGTGTCTTAAAATAAGCAGAGAAATTGAGAGCGTAGAAAAATATAAAACAATTTGGTAACAAGCAAAATGCATCAAAACTCAGGGAACTGACACTTGAGACTGGAAGGGAATCCGGTTGCCTTTTTTATTATGCTGGGCGGGAGTGGGAGGAGGTGGAGGAGGAGGAGGCGGAGGAGGAGGAGTGCGAGTGAGTGGGAGTGGGAGTGAGTGAGTGAGTGGAGGAGGAGGAGGAGGAGGAGGAATGGGAGTGAGTGAGTGAGAGGAGGAGGAGGAGAAGGAGGAGGAGGAGGAGGAGGAGGAGGAGGAGGAGGAGGAGGAGGAGGAGGTGGAGGAGTGGTAGTGAGTGAGTGTGATGGAGCTAAGTGGGAGTGCAGGAAGGACAAGGAACTGAAGCAGAGCTAAAAAGAGAAAAGAAGTTGGAACGTTGCATAGATAGTGGGAAAAAAAGCTGAAACTGTTGCAAAAACATGTCACATTAAGTGCACAGACAGACAGGCAGCAGGACAGACAGACAGGCAGGCGGGCAGAAGGACACAGAGAGGGCAGAAGGACAGACGGACAGTAACCGGAAGTCTATGGGACTTGAGTGCTTTTATTGCAGCCGGAATTCTGCGGGCATTCGCTTACGAGTTGACGCTTGCATTTGGCTACCAGTGCTGCTCCTTTGCTGCCTTTCCCCCCTATTCCCTTACTTCCCCCTTCTCCTACTTCTACGCCCTTTCTTTGTTTCTGCTTCTATCCATTTCGGTTGTTGTGGGAGCATTTCCCAGCTTGTTTATGTTTATGCAATGGCACTTAAATGTAATGGTTATGTTTCAGCTGCCGTCGCATTCAAATGCTGCTTAAATGACATTTTTCTATACAATTTGCATTCCTCGATGTCGCCAGAGCATTTTTAGTGCCCGAGTTTGGTTTTGTTCTACGAATTGTTGAGGGTTTGGGAAGACATAACGTTTAATTGCCTGTAATTAAGTGGGGAAGTACGAAAGGATTCCTTAAAGACAGAAATCTTTAAACAAAACTAACATGCATCTCCCACTTCTCTCCCCAGCTTGTCTCACATGTGTCTGTCCGTCTCCTCTTTGACCCAATTACGAGTGCTGTCCGGAGAGCAGTCAGTTGGCGGCTGAGAACTGAACTCAATCCCGAACCACTTGAACCCGTAATTAACGACAAGCTTTCACTGTCACTCAGAGCTTTTGCCTCAACAGCCGGAACTTGGCCAGGGAAACGGGCCGAAAAGTGCCAGACCTGGCAGAAATGCTTCGTTGGCTTTCAATGCCGAGCAATGCAGCAGGAGGAGTTGAGAGGACTTCGTCAAGCACTACGAAGCTGCACAATTCACTTGACGGCGCTGCTTGGCTGCATTTTAATTATGATACTTCATTAATGTAATTAATCTTGGCCACCTCAGGCGATTTAAATAGCCACGTTGTGAGTGGAGCTGGGGCAGAGCAGAAACCAGCAGATTATTGTTAATGTGACGAGTGTAAGTAGTTTTCAGTTAATGAGGAATACCCCTAATCTCAGCAGCTCCCACAGCAAATAGAAAAACCATTGGAAATTGCTTCTGACCTTAACTTTATAAAGTGTATTGTATTTTCAAGAATATTTATTAAGCAGCTGTTGAATTTTCAGAGGTAAAAGTAAGAACTTAAGCCCTCCAGTTGGCCCAGGTGCGGATCTCGTTCCAAAGGTTGGTGCCGGGGCACTCGGTGGCGCTCACCTGGCGATGGCCGTACAGGGTGTAGCCGGAAGCGATTTGGCCACGGGAGACGGCATCGGCGAGGATACCCTTGGCAGCGCTGATCATGGCGGCAGTGGGCTTGTTGTTGTTGTAGTTGCCGAGGAAGGAGATGCCCAGGGACTTGGAGTTCCAGTTGGTGGCATGAGCACCGACAGCGTTCCAGCCACGACCCTCGTAGACAGCGCCATCACCACCGATCAGGAAGTTGTAGCCAATGTCGGGCCAGCCCAAGCTATCCATGTGGTAGCTCTGGATGTTGCGCAGTTCCTGGGCACAGGCAGCCCTGGTGCTGCAGTAGTTGCCAGCGGTGTGGTGGACCACAGCATAGCTCAAGTAGTTGCCGAGAGTGACCTTGCTGCGGGGAGCACGTCCACCCCAAGCGGACTTGGAGACGACAGCGACGCCGAAGACTGCCTGGGCGCACAAGAGTACGGCCAGTAGGATGAGTGCTTTGTTTGCCATGTTTAGACTGTAGATTGCTCTAACTTCTATGCCGGTCAGAGAGTTTCCCTGGTGTTTATATACCCCCAGTGGGAAATGTTTGGCTCTGATATGCGACTATCTGCTGCTAATTCCATCAGACTTTTTAATGATCTTATCAATTCGGCGATTTATGGCAGCAGAATCATATGTTCCGCTATCAAAGGCGAGTGGTGGCTAGGCAAGTGTTGGTGATTTAGCTATTTTGTAGCTAAAAGTTATGTGCTTGTGCTTGGGGAGTTGCTGCAAGTTCTGCCTATCAGGTATTACAGCTGGTAACATGTCTATAAATGTAGCTGAGGAATCCTGTCACCACTGCTTCTCGTACCAAAAAGTGTTGCCTACTTTTAGGCTTCATTTTTACTGTGATTTTCCCGTTTCCTCTATAAACAAAATAACTGCACTTGAAAGGTTTATAAAATTTATATCAAACAGGCTTAAAAATCCTGTCCTTGGACAGCTCGTGGACCACATCCCATTCGGCCAGGCCGATGTACAGAATGTACAATGTAAATAAAATGTAGAACAAAATGCCAATGGACCGTCGAGCAGAGAAATTAAGAATCAGACACCAGGCGACTGACAAACAAATGGTGAACATAAAGAAAAGCTGCGCGTTTTCACCGTATTCACCAAAGAGCCAGTTCACAGAGTGCCTTTCCTGGGCATGGACATTGAAGAAGCAGGGAATTCCCATGCACACAGTGATGCCTATAAAAGTGGACAATGATTGACTGACTGACTGATTGACAACTCACCGAATATGGGTGCAGCCAGGCTGGCAGCAAAAGCCATTTTCTCATAGCCCTGTATGGCGAGATGAACATTAAAGATGACATCGTTCAGGGTTCCGGCCATGGAGCGAATGCAGCAGGCCACAAAGTCCTCGCTCATTTGGAAGACCAGTCCAATGATGCAGAAGAGCACCTCCAGCTCAGTGGAGCAAATGATGAGAAAGAGCAGTGAACTGACTATGGAGAGGGCCATGAAAAGCTGCAGGAGGCACAAGAGGAGTTAAAGGAGGGTAGGGGGAATCCTTTCCTGCTTACCATGTGGTAAGGTGGGGGTCTGTCGGTGCGGCTGTGCAGGAAAACAGCGAGAGCCAGCGGCACAGTGAGGCACATAGTCCAGATGGCACCACTGAACGTCACATCCGGATACCGTTTAGTATAGGTGTTCCTAATCATAGCTTTAAACATAAGTAAAGAAGAGATTACTCAACGATTCCTGACAGTAAAGTGAACAAACCTTCGATGAGCACGAAACAAATCAAGGGAGTCGTGATGATCTGTGTGCAGTTGAGCAACTTGCTCCAGCCATGCTTGTCCAGTCGATAGTCCACAACGGGAATGAAGATCACACAGATCAGAGCAATGGGAGAGACCATAATTTGATAGCTGCGACTAAACCAACCACTCAACTTCCAGTCCACCAGATTGATGGGCATAAGGGACCAAAAGAATTCCTGAAAGAGAAACATGTTCTGCGGATTGCTGGAGTTGTACAAAATCTCCTTGGTTGCATGCGGATCAGTGTCAACATGTCGAATTTCGCGAATGGGCGTTTTGGAGAGCGAGAGCCGCCAACTGGAGCCGATCCTCTGAATGTCACTGTGGTAAATACTCGAGTAGTTGTAGACAACCATCTTGGCCTCGTCCTCAAAGTCATGCAACTGCTGCAACTTCTTCTTGATCAACTGCCGGCGACTAAGAGAGTAGGGTTTGCTCTGCAGCTTTCTGATCTGATAGTTGAGACCTGAGGGGAAGAAGTTAGCATAATCCACAGTGGCAGTAGAGATAGTTACTCCTGATGGTTATGCGCAACAAGTTGATGTCCAGAAAGATGAGTAGCAAGTAGCCGATGTACAAGAGGATCAGTACTAGAAGAAGGAAACCCGTTGAAGGATAGTGAAGCAGCTACAAAGACCCCACCACTTACGTATTGACTCCGCTTTTGAGGTCTTCTCTCCGGTGAAGATCATGAAGACCAGCGTCTCGCCGCATAACAGCAGATAGAGCAGATCCCGCACAGTGCTCTGTCCATTGATCTTAAAGGGTCGGAGGAAACACATCATGCCACCGCTGAGTAGCACCACAGCCAAGGCATTGCTAAGGGTTATGGTATAGATGGGTGCATGACCTCGAATGGGCATCAGGTTCACGATTAGATCGGGCAGCGCATTACCCAGACTCAACAGGGTCACTCCAGCCACATACTCACTCATGGACAAGCGCATCGAGAGTATTTTCAGCGAAGGTGTAATGCTGGGAATGCCATTAATGTTATTAGATAAATAAATTCCCACTGCACTTACAATTTCTCTATGAGGTGTGACGTCATAATCATCAAGTAGATCATAATGACTATGAAAATACTCATCACAAATTGTTCCTCCAGTTGGCTTTGGATGGCAATGCTGCAGTACATGATCTCAAAGTAGTTGAAGAAGTTCATGATGACATTGCAGTGCTTGGTCCGCATGGTCAGGTGACAACGTTCCCCAAACTCCACCTGCATCACGCTGAAGCAGCTCATCTTGGAAGGGGCAATTAGCTGAAGGAATACTCCATAGTTCCTAACTCACCTCCTGGTAGGTTTTGGCCGCGGAAAGTGTCTCGTTTGAAGCCATTGTGTTTGTTTAACAAATAAATAGAGTTGAGTTAGGGAATTTGTGTAAAATGCTTGGAAATTGTTAACACAGGCGACTGTGGGACTACAACAAATCAGCTGTAAGCAGAGCGGAAGAGCGGTCTTTTGATAGCCACCTATAATTTATGAATGAGTCTGACCAGCCAGCTAATCTACTAATCAGCCGAACCTACCAATGTTTGCTGACTATAAACTGATATGGTAACAAGGAGTAGTCCCTATAAATTATGACATCGGCTGGTGCTTCCCCTAACCAGAATTATTACCATAAATCACCTTCGTTTAAATATTTCAGAGCAGTTTGGTCTAGTCCTAGCGATAAGCAGACTTTGCCCCGATAAGACCCTAACTTGGCGTCTTTAAAAGCGCCTCCTCATTGCTGCATTGACATCAAATCAACGAGAACAATCATGGCGTCTAGATCTACTTTGGCTCTGCTTTTGGCCACCCTGCTGTGCTGCCAATATGCCGTTCAGGGTGTTAACATCGTCTCCAAGGCCGAGTGGGGAGGACGTGCTCCCAACTATCGTGTTGCTCTGGGCAACTACCTGAACTATGCCATCATCCATCACACCGCCGGCAACTACTGCGAGACCCGTGCCGCCTGTGCCCAGCAGCTGAGGAACATCCAGAGCTACCACATGGACAGCTTGGGCTGGCCCGACATTGGCTACAACTTCTTGATCGGTGGTGATGGCGCTGTCTACGAGGGTCGTGGCTGGAACTCCATGGGTGCTCATGCTGCCGAGTGGAATCCCATCAGCATTGGCATCTCCTATCTGGGCAACTTCAACTGGGACACCTTGGAACCCAACATGATTGCTGCTGCCAAGAATCTGCTCAGCGATGCCGTCAACCGTGGTCAGCTCAGCTCCGGCTACGTGCTCTACGGACATCGTCAGGTGAGCGCCACCGAGTGCCCTGGCACTCACATCTGGAACGAGATCCGCAGCTGGGCTCACTGGAAGGCTTAAGCTAAGGCTGTTCTAAATAAAGAAGATTAAAGAAATGTTTTAGTCATTGTTTTGTATTGGCAGACAGTTCAGTTCCAGTTGAGATACTTTATCTAACCGAAGTTCGTTCACTTTTGATTAGCTATTAGAAGCAATGCAATCGTTGATTGAACACCTTTGTTTACCTATCAGTTCAGTGTTTAGATAATTCTAGGGAAACTTTGTATTTAACTAACTAACAACTACAAATTATAGTCAAGTCTTGGAGCAGATAAAAGAACTGAAGATGGGGAGTAGAAATAATGGTAATAGCTTGAATGGGTTGCGATTGTCAATCACTGTCAGTCAAGGACTTTAAGAAAATTATACCCTAGGCATTTTTCTTTTAACTTTACTATTCATTAGGTACCATCATAAACTACTTACCTTCTTGCCTCCTATAAAGATTTTTCTATAAGTTTTTCATGTTATCAACACTTTTACTTACTTGGGAACTCTTGGAACCCCCCACGCTACACTGCTCAAAATCAAGTAGCTTCAACTTAAAAATACTCTTGAGGAATGCCAAACAAATTAATTAATTGATTAAAAACTCATTTGGCCAATGCTGGGGAATTCATGGGTTAGCGCGTAATGTGATAGGAGTGATAGGAGTGCGAATATCAGAACCTGCTTCAGATTGTCTTCCTATCAGATCGAAAGCCCCCCTAATAAAATATATAAAATATATACCTATTAATACTACGCCACGAGTGTCGTGTGACTCGTGCCTCATACGTAGCAGATAAGACAATCCGTGCGACTATATATAGTGGGCATCAGAGCAAATGGACATCACACAAGTCTTGAACTCGTTTACAAATCATGGCTAACAAAGCTCTCATCCTTCTGGCCGTCGTGCTCTGCGCCCAAGCCGTCTTCGGTGTCACCGTCATCTCCAAGTCCCAGTGGGGTGCCCGCTCTCCCAAGAGCAAGACCACCTTGGCCAATGGACTTCAGTATGCCGTGGTCCATCACACCGCTGGCAACTACTGCAGCACCAGGTCCGCCTGCGAGACCGAACTGCGCAACATCCAGAGCTACCACATGGACAGCTTGGGCTGGGCTGATATTGGCTACAACTTCCTGATCGGCGGTGATGGCAATGTCTACGAGGGTCGTGGCTGGAACGCTGTCGGTGCTCATGCCACCAACTGGAACTCCAAGTCCCTGGGCATCTCCTTCCTGGGTAACTACAACAACAACAAGATCACCTCCGCTCAGATCACCGCTGCCAAGGGTCTGCTCGCCGATGCCGTCTCCCGTGGACAAATCGCTTCTGGCTACACCCTGTACGGCCATCGTCAGGTCGGTTCCACCGAGTGCCCCGGCACCAACATCTGGAACGAGATCCGCACCTGGGCTAACTGGAAGGCCTAAGAAGTGGCCTGAGTTCAACTCAGTTCAGTTTTCAAGTAAACGTTTAATTGCTGCAAAATAAAAAAAAATCTTAAAAATATACAATACACTCGTGCATAGAATTCTTCGGGTATTTTTCCTGCGGGGGTTTTTCATTGGCAGCTGAGCTTGTTTTTCTGTGTCTGTGATCTTGTGAACAGATTTGTGTATATTCGCTTTTTGTTTATAGGATTTCTTATACTCTTCATCATCACTAGCTTTCCTATGTAGTTCCTCAACTGCTCAACTATGGCCAGATGCTCAAATCGGTCTTCAACGGACCTTTACTCTGCTCGACCTTTCGAAGCAGGCGATTGACCAGAAGCGGTCAGAATTGGTCCACCAGGAAAACGACTCACACATCATCAATGACCCACCAGAAGCGACGGGTGCTCGAATGGCATGTCCTACCGCACCTACCGTGTAGTCTGGACCTAGCACCAAGTGATTACCATCTTTTCAGGTTGGCTGTCGGAGTTTTTAGGAAACAAGGAGACGCGTTTTATCAGGAAGGGTTCTAAATGACAGCAATATTTGTTAAACTAATTTATTAGGAGCAACGAAGGTAATTGGATCTTTAGCAGAGTATCTAGGTGTCGGTTTTATATCAAGTAAAATAATATTTTCTGTTGAGTTATTTGACTTGTGACTCAGAAAATAGTTTTACTTGAGAAATCATTGATGGGTGCAAGCGATAAATACTATTTTAAAGACCTAAACCTTATTTAAATATTAAACTAAAAATTCTTTCAAAAAGCGTGTTTCCTAGAAGTTTTTACCAAACCCTTTTCCATGTCCTTCCCTCTAGAAAACCACACAAAATTTCTCGCTCAACTTAACTCTATAAAGTGTATTGTATTTTCAAGAATATTTATTAAGCAGCTGTTGAATTTTTAGAG
Organism: Drosophila dunni; assembly: GCA_018152125.1. NCBI lineage: Eukaryota > Metazoa > Arthropoda > Insecta > Diptera > Drosophilidae > Drosophila > Drosophila dunni. The sequence goes on along the minus strand of JAECXC010000339.1, from coordinate 17,506,513 downwards.
CAAACAGTAAGAACTTATGCCCTCCAGTTGGCCCAGGTGCGGATCTCGTTCCACAGGTTGGTGCCGGGGCACTCGGTGGCGCTCACCTGGCGATGGCCGTACAGGGTGTAGCCGGAAGCGATTTGGCCACGGGAGACGGCATCGGCGAGGATACCCTTGGCAGCGCTGATCATGGCGGCAGTGGGCTTGTTGTTGTTGTAGTTGCCCAGGAAGGAGATGCCCAGGGACTTGGAGTTCCAGTTGGTGGCATGAGCACCGACAGCGTTCCAGCCACGACCCTCGTAGACAGCGCCATCACCACCGATCAGGAAGTTGTAGCCAATGTCGGGCCAGCCCAAGCTGTCCATGTGGTAGCTTTGGATGTTGCGGAGTTCCTGGGCACAGGCAGCCCTGGTGCTGCAGTAGTTGCCAGCGGTGTGGTGGACCACAGCATAGCTCAAGTAGTTGCCGAGAGTGACCTTGCTGCGGGGAGCACGTCCACCCCAAGCGGACTTGGAGACGACAGCAACGCCGAAGACTGCCTGGGCGCACAGGAGTACGGCCAGTAGGATGATTGCTTTGTTTGCCATGTTTAGACTGTAGATTGCTCTAACTTCTATGCCGGTTAGAGAGATTCCCTGGTGCTTTTATACCCCCATGGTAGTTTGGTTTGTTCGATATGAAGTCATGCTTCTGATAGTCCTCCTAATCAGCTGTGCCAAAATGAAAATGGTGTGTGGTGAGAAAGTCCACAATCGACCGATTAAGCTTAAAATTTATGGCTTATAGCGCATGGCGTCAGAAAGTTCGATTACTTGTCCAATGCTGAACAACTGCGAGTTTCCCTGTACGTATATAATATGAAGTTCTTATGATTTTGGACTGGTTACACTCTGCTTTGTGCAGGGTACAAATCGGCAAGTAATCTTCAAGAATTTACAATCATTGTTTACATTCTTCAAAAATTAAATCAGATAGGAATTAATTTTAATTTATGGGCTTCTCTTAAAAAAACGATAAGATTGAGTTTGAAAAGTGACAATCAGTGCAATATAAATTATAGCTAAAGGAGTAGTATTCTGTTCGTACAATGTCTCATGATATTGTTAAGGGTTTTCCTAAGGGTTGGAAAAGCTAACCCCAATCCCAAGCGGTAAAGTGTGCTAGTAGTTCAAGACATGCTTCCTTAAAGCTTTCTTGTACTTTCTCTATACTCCCTACCAAGTTTCCCCCTCCCTTGTTGCATCACTAGAAACGTGTCGGATTTTAAATGGAAAAGAAAAACTTTGATTCGATAAGAACTTTTCGAAATCTTGGCTATCTTATCAGCCTCTTGTAAATTAATGAATCGAATGTTTTCAGTTTTTCATTGTGAATGAACTTCTATTAATATTAATAATATATGGCGGTTCAGGCTAAGTAAACATGCGATGGATTCTTGTACAGTGGGCCCAATAGTTACCTCAAGTGGAAAGTAAAAACACCCATTGTTTATTTGAAACTAATATTTATTCGAATATCTTTGCATATTTTGAATACATTATATATAAATATGTATATAGATATTGTACACACATAAAATATGTTAAGTTCTTCTTCTTCTTGGGATGTTTTTGAAAAGTGTTACATATTTTGTAATTGTTACAATCAACTTAGATACAAATAATGATATACAATTTTGATAATACAATTAAAGACTTACGAATTAACTTAATTATAAAAAAAACACGCGTTTGCATCGATCAGACAGATACACTGCCTTTTAAAATTCATCTCGCAACTTCTGCTTTACGTTCTTCATTCTCTTTGCTTTTTGGTAACAACTACTTGTGCTTAACTAGGTAAAAGTTTTGGGGGGCATAATAAAAGAAAAGTTAGGGGGTTAACATATTTAAGAGTGCCAAATCTTTAACAAATCATTGCAAGCGGCAATAGACACGGCCTAGAAATAGACGTACATTTATATTGTATAAGCATACAACGCGTAGAGTAAAATCCAGCGAATATTACAATACATTTACATTATGGTTATGTCCTCTTTGTTTTTTCATAGGTTTAACAACAATAAGCGACTGCTAAAAGTTTAAATTTGTAGGGACTTTGTTATTTTTTGTTTGCTTTTTCTTGTCTTTTAATTACATTCATTGCGTTATACGTTTTAGCATAAAAATCTTGATGATTAGAGCTCGAGTTCCGTGACGAACTTGTTATGGTATGCGTAATGGGGGGAATAATGTGGGAGATCCAATTGATAGGTTGACAGTTGAGCAGGGAGGGAAAGCAACGTGTCGACAACACGTCGAAATGATGAGAGAAAACAACTTAAAAATGAAATCACAACTTAGGCCTGACTTTCATTGCGTCCGGGCACCTGGCCGGGTATGTTCACCTGGCGTTGGAGTCGCGATGGTGACGGCGATGGCATCTGCACCTGTGCATCGGAAACATCATTGTAGGGTGGTGGCGGTGGCGGTAAAATGCCAGCATCGATTACCTCCAGATCCAGATCATCATCAACATACTCGTCATCGTCGGAGGCGCCAGCCGAAGTTGCCTGTTCGCTGCGTCGCATTGGGGGTGTGTTGGCATTCACATGCACAGTGTTGTTGTTGTTCGGCACGTCGTTGTTGTTGTCCATGTTGTCATCGGTATTCGAGGCTGAGTTTACGGTTACCGTATCGAGGGCCACAAACAGTGGAGTGCCACCGCCGCCATTGACAGGCTGTGCTCCACCAGCAGCGCCTTCGTCCTCGTTCTGATAGTTGGACATGGCCACCTGATAGGATGGTGGTGGTGCCTGCTTCAAGTACTGGGCAATGGCCTCATCGTAGTTGGGCAACAGTGTGGAATATGCACGCTCCTCGGCACCAAAGCCACCGCCATGCAGCACTCCATCGGGTAGGACACAGGGCAGCAGACTGCGTAGATGCTGCTGACGCAGAGTCAAGTACTTGTAGCAGCGCCAGACGATGCCAATGCAGTAGGCCTTGAGGAAAACGATGCACACGAAGACAACGAGCACCACAAACACCAGCTCCTCGGAAGGCAGCTTCAACAGCTTCTCGCGCCATGGCAGACGATGAGATTCGGAGATGATGCGGTGTATAGCTTGAAGATAGCAAAGATATCCAGCTGCAGTCAAACTGAAAGACGATTTCAACGTTAGTTGCAGTACATAATAGTTGAGTATAACTAGAGACTCACGTGGTGATGGCAAAGTCAAACAGTTGCAAGCAGAAGAAGGGCAGCAAGTGCGATGGTTTGCCCTTGATGGTGCCGTAGATCATCATCAGGGTTATGGCTATCATGCAGGTGCAAACCAGCCCGCCCATGTCAAAGTTCTCTGCAAAGGTAAACAAAGATTAGCACGTACTACAGGTAAAAGTTCATGACCGAATGCTTACGGTAACGCTTACGATAGTTGAGGGAGTGATCGCGATAGGCATAGGGAGGATCCACCTTGCTGAGGGGTGTGGGCAGCGCCGGAGCACTAAGATCGACGGTGTAATCATGACTGTCACTTTCCAGTTCGACCATCATTTCCGGATTGCGCCAGATGACAGCGAGCACGCTGAGCGTGAGAATGTTGAGGAACTGCAAAGAACAAGAGTAAGTTAATAAATTTATAAACTGCTTGGATTTCTTCTAATAACTAAAATATATTTATTTGTATAGTTTGGTAAAATGGTTTAACTAGCTGACTAGGCATTCTTTTCTGTCTCTTTCACAGCCTTCTGACAGCCGACACACAACTGGGAGACATCCACGGATTGCAGGGATTGCCAGTAGTCTTTGTGTTGAGTTTGCAAAAAGTTTAGATACTTTGTAAAGGCTTCGTATGTGAATTCCTCTTGGATCTGACAGTGCAGCCGATGATGGTAGCTGCATGTCGAGTCATAGATCCAATTGCGTTGCACTGGCGGTTGCATGCCACTGCGTTCCAGGTGCAGCTTGAAGCCATCTCGATCGTTGCCGTAACAGAGCCGCGTTGTAGTATAACCAACGCCATCGTGTAACTGCTGCAACACCTCCGGATGCGACATGATGCGTCTCAGCTCTACGGAACTAGATTGTTTGTCGTGGAGTCGTACGAGTAGCCAGGGAGGCACAAGACCAAAACGCACACAGGACACAAGCTGACCAATGACGTGTCTTCGCTTCGGCCATTGGTAGTTGAGCCAACGCACAGCTGCCATAAAGGCTTCCAGCTCAGAATTGACGCCAATGTTGCTGGAGCGCAGGAGTTGCCACACCGCATGCACAGGCATCTGAAGGAAATCTTGCGAAGCCACCAGTGTCAGAAAAAAGCGTCCAACACTCTGTAGCATGGGTCGATGAGCTCGCTCCATGTGCAACAGCCGTGCCTCTAGATACAGCAACACCGCTGCATCCTCTGAGAAGCCTTGGTCAAGACAGTGCTCGCACTGTCTCTCCAGTTGTGGTATCTTCAGAAATCTAGCAGCACGCAGCACCTCCAACAAACCCAGTCGTGACAAACGAGGTGCATCCTCCATCATCCAGTCGTAAATCAGACGAAAGGCACGCGGTGTTACCAAATCCACTGGTAATTCCACACTCATCTCATTGTCCAGATCACAAAAGAGGCCTGAGAAGCATTGCAATACTATGAGATGTACTTTCATACTGCTCTGGCCAATACTGATATCGGTATTGGTCCTGAAACGGCTTTGGATCAGCTTCAGCAGCAGCTCGTAAAGAGGCGGTTTTTTCTTCTGCCCCCTGACGTCTTTTCTGGAGGAGGGCCATGCCTCTGGAGCGGTATAGCCCAAGGATTGGACCGAGACTTCCTTTAAGCTGTTGTATTTGATGTCGCGTAGTTTATGAGGGTATGAATGTGCTACATTGTCCCAGTTATCCCACCGATGCACTTCAGACGCCTCGGTAAGATGCACGCAGCAGTCCTTGGATTCAATCGAGTTGGAATAGCATCCAATATTATCGTCGCCATCACTTTGGTGCATCGCATTGGATTTGGAATGTGGAGTGGGAATTTCGATATCGATTCATCCAATGAGTAAACCGATGGCATTGTTAGTGTAAAATTGTTTATTGAAATTTTAATTTACACACAATATGAAAACTGTGGGAAAATTGTCAATTTCCATGGAGTTTTCACTCAAGTGCGATGATTTTTTAAGCCCTTCGTGACTGGTCAGAGTATAAGTTCTGCGCCCATCTCTAGTTACTCTATCGTTCAGCTAATGTATAGTTGGGTGAGTGTAGTCTTTGTTTTACTTTATATTTGTTGTAGATAAGAAGTACTTAAGTTATCAGTAAATATAATCGAAAATTGAAAATAAAGTGCATATATTGTTTGTCTTTGGTGACTAATGGCTAGTCAATTGAGGAGCTCTATTGATTACTAGACAGGTGTTTAATTGCCTAGAAGGTCTGAAGCATGAGATACAATTTATCACTCTATTAATTCAAATCTATTTAAACTGTAGCAAAGAGCTGCTCAAACTTTAATGCGCTTTAATTGCAGTAATTAATTTTTAGTAGACAAGGTGTTATAATCACTATATCAACAAGTTGAATTCAATTGTTATTGCTTATTAATTGATGATTCAACAGTTTGCGAGTCAGCGCAACCGAAACTGTAAGACGTTCGCTGTGAGCATTGCGTTCAATTATCAAAATTGAAAAATTATATAAAAAGTGTGAAGCAAAAAGCTCAGTAGGTTACGCACTGAATACAATTACAACAATAAATCACAGTTGAGTAAGGTTTAATCTTTATTTGGCATGATTTTGAAGGTGGTTTGGCAAGCATATGTGCGCACATATATGTGATAATGTGTGTGTAAATGTTGTGCTGTCGAAAAAAACCCCGAACTATTTAAAAACACAGTAGACGCTGACACAACACAAAGGAAAATTGCAATTTGTATAGCAAATTATAAGTTAATAAAGCGGAACAAACTTCATTGACGTCACAACTGTTTAACGAATTGTCACCAAACAGTTTGACAGCGACTGTGACCTGGGCAACAGTTTGCGATGCACTGCGGACTGAGCGACAATTGATTTTTCCCCTCCTTGACACTGAACAGGGTCGGCTTAAATTTACCACTCTATGAGTGTGTGTGCAGCAACAATTGCACTCATGCGTATATACGGGTATACTACATGCTAAATATATATAGACATATACATTTTCGATCAAGGTTTCTACTTACCAGATGCCATAGGCCAATCATCAGTGTAGCGGTGTGTACATGCAGGCCAAAACAGCAGGTCCACTCCTTGTTGACGCGGCCATGACTGCCGCTGCTGCTGCTGACAGCGTTGTTATTATTGTTGTTGTTATTGTTATTACGTTGCGGTCCCATTTTGACGCGAATCCTAAACATTTCACGTCTAACGGTCTCACGCTCTACCGCTTAGGCTTTTCTTCGCTTTTTAGCGTCGCAGTAAACTGAAGACGACAAGAATCAGGCATTAATTATGATTATGTATGTGCATAAATGAGCTCTTTTTAAGCCCCACTTCTCTATACAATATACTCTATAATCTATGCATACACATACACACACACTCTCTCTTTTGTGATATATTTATATTATTTTGGTGTATATGTATGTGTTGTTTGCATACATATACTGTGTGTGTGCCACTTTTTCAATTTATTGTTGGTGATGATTTCTTTTCATTTAATCAAGTTATGCAAACACTGTTCTACCAATTTGTTATGCATATGGTAACACTAGTTTTTCCCCGTTTTTACTAACTATTATTCACCAACTATTGTGAAATGCGTACCGATTTATATGTATTTACGAACAGAGCTGCGATTTACTTTTCAGCAACAATCCAAGCAATAAAACAGTGTGACCGTCACTTTTTAAATAATCGACCTTAAGCGACCTTTATGGTCAAACAGTATCGATAGTTGACGCAACGCAAGGCTGGTATGCTGCTCACGGCAACCGGGCAAGTGAATACCAACATGCATGTTAAACAAATATGTTGCGTGGTGCAAGACTTGCAGATAAAACATAAAACATAAAGTCGTGTATTTTTAATTTGTGGTTTACTAAATTTATGGTAACGAATGCTTGCAAATTTAAATCAAATTTAGTTTGAGAAATGTCAGTATTTTTTCTAAATAAATTACAAGTATTTTTCAGCTTCAGCGCACAGCTATCGATAGAGCAATCGATAGCCACGCCGATTGATTTTTAAAAGCATTAGTTTTTGTTGTTGCTTCAGTTGCGACTTGCTCGTGTGCCGCTCTTTGCGTAACGTGAAATTTAATTTATTATCTTATTTGATCAAATTATCAGTTGACAACATGGTGTTAATAAAGGAATATCGTGTGTGCATGCCGCTCACTGTGGAGGAGGTAAACTAGTGCCACAATTACCGCTGACAAAGGATTTTCTAATTCGCATTCTCATTCATCAATCTGCAGTACAAAATCGGACAGCTTTACATGATTGCGCGCCACAGTCTCGAGCAGTCCGATGAAGGCGAGGGTGTCGAGGTAATGGAAAACAAGGCATGCGAGGATCCATTGCACGGCAAGGGACAGTACACCGAGAAGCGCATACACCTGTCCAGGTAAGAGTATTTCTATTTGCAGACATACTCAACAGATGGTTCATGTTTAATTCTTAATGCGCAATCTCTATTTCATGAATCGGTTCTGTGCAGTCGTCTTCCCTACTGGATACAAGCGATTTGCCCACGCGTTTTCTATGTGATTGAAAAATCATGGAATTACTATCCCTACACTCTAACAGGTGAGCTTACTCTCCGCACACACACACGCGCATAGACAAGCACAGACACGCACACACATGACGCTCTTCTATTTCAAGCACCACACAGCCTGTCATCCTATTGCGTTTATTTTTAAATCAAAGGTTTAGCCAATTTCGCACCATCTACCTGCTGTGCGTAAGGTTACCTGTCCATATGGCACCATCTATCAATCTGTGTTCCGGCCTGTCGTCACATCGATAAGCAGCCATATCCAGCTAACATGTACCCAATTTTTTTTGTATGCGGTAATATCGGTCACAGTTCCACTGATTAGCTCTGATAAGAGCACACATCGCTTAATTGATTGAAACGCGCGCTTTTGAGGCTTGTAAATTGTTAACAAATGTTGCGAGTTCCACGCTACGAGTTCCCAGAACTGTCTGCCAGCCAGTTGGGGGGACACTTCCGATAAGTTCTGTGGTATTCAAAAAGATAATGCACTCTCCATCATAGTGTTGCGGTTTTGTGGCTTTGATTGCTTGTGACCTGGCAACCAAATCGCATAGAGTCTTCCCTTTTATGACCAAAATTTATGACACGCGAATGACGCTGTCTGGGATTTATCACAACGAAAGTTGTTTAAACCGCAAATCAAATCTAGTTAATGCCAATAAACGCATCGTAGGTTTCCACATTTTATTGGCTTTTGGAAATTTCGTGTTTCCATTTCCATATCTATTTTGATTTCGGTTCTGATTTGGCTGTGTGCAAAGCTAATTATAGAGGCGAAAACAAGATCAAATGGTATTTGTTTAACCGTGTATTTGATGTTTAATTACGCTTCACAATATTTTCATGGTCAACCCGAATGCGAATTGCTGTGCACCCGAGCAGAGTACACGGTAATTATCGAACCTGTTGTGGCCCATTAAAATGAGTCCAATCGAATAACAATTTCTGATTTTCCGTGTTTACAGTGTTCCTTCATTCCCAAATTGAATGTGCTAATCAAGACAAAATATGAAAACAACAGTGGCACTACAGAAAACGTAAGAATTGCGATTTAAGTTTGTATTTTGAGTGGTAAAGCCAAGTGCTTTGCTTGTCCACAGTGCCTGGATCTCAGCGAGGAGGATCTGAAGGTGCGCACAGTGGATCATGTGGACATAGCCTTCGATGAGTACAGTGGGAAGCACTACAAACGTGAGGAGGATCCCAAATTCTTCAAATCCATCAAGACAAGTAAATTATGTCAATGATTTGTATAGAATTTGTACTAATATTTCTTTTTACAGATCGCGGGCCACTCATTGAGGGTTGGCGTGAGACAGACACGCCCATCATGTGCTCCTACAAGGTGGTCAACGCCAGCTTTGAGGTCTGGGGTCTGCAAACCAAAGTGGAGGATTTCATACAGCGTTCCATTCGGGATATTCTGCTTCTGGGACATCGCCAGGCCTTCGCCTGGATCGACGAGTGGCACGGCATGACATTGGAGGATGTGCGCACCTACGAGAAGCAGAAGCAGGCGGAGACCAACGAGAAGGTCCAGTTCAATGCAAATCCAACAGCGACTAAAGACGCTGGAGATGCTACCAATGGCAGTACCACGCCTACTAAAGAGGAAAACGCTTAAAGCAGGCGCGTAGTGAACTCTTGTGAATGTTATACCAAATTTAAACAGTTTGTACCTTAAGCGCTATAGTATTAACAATGTTATAGTGCACTAAGCGATGAGCTTTGAAAATATCTCAAGTCATAACCATGTGGAATGTACATACAAACATATTCGAAATGCATTTTAATGGTCCAAAACAAGCTCAAAATTTGCAACTGACACAAATCTATATAGTTTGCACATATATCTACGAGTACTCGAAACCAAACACAACATTATTTAGGCAATTAAGCAGTATGCTAAATTATAGTCACAACTTTATGTATAAATATTGTATGTGGTGCACAAGTAATGTGTTTAATCAACGGTTTTTGTTAACTATATTCCTTAATTATGTTTTAGAGCCAAAGTGAATGTAAAAGCGCAAATTAAACTCAGTTTTCAATTGTAAATTGTCAACTCACGGGTAAATGCATATAAAAAACACTATGATAGTCTCTAATCGTATGAGTAATTAAGTTCCAAAAACAGTGCTGCTTTCTGTGTTTATTGTTTCAGCCAAAATTGTTGACGATTTGTATGCAAATGTGGTAGGAAGCTAATTGTCTAACGTTTTCTAGCGGGCTAAAAGAACACACACAGAGCGCGGTCTCTCTTTGACTCGCTCGTCACGCTTCCGCTCTCACTCACTGCTGCTCTCTCTGGAGATGAAGTGGAAGCAACAGCTGTGCGGCTAGGAATTCCCTCTCACACGCACAACCAAAACAGTCAAAACAGTCGGTCAGCTGATTCGACGCTGGAGATCTTTCCATACCGCCAAAAAAAAAAGAAGCAAAAAAAGAATACAAAACAAAAAACAAGAGCGTTTCGCATTTGTGCCTCATTTGAACTTCAAACGCGAGAAAAGTAGCACACTACGAGGCGAGGCGAGAGATACGGATGCGCAGCTACTAAAAAATACAAATATACATAGTATAATTAATACGCGTCGACTCGGCAACAATAATAATCATAACAAAAAGCGACAAAACGAAACCAAATCAGAATAAAATAATAAGAAAACATGTATCACAAGGCAAAAGCAAAACAAATGTGTGTGTTGTCTAAATTGTTTGTGTTTTATTGCCGGTGCTGTTGATCAAGTGATCAGCGAATTGTACTAATCGATACTACCGTTATTAAATTGGAAAACAAATAACAGCAGGCGCTACTAAATATTCCCAAATTTCCGCGTGTGTGTTTAACGAATTACTTTTGCTAAAAATAATTTTAATTATTTTATTTTTTCCTTCTCGCCGTTTGCTGCCAAGTATGGCAATGAACAATCGAAGTGTGTTTATTAATGGAAATTCGGTTGTCAGTTCTTCGTTCTGCCTGCTGCTTGCTATTTTCGGAAGGTGCGTTAAAAATTAATCAGTAGCAAAAAATAGTTAACGCTTCTTCTTTAACCAGATATGATTATCAATTTTAAATGGTTTATTAGTTTTTTAGTTTGGTGCGTCGCACGTGTCGTATACGCAACGTATGTGGAGTTTTCTGTCTGCCGTCTTTAGTCGTGTGTTCCATGTGTTCCCACTGTTAATGTAAATGAATCCAGTTCTATTTCTGTCAATGTCAATATTTAACTCTTTCGTAAATCAATCTGTTCGCCTTTTTATCAACAAAAAACAGCAGCAAAAGCAACAACTGTAAAAAGCGTCAGATGTGCTTATCATCAGAGCCAAGTTATGTTTATTTTTGGCTTACACTTAAATCACGGACGGACAGACAAGAGAGCTATCTTCACGATCTAATATTGCCAACAATAATTTAGTGCTTGTGACTCAAAGTGGCTCATTAAAAACAAGTCTTTAGTAATACTCAGAATACTGTGTAAAGTTATTCACTCAAATAATTCAGTCTCAAACGTTTAGTTTGCAAAACTATTTTAGCTCTTGTCTACACTAAAACTCATCTGAATTCTGTGAAACTTACGTTTTAATAGCAGACATTATGTGACATGTTTGCCTAGATTACCGCGGTTTATCTGGTTTACGCTGAACAACGTGAGTTTTATAATATTGACATTAAACCGAAAACAACAGCGTTACAGAACTTGGTGTAGAATTCTTCGCATTTCAATTCCTGTAGCGATGCTTACAATTGTCAAACTTCAATTAAATAGTAATTGTGGGCCATTGCCCGATGTGCCGTGAATTCTCAAGTGGCTTTATAGCTTTACTATCACATCGATAAACAAGCTTTGAAGGCCCCCAGCAGCAGATAGCCAAAAGAAACAAGAATTGGTAGATTATTTTAACTACTTCACTATCAACTGCTAGAGGAGGAGCAGGCACTCTAAAAGATACAGTATCTAAGCTGAAATCTATAAAGCTTAAAGTTAAAATTAAAAAAAAAAACAGTTTAAAATGCGGAAACATATTCAAAATTCACTTAACTTTATGATCAGCTCTGTAGCTCCAACAAACCTAACACTCATACGCCATGTGTGCAAATATTTGTGCTTCCCAATTCAGACTTGAAATGCCAAATCTAATTAACCAACTAAATGTCAGCTATTTTGTTAACTTTTAAATAAATATTTTCGTGCATATTAATTTCTCTTTTTTCATTTTTCCATTTTTGTTTTGCTTGCTGTTAATTTTAACACTTGGCCAGAAAACATATGACGAAAAGTTGCTAATTGCAACTAAATAACGCCGAGAGTTCAACAAAATCTATTGCGCAAAAGTCGTAAATGTTTAAATTGTATTAACAAATATTTAAACATCGATAAATTTGCGCAGAACAACAAAATCAGAAGAGTTAAGTGTACCAATTGATGCTCTTACTCATAACTTTAATTGAATTCTATAATTTATTGTTTATGAGTTTTTTTTTTAATTTCTTGCCTATCATCTGCTCTAACTGAAGTGACTTGAATGGCTATTTAATTATTTTGTGTCTGTTTGTATCATTCCCGTTTAAATTGTCACAAATTGATCCACCAATGTGTTAATTGGCAGCACAAACATCATAATTGTCATCATCATCATGTGATGTGGCATTCCGAGTGGAGCATCCATCCCAACACAAACTGTTGGCATTACCAGTTAGTGTCTGAGTTCTACTTACACCCCTTGACTGACTTGAACTTTTGCTACGTGAAATCGAGACGCTTTGAAGATCAATTACTTATAGACACGCGTCATAAAAAAAGAGCCAGAAAAGAGCTGAAAAAAGTAGCCGAATCAAATAAACCCAATTTTGTGCAGACAACAGCTTATCGTGTTTACAGCTTCTATAAAAAGAGAATAAATAATCATATTAGTCCGTCTGTCTTTCAGTCTCGCTGTCTGCCTGCGTCTGTGTCATAAACGCCGCTGGTGCTTTATTAGTACAGTCTCAAATTGTGTTTATCATGTAGGCCAACTAGTGGGCCAAAAATAGATGTAGCTACAAATAAAGCCAGACGAAATGTTGGCTCTAATTGCGCAGATAAACAGTAACTAAAATTACGCATACGCTCTGTTGTATAGGTTTATAGCTGCCTCAACAACCGGTGGGGAGGCTGGCCAAGAACCGTTGCCAACCACAGCCATACTCAGCTCCCCATCCCCCTACACACCTGTGGTTAGCCACCCCTGGACCATTGGCCAGAGTTGTGTGAACTGGAAGACAGCTCCAGAGGCGAGGGATGGAAACTGCACGCGATTGACCCGTTACGGGTTGATTCGTTGCCATGGCGGCATGAACAACTTGGAGATGATAACGTAAGTAGGAAACACTGCTCCTTCGACTCCTTACCCACCTCTTTTCCTCTTTGACAGCTCCAAGCATGGAAAACTGGTCTCGGCACATCAGATGCTGCTCTGTGGCTGGTCCCAGCAGGTGTTCAATCATCTTGAGGAGCTGCAGAGATTTCCCCACCTGCGTTCACTGACCATCGAATATGGCGACTTTACGAAACTTCCGTTTCTCTTTCCGGAAATGTTTCACCTGCAGGCCATCAACATTTCCTGGACGAATCTCACGTACATCTCGCCACGCACCTTTAAGCGTATCCACGTCTTGAAGATTCTGGACTTGCGCTGGAATCAACTGAAGCAACTGGAAGGACCTTTGACCCTTTCCAACACATTCCAGCAACTCTATCTCGGTGGCAATCCTTGGAACTGCACCTGGAACTTGAGCTGGCTGCTGCTGCAGCCCGAGAAGAGTCGTTTGGTCATTGATCGGGATGATCTCACCTGCAATGACAACAAGTGGAATGCCACCTACAAGCTCCAGCTGCTGCAGGTTTTGGAGTATAAAATGGTAAGCATAAACTGTGGCCTTTACTCCACTTAGTTAAATATAAATCCCCTTCTTTTCAGATACTGAAGAACGACTGCGAAGCGCATCCGGACATCGCGAACTGCACCTGCGAGATGCATCACATTTCCCGTCTCCACGATCCGCTTTACACTGTGAATTGCTCCCGTCGGCAGTTCTATAGCTTGCCCTCGTATCTGCCGATAAACACGACCAGATTGGACATGAATGACAATCTGGTGAGTATGAAAAATAAGTTGATTTTGTGTGCTTTAATTGATTAACTTCTTCCTGGTTTCACTTTGCAGATCAGTGACGTTAGTCTGCTCAAGGATAATCCTCATTATCGCGGCGCAATTGATCTCCAGCTGAGCAACAATCGTATATCTAACATCGATGTCCTGGAGGACACAGAGTATTTGAACAACGTGCGTCTGATGAATTTGCGTGGAAATCTGATGCGAAAATTCCAGGTTTATTCTCTGGACAATGCCTTGCACAATTTCAACGCTGTTCGTGTGCTACTCAGCCAGAATCCCTATCACTGCACCTGTAAATTTGGCATGCGTCTGCGTGAGCTGCTCACCAAGTACAAGGACGTCATAGCGGATGGCAGAAACATTACCTGCACCTACCAGCAAGGCGACGAGCTGCGAGTGGCCAAGGTCCTGTCGCTGACACGCGACGATATTTGCAACACGAGTGTCGAGTCTCAAGTCCTCATCCATCCCATCGACATTCTGAACTGCGTACTTGCAGGTCTGATCATTCTCATACTGAGCAAACTGTCCTATGACTACTATAACTATCGATACAACGGTCGAGTTCCCTGGATTGTCCTCAAAATGCCGTAGGAGTGTCCAGCAAATCGAGTATTATAACTTGACTTTAAAGACATGTTTTTTGTAAAGTATTATCTGTAGTTTATGCCGAAATCTGTTAGTTTTGTAGTGTATTTTAATAAGTAGGTATTCAATTAATTTAAATTTACTATAAGCATAGCATTCTTAACATAAATGAGCTTTAAATTTCAAACAAAGTGTGTGTTGTGTGTACCCCCTACGCGTAAACAACAGGTAGGGGGAGGAGGTGGCGTGTTTGTTTTTGTTTGCTTCTGTTAAGTTCGAATGTTTGCTTCGATATCTACTGAAAGTTCTGTTCGCCTTGTATTACAGCTGGAATATACAAATTCCCAGCTGTAGTCTCAGGCGAAAAGAAATCCACAGTAAGACACAACAGAATTTACAATCCAAATAATGTTTATGTAAAGTCAATGTTATATTAGGTAAATTTTAAGTCAATGTTAAGGCAATGTTAATCTTAAATAATATTTGCCTGCGAATAGCCAAAATCAAAGATTTTTGGCTGAAACACCAGGCGATCAGAATCAGCAGCAAGCGACAGACTGTAATTTAAATTCAATTACAGAGAGTAGAGTGCGGGAGCAAACGTAAACAGTAAACAGAGAGTGCTCCTTGTTAGCGCCAAAAATGATAGCGAGCAAACAAACATAAAAAACATAATCGGCGAAGAGATTGTAAACAGAGAGTGTGTGGAAGAGCGAGGCTGTGCACGTGTATAAACAAACCTCTTGTTTGTTTACTTTATGTATTGCAACCTATTGACTATTTCTGTTTCCCTGGTATTTCAGCTCAAATTTATGCATTTTAAGATATTCGCAGATCGCGGCGTATACAAAAAACGCGCGAAATTCATCAGCGAAGGGGCAAAAATGAAGATTTTACTAGCTGATACACCAGGCGAACAGAATCAGCAGCAAGCAACTGAATTAAGTTCAGAAGGAATCCAAGACAGTAGTATGAGTGAGATCAGTGCTGTCTGTGTGAACTGCCGGCGACAGCGAACAAACACAACGTCAGGCATCTCTGAGCATGGAGAGCGGCAGTTGACAGCGAACAATCACACAAACCGTTCGTAGGCTCTGCAGACGCCCGCGAACATTCACACACACACTGCGTCAGGCATCTCTGAGCATGGAGAGCGGTAGTTGACAGCGAACAATCACACAAACCGTTTGTAAGCCGCAGCCGCCCGCGAACTTTCACACACACACTGCGTCAGGCATCTCTGAGCATGGAGAGCGGTAGTTGACAGCGAACAATCACACAAACCGTTTGTAAGCCACAGCCGCCCGCGAACATTCACACACACACTGCGTCAGGCATCTCTGAGCATGGAGAGCGGTAGTTGACAGCGAACAATCACACAAACCCTTCTAAGCCGCTGCCGCCCGCGAACATTCACACACACACTGCGTCAGGCATCTCTGAGCATGGAGAGCTGTAGTTGACAGCGAACAATCACACAAACCGTTTGTAAGCCACAGCCGCCCGCGAACATTCACACACACACTGCGTCAGGCATCTCTGAGCATGGAGAGCGGTAGTTGACAGCGAACAATCACACAAACCGTTTGTAAGCCACAGCCGCCCGCGAACATTCACACACACACTGCGTCAGGCATCTCTGAGCATGGAGAGCGGCAGTTGACAGCGAACAATCACACAAACCGTTCGTAGGCTCTGCAGCCGCCCGCGAACATTCACACACACACAGCGGCAGTGATCTCTGAGCATGGAGAGCGGCAGTTGACAGCGAACAATCACACAAACCGTTCGTAGGCTCTGCAGCCGCCCGCGAACATTCACACACACACAGCGGCAGGGATCTCTGAGCATGGAGAGCGGCAGTTGACAGCGAACAATCACACAAACCGTTCGTAGGCTCTGCAGCCGCCCGCGAACATTCACACACACACACAGCGGCAGGGATCTCTGAGCATGGAGAGCGGCAGTTGACAGCGAACAATCACACAAACCGTTCGTAGGCTCTGCAGCCGCCCGCGAACATTCACACACACACACAGCGGCAGAGATCTCTGAGCGCAATAAGCGCAGAGAGTGAGAGCCTGCTTTAGCTGTTAATGTTAATTAACAGAGAGTGCTAGTTGTTTGCGCCACAGATAACAGCGAACACACACACTAAGTGTTCGTGAACTCTGTTTACGTTTGTTTACGTTATGTGCGAGAGTTAACGTGACCTTGGGTGGCCTACGTACCTGCACCTGCAGTAGTAAATGTTTTGTCTAGTAGATTATGCAAATTACGCCCCACTGCTAATTCTGCTTGCCTGTTATTTCAGTCTTCCCAGTGTTTCTTGCAATAATTTTAAAGGGTAACTAATATACCTTTAAGCCAAAACTGCTTTTAACCAGTTTGTGCAGCCATAATTGCCCTCTGAGAATTCCCTGGCGTCTGTTTGAATCAAATACTCGTGGCATGCCACAAAACGCAACATGGAGACAACAGTTGAATCACAACAATTGAGCAGAATGAACGGATTAGACATTCTCCTGGTGCTATGTAGACTGACTGGACTGAGTCACCTGAAATTTGTGGAGAAAAGCGGAAAATTCGAGAGTGATAATGGTGTCATGCTGATCTATTGGGTGGTGCTCAATGTGGTGTATTTACTACTGCTGCCCTGCATCAACGTGGTCTTTTTGTGGAGTATTACCAACTGTCAGACCATGGACATTTTGGCCGTGGCCTACAGTGTGGCCTGCCTGCCCAGCACCTGTCTCACGCTCATACTGCTCTCCGGCAGTTGGAGGTTCAGGTCCCGCTTTAGCCGCTTGGCGAATCAGAATATGGCATTCCAGAAACTTTATCGTCGAGATCTGGCGCAGTTTGGTTATGACTACTGGATGCGACATGTGGCGAAGATTGTGTTTACTTCGTCACGGGTTTTGCTGCTGATTAATCTGCTCTTTGGACCGGACAGTCTGCTCATGTGTGGAAGGATCAACATAGCGTCTCTGTCGCTGGAAATGTCAACCATGTACATTCTAGTGTCGCTGTCCATGCTGTTGATGGAGCTGATGAACTGCTTCGCTGATTACTGGCTGTATTACACTATGGGAATAAGTAATTGGGTGCTCGACAGCTTGTCGAAGGAGGCACAGGATCTGCGGCAGGACCTGCGTTACTTACCCCTCCGACAGGGTTGCCACCGACTCGTGTACCAACAACAACTGCTCAGTGGCTGGCAACAACTCTGGCAGTGTTGTCTGCGTCTAAACAGCTGGAACATGGAGCTGCTTAGCTTGTACAGGTGGCAGATTTTGTTCAATCTTTTTACCAGATACCTCCTGCAGATCACAAACGTCTTTAGACTTATCGTCGACGCGAATAAACCTGTGTTTCTGCTGTGCACCTTTGTTTACAGCTGTGTACTTTGTGTGCTTGCTCATTTTGATCTAATGATGTACTTCTCCGTCTTTGAAGCTAACCATTTGAGGTGGAGGAAGCTGCGAGAACGTCTGGAAAAAGTCTGGCTCACACTCAGCTCAATGGACATTGATTGGACCAAGGATACCCATTGCATTGCGCTCTATCGTAAGGTAGTTAGACGCATATTTTAATTGTTTTTTCGCTAAATTTATCTATCTACAGCTGGAGTTTGCTCTCATTTTCCTCAATCGTAAGCTGCAGCGGCGTCCGGAACGAACTCGCAATCTTCACGTGCTCGGACTTTTCGATATGAGCCGGAAATCGGGATTTCGTATGACCGGCTCGATTGTCATGAATGTCCTTTTTCTGTTCCAGATTGCCTACAAGAACTATTACTAAAGCTCACAGAGCTTCAGAAAGCTTTGTGGGACATTATTTGGCTTCAACCTGAAAGTATGCTACGAAATTTCCCTAGCAGAGTGAGGAATAGAAACGAAAGTTGTGCAGAGCTTTAAGCGCATTTCAAGCTTTTCAGCTATTAACTAGTAACTATTTAAGCAGATTTTTAAATGTAGCCGAAAGTATTTTTAACACATTAAAAACTTAAAATTAAACATGTTTAAACATGAATTTAACCTCCAAATAGCTCTAACTCTGTCTGCTATTGTCATTGACTAAGCTTGTGGTCCACTGGGATGTGTATCCTTCACGCTTCAAATCGAACTGCATGAGAATCAGCACGTTGTTCAACACTGACGCCATATAGCCCAGAAAGGCGGGTCTGTCCAAAGCGACACAGCCGCAGATGCGATAGACAAGTCGATTGCTCTGTAATCGATTCATGAACAGCTCCAACTGAAAGCAAACAAATTGTAGGGTATTTTAGGGTTCTGCTTCAAGTACTCACCTCCATCTTTGACTCAGTGCTGATGCGTCGCAGGTCGTTGAACCCTTTGAGTACATACCCGGCGTTATTGCAGGCGTTGATCGTCTGATCAATCAGATTCATTACCAAGACGGTGTTTAGGGTGTTGAAAAAGACGAGACCGTCACCGATGATAAAGCCGGCTATATTCGACTTAATGCTGCGGTTGCCATACTGCACGGCGTGGTACAGTATGTTCACGTTAGTGGCGAACATGTTGATCAGCAGCGTTGCAATCGCCAAGTCGTAGACGCCGAAGGCCTTGCGAGACAATTTCAACCACTGTGAGTGAATGGCGGTGATGAGGCAAAGATCCGCCTGAGATTGGCAAGATCTGCGCCGCTGCAGCGCCTGCAGGGACAACAGTACTGCCTCGAACTGATGGTTGAGCAGCAGCAGCAGAGCGCAGAAGCCAGTGCGTGTGGCTATGAAAATGAGCATCTGGAAGGCCTTGACCAGAAACTGACTGAGCTCTCCTTGGGTTAACAGTTGGTACTGAATAAGCAGAGAGCAGAGTAGCGTGGCAGCCTGCACCCACAGTAGTCGCCAGAAAACCCCTGCCAGCTGCTGTTGCAATCCCTCCATGCTCCTAACTCCCGCCACACGTGCTAGGACCTGCCAGTGTTGCCGCCAATTGTTCAGAAAATTCAAGGAAAGACGCTCCAAACGACTGCGTTGCAGCCACACAAGGGAGTACCAGCTGGTGAAAGCTGCTAAGCGCAGTGCGAAGTTTAGTATGAGGTTCCACTGTAGCACAATGTTGTCCCTCATGTAGCCGGCAATAATGCCCCTCTGAAAAGTGAACAGGAACTGCAGCAACACAACTACAGTCAGGCAGAAACTGTAGATCAAGTACAGTTTCGATGGCCTGCAGATGTGCAGGCGTTTACTTTTAACACTCAGTGTAGTTGGCATCAGTCCGAAGATGAGCAGCAGGTAGTAGCTGAAGGCTAAGAGCACACGCAACTTGCGTTGCAACATTTTGCTGTTCCTTCCAGTAAACACAACTTCCGACTGAACTAAGTCGAGCAATGAACTGAAAAACATGTGAACCGATGACTTATCTTTGGGTTTCGGGGTCAACTTTAATTAGCTGAAAGTGTTTTATGGCCTGATGACAATCCTGATCGGTATCGGCCACGCTTAATGTGACAAAGATGAAGAGCATTCATGTCTCGGTTTGCTGTTGGACACAAATTTAAGCTGCTTCACGTGGCTTGTGTCTAATTGGGCGCTGCTTTGCATAAACTGATTAAATATTAAAAGCTATTAATCAAATGCTTGGACATCGCAGGACAGCAACTTGTGGTTGCTTCTAACCAGAATCCTACAGCCAATTGCCTAGCTTTTTCTATGCTTCTAGTTTTAGCTATTTTTCCCTACCTTGTGGTTAAGTTAAATTAACTATCTTATAGCTAAACTTGCCACAAAGTCACACATTTTTAAAGACAATCATCAAGTCTCTGTCAGTGGTTTCTTGTGGGCCTGCTTTGTCCCAGGGTTAACTCGCCTTAACCCCTTGAAATGCTCATCAGGCTCAGAGGCTTTTCGACCACAAAAACGCTCTAATGAACAAACGACACGAAACTTTGTCTACTATATTTGTTTGCTGGCAAATTGAATCAAATTTGATAAACAGAAGCCACAGTTCGAATCCAATTTGGACCCTCGTCCGTCAGCTGTCCACTGGCAAACAGTTCTTCTAAGTAGTATTAAATATGCCAGAGAAGACAGCTCGCTACTAACCCTATCACTATTCCCAACTATTCCTGACTTTCCCCTGGGCAATAATTCTGCTTTGCTTTTTGTATTAATTCCAATTATACGCACGACTGCGAAATTTTCATTTGGATTGATAGGATTTTGGGTCATTATGCTCCATCCTCTCCTCTCCCCTCTCTCCACTGTGCTCTGTGGAGACAATCAACATCCGCCAGTCATTTGGAGACACACATTGTTGCCGTTCATGCTTTGTTTGCATACCCTGTAAATAGCTGAAGGGTAGTCTAGAATTCTACTCCGTAGCTGTGCACTTTGCTTAGGGTATTTGTTAGTCGTATAAGCTCCCTTTTAGCCCAATTCGGCTTGGCTCGGTGTGTGTGTGTGTGTTGACTCGCTTGGGGCTTTTTACAGGGTGGGCTTTGTGTATTGATTGCAAAGTTTCGCTTATGACAAGTCTCGTCTAGAGCATGAACAAATAAGATTTCTTCCTGAAACTAATTAGCAACGGGAATAGTTAATTTAATTCCCCACTTTTCCCCTACCCACAACGCTCCCACCTTTCCCCCCTTCGCTTATACCTTTCGGCCATCATTTTGCGGTCCATTAACTGAATTAAAATTATAAACTGCCCAAAATGTTTGTTGCACTTAAATTTCCTTGGATTTTTGTGGTTATATGCAGCTCCGTCCATTTGTGTCGGGATCAGGATTGGAACATTACTCAAAGGCGTCATGGACAGCATGTGGAAAAGTGGGTCAAGTTGTTTCTTTCCTTCGCATCCTTCGCTTGGCTTTGGTCCCTTTTGGCCTGAATGGGAATCAACAAAATGCTGGACAGCATTTTCCTTAGCTTTTCCGAGGCCATTTTCTGGGTCATCGTCGCAACGTCGCAACGTCGCATAAATACTATATAAATTGTATTGTTTCAAAAACTTTTTGCAGTTGTGAGCTTCGCGGCTAACGGAAAAAGTAGTTAAAGTTTTGTTTTTGGCTCTAGTTTATTGCGTGATTTCCTTTGCCATGACTAAGTTGGGGGTGGCAGGGGGAGTTGGGTGAGATGGGTAGTCTGTGGGTGGTTGGCCTTCCTTGCTCCTCCTGGTCGACTCAGTTTGGAAGGTGCTAAAACATTTTTGCCCAAATAATTTACAGTTGCTGCCAGTGTATTTGTGTGGTTTTTAACAAGTTGTGGCACAGTTTTCGGCGTCTTCGTTTTGGGCCACTGTTGTTGGCCAAGTTGTATATACTATATACAAGTGCATGTATAGATATTCCTTGAATGTGAACTTTAATGCAATGTTGTGGCTAGCACACTGAATCTTTGACAAATGACTTGCATTCACATTGCTTTCAAGTGAGGGTATTCCTCAGTATCATAGCACAGAGACTGACATACATATATCTAGTCACCCTATGGGACGCTAGGGGGCGCCAGCACTGCATTTTGTGTTTTAAAGGAATAAATGTAATGAAGGTTAGTCTTTAAACATTGTAGAAAAATCGACAGTTTAATTTACCTACTGAAAGTTCTGTTCATCTGTCACTACAGCTGGAATATTTAAATTTCCAGCTGAATTCGCAGGTGAAAAGAAATCCTCAGTAGCATTCAACATATTCGATTATTTCAAACACTTTTTTTTAGCTATTTTAAGTATGTTTTGACCCTCGAGGTTCTGGCGCACTAATTAAAAAAAGTGTAGCATACTTAAGAGAGCTCAGTTGTCCATTTACTGATCTGCGTCATTTACTGAACTAAGTTGCAATTGGAAAGTGCATTGCTAAGATTATGCACGTCGACATCGAGTGCCACGTGACCAGGAAAAACACCGTGGGCCACCGATACCCCAAGAGACCGAGAGACCCAGAGACCGACTGCTCGACGTTTTACATTTCCCGACTTCGCACCGACTACCACATCTAATTGCATTTTTACTTAGTGGATGGCGCTAAAGTTTGCAAGCGGTTCACCTACTCCTCCCCCACTGTTGCTGCCTCTCCATCCCTTCCTTCTTTCACTCCACCGTTCCCAGTCCGGTTCCCATTTCCGTTGCCGTGTTTGTTACCGCTCCGGGAAAGTCCACGCGCAAAACTTTAATTAAACGTGTTTGATTTATGACTTTTGTCGGCCTGCACCCCGCTGCCTGCCTTAGGGTTGTAGGGAGGCAGAAGATGGAACAGTTGCAACCACAACTACAATTTGGTATGCGAATGCGTTTACGTCGGTTAACAGTGATGCTGTAAAGACCATTTGCTTTGTTCTAACCATAAAAGCTGAGCACCTGTGTGCGTGTGTGAGTGAGTGTGTGTGTGTGTGTGTGTGTGTGTGTGTGTGTGTGTGTGTGTGTGTGTGTGTGTGTGTGTGTGTGTGTGTGTGTGTGGGTGGGGTACTGTGCATATGATTTCCGTTTCCGTTTGAGTCCACAATTTGAGTGTGCCTTTGGTATGCGTTTATAGCTTCCTATGGCCATTAAAATTGCATTTCTTCGAGCAGACCCAGACCCAGAGCCAACAGGACTTCAACAAGTTAATCAAAGTTATAATGGACCGAAAATGCTGAAAAGTATCCACAATTCTTGGGGCAGCAAATCCCAGCAGCTTACGTCTTAAATCAGGTATAGGCCACTGCGCAAATCTCTTGGCCAATTCATGCAACAAAATATATTCCACGATAATCAACTTTGATAGGCCAACAACTTGGGCTTTGCGCTTTGGGCCTTGGCCCAACACAAGAAAAGCAAAAAGTGATTGAGAAAACCAATGAGGAAAAAGGCAAAAAAAAAGTGAGGAAAACAAACGTGGCCGCAACAAGAAAAGTATGCCCCGTTACAGGGCGCTTTCTTGGGCCGCCCTTTTCCATATTTTTTATGGTCTTGCGCGCCAAATGAAAATGAAAATGGAAATGGAAAAAGTTTCGTGTTAAGCAACTCGGGCTCCTTTCTTGCCCCGTTTCCCTCCGTTGAACTGTCGGATAATCGGCGACTGCTATTTTGGCCAACTGTCTGGGACGCTGACTGTGGCTTAGTTGCCTTAGTTATCGCCAGAAAGCCAATCCCGCAAAAAAGGTAAATATGAAAACGTGACCCTGATTAGCCTTCAATTAGGTGTATTATTTTATGCAACTCGTCATCGTCGACGATTTGCTGGCATTGCCCAAAATTATTTGACAAATTGACGGGCAATTGAGCAATTTATCTGGCCAAATTTAAATATAATTTGGGCACATTAAATAAGAAGACCATTGGCCATTAATCATAGCTGAAAGTTAAGGATTCAAAAGCTGAAAATGTAGACAGGTTAAGATATAAATTTACTATTAAAAAGAGTCTTTAATTTAAGTGACAAGTTCTGACTCACCGCTTGCTGTAATTAACTAATTAATTAAACGCTCTAACTAAACCACTGATTAAAACCAACTACTAAGCTCCGAATTATACAAAAAAATCTCTGAAAAACTAAAATCATTTCCGGCTTAATTCCAAACACGTAGCGACAACTTGAAATTCATTTATGAATTCAAAAAATGTATAAATTTAAAAGGAAATTCTTATATTTTTTATGCATTTCATACGATGTTATGCGATTGGCATTTGCACTAAATAAATTTCACATTTAACATGAGCAATTAATGTGTGGCAAAGCCGCAAATAAAACCGCTTAATTACGTGACTCTGGCCAAAAGGGAAAAGGCAGCAACAACGGCCAACAACAGAAACTACAAAATAAATGACAGAAATAAGTAGAATAACGATTTCAATTGGAAATTTGCATGACATGCAATGAAATGAAATAATAATATGGTTAATAAAGTCAGACACGGATTGGGTGGAGGGATGGGGAGGGGCACCGTACCCCGTGACGTCACGCTGTCGCTACTGCCCTTGGAGCATTCCATTCGCATTGCCAATTATCACACTTATTTCGCTGATAATTAAAATGCAATTATTTGCCTTAAACAACATAATCCCATTGACAGGCATTTTATTTGCATGTACATAAATGAATTGATTGTATCTCATCCCGTCCTATGTGGTCATGGCTTCCTCATCATCCTCGGCTGTAATGTGTAATCGTGGCGTCACAAATCCATGGCTGCGCATCGGCGCTGGTGAGGGATGGGCGCGTTGGAAACCGCTTTGTGCCGCTGGCGTCACGTACTGCCCACCATTGGCAGCCACATTGCGTCCGGCTTCGTCCAC
This sequence comes from Drosophila dunni, assembly GCA_018152125.1. Taxonomy (NCBI): domain Eukaryota; kingdom Metazoa; phylum Arthropoda; class Insecta; order Diptera; family Drosophilidae; genus Drosophila; species Drosophila dunni. The sequence goes on along the minus strand of JAECXC010000339.1, from coordinate 17,481,803 downwards.
ATAATCGCAGATGATCTGCCACAAGGACTGGTGATCGGTGGTGCCTCGCAGGCGTGCTCTCAAATAAGCAGCGTTGGCAATCAGCGTAAAGTTGAGGATGCCTGCATTGAAGATGTGTAGCCAACCGTTGAGCTGCAGCTGACTGTCGGCGGCCTGTTGGAAGAGCTGCATGGGCATGGGCACGACTACGGGAGAAGGCAGCACAGGAGTGGGTGGCATCGTAGGCAACGTGGGCAGCGGAGTCACCGGTATCGGCATTTGTTGACCCTTGTGATCACGTTTCACGGGCAGCTGCAGCGGCTGCGTATCTGTCTTATTGACTAGCACAGGAATTAGCCACTAAGATTTACTAGCCAAAGACTTAAGACTCACCTGCGCAGGCCTCTCGGGCCAATCTCAGATCAGCACGCTTCACCCAGCCGCGCACCGTGGACTCGGGCACACCGAGTTCCCTGGAGATGCCAGCTTTCGTCTCTCCCCTGCGTATGCGTGCAATCGCACGTTCCTTATCGTCGACAGAGACCTGCACCCTGGGACGTTTGCCACGCGGCACCGAAGTTCGTTCCATGCTTGAGAAGAGCGCTAAGTAGAGCTAAGAATTCTTCACTAAATTAAATTATTTATTTATTTGTTTTATGTTTTTTTTCGTGGCTTAAAATCGCGTATATAATTTTCATATAATTTTCCGTAACGCACACCGCTATCTGCGTCTACTTTGTGAATAGGTCGATGTCGATGTTGATTCCGATCCGGATCGAAGTTTGACAGTGTCGAGTTCCTGTTCCCGGTCAGCTGACATATAAATCGCTGTGGCTATCGTTTTCTTCGCGTTTCGCTCGCAATTGCTTCTCTTTGAGTTTTCTACTCTTCATTATTTCTTCTAGAGTTTCTCGCTCCATTGACAGTTCGGGCACAGAGTTGCATTCAGGTGGCCATGGCGGTGTTGCCAACTCGCTTACAGAAGTGCAAGTCCAGTCAAAACTAACGGTATTGTTTTTCCCATTGCATTTATTTATGTTTTCATTTTCATATTTGTGTGTATGTATGGGTGTGTGTGCGTGTGTGTGTGGGGTTTTCCTGTCAATGCTTAAATTTTAAATTTCACGTACATCTAAATTAAGTGATCTAGTTTCTAATTGTTTTTTATTTTCTTCTCTTTTTTCATTATTGTTGTGTGTTATTCTCTGTAATTCTGTGGGGCATGGGAGCAGCATTGTTTTGTGAGACGCCACTGTAAGGAAATTAGGGCTAAAAAAAGTCTGTGAAGCCAAATTGTTTAGGAGACTATATAACACTTAATATTACTGTAGAGAAAGAAAGTTTTTAAGATTATTTTGCTGAATAAAATTAAATTTTAGGGAATTAGTTTTTATCCTTAAATTCTCTGTAAATCATTGGAAACTTTATGTTCATCCGCTGCTCCTATGCCCACTCAACTCGTTATATAGTTAATTATAATGCGGCTTAGTTTAAATACGACTTACAGTAAAATAACATTACGGCTGAATTTTACAACTTTTCTCCGTTTTCTTTCGGTTTTTGGGGAAAGTTTTAAAGTTAATTTCCATAATTTCCTCAGCAGCAATTTTTTCTCAGCCATTCTTTATATTCGTGGGCGTTTTGAAGTTGGAATCTCTTAATATTTTTATGGTCTAGGTAAATCTATGTGCAAAAAATATATATATGTATATATATTGTATATCGTACATTATATACATATGTATATATATCCATTATGCCAATCGAGTATGTAGTTGTGTCTGCTACATTTCATTATAGTCTTGGCAATTTGCCAATAAATTTCGTATTACTTATTTGTTTTTTTTTTAAATACAAACTAATAAAACCACCAACAATATATTCTTTTACCTTTTTTTTGTTTTTCTGTATGACACGACTTTTTTCAATTTGTCATTTTACCTGTCTACCTTAATTAATAACTACTCGTAGTTTCTTTATGCTTGTTTAACTATTCTGTTTATGTTATCGTTTATTTTTTAATCTTTTTTTTATTCACTTCATTTCAACAATTATCACGTGACAATTTACGTTTAATTAATTTATTCAGGGCAGTTAATCAATTGTTCTTGTGTTTTTTAAACATTTATATGTTCGCGTTAATATCATATAATTATATTAATTAATATTCAATATTCAATATTCAATGCTCAATGCTCAATAGCTGTCATGTCAAGAGAAATACACGTAAATTGAGTTGAAATTGTAAAACTACTTACAAAGTGCGAAAAACATTCCATTCTTGCCTGTCGGGGGGATGCGTAGGAGCTGGAGGAGTAGGAGCAGCGCTCGGAGGAAATTAGGTTGAGTATTGGCAGTGTGAGAAAACCTATTTGCATTTCTCTCGCTCCTCGATCAGGCTAACACTGAGTGAACCTTCGGAATGCTGCTTAAATCAGAGAGGGTTGGTTTGGAGCTAGACCTTAGTAATCCTCCTGCAGATGCTGCAGTCCTGGCTGCTTTGGCGTACATCGGCACATGCGCCTGAGTATGGCGATGAGCAGCCCAAACATCGCACAGAGTCCGAGTGCAATGAGGCAGAGTTTACCGTACGGCAGTTTACTGAAATCCCGTCTCAGGCAGATCTCCGGTGACTCGTCGTGCAGCACGAGTTGACTGTACTCTCCGGCATGATGGAGCAGTCCGAGCTGTTCCAGATTCCACTCAATGTGCCGCGTTAGTTGGGCCAGCGTCGAGGTGTGCGTCACATTGGGACAGTTGGCGATCCCGTTGCAAACAAGATGGCGCGGTATGCAGACCTGCGTGTCGCCAGGACAGCGGAAGTCACAGTCGCCATCCTGCAAGAGGGACGCGGCCAGACTACCATCGGGATTGCGGGGCAAGTGGAACAGCTCGGTCCAGACCAGCCTGAAGATGTTCTTCCCCGGCTGTCCGTCGCCCGTATATTGAATCAGCACCGGCAGCGGCTCCTGATCGGCTCCAGTGGCGCCCAGCTCGGCTGTGGTCAGTATGGGCAGATCCCTGGCCAGAGATATGTTATCCGGACAGACCACAAACCGTGGCTCCAATCGTCCGGCCAGATAGACCTCGATCTTGGCACTTTCGCAGCTGCGCTCAGCGAAGCGCGCCTTCTCCAGATTCAGCCACAGATCCCGCTGAGCAGCCACTTTCAGCTCCCAGATGCACTTCTCCCGCCGATAGTGGTGCTCCGGCGGTGCCATGGGTCCCGCCACCATGGCCAGTGCCTTCTTGAAGGGAAAGACGAGTTCACCATCGGGCGAGGGGCCCAAAGTGATGGGTCCACAGAGCGGACCATGGGCAAACTCGTAGGTAGCTTCGAACAGCGGATTGGGATTCTTAAAGTACGAGGTGATGGCATGCTGACCCTGCACCACCATCTCCAGATTCATCTGATCCGCCGAGGAGATGACCCGCACAGCTCTGGGAATATTATCGCAGAAACAGGCAAGATTATTCTGGAACTTGTCTCGCTCCTCCCAGATGACCAGTTTGTCCACACGCTCCTCATGGCAGCGAGTGCAGGCATTGCTGTTGTAGGGCAGCTCCTTGAAGGACACCGAGTTCACCTCGATTATGGCTCTGGCGTAGAGCCTTCGATCCGTTACAAACTTGTACTGACACCGCACATCGCTGCCTCCGGTGCGCTTGAAGATGAGCGAGTTGAGGGGCGAGCGGAGCTTGCCGCCGGGATGTTTCCAGGCGTACATGACCTCATCACAGAGGGTATTGGGCACAGGGTCACCAAAGCGAGTGTTGTTGAAGAAATCATAGTGCGCCCAGTAGTACAGTGAGCTGCCGCTATAACTGCCAGTCTTCGAGTCGAATTGCACGTACAGCGAGGGACTTGTGCTCACGAAGTCCACCTTCTCCATGGGCCGCGAGAAGGTGTCACAGAAGGTCTTAATGATGCGGGCCGGATCCGCGTGATCCGAATCGTAGATGGTCAGCGATTCGCCGCAGTCGCCTTCATACTTCAGTATGGGCGATTCGATGCGATTGATGCGAAAACTGCAAATAAACAGGAAAGTGGAAGGAGATATAAGTAAAGTTGAAATCCCACAGGGGTTTGGCTGTACGCCAGCCCCTAAAAGAGCGCACGCCAATTTTTCGGCTGAATTTTCCACATTTTCATCCCAATCCACCCCCTCGCGAACTGCGTTTAATATAAATTCCGACTGGTAACAGGTTAAATCTCGCTTTTTACTGCCACACGTAGCCCCGTTAGATTTCGGCTGCTTGCTGAGATGCATTGCGTGGCATTGCTGCTTGAAAAATGAATGCAAATTGCTTGGCTAAAGTATTTTGGCAGGCACGTTGAAGCGAACAAATTATTGGTAGGAATGTGACCGAGCTGCTGATGAAGTCGCCGCTAACAATCGCAATAAATCGACCAATGCAGCAGGTGAAAACGAGCCAAAACTAATTTTAAAGCCAGTTATAAAGCTGCTTTTCTCTGAGGGAAACATCAAGTGATCGTAACTAGCATCACTCTAAATTATGTTGGACTTTCAAATGCATTTGAAACTACCGCGAAAACTTTTCCAATTATCCTTGGACGTTGTTTTTGGCCGACAGCCAAGCGTGGAGCGTAAAAATATTCGTAGTTTATGTAACCATCGCCCATTCATTCATTCATCTGTCGTGCTAAGCAGATTTCATGCAATTACATTTGCGCTGTCCAAAAAATATGACATAATACAACATTTTATTAACCCACACAAAGTTGCCAAAATGTCAAAAGCGAGTGAAAAAAAAACAAACGAACGAAACGAAACGAAACCAAATCACCAGCTTCCAGGCGACAACAACAAAAGCAACAAGCAGAACAGCGACGGTGGCAGCAGCCGTGGGCAAGCAGTGCTGGCAGAGTTTCGTGTGGAAAAAAGCTAGTCTGTTAAAACTAGCCGTAAAAGCTCTCTCTCTATAACTGTAGAGTTTTCAAAGCGTGGAAAAATAACCAATTATTGAATTTATGCAAGTTGGAGAATAAAAAGTTGTAAATTAAACTTCAAAAAAATCATCTGCTATGGAAACTTCCACTCCTTGTCATAAAACAGCTAAACTGTCACCACTGACGCGCAGCATCAGCAGCAGCAGAGTCACGGCACAATTTCATTTCGTTTCGTTTCATGCCGTTACGTCTCGTCTCTTCAGCGCCTCTGCCCCTCTCTTCTTTTCCGCTCTTCTCCCATTTCGTTTCTTTCTCCTTGTGTCTTGTGCTTTTTTTATGCGCCGCTCTACTATTATTTCGTTCTGTTTCGCTTTGCTCTCTGTGCTATTCATAATAGAGCAGAGTTACTATTTTTACACAGTCTCTCGCTTTCTCTTTCTGACACCCAGCTGCATGCCATGCTCGACGTGCCCATGCCGTTATTCACGTACGCGACGTCAGCGTCGCTGTCGACGTCGAAAAGTAAGCCTGACGCCCTGCGGCATGTCCTCATAATCCGTTTGCAGCCTAGTTCTGTCTATGCTGACTCAGTGGGGAGTTTATTTAGTTCGCCTTAAAATATGCAATGCAGCAATAGTTGTCCCTTTCCCACCCCACTCTCACCCAGTACTCCCTCTGTCCCTGTCCGTCTGCTGTCAACTGTTTGGGGAGCAACTGCTTAGTTATGTGCATATGGCAGTCAATTGGTGTCGTGTCGAGTCCTGCTTAAAGTGTGGGCGGCCCCGAACTGATAAATAGCTGTAACTTACAGTTGTCCTCTAACCAGATTTATCGCATACATTTATTACAATTGCTAGCAGCAAACAGATAAAAAAGCAGCCAACAGCTAAAAAGTAGTTGATTCCATTGGGATTCGATTACAGCGAAATTTGATAAAGTTTAGATTAAAGCTGTTAAATATTTAACACGGATTAAGTTGGTTCAAGTTGCGTAGGTTGAATGTAAACTTGTGCTGCTGCTTAGTCTAAGCGGGTATGCAGGATTTGTGTAAATTTAATGTATCTTTAAGTTTAAATACTAAACATTGAAACAAACCACTAGTAAGTCACTCCTAAAAAACTATGTACAGCGTATCCTTAAGCCAACCATTTCGACTAGAAGCTATTGCTTATACACGAACTTAGTATAGCAGAAAAAAGCTGAGGCATGACATGTTACTTAAATGAGCAAGTTTGTTGGAAACAATGTCGACAGTGTCTAGACTCCAGACTCCAGAGTCTCAGGGCTCGCAGACACGACACCGAAACGAAGCAAAACGACACGAGGCAGGCAGCTCTGGCAGTAGCAACAGTTGCAGCAACCAACAAAATCAGCAAAAGGAGCAAACGGAGCCAAGGAGCGTCTTCACACACATGTAAGTGAAGCGCTCAAGGATTGTGCGTGGCAGGAGCAGTAGCAGGAGCAGGAGGAGGCGTGAAAAACAAGGACTGTAGAAAAAGGCAAACAGACAGATGGATGATAAAAGTGGGAACTGTGAGCTTGTGCAATTGTTGTCGTGGGCGTTGCAACAACTTGAGTGAAGTTGGCACCAACAACAACAACAACAGTTCAACTGGCAACTGGCAAAGACAAAAACTTGAACTCAAAGTACGAAATTTGAAACAGTTTCCACTGGAAACTTTTAGGTAACGCTGCCTTCGACCAGCACACACACACACACACCCCCCCTCACTCCCACACACACATGTGTGCGTGTCTCTGTCCCTGTCGCAGTCAGTGTTGCATTTTGTGCACTGTAATCACGCAATCATGTTGCCCACTTCGAAACTCTTAATGGCAATCGGTGTAAACGTGAGCTCAACTTCAGTTTTCCGAGCTTTTCTTTCGTGCTCCCCTCCCTCTCCCTCTCTCTCTCTCTCTTTTGCTAGGTGGACATAAATATTTATCTTTTGGCAAAAACTTGTTGGATATTTTACTCCTTCTATCAGTTGTACACACACATGAGTGTGTGTCTCTGCCTCTGTCCGTGTGTGTGTCCAATGCACATAGTTTTCTTTTGCCGTTTTTGGCCAAAACTTGGCAATGTTTTGCAACATTTTGTGCATAAATTATGAGCTTGCCACATGGACACTGTGTGGATATGTCCTCGTGCGCCTCCTGCTTCTCTCGCTCCTTGTTGGCATTGTTGTTTGGTTAGTTGAAGGTTTCAATTCTATTTTGACATGTTTTTGGGGCGAGGTTAAAGCCATACTTTATGTTGGCCAACACAGGTTACACTGCAACTACTCGACCACAAGGTTTAAACACTCCACTGCCGCTTTTTTGCTGGGTATGCGTGCTTATAATGCACTTAGGCTACAATAATTGGATTAAACTTGTTCACAACTTTTCCAATAAACTCCTCAAATATAGTTATTCCAACAACAGCTCAAGGACTTTCTCTCTACTCTCTCTTTCCCCACTCTTTCCTTAGTTTAAGCCCTGTTTACTTCTAAACTCTTTCGACGGCAGTCGATGTGAGCAGCGCTGCCATCAATGCTCCCAAAATGTCAAAGCTTCAAAACTTGGCCAACAATCTTCGAGGGAGGCAGGTCAAAGGGGGCGTGCTGCACTTTAGCTGCTGGAAAATGAAGTTGGCAAAACCGCAGCACAATAAAATATTTCCCTACCCAATGAATAGGCGGGCGGAAAATTGCTAAACTGAGAGCTGAAAATGCAGGACGAATGCGACACTTGAACAAAAGTTCAGAGTCCGGATTCAGGCACAAACAACGTTCCAACGACGCCGACAAGGATAAGAAAGCAGTGAGGGGGTAAGGGGAGTGGGGGCAGACAGTCGGGCAAACAAAGCACAAAAAATATAAAGAACAACTTCAACTCGACACGTTAAATTAAAATGTCACATAAATCTTTGTGGAAAATTTCATTAAAATACGCTTACAGCATAGAGAACGCAGTCCCCAAAACGGATTGAAGTTGGAGCTGTGCTCAAGGGGGTGTAGGGGCGTAGGGCGAGTTGAGGGCTCTGTAGTGTTGCATGCAAAACCGCTGCAAGGCAACCTCCATAGCCGCAAAACTTTACACTCTAAGTGAAATGCCGTCGTTGGCGACGGATTTTCAACTGAAGACCCCCAAAAAAGAGCCACGCCCACTTTTTGTCGAGATATTTACAATTTAACAGAGTTCCCCGGGTTATGTGTGGCACTCAACAATGGGCATGGCTCAGCTCAGACAAAAGGGCGTCTCGAAATTGTAAATGCTTTGAAGGCACAACCGTTTTGCTGCACTTAGGACCGTCTTTTAGGCTAATAGGTTAACCTTAAAGGGTATCTGCTAGTCGACTGCTGAGACTTGTGCACATGTCTACAGAAAATAGCACCAAACTTGCCCTACAACAGAATTTCTAATTAAAATAAGAATCTTCAAATTTCTGCTGTTTAAATTTTAACTGATTTTGAGTCGAGTCCTTTAAGCAGTTCATTTAAAGACAACTTTAAACTAGTCAGCTGAAACTAAAGCTCCCTCTGATTTCACTTCGCTAACTTTTCTAGACAGCAGCAAATCAATTTCGCATTTAACCTGCCATAAATAAGTTCTCCGGTTGAAAACCACGTACAACTTGCCATTTGTATTACTACTAACCTGGGAAAATAGAGACGAACGATTTCGCCGGGATGTCCTTTGATGTGATAGCTGCAGGACGTGTTTGGTGGATACCAGTGGGCGATGCTCAGGAAGATGCCCTCGCTGGCACTGCTGTCCTTCAGTGAATCGGAGCTGAGCAACCAATCGCAGACGCCGTGCTTAATTCCCGCCGTTTCCACATGTCCTGGCCAGTTGCCAACATTGAAATGGAAGCCAGTATTGAGTAAAGGACCCGCCGGTGATGTAACAAACTCCACATACATGTATTGTGATGTACCTGTAAACAGAAATGAAAACCGTTTGGGGTAAATACACGCTCCATAGTCTAATGGCCAGTTGGCCAACGGTACTTGACCCTTTCACTTACCAATAATGCTGAATGGAAACTTTCCCAGGCCGCAGAATTTACCTATTAACGGCGAGTGCTCATCCCGGCCGTCATAAACGGCCAACCAGTCGTATGGACAATGCTCGTTACCAGATCCAATGGGTCTAATGGGGCAGGTCATTACGTTCTCGCATCTGCAAGGAAAGAGACCATGAATCATTTTAAGCTCGAAACATTGAACACTTTAAAGGGGTAAGAATTTAATTTATGCCCTCAACTTAATAAAACCCAACAATTATAAAGCTCACGTAACGGAATTTCAAGTGCAAACGGCAAAAAGCCGAGCAGGAATAAAGTGCGCACTGAAATTGAATGAATAATTGCTCATCCCGACAGTTTTCAGTGGGAAGATGTAAGCAAGGGTTATGCACAGTGGCGTCGTCAAGGGGGATCCACATAAATAGGCAGGTAAATGAGGCAGAGAGGTAACTTAAAACAGCTTAGGTTTAATCAGTGTGCTCCACCCCCCTTTATGCCAACCCACCACCCTTGGCTACGCCACTGCCTCTGACATTCATTTGCACTTTGATAGCACACGTAACGCCGAAGCACAGAAAAAATTGAAGCTCTAACTTCTGGTGCTAGAATTTCCTCCTTTTTTGTGCTGCTCCTTTTTGTATTCTCTATTTTTGTTTTGTAATTTGTTGGCCATCTAGGCGTCTGTGTCTGGCACTGGCATATAACCCTGAGCGTGGCCCAGACAAAGTGACCTTTGTGCAGTTTCTGGCCATTGATGAGGGCACCTTTTTCAGCCATTTGTTGGCAATACAATTTGCTTAAAGGCGTACAATTCCAAGCCAAATTCAAAAGCCAAACGAATTGCCATTCACCTAGGTGTGTATGGGTGTGCACACTGTTTGTGTGAACTTTCTAATTGAAAGCTAACTTTGGCAATTACGCTCTGGACTTTAATCAAATACTCTATGAAGTAGACAAGTTACCAGAAGTTGTCCGTGCGATTTGAAAGTGCAACGAAAAATGTCGATTTAATTGACATTTTATTGAGCCTTTGAGAGGAGCACATAAAAGTTACACTCGTTGTATCTATGTATCTGTATCTCTAGCTGTAACTTTGTATCTATTGTGCAATCAGTTGTTTGATTCGCTGTTTTCCGCTTACGTTTCGATACAGTCAATTTAATCACTTTGTCAGCAAGTTTCCTTAGTAGGCGGGAGCAGGGGGACGGGGCTACCTAATCTAACTTATTGATAATAAATGTGCTGGGCAGAAAGTTGATTATTTTGACCTTCCTCCCCCGCATTTCATGCCCTTACCAGTAAACGAAACTTTTTGGCCAACAGACATATCAAAAATAACTGACTGGTAATAATTTCGGCATATTAAAAAACTTTTTTCTCGATGACTTTTGCATTTATTTCGCAACCGACCGAGCAAAGTTTTTCCTAAACTTTCCAGGACGTTTTCCCCCTGTGTTTGGCTGTGTGTGTTTGGTTGTGTGTGAGTTTTCTTTTCTATCTTTTTTTATTGTGTCGAAGAACTGCTGTGTTGCTAAAATATTTGGTAAGCAGAAATTAGAAAAATGTTTCGCAACGAAAAGAGCTTTGAGTCTGCAATAAACTGAACTGATTTATAGCCGTACATCGGGATAAAGAAGCCAACGATAAAGTTACTTCCTACACCTCCAGATAAATTGTAGCACTGTCTGACAGATCGACTCGACTCTGCTCCGATAATGAAACGAGCTATCAAAACTAATACTTTCCACTTAGAGTGCTGGGCTTAGGCTGATTGTGTGTAAATAGTTGCAAAACTAATCGAAGCTGACATTAGCTCAGCTTTTCCTACCATTCATTAGCGGGAAAGTTCTTCAGCTTAGCCAACTTGCTGCCTAAAAAACCTATTAAAATGCTGAGTCTTAGTTAAAACTGTCTTGTCCACAAAATGCAAAGAATATTAAATTTTAAGACCCTATAATTTATATGTATAATCCCAGTAATTTGGCATATAATTAAAAGTTGACTGAGTAGGCATTTTGTTTTGTAATCTCGTATTAATACCCTTGGATACAAACTTAAGGTTTAACTTTGCGAGTGACGGAATTTTAAGTGTGCCTTGGACTACACCCCCTCCAACCTACACCCTCCCGCCCCACTCCCCTCCAAAGCAAACATCATTAATGGCATTTGAGCATGGAAACCCTTTTGCCATCGGTTGAAAAACATTCGATTAACTCGACTCTCCTATCAGACACTGCGATTAGCTCGTTTGTAGCGTTTGTTTGACTAATCCCTGCTGGCCCCGCCTACTTAAAGGGGGGAGGGGTGGGCGTTAGAAACTTAGACTTGCAAATTAATACGCACTTAAAGCGGATTTTCAACTAGTCCGCACACAAAAGGGGAGTACGACAGGAAAAAGTTGCTGCTCTTTCCACATGAAATTCCACAGGAATACAAACAGAAAACGCTTTCAACTCTTCGCTTTTTCGCTGTCAAAGCTGTCAGTTTGACATGGCTCGTGTTGGCCCCGGACTTTTGCAGTGCTCGCTCTTGCTCTCTCTCTCTCAAAAGGTAAATATTCAAATTGAATCTATAAAAATAAATTGAATGTTGCTTATCTAATTTCAACTTTGGAGGCGCCCGTTGTGCACGTGCAGTTCCTGCCAAGCAGTGAACAGGAATCCAAGTAGAAACAGGAGCTGGAGTCGGAGTCGGAGCCGCAGCTCAAGGAGACTCAAGTGAAATATGCTGACTAGCGTTTGGCATTTGCACATCAAACAGCTTTAAGATACTTAGACACTCTTTCTACTTTGCTGGCTATTTGCAAAGTGCCACGCCTCTGTCTGGGGCAGGCAGGGGCAGGAACTGCTAGCTGTTTTGTGGCAGCCATTCCAACCCTTTCAATGAAATCTTCCCGCTCCGACAGCAGTGATAAAGCAGAAAATGGCTGAAATGTTTAATGACCGCCCGCAACGTTTGTGAAAGGTCAGTGAATGGCAAATGTAAATTGTGTTTTGTGCACAGGTAAATTCAGCTGGCTTGACCCAAGACCCAGCGGGTGCTTTGGACCCAAAAAAAAAGAGAGTTAACTCAACAGCCACTTGGGCAATTCATAAAATATTCAAGTTCTGATTTAAGTCGCAAACACACACACAGCTGGTAAAATGTCCCCAAAGAGCTGCAAATACGCTCAAGAGATTTTCCAGTCATACTAGAGATTAGAGAGCAGATTCGAGGCAACTATCAAGTTTTTAATGAAGTTAAAGCTTCAGAGAGACTCCAGTTAGTTTCATCTTTTGTCCATTAATAATGCCAAATAATTCGCCATTGAATTTGTAATCTTTTAGCCAATTTGCATGCAGTTTGCTGGCAGACAGTAGACTCGTCTTGTCACCGTAATGTTGATGCTGATTTCCACATCCATTTCCATTTTCATTCCTCGACTGGGGCTTCAAGCTTCGGATTGGCTGTGTGACATGTCGCCAGCGTTTTCGTTTTCCACGAAATTGGTGCCAATTTTTCCAGTTCGCTCTGTCAAATTGTCATTGTCAGCATGCCAAATGCATTACAACAACTCCGACCATGGAACACACGTAAACTTGACTATTCGCCAATGCACAAAAACCCAGAAAAATATCCAAAAAATACCAAAAAAAATAGCTGGAAATTTTTGTGGAGGAATTGCAATCGTCGTTGTGCCAAAATGACAAATTACAGGGTGTTAAACTTGGCGCTAATTTCTCTCGGCAATTTTAAATTTGCATATGCCGCAGCGCCAGTGGGCGAGAGGCGGGTAGTGGGCGTGTCATTCAGTTGAACTCTGCTTACCTTTGGCCATCGACGGCAAACTGTTCGTTCTGCAGATACAATTTGATGTAGGGTTGTCGCGTATGCAGCTTATAACGGCAGTTGAGTGCACGGGGATATAGGCCCGGATACGCCGGTGACTGTACGTAGCAGGTCTGGAGTCGACAGTCGCGGTATTCCCGCTCGCAATAAGATCTGCAAAGGAGACAAAGAAATGTAACAAAAATTGTAATTAAATTCAATTAGTTTGCTTTGTCAAGCCTCCCTCCCCCCGTCTCCCACTTTTGCCCTTTCCCCTCCAGCAGCCACCAATAAATGTCTGCAATCTTTGGCCTAAAATTTGCAGTCGTCTGTCTCTCGCTAGTTTCTTCCCTCTTGGGCACAAATCCAACAAATTAATCGCTGGAATTGCCTGTGAGACAAGAGAACGAACCGAAAAGCAACAAAAGCAGAAAATTGTGTTCACTGATTTGGAAATTCTTGAGCATTTTCCTTGTAAAATTGCTCTTGAATTACAGCAGCGGCAACAACAACTGAAACAATACTAAAATTATATGGATAGCCGTGCGTATAATTTTCAATTTGTTCAAGTCAAACAAACCCTGCCAGGGTTGTCACACTCGTCGAAGTCTGAAACCATTTGCCATTGATTTGTACACCAGATTTCACTTTTATTTTGATGGTTTTATATCTTTTCTATTTATTTTTAGGCACTGCCCATGAAAATTTGCCTTTCATTTGGCCATTGGCTGCCCTGTAGCTGCTGAGCAGCGGGTGTTCTGTGTTTGTGGTGCACTTAAAGGAAGTGGCAAGGCTTAGGGTATTGCCCAGTCGAGCAGTTGGCTTATTTTATCCAGCCATTTTGGGTTAGCTTGACTTGCTACAGTGAATACCCATGCGCGTGACCGCAAATTAGCATAAAAATCATATTGGCCATGTGGGCGACTGCTTTGTTTGTATTTACCAATGGCTTGAGGTGGCGTGGCAGACGTAGCTGAAGATTTAGATTGAGATTGCGATTGAGTTTGCGATTGGCAATGGGATTTAGTACAGCACTTAATCCCCTTAAAGTGTTCACTGCCGCGCACTTTTGATGGCTTTCTAAAGTTTCAGCCGCCAAGTAAATTACGGCTTTAATAATTTCCGGAATCTTTGCCTATCGCAAAGTTTTGCGTTTGTGTGCAAAAAACTTACGTATGCATAAAATATTCGCTGAGATGCTATTAATTCTATCCACTCAGAAACTTGCAACTTATTTTATTAAGATAAAAGTTAGACGAACAAAAAATAAAATGAAATGAGCAAGAAGCAGAGAATTCCAAAAATAAACTCAAATGAAATCAAATGAAATTTAATGTCTGCAAAGTTTCCTTTTTTTTTTGGGGGGGATAACTGAATGTTTGCTTTGGCCCATTTCAGCAATTGCTGTCTCTCAGTGTCTCTATCTCCACTGCTGTCTCTGTCTCTCGCGAGTGCCGCCCCCTTGCCCCGCCCACTCGTGTACGAACTGGCAAATTGTAATTCAATTTTATGCGACCTTCTGTTACCGCAATGCCAGCATTCTTGTGCCACGGCCCCCTGCCCCCAGCGCCCAACTGCCTTTCGCATATGATTATGAAATTCCTTCGTCTCTGCTCCCTTCTAACCCCCCTCCTTTCGGATCGGGGACAGTTCTCGAGCTTGTCAAAGACATGGACAGCGTGTCCCCTTCAAAAAGCACTCAAGTTGCGTGCAACATAATAAAATTAAATTAACGCATCGCTGGCTACAAAGTAGTAACTGTCAGTTGTCAGTTGTCTGCCACGCCCCCAAGTTGTCCGCACTCCCTCCACGCCCCCACTCAAGTGAAAGCCATAAAAATTGGACAAAGGCGCTAAACATTATCGATAAGCTTGGGTCACAGCAGGCAGTCTGCTCCACTCTGCTCCGCTCGGCTCTTTTTATATTTTTTGGAGCTTTTTTAATACATATATTAAGTATACGCACCCTTGCACCACTTCGCCACGACGATTTGGATATAATTCCGGATGTTGCCCATAGCGTAAATAGACCTCGGTTTGCTGCTCGGCGCGTGAATCGAATGTGAAGTAGGTCTAAAAAGAGAGAGAAGAACAGAGAGTGAGAGAGTGAGAGAGAAATCAAGCTAAATGAGTTGAAATTGTAAGTATTGTTAGCAGTTGTGTTGTTTTTATTGTGCTGCTCATTGTTATTCCCATTGTTGATTCGTCTAGTACTAGGCAAATCACGTATACGCCGCGTATACGCAATGCCTTTGGCTGCTGCTTAACTGCATGCCATTAGCAGCGTTTTCATTGCTGTGCTAGTTGATGAATTTTGTCAATTTCCCGCTAGCATCAGACAGCCAATTGCCCCGCCCATTTGCACCTACACCCAATCACACACACACACACACACACACACACACACACACACACCGAATGTTTGGTTTCATTTTGGCCGTGAAGACATTGCAATTCTCTGCTGTTGTTCACCGTTGTCGTTGTCGTTGTCCTCCATGCGGTTGTTTGCCAACTTGACACGTTTCCCAGTTGTTCGTTGTTTGTCGTACTTTGTTCTCTCTCTTTGGACACATGCACCCTGACCCCATTCTGGCCGTTTGCCTCATCAACACTAATGACTTTGCTGCAATGACGTAGGCAATGTTACCTTTTCCGCCGTGCTCCAGTTCAAAATGTTTGTCCTTCGTTTATTGCATCAAAGGTGCATGACAGCAGGTGGGGAGTTTCAGTAACCACATTGAGCAGAATATATCGAGGATCAGGACGGAGTTATTTAGTAATTTTAGGAGTCTGTTATAATGTTTTCTTTATAGCTTTCCAACCAAACCAAAATTCGCATTTTTAAGGTCAAGTTTTCAGAGTTTGTTCCATTAATCATAATTTATTTTTAAAGTATTCAAACCTTTATAGAATTTGGGATCCCTTGTTACTCCATAACTTATTGTTAACCCTGTCTGTAGCTACAAATAGTTATATATCACCACGGTGCCTGCAGTTTTCAATCCATCATTATTAACACGATCATCATCAGCTGCAGCAGTGTGCTGTGTGCTATGGAATGCCCAGTCATGGCTTTCCAGCGGATTTTCCTCGATGGAGCAGCGTAATGCACATGTCAATATTAAATGCGTTACCGGCGTCAATGACGTTAGCGCCACTTAACGATGTGAACAATGGAGGACAGACAGCCCCGACGCGACTCAACTCGACTCGTTTTGACTGGATAGGAGTGGGTTGGAGTGCACTGGAGTGCAGTGGGAGGCTGCGGAGCACACCAGGCATTCCATGGACACGACATTCCCTTCGTTTTGGAATCCTCGCTTCCATTTCCCAGCGCATATTTGCCGCATTATGCGACTTTAAATGCATTGAATATTTCTGATGATGCAACTCGTTATGGATGCTGATGCCAATGTGAATGTGGATGCAATGGCTGCTGTTGCAATGCAGCAGCGTCATGGCAACGCTGTCGCATCAGCGGTGACCTGTCGCAGACTGTTCGTTGTCCCCCGACCTCCTGTCTCCATCCTCGCTCCCCTCTCCTCTTCCCTTCCCGTTCTCCTTTTAATATCCTGGCAAATTTGTGCTCGAATAAATTAAAAATCAGATAGATTTTGCGTGGATATTTTTGGGCTCTGCTCCTCTCAGTTCTCAGTTCACACACGATTGCCGTTTGTCAAGGCAATTTGTGAAAATTATTTTTGATTTATTCCCGTTGAATTTATGTTAATAGCAAAATTCATCTCCAGCTACAGTGCCCTTCCCTCCCCTCTCCACTCCTTCCCTTTTTCAATTTCAATTTCTTTTTATTTTTGTTTCGCTCATTAAATTGTGTGCGTTGCAATGTTATTATAGTGTGCCCGGGAAGAGCTCTATTATATTTTTATTTATTATAAACCATGATATCCGAGTTGGCAGTTTTTCATGGTCTCTGCATGTAACGCATTTACCAGCGCGCTCGCGCAAAAATAAGTGGCAAAAATGATGGCAGGTGGCAGTCAGCAGCCAGCAGACAGCAGACCGAGCAGACAGCAGCGAACAGACGTGGAAAACTCGGGGAAAATCAGCGTGGCAAAAACAAAACAGTTTTCCCTCCATGTTCCTGGCAACTTCAGACAGCGAACGAAGCGAGTTTTCATAAATATTTATGACTCCATTAAGGTGTGCATAAGACACTCTGGAGGGCAGTAGGGGGTGGGAGTGGCCGTACCAGTTCATGCAGGTGAGCGAGATTCTATCGGATGCACGGCAAACTCCTTTATGGTATAAGTTGGGTGTATGTGTGTGTGTGTTGTTGTGTTGTGTAAGCTGCAAGCAGAACTGAAGCCATGAAGCTAATGCCACAACGTAGTGAAACAATGACTGCATTGACTCAAAATCATTCTCTATATAGAAATGGGGATTAGGCAAATGCTTAAGCTGCCAGTTGGAGCAGAAAAGGCTAAAGAAAACGGCTAGCAAATTTATGAATTGAGCTGTTGATTATTGATTTATGAAGCCAACACTTTCCACAAAACTTGAGCTGAATCATAAGACTCTGCATCAAAAATAAAGCAACGCATTTCACAGCACAAAATCACAGCATAAAGCACAGCAAATACAACATTATTAGGGGAAAATGGAAGTAGTGAATGGAGTTTTTCATACGTGGAAAACACGAGCTCAAAAGGAGCCAAAGAGTTGAGGGATAAAGCATAAAGCAGGCGACACAGACAGACACTAACTAGACGACGCCCACGTCCACTTGCCAGCGACATAAGACTGCATAATGCAAGCACATTTATATATATAAATACATACCTATATATAAGTATGGGTATATATAGCGGGGTATATACGAGTGCGAAAGTGAGTTGCATGAGTGCAGCGAAGCAGACAGAGCATCACGGGTCACAGTCAAAGAAAGCAGCCAAAGCAAAGAAAAAATAGCAGAAAAATAGGAGTGTGACGAAGGAAAAATCAAAATAAAACAGCTCAAAATAAGGCAGACAAGAGTAGGCGAACAGAGCATACCCTGTAGTTAAGTTAAGGTAGCAAAAAAGGCACTACATAAAAAGTTTAGTGCTCATTTCTTAGAAAATACCTTAGCAGACCAGTAGTTCGGCATGCTTTGCCTAAGGAAACCTTGACAGGGTATCTAAGGAGTGAGGTACTAGAGCGGCAAAAGCAGCCGACGACAGCCAGAACTCGAGTGTTGCAATATTTTGCTTAAATTATGTGATAAATATAAACATGTGTGTGTAAGGAGTCGAGTGTCCTGCAAGAAGAAGACTGTCTGCGTGACACAACACATGTGCGAGTAAGCGCATATCTCAGCTTTATTAGAGTAAGTGCGTTTGGAGTCTTGTGTGGAGTTGGCACAGAAACCTTTAGACGTAATTGGAAGCACCAGAAGTTGCTAACAAATGGAGGTTAACACACTACAAATGGCAGGCTAAAAAGCCACATTGGTTGACTAATTAACTGTGGGTTAAAAGGATTTACAGACCAAGTAACTGTAACTGTATAAGACTATAACTCACCTGATCCGTAAAGTTATCGGTGTGGAAGAGCACCTTCACATAGCTCGTCTCGCTGATGAAGGTCTGAGGTTGTTCGGCTTCACCGCAGAACATGCCAGGCTCTCGGCGATTGGAGACGTCTGTTTTGGCATTGCCATCAACAATCTGCAAGCAGTGAGTCAAATCAAATGATAAGCGAGAACAACAGGCAGACAGGACAACAGGGACAACGAGGACAACAAGCACATAAATTGTGAGACAGTGCGAATTGGATTGTCCTCTGCTGTCCTCTGCTGGCCAGGTCATAAAGCTGTCAGCCAGCGAATGTGTATGGCAATTACAAGTACATGTTACATATGTCATCATTTAGCCGATTCCGATTCGGGTTATAAATTAGATTTGATTGCCACAGTGTGTCATAAATCAGAGCAAGCAGAGGGTAGCAGAGCACACACTCACCTGTAGATAACCGCCCTCACAGTGGGTGGCATTAAGCAGCTGCCCAACTTTGAACTTCTTGAAGCGCAGTCGCAGCACAAAGTCCCTGGGCGAGCCCTTGAGCGGTCGAAAGCGGTACCAGCAGGTCAAAGGTCGTCCCACATTCTGATAGTTAACCTCGGGCGAGCTTATGTCCTCGAATATGTCCACCGTCTTGTTGCAGTGATCTTTGGATATGTCCGAGGAGCTGCCACCGCCACCACTGCCGCCACTGCCACCGCCGCTGCCACTGCCACCTGAAGGAAGGAGACACAACAAGGTTAAAACAAAGTAAACAAACAGTTGAAACACATTTTGGCTTATGAAGTGTCAAGAGCGAGTCTGAAGTGTAAGACAGGTACACTAAAAAATAGAAAAAAATAATTTATTTAACTAAAAAATTATATAAAAATTTTTATATAAAATTTCACAACACTTTTTCATGACTTTTAAGTTTAAACTTAATTTTAACTTATTTAAAAACCCAACTTTATTTGTCTGCACACGTATTTTGTCCCATTTAAAGTTAGTTTCTTATATGCCCCATCCTCTGCTTTTATTAGCACTTTTTTCGCGCAGTGTAGAGATTCATTGTGCCTAATTTATACAGCGAATGCATAAATGACAAAGGAACATTGTGCTGAATTTGTAATTTCAGTCTGTGGCAAAAGACGCCCACGAAATGCAAAAGACGCAGACGTCCTTCGCTGACTGTTTGACAAAGGACACTGCAGGACCTGTAGACCCGCCCCGCCCCTCTACCCACCACCCACACTGTTATAGCCACTTCAGCAGTCAACGCGCGTAAAATTTTGAGCACTCTGTTGACTCGACTCGACTCAAGTCGGTTGTTTTGCAGTTGTTGTTGTTGTTGTTGTGGAATTGCCCAGCGAAGCGCATTACAAGTCTGCATTCTGTTCAGGATGTTGACTCTGCCCGTAATGCCAAAAAAACAAGCAACAATTCTACTCAAAGTCACACTCCAAGTAACAAACAAATTGTTGCAGCATTTTCATTAAATCCCAGTAGGACTAAACTATTTGAAGCAGCAAATTACAACAAAGAAAACCCCGTAAACGGCTAGAAACAATCAACGAATTTGGCTAGAATTGAATTATTATTTTAAACACATTTTGGGCACCAGAAAAAAGTCGATTTAAAACGTGTTTGAAATTTGTAACAAGTCTCGTTTAACTTATTTGCATTGATTTAAAATTGTGTAAATGTTTTATGGCCTACAACGAATCGTGATTGTACTTTTAGCCAATTACCAGAGACTTTGAACTTTGTGGCAGGCACGAAGTTGGGCATTTTGCAGTCGAGCAGGCCACACACTTCTCACTTGTTAATCATGACGTTCTCGTCACTGGAATTTGCTGATTTTTAAGTGAGAAAGAAAAGTTGTTACGTGACCAACATTTTTTGTGTGTATTCTTCTCAAACTTTGTTTCGATTGCTTTTGGGCCTTGGCCAAGACACTGGCCAAGACTGGAAATTAGTCGTCAGTTTCAGTTAAATCATGAATGTCAATCGTTGTGTTTTCTCCACTTTCAACTGATTTGTTTGCCTTCGTTGGCGGAAATTGTTGGACTCTGCTTTTGTGTTGCAAGTTCTGCGGAAAAACCAAAGTACAGTTGTGTCGTGAGGGAGAACGGTCTTAAATTGTCAGGCGTGTTTAAAATCTCATCAACCTCAGCTCATTAACAAAAGCTGCTTTGCTTGCTGTACTCCTCCTTGGGGTCTCCAGCTAAGTACACAGAGAAAAACCACAGTTCGACATCAAAGGCTTAACTAAATTAAATATATATGCTTTAATTTGGCTTAAGGATACACAGGCAAATGGATTTCAAAGGGAATTGCGTCAAATCGATATGCGAAAGTCGAGTGAGAACTCGTCAAAATTGGAATAACGCGATGCGCTTAGCTGCAGGCGTTTGCCACGCCCCTTGGCCAGGCCACCACACCCCTGACTACCCCCACAACCCAGCTAAAAATGCTGCGTTGCCCCACCAACCAACCACCCACTTGCTTCAAACCACAGGGCAACGTCTCTTTCACCACAAACCACAAGCATAGCACGCGCTCGAGCAAAGACCAAAGACCTTGGTCCATGTGGGGGGTGGAAGGAGGGGACGCAGCGGGGCAGTAGACACAGGAGTCGGGTGTGGCAGCCGCAATGTCGACAATGAAGGCAACATTTAATAAATCTGTTTAATGTATCAGCATTTCATTATGGAAAATGCTCTGAAGTCAAGATACGACTCGTGTCTCTCCTACTCCCTGTCCCTCTCCCTCACCTCCCTCCCTTTGTATGCCTCATTTTGTGTGGCAAGCTGTCAAAAGATAAACAAGACAATGCCCAGGCTCAGTTTGATAATTAGCCACGGACGAAGAACCAACAAGCAAGCAGCAAGGACTAAGGACTAAGGACCATGTAGCCTAGGCCTTCATACAATAACAATAACAATTCATTCAAAAGCAAAGCATCAAATCCAGCCAAATTTAGCTATTTGTATTTTGAGAAAATGCAGGAAATTAATGACAGCAATGGCAACAAAAGAACATAATAAATGGACATTTGCTAATGCCGCTCAAATGGCAGACAATCAAGCCAAGTAATCGAACTAAGCCAACAAAAGATTGGTAAGGGAAGCTGCTTTAAATATATGTGGTATGTATATGGATGGTAATTGGCAAGTAGAGGAAACAATCGATAGCAATTAGCATAAGATATTTCTCAGAAAAGAAAAGAAGAACTCTGGGAATCGACTGTTGAAATAAAAAATAATAAACAACTTATAAAATGGAATCATTTTGAGATAAGCAGATAACAAGAGTATAGACTGAGTTGTTAAATGAATTATATAAACTTTAAACTCTCTACTCTGCTAAACTCTTAAACTAAACTAACTATAAATGTGCTCTCAATAGTTGTAGGAACCTATTGAAACCTACAAATTGATTTCAAGTGGTATCCTCTTGGCGAGTAGAGAGTCTAGAGTGCATATCATGCCACATTTATTGATTGTGTTGATTTGAGTAGTGCACTCACTCTAATCCCCTTTGAGTTCTTTTCAACCTTTAACCTTTCGTACAACAGAACCCATTCAGGGCCATCAACGACCAGACAAGACTGTGATTTACGCACTTCCCTGGCTCAAAGGGGGAAAGAGAGAGAAAAACTGTTGCCTCTAACATGTTGTGCTTAATCTGCTGTTGAGAAGTTCACACAACTATTGTCACATACGCCCACTAAACGGGTTAGTAGCATACACTAGACCTAGACCAGGCCAAGACCCTAGACCAGGCTAAAACCCCAAAAGCCGCCCAGTCAATTTCGTGATGCCAGCGAATCGATTAGACGCGCTTTGCTGCTTTTGAATTGCCAACATTGTGGAAGGGGCAGGAAGAGGCAAGCCAGACGGGGTAGACTTTAAAGATTACTTGACCTGCTACCAACAACAACATGAAACAGGGTAATACACAGATGGATAAAAGTCAAAGTCAAGTAGAAAAATTGTAAAAGCCGGCTTGTCTTTTGCATATTTCCCAACGAGTCGAAAAGCCAGCCAGGACTACACTGTGACTGTTCACAGTCACGGCGCTGCTCCTACCTCCTACGCCTGTCCCGTAGTCCGCCTGTATCTCCTATGGGTTTGAAAGGGAACCCGCATTCCACATGTTGATATATTGTCAACAGACGCATGTCGCATTTGTCTCGGCTTTGCTATCGCTCTCTTCCTGCCCCACTTGCTCCCTGTCCCTGTCTGGCCTCTCTTGTATATCCTTTATACTTTTTCCTACTTTTTTTTTGATAAAGGTTGACAAGCGGCTCCGCTCCTACCCCTACCTATGTCCTCTTGTCAGCAGACATTGAGGAGGCGCTGAAAATCGATTATGAAAATCGTTTGCTGAAATTTTTCACGCACAGCCGATCGGCTTCCCACCCTTTCCCCCATTTTCCCCTACTCCCCCCCAACCTTGGCTTAAAATGTCGCTTCACGGGGTTTTGCATAAATATTTTAATAGAAATTCGTGACTAAGCGGCTTCAACTATTTGCAGCTGGGCTCGCATCAAGTGATTGAAGTATGTATGAATCCACTCACTAGTAGATTCACTTGCACTCACTGCCATTCACTCGGCGGTCTCGACCTTCGATTTTGACTAACGCGAGTTTGGGTGCAAAAATATAAGAAGTGATTTCAAATTTGATGATTGCCCAAGCAATAAAATAACAAAAAAAACGAAAGAAAATTTGCATATTGCGATACACAGAAATGGAAAATGGAAACTGGAAAAAAAAGAAGCAGGAAAATTTCCATTTGGCACATTTTTATTTGCCTACGAAATCCTTTGCAAGGCATTTCTATGGATATTGTCGAAAAGTGAATTTATGGCACATAAAAAAATCACATATAATCAACTAAATTGATCGAAGCATAAAAAAGCTGTATAGATAGGTTAGAGTGTGATAGACTAGGAGATACTCCGTGGGTAGCAATGTGTGCTGAGATGTGTGGAGAGTTTTTACTTGAAGTAAAATCTTTCTCTGGTCTTCTAATCGGTAAGAGGTAGCGTGATGACAATTCTATAAAACTTGTTGAGTGTAATTTAGGCACAAATATCTTTTATCTAACAAATTCCTTTATAAAAGATAATCAAACTTTAAAAGACTTTAAAGTGGCCTTAAGCTTATTGTGCACTTTTAAGCGTCACTTTCCTTTATCTTACTTAAGCTCCATTCAATTGACAATCATTTGTTTGCTTCAATGTATTTTTGGGCTGCTGTTGTCCACTTCTGCTGGCCATTACGATCGACCATCAGCACTTGGCCTTCAAGTGTTCGTCTCATTTAGGCCAAAATATCCAAATGAATATAAATGACTTAACGCCTTAAATACTAATAGCCAGCAAATTTCCTTATCTCACGCACACATACAAGGCGTTTTTTTCAGCATTTTTCAAGTCACTTTTTATTTTATTTGCGGACAGGCAGAGGAAAATGTTGAAAACTTTTAACAAGACAATTTGTTAACCAAAAAAGCTGTGTGTGTGTGTGTGTGTTGGGAGTGTGTGTGTGTGTGTGTTTGTCCCCTACTCAGCTGTCTTTGATAGATTAACTGTAACTGTGATGGATCATTTACTTAAATTATTAAAATTGCCTACTCAAATTTCACAGGCAAACAATCCCGAAACGCGTTGAAACTTGAATGATTGACTGACAGACATAGCGACTGACGGCTTGACTGTCTGTCGGACCGTCAGACTGTCTGTCTGTCTGACTGACTGACGTGACAGATTGATTGCTCCAACTGAGAATGATGAGCACATGATGGACACATGGCGTCAAATCTGTCTGTAAAATTATTTCCCCCACAAAAGTCCGCTGAGATTTTCCAAAAAAAAGGGTTTTCAGCTTTTCCTTTTCGGCTCAGTTGAATGCTTTCACTTTTATTAACTGAATTCACTTTGTGTGCAAAATCCAGCTAGTTTCGTCTCGAGAAAGAAACTTCGTATTGCTTTTAATTCTTTGCTGTTACTGCGATAATCTCATCAAACAGGAAAATCCATTAAAAAGTTTGCACAGTTTTCTGGCCAAAAATAGAAAAGGGAAAAAGGCGTTAACAGCGTAGACTTACATCGGGCCCTTTATCAGGGTCACTTTGTGCTCTGATGCGTAAAAGTTTCTTCTTTTTACCCATTTTTTTTTCCGACTTTTGCAATTTATATTTATTTCTTTTTTGCTGCGCAAAAAAATCAATTTTTGGACAATTTTGATGTTTTGCGTGGTGACAAATAGAAAAGCTTTTGATTTTGACTTATTTTAACCAACAATAAATTTATATACACTCCTGTTTTTTTTGTGTATTTAGTAAACGAAGCTAGTTGGTGTGGAAAATTGTAAAGGACTAGACTGTGTTTAGCCGCAGGGGCAATTGAAGGGTTCAAAGTGAAGTCGCAAATTGATTTTATGCCAAAAAGAAATCAACAAAACCCGAAAAACTGACGGAAACTCATCAGCAAAAGGAAAAGAATTCACCTGGGGCTCACTTTCACTTGTACTCAGATTTTGCTCTTTATTACATATTTATGATACAACCAGTTATGATAGAATCCTGCCAATTTTAAAGTTGAACTTACCTGACCTATTTAAGGCATTTTATTGGAAATATACTTCATGCTAGTTTGATTGAGTTGGGTAGAGGTAAATTCCATTTGAAACTGTAAACTGTAAACTTGTTTGCTTTCAATTCATTTAAGACGCTGTGAAAAGATGGCCCACAAGCTGACACTTCATTTACATTATAAATATTGAAATAGCAGCGAGGAGCAGGCAAGTTAGTCCCTTTTTAACTAAATGATTAATTACAAGACATCAGTTTGAATTTAGTTCAGCCATCAATTGCAAACAGAAAAGGCAAACAAATGGAGCAGGACTCGGGGGGGTTACTCAGGGGGAAAAGTGAGGAAACTAATCCTCAATCAATCTGTTGACCTTCAGGCACTGTGCGAGGGTATAGCCTGGTCAACCATTACAAGATGCCTGCCATTAAGCTGCAATTAAAGTGCTCCAAATGAATTTATATACACATCCATAAATTAAATGTGCCACACACACACACACACACCCCGCACACACACACATACAATTTTACGAGTTTATGGCAAGCAGCATTTGTAGTCTTCATTCATTTCATTTAAGTTAATTAGATTCAATAATTTTGAGGCCTAAAGCGAAAGTCTTACCAAAATGGTTGCTGCGTGCCCAAAATGCCTAAATAGGGAACATAAATTGAGATTTATATGGTCGCTTAGGTGAGACGGAGCTGGCCAAAGACAGAGAGGGCCAAAGGCAGCTAGCTGAACTGGCCGTTTGCTTTTAGCCAGGCCAATTGAAATCTGCCAATTTCGTAGATTTTTATGTCTGTACTAAAAATTAAAATTTAACGTGCCATAAAGGGACAAATTCATGTACTCGTCTGATTCGCAGCCACGCCCATACTACCCCCAGCCCCTACCCGCACCCTTTCCAATATAATCGCATTTTCTTCCATATATATCCGGATATCCAGCAAAGCGACTGGTCAGACCGTTGACAAAACAAACCAAAAAATTGCCCCATATTAAACGCTGCGGAAATTGTTTCATCAATTTGTTAATAAAACGCCGCAGAAAAAAATACACACACACACACATGGAGGGGGCGCAGTGGGAGTGGCAGTGGGAGAGAGACAAATGTTTGACTTAATAAAATAAATTGTATAAATTGAAGTCTGTCATTTTGAGATTCCCAGGCGTAACATTCCCCCATCAGAGTTGAAGCTGCCAGACGAGCCACATAAAACATAACAAATTGCATGAAATTTACGTGGAGCGTGTGTTTGTTTTTCCCCACCTACCGTCCTACCCACCCCCCTGCTCTCCTCGTTTCTCCCCTTGGCGGAAAATTGTCATGCATGGCATTCACTTCACATGTGTGAGGAGTACATCAAATTTTCTTCTGCCTTCTGCCCACTTTTCGCCTTCAAGACAATCAGGCAACTCTGTTTGCCATCTCCCTTTCACTCTCTCCTCTGTCATCTCTTTCTTTCTGGTGTCTTGGCAACATTCTGTCTTTGCCTTGAGCAACATTGCAAGCCTTGTTTCTTAGCCCAAAATAACTGAAATGAAAATGTTGACGGCAAAAATCGTTGTCTCAATGGCAAGTGGAAAAGCGAAGAGTTAATCATTACGGTTAACAGAGACAACACTATATTGGAGCAGTGTAAATTAAGCCCAACATTAAACTATATACTATATATAGTAAGTGTTTTAAGCTTTACTTTCTTTGCTGCGTGATTCATATACATAATTCATTTATTAATCAAGTCCGCAACTTTCAGCGTATGCCATAAACTTGTCAGTTTCGCATTTGATCGGGACAGCGAGCAGTCGCTGCAAAAAATACACTACTTAAGGGGTATAACAGCTAGTGGAAGAGATAGGCTTAAGTACTCAGAGGTTTAAGAAAGTATCTTATGAAAAAAAGAAGTACTTATAGCCTAAAATTAACATTTTATTAACCAAAAGTCATTTAAAAAATCTATAAATAGTTTAAACAGACTTTAGCTAATATGCTCTAAGCTTAAGCAGTTGTTAGAGTATTAAACTTATGACTTAAAGCAACAATGAAAACTTATAACAGACAATTTAAGGCATAACGTCAGCAGCAAAGAGACAGGGAGAACAATAGGCAGTAAGAGAGCGAAAGATAGAGAGATATAGAGAGAGACAGAAACTGCGACTAAAACTGGAAGCTGGGAATGAAAATGAAAATGGACTCGCAAACGCTCACGTGCTGATAAAAATAATGGCAGTAAAATGACTACAAAAATAGCACAACAACAACAACAACAACTACTGCTGCCACTAGAAGACCAAAAACAGCAACAACAACAACAACACTAGTCGAGGCCTGAGTTCTCAACACACGAGTTGGCAATTTAATACGAGACGCAGATAAATATAAACACACAAAGGTGGAGAGAAGAGCTTAACTGTGAGCTGTGTCGCTGGGAAATGGGAAATGGAAAACGCCAGATGAACTCACTGGCACGCACAGCGCTAAATTTGTAGGCGGACAGTTTCCCCAGCCACTCCCAGTCCTGGCAGCCCCTCCACTCCCTAAGGGCTGCCACCTCTTCACATAGATCGAGGCGATATCAGTTGTATGACAAACGCGTGTTCCCATTGTTGTTGTTGATTATGTTGATGATGCATGTTGTAATGTTTAGGGTTATGTTCGCAGCATTGTCGCTTGTCTGTCTTTCACCACACCCCCTCGCCCTCCGCCCACTCCCACTCCCACTTTAAACTGTCCATGTTGAGACAAAGCTTTGGCATTAACATGAACCGTGCAACGAACTAAGCAAATGCAATTTGTCCTTCTTCCCATCAGTCCCTGCGCTGTCTTTCATGCCTCCCAAACGGCAGCCATCTTTGATATGTTTGACATGCCTATAAGAGGGGTAAAGTGTGGGGGGAGACAGGAGGCAGGAGGCTGCTGGCTGTACAGCTGTGGCATACACGACATCGACGCGGCAACACCATTTGAAACATTATTAATATTTATACAGCTCTTCAGTTACATTACGAGAGCAGAGCGAGAACGATTAATGGATACGTTAAATTTAACAGGGAAGGGTTTAAAATTACATAAGATAGACAAGAGGATATAGGCAGATAAATAGAAAGACAGATAGGCTTCAGAAATAGATATAGGAATATGCGAAAGAGGATAATAAGACAGAAACACTGACGTAAAAGTGTATAAAGGTGTAGATAGAAATATGTATAGATTAAATATCAGAAAATACATTAATAATATCAATTTAATTAGATAGGTTGACTTTAAGACAGATAGATGGATAGATCTGTCTATATATGACAGAAAATAGTGCACTAAGAAGTGGATTTGATATAAATTTAAAGCAAAACAAGTAAGAAAGGCTATACTCGAGCAAGCCGTCTGTAAAAGACCCCGTACTATTTCTAAGCGAAGTTTTCCATACATATAAGCCATTTTCAACCGATTTGTGCTTTGAGAACTATAGGCTACAGTCGTCCGATTAGGATTTACAGACAGATGGACAGGCAGACATTGCTATATTGACTCGGCTGTTGATGCTGATCAAGAATATATATACTTTATGGGGTCGGAAACGCTTCCTGGCTGTTACGCACATTCCACTGCTGACAAACCTAATAAACCTCTCTACTTTTTTTTTTAACAGTGCCGGGTCTAAAAAGAGTAATTCAGCGAATATTGCAATTTAAAGTACATTATAAACAACTTAAAACATACACAATTAAATCTAATAGCTATTAAATTTGTTTGTATCTTTGATACTAAAAAATGGGAGTCACTTCTAAGAAAGTGACAGTGAAAAGTTGTCCTCACTTTTCATTTTCAAACACTTTCCACACAAGTTGTTCAGCAAATGCAAATAAGGTGTGAAAGTCTGTCGAAATAACGATAAATTTGGCAATTTCTAAAATACTTTCAATGAAATTGAAATGAAGTTTTGTGTGTGTTAATCAGAATACAACGAGATACAATTTTCGCATTTTAATTGCAATGTTGGCAAGGCAAAACATGTTGGCTAAAAAGATTAAGCCGACTTGCTGGAGTTTTGCAGCAAAGTTTTGAGACAAATAAAGCATTTAAGTGTTTGCCTTTTATGCGCATACGTAACGAAAACAATAAAGAAACAAACATAACAATAATGAGAATTGGAATGAACCAAAATAAGAACGAAAGGAGAGGAAAGGAAAGTAAAAAAGTTTTCTCAGTGTGGCGTGTGAAAGAAATAATCATAAATTTTCATTAAAATTAAATTAAAAAACTTATTTTTAGACAGGCTTTGCCAGAGAGCGTAATAAACAAGTTAAAAGTCTAACCATAATTTGGTTTTTTCTTATATATTCCTTTTTTTTGGGGGGGAGTGGAACATGAAAGTAAACAAGAACGCAGATCCAGGCCTGAGGACTTTATAAATTTATGCCACAACATATGTTGCTCTTGAACTTTATGAGCAGTTCTGCCTCCAGAGCCAAAGGGAAACCTCTTTTCCTTAGCTCCCCACATCCCCACCTCCTTGCCGCCTTAACCCCCTTTAACTTGTGTTGTTGTTTACAGTTTATGTACAAGTTATTTTATTTTTTGAGTAGCTTCCTCAATTGCGGCTCTGGCTTGGCAACATGGCTAAGAAACAGCTACAACAGCAAGCCAAGTTCTGCCGTTTGTTAAGGGCCTGGCCTATGCAGTTCTCAGGGGGGAAAAATGAAAATGAGAAAGAAAAACAACCCAAAAAGTGAAAGAGAGCGAGATGGCATAGTAAAAGTTTTCCCTTTACGCTCAATTACAATGCAAAAGTTTGACAGGAAAATAACCGCATGGCAAACTTGACTGAGTGTTTGGTAATGCTTCCCGAGAACCCAAGACCGAGAACAACAGAACGCATAATATGCCTGCCTAGCAGCCCAATAGCTAATACCCATAGGTATA
This sequence comes from Drosophila dunni, assembly GCA_018152125.1. Lineage (NCBI taxonomy): Eukaryota > Metazoa > Arthropoda > Insecta > Diptera > Drosophilidae > Drosophila > Drosophila dunni. The sequence continues at coordinate 17,452,068 of JAECXC010000339.1, read as the reverse complement.
TTTTAACAAGTCCCAGACTCTTGCAAAAAGTTGTTATTAAATATTTAGGCTAAATTTCCATGAAATGCAGCAATTGTGCAAATGTTAAATAATTGTAAATAGCTGAACAGATTCGGGTTAAATAAATAAATCAAATTAAAGCTCAACGCCTCATAATCACAAAAGTAAATAAATATGCAAATACGAATTGAGCTGCAGCTGGAGCTGGAGCTGGACACTGGACATTGCAGCGAATAAACATTGCAAAATCGTGCAAATATATATGTTTCGATATTTGTTTTAACAAATTGCTCAAAATCACGAGGCGGATGGCAAACAAAATAAAACAAATACAAATACAAATACAAATTTATTGCATTTGAATTTGTCGCCATTTTGTTGCTGGACAACCAAGGGACGTGCGCCAAAAGGACAACTGTTACAGGGGACAGGGATTTGTGGATGGTTGGAGGGGTGAAGTCGACAAACCGAACCATAAACAAAATGTTTCGAGCGTGATGAGAACGTGCATAAAACAATTACAATAAAAAATTGCTCTTTTACTTCTGCTTCTTCCTCCACTCGCGTAACAAATGAAATGAAAACAAATATCACGCCAGCCCATAAAAAATTCAACGACGGATAAATTGAAAAAATTTAAACAAAACAAAAAACACGTAGAACTTTACAACTTTTTCGCCCCTCGCGGCATTTTTTCATCCAAAATATTTATGCCTGGAATCTGATGAATATATGCACAATATCTGAATATTTTCTGCTATTATGCATTTCAGTTGAAATCAATTCTGTTGCTCGTTAAAATTGATAATCACAAATGTTAAATTAGCTGTGATTAAATTTATATGCTTAACTTTCCGGCTGTAACGGCAGCTGCTATAAATAGCTTAAGCTGTTAACTAACAGCGCTGGCACTAGAGCGCTCTGCTCTGCACTGCTAATAGCAGTTCTATGTGGAGAGTGAGCTGTTAGCGCAAGCGGCTCTCTGCCTATGCTAATTAACAGCTTCGCTGGCTGCCTGTCGCTGTAAACAGATCGTGCAGCTCTGTTAATTACATTAAATGGGATTAATGTAAACCCTCAACGGTTTACAGACTGCTGTTAATGTTTTCTTTTATTGACTTTTGGTTTATTTGCTAAGCTTTAGCAGGTTTGCGGGCTGAACAATTAATGATGATGAGCTTAGGAAATTCACGATTGATGTCTGCAAAATGTTGCCAAGTGTTAATGTTGGGATGCTACAGCATTTATTTAAACTTTAGATTTCCCCAGGGTTTAATGGGCGTACAAAAAATGACTTTTAATTGGCTGCAAAAAGCAACAAAAAAACTGGAATCCCGTTTTAAGCACAGAAAGTCAAGCTAATATAATTTCAAAATTATGCATAATAAGCACATTCATGCACAGACAGGGGCGTAGGGCTGAAGGGGTAGGTATAAAAGATGGCTGCCTGCCAATTACCGCATCGTTTCATTATTAAATTTATCGTATTACGTTGATGAAATCATTTGAAGGTTGCTGCTGCCGGCTGCGGTTTGGGTAATTTCCCCATTGGCTGCCTGAGCTTTAGCTGTATCTTTTTATCTGTATCTCTGTAAATACACATATATCTCTCTCAGGGTGTGTGTGTGTGTGCCTTTTGTGGCATCACAGCGAGACATATTTGCTGTTAGAATTGTTTCATGTGGAGCGTGCAACAATTAGAGCGGGAAAGGGAGACGTGAGAGAGACAAAGCGCTGTCTGCCTGCCTCTCTACCCTCCACTCTTCCCTCTGCTCACCCCTTTCTCTGCACAGCATATATAATTACACATGAATTTCAATATCCTGCGGCTTTCCGCCGCTCTCAGCCCTCCCCTAACCCACTCCATTGTTAGCCTGTCTATTTGTTTTAGGCCAACATTGCTGGCATTCGGCTTTATGATGTTATTTCTCATATTCGATGTGACTTTAAAAACTTTAATGAATTTCTACGTTAGCTGGTTATATTTGTATTGCTACTTGCTTTCATTTTCTGCTTCTTACTGCCAAGGAATTCAATCCCAATCCCAATTCCTTTTCCAATCCCTATTTCAATTCCAATCCTTTCTGCTGCTAAGAGTCTGCGAGTAATTTGGCAAAAGTTTTAATGTACTCGCAGTTTTGTGGCTATATTTGTATTTGTTTTTGTCTACAGCGGGTTGTGCGAGGGGTGGGCGTTGTGTGGGCGTGGCAGCTGCTGCCGTTGCCTTGTAATTGAGTGTAAGCGCTAATTGGAATTTTGATGAAGTTCGGCGTGAATTTTGCAACATTCGAGCAGCTTGAAATTTGTAAGAAGAGCTGAGGAGTAGCGAGCAGACGGAGGGCACTGGGTCGGGCAGGGGGAGCGGAGGGGTAAGGCAATGTGCAATTATGTAACTAGCAGTTGAAAATGTTTCGAATTTCATGTGGTCGCTAATTGTGCGTCTGTGTGTGTGTGAGTGGGTATGTGTGGGTGGCTGTCTTGGCTGCTTAACAAGCATACGCCACGTTGTGCAGCACCAAAAAATTTGTATTGAACTTTCGTCTTTAATAGAATTCAACGGCAAAGAAATACTTTTAGCAGCGAAACTTTCAAGAAGTCAAAGAAATCGTAGACAATAGCAGTAAGAAGAGCAGAACTAGTTCTTAGTGTAATGTAATGAAATTAACTAGTTACAGTATTAATAGCAAACAGTTTGCAGGTTTTTCAGCTTGAGTTTCCACTCATTTTCAATTCCTTTGAGACCTAAATTCCTGGCAACTACTTCAGTTAATGAAAAGCACGCCAACTCGCAGCACTTTTATGATTGCAAAACCTTTTACAATCAAATTACAATCAGAAGTCTACATAAAAGCTAAAATATCAACCTGTTTTTGTGCCTCGTCTTTTTTTTGACGGACACTGCGGCAATTTGTCTAATTTCCTGCAGCAAAATGCAAACAAACATGCATAAACAACAATGACAACAACAACAACAACAACAACGAGAGCAAGTTTAACAACAACCAGCAGAAGAACAAGAACAACAATTGAGGCAACTTTTGAGCCATCTAGTCGAATGGACATATGCATATTGCAATGGCAAAAACTTTTACTAAACCAATTTTTTGTAGCTCAACTTTTGCGGGGCTTTATGTTGATGGACTGCCGAGCAGGAGTGGGAGAGTGAGAGAGGAGGAGCAGGAGAGCGGTGTATGCAAATGCAAATTTCTACACTGAGAAAAGTTAGAGGAGGAGCACGCTTTTAAATGCAGTTCCCTTTTCTTGACTATACATGAACTCTTCTTCTTTCAGCCGTTGACTTGCTTTTCCTACACAAAATGAAAACATTTGCGGGTTGCTTTCGTTGCTGTTGTTGTTGTTGTTGTTGCTGCTGTTGACAAAGCATAAAGTGCTGGAGCTGCACAGGTGAGGAGTTGTCTAAGGGGCAGAGGTGCGTCCACTGTTTACATAGACCTGCAGCAAAGTCCTGCATGAGGATGAGGATAAGGACACACACAGACGAGAGCTGCTGCTGCTGCTGCATGAAAGCCTGCCAGCTGGACTGAGTTTTTATTATGTCACACAAGTGCTTCCTATGACACACAACTTCCTGGTTGAGGTTGAGTAAAAATAATAAAAAAAACAAGTGGAAATGTTCAAGTTGTGTGAACGACTTGTAAATACCTGGTAAACTAAGCAAAGAAAGGCATTAAAAACAGAGTAGTGCTGAGCAGCAGTGCTGAAAAACACTGCAGTCTGTAGTTTATTATATTATATACCCCTTGACTCCGCTTTTGGTCGGGTATTCTGCCAACAACAATAACAAATCCACTGCATTCATTTCAAAGCAAGTTTCAAAGTGTTTCTGTGTGTGTGTGTGTGTGTGTGTGTGTGTGCGTGTTTGTGTGTGTTTGTGCCTCCAAGTCGCTGCACTTGAGCAACTGCCAAGCAATAAGAGTCCATTATAAATGCCACGCCCACTGTTTGTGTACACTCCAGACTTGGCTAAAAATAAGTTTTCTCAGCTTTGTCTTTGCGGCTTTAAAGCGGAAAGTTAAATGTCTTGATTTTGGACTGCACAGCAGCCTACCCACTGACTGACTCAGCTACAGGGTAACTGCCAGTCGCTTGCACTCCACTGCTGTCATTGATACGGCTCTGTTTGAAATTGTTTGCATTCATTCTCTGCCAACAAAGTAAATTCTTTTGTTATTAATTCAGTTATGTAGACAAATATTTGTGTAATTGTATTTGCCGACGGGCAAGCGTGGAGTGTGCTGGACTGGCTGATGCCCTGCAAGTAGCACTCTTCCTAGGGTATGTCCCACTTAACTGTGCCCCTTTCAATTAGCACAAATGCATTTCTGACTTTCGGCGTCGTGTGTGCCTTGCAAACAGGCAAACAACAAAATTGTTTGCCTTTTATCTGCGAGTTCAGAGTTCGAAAACTGCAAATGACGGCAAAATTGCGGCTAAAGTTTTGTGGCTGCGTTTTCATTATTTCATCATTGTTTCAATTTTCCAAAAGCTTCAATTTTTTCCATAACTGCGCATAACTGTTGAAATTTCGATTTACTTTGATAGCGGCCTACTTTGGCTATCTGCCTCTCCCTCTCTCTCTCTCTCCCTCTCTCTCTCTCTCCCTCTCTCTCTGTAGCTCCCTCTGTCTCTCCTCTTACTTCTCCCCGCCGTGCGTTACTGCAAACAATCAACTATTGGCGCCAAAACTCTTGGCCCGCAGCAACCTTCACGGCAATTAAGGCTTGCATCATGTGTTTTCCTCGGCCTGTCGCCTTTTCCCCCGCCTTTTTCCACTGACTTTTCCACTACCAATTTCAGTTCCATTCGCTGCAATGCTTTCAACTTCACTGGCGTTTTTCATTTGGCAATTTGCATAGTTCAAGGGCTTCTCGGCGGAGCTTCTAACTCAGTTTAGCACGCGTTGCCATTGGCACTTGCGAACTGCCCTCCTCCTCCATTCCATCCTCCCCCTAAAAATAACTAGAGTATAGCGAGAAGTGGCAGAAACACAAAAAACAGCTGGCAACAGTTTCGATTTGTTGGCGGCCAAACGAAATGAAATTGTTGCTTCCCCTTCAAAATATGCAGGCAACAAAATTTGATTATCATTTCCATATAGGCGAGAGTGCGCGCTACTTTCTTTTAATACCCGGCATAGGGTAGACTACTAGGGTATATGCTACACATAGCTAGGCCTAAGACAGTGAGTAATTTCAAAGTTATGCGCATTTAAAATCTACGCGCCTGAAAATAGGCAACACTTTTTGTTATTTGAACATTTTGGGATCTAAAAGGGTATTTTAAAGACAGGTAATCGTCTTCTGAACTACAACTGGTTAGTTTCTCTATTTTTTGTTGGCTGGAAAAAGTTTGACCTTTTTTGGAGGGTTAAAAGCTCTTGCAGTGCGCCAAATGTGCCCAGTTTGGCTTAGAACTGCGGCAAAGGCAGCAACACCGTGTTGGATTGCCAAAAGTAATGGCCGAAATGCAATTTCACTAGCCAAATTAAAAGTCTGCTAGGTTATGGCTAAGCGCACTGCTCGATTAAGCATTCCAATTCGATATAATCCTGGTGTTTCACAAAGTAGAGACAGTAAAGGAGATAGAGATGAGTATAAAGAGAAAGGAATGGATAAGGATGAGGTGTAAGGTTAACACTTATGGCTCTAAAGATGGCTATAAATATAGATGAAGTTATATCTAGCTACACTTAAAGGCGACTTTATAGTTACAGTCTTAGCTGTAGTCTAAGATGAACGTGGATTAAATTACTTCAGTCTTTGTGCTGCATTTTTAAATAAAGTCTTTAGCCCGCTTGCTTTTAGGCCACCTCAACTTAGCCAACTTGTGGGCCATTAAGTTTCCCTGCGCTGTCTGAGGCCCCAAAGCAAACACAAAGCAAATGAGCCAACCAAGTTGTCCCCGCTCCACCTCCTCGCTGTGCCACATTTGCCGCAAAGTAAGCGCAGGCTGTCAGCAGGGCTAAAAATGCAAGTTACCTGCCCACAACAGGCAGGTGTGCAAGGGGGAGGGGGCAGGGTGTGAGGCACTGCAGCAGACCTTCAACTGTTGCCTGCTTGCATGTAAATCCGCTCAATGATTAATGTAATTTCACGCGCCACTTAACGTTATCCTTGCAAGGACATTATGCTTAATTGCAGCGTCAGTTTGAATTTAACCGAGATTCCCATCGCCATCGCCATTTTATTCTCTTCTCTTTTTTTTGTGTTAACTCCCGCGCGTTGTGCCGCAAGGAGTACAACGAAGTGTGGTGTCCGTACGGGGCGGAGGAGCTGAGTTTTTGCCAGAATGTTTGCGGTGGCTCGACAACCGTGTCGAGTCGCCGTGTGAATTTATGAAAGAGATTTGCATGCTTGCGGGCACTTAAAGTTAAAAAGCAAACGATTTCAGGTGCACACACATCATTTGCTGCTGCCCAGAACAAGCAGCAGTGAAGGGAGGGAGGGGGCAGGGTCAGGTATAGGAGCAGGTGAAGGAGGAGACGGCAAAGTTAACTCGACAATTCTTTTTTTGTGGCCATTTTGCCGTCATCGTGAAAATGGGTTAATTGCATAATTTGCGATTTTCATGTGCTTCGCCCACACGTCTTCGTATGTGGGCTAAAAATCAAGGGGGCGTGGCTACGCCACTTAAAGCTGCCATTAACGAAAACTGGCTCAGTATGATTCAATCAATTTACTGCTCAGCCAAATTGGGCTTAAATCACTAGAGTTAATTTTTAAACGTAAGACTTACTTAATATTCCGCCTAATTTATGGCTTAGTTTAGGCTTAAAGCTTGTCAGTCTTACCTGTAAAAATAAAGGTAGAATACGGCAATTAGTTGTGGTTTAAAGAGAGTGGTTTGATTGATTAGTAAACTAAATACAAGCTGTATACCAAATCAGTTCGCAAATCTGCAGTCATAACAAACTTTCTGACCCGATACCACTTGCTTTGTATAGCTTATTTTTCGGGCTAAGAACACTTTAAATTTAAATGCAATTCTAGCACTACCAATAGCTCCAAATAAACATTAAGCAAATCGATAAATTTGTTGCCATTTTGAATGGAAAATTCATGAACTTTAAGCGTTGAGAGGAAAAAGCCAAAAACAAACAGAGCGATGATAAAATTCTGTATGAAAATGTTAACAGTTTAGCTGTGCAGCTGTTTGCTTTGAGAAATCGAAGATAATAAACTTGAAAATCGTAAATGAAAATTGCGCTTCAAAGAGATTTAAATAAAGTTGCAATTGGATGACAAACTGCAGGTCATAAAACCTGTACAGGTCACACACAGAGCTCAATGAATTCTTTTTGCCACTATGTTCTCAATTACTGCTTGAATACCCTGTGGGCAGTTGGAGTAAGGGGGTAGTTGGGCTTGGAAATTAAACTGTGAACAGTTTGGGGCTACTGGGTAAATGCTAGTCGAGCAGCAGGCGGCGCCAGCAGCGTCTAAGCCTTTTTGTAGACTGTCGTTTTATGAACTCAAAGCAAGGACACGCACACCAACACACACACACACCCCTGCTCTCGGACAAGTCTTTGGTCCGTTCAAAATGACTTTTGCCTTTTTGCGGTCTGTGTTGTTGGTCAAAAGGCAAGAACAACAACAACAACAATAAAAAGTCGAGTAATAACAACAACATGAACATGAGCATGAACAAGAACAAAAACAAGTTTATCTAAATTGCTGGAAAGAGCTGATGCTGCTGCCCTGTAGAGCAGCCAGGAATACTTTAAGCTGTGGTTGGCTTTCTCCATTCTCTATTTTCTGCCATCCCCCCTCTCCACTCCCCTCCCCCTACTCCCCCCTCGCTTCGCTTGTCCTTCGCCCCAATCGAGCATCTTGTATCCTATCGCTTGTATTTACTTTTTCAATGTTTTTACTTATTTTGTATCTGTAACTTGCAGCTGAAAGTTGATTTGGGTCAATGCTGTTTGTTTTTGCAACCAGTTCAAGTTGATTTCTGTGTTTTTCTGCCCCGCTCATCGGTATAGCCTTAAAAAACTAATTGGTTTGTTAATTAAAATCGTTATTTTCTTTGGAATTTATTTGCCATGTTATTCTTCCACTGAAAACACAAAAGGTTTTTCACATTTTACTGTTTTTCTTTGCCTTTTAATCCCAACTCCTGTTGATTTTTCATCTCGATCGTAGAGGGCAAAGAGAACTTCTAAATCCTAATGGAGATACAAATTGATTGAGTTTTGTGGTTTCTCAACTCTCTATTGCTCTGATGTTTTTCAATCAAAGTTTTTAATCGATTCGACAGTCGTAGCATAACTACAAACTGCTAAAATGCTTAAATGTTCAGCAGAAAGCAAGAAAATAAAGCTAAAACTTTAAGAGGAGTAAAGAATCTAAGTTAACATGAGGTTAAAGCAGTGTTTAACAGCAAAATGTTAAGTAACAGCCAAGTGGAAGCAGTGTTATGTTAGTGCTAACAGCGCTCTGTTATGCTGCTTAACAGCGCTCGCAGTGCAATGCTCTTATCTTTGGCAGCTACATTTAAAATAGCCTTTGCTTTTAGCCAAGTTAGATTAGCCTAATTAACAGTCGAAACAAAGAGCAGAGCCCTTAACTCATACATGCATATTTAATCGCACACAAACACGAGTATCACGTGCCAAAGGCAGACAGACACACACACACACACACATACACACGCGTAAACACTTGAGCCAAACATCAGCTCAAGAACTCATGCATGTGACATGACACAGCGGGGCAAAGGTGAGCAAGGGGAAACGCTGAACAAACCTGGACAATTTGAATAGATGAGATTAGCAGGAGTAGCAGGAGTAGCAACAGCAGCAGAGAGTACAACCAATAGCAGCAACAATTCCATGAGTTAACCCAAAAACTCTTGCCGTCTCACTTTGTGGCATTGTCTGGCATTCACAAATGTTTTGTTTGTCGGCCAGAGGTGGTAAAGAGGTGGGTGGGGTAGGGCTGGTGAGATTGGCGTCATGACGGTGCCAAAAATAACTGTTAATTCAAATGCAAAGCAAAGGTAACGTGCCAATGTTCGAATGGACACGACACACAAATGCCAATGCAAACAAAGCTGAAAGCTGTTCAAGTCCCTCGCTCAAGAGCATGAAGCTCAACCCAAAGATGAAGTTCAGGATGAGCATTGTAGGTTGACTCCGACTATGACTCCGACTATGACTATGAGGTTGAGGTTGCTGCTGAGGCAGCTCTATCGGTTGTGCCATTCAGCATGCAGCTTGATTAGATATTGTTGCTATTGCCATTGCCATTTCCATTGGCTCAACATTCTTCGACTACAACTGCAGCCACAACTCCGAGCTGGCAACACCATTTACTACACAGTGCTGGCAGTTTGGCTTGTTTACAGCTAACTATAACTAAGTAGAGGCCTTTTCCGAAGCGAATTAAGCGATTTATATATTTTAAAACTTTCCCTCCTAATTTTAGCCAACTTTTCACTGCTTTCCTACACTGTTTTCCAGCCAAAAAGTATTTAGTAAGAATTCAAATTAGTTTATCAGCCCTTTCTCCTTTTATTTAGCTATTTTTACAGCCTCTAATCAAACTAGCTTTTCTAGACCCTGCGTTTCTGCCAACACGTCTCGTATCAGAGTTTTTTGATTTTTGTGTTTTGTGTTTCAGACTTTTGCCGACTTCAGTTTGGCTTGAAACGTGCTGCCATTAGACTGCCACTACAATATGCCATTTGCCATTTGCGATTTTGCCGTTTGCCATTGAATTTCCATCGACAGCAGCTTCAAAAAGCAACGAGTTCTATTAGAGATGCTTGCAATCCATTTGCATATTTGTTTGTCGCACCGACTCGCTGACAGCAGCCTCAAAAGTATCCATTCAGTAGAAGGTCGACTTAAAGCTTTATGCTGTTCAATAACAATGCAAATTGACAAGTGAACACGAGACAATTATGCAATACATTTCATAAAAAACAATAGTTCATTTAAAACTCCTACAATCAAAAGTTGTGGAGCAACCCTCGCTGGGGATATGCGCAAGTAAATATTAAATGAACAATAGCAATTTGTAACCGATTTCGACATGAACAAATGTCTATTTAAATTGCACTCGATTGGCCTGATTCAGTTTATCGGTCAATGGTTTGAATTAAAATTAAAATTCAGCTTTAAAACTCGAATTCACCCAAATCGCCCATACGCACTGTTTGCCCAAACAAATAACCTTCACTCGGTTCGTATCGTATTTGTATTATTATTTATATTACTTTACATCTTTTCTTTATTTAAATTGTTTTGTTGTTGAGTTTCTGCTGCTGCTGGTAAAGCCATCAAATTTACATTCATATTTATTAGTTTCTCAATTTTCCAATGCTCAACATTCGGAACGGAAGCTGTAGACATGCTTAAGCGGCTTTTCTTGTCTTAAATGCCAGGCAGTAACTAAGTTTCTGCTCAAGTTCGGTTACTTGGTGGTTTCTAATGACCTGAAAGCGGATATTTTGCACTCTAAATGAAACGAACTACAACGAACTTGTCAAAACAGACTGGAATAATATTTGTATACATAGAATTCCTTATTTATTGTGTTGACTGAGTAGGAAATCATTTTAAAAACACCAATGAATTATTTGTGTTGATTTCTTGGCAAAAATTTAAGAAAATATTGATTTTAGTGTGTTTGCTAACTTGGTCAACACAAATAAGTCTACCAATTCGTTCAATAAACAACAAATAATTGTCAAATTCCATTTGGCCGGGAAGAAAGTGCTTTTAGCCTTTAGTGGCAGCTAATAAAAGTTAATCAAAATGCATGCTCGATGACAGGGCTAAAACAGAGTTAAGTGCTTGACGCAGCGCCGCAGAGCGGCTTAAACCCAAACTGACCCGGTCCAAAGAGACAGAGGGAGTAGGAGGGAGAGGGGGAGGGTGGCAGATAAGGGCCAACAGACGGCGTATAACTAACTAATTAATATTAATGCACAGCGAATGCTAATTACCAACACATGCACACCCACACACAAACGCACACATGGGCCACATATGAGTAAGCAGCAGAGTGTGCGCGACTCTTTATTACCCTCGTAGTTAAAACATGTCTAAGTTTTATGTAAGTAATTGATTATTTAATATATCTGCTATATAATTAAACTAAAGTCACATTTTAACAGCTTCCATTTTAATTATAAACTTTATCAAGCAAAAGTTTTATGTTTTGATCTAAATCTAAACTGTTTAACCCCAGTTCCTCTAAGCATACCTTTTTTTAATCTACTTAAACAACAGTTTACTATGCTTGCAGGGTATCAACAGCACAAAAAAGCAACAAAATTGTGGCGAAAAGTATTTTGCACACAATCATATGAAACGTGCGCAGAAGAAAAGCTCTGCACATGCATAAAACAACAACAAGGACGTAACAGGACGAGGCCAAAATGGAAAAAGTTTTGAGCGCTGACTGCATTGAAATGCAAGCAAATTGAAATGAGCGCCCAATCGGTAGAGGGGAGTAAGGAGACAGGAGGCGAGAGGAGCAGCCGTCGACACGTGTTGGCCATTTCAAAATGCAAACGCCAGTGGGAGAGAAAGAGAGAGAGAGACAGAGAGACGTAGGGCGGGAGTTCATCACAGGAATCAGATTCCATTGCCATATCCGCCGTTTGGCCAATTCCGTAGGCGCTTATTTGCTTATTCATAAGCAAACATTAACTTAATTTCCATCTGTGTGTACGTGTGTGTGTGTGTGTGTGTGTGTGTGTGTGTGTAATAGCATACGTGTGTGAGTGTTTGCATTGCAAAAAGCATTCCCGAAATGTGATTATCAGAGAACGAGGCAGAGAAACAAAGCGAGAGGAGACAGTCCAATGAGAATCGCCAACTGGCAGCAGCTGCTTAATAAAGTGACTGCATATGTATTTGTATGTGTGTGTGTGTGTGTGTGTTTGCATTGGTATGCGTGTGTTTGTGTATTTGTTGCTGTCTGCCATCAAAATACATAAAACAAAACCGGCAGCGAACGACAAACAATTTTATAGAAAGAAATATATTGTTAGCAGTCGCAAATAAAGCCGTGAGAAAAGTGCACACGACTAGTAGATACCCAGTAAAGAGTAGACAAAAGGTTTAAAAATTAACTGCTTGCATGTAAGCTGCTATTTACAGGGTATTAAGCAAGGCTTACAGCCGATTAAAGGCTTAATTGTAAATTAAAAGAAAGAGCGTTGAAAAACAAACTTTTCAAACATTTTAATTAAGTTAACGAAAGGCATTTAAGCACAGCAAAGTTATAAATAGCTGCAGGTAAAAGGAAATAACTTTTATATAAAGAAGAAGAAATATAAAGAATGCCATTAACATCAGCTCATAATGCTGCATAGATCAGGAATATATATTACGCCCTTCCTTAAAAGGTTCATCACTGTATAACTAACAAAACTTAAGCAATTACTAAAAGGGAGATGTATTATTTGTCTAGACTTTGAGAGGCAGAGTCTCTGCCCTAGACTCCAAGAGGCAGAGTCTCTGCCCTCTCTCCCACTGCATCTATAAATAGACTCGCACATAAACTCGTGTCTATCTTAATAAAGTAACACCCAGTTTGCCAGTTACTCGGGCCATCGTTCAGCACATCCAATTGCCAATTGCAGGAGGACATGCAAAGTGGCAGCCGCTGCAACAAGAACAACAGCAGCAGCAACATCAGCAACAAGATATACAACATCGCGTGCAGCAGCAACAACAACAACAACAGTAAGAAGAAGAGCAGCGGCAAGTGGCAGCAATGCGTCAGTGAAGCAAATAAACAACATCAACAGAAAAATGGAAAGCAAAATTTGCTGAGTAAACACAGCAGCAACAACAGCACTAACAACAAGAAGCAGCAAAAGGCCAGTGAAGCTGGGGGTGACTATAAAAGACCCTGTAAGCCTGCATAAACTTTTAACAGTTGAAATCTATGTTAACAAACTTATAAGTTTAGGGTGTGCAAAGTAACTCTTTCCCTCCATCACACACCATTTTTTTAGACAAACTCAGCAGACCCTTCAACTGCTACAACTACAGAGTCTAACAACAACGGACGTAACTTTGTTTCTATTTAAATTTATAAACGAAACTCATGCAACGTTCGTTGTCCGTGTGTGCAGCGTGTAAATATGTCTCAGTCGGAGTGAGTGTGTGTGTCAGTGTATGTGTGTGTGTGTGTGTTTAAGGATAAAGCGCAAAGTTTACATTCACTCACACGCCGCGCTGCACATTGAGGCCATTTTGTTAATATTTAATATCAAATAAAGGCCGATGCGGTGCAAAATGGTGGAGAAAAAAGAGCACGGAATTGAAACAGAAAATGTGGAGAAACCCCGAGCAGGGGAAAGACAGGGAAAATGGGGAAAATGAGGAAATGCTAAATGGGTGACCAAACTGGCCTCAAAGTTGAGCGTGTAAGTGAGTGAGTGAGTTTTGAATAAGAGCCACTCTTCAGGCCATAAACGAATCCATCAAAACTGACCGCAGAAGACAGACAGCAGTTACAGGCGGACAGGGAGGGAGCAGGGGAGAGAGAGGGAGAGAGCAGGGGAGAGAGAGGGGACACGTGCGCTGCGGTAACGGAACGAGTTATCAGCTCAACGCTCACGTGATGCCTGAGAAATGGACAGCACTTCAGAGATGCTGTCAGAATTGGAATCGTAGCAGGAGTCGGAGCAGGAGTCGGAATCGGAGCCAGTTCGGTCAGCGAGTTGCGTGTTGTTGCCCGGAGAACGTGCCTTAAACTCTGTCCATTTATTTGGCTTCTTCTGCTAGGTTAATACCCAATTACTGTGCAAATTACTTCAAGTTTTTCTCCACAAAACTTTTGCCATGTTTTCCATGGACAACGTCATTTTTCGGTACGTGTGTGTGAGTGGGTGTGCGTGTGTGTATGTGCTGGTTTGAATGCCATTAAAGTTTTGCATGTGCCTCAAGTTGGAACGTGTTTTCTCTGACACACGCACAGCCACAACACACACGCACACCCACCCACACACACACGCCATTTAAAGCTTTTTAATAAACGTCATAATTTGCTTAAAGTTTTCATATAACCAGGTGCTGAAAACTGCCCCAAGTTCAGTCTACACCCGTCTCCTGCTACCCCAAGTGTAGGGTGTGTGTGTGTGTTATCCAAAACTGCTAAACAATTTTCAAATTATCTTGATAGTTTTTCGCATTTAAGTATATGGAAATGTGAAAATTGCATTTTGTGGTCGAAAATTTTACCAATTTGGTGTCAAAGTGTCAAATGAAAAGTGTCAAACGGAAATGTTGTGCTTCATCAGTGAGTTCTGACAAGTGGATGCTGTGTAGAGTTGACATTCATGCATATAAGAGTACTAAAGATATGTATAACTATTTTAGTACTCATATCATAAGCTAAAGTTAATTAAATTGTAGGTAAAAGTGAAAAAAAACGCGCGACTGTTAATCTGCTACTTACAGACTAGTTAACAGAATGCAATACAGCATACTTAACAGAACTATGATAAATATTACATGACTGTTAATAGCCACTACTAAGTGCTGTAGTTAACAGCATGCTTAACAGAATTATGAGTAGTTAACAGACTGTTGTTCCTACATTAATCACACAACTGAAGCTGTTTAAAACATATTATTAAGCAAATGTAACTTCAATTCATTTCTTTCGATATTTTAAAATCAAAATATTTTTATAAACATTGAATTTCTTTAAAAAAAATTCCTTCACAAAAAAGCAATATGTGAATTTATTGCTGTGTTCAGCAAAAATCTTGCTGTCTGTCTGAGTTGGCAAGAACTGCTAATGCACAGTTGTAAGTACGTACATTAGTGTATCTAGCCAGTCATAGATTTAACTGCAAGCACTCTGGAGACTCGTATAAAAAATATCTCTTACAATGCACGTTTTAATTTTTTGTAAAACAAAAGTCAAAAAACACAACAAGAACTGCACATTGGGGACAAATACTCGTAAGGGAGTATGGAAAAAATGTGGGAGGAAATAGGGTGTGGGGAAAGGGGGTGTAAATGGTAGCAGCTGGAAAACGAAGCCCTGAAGCAGAAACTGAAACAAAATCAAAAGCGACTGCGCTGACATTCAATGGCATGCGAAATGCAAAACAGCGGACGGAGATTACAGCCAGCGCCCAAAGGAGCGCACAAAACTTTTACTTTGACATATCACATACACAACGCAGAGCAAAAGAGACAGAGAGAGAGAGAGAGAGGTGCATGGCAAACAACAAAATAAAATAGTTGGGAGCAAATGCCAAAGCCAAAGCGAAAGCTAAAGCCTCAGACTCCAACACAGATGCAGATTCAGATTCAGCGAGGCGCTTTTTACTTTGACCGCCGCTGGGCACTCGAAATGCATATGGAAAAAGGGGAATCCCCAAAGTTGGCACTTTTAGTCTGCACACAAGCACACACACACACACATGTATACACTGTGTGTGTGTTTGTGCTCGTCTAAGTGTTGTTATTTGTGCGCTTTTTAGCTTCAAAAAAATAATGGCTGCCAAAGCGCAACTAAAAACATGCGACAAAGTGCATGGGAAGGAGCAAGAGAGCACTAGACTTATGAAAGAGATGCAGCGAGTCTCTTAGCATACACATTTCACTCAATGGTGCATTTGGATTTCACTATGCGTTTGAAAAGCAACGAAATGCCCCTCGAAAAATCAACATCAGTGCACACAACAATCGCTTTTCTCAAGTCAGAAACGAGTAAAAGTAAAGGAAAGCAGCAAAAAAAAACATCAGTAAAAGCGCAATTTCCTTTTGGACTAGAGCCACCAGTTTATAAGGTCGGAGCAGGCAGCTGAAGGAAGCTGCTGCTTGATGCGAGTGCCAGCAGCTTTGAGCTTTGTAGAGGCAGCAAAATACATAGAAACAAAAAAAAGCCAAGTACTTTTCAGTAAATAATTGGATGCATATCAATATGAGCCAAGCTGGCTGACTAGCTGTTTATAAACAACAAGTAGTATTATAAGAGTAGTGATTGCTGAGTTTTTCTATAAAGCCTTTTTATTTTACAGCCTTTTTACTGCTAAAAGTTCTTCTAATGCCTTAACATTTCTTGCTAAACTGCTACAAATTCAATTCTGCAGCTGACAACATTGATAAAGTAATGTAACATAACTCTGTCACATATTTAAATCCATTTCGACAGAACACATCCATAAATTGCTGCTCATAATATACGCACTCGATCGTTGGAATTCCCATGCATCAAATTTTCCTAGAGATTTTCCCCAACGTACTGTCAACAGTTCATAACCCGCTCACTCGCTACCGGTCTCTCTATCTCACTTGGAAAACTATGTTAAAATAACTATATCATTGGCCATTTTATAAGGGAGCGTTGCTTGCTATTTCTACGCACACACACGGACACACACACACTCATACACACGCACATACACTCCCACAAACGCACAGTGGAAACGACAATATTTTTGCACAATTTCCATTTTATTATTGCACATAACCCGAAACGCTATTTATTTTTTCAAGTGCTTGTTGAAGTTTTTCTCGCTTGCTTCGGTCCCAGACAGAGACAGAGAGAGAAACAGTGGGAAAGAGAGAAAGCGAAAGCGCAAAACAAAACGAAACAATAACAACAATGAAGGGAAAACAGTGAAATTTATGGTCATTTTGGGAATTTTACGCTTTTTTCAGCTTTGGGGCGCCGCATTAAATGCTTACATGTTGATTTAACAGCCAAGCACGAGCAACAAGGATTCGTAGCTCTAACTCCTTACCTACTGCTGCCTCTGTTCTCCTACTTTCTCTCTCTCTCTCTCCCTGTTCTCTGGTAACTTAAAATGCTACTTTGCATGCACTTTGCCCGTCCAGATGTTTTGTTTTAGCGCCCAGTTTCGTTAGCTGCTGCAAATCTTTGTTTATTTGCAGCTAAAATGCAAGGATTTATTGTAATTTTATACACCCTGGCAAAGTGGAAGCCAAGCCAGCATTTCTTCTCTGCTCTCCACTTTCTTCTCTTCTGCTACCTTCAATCTTCGCTCTCCTTGTCAGCTGCAGCCCAGCAAATTGTTGGAAATTATGGAACTGCTGCTGTTCATAAACATATGCCGACCCAGAGTTTCCTTAAAGTTTTTACACACTTGCTGCCTGAAAGGCTTATTAAATTCACAGGGCTTAAAGTTGGCTTTTAAGGTAGGTTTAGTTCTAAGATTTCCTGCTTTAGTTTTGCTCAATGAGAGACGCACGCAACAGCTGAGACTGACACGACTGTACCTGCTGCTTTTACTTCTGATTCTTCAAATTCTCTTGCCACTTTTGTTAGCTGCTTTTGGCAGTTTGTTGTCAGTGCAAACTGGCAACATATTTGACACGACACGACGCTGATTTAAGTCATGACCTCTCTGCGTATGTGTATGTGTATGTGTAGCTAACAACCCTGCTGTGGTAGGGTTGTCAACTTGGCATATGCAAATGACTTGCTTATCAAATAAAGTAATGCCGGGGTGTTTGCACGTTGCCCGTGTCTGGCGGTCGTTGGGGTGTCAAGTGGCACAACAGTGCGTATGCGCAATTTTCACATTGTTTCAATATTACACATACATTAAACTCTCGCTCTCACTCTGCCACGCTCACCCTGTATCTGCTTGGGTTTGAGTTTGGTTTGTGGGATTGGGTTTGGTTTGGGTTTTTTGCCTGCGGCCTCTGCAAGTATGCACAAGTAATGTGAGAAAATTAAATTTTTCGTGGCTCCCACAAATGTCGGTGTGTGCAATACACACGCACACGCACACACACACGCACACTGCTATATTTATATACATTAATATATATAAATGTTTATGTATATGAGTTTTTGTGGATTACTCAGCTACTTACAATTGTGTGCTTTTCTCCCCCACACACGTCGAGTGTCAGGAATAAAACTTAATTTCAACTGAAACTGCTTAAAATTTATTTCTCCTGCTGTTGCTGCTGTTGCTTTAAATTAAATGTTGCTCATTGTTCTTGTTACTGTGGCTTTTGTTGCTCTTCCTCTGCTTGTTGTTGTTGAGCACATTTTGTTAATTGAATTTTGGCAAGCAATGTGATTATCATGTGATTTATGTCAGCTCGATTTGCAGGCGTTAAATTGTGAGTCGCCTGCTCTTCCTGTTTCCAAGACATGAATCGTGTAACTGAATACGTTTAGAATTTGTCAGCTTGTAGCTCAAACTAGAAGCTAATAGCAGAGCTATGACTACAATGCCTTTGTCTAAGTGGCAAATCTGTGAGGACTTGTCTTTTAATTAGCAAATTGAGGAATGTAGTAAAACAAAAACTGTCAGAAAGATATGTTATTAGTTTGTTATAGGTAGAATACAGTTTAATTAACTAAAATCACACTGTATACTAGCTTTAATTTAAGTCAAATTCCAGTTGGGCTCAGTTATCTGACTCTGTTACCAAATCAGACCCTTCCTGCTGCCAACTGAATCGCATTTCACGACTAAAATACATATTTGCCTATGTGTACGCATATCGTATTAAGTAATCAGTAATTGATAAGGAGTTTTCTACCCCGCAGCATATGCATAATGCCCCATTAAGCAGGCCATGCACCATTTAAGTCCAATCAAAGTTGGGTCATTCATGAAAACGATTACGTATACGCATACACATACGCATACGTATTCGAATGTCCATTGAGTGGTCGCCAAACTGAGAGCCACAAAAGCCGCAGAAAAGCATTGCGATTTGAGCAAACAGCATAGAAATACCAAAATTCCATTTGATTGAAGTGCCATTGAGTGTGACACGATGTCTCCAATGGCATGTGCGTGTGTTTGAGCTGGTTAAACATTTTACCCTCCAAAGCCGCAACGAGTTCTGACTAATTGAGTGTGCCAAAGCGTACAAAAGAATGCCAGTGCTTAAAGACGAACAAGTAGGGGTTGTAGCCTACACACAAGTTGAAGTTTAGGCACTGTAATTGCATTGCAGTTGAATTAAATCATAGCTGAAAGTATTTGCAGCATTCATAGCACAAATTATGCACTTGAATGCGCATGGAATTTACTGCCAACGCAGGAAACAGGAAATTCTAATGTAAATTTTATGGCAACACATAACGCAATTTTGGGTAGAACGTACAGAGGAAAATGCTGTTGTTCTGAAGCAAGAGCATAAACATGAATTCCACAATGCCAAGGCAAGTTGATAGCCCGTTCTTGTCTATGTCTATCTCTTTTTATGTACCGGAAATACTTGGCATGCCTCATTGAGCCTCGTTAGCTGACTTACGAATTTATGCCGAGCATGAAGCGAAGCTCATGTTGACAGCTCATGGCAGCGGGCACTTTCCAATTGAAATAAATCTTTACACAAAATTTGCCAATTTGTTGTCAGGGGCAACCTCCTACCGCCCCCCCCCCCCTCTATGGCCACGCCCTTTTTGCCCATTACACACATCATGCAGCGCACACGCCCATTTTGTCATTGGCTCCTTGATACTGCTATCCTCGACATATCCTTGTTTGCCATTGTCAATACTTGAGCCTTTTTACAGCTCATTCTCAGCGTTTGTTTGCCTCAATTCTCGATTTGCTTTCTTCGTACTCTTTGCTTCATTCTGCTTCTCATGTCGCCATTCCTCAAGTGCTTTGCTCAAGTGCAGATTAGCAAGATTTTACAGCTTATGTTGGTCCTTGTCTTCTAAAGGCACTACTCGTTTTATTGGCCCCGGCATATAAGGAAAAAGAGTTTTACTTTCTTGCAGTGGAAAACTAAGAAAAGCTCTTGATTTTCCTCTATTTTCTGTAATTTACGACAAGCTATCTAGTTGCTTCAATCTAGATTTATCTGAATTTAATTATATTAACAACTTTCGTAGGCAATTTAATGCTGCCCCAATAAGTAGGCAACAAAAGTTTTCAATGCCGCCCAAAAAAGTAGGCAACGAAGTTTTTATTTGTCGCCTTTTGTCTGTCAGTGGGAGCGAAAAGTTTTGCATTTATGCTAATTTCTTAATTTGCACACGACTTCTCTTTCGCTCCGCTCCCTCTCTCTCTGTCTTTCTCTGGCTTCTCTCTTTTTCTATCAACACGTACGACAATGTAAAAATTAGGCTAATGCGAGTCTTTGTGAAGCGTTCAAAACGAGAAATGAATCATTTGCACCTTTAAAAAGGCATTAAAATGCGACTAGGACTGCAGAGAAGCAATCAACGCTATATACACACACCGAGTGTGCTCTGAATCCAGCGAGAACTGTGATCCAAACAAATTAGAACACGCACGAGTGCATTGGCCACAAAAATGAAATGATTTGATGAAGCCCAAAGAGCTCACTTCGTCTCGCTCGGTTTTTGTGGTACCAAATGAAAGTCCAGGTAACTGCCACGCACGTCGTCAGGCTGAAACTTTTCCGGCCCGCACCTGAGGGCGTGTCCAAGGCGGCATGATAATAATTGAGTAGCTGGAGAGCAGAGCCAAAAGCAGAAAGAACGAAAAAAAAAGAACGAGAAATACTTCTGGCGATGCGAACTAGAAATGCAAAATAAGTGCCGAGCACACAGACTCAGACTCAGCCATTACTGGCAGACAGACATGGTACATGGGGGCGTATACGCAATTTAAGCCGCTTAAAGCCAAAACGCCCGGACAGTAGCAGAAATATGAACCAAAACGAAACGAAACGAAATGAAATCTGTCGCTCGAGTTGAGTTTTGGGACTCGACTCGGCAACTTCATCCTATCCGCTAAGCTGTACGCACATGAAATATCCAACAGTTACGAGCAGCACAAGCAGAAGGAACTGAAGGAGCAGGGACAGAACGCAAAAAGTCCTTGAGCACGGCACAGCAAGAAAAAAAACATTTCACACTCACAGTCTGAGACCGAGTTCGGCCTGAACCGGCACTTAAGAGCGTCGATGTCATGGCGATGATGATGACGTAGAGTAGGGAAAGGAGGGGAGAGAGGAGGCGAGTAGCAAAGAGTCAAGTGTCGGCTAAGCACCACGCGTGGCCCAAAGTAACTGTAGTCGCAAACGAGTCGAGAGTGGGAAATGCGAGTGAGGAAAAACTGAAGTCCTGCGGCAGCTGAAACTGTTGAAGGAGATCCGCTCAAACATCCACATAGACATGAAGTTAAGTGGCGTAAAGCGTGTACTTAATCGCTTAAAGCATTAGAATTTGAAATTGAATATCATAAAGGATATTCAAAGAGCGCGAAAAACAAACTACGAGTTCAACAGCAACAACAAAACGGGGAAAAAGTAAAGAAAAGTTGTGCTAAATCCAAACACACGGCAAATAGTTGGTAAAATGCTTTGGCAAAGCGAAAAGGCATTTACTCCAGCTCCCTCTCTCTCTCTCTCTCTCTCTCTCTCGGTATATTTGCTTATTCCCCCTGTCTCACTCCCACTCCCACTCTTTGCCCAACATAGTTTAGCTTCTATCGAGTTCAAGAGTTTCTCGCAAAACGTTAACGTTTAAAGTGTGCGCAATGCAAGTTATTTCAAATATGCAAATTGAACATGGTTTAGACGCAAAAAACATCTTTCAAAACTATGTAATGCTTTGAGAGCAAACACAATTGGCTTAAAGAGACGGGGCATTAGTCAGACTTCAAAACTATTAAGACTACTAAAGGTATATAAATTTTAAATTGTGTTTTGTATGTACTAAATTTCCTAGCTAGTTAGTTGGAAATGTTTTGCTGCCCAAATTAAATCACACACATAAAAGCGCTGATTTAAATTTTATTTACTATGCCACATAATGCTCGTAAATAGTTTTGAAAACAAATTAACAATAACGATACACAGCAGTCATAATAATTTCGCACTCTGCCATAATTGGATTACGAACTTGAATCCGTTTCGAATGTTTTGCAGTTTTGCAGTTTTTCAGTTTTCATTTTGTTTGAAATTTGTATGAAAACTAAAACAATTGAAATTTATTTGCCACATTTATTGTTATGATTATTATTTTTTTTGTTGTTGCATAAAGTTATAAATTGCAATTTGTTTCACAATTAAAATGGAGCTTAGTTTGCTTTTTTGCGTGTCGATTGGTGCAAATAAAAGAGAAAAGCGGAAAAATTAAAACGGGTTGGCGTTTTTAGAGAGAGAAGGAAAGGGGAGACAAAGAGGGAGGTAGAGAGGGACAGCTGCCGAGCGAGCACTTTAAAAACCTTGCCCCAATGCCATTAAAAATGGATGACATTTTGACAATTGATGGCCGCGTTCTGGCCAAAAGGAATCGATAACATCAAATATGCATTACACAGTCGTCAGTCGACAGTCGACAGCAAATGGAACTGATTGAAAGAATAGATAGAATGGGTAGGAGACAGTCCCCCACTGACAGACAGACAGACAGTTGAGTTGGCAATTTGCAATTTGCTTTTATCATCTTAATTTGATTTGAAGCGTATTTGTTCTTTGAATATTGCATGCGTCTCACAAAATTGCCAACTCCGGGCAAAATGTTCGATAAATTAGCACAGAAATCAATTATTTATGATTATTTTATGCAATTGTTGCTGCAACCTAATTGAAGTTCAATAATCAAATATGCTGCTCTCAAAACCCAGAGATTGCAATGACAATTTATACATTTGAAGTATGCAAACAATTGCATACTTAAACATCATTAAATAGTCAATGCACTCGAGTGGAAGGCACGGAATGAAGACAACTAATCATAACTCTGTAAACACAGTTCCAGATTCCTTTCCAAGCACATAGACACTAGGAAATTAATCAAACTTCTCTACTTAAATTTCAAAACGCTGTAAAACTTCAGTCAAAATGTTAATTCCTTTGTTCGTGTTCTCTGTGCTCTTAAAAGTCTCTCATGGCTTTATGATTACAGTGGATGCCCATGAGACAGCTTGTTTCTATGATCACGCACACGCGCAGGACAAGATCACCATACGCTTTGAGGTAATGGAGGGCGGCTTCAAGGACATTGCAGTGCTCATAACGGGTCCCCAGCAGGAAATACTCTACCAATCCGAGTCGGAAACAAATGGCGGCTATACCTTCTCGACCAATCACGATGGCCTACACAAACTTTGCTTCAACAACGAACTCTCCACACTGACTCCCAAGGTTTTGATGTTCCACTTTACGGTGATCAAGGATCTCAAGTATTATAATGATCCCGATAAGCGCTCGGATGATGTTGTCGAACAATCCGTTGTGCAGGAGAACATCAACGCCTTGTCCAGCCAACTGTTGTCCATCAAGCATGAGCAGGAGTACATGCATGTGCGCTACATTGGCCACAAGAAGGTCAGCCAAAGTGTGCACTTTCGCATTGTGGCCTGGTCCATCTTTGGGCCATCTTTGCTGCTGCTTATGACCATACTGGAGATCTACTACCTCAAGCGTTTCTTCGAGGTCAGGCGTGTGGTTTAGCTGTGTTCCAAAGCTGGTAATAAAATGAGTTCTAGAAGACTTGTTTAACTTCCCAACTGTGTTTTTATTTCTACTGACATACTTCCGTTATAATCCATCTTAGTTCAAGTTGCCAAAGTCACTTGACTTGACCCATATTGAATCCTTCATTGACCATACTTTTCACTTTGTCTTCGGCGCTTGCTGCCACAATTTGTTGCACATTTCATGCTTCACAAGCCGTAAAAAAGTTTCAGCTCACATGTATGGGACATTTATGCATATGAAGAAACAGCTAAAGTATCTACAACTTGGCGCTCAAGTATCCATAAAGTTCACTTCACCTATAAACTGTGCCCACATTGGATTAGCGCAAATTTATGGCACCCGCTCTCGGAACAATAGCAATAACAATGCGACTCTGCCAACAACAAACTTATCATATTCATTCACAAGTTGGTCCTTTTTTCACTCGCGGGGAGAGGGAGGGAGATAGGGAGAGAGGGAGAGCGGGAAAGCAGCGCCAAGTAGGAGATACAAACAAAAGTTTTTGCCTCTTATTTACGACAATGTCGCGTCAAGTTTTTTGTTTTGCGAGTTATTTGGATTTTTCTTTTTTTCCATGCGTTTTTTTGTTTTGCCTCCTCCTTTGTTGCATAATAAAATGAAGCATGTTGTTGGACTCGGAGTCTGCTTCGCGTTCGGTCATAGAGTCAACTTCCACGCTCGCTCACAGCAAAGATGAGCAATGGGCAAAAACAAAAACACTACACAAAAGGCCAAAACAAAAAAAAAAGGACACAGCAGCCAGGATACAATATTGTTCCCCAGCGTGAAATGAATGCAAAAGTTCGTGAAAGGGAGTGGAGTCGACAGTCAACTGCTAGACTAGCTCCAAGAGCTCAATAAAGTCCACAAGACAAAAGACAGAGCGCAGAGCACAGCGCACGACAGGACCTCACTTGAGGCACGTAGCACTGCGTAGCTCTCTAGATTTCTGATGATTTCAGCATTTAGATTTCGGTATTTTAAGCCAAAAACTGCAAAAATAAAAACTACACAAATTTAAAACCAAAAAAAGCACAAATTAAGAGACTCTGCGCAAAAACAAGCAATTTTGCCACACAGATTAGATCAAGAGCGCATTTGGCAACAGAGCTCTGCTTTTGGCTATGAAAACTCCATTTTATTATGCTCTCTTTTCTATTAAAATCGCTCAATTATCAGACAATTAAGTTGTTTACTTTAGAGACTGATATAAAATACTATATTCAAGTCAAACTACTTTTACTTTGTTAACCCAGCACTTCATTCACTTCAATCAAAGCTGCCACTCTGCAAATGATGTCAATATAAAGATAAAGATATATATTTATGTTACTCACTACAGCTATATTTAGCTGTATATAGCTATTTTTATTCTTTGCTTAACCTGATTCCTGCTGAATGCCACTTGCAACTTCATCATCGTTGTGATTATCTAATGCTGGGACTTGGTTGCCTGTCCTTAATTATGTTTTGCATCCTCCAGTGCTGTTCACCTAATTGTAGTGCTCATAAACTAGCCAGTACTACAGTAGTCCTGCTGCTGTCCCCTCAACCCACTTCCACTCCCCTACTACTCCCCTTTCTCTTCCTGCCCAGCTTCATCTTCGCAGCAATTCAATTTTCTATTATGTCAGCGAGTTGAAAGCATTGCAATGTTGATAAAATGTTGCCTCTGCACTCGGCTGCTGCCGTCAGTGCTGGCACTTTAGCTGTTTTATAGCTAGTTTTTATACAGATTAGCCCATTACTGCTCTTTTCAGGTATTTTTTCTTTATGAAGTCATTAAATTCAGTCAGCTCCTTCCTCTGTTCCACTGCTATTCAGTGTCCTGTTTGTTAATATCAAAGGCAAACTCAAAATGTCAGCGCCAGTTCGAAGCTGCAGCAGCAAAAGCAAACAACATCGCGTATACGCAACGTGGTGCGCTTTTGTGCTGAGGTCTTTTGCCTATTTACTGCTCGTATAATACAGCATACAACAATGGCCAATATAACCAAACATGTGGTGGTGTCACTGTTATTTGACATTTATTTGCCATTTCCACAAACAGACACACACACACACTCGCACACACACACTGTTACACACAATGGCAATACCAATGCCACATTTGCCCGCAAGCCACAAAGAAAAAGAGAATAAGCGAAAGGAGGAGCTGGAGGAGGGAGGAGCGAAGAATAGCATGATATGCTTACCTCTCTTCTGCGGTGTCTGCATGGATGAGGGCGATGGTGTCGCCTCCGCTGTGGCAAGCATCTGTAGCAGCAACAACAACAGCCACAAACCCAATCCAAATCCGCAGCTATAAGCTGCTCCTCCAGTGGCAACTCTATTGTTCTGCCTCATCGGCCTGGCGACTGTTGATCCTTTGACTCGCCTCTGTATCTCCTTCTCTCTGTCTATCTCCCTCTCCTTCAGTTGCTGCTGTTTCCCCTTCCGTTGATTCGCTTGTTGATTCTGTTTTTGATTCCAATTCGGATTTCTTACGCGCATTGCTCACTTTTTACACAGCACCAAAATCACTTTGCACTTCACTTTTTCTTGTATAAATTCCAATTAAGGATAATTTAATTATTTACTTTTCACTCCACAGCTTAATTATTGTTTTATAGTCAAGTTTGGCTTGAAAAAAATGGCTATAAATTGTAAATTATTTATTAAATGGTAGTAGTAAAAATATCATAAATTTGTGCAGTAAATTTAAATTATTTTTTGAGATTTATGCGCTTAGTTTTCTACACCATTTATTCAACAATATTTAATAAATATTTATTAACGTTACAGTTCAATTAATCCCCTTTTAATTCCCTATAGTTCAACAAAACTCTGAATTTTTTTCTGTAGTTGTTACTTTTAAAAATCGTTTGGAAACTGTCCTCGAAAATGTTACCAAAAAAATTGCTGGCACATTTTTCTTGGCCAGAAAGCAACGTGGTTTAACTGCCTGTGAATTTCTGGCTCTTTCTGACCTCCAAGCCCACTAATTGCAGCCATTTTTCAAGCTCGAGAGCTCTACCATAATTCTCTGCTTTTTTTCCACTGCTGTCGCACCTTTTGCATTGCAATTTCTCATTTTGATTTTATTCGTGGTTATTTTTGGGCACTTTTATACGACTTTTTATGGAAATGCAACTGTAAAGATATCAAAAAGCGGCCAAAAGTCCTTGACATGTCGGCGCACTAATGAAGAATGATGTTTATGTTTCAGAGACTTGAACTAAAAGCCTTCGGGACTGAAAAGGCAACTGAGCAATGTCTGTCATTATTTTCATTTTGGCTCAAAGAACTTGACTGATGGTATGCAATCAAATGGTTTATTATGCATCATAATATCACAAGTCATGGATTCATTTATAACAGCAACCAAGAGTTTGCTAAAAGATGTATTAGAAAAACTAATCAAATGAAGAATTTCAATCTAAAAACTTTAACACAATTTATTAAAAGTTCCCTTTAATTTCCAGTTAAATTTCAGTCTTTAAGCCAACTGCACTTTTATGAACTTCAAACAGATTTGCTTTAAGCGTCTGCTCTGCTTTGGGCCACATGTTTGCCAAGCACTAAACTGGTCAAAACAAAAACAAAGACAGAAAACAAACATCATAAAAAAGAGGTGAATAGCGAAGGGCAGGAAAGAGAGAGAAAGGACGTAATGAGGAGCAGGGACTGAAGGGTTTGCTCAATATTTCAAAAGATTGGAGATGTTTTTATTGCAGCACTTGGCGCGACGAATAATTTATGCAAAAGTCAACTGAGGGAGAGAGGGGGAGACGTGGAAAAAGGTCTGAATGCGAAACGTGGCACGTTGCAGGGAAGCGGCTATAAAAATCAAAACGGGACACACTTCTGGACGTGCAGCATAAGGCAAATCCAGTCGAGAGTGATGTACTATATATACATATAAATCGACAGTTGGATTAACGATTGATGTCAGGCCATTGACGATTGACAACTGACGCTAGTGGCACGTAGTCGTTGCTTTAAAGGCACCGAGTTTTTATTTCTTTTGATTATAAAATAAATTGAATTTATTGCATTATTACACAATGCGATGCTGCGACGCCTTACAAACTGTTTGCGATTGTGGCGCGGTACCGTTGCGAACCGTATGCGGTGCGCAGTGTGGACAATGTTATCCCGTTGCCGTTTGCACAGGAACTGAACACGAGTAACGCAAGCTGCACGAAGCTTTCAACAGCGAACGGGAGCAGTGAGCAGCGTAGGCGTAACAAACGGTAAACACGACGACCTTAAGCTTTGACTTGCCACGACAAACTGAAGCGACAACGAAAGCTGTCACAATCCCTTTCCCTGCCACTGTAATTGTAACTGTAAACGAAAGTGAAGTTTTTAGCTGAGCGAAACGGTTCAATTTATCTGAGAGCGCAAAAGCTCGGAGAGCACAACAAAACTGCAGAGAGTGCAGTCGAGAGCGTGAGGCAGAGAGAGAGAGAGAGAGCGTCACATCATATGGCTTTTGTTTACGCGCGTTGAGAACAGCTGTTTGCCATGCTCTTCAAGAGCACGTGCTACACGTTGCACGCATTTGCCTGAATTAGACAGTGCCCCTGCCCCAACAAAAAGAAACATTCGCATGTGTATGTGTGTGCGTGTGTGTAGTGGTGCAGGGTTAAGTGTGGCATAAGCTATGACGAGTGCAAAACAAAGCTTTTATTCTGCACTTTTATGGCAAATAAAACAACTGATTGCTGCTTAAATTTTAATATAAAAATTGAGATTTGCATTGGTATTAAAGTTAATATAAACTTTATGACAAGTCTTCTCAGCAAAGCGAACTAACTCAACGTGAAATCAAGTGTCTAAATATTGATAAAAATGCAAGCAGTGGGACAAAGGTGTTGACTAAACTCAACTGTTGTGAAATTATAGTCAAAAACAGCTCAAAGCTGTGTTCAATTGCAGTGTACTAAATTGTCGGCCAAGCCAGCTAACTAAATTGTTAGCAATAACGCTAGATATTTTTATAAGCAGTTAGCCTTTCACCTGCTAACCGACAGGCAGGCACAGCGACTGAGACAGAGGCCAAAAGTGGCTGCCACAACGGATGCAGGCAAGTCGTGGCATCGCATTGTGGCAATCGTTGAACCGTAGACGACCTCTGCATGCCAATTAGACGGGCAATTTGGGGACGCTTCGCTCGAATTGTTGGACAAACGTAAAAAGTTAAAAGCGAACTTGAACGTCTTTGCCTTAAAAATGTCAAGTGGCTGGGGGCACTGGGGCCAGTGGGCACCCACCCCCCAGTTAGGTTAGAAGTTGGTTTTTATTGCTGACGCTACCCCTGTGCCCCTGTACGCCGTACACTCTTCCGGCGTCTTTTCAGCTGCTGCTTTGCTGCTTATTTTCTCATTTCCCGTCTTCGTGGGCAACCTGTGTGCGCAGGTGTCAAAAACAGCACCAAATATATATATTTTTTTATGTTTTCACACTCCCCAACCACTTTTCACCTTTCCCTGACCTCCCTACTCCCTACTCCCTACCCCCACCCACCCTCAACTGCTTTTTGAACTGACACTTACAACTTTTCCTTTTCGCCGTTGATGTTTTTATACATCATCTGTAGCTGTATCTGTAGCTGTAGCCGTATCTGTATCTCTTTCTGCATTTCTTTCTGTATCTGTATCTGTTTCTGTTGCTGTCAGCTTGCCATGTTCTAAGTTGTTGTTTTTCTCAGTCGCCTTCTGCTTTTCCACCGGCCTTTATTTAATTTTCCATTGTGTGTGTGTGTGTGTGAGTGTTTGCCGCATCAACTTTATGCCTTCATAAAACAAAGTGCCCGGGCTTTCATTTTTTATTTTATTAAGCACATTCAACTGGAATTTATTTCTCGCATCATACGAGCTCCTCAAATGCCAACGATTTAAGTGCCAGCCACTTGGCTTAAAAAAAAGAAGCTGCTAAATATTTAATGACAATCACAAATAAAGTTTTTCATTTAGCATGAATGCTGCAGCTGTTGACAGTTTTAAGCCATAACTACAGGGTATGCATAAGTTATGCTCAAGGCAGTGAGCTGATCAAATAAAGTTCTTCAGAGCAACAGTAAATGTAGATTGAATAAAGTAAAAGAAGACTTTAAACCCTTTAAGATATACACAAATCTATCTTTATATTTAATGTATCTTTTAAATAGTTATAGATGAACTTGTTTATGCAGATACTTTACAAAATAAATAGCTTTATTTATACTTTTTAAATAGCCAAAAGAGTCTTTATTCTCAACCCAAATAAATCTAATAACTTGCAATAAATTCCCATCTTTTCCGCTGCTTTACAGCTTGTCACTTTAATAAATTTATTCATTGACTTTTATTAATTATTGTATGATTTATACTGTCCAACATTAACATGACGAATTGACAACGTTGAAAATTGTTCAACTTGTCTGAAATGATTTGCATTAAATTGGGCAAATAAATTATATTAAATTCAATTATGGCAAAAAATAATAACAATTACAGCAAAGAGTGACCGCAGGGATTTCAACCACAATAGAGCTTATTTCACTGCGTGTGTGTTGAGTGTGTGTGCGTGTGTTTTTCATTGTCCTGCTGGGTTGTGTGTGATTTATGTGAATCAAAGCAAAAATCACTCATACGACCTGGTGGACAGATGGGCCATCGTTGCCGTTGGCAATGCTATTGAATATACAATAAATATTTATGCAGACATTTGCTTGTTTGGAGTGTTTTGTATGCTTTGTAATTACACACATACGCACACACACACACACAAACACTCAACACACACACTCGTATTTGTGCACATTATTCAAGTTATTTTCTTTTGCCAGAACATCTCCTTTTGCTGCTCTGTAAACATGTGTATATATTTACATTTCCATGTATACATTACGCTCTGCAAGTGTGTGTGCGTGTGTGTGTGTTTGTGTTTTGTTTTTGCAAACAAATGAGTTTGCCCGCAGCAGTCCCCATTTTGCAGCTGCTTCCTCTTCCTGCTCCCGATTTGTGTCGTCATTTTAAATATTTACAAGTGAAATTATTTCGCATGTCGTGCTTTTTGTTCATAATTGAGGCTGCCACGCCTCCTAAACTCGCGGCCAGGTGTGCACACCTCAAGGGGGCGTTCTCCACCTCCAACTGTGCGGAATTTTCTGCTAAACTCGCGCGCCAAACTGTCGACTGTCGTCAGTCGCCGATTTCCTTTGTCCTTCGTCCTTCGTTCTCTGTCCTTCGTCCTTTGTCCTTTCTGTGACGCGTTGGCAACCGCAGCGAGGCGTGTTCGCTTTTAATTAAATTTAAAGTTGATTTATTGCTAGTTTCTTATTGGATTTCAATTTTCATTGCTTTCGCTGACTTTCAATCGTCCTTCAGTCATTCATTCAGCAACGAAAACCGAATGAAACGACTGAATATATTCACAAATATAATCACAAACTAGTCGCATACATGTTAGCTGTAATAAACTCTTTTTCTCTACCTAATCCGACTGTTGAAATCAATCGCAATTCTCAACCAACTGCACAGTTCACCAGCTAAATTGACTACACTGTGAAAAAAAGCGGCGAGTGGCTTAAAATAGAATAGCAAGTTGGTCGCACTTTGGCCACAATTTAATTACAGTTGCAACAAAAGAGCCGCTTGCTGCTGTTACCCACCCCTTCCCCCTTTTCTACTCCCTTTTCTACTCCCTTTCCTCTTCTCCATTTCCCAGTCCGTGCGCATTAGAGACTCGTCCTGGGTATTGAATTAAACTGACATTAAAACGCAACCAAAAAATACAAAATAAAATGCACTACAGAGATTTAAGTTAAAACAAATGGTAGACATGACTGTGGGAGACCCTGTAGTAGCCAACAGTCTGAGTTAAACTTTTTTAAAACGCTTGATTAACTTAACAAACTAATTTTTAACAGAAAAATAGGTTTGAAACAAACTACTTAATAGCAAATTAACCTTTTAACTACCTACCACAAACTCCAGCTTCCCTCTGTAGTTTTCCATTACCGGTCCAGCACAAATAAGACAGCAAGTGCATAAAATAAAGTAAGCGAGAATCGAGACGAGAGTGTATATAAAATCCACCACAGAAAACAATGCACAAATCCTATTTGAGCGCAGTATGCAATTAAAAACAGGCGGGCAAAGTAAGATCAGAGTGGACACTGGCCACTGTCCACTGAATGGCCAGAGGAAAGGGAACGGGGTGAGGAGGGGACATGCACATGTCCCTAGTGGAGCCACTAAGCCGGAAGTACACAAATCGCATGAAACACAACGACAACAAGCGAGCAAAAAAAGCAGAGGAGAGCGGGAGAGATAGGAAGAGAGAAAAAGTGAAATAAAAAGCAAAACAGCCTCGACACTGATTCAAAAATGTATTCAAAATGTGTGCGAAAAGTGCTCCAAAACAAAACAACGAAAAAAAAGAGGGCAAGGAGAGCGAGAGAGAGAGAGAGTAGCGTATAAAAAGCACGCCGGTAGGGGGCGCTATAAAATGGTGTACGCTTTTAAGCCGCATTACAAGTGCAGCAAAATGGGCGCCAGGATTACAAGCGACGAGCGCAGCTGTGGCCAACTTTGGGTACTCTCTGATTGCAGCGGATTTGAGCTGTACTGAACTGAACTCAGCTAGAATGTGTGCACTGAGTGGGAGTAGGGCGTGGGGCTAGACGGGAGGTGGGTGACGGTTAATCGTAGTCAACATGAGAGTGTAAACAAGCGACTTTGTGGCGCTTTTCGTGTTATCAAGTGTGACCATTTGAATGTGATGGCAAATTTATGACAAAAGCAGGATAATTGAAATGCTAAGAAGGATAGTGTGGGAAAGAGAGGTGTGAGAGAGAAAGAGGAGAAGGAAGAAGTGAGAAAGACACTACGAATAAAAGATAGAGTAGCAAACAGGTTAATCTGTAGTGGAAGATAAGTAGAGAGACAGAAAGGTAGACTGAGGGCGGGTATAAATATAAATCTGTCTATTAACTCATAAATAATACAACTCTAATCTCATACAGCTAGCCAAAGTCTTTCCTAATCAATTCCTGCATCTCTCTGAGTATTCGACAGAGAAAAACATAAAACCTAAGCTACTCAGATTATTATCATTCCCAAAGGGAGTACGTCTCACATGAATCGCTGTCTAAAAAATCTAAAAAGATGCAACGCATTCCATATTGAACTCGCATTGCCAGATTATGAGTCTCAGAAGTGAAAAGTCATGCCAGAATCGGATTGAGCATTGCGAAAAGAGTTGCACACTTTATCGAGTTGCCACCACAGAAATTTTCGAAGCACAAAAGGCGCTTGGCTTATTTCCGTTTCCGCCGTTTTCGCCACCCCCTTGTGTGTCTTCCACTCGGCAATGCAATTTTCAATGGCGAGTAGGAAAAAAATGCAGTCGACAAGGAAGTGATAGAGAGAGAGAGAGAGAGAGAGAGAGCGAGAGAGAGCACAACACTGCTTTTGTTTCCATTGTGTCCCCGGAAATATTCAATTTTCAATTTTCAATCTCGCTGCCCAGAAATTGGCAAGCGAAAACAAAGAAAGAGAAAAACTGCTGCTAAGCGCATGAGAAAGAGAGAGGGAGAGGGAGTGGGAGAGGGAGAGAGAGGGCGTTATAGACATGCAGCGAAATCAATTCAATTATTTACGAGTATTGTTATTTTTTCTACTGCTCGGCAGCTGGATTAAGATTCAACTTCTCCATTGAAGCTGCCAGCAAATTCTAATAAAAATGTGCAGCGTGATTTCCTAAAACTATTAAAATAAGTAGTTAAAAACCGACTTTTAAGTCTCCTAAGCAAACTGTAACATAAATTTATATAATGCTGATTTATGCGCTTTAAAATGTTTTGCAGTTTCCTTAAATTTCTGAGAGCAGCCAATAAATCTTTGATGTCCTCTTTGGTCTTCATAAACATTAACAGCTTCGATACGCAATGATGATGATAATTGTTATTGTTACTGTCATAATAATGTTGCTTTATGTGTCTGCTGATAGCACAATGAGCTGTAAACATAAAGTGTAAGTATAAAAAATAATTTATTCATATTTATTTACTTTCCTACTGTCTCATAAAATCAGCTTGTTAAGTTTGAGTGTTATTTTCCGCACTTAAACGCTTTTTTCAATCAACACGGTTTCGCTTAGCTTTAAAAATCACAGGGTATGCCCTAGTCGCGCACTTTAAACTCCTGTCTTTACTCTATTTAACGCGTTGCCAAGTAACAACACACAGCATATTTGTATACAATTTTCATGGCTAGAGAAAATACAAAAAGTTACTCCATTTTCTTTGCCACTTTTCTTTGAGTTTCTTTTGCATGGAAATTTTCTATTTATGCGTGCAAAAGAAGTGCCAGTTTGAGGTTATAGTAAATAATGACAGTGCTGC
Source organism: Drosophila dunni (assembly GCA_018152125.1). Lineage (NCBI taxonomy): Eukaryota > Metazoa > Arthropoda > Insecta > Diptera > Drosophilidae > Drosophila > Drosophila dunni. The sequence continues at coordinate 17,418,286 of JAECXC010000339.1, read as the reverse complement.
TTCTTTTGCTTTTTGCCACTTTTATAAATTACCTCGAGTTTTCCCACAACTTTTCCCACCCCCACCCCCCTTAACAACTGTGTCAAAATGGCTGCCAAAGGCACAAGGCAGCAGTGCAGACAATGTGAGAGTCACAGTCTCAATCTCAGTCAGAATTTCAGTTGCATTTCTTGATTTAAGTGAAAGAGCATCAAAAACTTTCAAGTCAGCAGCAGAATCAGAGTCGGGAGAGTTTACAATGCCTGCGAGGGCTCAGAGACAGCTACGAGTGTCGATAGAGACAGAGACAGGGAGAGAGAGAAAGGGCTCATTAAAGCTGATGGCTTAAAGTTGTGTGTCATATGCCAAGATCAGCAGACAAGAGGCTGAGGCTGAAAAGACAAGTGCTTGTTTTAATTAAAATTTTAATTTAATTTTTAAAATCAGACTTGTGGGGTGCAAGGGGGCCGTCAAGTGGCCGAAATAAAAATCTGCGGCAAACACAAAGCGACAGACAGACAGACTGAACGACAGATAGCAGCCAAACGAGCTGTTGTCATTACAAGCAGCATAAGTGAAAAATTACGCATACGCCGTGTGGCCAACCAGAGCGCAATATATTGAAGTGTGTGAGTGTGAGAGTTTGTGCATGACTGTGTGTGTGTGCACAGTTAAAGCTGTTGCCTGTGCTCATTAACACGCTGAGGTTTTTGTGCCCCGGTTTGACACATGAAAAATCTACAGTCCTACAGTGTTCAGCACACAATTCTGCCTCGGTTCTTAAAGCCGTTCACTGCAGTGCTTTAACTCACAAGTGTGTCCATTAAGTATGCGCTCATGATATTTAATCTGGCATAAAAGAGACACTCGCTCCACAATCCGCTATCAATTACACTGCTTACCGCGCTGTGGAATCAAACTTTTGATGGACAGGGAAGGGAATTAGGGGGAGTGACAGAGTTATTCTTGAGAATCGCTCTTCAAAATTTTGTTGGCAAACAAGCTTTGCATACTTTTGGGAGTGAGCTGTGTGGCATTTAGCAGCAACTTGACACATGCAGCGGGGGCGTCGGAGGGACTAACCGCGTATCCTGGCAGCCAACACTTGAAGCAGACAAATGGAAAGAGACTAAGGATAAGCATAATGATGTGATAGCCAAGTAGTATGAGCAACCGAACCGCTGCAACACACGGCGTATGAGTAATCGGGAGCAATGTCAGTTAGTTTCTAACAAATGGCTAAGAAATGAAGCTATTTATAGGCACGCTCTGTTGCACTGCTCAACAGCTCAGCTGCCTTGGCCAGCAACAATTTAGCATTTTAATAGCCTTGGCCGGACACATTCACACACACACACACACACACACATTCGCACATTTACATTATAGACTGTTAGCTCGATGATGCTGTCTGTGTACTTTCCTTTGACTCGAGTTGGGCGTCGGAAAACTCTATTGCTTGACGGCGCATGCATGTGGAAATTTAAAATAAGCACCTCATTAAATTGAAAAATGTGCACAATTTGCAGGACATTATGTCCTCTCTAATCCCATACACACACAGACACTTACAGCCAGGCATAACTATATATACATGTATATACGTTGAGTGAGATTATTCTTGTATCTTCATGGCACACTGAGTGCAGTTTGTGTGTGTCCTCGCATACAATTTGTATAATTTCTCTGTGCCCTTTACACGCTCAATAGCTGCGCTTAAGTCTCGATATAAATTGCAGTGTTAATGCAAGTTTAAGCTGCTTTATTAATCATATTTTCATGATTTACCTTTGGGAAAATCCCAAGTCACAGGCACACTGGGCTGGAAGTCAAAGAAAAGGAGCGAAAAGAAAGAAAAAAATATGAATATGGGAAGTAATAACTAAGAAAAGCAGTGGCATTTTAAGCTGCTGTTAATTTACATACTATTAACAGCACGTTATGTTAAGCTCAGCTAATACTATTCTGCTAAGCACACTCTGTTAAGCAAGCCATACTGCTGTTAGCTTAACAGTTCTGCATTAACAGTTGTTGCGCAAATGTATTACCACTGTAATTTTACAGTGTCACCAAAGAAATTTGCACAAGAACTCACTGCACAGCAAATAAATACACACACAGATATGCGCATATATATGTACGTGTATCCGTTTATATTATTGCACATGCTCAACGAGTGTGTGAAGTAAAAATGTAAAACTGCAAACATTTGTGTCACTGCATATCGATAACTCACGCCCACCAATCGAAGGGGGCGGCCAGCAAGGATCAGGTTCATGCTGTGTACATGAGAAGCGTCGAAGGGGGGTAGTAAAGAGTGAGGAGTGGGGAGCAGAGAATCCAGAGGTCATCTGGGGTGAGAAGTTGTTGACTATTGACTGTGGTTGGTTGGCTCAAAGCTCAAGCGGCTTTTGAGCATTTACTCGCATGCATTATTGAGCATTAACCTCATTTCACGCAGTCAATTTACGGCATTAAATTCTCTCGGTAGTCAGCCCTCTTCTCCCCTCTCCTCCATTCTGTCCTCACTCTTACTCGCTCTCTGTCTCTGTCTCTGCTGTTCCTGTTGACGGCACTCTTCAGTTGACTTCTGTTGCTGCCCAGAGTACATTACGATGTGATGGCATAAGAGTTTAACGAGCTATCGCAACGACTGCTACACACTCATACAACTACATTTGTTTGCAAGTGTGTGTGTGTGTGTGTGTGTTCTCTTTATGCTGATGAAGTTGATTGTCATACAAAACTAATTTGGTTTTGAGGCTCATTTATTAACCCAGTTGAGTTTATGGCCGGAAAGCAGTTCTTCAGACTTTATCGCTTATCGTTTATTGGAATCCACTTTGAGCACCTCGAGACGGACCCACAGACAGACAATCGTAGAGACATGAAGACATTCAAACCCCAACTAAAGTTATTCCAACAGAAATTGAAAACACTTGAGTTGCCCTTTAGGACTAAATGCGAGTAATCCTGTCGTCCTGTCTGCGCATACACATACAAAGAATCCTTAAGTGCAGAGTCTTAAAAGAAATGTGCAAGGACATTAAATGTGCGCAGCAGACAGCGAGGACTCGACTGATTTTGTTGCTTCTTCTACACTGAAACAAAACTGGGGTACTAGGGTAGAATTAATCATAATTTCTAAGCCGAGTCGAGCATAAATAGTTCAAGGTAGCATACAAATATGTATACTGTTGAATTTTTTATTAAAGATATAAGTTCATACTTTAGTTACGAAATTTCTTTCTTCCCGTGTAACTTTCTCGCTCTTTCTTTTTTCTGTCTTTGTAATTGGATAATTAAAGAAATGTCTGACCAGGAATAAAAGAGAGATGATAACAAACACGTGGCAAACAGCGACTTCTCTTCACATAATAGCTACTAAAACTCTTGTCCCCGTGTGCGTGTGTGTGTCTCTCTGTGTGTGTAAGCGAGCTATTAAAAGAATCTAAACGTTTACTAAAGATGCTAGTATATTTCACACACACACTCACACATAGACATTACGCTGTTAAGTAGCAGCCAGTAACAGCTGCTGCATTCGAAGACAACAACAGCGCAAAAACAACAAACTAATGCGCTTAACAGAAAGAGTAACAGACTTGCAGTTACCCTCGAGTGGACTCTCTTAAAGTTTGCTCTCTGTGAGTCTAGAATGTAAAGCGATCCTAAGAGTAGTCAGCACTGAGCACACCCACAACTGTGCTCACACGCAGGGTATACAAACACTTTTTGGCGACGGTGGCAGCCAAGTGCGCTCTCCACACATATAAGCAGCTTTTGTACTGCCTTCATTTGAAAAGAGAGCAAAAATGAAGCAGTGCAAAGGGAGAGGGAAGTGAACTGGAGTGGGGGGAGCAGAGAGCACTCAGATAAGCGATAAGCAAGCAGCTGTGCCTCTGGCGGCAACTTCTGGCACGTGTCCTATTTGACCAACTTGGCGGTTTATTGTTGCCAGTGTTACTTAGTTAAAAGTTGTTGCTGTCCACACAGAGAGGGGGGTGGGGAATAGTTGGGCAGCAGCTGCGAAGCAAGCAGTGCAAATGGAGGTTGACAGCGACGCTGAAATAACTGGACAATGCATGAACAGTTAAGTTCAGCGTATTGTCTGCACAGGCAGAGCGAGAGAATGTAAGAAGGAGAAGGAGAAGTAGAAGTAGAAGAGAAGACAGACGCGACTAAAACAATTGTGTTACGTTCACTTTGAAGAAGAAAGGGGGAATGAAAGAGAGAAATTAAAGTCGCAAGGCTGTGAAATTAAGAGAGGGCAAATAAAGACACTTTACACTTTACACGACAGATGGCGACAATGAAACTGTCTTAAGTTATTCTAATTTAAATGAAGCGGAAAAAAACAAAGTGGGCATGAGTAAGTAAGAAGCAGAGTGTTAAATAAGCATTGAAAACTATCTGTTAAATTTAAGGAGAAAAGAAAACTTTATTCAATTTTAGAAATCAGTTGTAGAACTCTTACTTTATAAAACAACCCAAAATAGTTCAGATTTTTATGTAGTGTCCCTGTAGTGCTCTCTGTACTTTATGCTCTAATATGCTCTGTTTGTGCTCGTTATTGCTAATAATCGTTTTAAATGTTGTAATCATTTTTTATGTGCTGACATTACATTTGCCATAAGTTGCAACCGCTGCAACATGCCACACAAAAATGCGCTGAGCTGTTGATAAAGCAAAGCTAATGGTATTGCCTCTGACCGGCAGGGCAGGACTATAACCCACACACACACGCCACACACCCACACCCACAGACTGACACACTCTGCACACATGTGTGCGCTTTGAGCATGGAACACTTCAATTTTACGAGTAGTTGCGACACTTATCAGTTGGTCTAGTATTGTAACCAACTCACACCACTTACCGCACACCACACACACCCCCACACTCACACCTTGAAGCAGCATCAGCTCAGCGTCACCTCAGTTTGTGGGTCATACAAATAGTCGTATCCAAGCTGGAAACATTTGGAGCCGCATCTTCGTTACGTTTTGTTGAGTTTCATGTGGGTTAAGTTCTTCTTCGTGTTGTAGTTCTTGTTGTTGCTTTTAGTGTGTTTTGGTGTTTTTGTTGTTGCTGCCACTTTTGGTGGCATCTGCTGTCATTGTTACGTCTGTGTACGCAGTGCTAAACTGGCAGAGAGTGTTTAGAGCACTACGAACTAAAGAGCAACAGGCGCAGAGCGAAATTAAATCTTTACTAAGAAGTCTTAACTTAAATAAGCGGAAACACTATATATAATAAGAAACTGGCTTGAAACTAAAGCCGTGCTTAAATTTAGTATTTAAACAGCTATTCATTTCAACGGCTATTTAATTTAAATTGTTTATGTTTTAGTCATAAATTTACCTGAAGCTTCTTTAAGTAAGACATTGAACTACATAGATACAAATCAACACTCCCCATATAAATCTATTAAATTTACCAAAAGTTCAGCAGCTTTAAACTTATTTAAAAATGTTCGTGGTTAACTCCACTGTTTTTGACCCAATTTCGATGTATTGCTGTGGCGATTAAAGCGTGGCAAATAAAGTTGCTGCACAAAGCGAGAGAAATTGAACTATTTCGCAATGTTTATAGTTCATGAACATTATCATTTTTCATCATAAAAACAAAACTCGAATATAAAATGCCAACTTTATATTTGCGGCAGGGGAAAGTGGGAGAGTATGGGTATTACTGCTATGGGGCGGGGAGACAGGGAGCCATGGTATCCATGGAGCAACACCTCGACTCGGCGTCAGCGCATAATTCATTAGGAAACTTGCAAACGGCGCGTGACTAAAGTGAAAATGTTTACGAGCATTTTCTTAGCATGAAGCCAAAAATGGTATAAGCAAGGATGCCAAGACTCCAAATGCTGCGACTGCCAAGAAATGTTTCTGGCCACGTTGCTAGCATACCAAAGCGCAAATGAGCGCAGCAAAGCAGCGAGAGAAAGAAGGAGAAAGAGGGGAAGGAAGAGAGAGAGAGAGAGACAGTTCTGGGTGCTAAGTATGATTTATGTTGGCTTTAAGCTCCTTTCAAAGGCTCGCACGGCACTCAAATTGAAATTTACACGCAGACGAGCGAAATACCCTGATGGATACTTGGTTTTACTGTGCCACCACTGTGCCCTCAGCCCTGACCCTTGGCCCCCCCAACACTGCACACAATGCGTGCACGTTGTGTAAATAATAAGCAGCAAATCTCTTCGATTGCCCCCGTAGCCAGAATGCGTCAGAGTAAAGCCAAAGACAAAGCCAAAACCAAAGCTACCTTGGGGACACATATGCGATGTCTGAGCTGGCAAGGATTGGGTTAGCAATTGGCCCTGGAATTGGGATTGTGTTGGGATTGCCATGGCTTGGCTTGGGCTTGGCTTGGGGTCTCGGTCAGGGACTGCTCGTTCTCGTCATCATCATCATCATTGTCCTTGGGGCTGTGTCTCCTGAGACAAAGTCGCTGCTTGCCTTCATTCAATTTGTTGTCCTGCAGTTGCACTTTGGTTTTGCTACGGATTAGCAGCAAAGCTCCATGAAAATTTAATAATGCAACTGTCTGCTGTGGCATGCAAGAGTGTGTGCCAGCTGTTTCTTGCTAGTATTTTTTAGGATTATGAACGACTTTAAAAAAAGTGATGAACAAAGGGTCAAAGGTCGGCCAGGTATGAATTCAACGGGAATTTCTACTGTGCACTTGAAACTTTCAGCTGCAAATGAATTCAAATTATAAAGCGAAAACCACTACAAACTTTTCTCTCTCTCTCTCTCTCCCCTTCTCCCTTCCTCTTTAAAATGCTGACAACTTTCGCGCTCGCAAATAAAAGTTGCTAAATGTTGAAACAAAGCAACTAACTTATTGCATATTCAAGAGCATAAATAATGCAGTTGATAAAAAATAGTAGAGAAAGGGTATAACATGGAGTCTGTCAACTTTAAAATCCTTAACCAAATGTAGCTTATAAATTTCCACGATAAAGCTAAAAGTACAGCTAAATCTAGCCATAAATTAGCCAAACTGCCAACGCTGTTAACAATTTATATTACAAATAGCTCTATTATTAAATTAAGCTTTACTTACCGCACTTTCACATCAAACCAGGCACTTTGCGCTCTCCTTCACCCACTATTCCGTGTGTGTGTGGGTGTGTATGTGCGTGCGTTCAGTTCCCGTTGTTGCAGTATTTTATGATCGTTTACACAAATCCTTTGTAATGCGCCCGCACAATTGCAGGATAAGTGCTTATTTCAAAACAGAGCACACGTCAAATGAAAATACCAAAAACAATTTGCAAATGAGCGTTTAATATGGAAAATATACACACACGCGAATGCACACAAGCGCAGAGCTACACTCACGGCCACAAAACTAAAACCGAACCGCAATAATACACTAGCTAAATGTTAATTCTCGCTTAACGCATGTATACGTAATTTTGTGCAAACTGATTTTTAGTTGCCTCCGAGTTGAATTTTAGTTGTAGTTTTTGGTTTTAGTTGTTCTGGGAACACAAACACACACACACACACACACACATGCTGGTCACATTTGAGCGAGTTGATTTTACAGTTCATTCAGCATGTTGACCAAAATTACTGCGGTTTTAACTCTTAGTCGTCCGCCAACTCACTTTTATTTTATTTCACCCAAAAAAAAACAAAAAAATAAGTATATTTTTTTTGCAGTTTTGCTATTTTCCTGTTGTTTGGATTTCGTTTAGCAAAAGTACCGAAACAATGTGCGGACTATTAGCCAAAATGTTAAATGACACGTTGCCCGCTGCGATTTGCAGTTTGTTGTTGCTGTATTTGCCCCTCGTTGTTGTTGTTGTCGTTAGGTCAGCGTGCAAGTCATGCATGCATATGTGTGTATGTGCCAGTGTGTGTGTGTGTGCATTGCATTTATTTTCAATGAGCAGCAACCAGGCAAAAAGTTGTTGAGGCAGCTGCACTTGATTGGGCTTCAACTGTTTTAAAATAAACGAATGCGCGTTGCTTAATGTGAATTTAAGTCGCTTTTAATCAACTGCAGAAAAACCGACGACAATTTAATGCAGTTGCAAAAGTTTTCTTTCCGCTTAAAGTTCAGCGAACCGATCTTGAACGATATGAACGAACACTTATCGAACTTGTGCGATCGAACGAACGAAATGAACGGCTCAGAGGAACAACTGCGCTCAGAAGAACAACTGCGCTGTTAAGTATGCAACAGAGTTGCCAGACCGTTAGCTTTGCTTTGAATACGATCACAAGTGGCCAATAATTGTTTACTCAATTGGAATTAATTTTGCTGCTTAGTCAACGACCACTTGGTCTAATTAATATGTGCTGAATATTCCATCAGTTAATATATTTAATTATAGCAGACCTCAAGAGGATATCCATTATACTAACCTTTATTAATACTGTAAATGTCAATCACTGCTCTCCACAAAGTGTGTACTTTGGTGAAGTGTCACACACTTGGCTGGCTCTAGTGATACGCAGTTTTTTGTTAACAAAACTAATTACGAATTGTTTATTCTACTGATTTTGTTCAATTGCCATTCGCCTGTTTAACAAACTAATTCCGAGGCATTTCCACTCGCTGCGTTTTCTGACATTCGTCCTTGCTATTGTCACTTGCAAATTATGCAGGACTATTCGGTAGACAAAGCAATGTGCTATAACTTTACTCCACTCAACAGTTCCTTGCCAACGGCTCTACATTGGTCCCTCCATCAGCCATTGTATTTTATTCAATTTGCTTTTGGCACAAAAATAGAAAGAAAAAGGAAAATTGTGTTTTCCATAAATTCGCTGGCACTTCAATCTTTACCGTCCTCTTGCCTTGTCCCAGTTTCTTCTATTTCACACGGCGTCTGCTCTGCTTCTATAAAAATTTTGCATTCCGTTCGCATTTTTCACTTCTTCTATTATATATTATTTTATTTTACTTGATTTTTTTGTGCCAAGTTTTTTGCGGCTTCATTGTCAGCTTTTCTATGTTCTCTCCTGCTTGCTGACGTTTTTTGTGTTGAAACTTTTTGTATTTTTAATAATGCATAATTCGTTTTATAACTAGGTCCCTTTATCTGAGCAGAGCACAATATTACAATTTATGCACAATATATAGAAATTTTTAATCAAAACGAAAACAATGCCAGCTATTGTTACAAAGTTATTATAAAATACTTTTCATTGTTTCCACTTTTCTCTTTTCCCTTCCCTTTCTCATAATTTGACTGCTATTCATTTTCTAAAGTGGTTTACCAGTGGCAAACTTCTGGACATCTATTGTTTAAACGAGCCGAAGTAATTTCCGATATTTGATAGTGGGGAAATTCGAGACGGATGGAATTTTCAACTTATTTCCAAGTAGTTTTGGGAAGATATTAAAACAATTTTCTTGCGCATGATCACTAATAATCAAATGTGCTGCAAGTAATCACTGATTAATCAATCTTCCATTGATGAAAATGATTTTATTTCCTATGCTTTTGCACTTCATAAGCAAAGTGCTGCTTGATGCCAGCCAAAGGCCCACTTAAAAATTCATTTTATTGTCAAGAGCCGGAGCGGAGTGGCAAAAGGGAATTGTTTTTCGGGAGGGCAGAAAAGCGGGTATATGGCACTCATAAAATTCCCAAGTGAGACATAATAATAAAGCAACAAAGACAATTTAGCTCGTAAAAATACAAATAAATGTTATAAATGTTGCCATAAAATTACAACAAAAGTGGCAACGACAGACAAACACAGACGCGGTGGCAACTCCAAACACACAAAGTATATCAGTATTTTTTTTTACAACTGATTGATACAGGGACGAGTGTGTGTGTGTGTGTGTGCTGCTTTTAGTGTAGGTGTGAGCTCCGCGGTGTCGCCTTGCGTGCCAAAAACAATGTAACATTTTCTGGCACACACACACACTCGCACTCGTCGTGCTGAATGCGTGTGTGAACAGACATGCAGCGTGAGTGTGGATGAAGGAGGTGAAGAAGCAGCAGAAGGCGAAGGTGTCGCAGTCGAGTCGCTGACGAGTGACGCCGAAAAAGAGGCAAACACACAGGAAACAAATGACAAAAAATATGTTACAAAGTGTCGCACATGACAGGACTCACACTCACGCACACTTTGGCACACCACACACACAGAGCACCTCCTTGTGTTTGTGTGTGTATTTATTCATGTGTTGGCAACCAACTTCACATTGTTCGCTGCGAGCGTTGTGCCATTTTACTTTGGCTTTACATTCGCTCTCTCACACTCACTCGCTCTAACTGTCTGCGAGTGTGACGGAGACAGGTAGTCTGCATAAGAGGCAGAGTGAGTGAGAGTATGAGTTGAGTGAGAGGCAATGATGGAAAGCAAGGGGGGGCGTTGTGGTGGCCCTTTTGTGTCATCGTCGCATTCGTGTCAAATTTATTTTTGTATTTTAGTGTAATTTTGTTGATTACAGCGTTGTTGCCTTTGTTTGCCGCTCTAAGTGTGTGTGTCTGTGTCTGTGTGTGCGTGTGTGTAACGCTGAGTGGGCAATTTATTTGGAGTGATCCTAAAAAATATAAATATATGTATGCATGATTGTATGTGTGAGTAAATTACATTGAAGTGATTCAGGCAAAATAAAAGGTTCGTTCTCTATGGGGAGAGCAAGCGACGTTTTTTATTGATTTGAAATTTTATTTGTGATTTGCGGAAATTCACTTTGAAATTATTCGCTAATCGTAATGGAAATTTTACTATAGGGCATGATAAATGTACGAGCTGGTTTGAATTGAAATATTTTCCGCTGACTCACTGACTGGTGTGCAGTCTAAAGGGTAGGAGGTAGGAGCTTTAAATTTTGTTTACAATAAAATAAGGTAACTTTAAAGTTCACTTAATTAAAACCATCAGTCTCCTACTATTACTCAGTTCGTTCATTCTTTTCTCCTCCTCTTCTTTATAATCATTTTCTCCGTCTACGATCACATCAACATTATTTCAGTTAATAAACTCATAATGCCGAGTATCTACTATTATTTATTTTGTTGTTTTTAGCATTTTAAAGCCAACTCATCAGACGACCTTCCATTAACGAACAAATTCAGTACCTAACCTGCGGCCTGCAACACCTGTTTCTCCTTTCCTTCCCACTGCTCCTCTCGCCCTTTTAACCCCTTTCACATAATGAACTCATTTTGAGTCGAGCCGCGTTGTGAGCATAAAAAACGGTGAAAAGGTAAAACTAATTTGACTTGACATTAAAGCCGACAACAAACACACGCACACCTACACACACAGCGGCAACTGAGCGCACTGTGCGTTGCAGGGGGCGTGGCGGAGACGCAGACGAAGACAATGCGGCATGCTGGCGACGCCACGAAGTATGCAACATTCTTTGTTTCTGCCCCATGGCCGCCATTTTACGGCCACATTATTACTTTTTATGCCAAGCCGAAGCAGCCATTGCCTTGTTATACCCGGTGGAGAGGGTATAATGGGTTGGTTGAAAACGGAAAACGCTTCTAATACCCCTTAAAATATAAATATTCATTGCAATGGATGCCTCTATAGGAAGTAGTTTTAGAAAACGTTTCGAAAAGTGTCTTAAAAATCTTTGCAGAGCTTAAAAGCTTACCCTGGATGCCAGAGTGAGACAGGAAAGCAACTATCTTGCTGCTCTGGGTATTTTGCAGTCGTGCAAGCTCCACTTTAATTTGCCTGCTTGTTTTGAGCTTGTTAATATAAAAATTCTGCAGCTGCCGTTGCTAACAGCCACTGTGGTTGTTGTTCTTCTCCATTCCATTGTTGTTGTTGTGCTGCTGCTGCTTCTTGTTGTATTGGCCAACAAGGCTTCGATGTCTTGTTACTCTTGGCAAAACTCAGCGCCAAACATCTCTAATGAAATCTAATAAATTAAAGAGATTTATAAAAGCGTTGCCTTCGGCTCACTCGCTGTCTCGTTCTTTCACTCTCCCTCTCTTTCTCTGGCACTCCCACTCCCTCTGCTCTGCCTTAGCGGCTTAATTCTCAGCGCATAACTTATTATGGCCGTGTTACAGTAGCCGAATCATTGGCTTTCGTTGAAGGCAGCTTCAGCAGGCCGTAAATTTCAACAAGTGAATGAGCAGGGCAAGGAGCAGAGGGGGCAGTGGGTGAAAGGGTCTGTTTAGGGGTAAGGGAGCACTGAAAATATCTTAAAACTTTTGCCGTTAGTTGTCGCACTCTTTTGTTTGCGACTCCTTTGTTTCGTGTGCAGGGTATCAAAGATGTTTGATAAGATTTGGATTGTGGAGCAAACAATAGACTCAACTCGAATTGTCTCAAGGGGCACAACGCTCCAGTAAATCCAGCAAACTCGGCCCAAAATCGAAACGAAAACTTAAAACTTGAATAAAAGCTGTTCACACTTTTGGCCACAATTCGTAGGCTTTAAAGCTAAAACATTGGCTTTTAAAGCGATTAAATGTTTGCCAAATGCTAAAATGGAATTTCATATATGAATTTGGCTAATTTTAAGGGCAAGTAAGAGAGTGCATGACGGCTAAATACCCTGGCATTGAAGGGAAATGTTTACTTATAATAAATTCAATAAAAACTTTTGAGAATTTTATCTCTTAAATACAATCATGACACCCTAAACCCTTCCAGCTCATATGCAGGGTATAAAACTGCAAACTTAATTGACTTTCAATATCTGCATGCATTTAGAGCGAGAAAAAAGAAAAACACAACCTGGAAAAATGTCAGGAAAATCTATAAACAATTTTTAGAAGGTTCTGTGCAAAATATGATAACCAAAGTGGTCATAAATATTGAAAAATGAAAACAAACCAGACGCGTTTACAGTTCGTGAGGCGCTGTGAAAATTTAATCAACCTCACAACGGGAAAGGCAGGAAAAGCAGGAAAAACAACAGGCCAAGCACCAACAATGGTAAGAAGTAACTGTGTAAATCTCTTAAGCAAGTAGGCCATAAATCTTAGCCACATATAGTGAAGAAGGTGCAAAATTGTAAGCATACTGAAAATATTCCTCATACGCACTCGGTTAAAGTAATGTTTTTAAAAGTGATTTATGTGTCCGGAAAAGCGGCTGGAAAGCGTTGGAAGGGAAAACCAAACGGAAGGATGGAAATGTGTGAAGTAAAGACCTGAAAGGAGATGCAAGCAAACAAAGGAAGTGAGGGAGCGATGGGAGAGAGGAGGGCGGGCACCTTCAAGTGCTCGACCAGCCATGCAATTATATACATATATCTGAGGGAAAAGTGGAAAAGTGGCAAGTGGAAAGCCGGCAAGTGGAAACTGTTTTCAGGCACCCGCAGAGCTTGTTATTTTTGTGCATGTCTCAAAAGGCGAATGCATAAATTATGTTAAATTACCCACCCAACTCAAGTTATCCCCATTTTCCGCACTCCCTCCCCTTCAAAGTATTCCCTCGCATGTTGCGTGTAAAATTGGGCAAATAATGTAAGACGCGTTTTACAATTATGAGACCGAAAGTGTAATAAATACATGATAAATGTGCTTTTATCGAAATTCCAAGTTGATTTCATGCGGGGAACATTAATAAAATACTTTGTTTGCTAGGCGTTACAATAACTTGTTTAGGTTTATGGCGGCAACTGTTTTTGAGCCCTATTTATGAGCCATGTTTGGGCATATACTGTGGACTTTGTGCCAATTGGCTGCCAAGGGTTAAAACTTGCTGCCAATAAACGCTAAACTTTGATTTACTGCTCAATTTCCCAGCGTCACTTGCCCAATTCCCTTATTTACAGTTAAATCAGCATATTAACATCTACACTTGCTTGGCTGCTGTTAGCTTAACAGTAAGCTGATCGCACAGCTAACAGACTGCTGCTTAAGGTAGCTTAACGGTTACGGTTGCAAATAGCAGTTTAACAGTCACAGTAACGCTGATCAGCGCTGTAAGTTTAACACTGAGCTGCAAAGTACATTAACATTAAGCTGCTGCTGTTGACTTAACAGAATAGGCGATCACAGAGCAGGAGGCATTAAACATAAAGAAGAAATTCTATTGTTTAAAGTTAAATTATATAATTTATTTAAATATTTATACAATATTAATAAATATTAAAAAGTTTCGTCTGTTTAATATGCAATCCAAATATAATCAGCCAAGAAACAAAGTGTTGCTGCTAAGTAAACGATTTCGCAGCAAAGTTATGCATATAATTTGCATAAATTATTTTGTAAACCAGTCGAAAAGGAGATGTGGTAATTAAAAAGTTCACCAAAAAGGCTGCCTGGACATTGGACACTCCAATTTACAAGCCAGCAGTGAGGAAACCCCCGACGATTGAGTGGAAAACTAGGTGAAGTAGGAAAATGGGTACAGGGCGTTCCAAAAGGAAGAGCACAACTGTTTACGGGCTGTCGCTGTAAATAAATTAAAAAATAGCAACTCGTTGCCAACTTTGTCACCACAGAAAAAAGAAGGAAAATACTTGTAAAAAATATATATAAATTTTGTATGTAGTTGCATAAAACATTGGGAGGCTTGGCAACCGCAGACACCAGCAAACTGCGGTCGGAATGTGGTTTTTAGTTGTTTTTTGTTGGCCTGGTCAAGTCGCGGTAATCTCAGCAGTCATTATGGCCACCAATGGCGACAAGAAGCTGCCTGTCCAAGCAGCGGAAATTGGAAAACTTCCTTCGAATTCTTCATTTTCTTCTATGCTTCTTAGTTACTCCATTTATAAAATTGGAAATACTTGAAGTAGAGTGGGAAAGAGTAGGAAAGGCAACTAAAGTTAGGTAAAATTAACTAAATTTAATAAAATATTCTCTACATAATGTTTAATATATACAATTTATTTATATATATTTATATATTATCACAGAATTATTTATTAATTTTATTTAAATATTTATAAATTAAAAAAAAATTAATTTAATATTTTTAATAATTTTTATTTAACTTAAACATTGCTTTTGATTAACCGATTGAAATAGTTTACAGAGAGCGCAAAAGCTCTGTCAAACAGCTGTTGCTCCAAGCGGTAGAGGGGACAGAGAGTGAAGAAGTAGCAGAGAGTGCCTGTCGAGAGAGCAAGCAGCCTTAACCGTTTCGCTCTACGACAGCGAGCCAAGCTTTGGGACACACTGCTTGGCGCCGGAAACGGTTAAAGGGGAAACTAAACGAAGGGGAAGCGTTACCCGACGTTAACTACGCTGCACAAAGCAATTTGAATAACTTTAATTCGCGAAATAAATCGCATGGCAAATAACAGTAAAGTTAAGTGCTAACGGCAATATCACGACGCAGCCAATCAATGAGCGAATCCCGAGCACATTCCGCCTCCGCATCGAGACAAACGAGCGCTCCAATTTCCTCAAGCCAATTGTGGATTATATATCGCTTGATGCATGGCATGACGCTCAGTTCCCGCAGCGCCTTGAGGCAGTACAACTGCAGGCGTGGATTCGTCTCGCTGGACATGCGACGGCCCAACTGACACGGCAGCACAGTGAACTCACGACAGCGCCACAAAGCACGCTTGCTATGCAAACCATTCAGCACAATCAACACGAGATTCTCATAGTTGTCCACAACGGACTCCTCGCAGGAGGAGAATGTGTCGTAGATCATCTGAACGCCATCAACGCTATCGAAACGCCGCTGTCCCTCCGCACACCTGAGTAGCAGGGCAAATGCCTTGCTGTTCATCTCCCAGTACCTGGGCAGACGATTCACTATACGCGCGTGTAGGAACTCAAAGAAGCCCAGTTTGATGCCCTCCTCGGGTGCAATCTCCAGCAGACTACAAAGGTGATGCCACAGATATGGCGGATACAGCGGCTGGCAGGGATCTGCCTGAAAGATTTTGGCCACGCACGCAAAGTTTTCCGGATTGGCCAAGACAACGGAGAGCACTGGCAGAGGAGTGATCAGTAGATGGCCTAGATACCCTACATACCCTATAGCTTCCCCTACTTACCCTTGGGCTTGCTGGTCAAGTTGTGCAGTATTTCAGCCGCCAGATCTTCCTTGACAGCCTCCTTAGCCTTCAGTATCTTGTAGAACTCAGACAGCAGACACTTCCAGCTCGCTATACGCTCAGCGCCATTTAGATTGCGTGAAAGTATAACTGAATAATCGGGTTAAACCAGCAGATACTACCAATATAAACCATTTACTCACTAAAGATCTTCAGATACGTTTCCACTTCGTTGTAGTGAGACTCATGATACTTGAGACGCATGCGCATAAAAGCGTTTTTGACCCTGCGAATTTAAAAGAGGATTAGCTTATACCCTACCCTAAAGGGTATATTAGTTACCACCCACTTTCTTATTATATCCAGCTCTAGTATAGCACGCTGTGCATTTAGCGGATTCAGCAGAAAGTCGGCTAGGGAGACTATAGCACGCCAGTGTGTGAGCTGCTCCCCACTATCCATTTCCTTCAAGAGTTTGGGTAGAGCGAGCATGCCATAGGCCAACTGAGCGCGATCCTCGAAGTAACTCGAACTTGGCGTGCATTTGCCGGCACGAGGATAACACTTGCACATCTCACGACGGTCCAAACAGGTTTGCCACTCTAAGCAGTAACTAATTAGTACTAACTTAAGTAACTCTTAACTTACCTTTGTTCTGCAGACAATTTATGGAACTGGCTTTCATAACATCATTGATTTCGCACCGCAGAAACTGATTGCGATATTTCTCCAACTGCTCCCACATTTTTCGTATAAAATATGACTAAAATAATGACTAAAATATTTATTTTCCGTAAGAAAACAATGCTAGTTTACAGTTTTTAATGATTCGTGTGGAGTTGTAAATTTTGAATTCTATTTCAAATGTCAACTGCTTGCTAGTTGGCGCCAAGCCTAGTCAGCGTTGCCACAGAAGCTTTACAGTTTACCCAAAAATACTAAGCTGTTAAGCGGTAGGCTCTAACGATAAATACTAAGCTTAACATATTTATAATTGCACTGAATAAAAGCGTTTATTTGCATTAAATAAAACAAAACGCAGCTTAATATCACATTTTCTGGCTGATTATACTCGAAGATGTTGATCAAATGATTTTGCCAGTTCAATTGGTGTGCGAATTTTGAATAAAATTTTAAAATCCAACGGTTTAAGGCTTGGCGCCAAAATTTGCCTAACAGTGGCAGCAAAATACCAGACTGTTAAGCAGCAAGTGACTGTAGGGCATTCTGTTAAACTTAGCATTGCCATGGCAATTAATTGTGTTGGTCAATAAGAAAGCTTGATTGCATTTTCACACAATTAAATGCAGTTCTTATTACTTAACAGTAGGCGGCTGGTCACACTCGAGCACGGTCATATGTTTTTGCTGCTCAGCCGCTGCTGCAGCTGAAGTCGTCGACGTCGTCGTTGCGTTTTCGTTTATTCACGCGAGTTTGTTTTTATCCAACTGTGCCGGTCGGCAGACTCAAACGGACGCTTGAAAATCGACAGAAGTTTTGTCTGTGCGCGCGCAATTCTTGTTATTGTTGCCGTTGTGTTTATTTTATTTCCTTTCTTATTATTTTTTTTTTACTTAAATCAGTTCGTGCCGGCCGTGCTCTGCTCTGCTTGCATGTGTTCGTGTGTGTAAGCTGACTTCTGCAGTGCTTGACTATAAAAGCGAGCTGGTGTTAGTGTTTGTGTGTGTGTGTAAAAGAGTGTGCCTGTATGTGTCTGCTGCAACGCAGACAACAAAAGAAATTTGCCGGTCCACCTTCGTCGCTTCCTTGTCATCGCCGCTGCCATTGCCGTTGACGTCGCTGCTGCCGTTGCCCCGCCTTTGCCCTCGCCCTTGTCCTTACTCAAATGCCGTTATTCGCACTGCCAAAATAACAAATCGAATTTTTTTCACATACAAACATCGATAGTTGAAAATTTTACAACTCAACTTAACTCTCTGTATTCATATTGGACCAAAATTCAACAAAATGGCCTTAATAAGACTGGCAAGGTAAGAAAATAGAGAACATAAAAACTGTAGATTTTAAACTGAAATCAATAATTTGGCAGAATTTATTACTCAAATTTAAGAATAATAAAAGTTCAGCTCACACCTCTGTCGAGCTCTTCAACACAAACACACATGCAAACATACATACAAACACACATACATATATATTTGCAGTAAGTTGTTACAGAGCAAATAATTAAAGGCAGAGCAGCAATTTAAAGAGAGCCGCATTCAAGATGTCTACGTCATGCCTCTCTCCTGATTCCACTGTTGTTTACCTTAACATTTAGCAAGCAGTGATTATTTGCTGCTCTTCCTTTTATCTCTCTCTTGCGCTGCTTTAATCCCAGGCAAACTAGTCATAACTTTTGTTAAAACAATTACCTTGGTTATCGCTTACACACCGTCCAAGTGGTCAATGCACTCTGTTGGTCCGGCCCTGAGATAACGCAACTGTAATACAATTTAACATATAAATTAATTGCATACACTTTGTTGTGTTTACCACAAGCAGACACCAGATGTAATTTTATCTCTCTCGCTCTCTCCACCTTACTTTCGCCCTCTCCCTCGCTGTCTTCCTGTTGTTGTTTTTGTTGTAATGTTACATACGTTGGAAATGTTTACAGCTCGCGGCGCATTTCTAATTATATTATTTTAATTAGACAATAATAAAGCGTGCAGTTTATGGGTTGAATCATAGAAATTCTCATGTGAAAAACGTGCTAATTTAAAATCACAAACACGAGTCCAGCAAGGTTATGGGCGGCTTAGCTCCAGCCGCTGTTAAGTTAACGGCTTAACATTATGTTGTGTGAGTGGTTAACATGTGGAGTTAGGAAAGAGAGTAGCAGAGCTGAGATGTTATTAGTCAGCTTTCGATCTCTTCAACTCTATAAATAAATAGCGACACTTCAATTAGAACCACTCCGAGTTCGTCAGTCCACTGCCGCTTCGCTTGCTGCTTCTTTTGCCTATAATTGTAATTGAAATTGAGTGTAATTGAAAGGGAGCTACTATATATAGTATATATACTATAACTATGCTGCGGATGCTGTGACTAGTGCCAACTCTCAAGTGCAGTAGCCAAAGCGAACACTGACAGTTTCAGGGCAACTGCAGCGAAGCTCTAGAAGTGCAGTCAGCACATGTATCTGTATCTATAGCTGTATATGTATCTACATCTGCATCTACAGAGATAAAGCCGTTCTGGCCCCAATAAATCCGCTGTTATTGTGGCCTTTAAATTAATAGAGCAAATGGAAATGTTTCAAGACTTTTCGCAACTGAATGCTGATAAGTTTCGCTTAATCTGTACCCTTTACATATATATTCTATATATGTAGATGCGATTATATGCTATAAAAAGCTGAGCAACTGTTTTGCTCGCATTTAATTTAATTATGACTATTTTATTAATTAAAATGCGTAGTATGCTATAAATGAACTCTTTTTTTTCACATTTTTGAGATTTATTTTGTATTTGTTTTTGTTTTTATTGTATTTTTCTATTGTTCTACTCTTATTTGACACACAAAGCACTCACAAATAACGATCATCAGTCAAATCTGATACGCATTGTTTCACTTCAGTCCAAATTGACAGCGTGTCACGATAAGTTGTAATTTATTTTGGTTTTATAATGAAGTTTTAAGCAAATTACTCGTATAAATAATTACAAGTGTCTGAAATGGTGCATCTGGTTGATCAATGGGAGACTTTGGCCATGCATTTGTGAGTAAAGTTGGTAGAAACGACAGTAGAAAGTTTATAAATTGGACTACATTTTAATCTTATAATAATTTTTTCTACAGAAAAGATATGTATTTACAAGAGAAATAGGTGCAAAATCGCTTCTGGGAATAAGAACTTTTATTTTCTTTTCTTTCCATTAAATATTAATTCAGTTTGGATAAGTCTTAGGTCTAGTTGAGTTCTTCATAGTTTCCTTAATTTAAAAGTATTTTATCCATACAAAATATATTTAAAATCAATTTTTGACTCATTACTCTTAAGTTTTCTGATGTTTTCTTTAATTTTCTTTAATTTTTTAAGTCTTTCTAAAAGCTTGTTAATTTGAGTTCTGTTTTTAGCCAACTTTTAATCTGACTTTTTAAATGCCATTCTTTCAAAAGCATGTGTTTTTTTAATTCAACACTAATTTGCTATTTGAAACTAAGCTTTTAACTGACTATAAAGTGCATTCAAAGTTAAATCCATGCACCTAAATATTGAAAGTCGTGAGAGATAAGCTAACTCATCAGATTTATCTATTGACTAACTTACTTCAGGTTGAAACGCTCCTGAACTCAACTGGCTAGCACATGTGAAATGCTCATCATCATTATTATAATCATTATCATTATTATTATTATTGTGATTATTATCATTTGTCCACTGACTATGACAGTTGATTAGATGCGTCATCGTGCGATGATATAAAAGGACGCTGTGGACAGGAAATAAAATGGAACTAGCAGGCAAAGGAGTTAGTCAAAGGAGTCGACTGTAAAGTACCCTGTACCAAAAGATGAGAGTTTACCTAAATTACTGGAAATATCATAATTTATTTAGCCACTATGTACGACGCTGATATCGTCGACTTACAAACTTAATAGACCCCCTGTAGAGTGCCTAAATTACAGGGTCTACAATAAATTGAATTGTAATAAACATGAATATTGCAATACAAATAAGACTTTAGTCGAAGTTAATACAGTTAAATGTCAGAGTTTGTTAGTTTGGAGTCTACTTATGACTACGATAATTAATCATTGAAGCAAAGGCACAAAATATGCTTAAATGGAAGCGAAAGCCCGACGTCTGTAAATGCTAAAAGATTGTTGTTATTTGTGCTTGAGTTTTTCAGCCAGGAAAATCCGGCTGAAAGCAGTTTTCACCAAACTTATCCAAAGTCAAGAGCACACAGAATGTATGGAAATAGCTATTAGACAGAAAGAGAGCGAGTCACCCGGAGGTAGAGCGGGAGAGAGTAAGAGAGGTGACTAAAGGGTGAAGTACACACAAATGCAATCGAATTCATATTGAAACGAGCAGAGCGAAAGAGAGGGCACTGACAGGGGCAAGCAAGAGAAAGAGAGCTAGATACAAACATTTGGTCTGGCAAATTTCATGCACGCGCCTTCAATTCCATAGCAATAAATGTACACAAATATACACATAAATTTACCATATATATTTATACATATTTATAACTTTTGCCAGTCACTTTTGTGGATACTTCCACTATATAAAGTATCTCAACCGAGCTGGGCATAATTTAAGACTGCAAACTGCTAATTTCTCAATCAATTCTAATTGTAATTCCACATAATGGCCAAGGACACTGGGTATAATCACCCATTTGCCCCTTTTTGCGGCAATTAGCCTAGAACGAAGGTCAATTTCCATGCAACTGATATCAATTGTCATAAAAGTATCCAAGTATCTTTTAGCATACAGTATCTACAATTCCACATTCAATTAGGTTCGTTGCAACTCCAAATTCATTGATTGCGCTATTTTTGGCAGCACTAAAAACAGTTCCAGCTGCCATTATTGCATACCTGACTGAATTTACATGTGTATAAATTCGTGTATTTACAAGTATTCATTGTGTATGCCTCATTTGAGTGGGCTAAAACGTGTGTTTTTTGTGTTTGCACTTATTAACTCGCTTTTAACTTATGATAATTATGCCATTGGCACTTCCCAAGCGTAATACCCTATAACTATGACTCAAATGGCGTTTAAGTGAAGTATGTTATGTTAATTAACAGTGCGCCGGTGCAGAGTGTATGCTTAACATTTACAGCTTACTCCTGGCTTAACAGCTGCTAAGGATGAGCACTGCAAGCAGATCGCAGTTCGCTGTTATGCTAACTAACAGCACTGCTTGCTTTATCACTGTTAATTTCCCTCTCTCCACTTCTTCGTAGGTATTTAACAGTCGATCAAAGCCGCATTTTGTTGACTTTTGTTATGAGCATTGTTTATTATGCATTGACACGCTTCCAGCTTATTGAATTTGCTGAGTTTGCGCTGCCATTAAACTGTCAACTACTGTGCATAGTGTAAGTAGCTACAAATTGCTATTGTTTTGCACTTAATCACGGGTTAGACGCAGCCAAAAGACACGCCCACTTAATAACTGCGTTTCTTTGGGGCTTGTCTGTGGCACGCGAAGAAGCCGGAACCTGTTGCAAATAAATTTTAATAATTTAATTATCTAAAGTTTGTTGTCTTTTACAAGAAATTATGTTAACTGCATAGTTTAACTGAGCATTGACCTAAATCTGTTAGGAATGTTGTTTATCTTTTGC
Organism: Drosophila dunni; assembly: GCA_018152125.1. Lineage (NCBI taxonomy): Eukaryota > Metazoa > Arthropoda > Insecta > Diptera > Drosophilidae > Drosophila > Drosophila dunni. The sequence continues at coordinate 17,396,070 of JAECXC010000339.1, read as the reverse complement.
CTTCCGCTTGTAATGCTAATTGATAGAGTGTATCTTCTAAATATAGATAGTTGCATTAACCCATTAGTGTCACTTGAAATGCAAAATCTTATCCACTCACGCAAGGCTTACAATTACTCGAGATGTGTGTGTGAGTGTGTGTATCTTTTTTTTGTAGAAAGAGAAAGAAATTGAGTTCATTCATCCAGCTTTTGTCAGTTGTTGGTTGTTGGTTGCTTGCCACAAGGCAAAGTCGACTGACTGTCAGATACTTGTACGGTGCTTCCGCATATGCAGTGGACATCGTTAGCGCACACACACACACACACACACCTTCCACCCGCTGAGCCACATGAAAGTGAGAGTAGTCGCCGTCGTCGTCGGCTCTGCTGTTGTTGTTGTCCATTTAATCATTGCAAATTTTATGCAATCTGTAAATCTTTTTTTAACGCCATTGTGTTGCAAACACACATAGATACATGCATACACACATACATGCACAGCAAGTGCATTGACTCATTTTACAGTAATCTAAATCATATAACTAAGTAAATAAAAAAGCGGTTTGCAACATTTGATTTGTCCTTGTATACGCAATTATAATGCAAGCAGCCATTAATGCCAGCACGCGATTTGCAAATTTGTCAAGCGGCTAACAATGTATTTTTAGGAGTATAGTTTGGCCAAAACCGGTAAGGCAGCTGAAGTGCAAGTGATTTGTCAGGGTTAGCTGCTGCAGCCATTGGCTTCAATTAGCAAAAGTAACCGGTTAAGTTGTAACCAGCAAACATGTTTGATTTCCTAATATCGACCAAACAAATAGAGCTGCAGTTTAAAAAACGCGCGCTTTTGCTTCTTACAGTGCTGTAATACGCTTAACAGCGCCACTGTAAACTTAACAGTTTTGCTCCTCCACTCAGCAGCTGGTGAGCCTTACAGCTGGTCACACAGTCACATCAAATTTATCGATTTTACTGTCTGCAGACATATCGAAGATTGTTTAGCAGCACATTGTGATTTTCAATTTGCATAAAAATGAGCGTAGCTACAAGCAAATTAATGCTCAAGAGCATGCCCTGTAGCATGAGTGAATTTGGTGAATTAATTCAAGAATTAAAACTGATAACACCGCGTTCACTCAACGCCTTTGGCCGCCGGCGAATGCTGATTGAATATGCCGATGCGCCAGAGGCGCAGGCGGCGCTAGAGCAGCTACTGGGACTGAGCACCATACTGGACAAACCACTGCGTGTCTGCTCCTTTGGACCGCGTGAAGATGGAAGTGAAGCCAAGCCCAAGATCAGCAAAGCTAACAAAGCCACACAAGCCTCGAAGGAAGCAACGAGGACACCGGAGCTACCAGAGATCAACAAGTATGTGCAAAAGTTATATGCCTGCAGTAATCAATGTGACTTTGTGCAGCCACCACCGCCCTATCTGCGCTACTCATATCCGCCCATCAATGCCGACATACTGGCCGCCATCAGCGCCGCGCTGCAGTGTGACAAACGCTTCTACACGCAGGTGCTGCACCTGATGAATCGCATGAATCTGCCGCCGCCCTTTGGACCACGCCCAGCTGGACTGAATCTCAAGGCGCGCACACAGCACAGCGCCACACAAACCGATGTGCATGTTAGCGAATCTGAGAGCGAGTTGGAAAGCGATGAGGAGCAGAGGCAGCTGGTAAAGCGTGCCAAACTCAGCATAGACCCGGAGAAGTATCGCAAGAGAGCGAAACAGTTACTGCAGCAGGCAGCAGCTGCGCCGCCAGCTAAACCAACGACAACTACACCGAAAGCAGTGCTAGAAACTCCCAAAATAGAGCTCAAACTGCCTGCAGTGCTGCCCAGCAAAGACCGAGAGCTGCCAGTGGAGTGTATGCCTCTAGAGCAGCTGCAAGAGCTGCCCGTGTACAAGAGCTACAAGCGAGGCGAAGCGAGCAATAAGCTGTACATAAAGAATCTGGACAAGAGCGTGACGGAGTCACAGCTAAGAGCGATCTATGCGAGATACACAGCAGCGGAGAATCTCGAGCTGAAGGTGATGCAGCAGGGACGCATGAAGGGTCAGGCGTTTGTGACATTCCAGCAGACAACGGCGGTGGTGGTGTCCAAAGCGCTGGACGAAACAAACGGTTTGCTCTGGCAGCAAAAGCCCATGATTGTCTGCTACGGCAAGCAGCAGTGAGCTCAGCAGGTGCGACAGAACTAAAACTGTGTATATATGTGTATGTAGAGTTGAAGTATTAGCCCAGTCGAGAGTCAAGACACTGTAGGGTGTGTACTGTAGTGTAAGCTGTGTGTATTTTGGGATCAGAGTAGCTGCTTTGTTGTCACATTGGAAATCCCCTTTCTATAGATTTGTTAGTACACTTTTGTCAGTCTCATAACAAAAAGTATCAAAGATTTAACTAGTAGATTTGATATATATATTTTCTACAAAACCACAAAAATTCCACCAAAAATATATAAAAAATAATATATATATAGCGATCAATATATACGTAAAATAAGATATAGCAAGCATACGATTTCTTATCATAATTTATTGATGTGCGGCTTTTCTCGTTGGCAGACAACTTGGCCTGATCGACACATTGTATGTGGAGAACGCTGGACCCAATCCAGTCAACGAAGCCGAGGAGATTAGTATTGGCGGTGTCAACGAATCCGCCGCAGTCACAGCACCGCTAAAGACAAAAAAGTCACGTAAATCAAAGCAATTGGCCATGCAGCCGTACAGTTATGTGATTGCCGTTGACTTTGAGGCCACCTGCTGGGAGAAACAAGCTCCGCCCCAATGGCGCGAAGCCGAGATCATAGGTAAGTGGGTTACTAAATACCAAAAGCAGCTGCTAATCCTGCCCTACCTTACAGAATTCCCAGCCGTGTTGGTTAACCTGAAGACGGGCAAGATTGAGGCCGAGTTCCACAAGTACATAATGCCCATAGAATCGCCCCGTTTGAGCACCTACTGCACAGAGCTGACGGGCATAGAGCAAAAGACTGTCGACACTGGCGTCCCACTACAGACAGCCATGATGATGTTCCACGAGTGGCTGCGCAAGGAGCTGCGATCCCGTAATCTTTTGCTGCCCAAAACAAACAAATCCAATATATTGGGCAACTGTGCGTTTGTCACCTGGACCGACTGGGACTTTGGCATCTGTCTGCACAAGGAGTGCACACGCAAACGCATGCGCAAAGCACCATATTTCAATCAGTGGATCGATGTGCGTGCTATCTACCGTGAGTGGTACAAGTATCGTCCCTGCAACTTCAGTGATGCGCTCGCCCATGTCGGTTTAGCGTTCGAGGGACGCGCCCATTCAGGCATCGATGATGCCAAGAATCTTGGTGCTCTCATGTACAAGATGGTACGCGATGGAGCACTCTTCTCCATCACCAAGGATCTGACGCCATATCAGCAGCTCAATCCCAATTGTGTATTGTGAGAGAACTCCCTCCTCCAACAACAACAAAAACAGAAACAAATAACAAAATAGTTATAAAGAAAAATGAAAAAATAAGCAAAGTTAAGCGACTTTTAATAATTAATATATAGACACAGATATCGGAGCAGTTCTGAAGAAATGGGAAATTTATAAGACTTGACTTGAATTGTTTAAATATCCACAATATCCACAAGATATGGCCTTGGAGCATATTTTTCTACCATATTCATATACTACTTAGTCTATCATACTTACCACTTAGCCTTAAGCGCATTAACTAATAAAAAACCGACAATAGATACTAACTTAAGCTGTTGTATTTAGTAGTACAAGTAGCTTTAGGGCCTTGGCTTTACGGCCAGCTGTATGACGGCCTTCTCCGACTGCATCATCCAGCTGGAATTGTCCTCGGTCAGCCACTCCACTGCACACACAGGCAGGCCACAGTAAATATCCGATTTGATGACCCGCAACGCACACACGCTGGTGGGCATGAAACCACCCAAGCAGTCAGCAAAGGGCGTCGTGGAGCAGTAGTTGATGTCGTCCAAGAGCTTCCGATAGTTGAGATCCCCCTTGAAGATGACCAGGGCGCCCAGGCTGAACTGCACGTAGAGACAGGGCGCCAACTGGCGCATGTGCCGGAAACCCTTGGGTTTTGTCCAGAAGTCACTATTGCTGCACAACTCCAGCGCCTGATGCTGGAAGTATTTCTTCAGTTTTAGTCCAAACGCAGTGAGTTCTGGCGTCTCTTCGCGCAGGAAGAAGCTCATCATCCAGTTGAAATCGTTGGCCGTTACGTCTGAGATGAACCAGGGCATGTTCTTGACATGAAAGCGCACCTTCTTGGCCAGCTTCGTGTCGAGCAGATACTCGGCCAGCAGCAGATCCGTAAAGAGTTCATAGCCTGCGTGGTCCAGCACAATGTCCACAACAAGTGAACGTTTGTCGGTATCCTCCGTAAGCAGCTTCCACACATCCGCCGACTGATCTACTATCAGATCCTTGTCATAGTCACCGATGGTCTGCAACATTTGCTCTGTGGGTGTAGCGCTAGTGATGGACAGATCATTGCGATTGCCCCACAGGGACAACTTGAGCATGAGCTGCAAGTGGCACTGACTGCGCGGCAGATTCCGCGTGGACCACACAACGTTGCCCATGAGGGAGACGACACTACGCGTGGCTCCAAACTTCTCTGGACTGAAGTAGTCAAAGTTTTTGAGCGTCTCGGCACGACGAAAGGCAATCCAAATGCGTCGATAGAGATAGCATTCGGCAAAGAGCCACATGCAGGTGAACCAACGATTCTTCTCCTGATTCACCAGTCTCTTGATCTCCATATTCCACTCCTTTGAATCCGGCTCTTTGTCATGGAACAGCTTGAGCTCCTGATTCTCCAGTATTTCATTGCGCAAGATGCTCAGACTCCAAACAACACGTCGGAGATCGAAGTGGGCATAGCTGCCACACTGAGCTATTATCCAGTTCTCGTTCTCCTGCATACTCCGGATCAGATCGTTGATTATCTGTGGTATGCGCATCCTAAAGGTTCTGAAGGCAAAGCTATAGAAGTATCTGGCGCTAAGAGGCTCATTGATGGGCGTGGGTATCATAAAAATGTAATGTGTCTCATTGAACTCTTCCTGCTCGCTTAGTTCCACACCGTAGGAGTGCCAAGAGGAATCCTCGGTGGAATAGGTGATCTCACTCAGCATAGAATCCACAGCCTTCAACATTGTGAGCAATTAACGTAAGTTTCGGTTTAATTTTGACAGTATTTCCAAAAACAAGACTTGTGTCATAATTTCTAGGCCTAATCCGACTCCTAATCCTCCACAGCTCACTTGCAACAAAATTTACTATATTTGAATAAAGACAATTGATTTATACATAAAATAGCAACAATTAAACTAGTGTAAGGTGCTACTACAGAACTCCCTCTACTTGCTGGCATACTGTATCAAACCGTATTCGCCCGTGAGCATCCATTCCTTGTCCTTGGCGTAGAGCTGCTCCGACAGACCCGCAGGCAAACCACACACCAGATCCGCTTTGATGGTGCGCAGTGTGCACAGATTCGAGGGACGAAAGCCTGAAACGGAAACTATATACATTATATACTCTCTTGGTTGAAGATGGGGGACTCACCGCGTAAACAGGTTTCAAAGGATTCGGTTGGCAGCCAACTGTAATCGCCGAGTAGTTTGCGATAGTTCAGATCTCCCTTGAAGAGCACCAGCTGCGCCTGCGACAGACGCTTGTGTAGCTCCGGCTGCACCTCGGCCATGCGATAAAATTCATATGGACTCGTCCAGAAGTGCTCCACTGGCGCCAACTCTAATTTGCCCTCGTCCGTAAACCGTTTCAGTTTCTTGCCCAGCTCACTGAGCACCGTGTCTGTCTGATCGGTTAGAAATTGCAGTGTCCAGTGATAGTCATGCGCCATGACATCCGATATGAACCAAGGAATGGCCTTTACATTGAAGCGCACCTTCTTGGCCAATCCCTTGTCGATGATGTACTCGGCGAGTATCAGATCAGTGTAGAGTTCATAACCAGCATTATCGCAGATAAGCTCAACAACAGCCTCACCGTTGGCACCTTCCTGCAGTGCCTGCCAAATGGCTTGAGTATGATCCACCAACAGATTGGCATCCAGTTCCTGCACCAGATCAAAGGCATTGCCTGTGGGCTTGATCTGTTTACCCGACGTTATGGACAGATCACAACGATTACCCCAAAGATTCAGCTTCAACAGTTGCTGCAATGTGGAGGCATTGCATTCGGTACTGCGCGTGCCTCTGGCCACCGCCAGCATGGCATCCAGACTCAGCTGGGCTGCCAGCTCCTTCTGCTTGCTGAAGTAGTCGTAGCCGGCGAGGCGTGACAGCTGGAATATGGATGAGACCTTGCGGTACATGTAGCACTCGGCGTACAGCCAACAGGCGGTGAAGTAGCTACGCTGCTCCGGCTGCAGTTGCTCCAGAAATGCATTCCACACACCACAGTCGCTAACTGCAGGAAGGAAGGTAGTAGAATGATTAGAGGAAGGGGTGAACCCAGCAGAACTACCGCTTACCCTTGTCGGTGAAAGGCAGCAACTTTCCATTCTGCAAAATGTTTGTGCGCAGCTCCAAAATCGCCGCTGTTGTTTGTTCAATATCACTGATTGCATCCTGTTAACGGCAGTTGTTTTAGTTGCCAGTTATGCAATACACCTTGTACTCACCGCACCGTATGTTGCCAGCAGTTCGTCCTTGTGCTTGCCCAAAGAGTTTGCAATTGTTTCCAAGCTTGAGGGCAGCCGCACGCGGAAAGTGTAATAGGCGAAGCTCCTACGAAATGAGTCGCGTTAGAGGTCAGGCAATCAAATTACATCAGTGCTGTAGACACACGTGTGTGTGCTCTTGCCATATTTACTACATATATGCACTATATATAGAGCAACAAACACTCAACTTACTGCTTATATTGGGCCGCTAGCTGCGTGTGCGGAGGCGTCTCGCTATCAATAATTCCATTTTTAACATCAAACTCTGTGTCGTCTGCTGGCAAGGTCATATTTCCAATTGTTTACTTTTCCCACTTGTCCCTTGAATTGTTTAACTAATTAATGCACTTCCTGCTGCCGCAAATATATTTGCATACTTAAATAATTTTATATTAGATTGGCGCGTCAGAGATGCAAGTCTAGAGATGCGAACCTGGAAGTTAGTGGCACCAAAAATACCAGCAGCTATCGTTATCGAAAGCTTTAACAGCGCATGTATCGAAGTGATAAGCTCTGTTAATTAACATAACGTTAGCATACGAAAGTCGACTGCCTTTCTGAGCAGTTCCCAGCAATAAGTGTGTTTTTCTTTAATTTTTAACACAGTTAATTATATTTTTTGGATTCATTTCATTAAAAAAGCGTATTGTACAGAATTTTGTCTACTAATAACCAAATTGACGCGAGCCATCCACAAACTGTATCATGCCATAGTTCCCAGTCACCATCCAGTTACTATTGTTCGCATTCAGATACTCCCAGACGCCTCCTGAAAGACCGCATATCACCTGGGACTTGACCGAGCGCAGACAGCATAGACTACTGGGCAGGAAACCGTTCAAACATGTTCGCATATCCTGCGTGGGTTCCCAAAAAACATCGCCCAGAAGCCGACGATAACTTAAATCGCCTTTGAAAATGATCAACTTGGACTGCTGCAGGGTTTTATATAGCTCTGGATCAATGACATGCATGCTGAAAGACAAATTAAAGTAAAGATTATAAAGCTTTAGATAATGGAAATAATCCTACTCGTAATATCCTTGCGGTGCCGTCCAGAAATGCGAAGTGGGAGCCAACTCAAATTTACCCGACTCCAAGAACTGTACAAATTTTTGTCCCATCAGACTGATGATGTAGTCCGGATGATTACTGAGAAACTTCAATGTCCAATGGAAGTCACGTGCTGTGATGTTGTACACAAACCAGGGATGTGCCTTGACATGAAATCGCACCTTTTCGGCCAAACCGTTTTCAACGATATATTCCGCCAGTATCAGATCGGTAAAGAGTTCATAGCCCACATTATCCAGTACAAAGTCAACGTATTCTGCATTGGATTTGGTGTTGTTTAAACAATGCCAAATGTCAGCAATGTGGTTGACGAGTAAAAAGTTGTCTGTGGAGTTGACATCTTCTAGCACCTTTATATTAAACAAACGTGTCGCTTCGTCATCGAAAAGTTCATTACAATTGCTCCATAAATTAAACTTTAGCAGATCCCCAAATGTCTCAATGTTGTGGTCGATGCGTCGCGTGTGTTTGGACAGTGCGAGTATTTCTTCCTGGCATCTAGTAAGTGAGTGCTCCTTGACTTTGGCAAAATAATCGAACTCTTTGAGAAAGATGCTGTTTTCCACGAAGGAGTAGAGTTTGCGGTACATATAGCTCTCGGTGTGCAACCAGCAGGCCCTGTAGAACGTGCGCGCCTCGTCTGGCAGCTGTTTGATGAAGTCATTCCACATCTCACGATCTGGCTCTGTAATCACAACATATATACGATATGGGTATGGTATGTTAAGTAGACACACTTACCATCTCCTGTAAAGCTTTGGAACGGTTTGTCCGTTTGGAGCTCATACTTTAGCCGTGAAATCAGTCCAATCACAATCTTCAGTTCCTCACGCGCGTTCTGCACAAAATTTGTGGGCGCTATAGACCAAGATTAAGGGTACAGCCATAACTTATTACGAACCTCACCGAATTGTGCGACAAGCTCGTTCTTGTCCTTTGTGATCGAGTCTATGACTTTGGTGAGTACAACGGGCAGATGATCCCGTATTGAGCTGTATGCGTTGCTACACTTATACTGGCCAGACATAAACGCGTTCAGAGGTGTGTTAATGTCCTGGATATTGTATTTGGCATCGAATTCGGTTTTGAAAATCTTTGCCAAATTTGGTACATCAGTTTTTTTCTCCTCTGTTGTTCCATCTTTGGCGGTGCGCTCTCCTCCTTCGGGCTGCATCTTTCTTTATTTTGTGATTTTTTAAGTGTGTTTCTTTTTGTGTTTTAGACTTGCATATTAACGTTGACAAAGTGTCCAGAAAATATTAAAAGCCTACTTAGAGTAATCAGATGAAAATATATACAACTTATTTATTTATACACATTACGTCTCCGATGGCGCAGTGTGACCAGAGTTGTATTATTAAGGCTGGTATGTTGTTTACGAAAAGTGCACACATTTTAAAGTAAATACTATGGGTTTGGCTTAGCTATTTTTTTCTTATTTCTTTATTTTAATTCCATGCTTTAAAATGTTTTTCATTGTTCACCATAATTACATATTTATATATACTATTAAGCAGCTGTGCAAATAAAAAATTCCAAATGGCATTTTTTAGTATGTTATTGTGCGAATTTTGGTATCTTATAAATTTACTTTTTTGGGATATTTTTAGCGCATTTTCATTTCCGCGTTCCCTATTCTTCATTGCAGTTTTTACTTTGACATGGAACGCTACGCGAATTCTTTGCAATGGTTATCACGCGTAAATTATTAAAGAATTAGCAACTAATACACAAATAACAACAACAAAAACCCCTATGACGACATAGTGACGAAGTCAAGTAGTCAACAACGCGACCAATTGTTGACTGTGCGCGCGCGGGGAATGCTGACTCAATCACAACGAACGACAAAGGCAGATACGGGATACGAGATAAAGTCCGGCTGATACTTTTTTTTTTTGTAATAGTAGTTTAATATCGCTGTGCAACCATAATCGAGAAGAGAAGCTTCGTCAAATGCATACCAACTAAACCGCAGCGCCATCCAAAACACACACAAACACACGCCTACGCTCACACACAAAAACACACACAGTGACACAGGGCCTGAGCCAGACAGCGCTGCCACCTACAAAACCCAACACCCAACTCGCAAACACACACACAGCCACGAGCACACACATACACTCAGAGGGGTGCGAGCGGAATGTCACATTTACCATTGCCGCTGTATGGCTTCGCAGCATTTTTTATGATTTTCTGGTTTGGTACCTGGTGTGTGCATCTGATCGCCATTTGTTATGGCAAGTATAAACTGCACAAGAAATCGTGCAAATTGCCGACAGAGTCCTCCCCACTTCCGGGTGTCTCCATACTGAAGCCATTGATGGGCGTGGATCCAAACTTACAGCACAATCTGGAGACATTCTTCACCATGGACTATCCACTGTATGAGCTGCTATTTTGTGTAGAGGATAAACACGATCCGGCCATTAAGTTGGTGGAACAACTGCTGGAGAAATATCCACAGATAGATGCCCAACTCTTTGTGGGTGGCTCCGATGTGGGCGTGAATCCCAAGATAAATAACATACATCCCGGCTATATGGCGGCTAAATACGACTTTGTCATGATCTCCGACAGCGGCATCAAAATGAAAAACGACACACTGCTGGACATGGTCCAGAATATGTCCGAACGCCATGCGTTGGTGCATCAAATGCCGTTTACCAGCGATCGCGATGGTTTCGCTGCCACCTTCGAAAAGGTCTTCTTCGGCACAGTTCAGTCCAGGATTTATCTGTCCGCCGATGCGCTGGGCATTAACTGTCACACGGGCATGTCCTGTCTGCTGCGCAAAGCGGTCATCGATCAGTTGGGCGGACTACGTGCCTTTGGCTGCTATCTAGCCGAGGATTTCTTCATTGCCAAGCGAGTGACAGAACTCGGCTGGAAGATGCGCATCTCCAATCAGCCCGCCCTGCAGAACAGCGGCCTGTGCGACATCGGCAGCTTTCAGGTAAGATTGGGATCTACTGGGTCTATGGATACGGAGTATCTTTTGGATATGTCTGTATGAATAACATCTTAATCGTTAGCTTAGAACACTAGGATCTTAGCAGGGCTAAAACGGGTAGAGGTTTACGGCATATAATGCTAAAAAAGCTATTGACATCCTTAGTGACTCTTTGTTTTTCAATCTTTAAGATTGTTTTTGTAATCAGATACAGTCTTTAAATGGAAGCTGAGTTTCAGCACTGAGCAAAATTTGCATAGCCATGAAAAAGTATTAATATTTTATCATATCTTCTAAGAAATCATCACACTTCAATAACACTTTTTGAGGAATTTATGAGTAGTGGAAACCGGAGGAATCTTTATCAAAACCGACCTAAGCACTTGGAGTAATGCACTTTAGAACCCTTTTTATATATACTTCTATATGTATTTATTCTATAATTTTCTTGATTTCAGGCACGACTCATACGCTGGGCCAAGCTCCGGGTGGCGATGGTGCCAACGACGATATTATTGGAGCCACTTTCGGAGTGCCTGGTACTGGGTGCACTCGCAGCGTGGTCGGCATCTGTGCTGTTTGCCTGGGATCCATTGGTGTTCTATCTGGTGCACGTGCTCTGCTGGTTTCTATCCGACTGGCTGCTACTCTCCATAGTGCAACATGGCTCGATGCCGTTCCACAAGTTTGAGTTTGTGATTGGCTGGTTCTTTCGGGAGCTAAGTGGACCCTATTTGTTCGTGCATGCACTCTGGAATCCGGCGATTCGTTGGCGCACGCGTACCTTTAAGCTGCACTGGGGCGGAGTCGCCTATGAGCTGCCGTTGCAGAGCTCAACACCTGCCAAAGAGTCTCTACTCACGCCGCAGCAGCCGGCGCCCACGTTATTGGCCACATCGTTGACCACAACGACGACGACGACGACGATGGCGACGACAGCGGGAGGGGGTGGGAGTGGGAGTGGTAGTGCAGGAGGAGGAGGAGGTGGGGTCGGGGGATTGGGATCATTCCCAACAGCCAAGCAGCGACTTCTAGTCTCGTAGCAGCAGCTAGAGAAACTAGTTACAATTTGTTTGTTATATGCGTAATTTGTATTTTGTAATTTGTAATTTGTATTTGTACTTTCGTTAGCGACACAGCCGACTGCGATTACTACAGCTACGACTACAACTAGAGTTGGTAGTAGTAGTAGTATTATTACAAACTAAACCTTTAGTCACTACATAACTTAAGCGTGTACACAGAGCGGACACTGTAAGCGAATTGGGGCCACAGATTGTTGCAGTTTATAAACTAAATCTAAATAATTGTACATTTTGGCACTTGTACTTGGACAGGACAGGAGACAGACCAGAGTTAGAAACGAAGCAGATACTCCAGAAAGGGATCTATAAACGTATAGCTGGCTTGTCCAACATTTAGTTAGTGCTTGTAGTTAATCTAATACTATATATGTACACAGACATATATATGAACTTAGTATATATACTTATATATTTTTGTATCTCTGAGATTTTGAATGAAACGAGTTACTGAGTTTAAGTTAATTTAGCTTTTGTTATCGCTATTTTTGAGTTCGATTACTTTAGTTATTATTATTATTAGCTATTTATTATTGTTAAGCATAATGTATCATTTGTTTGTTTTCTTTGATTTAAACACACTCTCACACTCTATCACACACACACATGCATACATTATCTGCCTCTCGCTCTGTAAATAAGCTTTGCTAAACCGCCATCGAATAAAATGTAATTTAATTTAAATTGACTTATGATTGAGTTGTGTTTTCTGTTTTTTTTTTATCTTTTTTTCTATTATCATTAATTGCTGTTGTGATTTCTTTGAACGATTATAGATCATACGTACTGTAGTTGTGACTCAGCCCAGATCGGGCAAATACTTTTTCAACGCACTGTGGCCTGAGTCACACCACACAAAAGTGGAGTGTTATCACATACATTTGATGAGGCGTTGAGCCGCCGTCTCTCAGTCACATTTAATGCAGGTTCAAAAGTCGTGTAAACTAATTGAATAATGTATGCTGGACGTACATATAACGGGGCATGCTAGACATGTGCGCACCCTGTGTGCCCTATCAACACCCCTTTGACCTTTGCCCCCTTTGAACCCAGTCCCGAAGCCAAGCCAGGAACTTAAGTATTATGCATAGTGTCAGTAAAACTTAAATTTATTAAGCTTCTCATAGGTCTACTTATAAGTCTAGTATAAATTGTAATAATTCCTAGAATGCTTTTAGTGGAAACCAACTTAGAAATGCTCTGAGTCAACACCTCTCCAGCCTCTCGCTAATAAGCTTTTTATTGTTATAAGTGGAAGAGAAAGAAGCAGCAGAGGCACAGACGGCACTTAAACTCTTTCTTATCTCGCTCTCCTTCTCTCTCTCTCTCTAGCAAAAGGTATTGAACATCATAATACTCAGTGCGTACAACAAAAGCAACAACATGCACACAAACACATGCATGCAGTAGATAAGAGAGCGGGTATCAGCTGGCAAGCACAGCAACAAACCGAAAGGAGTGAGGAGTGCAAAGAGCGACAGACAGAGAGCAGAGCTATCGATTTGCTTAGCGCCTTAAATTTAATTGAGCGGAAATACACTAACACACAGACAGTCATGTGTGTGTAGACGTATTCGTATAAGAGTAGTGGGGATCAGCTGAGCATGAATTTTCTTAGCATAATTTGAATTGCCTTCAACAAAAAACCAATAAATATTTACAAATCGAAATTATTTTCATAAACTTATTGGAATTCCGCAACATTTGTGATCATGCTCACATTTACAAATATGTACGTGCTTAGTTTTCCATGCTATCTATAAAACTTGGTATTCTTATCAATGTGCATTAACATTTCTATTATATATCTGATATGGGGAGCTACTAGCTGGGGGAGTGAAACAAACCAAACCAAACCAAATAAATTAGTACTAACCTTAACATACACAAACCACACACACACACACATAATAAATAAATATAATACATGCGTAGCTATAAAGTATTTATTAATTATCAAGCGCAATTATTTATATACATAGTACATAGAAAAGGTTTATTGCAAACTGAGGTTTTTTACCAAACCGTATACTACAATTTTTACCTATTTAAAGAAAATAAATAAAAGATATTTATAAATAAATTAATCAAGTACTTTTTGCCGTATAAATGAAAATTTCTTTAGTTATTGGTAAACCAATTAGTCAATGAACATATTACCAAATCTCTTTGACGACATTCGATTAACAATTTATGGTAAATGGGAATGTGTTCAAAGATTTCAATGTTTATATTTTTCGACTAATTTACGCATATTTGTTGAGCTTTTGGGTCTCAAACTTGCTGCATGAACAGATCAAACAATTGTCAGTTTAAACAAATGTATAAGTTTAAGTATTTGTAACTATTTATCTATTTATAAATTAGACCTAATCAATAAAAACAAAAATCCAAAAAACTAAACACAGTAGCTTTAACTCTTCTAACAGCAGCGCCATTTTGATGCTCATACACTCTTCTACTGCTTTCGCGTTGCGTATGCTACTCCCATTACGTACGTTTGCACGTTCACACGTACGCACCCAGATGTGTTCATGTGTGTGTGTGTGTGTGTTAGTACCGTTTTCATACTGCAAACATTCGCGTAATTTCCATTCACGAGTGCGAAGCGATAATTTGTTTACATGCACACACACATGTATACATCTGCATACAAGTTTCTTTTGTAGAGGCTTTACTGATAAGGCTTTTTTACGACAGTGAGTCATAACGGTCTTCACATTCTGTGGGGATCGTCTCTCTATGCTCCGTTCAGGGCCTTATGATTATTGTACCCGTGATTAATTGGCAAAACAATTGGCACCGGCGGAACTTTATTATTTGTAGACCAATTGTCGTGTCACCTTATTGTAAAAAAAACCCAATGTACCCAAATTATCTCTAACGGTATTCAGGGCGGAGCTTATTTTATTCGCAATCTCTGATTCCTATGAAAATTATAAATTTTACCATTAATTAATATGGCAAACTAAAAACTAGGCAATAAATGTGAACACATTTCTTAATCTTATCCGTTTAATCAACATTTAAACTTGACGCTTATCAGAAAATGAATTAGACCTCAAATATGCTTGGCAAACCAAAAGCTGGGGGGCATTAAAATATTATTTTGATTTTAGATAACGAATACATAATTCAAACAAAAATATTTTATCAGAATTTTGTCTCGCATGTTGCGGCCGGTCCTAAGGCGAACAAAGTCTATGCAGAATCAGAAGTTAGCAACAATATCTAAAGCTCATGCAGAAATGCTCACATGAATTTTCTCAAGTGGATTGATTATAAATAGCCTTCGCTATCTAGAGTGTGCTCAGCGCAGAGTAAACAATAAACTAAACACAGCAAGTACATGTGTTTGTAGTTTGTACTCACAATTTAGATTTACCGCCGGTGTTTTTTCAGTAAATAAGACAATGTTTTTATTGCGAACAATACTGAATGGTAATTTTTATTTCAATCCATATATCAAATAAAAGAAATATGTGTATCCAATTCATATTTATATATGTATGTACTATGAGTGATCAATAAAAGTTTGCCAACCGTTTGAATGCCATTGTGAATGTTAAGAGAACAGTTACCAGATGGCTAATGTTATTTGTCTGTTATTATTACTTTTTAAATTGTATATAACTTTATTATTTTTACTTTTATTCAGTTGCATAATTCTCATTAAAGTTTATTTGATTGAACCGCGCCAAATTCAAATAACCATACGCTAGGGCTGCAATAACTTCGATATTAATCGATTCGTTCTTCTTGAATCGATGTATCGGTATAATAAAACATCGATGCATCAAACTCAAAGTCGATTTAAGTTCCAGCTCTATCGTTTGAACGATGAGAATCAACGCAAGTAAATCGTAATCAAGTGGTTGAAAAAAGGTATTTATTGTCCAGAAAACCATAAAACTCACTCTTAACGTGCACATCGTTATTTAAACCGACAATTAAGTGCACACAAATGAGATTAACAAAGTTGCAGTTGCTAAAAAAAGCTTTGCATTGTTTTGCTTTGTGAAAAATCTATACAGTTTATCGGTCAACGGTGCACACACGTAAATATGAGCTTGTATATGTATACATGTGTATGCAAGTGTGCGCACACCAGCTGGCGGCGATTGGAACGGGGGCGTATAAGAAAAAAAAAAGTTTTCGTTTATTTTGCGTGTTTTTAATTGTTTATTGTAGATTATATTTAATGTTTGCGCATCTCATTAGATTTTCAATGTGCATACTTACCATTATTGGTGTAAACAAATACTTTACGATGAAATGTGCCAGAATATAAACTGTTCCTGTTTAAATTGCAGATGTTCTGGCCGCTACTGAAACGGCGTTGAAGTGAGGAAATCGAGTGAAATTCAGTTTATCCACAGCAGGCAAACGGACAATTTGAACGTAGCTGGCACACAGCCACAACAGCAGCAGCAGCAGGAGCACTAGCAGCAGGTAAAATGGCCATGTCCAAGGTGATTCGTGTGCTGGAGAAGTCCATAGCTCCATCGCCGCACAGCGTTCTGCTCGAGCATCGCAATAAGACGGATTGCATTCTCTTCGAATCTCATGTTTGTGCACTTCTCACCCAGCAGGAAAACGTCATACGCAAGCAGTACACAAAGGTTAGTATATTTCCCCATTGTTTTCTAAAAGTAACAAACTTAATCACGTAACTCGATCTGCTAGTACACAAACACACACGGACACACACACATCCATAGGCAATTGCTTTGTAATTGCTGCAACCGCAATTTTTAATACAAACAAAAGTGTTGAAGTCATTTTTTCAGACATTATTAGCCAAGCGAGCCATTTAATTAGATGCTCAAATTTCGCAAAGCAAAGAAAAATAATTTAAAGAGATAAGAAAAAATTGTTTTCATTGAATTTTGTGCATAAGCGGCATTTTTTTCGTCTTATAAAATCGTATAAGCAGAGCATTAACTTTGTATAAGAGAGTTTGTAGTTGAGCGAGCAGTTGGATAGCGGCATATTTTCGTCTTATAAAATCGTATAAGCAGAGCTTCATATTTGTATGCAAGCGGGAGTATAAGTGTGTATTAGTGCGAATGTGCGTTGTTTAGTTTCTAAAATAAACAAAATTTAATAAATTATTAACTAAAACTATTCCTTAACTAGGTCTGCGATGCCTATGGCTGCTTGGGAGTACTACAGCTGAATGCTGGCGAGAGCACGGTGCTCTTCCTGGTCCTGGTCACCGGTTGTGTGTCCATGGGCAAAGTTGGCGATGTGGAAATCTTTCGAATTACGCAGACAATGTTTGTTTCACTGCAGAATGCAATGCCCAACGAGGACAAGATTAGTGAGGTGCGAAAGCTGCTCAACTCGGGCACTTTTTATTTCTCCCACACGAATCCCTCCGCTGCCGGTGGAGCAGCTGGAGCAGCAGCGCTGAGCACCAAGTTTGACATTACGTTGTGTGCCCAGAGACGTCATCAGACTACAGAGACGGACAATCGTTTCTTCTGGAATCGCATGATGCACATTCACTTGATGCGCTTTGCCATCGATTGCCAATCCTGGCTGCTGCAGACCATGTGTGGCTCCGTGGAGATACGCACCGTCTACATTGGAGCCAAGACGGCACGTGCTGCTATCATCTCACGTCTGAGCTGTGAGCGAGCGGGAACGCGTTTCAATGTCAGAGGCACCAACGATGAGGGCTATGTGGCCAACTTTGTGGAGACGGAGCAGGTTATCTATGTGGATGGGGATGTTACGAGCTATGTACAAACACGCGGATCGGTGCCACTCTTCTGGGAGCAACCAGGTGTACAGGTCGGTTCGCACAAGGTGAAGCTATCGCGTGGCTTCGAGAGCTCCGCTGCTGCCTTTGATCGCCACATGAGCATGATGAGGCAACGCTATGGATACCAGACCATTGTCAATTTGCTGGGCAGTTCACTGATTGGCAGCAAGGAGGGCGAGGCAATGCTGAGCAATGAGTTTCAGCGTCACCATGGCATGTCCGCTCACAAGGATGTGCCGCACGTGGTCTTTGACTATCACCAGGAGTGCCGTGGTGGTAACTTCTCGGCGCTGGCCAAGCTCAAGGAGCGCATGGTCGCCTGTGGTGCCCACTATGGTGTCTTCCATGCCAACAACGGACAGGTGCTGCGAGAACAGTTTGGCGTCGTGCGTACCAATTGCCTGGACTGCTTGGACCGCACTAACTGTGTGCAGACTTATTTGGGTCTGGACACGCTCAATCTGCAGCTGGAGGTGCTCAAGCTGGGTGGCAAGCAGCAGAATGTATCCCGTTTCGAGGAGATCTTTCGCCAGATGTGGATCAACAATGGCAACGAAGTGAGCAAAATCTATGCCGGCACTGGAGCTATACAAGGAGGTTCTAAGCTTATGGACGGCGCTCGATCAGCGGCACGAACCATACAGAACAATCTGCTGGACAACTCGAAACAGGTGAGTGGTTAAATAGTCTTATACTTCCATCAGATTAACTATTGCTTGTGGTTTATAGGAAGCTATTGATGTGCTGCTCGTGGGCTCAACACTCAGCTCGGAGCTGGCTGATCGGGCGCGTATTCTGTTGCCCTCGAACATGCTGCATGCGCCAACGACAACGCTGCGTGAGCTCTGCAAGCGTTACACGGAATATGTGCGTCCACGGATGGCCAGAGTGGCTGTGGGCACTTACAATGTCAATGGAGGCAAACACTTTCGCAGCATTGTCTTTAAGGACTCACTAGCGGACTGGCTGCTTGACTGCCATGCCTTGGCGCGTTCCAAGGCGCTGGTGGATGTCAACAATCCGTCGGAGCATGCCGATCATCCTGTGGACATCTATGCGATTGGTTTTGAGGAGATTGTCGATCTGAATGCATCGAACATCATGGCAGCCAGCACAGAGAATGCCAAGCAATGGGCCGAGGAGCTGCAGAAGACCATCTCCCGGGACAATGACTATGTGCTGCTCACCTACCAGCAGTTGGTGGGCGTCTGCCTGTACATCTACATACGGCCGGAGCATGCCCCGCACATTCGGGACGTGGCTATTGATTGTGTCAAGACGGGATTAGGAGGTGCCACCGGCAATAAGGGTGCCTGTGCTATACGCTTTGTGCTGCATGGCAGCTCCATGTGCTTTGTGTGTGCCCATTTCGCAGCCGGACAATCCCAGGTGGCTGAGCGGAATGCAGACTATGCGGAAATCACAAGGAAACTGGCTTTTCCCATGGGACGTACTCTGAAATCGCATGATTGGGTGTTCTGGTGTGGAGACTTCAACTATCGTATCGA
This sequence comes from Drosophila dunni, assembly GCA_018152125.1. Lineage (NCBI taxonomy): Eukaryota > Metazoa > Arthropoda > Insecta > Diptera > Drosophilidae > Drosophila > Drosophila dunni. The sequence continues at coordinate 17,376,970 of JAECXC010000339.1, read as the reverse complement.
CATGGAGAAGGATGAGCTGAAGGAGTGTGTGAGGAACGGTGATTTAAACACTGTGCTGGAGTTTGATCAGCTGCGCAAGGAGCAGGAGGCTGGCAATGTCTTCACCGAGTTTCTCGAGGGCGAGATCACCTTTGATCCAACCTACAAATATGATCTGTTCAGCGATGACTACGACACGTCGGAGAAGCAGCGTGCACCCGCTTGGACCGATCGTGTGCTCTGGCGACGTCGCAAGGCCTTGGCTGAGAGCGATTTTGGTGGCGCCGGCGCCGCTGCCTGGAATCCGGGTAAGCTCATACACTATGGACGCTCGGAGCTGAAGCAGAGCGATCATCGGCCGGTTATAGCCATCATCGATGCTGAGATTATGGAGATAGATCAGGAACGAAGGCGTGCTGTCTTCGATCAGGTCATTCGGGATCTGGGTCCGCCTGATTCTACCATTGTGGTGCATGTACTTGAAGCCTCTGGCGATGCGGATGAGGATGGGCCAACCATTTATGATGAACACGTTATGTCTGCGCTGATTGCAGAGCTCTCCAAGATGGGTGAGGTGACACTTGTGCGCTACGTGGAGGACACCATGTGGGTGACCTTTCGGAATGGCGAATCAGCGCTTAATGCAGCCGCCAAGCGCAGCACTCAGGTCTGTGGCTTGGAGCTGGTCTTTGAACTGAAGACGCCCGAGTGGCCACAGCAGGTGGACAGTGAGATCGAGCTGTGCACTTCAAATACGATTCCAATATGCGCCAATCCTGCTGAGCAGGCGCAGCTGCTGCAGTTGACGCCGGAGGTGCCACAGAGGCCCAAGCAGCCACCGACACGTCCAGCTCCAGCGCGTCCGCCCATGCCCATGTCACCAAAGAACTCGCCGCGTCATCTGCCACACGCTGGCGTCATCAGCATTGTGCCCAAGCCGGCAAAGCCTCCGATGCCGCCTCAGCCCATGATGCAGGCACCATTGCAGCCGGTTCAAGTGGCTCCACCGCGTCCACCAGCTATGGGCGATACTACGCCCTCATCCAAATCGCAATCTCCTACTGAGCTGAGCTCCCCGGTGCACGCTACATCTGTAAGCTCCTCCACATCGTCGTCGGGCAAGGCATCGCCCGTCGGCGCTGGCGCTGTGCCCGCGGGACCACCCACACCACCGCGTCAAATGCAAAGCAAACAGGCCACGCCCATCTCAACGCCTACGCGGCAATCAAAGCAGGCCTCGTTGGAGCAACCGTCGCCGCAAGACACTGCCTATGAAACGGCAAGCAATATCTACGAGGAAATTCAGGACGATGTGCCTGCACCGCGTCATCCCCCACCCGCTGCACCACCGCCAGTCAATGTCGCACTCGAGAGTCCACGTCGCCAGCAGCCTGCCGCGCCCCTAGGTCCACCACCACCGCTGCCCAATCGTCGGGGACCGCCACCAATACCAAATCGCAGCGGTAATGCACCGCCGCTGCCCACACGCCCCACAAATAACTAAAGATGTGACCCGAGAGGTGAGTTGAGATCATTATTAATTTAAAAAGTCAAATTTTAAATTAAATTGAATTTAAAAAAGTAAAAAAATTATTTCCCATACCGGGAATCGAACCCGGGCCTTCTGGGTGAAAGCCAGATATCCTAGCCACTAGACCATATGGGAGGCTGAGAGACAGGCAGCTAAAGCGCAATAACAGCTACAGCAGCTGTGCGAATGAACAGAAAAATATGAAACTAAAAATAGAATCACTAAACAAACATAAACAAATGTAGTAAATTTAACGTATTTTATGTTTCTTCTAGCGCAGCACGCTGTCTAGCACTTGGTACAAACAGATGGCAGTAGACGTCTCAATTACATTCCGAATTGTTGTATTTATCGTTGGAAATGGCAAAGTATAAACGCATATATATTTTGTTGGTAAATTGTAAAATAGAATATATATATACAGTATAACTATCAATATTATTTAAATGCATACTACTATTTGAAGTGTTTCCGGGCAATAATTGAAACTGAATTTGTGTTAAACCTTCGCATACTACTATTAAGCTAATCGAGCGAAAGGAACGCTATAAATCCGATTAAAATGTTTATGTTTATGTTACAGTCAGTTACAGAATTACTTAACCAACACTGGCCAGACGTACTCACTAATAATGCACCAAATAAACTAAGTATAATAAACGTATTTATGTTAATCGTAGTGAGCAATTTGAACAAAAAGCGTAAATGAAATAAAAAAAAAGTATTAAAAATGTATATGTTTAAACAATTATAGTCGTACTAGTCAAATTATGAAATAAACAACAATGTGTTACAAAATGAAATACAATAATAACATAAATACATGAAGAATATGAATCTATATAAACAAATGAACCATGACAATGCTCGCAATACTAAATTAATCCATTTACCATTAAATTATGACTATAGTTTGTTATCAGAAGGGTTGAACCCCCCGACTTTGGTTTGGATTTAAAGTTAATAACCTACATAATCAATATCAAAGAGTATACAAATTGAAATCTATATAAAAATGTTGATGAAATTGAAATTGTAAACAAAAATGTTTAATCAGCCAATCAATTGATTAATCCATAAATAAATATGCCACTTATTGAAAATTGCAAACACGGAGTGTCCCTAATGTTGATTAATTGTGTAGTTTATTGACAAACACATAAACATAATTTAAACAGAAACTTAACACTTCACTCTGTTCTCTCTACTCCCTTTAGAACCACTTGGGCAGCGCATCATTGGGCAGATTCTTGTGATTGGGCAAGGCCGTGCAAGGTCGTTGCTGTCTCCAGAATTCCTGCCGCTTGTTCAGAAAACACACAGCCTCCTTGGCCAGCGCCGAGATGTTCTCGGTGTTGGTGTCAGCACGCACCAGATCCGGATGTAGCAGCAGCTTCTCCAGATACTCCTTGTCCACGCACAGCTCGCCGAGCAGTTTGCGTGCATTGCGACGCTCCAGATCCGCCTTCGTTGGCTTCTGTCTCACCGTCGTCTGTGGTCGTGAGCTGCTGCCCAGCTGCGACTTGGGCGTGTTGTCTCCAGACTTGCGAGCCTTACTGTTCTTGGCCGGTGGCCCCGTGGCGCGTGTCTTGGTGCCAATCGTGTTCTCGATGGCTTCCTGTGTCTTCTGCACGCCCAGGCGAAAGGAGGCCAGCTCTGGCCGAGCACGCAGACCACGATGAAAGAACATAAGGCTTTGCTCAAACTGTCCCAGGTAGTAGAGGGACTCGGCCTTCTGGTAGATGGCTCGTATGTTGTTCTTGTCCTCGGCCAGAGCAGTTTCGGCATCCTGCAGCGCCTTGGAGGCTTCACCCAGCAGCAGATAACACTTGCTCCGCGAGATTAGCGCATTGATGTCCGTGTTGTTCAGCTCCAGAGCCTGTAAGTAAATAAAATTAAATTAAAACCTTTAGGTTTAAGTAGAGGAAAAGCTGGTGAGGATTAGTGGGGTGATTGCAGTTGACCTTGCAGAAGAACTGTATGGCGTTCTCGGGATTCGCGTTCTTGATCTCCTTCAGTCCCAGCGCTATGATGGAGCTTATGTCCGCCTCGTCGGGTATGAGCAGCGCCTCGTTGCGATCCTGTTTCTGTTTGATCTGCAGACTCTGCTTGATGTCAAAGGTGCCAGCACTAACAGCAGCCGCACGATCTTTGTCTGTGTAGAAGTCCACAAAGTTCTCCTTGGGCTTCTTCTTCTTCATCATCTGCTCCTCGATGCGTTTGCGTGCCGCTCGCAGTTCAGCCTCTATGCGATTGCCACGCTTTGAGCCGCCCGCCTCCAAGTCATCAGGATGCTTGCTGGCCCGTCGTGCACCACGTTCTGTGGAGGATTTGCCCCTGTCAGCGCCATAAGAGTCCCGTCGCTCCCAAATGGGCGGTTTGTGCGATACACGCCCGCGACCTCGTGACTTTTTGTTGGATTCATCCAAGGACTCCTCGTCCACATTGTTGCCCGTGCGTATGAAGCTCTGCAGCAGCTCCTGCTCCTTATCCGCAGCTAGTATAGTGTTCAACACACTGCTGGGCATGGCGAGAAGTCGGAAATAACTTGCGACGAAAACTTTTCGAGGAGAGTGTGAAAAATTCACACCTTCGCTGACAGTCGCAAACAAATAGTAATTGATTTGCCATTTTGCCTGTTGCCAGGAAACTGTAGAGTGCTCCAAAATGGGTTAACAATCGATAACAAATAACGGTAGCACGTGGCAGGTGGCAGTTGACACGGCTAGCCGAGGTGGACAGGGGGGCGAAGGGTTAAATGGGCGGGAGGTAAAGTGGTGAAGTGACATTGAAAGAATGAAGGCTAGCATACATAATTTTGTGGATATCAATAATATATAACAAGCTTCTACTATTATTAAACATTTCATGTGGAGTGAAATTAAATTAATTGATGAATAATTAGTTTAATTAAAGTAATAAGTCTTAACGTATTAAATACTCCTTGTACTCTACAGTTTTGAGACCACTGCACTACAGCTGTAAGCTGTAGTCAACGTCCCTCGAACCCTTTGTTTACATGACTCTCAAACTGTGTGTAGCTTTAAGCTCAACAGCAGTGGCGCCACACCGTTATTAGCGCCATCTAGAGTTCGTTATCAAACAGTGCGCGACCGTTGCGTTTAAAACTACAAATTTAAACGACTTTTTAATGTCCTCCTTTTGAATTAAATTTAAGTTTTTAAACTGATTTTTATTTTTAAATCGTTACCTGATTGTAACCGGTTAGCGCCTTGTAATACTCGCGAACTTTCATATGATTATTGGATTGATCACAGAGCAGTTTAATATTCGTTTCAATTTCCTCGAGCGTATCCACTTTCTGCTTTTTGCGCGGCATGATTAATTACTTAAACTAGTTAGTAGTTGGCTTAACACACGTATTTATTATTATTAAGTAAAGTTTTTCGTTTTTAGGGCGAATAAAGACTTTTGGTCGTGTGTTCTGCTCGCTTGTCAATTGCCAACTGAGCCAAGAGTCAAAACTGAAAATGTTTTGCTCTAGACTCATATTTTCTGATGGCTCATCGCTTGGCCATAATGTAATAAGAGTGGGTAGGGAAAGGAAAGGGGAATGGGGGAGAGAAGAACTGACTTTGTGGCAAAAGTTTTTGGTTGTTTTTATCGGTTGTTGTGGTTCTTGTGGTTGTTGTGGCTTTTGTAAGTTAGTTTGCATGTGCTGACAAGTCTCAATAAACTTCAATAAACTTGTTTTAATATCTCAACAATTTACTCCCATAACTTGACAATGAAAATGGGGCTTACCAATTTCGGGAACTACACAGCTCCCATAATTTTTAGATCTTAGTAAATCACTTAAAATTAATCTAATCATTCAAAATCAATGAATGTTTCATTAACGAACTCGTATTTGTGTGCAAAGCCAAAAGTCACGCACATTTTTGTTGTTATTTTGGATGGTTACGAGGGGGCTATAGGGTGAGTGAGAGGGAGAGGGTAGTGTAATGGGTTTGTAAAAGCCAATTAAACACTAGCCGATAAGAGTCATTGCCAATTTGTTAACTGCAATCAATAAATTAAGCCCAAAAATGAGTTTAGAAAGAAGGGAGTAGAAAACGTAGTAATAGTAGTAGTAAGTGGGAGAAAAAGGAGTAGTATTGGGAGTAGAAAGTAGGTTTAAATACGAAATTATAAATTAATGTATAGTATAAAATTATAGTTCAAAGCTGAAAGTATAAAGAGGAGTACTTGGGGAGGAGAGAAGCTAGGAACACCTTCATTAGCAGCAAACCTCATTTATTTGCCTGAGAACGGCATTCGCTTGTTAAGAACATTTATTGCAACATATTTATGAAACTATGCAAATTGCTATTAATTTTCTTGTATTGTTTTTAGAGTAAATAAATAAGTTTGATGTCTGTGGCCCCAGACTGAGTGTAAGAGCCAGGCCATGAGTCTATGGGTGCCCCCAAGTCCCGAATGTAGAGGCCTCAGGCCTTGCGTGTTTCCCGCTCATTTGCTCATGGGAGCAACCTTCGAGGCGTGGCAAAACAATTTTGTTTGCCTGCCCTCATAAGCAATCGGCTTCAGTGTTTTCATACATGCCCTACGACTCCCTAGCCACCCACCTACCCACCTTAAGACATTTTGTGGCCTATTGAAGTCTGTCTTGGTGCATTTTACCAACTTTGAACTGACAGCTGCTTCTTGTTCCCTTTACGACGTTGCAGACATGATGGTAAAATTATGATATTTGCATACGTTCAAGTTGAGAACAATGTAAACTTTCTACTGCCACGCCTCCTCCCGCCCTCGGTGGTGTAGGGGCTGGAGGTTCGTATGTGGGTTAGAGACTTTAATATTTATTTATATTTATGACATTTCCAATTCTGTTGACAAATTCGGGCGATTCTGAAGGGAGCTCGGCTCGATTCTAATCGCTTCAATTGTTTGATTGTTCTTGGGTGGAAGCTCCGTGTGTGGCATGCAACAAAGTTATTGCCCCATCCACCTGGAGACCTGTTGCCACTGGGAAAACATCTGACATTCACGTAGTATGTGCATAGGTTATATAACTTGCACTCCATTTACCACATGTGTCAATCAGTTGCATAATATCCGTGTAATAGTTGTGGGAATTTCAAAGTTTGTTCTATTTGTTAACAGATTACCTGGGAAACGTTTTGGTAAATTTAATTATAGATAGGGAACTTTAAATAATCGCCTATATTTATATAATATTAATAAGTAATCGGTCTTTTAACCTATGACAAATTGTATAAAATCAGTATTATATTATTATATATTTAAACCAATTTGTCATGTCAAATAAATTTCAATCGGAAATGAATAATGCTTTATGGCATTATATCGAGTCAAATTAGTCAGAAATGAATCTAATTTGAAACCTTAAACATTTTTTTAATTGTTTCATGTTTTACAAATTTTAATGTCGCTATAAAATAGCTAATTTGGTAGCACTACCCAAACGTCTCTTTCTTAGCCATGACTCAAAAAATAACCGTCAACTGCAATCCCACTGTAAAATGCGGCATTGTTATGTTAAGTTACTCAAAATGGCGCTGTTAAATCCGCGCAAAAGCTTCAATGTTATTTCCAAGCACACAAACAATAATTAAGCATGTTTAAGATTTTAAACTTAAAGAGCTGCATTTACTGATAACGCCGTTGCCTCAAATTAGTTTATGCCCATCCCACTTTATATAGATAAGAAAAAATTAATGTAAACAAGTCAATGTCAAGGGTAAATGTTATCAGTAGTGTGCAAGCAGTCAGCTTTTGACCATATGCTTGTGAACATATGTATTTTGCTAATTGCATACAGTATATAAATATACATATATAATACATATGTTTAAGCATGTAAAAATATAAATAGCGGCTTTTTTCAACTGCACGTTTACAAAAACCGAAGCAGTTGCATGGCTAATACTTGAATGATTAATTAAATTTGCTCTATTAGGCCTATTAGCGGCATAATGGGCAATTGGGATCTTGTCAGCACAAATTGATTTTTCAGTTTACTTCGAAATACACACATTCATACAAACGTGTATACACAGCTACACACACACACACATAGAGACCGCACACAAATTGTCATTTATTTACATACATATTTATAGCTATATACACAAATACATATGTATTTATGTATACTTAGAAAAAACATTTAATCACTGACAGTGACTATTCATAGGTCATTTCATAAGCTGAATAAAAATGCCGTAAGATTGTTTTTTGTTTTTTTTTTTTTATATTTGTAACGAGATTAGGTTATATAATTTATGTAACTGTTGTTGCGCGGCTCATCAAACAGGAGAGAGAAGATCTGTTGGAAATACAGCACACATACATATGCATGTATGCATGAGTGACATTAATATACGTATGCGTGTTTGTGTGTGTGTATTTGTGTTTTCATTTATTGGGTAATCGGGTAAATGTGTAGGCGTAAAACGGAACGGATCCTTCTCATCTATAGTTAAATGCTACAACACCTCCTGTTTGTGCGTATTGAGAAGTTAACATTTTGCAGCTTTTAATTAATTTGTTTGTTGTTGGTTGTTAATTTAATCCTTGCTCTGCATGTACTTGATCAAGTCAATGACACGGTTGGAGTAACCGAACTCGTTGTCGTACCAGGAAATCAACTTGACGAACTTATCGTTCAGTGGGATACCAGCCTTGGCATCGAACACAGACGAGTGGGTGTCGCTGAGGAAGTCGGTGGAGACAACCTCTTCGTCGGTGTAGCCCAAAATACCCTTCAATGGACCATTGGCAGCCTCCTGAACCTTGGCCTTAATCTCATCATAGGTGGCACCCTTGCCCAGGCGAACGGTCAAATCGACAACGGAGACATTTGGTGTTGGGACACGGAAAGCCATGCCAGTCAATTTACCATTGAGAGCTGGAATGACTTTGCCGACAGCCTTGGCGGCACCAGTGGATGCTGGAATGATGTTTTGGGCAGCACCACGGCCATCACGCCACAACTTGCCGGAGGGACCATCGACGGTCTTCTGGGTGGCTGTGGTGGCATGCACGGTGGTCATCAGACCCTCAACAATCTCAAAGTTATCGTGGATAACCTTGGCCAAGGGGGCCAAGCAGTTGGTGGTGCAAGAGGCGTTGGAGACGACCTTCATGTCGGGACTGTAGGCTTCCAAGTTCACGCCGCAGACGAACATGGGGGCATCAGCCGATGGAGCCGAGATGACAACCTTCTTGGCACCGCCCTTCAAGTGAACGGAGGCCTTGTCGATGGTGGTGAAGACACCGGTCGACTCAACAATGTATTCAGCGCCAGCGCTGGCCCAGTTAATGTTGGCTGGGTCGCGTTCACTGAACACGGTGATCTTTTGGCCATTGACGACCAGGAAACCGCCCTCGGCGGCAACGGTGCCCTTGAAACGGCCGTGAGTGGAGTCGAACTTGAACAGATAGACCATGTAGCTGACATCGATGAAGGGATCGTTAACCTGCGGAAAACCAATATACAGTTATAGATACACAAATTTTCTTATGAAAAAAGTGAAAAAAAAGTGCAATAATTTTTTGCGGCTTAATTTCTTACAGCGACGACGGTGGCGCCCTTGTCGATGGCGGCGCGCAGCACCAGACGACCGATGCGGCCAAATCCGTTAATTCCAATTTTCGACATGATTAGTTAGATTTTTTTATTAAATTTTCCTGGATCACACTTTTACTTTCGCTCAGTTCACCCGTCGGGAAACAACTGCAACTGCTCTGGCTAAGTTGACTTCAGATTCGCGTACCGACTGAGTTCAAAGTCAAATGAAGGACGTTTACGTCACGCCCACCTCACCACACGAAGCATGGGCAAAATGTGCGCAACTCAAAGCTGTTTGCTGTGGCAAAACAAGCGTTTATCAGCACTATTTGTGTTGCAGCCAACTTCACGCGACGCAAATGTTAGGAAACAGCAAACGCAAATGCTCATGACTCACATTGCGCAGCACTGTTAAAAGTCCGCCAAGATTTGAAAAGTTAAGTCAATGCGTGAGTTGCGTAAATTGTTTACGCTGGCTTACAATATTGTAAACCTTTGGTCACGCACATGTTTATTAACTTTTTCATTGCTCATAGTGTTAGGTGCGCTGTTTGACAAAAGAGTTTAATGAGTTTCTGATGAGACGTGAGTCGTAGCTAATTGATTGTAATTTCTAAGAGGTATAAGTAACAATAACTCATTTGTTGTACTTGGTTTTATAAAGTTTATTAGGTAAATAACATTTGACGTGATATGTACAATAATTTGTGTATATCTGCAACGAGTAGGTGTACCAAAGTATATTTAAATATTGTCGTTTGTTAAAATTCGCATTAAGTTTTTTTTTGTTTTTTGTTATTTAGTACTACGTATACAAAGAGGGACGCCAACATATCGACTCCAACTGGGTAGAAACTTTAACATAATAAGTACACTCATACTTAATAAATAATTTAAAGTAGTTGCAGTAATTTCTGTCGCCTGTCTACTGCCCACCCGTGCGTGGGACATTGTCGAAGGGCACCAGTATGCCAGGTGGTCCGCCAAAGCGGTTCTGGTGATGACTCGAGGCAGCGCCCGCTAGCTGTGGATGAGCACGAGATGAGTGCTGGGTTTGCGTTTGTGTTTGGGTTTGAGTCTGGGTTTGCTGGAAGGGTCTGGGTGCATTTTGTGGGCTCAAGACGCCGCTGGGTGCACCGAAACCACCAGTGTAGCGTCCAGCGTTGGCAGTTGGACGTACGCGGTTGTTCCTTAATGTATTGCTGAACTCGTGATCATTGCCAGCCACATAGATGTCCGGCTTGCCGGCGGTCTGTGGACGGAGCAGACCTGCGGGAGCACCAAAGCCTCCCGTATATTTGCCTGTATTAACGGCGGGGGCGGGAGTGGCAGCAGGAGCACCAAATCCTCCCGTATATTTGCCTGTATTAACAGCGGGGGCGGGAGTGACAACCGGAGCGGCTGGAGCAGGTGCCGCTGAAGAGCCCTGATAATCTGCAAAGCAAACAAAGTTAGAGACTGCTGCTTCTCCAGGGACTGGCTGGACTTACCCTTGCGCTGTGTGTTGACCGGCGTGCTGATGACCTTGCCCTCGTCGCTCTTGGTGTACTCAACCTTCTGCCCATCGGTATCGACGGTATCGAAGCGAGCTGGAAAATGTGTGATAGAGTTTGTAGTAGGATTCGGATTAGTAGCAGACGGAGCAACGATATCGTCGTCGCTGTCGGCTGGAGACAAAGAGGAGGAGGCGGAGACGGAACCGAATGAGGAGGAGGAGGAGATGGACTCCTCGCCTGTGGGTTCAAGCGTGGCGGGTGGTATCAACACCAGCGGTGGCTCCACCTCGGTACTCGGCTCGGGGATGACGACGCCTTCGGGATTGGCTGCAAGCGGAAGCGTGACTTTTGATGGAAAAGCAGAGGAGGAGAAGGAGGAGGCAGAGGCAGTAGTAACAGCGGGCGAAGATGTGATTTTAATTGGTGGTGCTCTTGTTGTTGTTGTTTTAGTTGCTGTTGTTGTTATTGTGGTGCTGGTTACTTGAGACTTGCGTATGGAGGGATTGGCAAAGCCAAGTGGTTCAAAGTCATTGGGCTTACTTCCTCCCGATTGCGGTGGTTTGCCAGTTTGCTGTCCGGTGGTGGAGGTGCCAGTGCTTGCGGTGGTGTCCTTGAAGTTGTCCGGATTGTAGGGCACGCCAGGACCCACATCGGGATAGTCAAAGTCCTGTAGCCAAGGAGGCAGCGTTGCCGAGTCAAACGGATTGGGATCCACGCTAGCTGCGGGTGGTGCAGACACCACTGAGGCAGTGTTTCCTTGGTGCTGCTGGCTGGGAGCTGCAAGCAAATTTGGTTGTTGTGGTTGTTGTTGCTGTAGTTGCTGGTGCTGCTGCTGTGCTCTGAAAATGGGTGCTTTGGTAGTGCTTGTGGTGCTCGACGGACGTCTTGTAGTCGTCGTAGTGGTGGTGGTTGTAGTGGTAGTGGTGCTCGTGGTGCTGGTGGTCGAGGGCTTTGCCGTGGGCGGTGGTGTTAGCTGTATGTTGTTCAGATCCACAAATGGTTCAAATGGTGGCTCCAGATCATCCGCCACTGTGTGATTGTACTGATCATTGTCCGTGGGCACTATAAAAGTGACAGCCACATCCAGGTCGGGATCGGTGACCTCCTGTAGCCAAGGTGGCAAGGTGTAGGCATATTCCTCCTCGTTGTCCAGCTTGTAGAAGGTGGAGGGATCCAAGGGAGTGGTGCTCCTTATGACAGCGCGTGGCGTGGTGGTGGTGCGTGGCGTGGTGCTGCGTGTCGTCGTGCTGCGTGGCGTGGTTGTGGTGGTGACAGTGGTGCGAGTAGTCGTGGGAGCACGAGTGGTAGTAGTGGTGCTGGTGGTGGTAGTGCTGCGTGGTCGCTGTGTGCTCGTGGTGGTGCTGTAATGCGCCGTGCCGCGATGGCGACTGGGAAACCGTCCACTTGTCGTGCTGGGCGTGACGTCGCCCACATGCGCATTGGTGCCATGTGCCTCGGGACCATCGCGTTGCAGTGGCACCACCGTTACCTGTCCACTGGTGACATGACCCACTGCTGGTGCCACCGGCGACAGCGCCTGTCCACTGCCTAAAGTGATGCGTATATTGTGACTTCCGGGCTGCTCCACGCCCACCACATGCTTCGTGGGCTGCTGTTCGGTGATGATGTAGGGCTCTGGTGCCGTCTCCAGTGGTGGCAGCAGATCCCAGGCAATCACACTCAGTGGTGTGCCATGTGGTGCAGGCATCCAGGCCACGGGTCCATCAATCAAGGGATCTTGACGCTGCAGTTCGAGCAGATAGTCGGGCAGTGTGCCGCTGGCCAGCTGTGGTGCATGGGCAGACTCCTCCTGGTGCTCCTGGTGGTGGTTGGGCACGAGTGGTATGAGATGGGCCTGCTCCACTTCAACTTCCGTGGACGATGTCGATGATTCATGCTTGGGTGGTGTTAGTGATGTGTCTGGTTGTGCTGGTGCTGTGTCTGTTGGTGCGTATGAGGTGCTGTCGGTGCTGGCGATCTCCCCGTCATTGGGCTGAGCCACCGCAATCACATCTGCGGGTAGTGGGGAAGTTGTTGAGTCAATGAGCTTAGAATCTAACACTTTAGTAGCTGCTGTGGTTGCTTGTGGTGTGGTTGGTTGTGGTGTGGTAGTTCTAGGTGTGGGTGGTGTGGGTAGATTGGGTTGAGGTGGTAGGGGATTCAGTGTGAGCAGGGTAAATGTGGGTGGTGCGTGCTTGGGACCAGCAGGTGTGATCACATACTGCTGTCCACTTGAATCGCGTTTCACGTGATTCGATGGCAAGTTTTTTGTTAGTTTTTCTACGTGTGTTTGGGTGCGTATTATGGGCGTGGTTATGGGCTTAGTAGTGGTGGTGGTGCTGCTGCTGATAGCGAAGCTTTGATTAGTGCTGCCATGTGCTGCCAAACCACCAACTAAAGTGGTTTCAGTTGTTGCTTTTGTCTCAGTTTTGTGGTCACTCGTTGGGGATGCACTGCCACTGGCTGCGCTGGTGGCTGCTGTGGTGCTGCTCACGGCTGCTGTTGCTGCTGCTGCTGTTGTTGTCAACTCACCAATGTGCGGTGGCAGCAGATCATCGGCTGGCTTGCGTATCTCAGTGATGCCCGATGCATAATTGGGTATCTCAAATTGTACGCCCTGGGCGCTGACCACCTTACGCCCATCGGGCGTGTCTATGGGACGCAGTGCATCGATTGGATTGCCATAGCTATCGATGGCATGTTCGCCAGTTGTCTTGGCAGCATTGAATGCATCGTCAGTGGTTGCCGGCTCAAGCAATGGTGGCTGCAAATCTAATGCAAATGGCGATTGCCGAACATCTGCAGAAGAAGGGGAGTGGAGGGAGATTTGTTGTGGTTCTTGTAGCTCTGATTGTAGCTGTAGTGATGGTGGTGGTGTGGTGGTGGTTGTATGAAAAGAATGTGGTTAAATGTAATGTACACGGCAAATTGCTTGCACTTTTCGCAAAAGTGTTAGAAACAGAAGGCCAAAGGCACAAGATGATAAACAAGTCAGAAGAAGCAGAGGAAGAAGTAGAAGCAGTAGAAAAGGCACAAGAAGTAGATGAGACAGAGATGAGGCAGGTGGGGCAGCCCGTGGGTGGCTCTTTGCCAATTTGGCTGCCATTGTTGCTGATTGATTGACATTGGCTTAAATGGCCCATATATTTCTCGATGTTGTTGTTGTTATGTCACGTTTGTTGTTATTTACTTGACACACACAGAGAGTTAGAGACAGAGACAGTGGGAGAGACAGATTAGCTAATCAATGCTGTCTAGCTGCGGTTAAAGCGACCAACTAATCAAGTTCGTTGCTCAAGTCTTTTGTCTGCCTTTTGGGTCAACTCATATTTGGGTTCTATCCAACTGAAGCTCAGGTGAGTGCAGTCTGTGCGCACTTTCAGTGCCCACTTGCCAAGTTCGTTGCCTAAGTCTTTCATTTAGCAGCAAGTTCGTTGCCTAAGTCTTTTGAAACACTAAGATTCTGGGTGAAGTACCTTAAGCTTATTCTATGATAACTCTACCTACAGTAAATTCCTGTCTCCCAACTCAACTTCCGTTTCGCGTTCGTTGCCTGAGTCTTTCGTTTGCTTCGTGCTGACAAATTGGAATTTCCCCTGAATCGTTCTGCTGTTTGTTGTGCAAAACAGTAACTATGGAATAATTAACTAAAATTTATATTTATGAAATTGATAACTCTTTTATACAGCTACAGTCCCGAGACAAAAACAAGACGCTGACGCATATGAATATATAGAATATATATATAGAATATTAAGAGAGAATGTGGTGTATTGGCTATTAGGATTTGTTGGCAAAACCAGTCTAACTTGATCGGCCTAACCTTATCCATCACAAGCGTTGACACGCCCACAGTGTAGCGCCTACAAATCCGTTGGCATTTGCGCAGTTTTAAGCGATCGTGTCAATGATCGTCTATAACACCTGAATCATGCGGCAGATGCGACTTTATCAATGTTTATATCAACAATTAGTTTTGTCATTGTGCTGTCCACTACGCGATGTTTCTCAGCTGATAAATAGGAGGCAGAGAGCGGGGGAGAGAGAGAGAGAGCTAGCGGGATTAGATACAAGGCAATAATTAGCATTGTGTGAATTAAGTTAGTTACGGGTATATAATATAAGCTATTGTAGACAACTTAGAACAAAGCTAGAAAAAACCAATAGAAAGAGAGAGATGAGAGAGAATTGATAGAGAGCGCGGATCAGCGTTTGCTGATCATCAGGGGCGTTTTATTTGCTGACGGAGTTCCGGTTGCTAAGCATATGTGCATATCAAATCACTTTTATCATATTCAACTCATACGTATGCCGCTAAAACAAACAGTGACTCTGACTTTGGGTATTTCTAAACGCATAAACATTAAAGTTTTTGCAGCTGACAGCTTATCAGCCGCCGATGACGCTAATCCACCTTATCAGGGCCCCTTCAAGTTTTGGCAGCTCATGCATAAAATTGTTTTCTTATTGTCTGATGTTTATCTAAGGGGGACGCTGCTTTCACAGCAACTGCTGTGATCTTACGAAGTGATTAATTGACGCATAAATGCGGAAAACTTCTGCGAACTGAGCAAAAGTTTCTAAGAAACAACTGCTAACAACTTCAACACATACCCTCTAAAAGGCCACAACTGCGGCTCACTTGACTCATTAATCATTTGATAGTTTTGTTCTTAAACTCATAAATAACTCAGTTCATAAATCGTCGCTAAAAGTTGGATGATATATAACTCTTGATTTAACTGTTTCGATTTGTTGTTGTTGTTGTTGCTGGCACACCCCAAAACTAGTTTCAAGTTCAGTGCTAATTAATTTCTGATTGTTGTCGTTACTTTTGGTGTGTGTATTTATTTTTTAAATTAAAAATTTTAATTGATTGACGACTTCACGACATTTGCACCCACTAAACAACAATGGGACAATTTAAATTTATCATTGTCTTATTTTTTATTAAATTTTACACTTGCCAATTTTACAGATTGGTTGGCTTGATGTTTGTGATGTTTTTTTTTTTTTTTTTGACAGCTTTTTGCCATTTAGACAACCTTCGTTAAGGCGAAAACAACAAAACATAAACAAAATCAGTTAAAGAAACAAAATGTAATGGATTTTTATTTCTTTATTTTATTTATCGCATGCCGTGATCTTTGGATCGACGCATCGTTGTATCATCTTGGACCTTGAGTTATCGACTTATGAAGCTGTTGAAAATCGCACAACCCACACAAGTTCATCACGCTGTAAACTATATACACAAACACAACTTGTCTTTGTACTTGTATTAAATTTTGTTGCCACCAAAATGTTGTGACCAAAAAAACGCCACTTAAATTGGCCATAAACTCTCATTTTTCAGCTTTATACAGCCACATAAATTCTGAAATTCCCACAGCAAAACGTGTAGCGTTGATTAAGCCAATTAAAAGCAGGGAAATTATCCACTGACAAATCGTAGCTGCATTTGAATGTCAAGGGGGAATTACAGGCCATTTGAATGCATCATAAAGTGGCCAACAGTTTGTGTCTACATTTCCTTTTGATTTGTGTTGAAATATTAATTCAAATCGCTTGGAAAACTCCAAAGTTAAGCAAGCAAAGATCTTCTCGCTTGGGGCTACGCTGGCGCCATCTAGCGCGCATTTGCCTAAGCACAGGGTATGCTCTAGTCGTGCTGCAGGCACACTTCCATCATTAAACTCAGTTTTGAGTTAATCATGACAAAATGTGTGGCAATTTTCACTTCTTTAAAATCTATTTTAAGTTTACCTCAATGGAAATCCATTAGTGACGTAAGCAGCGGAGTGGGAGGGGAAGAGGGGGGAGAGCGGGAAGCAGCGGCAGTTAGCCTCATGCCGATTGGCTACTATTATTAAGCATGCCTCAAATATCTAACAATATCTAATGGGCTGTCCATTGTGCTCAGCTATTAAGCAATTACGAAATTACCCAAAAAAAAAACGATGATAAAAAAAATAAAAATATAAAAAAATCAGAAATTCCAAAACAACAAAATAGAAAAAAAAAATATTTGCGAATCTCTTAATTACCACGTACCATCATTGAATGGATTGGCGTGAATAAGAGCAAAGTAGAGACCAGGAAGAAAGCTATAGACTTAAGTATACCCATTAATCAGCTTTAAGATGGGATTAAAAAATTAGTAGAGTAGTAAAATAAGTGAAATCGTGCGGATAATATAGGCTAGAGCTGAATTTGTTTGCTATAGAAATAAACAGCCGATTTTTCCTCTACTATACTCTA
This sequence comes from Drosophila dunni, assembly GCA_018152125.1. Lineage (NCBI taxonomy): Eukaryota > Metazoa > Arthropoda > Insecta > Diptera > Drosophilidae > Drosophila > Drosophila dunni. The sequence continues at coordinate 17,360,145 of JAECXC010000339.1, read as the reverse complement.
CTATATAGCAAACTACTATATATATACTCTACTATATAGCAAACTGATTCAAAAGAAATGTAAACAGACGATTAATTAATAATATTTTGATACTCTTTCTTGTTTACTGCTCCCTGTTACAAACCTTCCATAGTCTATAGCAAACCCTTCCAAACTACGTTTAAGGGGTATCATAACAGATATTGCAAGAGATATAGGAAGTAATTGGAGAATTGAAGATTGAAGTATTCCATTTTTTCTATAATTTTGCATTGAATGAAAAGCAGAGTTATAAAAACAATTTTAATTGCTTGTACTACGGCTGTTAGTAGCTAAAACTATTGTTGTACAAAATCATAATAAAGACAGCTATTAGCCACTTTGAACACCAACAATGCATGGGGAGTGAGACAGAGAGGGAGAGGGGAGAGAGAGGTGCAGCTGGAAGGGCTGTCAAAACAATTTATGGACTTGTCAAGTCCCCAGAGGCTGCGCTGCAGCTTTAAAAATGGAAGCTAAAGAAGCGCTCCAGTCCAGAGGTCGTGCTTGGAGGCACCTTGTAGGGACAGGGGTATAGGGAAGCGGGGTGTAGGAAGCCTTGCCAGTCACGTCTTATATAAGTCTCATTTCTGTTGTTGTCTTTTGGGCTTCTTGTCTTGTCTCGCATTTCATTTGCCTTTGCAAATGAGACGTTTTTGTCGCCGTCGGCAAAGTTGTTTATATAGCTTTTGTTTATGTTTGGTTATAGGAGGCAATATCCCACTCCCCTTCCCCTCCTCTACACCTATCTCCCTCCAACTCTGTTTGTTTACCACTTACAACAGCAAAGTAGTTACAAATCCCATTTCTCAGCTAATTTAGGGCCTCCAAAAGTCTCAAAACCCCGAAGATCTTTTCGTTTGTAATCATCTTTACTTGTTTTCGATTTGGGTCAAGAACACAGCAGCGCTGACCATGAAGGTCGTTCGCAGAACGGTACATTTGTGAGGTTAGGTGTGCTTTGGGGGAAAGTACCGTCAATTGAGCAGATAGAACAAGTACAGTGGTGAAGTGGATAATGGGAGTTAGTAACAAACAATGAAGTTAAGGGACAGCTTTGAGAATTCACAGCACTTGTATCCAGTGTTAGAAACAAATAAATATTTACAATTTTTAAATTATTATAGATTTATATGCATAAAGAAAGTTTTGGCCTTTAAAATAGCTACCAAATATATTACAAAAAGATTTTATATTTAAAAACTTGTTAAATTTTATATAAGTGTTGTAAAATTTGCAAATTTTAAAATGTATTTTTTATTTTTAAAAGATAATTCAAGTAAATTCTAGACCTTTGTCTATAAATTTTAGCTTTAATTTTGATTGAGTTTACTTAAACTATTTTAAAAAGAAAATATTTCTAAATAAAATTTGCTTAAAGAATTCAGTTTATAAATTAGTGCACACATTAAGTTGATTATTAATTAGTAAATAAATAAATAGAAGTTGCAAAACCGTTAAATAATTAAAAGGTTAGTCACATTTCACATGCGTCTCAAAAACACACAAATTAATTAATAACTTTTAGCTTATTTATCGCTATGCAAATTGCGATTGCGACGAAAAATGGAGTATGTGTGGTTGTGTGTGTGTGTGTAGTAGCAGTATGCATGTATACCAGGCCTGCCGGCAGCGGCGTCGATGCGCAGTAGCGCCAGTGTTAGCAGCAGCGTAACGGTAACACTAGCGCCGGCAGCGCTGCAGCTGCGCTGCAACAATTTCAAACTGCGCGTCTGCATTTTAGATTTGGGAATTATTTGTTGTTGTTTTAAATTTGTTTCTTGTTATTGTTGTTGCTTGAATTTAGAATCGGGCATTGCCCAAAATAGCAGAGCGAGGAATAATTAAGCGCGTGGGTGAAATAACGGTAAACAAGCCGAACGAGGATGACAAAATCCGCAGCGAGTAGCAGCCGTTGACGCCGGCGTGCACACAAAACGTCTGCCTTATTGCCAAATACAAATAATATGTAATATTAATTTTTTTCGTTTTTTTTTTGTTATTTTCTGTTGCCTTTTCCCGTATTTATTTATTATTATTTTCTGTTGTCGCGACGGCGCACAAATTTCAAATCAATTGTGACACGATTTCACGATTTGCAGTCACCAGGCGACAAAGGGTGACAGCGACAACGAGTGCGAGTGAGAGGGCGCCACACGCGAGATGAGCCCAAGAAAACTGTGACCGAATCACTGGCAGACACTGCGACGCGAACGAAGACAAAGAGGGAGACGAAAACGAAGACGAAACGAAGTCGAAGACGAATCGAAGTCGAAGACAGGCGATGTTTGAATGCACGAGGCGTTCGAGCGTAGCAGAAACACGTCCGTAGCTCACGAGTTCTGCGCTTTTAATAAACTTGCACGCTGGCAGCGACAACGAATGAAGCTTGGCTTGCGCTGCTCAGCTCAGCTGCGTTCAATCGACGTCGGCGTCGACGCGCAGTGCACTGTGGTGCGTTGGAGTTGCCAGTGCGTTGAATTGCAGCTGCAATAGAGAAGGAGTTCTGTTAAGAGAATGAAATCAAAGCTATTAATATAATTTAGTAGCTTGCAAGATGAAAAATAAAAACAATTCAATTAATAATAATTTATAATAATATATATAAATGGCTTGCGTGCTAACAATAATATTTATAATATAAAAATATGATTAAAAATAAAAAAAAAACAAATAATAAATTGGTAGCTTATGACTACCTTTAGTTTCTAGCTCATTTCTAAGCTTTCTTAGACTTTTCGTACCTTAAAAGCCCTACCTCGTCCCACTGTGCAGCTGGCACTAGGCTGGAATCAAATTAGACAGATTCCAGATTCTAAACCAATTGGAATTGGCACAGTGTAAACCAATATTTGCGCTCACTCTCTCTTTCATTTCGATGTGAACACTCTGAATATGCAAATAAGAGTCGAGTGTGTGGCAGAACTCGGGTAAAACCGGCAATTACATTGAAGCGAACTCGAAGCGATGCGCTCAGATCGCCATTGAGGCATTTCCAATGTCGCTCAAGGTCAACAACGCTCAACATTAACATGCGCTTAACATTCTGTTAATGGCATTCTGTTGCTGAGCAGCTAATCGAACGCACGTATCAACTTTTGAGATAAAATGTAATAATGTGTTTAAATTTAGAAATATTAAAATTTAAATTATGCAAATGCCAAAACGAAATGAAAATGAATGTGAATGAGCATTTGGGTGTGAGTGTGCGTGTGTTAATGCCAGAAGCATTTGTATCTTTATTGTTTGTTTATTTTGACAGACCGATTTCAGTTTCAGTTTTTTTTTTTTTTAATTTAAGTCGAAGCTTGTCTGTCTGCCAAATTTAACAATGCATAATTTATGAAAGCCAAATACATATAGATTGGTAGAATGGTTTTAAGCATAGATCCTGTTCTTCTTAGTCTTATTTTATTTTGTGGTTTTGATTTTTGGTTTTGAGTTTCTTGATTTTTTGCACATCGCATAGCAATTTATTAAACTTGTTCTTTTGTGTGCGGCAAATTCTTTTGTAAGGCAAATTGAAATCTTATAACAATCATGTGAGACGTTGTTTCAGTCATCAATTGCATCAATTGGTTCCACTTTTTTGCCATTTTTCTCCATTTTTTCATACTTCTTACAAGAGTATATTGGGTTTGTGCAAAAGTATATTTAACGTATTTTTAACAGTGCGATAGCAACCCCAGCTTTTAGCGCTATGTTAACTCTGTTGATTTACAAACGAGCAAAATCCTGCTGAAATACCAGCCGAACAGAAGTAACAGTAGGCCGCAATGCACAAATGCAATTAGCTAAAATGTTTACAAATGCACGTGCAGAATTCAAGGTCATGTATCCTTACGCACATTATGTACGTGGCGCTCCGAGCAAGCTGCGCCTTGGTCACTTCTTGTTTGTGTGGTTGTTCGCGGGCGCCTGAAGACGGCCGCGAACACACATCCAAACATGTAAGAAACTATGTTAGTTGCGCTCTGAGCAAGCGTCGCCTTGGTCTCTTCTTGTTTGTGTGGTTGTTCGCGGGCGCCTGAAGACGGCCGCGAACACACATCCAAACATGTAAGAAACTATGTTAGTTGCGCTCTGAGCAAGCGTCGCCTTAGTCTCTTCTTGTTTGTGTGGTTGTTCGCGGGCGCCTGAAGACGGCCGCGAACACACATCCAAACATGTAAAGAAACTTTGTCGCTCTGAGCAAGCGTCGCCTTAGTCTCTTCTTGTTTGTGTGGTTGTTCGCGGGCGCCAGAAGACGGCCGCGAACACACATCCAAACATGTATGAAACTATGAGAGTTGCGCTCAGAGAAGGATCTGTTAATAACAGTGCGGTAGCAACCAACGCTGTTAGCGTAATGTTAACTCTGTTGATGTTGCTTGCTGCTGTTCCCTGTTCGCCTGGTATATCAGCTAGTAAAATCTTTGATTTTGGACTGTCGCTTAAGTCTTTTGCTGCTTTTTTTTGCTTGCGCTGCGATGTGCAGAGTTCGCAAACAGCGCAAAATCCTGCTGAAGTATCAGGCGAACAGAAATGTTAGTAGGTCGCTATGCACAAAAGCAATTAGATAAAATGCTTACATGCACGTGCAGAATTCAAGGTCATGTATTCTAACACACATTATGTAAATGACGCTCTGAGCAAGCTTCGCCTTGGTCTCTTCATGTTTGTGTGGTTGTTCGCGGACGAAAACAGAGCGAACGAACGGTTTATGTGTTTGTTCGCTGTCAATAACATTAACAGCATGCTCCCACTCTCTGCGCTAGTTGCGCTCAGAGATCTCTGCTGCTGTTTGTGTGATTGTTCGCGACGCTAACAGAGGGCACAAACGGTTTGTGTGATTGTTCGCGACGCTAACAGAGGGCACTAGCGGTTTGTGTGATTGTTCGCTGTCAATAACATTAACAGCTTAGGTATGCTCCCACTCTCTGCGCTAGTTGAGCTCAGAGATCTCTGCCGCTGTTTGTGTGATTGTTCGCGACGCTAACAGAGGGCACAAACGGTTTGTGTGATTGTTCGCGACGCTAACAGAGAGCACGAACGGTTTGTGTGATTGTTCGCGACGCTAACAGAGGACACAAACGGTGCGTGTGATTGTTCGCGACGCTAACAGAGGGCACGAACGGTTTGTGTGATTGTTCGCGACGCTAACAGAGGGCTCGAGCGGTTTGTGTGATTGTTCGCTGTCAATAACATTAACAGCTTAGGCATGCTCCCACTCTCTGCGCTAGTTGCGCTCAGAGATCTCTGCCGCTGTTTGTGTGATTGTTCGCGACGCTAACAGAGGGCACAAACGGTTTGTGTGATTGTTCGCGACGCTAACAGAGAGCACGAACGGTTTGTGTGATTGTTCGCGACGCTAACAGAGGGCACAAACGGTTTGTGTGATTGTTCGCGACGCTAACAGAGGGCTCGAGCGGTTTGTGTGATTGTTCGCTGTCAATAACATTAACAGCTTAGGCATGCTCCCACTCTCTGCGCTAGTTGCGCTCAGAGATCTCTGCCGCTGTTTGTGTGATTGTTCGCGACGCTAACAGAGGGCAAAAACGGTTTGTGTGATTGTTCGCGACGCTAACAGAGGGCACGAACGGTTTGTGTGATTGTTCGCGACGCTAACAGAGGGCTCGAGCGGTTTGTGTGATTGTTCGCTGTCAATAACATTAACAGCTTAGGCATGCTCCCACTCTCTGCGCTAGTTGCGCTCAGAGATCTCTGCCGCTGTTTGTGTGATTGTTCGCGACGCTAACAGAGGGCACGAATGGTTTGTGTGATTGTTCGCGACGCTAACAGAGGGCTCTAGCGGTTTGTGTGATTGTTCGCTGTCAATAACATTAACAGCTTAGGCATGCTCCCACTCTCTGCGCTAGTTGCGCTCAGAGATCTCTTCCGCTGTTTGTGTGGTTGTTCGCGGGCGCCAGAAGACGGCCGCGAACACACATCCAAACATGTAAGAAACTATGAGAGCTGCGCTCAGAGAAGGATCTGTTAATAACAGTGCGGTAGCAAGTAAAGCTGTTAGCGCTATGTTAACTCTGTTGATGGTGCTTGCTGCTGTTTCATGTTCGCCTGGTATTTTAAACAGAAATTTTTTCGTTTTAGCTGCTTGGTGTGCGATTGGCAGAGCTGCTTAACAGCGGTAATATCAACTGATCTGTTAGGTTAACAGAACTTTTCGCATGTATCACTTTTAAGTTCAAACTTAATAAACAAATAGCAATTTTTCGACGATTATGTTGTATCTTACTGTGTTTTTCTTTTCGTCTAACAATTCAGCTGGTAATTCGTACATTCCAGCTGAAAAGCCAGGCGAACAGAACTTTCAGTAGGTTGTCAAACACAAATTCAAACAGAACAAATAGACTAAAAATTTCACTTCAAGTTATTTCCATTGTAATATCTGGATAATAGTTTTAATAATTTAATCGGGAATAAAAGCAGCGAGTATTATACAGTCGGGTGTGCTCGACTTTTCTTTCTTGATGTTTTTTTGGTGGGTTGACTCAGCCAGCTGTCTTGCGAAGGTTCAAAGTAATCAAATTGTGGCATCTCAATGGGAATTGTGCAAAAACCTTCTTGTTAGACAAGTCGTAGTTGCGTTTGGGTACATTCAACTTTAGCCGATCGATGATCCCTGCATTGATTACGTCACAGCACAAGTATTTCATATACCTAATTATGTGCTGTTCCTCTCCTTGTCCCTCCCTCTTCCACTGCCTTGCTGTGCTTGGTTCCGCATTGGGATTTACCCTAGAAAAAACCTACTTAAAAACTTTAACTGTGCTTCCTATGTCCACTAATGATGAGCATAAGGGAATCACGGCTAGTCGAGTGCTCCTATTATCGTCATTGTTACAACTCCAAGTGACCAGGCGCCCACGGGCAGTACATAAATCACAGCTGGAGGGGGCCCAAAAACAAAGCCATCAATGGAATGACGAGTAGCGCGCAGAGGAGGAGCTGGAGCGAGGGGTTAGGGGAGGCGCAAAGCCGCGCGTCAAAGAAGTAATCAAAATTGTATTACGAAAACAAACGTTTTTATAAATTTTCTCGTTTCTCGTCTCATATGAGACCCAGTACTTGGAGTAAATATGGAGGGGTGCATTAGCTTAAGATATAAGATACGTTTAAACTTGTTTATAGTCAGTGAGCAAGAAAGCAGACATTAAAATTTAGATTTAAAAAAGAAAATACACTCCAATTCCCCAGTACAGGGTCTTTAACCGTCGGTTTAATCATCAGCCGCTTTTGCCAACTCTTTACATGTTGTTTTTCCTACTTAGGCGCGTAACAATGGACCGTGGTCCAAGCAGATGATGATGCCGCTGCCGATGCCAACATGAAGTCCAACTGGAGGCGCCGCAAAAAGCGCAAAGTCAGCAACAACAACAAAAACAACAGCAGCAGCAGTAACAGTAATAATAACAACAAAAATAAAAACAACAAACAATGAAGTGACAGCATTCACGCTATATATTATTTACTTTAATCGAGTTAGAGCTAAAAGACCGCTTAGGTAGGGGAGCAAGAGGAGGAGTGCAGGGTAGAGACAGGGGTAGGGGGGCAAGCACTCTGCGCTCAGTTGGGAAATGCGAAATGACGCTGCGTATGCGTAATCCACAAATTGAATTTCTTTCAAGCCGCAATCACACACTTTTATTTTTCCTACAAAAAAATTATAATAATCGTATAAATTTCACAAAAATTAAACGCTTTTGTTTATGCAAATCTGAAGCGCGTTCAACGCTCATTTGCCGCTAATTCATATTAATTAAAAAGCGGCACAAAACTTTTGCCGTAACTTGCGAAAGGTCAGAGCCAAAAATATATAAAAATATTTGAAATTTCAATAGCTAACTGCAACTGCAGGCGACGGCAGCCCACACACACACAAAATAATTGAAAAACCGTTTTTGAAAAACACGCCAAAAACTGAAAAACATTAAATGAAATGGAAAAAAAAAATCACTTGAGACCAGTTTTGGAATTTTGAGTGCTGGCTGAACCAGTTGGAGCGCATCTTCTGCTTGTAAGAGATCAACAAGCGGCTACACAATTTTTTATTGCAAAAATATTGAAAATGCGTTAAAGCAACAACAAGTTAGTATGACGGCATAAGCTTTGTTGGTCACCCTGACCTTAACACAAATTTCGTGTCTTAATATGAAGCCGTTGACGGACTTGGCACTTGGAACGTGCAGCGGTCGGGATTTGGGCCCTGCAGCACTCCCCATTCATATGCAAAACTTACCTTTTGTTATATTTACTGGCTCTTATCGTCAAGTTTATTGGAGTAGTCGAGCTGCAGAGAAATTCCTAGAGCTGTTGAGTCATAAATTGTATATTAGATTTGTTTCGATTTGCTTTGAACTGAAACAAAATCCCAAGGCATCAAAAATCATTAAAGCTTTTGTGCAGATTTTCGGCTTATTAAATTGCGTGGGCCTCTCTACCGCTCTCTCTCTCTCTCTTCTTGTCTCGCTCTTCAACTCGCTCTCTGCTATTCATAATCGAGCATTCGCATAGAAAGAAAGTCAAGAACAACAAGAAACGAGTTGGCGTTGCACAGAAACAAAAACAATGAATAAATACAGCTTAAAACGGAAATTTAATCCCGCTAACGTATTTGCGCATTCTGGCCAGGTAGCTTTAATTACGTTTTATTTAATTTTTAATTTCAAAATGTCATGTGCCGTTAGAAACAGTTGTGTGTGTTTCTGACGTCATCATTGACCAGCAAGTGATAGGCGATATATCGATAGTTAGCGTGCGTTTCGATTAACTGTTGCTATTAATAAGAGCACTGTACATAGAACATATTAGCTGTTAAATAAAGTAAAGATTAAACTGTAATAAAATATTAAGCCTTTTTACAGTTATTTTTGATTATTATTTTTTATATATAATTATTATTTGTATGCGATGTTTGCTCAACAGCTGCTTTTCTCACGAACTGCAGCAAGTTGTTGGCAGCTTTGCCAGCCCTGGCGCACAGCTGATTTTCTGCCCACAAAAGCACATAAAGAACTCAGAAAACAACAAAAAATTATTTGGCAACACAAAATAATAACAATAACAAATGAGCGCTCTCTTTCGCAGCCTAAATAATTTTTCGTCGAAGCGTGAGAATGTCATTAAGGAAGCGCTGATAAACACGCTAAACGAGAATGCACGAGAAATCGAATATGAAGTCAAGCAAAAAGGATTGGGTAAGACGCAATTTGTAGCAAGAAAAAAAACTGGACAATGACTCATCGTTACTTGGTACTCACAGAGGTCCTGGGACTGTCCGAGCAGACGACCGCACTGTGCACTACATTGGAAGCGGTGTTTCTGCATGGACTGAAAGACTCGTTTCTGTGGGCCACCATCAACGTGATCGCTGGCGATGTGGAGCGACGACCCGAGCCGAGCTTTTGGTCACCAGCCATGGTCTTTATGCACAAGCAGGTGATCGAGCAGATACAGGGACTAAGTCAGATCACCTCGGAAATTGGACAGTGTCGTGCGTGGGTGCGACAGTCCCTCAACGATTCAGTGTTCTCCGCTTACCTGAATAATATGCGCAAAAATGGCTCTGCTCTGCGGCCGTACTACAAGAATACTGCGCTGCTTAAGGACTCCGAGGGATTGGAGACGGCGGCCAAGATTATGGAGAGTCTGGAGGCCTATGTAGGCTTCGATTTGCCAGTGAACTCGAGTCTGCTCAACAATTGGCCCGATTATTCCCTGCAACTCTCTGATCTCTGGACTCCAGCGCTTAAATCCTGTCCGGTAAGTAGTCTAGTTTTGAAATACTCTGGTTAATCTTGATGATCGCTTGCAGATTAGCAGCGGTGTGGATGTGGCCAGCTCGCTGGTTACTGAAATTGTGGCCATACCGACGCCACAGCCCCTGCGCACCAACGAGCTCTTCTCGGAGTCCATCTCCAACAGCCCCTTCAGTCGTGGCGGGCACTTTGACAATGCCGAGCTCAATCAGCAAGAGATGATGGACCTGTTTATGCAAAAGGTGGACGAAATGGACATCATAAAAGAGGAGCAGACACCAGAAGCGGCAGCAGAGTCCAGCACAGCAGCAGAGTCCAGCGCAGCAGCTGCTCCACCTGCGGAGACTGATCCCGAGATCCTAGCGAGCAGCAAACCGCGTGTGCGTAAGCGTTCCATGCGTCACATTGAGGACTCCTTTTCAGAACTGCCCACACAGGGCAGCAACTCACTGACAAATCTGATGCAAACCTCCTGGTCCGCTGACCTAGATGCCAACCACTCGCCCACTGATGAGCTTGCCAGTGGACGCTTCTTTCAGCGCTCGGTTAGCATGAGCAGCTCGGTGAGTCTGCGTTCGCCCAATGTGGATCGTTGCAGCTACAATGCGCTGCTGCGCAAGCACGAAAGCAATCGCGAGGATGGCGCTGGCTGGTCACAGATCTGGGAGAAGTTTCGTGCCAGTGCATCCACACTGAACGTAGCCCAACAGCAGCAGCAGCAAAGACATGAATCGGAGACACTAACAGCAGATGACTTGAGTGACCTGCAGTCACTGGATGTAAGTGTTGACCTAGCTCCACTTGTTGCCCCCCTTAAGCCGAGTTTCTTTTTGTCTATAGACCAATTCGGACTTTGAGCTGGTGACCTCCAACTTTGACATGGCGGAACTGCAGCAAATGGTGGCACAATTGTGTCAGTTGCCACGTGAGCCGGGTCTGAATGCCCAAGGCTTTCTCTGCCGTGGCTGCCAGCATCCACTGGGCATAGGTGACCACAACTTTCAGTAAGATGGTGATTCTCTTCCTGCTTCACTACTAAAGAAGACACTTTCTTCCCCCAGGGTTTGTGCATTTAGTGGCAGCTATTACTGCAGCAGCTGCATGGAGTCGGAGACGCAGCTAATCCCGGCACGTATCATCTACAACTGGGACTTTCGCAAGTACAGCGTGAGCAAGCGTGCGGCCACCTTTATGGCCGAGTTTCGGGGCCAACCCTTTCTGGACATGCAGCTACTGAATCCCAGCATTTACTTTGCCTCCGAGGCCATGGCCGAGCTGCAATCGCTGCGCATACGCTTGAATTTCATACGTGCCTATCTGTATACCTGTGCGCCGTCCAGCATACAGTTGCTGCAGAATCACTTCTGCGGTCGGGAGTATCTCTACGAGCACATACATCAATACTCCATTGCGGATTTGGCCTTGATTCAGCGTGGCTCGCTCTGCCAGCAGCTGCAGAAGGCCTTCAAGCTGGGCGAGGCGCATGTGCTCAAGTGCCGGTTGTGCCATCTGAAGGGCTTCATCTGCGAGATCTGCCAGAGTCCGCGGGTGCTCTATCCCTTTCACATAAGCACCACCTTTAGGGTAACTAGTTTTAGACTTCCCTTTAGACATTTATTAAACTATTTACCTCTTCCTAGTGCGTCACCTGTGGCGCTGTGTTCCACGCCGAGTGCCTCAACGAGCATCAGCCGTGTCCCAAGTGCGAGCGACGCCGCAAGCGCGAGGATCAACCGCTGCAGGATGCAGTGCAGGAACTGGCGCTCAAACATCGTGCAGCTTAGGGTCTCAAAGGGAGTTTTCTTGGTTAGTCAGTAAGCAACAAAGTGCGATTCTTTATACTCCACGAACCCAAAAATTTTTTAATTTTATCAAATACTAAGCTAAGTCTCCTAATTGTTATTGCTTTATATATGTATATGTGTGTGTTTTGTCAGCTATAATGAAATTGTTTATACTCGTAATTATACTCGCATTTAATAACAAATACAGCTGAGATTGTGAGTCGATTTAAATAAAGTAAATATTTAAAACTAACAGATTAATCCATTTTTTGATTAAACAAACAGTTTAGTATTTTTTTAGTATTTAAGTTTATTAATGTGATAACTTCAAATGCAATGACATTGATTAGAATGTTGCTATATAATATACTGATTAATTATAGCTAATGACTGCAAAGGTCTAACAACAATGATTAAATTTAATAATAATAGTCAATACACATGATTAATTAAATGGATTTTTTAAATTTTTAACAAATTTCAAGAATTTTACGAATGTTGCTACTTAAAACTGCTTCAGTACTTGGTTATAAATCATAATATTGGGAAATGGGAAAATGTCCTTCGTGAATTCGTTGGAAAACTTTCATTTGTGCTAGTTATTTATTGCGTATTTAACATAGTTGTGTGTGTTTGTTTGTTAATCTCCTTTAAAAATATATTGTATATAGTTTAATATAGTACTTGTAATTTGGGTTTAACATTTTTTTCAGTCTAGTAAGATTTAAGGTCAGAGACAGTTGCTCCTTAATTTCCCATTATTATTTGGTGTTAATTTGACTAAACTCAAATGCAGCTAATTTGTATGTACAGTTTATATTAGTGGGTGTTGTTAAGTATATTTGATTTAAGCCAGGGAAGACGCTACATTTATTAACTTCTTTATTGGTTACATCACAAATCGATTAAATTGCCTTTATTATTGCATTTTCATTAGGATTAATTGATTGCGATGCAACTGCAACGAAAATCTGTTCGAATTTCGACATTTTCAAATAAAGCTCTTTCGGTCACACCGACACACACACATACACATAAACATACCACGCATTGAGCTGCCTTTCCTATTTATTGTGCTTCACTCGAACAATTCGCACTTACACGCACATGTACAAACACACATACATAACAAGAACAGTTGATGCAAACACACACATATAAATTGTATATATACAAAGCGTAAACACCGATATAATTTACAGTTATGATTACACTGCGATCATCCGTCCCTCTTGCACTTGCAGCCCATCAATAGACCGTCGAATTGCGTGGTACACCAGACGCTGGCTGCGACTGAGGCCGCGCATTGGCGCCAGCTGTGCCGCCAGCTGCGCTGTTCCCGCCATAGAGAAAACTGGAATGCCTTATCACAGACACTGTGGCGGCAGCGACGCCTGCTTGTGGAGGCGGTGGTGCGCGGTGTTTTTTGAGTGGCGCATATGCGGGTTTTAGTGCAGGTGGCGCTTTTGCATTGTTGTTATTGTTGTATGAAGCTGTGCTGTTGTTGTTGTTATTGTTGTTGGGCGCCAAAGTTGCTTCTGCATATGTTAATCATTATGGATAGAACACAAATGGTGGAGAGAGAGAGAAAGGGAAATAGATATATAAAGATATATTTACACAAACGAAAGTTTAAGCGGCGCCTAGCAGTAGGCAATGAATATTTTCTTAGCAAACGCAACACACTCAAATGAAACGAAGTAGAAGAGAAAGAAGAAAGGGAACATGGCGGATGTGTTGTTGTGGTTGCGAGGGACAATGTCAAACATGTTCAATGTATTTAAAATTCCATTTGATTTTGGCATTTTATTGTTCACAATAATAACTTCAAATAAAACAATAATGTGCTTGTGCTAAACTTAAATAATCATCGATATTACAAACACATATGCAGCTCTGTGTGTGTGTAAAAAGATAAGATATATGTATGCATATGTAAATATATAATGAAGCCGATCGTAGACAACAGTACATAAAGTAAAAGCATGCGCTACAGATAAAGTACAGATAAATATAATAATATTTTGTATGCATTGGGACTCGAACATAATGCAAATCGTAGTATGAACATAGTAGGGCCATTACTATAATAAAACATATCTCGCTACATAATAATAATACATAATATGCGTGTGCTTATCAATAATATCGCGTTTTCTTCGTTAACATAAAGAACGTTTTAGTTTAGATAGAAATTATGCTGTTTAACAAAAATAATGCGGAATAAAGCTATCAACTTTTCATAATTAATCATATATTATAACATTTTTATACATTTTCTCGATTTTTGCAACTAAAAAAAACAATAATTAAAAATTGTAACGTTACAATAACATGTGTGTTTTTTTGTGTTTAATACAGTTATTAAATTAAATCGTTGTTTATAGTTTTTGCTTTCAAATGCTACAAAATAAATGTATTTTTTGCTTAAAACTAATAATAATATAATATGCAATATGTATTCATTATATAACAGCATTCCATGTGTGTAAAAACCAATAATAATAGTAATAATAATTTTTAATCTAAATATAATCATAATCATTTTGTAGTATGCTGTAATTAACACGGCGCTTGAGTTTTGCATAAGCAGAAGAAGAAGAGCTGAACTGAACCCAAACACCTGAAACACGCACGCACACATGTACGCTTGCATAGAGCATGATTGCATGTGTGTATTGGTATGTCTATCTGTATGCATGACACACATAGAGACGACACACACAAACACACGCGCGCACTCACTCACACACACACGTACATGCATGCAGTTACACATACTACACCCACACTTATGCGTATTTATCCATTACATACCATTGGTTGCCTTAAGCGTGCGACTAGGATAGATTTTAGGTATATTTAGAAACGGCGGCGGCTTTGGAAACTCGGTGACATTATGAAATCTCTTGCCAAACTTTGCCTCCAAATCGATGACCAGTCGGCCAACTGATGCTCCCGTCGCCATACCCACTCCCGTTCCTGTTCCTGTTGCTGCTGCTAGGCCACCGCTGCTGCCAAAATTGTGCGACGCATTAGCCATGTGCGTGGGCGGCGTTAATGGCGCATTGGCCCTAATCGAGGAGTGACGCTGGGGCGGCACAGGTGCCTGCTGCTGCTGTTGCTGTTGGTTTCCAGCCTAAAAATCAAAACAAGAAATTGTTTAGAATTACTTTTTTCCGTTTTAAATTTAGCACAATTGCCACTGGTTGTAGTTACGTTGCGCTTCTGATTGAGCATCAGCATGCTAATAAGAGCGTTTGCCTTGAACTGTCTTATTTCTGATTGGATTCACATGCAAACACACGCACACAAGCATTGTCTTATGCCAATGCTTCACATACTAACGAGGACACAGCACAACACAGCACAAATAATAAACTCAACTATGCTGCTCTGGGCACTCCACACAAAAAAATATTGAGATGCGCTTTGTTCGCTGTTTTGGTCACGTACTGCTTGGAAAATCCATAAAGGTAGAAAAAGGCAAAACGAAAGTGCGCAGCAGGGAGCAAAGAGCGCACGAATGACCTGCGCAAAGGAGTGCAGTTGCGCCTGTATGGGTGTGTGCGTGAGTGGGCGAACAGGAGAGACGGAGAGAGAGAGAGAAAGTGAGGCAAAGCTCAGCTGTTAGCTTTGTACACTGTGAACAATTTTCAGGCAGGTGAATTTGATATTGAGTATACAGATTAGAAAGCGACTAATATTTATAGACCCAATTTCTTGCAGTGTAATTCGAAACTAAGCTGTTACCTTTGGCATTTGCATCAACTTGTTGTTATTTACTTACGTTGCTCGACTGTCGATGCGGGGGCGGTGGCGGTGGGCAGTTGCGATGTGGTGCTGGCGGATTAATGGGACCCCCGTTCAATATGATGGGATTGACCTTTTCCCGCATTGTCGCCGACTTTGGACTCTGTGTGGCCGTCATGCCGTTTGGTGGTGTCGGCGGCGTTGCATTGCCACCCACTCGAAATTGATCACGCAGTGCAGCGACGCTGCTGCTGCTGCTCGAACTCGATGGCGGTTGTGGGGGTGGCGGGGATGGCGCTGATGTTGTGGTGATGGCAGCACTCTGCACCAGCGTTGTGTTGACGGCACTAAACGGCGCTGCAATGCTGCTCAAATTGCTGTTTGAGATGCTACGCGCTGGCGTTGGAGGTGGCGGTGGCTTAACCGATGGTCGTGCTAATTAAACAACGAAAGGATATTAATTGTTATCGATATTTCGATCGGTATCGATACTTACTCTTTGGCGGGATGGGAGCAGCGCGTATGCTGCCCGAAATGCTGTTGGTGCTGCCACCAATGCCGTCGCTCGACTGCAGTAGCAGTGTCTGCTGCAGCGGCGCTCGCATTGTGCCAAACTGTTGATGTTGTGCGCCAAAAACGGGACCATTAACAGAGCCCACTGCCGGTGGAGATCTACAGAGCAAAGAGAACACGAATTAAAGAGCGCAAACAAGAGCGTAAAAATGAGAGCGGCCATTTTGTAAGCAAAATTTAAGTGCAATTGAAAAGCGTTTTACCAAGCGATGAATGCACAGCAGCAGCTGGAAGCAGTGCATGATGGGTGGGTTAGTTAGACGTAGTATTGGATGAGTGCTATACCTGGGTGACTTCATGCTGTGATGCCTGGACACGACTGGACGCTGATGGCCATTGGCCAGCGCCAACTGCTGTAAACCCGGTGGTTTTGGTGCAAAATTTGGCTTGCCATGGCCCATAGCCGGCTTCTGTGGGGCGGGGGTTGTCGGTGTGGGCGTATGAGTGGGCGAGACATTACTACCACCACCACCAAATGCTGTTGCACCGTCATAGCCATTAACACCACCACCAATCCCAATCACACTGCCACTGCCACCAAACAGCGTTGATTTATTTGGCGCCAAATTGCGCAAAGTTCCCGTTGGAGCTGTTGTTGAGCGGTTTAAGGTTCCACCTGCTGTTGCTGTTGTTGTTCTTGATGCACTTGCAGTTGTTGTTGTTGTGGTTGTTGCTTTTGTAATTGAACTATTTACAAAACTATTGCCTAACGAGATACTGTGGATTTGTGTTGTTTTCGTGGAATGGGATATAACCAAAATGCCCGTCAAGGTAACCAAAAATAACAATAAAAAATTAAAATCAACATGTGTAAAATTAAACAAAATACAAACAAAAATTTACAACAATTTCAAAGTTCAAGTTCAAAAAGAGAAAAAAAAGTGTCACAGTTACACCAAAAATTAATTAACGTATTATGCTTAGCCGGATTCCTAATCCGGAAACCAGTCTCCATCAAAACCGACGCTGTGGAAACTCACCTAAGATTTGCCGCTTTACTTTTCACACTGCCGCTGCCGCTGCTGCTGCTTTCCGAGAGCGTGGGCGACGAAGCTTTCGGCTTGATATGACCATTTCCATTCACATTGGAGACTGTAGTCGTGGGCGCTGTGCGAGGTATGTTCATGCGATCCAATATGGAATCGCTGGAGTTTTGCTAAATAGAACAAGAACAAAACATAAATATATATAACAGTTAGCAGTTCTATAGTTGGTAATAAATAACAAACTAGTTTTAACAGTTCCTTCTCTTGGTTTTTGTTACTCTTTCTATATCCCTTAACAATTAATAGCTTTAATAAACTATTTAAACGAAACCTAGATCGATTACCCACTATCATCTGTTAAAAACTCATTTTAACAGCATCAATCACTGTTAAGAACTTTATCGGTTACAGGAACTGCCCTAATTTGAATTTAATTGCTCACTTAGTGAGCTCATTAAACGTCAGTTTGGCACTCCCTTAAATCGTTTGCTGCTCTTAAATAGTTTCTGCTTAGTGTGGGTCTCTCTATTCCGCTGCGTCTCTCTTCTTCCGTCTCTTTCTTACCTTTGGCGGCTGCGGTGGAGGTCCGCGATTTGTTCTCAAATTTGCCTCGGTTGCATTGATATGTTGTTGTGTGCTGTTATTGCTCGTTGACTGTTGTTGTTGCTTCTGACGCTTCAATGTTAAATGCTTTGTGAGCTCTGTGTTAAAGTCCATGGGTCCGTTGCTGGCAGAGGCCGAGACAGAGGCAGCGGCGCTAGGGGGGCTGTTGCTGCGCGTCTCATTCGTTGTAGTTGTTGTTGTTGCTGTAAATATTTATGTATATTATTATTGTTGCTGTTGTTTTTATGTTGTTGTGAGTGCGTGATGCGTAGGCGTTTGACCAAATATCCAAAGCGGAAATCAATTGAGCAACTCAAAGCAAGCTCAATGTTAATTTGCATACACACACCACACACACGCACACTCAGCTGTAACTGCGTGTGTGTGTGTGTTTGTGGGTTACTTACCTCTCACACCGTTAACGGGTTTCAGCTTTGGCATCTGTGCGAGACCTTCAAAAAGTCCACCCAATTTTGGCGCTCCATTGCCAATGTTGCCACCGCTGCTGTTGTTGTTATTGTTGCTGCTGCTGTTGTTATTGTTGAGTGTACGCGGCTTGGCAGCTGATCCTCCATCGGCATCGCACACACGTCCCGACAGCGCAGGTCCACTCTTGTCCACTGTCGCCGTCTTGCGCAGCTTTGTGCCCTTCTGTATGGAGTTCAGCAAAGCTGAGCGCGGATCACCTCCTCCTGCTGCACCGCCACCCAGCTTAAGCCCACCCATGGCGGGCGGTGGCGGCGGTCCTGGCGGTGGCGGTGGTCCCGGTGGCGGCGGTATGGCCATCTGCGAGTAAAAAAAAAAACAATAATTGGTAAGAACAAGTTGGCCATAAGTTTGGGTGTTCAAGTTACTTTAGGGCTAAGATTGCGTCGAATTAAACGCATTTTTAGAGCTTAACTATCCGTAAAAAGCTTAACGTGTCCAACTCTAGCTGGCCGTGGCTCAAGACTGAGCCAAGACCGAAGACGGCAGACAGCAGAGTGTGATCTGTGGACTGAACTCAACTGTCGCCACCCACATGTAGCAAGCAAACTAACAAAAGTTTCTTTCTATACTTATTATTATTTATGTGCATACGTGTGTGTGTCTTGTCTTGACTTGTCTCTGCTTGTCTTGCCGTGTTTTATTTATTCACTTTTGTTTTATTTTCATTTTCGAGATTGACGCGTCGATAAAAACAAATAAAATTCGAGCCACAGCGCAAACAGCGCGTAAAAATTTTAAAATTAATGCCAGTTGCCGCACAGTTTGACAGGCACTGTGTGCACACATAGAATACACAGCATCCACAGGCACTATCAGTCTGCTGGCAGCAGCACACACAGCATCCACAGCACAGGCGGCAACAGCAGCACACTTAGCATCCACATGCAGCCCACGTGCTAAGAGCAACACACAGTCGTAAGAGAGGCGTTTGTACGTTTCTGTGTATAGGTGGCTGTGTGTGCGTTTGTGTGTGTGTGTGTGTTCTGATCAATTTAATTCATCCGATTCTTGTGCAAAAAACAACAAATAAAAGATATTTATAAACTTATTCAGTATATACTCATATTTATAGCTGCAAATATTCATAGAGTTTTACTCAATTGTTTATAAATATAAAAAAGCTCATTTACATGCAGCGCTTTTTAAATATTATGTTTAGGAAAAAAGAGCAGAGTCGACTACTAAACACCCTGCATCAAATAGAGGTAAAGTTCTAGTAAAAATTGTAAAACAATTTAATAACATTTCCTTTACAACATAAGGCTCGCTATACCTGTTTTCCCAGGGTGTTCAATCAATGAAAACTTTTCTATAGCTTATATACTCCTGACTGATAAGAGCCACACTGAAATCACTGCAGCAAAATCAAAACTGCAATCATACATATTCCACAATCTGTAGCAAATAGACGCAGTATTTCCCCAGCATGAACTGCCCTAAGAAATCAATCAAAAGTCTTGTCATCTTCTGGATTTGTTTACATCAACTGGCGGTAATAACAAAAGTGTTTCGCTTACGATAAATCTTATATCTCTTTTAACAGCTTGCAGATTTAATCAATCAACTGGAGTTAGTGCAGCGAACTTCAGAGCAGCTGATGACCAGGTGTGCATAAGGTCAGAGATACAGTATAACTACAGTATGACTAAAGTTCAGTATTTTACAGTCTGGCAAAACAGTTGCAGGAGCTCAAGAGACAGGCAAAGGAGGGGGAAACCAATGCTTCAAACCAAAGTGGGTACTAGAACTAATCACACCCCTAAATTACTACAACTAATTTCTTCTCCTTCAGCTCCCAGCTATCCTACATCCTGTTTAACCTCCTCCTTCAGTAAAAGTGGCGTGCGTAGGATTAAGGTGCCCGGCTTGGAACCATTTCAGGTGTACTGCGATAACTGCATAGGGGGATTCGGTTGGTTGGTCATACAGCGACGCATAAATGGCCGTGTGAGTTTCTATCGCAACTGGAAGGATTACCAAGAGGGATTCGGGGATTTGAACGGTGAGTTCTTTATAGGTCTGGAAAAACTACGTAGAATCACAGCATTGGAACCCTTCGAACTATACATTGCCCTCGAGGACTTTGAGGGCAAGCGGCGTTATGCGAATTTCGATGAATTTGCCATAGGCAGTGAGGAGGATGATTACGCACTGAATGTGCTCGGAGTTTACTCGGGAACGGCGGGAGATTCGCTGCGTAGTCATCGCAAAATGAAGTTCTCCACCTACGACAGGGACAATGATCGGGAATATCACAGAAATTGCGCTTTCATGCATGTGGGTGCCTGGTGGTACAACAGCTGCGTGGACAGGTAAGATCAGAGCAGTTGAAAGACCACAATTCTATATAGCTTATGACTTATAGCAATCTAAATGGCCAGTATGTGGAGGGTGGCGAGTACCAGGAGAAGCTCTTCGCGCGTGGCATGTGCTGGAGAGCCTGGCGTGGCCATAACTACGGCTATAAATTCACCCAGATGATGATCAGACCCAAGTGCCGAAATATTCCTGCCTCTCTACGCAGACACAGCAATTCTTCGTCAGAGGCTTGTGATTCATTTGAAATTTTGTAATTTGTATGCATTAATCATTCCGAAAATCGAATAAACTTAGTCGATTAATATGCAAATTGTGTTCTCAACAATTTCGTGTAGAAGTCACCAAGCTATAGCACTATATACACATAAATAATACAGTTTTACATTCAGCTGATAAGATATAGATTGTGTAACTCGCCGATTTGAGGTTAAACATCGAGTATATATATTTATGCACTGATTACTATGAACATATACTTTGATTCCACTGCAAGTCAGTCTAGATTTCAAGTTCAACACAGATGAATCGGTTCAAGTGGCCTATATGTTTACTACTGATCCTCTTTACGGAATTCAATGGCTCACAAAACTCGGAGCAAAGCTTGGAAAGAATTGTGAGCCAGATTGAAGAACTGTTACCAATATTGGAACTAGAACTTAGTCGCTTGAGGGGCAACAATGGGCCAAACAAAACGGAAGGTATTACTGTCTTAAAATGTAGAGGAGTTTTTTTCAATTCAATCCAAGTAATTTTGCAGCTTATCCGCCCTCCTGTCTGGCTGCCATGATCAATACAAACGGTGTGTATCCCATACAACTGCCTGGACTGGCGCCTTTTCTGGTAGCCTGTGACACACGCACCGCTGGAGCTGGCTGGACCATCATACAGCGTCGTCAGGATGGCAGCGAGAACTTCTATCGCAATTGGGCCGAGTACCGCGAGGGTTTTGGCCAACTCACAGCCGAGTTCTTTATTGGTCTGGAGAAACTACACGCTATAACAAACTTTGAGCCATACGAACTGTACGTGCACCTGGAGGACTTTGATGGAGAAACACACTATGCGAAATACGACAGATTTGTGGTGGGCAACGAATCGGAGGATTTTGCACTACGGATGTTGGGCAAGTACTCGGGAGATGCCGGAGATTCGTTGAGGTATCATCTGGGCATGCCCTTCTCCACGTACGACAACGATCACAGTCGCAATCGTTGTGCGCTTTCGAATGTGGGTGCCTGGTGGTACAACTACTGTGAGCACAGGTGAGTAGCGTTACTTTCCCGAGAGGAGTAGACTTTTAAGAAAATTTCCTTCTATAGCAATCTCAATGGTCAGTACATTGTGGGTGGAAGCTATGAAGCAAAGCTTTCGGGTCGCGGCATTTGCTGGAAAACTTGGCGAGGCTACGATTATGGCTACAAGTTGACACAGATGATGATAAGGCCAAGGTGTCGCGCAGGTGGAGCAGCAGCAGCATCGCCCTGAGGCTTAATCAGTTAATAATAGCTCATTATTATTCAGTTTCTTTGGTTTTCAACAAACAATTTGTTGGAATTGATCGATCTGGCGATGAATCATCGCATACTCGCACCAATAACAATTTGAGTCGAAAGATTTTTGATTAGTTTTTTAAAGGCTTTTGAGCTTTTCAGTTGTTTTTGTTTGTATCGTTATCAACTACACTCTTTATTTACGTTTTGATTATATATGGCGCTCTTGTTGTTGTGGTTGGTTTTGCTGTCGCTGTCCGACGTTTGCTTTTGTTTTATTAATTATTATGCCTTTGGGGCTCTTCGCACATTTACAGCACAAACACAAAATTCGAGTAACCGCGAAAATGTGCGTTGAGTCAGTTCGCGAGTCGAAAAGCAACTGAAGAACAGCGGTCGCGCATGCGATGCCAAAGCTGAGAGAGAGAGCGAGAGCGCGTGCACGTAAGTAACACAGCAGGGGAGTAGCACAACAAGAGAGCCACACTCAGCGAGAGCGAACTCCAAGCTTTGAGGGGGGCAGCGCGCGTCAGAGAGACAGCGCGACAGAAGAAGAGAGAGCGGGAGAGCACGCTCCAAGCAATTCATAAAATTAGCTGTTAAGGTCGATGCGGACACAGCTAGAATCAGAATAAAGTGACAAAAGTGACGTGACGTCAGTGGACAGCCAACGAATGCAGAAACAGCACAAAAGATAAAGAAAGAAAAGAGAGAGAGGCAACGGCAGTGGCAGCGGCAGCAACCGCATTTCAGATTTCAGCACCTGTCACCTAAACAAAAGCTCTCTTGATGCTGATGATCGTTGGTCAGTGCAAGGCATACAAAAAAAAACGTTTAACTGTAACTCTGGGCTAGTGTCTGTGTGTTGGTTTGTGTGAGTGTGTGTTTGTTTGTGTCTATGTGTGCGTGTTGTCTGTTAAACGTGCGAAATATTTGCAGTCTTGCTACAGACTTGAGTCATTAACTGGCACAGTGGGACAAGTATGATCATTTAAAACTGGAAACCTCCTTAACTGCAATGCCGCCTGCTAGTGCATGCATGATTCATGCAACGACTTGATTCACTCCCCACACTGGAAACGACAGACGGGACGACGCTTAATTGTACAGCTGCTGCCCACTAAAGAGAGTGGGAGAGCAACTCAAAAATACTACGAATCGTCTTAAGTCATCTGTAATATTTGCATAACTACCCTTATTTATAGTAAGTATAGCAATACCTAGAATAGATAGCAATATTATATATAGATTACAAAATATGCTAGGGCTGGCTACCACAGTGATAATGATAAGGCCAAAATCCAACTAACTATCGTCAGTCGCTTCTGTTGGTGGGGTTGCCACACTTTTCATGTTTTTGATGTTTGGGGGCGTTTTGCGGCTTTGGAAAATGTTACGCAATGTTTGCGATGTATTGTCTTACCAAGTTACATTTAAGCCACAACCACGAGGCCTAGTCATGCATTTCAAATAGGAGTGTTGAACATTTAACACACACAGAGGCATCCCAGCACACACTATTTGACTTGGATATTAAGTTTTTGACAGGGAAATCAATTTGCACACGTTTACTGGCAGCACTTCCGGAGAGCATCCATCAAATGTAACCGAAACAAGCCCAAAACGACAGAAAAGCGTCGAAACCAATGCGTGCTGTAATGATTTGTCAAATTGAGTTTGATTTTATGGCCTAGTACACACCCAAAACAACCACACTCCCAGGTGTATTTGGGGCAATTAAGTTGATGACAGTTTAGGGCAATCGAAATTCGCACCGGACAGGCAGGAGACAGGAAGGAAACACACCTCGAAACACATTAATTGAATGAGAAGGATAAAACAGCCATAAAGTTATCCTAAATTTGCTCACTGACCGCATTTCCGGCCAAGTCCTTTAGTGACTCATTCTATTTTTAGGCTAAAAAGGTAAGCGTAAACTTTTGTTAACAAAAAGTGTCTTTTGGTCTGTCATTGAACTTGTATTATCAACTGTCTTATCGAGTAAATCACATACGCATGGGAATTTCATCCGATTTGTCTTCGCACTTAAACCCAAAATGTCTGAAAAGTTTGTTACCAACACCGGAGTCAAAATAAAAAACATTCCCCTTTTGGACCTCGTACTCAAAAAGGGTAGAGGGTTGGTTGAAAATGTGTAATTTTTATACAGACTTGTAGTGTTAGTTACACATTATGATAAGGTCCCACAAACCTATTCCTAACAATTTTGGTTCAGATTGGAGAACTTTATCCTATAGTTCCTATAGCACAAATCGATCGAAAATTGCACACTCGCATGAGTACGCGGTCTTTTACAGTCGACTACCTTTACTGTAGCCCTGCTTACTTGTATTTAATACTTTTTTTTGCTTGTGCGTACGATAAGTTTATCGTCTTGCCGATAAGATATAGCGCTAACTATATAAATTCCTGCCGCCTAATGCCACAAATTTCAAGCGAATTGTTTGGAGTGAATCACTGTGCAAGCAGAAATACCCTTTAGGAAAGCAGAATATTCCTGCGATTACAAAACAAACTACAATGATTAATAACGGAGTAAATAATAGTAGCAACCACAAACTGCCATTTACACTAACTTAGCCCTATAAATGCATTACAAATAGTAGCATTGCATAAAATATTTGTGATGAATACTGTGGTAAGTGTGCAAATTAGTTAAAGTATAGCAAACTGCGGTCATTTTCAAACTATTTTGAAATAGTTACAGCTTAATAAAATATTCTTTTGTTAGGGTTAATCAATAGGCAAATTCTGACAGAGATTTGCTTAAAAATAGCCGAATGTTTGGCCTGATAAGACATTTGCTTTCCTCGTCGAAACCGGTTCACGAGTTCACGATTAAATAATAAAACCATAAAATCTGATAAACAGAAAACTTTATAAATCGAGCGACTTTCGCTTTCAATTTCTTTTGTTGTCAATGGACTTTTACGAGCAGTCAGTTAGCTAGTCTGTCTGCCCTCAACTGACGTGCTCCGGTTGGATTGTCTTTGGGTTTTGGCTCTGACTTTGGGCCATAATCGTCGGCAGACGTGGGCCAACAACCACTTGCAATTAATTAGCATTTCAATGTCTTTTGCACACTGTAAAGTATCGTGATATTTAATTGAAATTCCAAATGCTATACAACCAGATAATAATATGTGACCGCAGTGCAAAACATTTTTAGAGATTCGATTCGAAAATAAACAAATGTGATGTTTGCACTTAAATGTGCTGCTCACAAATTGTTATAACATCGGGGCAATGTCTCTGTATACTCAGATACATACAACTGTATATAGTTATAAGTATTTTAGGCACACACAAAATCAACGAAATTTGTTTACAATAATTAAGCACATACAACTGTATATACTATCACTATCTGAGATCATGATGGCAAATTTGTATAATTTGAGAAAGAAGCAAATAAGAGAAATAACAGCTTAATTGATGAGCAATCGTTTTATTCATTCAGTTTTTATATAGTAGTAGTACTATTTACCATATACTGAGTCACCAGAACCCAACTGAGCATCGGTAAAGTCTCTACGCATATAGAACTAGTTTCTCGGAGCTTAAATGTCTCCAAGTTCTTAATTTTCAATACTGTAGTCTAGTCAGTTTAAGTTCACTTTAGTTTCTTTAATTTGCTAGTTAGTGTGGCACTTCAGCTAGTTTAAAGCCAAACTTAGCTATGTTTGATTAATTTAGAGAATAGTTTTAGTGTTATCGGCTTAAAATTAGTTTAAGTAAACATTTTTTAAAACATTTTCCTATATTCTTCACTATGAAATTCTTAGCTTGCCTTTCCTAGCTTTCCTTTGTGCCTTTCCACTTAAGTTCTAGCTATTTAAGGCCGCTGACATGCTGTCAACACTGTTTTTTTATAAACTGCACTCGCTATTAAGTGTAGCTCATTGCTGGGCATAATAAAAATGCGGTTTCAAACGATGTCGCATAATACTTAAATAACTAATGCAAAATATTGCAACGCTCAATGACAAAAGCGGTGTTGGGTTTACGCTGGCTTAGCATATATAAAAATGTATATATGTAAATATGTATGGAGTGTATATAATGAGTATGACATGTATCACAATAACACAAAAATGATGTAAACAATCAACGATGCAGTGACTCACAATGCTCACAGTTCGCGCATTGAGGAAGCGAAAGGCTGAAAAATGTTTGTTTTTTTCATTAACTTGTAAAGGGGATAAAAAACAAGTCAACAAACAGAATTGGAGTGTTAATAAAGTGTACAGCAAGTTACAGGGTATGTCGAGTGCGTAGCCACTGAGCTATGTTGTAGCTGTCGCGCTTTGCATGGGGATTATGCCGAAACCGTAAACTTAAACGATTCTGAGCAGGTCTCTGCGGACATAAGGAAGTGCACTTTATGCTGCATGAATCATCACACACAAACACACATGCTCTTTTTATACATGTGTGTGTGTGTGTCAATGAAACTTGACGTCAACTTAACAATGAAACGCTTTTTGTGCGCTTTACAACACTTGACAAATGGCCGCCTACAAGGCTGGTACGTGAATGCATTGCAACTGCCAATTGTGACGAGTGTGCTCTCTCCCTCTCACACTCCCACTGGCTACTGCACTCTCTTTGACTCTCCCTTCGTCTGTGTCGCTCCCAGCTGCTCTCTGGCTGTCTGTGTGTGTTTGTGTGCGTGCTTGAGGGAGGTTGATTTCTAACAATAGAATGCGTCAACGTTGATTGTCCTTGCATCGATTGTTGCATGCCGAGAATTGTTTGCACTGCAGCCCTAAGACTAGGTAGGACCCATTACGTGACATTGAACTCGTCTGGGTTGACAATTTGCAAGCCAAGCAAATAAAGCAGATTCTATGCTTATTTTAGATAGCAACACTTTTGATAAATCCTATTACTCATAAGAAAGAAATCGTCTTAAGCAAATAGTTAATAAACCAAAAATGGTTTGTTATTTTTGGCATATCAAAAGACGAAAAGACTTTACCAACAACAAGTATATTTAGGATCACTCATTCGTGTAATCTCTGCTTTGTAAAAGCAAAAAACTTACGCAACATTTATAATAAACATATGCATCATTTTTATGGGTTATTTTTTAAGAGATTTATCATGAAACGTAAGTTCCTGCTATATTTGCGTAACTGATTGTTTCATTCGGTTCAACGCTCCCTTGGGCATACTCAACGCGGTTAGGCTGAAAGCACTAAATTTCTCACTGAGTTCTTTTTTCGCGCCTAACCCAACTGAAAACTGAAATCATCCCCTGCATGGATAGCAAGTGCAATTTGTCTCTGTGTGACGTGACGACACAAGAGCGCATTGCACTTTTTGTAGGTCAGTGCTGGGCGATTCTTATTGTTGTTGTTGTTACGTTTGTCGCGTGCTAACGTTTTGCTTAATGTGATTAAAACAAACCGAAGAATGGCAAAAAACAAACTGTTAGAAATCAAAGCACCAGAGTTTGTTGCACCCTTTTAAAGACTTTTGTCACTAGCATGCTAGTTTTCGCAAATTGGCAACAGGGTAGCGTATGGAAATTAATGGGTATAAATACTGGCGTCCAATTGTAGATAAGATATAGGAGCGACCAACAACAGCTCACAGAGCCTACAGTGATTAAATTACGTGCCTACATTCCACACAGTGTTAGTGTGTGTTTTATTTTTTGCATGTATTTGAATTTCTAATCATGCATATCAGGCAAATTTGTAGACAGAGACAGGGACGGAAACACTTGTAAATTTATCGATAAACGCTGAAGGACATGTGATATCGACATCACTTATCTTAAAAACAATAGTATATAAGGTACAATGAGCACAAACTGAATTTGCCTAAAGTCTCAGAACAAGTAGCTTAGAGAAAACAACAAAAATTGTCTAAAACGGGTTAATTTACAAAGAAACTTACCTTGAAACGGTTTGACAGCTGATTTGTTGTTGCTGCTGCAGTGCTGCTGTGTTTGTTGTTGTTGGTCGCGCGAGTCGAAAGCGTTCACTTGCACTTTGCGTTTTTATTTTGCGTCACTTGTGAGGTCTTAAATTTCTATTAATGCAAACAAAGAAGCTGGCAATTAAACAATTGCGGCGCAATCAGCAAAACAACAACGTAGCATACGCATGCATTGTCCAAATGTTTTTTGTTTCTTTTTCTTCGTTTTTGTTTGACGTGGGCGGACTCGGGGGCTGATTGGGGAGGCTTATGCAGTCAGCAGTTTTTCGTTGATACTTTGATTGCGCAAAGCCACTAACGGAATTGACACATTTCGTAAGCGTATGCACTTGACTCGAAATTTTCTGATCAAATTTGCCGAAAAGAAAAACGATTAAAATAATTTTGTCTAATAAACACGCACACAACCATACGGGCTCTCTCACACACACACACGCATGCACGCACACATGCAACTTGGAACTGCGATATTTGTGCTTTCTCTGGCCGCAGCCTTAACTTTTACGCACACATTGTATTTGATGGCAATGAGTTGAAAGCATTTTACGCCTTAACGCGTATTTTTTAGCCAAATTCTGGACATATCACTTGTATTTGTGTTGTTGATTCGCATTTGTTTTCGCAGCCTTTTTGTTGAAAGTGCATGGATTGATAACTGAGAAAACACAACCGTGCTTCTATGGTAGTTGTGGCGGTAGGTCGATAGACATGTCGATTGAATACGAGGAGTCATTATTGTGCTATGAGTACATGAGTACTTTTCAGCAGTTATCGGTGTAAATAAAGGCATCGACGCCAAACTCAAATTTATTTGTATTGTGCCAAATAAGTAAAATTAATGAGTTAACATGGAACAGTATAAAGCACTTAATGCTCAATTGATGGATCAGGTGCAGAGTCAACGCAAAATGATTGGCCAAATGCGCGAGGAGGAAGTTTTGCTCAAAAGGCAGTGGATGGAAGAGCGCGAGAGACGCTTAACCGAGGCACAGTACAACGAAATGAAATTAAAATATGCGATACAGACTCTACTCAAAAACCTGGATATTAATGTAGATTTAACCGGCAGTGCTTCAAGTCCGCACTCCACACAAGCATTAGAAAACGGGAGAAACAGCCGATCCAACAGTAACAGAATTTGCACCGAGTTTCGACGCTCCAGCGTCCATTTGCAGAGAAGCGTTCCAGTTTCCCCAGTAAGTCGGAGAAGCTCCATAGCAGAGAGTCTCAAAGAGACGATAAGCTACACGGTAAGTATGTTAACCCACTAGGCTGACAGTTGTCTAAATTGCTTTAGTTTTCGTAGAGCCATGAGGAGGAAACGACCGCAAAGACTCCAGAGCCGCGTCATCTGGGCGAACTCCGGGAACACACAAATTCTCCCGTCTCGCCAGCGACGGCAGAGGCAACAGAAGAAGAAGCAGTGGAGGGAGTAGACGAAGAGGAAGAAGGGGATCCCACACTCATGTCGCCACCTGGCATTGCTTGTGGTCTGATATACTCCATTATAGAGGAAAGCGATAACGAAATCAGCGCCTCCACCTCATCCTCCTCCTCGTCGGTCAGTGAATCCACGGAGCCTCAGCAACTGCGTGTCTTTGGAGGAGACACTAAGAAGGCTTCACCGCTGCCACTGCGCGACGTGACCAATAAGTCAAACCGACAGACAGCCAGTCCAAAGAACACCAAAGCACGTGGGAACTTAACGATCTTCACACAAAGTGATGCGGAAAACGACATACAGGAGGCGACAGTTGAACTTGGGCGTTCTACACGTCCGGCACAGACGCGTCCATCAAGACAAGTAAGGCGACGTGGCAAAGTAACAGACAATGATTCTCTGGAGGCGAGCATAGAGCATGTGCGACACGCCACACGACAAAGCTCGCCCATGGTACTAACAGTTCCCAGCATCTCGGTAAATATGGGACCGAATCTAACACCACGTCGTAGTCAGCTGAACTTTGAACGCTTCAATGGCATCATAAATAGACCCGGCGATTGCAGCACACCACGCGGAGATGCACAAGAGACTGAAGCCATAAACGAAACCGTTATTCAATGCAAAAGAAGCAGAGCTAAGGCTAAGGAGCGGGAAAGCTCGGAGCAGTCCATGCTGGAAAGCACACTGAGTAGTCGCCCCAGTCGCAGCTGTCGTCCCAAATCCCTCAAGGAACCCAGCTCAAGAACTAAACTACGAAATGAATCCTCAATCAAGTAGTAGCATTATCGATGCTGATTCTTTTACTTTTAAATTAATTTTTATTATTATTTTTACCAAAACTTTTAACGTTTGTCATTTAATGTTTTAATTTTATACGGATTTCACTGTGTAAACTTTGAATAGTCTGTAATAATAAGCAATAAATCAATAGTTAAGTATGCACTCGCTAAACTTTAGAGAAATGTTTCCAAATCATCGCTTAATCCATGATTACAACTGCTTAGATTAAGCCTTCAATGTAATAATTTAATCGAATAAAAACTGATTTTATACAAAGTTTAGTTTAGTTTTAAATAGTTGATTTATTCGTATATTTTATAGGGCGTGGAGATATTCATAAACATATACAAAAAGGAGGCGAGGAGACAAACAAAAAGCCGTAATGCGAATTAATAATATAATTTTGGGAATTTTCTTTAGTTTTCTTTTCTTTTTTTGTTTTGATAATTTGTTTTTACAGAAAAGCGCAGGGCTAACAAATAATTGCACTTTGATTACGAGTTGAGAGTTCAAACTTTTCAAACGACCTCGAATTTGCCGAGGCAGCAGTTCAGATGATCCACGGCGTGTCCAGTGTGGCCAGTGTTGGTCAACGTCGATGTGGGTGACTGCTCGGTATTCTCTTTAATTTCGCTTATGATACCCTGTATTTTGTGCAGTATCTCCTGGGAGTTTTCGTTTTCATTGACTTTGTCGCTGTCGTTGGGTGGCAACAACTTTTGTTGCTGCTCCGTTGGAGCACCGCCCTCTGTCTCTGCTGGTGATTGTGGCTGCTCTGCGGGAGGTTCCACCGCCACGCCCAGACTGCCCACCAGCTTGTTGAGCACATCGATCTTCTCGCGCAGCTGTTCCCGCTCCGCTTTTAGCAGTCGCATCTGAGCTGCCTTCTCGTACTCGCGCTGCTTGAGCATACGCCGCTGGGTCTGGTAGAGGGCAATGTACTCGCCAATGGTTTCCGTTTCACTTTGCAGCTGCAGCACCAGATGCTCCAGACTGTGCTTCTCCTCGGTGAGATCGGCCACTTGGCTGATCAGTGTGGTGAAGCGGGATTGCAGCTTTTCCACGGCCTCGGCGGTGGGCAGCGTGGGTGTCACATGATCGTGATGGGAATGTGCCTGATGATGCTCCTCATGGTGGTGATCATGGTGATGATCATGCGGGTGATCATGGTGATGATCATGTCGGTGATCGTGCTGATGGTCATGCTGGTGATCGTGCTGATGGTCATGCAAATGATCGTGCTCCTTGGCCTCCACAGCGCCTTCAGCGGCCTCGCCTTCCAACGAGGTCGTCTCCTTAGACTCTTGGCTGTGATAAGCCTTGGCCTGTAAGTAAATAGTTTAAATACCCACTCAACTCTTTTAAGGATTAGCTAGAACTCACCTCATAGTGCTGCAGGCGATCCAGTTGCTGCTGAAGCATCAGCTGTGTCCGCTGCAGTTCCACGTTTTCATGGGACAGGCGTATCATCTCCTCATCCTTAAACTTGAAGCGTTCCTCGTTGGTCTGCAACTTTTGCTCCATGTTGGCATAGTTGAGTCGCATCTCACGGTTGGCAAACTCCTCGGCGTCCAGTTTATTGACCAAATCGGCCTTGTCGTTGGTTAGCTGAACAAAACGTTGCTGCAGCTCATCCAGTTGCTGCTTCATTTCAACATTTTGGCTAACAGCACGCGATGCAGCCACCTTATCTGATTCCATGGTGGCCATTAGCTTGACCTGATCGGGTTGCTCCGTCTGTAAGCGCTGGAATTCCTGCTGCAGTTCAGCGAGTGTCTCATCCTTTAGCTGCAACTGATCGTGCTGGGATTTGATTTTCAACTGGAATTCGTGTCGCTCGAACTCCAAGTCACTGATGCGCTCCTGCAGCGCTGCCAGCTCTGCGCTGGGCACGGTCGGCTAAGCATAGAGAAAGTTTGTTTATAGTTCTTTAGGGATAAGAGAGCTGAACTCACCTCGGGCACTGCCGGCACTGGCTGAGCCTGCTGCTGGCTGGCTGCCTCCTTGTACTGCGCCTGTAGCGTTATATTCTTTTGGATTTCGCGCTCCAGGCCGCTCACATGGTCCACCAGCTGTCGCTCCCGCTCCCTGAGCTGAGCACACTCCTCGCCCAGCTCCGTGTTGCGTTCGTTTAAATTTCCGACATAGTTCTGATACTGTAAGGCCGCCTGCTCCTTGTCCTGGGTCAGCTGGCTCACCATCTGCTGCAGATCACGGATTTGCTGCTCGTACATGTACTGTGTTTGGGTGAGTGTCTCTATGCGATTGTCCGCATTCACATGGGACTCATCCGAGAGTTGCCTCAGTCGCAACTGTGCCATGTCCAGCTCATTGCACTTGCTCGTGTGTTGCAGCTGCAGCTCATCTAGTCGTGCATTCAGCTGACCCACTTGAGCTTCAAGCTCGCTAAGATGCGTCTGTTGATCCACGTTCTGGACACCTGTCTGCTGTAGCTTCTGCTGCAACTCGGCGATTTCATTTCGTTGCTGTTCCGTGCTGCGCTGCTGCTCCTGGTAGCGTTGCTGCAGCTGCTCCAGTCGCTGACCCAGCTGGCCATGCTCTGTGCGCAGCTCCTCCAGTTCCAGTTCACGCTCACGACACACATGCCGGCTTTTGGTCAGCTCCGTGTTCAGCTGTGCCTTCTCGGCAATCAGAACTTGTATGGTCTGCAAATTTGTGTCGTTCTGTCCGTTGTGTGGCCAAATGTTTTCCGTTTCCAACTGTGACGCATTGAAATATGCAGCAATGCCTGTTGTTGCAGCTGGTATTGCTGTTGTTGTTTGGTCAAGTGTCGGCGGCGTTGCGACGCTGCCGCCGCTGGCGACGGCGCCGCTGCTTCCATTGTTTAAGCTCAGCTCACAGTCGGAGCGCTCGGAGAGATTACTGGCAATGCTCACTGTAGATGAATTGGTGTTGGTGCCAGCGTTCTCGTCCACATTGTTATTGCAGCGTTGTTGTTGCTGATACTCTTTCAGCTAAAATGAATTTACCCAAAATCAATATGCTGCCTCTGTGTCCACGTCACGATGTTTTCTTTACCTTTTTACGCGCTGCGGCCAGTTTCTGTGCTTTGGCATCCTGTGTGTCGTCTGGCATGGCCAATTGGTCAGCTGCTGCGACCGTGAATTCGTGTTAATTGCTTGGCAAACTGCAAGCAATGTTTATTTGAAAATAAAAACTTTCAACCCAAAGACAGCTAAATTTCGTGTAAAAATCTAGCGATGTTGCAATAGTATCGATTAATCGATAAGCCACTCTACGTGTACCTACACATCTTTCGATACTTTTCCCTACATTAGCACGAACACCATTATTTATTTTCCCTACATTATGACGTTCACTGTTGTTTTTGTGCGGCGCCAACGGCACTTGGCGAATTAATGGAAAGATAACAAAAAATGAGAGCGCCCAAGCACGGCCATTTTGTTTTTCTTACTTAACACAGACTGCATTTGAAAAGATTGAATTTTCTTTATTTGCATTAATTGAGCCTTAAATAAATACGGAATATACGAAATATTGGAAATGCTTTTAAATAGTTTTGGATAACGTGCCGCTGTCAACTCCATTCTCTCTATCTGTTGCTCCCTCGCTCACACTCTTCTTCTTCTTCTAGTCGCTCTCTCACTTGGACCATTCCCGCTCAGTGCTGAATTTGATTTGGGTTCTTAGTGATAGCCGTAGTGATCGTCGTAGCCGCCTAGGGAGAGCGCCGGCGCTGCCGCATAGGATTTCAGCAGAGTTGGCTGATAACTGATCGCGGGAGCAGCGTAGGATTTGACCAGAGTGGGAGCTGCATAGCTGATGGCAGGCGCCGAGTACGATTTGAGTACAGTGGGTGCTGCGATGCTAATAGCGGGTGCTGCGTATGACTTCACAATGGGGGCGGCGGCGTAGGATTTGATGACGGGCGTGGCATGGTTAACAACCTGTGGAAGGACATGATCAAATGTAATTGGTTTAGGAACTTAACTAGTTCACTCTCTATAGATTCACTCTTACCGAACTGAAGTGTGAGTAGCTGGTGGCAGGAGCAGCAACCGCCTTGACAGCCACAGGCGCAGCATAGGACTTGAGCACCGTCGGAGCCGCATAACTGATGGCCGGAGCATAGGATTTGATCACTGGAGCTGGAGCGGCATAGCTAATGGCAGGAGCATACGACTTGAGGACAGTAGGAGCCGAGTAGCTGATAGCAGGAGCATATGACTTGAGCACAGTAGGCGCCGAGTAGCTGATAGCTGGAGCGGCATGGGCATAGCTGATGGCTGGAGCAGCGTGCTCGTAGCTGATGGCTGGAGCGGCATGGCCATAACTGATGGCTGGCGCCGTGTGTCCCAGCCCGTAGTCAAGGAGTCCGGGAGCGGCGCTCGCAGCGGCCAGAAAAGTGCAAAGAATCTAGCGGGAAAATGAGAAAATGAGAAAAGGATTCAAGCCAAAGTGGAGCAAGTGGAGCGGAGCATACTCACCAATACTTTCATGTTGGATGCGTTTAGTTTAGTTTAGTCTTGGTCTTCGTCTGAACTGCAACTGTAAATGCAGTGCGTGCATTGCGTTACTTTTATAGTGCAACAAGCGGACAGAAGACCAGGCCAGAGGACAGACGACGCACGACGGACGTGAGACGTCTAGACCAGGCCCAGAGCAGCGTCATAGCCAGAGACAGAGCTAGAGCTGAGTCTGAGTCTAAAACGATTTCGAATTCGATTACGATTTCGATTCCGATCTCAAAAAAACAAGCCAAAGCAGCACCAATTTGTGAAGTATCTGTGAAGTTGACAACGACAGCAGCAGCAACAACAACAGCAGCAGCAGCGGGTACGATCTCAGCAGTGCTGGCATTGTAGCTTTTTTTAGAGTGGCGTCTTTTCAGTAAGCAACATAGCTAAAAGCTTCTTATTCTCTGGCGTAAAAACTGCTAGATTTCATAACTAAACTATGCTGTAAAAACAGCTAAATTTTACATTTAAGTCTAGCAGTAGAATATGCTAAATTTCACTTATAAACTATGTAGTAAAATCCAGCTAAAATAAGCTTAGTAGAAAAGAACGGCTAAATTTTAGATATAAACACAGATTAAAACAGCCGTGTTGACTACTGGTTGGCAAAGATTATACTACAATTTTAACAATTTTATCTGGTTTAAGTCCGCTCTTTCAAGCTAAAACTGTTAGCTACATAAAAAGTTTTGTTTCCCAAGATTTTTTATATTTTTCTGTGTCAACTCTGGCGCTGAGTTCGCCGCTGTGATTCTTGTTGTTGCAGTCGATGATGCAACAACAACAACAACAGCAACTCAGGCTCAGGCTCTGACGTGGCTTCAGCTTTGGCAAGGCAGACCACTTGTCGTCAAAAGGCGGCGGTCGCTTAACTTGGCCAAAACATGATGGCGTGTAGACTGTTAGCGCTTTTTGGTCGCTCGGGATTTTCAATTAGAAAGCAGAATTTGATGAGAACCCAAAAATACACGAGTTTCAATTTGTGTTTTAGCTTTTTTCATTTATTTGCTGTAAGCCAACTTTAACCTTGTTGGCCAACCACTTAATTAGCCATTTACTAAGGAATTTTCGGCTAGAATGTGGTCTAATTGTTCTCAGCTGTTCTCAGCTCTGGCGACGCGTCGCTTGGAAACTTCAACAATTCGAAGCACTCAAAAATTGCATAAATTTCGCTCTTGCCAAATCGGAAAAAATAAAAAAAAAATCAGAAAAAAATTAAATGAAAAACTATAAAGACAATCGCTTATAGATTTGAGCTGAAAACTCTCCGTCTGTGGCTCTGTAGACCTGGCCAAAATGCCGCTGCGTGCCACATTTGACCATATTCGTGTGTTTAGTGCGAAAACAAAATAAAAGTGATTTCATGTTGTTGTTATTATTATTATTGTATTTTTACAAATGTTGCCCAGCCACGCCGGACACTCGTGCGCCTCAAAACGGAGTGTAACCGACTCAGGCAGCTCGTGGGATTTCTTGGGACACTCCTTAACCCTTAGGCGGTGACCCAAGCGCGCAGTGAAGCAGGCGACTTCTAGAGGGCACTGCGCGTGTGAACCAGAAAAGTAGCTAAAGCTTGTTAGATTAAGCTAACCTTTTAGCTTTTTTATAGTTTTAATTAATTAAGAAAAGAAAATATTTATTTATTAATTTTATTTTATTTTTTTGAGGTTTTAACTGATTGCGTTAGCTCGAAGGTCAAAAAGAGCTCAGATTTGGTAAAAAATATAATTGGAAAATTATTCAAATTTATGAGGTACAATCTTTTGGCTTTCTAGCTTTATTTTTTGAGTTTTTTTTTAACACATTTGAAATTTTATTTTCTAAAAAAAATGTCTGATGCTTAAAAATAAATAAAGTAGATGCATAGCTATAAATTCTTAGCTTTAAATAATTTTTTACTCCAAAAATTTGTCTATTTTTACCACCGTACAACTACATTTAATTACCGGCCTGTAATTCAATAATTATCAATTCGAGGGTCGCTGGCAAACAATGCGTTAAATATCGATAAATATGCAGTCACAAGTTAAAAGGCTAAAAATTCGAGGCTAAAACGACCCCGTTGCTGAGCACATGTGTTTAGAGGCACCAAAAAGCCAAGCTGACTCAGCTGTTTTTTCGCACAGCTTTTGGCTTTTTGGGAGCACGTCTCGAGGTGCTGAAGGCTTCGCTCGAGTGGACAGTTGGACGGAAAGACACCTGGACAACGGACAGCTGGACCGACAAACACCTGTGCGCCAGCGGTTATTTTGGCCAACACGCAGGCATAAATCAAGCCAAAGAGTTTTGTGATTTATGTGAAATCTATTAGCAAATATTAAGTCAATATAACAATTGTTAAACTGCCGACAAGTGTAAACAGTATTTAAGTATATAAATAACTGCATAAATTTGTTGCTTGCCCCAGTTTGTGTTAGCGTGAAAAGCTTGGCCACTTTCCGGCTACTTTTCGCAGTCAGTTTGAGCCAAGTTAAGTGCTTGCTGCCAGTGAAGGGTTGTAAACTACGCGGCCAAATTGCCCATTGCCATTAGATAACATAGTGACAGTTAGGCGGCTGGGTGGGCGTGGCGCTAGTTTAAGGCGCCTCCCAGTTAGTCGCTTTATTTAGTGCTTAGCCAAAAAGCGCCGCATTTGGCAATCCGGCAGCTCGCGCTCCAAATTAGTTGGCCAAATGCTTTAAATTTAAACGCCGCCAAGTGGCGTCGACGTCAGCGCCAGCGTCGCTGTCAGCGTCAGCGTCGCAGCCTAATTAACCACTAGGCGCAGTCGCGTTTGGCGTTTTGGCTTGTCATTGCCCAATGCGAAGAATTTTTGGACGTCGAATGCTTCGCATATTCCGCAAAGGCAACAGGCAGCGGGATAGGGCTGTGCTTTTGGCCTATTTGTGGCTAGACCAGAAAATTTAGCTGGAAAGAGGTTAATGTCTTTAAAAATAGTAAATTTGCTGGCTAAAAATAATTTCCGGCTTGTAGAACTTTGGGCTATATTATAGGGCAGGCTTTGAAGGAGGCGTGGCCAATCCTATAAAGTTATATAGTTTTATAGTTTAGCTATATAGTTTATCTTACAGCTATTTGCCTAAAAGTGTTCAAAATTTAGCCACTTTCAAGCTACACACTAACTGCAAACTACCTTAGCTACGTTTAGCTATATTTAGCTGATAAAGCCAGCTATTTGGCCACTCTTAGTACTGCCAACTCTGCCCGTCGTTCAGCTATCAACGTCTGCGCTTGTACCACGCTGCGTATGCGCATTTTTCCAGCCGTTTACTTTGTTGCCTTTGCGTTTTTTTGATTTCAGAGTTTTGGCTTTTGCTTTTCAATTAATTAACGCTGCATTTGACTTGCTAAGCGGAATGAAGCGACGCCGTTGGCCAAAAGCAGACAACATTCTGGCTGATTAAGCCAACTGCGATCGTAAACTTTAATCAGTCGCGAGATTAACTGCTGCACAGCGGGATATCCTGTAAGATTTGAGATTTCAAGTCTTACTTTGTGTGCCAAACACTTACTCTTTGTAGTGTACTTTTTACAGGGTATTTGTGCTAAATGGCAAGCGTGTAGCGTTTATGACACTTGCGAATGAATTAATGAATGAATGAATCAATGAAATGAAACTGCTACCAAATTGTTGCAGTTACGGTTGCCGTTGCCATTACCGTTGCAGCTGGCCAAGAAAAAATGTGCGATATCAAACGCGTCAAAGTCAAAGTGTTGCCAAAGACATGGACGATTTGGTAGCATAGTTGTGTGTTGGCCATTTGGCAATCATTGCGATTTTAACCAGTAATTTCCATCATACATTTGATGGCCTTTTCTTGTTATTCGGAAATCTAAAGTGGGTCAATAGTATTTATTAGCCAAAGCAGTTACTAATTATTGGGCAGTCAGTAGTATGTATTTTGTTGTTACCAAATTTGGACTGCCTTATAGATTGAGACATTTCCTTGTAGATTTTTAATCATTTCTTTTAAAATTTAACTTTTTTACTTGGACATATATTAAGGTGCACTTAATGAGCACTTAAATATTACACACGCTTGCATTAAGCTAAGCAATAATATTAAATTCTAATCAATAGTTTAGTTGTTCATTTTAAATGACTTAATTACTCAGGCAGTAGAAATATTAAAGCGCTTAAAAGTATGCAACGTTTTTGTAGGATGTCAGGCACAAACATAGTGCACACTTTTAGGCTGCACAGAAATTCTCCATGCGATCAGCCCAAATCTGCTTTAAATATTTTACTTAAATTTCTGTTTAATTCCCTTAATTATTTTCTTAATTTCTAACAAACTGACTCTTATTTGAAAGCCATTGAAATTCCATGTTTATATTTAGATCAAAGCCACAAAAGTTAATGACGTATAAGCGCTGAGCAAGAACACACACACAGACACCAATACCCACACACACACAGACAGACGCTCAGCTGTGGTGACAATTTAATAGCAGCGCTCTTCAACTGAGATTTGCCGAGCTTTCGGAGTGAATGCACACTGACCTTAAAAACCATATTTAGACACGTTTGGACATGTTCATGAAAAGAAAGGGAAATTCGAAGGATGTGAGATTCGCTGCGCTCCAGTGATTTTGCTATCGATTTGTGCCAAAGGCAAGAAAGGAGTGAGCTGGTGTGTGTGTGTGTGTGCCTGTGTGTGAGCCAAGTGCTGTTTGAAATTGAAGTTGCCTAATAACTTAAAACTCCAAGCAGCTTTAATGGCCATAATTCGTCTTGGCCAACACCGGCGATGTCATCGATGACGTTGATGTTGACGCTGGCAGCCAAACAGAAACAGAACCTTTAAGCCATGGCCAAAAGGAGTGCCATGCCATGGCTTATTGCCGTTGCCGTCGTTGTTGTTGTTGTTGTTGTTACAGTACTATTGACATTATTGATGGAAATTCTTTTGTGTGTTACCAAAACAACAACAGCAAATGAAAAGAAAGTTTGCGATGTGCGTATGGCACTCAGGGATACCCTGTGAATTGTCAAACTAAATGAAAAATTCTTGAGTTCCTTATAATTAAATTTATATTAATTTAATTTAAAGTTTTTAATTAAAGTTCTGATTTTTTTACACTCTTTAAAATACCCGAAATTAGCATAAAAACAACTTTGCGTTTGCTTACTCTTTTCTTGGGCAGCAAATGAAAGCCCAACAGGTCTACGCGCATATGTGGACAGGTGCACAGCAGTGGGTATATTTGTGTGCGTGTGTGTGTGTGTCTGTGTTTGTGTGTTTGCCTCCGTTTTCGTTTGTCGTCCGTCTGTGTCTGTTTCGAATGCAGCCCAGGCAGACGCAAGCACGCACTCACTCGCACGCAGGCGAAAGAGTGAGATGGCAGGAGAGATGGAGTGAAGTGAAGAGCCCGCTGCAGCCAAACAGTTATGCAAATCGTGAGAGGCACCCGTTCGCTCGCGACAGTGTTGTCAGCACTTTGTGGGCGGGAGTAGTTAGCTTAGAAAAAGCTAAAGTTAAGTAATAGATGGAATAAAGTCATGCTTGCAATTTAATTTAATTTTAATTGTTTATATCGATAAAAGTGTTATCCATTAATTAAACTAGAATAAATAATTTCTAAAATCGGTTTAGTTATGACATTATGAGAACAGCTACTTTTAGCTTTTAAGCTGCTAGAATGTCACTGCTGGCTGACTCCCTCACTCAGGCTTTCTTTCTTATTCCCTCACTCCCTCTTTCTCTGCTGCTCTCTTAGACTAAAGCGCCTCTGGTGCACACTGCACAAACACAAACACGCACAGGCAAAAGCTTTTCGCTGTCTGCATGTGTGTGTGTGCTAGAGTGTGCATGTGTGTTCGTGTGTATTTAGCGCCTAATACCCAAGTTTATGTCGCTTAATTATAGCCTTTAAGCAGCCGCTGTTTAACATGCTAATCGCTTGAGAGCCCCAGTCTCTCCCACTTCAACTCATCCCTCCCCCTCAACCTTCCTCTCATCACAGCGGCCTGTATCAAATGACCAACTTTAGGCTTTAAGGCGACAGCCGCCAATTGAGGCTCTAATGAAGCACATGGGCATTTGGCTCTTAGCTCTTACTCTTGCTCTTGGCCTTCTGGGTGGAAATGTCTGTCTGACTGGAAATTCTAGTAGCTTGGGAGCGGAAATCCTCCACTAGCAGCGAGCAAGCGAGAGTTTTGATCGCCTTTTAAGGAGACTACTTCAATTCGCACAGAAATATTTTATATTTTTAATACTTTAATGACTTAACTATTTATGCAAATTATCAGCACACTACCAAGATTCAATTATGGTCAGAATATGTTAAGTAATTTATGCTAACTGGGCGTAAAGGCGTATGGGCGTAACCGCGTTCCATTGTTCGATACGCAGTCAGATTTATAGTTTCGGTAAGCAGCTTTTTTTTTGTTAGTGTTTTTGGCCAAATTAGCGGACTCAGATCTGCTTTTAATGATGCCAAAATAACTTTGAGAGCGACCGATTAATTTGCCATAAAAGCTAAGCTTTTTTATTACCTGCTTTTATTATTTTGGCAAACAACTTTATGGCGGCCTAAACAAAACGCTGCTGTAATTTGTTTTTAGCTGCAATTAAATTATTATCTTGTTTCTTTTTTTTTATTTCTTGTCTCTGTAATCGTTTGTTAGCCTCCACCCCCGTTAAAAAGTACACAATTTGATTGAGTATTGATTTTCTGGCTGATTCAACAGTTGTTCAAATTCCGTTGTCCTTTGACCTTGGCATTCAAATTCCATTACAGTTTACATGTCAAACACTGTTAACTTTTGATTAATGTATTGAAATGTATGCCATTTATTTAGTTTTGTGGCCCACATCGAATTGTATTGAGTGCAATTTAGCTTTGCATAATAAGTTAATTTACTGTTGACCTTTAACATTGTAATAACATGAGTGGCAAATGCTTGCATCAGTAATGGACACTTGTTGAGTGCTTTGTCTTTCCACTCAAAACAATTGAGTACAAGCGTGTGACTCTCAGAGAGCAGACTGTTATGTTAACAGAGCCATGTTAAGAAAACAGCAACAGTTGGTTGAAAGTATCTGTATTTTTAAACTAATTAAAATATGATTGAATAACATATTGAATAACTATTTAAAGCCTACTATAAATAAAAATTGTTCCAGCTAGTTGTGTAAATAGTTTGTTGTTAATTTTAGCAGTGCACTCTCTGTGCACTTATCAAAGAACTTTAAATCTGCACATTAACAGCATTGGAGCCGCTAACAATATCAATGGCTCTCTCTCTCTCTCGGTGGCAAAGCTGCTCGCTTGCTCAATAGCTCGCTCGCTCAGTTGAGTCGAGTTCATTACAGCAGCGAACGTCGTGTTAGTCGGTTGTGTTGCGCTCATCGTTTTCGTTTTCTCTTTTACGCCTGTTGCTTCACGTTCGTGTTTTGTTTTGTTTGGCTTTTGTTTGGCCAGTCTGCTTTGTACGGTAACTACGCCAAGCTCTAATTCAAAGACGTGCGCGCTCTTACTGCTTACCGATTCTATGTGTGCGTGAGTGTTTGTGTGTATGTGTGTACTTTTCAACAAGTGTTTCACAGAGTGCGAAACAAACAAAAGAAGCAGCAGCAAGAACCAACAAACAATAACAACAAGAACAAGAGAAACAACTTGTGCTCTTATCACCGCCACAACTAAAACAATTGCAATCACACAAGGAATTTAATGAAAAAAGAAAACAAATAATTTTATTTGCATATTCAGCTTGCAATGTTTTATTAGTTTTTCTGTTTCAAATTTTGTTTTGTTTTGATAAGTTCTCAGTGCTGCGGGAATTCCTCAAGTTTCTCAGACGCACATGTAATTGGATTAATGTGAATAAAAAATTCAGTTAGCTAATGTGGAACTCAAGTGCAAATAACAACAACAAATACGGTGTATGTAACCCGATCGAAAAGAATTCCAACTGAAAACACCTTTTTTCAGTTTTTGTTTCGGTTTTTTATCTGTCCTCCAATTCAGTTACTAAGACACAACATTGATTGATTTCGGTGCGGATTGAATTGCCCTAAAGTCAAGGCCTCCGAGGGGGTTTCCGATTTCCGACTTGACCTCCATTTGAAGCCATTTCAACATTTTATATGCAGCTATTAGTAATTATGGCATAATTGTACATTGATTTGTACTTAAAATCCCCACGATTATCAAGCTATTAAAAGTTTGTCATATAATAATAATACTAAACTTAGTTGCTGCATAATTTCTTGGCTTCTAAAAGATTTCTTATGTTTTTCCCCTCTTTATATGATTAACAAAATCTTTTCCGATAGTAAAACTTATTATTTAGAGTCTAGAGCCTTTCTATCGGTCTAACTCTATAGTCTTCGATAATATCGATTAATGGCTAAGCCTAATTGAAGCTTTTACAAATTTCAGCCACTCCGCTAATAACAAAAAACAATAAAAACATTATAAAGTTATAGTTGACCCATAAAACTAACGACTAGTGCAGAAAAAAAACTACAACAAATAACTAAAAGTATAAAAAAATAAATTAAGATTTGGCAACTGCAAAAACAACTTACGAATTTTCACAACAACTTTAAAGTTGGTAACGGATTTTCAAGAAACTTGGCACAAATGATTATTGCCAAGTTTTCGCTTTTTTAGCGGTTTTTTTGTTCATTGTGCACGGCAGAAAAGTTTCATTCTTTGTGCTACTTGGAAAAAAGGTGAGTTCTGTTTAAAAAGTGACATAATTTTTACACTAAGGAAAAATATATTTCATGCGCTTACTGAGGAATTTTTCTAAAGCTACCAAAGACCCTTTTATGAATCAGAAGCTTTGTTTATTTTAATATTTTCTGTTAGGGTAATCGAATCTTATCTACATCAAATTATTTGACTCATGCAAGTTTAAAGTTCAGTTGCAAGTTTTTTAATTTACGTAAATTCTTTTGAAAGTTCTTGCTGAATTGTCACTTGTAGAAACCACAACAATTGAAACCGAATTCGAAATTCATTTCAAGCGTATTTCGAGTTGAACAAGCCAAAAAGTTAACCGCAAACAAAACCGCAACAGAAAGCGAGTGGTAAATGGAATACATTGGTAAATAATACGAGCAGTTTGAGTTCAGAATCAGTGATGTCAGAAATATAAAGCTAAAAAACAATTTTTAAAAAATTAGAAAGCTAAGTCATAAAAAATTTGTCTATTTTAAATAATTGTGTACACTTTTAAGAATGTTAGCTAATTAAGTCACCTTAGTTTTCTAGCTACAATAAAGCTCCAAAGTCTAGCCGTATAAAAGCTAAAGTGACAGCACTGTTAACTGCCGATGCCGGTGTCAGGCACATGAACTTCACAATCTCAAAACCGAGATCTAATGTCATTAAATTCGCACAAGGTTAGACTTGAGCTACCGAACGGTTCCACCAACCGACCGACAAAAAAACTTTTCATTTCATGTGGGCTTTTTACACCTGTCTCTGTTGGAGAACCACAGAAGTATTGCCTTAATTGTCAGTCAAAACGGTTTCAATTGAATCTCAAAAACTTACAGCTTGTACACCATTCCAAAAAACTTGTATACTATTATTGATATTTTTGCAAGAATGGTTTACATTTGCAGCATAAAGTGCTCGTTGTTCTGTCTGTTCGTTAGCATTTGGGGTGCCATCCAGTTGGTCTTAATGGGCGTGTTCCACAGCATGCACTCCCTCGCCTTTGCGCCGTACTTGCCGCTGAATGAGCACTACGACAGTCTCAAGGAATTTCGTCAGGAATCCGACAGAGCCTACAGTCAGGTTGCCATGCGCTGCTATGCGAGCGGTGCTCTCTACGGATTATTTGCGATCACCGCTCTCATCTGCATACGCTTGAAGAAGAGACAGATTATGAATCGACGCAATCTCTCAATACGTTTGAACTCCCAAGTCTTATAAAATTACATTTGTAGTTGTGTGAATAAAATAATAATGCGTTCCAATTAGTTGTTTATCGAATATCAGCTGTTATCGAACTGCAACATATGAGAATGGCGACAGCAGCTCGATACTTTTCTT
This sequence comes from Drosophila dunni, assembly GCA_018152125.1. Classification (NCBI taxonomy): domain Eukaryota; kingdom Metazoa; phylum Arthropoda; class Insecta; order Diptera; family Drosophilidae; genus Drosophila; species Drosophila dunni. The sequence continues at coordinate 17,315,662 of JAECXC010000339.1, read as the reverse complement.
AGTTCGAATGAACGCAAGGAGTTTGGTTCGATTGAGCTGTACACAAGGAGTTCAATTCGAATGAGCGCAAGGAGCTTAGTTCGAGTGAACTGATTAGTTCGAATGAACGGCAGGAGATCAGTTCTATTGAGTCAGTTCTATTCTGCAATTGCGCCATTTTACTGAAACTGCAAAGTGTAAAACGTAAAAAATACATTATGGTTTTATTGAAGAACTGTGAATTATGGTTGGCAAATCTTTACGCCGCTAAACAAACGTCCGTTAACCGGGCTACATATACATATGTAAGTGTGTGCATGTATTTATTAGATCGCCTAAGGCAATGTTTCGGCACTCATAATTCTGATCAAGTTATTTTCACCTACCCACACCCACACCCACATACAAACTCACTCACACATACACACACCCACATAGAGACACAAATGCAACGGGGAACAAGTTTGTTGACCGCATTCTCCATGCTGTTTTTGTTGTTGTTCTTGCCGTTCTCGTTGTTGTTGCTGTTGTTGTTCTTTTTGTAGAGTGCAACTGACGTGATTAGCTTCTCTTTAGCTTCTTTATCAACTTTAACTACTACGAACTACTTTTTGGTTGTCTGCCCAACTTTTATTATGCATTCGTCTCAGCGCAGCAATTTTGACAAGTTTGTTGTTGTTATTGTTATTGTTACTGTGTTGTTGTTGTTGCTGCTCTTAGCGCACGTGACACCTTTGTAGATTTGTTCGTTGGGTATCATAAATTTCCATGAAATTTTTGATGTGCTCTAACATGCTAATGTGCTGTGACTACTCTTCTACTGCCCCTACTCCTCCTTCTCCTCCTCATCTCCCACACGCTTTTTGTTTGGTCTTGTATCTGCGGAGATGAGACCCGCTTCTTCTTCTTCTGCTGCTTCGACCTGGTCTGCTTCTTCTGGCTGCGATACGTACGCAGTACATGTTAACCGTTGTGTAAATTATTGTACACGATTTTCTGTTTGTTGTTTTCTTTCTTATCACAAGCAAATGGATGCTTAAGCTAAATTTACAAGAAGTTTTGTTTGCTCTTTCTGTCTGCTGTCTGCCGTCTCTTTTATTACAGAAGTTACTTTATTGGAATAGTGGTGCAATGTACAGTTATGAGCTGCCCAAGGAGCACTAGTTTTCCTTCAAAATAGGTAACATTTTCCAGTTGGGTTCTTAGTAATTCTTGGTAAATTTTTACTTGAACAAAGTTTCTACTTGTCTTTGGGTTTCCCCTCATTCGTTACACAACACTAGCTCCAGCACAGGTTCAATATACTTTGATTTCCAGACTGACAATAGAATAGAAAGTTGAGAGAGTTGGGAATCAAAGTAACGCTTCAAAAAATCTTTGTTGTCACAGCGGAGAATTCTATTTTTATCAGTCACACATTTTAACGATAAGTTATCAAATTTAACGCTCATCGAATAAAGCGCAAGAGAAATGTCCAGACTTTTGATGGCCACGCCTACGCGGCTGTCCCGTAAGTACTACCCACTCCCACCCAAACTTTCGACCTCTAACCCTGTACTGTTTTTCTCTTAGTAGTACGCGGCAATCGTTTGAATAGTTTACTCGGTTTAACGCGTATGTTCGCGGCAAAGCCGCAAAAATGTGATCCTGGTTGCATGAAGGAGCCGCCCAAGCTCCAACATGGCTATTTTGCAAGCGGTGGTACCCATGCCGTGTTCAGTGATCTACCGAAACCAGAGGGAGACTTTATGACGGCATGGCATACCAAGAATTCCAAATATAATTTAGTTTTAATAAGTGGAGTCTTGGTCTTCGTTGGTACCATTGCCTTGGGCTATAGTATGGATGCACCGTTACTGAATTTTAGAGTTCCCGATTATCCTTACACCGAGGACGAGATGGAGGAGTTTGCACGCGAGGAGGAGCGTCGACAGCTGGAGAAGGCGGAGCGTGAGCAGCATAAACAGGAAATTCAAGATGTCAAGGAATTGAAAATCCGACGTCGTAAGGCCAAGGAGGCCATGACCCGTGAGGTGGAGCTCATGCAGAAGGACATCGATAGTGGACTCGCCGAAGGAGAAATGTCCGAGCTGGTCAAGCTGACGCAGGAGCGTGAGGAATTCGAGAGCTGGGAGAAGGAAGAATTGAAGCGTCTCAATGAGAAGGAAAAGGAGCGCGCCAAGATGAAACAGGAAAGGGAAAAGTTGCAAAAGAAATAAGTGCATTTCGCAACAGTTAAAGCAACGTTTTTACCACTCACATTTGTAGACTAAATTTGGCTAAAATAACACAACTTAAAAACGGCACATCATCACAACACAACAAAAAACAAACCGCTTGAACAACAGTAACAAGAAAATACTATGTCACTAAAGAATTACACTGTTTGGAGGAATCAATAAAGGAACTTGCTGCTGTTGGTTAAACAATTGAGGAAGTGCATCAAGAGCTGTACGAATTCCAAGGCACTGGAGGGAGAAGTAGGCAGTTTCAGTAGGAAACTAACTTAAGACTTTGTAGAGTATCTATCAGTCGTATACTTTCTAATACCACTCTGATCACACTTAAGTCATACATATTACAATATTGAGTTCATATGAGAGCAGACGTCTTTTGCAAATCAGATCCAGATCAGTTCGTTTTGACCCAAATGCAGCAAGTGGCCAACGGCTGTGACGAGTATGAATATGCAGATATAGTTATAGATACAGATACACACAGGTATAGATATACTTATGATGGATATAGGCATTGCTCTGTTGCTGGCATGCCAGTTGGCTATAAAGGAAATGGCTCATTGCCAGTAATCAGCGCACATTGCAAACAGAATTGCAATTTCGTAAATTGTATCTCATAGATAACAAACGCAGCGAAACGAAATTGAATTTAGTTTGTAGCTGAAACGCACTCACTGTTCATAAACAACGGACACTTGTTGTTTAGCTAATAAAATAATGTTCATTCTTTTGCCACTCGATACGAATTCTATTCGCATTTCCCCCAGTTTTCCTGCCATTTTCCCACTCCACCATTCGTATCTATATCTGTGTATCTGTAGCTGTATCTTTTGCGCTAAGTGTGCTGGATGTGCGCACATAATGAATCACAATCGTCGTCAGTTAAGCTCGGCTTATCATTAATCAAATTAGTTGCAGTCCCAGCAGCCAAACAACAGCAAAACACTTGCTGCACAGTGGGTTGCTCATCATCATTAAATGCTTGAAAATAATAAATGGAGTTTGGGTGATTTTTTTTTGTTAGAAGAACAAAAGGAAATGAGTAATTTATGACACATAAGTTAAATACATAGAATATATGGTGCTTTTATTTTTAAATCATTTTCTTATATTTAATTACAGAATTTTATTGTTTAAAATATGAAACTTTATTTAGAACTAGTCTTAACTTTAAGTTTATGTGAAAAGTCCGAAATGTTGTACCTATGATCAATCCCAGCGTTGTCTTATCTTTAAAAAATTCGACAGCTTTTTCAGCTGCTCAACCACTGTGCGCTGTATCAGCCCACAAACCCACAGTGGCAATTTATCATATGCATGCTGAATGCGGTAGAATTCTTTGCTTGCTGTCACACTGTCCGCTTGTCGCATGGTCACACTGTCACATTGTATCTGCTGCTCTGCCTTTTATAATGCACTTATGCTGCAATTTGTTTGAATTAGCGCTTAACGCGTCGCTTTGTCGCATTATTTGGGGCGTGTATCTGTATCTATAGCAGTGGCTGTATCTGTATCTGGAGTTGCATCTCTTTGGTAGTGTGTATGTGTGTGTTTGTGTAGCTAGTGCATTATGCAAGCTAGTTTAAAGTAAAAGTAGCTGCCCAAGCCAGTTGTAACACCCATTGCATTGCTTCCGGGTAAAGATCGCTTTGTGACTAACCCACAGAAACCCAAAAATGTGTGAGGGAAAACAGAGAAAAACTAAACGAGATTTTCTCTTTTCTTTCATTTTATCTCGTTGGCTTTAAGCCATAAACGTATTATCAGCTCTTATCGCTGTGCTTATCGCCAGCTACATGTAAATATTTGCAAAGTCTTTGAGTTGATAGCGTGTTTTGCTGATTCCACGCTGTCTAGCGCAACGAGTTGCCTTATGCCACCTGCCTCACGCCACCTGCCACCTGCAACATCGTCTATCACCGGAAAAATCATAATCGTCGTCATTGTTGTTGCTGTTGTTGGACTGCATTTAAATTTCAATAGTTGCTTCTGTTGTTGAAACTGTTACCGTTTGTTTGTTGATGTTGCTGCTGCTGTGGCACATTCCACAGTTGCTTAGAAAAATATGCATTCATTGTAGGCAGATACCCTACGCTGCAGAGTGTTTGTTTGCTGTGTGAATTGATCACTTTCCACTCAAAAATCAAGTCTTTAGCTTAATGCGGAATTAAGCTCAATTAAGCCGTCTTTTTAAGGGCTTTGTAAGCAAATACTCTACACTGGAGCATGCCAAATTACTGAGTGGGTATGTCACTTTCTTCTTGGAGGCCTTATAGCTCTTTATTTCTGTTTAATTCATCGGGAGACTCATTTTTTCTTCGAGCTACGTAAAGTGTAGAGGTTACTCTTAGATGAACTTGAAGACCAGCTAAGTTCTGCTTTTGGCAGTAGATACCTCTTCTTTTCATAGTCCGTTTCTTATGGAATTCCTTGCTCTACTTTTCTCCCTTTTCAAACACATACCCTACACTTGAGCATATTAATTTCCTAGTTGGATTTCCTTCATTTAATGCACCATTCTCTGTTAAATCCGTCTTAATGTTTCCGTCTACTTTTCATAAATATTTGTGTAGCAAGTGCCCAAGTTGATTGACCGCTGATTGAGCGTTGATTGCGCTGCACTTATGACTGTTTAAATTCCACGCCAACATTCTGCTGTCACAGTGGCACAATTTGAACTATTATACGCAACATTACGCAGACTTTCGCCTCGAAGAGTTTTACGTTTTTGTTGTCAATAATGGGCCTCAACTCTCACTTAAAAGGTGATTAAAGAAGCGCTGTTAAATGCCCAAAATGTGTACGCTAATTATGCAAATTGGACAACAAAACAACAATAATTAATATGCTGAAAATTTTGTTGTAGTTTTGTTGTTGTTGTGGCTCGAGGCAGGTGCTTTTTGTTGCCGTAAATTGTTTCTCTATTCTGTTCTCCATACTCAATTGATATATTGAGGTCTTGCCACAGTTAGCCAACAATTCTAACGCTTTTCATCTGCAGTGGGTCACCTCTCTCTTTCTATTTACCGCGCTCTCTCTCTCTCTCTCTCTCTCTACTCTCGCTGGCTATCAATTTGCTGTTCGCCGTTTTAGCGGCTTTTGTGGCGTGTTCTAGCTTTGATTTTGTGTGCAACTCACGTAGCCTCAACTCAACTTAAAGGCTGACTCATATTGAAGTCATAATAATAATACTCATTTCTCTACTTCTACTTACTTTCTGCGCTTTCTCGTAACGCTGTGGTCGCTTCTTCTTCTACTTGCCAGTTTTGTACTTGTTTTTTGTGCTTTTTTAATTAATTTTTAATACACTTGGCAACATTTGATTCACTTCTATGGGGCTTTGATGCCTGTCAGCTGCAACAAAGCAACTGCATTCGTTATTAATTATGAGAGCCGTTGAGACCTGATAGGTTTTGTGGGTATATAAAAGACTAGTAGGCTACATAGAGCATTAATTTATAATTCTTTGTTAATAATAGGCATTTTTGTACTTTTTACTATTGGATATTTGAGTAATATTTCAGCTATTTTTCCCACTTTTGGTGTTTAAGTGTGACATTTTGGTTTTTTGTCAATTTGTCCCACTGTGCGGCATTGTAAAAATGGGTTAACACTTCAAATTTTATGGTTTTTGCGTATTGAAAGCAAATGCGAAACTTTTGGCAGTAAAATGAGGTAGAACTGAGTCGATCTGGCAACGCTGTGTAGTAATAACTATGGAGCAAATAAACAAAAGATTATCTAAACTAATAAAGAGACAAAGCTTAAAAGTTTTTATACTTTTGATAAAATAAAAAATAATTCTATATTTATAAAATATTTTTAATTAACAAATCTTACGTTTGCTGCACTTTTTAGTCACTTTTTGCCCACTGTGCGCAGCTGCCCGCGTCTTAGTTATAAATTAAATTATTTTGCACCGGGAGTTAGCTTATAAATAAGACAGAGTATCTGTGTGTTGTGTGTGTGTGTTCGTGTGTGTGTGTTCGTGTGTGTGCACAAAATGTTATATTAAATTGTTATGCTGCTCATACGGCCGGACCTGGACCTGGACCTGAGGGGCGTAAGCGATTTGTCTTTGGTTAATTTTTTGTTTTTTGTGGCTCCTCATAAGTCGGAGTACCGTTAAGGCCGCCTCAAATGCCAGCCCAGCAGAGTCCTGGGCCTGGTCTGGGTCTGGGACTGGTCCAAAGCTTTAGGCCATATATCAGCAGTGTGCGGGCCGTGGCCGTAAAAGAATGCAGACTACTTTCGGTCTTGTAATAAAGTAATTAAAGTCATGACACTGGATGATTTTTTATGACCAAAGATTAATTGAGTTTGACTGCACGGAAAGAGGGCAAACGCTGCTTTGTGGAGGCGGGATGTGGAGGGGGCGTGGTATGTGTATCAGCATCATTAAACTGCCCACAACAATTTGCATTTAATTAGCTTTTCTCATGAACAATATCAATTTTCACTCAATTTCAGTCGCTTGTAATGCAGTGAATTTGTTTTGTTTTGTTTTTTCAGCGAAAGCTTTCAATTGAATCAAGTTAAGTTAAGTGTAAGTTTTATTTGTTTATTGCTTTAATTTCTTTATATATTTTCGTTGTTGTTAATTCGTTAAATGCTTCACTTTCGCTCCCGTTTTAATTGCCAACTGCACAGCGTAATGATTACGTTAATGATGCCTCAAATGATAATGCAAATGCTAATGATAATGATGTTTGCTTTGAGCTGATGAATGAGTTAATGTGTGCACAGCAAAACAAAAGCGTGTGAATCTTTGTTACCAAACAACAAGAGTTTTACATTTAAACATTTCGTTGGCAACTGGCCAAAAGGGGCCAAAGACTGATGGAAAATCGTTTGGCAACGTGCTTTACAGCTCGGTCAAGTTCGGTTTGGAATACTGTGGAAAACATGGAGTTTTTCCACTAGCAGTTTCTGCTGAATTTTGAGCCAAGTTAACCCCAATTGTGCTGCAGAAATTGCTTTTAATTGGTATTTTTCTTTCCCTTTCTTAGGGCTACTCTGCCAACTGCAACTGTCAGCGTTTAAAACAAACTAAATACCAAAAAAGTAGTTGAATTAAGTTGGAATTGTTTAGTCGCTTCAGTTAGTCGCTTACTTTTCAGTTAACACAAAAATTGGGTCAGCAGAATGATGACAGTGAAATGTGTTAAAGCTGCCCAGTGGCGTAATTAACAAGAAATTTTGCTGTTTACGTTTTATGTACCCAAAAAAAAACACTAAAAAAAACTAAATAACTAAACGGCTATTAAAGTAGCACGACAATTTCTGAGGATCGCTAAATGGACAGGAAATTGCAGGCATTTTTCAGGCCGCATTACGACTGCAATTGTTATCGATCAGTCGAACAGGTGGAAAAGCTGTAAAGACCTGACAACACTGGTTAAAGCTGTAAGAGTTGCCAGACTGTGCACAGTAGTTTACAATTTAAATGCAGTAAAAAGTATTTGCATGAAAGCTGACAACTTTTCCTTAGGCTTTGTGTTTTCTATAATTAACAAATTTAGTAATTTTCAAGAACAGAAGTTTTCCTTCGTTCAGCCAGAGGTTCATTCACTTTTCCTTGGGGCAACACTCGACAGAGACAGCTTTTAATTCCCAAATACCAAAAGAGTAATCAATTATATTTGGCCCGCAGCCAGATTCATTCAAAAATCATCAACAAATTGATGTCAATATAATAACAAATTAACAAAGCACAAACAAACACACGCGACCACAAATATGACAGCTAACAAACGGTAAAAAATAGTGCTCAACAACAAACAATAAAAAACGGCGAACAAATTTGATGACGTTGTCAGCTCGTCGTGACGACATTTGTTTGCAGTTGCTGCTGTTAATGTTATTGTTTTAATGTTATGTGAGTGTTAATGTTAATGTTAATGGTCTGGGAAGAGGTCAAGAAACTGCATTAGACGTACACCAAAAGTTCGCTTCAAGCTGAGTTCTTGTTAGTTTTATTTATTGTTATTTATGTTGAATGTTTTATTTGTTGGGTTGTTGTTGGATTGGTGCCTCGCCGCGGGTGTAAATCGTGTGTTTCAAACATGATAAATGGCCAGGAGGTAAAGCTAAGGAACTCATTTGGAGCAACCACTCGCAGGCAGACTCCCAAAAAAGGTTCAAGTGGCCCAAAAGGTGCAGGAGACCCAAGTGGCGAGCTGCGTGCAGCTCATAAAAAAAGGTCTAGTTGCTTAATTGGAATTTCTATGGCCTGCAAAATGCATTAAGCCGGAACTGATTCAATTTTCAACAACTTGAGCAGAGTTTAGAGTAGGGAAGATCGGTTCAAACAAATTTAATTCAGTTTGAAGCCAAAAATTCCCCTGATTTAGTTGATTTCCATCGCAAAAGTATTTCCGATAATTCCCACTTAAAAATAGTGCTCAAATTGTTTCCGCTGTTTAGGCCATATTTTGAGCAGCACTGCCAGCTGTTAGCTTGGCCCATTGTCAACGTCTTGAACGGAAGTACATTCACGATTTGCATTGGAACTTGGGGGCAAGACACTCATTCTCTCACTCACTCCGTGACTCTTTCATTTAGTCACTGGCCGCCAACAACTTGCAACGCCAATATGCGTCTATAGAATTTTTATGCTTGACTCATCGTAGGGCTGAGGGCTTAAAGGGGGGGGATTAGGCAGGTAAGACAGGTGAGCAGACCGTTTGTTTGTTATTTGTTATGTGTTTATTTGCTTGGAGCTTCCGTTTTAGTGGCTAAAAGCAAATCGAAGTAGTCAAAACTGTTTAACAACAATACTAAAAACGTGGCGCATTCAACTCGCCTGTGTCTACGACTGTTGCAAGTGCAATCAGCAACTAGCAGCAGCAACCAACAACATTTCCGCTGTGCAGACCCAAAAAAGGCAATCGACAATTATTGCTGTGGCTGTGACTGTGACTGTGATTGTGGAAAGCAAAAGCATCGTTTTGTGGTTAACAACAACAGCAACAACAACCAGTAGCAGCAACAACATTACGCCCACTAATAACCATGCCCCCATCTTGCTCTTTCGTGAAAGGCAAAGACCGGTCAAAAGCAGCAGCAGCTACTACCAATACTACTACTAAGACTACCACTAGTACAACTACTAATGCAGCAACAACTAAAAATTGTCAACATTGCCGCACTTGCCACACGACAGCAACTGCCACGAAGAGTGTTGCCCACAATTTTGGTGCCTAAAATGGCCAAAAACACCCAAGGGAACGCTTTCAAAATACTTTTGGCTAAAAGCAAGACTTGTTGGCTTTAAAATTGGCTACTTTTTTAAGTTTATAGAACACTTTTCAGTGCTTCCAGGCCAAGCTAAAACTAACCAATTTTCTAGCTTTACTTTTCACTAAATTTAGCTTTAAATCAGCTGAGCTAGCATCGCTGACTGCGACTGCCACAACAAATGCAACTTGGATTGCGACTTAAACTTCAAGCATGAAGCCAGGTCTTCGCCCCGTAGACTGTGTTGGGGACAGGGGAACTGCGAGGGGGAGTGGCATGAAGGGAGTAAAGTCTACGACTCGAACTGAGACTGAGACTGGGACGGGGACTTCCAGCTGCGTAGACAGCGCGCAGACATCGCAGCGCAGTTTCAGTTTTCAGTTTTCAATTCTCCCCAAAATGGCCAAGTAGTAAACTTATTTGAGATGAGTCAAAACGAAGCTTGAATACGGTTTTTTGTGTGTGTCATCGGGTCATCGTGTGGATTATGCAAAACTAGCGACAGAAGTTGGCTAGTTAATTAAGTTGATTAGAGCTTATGTGGCAATTAACAACAATTTGATGGGGCTCGAGTTTGTAGGAGGCAGAAGTTTGAGCTGATGCAAAAGTTAGTTATATGTTATATATTTTTTAAAGTTTTAATAAAATATGATATATAATTAGTTAAGCTTTAGACTCCTTAGTTAAAGAGTTTTTATGGAGTCTTTTTATGGGAACTAATCATACCATAAATGGTCAAAAACTATACTGAGCTTTCTAGTCTAAGCTCTGGGAGTAATTGAACTTTTTAGACCTTTAAAAATATTCGGAATAGTTTCCTATAATGCCAAATTTTGCCTTGAAATATTTTTAAAAGTATTACGTCTTAGCTAAAAGTTAGTAGCCAAAAGATTGCGAGATTAAAGACCAAGTTTAAGTACTTTTCGCATGGCTATGAAAACATTGCAGTTTTTGGTCGTTTTATTTTTATTATTTTATTCTTTTTTTTGTCTATGTGTGTGTGTGTGTGTGAAGGTGTGTTTTTTTTTTGGCATGCGCCGCGTGAAAAACGAAATGAAAAGTTGTCGATGTTGCTGTTGTTGCTGTTGCTGTTGCAGTTGTCGATGTTGCTGCTGCCGTGGCCAGTTGCCGGCGCAAGGCTGCAAAAAAGCATTTGAAAATGGAAAGTCGTTGTTGCTGCTGCTGCTGTTGTTGTTGTTGCTGTTGCAGTTGCAGTTTTTCGGCTGGGCAGCAACCGGTTGCATTAGCCACATTACAGCGCACACGCAACATGTTGCTGGCATTGCATATTTGTATTAATTTTATTAGTTTGAGATTTATTATTTGTGTATGTGGGCAATGCGACCGCTAATTGGTTGCAGGCAAATATTTCTGCAATTGTTGGCTGGAAAATCTTTGAGATGACTGCGAAAAGCCTTCCTGCGAGACTGAAAGTCGAGTTGGAGGTTGGGCTGACAGAAAGCGAAAGTCTGCAATTTTGTAGATTAAAACGTGTACTTAGTTTTGAGGGGGGAAGTGGTAGGAAAATCTGTAGTAAACCCCCTCAAATGAACAGACATCAGAGCCCATAACAAACCGTCTTTAAACTATGGAAATCAGCGATTAGAAATTTGCTCTCAAATTATGTAAGCGCCATAAATGGACTAAGAGAAAGGTTTAAATTTCTATAATTATTTATGGACGCTCGTTTCTGTCGCGTCTTTTCGCCATTTGCGAAACTAATTAAAATACGTGTGACGAAAATTAAGTTATTTATTTTAGCCAAATTTGTATAAAGTGTGTTATAATAAACATAGACTTAAGTAGCTTAGAAATAGCAACAATGCAATGAATAAAAGAAATCATATTTTTAGTTTGTGTAATTTTTGTTGTTTCAAGCCAACTTGTGTTTAAATCAAACTTAATTTGTTTTGTCTGAAATCGAATTTGAAATTAACAGCAGCTGTTGGCCGTGATGCATTGTTGTTTAGTTTAAGCTATAGACTGACTAGATTTGAATATTTATAGAGTAAATCAAAGGTTTGCTACGGAGACTTGAGGTCAAAAATAGTTAAGAAAACCCAGAACTAAGGAAGCTATTTTTAAAACGGGTTTCAATAGAGTTTAGAGGTAAGTCCATACTTTTAGTATAAAGATTTTATCAATTTTAAGACCCTGTACTCAAAAAGAGTATAAGGGTCGATGAGGTTTGTCAGTAGGCTGCGTTTCGGACGTGGATATCAGAGTCTAGAGACACCAATATGTCTGCGTCTACATAACTGCGAACTAAAGTGACTACGGGGTCTTTTATAGTCGTTTCGCTTGGCTGTAGCCCTGTAGGGTATTGTAATCATCTTTAAAATTGTTTTGGGAAATGAGGAAACGTATTTGGTATGCAATTTGTGCCTAAAAAGGCAGACAATCCACTTGAACTCATCCCACGACTTTGAGATTCGCACTTTCATTGATAAATCCCGCTAAACTCAATTTCACCTGCGCAGCACAGGTGTTTAGCGGTAAAGAGGGGCACTGGGGGGCGTGTCTGAGTGTTTGGCCCACACACTCACTTGTTAAATGAATAGTCTGAGTAGTCGCACCGCACGCACAACAAGTTTGCAGCTTTTATTCACTTGCGATTCATATTAACATTGACTGCGGTAATTTATGAGTATTAACAGCAGCTGTCTCTGTCTTTCCTTAGACTTCCCACTCTTTCTGTCTCTTTCGTTTATGGCTGTTGCTGTTTAAAGTTAATAACTTTCACTGTTGTCTCTGTTCAATCGATAGAAAACATTAATTAAAACATTTAATGCACATAATTAAGTCGCTTGATTTTTCAGTAACATCTCGCTCTATCTCTCTCCCTCCCTCTCTCTTTCTCTCTCCTCTATCTCCTTTTAAACCTCAACCACAACAACAGCTTTTCATTTCTCTGTCTTTCTTTTCGTTTCTTTGTGTTTATTTTTTGCCATTTTCGCACTTGGCAATGACGCCGTGTTAACGGTTGGGCTTTGCGGTTAACGGTTTTGGCATGGGAAATAGGAAAAGGCGTTGAGGAAAAGCCAAACCAAGCTACTAGTCGCTGTCGTCGTCATAAGTCGTCACCATGTGAAGTTCACCTTCAATTTTCCGGGTAATAAGTTAAACAGTTTTATTTTGCGGTAAACATGATCATTTCGCACACATACGGAAGATTTTTATGGCCATTAGGAAGCAGACGAAAAAGAAGCGCAGCAAACGCTGTTGGCATTAATTACAGCGTTTAAAACGTTATCTAACACTGTTGTTAGCGTTGCCAGACTGTTTTTGCTGTTCAGCTTATCGCACTCAATTATCAGCGCTGAGAAAACTTGCTGAAAAAAATCCCCAATTCGCGCATTCAAATCAAATTAAACGAGAATTACAGCAAAGATTTTCCCGGTGAGCACATAAATCAGCAACTTCATTAACACGACTGCCAAAATCTATGAATATAAATCTAAAATGGGGGGAAGACTTGTCTTGCCCCTGTCGAGTTTCCTTCGGGCGTTTTTCTCTCGTTTTTTTTGGGTACGTGACGACCTGTGAAATTATAGCAAAGTGCTGGGGAAAAACGGCAGCAGGCAGCATGCAACATGCACCCAAGCAGCATGTGGCAAAGTAGAAATAAATAACTCAATTTAGGAAAAAGTGTTAATTTGAAATTTGCCAATAAATCAATGGACAGAGAGGCGGTCAAGGCACCTTGTGATTAGCAGCAACCCAAAACCCACCGCCGATTGCTTATCTACCCCCAAAACAGGCAACACGGCAACACCGCACTGCCTCAGTTGCAGCACGGCAACACCTTCATGTAATTTTCGTAAAGCGGAAGACTTTTCAATAAGCTGCGCTTTGGCTTATAAAAAAGCAGGTAGACAGGAAGAGGAGATGACAGCAAGGTCTGCAGGAGGAGGGTTACCAACTTGGACCACAAGATTGGGCAGCCGTCACTTGGCCTGACAGGCAATAACTTTGCGATTTTTGGTGCCGTTTTGCGGGATTTTTTTTTGGCTTTACTTTCAAGCTGTAGTTTTTGGACTTATTTAATAAGTACGAGTTGAGTATGAGCTTAAATATATATCTATATACATACGTAGCCGCTTTAAGTTGCTGCACTTCACGCCTGTCAGTCAACGAGGGGCGCGAGGGCAGCACGAGGGGTTTCCCTCGCTGTTTAGATCTTTATCACAACTCGCAATGATTTTCAAATAAAAACTTCAATCAACATTTAATTGAAATTAATTTGTTTTCGTCCGTCGTTACGTCTGGCTGTCTGTCAGTCAGATTTCAACAGCTCGGCATTCCATCTCGGGGGCAAAGTTACGAAAAAAAACCTTTGGCAGATGTATTCAGATCGTAGCCTTATACTGGTTCTGTGCCAATCAAAAGTAAATAAACTTATATATCGTATAAAATATATGCAAGTGTATAAAGCTTAAATCCAACCGGTTCTTTGGCTTCTTGAACCGATTTTGTTATTATGCTGTAACCGGTTTGTGTGCGTATTTTGATTTGAATTTTATTCTTGCGCATTTTAAATGTTTTTTACTGAAATGTATTTTGTTTGCATTGAAACTGATTTAAAGGTTGGCTAAGAGCTACCCCGCCCCTTTGTCCACTACTCCCTACAGCTTAACCGTTGCTGCTAACTGTAAATTGTTTTGGCCAAAAGCTTCCGCGCCACTTGCGCTACATCACCCACTGTCACTGTGACTGTGACTCGTTGCTATATTGATATTCATTAGCATTTGTTCTGGAATTTGGCTGATATGCAAATTTAGCCTTTTTTGTGTAATCATTGAATATGCTAAAATCTTTTTGTATCTTTTATCTTTTGTGTAGTCTACACAAGAGGTCAATACGTGTGCTTAACTAATCGATTTTTGTGCTTATTTGCTCTGCTTTCAGCGTCTACAAACAACTTTTGATGCGAGCAGATCAGTCTTTTCGGCGGTAAGTCAAACAATTTGCTGATTATTTGCCCAACAATTAAAAACCAATTTAAATCCATGTAAACATTTGTCGGAACGGAACTAGTTCCATTCGCGTGGCGTCGATAACAACGATAACGTGCGTTTATCGATTGCTCGTAATTTGAGTGTTTGACGGAAATATTTAAATCAAATGATGTTTGTTGCTCACTTTTTAATGATTTTTTTCTACTGCTCCATTGTTCACACGGAGCCATAAAGTTCGTCGTATTTCATGCTCCAGTTATGGCTAAATTATATGGCCAGACTCATGATTGGTTAGAGGGACAGTTAAAAGCGCTTTTTTAGTATAGACTGACTGACTCTATTGAATGACTTTCCAAAAAATTAGTTCAACTCTCTACCCTTCTCTTTCTTGCCAACAGCTGTTCTGTGCTCTGTCCCCCATTTCTAGTCGTTTGGCTCGAATGAACACAACCAAAACAACAACAACAACAAGTTGAACGTGTTGGTTATTAAAAGAAAAGTTGACAAATGACGAATTCAGCGAAATAATGAAAACTGCAATGGAAAGAAAAGAGCAAAAACTACAAAATTATATATATTTGTATATACAAAAAAAAAACCGTTTACTTTGCACATGAAAAGCGTCAGGGAAATTTGAAATACGTACGAAAAAAAAGAGAAAATGCGCAAATTAAATTATGTACAAAAAGTTATGAAAATTTGTGTGAAAATTAAACAAATCAAGCCTGAAAATGGGCGTAAAGTGAAAACGTTTTTGACTTTTTATAGTAATTTAAGGTTAGAGTCGAACGATTTCAATTGAGTTTTTGTTTAGCGAAGCAAAGTCAGCATTATGAAGCCACAAACCAGTGCATTGGCTCACTTACCCAACTGTCATGTCATTTGGGAACAAGAGATTGGGAAAACTTGGAGAATCATTCACTCTCAAAGCTGATGAATCATTCAGTATTTTCCCTCAGAGTAGCTCTGTCTTTGTTCTTCCAGCTGCTTGAATCAGGGCTAAAAAAACCACTAAGAAAAAGCAGCAGAACTTTGATTTATCTTGGCTTCTTTAGGTTTTGTCTTCACTTTAGGGGTGGCCTTAGCTGCAATCATCATCAACGTAATGATCATTATTTGTGTTACCAAAAGCTAAACTTTTTTTTCATTGTTTGGCGAAACTTTTGTAGCTTTGTTGTCAACACAATTAAAGCAAATTGCCAATTGTTAATGTTGGCCGTCTCTTTCCTACACTCGAACTGCCTCTCGCTCTAACAATTTAACAGTAGTTTTGACATTAATAGCCGAGCGTAACAATGGGCTCAAACTGTGCAACAAAAGCGCCAAAATAAACAACGAAAAATTCAAGCAAAGAACACGTAAAAATAGAAATAGAAATACAGAAAATTCATAAATGATTTGAAACAGTTTTGAATTGGTTTATGCTTTTATTACAACCAGTATTTTGGTAGATGTCAAATCGGCTTTCAGTTGAGGAGAAAAGAACCGAATTTATGGACCATTGATCGCTGGTCAGACATTTCGTGACTGTTGAGTAACTGTGGGCATGATAATGTTCTGTAGATAGTCGCAGAGGAGAATGTACAATAGGAGACCAGAGGAGAGAGAACTCTTGACTTTCTAAATACACAAATCATGTGCATTTCAGTACCCAAAATGCCTTTTAATTAACAATTTGTGTGCAGTCGGGTGTTTAGTTGTTATCAAATAGATTTTTACTCCCGAGACTCACAACTCAATGTGATGCATCATCGTTGGCCAGTTTTCATAAGCTCTGTAATCATTTTCTTTGGCTGTTCTACTGTCAACCTTGCCGCTTCTGTGTTTGTTGCACGCCTCACGCTGCATTCTGTCGAGTCATGCTTAATTATTATGATTATCGATGTTTTATGCTCTATAATTGCCATTGGCGGCCGTGACTTGGTCTTTTGGGCGTCACCAGCCAGACTGTAGAGAGCAGAATCAGGCTAAAAGTCGACTCTTACCTCTCCTACTCCTCCTCCTCCTCCATTCGCTGCTCTGCTGCGCTGCCATCAAAGTATCTCAGGGACAGTTGTTGTTGTGCTTAATTGATTTAATTGTTTGGCTTAACTAAGTTAATTCTAAATTGTTTATACTTTTTTTTGGACTGCTCTTTCTAGCTCTACTTCTCTCTCTTTCCTGCTGCTGTTGTTGTTGCTGCGGTTGGTACACTTAAGTTATGCAATTGCTTATGGCAATTTTAATGAATATCTTTTAGTCGCTGGCTAAGTGTCAGCTTAACACAAGCCACACAAGCCACAGCAGCAAGCAGAACCACAGCAACAACAACTAGTACCACAGCCAGTCCACAAAGTAACAGTGAACTGTGCACAGTGGGACAAAGTGGTTGGTTAGAAGCACTAAAAAGCATTTTTAAAAAGCAAGTATTCATTTAAGTTTAATTAATTAAATTTCTTATTAACTTATCTAAAGTTTAGAAGAAGTTTTATCCACATAAAGCTTAAAGCTATAAAGAGTCTCAACTTTTTCTCTTGAGTTTGTTTTGGTGCCACTGTGCAGCGACGCCTTCAACTAGTTGAGTCGTGTCTACAAACTGCTTGGAAAGCTAGTTGCATCCGTCCCACTGTCCAGCTGTCCAGCTGTCCGTGCAAGTGTCCAGGCAGGCGTGCATTTAAATTTATTATATAAGCCCGCGTCGTAGTCGGAGACTGTGAGCGAGGGTTGCAACTACGACAAGAGCAACACCAACGCCAACGTGAGCAGCGCTGTCAGCGTCGCTGTTGCCGCATTTGTTGCTACAATCTTAAAATATCTCGCGTACTCATCAACAACATTTCAAAGTGTACGTACATCAAAGTGGATGCCACAGCTTCGTTGAAGGTGTATCACATCAAATCACAAAAACTATCTAAACAGGAAACACAACAGCAACAGCAGCAGCAGCAGCAACAACAACACTGTTGTTGTCGGCGGCATCGAGTAAATTAAAACAAAACGTTGTCGTCTAAGCCAACCGCCTTCTGATCCTGTCCAGCAGCAGTTGCTGTTGTTGGAGTTGGAGTTGGAGTTGCTTGTTGTTGTGCCTTTTTGTGTGTTGCTGCTACTGTCTTGCTGGCAGCGTCTACTGTTGCTGCTACTGTTGTCTGCTGTCTGCGCTTTTGTGGCCTTAACACTTTGCGCAAATATTATTACTTGTTGCTGCTGTTGCTGATGTTGCCTTTGGGCCATAACAACAGCAACAACAACAACTACTACTACAACTTTGATGGATTGCGTCTGTTGTCTGTCGTGAAGAACTCAAATCACTTTTTCGGGGAGTCTGCCTCTGTTTTTTTGCGGGGCGTGTTTTCCAGACAAACATATTTGATCTCTTGGCGCAATTTGAAGGTCAGTCCAACAGACAAGAGCAGAAGGGAGTAAGAAAGGGAGTGGGAGAGAGAGAGAGGGCTATAAAAACATGTGTAATAAATGTAGTTATCGTAAGCTTCAGTTTTGAGATCAAGTTGTGGGTTTGTTTCTCGACCAAAAATGGAATTTTCTTACAGTTTCGGTTTCAGTTTCAGTTTTATTTTTATTGTTATTATTATGATTTCTGTTTCTAGCTTTTATGGGCCTTAAAACACTCGAGTGAGCGCGCACTTTATGCAAGATTATTTTTTATTTCAACGCATTTGGAAATCCAAATAAATGTTAAGCTCATTGTACAACGCTCACGTGCAAAGTTGTTTGGGGGATTGCGTGTTTGTGATGCATGCCACAGTGGCTGATGTTTGTCTGCCCCCACCTTCAACTTGGGTGCGACAACGACAACGTTGACCCAAATAGAGATGAGCCTAAGGTTGAGCATCATTTGTTGTTTGTTGTCTGGGTAAACGAAAGACTCAGGCAACGAACTTGATCATCAAAGTGTATGTATTTGCTTAGACAATAATTAACAGCAAGTAAAATAATTAAAACAACAGCACAGAATAGCAAATAACAACAGTAACAACTGCAGCTGCATCAACTTAACAATTAACATTTGTATGTTAAACAGAGAGCTCAACAAATAGACCAATAAATCAGACTTTAATATCTCGCAAGTCGAGTCAGCAGCAGCAACTAGCACAACAGCAGCAGCAGGTGCACAAACTGCAACAGCAACAACATTGAGTTTAAAATAATCACAATAATTTTGAGTTCAAATGGAGAGAAAAACAAATTGTGCAATGAAAAGTGGCACAAGCGGAAGCAGAGAAACAATTGAATGATCAAAGAACATGATGAAGTCAAAGATAATGAAGATTAGTGATAAATATGTTAAGCTAGTAAGAATAGAAGCGAGAGAGCTAGCAAGCAGCGTTCTCTTACTGATCTCTTACTCTCCTCGCTCTTTCTCTTCCTCTCCTCCCATGGCTGACTTTCTCTCCATCTCTCTTCAGCTTTTTATTTCTCAATTTCCACAGCTTTGCCTTATTTTGTTGTCCTTTCTGTTAATTGCATTTTGAGTCAATTGATTGATGTGCCTGGTAACGGGTCAACACATCAGCAGCAGCAACAATAACAACTGAGCCACATTATAAAGCCATAAAAATAACACCTCTAGCGTGCAGACAACAACGAGTAACAACAACATGCAACATTGCAAACAGCAGCAGCACCAGTCACAGCAACAAGTACAACAAAAGCAGCAACAACTACCAGCAAAAACAACAGCAACATGTCGCGTCCATGGTTCATTACGAGCGTTCAAACGTTTTGGGGCCACACGCAGCGAGTGATGCTGAGCAAAAAGGGTACAAAAAGCAAACTAATTACATGCCAAGTAATTTCAATACCCACTGAAAAAGTTGCCAGTGCAATGAGCACTCGCACAGCAGCAGCAGCAGCAACAACAACAACAACAGTAGCACGACAGCAACACGTAATGTGGCAGAAGGAACAAAAAAGTGGTGCAAGCAAACAGCATGAGGCCAATGGACTCGGCAGCAGCAACAACTGCAACTCTGAACTGCAGCAACATTACAACGGGCACAAGACGCTCTGTAAATGGCAGCTTGTTGGCCAGAGACTTTGGATCTGGATGGACAGTGCTTTTGACCCAACAACAACAACAACAACTTTGAGCACATCTGCAACATCTGCTGCCAACAACCGGCAAAAGATGAAGCGACTGTTGCTGCTGCTGTTGCAATTGATATGGCAGGAAGTTTGCATCGCCTGTTGCTGTTGCTGATGGTGTTGCTGTTGCTGCCGGCTTTGATATGTAAATTGTGCCAAATCAATGCTAATTTCTCGACGTGCTTCAGCCTGCCCAGCTATGCAGTAATTAAAATTGCTGAAAACAAAAAGCAAACAATGCCAGAGACGCATTAGTATGCAACTCTCACTCGCAGCACCATAAGCAGCAACAGCAGCAGCAGCAAGAAAAGAAAGGCCAACAACAACAGCAATAATGTGAAGAACTCAAGAAAACAATTTACCAAGTTTGGCCTAAACGGTCAAAGCAACAGGCAACAGCAACAGCGGCCAAGTGGTTAGTGACAGTACCGCAGCAACAGCAACTGTTACGGCAGCAACATCCTCATAGCAAGCATTGCAACACGTGCGTTGCCTTTTACAAACGCAGGCAAACAGTTGTTGCTGCTGCAACCCCAGCAACTTTGGCGTTTTTCGCGCGAAATTTACTAACGGCAACAACAGCAATAACAGCAGTAACAACTCAGCAGCGGCAGCAACAGCA
The DNA here is from genome assembly GCA_018152125.1 of Drosophila dunni. Taxonomy (NCBI): domain Eukaryota; kingdom Metazoa; phylum Arthropoda; class Insecta; order Diptera; family Drosophilidae; genus Drosophila; species Drosophila dunni. Next base: position 17,295,545 of record JAECXC010000339.1, on the reverse strand, counting down.
ACGCGCGTGCTCAACATTTGCCACAAATGGAGTTATCAACCAAATGGGTCTTCATCGATAAAAATTGATGAAGCTCTGCTTCTGCTGCTTCTTGCACCGCGTAGAACACGCAGCAATTTTCCAAGGAAATTGCTTTCGCCTCGAGTGGCAAACAAAATGAGCAATGAACGCACAATCGAACAACATGTTGCTGCTGTCCCTGAAGTGCATTTGGCGACCACTTTGGTAATAAGCACAAAAGCAGCAACTTATAATAAACTGGTAATTAATTTAACCGTAACCACAACAGTCTGGCAACGCTTTTTGGTTTGCGGAAATAAATAAATAATTTCATTATGGAAATTGCTAGTGTAGCAGCAATTAGTGCACAACACCAACGTTGACAGCAGCTGCCAAACGGCCAAGTTGTCAGCAACAGTTGTTGCTACTCATGACAAGATCTCAAATTGCTGACAGCAACAGACGAGCGAAAAAAAAGTGAAAAGTGACAACTTTCTGAAATTGTCCAGTTATGGTCAGTTATTGTTCATGTTGTTGTCGTTAAATGTTTATTGTTTTACTGCCCAGAGTTGTTGCTGTTGTTGGTTAATAATGTTTTGACACACAAAATCATTGAGGTGTCAAAGTGACACAAGTGTGAAATAAACCAAAATTTATATGAAAACAAAGAATAATCGAGTGTATTTGTGAACTTTCGTCACTAGCGTGATATCGTGGGCAATCAAAAGATGACACGCACATTCCGACACAAATTTGAACACAAAGCGTTGGTTTAGTTGCTTTACTTTGGTATTTCACACCTGTTTGCCAGCAACACTGAGTCACAAAAGCATGCCAACGCTGTCTCTCACTCTCACAGCTCAATAATGACTCCCAGCTGCACATGCAACAGCCACAACAACAGCAACAACAACAACAGTCTACAACAATCAACAATAAACGATCTGCGATCTACGATCAACGATCAGTCCCAAAAGTAGAGATGTTGCTGCTGTTGCGTTGCATGTAATTGAGGTTCTAGGACCACTGATTACCACACTCAGTGTCGGTGCAACGCACATATGCATTAACTAATGACAAGTCATGAAACTATGGTCGTGTTGTTAGCTGCCAGTTGCAGTTGTTGCTGTCGAGTTGAACAACCTCAGCAACTTGAAATGAAATTGTCATTTCCAGAGCATGTTGCTCTTGCTGTTGATGTTGTGCAGTGCAGTGCAGTCAGAACAAGTTCATGGCATAATTGCTACAAGCGACAGCAACAACATCGGATGAGACATCAGCAACTTGTGTGTAATTGTCGTTGCGGATCAGTCGCAACACCTGATTAACTCTGGCAACAAATGTTGCTATTGCCTCGCATGTGGTGCGTGTGTATTGGTGCTGGTGTTGGTGTTGAGTTACGAGCAGCCCTGAATGTCAAGGCGACATATGTGCGACAGCAACAGCAGTCAAAGTATAAGCTTACCAGCAACAGTTGCTCACAGTAGTAGAGGACTCTGTATCTCCCTCTTTCTCTGTTGCTGTCTCTTTCGCTGTTTAACAGTTAGCTACACCGATTATGCAACATCAATCAATCGTGTTGTAGGTGTGCTTCCAGCAACCATCAAATATAATTGTCAACTTGCTACAAACAGTTGCTGTTGCTGCTACTGTTGGCGTCTGCTGCCGCTGCCTACAACAAAATTGCTTGCTTCGCCGCACCAATTTCTAAATTGTTGTGTGCAATTAAAAAAATTACATGTACGTGCGCTAGCAGCGACAATGCTGTCTTCGACAGCAGCAGCAACAACAACGACAGCAGCAACCAGCAACTTGCTTGCTGCTGATAGCACTGATTAGAATTTTGTTCAGCCTTCACTTTTTGCTTTATGCACATTGCAGCTGCAACGAGTGTTGTTGTTGTGGTTGCTGCTGCTGCTGTTGTCGGCGTCTGCAACGCTGCAATTTTCCACAGAAAAGACACAAAATATTTAATCAAGTGCCGCACAGTGGTACTAAGCTTATATAAAACTTATTTATTTATTAAATTTAAAACCATTTAAGTCACAATTTAAGTTTTGTTTGTTGGCAGCAACTGTTGCTGTTGCTGCTGCTATTTTGATAAAGCGCGTAATCGTAAAAAAGCTAATGATACGATTTCTGCAGCAATGCGATGATTAAATGTGGCCAGTTGCCGGCAGCAATTGCTGCCAGTTGTTGGTAGTTGCAATGGGGTCTTGGCCAGGTTTGTAGTGGCTGTTAGCCAGTTGGAGCATTCGCTTAATTAGCGTAGAAAAGGGCGCAGCCAGAGACATACATCAGCAGCATACACAGGAGGAGCAACAGCAGCAGGTTTATGAACTGTCACTCGCAGCAGCAGCAGCAACAGCAACTAAAAATAGTTGCACACACGTGTGCGCATGTGCATTTTTGACTATTAGACGTAATAGCTGAATGCATCATAATTTAGCTTGACATTTAGACCAATGTCTGTGCATGCCAAACTTAATTGCCAACAGCAACATCTACAATACCAACAGCAACATCGCCAACAACTATGCAAATTGCAAATGCTTTGCTTACACGCTTGCATTTTGATTAGGTTAACTATTTATAGAATGCATTGCAAGTTGGTCGATCGGCATTCCAGCAAGCAGCAAGCAGCACGCAGCAACTAGCTAGCAGCAACCTGCTCGATGACTCATAAGCAACACACGAAGCGGCAGCAACATAATGATTAAATTGATATGCTTAATTAGCTGCAACGCCACAGCGAGAGAGGCAGAGAGACAGAGAGAGATGCCTAAATCTCCGACTGGGCAAACAGGTGGCAACAATTCGCTGAAGGTCAGCAACTTTTCAGCATTGTAATCGACATGCTGTTGTTGTTGTTACTACTTCTGTTGCTGCTGCTGCTGCTGGTCTAGTTTGGCCAATAAAAGTACGGCAATTAGAAGCATGCTCGTTGCATGTTTTCTCCACTTTTTGCTCTGTATTTTTGGTATCGAAATCAAATTTTGGGCACACAGAACTTGCCGACAGCAGCAACAGTTGCAGGCACAACAACAACAGCAACGTTTGCTGCTACAAATGTGGGCGCAAAACGAAAATGAAAACTGAAGGCATGTGCCGATAAAGGCTGCCGGGCAAATGTTTTTTCCATACCCTGTAAAGTTTAAAATGGGGTAGTTTAGACTGTACTTAAAAGAGGCTAAAACTTTTCGGCTCAGCTTTATTTTGCCAACGCTTGTTGTGTGTACCACACTGCTCGCAACTACAGGGTATCTATTAGTCTATCAATCTACACTGCTTTTGTATTTTTGTTTTGAATTTTTTGGTTTCGATTTTCGTTTTCGGTCCACATCGAACTGGTCAGAAATCTGTGGCTTCTACTGCCGCTGTTGGCCCGGCGATTATGGCCAAGTTGGCAACCTTTAAAAGAATGCGGACTTGCCAGAAGTACACACAAGTACACACGCACACACAAGCAAACAAACACACAAAAGTACACACACACAGTTGGTAGATAGGCAATGTGAGGAAAATAAGGCATGCACAGAAAAATAACTCAAAACTTGTGGCAACAAAAGGGGCTAACTCTGCTGGATGCCTACAATACTGCCTATAAGCCAGCGAGGGTGGTCACAAAAGTTTATAACTTTAATGGCATTATAAAACACTTTATTACGCTTACTTTTACTTTGTTTCATCACAATCATAAAAGAGGAGTTAGCTAAGCTTTTGAAAACTTTTATTTTGGCATATAAAGCAGCTAAAATTATGGCTTAAAATTTAAGGGCTCTTTATAGAGTTTTCGTTGTAAATTATTTTCATAAACACTTAAGTTAGGTTAAAGTAATTTTTATCAATGAATTGTTTACATTACACTAACATCTTATTATTGATCTGCAAGAAGGAACGTAAATAGCGCACAATTAAATGTTCATTTTCTATTTTCCCTTTGTTTTCTTTCTCTGTTTCTTATTTCCTTGCTGTTTGTGTGTTTGTTTGCTGCACTCTCTCTCTCTCTCTCTCTATCGTTCTCGCCATGCTGCCGCTCTCCATACTCCCTCTCGTTAGGCTTCTTGCGCATGCTGCTGTGTGTGTGTGAATGTTCGCGGGCGGCAGCAGAGCTTACAAACGGTTTGTGTGATTGTTCGCTGTCAACAGCCGCTCTCCATGCTCAGAGATCCCTGCCGCAGTGTGTGTGTGAATGTTCGCGGGCGGCAGCAGAGCTTACAAACGGTTTGTGTGATTGTTCGCTGTCAACAGCCGCTCTCCATGCTCAGAGATCCCTGCCGCAGTGTGTGTGTGAATGTTCGCGGGCGGTTGCGGCTTACGAACGGTTTGTGTGATTGTTCGCTGTCAACAGCCGCTCTCCATGCTCAGAGATCCCTGCCGCAGTGTGTGTGTGAATGTTCGCGGGCGGCTGCGGCTTACAAACGGTTTGTGTGATTGTTCGCTGTCAACAGCCGCTCTCCATGCTCAGAGATCCCTGCCGCAGTGTGTGTGTGAATGTTCGCGGGCGGTTGCGGCTTACAAACGGTTTGTGTGATTGTTCGCTGTCAACTGCCGCTCTCCATGCTCAGAGATCCCTGCCGCAGTGTGTGTGTGAATGTTCGCGGGCGGTTGCGGCTTACGAACGGTTTGTGTGATTGTTCGCTGTCAACAGCCGTTCTCCATGCTCAGAGATCCCTGCCGCAGTGTGTGTGTGAATGTTCGCGGGCGGCTGCGGCTTACAAACGGTTTGTGTGATTGTTCGCTGTCAACAGCCACTCTCCATGCTCAGAGATCCCTGCCGCAGTGTGTGTGTGAATGTTCGCGGGCGGCAGCAGAGCCTACGAACGGTTTGTGTGATTGTTCGCTGTCAACAGCCGTTCTCCATGCTCAGAGATCCCTGCCGCAGTGTGTGTGTGAATGTTCGCGGGCGGCTGCGGCTTACAAACGGTTTGTGTGATTGTTCGCTGTCAACTGCCGCTCTTCATGCTCAGAGATCCCTGCCGCTGTGTGTGTGTGAATGTTCGCGGGCGGCTGCGGCTTACAAACGGTTTGTGTGATTGTTCGCTGTCAACAGCCGTTCTCCATGCTCAGAGATCCCTGCCGCAGTGTGTGTGTGAATGTTCGCGGGCGGCTGCGGCTTACAAACGGTTTGTGTGATTGTTCGCTGTCAACAGCCGCTCTCCATGCTCAGAGATGTTTGCCGCTGTATGTGTGTCTGTTCGCTGTCGCCGGTAGTTCACACAGACAGCACTCATCTCACGCACACTAATGTCGTGGATTCCTTCTGAACTTAATTCTGTTGCTTGCTGCTGATTCTGTTTGCCTGGTACATCAGCTAGTAAAATCTTCATTTTTGCCCCTTCGCTGATGAATTTCGCGCGTTTTTTGTACACGCCGCGATCTGCGATTATCTTAAAATGCATAAATTTGAGCTGAAATACCAGGGAAACAAAAATGGTCAATAGGTTGCAATACATAAAGTAAACAAACAAAAAGGTTTGTTTATACACGTGCACAGCCTCGCTCTTCCACCCACTCTCTGTTTACAATCTCTTTGCTGTTTGTGTGGTTGTTCGTCATTTATGGCGCTAACAAGGAGTACTCTCTGTTAATTAACATTAACAGCTAAAGCAGGCTCTCACTCTCTGCGCTTATTGCGCTCAGAGATCTCTGCCGTTGTTTGTGTTTGGACGCCAGCAGAGCGAACGAACGGTTTTTGTGTTTGCTCGCTCTTAACTGTGGCGCGAAAACACAACATACTCTCTCCTCTCACTCTCTATTGAATTTTAATAAAATTCAGCCGCTTGCTATTGAATTCTGTTCGCCTGGTGTTTTACACCAGTTTTTGGCTTTTTTTGCGTGACCGCTGCGAACTGCAGTGTTAGGATTAACAGTGACATAACATTAACATTACATGGCGTTAACAGCAACTTAACATTAACATAGCGTTAACAGTAGCATAACATTAACATAGCTTTAACAGTAGCATAACATTAACATAGTTTTAACAGTAGCTTAACATTAACATAGCTTTAACAGTAGCATAACATTAACATAGTTTTAACAGTAGCATAACATTAACATAGTTTTAACAGTAGCATAACATTAACATAGCATTAACATTAATTTTTATCTGTTCGCTGATTCTGTTTATTTTTGAATTAACAGTTGGTCGCTATGCACAAAACTCTTTTGCTTACACATGTTCTGTTGTGTCTTACTGTGGATTTCTTTTCGTCTGTAAATTCAGCTGGGAATTTGAATATTCGAGCTGTAATAAAAGGCGAAAAGAACTTTCAGTAGATACCGAAGCAAATATTTAAACTTAACAGTCGCAAACAGCAACAAACAAAAGAATTACCTCGCGAACTCTGCAGTATCTACATAAAAATATATCACACATGGATATTTTTGAAACTTTCGTAACAGCCCTCGCAGCAAATCCAATGTCGCAATTGTTGTCTGTCTCATATTTGTTCCTTGTGCATGCTTGTGTGTGTTTGTAGCTATGTGTGAGTGCTTGTAAGTGTAGCAACTTGAGAGTCAGGCACAAGTTGCCACATGCCACATGCCACAGCTGTGGCAAAGGCAAAGCCAAAGCCAGCAGGAATTTAACAACTATGCAGCCTTCTCCGATTTGATTTGCTGTGCTTTGCCCAGCAGCTAAACAGTTAACATATTTAATACAATAGTAATAAAAACTTTACGTAAATAAAATTAAGTTTAACATAAAAGTCGCTAGAGTTTTGAAAGTCAAAGGGGAAGAGGAGAATCTGCTAATCGGGATTAGGGACAGGGAAGTGGTAACTGGGGATTGTCTTAAGCAGTCGTTTAAAAAAAATAGTTGAGCATTCGTCAGTCAGCGAATCAGAGTCACGTTTTTTACTCCCTGTCTAGCTTCGCTCTCTCCTCGCTCTCTCTTCACCTCTCTCTTGGGTTGGGGCTCTTATAAGCCAGGCAAATTCTTGGAACTGCGCCAGCGGCGCGTCCTTGAAACTGGTTTTTGGCCATAAACAAGATGGTCATTGCAGCCACAGCGCTAACGACTGCCACAGCGAGCACGAAAGTGACTAAGACTGCGACCACAATAGTGACTAAGACCACGATTAAGACTGCGACTACACAGCAAGAAAATGAGTTGGGAATATGGGTAAAGATTAAGATTAAAGAAAGTCAGAAGCAGGCTGGGAAAGGTTAGTTTTAAGGCAAGTTGGGAATACTTTACTTACTTTAGTTTGTTTATATTTTCCCCTCGCTAGATTTGATTAATAAGTAATATTAATATCAAGAAGGTTTGTGTGTTTTATTCTAGTTTAATTTGAATTTTCTGCCGTGTAAGTTTGCGACTATCTTCAAGTCCACGCCTCTCAAGCAGCTAAGATCCTAGCTACCCATTAAAATTATACTTTTACTCTATTAATTAGAAGACGTCGTCGTCTTCGTCGTCGTGCACACACGAGATATTTACGACAATGGCTTTAAGGCCAATTAAATGTCAATTTCAACGACATATTGTCCAGAGTCAGAGAGTCAACGGATTTCCTCTTGGCCGCAGCTTAAAAGCGTCCATAAAAATCAAAGCTTCTCTGATAAAATTTGCAAAATTATTGCTGCACAGTAGCCCCCAGAGGGGGCAGGGGCAAAGCAGAGGAGTCTTCTATCCAGGGATGGGTCAAAGCGCCATAGAACGTCATTTGATTACTTAAATATTTACTAACAAATGTTTGCTTAAATAAATAAATTTTGAAAGCTGTTTAAGCAGCTGACTAAATATTATTTAAAGTCTGCAAAAAATAACAAAAAATTTTAAATTCTTTTATAAAAATTGTAGATAAAAGATCATAAAATATAAATAAACAAATTTAATTTAAATTTAGTTTTAAAACAGTTTAGAAACTACTTAAAAATACTTTTAAGAAATTCTTGCTTTTGTGCCACAGTGCAGTCCAGTGATATCTGTGCAAATACGTTCATAGATGCACACGCAAGTGTCACATCAATTAGCCACATTGGAGGCCACGTTAGCTGCGCTTGGCCAACACCGTCTCTTTTCGCCAGAAGACTGTCTCGACGATTTGGCCATTTGGCTGGGGCCAAATTAGCATTGACTACGTTACTTGGCTAATTTGAAAAGTAAAAGGCAGTTGGCTAAATTACCCATCTAAGTGGCCAATGATCGACAATATCGCTTGCTGTTGTTGGCCTGGTTCATTGGCCAGACGCCTACGTGGGTACTGACAGTACAGCTGCTCTCGCTCTCTCTTTATGTCTGTCTTTATCTAACTTGTATAGAAAACGACAGCTGTTAGCTGACCTTCCGGTAAATTGTGTTTTCCTTGATTTACCAACAACTGAGCTGCAAATATTTAAAACACGCTAACAACACAAATATTATTTAAGCGTGTGTCGATACCAGAGTGTGTATAGGTGTGTGTGTGTGTGTGTGTGGGAATAACACATTTGTTTATTCATGTTTTTCTATCTATTTGCTTATTTATTATACTCTGACAATCACCTTTTCTGCGTTCTTTGAACCGCTGCATTGCCCGTATGGCTGATAAGCCAACTGATAAGACACCAGAGATGCTTATCAGTGATCTAGCTGATTTATTGGCTGCTTATGGTGTAACAAATAAACTATAAATAGTTAAACTCTGATTAATTGCTTGCCAAAACTATTTTAATAAACTTATTTAATAAGTGAATGCTTTTCCTGGCTTAGACTTACATTTTTATCAAACAGGAAGAAGCTTTAAATATTTCAATGTTTTCCTGGTAAAAAAGACAAGATAATGCACAGCGCTTATCAGTTAAATATACAGCAATTAAGTCTATAAACACAACAGACAGATAATCAATTGCATAAGGCAGCAGAATGATTAAAATATTTGGAAATGTTTATTTATTTAACAAAAAATATAAATATATTCCCGAAAAGGCAGCAAGCTAGATAAAGTCCCTAGAAAATACCTATATATATTTATATATGTAAGCTAAATATTTGTGCTTTACTTTTACAAGTTAGCGCTACAAATTGGCAGCGCCTGGAAAACTGTAATTAATATTAATTATACGCTCCGTTGAACGCGGCGCCAAATTAGTTGAAATGGAAAACTGGAGTGGCTAAACTATTTAAATTGGGTTTTTGGGGCCTAAACTGAAACTAAACTAAACTAATTCTACAATTTCTACACTTGCAGCTAACAACAGCAGCAACAGTTGCAGCTACCAAACGTAGAAAGAGGCAGAAAAACAGTTCGTAGCATGCGTCTCTTTAAAACGCGCAAATCAACGGACACATACAGCACGCTAACAGCAGCCCAGCAACAGCAACAACAGCAGCCAGAGTTGACCAACAAATTAGGCAAACAGCCATACCAACAGCAGCAGCAGCAACACAAATCACACGCCTTGGCAACATGCAGCAGCAAATTGAGCAAAAGTATTGCCAACAGCACAACGATATCGTCATCTCTGCCTGATCTGCACGACAAGTCGCCCGTCATGATACTGAGTTGCACCACCCTCACCAGCAATGGCGGCGCCACAGCAGCCACGGCGACGGCGGCAGCTTCAGCCAACGCCGCAGCAGCAGCAACTGGTGGTAATGTACAGCAGCCGTTGCGCACTGCCACGCCCACATGCCTGCTAAGTGGTCGTCAGACGCCTTCGGCGATATCAATGCTCTCGCTGCAAGAAGCCAACAGCAATCTGCACCGCCAACAGCAACAGCAGCAGCAACAACCAACCATTTATGTGCCCAATAAACTGGGCAACAATGTCAACAATGCAGGCACAGCAACATATCTGCTAAGCTACAGCAACAGCAATATTGCTGGCGCCCAACAGCAGCAGCAACAGCAACAACAACAGCACTATCAGCAATACATGGCACAGCGTTTGCATCCCAGCTCCACATCGGCCTCAAACAGTTGTCTCTACGACAACTCGGGAGGCAGCAACATGTCCCTAACCTCTGGTAAGTAAACAACTACAAGTAGTGACTGTAACTAAAGTTTAATTAGAAAAGAGATTTTCTCCTACTGTAACTACGGGGCAAATGAGTGCAATCATTGAGTTGCCACAAACACTGCGCGTAGCTGAATCTGCCCTCCACCAGATAGCTTTCCCCCTGATGCTGGCAGAATTTCAGTGAGTTGTCCCTGGGCTCTGACAGCAATAGGTTGCTGTGGTTACGCGGGTGTGTGTCCAAAATATTGACAAACCAAATTTGTTGCTTCTGGCAGGCGTTCTCCAGTCGCAAAAAGTTGGGGGACTCCTCCACGTGTTGCACGTGCCAACGTATGCAGTTGCTGTTGGCGCCCAGCAGCAATTCACCCGATGGCAGCTGATACAACTGATCCCTGTTGTGTTTGAGACACACCAAACGACTTGTCACCAAAGTGCGTAGGGAGTGCGGCAAACTTTGCAACATATTCTGCAGTTGTTTATGCCAAGGCCACGCCGAATTCAGTCGCAATTGTCGCAGGTTCGCCACAAACTGCAGCAGCAACCTGTTGTCGTTATGCAGGCGATGTGAGTGCTCCAGCTCCCTATAGTAATTAATCCAAAGCCACAGCTTAAGCGGATTGCGTACATCGTTGCGGGGATAGAGCTTCTCTTGTAGTTCCCTTAATTCCATGGCATTTTTGGGTGCATCCAGTAATCGCACATTCCAAGCGAGTTGTTGCTGCTCTTCCGTGCTGAGATTTTCGCTTAGTTCTTGTGTCCAAGCATCGAATTGTGAAGTATAAGCATTCAAGTGCTCCAACACGGCCTTGGGCAGTTCAGAATTGAAGCTAGTAACAGTCTGGGTCTTGGCCAACTGCACAGCCAGCAGCAACAGCAGACAAAGGCTGACCATCTTCTTGGGAAATGAAAATTTAACTAACTTGGAACAGGGAAATGCTTTGAAAGAAGCTCAGCAAAAGCTTTTCTTAAATACTTTATGGCTTATCTTTTGCTGGTTGCTTATCAGCTGCGCCTTTGTTTCCGAAATTTCGTATTACATAAATTCTTGTGCTAATTCTTCATGAACGTCTTTCCCTGTTTTAACAGGTCACATGCCCGACTACAAGCTGGTGACAGCCGTGCCCGTTGTTGTGCTCGATGACGAACACAAATTGCCCACAGGAGCAGCAACCCAAGAGCTCAGTAGCGACACCAGCAGCAACATCAGCAACAGCCACACAGGTAGCACAACTTCCTTGGCCAATACCACGCGAAATGGTAAGTAACTTGAGCACACTTCCCAAAATAAACCAAATCCCTCAGAAATCCCCCATGAAATCTCCCCCAAAAATCCAACTAAAGCACCCCAAGTAAATGCGCCTAAATTGATTTTTAAATGAAGTGTTTGAATCGCGCGGCGCTTCCTATTTTTATTTATTGTAATGGAAATCTGTCTTGAGCATTTAAGATTACCCATAAATTAGGTGACAGCGCCTGAGTGCTGTCAAGTGTTTGTAGTTGGTAGCTAAATTTGTTAACTTATTTTAATTGTGGCTCTGAAATGTTGTGTATTTTGAGTGGAGTGCAGAGAAGACAATCAAACTGAATTTATGGCAACATTTAATTAGTTTAAGGCTAAGAAGGGCACTGTAAAAGACCCTGTAACTGGTCTTTAATGGCATACTATTGGTAAGAAACTTAAACCGTTTTTTATTACTGTTTGGGTTCATTTGGCATAAGTTCGTTGGTTTGGGCTGCTGTCTTTAAACATTTCCGCATCTGCCAATTGTCATCGATACTGGTGTGTGTGTGTGTGTGAATGTGTGTAGCACACCCTGAAATACCGTATTGACCCGATTTTGCATTGTCGTCGCCGTTGTCGCTGTAATGTATACGACTGCGACTCTGGTAGTGACTGTGACTGCGACAGTGACTTACACTGTGACTGCGAGGGCGTGTGTTTGTGTGTGTGGGGGGGAGGGAGCAGCGTAGTTCGTGCTATTGTGGTTTCGGTTACGGCCCTAAAGCCCATAAGCGACCAAGTGTGACAAAGCGTGGCATTATGTGATCCATTGAATGATGATTCGCAAACTACACACATATACATATACATTTCTATGGGTATGTGTGTGTGTGACATGCGCTCAAATGTTGCGGTTCGTTCGTTCGTTATGCAGTTGATGCGATTACTGGCCAAATGCTGCTGTAAATCGCTAGACACAACGGTAATTGAGTTTTACTTTATCGAGACATACTTTATACAATTAATTAGCAAACGATGCCATAACCATGTCATGGGAAAGTAACACAGCATTTGCATAATACACCGCTGACCAGCAAGTCCACAACAATCCAATATCCAATCCAATCCATTTTGTCCCAGAACATGTCCAAGAAACAAAGGAAATGAGGCGAAATGTCTCACGTACGATACGAATTCGAACTCAAAGTCGAAGTCGAATGCGAATTGCAGAAATTCTTTGAACCAGATCGCTCTGTAACGGAATCGAATGAACGGTGAACACGGACGTGGGGAGGGGGGGTAAGCACGGCTGGGGAACTGCACAACTGATGGAATTGAGATCGATAATCGAGCAGTGAAATAAATCAAGCCGAAAGGGGAAAACATGTAATAAGCGATAATCCAGCATAAACGCGCATGCGTGCAGCCCCGAGTTGGAGTTGGAGAAGCAATCGGAGATGGGAATGGAGTTGGAGTTGGAGATGAGATGAGAACGGTATTGAAGATCGGTGACCGAAGCCAGCGCCAGCTTGAAATTATGGCATTTATATTACCGACGTTTGCCAACTGCCAACTGACGACAGCTGGGCAAGAAGAGTGTTGATGTTGGCGCTTATTGATTTCCCTCTGTTCCTCTCTCCCTCACTCCCTTCCTCCTCCAGCTGTCATTGGCTTCTTTTCCATTTCATCCATCACGTACTTTTGTTGGTCATAATTTCAGCTGAAATGGAAGAAATTTGTTGTCAGCTTTTGATACCCTAGTAAAATTAGTAGTAGTGTATTCTTACCTGTGTAAGCTATGAGAATGTATTTACAGGGTATTAAAACTTCTTGGCTTCGCTACAAAAAGTTTCTGGTTTTTTTGTGCTTGACCATTTTGACCTTGCGGCGGCGAATTCACAAAAGATTTCAGCTTTTGCTTCTTACATTTATTTACTTTGTATAAATATTCTTCTGTCTTTGGCAGTAATTAAAAATAATTAAGATTGGCATTAGACAAAAAGAGACAAAGAGAGAGAGAGAGAGAGAGAGAGAGAGAGAGAGAGAAATAGGTAAAGGGAGAGCGAGAAAGACGCATTGAACTCACCGCTGACACGCAATGCAGATTATGATGGCGATGGCGATGCTATCACCAGCTGTCCACCTGACTGCGACTGAAGCTCCAACTCAGCATTCCAGTCATTTAGACTTGAGCATTCCATCATCATCAGCAGTCTAAACGTTCTGTTCTCTTTGCATTATCTAAATTGTTGTAGATGCTGGCCAAAGATACCAATTCGATTGAGAAAGTGACACGACTAACTGCTACCCTGTAAGGAAAATGCATTGTCATTGATTCATGTGATCATTTTGCTAGAGTTGCCAGACTGTTTTACTTACTCACACAGCTGCTTGCAGTGCTTTGTTGCCTCCATTGTGCCCCCGCCCCCTCGCTGCATGCTTGTCAGCCGGCAAATTGCAACAAAGCCAACGCGAAGCTGGTCTACGCTCTGGAGATCTGCTCAGCAGACCTGGCGGGCATTTGACACCGTCTTGAAAGTTAAGTGGGTGTAGAATTTGTGGCATGTGGCATGTGGCCGGCGGTCGTTTTTGATTCTCACTCGCTGCCCTCTTTACTCCCATCTATTCGTCTCTGGCTCTGTCTTTGTCCCTCGCTGGCTGTCATATAATTGATGCCCGCGCCATTTGCTATTATTGTTTAACACTTCAGTCGCGTTTCTCTTCGCTTCCTCCATCTTGTTTTTTCTACTCATCTGATTGCAAACGACTTTGCGTGCTGAAAACTTTAATCAAAGGCAAATGCAGCAATGGGGGAGTGTGAGGAGCAGTAGTGTGAGGAGCAGTAGTGTGAGGAGCAGTGGTGTGAGGAGCAGTGGTGGGAGGAGCAGGAGGAGTAGCAAAACAAAGTCGGTCAGCCCTGGGTGGAGCTAGAACTGGAGTCAGTTCAACTGTCAACCCGAATTGAGGCTGCATCATCTTCGCCCACACATTGAACGGTTCATGCCCCTTCGGCCATGCCTATTAAACATCTTTGGCACGAGTCGAAGCAGATGCAAATGGAATCGGAGTTGGAGTTGGTATCGAAGTCGGAGTCAGGGTTCCTAACAATTCTCGATTGGCAATTCAATGGATGACTGTAAGCTCTTGAGGCACACTTAATGTCGCAAATGAAAATAGTTTTGAAAATTTTATTGAGTCTATAATGCGACTGAATGCATTGAAATGCGATGCCAAATCGCAAACAGCAACAACAACAACAAATGCAGCTGATTCTTTTGTGCATGCTTTATACTAATTGTTTAGGCTCTTTATCTATCGCCGACTCAGTCGCGCACACACGCACGCCCACTCACGCCGTCTCGCTTGGGGTGGGACTGTGATAAATATGGGACAAGCGCATAAATTTGTTTATTAACGAGCCAAAAAAGAGAAGAGAAGAGGAGAGAAGAAGAAAACACACTCGAGCACTGTCCAGTCCAGTCCACTGCCCTCCACTCCACTCCGGATGCATTTTTAAGTGTTGGCAATTGCTGTAAAACCAGATCGTAAAAATATTTTACGACGTTATTAGATTGCAACCACAAAAGGACTATAACCAGGAGAAGATTCGTTTTGTGATTGGTTATGCATCGCTTGTAATTGAGGTGTGTTTAGTGTTTAATAACTGTACACTGATTAATACCGAGTACATCACTAAGAATTGCCCAAGTACCCAGGAATTTCCATATGAATGTGCTGTAGGACAAGAAACAAACGTGCATGGATTATATAATGCTAATTATAACTTATGACCGATTCAACCATTACATATTTTGTCTTTAAACCAAGATTAGATAACAGACTACGTGACGCCACATAAAGAATTCCATTTTCTTTTAGGATGAAGACTTTAAACAGCATTTTATTAAGTATATTATTTATGTTAACAATTATATTGTAAATTGCATTACTTGATTAATTGAGTGATTAGCAGTTAAATAACAATAAAAATTACGATATTCTCAACACAAGCCGCCCTCGTCCTCCTCCTCCTCTTTGGCTGGCTGGCTATCAGTAGCGTCCACGGGCTTCTTCTCGATCTGCAGTCCCTTGGGCAATGGAATGTTCTTGGACAGTATTGCGTATTCAACGTCCATGTGTCGAATGAATGGAGCATGCAGCATTCGGGCTGCCAACTCGGGATCCTCGTCATCGAAGGCTTGCAACAGTGTCTGCAATGTGGATACTTCCTCGGGTTCACAACAGCTGCCCCACTCCTTGAAGGCTTTCTCCGCCTCCACGGAGTCACCGCGGGCCAACTGGACGAGTGTTAGTGCCACAACCAAGCGGCCAATTTGACCATACGATTCCGTTTGCTGATTTAGACCAATTTCCTTTTTAATGGCATTCGCAGCCTCATCGTAGCGCTGCAGCTTGACCAGCAATCTGGAGACCTTTGAGGAGAATTCAGCTGCCTGGCGTGTCGAATCCTCAATAAGAATCACCTCAATGGCCTGTTGATAGAAGCGTAGTGCCATCTCTGGATGCTTTGCCTCCGTTAACTTGGCTGCTTTGTCCAGTGCGGAAGCTGCTGCCTCGGGTGAACCATGTTGTTGGTACAAGCTGCAAGCCTTTCTAGCGTACTCATCCACCTCCGTCAATTTGTCTGTTTCCTTTGCCAGCAGGAAGATCTGCTCATAACACTTGGCCGCGTGGAACCATGATTTGTTATTCTTGTAGCACTCAATTGCCTTTAGAAAACATTCCTTGCTTTTTTCAAACGACTTTGCTATCCGATATGCCGTTGCTGCCTTTGAATACTCGTCAGCTGCACTGTCATAGTCAGGCACCCACTTCAGTAGGGACGTCTTTAGGCTTTTCTCGGCTGTGCGGACAAGTTCATCCGCCTCAGCAATTTTCTTAGCACCCAGCGACATTTTTATTTACGCTGGCGAAAAATCAATTGTTGTTTATGTATGCAGAGTGACTGTATACGTGTTAGCGAAAAAATACTCCAAGAAAATACTAAAATCATTCTATCGATATATCGATACTTAACGTGAGCGATACATTGTTTTGCGTGTGGGCACTTATGACGTCAGCTGGAAACCGTTAAATGTTTGATTTAGTAAATAGCTCGGCAGTACATATTTATTGAAAACTTTAACGGTTACAAAAATGTTAGTTTTAGATTTTAGAAATCTAAATGAAAGCTAAAAACAAGCTTAATCTAAAAAAACTTTTCTATACTGGCTATAAAAAGGCTAAATTGACAACACTGCTTACTTGGTCTGTTTGCCGACCTTTGTTGTGGTCAGCGTGCCGCAATCAGGTAATTCAATGCCAGGGACACGTGTCAGTTGGTCAGCCCTGTTCGAATGACGGTCCTTCCTTCATGGTCAACAGGTCACACAGCTTGATATTTATACACTAACAAAGGTGTCTGGTGATGCCTGCCATATTTTGTTGTGGATCCCACGTGGAAGCGAAGTTTGATCTCTTCTCTATACCGTTAAGACTCTGGAAGCGTATGAAATATTCGAATTGAAATATTTTTACAATTTTTACTGGTTCACTTACCTATTCATGTGGCTGCAGCGCTGTCAATGCGGCTTTTTCCGCGTGAGGTGTTGAGATTTATTGAAGCATTATAATTAAGTTAGAAATCACTTTCAGATTGAGTTCTTTTCAAAGTGTTAACCACGTTCTCCCCTCTCTCTTACTAGTGTTCACCTGGGGCAAGCGCATGAGTCGCAAACTGGATTTGCTGAAACGAAGTGAATCCCCGGCTGCGAGCACACACAAGTCACACACTGATCTGCGCAGTCTCTTCCACTCGCCAACGCATCACAAGTCCAGCAGCAACAACAACAGCAGCAGCAATGGCAAAGCTTCAGGATTGGGTTTGGGATCGCCAACGCCTTCGGGAGCCTTTCAGAGCAGCACGCTCAAAAAGTGCAAGTCGGGACCAATTGAGACGATCAAGCAACGTCAGCAGCAACAGCAGCAACAACAGCAGCAGCAACAACAGCAGCAACAGCTACAGGATGTGGCCAACAGAGGGAGCCAGAGTGCGCAGTCAACGCCTACGCATCAGTATCAGCCCGTGGCACGCCCACAAAAGGCGCTGAAGAATTTCTTTCATCGCATTGGCTCCACGGGCATGCTGAATCATCGTTCGCATAATCTGCTCAAGGCTTCGGAGGCAGCGCAGCAGGCGTCACCCACCAGCCAGACACTTTACCGCAGCAGCTCCACCAGTCAGCTCTCAAGCTGCTCCTACATCAAGTGCGATGATCCCACCGAGGGACTAAACTTGCAGCGACAGCAGCGTCAACTGCATCTCCATCAGCAGCAGCAGCAACAACAGCACTTGCCACGCATCTGCAGCTTGAAGTCGAGCAGTTGCGATGACATTGCCAAGGTGAGCAGCTGTCTCGCTGCCAGCGGCAGCAGCAGCACGGGCAGCACAGCCGCCAACAGCAGCGTGGGATCGCCCTCGAGTGGAGCGGTGGGAGCAGCTGCAACGGGAGTGGGTGCTGGAGCAACAGCAACAGCTGCTGGCAATGTTGGTGGACAACAGGATGCGGCGCGACGTGGCGCCTTTCCATACGCCTTCCTGCGCTCACGTCTCTCCGTGCTGCCGGAGGAGAACGGTGGCTCTGTGCTGCACAAGCGCGAGCAGATGCAACGCGAGGCAGCGGCTGCAGCCGCCGCCGCCGCCGTGGCAGCAGCAGCATCGGCAGTTGAATCCCCGTTGCCGCAACGCCGATCGCCGGAACAACAGATGGCGAATGTATCACGCAATGACAGCATCTCGTCCAAGGACTGGGAACCACTTTACCAAAGATTAAGTAGTTGTCTGAGTTCAAATGAGTCCGGCTATGATAGCGATGGTGGTGCTGGTGGAATGCTCGGTGGTGCGGCTGGTGCCCGACTGGGCAATAATCTTAGCATCTCTGGGGGAGATACAGAATCTATTGCCTCGGGCACACTCAAGCGCAACTCACTAATCTCGCTTAGCTCCTCGGAGGGCGTCGGCATGGGTCTCGGACTGGGCATGGGCATGGGTAGCTCCTCCGTACGCAACAGCATCTGTAGTGCACCCGTCTCCCTAGGAGGCTACAACTATGACTATGAGACGGAGACCATCCGTCGACGTTTTAGGCAGCTGAAGCTGGAGCGCAAGTGTCAAGAAGACTACATCGGTCTGGTGCTGTCACCCAAAATGGTCGTCACCAACAGCAATGAGCAGCAGTATCGCTATCTGATCGTCGAGCTGGAGCCCTACGGCATGGCCCAAAGGTAAGTAGCTCCCAGTTGTAACCATTACTCCATTCTGATCCTGCGCTTCTCCTTTCAGGGACGGCCGCTTGCGTCTGGGCGATGAGATCGTGAATGTGAATGGCAAACACTTGCGTGGCATTCAGTCGTTCGCGGAGGTGCAGCGTCTGCTCAGCAGCTTTGTGGAGAACTGCATTGATCTGGTCATAGCGCACGACGAGATTGCCACCGTGACCGATTTCTATACCAAAATCCGCATCGATGGCATGAGCACACAGCGCCAGCGACTCAGCTACGTGCAGCGCACGGACAGTCTGAGCAGTCTACAGAGTCTGCAGCTGCAGCCAGACCAGGAGCAGGAGCAGCAGCAACAGCAGGAGCAACAGGAACAGGAGCAGCATCGCTCGCAGCTGGATGATGGCGAGGATCAGTGTGATGCACGTTCGCTAGCCAGTGTCAGCACATTGCCCACACCCATGCCACTGATGCAGCATCGACGCAGTTCCACGCCGCGTCCCTCGCTGGATGTGAGTGCGGCAGAGCAGGAGCTACTGCGTCGTCGATCCCGCAGCTCATCAGGTCAGCGCAGCTTGGCTTTAACACCAACACCGCTGTTTAACCAGCAGTCCAATGACACCTCCAATAACACCAATAACGAATCCTATACGCCTGTCTACGCAAATCGGGCGGCCAGCATCTGTGTGGCCTCCTCGCTGGCGGATGACGAGAAATGGCAGCTGTTGGCCCGCAAGCGCTGCTCGGAGGGTGCTGCCCTCTCGGCGGATGCGTCCGCTGGTCAACAGTTTGGTCAGCGCACTCACTATGCCCGCAACTCAATTAATCTAACTAATTCACATTATCGCTCGCTGAGATTTGCCCATTCCCGGCTAAGCTCCTCGAGGCTCAGTTTGTTTATGCAGACGCCAGGAGCAGCAGGTGGGGGAGGAGCTGGAGCAGGGTCAGGAGCAACAACAACAACTGACACCCAAACAACAAATGATCTCACTAATAATATGACGTCACAGCAGCCACATCCATCACAACAACAATCACAGCCACAACAACAACCACACCATTCACTTTACATCAAGCACACGCAGAAAAATGTTTCATTGTTTGCGCCTAATCCATATCTAAATTCCTGCTCCACTGCATCATCCTCAATAGCATCAAACAACAGCTCATTGGCACCGCCACCCGCCTCCCTAATGCATCATCGTCCATCGCTGCCAGTGGCCAAGCTAACAATCCGTGACGAGGAAATGGCCGAAGTCATACGTGCCTCCATGAGCGAGGGTGAGCCTAACCCAATAACCCCACTCCCCAGTCGAGAACACGCGCTAATCCTTTGGTTTCCCTTTACTTTAACAGGAAACGGTCGTTGCACGCCAAAAACCATAACTTTCTTTAAGGGGCCTGGCTTAAAGTCGCTGGGCTTCAGCATTGTGGGTGGCCGGGATTCGCCCAAAGGCAACATGGGCATCTTTGTGAAAACAGTCTTTCCATCGGGACAGGCTGCCGATGATGGCACACTGCAAGCTGGTGAGTGGCACTTAGATACTTAACCAAAAGATCAGATAACAATCAGGTAATCGCTGCAGGTGATGAGATAGTAGAGATCAATGGACACTCGGTGCAGGGCATGAGTCATGCGGAGACCATTGGACTCTTCAAGAATGTGCGCGAGGGCGCCATAGCGCTCAGGATCTTAAGAAGAAAGTAAGTTAACTCAAATCTAAACCCAACGAAATAAATTCTCAAACAAATTTCGTTTTCCTTTGCAGACTACAAAAGGCTAAATCGATGGGCACTTAAGGCAGTCGATCCTTGGATCAAGTTATTCGGTTATAGAAGATTTCAACCTTAGCAACTATTGTTATAATTGTTAATACCTTAATTTACACATACGACTGTACATTGAATTCTTTAGTTTAGTTTTAGTTAAACCTTTTGTAAACGTACAAATCCCTCAAGAAATATGCACTCAACATATTTATGTATTTATTACATATCACTATATATTACTATATAACTGTATAACTAAACCTAGCTGGTGTTGTTTGTATAGCAGTTTAGAGGGTTAAGCTTAGCATTTTAAGAATAAAATGAACTTCCACTTACAAATCAAACGGAATTTTTCTTTCTTAATTCAAAAGAAACTTTGGCAAAGTTCGGAGGCTTCAATATTGAGATAATGGAGAAAGTAGAGAAACTTACAACAGATCGCAAATCTTGAGTCTTAATTTAAGTTAGTTTAGCCACACTAAATTTAATTTTAAAATAATATAAGCTAAGCTTCCAATCGTTGTACAAGTCCTCAATTAAAAAGTTATAATAAAAACATAATTTAAATTTACCATAAATATGTCTTGTTGTTTATTCTGACATGTTTTCATCAAGCTGTTTAGACATCTCCGAATGTGCTTCGCTGTCCTTGACTATCAGTCTTTGTTTCTTTACGAAGTGGTCAATGCGATTCTCTAGACTCTCTGAAAAATAGTTTCCATATTAGTTAGGTAACTCCCATTATTATTCAAGTTCAACTTACCGCAACGCTTGCGCTGCAGCAGCAATTGATATTGACGAGGCTTGACGGAGTCCTGCAGCATAAACACCTGCGCCTGTATCCGTTGTGGCTTGAATTGTCGGGACAGAGTATCCTCCAGCTGTGACAAAACATTGCGTATCATGCTGCACTTAACGCTGAACTGTGTCCATTCACACTGCACGTTCTCAATGAGCTTCTGCAGATTCTCCTCGCTGTACACCCAATCGGTTAGATCGGGTTCACTTTCGGAATTAGGCTCAGACTCGGAAACAGACGCAGTTGTTGAGGCATTTGATTGACGCGTGGTGTGCGTACGGAAATCACAGTGGAATAGATTCAGGGGTAAGCCTATGGCTGGCGTATACTGTGGCTTGCAAGGATTCTTAGTGACATCCAGTAATTCTGTTATAATACTCGGCTCCTCATGCCTCTGGCCGACAAGCAGCAGCACGGCCATGATGCACCGGATCTGATGCCACAGAAAAGCATTCGCTTGTATCTCCAAGTAGTACATAGTATAACCTTGAGCATGGGCAAAGAAAGTCTAGTTTTATAAAAATATTACAAAGAGCAATCCGTTGGCTTACCGCTATCTGAATCCGTCTGCTCCTTAGAATCAGTGCAGGGCTTTATTTGAGCAACTTGTAGATTCCGCATATAGTTCGTAACTCCGTTGTGTACATCCATTTTACAGAAATTGCGAAAATCTGCATGATTTACAAGCAATTTACATGCAGCTTGCATGGCTTCAATGTCCAGATCTCCTTGGGGAAAATAGTAGCGATAAGTGCGAGCAATGCAGTCGAAGCGGGCACTATAAACCGGACTACGCAAGGGCATCCAGGACACGCACTGAATATTCTTAGGCAGCACACGATTCAGTAAACTGCAGTAGTCAATTTCAGAGGCCAATGATTCCGGCAACAATTGGGCATCGGGTGCAAATTTGCTGCGCAAATCAATGGATATGACTTGAGAGAAGGCGCTCACTTCCTTGTCCGTGCGTCCACAACGATGATAGTTGGACGTGGCCCGGGATTCGATCAGGCAAGTACGCAATAGAGCGCGGAATACAAAGGACTCTGCAAAAATAGGAAAGTTTAGTTAACAATTCTTGTATTGTTACAATGCCAACTCACCAATTGTGTCGTTGGAATCCTCCTGGCAAGCAAATCCCTGATAGTCCCAGCCAAAGTAGACAATTTTGAGCAGCACATGACGCCTGTGTGCACTGGGAAACGAACGATTAAATAAAGAATTTAAAAAGCCAAATACTACAGCTTACCTGGACCAATCAAACTTACGTTGTTTGTCACGTTTGCCAGTGGGTTTATCCTCCGTTCGCTTGCCGTCCTGTTTTTGCTCTGGTTCCAGGCCGGCTTCTTCTTGAAGCAACGCTTTAAATTCCTCATTGTTCTTGTCATTCTCGGACAGCTTCTTCTGCAGCAAGTTTTTGAGCTGGAAATTGTACGCCTCCAGCTGCACAATTTTATCGATTAGCTCCGTTTGGCTTAGCTGCTCCAGCTCCGCTCGAGACAGACCCTTTAAGCGTTTGTTTATCACGACTTTCTTGCTCATTTTTCTTAAACCGTATTCATAAACAAATGCAACACGTGCGATACCAAATAAATATCGAGAGTTCTAATAGTGCGCACTGCGCACTCGATATATCGATAAATTGGCTCAAAGCAACTCTAAGATCAAAAAATAAACAGAGTGGTCCGCTTGTGTTGCGCTCCACAAAATCTAATAATGATATAAAAAAGTTGCAAGCATTAACAATTAAGTGATTTTAAGGTTATTTTTAAAAGAAAATTAGCAAGAACAAACTCTTATTAAATATGCTAGAAGGTTGGTACTGTCGTTCCCTGGCAAACCAAAAGACCACATCTGGAAACGCCGAAGACGAACAACTGGAAAGTGACGATGAGTTACAAAGCAAGCCATCGGGAGCAGCCTCTCGTGCAGCACCAGCAGCCTCCAGTTCTGCTTCCACTGGAACAGCGAATGCCAATGTTGATTACAAAGAGCGGTACAGAAACCTAAAGCGCAAACTCAAATTCCTCATCTATGTAAGTGATATTTTCCTCTGCCATAAATTTGGTTTTTAATTGGCTGCCTTTCTTTCTAGGAAAATGAATATTTTCAGGATTTGTTGCACACAAACCAGCGACGCTTACTAAAAGTTTCCCGCGATAGATCGTTCCTTATTGATCGTCTCCTGCTTTATGAGAAGCCAGCCAAAGACTCTAGTGATAGCGATGCCACTGACAGCTCCAATTCCGACGCAGAACCAGCGACTTCGTCGGCCGTTCCAGTACAAAACTCGATAGATTCATCGAAAGAGGCTGTTGCTTTGCGGAAAAAGCACAAGGAAAAGGGAGATGCAAAGATGGTTGTGCCTGCAGCACATCCAGGAGCCATGGGCGGGGCAACGCGTGGGCGAAAGCGTAAGGTTCAGCCTGGCGGCGGCCTTGTTCATCAGCAGTTGGGCAAAAAGCAACTGATGGCAACGGCAACAGTGTCACCTTCATTGTTGCAGAAACACCAGCTTCCAACACCACCGACTAGTTCACTAAGCACTGCAGAAATAACCCGACAATTGCAAGAACGTCGTCCCACACCCATAGAGCTAATGAGTCCCGAGTGTGCCTCCGCCACAGTTCCAGCTACGATGCTCAGCGACGAGAGCCCCTCCAAACTGTAAGCAATGAAAGCATGCAAATATCTGAATGTGTTAAGAATGCAATCTTTATTTTCTTTTGCAGCTATCCAAACGAGAGCTTGCAGCATTTAATGGAAGACGATTCGCCCTCTCACGTAGCTGCCGAGGAGTGCGTACCCATGGTGTACACGAATTGATGTATTAACTACCTAACCTACCATTCTACAAAAATATAAACTGCTATTAGTCTTTTGAATTGGTCACACAACTTATTAAGACAACGTTTTCACCTCGAACCATCACTTGGGGGATTTCACGTCGTATCTGCACGTTCTTCCGGTTCAGGCTTTTGACGTGCACAGTGGGCAGGGTAATTCCCAGCTGCCGAAGTCGCACAGCGCATTCTGCAGAAGCGGGAGTGCCACTAATATTTTGTGCGCCATATTTATACTTTCTGCGTTGCCAGATCTCGACGGCATTTTTGAGCAACAGATTCCACTGCTTGTCGTAGGCCACCAGCTCGCCCTCGATGCTGCCGCTTATGCCGTGTTCCTTCCGCAAGGAAACCCGGATTCGTGTTGGCCTAATCCCTGTCGTTTCCGCTGTTGTTGCTGGCAACTGTTTCTGGAGAAAAGCCAAAGGACCTTCCGTGCTAGCCATATGTGTATAAATATTTCGATGATGTTTTGCTTTGGGGGTGCCTGCAACAGGCATCTGATGTGCCTCGAACCGTCTTGTAACTAAAGGCTGATTAGCTGGCAATATCTTGGAGCTTGTTGTCGGCTTGGCTGCGACATCTGTGCTCTTTTGTCTTTTGTTCAGCTGCCAAACGCCAACCTTTACCAGCGCACTTTCAAACGCCGCTATATTTTGATACAACACATTTGGTGTTTTCTCCGTAACGCGGTAGTTGGCCGCGTACAGGGCACGCAACGGATTGAAACTCTCACTTCCCACATCGAGCTCTTCCGGCGTATTACTGTCGTCCTTTTTATCCGACGCACTCATGGTAGCGTTTGCTTATAAACTTTTTTATTGTGATCATCTTTTCAAATACAACTATCGATAAGTTATCGTTTGCTCTCACGCACATTAGTGATACTCCTGTAACAAATGTTGATCGATTATTAAGCTAAGTTTACAATTGAAAAATCAATTTAAAGCAATTGAAGTTAATTAACAACAAATATGACTCTTGCGTTTATTGATTTCTTTTACACGTCGGAATTCCTCAGACACTTAAGTGGTATACATTATTTTATAAAGCACTGTCTCTCTTCTCACCTTAAGCGGCGAGAGCTTTCAATTGAACAAAGCTGCGAAATAGCCCAATTGATAAGCTATCTTCTCAGCGTAAACACACAGAAAGTTATTTCTGTATCAAAACGGTTATTCTTCAGTCAGTAAAGAACAAAATGAGCAACAATTTGGGCACCAGTTTTGGAGTCTCCAACAAAGTGGTGATCGGAGTTGGAGCCGGTCTATTGGCCGCTGGTGGAGCGGCTTACTTGGTATACCGACATCTCCACCGCGACCTGATGCCAACAAAATGGCGTCGAGTCGGCACACTGGAACAAATCAATGTATTTCCAGTGAAGTCTTTGGGTCCACTTGTGCTCACGGGTCAAGAAAAGTACGATTGTAATGTGTTGGGAATTGGAGTAGGAAATGTTAGAGATCGCAAATTTATGTTGATCAACGATAACAACGAAATGATTACGGCTCGGGGATATCCCCACATGGTGCTCATCCAGCCAAGACAAACGTCCAATGGCCTCTTGTTCAGCGCACCGGGTATGCCGGATTTGGAACTCGACTTTGGTCATTTGGATGCACCCGGCAAAGATGTGCGCACCTCTGTCTGGGGTGTCAGCTTGGATGCCATGTTGTGCGGTGCACGTTTTGATAAGTGGTTCTCAGAGTGCATACTGAAGAAAGACTCGGGCTTGAAGCTTGTCTATTATCCGTACTCAGATCCAGTGCGTGCCACTAATCCTCGACTCATTAAAATGCCCTACATAAAACAGGCCGATTCGGTAAGTAATTATTCTATAATCAGGTTTACTTAATAGCGAAATTTTTAGATTTAAAACCTTTTTTATGTTATTGTCTTTCAGGGAACCTTCAACGATGCAACCAGCTACATGCTCATGAATTTGTCATCAGTTAATGATCTTAATACCCGTCTGAAACAACCCGTTGATACACTGCAATTCCGTGGAAATTTCCATCTGAAAATGGACGTTGATAAGCCCTACGCCGAAGATCACTGGCAGTGGGTACGCATTGGAGAAGATGCAGTTTTCCGCAACGTAGCTCCTTGTACTCGTTGCATACTACCAAACATAAATGCTTACACTGCCGAACGCAATCCAGATGGCGAGCCATTAAAAACACTACGCAGGTGAGCGATCAGCACTTGGGGAAGTGTGAAAATCTTCCATTATAGCAAATAACAAAATATTCTTGACCTTGCAGCTATCGTTTGTTTAACTACTCCTCACCGGCGCTGGGAGTACACTTGGGTCTGCGACGCGCGGGAAATGTTAAAGCCAACGATGTTATTTATGTGGAAGACAAATGAGAACAAAAATAATATAGTTAAATCAGAAATTAAATCAGAGATTAAAATAGCGCTTAAATTTCTTTAAATTGGCAATAAAGATTTACTACTTCTTTCATTACTCTCTGTCTATCTCTCTTATCTACTACTATAAAACATAAGTAGGAGTAAAGTTTAACACAAAGGGGATGCAAACAATTGTCCAGCACTGTTTCTTTATCGGTATCACTTTTTTCTCACCAGCTTTGAAGAGCTTTCGCGAGCTTTCATCTAAGAAGTGCAACAAGTGTACCATCAGTATTATTTGATAAGTGATCGTATGTGTAAAGTATATGGCATATAAAGTACTTTAATTTGCATCTAATAAGCTGAGCAATGAACCGAGATCTGGGCGGTTTCGGAGTCTCCAGCAAAGTGTTGCTTGGAGTTGGAGCCGGTCTATTGGCGGCAGGAGGTGCGGGGTACTTGATACACCGGCATCTTAATCGCGACTTGATGCCGACAAAATGGCGTCGCGTTGGAACCTTGGAGCATATTTATCTGTATCCAGTAAAGTCGTTGGGTCCTCTAGTGATTACTGGCGAGGAGATCTACGATTGTGATTTGCTGGGCGTAGGAGTGGGAAATATTAGAGATCGGAAATTTATGATTGTTAATCATAAAAATAAAATGATTACGGCTCGCATTTATCCACACATGGTGCTTATCCAGCCCAAATTAATGCCGAATGGTCTCAAGTTTACTGCACCTGGAATGCCGGACTTGGTGCTAGACATGGCGCAGATGGGCGGGCGTAAGAAAATTGTTCGCACAGAGGTGTGGGGTGTCGAATTGGATGTCATGATGTGTGGGCCACAATTTGACCAGTGGTTCTCGCAGTACATACTGAAGAAGGACACGGGCATGAAGCTTGTCTATTATCCTCATACCAAGCCTGTGCGTGCCACAGTTCCCGATATGCGGGGCATGCCCTTCCTGATGCAAACCGATTCGGTAAGAAGACTTTTATAGAGTTTTCCACTTTAAAACATTTGTCCATCCAGGGAGCCTTCAACGATGCCACAAGTTATATGCTTATGAGTTTGGCATCGATTGGAGAACTCAATAAGCGAGTCAAGGATCCCGTTGACATTCTTCAATTCCGTGGTAATTTTTATATCAAGCCCGACGTCGATGACGCCTACGCTGAGGATTACTGGCATTGGATTCGCATCGGGGATGACGCTGTGTTCCGCAATGTTGCTCCTTGTGCTCGTTGCATTCTACCCAATATTAATGTTAATACTGGCGAACGCAATCCGGATGGAGAACCGTTGAAAACTCTACGCACGTATGTGATCTGCACTCTAGGGAGAATCAGTTAATAACAAGTAACTCACTTTTTCAGCTATCGTAAGCTCGGCACTGCCAGCAGCGCAGCCCCGGCACTGGGACTTCACCTTGGTCTGCGTCGTGCGGGCAATGTAAAGGTGAACGACGTCGTTTATGTTGAAGAGGAAGAAATCAATCCATGAGTTTATGTAGAAATATAATTGTATACGTTCATCTTTATTACATATAACAGAGAGATTATGATAGTACGAAAGTTGAATATATATGTAAATAAACATGGGTATGAGCTATAACAATAATCGTGTGTGTAATTGTCGCTGGATTGCCGGATTACTGGATGCATCCCTGCCAGGCTAGACCTCCGCAGGCCATGCTCACAATCACATAAATAATAAATATAACCACTAAGCCGACGACAACATACACTCGAATGTTCTTCCAGAACATTTGACGCGCCAGATTTCTCGATGCCTTGCGGAATGCTACGGTCTAGAGGAGATGTTTATTTTTAATTATTTATTAGTACTATTTGATTTGTACTTACATTGGAATTCAAACTATCGGTTTTATTGACCAGCAGCTCCAGTTTCTCACCGCGATCGCGCAACATGTCTGTCAATAAAAGAGAAAAGTAAATGAAATAATAACTTAATTTGTTCTGGAATAAACTGTGTAATTACCAATATCCTTCACCATAATGTCTTTTAGTTCGTCAATTTGGCCATGTATTTGGGATAGTCTGTCCACTTCCCGTGATTTACTGAAGTGTACCATTTGCTGGGATAAAACTTTCGAAAATTCGGTGTTCATGGCGTAGGCAATTGCAGTGGCCACCTGTAGTCCATAGGTCTGTATGAATGTATGCTTAATGTCCGCCAGGAAAAGAAAGGCGCGCGAGCGTTCGAATTCCTAAAAGGGAAGGAGACTTAAAATAAGAAAATTATGTACTATGGTATTAAACTTACATTGTCGGTTATGCACATGTAGATTAATTTGTTCTCGCACGTATAGTGTATCAAATAGTCGCCGTGTGTGTAGGTCATCTTGTGGTTGTGTACACCGATTCTGCCGATTATTTGCTCAGTTACTTCGGCAAAATTACCAACACATTCGGCAAATTTAGCAAGCACAGTTGTGCCGCGCGCTATAACGCTATACAATATTGGCATTATGTGGGTATCAAGTTTTTACAGCCGCAAATGCTTGGTGACTAACTCAACTGAAGATTTCAGTTTCTCGGCTCTTATTGTGATTTTTTTTTTATCAGCAAAACACCAACAACAAAAGCAACGTCTCAGAACTTTGTTGTCTTCCCCTGCCGAATAAGAAAAGTGGCTGTTAATATAGTTACATATTTACAATGCATTTGATTCATTTGATTGACTGTTTTATTGTGTCTTACCCAATAGTTTTTATATTTATTATAATTTTTATTTTTCTTGAACACTTTTTATTAAATTTTTAAAGCGATAATCTGCGTCATGCGTATGCAACTTAGTGGCCACAAATCAATAAATTAGCTCATTTCAATAAATTTTTATTGTATAATATCGAATATTTCGTCAGATATTTGTTACAGATTTCTTTTTAACTTTTTGAGGAAAAACGGGACAAAGATCTTTTTGTTTTATTTCTTTTTTGTAAAATGCACTTGCACTTTAAGAGCTGAGTCAGAACAAGTTCATTTGAACGGTTCTTTTAAATGAACAACTGGTGAACTTGTTGTTTAATGTAAACAAACCAATTAAAATAAGCAAACACCTTTATTTGATATTCTTTTTCAATATGAAATCATTAGCAACAATACAACTAGTTTTAAGGAGAGGGATATTAAAATGATTAGATGATTTTAACTTCACTTTCGCTGTAGTACTTTGTGTCTAAGACCGATTAGACTTATCGGTTTTTGCTGTAAAGTAACATGCCTATCGAATCACTAGCTTTATTTATGGTTTTATCTTAACACTGTTAAGCATTGATTTAAGACGGAAATCTATCTCCATTTTTAATACCGTCATTCAATATTATCGTAGTTTAAAAACGATGTTTTGAAAATATAGCCGACCAACTAAACATTTTTTGAATCTTATTAGGTTTTGTGCGACTTTTGAGAATCGTCAGAATCTGGCAACATTATCAAATTCGACAATTCCACAAAATGGCAATATCAGCTGAGTCTCCAAACGATCGATGGCTTGATAAGAAACAACCTTTATTTAAAATGCTGGGCGAATACTGCGGTAAGTACTTTATTTCCGTTAGATTAAGCCTTTAAATGCCTTCATTAACCATTATGCAATTCTTTGCGTTCGATCTCGCTTTTACGTGAACTTACAGACCTCTGTATTCGCATTTCCATAGTGGTTTTTCTTGCCAATCTCCTACAGCGTCTGTTTTTTGTTACACATGAATATCTCATCCATGCTAAATACTATTTACCCGAAGAGAGGATTAGCACAATTTTAAAGCGATCATGCACTTACAGTTCCAAAACATGCTACCTTGCAATTGCACTGATCTTATTGGGATTCGCTCGCTTTGCTAGCACCGGAAATCATAGAAACTTACTGCCAAACTATGTGTACTTTGCGTGTATGCCGCTTTATTGGGTTTTCAATTATGTCCAACTGGATTACAGTCCATTGGGCTATGCTCACTGGATACGGGATACACATGGCCTAGACTATGGTGCATGCATGGCCTCCAATTATTTCCATGGATATTTGAAACTTTCGTTGCCTGAGCGCAATAACGATGGATTAAAGAAACGGATGCAAAGATATGAGGACACTCATCATGTAACCTTTGGAATAGATCGATTGGTTATATTGATTCCAGATAATATGTTTGTTAACGGCATAATTGAGAGCGACTTGTTAGAACCGGCTGAGGTGAGTCACAGCAATACTTTAGTTTCCTCATTTGGTATAAAAATTTATATTTATCCCAGCCATTAGAGACAAAATATATTAATCGGGCTGGTGTGAATAGGCCGTTTAAACACGCAGTATACAGACTTAAGAAGAAAATAAATGGAGAATTCTACTACTTTGCTATGGAAGGAGCCACTCCAATGCTGTCCTTCTTTGAGGCTATGAACTTTAAATTGTCGACTTCCTGGCAAATGCAGGAAATGAAACGAGAAATTTGGCTCAAGTTTAATAATCATTTGAGGCAGCTAATAAAAAGCTGGCCAGAAACCGAGAATGAAGTGCAACTAATTGTATACAACTGTGTGTGTATGTAACAAATATTGAATTTTTTATTAATATTTTATACTTTTAGCGCGAAAAACAACTGGTGAAGCTGTAGACGTTGGCGAAATACTTTATGCCCATGTACAAAAACGTTTTGACAGTAAGAAACATATGAACTAAGGCTTAATTTAATAAGAAAATTGAGCCTGAAGACTAAACCTATGAAACCATTGACTTGTTATCTGTTTGCATGCCATTTTACACAACTGAAAATATTACATCTATGTATAAAGATTTTCTTACGAACTACTATCGTCTTCTTCTTCTTTGTTATCTTCCTGTTGTAGCTTCGCCTCAGCTATTGAAATCATTCGAGACTTCCATGTTTCATAGTCTTCAATTTCGGGAATTTTGCATTTGTGTTTTATTTCTGTGACGGGTTTATCCTGATGATTCTCAACTTTCTCTTGTAACTTAGACACCACATTGATCTCCTTGTGATGTTTTTCAATCATTCGCTCCCATTGATGTTCCAGCTGCTGCCATTGTGTGGGACGCAAATTACTGAATGGCATAATCTTTGTTTTGGACACTTTCTTTTTAAGCAGGCGACACGCTTGGAATACAGCCATGGCAGCGTACTGTGGATGATCTGAATCCGGGTTCTCGCCGTTAACGGCCTTAAACAGAGTCAGCAGATCCTCAGCTTTTCGCGCCACTTCGTTTAGAGTCAACTGCACACAAATGTCGTTGACAGTTGGGATTTTGTTGAGATCGAGTAGTTTCTCAAACATTCGCTTGTTATTGACATAATGGCTCTTACGCAGCGCGGAGAGTTTAAGTGCCTGTTCCTTGTCAATGCCAATATCGAGCAGGGAGGATGCTATATCCACGCACAATACAATTTTACCATATTCGTTTATTTGTAGCGGAACATTTGTAGAACGTAACTCCAACAGTCTTATTAGTTCTGTTGTTTTTCTATTATAAAATGACACTTGATAAGATTGCAACTGAATTATTATTATAATCACTTACTCTAACACATTGGGCTCATCGCCTAGACCCATTTTTGAAATTAATTGCGCGATCAGTATAGTCATTTTTGCCTACTAATTTAATTGTTTACTTTTTTTGGCGCGAATTAAACAGATGTACGCAACGATGGTGTTGCCATACTGGGCTAAGTGCTAACAGGTGGCAACCATGGTAACATTACAGGATTCTTCTTCTTTCCAAGTATGTAAATATAACATTACAGGGCGAGACAAATGTTACCAACAATTTGAAACTGGGTCGCAACAAATTTAATTTAGGCATTTTCAAGAAAAGGGAAGTGTTTTTTGTTTATAATTAATTATATTACGAATTTCAAAGAGCAAGTAATATATTCGGCCAGACCTTTTATAATTAAGCGAAATACAAAACGTTATGTTAAGCCGATTTAGAATCAGATTGTACACATTTTCAATTTTAAACTTATATTTCGTTTTCGCTGTCATCTGCGTTTTTAGCGGCTTCTCCAGCCTCAACGGCCAATTGCGTCCAAGATTCGGGGTTAATGAGATGAATACCATTCGTGTCTTTGCCAACAATGCCCATTTCGTAGCGGAAATCTTTGTCCTTCAGCTCATCATGTACCTGATAAATGCTGAAATAGAAATAAAATCACAATTAGAAGAGAAAATTTATTGAACATTCCTATTATTTCATACATCTTTCCTCCACTGCGCACCAGCTCCTCTGTGTTCATGTCGGCAAACTTGAACTTTTCCATCTCTGTCTTTGCTTGTTGCTTGGCTTTACCACTGGCACAGGCATAGTAGCCAAAAGACGTTCCGGACGGCTCAATTTTGTATAGTTGTGGACCATCGGTCTCATCCCATGAGGCAAATATAACAGAAAGACCAAATGGACGCACAGCACTGTACAGTGTATAGGCGTGGATATAGCCGGCAACGCGATTGCACAAATGCTTCAGGGGAATCGTGCGCTCAAACTGTTGACGGAAATTGGCCGCTTCCTGTCGGGCAATGTCGGCCACATAGTTACCGTCGGCCATAAGTCCAGCTATGGCCATGCCAATGTTTTTCTCAATTGTGAAAATGCGACTAGCTGCATCCGGCTCATAGAGCTGGTCAGTTATGATCTTCTCGACAGCTATAACAACAGAATCTTTGCCTCGGATTCCAATAACTGTGCCACTCTTCTCTACAGCTTTAGAGGCATAGTCAATCTGAAAGACGCGACCGTCCGGCGAGAATTGCGAAGCGGACAAATCGTACTGCAAGTACACGTCCATTAATTAACTTTCTTTTATTGTACATTATTTAATAAACTTACACCAGTGCCAATTGTACTCATTGTTTAGTTTGTATTTGACTTCTTGTTAACAAAAATTGAAGATATTTAGCAAACTTGCAGCTACGGACGATGATTTGACGGCTTTTGATTTGACATATGCAATTCATGTGAAAGGTTGCCAGAAGTTTTAAATTTAATAAAGTGTTGGAAAACGCAAAACCGACCCCGTTCAAAATATAACAAATTACTCAAGCTTAAATAAAAATGTTAAAATAATACTTGAAATGGATTGTCAATTTTTCATTGGCCCAAACCGGCATAATAACTGAATTTTTATCAAAACAAACTTGATATAACAGTGCTGTAAAACATTATATATTTTTGGTCTCTATTTATTTAATTAATGCGTGATATGTTGAATTGA
This sequence comes from Drosophila dunni, assembly GCA_018152125.1. Classification (NCBI taxonomy): domain Eukaryota; kingdom Metazoa; phylum Arthropoda; class Insecta; order Diptera; family Drosophilidae; genus Drosophila; species Drosophila dunni. Next base: position 17,262,076 of record JAECXC010000339.1, on the reverse strand, counting down.
ATTGAGAATTTTTTTTTTATATTTTTACAGCTTATCTCAATAAAAATTGTAATTTCTTGTTGAAGTTTTCAGTAGCCGAAAGTATGTTTTGTTATGGAATCATGGAACACCCGTGTTGCGCTTAGTTCCAATTAATTGAGAACTTGTTCTTTTTCAAATATTAACTTCTGTTCCGGTGTGCACGCGGTAGTTCTATGAAATTTGTAAACAAAATTTAATATGCTCGCAAACATATCTGAAAAAAGGTAAGACAACGGCAAATAATGAGTAAATCTATAATAAAATAGTGATTTCTAGCTATGCGGCTGAAGCTCGCTACACAAACTTTTATGCTGGAAACGACATCGCCTGGAGCGAGTGTGGTCAGTATTTCTACTGTCTCAACGGCGATGTAGTGAATCAGGTGGACGTCGAGACCTCCCAAATTGTGTGCAGCTATGGAGCAAACGTGAGCGGCAACACTGATACGGGGAATAAAAGAAAAACAAAGGCTATTGGACTTGACGATGGGGAGATGGACGAGGATAACATTTACTGTTTCGCAGTTTCCCGCGAACATGTGGTTACCGCGCATGGAAGTGGATTGCTCCGCTTGTGGGAGCTAAGCACCCAAAAGTTGGTTAAGCTTTGGAAGGCGCAGCACAAAGGTCCCGTTGTTCAAATCGAATTCAGCTCTTGTGGAAAACTGATCTGCTCCAGTGGCGGTGCTGACGCCACACTGAGACTATGGGATTTTGCAAACAACAGCTGCTTGTGCGCCCTCAAAGATTTCCCCGGTCCAGCACTTTTATTGCGCTTCCATCCTAGCCCCCTGAAGCGGGAAATCTATGCCGTTGGCTCGGACAATACCATCTACTGCTGGAACTACGACACCAAAACGCTGCTGCATAAAATGCGTGGCCACATATCCCAAGTAACTGGGATTAGTTTTCAGAGCTCTGCAGCCGATTGCAGCCAACTAATAACCGTGAGTCGCGATAAGGTCTTGATAGTATGGGAGCTGTCCCAAGCGTCAGAAATGGAGCCAAGTAAATGGAATCAACTGAAGGTTCTTCCATTGTATGAAGAACTGGAAGGAGTAAGCCACCTGGCTGAAGGAGCACTAGTACTGGTCGCCTGTAGAAATGGAAAGCTGCTCCAGTTGGATACCAAAGCTTGGAAAATAAGAGACCTTTTGGTCAAAACAGATTTTGAGATCAGTCGACTGTTTTACTGCTGCACAAAGCAGCAACTGGGGCTCGTTACCACCGAGCAGAATATTTTGATCTATGATGTGACCAGCGCAGCTAAAGGTGCAGAGGTGGAACTCGTTAAACAGCTGGTGGGAAACAATGATGAAATATTGGATATGTGCTTCATGGGTGACAACGATCGCTACTTGGCCGTGGCCACAAACAGCAAACACTTTAAACTCTACGACACGGAGCAGAATATGAACTGCAAACTGATTGTGGGACACACAGACACGGTCATGTCTCTGGCAGCCTCACATAGCCTGCTCATCTCTGTCGGCAAGGATTGCAGCATACATCTGTGGAAATTGTCCCACAAGGAGACCTGCCATTTGCAGCCATTGACCCAGCAGACTAATTGCCACACATCGACCATTGGATCTGTCGCTTTTACCCACAATGGAGCCACTGGATTTGCCTCTGCCTGCCAGGATGGCAGTATGAAGGTGTGGCAGCTGTCGCGGGACAAGAAAGAAGAGAACTCCTATTCCTTTGCACTACGCTATGCAGCTTTGGCCCACGATAAAGAGGTAAACTGCGTCACGTATGCGCTCAACAACAAGTTGTTGGCCACCGCATCGCAGGACAAGACGGCGAAGGTGTGGGCAGCAGAGACGAATACCATGCTGGGTGTACTGCGGGGACACACGCGAGGTGTGTGGTGCGTACGCTTCTCCCCCGTCGATCAGATCGTGTTGACTTCATCCTCGGACTGCAGCATGAGGATTTGGTCCATAGCCAACTTCAGTTGTCTCAAGCGCCTTGAGCAGGAGTGCACCATACTGCGTGCCGAGTTTCTGGATCATGGGAAATTCATCTTGTCTGCTGCCTCAGATGGATTGCTTAAGCTCTGGAACATCAAGACGAACATTTGTGTCCAGTCCATAGATGAGCACAGCGACCGCGTCTGGTCTTTGGCGGTGTCCACCGGTAGCAATCGTTACTTCTACACTGGTGGTGCCGATTCCAAGCTGATTCGTTTTGGTGATGTCACAGAAACTGTGCGTAATGAAGCCCTGGATCAGCGACAGGAGCTGTTGCAGCAGGAGCAGACACTGCATTCGCTGCTGCACTCACAGAAGCAGCTGGAAAAGGCCTTCATCCTTGCGCTCACGCTGGACAAACCCAAGGCCTCCTATGACATCATTTGCCATTTCGTACGCAAGCGAGATGCTGCAGCTGTACACAAACTAGTGGATCAACTGAACATGGACAGGCGCATGGCGTTGCTGAAGCACGTCAAAGCTTGGAGCACCAATTCCCGACACTCACAGATTGCCAACCTGGTGCTGAAGCATCTGCTAGGAGACGCCTTGCTGGACAACACACAGAAGCTCTACAACAGCGGGAACCTTGTCGAGGTCTTGACTCCTTACGTCCAGCGGCACTTCAAGCGGGTAACCGAGCTGAACAAGGATCTGGCCTTCATGGAGTTTATCGTTAAGTGCATGTAAATGGACCGACCCAATCTTTAGAACTAGTTTAAGCTGAAATTGTTTAAAATAAATAAATATGGCGTATATTTTGTTACGCAAACTTATTAATAGCATCCGAAACTCATTGGGAATATATTCCTCATCAATCTCGATATAGGACCCAACTTTACCACATGACAATGATTTAGTGTCCACAACTTATTCTATTACCATGATCAGATCGTCTCCCTCCAGTTTCATGCCCTTCGCAATGCCCACTTTCTTGACGACGCCGGATATTGGTGACTGCACCAACATTTCCATTTTCATTGCCGAGAGCACCACAAGGGGCTGTCCCTTTACCACGCTGTCGCCCTCCTTTACCCGAATTTCGATAACATCTCCTGGCATCGGTGCACCAACTTCCCCAGGCACATCTTTTTTGGCTTTGGGATGCACGTGAATATCCTAGAGAAGAGACAGAATGTTAATGAAGATTCTACATAAAGATAATACTTCTAACCTTCAGAGCTTCCTTGTCCGGAATGTAGACCGAGTTGAGCTGTCCATTCAACTCAAAGAAGACCTCCCGTACGCCATTCGGCTTGAGATCGGCTGCCATGGCCAAGGCCACTATGCTCAGGGTCTTGCCCTTTTGCAGAGTCACATCGAACTCCTCGCCCACCTTGGGACCGGTGAGGAAGATGCGTGTGTCCAGCTTGTCCACAGGTCCATACTTCTCACGGTAGTTCAAATATTCGTTGGTTACTTGGGGATAAAGAGCTGCCGACATAACATCCCGTTCGTTGATGTCGGGATGAGTTTTCATTAGTTCCTCCTTTAGCTTATTGAGATCCATGGGCTCCAAAAGGGCACCAGGGCGTTCTTCGATTCGTGGCATGTCTCTGAGAACGTGCGTACGTAAAGGTTCTGGAAATCCACCAAACGGTATTCCAATATAGCCCTGGAAGTATTCCACTACCGATTTGGGAAACGAAAGCTCGGCAGCCTTTGCCACGACCTGCTCACCACTGAGCTTATTCTGTACCATGAACTGCGCCAGATCGCCGACCACCTTGGACGATGGCGTCACTTTGATAATGTCTCCCAACAACAAGTTGGCTTCTCGATAGGCGATCTTCACTTCTTCGAACAAATCACCCAGGCCCAGGGAGAACGCCTGGAACTGCAGGTTTGTGTACTGTCCACCGGGAATTTCATTTATATAAACGTCAGCATTGCCCGATCGCATCGTGGTGGTACATTCAAAGGGTCCGTAGAGCGTACGGGTTTGCTCCCAGTAAGCCGAGTAAGCGGAAACGTCGCTCAGCTTGAACTCCGTGTCCAAAGGAGATCCCTGCAGGGAAGCAACAACAGCTCCCATGCTTGGCTGCGAAGTCATGCCCGACATGGAGTCCACAGCAACATCAACGATATCAGCTCCAGCTTGGGCACAGGCGAGCATACAGGCTACTCCTGCTCCAGATGTGTCATGAGTATGCACATGAATCGGGACATCGGGATGTTTGTCTCTAATGGCTGTAACCAGCAACCTGTGAATCGGGATAAATACATTAGATGTGCAGCAAAATGTCCATTTACTTACTTGGCTGATTCGGGCTTCAGTAGTCCTGCCATATCCTTGATGCACAGAATGTGTGTTCCAGCTTTGACGAGTTCATCAACCAAGTCGGTATAGTACTTCAAATTGTATTTAGTGCGCGTGGGATCTCCCACATCTCCCGTGTAAGAAATAGCAGCTTCTACAACTCCACCTGCACAGCCGGCTGCTTCCATGCCAATAATCAAGTTGGGCAAATAGTTAAGGGAATCGAAGACACGGAAAATATCCATTCCACATTGAACAGAGAGTTCACAGAACTTATGGACTACATTGTCCGGGTAGCTGGTGTACCCAACAGCATTAGCGCCGCGCAGTAACATTTGGAATGGAATATTGGGAATGAGATTGCGCATCTCCTCCAGACGCTCCCAAGGACACTCGTGCAGAAATCGCATGGCCACATCGAACGTAGCACCACCCCAGTTCTCCAAAGAGAAAAGATTGTTGAATTTGTGAGCCACAAAAGGTGATATTTTCAGTAAATCGTGGGTACGCACACGCGTTGCCAGCAGGGACTGATGGGCATCTCGGAACGTCGTGTCCATTAGCATAAGGTTCTTCCGGGAGCGCACTTCTTTGGCAAATGCTTCAGGCCCTCCAGACGTTATGAAGTCTCGCAGTCCCTGCGGTGGGTCTGTCACTGTGGAAAGATAAACACATTATTTTTAATTAGGTGCGTGCAAAGAGCAGTCGAATTGTTTAAAACAAATATGCCTTATTTGTTGAAAGCAGTGCACTGCTTGCTCGCCGACAAACTAAACAGATTTTAGCAGTCTGGCAGCGCTATCTTCGTCAAGTTTTCTGCATTTGAAACGCCGTTAAGCCTGTTTATGTGTGACATAAGTTTTTACCCAATAATCTTCAGATGTGTGTTGTATAAATATGTATCTGCTCTGCAAGGCTCTGAAGAAACTTACTTGCTGGCACTGAAGGTACCACCGGACGGGACTCGGCCGGCATGAGCGTCGTTCCCAATGGTGTCTGTGCTCCATTTACCAACACTTCGCCTATGTAGTTCAGCAGTTGCCGGCCGCGATTTAATGATTTTTTGAATTGGAAAAGCTCTGGATGCTCATCTATAAAACGAGTGTCTAGTACTCCGTTCAAGAACCTATCGTTATCAAGCACATTTAAAAGAAATGGAATATTGGTCTTGATCCCACGAACGCGAAACTCCTGCAACGATCGCTTCGCCTTTGCAGCTGTGTTGGCCATGTCATTGCCATGGGCAATAACCTTGACCAGCAGTGAGTCATAGTAGGGCGAGATAATTGCACCGTCGTAAGTGGAGGCACTGTCTAGACGAATGCCCATACCCTCTCCGGAGCGGAATGCTTCAATTCGACCGGTGCTGGGCTGGAAATCGTTGGCGGGATCTTCGGCAGTCACACGACACTGAATGGCATAGCCACGAGGAACTATTTTATCCTGAGTCAGTCCCATCTCCTCCAGCGTCACTCCTTCGGCAATGCGGATTTGAGACCGAACCAAATCAACGCCAGTGATTTCCTCCGTGACTGTGTGTTCCACCTGCAGTCGGGCGTTCACTTCGATGAAGTAGAAGATGTCGTCTTCATCGCACAGAAACTCCACAGTGCCTGCATTTTTGTATCCCACGTGCTTGGCCAAGCGTACAGCCGCCGCTGTCATCCTGTCTCGTAACTCGACAGGTAATCGTGGAGCAGGTGCGATTTCAACCAACTTTTGATGGCGGCGCTGCACGGAGCAGTCACGCTCATAGAGATGCACCGCATTTCCCGTCTTATCACCCAAAATTTGGACTTCAATGTGACGAGGATGCACAATGAACTTTTCAAGGAACACGTCTCCATTACCAAAGGCGCTCTTGGCTTCTGATGTCGCACGTTCGAAGCTCTCCTCGACATGCTCCATTTTGAAGACCTCACGCATTCCGCGACCTCCGCCTCCGTAGGCAGCCTTGAAGATGGCGGGAAGACCGTGCTCTTCGCAGAACTTCATAGCTTCTTCGGCGGATCTGACTGGATCTTCTGTGCCTGGTATGGTGCAGACCTCAGCCTCCTTGGCTATTTTCTTGGCAGCTACCTTGTTACCCATTTTCTTGATCACATCTGGACTTGGGCCGATAAAAGTAATACCAGCGTTAATTAAAGCTTCTGCAAAATCACTACGCTCGGACAGGAAGCCGTAACCTGGATGCACTGCATCTACATCGTTCTCCTTGCACACACGTATTATCTCTGAAATACTAAGGTAAGCTTCCACCGGTGACAGCCCCTTGCCGATCAAATACGACTCGTTGGCTTTCAGCCGATGCAAATGCTTCTTGTCCTGCTCTGAGTACACAGCTACCGACTTGATGCCCATCTCGGAGCATGCACGAAATACCCGAATGGCAATCTCGCCACGATTGGCAACCAGCACCGATGTTATGGGCTTATACTCCGCCTGCAAGACAAATGGGTTACCAATTGCTCTTAACTCGGAGGGAATTCCATCACTTACCTGTTTGGCCATATGCTTTTTCCATACAACAAAAACACGCACCCGGAGAAGGGTTCTCCGGAGATTTCTGAGTGCATGCTGGGAATCTGAGAGACACATGGCAGTTGATCGCTGTAAATAATGGACAGAAGAGTACACATGACTGACATGGCTGCAGATTGGTCATCTTACCCCAAATGACTTGATAATCTGCTTTAAATATCAAAAATCAAAGCATAAATTTAGAATTTTATAAAATAGGAACGGTAAAAACTAATAAATTTGGTAAATCAAGTTAAAATAAACATTTGAAGCAAAGCAGCAATGTTATGCTGGGTGCACACTGACGCAGCATGGAAACCATGGAGAGCAAAACGCAGAAGACGCAGGGGCTTTATTTAAACATTTATTTAAAATCGCATAAGTAGCAAACAACAAAACAATTCTAGTTTATGTCGGACCTACGATAACACTAATTTTCGAATACACCTGAGTTCTGTTTATCTTTAAATCGTTGAATCGAATTAGGCATATACTTGGTTACAGTTAATAACATTTATTAAGAACAGTTGACTTTTATTGTACACTCTTGTTTAAATAGTAATATTAATCAAATTTGGCAATGGCTATCAAAATTACAAAGTTCTCATTATTGATTTGAAACAATCATTGTTTGTGCGCTCTATAAACTAGAAATATTGTAAACTTTTTCAAAAAGTACCACAAATACACACGCATACAAACAAACATATGTACTCGTGTATGTATACACAAATATATGCATATCTATCTATATATTTATATAAAAGAAACAAGATTAATCATCGCTTTGCTTAAGGTAATTGTTAATTAGACCGATGATGATAACACGCCCAACCTTCGTGGGATATAGTATAGCTACATATATACACACAGACATATATATATATCTATATAAAACTGATCATTTACTCAATGACCATGATCAGATCTTCACCCTCCAGTTTCATGCCCTTGGTGATCTCCAACCGCTTGACCACACCGGATATGGGCGATTGTACAACCATTTCCATTTTCATCGCTGAAAGAACAACCAGAGGATGTCCCTTCTCAACCTTGTCGCCTACTGCAACCCGAATATCGATGACATCTCCTGGCATGGGGGCACCCACCTCGCTCTTCAATGTCTTGTTGGCCTTGGGATGTACGCGGATTTCCTAAGGAGAGTGTATCATGTGAAATATGATCTTTAATTAATTCCAACTCAAAGGCACTTACCTTCATTGCTTCCTTGTCGGGAATGTGGACGGAGCGCAGCTGACCGTTCAGTTCAAAGAAGACCTCGCGATTTCCGTTTGCCTTGAGATCGGCTGCCATGGCCAATGCCTTCATGCTCAATGTTTTGCCGCGTTCCAGAGACACCTCGAATTCCTCGCCCACCTTGGGACCGGTGAGGAAGATGCGTGTGTCCAACTTGTCCACTGGTCCATACTTCTCACGATAATGCAAATATTCGTTGGTTACTTGAGGATACAGAGCTGCCGATACGACATCCCGCTCGGTGATATTGGCATGAGATTCCTTGAGTTCAGCCTTAAGCTTATCGAAGTCGAATGGTTCCATCTTGGCACCTGGTCGTCCCTCAATGCGCGGCATATCCTTGAGGACACGCGAACGTAGTGGTTCTGGGAAACCTCCGTACGGAATACCAATGTAGCCCTGCAGATACTCCAGCACCGACTTGGGGAACGACAGCTCCTCAGCCCTCTCCAACACTTGCTCGCTTGTCAGATGGTTCTGTACCATGAACTGGGCCAAGTCACCGACAACCTTTGACGAGGGAGTAACCTTGATAATATCTCCCAAAAGGAAATTGGCTTCCCTGTAAGCTTTCTTAACATCCTCGAAGAAATCGCCCAGACCCAGGGAGAACGCCTGGAACTGCAGATTCGTGTACTGTCCACCGGGAATCTCATTCAGATAAACGTCGGCATTGCCAGAACGCATCGTAGTGGTGCATTCGAAGGGTCCATAGAGTGTACGGGTTTGCTCCCAGTAAGCCGAGTACTCGGAAACATCACGCAAGTCCAAGTTTGTGTCCAAGGGTGTTCCCTGCAGGGAAGCAACAACAGCTCCCATGCTTGGCTGCGAAGTCATGCCCGACATGGAGTCCACAGCAACATCAACGACATCAGCACCAGCTTGGGCACAGGCCAGCATAGAGGCAACTCCCGCTCCAGAAGTGTCATGAGTATGCACATGAATTGGCAAGTCGGGATGCTTGTCCCTGATAGCGGTAATCAGCAACCTGTAAATGAAATAAGCGGAATTACTTCAGTTCCTATCACTTAAACTGAGTTCTTACCTCGCTGATTCGGGTTTCAGAAGTCCCGCCATATCCTTGATGCACAGCACGTGAGTTCCAGCTTTCACGAGCTCATCAGCCAAGTTAGTGTAGTACTTCAGATCGTACTTGGTGCGCTTGGGATCACTGACGTCACCGGTGTAGGAAATGGCAGCTTCCACAACACCGCCGGCCTTTCCGGCAGCTTCCATGCCGATGATCAAGTTGGGTAAGTAGTTAAGTGAATCAAAGACACGGAAAATATCCATGCCAGTTTGGACGGCGAGTTCGCAGAATTTGTAGACAACATTATCTGGGTAGCTGGTGTATCCGACGGCATTGGCACCGCGCAGTAACATTTGGAATGGGATATTGGGAATTTGCTTACGCATCTCTTCCAGACGCTCCCAAGGACACTCGTGTAGGAATCGGAGTGCCACATCAAAAGTAGCACCGCCCCAGTTTTCCAGGGAGTACAGATTGTTGAATTTGTGAGCTACATATGGTGATATCTTTAGCAGATCGTGGGTACGCACACGTGTTGCCAGCAGGGACTGATGGGCATCTCGGAACGTCGTGTCCATCAGCATCAGGTTCTTCCGGGAACGCACTTCCTTGGCGAATGCCTCGGGGCCCTGGCGCACAATAATGTCGCGCAGACCTTGAGGCGGCTCCGTCACTGTTTCGAAATAGGTTAAACTGATTTTAAAACGATTTCGAATGCAATAAGTGATTGGAAGCATGTGTTATTTACAAACGAACAACATTCAGTTAGTTAATGAAGCAAACATTTATGTTCCCAGACACCACAACAAAAAGTAACGGCGTTTTTAACAGAATACACAACATACTTACGATGTTTACTTATGTACTATATTTAATTATATAGTAAACACTTTTAATAATAAAAAAAGCATTTCAAAGCTGAAAAACTAAAGCATTATTTGATTTTAGCAACGATTTAATTAAGCCGCTGTCCTTTGCGCGCGGTCAGTGATGCCAAGCTGTTCAAAACGATTCTGAAAAATTAAGTAATGGTATTCCTAAGCCTGACTTAGATTACACAAGTGATTTTGCATTCCTTTTTCTGATTACTCCCTAGACTGTGATAAATTATTTTATTATAATTAAAATACATCCCCATGTATTAGTTGGTTAGACGATGACAATACTTTATATTAAACATTTTATTTAAAGGGGTTTCAATTAGTTGATTAAAGTAAGGGACTTCAAAAGATGATTATGGGAATTTATTTTTGCAACGGTGACTAAAGCTAAAAAACAAAACAAACCTGATTAAACTAATGTTTTAAATATAGTTGGTATGTAAGTATGTACATGTGAATGACGGTATATATTTTCTCATATTACAAATTAAGAAAACCACAACTCAAACGTACCTTTCGCCTCTCCGCTTTTTTCACGTTCTAACGCTTCCGGAGACAGGTCTTCATTTGTATGAGAATCATGATAACATATCGTTTATGAACATGGCAGAGGCGTTTGTTTTTTAGGATATTTGGCATTTGTTTTTTTTTTTTTTTTTGTGTTATGTGTGTTGTAGTTGTTGAATTTGAGACGATTGCATTTGGTATTTGAGTCAATAGCAAATGTTAGAAACAATAAAGTAAATAGAAAAGTAAAACATAAAGTATGCAGATTAAACAAAGAGAAACAGCTCCAAACGGTAGTCCGATAAGTAAGTACACTAGCAGATAGAGGCAGGTTAATATTTTAATTGAAACCAGGCAGAAACAATCAAGTTTTAAAAGCAGACAGACAAAAGTGTTTTCTTCTTTTATTAAAAAAATATTTAAAATATCTGTATATCTGCTAGTGCATGTAGTAGATAATCTTTTTCAGTGTACAGCAAACTTGCTTCCTTTTTAATCCCTTTCCGTACTTTAAGATTAAAAAAATTGATTGTTAAATACTTTTGGGTGCATTTCAATAGATTGAAAAAACTCTTTAGTTGGCGGATTCAAAAAAAAAATTCGAGTGTTTAAATTTGAAGGAGACAAATAAAGTTTCCCATGAAAATAAACCAAGCTTGAAGAAATAGACATTCAAAGTGTTGTGTGTGTTGGCCAAGTTAGGGCCAAGGCTGAAACAATTAGGTAAAGCAACAACCATTTTGGTAGCAACAAATACAAGCGTGGTTCCGGAAAAAGCACATGCCTTAGACCTTGGATTAAAGCAACTCAACTTACCCAACGGTACGGTGGGAACATGGGGAGTCACCTCGGCAGGTTTCAATGAGGTCGCTAGTGGCGTCTGTGGTCCGTTTACCAGCACTTCACCCAAATAATTGAGCAGTTTCTGGGCACGATTCTGTGTAGTAGTGAACTTAAACAGCTGTGGATGCTCATCAATGAAGTAAGTATCCAGAACACCATGTAGGAACTTTTGGTTCTCCAGCACATTCAGCAGGAAGGGAATATTAGTCTTGACACCGCGAATACGGAATTCACGCAGGGCACGATTCATTTTTGCCGCCGAACTCTGCAAATCACTTGCATGGGAAATAACCTTGACCAGCAGGGAGTCGTAGTAGGGAGAGATAATGGCACCAGCGTAGGTGGAGGCACTGTCCAGACGTATGCCCATACCCTCTCCGGAGCGGAACACTTCCAGGCGACCAGTGTTGGGCTGGAAATCGTTGGCAGGATCCTCGGTGGTCACGCGACACTGAATGGCGTAGCCACGTGGGTTTATTTTCTCCTGGGAGAGTCCCAATTCGTTAAGGGTCATTCCCTCGGCAATACGGATCTGTGACTGAACCAAATCAATGCCTGTGATTTCCTCCGTGACTGTGTGCTCCACCTGCAATCGGGCGTTCACTTCGATGAAGTAGAAGTTTCCGGACTCATCGCACAGGAACTCCACAGTTCCGGCGTTCTCGTATCCCACATGCTTCGCTAGCCTTACAGCTGCCTCCGTCATCTTGTCCCGAATCTCGGTGGGTAGTCGTGGCGCAGGTGCGATCTCAACGACCTTTTGATGGCGACGCTGCACGGAGCAGTCACGCTCGAAGAGATGCACTACATTGCCGGCCTTGTCTCCGAGCAGTTGAACCTCAATGTGACGAGGGCGTTCGATGAACTTCTCAATGAACATGGCGCCATTGCCGAAGGCAGCCTTTGCCTCGGAGCTGGCACGCTGGAAACTCTCCTCAACCTCTTCCATTTTGCGGACGACACGCATGCCGCGGCCTCCACCGCCGTAGGCTGCCTTGAAGATGACGGGAAGTCCGTGTTTTTGACAGAAGGACAGAGCCTCTTCTTTGGACGTTACTGGACCGTCAGTGCCTGGTACAATGGGCACGCCAGCCTCAATTGCCGCAATGCGGGCAGCCACTTTGTCACCCATGTTCTGTACCACCTTTGGGGATGGACCGATGAATCGAAGTCCGGCATCGATGACGGCCTGGGCGAAGTCACTGCGCTCAGACAAGAATCCATAGCCGGGATGCACTGCATCAATGTCGTTCTCCTTACACACGCGAATAATCTCTGGAATGTTTAGATACGCTTCCACTGGTGGAAGTCCCTTCCCGACCATGTAGGACTCGTCGGCTTTCTGGCGATGCATGTGCATTTTATCCTGTTCCGAGTAGACCGCAACCGACTTGATGCCCAGCTCAGTACAGGCACGGAACACACGAATGGCAATCTCGCCTCTGTTGGCCACCAGCACCGATCTAATGGGCTTGTATTCCACCTGTAATAAGAGTAAAGTTGTAGTATAGTGGTTACCAGATGCTTCTACACTTACCTGAGTGGAGTAGGCATTCTTATTGATAAAGTAGAGCCTCACGCGGGGCATGGCCCTACGCAAGGTTCTGAAGGCAGCTTGGGACTCCGGCAGGAACATTGTGAACGTTCTTCAAACGCTGTAAAGAAGAAAAGAGTATTATTATTAGAATCATATTTGAATTTTTTAGTCATCTGTGGGTAGATAAATTTGATTCCCGATTCCACAATAAAAACCAAAAATAAGTGAACAAATTTTTGTATATTAAGCATCAACGCGAACGCTGCTTAATGCTTGTCACGTGTGTTCATTTATTTATATACACTTGTGTGATATACATATTCATATACTATATATATACTTAAATGGGACGGATGTGTACGTATTCATTGTGATCAAAAATTTAAATAATAAATACATCATAGATTTACTTTTATGGAAGTGTAAAAAAGGAGTCGATCGTCAGTAACCATTCAGAAAATTTAGAAGCCGACAAACAAGAGAGTGAGAGAGACTAAAGACTCTTAACGTTTTATTGATTTGATTTGTAAATTCCACATTTGTTAACATTGAAGTATTATTTATTTATTTAATAATTTATTTTTAAAACAACCTTTTCTGTAGCCTTTAATTATGACAACATTGTGAGTATATCTATTGCAATCTGAGGTGTTAATAAACAAGTTTATCTACTCATTATCTGTTATTATCTAGCTATCTGTCAGATATACACACACGTATTTATTAACAGACACAACACAATAATACATATGTTAACACCTATTCAAGATTAACTTTATGATGTACAATGTACTTTGTATATTGTTACCGTTAATCGAGCCCCTATCAATGGATTGCAATTACCCTATAGTCGTTGCCCGAAACTTTTTCCACTTTGTTGATCAGCCAGTTGACGAATGCAAAAAATAAATGTTTAAAATTAATGAACAAAAACATACATATGTTTGTATAAAAATAAATTAATTGCAAATGAGAGAAAAAAGGGTATTCACCTAGAATTTAATCTGTTGGCTATACTAAGTACATAAGTCACTTGGTTTAATGATGAGTTTGAGGCTTTCCTATCATTCAAATATCTAATGGGGACGAGCTGTAGATAATGTGTAGATATTTCACGCACACAGTCTCAGTTTGGTGTTATCTCCACTAAAAACACTCACACACTTATTATTTCTATATTTACATGTTTGTAGGAGTAGCGACTATCAGGAAAATCAGCAAAATATAATGTTCTAACAGTTTTTATAAAACAACGATTAGTTCAACGTTCAACAATTGGATTTTTAACGAAATGAGCAATTATTCAGACAATTTTGAACTTAAGCAAAGCAAATACGATTGTTACAACTTAACGAATTGCTAATTGCAATTTATTTGCAAATTGTTTGACTGTAATTTCGTTTCATCATTATGGACGCAGGTTAAGTACATTAAAAAGCCGGATTTTTGTATTTAAAGTATTGCCAGAAAAATAATTAGTATGAATTTATTAGTCGCAATAAATGCAATAAAAAGATTCTAATGTGCGTGTTCGCATTTGATTGAAGTATATACATATTTTCATTGAACTAATTTTATGTGCATCGTAAATCAATGTTTTATCTTTAGCCGATACGAGTGTGCACTTGTTGGAGCAGCCTGTGCAATCAGGACTACCTTCAACGCAACATAATGCACTGCTTGCAGGCTACAGTCGGTGTGTTGATAAGCAGTGCATTTCGTGTGCTTGTAAACAGCTGTTACAACTGCCTTTGATTTAAAAATGCTAGTAAACTAAATAACTGACCTCGGTTGATTAATACACTTCAGCTATGTTCTTTAGTACAATAAAAACTATCAAGAGCTAACGATATTATCCTTGTCGTTGATTCTAGACTATGGCTGTTAAAGTGGAACACATAAAGCACTGGAAATTAAATGTCAATTACGACACTATCCTAACATCACACGGACACGCCCTGTAGTTATTGTGGTTTCATTTTAGACGTGAAGCCCAACGACCCGCAATTAGATGAAGAGCTTTCTCCTTTGTTTACAACACACACACATACACACGCATACATTAGTGAGTGTGCATGTTGTTGACCATGTCAATGGCTCGTCCAAATCTAACACACACACACACACAAACATGCGCCTGGCATGTGTATGCGTGTTTGCCGCAATGACCGATTATGTAATGATAATACGACCACATTATTGCAATAATAAGACGCGAATCGCTTTAGAATGTACACAAACAGCGCTCGGTCGAATGATTTGGCGATTACGCTGTTTTATTGAGTGCCGCTCACTTTTACTGTACATTGTACAAGCACACGCACACATACACGTGTACATACATAAATGTGTCTGTGTGTTTGTGTGCAAATACACACATATACCTATAAACGATCTTGAGCAAACGTTGTTAAGGTCAAAGTCGTCTCAGAGGTGTAGCACTGTGCCACGCCTTCTCTGGACACACTCGCTGATAATCCACAAATACGATCCAGCCAGTGATAAAAATGTAGAACACCCAAACGTATGTTGCGTGCATCTGATTGTCATCAAATTAGGGACTAACTAACGCTACACTACATATAGTACAATTATAGACAATTGCTACAGATTGATTGTCACGGGAAGCATCTGGAATGTTATTTCAATCAAAGCAGCCAAATCAACAATATTCAACTTTGATTCGCTATTCACGCTATGACTTTGAAACTATATAAATTCATTATACATTTTTTTTCTATTTTTTTTTTTTATCATTTTTTTTTCTGATTTCATTATATTTTATATGGTAGACATAGTTTGTATGTTTGTAGGCATAATTATGTATGAATGAATGTATTGGCACATGCCTTAATTTTGTCAAGCACGTTTTGGCCGATAGAGAAACCATAAGAAGGTCACTAATATAGGGCACAATGAAATTAACCGAAAATAACACTATAATAGATTTACACCAAATATGTGAATACATAGTCAAAGAAACACATAATCAGAATAGTATATATGTGTGTAATTTACACAAGTCCATACATACAAACAATTGTCTAGCTAGCGGCGTTTCTCTTATCTCACGTGAATAAGCAAAGTACAATTTACACGCACACACATGTAAATTTTATATACGCACAAGTATTCATACATACATATGTACATGAATGTCGGCACGTGTGTGTGCGTGTATATAAGTGCTTTTTTTATTTGAAAGTTCAGAGTTCCGTAAATAAGTTTGCATGTGTAGTGTATATATGCACATGTATATAGTATATACTTGTGTGCGTATAGCTGCTCCTTGCTGTTATCCTGTTTGATTTCGATTTAAAATTAACACTTTTTATAGGAAACAACCGCACGATTCAAACACACAAAAACAGCCGAAATATTGCGTGTAAGAAGCGTGTGTGTGTGTGTGTGTGTGTGTTTGTCTCCACATTAAATTAGCGTGATTTGAAAATCTTAGAAACTTTAACCAAAACACGAGCAATTTAAATAAAAAAAATACTGCCTAGAATTAGCGAGTTGTTTTACATACATATTATACGTACATATACTATATATCTGTGTATGTGTGTGTTTGTATGTGCGTTGAGGTTCTGTTTAGGAAGGTAGAACACCTCGGAACGGTTACGTTGACTTCACTTCACTTCACAACTGTTTCTGTTTCTGCTTCAACTTCTGCCCGGGAGCTCGTACTCTGCGAACGGCAAGCACCAAAGCTGAACATCCAACTGACGGACAACGTCTAAAAAACTTGAAACTTTTGCCAGCATTGGCGCTGCGACGGTGGCTGCTTCGCAATCTCTCTCAGTCTCACTGACTAGACTCTCAGTCTTTCTCTTTTGCTACTCTCTCTCACAGCTTTTTATTCCGTTTTTGCTGCCTGTTAAGGCTCTCTCTCACCGACTCTCGTAGTTTCGATGTGTGTGCGTGCTGCTGCTGCTGCTGCCAACAGGCGGCAAATAACAGCAAGAACAATAACAAATACAACGAAAACAACAAAACTTGCACTTTGTCCTAAAGACGAAATTTGTGTCATGTCTGGCGCGACTCGTTCGAGATTGAGAGAGAACGCGAGATTGTGAGAGTGACAAGGCGGCCGGCAGAGAGCGCACTAACATAACCTTAGGTAAGGTTATAAGGGAGAGCAACAGCTGTTGGCAAGCCCCCTATTAGAGTGGTGCCTAAAAAAATTCAATTACATACAAACATATGTATGTACACACACGTGTTAATGTGTTTTTTTGAATAATTTCTGTCAGCATTAAACATTGTACATAAAGTAAAACACTGCTAAAAAGAAAATCTTATCAGTCTGAGCTTTAGCTTATTTTGTGTGATTACACAATGCCAATGGCTTGTCGGGGATTTTTGACGTAATTAAAGCAAAATCACTTGAAAATCCATTTATTCAAGCACTTATAGTATAAACGAGTAAACACTGTAATCTTTGTGCTCGAGGTAAGCAGGAATGGGTCCCAGATCCTCTTCCAAGTGTTAGTCAGTCGTTCATGTCAGGTCCAACCGAAAACCTCGTTCACTGATGGAGGCGATAATGGCCAGTCAGTCAGTAGACGATTTCCGATGGTGAATTAGTGCACAAATCTATTTCAACGATGACTAAAGTCATACGATTTCAATTTTTGAACAACGTGCCAGACATGGAAGGTTGCGCGACAACAATTTCCCATAACCCAAGTCAGCTGTTATGCGCTGAGCAAGTTCGGAGTCATCCAAGCACTACAGGGTCTAAAATGGCGATACGGCTATAAGTATGAATACTTGGATACTCCGGATGTTTTTAATAGTTTAACTTTATTAGCATTCAAATGGAAACAAGAGGTATGTTCTGAGTCGATAACCCCCCTTCAGACTTGTTTACTCAGTTTTTAGGTAGCACCGGTTTATCAGCAGAGGTCTCAGTTTTCTCAGCACGTGCCGACGTTAAATGAACGGTACATTCCACCAGACAGAGCAGCAATTTGTTATTTATAAGATAGTGTTTTTATTTTAATTCGCCGGTCTACGATTTCTTATCTAATTTGATGCCTTAACTTATCTATATGCTGGCTTTATGGCTCACTATCGGGTGCTACGTTGAGTGGGTCACCTTTACTGTCTTGAAATTGGTTTTTTATGGAACGAAACGTTCCTACCCCAATTTCTGAAGAAATTTAACAACTTTATATGTGCTGATATTTGTTGCTATATGTTTACAGGAATAAAATTGGGTGTATTTTAACTATTATTAATAACCTCAAAGCTGATTACAATATGGGTTCCTCCTTCAGAACGACGGGTTCTCCGTCCAATTTGCGTATAGTCGGCAAACGCTTGATGCACTCGGCTCTCCAGGTAGGCTCGTCCAGTCCCTCCGACAACGGATTGCCTACCACCACCAGATCTTCAAGGGACTCGATTTCAGCCAGACGATTGAACTCAGACCAATCCTTGATCAAATTGTTGCTTATGTACAAGACTTTGAGGCACTTGAGACCGGCCATGCCCTTAAGCTTCTCAATCAGGTTATAGCTTAGCCAGAGTTCCTCCAAAGTTTCAGCCACGGCTTCCTAAAAATCAAACTGTTAAAATAAGAAACTAAAAGTTGACTTATCTTACCAATCCTGATATTTGCTTGATATAATTCCTTGACAAAGAGAGCACCTTTAGACACTTCATGCCTGATAAACCGAATATCTTTTCAATCATATTGGTGGACATGCTGATTCTTCTGAAATATTTAGATATATATGAATTGTATATAAAGAATTTATAAAGTGAATTATGGTACTTACTCGCAGTTAACCAGTGTGCCTAGGGTGTTATCCATTTTCTCAATCGGTGGCCATTGAAACTGCAGATCAATATCCTTGGCATTGGCCGAATTTTGCTGTTCCCGATCCTCCCAGCGTTTTAAAGCCTCCTTTATCGTTGTTGCCTTCGACATTTTCTGCAATCAAATAAAATTTCTATCCTTCCACTTTCCTTTCAAACAATTAAGGGTTGCCCCAGGCAACCAGGCGGTACGTTTTAACTATGACTACCAGATACCCTAGAAAGCATACTGGTTCTCAACTTATTCCATTATAAACACAAACTTGTACTTGAAATTGTTTTCAAGTTCAAGTTTACATGCGCGTACTTGTTTGATAAATGAGTTCTCGATTAGGATTCCGAAAGTGGTGTCAATTACACCGCCCCACCTGTTCCCTCTCCACCTGAGGAGGCCAAAGAACCCCACAAGGCCGTTCGGGGCATTAAGCTGGCCTGGAACTGGTTCTAGAATCGAAAACCAAAATAATTCTAAAAAAGCTTTACCGTCGAACAGTGTGACTCCATCTTACAGTGTGACCCCATCATAATGTAATTAGACCATAGTTAAAGACGAGTAGATTAAATGCATTTCAAAGAGCTGTTCAAAGTTTCCGTATTCCAAAGAAATTTCGTTTTCTGCACTTTGGTTTTATGTTTATCAACTATATTTAGTTTTGTTTTTAATTAAAGTACACCTGCGAATTCAGTGGCATTGAGACTAAATTTACCTGATTAACCGACTTAACAAGAAGGCCAATTCTCAAGAATTTTTAAATAAGTTTATTTTTATATATTTTATCTATTTAATAATCAAGACAAGTGATAAACATTGTGAATACTTTTTGTTTCTAACGATTTTCTTCTCCACTAACAAAATATGTTGTAAATCTGTTTTTATAATTTTACATTTAATAAATTTATCACTATTATCAATCCAAGCTAGTGACGATTGCATATCCTAAAATTATGTAGAAAATAGCGTCGACCGTTAAATCGGTCCAACAAAATAATGTCCCTAGACTGTTTGGTTTTGTCACAAAGTCCCTGACTACCGATTGCACCATGGTATTGATAGAAAAATACTAACATTGGGAAATTTATCGATATGTAATTATACCAACTATCGATGAACTTTTTTTCACGTGCAGCCCTGGTACCGCAAAGAGAAGGCAGACGGTCGAAGCTTTTATTTGTTATTGTCCATTTGCTGAGAGTTGCGGTTTCGTTTGCGGTTGTTGTGCATAATGTCTACGTCAATTTTTTCGAATGTGGCTAAAGGGCCGGCTATTGAGGTTTTTGCCTTAACCCAAGCCTTCAAAGATGACACCAGCAACAAAAAAGTTAACTTGTCCGTGGGTGGTAAGTAAATCAAAGTAAATAAGACACGTTTTAAGAACTTGCTAAATTTGGTTGTATAAGTTTGAAATGTGTATGTGTAGAAATATTTGTATATGTGTTGTTATTAACGCGTTCTCCAATTGTTATTGTACAAATATTAGTATGTAACCAAATACAATTTTCGCTGAAACGTTTGAGCGTCCAGAGGTCATTTAGATGTCAAACGAATGCACATACAACAATAATTCTAACCAGAGCATCTGGTCATAATTGTTTAAATCAATTTTTTACTTTCACACATTCACTTACACAAATACTTTCTATCTCAGAATCGTATATATTTGCCCTTGGGTTCCGATTTGTTTTTCAAATAAAACTATTGCCGCATTAAATTTTTATGAATATATGAATGTACAACAATAAATACGCTCTTATCAGTTGTTATTAAGGGAACTTTGATCCGTCACAGTAATCACTTATCTTATCAATCAGATGTTTTCAATTTATGAAACGACCTGATATTTAGTTATGCAACAAATAAACAATTAAGCCGTTTGTAAAAGGCTTACACGCTGGGTTAAGTGGCCAACTGAAACCGATGTAAGCCAGTAAACTATTTTATCCGCATAACTAAAACGAAGCACACTATCTATTGCAGCTTATAGGTCGGAAACTGGAGAGCCCTGGGTATTGCCGGTAGTGCGCAAAACGGAAATTAAAATTGCCAGCGACGAGTCACTTAATCACGAGTATTTGCCAGTTACGGGTAAGTTTATCTGACTACTAAAGCTTCAAAACCAATTAATTTATTAATTGTTTAGGCCTTGAAACGTTCACCAGTGCTGCCACGGAATTGGTCTTGGGAGCGGACTCAGCAGCCATCAAGGAGAAGCGCGTAAGTAGTTACACCTGAGTGAACACATGTGCCCATAACTTTTGACCTGCTTTGTCCGCTTTAGGCTTTTGGTGTGCAAACCATCTCGGGAACTGGAGCCTTGCGTGTAGCCGCCGACTTTCTGTTCCAACAGCTGAAGCGGAACACAGTCTACTACTCGAGTCCGACATGGGAGAATCATCACAAGATATTCGTGGACTGTGGCTTCACCAGTCTGCATTCGTATCGCTATTGGGACCAAAATCAACGCCAGTTGGATTTCCAGGGCATGCTGGCTGATCTGGAGCAGGCACCAGCTGAGTCTGTGATTATTTTGCATGCTTGCGCGCATAATCCTACCGGTATGGATCCCACCCACGAACAGTGGAAGGAAATTGCTGATCTTATGGAGCGTAAGAAGCTGTTCCCTCTGTTCGATTCGGCCTACCAGGGCTTCGCTAGTGGCAATCCGGACCAGGATGCTTGGGCGATCCGCTATTTTGTGGATCGCGGCTTTGAGCTGTTTGTGTGCCAGTCGTTTGCCAAGAACTTTGGCCTGTACTGCGAGCGTGCTGGCAACTTGACGGTGGTGCAAAAGAGTGGCGCAACCAGAGACATGATCCACTCTCAGCTAACGTTGATTATTCGTGGATCCTACTCGAATCCTCCCGCATATGGCGCTCGCATCGTGTCCAAGGTATTGAATACTCCGGAGCTGCGTAAGGAGTGGATGGGACACATCCAGGGCATGTCGAGCCGCGTCCGAGAGATGCGTACACAGCTGCGCGACAAACTTGTCGAATTGGGAACTCCTGGAAACTGGGATCACATCGTGAAACAGATTGGTCTTTTCTCATACACTGGACTCAACGAGAGCCAGGTTGCTGTTCTGATCAAGGACTACCACATTTATTTGCTAAAATCTGGTCGCATCAATATCTGCGGTCTTAATCCTGGAAATATTGATTATGTGGCTAAAGCTATTAACTCGGCCGTAACTGGAGTTCCAGCCAAGTTATAAGCCTTCAACGCCTGCAAAGCAAAAGAGAAACAATAATTACAGCTGTAAATTTAGATCATTTATGATCAAATATTATCTACCAGTGTAGCGAAAGAAAATGCATTAGTTACCGTTATAAGTATAAAGTGCATTTGTTAGAATTTAAACAATAATTGTATCCGATTGTATTAGCAAGCTTAATATGAATACACAAAGAAAGCATTTACAGCAAATTGTCAACGCCTTCGAATACTTAGTGCAATAAATGGATTTACATCCCAAAACGGGCTTTTTAAACGGTAGTTCACTCACTCTTTCGGCCAAGTTAAGTGAACCTCGCAAACTCGTATCATTCGACTTGTAGGTCCATCTAGCGGCGAACGACTGCGTATTTAGCGTCATCTTTTGTCAGTCTGCAATGCCGCAATTGTTTGTTGTTATCGATAGCGCGACGACTCAAATCGATTTATCGCTAGTAAAGTCGATAGTATAGTAACTAAAAAATATAAACACAAGTATTTTGGTGGAGTCTGGCTAAAATGGCAGGTAAATACATTTGAATTCTTATAGAAAATGTTCATTAATAGGTAAACAACTTAGACAAAGCAAAGTCAACAGATACTCCCAGTGAGAATCCTTCTACATCCAGCAACGCGGATAGCACACCACTTTTTCCACCAGCCAAGCCCGGAAAACCTGCTGATTATGGAACGAACAACACATTGGAGCTCTTGGAGCGCATTCCCAGCCAAATAGTTGACTTAAAGCTGGACGAAGTCCTCACTGCCGTCAAGACTGTTGACAATCTCTGCGATTTCGCACGCTGCAAGACCAAAACAAGTTTAATGGGGCAAGATTGCGAGCTGTGCAAGAAGCGATTCTGCTTTAAACATGGATTACCTGAAGTCCACGGCTGCGGAATGGAGAAAAAGCGAGAGGCGCGCAAAGAGTTTCTTAATCCCAAGCCATTAAAGACCGTGCGACACGAGCAGGAGCTGAAAAATGCCAAAAAGAAGCTAAATGAGAAACTTAAGAATATGCAAGTAGAACGTATGCAGAAAACTGGAGGCGGATCAAAAAAGAACAAATAGAAATGGAATTAGAAAACAGTGCTTAAATCTAGTTTAATAAATATTTAAATTTTAAGTTAATAACTTGTGTTGTTATTCTGCCCACGCACACAAATAAACACTCTAATGCGTGTATGTGTGCTTGAGTACACAAATACAACTGCATGAAATCAGCTGACTGAATTCTCTTTGGTCTAAGGTTCTGTGCAAATGTCATCCGCTCTGCAGTCACGACGCTTATTAAACGCTATCAATTGCCACCTGAAGCGGACATGGACGCCACGACGCAATGAGTCCTTGTACACCCAGGGGCAATCACCGGAGCCCAAAATACGTGAATACTTCTACTACATCGATCATGAGGGCATGGTGGGTACATAGTCCTATGCACTTATATAAGCAACTAGAAGTGTTTTACTGCTCTTACAGCTCTTCTTGGACGATAGCAAGATGAAGAACTTTACGTCCTGCTTCAAAGAGCGGAAATTTCTACAATTCTTCTTCAGTCGTCTGCGACATAATGAAACGGATCGCTATCAAATGTTTCCCTTCATGTCGCCTTGTGGTCGGGAACGCAACTATGTGCGCTGTGATGACACCCCCATTGTCTTCACCGAACAACTGGAGAAGAATGATGCCAAGGATGTGGACACTTTGAGCTACGCACACGGAGGTCCCAGCTTAGCGGTGGCATTCGAGCCACAGAAACTCTACATGCATCCTCGGAGCGGTAGAGTCTATCATCCTGCGTGGCCTAAAGTTGGTGGCATTGGACTTGTTCGTTCCAAATTGGCCATTGAGCTAAGCCAGAACTTTGTGTTTGCTGATGGCAACGAATCGCCCACACACTTCCTTTGGCGTGGATCACAGTTGAAGCTGGAACACGATTGGATAAAGGAATGTCAGATGCGGGAGAAGTAATCAACTATGGAAAGAATATATTGTCGTTATTTGAACATTGCATTATTTATAAGTTTGTACACATCTAGGTAAATATATAACTATTCAATACTAAGAGGCTTGAATTCGCCTTCTTTAACTTTAACCCACGAGAGTCCAGTGGCTGCACCACCGCCACCACCTCCGCTTTCATTGGATGGCGCTGTGCTCCTGCTTGCCGTGCGTATTTGCTCCAAGACTGGCCCGTGCACATCTGTTTGAAACTGCTCAAATATTATGTAATGGGGATCTTCCGTTGGTGGTGCGTCATAGATGTGGGATTTGCTCTCCGTTATGCACTCTTGAACAAGTGCTGCAAAGGCTTCGCGACTATTCCCAAGCACCTTGGCAACCTCAATGTTGCTCAGCTCATTAGTTGCCACATTGCGAATGCTTTCCAAGGGATCCGCAAATACTGCCTGCATATACTTCAACACCTGCCACAGGTGATCCTCACCGCAACGCCATTCCTGGAAGGCGTGACTGATGTCCAGGCTATGGGTGTATGGGCAGACTAGCGGATGCACCACGTTGTGTTGGAAAATGATGGCCTACAAAACAAAATAAAGATGATTGCATTGTTGGAGATATACTATCAAACCACTCACTGGAACACTTTTGTCGTCGGGAAAGCGGTCGGACAGCAGTACCGAGAAACGGAAGACAGCATTCTCATAGAATCCCTGTCGTCCAAAGAAGACTCCAAACCATTCTGAAAATAGAAAAATACATGAGTCATACTTCTACTTAGGCAAATATATGTTATGGACTTACGCAGTGAATTGGCATAGCTCGGAATAACATAAATGCCCGACAGCTTTTCCGACTCAATCATTTTGCTGCAAATTAAATCAGATTTATTATAATTCCAACTCTCCGTTAATTGTATATACTTACTACTCCGCCAGAATCTTATACTCTTGCTGTATAGTAGCTAGGAGTATTTTCTCATCCTTTTTTTGTGCGTCCACGTCGAGAGTCATGTTTATTTGTATAAATATTTCTTGTGTTTATTTATATTATCTACTTGTTGATGTTATCGGAGTACGGTATCGGTATAGTGCAACTTTTATATCGATACTCGAGTGAACTTTCTGTTAATTTGAACAAATTCCGTTTGTTTTTATTCGCATTCCATCCCTATTCACGTTTATTCTGTAATCGAAGCTCAGTATGCGGTAAGTATTATTGGAGAGAATTCAACTTCATTTCGTTTAATTTCGAATTTTAGGTTCACACATGTTTAAAAACATGTCTAATAACATAGACTTGACAAATACGGACTGCGCGAATTTTACGGAACAGGAGGCTAGCAACCAAATGGAACCGGAAATGGACAATATGCAACAAGAGATGGAAGTGCCTACACAAGATGCCATTAAATTAGAAGACAAAAAGGTCGTACCTGAATTTTATAACAAAGCACAGAAATATTGGTCTGAAGTGCCAGCAACTGTAAATGGCATGCTCGGCGGCCTTGGTTACATCAACGCTATTGATATACAAGGCTCGAAGAATTTTCTACGCGAGATTAAAGTGCCAGGTAACAAATTAGCTTTAGATTGCGGTGCTGGAATTGGAAGAGTTTCGCGCAATCTTCTCATGCCATTATTTGAGACGGTGGATCTTGTTGAACAAGATGCCGCATTCACGGAGAAGGCTCGAGAATTATGCACAGCAGAGGGTATGCGTCGGAATAGTCTGGGAGAAATCTATAATCTCGGCTTGCAGGAGTTCACGCCAACGCACAAATATGACCTCATCTGGAGCCAGTGGGTTTTGGGGCATCTAACGGACACAGATCTGGTGGCATTCTTTCGACGCATGCATCTGGGCCTGCAACCAGGAGCATACTTTTGTCTGAAAGAGAATGTTTCCAAGTCAAAGACAGTAATTAAAGATGACGAGGACTCGTCGGTTACTCGCCCACTGGACTCCTATGAGCGTTTCCTAAAAGAGGCTGGCTTCAGAATTGTGAGGAAAGTTCGACAACAAAATTTTCCCAAGGGACTTTTCCCAGTGTATATGATTGCCTGTAAGTCTAAGCTAAGTTCTAACTAAGATTTGAAAATATGTATATCAAATACATAGAGTATATCAATAAAAGCGTAAATCATTTACAACTTTTGTACCTAATTCGAAGTAGAGCGTAAAATAAAATAAATTTGAAGTAAAGTTATCGATAAACTCTTAGCAGCACTGCGCTGCCAATTTCTAAAACAGCTGATCGCAGCGGTGTTCTCTTGAGTGTCGAACGCGTTGCAATTTGCAGAGCGCTAGTTTACAATTAGTTCAAAGAATGTCGAAACGCGTACAACCAGCGTGGCAAGCACCCAAGGCGGCTGCACGGCCACAATTGAAACTGTACAACAGTCTGACCAGGCAAAAGGAGGAGTTTGTGCCACTGGAAGGCAACAATGTTAAATGGTATAGCTGCGGTCCCACTGTCTACGATGCATCCCACATGGGACACGCGAGGTAAAGCCACATCAGCAGGCAATTGTTTTGTTTCTTCATTTCTACTATCTAATCTCAATTGCCTCGCAATAGATCTTACATTTCGTTCGACATTCTGCGACGTGTGTTGACGGACTACTTTGGCTACAATGTCCACTATGTCATGAACATCACAGACATTGACGATAAGATCATTAAACGTGCCCGCCAATATCATCTGTATGAGAAATATGTAAGTGCAGCAACACAGTTGCCACTGGAAAGCTTGTTGAACGAGCAGAAGCAGGTGCTGACGCACTTCCAAGCCAAATGTGAGAAGAATACGGATGCCGATAAGAAAGTGATGCTGGATAAGATGCTGCAACGCATGACCGATGCTATGGAAGCACTCACCAAAGCAGTCAGTTCTGGAGACAGTGAAAACATTGCTAAAATGAGAGATCATTATTTGGCAGAGGCAAAGGATCCAATTGCAGAGTGGATCGATGGAAAGAATGGCGCCAATGTCAGTGATAATTCAGTGTTTGAGTCATTGCCACGTTATTGGGAAGATCACTTCCACAACGACATGAAATCTCTGAATGTGAGTCATAAGGTAACAGTTAAAATGACGCAATACTTAATGAATTTCATAAACTCTATAGATATTGCCACCTGATGTGCTGACCAGAGTATCCGAATACGTGCCACAAATTGTTGCATTTATACAGCGCATCATTGAGAATGGACTTGCCTACGAGGCCAACGGTTCAGTCTACTTCGATGTCAATGGCTTTGACAGGCGGGAGAAGCATCATTACGCAAAACTGGTGCCCGAGGCTTATGGCGACACAGCATCGCTCCAGGAGGGCGAAGGAGACTTGTCTGTGACAGAGGATCGTTTGTCCGAGAAGCGTTCAGCCAATGACTTTGCTCTGTGGAAGGCCAGCAAGGCTGGAGAGCCCTGGTGGGACAGTCCCTGGGGTCGTGGTCGTCCCGGTTGGCATATCGAGTGCTCGGCGATGGCCTCCGATATATTTGGATCAACGTTTGACATACATACAGGCGGTGTTGATCTGAAATTCCCACACCATGACAATGAGCTGGCACAATCGGAGGCGGCGTTTAACGAGTCCGAATGGGTCAAGTATTTCCTGCATACTGGTCATCTCACAATTGCCGGTTGCAAGATGTCAAAGTCGCTGAAGAACTTTATAACGATTCAAGAGGCCCTCAAGAAACATTCGGCAACACAACTGCGTTTGGCTTTCCTGCTGCACTCCTGGAAGGACACGCTGGACTACTCAGAGAACACCATGGAAATGGCAACTCAATATGAAAAATTCCTCAACGTGGGTACAATTTATTTGACTAAGATTCCTTACTTTAACTGAAGATTATTGCAGGAGTTCTTCCTGAACGTCAAGGACTTGACACGCCTTGTGTTGACTGGCAAGGCAATGGAGCAGTTCAGTGAGTGGACCGCCCTGGAGTCGGCCCTACAGACCAAGTTTGGCGAAGCTCAAGCCCAAGTTCATGCGGCTCTTTGTGGTAGGTCCTAACCAAACCAAATCCTCCTTAGGTCCAATTAAACGCCTGTTTCCTGCAGATAACATTGATACGCGCAGTGCCCTTGATTGCATCCGTGAGTTGGTATCGAATACGAACATCTACATACGGGACAATAAGGCCAAGCTGAACCATTTGCTGCTCCGAAAGATTGCCACATACATAACCAGCTTGCTGCACACGTTTGGCGCCATCAGCGGACCACGTGGTGGCATTGGCTTCCCCCTGGGTGGCGGTGATGCCTCAAATGCCTCCAGTCTGGATCAGGAGTCACTGGTCATGCCGTACGTGCAAACCGTTGCTGAATTCCGTAACTTGGTCCGCGAACAGGCGAAGGTATTGAAGGCCTTTGACATTCTGAAACTTTGCGACGATTTGCGTGACGATACCTTGCCTAACTTGGGTGTCCGGCTGGAGGACAAGGACGATGGCAAGTTTGCTGTAAAACTAGTTGATCGCGAGATGCTACTGCGGGAACGCGAAGCCAAGCAAGCTGCGGAAGCGGAACGTGCTGCGGAGAAGGCACGCAAGAAACTAGCCTTGGAGCAGGCAGCAGCGGCCAAGGAGGCACAGCGTCGCATCAATCCCAAGGATATGTTCACCAGTGAAACAGACAAGTATTCGGCATTTGGCGAAGATGTGAGTAGAGCAAAAATGTAAACTAATCATGAATAAAACAAAGGAATATCTTTGCAGGGACTGCCCACACATGACAAGGAAGGCAAGGAGGTGAGCAAGGGACAACTCAAGAAGCTGCAGAAGCTACAGCAACAGCAGGAGCAGCGTTACAAAGAGTATTTGGCCAGTGTAAATACGGCCTAAATAATAATTTGATATTAAAACTGTCCGCCTAAATTTATAGAAACACTTTCAATTTAATTCGCTTCGAGCAACCAGATAAATGCAGTTAATGTTTATTATAAACTTTTGATACATTTAATAAAGTCAAGATATACATCCACAAACTATAGAATATGCTTTGTCATTAACTTCTCTATAAATGTGAATCCCTCGTACAACTACTAGCATATTGTAATACGCATTATCTAATGATTAAAACCTAGACACAGTACACAGGTCTTTGGTAATTGCAACTATTCCATTATTCTATATCAACTGCCTTACAAACTGCCAATATCATTGTATCGTTTGAGTTTGTCCGGGAAATTGTCTCTAAACAGCACTGGATCCGCTCTAAACTCCACCGTACGCAGTGGCATACGTCCGTAGATCTTCGAAAAACGATCTATGCAAGCGGAACGCTCTCGCATATGATTCAAATCCGCTGACAGCATTTCAGTATTTGTGCACTCCGGACACTTGAACTTTTTCCTTGGTGTCACTTTGATTGGCGGATTGTTTGTGATGTTTGCAACGAGGAAATTCATGGCAATGTCCTCACAGTTCATGTGATCATCCACCCAATGCTTGATATCCCCGGGCATTGCGTATGTGTACATGTGACTCCAATACTTGTGATGGAATGCGGCTCCTGTGAGCACCATGGAGATTTGATTTGTCCACTCGGACTCGTAGTGCCAACGCATTGTGGCATTGTCCCAAACGTGTATGCGACTAGGGAATCCCACAATGTGATCCGGAAACTCTCGCCACACCTCGTAGCTGTAACAAACTTTGCGTTAAACCAAGTTTCCAAGCTTGTATTTAAAGAAACTTACCCAAAATCAAGTTCATCGCTGGTTAACATGATGATGTCATCGTCTATGGTTAAAATTGCTTCAGTTTCGATCTCCGGATATGGATAAAACCGATTGGATAGCTTGTTCTCACGAGTCTGGATGATCTTCAGTGGCTTGGCAATGGTCGGGAATGTAGACACTAAAGGATTACAGATAAAACCTGTTAATTTTGAATAATTCAGGGACATATTAATACTTACAGTGTGGTGGTGACTTCCGCTGGTTATTCCAAATAACCAAAATGCTTTGCAGAGACGGCACAACCGCCAGTTTTTGAATCAGCAGGAAAAGACTCTCCACACGATCGTAGGTCAGTATGACAGCGGTGAAGCCTTGCGACTTTGGAGCCAGTGTAGTAAGGAACAATGGATTAAATGTGGAATGACTGTTTTTACTAATCGCATTCCATTTCCTGCTACTACGTGCTTGCAGCGGAAATATGCGGCTTTCGAGCACCTCCAGAGCGGTGTTGGTAATGCTCTTCAAATCCTTAAAGTAGTTACTATATAGCCACTGCACTTGCTTCTGCATCTCCACGACTTTCACGTTTGAGATGGACTCCAGTTTGTGGATGACAGCATGCGTCTGGGACTCTCGGACACGGACCACAGCCTGGGACCAGTCGATGACATCCTCAAACGGCAGCACATAGTTATCTATGGCCACGACGGGAATGCAGTTCTGGGACATGATTTCCAGTAGATCGGGCTGTCCAATGCGCAGACTACGACCCACAAAGCAAAACTTTCCACGGGCCAAAACTCGTGGATATTCCCAGCGCTTTGTATGATGCAATGTACTGCAGCGAGAAGTTAGCTCCTGGTTATCGCAAGGTCCAAGTAGCAGCAACTGCTCGGGATTATTGGCACTCAGAGACAATTCTCGGAACTGACGCGCATGCTGAGGCAAGAGATTGAGCTGTGCCACAACTAACAGATATTTACGATGAACTGCAGCATGGGTATTTGTTGGAGATGTGTTTGCTTGTTGCAGCAATGGACTCCACACTGGTATAGAAACATCAAATCCTGGACGATACGTCCAACTGTCGAATCCGCCGCCCAAAACAATGGCACTGTCAATGTTGACATCGAGTATTGTGTTATATTTGGGTGCACTGCCTGGCAGCATGTTAAAGATCAAGTGATTCTCTCCACGATCCCAGAAGTTGAGGGAGGCCAAAGCTGGTCCCGCCAAATGACTGTCAAACACATCCTGATTCAAGAGATCCAAGCTGGGCAGAAAGAGGCAGGCTTCGTTTGGATTGGACGTGTAGTAGCGACTGTTGAGTACGGCCTCCAATATTTGAAAGTATTCGCTGGACAATGTGGTGGCCACCTTGTCGCTCTTCTCGTCCAGAAACTCCTGGAGCGGATAAATGTAAACTTTAAGTGTGTCATGCTCGCATTTGTAAATGTTGAGGCAATCCCAAAACGTGCAGTTAACGTTTCGGCCACGAAACTCTGGATCCGCGCGAAGCAGCACCTCCTGTGTATGGGACAAGGATAAATCCAATGCCTCCGTGTCCCGTTTCGAGTAGAAAAATCTGTCCCGCTGACTGGAAATGTCGAAGAGCAGGAAAATGGCACAGAACGCGACGATTGTAAGCAGCGCGTAGGTCAAACAGTTTAAAATTTGCTCCTTTGGATGTAACATGCTTATACCCAATAAGTTCTTACACTTATTAATCCTCATTTTACTTTGTTTTACATTTTGCATTAAGCTGCTTGCCAAATGCATCGCTCACATATATGTGTGTATGTTTGTGTGTGTGTACACAAAAAGCATTCAACTTGGAGCCATTTGTTTTCAGTTCTGCTACTTATATTCCTAACATATTATGCACATAATAGAGATTCAGTCGTCGGTGCACACAATGAGTTTTTAAATGAGTTAAGAAGCAGCAAACTCTTTTTAAGTCATAACTTCCAATTTTAAACAAATACACAGCAAAATGTGACTGCACTTTGAGTTAACAAAAATACCGAAACTGTGACCAGCCGTTTGTTATCCTATCGATGAGATTAAAACATAGCAACTATCGCCTGAGCTATTCACATACGTGGTGCGATATATTTGAGTTATCGATTATCGATTTAGAAAAAGTGTTCTGTTCAATTGAGTAGTAAAGCTAACGCTAAAGCTTAAAATATGTCGGAAATAATAAAATTGGACCCTAACGATAGCGGTTTTATAACAGCTAATGTTACCAACTCCCATAATAACTCCGTTGCCTTTGAGGTGAAGTTTGCCAAAGATATCACCATTGCACAGTTGAAGGTACGTACCAAAAACTCACTTTGTAAGCCGTGGAAATGACTAATACCAACAGATGTTCAAATTTCTACCGCTTGCAGAGTAAATTGGAAATATTGACTGGAGGAAGTGCGGGCACAATGAAAGTGGAGCTCTATAAAGGCGACAGCTTGGTGACGTCATTAAACAACAACGATGCCAAACTGGGCTATTATATTGATTGCGATGGTTTGCGTCTGCATGTCGTCGATTCCTTTGTTACCTTCTCCTTTGATAATGAAAACGTTGAGAAATTCGAGTTAACAAACGATCAATACGAACAGAAAACCAATTCAGTGCGTAATTTCCTCAAACAAAATCGTATGGGAAAGTACAATGAGGAGGAAATGAAGTTAAAGGAG
Organism: Drosophila dunni; assembly: GCA_018152125.1. NCBI lineage: Eukaryota > Metazoa > Arthropoda > Insecta > Diptera > Drosophilidae > Drosophila > Drosophila dunni. The sequence goes on along the minus strand of JAECXC010000339.1, from coordinate 17,229,854 downwards.
GAGAAACGACGAGAGCAAGCTGAAGAAATGCAGAAACGGGCCGAGCTCTGCGTTGTAGACAGCAGATGTCAGGTAACTGTGCCAGGGAATCCCACTCGCCGCGGTACAATTAAGTACAACGGGGAACTTGAAGGTAAAACTGGTACATTCATTGGCGTACAGTATGACGAGCCTCTGGGCAAGAACAACGGAAGGTAAGAGTTATATTTATAAAGTTTTAAGACTAAAGTTAATTAATTGATTTTCTTTTCTTAGCGTCAACGGCAAAGTTTATTTTGTCTGCCCTCCAAACTATGGTGGATTCGTCTCCCCGTTGTCCGTAGAAGTGGGCGACTTCCCTCCTGAGGACTTTAATCTGGACGATGAGCTGTAAATGGAATTTAAGCATTTAATTTTATTAATATTTTTACGCAAGCATACTCACACTCACCCTCAATCATATTCGATGCAACTTTTGAATTCTGAATTCATATATCAAAATAAATATTGTGATCAATTGAATTATTTATGTAGTCTGCAGCGTGGCTATTTAATTTAATTTATAGTAGCTGTGGCAATTTTAAAAATGCAAATACTAACCAATTTCAAAATGCAAATAAAAGAGAATTAACAGCACCCAATTTGCAGAATTTCTTTCGGGTGGGAACACTTCTAGGCAGCAGTAGCATAGTAGGAAAACTAGACAGTGTCTTGATACAATAACATAATAGCATTCATTCTAATCTTCAAATATAACAGTAAAACCTATTTTTTTTTTGGTCACGCAAAAGTTAACAATGTATAAAAAAAATTTCGTCCGCAGACAACCTTTCACTGCGACAGGCAAAAACGCATTGAATGGGAACACTTATGTTAGCAGCAGTGAGTGAGAACACTTCTGATAACAGTAGCGAAAGGGAGAACACTTATGTTAGCAGCAGTGAGAATGAGAACGCTTCTGACAACAGTAGCGAGAGGGAGAACACTTCTGCCAGCAGTATAGAGTGAGAACACTTCTGACAACAGTAGTGAGAGTGTGAGAGTGAGAACTCGGCTTGCTCAGAGCGTAGGTGTAATAGTGTGACTTAGTTTTAAGTTCCCCCGGCAATGTAGAAATGCTAACTGCAATAGCTGGTCAAATAAATATAATTTAATAAATATAATATACAATTTGTGTGCTCGTTATAATTTACAAATAAAACTCGTTAAAAGAAATAGAATTTTAAAAAATACAAATAATAAACAATCTAATAATCGTATGTATGTAGTTAAAATTTAAAAACACCGCCAGCAATTCTCAAGTAATAGAAATAGAAAAAGAGTATAAATTGTCTGATTTTGCATTATTTGTTATTATTACTTTTATTATTATTCAATTAACTCTGCTCGGAACAATCAGTTTTTATTGTTGTTGATATCTTTAGACTTGAGCTTTATTTAGGCCAACATTAAATGTGGTTAACGAACAACGTTTGATGTATTTTTATGTTTATGTTTCGGTTTATATATTGTTATCCCTATGGCAAGGGGTAGAAAAATGCGGTTTTATATTTAGCGCTGATTCCATAATATTATTGTTTATTAATATTGTTGTAGTTGTTGCTGTTGTTGCTGTTACTGTGTTGCCCACAGCAACAACGACAACAATAATGTCTAGCATTTAACGATTATATAGATTTAAGTGTTCATATGATAATATATAGATATATTATTATTATTTTTATGTTGTGATCATTATGGTGCTTCCTCTTATTTACTTAAACTGTTTAAACTTCTGTCTCTGCTCGTCGGCTATTATATATTTCATAGTTATATGCGATAGATCAATTTAATTAATGTAAAACATTTCAATTTTTACTTGAGATTCTATGCTAAAGTGCTGTGTGTGTGTGTGTTTGGGTTGTGGGTGTATTTGTTGTGTGTGTGTAGAGTCCAGTATAAACAAAGTTGAATGACTTTGTCATGCTACAAGTGCCACGCCCCCAACTAATTAATATAAGTATTATAATGTATGTATTTAGAGAGTTGTGGTGCGTAACATTACTACATTCTCCTCGTCCTCATCCTCCTCATCGTCTTCCTTCTTTTGCTGTTGTTCTTTTTGTTTGGTGTTTGGTTTATTCTTATATATAACATTGACACATGTTGTCGTCTCCTCCTCCTTCTCATTCTCCCGTTTCTCTTGCTTCTCCTCCGAGCGCCTGGAGCTTCTAAATTTGCGCACAATTAGACTTCCAGTGTTCTTGATGTTCCTTTTAAATCGATTGCTTGCACGATCGCTCTCGCTTCTGGTCTTCACATGACCAACACCACCTGCACCTCCAGTTCCAACCGCACCTTCAGCTGTCGCCTTTGTAGCTGTAGAAATATCAGTCGAATCGTCATCGTCATCGTCGTCGTCATCCTCCTCCAAGATCTGATTTATCGCTGGCAGATCATCGGGTTCCTCATTGTCGACTGAGCGAAAGTTCTTATGAGTTTGTATGTTCTCCCTCGAACGGAAGGGTAAATAGATTTGAAATGCTGATCTCAGCACTGAACTGCCGCCCTTCTTTTTCTGCTTCACTCGATTCGATCTCTGATAGCGATTCAGTGACCAGCGTGGCAACAGTTGTTCCGATAGCTTCGTACTGCCGCTGGGCATCTGATATTTGGCAGTGGAGGTGGTTCTCACATCGCTGCTGTCGGTGGTGCTGTCAGTTGTGGCTATGCTGGTGGTTGTAGTTGTGGTTGTGGTGGTGTTGGCTGTGAAGCTCTCGTTGGTGGCTTTGTTAAGTCACAGACGAAGGTCAAAAGCAATGCGAGACGCAATGTTCTTGAAGCCAATGCTAGTGCCTGTAAACAGAGGAGAAAAACGATAAGAATCTTGATCTCAGTGTGATATGTAGCACACAAACATACCAGAAATGCGTTTGAAGCGTACTCCGTTCAGGGATAGACGAGGTAGCTTGCAGACCTCGATCTCCCACTGAACCAGTGAATCTGTGTTGGGATCTCCATGCACACACCAAAGCACAAATCTGAAAAAGAGTTTATAAGTTAGTTTTATTCTTAGTTAGTGTACTGAGTTGATACCTTTCTCGCTGCTCGTAGTCGCAGTTGTTTTGATCGAGCACTTCGCGTATCTTTTGCATTATCTGATCGGGCATCAGAGGCGATGTTGTCTTCATGGACCATGTGAAGCGCAGTACTCGCGGCTTAGCTGCCTCTGCCTCTGTAGCGGATGTACTGTAAATATTAGAGGGTATTATGCAGAGAATGCTAACGCTTTACCCGAAAGTATCCTGTCTACACGATATCTTCTAGTCTAAAACACCCCAAAGTAACTAAATTATGTATATTACCCCCTTTATCACAATTATAAATCAGTTCTCTAAAGCTTAAATCACTTTAAACCTTTTTAGGCCGTTTCCACATCTTGCATCACGCATCCCACCCACAAACAAGTGCTTCGATTAATCGAATTAATCGCTTTCTATGCTAAGGTTAGTCCAGAATGAAAAGGCAAATGGAGTGTGTTTTTTTTTTTCTGTGTGGTTTGTAAGAGTTGATATTTGCATTGTTTAACAAATCTTCCAGATCGTTTTTATTACTAATCAATTAAATAATCAATTTATTTAATTAGTTTTAGTTGTATGTGTTATTTCTTTGAAACTTAATATACATCATAACTAATAATCAGATCACTGAAGGTGCTCCGATAACACAATTGGTTTGATTTATCGATAATCGTCTGTACAAATAAAATGGTCACATGCACAATTTGTTTAATACACATTTAATCCATGATTAAAGTTAAATTTGTTTACTGTATCTAAAGTATGGTTTAATTGTTTTTCTTTTCTTTTATTTTTGTTTGTTTGTTTGTTGTTTCTTAAATATGCTAGATACGCTTTCATTTGATGCGCTTCGACTTTAATAACTTTATTATATTATTAATAAAAATCATAATGATAATCATCAGTGTTTAATTAATCAATCTTCAATCTTTCATTTCGCATACTATATAATTATTTATGCTCATTGTATACTATAGTTAATGATTCTTGCTTGATTGGGAATAGTTTTTAATTACAAATACAGACGGAGATGCAGATACAAATGTATCTGTATCTGTATATTTATCTTTAGCTTTAGATATATATAATGGTAAATAAATTTAAATTCAGTAGTTATAATTGTAACTCGCAGCTGCGTTTGGTGTTTAACATACACATACACATACACACACATATGCATACATATGTATTAACTAATCAATTAGTTAATTTCATTATATTTTTCATCGTTTTCCATGATTTCTTAGCAATAAACAAAAAACAAAATTTAACCAAATAGAAAAAAAAAGTAATAGGAAAAAGTGACAGTGATAGATTTTTAAAAGTTTTCTATTTAGTTTTATTGTTTAAATATCTATATTCTCCTCTTTATTTAATTTATTATTTTTATTGCTTTGTTGTTGATTGTTTGTCGTTCTCTAAATAAAGTAATTTAATTTAATTTAGTAAAGAAAACAATTTAAATTATTATTATTGTTGTTTCTATTTGTTTTGTTGTTGTTGTTTTCATCATTAAATATATTGTATATATGTATTTTTTGTTTTTTATATAAATGTGTAAGTATAATTAGTTAATAATCGTTAGAAAACATATAGACGCATTGTGAATTACTGGTTAAACGTAACGGAACTCAACGTTATCGATGTTCTCTCTCATTTTATGGAGAGGGGAGGAGGGAAGGTGGTCGGAAGAAAACAAATCAAACCGATCCGATCAGATCTATAACGGTTTATCATATCTCATATACATATAGTTTCTCTCCGTCACGCATGTTTCTAGATTTTCTTTATCTTTTTTTTTTCAGTTTTTTTCTGTTTTTTACGGGGGGGAATCGTTTGTTTTTCAGTATTCAGTTTTTCAGTTTTCAAGTTTTCAGTTTTTAGAACTATTAACAAGAAGTAGTTAATGCTTGTTTTGTTAATTACTGGTTTGGCCTAAAATTAAAGAAAAAATTTTAAACAAATTATTCACGGCTGGAAAAAATATATTAATAATGGGTAGGAGAAAAAAACGAAACAAAAACAAATACGAGAAAATGAAACAAAAAGTAGAAGAACAAAATTAGACAGATAAGAATTTAAAATTTAAGAAAAACAAAAAAAAAAAATTAAAGTAATAACAAAAAAGGTTTCTGTTTTCTTTTTTTAATATATTTTTTATTTTTTGTGGATGTTGACAAAGAAAAGTAAACGCAATATTTTCCAACAAATTTAGTTTAAAAAATTCTGTCAAATTAAAGAGTGAGAAAAATGTATAGAAAGAGAGAGAGAGCAATACTTTCAATAATTACAAGTACAAAAAAAAGATGTCGTATGAAGAAGAAGAACAAGAGACAAGAGAGAGGCTCCTAACGGTGGTTTTTGGTTTTTGGGGTTATGATCGATCATGTATACACATAAGAGAGTAGCACATATACATAGATGATATATATATATATATATATATATACTACTACATAGACACAGTTAGGTAGTATATATGTACATATATATGGTAGCGTAATATTCTGCTTATGTATATAGAATAAGATAAATAGGAGTGACGGAGAGAGCGAGCGAGAGAGAGACAGAGATAGAGAAAGACAGAGAGATAGTTTGAGAGAGAGCTTTTAACGGAATCGAGAGATCCTGGCAGTCTAGACATATCGATTGCCAATCAGATCCAAAGAGTTCCACAACATTTTCATTTTATACCTATTTCACGTTACACATATATGCACATATGTATGTATGTGTACGCACGTATGTATGCATGGCTTGTATGTATGCGTAGTAGTTTTGTATTTGTTTTGTATCCGAATCATTGAATTAACTTGATTGATTGATTGATATGATTGATTTAATTTGATTTCATTTGATTTAATCAGTCTAACTAAAAACAATCTAAAGGACTTTTCCGAGTTTATATATACGCACTGGATAAATAAGTACTTAATGTTTGTTGATTGATTGATCTAAACATATATATACATATACACACATACATATATATAAATTCATTCAATCTCCACCAAAGTGTCCTGAACGTATGTAAAATGTATGTAAGTATAATGTGCTTTTATGATATTTACATACTGTTTTCCTCTTAAAGTACTGTTAGTTTAAATGAAATGAAATCAACAAAAAAAAAAACAAGTAACAACATAACAATTAACAAACAACAAATTCCATATTAAATTAGTTTAACAAATTAGCGGAAAAAACAAACAAAAAAATAGAAAAAAATTAAACAATAGACATATGTATTAAATATATATATATTTATATTCACAACAAGTATCTGCATGCAACCCAATATGTTAATGAGATTCATTTTTTTCTCTGCAAAAACTTTTTTCTCGTTGGCGCCAAACAAATTGCGTCTTAGGACTGCACCAAACTGTTGTTCCAATGCGGGAAAGCTGGAAGTCAGTCAAAAGCTCTCCCCAAGAGGCAGAGGTTGAGAGAGAGCGAAAGCTCTTTGCAAAGCAGTCTCTCTTAAGCGTCGCTCTCTCTTGGAATTAAGCGTATGTAATTGTAGTTCTTTTTTTTTTTTGGTGCAGTCTTAATCACAATGTGTGCTCTAATTATAAATGATCTAATGCGTGCTCCTCATACATACATACATGTATGCATAACATTCAGGTCGGAATTGTTTAATTAGTTCTACTACTAGCTACGAATTAGCGAGTACTTAGTTAATTATAAAACTAGCTAGCAGCTACTCCCGTGCTCTTTTCACAAACAGCAAAACAGTGTTGCCCTATTTATTTATGCAGGCACTGCTACAAACAGTGTTGTACAAGGAATAGAAAAAAAACCGGCACTGGCAGTGTGTTAAGCTTTGAACTAAAACGCTTCTCTCTAGCCTAAAAAATTAAATTTAAAGAAAAAAAAAAACTCGTTTACATTTCCGGCGATCGGATGACAGTAATTAATTGGTACTCTTAAAAGCTCTCTATGCTACAACTTCGGGAAATGTAGAATAAAAGTCACTTGTCTTCTGATTGTCTTTCTTAGTGTGTGTGTGTGTTTAACTTATGGTCTAAATGGCCCTAACCACTCATTCATTAAAACGGATTTGGTACAAAACATAAACACATACATACATGTACATATGTGTATGTGTAAATATGCAAGAAATGTAACATATGAAACAAAAATAATAAAATAAAAAATGAAACCAAAAAAAAAAAAAAAACAAAATGTGATACAAAAAAACCAAAAAAAAATCATGTAACAGAATTTATTAAAATAAAATTGATAAAAAAAACTGCATTTGCTTTTCTTGTAATTATTTCATTAACAGAAGAAATGAAAAAAACAAAAAAATTAAACAGACATCGATTGAACTTTTAATGGTAAAAAACGAACGATTCGAAAAAAAAATGTCAACTTACCGTTTGCTAAAACGTGAGGAAAGTTTCGAAAAAAAGCTCATACGACCGGGATGCGGTGAGTCCCCGGAGGTGCCACTTGTACCAGAGTATTCCAGCCCTGTGTTGTTTCGTGCTCTGGTTTGACCTATAAAATTCAAACAATTTTACATTAGCATGATGGTTTTAAAGTTTATTTATGATTTCGCTAGGGACTCTATTACTAACTTTCCTATAGTAAATTTTGTATAATTGCTAAGTTTAAAATTAATATTTATAAATAAATCTATGGCTTAACCGTAGTATTTTTGCAAAACTTATAGTCCAAGAAATTCCAATTCAATTTTATTTTAGACCAAAATTATAACATGTATTTACAACATTATTATAATCACTTTTGTCTTTAAAAAAATACTAAAAACTTTGAAATAAAAAAATCCAATTTCTTTATTGTACATTTTAAATCTGAAAAACTTCTTAAATTACATAAATTTCTGTTTTGAACATGCGAATTTCTTACAGAACTTTTGGAGAAATCTGATTTCCTATACGTATTAAGGTAACTACTGGTTTATATAGCATCAGGGGGAGTCTATGAATGGATTGATCATGCAATTCGTTTCACTCGGGACAACAATCGTGCTTGGGTATAATAATTTATTCAAAAATACATTCGAAAAAACATTTAAATTATGAAAACCGCTAAAAATGAGAAGCGATATGAAAAGGCGGAGCTTATGGTAATTTGAGGAGTAACGGGGCGTGGCAGTTGAGAGTGCATGAAACATCGATCAAGAACAAGAACAACAAAAAGTAAAAGACAAAAGAAATTAATAAAATGTACAAATACTAATTGAATTTCTTGATTGTTTATACTTTTCGTTAGAAACGTGCAAATATCCTGATAAGATGAACTGGAAAATATATATATAAATATGATGATAAAAGATAGAAGATTGTATAAAAATCAAGGAAGGAAGCAAAAAAGGAACTTAACCAAAACTTTGATTAACATTATTTGATATTATAATTTGTAATTAATTAATTAATTCTATGATATTTGATTATCAGTTTCTTGTTCGCTTTGTTTTTTGGGTTAATTTGATTTCGATTTTAGTTTTTGGTATTTTGGTTAAAATTGCGTGAGTAAAATTAAGTTATTTTATTAAAACTAATAAAAATAAGTAAACAGAAAACTCACCAGAGTGAAAGGTTGAACGTGATGGAACATTCCTTGGAAAGTGTCTGCTTGATTTAACAGCCGATGCCATTCTAAGTCGATCGAACAGACTATATATATATATACGGGAATATATATGTATATATGTACAGTTACAAGACATATGGCATATACACACACACACATACGTTGTATGATATGGATATCGAATCATTTTGGTCAGTTGTTCGTTGGGAGTAGTACATTCAAGTCCAAGTAATGAATTGCATTTCAGAAAACGAATGTATTTTTTTATATCAGTATTAAGTATTTTTTTGGTATTTTTTAAAGTTAGGCAATCGTTTTGTAGTTATGTGTGTGTGTGTGTGGGAGTGTATGTGTGTGTTTGTGTTAGTGAGCACGGAAATGCAGTGTTGCAATCGAACCCGTTATCGATATCGATTTTTGATCCAATCCCCGTTGTTGTCGTTGTTTCGTTTATTGTTGTAGTTTTGTAGTTGTTTTTTTTTGTTTTGTTGATAATGTTTACAGTGCAGGAGTAGCACGAGACAGCGCGTATCAAGCAGTTTGATTGATTGATTGATTGGTTAATGTGATGGTGGCAGTGGTTCGATTCGATTATGTTTATTTTGATATTGATTTGATTTGGTTTTGATTTTGATTTGATTTGAATTGGATTTGATTTGGTTTTTTGTAGACATTAACAAAATGAAAAGAAAAAGAGTTGGAAAAAAATCATGTAAATCGCTGAATAAAACAAGCACTTAAAATATATAAATAGAGAGAGATTATAGAGAATGTTTCTTAAAAATAAATAAAATTTCTTAAAATATACATACATATATATAGATATAGTTATGAATGGGCCTAGATTACTCAAGAGAAGCACAAATGTTATGAAATGTCAAGTATAAGACTCTGATGAACCTGAAACTTTGGATGTCGTTTGAGTTTGACAAAAAGTTAGTGTTACACCATCAATATAAACGGAGGACTCAACTCAAAGAATTATATAGATTATAGACGAGACGATACGCGATGGATTTGGAAATATTATTAACGAGTCACAACATCAAAAAAATTACTTAAATTTATATTTAATATTAATTTGAATTGGTTTATTAAACTAACAAAGAGTACATTTAATAGTAGTAGACTTGACAACATTTTAGAGTAGAAAAGGTGGGACTACCTCTGTTAAAGGGTTCACAAAGTGTAGATTGATCGATAAATAAATTAAAGTTAGTAATCGAAATGAATTTGCCGTTATTGTCATGCAAAATGGAAGCATTCAAAGTGACTGACTCTCGGCATATTTAAAAAAAAAACAAAATGAATATTAATTTCTTCAGCTTAACAACAAAAACAAGCCAAATTCAATTAGGGGCAGAGAATAAAAATAAATTAAGAAACAATTAGATAAACATTATCATCATTATCAGTATTATTATTAACTTGATATACCGCGCATGCCAGTAAAAAATGTTTAGCAATTTTCTTTTGAGTAATATAAAAATATATAGTGTATATATATTCTAAATAAACTAATTCTGAGCTGAAATTACGCTAAGGGCGGGTCACTTCTATACCCAAAAATAATCGCTTTTAGTAGTATCGATATTTTTGAGTATATAGTGCCACGGCCTCGAAGGAAAAAAGAATTTCGCTTAATAATATTAAAAGGCAGTTTCACTCACCAAAAGTTTTTGTTTGTTCGTATCGTTTTCGGGTTCGGGTTCGAATCGAATCGATTTTAAAAAGTATACAGATTTATTTATACAGAATTTATCGATTTATCGATTTGGAAAGCAATAGTAGAGTTATATAATTGGAACGAACACCGAAGTAGGAGATTTTGTTGCAGTTTTATCGTTATCGTAGGTGGTTGGTTGATTTTTTATATTTATTTGGATGTAGTTATGTGGTAGTGTAGTAGTTGTTATCAAAATTAGACATTAATATGTTGTATAAAAACATGAAAAGATAAGAAATTTACATTATTTAATTGATCAAATTGGTTAGAGCAGTTACAACTAGAAAATAAACATAAACGTTTTCAACTACATGAGAATCCAGTAAAACTAACTAACAACAGACGTGTAATCGTCAGGTATAGTATGGACAGTTTACTAAACTGACGACAAAATAAACAAAAAGGAAAACAAATAACATTAAAATATTCTGTAACAATTGGGAATCATTTAAGCGCACATCAATTTATTAAACTATTTTTAATGATCCTAAGATCCTCCTCTAATGAATTCTCTGATGAAGTAGCTCACTAAGTAACTCTTCAGGAAACTAAAAATAAATCTATTAAAAAAACACTTCTTAGTACAGTAAAATAGCTGCCAATCTTGTTAATAAAAAGAAAACGCTTGTTACTTGGGTTACACTATATAAAAATGATAATATAGTTAACAAAAATCGATTGGGATTGGTTATGTATTATCTTTTTTTTTTGCAATGTGTATACCTCGTTCCAAGGGGGTCAATTGATACGGAGACGCATCCGTCTGTGGATGGTCGAGGGCTTGAGACAGACGCGCTTTTAGTGTGACCCTTTCCAGCGCTTGCTGCAGATCCACTGCTGATTGTGGGGTTACGTATGTACATGTATATAGTTTATATATAGTTTTTGTTTGGCCAAAAAGTGGGTAGAGTTTGTGGTAAATATAGGTATGTAGATTTGTAGAAGTTGTAGTTTTTGGTAGACAATTTAATCAACTAAATCAACATAAACCACAATCAAAATTAACTAAACGAGATCATAAACAATTTGTTGTCTTTTTGCAACTAATAAAATAAAGTAAAATATTTTTGGAACTCAATTTTGTGCGCTGTAAGAACTAAACTGATTTTAGCTTAAGTTTTTTGTTAATATTTAAGTACAACTATAGACACAATGCTAACTAAACTGCTAACCAAAAATCACACTATAGTTAAGTATGTTTATAAATTATTTAAATGTGCAAACTGAGAAGAAATTTGGCTGTTTTGCTAGTGATTCGACTAACTTGGCTGACTTTGAATGAAATTTGTTAACAAATAACGAATAACTAATGCAATTAAATGAGTTTAACAAATAAGGGAAATCAACAATAAGAGCTATCAACGGCAAGCCGACGATCAGATACCCCTGCAGAATGAGAAAGATTTTCAACAATTTCTTATGATAGTTACTACGAAAAAGTTATGACTGATGCACTAACGTGACTTAGTTACAAGAAAAGAAAAGTTGTCTAAGAAAGCTATATTAAATGATTCACAATACTCTCTGCAAGGGTATAAACAGTAGAGAGAACTCCACTCCTCAATTCTTTTCGCCTTTCACAGCAATGAGTAGTGAAAATGGCTCACGTACTTTGTCTCTGCAGGAATAACATTGGTTTTCTCCGTCGATGAAGTCTTTTCATACAGTGTGGTGGATCGACGTGGTATAATACCGCTTGTACCGCTCACTGTGCGATTACCGTTAGTCGGATCATACTTGGTGGTTGTGCGCGGCTTTGCTGGACTATTCAGCGCTGTAAAATAAAGACAAATTCGGTTAATAATGAACCAAGTTTGAGGTATAGCTCGGGACTCACATGTGTCTGTGGTGGTAAGCATCTTTTGGGTGGCCGACGCTGGCCGCTGATTCTGTGCGGCAAGTCTCGCCGTGTTCTCCTTGATTGTGGCTGAGTCGATGGTGTTTTGACGCTTGAAATTGCTGCCACTAAGAAAAGAGGAGAAATAATTATTTATTTGATTTGATTGGCTTTTACTTGCTGTACTTACACTGATGCACGATCCGCAGCTGAGCCGACGGCATTATAATTATTGCTTGGATTAACCGCAGATCCAACGCCACCGCCCGTTGCAGCCGTCGCAGTTGTGGCCACATTTGCGGGTCCAACACCTGCAGGATTTTTGAAGGGGTAGTGGGAAAAGAGGGGGAGAGCAAAGTTATTAACTGTTTTGGTAGCAGTTGCAGCCCCGTAATGGGACTTACGTAACGTTTCCGCACCAGACGATGCCCGACGACTTGGCTTTGTGCTCGATGCCGATGTGCTTCTGTGTACGCCACGATGCGTGGGACTTTGGACGATCGCATTGCCAGTGTTGCCACCACCCTCATTGCCGGGTATGTTTCTCAGCGACAGCGACGAACCAGATCGTGAGCCATCGCTCTCAGGCTATAGATTGAGTGTGGGGGGTAAAAGTGGAGGGATAAAGAAATGAATGTTATTAGGGTTGCCATCTTCAATGCACTCGACTCACGTACATCAGTGCTCTTACGGCCCAGCAACAAATACGTGGCAAAGACATCGTCATAACGCACCTGGGCCAGCGAATCGGCAATCTCCAGTCGATTATAGCCCATTGCGACTAGAGCTTCTGTATAATTGGTAAAAACAGAAAGGGTTAGCCATTAATGTAACTTATTCTTCAACCAATTTCACCATCAAATACAACATTTAAATGTAGTTTGATTAATTTGATTAATTATAGTAAGTATTCCATACATTACATGCAAAATTCATTACAGTTTTTATTAAATTTTTTTATTACTGCCAGTAGAATTGTGTGAGCGAATTTGTAGATTTCATTTATTACTGAAATTCGAGTTTTGAGCATTCATTAAGTGTGTGTTTTGTTGTTTTACAATAATTACATGCGTAATATCAATAAACATAATGATTTATTCAACAAATTGTCAAGTTTATATAACATAATAATTGTCATCGTATCGAAAAGATATGTAAAGCAGATATATATGCAGGATAGTTATCAAATAATCATTGAATAAACAATAAATATAAGAATATCAATCACTTCAATTCCGATTTCGTTTAATTCTTTTTCCGCTTGATCTGTTCGGTTAAAAGTCAGTTTATTTTCAGTTTAGAAAGTAGCACAGTTTAGTTTAAGATAAAGATAAAGACAAAGAAAGATAAAGATAAACGAAATGTATGCATTAATCTTTAAGTCTCGGTCTGGCCAATTTTCAATTGAATTTCAATAAATTAAAATACGTTTTTCTCCGCATTGGAGCAAAATTGGTGCATACATTTTGTTGTGGCACTTTCCATTCGCCGATCAGAAAGATCACCATTAGCATCATATCGAGTGCACTGCGTCTTATCGAAGCCGAATCTTTGGCACCGAACTGCATAACACCCGCTGCTTAACGAGAATTTTCCAAATAAGTTATCGAATTTTTTCACAGTTTCAAAAATCAAAATTGAAACGAAATGAATTACAAGAAAATATATAGAAAAGTTTTTACTGGGTTTATACGATTTTGGGCTCTTTCATGCGAATACATGAGATTTCTATCAGTTTCAAGCTTAATTTGAACATGCATTAGTTTTAGCTTGAAAACAACTGAGCTCAACTAAAACTGCACAGCGTTGCCACCTAGTTTCAGTAGAATTTAAGCAATTTCTAGCATTTCTGGCTTTTTTTTTTTAACGGTTTTGTAGCTAAATTTCGTATAAACAAAGTAAATTTGCAAGCAAATACAAATGAACTAAATTATAAACTGATAATTGCGGCAATTAATATACGATGACATTGTCTAACTATAATAAATGCACAGATAGTTTTAAAAATAAGTAGAGCAAGCAATCAGAAATTAATAAATAGTTGATAGAAAGAAAAAAACAAAACACTCGACACACAATTCAGGTTAATAATATTAGTAATGAATTTCGTATACAGTACCCGTCTTACCTATCCTCTTGGGATCGGCTAAATCTTGTTTTGGCTCAATATAGGGCTTAAGTTCGTCCTCCTCAAACCCCATATTCATCCATTTATCGCCCATGATTGTTTCAAGACTAGCTCGCCTAGCGGGATTCAGTACTAGAAACTTGCGCAGCAAATTTTCGCAATCAGTTGACATATAGAACGGAATTCTGTACAGATTTTGAAAAAAGATATGTGTGTGTGGAGAAGTGGGATGAGATAAGATTAAACAATATACATATATTAAAAGAGATAATACCTATATTTGCCTCTGAGTACACGTTCACGCAGCTCTCGCAAAGTGGAACCATCGAAAGGCAGGGATCCGCTTACCAATGTATACAATATAACACCCAATGACCATACATCCACCTCGGGACCATCATATTTTTTACCCTGGAAGAGCTCCGGCGCCGCATACGGTGGACTGCCGCAGAACGTGTCTAGTTTGGAGCCAGGTGTAAACTCGTTTGAAAACCCAAAATCAGCGATTTTGATATTCAATTCGCTGTCTAGTAATAAGTTTTCAGCTTTTAAGTCCCTGTGGGGAAGAGGAGGAAAGGAGGTGAAGTTAAAAACAGTTCAATAACGAATAACGTTTAATCACTTACCTGTGTATTATTCTCTTCTGATGACAGTATTGCACAGCCGATACAATTTGGCGAAATTTGACACGTGCCTCCTTCTCCTTCATGCGTCCATGTAGTACCAGATAGTCAAAGACTTCGCCACCCGATGCGTATTCCATGATGAGATACAACGTCTTTTCCGTTTCGATAACTTGAAATAGTTTCACAATATTGGGGTGATCAAGCATTTTCATTATTCTAACCTGTGAGAGGAAGAAAGAACAGCTATTAGTAAGGATAATAGTGGGCTTAAGTGGTGGGGAAAACCTACCTCTCGGAAGAGTTTCTGTAGTGACCCAGGATTAAGCTGGGTCTTGTCAATGATCTTAATGGCCACCTCCTTGCCGGTGGGCAAATGCTTGGCCAGTTTCACCTTGGCAAAGTTACCCTTGCCAATGGTCTTGATGAGTTTATATTTCCCAATATGCTCCTCAGTGGCGCGCCATCGCATTGGAGCACTGCTTCGCATCTGCAGATTCGGAGATCCCTGCAAAGAGTTGAAGCCAATCAGTTAAATAAATTACAATAAATAATGTTATAAATAAATTGAAATGTTTCTGTTTTCAGTTAAAGTTTTTCAGAACCTAATCTTACTCCCAGCCTAAGGGGAATCCCCCACAGAAATCGACCTCTGATGAATGAACAGGAATGAGCAGAATTTTACAGTGTGCGAAGTTTTATTTTCTGATTTTTGTTAGTGTTTTTACCTGTACCACACTGTTGCCGTATGCATTGGTACGAGAGACAACCGCATTGGGAGCAGCACCAGCAGCTGGAGCAGCAGCCAGACGGTGTCCAGCTGTCGAGGAAGCGCCAGTTTTGGGCTCGATGGGTGGACGTGTCGA
Source organism: Drosophila dunni (assembly GCA_018152125.1). Taxonomy (NCBI): domain Eukaryota; kingdom Metazoa; phylum Arthropoda; class Insecta; order Diptera; family Drosophilidae; genus Drosophila; species Drosophila dunni. Next base: position 17,214,074 of record JAECXC010000339.1, on the reverse strand, counting down.
GCTACTGTACGGCGGTATGGGCGCCACAATGGGTCGATCCGCACGTCGCCTTGCGGCCACACCACTTGCACCACTAGCACCACTGGTTCCTCCTGCCGCAGCAGCGGCAGTCCTATGCGATTGCGATGACTTTTGTGCCAAGAGAGCTTCGAACTGACGTAGATTCTCCTCACGCCGCTTGGCAGCGGAAATTGTAGTGGCCGTTAGCTTGGACGAGGATCCACCGTCTACGACACTAGTGCTGCTATTCCCACGGCTTGTAGTGGTGCGTGCTGCCGGTGTTGGAGCTGCTGACGTGGGACGCCAGCCTCCAGCAGCAGCAGCTGTGGCCGTAGCACCACCAGCTTGTGGCTGCTTCTGTTTCAGTGTGGCACGCATAGCCAGCACCGTGTCCGTGTTCTTGGTATCGGAGGCAGTGCGTGCTAGCCTGGCCTTAAGTGCACCAGAGGAGGCTGTTGCCGTGGTTGAGTTCTTGGAGTAGGCACCAATCGAATTGCGTCCGTCGCTGCCTCGTTGAAACTCGTTCAGCATTTGCTCATTGCTGTCATCCAATTGGTTTCGTCTGCCTCCGAGATACTGGAAATCATTCTCCGAAGACATATCACTGATTCCAGGTCTCAGTAGATTCTCCGTTTCACCATAGCGTTTGCTCTGCGGCTTACGTATGCCGTCCCTTATCATGACATCCATGGAGGACTGAGACTGTTGCTGCTGCTGTTCGCTCTCACTGAGCTGCTGTTGCTGCTTGAAACTCTCCTCCACATTGAGTATGTGCTTCTCAATGGAGCCAAGGGCAAATGCGACGCCCACATCATCCTCTGCAGACATTTGGACACGTGCTGGCGCAGCTGGCTTCCTAGGAAGCCTCTGGTTCTGACTCTGATTCTGTAAATGCAATGCCGGAATAGCGGAAACTGCAATTCTTGGCGGCGGCACGGTGACAACATCTCCTGGACGTCGCAGTTCTACGAGCTCATCATAGTCCACATGCTGGGCATCACTGAGATCGAGAGGTTTTTTTGTTATCGGTATGCTGGCAAGTTGTGCGGCTTTTCTATCGCTGCTTTCATTGTTGATATTCTTATTTTCACTGCTCGTGTTGTTGTTGCTGCCGATGCTGGTGCTGGTGTTGCTACTGCTGTTGTTGCTACTCGCCGCTAGGCTAAGTTTGGGCGGTGCCGGCGCTAATCCTTTCCTAGCTGCATAAGGACGCACGCTCTTACGTGCAGCATCACCTCGATTCAGGTCTGGCGTTGTTGGCGTCGTCGTCGTCGGCGTCGGCGGTGTCTCCATTTTGTCCAATTGCTGCACTTTGTTTTATTTACTCTTTTTGCTTTTAATCACAGTTAATACACTCGGATTACCGCTTCGTTAATTAATGTATGTTCATGCATGTACTGTAAATTTAGTGTAATTTGTTATTTTGTATGCACACACACATAAACACGCGCACGAACACGAAGGTCGAATGATGAATTTACATTTATTTCCAAATCACTACATTCTGCATTTAGTGTGCAGTCCTGGTTAATCGGTATAATTGAGTGTCCAGCCCTCGTTTATGTATGTAGTTCAAACACAGCTGTGATTTGTAACGGTAATGCTCTTTGATTTTCACTTTAATGCTTATTGAACTCGATATATTCAAACACAATTGTAGCAGCCATGTGTGTGTGTTTTGTCTCTCTGTGTGTGTGTGTGTGTGTGAGTGTAAACTTTTCTTGCTTTCGCCGCAGCAAATTGAATGGAATATTTGTTGTTGCTGTTGCTAGTTTGCCATTGAGCATATGTACATACTTATATTTAATTCAACAAGTCGTCGCTGTTGCTGCGCATTAAAACCTCGAAAACGAATTTAATACACATGTACATATGTGCAAACACACAAACTCACAAACACACTCACAAACGCGCGCACACAAACATAACTGTTTGTATATATTTTACTTTTTTGTGTTTCTCCTATACAGATGTACAACAACTAAGTATGGTGAGTGCGAAAGCGAACGTAATATTTACGACGAAAGCCAACTCATAGACCAGAGCTAATCTGACTTTGGTGACACTGAAAGAAGCACACTGGAAAACACTTCTACGCAGCGTGACGGAGGCAAAGAGACAGAAAAAAATTGTAAAAAAAAATGAAAAGAGAACCCGAGAGAGCAGGCAAAGCACTGACAGTGAGAGAGAACGCACACCTATACACACTTGTTTGTGCTCACAAACACATGTGCAGTAGTTACTGCTATCGCAATCGACGTCCATGCATGTGTATTTATATTTGTGTTAGTTCATTTTTATGTAAATACGTATGTAAGTATGTATTTAGTATTTGCTAGCAACTACAGCGGCTTACGCTTACGCTCACGCTCACACACACTCAACACAGTCGACGCAACGATTGTTGCACAAGTTCAGCTGAGATGTTCCCTGTCTCACTCTATGGTTCTCGGTCTGCGTCACGTTTCGCTGCGCTTAAACTCTCTTTGTTTTATGATTCACTAAATTATTTTTTTTGGAATTTAATTTTTATATTTAAACAGTTAGCTTCGTAATAGTTGTTGGCTGTCAAAATAGATGTTAAAAGCTGCTTCGAACTCGTAAGTGCTGCGTGCGCTTACTGCTCACTTTAGTTTTGAGAGAGCAAAAAAGCTTTAACTTGCACGAATAAACATCAACACACTGACACATCTCTGCTTCCACACACTAACGCCAACTCGCACACACATACACGCACGTACCCTCACGAATACACAAGAACGTGAGTAGTAAATGAACGACTTTTATACAATTAACTCGTCATTTTCACTTATAAAAAAAGCAAACATTTGTTCGCCTGACTTCGTTGTAGTTTTCTTCCATTTCTTTCCTTTAATTTGAAAATATATTTTAAATCGCGATTTTGATTATTTATCAGCTATCTTATCAATCACACGCGGTTAGCGACGGTTAACGGCCTAGCAGCACTTGTAAATTTGATATATGTATGTATTTCATGTATATAAATATGTATGTAATATGTACATAAGTTAAAGTGTACACTTTTGCCTATAGCTTCCTTAAATAATCGCAGTCTGTAACTCTGACGTAAACGAAACGCCGTCAGCCAACAACAATCAACTACAGTCAACAGGCAGTGACAGCTACAGCTACAGCGACAGCTCAGCAGCTAACAGCTAACAGCCACTTTAGCCACAGTAACAGCAGCAACTGGAGTACGAGTACTCCCAGTATCGGTACCAGCAACAACACACTCACACGCACACAAGCACACTTACACAGCAGCAGTGACCAGAGAAGAGAAGCAGGCAGAGACTGAAAAGTCGGCCTCAATACACCAACACTAACACAATACACATGCACGTAAATATCGCTTTTTAGTGGGGTGCGCTTGCTTGTATTAGTTTATTCCGCGGCCACTAACACACACACACATACACGAAGAGCAAACACAGACATTCACTCGTGCACACACACATACAGTCACACCAACACTTACTTCGACCGTATCTGTCTATTCTTGACAAAGAGCCCGTTTGGAGCGCTGATTTCTCATTTATGTATGGAGATTTGTATGCATGTATTAGTTTGAATAAACTGATATCACCTGAGCGTAACGCTGAGAAAGAATTGTTAGCTTTACCTGCCACACATACAGTGCCAGCAAGTACAAGTGTGTGTGTGTACGTGCGTGAGTGCAAAATTTTGGGGCTTTGAAAGAATTGTCTGCTCCATCTGATATAATGGGAAGAAGCTCAATGAGCACTTTTTATTTAATTAATGAATTGTTAAAATCTAACAACTTTAAGCTGCTTTCATCGCACAACAAGCACGTACACACACGCATCCATACAAGTAACTTGCCTCGCTGAGTGGAAAAACTTTCGATACGCACTGTATATGAGTGCAAATGAAATCAAGTTTGAACCAAAGAAATCATGAATTAAAACGTCACTTTTTATGACAATTAATTGCCTTAAGCTCAAATTCCTGCAAACAAACTAAATTGCTTACATTTCGCATTAGTGAGAGAGGGACAGGGCAGAGAGAGATAGAGAGAGAGAGACAGATAAAAAAAATTTTCTGTTTTTCCCACTGACTTGTCATCAGTCCCATCAATTTGGATATTAAGTCGCTTTAGACACTTTTAATGTGATTTTAAAATATACACCCGGAAAATGTCATACAGCCGATAGACAGATAGATAAAAAATGGGAGGGGTTATCAAACGAACGTTTCTATATAGTACAGCTATGTATAATGCAGGGAGAATAGTTGAAAAGTTGAATCACAGTCAGCTAAATTTATAAAGAAAAATTTACTGAACCGCAATTACTGGATGGAAATAGAATTTGCCTCATCATCTGTGGCATTGTGCAATTTTCGGTGTGATTATATTTGTTTTTTTATGAGAAATATTGGATTACATCCATTGTGTATGCAGCACATTGTTCCGACTGAGGTCAGCAGAGAAAACAATCAGAAAGTCTTATTTATACACTACTATATAGACAACTAATATTCAACTGCCAAAAAGTGGCCAAAAACTAATGTTAATTGATGTCAATCGCATTTGTGTTAGGCATGAAAATATCTGAAATAAAATAGAAATAATAATCAAAAGAATAGCAAAAAGAATTACTCAAAAATCAAAAAAGGGCTAAGTACATTTTCGAAAATAATGCCCATAACCGATGACTGATTTTCGTGTACGTGTGTACGTTTGTGTATTTATGTGTGGGACGATGATTTAGAAGGGAACATTAATGCTGTGAGGACAAACACAAAATCGAACGATTCATCAAATAAAAACACATACTATAAGTTCTAAAACACAAAAACAGAAACCATTTCTTGAGAAATATGTGGTAATATATAAGCAAATATAGGGGAATTAAATGATGAGACGATATCGCACACTAAAACTGGGATTACCAAGTACTATCGTAAGCTCAAAGCAAAGCGCCTATTAGATCCTTTCAAAAGTTATATATTTTCAAATTTCCCGCCCTACTTTTTTTTCGAGTACATACCCTTGAGGTACGCGCCTTTTCGGCTGCCACAGCTGCGCTTTCCTTGCACTTGGGTCGCTCAGCTTTGCTGGTGGCCACAATGGGCAGACCGCCGTTCTCGATCATGGTAACCACAATCTTGTTATTGGGATTATTAGATGTGGATGTTTTCAATTCCAACGCTTTCTGGCGCATGGCATTCGATAGTCGCTGTTTGCGCTCGAATCGTGCGTCCTCCTTCTCCTTTTGTAATTTGGCAATTGTGGCAGGTGTATGACTTTTTGATCGTTTCAGAAACTTTAAAAGTTGTCTCTTCACATTGTTGGCACCGGAGCCAGTCTCTGTGCTTTCGTTGCCAGAGAAATCGTCCAGTTTGGAGGCGCGACGTGACAATTGTTGCGCTTTGGCGGGCAGCTCAAGGCGTCGAAATACACCGTCGGGCATTCGGACAAAGCAACCCTCGGACATTTTGTGAAACGAATCTGATGGCAATTTGTGAAAATTTCCATTGGGCGTTCGATAATGGCAATAGTCGGTTTTGTGATACCCATCACCAACGATATAAAATTCATTTCGATTCTCATTCGCTGGCGTCGCCGCCGCTGCTGCCGATGCCGATGCCACATCTTCGACCTTTGTGGAGACTGTGCAATCAATAGGCATGGTAAAGTTCATTAGATTACTGGTGCTGCTCACTTCGGCGGTGCCATCACCAATTTCTATCGAACCGATACCAGTCTGTGTTTGGCTCTTCAGTTCACTGATTGTTATCGGACGGCGCTGGGGATCGTTCATGTTTTTTCGCATAATACTGCCGTTGCGTAGCAGCGAATCGCGCAATATGGAAAGCTCATCTTTGCGTAATGGCTGCTGCTGCTGCTGTTGTTGTTGCTGCACCAGTGTTGAGTAATGTTTGGACGATGATGTCGACTTGCGTGCTGATGTACGGCGGTTTGCAAAATGTGTGGCAACACTGGCAGCACTTGCAGGTTGCTGCTGCTCATCTTTGTTATTATTGTTATGGTGGTTGTTGTGACTGTTCGTCGAATGTGTTTGTTGTCGATGACTCGTAGTCTGACCCATGTCGTTACTTAATTGCTATCTTTAACAATTCTCGATTTATTTATAATCATTCAGCTCTTAGCTTTGGCGTGTCGAGTCTCTCTGACTCATGCATGAGCATATCCTGAATTAAACAAATACAACGAAACTTTACAGTTTTACAAACACACACACAAACGCACGCACGCACGTACACACCTATACAAACAAGTGTTCGTTTGTTTGTGTGTGTAGTTTAAAGTGTTTCAGTTTCAGCACCACCACAATCACAATATCACAGTTAAGTTGATTTTAATTTTATTTTTTTTTTGCTCCTCTTTATGCTCTTTCTTGCTGCAGCTGAACTTGTTTAATTCTATTAGAGCATTAACGGCGCAACAAATGATTATTAAAGACACAGTAGTCGCCAGTTAGTGGCTCGTTCTACACATTATATTTGCGTCTTGGCTTTTACTTGATTTTCTTTAATATTTTGCAATATTATTATTGCCGCTGCTTACATGACCAAGCAGAGCCAGAGTATATCAAATAACTACACACAGTCGTTGTCTTATCATCATTTACCGCGAGTATCGCACTTTAAATATATATGTACATGTGTATTTTTAAACCTTTTAAACCATGTGCATGTATTTATAAGTGTTTATGCATATGTATGTGTGTTTGCATGTATGACACTTTTTGAGTTGAAAACTTTAAAGGCGTTACGATTATAAGGTCCACACACCACACCAAACCAAACCGTGTAAATGCATTCCACAGTTACAAAGTTGGAACACACGATAGTCGCGCTCGCGCACGCCCGTACGTAAACGTGAATACAGAGATAAAGATAAATGAGACGACAACGACAACAACGACGAAGGCGATGGCGACGACGGAAACAGAAATAGAAGCAGAGACGATGAAGCCCCACATCCATACATAAGCACGTATGTATGTATGTGAGTGTGAATGCTATGCATGAAAGCAAGTTTAAAAAAAGCTCCGTCGCGTTTTGTTTTCTTTTCTTGTCTTGTTTCGCTCATTTATTGGTGTTCACTCTTCTTGTTATTGTTGCTATTCTTCTGGGTTAGCTCGTTTGCATTAAAGCTCTACTTGCTTGTTGCTCACACACACGCACATACACCAACACACACATTTGACGTTGTCTGTCTGTCCACTGTTTTGTGTTGGAATGTGTTGATTTTTCTATATTTTTTATCGGTTCTTTTTGTTTTATTGCTTGTTGCAGCACAATATTTGAAATGTATACAATATGTATGCCACACACAACTACACACACTTGCACAAACATGTACTATACACATACGTAGTTATCTACAAGTGTGTAAGTACACATGTGCATATGTAAGTACCTTATAATTAAATTAACTTATCATTCGCAATTGGTTTGGCTTAGTTGGATCTGCTGTGAGCAGAGCAAAGCTTCTCTGCCGAAGCTACAATGGCAATCAAGCCAAAACAAATGTACATATTTATGTATGTACACACACATGTATACATTTCTGCACTTGTGTGTGAGCATAAATTGCTCAACTACATACGTACAAGATTTTTGCATGTATATAAATTAGGCACTATCTTACACACAATTTTTAATAATTAATGAATCAAAGTTTGCACACATACAAACACACACATACACTTGCTAATTCTTCTATGTTTTCATAGGCGTTCGCTTGCACTTGTATGACGAATCAAGTATTTTGTTCCTGAAAACCGAGCAAAACGCGAACAAGAAATGGAATTACGCACGGATCAGCAAAACAAAAAAATGGCAATGAATTTATAACATTCGCGTTTTATCCATTGCTAACAACTATTGTATTGTTTGTCGATAACAACACAGCAGCAGCAGTACCGTGTTGGCGAACGTCGAACAATAACAGTGACAGTGACAGCGACAACGAGAACAGCAACGACGACGACGACAGCAACGGCAACGACAACGGCGAACGCGAGACAGTGACCACACGAATGAAGTGGAACTTAATACTAAAACAAGCTTTCGACCATTGACTGTGGCCGAGCGGCATATTGGATAAGTTCTACCGCGCTTCGCTCACAAAAAAAAATACAATTTGTTATTTTGCAGCCTGTGCTGGGCAACGGCGATAGTTTAATCTCTAAAGACAGACACACCCTACAAAAATGGTTACAACTATAAAATAATGCGTACAAGCGTTTAAATTATTATTGTATCAAAATTGAATAAACACATTTTTTATCGGAATAAAGTATAATAGATAACATAAATTTATCTACATACATCATATATAATGTAAATAAATAAACGTACATTATGTGTTCAATTTCATGTGACTTGACTCACACACACACACCGAAAAACACATACACGAGCGCCGCTGGAAATACTCAAAAATACTGAAAGCTTTGCTGCTGAGAGACTAAACCTCAAAGAGAGAGAGAGAAAGACTAAGAGCGAGCTTTAACAAGCAAACAAAATTTTTAATGTGCTGAAAGCGCTGCTCAACGAAGAAGCAAAAGATCCGATCCCATCCGAAGGCTTCAGACGACATACACACTACATAAGCTATCAATCAACTAAAATATGAAACAACATAACGAGTGAGAATGTTGCAGAATTAGAGCTGAAAAACTATCGATAGCGTTCCCATTCGATAGTCTGAGGGAGAAGGTCGATGGCATCGATACCGATCGATGCATTTAAAGGTAAACAAACATGGAGCTCTTCTACTCTCCATTTATTTTCTACCGATTAAACTTGCACTTGTCTGCGACACGCACACACAAAAGGTTTTCCTTTCACAAAATGGTTTATTAAATACCCTGTGCTTTTTTTATATGATAAAAGACAACTGCAGTCTAAACAAATGTAAATTCCGATAAGGTAACCGATAACGCACGTATAGCAATGCAGTCCACATAGGCTGCAGATGTGGAACGTATGTATTGGAATGAACGGCACACACACGCATACATGTATAAGGAACAACACACACACACACAGACGGATATGCAGAGAATTGGACAGTGGACTTTGAAAACAAAATCCCGCACACTTGTAAAATAAAAACGACGACAAATACCTTAAGTATATGGAGTACAGGGATAATGAAGGGAATGGAAATGGCATTGATAAATACAATATAATTTGAGTAGGACTTACCTTTGCGGATGAAGTGCGCTGTTTGATGGCAGAGGCGTGAGCCGAATGTGTGCTTAAAACATTCTTATTGACTGTGGATCCTATTGGTCCCCCGCTCACGCCCACACCACTGCCCGGTGTATGATGATGATGATGATTGATCGCTGATGTTGCAACTGTGGCGCTGTTGTTGCTCGAGATTCTTGCACCGCCATCCGTGGTCATATTGTTGCCCACATGATGATGATGCTGATGGCTGTGCTGTTGCTGCTGATGTGGATGTTGTTGTTGCTGCTGATGCGAGTGATTTGTGTTTGTTGTGGTTGTTGTTGCTGCCAGCGGTGTTGTGGTTGTTGTTGCTGTCGTATTATTGCTGCTAGCTGAGATTGTATTCGAGGACGTTAACGGCAACATTGTCGCATTGGTGTTTGCCGCTGCTCCCGCTGCTGTCGCTGTTGTTGTTGTGTTTGCCGTTGCTGCTGCTGCTGCTACAGCTGTGCCTGTTGGTGTTGTTGTTGTTGCTGGCAGTGAGACAATATTGGCATTGGCTGAATCATGCTGTTGCTGCTGATCCTTAACTGAATGCGCAGACGTGCTGATTGTGTTTGTTGTATAAGTTGTTGTGCTCGCAGCAGCGTTTGTTGCCGTCATAGCGGCATTTGATGCCGTTGACGCCGGCGTCACAGCCGTTGCTGTTGTGGTCGCCGTTGTCCCGTTGGTGACATTATCAGCGGGCAGAGCTTCAGGAACTGATTGCAACGTTGTACGCATTGCTGTCGACATTATATTTAATTCCACCCACAAATCTATATAAACTTCTGGCTCTTGTTCCTGTTGTGGTTTCGTTTCCTATGTACGCATTAAGAACAGCAGCTTCACAACAAAAATGAGACTCAATAATGTAATGTAATGTCCTTTATCCGATCCTTATCGTCCCTGTTAAAAGTACTTGCCGTTGATGAACTTAAAATTATGCAATTTGCCTATTTAGTTGGTTATCATCCAGCTCGCTTTTAGCCAATTTACACCTGCAAACAAAGAAAGGTACGTGTTAATTGAATTTATCAATAAGCATTTAATTTTTTATCACATTATAAGAGCAATATTTTCTTAGCTTTAGCCACGGCAAATTTATAAAAATATTTCCATTCGCTGCATAACAAAGAAAACTACGTTTTATGGGGTGTGTCTTTATTATGCAAATTTTAATTACATTTTCAGTTAACAAAGGTAAATAATTGTATATCTAAAGCAAATCATTCCTAGAGTATTTGTTCCAATAATAAATTCCTATAGGAGAACTTTAAACAGGTATCCAGTTCAAGCTGGTAATCCAATTTGATAATTACACACGCAAATCCAATTGGATACTTGTTAATTCGCACTGATTTGCAGTGCAACAAGCTGGCAACTCTATAAATATATCCGATGATGTGCGCATCTCTAATATGCTTTACAGTCCATCGCTAGAACAAGTGCAACAACAAAAAGTAAACAAAATCCGAGTTGCCGAATAGTAATCAGCTGTTTATGCCGTAAGTTGCAGTTGCCTACCTAAAAAGAAACAAAATTAATAATGCTATATATAATTATAAAATTGAAACTTACTTGGACTGCAAATATTTTCAACTCCATTACAGAAACAAATTCCTATTGATTTTGGTGGGTATATAATAAGGACTCAAAATATCAATAACACTCTCGATTTCCGCTTTTAACTGACTACTCTGCAAACTGACCAGCTCCTGTCTAACGGCAAAACTTAAATCACCGCGGGAAAGCAGATCACTGATTTTCTTATTATCACGGACGGTGAGTGGAGCTGCACACCTGGAAACCTTATCAATTTCGGACGGATGCAGCCCAAGCCAGCGCAATGCAGGCGTGATAAGCGTATTGGAAGTAAAGTTCATGTTTTGGGAACCAATGCGATAGATAAGCATAATGTCAATGCCAAAGGGATCCGCATCGACCAAAATATAGGCGGGCAGATTGCATTCAGTTACAAGTCTATTGACTACTCTACGTGTGGAGCAATCCGGATATCCCTTTCCGGTCAACAGTATGAAACTCAAGACAAATGTGCTGAAGGCATTGCTGGAGAGCAAACTCTCGAAAACCGATTCTTTTTCAACTATTAGAATCATCTCCGCATTGGTCACAATCAGTTCGATGTTCTCGAAGTCCGTTGGTAATGCCATGGCCCGGGAATTAACATTACAGTCCAGCACGTCGCCATTGCTCATAATCAGCTTGACATCACCTAAAAGTACAAGAAATTAGTTAAAATGAAATGGAACTTTGGTAACTCAACACTTACCTGCTATAAGGCCCTTGGAGGCCGCTAGTAGACCCAGCAAAACTGGCGCTGTGTTCAGCATGCGACAGACATCCAATTTGGCCGATTCAATATACGTTTGCGATCGAATCAGTTGCGTATCGCGATAATACAGGCCACGAATCGAACAACTTCCGCCAAAAACATGCAATTGATGTATTTCGGCCAACAAGTAGACAATTAGGCAAAATCGATGGCGACTTGCACGCCTATTGTACACAATTTTCCGGTTCCCAAACACTTTTGTCACTAGACCAAAGTGTTCTGCTGGGTTTTGGGGCACTGTAACGCTGACGCTTTCCTCTGTTACCAATTTGGTAATCAATTGTATGACAAGCTGCTCTACTTGGAGCAGAATTTGGGATTTATCGCTAGGCAGAGGCATAACAAAGGACTGTTTGGGCTGTGCGTTGATCAGTGCGCAAATTACAGTTGCGCACAAAGAGTTGGTACTAGGGGATTAATTATTATGTTGTTGAATCTTTTTTAAATTAGGTCAAAATTCAGATTCCTAGCTCTTATAGCTTAGGCTGCACGGTGTTGCCACTCGCTCCTTCATTTTATTAACTAATCAATTGTGCTTGACAAAGACAAAAGCCAAAAGGCCAAAAGTTTTGCATAGTTTATTGACTTTATAAATAGTTCCACCCAAATTTTCCACTGAAAGTCCCCAAAGCCTCGGGGAAAATGCCACGAAGTGCGGCACAATCGATAAAGCAACGCAAACAATTACAAAAATAATTCAGTTATTATTAGTTTTAGTTTAATACGCACGATAAGAATAATTGTGGTTATAATAATAACGGTAACGAGTATTTTTAATGACGCTTTTCCAGGCGTCGTTTTCACACTGCTTTTCCGTAGATTTTCATTTTACGCACATAAACAAAGGTAGCAAAATAAAAGAAACTATTAAAAGCCGAGAGAAAAGATACTAAAAGTGATGATGCATTAAAAATACACACATACATACGTACATATGTATCTGAGTGTGTCTGTATGCAGATACTTATTTCACACACCCTTTTATTATTAATCTATTTTATCATTATGTATATATATACACACATTTCCTCACTAAACTATACACTCGCGTGTGTGTGTGTTTTGTATATAGCTGTGCGCTTGTATGAGTGTTTGTGTATATACGAATAGTATTGAATAAATTTACAATTTGGTTTTACACTTAACAATTGCACAAATTATTATTTAATATTAACAGCACACACCCACAAACACACGCACGCACACACACGTACTTATTGTATTTACAGAACTTTGTCAATTTTCATTATTAATGGTATTTTTCTTAGCTTTTCTTTTGGGCTTAATATGCCCAGAAAATGTACTCGTTATTACAAAGCAAGCAAAGTTTATTTTCTTGGACCACGGGGGCTGACTAGGCACATAGGCGGCGCAGCGAGGGGGCGGGTTTGGGAGAGGGTGGAGGCAGACAGCGGCCGCAGAGCAGTGGCGGTGGCGGTGGCGGCAACGGCAGCAGCGAATGAAAGAGAAAAACTAGCGAAAAGCAGCAGCGACAGCGACAGCGAACGAAATGGCAGCCCCCTAAAGTATTGATTTGCTGGCTCGCTGCTAATATTGCCATATATACACGAATATCCCAGAGAAAGAGAGAGAAGGAGAGAGAGAGTGTGTACTTACCAATAAAATAAATTCCTGAACAAACAATATTAGGTCATAAAATCTCGGATATTTGAACATTAACTTTTGTTTTTTAATTTATAATTTTTTAATGTCATACGCGATCCATTACCTCATGCCTTATTTCATTCATATAACACATTATTACTTAATTTTTCATTTTTTTCTTTCTTTCTTTGCTTTTCTTTTTCTTTTCCGCTTTTTTTTTATAATTTTCCAACGCCAAGTGGTAGTAGAAAAGAAAGACCGACTTTTACCGAGCAGTCGACGACACTACACAACGAAATGCAAATGCATACATACATGTGTGTGTATGTATGTATGTAGCTTTCTCACTCGCTCACTCTCACGGGCAGCAAAATAAATTCTCAATCAGATTTTGTTGGAAAAACCGTTTACAACTTAATGCTATCGAAATTGTCACGTATTAGATAGATTTTAACATAAATAATTTGCTCACAATTACTTCTTTTTTTCTCTCGTTTGCCTAACAAATATTGTTCGACTTTAAACAAACTACATTGTCATAATTTCAATACTGCGAAAGTCAAAGACAATCCAAAAGTAACTTGATATATGAGCTGTATAAGTTAAGTTCAGTTGTATTTGTTGTCGGCTGTTAAATGCAACAAATGAGCACACAGTTATCTTTGTTGCACTTGCAATTGATTTTAATTATTTTCTTTTCTAACCACATACACAATAGAAAATCAGCAGCATACGTCGTCCAAAAAATTCACATTAATACCAGGCAGCCATATTGTAGGGTTGATAAATTGCAATCGATACATCGGTATTCAATGGAATGGCGATTAAATGCATAATTGGTGCAATCATCGAACACCCGTTTGACCTGATTAACGTAAACATCACTCGTTAATTTACCAACGCTTTTTCGATTAATTGGATCTGCATAAGAAAAATATTTTTAATGTAAAAAGCTTTGTTGTTAAATCGGTGCCGTAGTAATTCCAATAGTTTGGCCAGTGAGTTAAGGTTTTCAATTACGATCAGCTGTGTCATTAAAATGATCTAAAGCAGTTGGTATGAATGGACGAGTAAATGCTTCACGTACAATGCATAAATGAAAATGCTAAAAATAATCAATAACAATTTATGTGTCGTTAGAATTTTAATTCTGTAAATAGTTTCGATTGTCCAACTAGAATCCAGCTCCACAAGTTTCTAAACAAACAGCTGTTCAAAAATCATATCTAATTAGATTGTTTCTAATTCGATTTATCTTACACTGTTTGCATCAAGCATACTGGTAAGAAACTTTTGTCAGAAATCATCCGTTCCGAGCCATTCAAATTATCAAACTTATTAATATTCAATTTATAATCATTAGTAAATAACAAAAAAAATATAAGGGCCAAGAATTAATTTGTAATTTCCAATAAAATAATTTAAAAACAAAACATTTGTCGCCACTATCTTGACGCCCCTAAAAATTGTTGATATTGATAACATTTGGTGGTGGACGATTCTATCGATTACGCGACTATCGGTAACGCTCATCGTTGGCATTCGTTGACACTGAACTGAAACACGCCTTTTTCCTTTCTTTCCTACATACCATAATGGCGGTAGGTTTCTGAAATTTTTGTCCGATGTAAATTATACTCCATCGGCAATAATCTTTATATATTTTGGTGAACTCTGAATGCAATACTAAAGCTTATGCATCGTACGAGATCATAAAAATATTATTTTACCGAAATGTGTCCAGTAACTAAAAGAAAAATAAACAATTTCAGGCTGTTGCTAAGAAGGAACCCAAGATCAAGCGCGACCCCGCGAAGAACCCTATGCGGGATCTGCACATCCGCAAATTGTGTTTGAACATCTGCGTGGGTGAATCTGGTGATAGGCTTACCCGTGCCGCCAAGGTAAGTTAACACGCAATGCCGCATAATGGAAACATAAATAAGAAAAAAGTACGAAGACTTAACGGAATACCATTGATGTTATTCAGGTGCTGGAGCAGCTGACTGGTCAGCAGCCCGTGTTCTCAAAGGCCCGCTATACAGTGCGTTCGTTCGGTATTCGTCGTAATGAGAAGATTGCTGTGCACTGCACCGTCCGTGGAGCTAAGGCCGAGGAGATTCTGGAGCGTGGTCTGAAAGTGCGTGAATACGAATTGAGACGTGACAACTTCTCAGCTACCGGCAACTTTGGCTTCGGCATCCAGGAACACATTGATTTGGGCATCAAGTACGATCCCTCAATCGGTATCTATGGCTTGGACTTCTACGTCGTTCTGGGACGTCCAGGTGAGCATACGAACTAATTGTGTAGTGCTACATTAAGTTTAGTTGTGCATATAATTAGGTATCTTTTTCCAAACACGAAATCGATGCTCAGTATCTGTGCACAAATCAAAGAATTTGTGCTTAAATTGATTTGGTTTTCAGCCACCAATTCAAACGGTACAAACTCGACAGTTTCCTCCATACCAATAAGCTTAGCTTAAAGTTTACATGAATTGTTTTTAACTCGAAATTCTTTCCACCTTATAGGTTACAACGTGGCCCACAGGAAACGCAAGTCCGGCACTGTCGGTTTCCAGCACCTTCTGACAAAGGAAGACGCCATGAAATGGTTCCAGCAGAAATACGATGGTATCATCCTGAATAGCAAGAAATAAGCTCAATTCAACTGGGTGTTTTTTAAGATGAGATGAATTCTAAAATAAAGCCAACATCGGTTAAAATTTATAAAACAACTAAACTGATTGTGTCTGTCTCTCAAAAAACGGGAAGTTTTATTTATTTGCCGTTCTTGGCGCTATGCTTCATGCCTCCCTTGCGGTGGCTCAACACTGCGAATCGTATGTTCTGCACCAACCACTGAATGCCTTCGTCCAAACCCTCGCCAGAGATCGCATTGCTGGAGCAGATGTGCCAGGGCTTCTCCTTGATGTTGTCTAGGCCTAACGCTAAAGAAAAACCAATTTATGACGAGTTTAAGTAAGGTAAATGGTTACCTTACCTGCAGCTATTTTGACATTGGAAAGTGAATCCTCCAGATCGGATTTGTTGCCATAGAAGAGTATTGGCACCAAACGATTGCAGAGATCTGGATGCTGTAGCACAAGATCCAGTTCATCCTTGACCACAACTAACAGAGATACAACTGTTAATAGATATATAGTATAACTGGCAGCACTAACCAAATCTCATTCTGTCACTCGAGTCGATTACGTATATAATGCCCTGACAGGTTTTCAACTGAT
The DNA here is from genome assembly GCA_018152125.1 of Drosophila dunni. NCBI lineage: Eukaryota > Metazoa > Arthropoda > Insecta > Diptera > Drosophilidae > Drosophila > Drosophila dunni. Next base: position 17,197,629 of record JAECXC010000339.1, on the reverse strand, counting down.
GTTCCCACAGATTTCTATATCTTGGGGCTCCAGACATATCCATGGCCTTGATGCTCACACCTGTACCTAACTCAGACCAATTGTTTATGGTTATTTTTGTACACAGTTTTTTGTAACTCACTGTAAAACTGCTCGACCAAAAATCCCACCGTTGGCACCATTATAGCAGACTGTTCGTTTGATTTCTTAAAATGATTTACTATCGTAGATTTACCGCTATTGTTCAGGCCCAGCACTAATATTGTCATTTTATCTTTCTTGACCTTGATCAATTCTGCCAAATTGTTAAGCATTCCCATTGTGTGTGGGATTCTACTCGACTAAACAATAACAATGCCAAAAAAACATTTTTTTCATTGGCTTTGGCCAAGCAAATGTCCAATTGGGTTACCAAGGTAACGCCTTCACACATCCATCGATTTATTATAGTTTCACTCGGAGAAGTCAATGTCAGAGTTGTAGACAAGTTTAAAGAGGAAACTTGAAAGTTAATTAAACTTTACTACGTACTTTAAATTTATTTATAGATAGTTAAGGTTAGGTTGAAGGAGTTGATCAGCTATAGAGGAATACATAAACAACTTTTCTTTTTGTTTTACCATCTCCAATATTTATTTGTTTAAATCAAAACCATAAATGCACACAGGAGAATTATATTTTATTTATTCATTTTGTATAATTTTATTTAACATTATCAAGTTAACCAATATCTTAGCAATCTAGAAAGTTAGCTGCCATTAATAGTTCTAAGGCAATCTCTGGTGCAATCGGAAATTCTGGTATTTCAGTTGAACTGTTGGTATAACGAACTTTATATGTAAAATACATGCACACCTTTTGTAACACATGAGATCTGCAAAATAATTAAAAATCATTTGATTAGTTTATATTTAATAATTGCTAATTAGTTCAGATTTCAAAGCAATTATAAATAAGCTGACAAACTTAAATTTTATTAATAATTCATTGTGGTCGCGATTAGGTCGAGTGTGCCAATACATTGGACCACCACTGTATGCAGGTACACACACACACATGCACATTTTCCACAGCGGAGCCGAACCAAAGGGAGCATAATTTAATATGGAAAGACAATAAGTAGCACATCCGTCAATTGTTCACAACTAATTATAAAACATTTAGAACTATCAATATGCATATATATGTCTTTCCGCAGGCGTATTTGTGCATATATGGCTGGAAATGTCTGCCTGTATGTATGTATGTATGCATACATGCATATATAATGTACATACATTGAAAATCTTGGCGTACCCTTCACGAACCGGTCAATAGGTCACACTTGATATGGCAAATATACAAGGGTGCAAGCGATTTGGGAGTACGTGTTATACTTACGGAATTTCCCGAAAGTGCACTTCATTAGCCTCGTTTTCAGCAAATTGTCCTGGGCCAGATAGCATTGCCTTTATTGTGCCAGAGGTGAGAGCATGTTCGCGTTTTACAATAAATTCGTGGCCGTCTGATGAAATTAATTTGACGTACATGGCGTCTGGCCCCTCACAACCGCCATAGATTTTATCACTGCGCTGCTCATCCATTGCTATCATCTGTAAGAAGTGCAAATTATTAAATTTTTGCGATATTAGGCATTTTATTTATTTTTTGTCTTACTTGCCAAAATTCAGTCGGTGACAACACTTAAATTCTTACATATGTTTGTATGTATATACAGTATAGTGTTGGCTAACGCAACTAATACTCAAAATGGATTATCGCATCCTTATGCAACCCGGAAAAAATCGAATCCGATAAATTAATAAAACGGAATTATTTTAAACGCTAGTAATTAACTTATAAATATATATTGTTTATTTTTTATATTTTATGTAAAACACTTTTGAATCCCTCGTTTTAAATGTTTATATAGAAACAAGACCTCTTCCAGAAGCAAATGTGGAAAACATTTGTCTCTGCATCGTAAAAATTTAAAATTGTTATCAAAGCACTTTTTATAATAACAGGCACAACATATAGTCTTTTAAATGTTTGTTTCATCAGTGCTGTAAGACTTCGAAAACTTCTTACTCGATACCGAGTACTTTATGCAGACATATCGATAAATTAGAAGGGGATTAGCTTTTAAATTTGGATCTCAAGCAACCAATGGGAATGGAATATGTGTTATATATATTTTTAGCCATGACTGTGTCGCCATTATCGATCTATCAAGTTGAACTTTAGCACCACGAATAATGTCATTTCTTATTTTTGCACTGCTTTATGAATGGAATTCTCTCTCTATTTGCAAAATATTGATGACGTTTCTCTAAAGTTTCTCAGCGTAGTCTGCCCGCATAGTTCATTCAGTTAATGTTTAACTTTTACTTAATTGATCAATTTAACTAACGATTGATTGTCCCCTTGAGAATAAAACAAACAAGTTTATTTATAAGTTACCAAGGCAATAAATAGATTTCAGAAGAAATAATGTTGACTTTTATTGGGGGTTACACGACCATTTGAAGAACAAACATATTAAACATAATTCTTTGTTCTCGTTTTATTTTGCACGCAACTTTTTTAGTTCTCATCGACCTCAGCCTCTTGTTCTTCCTCGAATTCGGCATCCTCGTCGGCAGTTGCTTCTTGGTACTGTTGGTATTCGGAGACCAAGTCGTTCATGTTGCTCTCGGCCTCGGTGAACTCCATCTCGTCCATGCCCTCGCCAGTGTACCAATGCAAGAAAGCCTTGCGACGGAACATAGCGGTGAATTGCTCAGAGATGCGCTTGAACAGTTCCTGGATGGCGGTGGAGTTGCCAATGAATGTAGCGGACATCTTGAGGCCACGGGGAGGGATATCGCAGACAGCGGTCTTAACATTGTTGGGGATCCATTCAACGAAGTATGAGCTGTTCTTGTTCTGGATGTTCAGCATCTGTTCGTCGACCTCCTTCATGGACATACGTCCACGGAAGATGGCAGCAACGGTGAGATAGCGACCATGACGTGGATCGCAGGCAGCCATCATGTTCTTGGCATCGAACATCTGTTGTGTAAGCTCTGGAACGGTCAGAGCCCTGTATTGCTGGGAGCCCCTAGATGTGAGTGGAGCAAATCCAGGCATGAAGAAATGCAGACGTGGGAATGGAACCATGTTGACTGCCAGTTTACGGAGATCAGCATTCAGTTGGCCAGGGAAGCGGAGGCAAGTGGTAACGCCAGACATTGTCAATGACACCAGATGGTTCAAATCACCATAGGTTGGGGTGGTCAACTTCAGTGTACGGAAGCAGATATCGTAGAGAGCCTCGTTATCAATGCAGTAGGTCTCATCTGTGTTCTCGACCAGCTGGTGAACTGAGAGTGTTGCGTTGTAGGGCTCAACAACGGTATCAGATACCTTTGGTGAGGGCACAACCGAGTATGTGTTCATGATTCTGTCGGGGTATTCCTCTCGGATCTTAGAAATCAGCAAAGTGCCCATACCGGATCCGGTACCGCCACCAAGCGAATGTGTAAGCTGGAAGCCTTGCAGGCAATCGCATGATTCAGCCTCTTTGCGCACAACATCAAGGACTGAATCAACGAGCTCAGCGCCCTCTGTGTAATGACCCTTGGCCCAGTTGTTACCGGCACCAGATTGTCCAAACACGAAGTTATCGGGTCTGAAGATCTGACCGAAGGGACCTGAGCGCACCGAATCCATGGTGCCAGGCTCCAGATCAACAAGGACAGCACGGGGCACATATTTGCCACCAGATGCCTCATTGTAGTACACATTGATACGTTCCAGTTGCAGGTCGCTGTCGCCATGATAAGCACCAGTAGCATCGATACCATGCTCATCGGAGATAATTTCCCAGAACTACAACGAAAAATAGAAAACAAGAAAATCAGAAATGAATTTTGTGCACGATAAGATAATGTGGAAACAGCATAAATTAACAAAACTTCTACTTTCTTTTATTTTTTTTTTTGTTATTAACAAATGGATCGATTCTTCAAATTTCCATTCCATTATTATTTTTTGTTTTGTGGCTATCAGTAATAATGCATGACTAAGTTAAGCTTTCATTATTTATTTCTTTCATAACAATTTGCAATTCTTATCGCCCAATTTGGCTGAGAATAGTGATATTTTATGTTTATATATATATAATACTTATATATATGTACCTATGTATACAATTAGTAATTGTTTTGACAAAAATTCTTCACCAAATTTCCAAACTTGGCGAAAACTTTTTCGCAAAAAAAAAAAGGGAGCGACCTATGTACATGAGAGCTAGCAAATCAATAGTATTAATACATATACACCGTTACCGTTATGTACAGTGTGACGAGAGAATTCTCAATTAAAGAAATATAAACCAAGCTTTATATAGTCAAAGCCGGGGAGTGAGTATTTTATGGCATGTCATGAGATTTATTTTCTATTTTTTTGGTGGGTTGAACGACGACGGAAACATTGTCATCATCGTCGGCTTCGTCATCATTGGAACGGCGCTTGCGTGGGTCTTTAATACCAGCAGCTGTCCACCTTTGGCTGTCTGCAATCTTGACTCGGCGGCTTTCCAAATATGTATGTAGGCTGGAACACGGTCCCCTTTTCTCTCTCTCTCTCTCCCTCCCTTCCCTATGCTCCCCACGCACCAAGAGCACCGCACCACACACCATAATTGTAGTCGCAATACATAGGCGTATACATATTGCATACAAATGTACATATGTACATATGTTCAACAAGCGCGCTTACATCATCGCCGACACAACAACAACGACATCTAAAGCAGATTCAACCCACGCTGAAAGCGATAATAAAGTCGAGCGTTGTTATTGTTGTTGCTGTTACTGCTGCTTTCCGAGAGCCGAGGCCAAAAGTTGGCGTAGTTAGTGCAACAAACATCTGCCATATGGCGTTTAGAAGTGAATTTTCTGGATGGATTACGTCACTTTTCAAGTCTGACTTTGTTGTGGGTTGTTTACTTCAAATAAACAAAACTAACTCCACTAAATTAATTCTGAATGGAATGGAAATAGAGTTGTTGTCACGATAGATAAAATTACCCCAAAAAGTTGGTTATTGTTGTGCCATTACTTTTATGATTCACTGTATAGTATGTATAGAAATACCTCCTGCAATGTGCGTGTTGTTGTACACGAACATCCTACATCAATATATGTATATTTTCTATGTAATGTCTTGCAGCTGCTACAAGGGGTTGTTTTTTCGTAGTACTGCCGAGGACAACAAGGACTCTATTGATTTGCCGAAAGGAAGGCGATGACGCAGCGAAATGGCAATAAGCCCAGTCAGCCAGCCGGCAAGCAGCAGCCGCTCATACGCATGTGCATGAAAACTGGCAACAACGCCTTTTGGGTGTGTCATGTACTCAAGTATGCACACGTACATCTACATACATATAGTAGGCAAATGCCGCAAAGGTATTTGTGTAAAGGAAATTCTCATTTTATTTTTTCTTCTACTTTAACACTTATCTTAAGTCTTCAATGACAAACATACACTCAAGAAGTTCAATGTATGCGTGTATATAGAAAACATCTGTGCTTGTTAAAGCTAAAAAGCATTGTTATTTACACACGCATACAGCCGAGCAGAGGAATGTTTATAAGCAAATGCGACAAACAGTGAATGCCATTAATAAATCGCCATTTTAAAGTAATTTACATCGGCAGGCGAACAAACAGGCCGATATCGGCAGACACACATGCCAATTTATGTGCAAAATATGTACATATGTACACAGATTTAGTGCCATTGCGAACCGGTCGACAACCGGTTCAGCCATTTTAGGTAAAATGACGTCATATTTTCTCTTTAGCTAACTCCGGCAAAGCATACATAGATCGGCAAGAAACCGGCCGACACCAAAAGAAAAAACATGAAAAAGTATTGTGCGTATATGTGTGTGTCTGCCTGTGTGTGTGAGTGGAAATGAAGTCAGTCAAGAAACATTAATTTGATGGAAGAAAAGTACCTTTCACCAATTACAAACAGATATACAAAAATATTTTCATGCATACATATTTATGTATGCATCAAAAGAGCTACTTTCTCATTGAAAGACTATGAAAACTAGACTACTGAAATGCATGACTCATACATCTGTAAATATGTAATTTACATTCACTGTTATACATAAAAGAAAACTTTAATTGCACCTAGGTTAGGTTAGGTTAAGCCGGACATACTAGTGATTGCACCCAAATTATTTATATTTAATAAAATATTGACTTGCATATGTATGTGTGTGAAATGCAGACACACCCAAAGTTCAATTTCCAGACTGCACAATCAATTATATTTATTTATAAGTACAAATGTACAACACAGATGTGCATATAAGAGGAGAAAACTGCATCATTCTTTTATGTATATCTACATCTACATCTACATATTTATAACCACATATTATTGTTGTATGTGTATGTATTGTATAGAAATTTATGCGCAAATGCCGGCTGGCCTCAATAAAATTGCCACATGGCAGTATGAGAAAATGACGCCATTTTGGCTGGTAACTGTACTTCATTCTTATTTTTAACTCAATTAAGACAATTCTAACATAAAGAATACAATTAAACATACCTTAGCTCCGATTTGGTTGCCGCACTGACCAGCTTGGATGTGTACAATTTCCCTCATTTTGTTTTTTTTATATTAAATTTTTGACTTTAAGCTTAAATAATATTTCCTGCTTGTATTCACAAACACACTTCTGCCCGCTTCACACGACGAATACTGTCTGACTCTGCTGCACGAAACGCCGCAATAATATAACATAGGTGCAGTGTGACCAGAGTGAGCAATTTAAAAAACGCCACTAGCTTGCGGTTAGAATTATGAAGGTTGCAAAGCGCAATGCTCAGTGTAGTGCGTCACTGATATCCCGATTTTTATTATTGGATTAAATCAGATATAGTTAAATAGCTTTAGATATGTTAACAATTGTCACTCAACAGCCAAACAATTCTCAAATTATTGTGGAGCTTATTTATGTGTTCTTAGAAATTGCTTAAATATAACGAAAGACTGTAATCCTGATCGCAGGCGCGATATATTTGTATAAAACAATGTCTACCTGTTATTTTTAAGACTAACTTACTAGTAAGTTTGAAAATAAGTGGTTTACACCTGTCGAGGATATCAATTTTGACTGCAAAAAGCACAGATGTCTTCAGCTGATAGAGGAGATAAGATAAATATGAAATGCTTATATGCGATAACCCAACTAAACTGATACATTCACCAAATATATTCTATATATTAATATTTAATATAGGTAAATAACTAAAACGTATATATATATGTTTAAGCATTCAAAGTGGGCGTTTAGGCGCTTTGTCTACGGCAACAGCAGTGCTGCAAAACGGCAATCCGTTTGTTGCTTTTGGAGGCGTTTCCAACACTGTGTGTGGAAAAGGCGGAAAATTTATTTTCAAAATAATAAAAGTTGTTAATTAAACACATTATTTAAGCCAAGTTTGCATGTAAAACACATAGAGTTGTTTACCCCATTTAGAGGGTCTTTGCTATATTCATATATATTTTGAAATTTATAACATTCTGTATTTTAGATCAAATTTTGTTTGCTTTTTCATTTTTGCCACTTTTTGTTGCATGGGGAAGGAGAGTAAAAGTTTAATCGATGGATTTCATTTTGCACAAGTGATTGATGGGCATCATTTTCACATCGTCGTTTATCTTGCAGACGAGAACGTCGCTATCTTGTTTCGAAAGAGCCTTGCCTACAGATTCCCTTTCCTCGCCATAGATGACCTTGAATTCGTCTCCACTATTTGGTGGCACAGGAGCCAAATGCTCACTTACAATGGACACACTGCGATCCTCCTGTCGCAGGAAGACAGAGCACACACCGTTAGATACGGTGCGTATAATGCCTGTCTGTCCCACCAGATCGGAGTCATCGTGAGTGTGAATACGCACTTCAATGTCAGTGGTGCACCAATCGCCCATGGTGGAGTCGAGACTGGCTCCAGGCGTCTGGGGATTGTATGGAGATTGGGGCACCCCACCGGGCGTGTTGGGAGAATAGGTTGATGGCGATGGCGTATTCATGTAGCCAACTGGATACGGCGACGGTGCTGGACTGGGACTGGGATTAAATGGACTATAGCTACGATCGGAGCCATAGAGAGTGCCAGGTGTTTGTGGAGCAAATTGCGATGACATTTGATAACCGGGAGTACCTAAAAAACACGTCGTTAGTCATAAATTATTAGACATGTGTTAATTGTACTTACTTGGATTGTAGCCTGGACTGGGACTTGGCTCCTCGATGGAGTAATCAAAGTCAGTATTGCGTGCCGGAGTTGTGTTGGCAGCGGGATCCCAGGCGCCATGACGTGGCGTCATGCTGCCATCATGCGATGGCGTCATTGTGCCATAAGGAGTGCGTGTATCTGTATCCCAGTTGGGTGTCTGACTGCCCACCAACGGAGTCTTCGAGCCGGCAGCGGTGTAGCTCGGTGTTTGTGCTCCATAGCCAGGTGTGCGTGCTGGAGTGCGGCCATAGGTGGATACACTGCCCTCCTTGCCAGGCTCACCGACAATAACAATGTGGTTACGATCCACTGAAATCGTTTGACACGAGGTGTGTAGCTCCACACGAGCTGTGCTCTCAGTGGCATCCTTGACAATGCCCACAGCACCTATGTGGGAAGTAAGTTAGGATTAAATCTACAAGATTAATTAACTAAACAGAAATTACCTTTGTACGGTCCACCGCAAATCTTAATGGTTTTACCCAGCAGTTCCCGGTCACGTGTTACACGGAAACCACCGCGTCCACCGCGTGCGCCACCACGTGCACCACGACCACCCGAGGGATGCATGGGCGACTGGATGCGTGGCGACATGAAGCCGAGACCACCAAGTGTGTTGGCATTGCTCACATTGGTCTTGCTCCCACCAGCCAATTGCAAGTGACGTGTCTTGCACACAAAGATGCCACCGTTCTCCGTGTACATGCGGCAGTGGAGGAATGCCAGGCTGCGATACAAGTGCTTGATCTCTCCAGAACGTCCCTAATATGTAGAAAAGAAATACGTTACTCATCGGTAAGCAAGTGTTACGCACTAGGAACACCTACGGCATGTGGTCCTTCCATGACTTTTACAATATCGCGACGTCTGATTTGATTCTGATCAGCGTCGAGTGCAACTGTATTTTGATTCTCCCGGCGTTTGTGCAGTGCCGTCGGTTTGCACTCGATGCATTTTCCATTCATGCCCAGAACATGGAAGTTCTCGCGTTCCAAGCGCACAATAACGCCCACGTTTTGCGAGCTAAAAAGTTAAATATATATACAATTTAGTTCAATCAATAACTTTAGTTAAAAGCATTAACTACTCACTCCAGTTGCACCAAGTCGCCCCATTGGAATTGACCAAGACAATCGACGCCAGTGGCGACATCGGAGCAAAGCTGCAAATCGCGTGGCAGCACCTCAAGCTCATGATTGGTTAAGTCCGAGACGAGCACCACACGGGATGGTTCCACGCGAATAATAAGACCAGTTTCGCCCTCATAGCGTCCAGCCAAAACTCTGGCATGGTCACCAGTTTTGAAATATTTACGCAATTCGCTGGCTTTGAAGATCAGAGGATCCTTCAGATCTTGATGCTTGGGCATCACCGTGATCATTGTGCCATCGATGGCAACGATTTTGGCCTGCAAGTTCTCCAAATCTCCCACACAAACTTCCACATTATCACCCATGGAGAAGGAATGCACAGCAGTGGGATCATCTTTCACATTCGCCATAATTTCCAGATTAACCTCTGTAAAAATATGAAAATATTTTAGTTAAAGTTATGGACAGAGTTAAGGATAAGGTCGTACCCTCTGGTGCTTCCTCAAAGCGCTCCAATTCGGCCAGTGTGGGTTTCACACCCTCCGACAGAATAGCGGACATGGTAAAGTTCTTGTAGAGGAATCCTTTACGCGAATAACGATTGCCCTCAAAGAGCAAGAAATCACCATCGGAATGAACTTCTCCGCCAATGGCCCTACAAATTTAATTTAATTATGTTTGTTTACACGGGAAGGAAAATCAAGTTTTTACCTAACAGCCTCGGGATCAAATGGCTTTGCTGGTGGGCGACGTTTCTTCTTACGCTTTCCATCGTCATTTTCCTGCAATATAAACTCGTTTAAGCATAAATCTTTAACTGGACTTCTACTCCTTACCGTTGCTGTTGTCCTCAAAGCACCGCGCATGCGAGTGTAATCGATGCGAGGAAGCAGCTTGAGATGCACTTGATTTTGTGCCAAATCCACATAATCTACTTGTGCTATATCATCCTTGTAGAGGCCACGCTTTAGACGCACCCATTGTTTGACCTTGAGGCCCACCTGCTCCTTGACTACCTTGAGCACATCCGTCATTTCTTTGATCGGAACCATTTCCTGTTTCCATTTGCCCATTCGCAAGTTACCAACATTCTCTATAGCGGTCTTCACATGGGTCTGCTTGTACGCCTCCAGATAGATGTATCCCTTCACACCTTCGGGGGCAATAATGGATTTAATTTGCAGTGGATCGTCGGTATTCAAGTAGGTCAAGAACTTTCGCATCAGAAGCAAAGCCGTTGCTTTCTCCTCTCCAATGCGACATTTTACCATCCACAAATTTGGATCCCTATTCAAAAGGATTCATTAATATTAAAACAAAAGCTTTGTATAGAGATCGACTTACTTTATGCCAGGCAAAAGAGTTTGTTGAGTGATCTCATCGGACATTTCCTCGCCACCATCGCCAAAGTGACGTTTGGCCATTGATTCGTCAGCATACTTCTTGCGGAGATACTCCTCGATTTCGTCCTCTTTTTGAGTGCTGCAAAAATGGTTTTTTTATTCTGATAAGCTGATTCTTATTTAGTATTTTAATAAAAGTGTACTTACTCCCACAAGTTGGTGCCTCTGCGTCGGATTTCAATATCCCTGGCGGTTGGGCCCAGTTCATCAATTTCATTGCCAACGATGCCAATCTCGTTGGCACCCTCCTCCCACTCATCGTCTTCATCAACCTGGGAATACAATGATTTTGTATACAACTTATTTAATTTATAGACGTTTTAAGCTTACCTCGTCATCCACTTCAGCTTCGTCAATGATAAAACCACCAAAACGCTCTTTCTTCTTCTTCTTTCTCGGATGATCATCCTCGTTCTCTTCCTCCTCGTACTCTTCAGAGTCTATTTCCTCTCCCTGTGCATCTTCCTCCTCAGAATCTTCGCTTTTGCGACGATTGGAGCGTCCGCCTTGTGGTTGAGGGGAATCCGACCCGGATCCCGAATGGGCCGAATGCGAACGCGAGCGTGAAGACCTGGATCTCGAACGAGACACGGATCGGGATCTGGAGCGAAAGCCGGATTTGGAGCGAACACTCTGCTGCGACTTATTGGAAATCGATCCATCTTCAGAGCCACTGTCCGACATATTGCTGACTTCGGAGTCCGACATTTTCAGCACTGTGGACGTGTACAAAAGTGTGCGTTTCGTTTTTGTTCAAGAATAAAGATGTTTCAACTTATTTTAATATTCACTTCAGGTAGATAACTTACATATTGATATTAAAACAGTTTAAAGCATGTACATTTGCACAATATTAATATTTTAGTAATGTTAGCACAGCACACGAATTCGACGCCTTTTCGTCGATTTGTTCACAAGAATAAACTAAAGTCGGAACAGTTCAAGGGAACTGAAATCGAATCGAACGCTACTCTGACTAAAGAACAATTATATGGTCACCCATATTTTAATTTGGTAAGCCAGCCATCTTTTGGTGGCTTACACAAAATACGCCATCTAGAGTTCATTTATAATACAATATGACGTCACTAGTAACGTATAGAATTGATTTTGTGTGAATGTCGCCGTTATACCATGCACAATATATTGGCACTCCCCTACGAATTGAAAATTTCAAAAGAAGAAGATTCCGTGAGGGGAAGTAAATTGCTGTTTTAAAATATTAAAATTAATAAACAAATCCTTATCACTGGTCACACAAATTATAGAAAAAAGGTTTGCTCGATTCAGAAAGTTTCAAATAATGCCATTAACTTGTTAACAAAAGTCCAAATATTTATGAGAAACCCAACACTTCGTATTAAAGTTGTGTGTATGTATGTATGTGTATGCATACAAATATTCATATGCACAAACGTGCATACATACTGAGTTTTCCATAAATATTAGACATTTGGATTAATCGATCGCAGAGTTCGAAGCGAGTGGGTTGTGATAGCGTGCCATAATGATCACACACGTAATATAAAATACAAGCAAAAATAACTGTGCTTCTGTTAATATACGGTGTATCTACTTTCAAACTATGTTTGTGCATTGCACATAATTTTGTCTGGGCTACATACACATACATACTTCCATACATAAATAGGTGGTGACTGCATAAACATACACATATGTATGAATAAAATCGCCAACAGTGCGATATATTGGAAACATGAATACGGCGGAGGCAATCCACAGCAGTCAGCCGCATATGAGCCATGAATGTAAGTAAATACACAAAATACGGACCAAACTCTTTTAATATCTGTATCTAATCTTTGACATAATTATGAATTTGTTGTTATATTTTTAGCACAATCGGAAGATTATGTTCTGCATGTTCACATGCCAAACAAGGGTTTCAAGGCAATTGGCTTTAATAAAAATGAGACAGTCTATCATATTATCAAGAAAACTGTTGCCGAGTTTGGAAAAGACGGTCAACCGCCTCCGAGTACACAGCGGTATGCCTGTCGGATGCTGAATGTGATCACCAAAGAGGTGGGCGGACTTCGATTATGCTGTGCTCACACTGTTTATTCATGAAACTATTTGAAATTTGATTTGTTGCCTATCAGGTTCTATGGCTGGCTCGTACGACGCTTATGGACAAGGTCTTGTCTCACATTCTGTCGCCCGGTTGCTCCAACATAGACTGTCCAAACAATGATCCAACTAAAGCGGAGCACATCGAAAGCCGTGAGCTGCATCAGGGTAGACGATTCATTACCAAAGGAGTTTGGCGTGTCGAGCTGCGCGTGCGTTATGTGCCTCACCGGATTCAGGATTTGTTTGACGAGGATAAAACCACTTGCTTCTACTACTTTGATCAGGTTTGACTCCTAACTTAACTTGCAAACACTTAAATTAATTATTGTTTCTGTTTTACCAGTTAAAGGAAGACTATATCCAAGCTAACATTGCTTCGGTGGATGCTGAGTTGGCGGTTCAGTTGTGCTGTTTGGGAATACGACATTATTTCAAAAACATAACACTCAAGGCACCGGACAAGAAGCAGCACATCGATTACATTGAAAAAGAAATTGGATTCAAATATTTTATTCCGCAATCTGTGATAATCACAACAAAGCCAAAGAATCTGAAGAAAATGATACAGGTCGGATACAAGAAGGTCTACAATTACAACGACATTGAGTACTTGACAAAGTAAGCAATCAATTGTTTATTAAACAAACGGTTTCCCTACTAATTTGTTTTTTGTTTTAAGGTTCTTTGATCTTCTGAAGAATCTTTCCTTAACCGACTATGAGCAGTTCTCGGTTACCTTGAGCTCAGCTTGGAATATATCAGGAATCCTGCATGTTGGTCCCCATATAGGTAATAACTACTTCAATATAAGCTTAAAATCTGTATTATATTTTGTATTTTTTGTAGGAATCTCTTATCAAACACATCCACAAGCAAATTTAACAAATGTTGCACAGTTTAAGGATGTGGTTGCTATCAAAACGTGTGCACTTCCAAAGGAAAAACTCTCGAAAGATAAATCAACGGAGTTCGAGGCACAAAACTTGAACTGCAATTGTCAGAAAATCAAAACTCAAATCAAAATTTCAGCATCCAATATTGAAGAAGATTTAATCATAACTTGCAATGGAGTTAATGTATGTTTTAGAGAGATATATTTTGTATAAGATCATTTCTAATTCTTCGCTTTAACTTTGCAGACTGCCGAAAGTATAGCTGATCTTATCGATGGTTACTGCAGACTCTTAACGAAAGATCTTGAATTTACGATTTGGGAACGAGAATCAAACTCACCAAATACAGACACTTTACCGAAGACATCAAATGCATTACGAGAAGCTCCAAACACATCAACATCATCCACATCATCTCCGAACAAGAGTAAACCTACCCTGACCGATGATTATGCTGAAATAGGATTACTAGAAGGAGAGGGGGACTACTCCACGCCTACAGGTAAGTCCTAACTATTATTAAATCTAATAAAAGCATATTAACAGCTCTCCTTTTAGTGCGAAACTATGAACTGGATCGTTCTCAAATTGTTTTGAGTGCAAAGATTGGCGTGGGACAGTTTGGAGATGTATATGTTGGTAGTTATACGTTTCCTGTATCGGCTAAAGCCAAGAGTAAATCAAGTGATAGTTCAGTAAGTAATTCCGACGCCAAATATGATGTCATCCAGGTGGCAGTAAAGACATGTAAAGCCAACGAGGATCCAGAAAAGACAGAAAACTTTCTAGCTGAAGCATGTAAGTGGATTTATAATAAATACATATTGAACTTAAACTTAATCTATTCCTAATTACAGATATTATGCAAAAATTTGACCATCCACATATAATCAGATTGATTGGCATTTGTAGCATTATGCCCATTTGGATTGTCATGGAACTGGCCAAGCTGGGCGAACTACGTGCGTACTTAAAGGCAAACAGTGATAGGTAAATCATGGACTATTTAAATTTACTTTACTATTGTTTATTAACTTCACTTATTCTACAGATTGAGTCATGGTACCCTGCTGAAATACTGCTACCAGTTGTCAACAGCTCTCAGTTATTTGGAGTCTAAGAAGTTTGTGCACAGGGACATAGCAGCTCGGAATGTGCTAGTGAGCACACCCACCTGTGTCAAGGTAAGCATAGGTGATTTCAATTTAAGATATAAAATAAACTCTGTTGACTTTAGCTGGCTGACTTTGGTTTATCACGCTGGGTGTCTGATCAGTCCTATTATCACTCAACGCCCACGGGTAAGTGGAATATTTCTCTACATAACCATATATAATTTCTATGCTAATCCATTTTAATTAACAGTTGCACTGCCCATTAAATGGATGTCACCGGAATCTATTAATTTCCGACGCTTTACGACTGCCAGTGATGTCTGGATGTTTGGTTAGTTAGACAACCAAATATGAATTTAATTGGCCTAAATTTGCTAATGTCGTGTTTCTAGGTGTCTGCATTTGGGAGATTTTGATGTTGGGCGTCAAGCCATTTCAGGGCGTCAAAAACAGCGACGTTATAACCAAACTGGAGAATGGAGAACGATTGCCCTTGCCACCAAATTGTCCGCCAAGACTCTACTCACTTATGTCCCAGTGCTGGGCCTATGAGCCGCTAAAAAGACCAAATTTCAAGCGTATTAAAGAAACCTTATAGTAAGTATCACATGAACCAACTGTTTATTTATAATACATTAAAATGTGCACATCATTTTATAGTGAAATTCTGCTGGAAGACAGTATGAATGCCTCGGAAACGATGAGGCGGGAGCATCGAAGAGTTGCTGGAACTTCTTGGATGGGCATTGAGGACAACGACATTCCTCCGCTGAAACCTTCGAGAACTGTTAATGATATTGGTGAGTAAATGCGAGTAGTCTTACCTGTTTGTTCATAAACATTTCAATTGTATTTGACTTGCAGATAATCCAGGCATCATGAATGCCACCGACGAGAGCCGAGTTGTACCTCAGACATATATAATTGCACAAAATCCGGCGGTGCTTGCGAGGCTCATGATGGAGAATCAAAAGCGTGGCATTAACCCTGCTGCGTACACCACACCCGCCTCGGTATTTAATACTTTAGCCGTAGGATTAGATGCCAGTAATTCAAATCAATCGCTTAAGACCACTAAACTTCCCGCCGCGGAGCTCTTAAAACTCGATCCAGTTGCCGACTCTGAAAAGCATAAAATCAAACATCCAACTAACAGCAATTCATCTCAAAATCTAAATCCATCATCATCATCATCACTATCGTCTGTAGCTAGTACATTTGATTCCACCCTTATGCCAGCTAATTTACATTCCATGCATATTATGCCTCCAAAGCAACTACAACACCAGCATCAGCTGCAGTCTCAGGTATCGGGTTCGGGATTTGCAACGATCGATCATTTGCCATTAAAGAATAACTTTATAATCTGTGCACCGCCAACGGAGAGTGACTTTCATGTGCATCAACTGCATCACATGGATCACAAGTCAGTCAATCAATCGCCCAGATCTTCGGGTTACAGCCTCTATGGCAGTCTGGAAAGGCACCAGCCACCGCTGGACAAGGCAATGCACTCGAAGGGTGGCAGTCTAGAGCGTCATCAATCGCTGATGGCTGCCCAAAACATTATATTCCACAAGCAAGGAGCACATACAACAGATCGTTCACGTAGCATGGAGCGCAAGTCACATTTTCACACATATCGCCAGCAAATGAAAACATCCATTGAGTGTGAATCTCTGCCTGAAGAGATCTACGATTTTGGCGGTGCTGGGCTGAAAACCTGTGTGTCTGTGAAACAGAAAAACGAAGCCATCTCCATGCTTAATACAACCCCAATGAGTTCCAATCAAATAGCACAAGATTACAATGCTCCCAGGCAGGAGATTGGTGCATTTGCCGAACAGTCACTGCAAGAAGTTGAGGAATGGAACCAGCAATGGACACCAGTGCCATTTCAACCCCAGCAAATCGATCAATTGGAGGGAGCTGCTTGCAATCCCATTAATTCTGAGGTTACTAACCAGGTTTGACTGGACATTGAATTCCGCTGGCACAACAACCGGATGCCTTTTCCTCTTTTCCTTTTGGTTTTCATTTGTTAATTATTTTTTTAGTTGTATTAACTTTTAAGTTATTTAGTAGCTAGCGTTTAAGAGTAATTAATCGAGACCCTAACTCTTAATTCTGGTATTCCATTACAGACTATTCCCAATCCAATTGGTGAAAAGCTGCGGCAACAACGAAAAGACAGCAACAGTGATGGCGAATGGCTATACCAAGAAGAATTGCTGGTAACTATTAATAAGACTTACATATCTATTTAAAAATTACACTAAATTTTAAAATTTTAAATCTTAATTTTGCAGCGGAAACGATCCAGCTCGATACCACCTGGAGCTGCTACAGACATCTTGGGCAAACATCAAACGTTCAATACAGATCTGACTTCAGCTGGTCCAACCAGTTTACCCAACGCAAATGTGTTTCCCCACAAAGCCAAAAACTTTTCCTCTGAGTCCTTGGCGACAACCGCAGCAGCAGAAGACAGTAACGGCTCGAGATCGAGGAACAGCATAATTCCAGATTCCATAAGACCCATAAGTCGTGCAAATGATGAAGTCTATTGTGCTACCACAGCAGTGGTTAAATCAATAATGGTGCTATCGCAAGGCGTGGAAAAGTCCCACATTGATGGCTACTTGCATTTGGTCAAAAGCGTTGGCGTCGAACTGCGAAATCTATTGAAATCAGTGGATAAAATATCTATACTGTTTCCCGCTCAGGCATTGAAGTAATTATCTTTGTAATTGGAGTAAAGTTATATGATTTAAATGGTGTCTTTCTCCTCACAGAGAAGTTGAAATGGCCCACAAAGTACTTTCCAAAGACATGCAGGAATTGGTGTCAGCCATGCGCTTGGCCCATCAATACAGCGACACTACTCTGGATAATGAATATCGAAAGTAGGTTCACTTTAAGCGAGTTTATAGTGAAATATACTTAAATCTATTAATTTGCAGGAGTATGCTATCAGCTGCCCACGTTTTAGCCATGGACGCCAAGAATCTCTTTGATGTGGTGGATTCCATCAGGAATCGTTATAAGCAGACAAATTTCCACATGCCGGACACATCAAAAGAATCAATTAGTCCACTAAGTAGCGAATTGTCTGCTGAAACTGGAGCGGGTGTCTCATCAGCCACATCCACAGCTTTGCCGATGGCGTCAGAACTAATCAACGAACTCGGTGGCAATGTGAATGACATAAGTCTCTATGACAATGAACATTTGCAGCACAGCTACAGTGCACGAAGCAGCTCTGCTAATAGATCACTAGATGTTAGCCACGAACTGACTTCCAATGAGCCACTAAAGATTATCGAGGACACTTTAAACAGCTCTGGCGAGCACATGTATTGTAACACATCCGCCCTGCATAGCCACGCCTAATCCAATCACTGATATTAATCCCTCTTTTTTTTTACTCGGAATCTAACGATAGTAATATGCTAACATTCTGTGTATATATAAACAAGCCAAAACACGTAGTATGTACATAAAGTATGTGCTTTCTCACAAATGCGCAATTCATCCAAAAACTTCAACAAAAACTAAAAACGAAAAAATATAAACTCATCTTTATACACACATAAACATATACATATATAATACTTATATTGCTTATGTTCATTAAATGTGACGAAACTCAATGTCGGCCGGCCGCTGTTAAAGCATTATAAAATCGTCAAGTAGTCAAAAAATAATACTTTAAGAGACATCTATGTATATGTAATTAAAGGTAAAACAAAAAACATTTAATACTAGAAACTTTTTAAGCATTTTTCCTTAATTTCTGATGAGTCTTTCAGAGAAGAACTAAAATTGGAATGAGTTTAATAGTAAGAGAAGACAGATCTTAAGACATATAACTAGTCCTGACCACTTCGCAGCTTGAAAACAACAAAATAAAAAGTTTTTCTAAAAATAGAACAAATTTTTTTTAATATAAAAAGTACAAAATGCCAAGAGAACATTCAACATATATAATAAATTCTATAAGTTTATTGAATCCACATTAAGTAACCACAAATATTGTAATAAAAATAGAATTCTTAACGAGATATAAAAGAGATTCTGCTCTAGCTGTATATATGTATGATTGCTGAGGCCCGTTTCGATATACCCAACGATTAGCCTGAGATATATGGAGACAACATGTTGTAAACAAATGCATAGTGTATGATTTTTTGTAAGGTGATAGTTTTGTTTTTTCTGCTTTACTGCAATGCAATTAGGAATATATTGTACGTTCAATCCATTCTTCCAGCGTAAAGGTGGCAGTTTCGTTTTTCTCCGCATCCCGTTCCTTAAATATTTCTGTAAAAGTTTGGAATACACAATAACATTAAGTGAGTACTACTTTAAATCAGTCAACACCCTTACCAATATATGTTTTAATCTTGACCGCACACATGAGGAAGTCATCAAAAGCAATCTTGCCATCCCTCGATCCATAGCGATGACCTAGAGCATTGAGTACCCGATTGTTTAGATGATAGCCAGCTGATTGGAGTGCTTCGCGTAGCTGGAAGCCCGAAATTCGCCCGGAGTTCTCTGTGTCATAGACCTTGAAGATCGCCTTCCATTTGGCTATGTCGGACAACAGCGCCTCGAACTCCTCGAAGCCCAGTTTGCCAGACTTGTCAAGATCCAACATGGCCACCATGGATCGGCAAACGTCTTTGGAAAATCCATGTGTCTCATCCACAATGGCTAGAAACAATAAACAAAATGACTATACATATTTTCCGTTTGAATATTTGGTTCATTTTACGTTTGTTGACCACTGGGTGGTCATCTATAAGCCTCTTGTTGGACGGATCGTTCATGTTTTCCAGTTGATTCTCGAAGGGAGTACCCTTCAGGAATGGTCCACATATCAGGGCCAGTATGCCACAGGCATTTCCCGAATCTTCTCCAGCGCCTGCCTGAGTTTCATAAGCATTGTTCTCAGCAAACCGGCTGAATTGAATGGCCTTTGGCAAATCTAGAATTTTAAGTGCTCTTTTTAGAAACAGCTAAGTAAATAAGCCTTTAAAACCCACCATCTTTCATAGAGTGATCCAAAATAAGTTTCAACTCCATCCAATCCACTTCCATGTCTTTTCCCGCAATGCTATCGAACAATCGACGCAAACTTTCCTTCTGAGGATCGCTGGGCCTGACCGCCGGTATAGATGGTAGTACCTAAGGGATCAAAAAACCATTAGTAAAAGTTGAATTTTATATTATTTGCAGACTTACATTATCGGAGTTATCGCCATAACCCACATGATCATCGTTCTCTCTGTATAAAGGCGGGAGGAAATTCAATTTGGAAAATGGTTCGGATACATGGTTTTATTAAACTGTTTTGAGCTAGGCCTTAAAATTTATATTTAATTTTTTTATAGCAATTCTCTACATTCCAAAATTACAAATAATACGTACAATAGGTTGGGGAATATATGCATAAGATTAAGATAATAAATTATCATTTAGTGTAGGCAATTCAGTAAAGATTTTTGTAACAATGTATTCGAAACAACTACTTAAAATTTATACCTAATGTATAACAAATAAGGAATGTACTATAAAATACAGGAAAGATTTTAATTTTATACCTGTGGGTAAGTTAATAGTACCGACCGGATTTAGTGATTAGTGTGCAATTAACTAATTTATACAGTGATTAATAATTATACTAGAATGAGTGATTCACATGACAAATCAATATGGAATGCCCCTACTAGAATGACAACAAACAGGTATAACGCCGTGTGAGTAACAAAGAAAACGAGAGAGGGACTGCAAAAGAGCAGTAGACCGGGAGAGCGCAAGCATTGCACACAGACACACACACACACATACAAACAATCGCATGCTAAACGTTTTGGCACTAACCATACAACACATAGATGCGGCAAACGCAAGATTTTTTTTAAAGCAAACGCTAGCTTGCTAATGGACCCCCACAGAACTTCGGCAAAAAGCCGAACGCCTAGCGCCCCGGAGAGTCGATCGCGTCTCAGCAAATTCAAAGCAGACGAAAATAAATTTAGTCTGATTCAGTCAGCGAAACGATGAGCACGGCTGTGTCGATTTTGCTCTCGTTTCGTATGTATATGTTTGTCTCTTTCTGGCATGCCAGATACACACATTTTGCGAAGCAACCAGCTCGCTTCAAAAATCTGTGGTTTCGACAAAATAGCGATCGAGCTTGGGTGCCATAAATCATTTTTAGGCATATGTATGGTTTTAAGCCGGCCGCGAGCAAACGTTCTCGTGGCGCAGGTGACTAGGTGCTTGACTGGCGAGCGGAGTGCGTGAGTTCAAACTCAAAGCAAATGCGTCATAGAGCCCCAGAGAGCCGATCGCCTCTCAGCAAATTCGACGCTGGCGCGAGGTAGTGTTCTCGTGGCGCTGCTGATTAGGATCATGGTTGCTGAGCGGACTATACATGATTTTGAATCGCGGTCTTGCCCGTTGGGAATTGTGCATTTAAAGTTGCTTATTTAACAAGAAAAAAATTATTATATTCTAGATTTTCAATATTTTCATAATAGCTATTATCAATAAAAACTATTTTCAACAAATTTTAGCGCCATGGGAACAATTACTCTCGACACGTTTAAAACCATACATATCGCTAAAAAAGACCTTTGAGTCCCAAGATCGATCGCTATTTTGTAGAAAACATACAATTTTGCAACTAGCTGATTTGTGTAGCAAATATGTGTATCTGGCATGCTAGAAAGAGACAAACATATAAATACGAAAAGAGAGCACAACCGAAATAATAACTGAATCAGACTAAACTTACTCTCGTCAGCGTCGAATTTGCTGTTTTATTGTCTTTTAAGAGAACTATTTAATCTACACTCAAATATTTGTTGATTTGTCATGAAGGTGAGAGGGATAATAGAGGCAACTTTAAGATGAGCATGAGAGAGGGTTAGACTAGAAAACAATTTGTTAATTGGGATAAAGAGCTGCCTTTAATACAAGTTTAACTTTAAATACTGGTTTAACAATACTAATTTCCCACAGGTACAGCGGGTGCTAAAAGTTAGTAGTCACATACCCATCCCTTGCATATCGCACATAAGTTGAATTGAAATTTCAATCTTCTGCCGAATTAGATCTAATATACAAACTCTTCAGGATATTCATTGTATACGCACTCCATATTATTTTTAGTTTCGGAAAAGACTCGAATGATGAATTCGCCCTCCTCATTGGGATCAAACGTCGATGGCACAATCAGATAGTGTCCAGGGGGTAATTTAAAGCGAGCACAAACCTATTAAAATCATTATATAATAATATTTTTTAAAATATCATATAGTCCATACTTCTCGAGTGTTAATGAAGTGAGGCGAACGTCCAACCGATGACTTGTATTTAAAGAAGTTGATTCCCTGTGGACGATTCTCCAGATCGCGATCGGTTAGACTATAAATGGCAAATCCAATTGTCAGACACTCCATTCCCATATTACGCTTGGATCTTCGATTCTTCTGCATCAGCGCCACAATTACAGTACATTGTCCTTCCTCGTCCTCCTCATCAGGATCGACCAGGGTGATAATGTACTGTGGATTGTGCCAGAAGGTGTCCAAAAAGTTCCTGCAACCACCGGCTGTTACGCCTGGCGTCCACTCGCCTTCGTACATGGACATCTCCCATTTACGTTTGCCACTCTGTTCCTCTCCGTTCTTTAGGGAGAACGAGTCAGGCGACAAATTGCAAAGTTCAACGCGATCGAAATGGGTTAAAAAGTCCTGGAAAGACATCCAGAACTCGCCATCTCTGTCGAATGTCAGGCCAATCTCCGTCTTCTGCTCCTCGGGAATATAGCGCCATTCCGGTGAACTGTCACTCCACGGACCATTCCATTCGGCTTCGTTGCCCCAAGGATTACGCATGCGAATCATGGGAATCTTTCCCTGACGATTTGGGGTCACAATATCAATAAGGCACACCTGTGAAAAGAAACAGTCAGTTATGTTAACTAAACTAGATTATATTATAATATAGCACCTTGGTAATGGAGTAGGCATGACCACGAATCAATCCTTGCGGTGTCTCCGCTTCCAACACATTGGGATCGGCTTCAATGGAGCAGCCCATCATGGAGCTACGCTCGCCAGCCTTTTGTAGTATGCTAAAGAGATTGTCAGGCGCTTCCTTAAGATCATACCATTCACTGACACCGCCAGTAAAGTCCTCCATGGCTTCGCAAGTAGTACCACCCTTCAGCGCCTCGTAAGAGCCATGTAGCCTACCATAAAGTAAGGGAATTAATAATATACCTATTGGAAGTGTGTTTTGTGAGCTTACTTGGCATAGGCCTTCTCCAGGAGTGCACTCCAGAACTCATTCTTCTCCGCCGAATGCATATAGAGCAGTTCCCCGCGATAAGTTGGCAGTCGATCATCGATGATTACATCCACCCATTTACCTGTGGGGGAAATCAAAAAAGGCATTAAATATATAAATCTCTCATGGATTATGTCACAACTTACCGTATTGCCAAAAGCGAAAATGAAAGATTCCGGCGTAGTTTTCTTCAAAGCTTTGTTCCGGTGGAATAACACGGAAAAACAGATTCGATTCCTGTGTTAAATTTGCCGTAGCAGCCAAAAGCCAGCAATCACCAAGTTCACCCTGCTGCACATCAAATCTGGAGAATCCCTCCACAAAGAACTGGGGATTGTCCACAATTTCCTGTACAAAAAGAATTTATATCATATAAAATATGGACTCGAAAGAATTACGAAAAGTGACTTACATGAGGACGCAGCCATTCGATTAGACGATCTGGACGACGAGAAAACATCAGAGATTCATTGCTGGCCGGAAACAGTGGATCCTCAAACAGGGATCCACTCATCAGTGCGTTGTTTAACAGTGTCTCATAGACCTGCACATCCAGCTGCTGTCCGAGATTCGCATTGTTTTCGCCCAGCTAAAAAGACGGTCTTGTTACTTTAATTGCACCATAAAAAGCAAAAAGTTTACCACGTTTTACACAAGAAATTTGCATTTTGGTTAGGAAAAAGTAATAAAAAAAGGTACGACAACAACCTAACTGTGTACACTGGTGAGTAAATCACAGTAAAAGACGCACAAACATAGAACAGTGTTGCCATTTTAGCAAATTCATGACTAGTTTTAGCTGTTTTATAAAAAATCAGCTGTTATCAAAGATAGATACTTATTTTTAGCTATTTTGAAGCATGAAATTTGGCAACACTGCGACACAGACACTGAGACAAGAACACACAGAGTGGTATGTAGAAAGTTAACCTTGCAAAAGGGACACTACACTGCCAAAGGAAGTACTTACTTTGCCTTGACACACAGCTACATCATTTTGCAAGGGTCGCTTGTTAGTTTAAATAAAAGTACGTAATATTTGGAGGACAAAAGGGAGAGTGTAAATGAATGTTCATATGTATAAGAGTATGCGGGGGGACGACCGACTGCATACTGACAACATGCACTGTCAACTGAAGTACTTACATCAAATGCATTAATTGCAGGAACTTCACTTTGCAAAGGTCGCTTTGTTTATTAATTAGTTTATTGTTTTTGTTTTTATTTAGATGAAGTAAATGAATGTATAAAAGCAAGAATCAATGTTTGGATTGTATGACTGTGTTGTGTACTGAGTGTTAAGCTTTCTACTATCTACAATTGTATCTATATTTGCACTTACAACTCGCATGTTTTTAATACTCGGCAGTATTCGCTTCTGTTCGGCCTCTTTCTTGACGAATATTTCATTGATAACCGAACCGACCACCTCCTTGGCGGCTCCCATGGCTGCCTGGCCAGCCGCATTGATGAACTCCTGGCCGGCCTGTCTTAAGAAACCCTTGAGATCATCCATCTTGAGTGCCTTGTATCAGTTGGAAAATCTGTGAATAGAAAGGTATATCTTTAAGTTACTGAAATTGGTTTGAACTTGGCCTATCTTTATGCAAAAAAGTAGCTTAACTGTAAGCTCTTTTAATCCCATCTTAATTATCACAATTTTCTACAACTATTGACCCTTTGGGAATTTAAATTACGCGTTGACATCATGCTAATACATGTCCATTGGGAAATTATATGTTTCAGTTTTTTTTTAACTATCTTAGGTGCATATATTAGTTCATAAGTATCTTCTCGCATGTAAACTACTTCAAGTCACGCACTGCGTAGTCTCAATTAGTTTATACTCATTTACACCCATCTATAAAAGCTGCTTGTATTTTTTTTGTTTATGACAAATATGTATTATTTAATTGTTTACTCAGTGCTTTGCTTTTGGCAAACATTTCAGAATTGTTTATTAAAGATTGCAAGTATGAATGGACTTCGATTGTGAATGTTTTTATCTCAGCATTTCTTTAGATATAAAATTGCGGAATTATATTATAGAAATTCTAAGATAAAACAAGTTTAAAATGTATAAATAAACTAGACACTCAAGCAATTTATCAACAATTGAATTTATTTACTAAGTCCAAAAACAAACAATGGAATTGTATTTTATGGCACTTAGAGAATTAAAGAATTCCCACCTAGAAGTATTTATCACAACGTTACATTTATACAAAACAGATAAATATATATAAGTACATATATATTCAGCTAGATGGTGACATCATTGGGATGAACATACAAACATATATATTATATGTATGTGTCATTTAAATACATATTTGTATGCTTGGCGCTATCAAAAATAAATATTTTGTTGTGCACATTTATTTGGGCACAGATTTGGTAGCGTTTAATTAGCATAAATATTTCCATTCTAACGCTTTCTCCACATATTGTAAGTTTTTACACACAAAAGGTGTTTATTAAACTGTTAAATGAAAAGCGTGTGTCATGCGTAAGAGTTTTTAATTTAATGTAGAATTTATAAAACAAAAATTTGGAATTCGATTGAGAAGTCAAAACTGGTTTAATCACAATTAGCAGCATGTTTCTAGGCACATATGTAT
Source organism: Drosophila dunni (assembly GCA_018152125.1). Taxonomy (NCBI): domain Eukaryota; kingdom Metazoa; phylum Arthropoda; class Insecta; order Diptera; family Drosophilidae; genus Drosophila; species Drosophila dunni. Next base: position 17,171,775 of record JAECXC010000339.1, on the reverse strand, counting down.
GGAAATATGTACACACATACATACATGCTTATGCACGCTCCAATAATAGTAGACATCGGTCTATTTATATTATATACACATATAATTCAATAATAATATAAACCTTGTAGATTGAATAAACGATTTCCCACTTTACACACAAACAAACAAACAAACACACACAAACACTTTCCGACTCTCACAAAATTCGTACAAGTGTTTTCATACGTTTGTGTTTTTATATTATTTTCAAGAATGAACGAGACATTCACCAATGCTATGTAGTTACTCACTAAAAGAATTTTCGAACTTTCGCCTGTGCTCAACAAAATTGTTAATGAATGTGAGCTGCTATTTTATAGCATGTTGCCAACTACATTTGTAGATATGTATTCGCTCAGCAGCTGACTATAGTCACTACGATTGTAATCGGCGGCCGATAACAGCTCCCTGCGATAACTCGATAATTTGTGACGAGCGCGAATTCAAATGAACAGCAGCATGTCCATATTTGTTCAGCATATGTAGAATCATTGAACAGTTTTTGGAAAATCAAATCGATTCGCTAAACTAAAAGAGTGAGCGATTAAAAGAGATAGTTGCGCTTTGGTTCTCTTAACACAAATGCTGTCAAGTCAATGGCAAATGAACAGCGGTCGATAACAGTAAGAAGCAATTAGCAGTTGCGAAACTTCTTAAAAACAGCAGTTATTTAGATTTATTTAATATTTTTAACTGAATACCTAAGTAATGGTGGCCACCAATCAAAAGTATGGGTGGCCATACATTTATTGCGTTTTTTGAATTCGTTCGCTCCGGAACTAATATTCTCCAGCGATCGCGCTGGAAGGGCTGCCAACCTGCTAGATACTCAATGTAAGGAAAAAATGCATCCATGAGATTAAGATACATACAACAAACTGAAAACAAGTGTGTTGGAATTTTTCAATGTACACATAAATAACTGCACAATTCCAAGTTACGCATTTAAACAATTGAACGAACATATTGAGTTTAACACAAAGCAGATGCGGTTCGCTTAAAACATTCATTTGTGGCACAATAAAAAGCAGAATGACAACGACTCTCGTATTATTTTTGCCATTAGTTTGGCTAATTTCAATAATTTGTATTGTGCCATATACGCATTCGACACAGTCTGGAATTTACATTGATAATGGCAGAGATCAGACCGTCATGCAACGTGTGCTTAGCGAGGACGACAAACTGGATGTATCCTATGAGATACTAGAATTCCTGGGCATTGCCGATCGTCCAATGCACCACAAGAATCACGGATTGTCGCTGCGCAAATCGGCGCCCAAATTTCTGCTCGACGTCTATCATCGCATCACGGCCGAGGAAGGATTGGCCATCAACACTGATCATGATCACGGTGATGATTACGAGCACAGGCGCAGCAAACGTGACGTGACTGAGGAGAGTGAAGAGAATTTCATCACAGATCTGGACAAACGGGCCATAGACGAGAGCGACATCATAATGACGTTCCTTAACAAACGCAATCACAATGTCGAGGAGATGCGTCACGAGCATGGCAGTCGCCTCTGGTTCGATGTGTCCAATATTCCCAGCGACAACTACCTAATGATGGCCGAACTGCGCATCTACCAGAACTCCAACGAGGGCAAGTGGGTGACCACCAACAAACCGTTCACAGTCACCGTCTATGCGATAGGCTCCTCGCGATCGTCGCAGAACACAATGGAGCCACTGTCGTCGGTGAACACCACCGGGGATTACGTGGGTTGGTTGGAGCTGAATGTGACCGAAGCTCTGCATGATTGGCTGATCAATGCCAGGGAGAATCATGGTATTTACATTGGTGCACACGCGCTGAACAAACCCGATCGTGAGATCAAACTTGATGACATTGGACTCACACATCGTCGGGTCAAAAGCGATGATGAGTATCAACCGTTTATGATTGGTTTCTTTCGAGGACCGGAGCTGATCAAGTCCACTGCGCACAGTTCACAGAAGCGCACCAAGCGTAGTACTACGCATCCGCGCAAGAAGAAGAAGTCAGAGCCAAATAATCCGTTGATAGACCATTTCCCACCAGAGAACACACGCAGCTGTCAAATGCAAACACTCTATATCGACTTCAAGGATTTGGGTTGGCACGATTGGATCATTGCACCCGAGGGCTACGGGGCGTTCTACTGCAGCGGCGAATGCAATTTTCCACTCAATGCGCATATGAATGCCACGAATCACGCCATAGTCCAGACACTGGTCCACCTCATGGAGCCCAAGAAGGTGCCGAAGCCCTGCTGTGCTCCCACACGGCTGGGTGCACTGCCGGTGCTGTATCATCTGAACGATGAGAATGTGAATTTGAAAAAGTATAGAAACATGATTGTAAAATCCTGCGGGTGCCATTAACTTTGAGCCACATATCACATATCTCTCTGCAATCTGCATATATTTGTGTGTGTAATAACATAGTCTCTTAACTAATTGATATCATAATACTTATGTGTATGAGTGTACATGTCATTCTCTCTGTATCTGTAATAATCTCGAATATTTTCTATAGAAATAAACCAAAAGTATTGTATACATCAAATATATACATACCAATTTATGTGTATATATTGAATGCATTTACATAAAAATCAAACAAAAATCATAATTCTGTAGTTAATTCCAATCCATTGGAGGCTTAAAACTATTTCCTTGGTTACTCCTGGTGTATCCAATGGTGTCGGAAAGCAAACAAATCCATTATGACAGCTCCAATGCGTTTGTCGATCAGCGAGGACAGCAGACGACCTTCAAAGTTGGGTACGTTCGTCTTCATGCATGCACATGCTTCCCTGCAAAGTATAAAGATACATGTATAGATACTGATGCAATTAAAGGTATAAAATGGTACACCCTGTGCATGCAGGTAGTAACCTGTCACTATAAGCCTTAATAGCCCAGACATAGGCACAGGTTACAACCGTTTTAACTTACAATATTTCGTATACTGGCACACGATTCCTGAAATACTCCTTAAACATAATTCTGCCCTTCTGTATCTTCACACGACTAATGCTCAGCATAACATCTGGATTCTTGGAGTACAAAATTACATAGATATGTCGATTGGCCGATTCAATTGGTCTTGCGAACTTGCCGATCACACTCTCTAAGTACGAAGCATCCTCGTTCTGGTAGAATTTATTGACCGTGTCCTGAATGTACAGTAAAAAGTATTGCTTCTCTACAAACTGCGAAGCATTTGGACTTTGACGTAGCAGTTGATGATCTTGTGGCCAAATAAAGTGCGAATTGATGTTTAGCATATATAAATTGGTTATTTTTGCCACGGGCTTATGGCCAATTTGTGGATACTTCTTAAACCCGCCTGCACAGTCCTCATGGGTAAACATTTTGGCAAAGGTTTCTATGAGTGACTTATAGAGTTCCATAGTCGCTGAATCTCCTCGCCATTTCTGCGAGTCATTACAGTTGATGAGAAGATATTGATAGAAGCGAAAGAAATGTTGGCGCATTTTCATCACGAGTTCAAAGTGGAACTTGGGTGCCACCATCCAAATCCATTCGTCTATAAAGAAATGCACATTGTCGTTGTTATTGCCGGACGAGGGCGTCACCGAAATCTGACCAAATCCCAGTTTGCTGGAACCTGCAAAAAGAGAAGGGATGATTAATGGAATACTAAAAGATTAACTTCCCAACTTACCAGCAAATAAGGCCACAGCGAGTGGCACCGCAACAGTGGCATATTTGATATTATCCCGCTGTTTGCTGCAAACGATCCACTGCGATCCATTGCAGATGCTTTGAGCATTTACATTCAAGGGCTGCAGAAAGTCACGAATTACAGTGTTAGGATGTAGACTTAATTCCATGGAGAAAGCAGATTTCAGAGATTTCCATCCATTCCTGCGATCAACAGCACAAATATTGGGATACATGCCAGCGGTTAAGGCCGCTTTAACCAATGGCCAAATGCCCGACTTGGAGTTAACGCGTTGTGTGCTTAATGGTCCTTGGCATTGTACCAGATTACCCGCACGCAAGGCGCTTAGAATTTTGAATCGGGTGCAGCTCAACTGCTCCATTAGGCCATTCAGTATAAACTCGTACTCATCGGTGAGGTATAAAGAGGGTATTTGAGTTCTTAATTGACTTTGCCACTCCTGATACAGACGCACAAAGACAAAGTGATCCGAGAACTGATCCGCTGCCAAACGATGACGTTCGATTTTAATGCGATTCTGTATGTAGATGGTGAATTTATCCCACAAGCGATCAATGTCATGGTAGAGTGGAATGTTTAGTGGATCAGCGGTGCACAATGAGCTGACAATGGTCAAGATCGGGTCCAGGCACTGCAGCAGTATGCCAAAAATCAGTGTACGTCCCAGCTGACAAGGCACGGGTAAGTCAACCAGCCGACAACCCAACCAAGTCACGTCCTCCAAGTTATCCAGCACATCAATCTTCTTCAGAAACTGCACGGTCTGATGTATATTGATCAGCGGAGGCGGAGCAATTGTGTACGTTAAGTACTCGCTAATAACGGTGTTTGGAGACAGCAGCTTGACCATCAAACAGACCATGTCCAAGTGCATTGTCTGCAGAGCTGGCAAACCAACTTCCTCCAGTTTCTGGTAGGTATCCTTTGGCATTAAACGAAAGCACTGAGAGTAGTTGGAACCTGCAATGAAGAAGAGTTATCAATGGAAAGCTATGGCGGCAGAGCAGTAACCAAACCTTCGGTGTTTACAATCAGTAGTCGCCGCAGGAGCGCATCCTTTGACAGCCATTCAATGGCATCCACTGTGCTGCAAATGCGTCCATCGTACCAGGTCCTCCGCTCGCAAGCTGTATCTACCAGATACTTGAAGCAGATGGGTAGCTGCAGTGACTCAATGATGCCCGTGGATAAAACAATCTTAACCGTTTCCACTTCAGCGGTAACTAGTGCGTTTAGGTACGCCTTGTCCATGTCTTCGTGGAGCAGGTACACGGAGAAGGCCCGCAAGTTGCCATTTAACAAACGACTTAGGAGCATATAGTTTAGTTTAATCATGTGGTAGTAGGTGGGTAACATAATCAGTATATTTCCTGCAAATAATATTTTTTTTTGAACTGCTGCAGTGTTTTATTTGCATACTATAATCTTAATTTTAAATAAAAACATATCATAAAAGCCCTTTAGTTAAATTTTCTCTTTTTTATAGCTATTTAAAAAGGAATTGTACAATTTCAAAGTTAAACACACACATACTCATTAATGGATATTATAAATACTTGTTAAGGGCTGCCTTAAATTAAAACGATTAAAACTATTTAACAGACAAAGTGTTCGATGAGATGAGAGAGACTGGCAATTATAATTCGTGTGCGAAACTTTTCAACTCATTCACTATGTGGAAGTTGATTCGATCTTTTTCAATTGCTTGAGGATTTCCGGTTTCTTTTTCACCTTATCCAGCTGATCTTTGTCCAGCTTACTGGCGTCGCCAGCTTTAATTTTGTTTTCGATTTGCTCAATTTCACGTATTTTCTTGCGCAATTTCTTAAGTTGTTTGGCCACATCCAGTTGCTCATCGGCAGCAGTTGTTAGCTTAAGTGCATCATCCAAGGTATTGGTTAAGGCCGAAATATCACACTCCTTCTTTGTCGCAGTCGCAGCTGGAGTCGATGATTTCGTTGTAGTTGTTGTTGGTGCAGTTGTTGTTGTTGCTGCTGCTTGGCGCTCCGCCTTTAGTGCTCTAGCCTTTTCCTTTTTCTCGTGCGCCCTCTTTTGTTCGGCAGCGACAAGCGGGCACATGCCTGGCGGCACGCCAGTTTGTTGTCTCTGGGCTACAAATTGTTTGCCCTTGCTCTCGTATAGCGGCACCTCCTCCTGTGGCACGTAACCGTCTTTGACGCGGCGTGCTTTACGCCATGTGCCGTCCGGACGTTTCGTTGCCGGTATAAATTTGCCTTTATCGCTTTCCAAATACGTGCTCATTTTAATCCAAATAAAATTAAAAATGCCAAAAAGCCAGTCTCGTTTTCATCAAAAATAGGATTCTAATGAGAATGCCAAGCTATCGATAAACACACATGCAGTTGCACTAGTTGTTATCGGAAATGCAAACATGTGACTTTAGCACGTTAAAGTTCACAAAAGCTCCGCAATAATATTTATCGTATATCGAAGCCAAAAACTCGATTTTTAAATTATTTTGAAATTTGTAACTCACCTTTTGGAAAATCAGGCTTGCCGCATAGCAGATAAACCAAGTCCATTATTAGGTCGTAATCTATAAATTCGGGTTTTGAATTTTTATATACAAATCCATGAAGAGTGTAATTGTTGAGGATATTCAAGCACTCGGTGTGAGCTCTGACTGAAGCCAATGAAATGGCGTTTTCATGCTGGTTATCAAATATATAAGGATTCGCTCCCATGAAGAGCAGCAGGCGTAGATGATTGACTTTGTTCAGCTGCACGGCTATAATTATGGCCGTCTTGCCACTAAACGCATGCTGATAATTAACAGGTACGAATTCGTAGTTCATCAGATAAAGAATTGGACGAAAAGCTGCATCGGTGCCTAGCTCCTCGTAGACTTGCAGGCATTTATCCAGCTCATTGTTTCTTACCGACTTATTTCGAAACATTTGCGGTCGGTTTTCATAAATTTGCGGTCCAAGGTTTATTTTTGCTGCAGCAATAAACTGTTGAATGTCTTCGATGTAGGTAATCTGAAGATTATCTGAAGGTTCACTTTGCATGGCACATGATCCAGCTCCCTCGCCAAAGAAGCTAATAAACTGTGATGAATCGCATCTCTGTGAGAGTAAAATGATTCTTAGATTCTGGTTAACAGTCAGCGCCATCTTTAGTTCGGTCAACAAGATGTCGATGTAGGGATCGTGTAGATGTACATCATTAATCACAAAGTGAGTGATGTTATTTAAATTTGTGGCGCTCTTGTTGATCAGTGAGCGCAAAAAGTATTTGGCTGTGGTGTACACAATGTGCGTTACGGAGCTGAGGCAGCTGTGCTGGGGAATTTCAATGCCGACGGTTTCTCCAACGCTTTCGTCCAATAAGTTGGCCAATCTGTCGCTGTTGAATTTGGCTAGAATGTTCTCCCGTTCGACGCATATGATTTTCAAGTTTGACTTCTTGAATTCCGAATCCTCCAGAATAATCAATGGAAATAGCAGAATTTTATCCGCATTGAGATCGGCTTTAAAAACAAACACGCGATGTACATAGATTGCAGTAAGTATGTCACTGAGGCACACAAAATTGGAAATGTTATTCAAAAACATGCAATGCTTCTCCGATTTGTGACGCATTGCTGGTACTCCAACTGCCAATATTGGAACATGCAGCGAAGGGATTTTCAGTCCATCAAATTGCGGCACTCCTGATTGTAGCTCATCTCGGCATTGGAAGCTGGTGCGTGCCAATAGTGCCGACATTTCCATTGCCGACGAGTCCGACAATGTCAATGATTTTGGCTCCTCCAAATAGTGGCGGCACGAAAGCTTAAATACCTTTATACACTCCTGACCATCGCATAGGAAGTACTGTGAGCGCAGGCCAAGGGAATGCGCATATTTTGTGATTACACCGACATCTTCACTGCGGAAGCTACACACAAATTGCTGGCAACAACGACGACCAGCAACAAAATAAAGTAATTGCTGCGGTAAAAATTGGTTATGAATTGTTTGATTCATTTTCTTAACTAGCCATCTTTTTAAAACGCACGCCAACACATAAAATAATATGACGTTCCGTTACAGTCAAGCTAACATAGACAAGTCGCTAGCGGAACGTAGGAATGGAATAGAATTCAATCATTAACATTAGGGACACTCCACATAGAATTCTTTTGGTAAACTTTAATGTCTGGCAACGCTTTGAACTGGAACTTTCTACAACGTTTTGCCCGCCATTATAAATTTCACTTGGCAGTGATATAAGCTCAATAATTAAAAACAAATTGCACATACTTTTGACATATTTGTATTTATATATACACATAAGAAGGTAGGAATAGCTACAAATATTTCAGTTGAATCAAAAACGATTCTCTAGTACCAAATTAGGGTAAGTTAGTGTTTACAATTTTTGAAAAGTTTAAAGAAAAGATTTGTCTACAGAATTTTGAGAGCCACTGCTTTGATTTGACCAGGAGTTTCCAGGCTGACAGCCATTCTGTAAAGAGATTTACAAGTTTTAGTGTTAAGACTAATTTTGGTATGGTTATTATGTTAACCAACCTGTTGATCGTTAGAGTTATCGCCTTTAAGCATTACGCCGGAGTTGTTTTGATTATTTCCTTTGTTGCGGCCGGAGTTGTTAATGTTGCAAGCGTTGGAATGCCCGCTGTTTTGTGCCATCCATGATAAAAAATTGCCTCCCTGAGAAGTAACTGAAAGAGTTTTTTGTTTGAAACAATGATAGGTGTATGGAAGGCTTGCCTGCTGATCCTGGTTTTGATTTTGCAGCTGATTGCCAAGAAGGCTCCACTGATTCAACGCAGCAGCAACCAAAGCAGGGTTCATCGGCAATGAGTTTAAATTCAGTCCGACGCCTAATGGGTTGTTCATGTTTTGCCCTTGATTTGATGTGTGTGTGGATCCTTGTGAATTAATGCCTAACGCCTGTAGATTGGGCATGTCCAAATGTCCCCTGTTCATCCAACCGCCATTACCTACATTGCCATTGTGCGGCTGATTCATGCCATGAAAATTATTCTGCCTATTATACGGTATATTACCGTCTTGACGATTCATATTCCCACCTCCTCCTCCACCACCTCCACTATTATTATGATTACTATTGTTTGTGTAACCCCCACCCATATTTCCACCAAAATTATTTCCACCCATTCCCATTCCGTAGCCACCACTGCCAATGTTGCTGTGACTATTGCCGATTGCAGTGTTATCACCTCCATGTGCATTGTGTTGGTTATTACCTCTGTGGTGGCCGCTGCGGCCCGAGTTCATGTGATTCCCCTGTTGGTGGTACGAATGCATCCCAAAATTGTTCCCCGAGTTGTAGCTGTAATTTTGTCCCTGATGGCTTCGGTTTTGTTCGGCTTTTGGTGCAGCATTCGAAACGTGAACGGATACTCCTACAAAAATATATAATATTATAATAATAAACAGCACAAATATTAGCAAATGCTTACCTTTAATTATGTGATCTTCTCCACAGAGGGATTGAGCAACATCGGGATCCAGAAATGTGACAAAACTGAATGCCCGGAAAGGCCGAGGTATGAAAACATCAGTCACTTCACCAAATTTGGAAAAGTAATCACGTAGATCATCTGAGTTTATGTCCTCGGTACAACGACCGACAAATACCTTGCAAGGCACCTGATGACCCATACCCTGTAATTAAAAATAAAAGTTAGTTAGTAACCTGGGCTTATTTTTAAAGTGTTTAAACATACCTTTGAGTTGGGAACTTTGACTTCACACCATCGACCATCAATGAGATGTCTGTTGGAGAGTACTCTCATTTGGGCCTCATATGAACCGAATCGAACGAATCCGAAGCCTTTGGACTGTCCCGTCTTGACATCCTTTTTAATCTGAGCCATAAGCACTTCACCGTAACTCTCAAAGTACTCCCGCAAACTGTCTTCTGTGGTTTTCCAAGCCAGACCCAGTACAATCAAATCGGTGCACCGTAAACGTGTTTCAATGCGTTTTGTTTTGGCCGTGGAATTTTCCAAGTTATCATCGCTTTTACGTTTGTTCTCTACGGGAGGCAATATGGGGCGATAAGGACTGTCGATCTGTGGCGGAGAACTGCTCAAATTTGGTATACCTTTTGGAAACACACAAAAATAGACATCTTCCCCCCAACCCGACTCCACGCTGGGCGGAAACAGTCTTCCCTCGTTTGAGCGAACACCCCGCACGGCTTGGGTGTCAATGTTCCTGTATTTCAGTCCACATGATCCAGGAAACTGTGCCTGTAATGTAGACAACAGTAGTGTGCCATCTTCTTCAGCCGGAAGTTCAATGGGTTCATCACCCTCCTCCTCGGAAACTTGTACGAAATCCATTTTGGGCTTTTATCCAAACACTATAAATATTGAATATTTCATTATTTTTGGAAATAGTAGAATATCTCAATTGCCTTATCTTAACCATTCAATCAATTGAAGAATCGCTCGGTTTTACTCAGAAATTCAATACTGATACTTCAATAATTTGATTTAAACAATTAATGCACTCACTCAGGGCTCAATTGCTCACACATTGATATAAAATATAAAAGGTTGAAACTAAAACAAATTTAAGTTAAGAAGTAACAAACAGAATATGTAATTCGAAATTACAAATACCCTGCAAAAAAATGAAACCTGCACACTTCCAACAGAAAGAAAATTAGTTGTAACATTGAGACTAATTTCATCTTCTCTTGATAACAAAAGAAACTGTTTTAGTTGCTTTCATCATCAAAATTTATACACAAGTTTATTTACACACACAATATTCAAATATGTATACACATACACACACATACGCAAATACATATATACGCACACATATACTCATTCTCATTTAAATATACTCTTCCAGTAACAAATACATTCCATAATCAGTTTACCTGGTAGAAGGCAGATTTACACGTCTTTCATTAGCCATTTACATTTCATCCAATCTAAATCAGTCATTAACATAATCAAACCGTTTAAAATTAAGAAAATAGTGCATTCATGTTTTCACAAGTATTAAATGGTGTAAAGTGTGTCTAGATGATGGTAACTCTCATATTTAACATGTTTCCTTTTTCAAATAAACAAAGTGCGCATAAATGCTCGATAGATGCCCCAAATTGCGCGATATATGCGCTGCACTGCCACTGCAATCGATTCGAGCGCACCGCCTATCGACAATATTTACCCTTCAACACGGGTGGGTTCATTGATTTTTGATTGGGAGACCTTAGAGAAATGAAATGTTACCAAGTTTATGTGAGACGTTCCCTTATGACTATGCTAATATTTATTGGTTGCTTGATGATATATGTGTGTATATGTGTACCCATTGAAAATGTTTTTATAAAAAACTGTATAATATTTAATTTATGTATCAGCCGCTTAGACGATTTAGCCATACCTATCAGTTAGTGTTTGTTACCAAAGTGTATGAACTTTTATTTCAAAAAGGTATGGCTATATCGACTTGCTGATACTTGTACCTTTAGAAACATAGACGCTATACAATTTGAATTTGAAAAAGAATCTAGACTTGAAACTGAAATATAAATATGTACAAACATACATATGGAAAGTAAGCAAGACAATTACTACAACACCCAACATCATGGGCTTAGTAAAAAATTAATGAAGAATCAAATTAAACCTTTTTTAAAGCGTAAGTATTATACATAAGTATCCTGAACGATGTACATATATCAATTATATACATTTCATTAGAGTTAACACATGCATACAAACACATGTATGTATGCACAACAATTCAGTGAGACACGTTATTACATAGTACATATAAAAACTCCGTCTTATGCATGCATGTACGGACATACATATGAATGTGTGTACACATATGTACATGTGTCTTGGAAATATACGTATTGTAATACCTAAAAAAAAAAGTTGATTGATTGGCAATTGGGGTCTCCTAAAAGGTTATACAACAATTCTTACACTATTAATAAGGGGTTAGTTGTAACACTACAGATGTAATGCCTTCAATAAATGTAAGTATGTTTTCTTTAACAGCTCACACACGTAATATTTTATGTTGTATGTATATATCCTTTAAACGCTCGCTCGCTCTCTCACAAGATTCACACACAGTCAGAACCAGAAATCGAAGTCACTTTTCTTTACACGCTCGATTCTCGACACAACACACGCTAAGTCAATATGCACATCCACTTGTTCAATAAGTGCGTAATAAATATAAAGAATATTTACAATTTCGCTTTTAATAAATTTCTTTTCGGAAAATACACCATTTCTCCTCGTAAAATTTGTCAGATAAAATTTTCTGTATGCATCATTGGCGATGGCAATACTGCGATAGCAAACTATCGCAACGATAAGGGATAGCTTTCCAAAGCAACTCTACTCTGTTAGAGACTATAGCAATAGTTTACAGTGATAGTGCGATAGCAAACTATCGCAATGACAAGCGATAGCTTTTCAAAACAACTCTACTCTGTTAAGGATGGTAGCAATCAATTACCCTGACAACGATACTTAATCGATGGGCGGTATGTGTATATTAAATATAACAACTATTTGAATCTGATTTAAATCAGCAAATTGTGGGATCTATTACCAATTAAATTTATTCCGTTAAATTTGAATTTTAGGGAAAATAAGTAAACGTAATATTTAGGTTTTCGAAAAATCCTGTGCGATTTATGTGTATGTAAATATGTTATTTTATATAATATATTTCAAAGATACATATTAAAATATTCACCCTAACAGTCACAATATATATAATATGTTATGTACAAAAAACACAATTTAAAATTATTGATACACAAATTATAAAAAAGGCTTTGTTTGATCTTCACTACAAAAATATTATTGTATTTTTCGTAATAAAGGTAAAATCACAGTGAAATATTACTACACGCTGCTGAATTAAAAATATAGTTTTGGGCTTCCAATATGTGCATTTCTGTTAGGCAAATGGCAACTAGTAATATTATATATCCACTGTAACGGATCGCTCTCAGGAAGTCCCACAACTTGTCGCAGAATATACTAAGCAGAACGCAGTGGAGCAACGCATGGACATTGACAATGCGCCACATCCATGCCACGCAGAAAAATAATGTCGACTTAAATACATAGTTCTGGCACTGATACTGGCCACTGCTGACGTCCTCACGTTCCAGCATATTTTGATAAACGGCAATATAGCGGTTCCATGCCGTAGAGCTTAGCAAAAGTTGGCCAGTGAAGCTGATAACGTTTTTAGCCACTTTCCGAGTTGTTGCCTTCATTTTGGGTATCATTGTTGGCTCCGATTTGGAATCGCTCATTGGAATTATTGAGTAACCTCGACGAGGTGGATTATTTTTCAGGTAAAAGAACATGCCCAACAACAGCGCAATACATCCCAGTCCATCACACAGACCGTCCACATAGTAACCAGATGTGCCAATCTCTGAACGCTCGCCACGAATATGTTTCCTGACACGCGCCACATGGCCATCCAGATCATCCAGAAATGTGCGAATCTGAAAGAGTAAGACGCCAAGTCTGCGGTATCCCAGGCTATCGGATGAAACCAGTTTTCCAGAAACACAGGCAACTCCCACGTGGAAAAACGATATCATGTTGGGCGTAATAAAGTTGGAACGAGAGATTCCAACCACATTATCAAATATGGTAGCCAGTGGTGCGAAAACATAATGATTGGTGTGATCCAGAATTATTGCTTTAACTGTGACATGACATAAAGGATTTATATCGCACGAGATCCAGGTGTTATCCTCATACGACGGCTCCTTCTCTACGGTGGGAAGCTTTGGGGTTCTGCTTGGATCGGATAGTGAATTTGTTGGCTCTGGCGATGTAAAAAGTGATGATGAACTGTTTGTGTGATAATTTCGATCGATTGCATAATTGTGAACTCGCAGGTAGAGCTCAACATCCATAAAAATGTAAAATATTATTAACAAAAACAATAAAGTTAATAATATTTTGCTTATTTGTGAACTCGGCCCAATCATTTTCTCGCCGTGAGGTAGATATCATCTATAAAATCTTCGAGCTTTTAACGAATAGCTGGAAAGAGCAGAAAATTCGAAAGATTACAAAATTAAATTTTTTAATTTATTTAAATTTAGATTAGATTTGTAAGAGAATAAAATTAGAAGTAATTAATTTGTAACGTACAGTGGCTATTGAACCGAAATAGTCAGGTAACTCCCCCACAGTGAATCGATTAACTATCTAAAGTGTTACTAAAATTCATGCCGATAATTCTAACGCTCTTATCAAACTTTTTTGTGCGTGTGTTTGTATGTCGTCATACCCTCAATGTGGTCTCACTCAGGCCAAAGTAGCATTAGTAAGTATGTATGTATGTGTGTATTGCGCACACAAACATACAAGCATCCACTGATTTCTTCCGGGTTTGAAATATGAGTCAATACAATATGAATTTCGGATGGGAATTAAAGCACTTGTGCGGGACTTATAAATAAACAAACATTCAACCTAAATATTGTATCTTTCATCACACACACGGTGTATTGCTTCATATACAAGATTACACATTTGCTATTTATATAAATAAAACACTTCTATGGTTTCACATGGAACATATTGTATCGTCTGTTAGTATTTAGTAGAATGAAGCAAGCAAAAACTTTCAAAAGTAATAAAAATTGTCCAGCCAATAATAATCAATTAAAGATCTCTTTTTTTATTGCCATCCATCATTTTGTATGTGTGCGTGTGCCCTTTCAATAAATATCCATATTGACATTCACACACACAACAAGCACACGCACACGCTTATAGCTGACTGCGTCAATTCCTACAAACGGAGCGTTACTCAGCAATAGATTTGCGATAGAATTATTGATAGATAGATAAAGCAACGGTGAATTTTTATTACTTACTACCAAAATGACACACTTATTATTATTATTTGTAAACACACATTTTCGTCTCGTTTTCTCGAATTATTTGTTTAAATGATAATTTATCCTATGTTTGTATGCATGTATATACCATATGATCATACATATATGTACATGGGAACATGTACACATGTATGTATTTATTTGGTGCAACTGGTAATCCTCGTAAATGTTTGTTTAGCTTTTTTTATTTCGTTTAGTTTGTGTAACAGCAACCACGTCGAATTGTAAGCCGGCAACTAATTTTTCGACACAATTAATAACAACAATATGATATTTTAATGTTTTACATATGTGAAAAATACAACAATATTATAATTATACTATGATTTAATCGATTGTAGTCAGTAAATGTGATGAACTCTTATCGATTGGCAGTTGGATGTGCGATTGTTGCTATATTCGATTATATTTCCTTTTCAAAATACTGTATAACGATATTATGGCTATGTCCAACACTTTACAGTCATCGTTATGTGTTGGTGTCGTCTCTAACCTTTTACACAACAAATTGAGAAACAAGTTGAGAGACAAACAGAAGCAAAGCGATGATTATACAAACATTAAAATCTGTGGCGCAAAGAGCTCCCAGATTATCGCTTCTGTCCCAATCATTGGTGCGCCGACAGACGATATCTTCAACAGCAGCGTCATTGAGCAAGGCCTACGATCACGATGGCAAAACCAGAGTATCAATATTCAACACAGAGACCGACATGGGTCTCATGATTACCGGCTACAGTCAATACGGATTCCGGTTGAACAACAACATGGTCTTGCTGGGACCGATCTCTGTTTTTCCCAGGTGTGTATGAATAGCAACTGTAATTCAAAAACCTTGTTGTAAAGGGTAACAAATATTTCAGATCCGTGCTGTCTTGGAACGTCAACTCCTTTGAAGATATAACCGAAGAGAGTCTTAGTCTTTTCCCCACTTTGGACCCCAAGCTGGATGTGCTGATTATTGGCATTGGCGACCAAAGTCCCACAGCCGATCTTTCGCGGCGAATTATTGAGTTTATGAAGAAGCACAAAATAAATATAGAGATTCTACGCACAGAACAGGTACGTTGATAAAATTTTGATCTATTTGTGTAATAATTAACATTGTTTAACTCAGGCTTGTGCAACATTTAACTTTTTGAACGCTGAGGGAAGAATGGTGGCCTGTGCTCTTATTCCTCCTCGCCACATTGCTTACAATGAGAATGACGTGCTGCAATCGAAGTTAAAACGCCAACAACTCTATGAATCCGAATAAATTTAGCTTAATTCTGTTTAGAAGTTTATTGTTTGTTGTTAAACTAAAGAAATTATTATAAACATTTACAAAAAGGATGTTGTTTTTGATGAAAGCTGTAAAAATGTAATATTTTCTTAGCAGTTTATAGAAAATAAAGACTTGTATTAAAATGTATTTATTTAGTTTTAATTGCTAATCGCTAAGTAGCACATATATGTATATATTTATGTAATTCAGTCGGCACTAGCGCCAGGATAACGCTCAATAAGCATGGCCACACCTTGACCACCTGCAGCACAGGCGGCAACAACACCAAACTTGCCATCTTCACGGACAAGACGATTGGCGGTATGCATGCAAAGACGCACGCCAGTGGCTGCAAACGGATGTCCAATAGACAGTGAGCCCCCCCAGTTGTTCCACTTGTTGAGATCCGGAGTGCCGACCTTTTCGTTCAGTCCCATGTATGTCTTGCAGAACCAGTCCGAGTCCATGGCCTTAAGGTTTGCCACGATTTGACCGGCGAATGCTTCATGAATCTCCCAAGTGTCGATATCTTTCAGAGCCAGTCCCGTTTTCTTCAACAGCTTGGGAATACCATAAGCAGGGCCCAACAGCAATTGGTTGACGGGGTCTTGAGATACATAGAGGAAGTCACGCAAGAATGCCTTAGGTTTCAGTCCCAGCTCCTTGGCCTTGGCCTCTGTCATAACCAGACAAGCTGAAGCGCCGTCAGACTGCAAGTGAACAGAAATCGTTATCAATCTTTATGGTAAATCAAAGAAGTGATAATAATTACCAAAAATGAAGCATTTGCTGCTGTAATTGTGCCATAGGGTTTCACAAATGCTGGCCTAAGCTTGGCCAGACTCTCTGGCGTGGAGACGCGAATGCCGTTGTCCTTATCGACCACTTTATCAACGCCATTAACTGCAAAAGCAACAACATTGTTAGACAAAAGTATTTCTTATCATCTATTGCTTGGCAAACTGACCTTTGAACGGTACCAAGTCCGTGAAGTAGCCCTTCTCCTGTGCCTGCTTGGCCATTGTGTGAGATCTCAGTGCATAATCATCTTGCTCTTTGCGTGAGACATTAAATGCAGAAGCCAATCGATCAGCTGAATGACCCATTGTCTCTCCGGATGAGAACTCAGCTACGGCGGGCAACTATCAAGAATTTAAAAGTTATTTTAAGTTGTGGGTGTATATAACTGACTTACTTCTGGGGCCAGGAAACCTGGTCTGAAGGTGGACAGCAGTGACAGACGTTGGCCTAGAGACTTGGCCTTGTTTGCTTTCAGCATGAGGGCTCTCATCTTGCGGGAATGACGAATGGGCACATCGGACATGAACTCCACACCGCCAGCAACAATCACATCATATGTGTTCGTGGCAATCAAGCCCATGCCAGTGGTAATAGCCTGTGGGTGTTTTGTTATTAATTAAGGCTTTGAAGCGTCTATAAGATTAGGACTTACCGCATTGGAGCTTATGCAAGCCATGGTCACAGTATGAGCTGGAGTCTTATCACTGAAACCAGCTGAGAGAGCCGCCTCGCGTGCAATATTGGAAGTTTTGACCTCCTGTATAACGCTGCCATAGACTATGTAGTCAATCAGCTCCTTGTCCAGACGAGTCTTTTGCAGCAGCGACCTGAACATAAGAATACAGTTTTTCTGACCCATTTGAAATACACTCTGAATACTTACAGCAATGAGTGTCTGGCCAACTCGTGGGGCATTAAATTCGAGTAGGATGTTCCCGATGTCAGGAAAGGCGTGCGGACGCCGTCGACGAGCACAA
The DNA here is from genome assembly GCA_018152125.1 of Drosophila dunni. Taxonomy (NCBI): domain Eukaryota; kingdom Metazoa; phylum Arthropoda; class Insecta; order Diptera; family Drosophilidae; genus Drosophila; species Drosophila dunni. Next base: position 17,154,086 of record JAECXC010000339.1, on the reverse strand, counting down.
TATTTTGGGCATTATTGTTTCGTTTGGGTTCGGGTGCAGCTTGGGTGGCCAAATTCCTCGTCTCCACTGTAAATGTGGCAATAATAAAATTATTTTTCCTTTTAAGCTTTTTTCACACTAGTCGCGTTTGTAATCTCATAAATATATCTATGCAGTCACATAAATATACATTGTCGTCACAAGTCCATAAGTTAACTCTGAGATGTTGGACTTTGGCCACTCAGATTCCAACTTGTCGATTGCGGTGAAATTATGTTCTTTCATGTTTTCTATCTGAAAAAATGTACTCACGTCTACGCAATAGACTTGTTGCATTGAGGTAATTGACTTTGTTTTGAATAATTCGGAAACTCATTTTTATTCTGCAACTTTATTCGCTTAGTATAATGGTAAAATAAACTGCAATGTATCAAATAAGATCGATCATTGATAGTCTTCCATATATGCAGCTATCGATAAGTTATCGCGATGATGCTTTTCGGCAGCCCTGCCATAATTAATGTTCATGGTATTCCGTTATTACAAATTGTGCGCCAACTTTAAAATCAGTTGCAAGCAAATATAATTAAATTGGTTGGTGTTTTAAAATTTAATTATTAATACAAATTCAACAAATCTTAATTGTTTTGGTAAAGTAACAGCAATGGAAAACCAATTATGCTCAAGTCGGTGTAAACACCAGTAATGGCCTTGATATTGATTACTGCAGCCATTTACATTCTTACACATGCACACATACATACATAGTGATTGTGTGTATGTAAATGATGCACACGACACCCACGTGTACCCTTTCTTCTGAAAGGGGGTAATAAAATGCTGTCCTTGAACTGATACAGTGAAACTCTGCTGCAATCGCTTTCTACATGCAATTATTCATTTAGGAGTACGCAAATGAGTAGGCAAGCATGACTGATCCTTAAGCTATTAACTAAACACTGAAAGAATGATCTATTCTAGGCATAAAGAAGGCACAATAAAAAGAATTGTTGGCAGTTCCAAAAGAAAGTATTGTTCGTTTTATGGGTGAATCCTCACCCCCTTTGACAATTTGAATTTCAAGCATTTCTAAAATGGCGCATTTCCAGATAACACACATTGTATAAAGAGATAGCATGCTTCTATAGTCGATAATAAATCGAGATGCCTTCGATCAATCGCAGTTGCAATAGGGAGACCACATTTATTTCGAAAGTTGTGAACGGTCACTTGAAAGTTTAAATGAAATAAAGTCAACTTATTTCATATAAGGTTCAAATAACTTAAATAAATTTAATATTATAAAAAAAGTACTAAGATCTCAAATCTTACCAAACATATCTATGTTTGTAAGTGTGAAAGAAATAAAATGTATAGGATACGCAAAATTACCCTTTCTTTCAAATGGGATAGTTTGACGTGGCCTTGAAAACGAAGCGTATGCAAATGGGAAAATGGGAAAACGAGCATGAAAAACTCTTTGTTGGAATTTGTCCTTGAAAATCAGTTGAAATAATTAATCAATGATCTACATTTTCTTTCTATGTATGTACAAAAGTGTATGCACAAAGCATTGTAAGGTAATATTCAGCAGTTAAAAAAAATAAACTATATGAATTTGGTTAGTAAATTCCTCTACTTTAATAACAAACAAGTAGTTGAATTTTTCAAACAGATGTTAAAAAATTTACTTGTATTAGTAACAAGTTTTTTTATTTGTCCTTCAAGCGGGCATTAAAAGCAGCGTAAGAATCGTTATAACAGTAAAAAGTTTATTTGAAGAAAACAATATGAGCAACAATAACAACATAACTATCGCATACATACATATTTATTTAGCTAAACTATTTATTTTATGTTCGCTTGAGCTCTGACTAAAGTTTAAAATATGTACATATTTTGCTTAAGAGCTTTTTAAACTGTTTTATTTTTGACTAGTTTACTACTTTTACAAGCTTGACTTCAGTCTTAGTTTCACTGAAGTATGAAACTTTTTGATGTACATACAATTGTATGTGTACATAAACATGCATATCTACATAGAGAGTTTAATTTTTGTTACAGTGTTATAATAGCCACTCTTGGCAAGGGCATAACACACATCATAAAACGAAGTGTCTGCGAGAACGAGAGCGAAGACCAACATTTCCACACGACGACGACGGCAGCGACAGCAATGACGACGACGTCGACGTCCACGGTCTGATCTCGCTAGCTGCTGCTGCCGTCGCCGCCGCGTCGGTTTTCACTCTGCTGTAGTTTTAGTGCACAAATAGTGCTTTGGTAAGTCGGACGTATTGTCGGCGCGCGCATACATATTTCAAATAAGAGAAACGCAGTGTTGCTCGTTATACGAGAGAGGCAAAGGCAAAAGCAAAAGCACCGATCTCTCGCTCGCTCGCTCGCAAAGTCGGAAAAAAGTTTTACCAATCAAGTTTTTTATTTCGCAATAATGTATTACATATAACAAAACTTCAACCTAGTTAAAAGTTAATGCTGTTGTTGTTGTGAACTTTTTGTATGTGTGCGGAGCATACATACATATGCATTGGTATTACTACATACATACTACATCTGTATGTGTGTATTGTTTGTTTGCTTCGTATTCGAAACAGCAAAAGCAAAAGCTAATGGAACTGTGAACTGTACGTGCGTTGCTTCAAAACAAGATCCAACTCAAAAGAGAAATTAAATTTACTCTCTATACTCTACAATAATATTGTTGTTAAAAATCGCATGTAAAATATGAGAATTAAGAATATAAACAACTGCCCTGCCTGATTACATATATATGAAAGTGTTGTTGTTGACGTTGATGAAACTGAAAGTTATAATTACATACAAACATTCGTGTATATGTATATAAACTACACAAATACATGTACATATTATGAATGTATATTCTGTTTGTCGGTGCAAAAGGAATAGAACGTGTTTATCCACACACACTTGGGCATACATACATATCTATTTATATGTATGTGCATAAACTTTAACCAGAGACTGTGAAAGTGGAAAGCTCCGCTCAGACGCATACTGTGGCTGTGTGAACGTGTGTGTGTGTTAGTGCGCGCGTATTTGAATGTGTGTGTACACAAATACAACTGTATTTATGAGTGCATATACGTATGTATGTACATTTATTTCGAAAGTCTACAGAAGTTTTTCCACCTATTTGTGAAAGGGAGTAATTGCTATAAGATTTAATGAAAGAGGTAAGTTGAAAACCCAATTAAATAATAACCAGTACACTATTTTAAAATAAAATGTTTAATAAATAAATCTTCGTTTTTGTGGATTATTAGAAAAGGTCGGGAGAAATTTAATAAATAAATGTTACTGTATTTTGTAATTGCGTGCTTGAAGACATGTAAGCAGTTTAAAAACATTAAATAACACACATACAAAATAAAAGATAAGCATTACTATGCACACATACACGCATACATGTACACGTACATTACAAGGCCAAATTCAAAATTGTTATAAAGAAAAGCAGACCAACGCGCGCTCACCAAAGTTTAAATACAAAAACTACACACATACACACGTATGGATGAGTGTATGTGTTGCTATATATGCATGTGAATGTGAATGTGCAGCAGAGCCAAGTTTTGTGTATACCGTCTGATCGTCACGATTAACAGCGACAGCAGAAAACAACAGCAATAAAAGATCGCAACGCAACGCGCACCCAAGCAAAAGACAAGAAAGGCTTAGTGACCTTCATAGCACGCTTATATATATGTACACCAATCAACATACAAACATATGTATGTACATACACCTACATATGCATATATTTGCATTAGTATGGGTTTGCTCGTGTAAGCAACTTCTGTATTGTGTGCACGTCGCACATACATGCACACACACATACATACATATGCTTTTTCTCTTTCATTTAGTGTTGCGCAGAAATGTTAATAAGCTTCAGCAAAATACATACATACACACAAACATACATATGTGTATGTAAACATCATGAACGTCTATAACAAAATATGAATTCAGAATCCGCACATACATATTTACATTGTAAACACATACATACATACTCTCTACTGTTTTCTACTGAGATCGATGGTGAAAGAAGCGTTGGTTCATTTTTTAATATTATGTAATTGAAATTTGGGTCATTTTTACGAGTGTAGCATTTACATGCACAATGACGAATTGCGTTTGTGTGTGAGCGTTTGCTTGTATGTGTATGTGTGGCGAGTCTGAGATTTTTTAGCTGGTTTTACCAAAAGAGCTTTCGTGAAAGGGGAAAATGAACAGAAACTCTACATTGCCTTAGTATTGGTTTGTCTGTCTGTTCGTGACGAATTTAAGCAAAAACAAGTTTGATTATGTATGCATGTATGTATGTAGATGCAAACATAAGTTGAATCCGCTCACTTTGTACATTTGATGAATGTTTTACTATGCAAATATGCAAAATAATAATTAATAATAGAAATATATTTTTGAATTTTTTGTATATATTCGACATTCATTTAACAATTATTTATGCTGTACTTTCTATTTATGTTGATCTTTGATATTTACTTACACTCACATGTGCGGAAAATATTACTACATACTTTTACATACACACACAATCACAAATCGTAATTACGACGACGACAAATTCAGAAAGCCAAGCGTAAATGAGTGATCGCATTTTTTGTATTTGTGTGTATTCACTCATAAACACATTCACACACACACACACACATGTGCATGCATATTATCATTCGTATTGCTTAGTGTTCACATCTATTCATACTCATTTAGAGTAATTCGAAAGCTTTTTTACATGCCTTCATCTAACACAAGCACATTGTATATGTGAATGCACGTGCATGTGTATGTATATATGTGTGTGTCTGACACACAGAGAGAGAGAGAGAGTAAAGAGAGAGAACTGAAGCATCGAGAGAAAAGCTTTTTGTGAAAGGTGATTTTTTGTACGCGTTTGTAAATAAACGAGTTGAATTTTTTTGTTCTCAATTTTCCTGTTTTTGCCTTATGAACAGTTGTTCATGCTTTGCATGTGTATGTGCACAATTACGAAAATTTGAATAGCGTCACTGGGATGCCTTTTTAAAAATCTATTTATTTTTTATTGCCTTTAAAGATCACTAACTAAAAATTTCTTTTTACCATTAATATATTGACCAAAAACTTAAAGAAACTTATTTTAATGGGAATGGAATCCTCAACTAGAAATTGATTTAAAGCCTGACTTAAATATATAAAAAACTAAAATGTGTTTTATTCTGTTCTGTTATGTTCTGTTCTGTTCTGTTTATGTACTCTTAAGTTTTCTTATTGCTTAACAAGTCTATAAACTTTCAAAATTACCTAAGTCAACTTCCAAAGCTTGGCTTAAAAAGGTGGTGCTATTTAATCTTTCGTAGCTGTATGTATGCAAACAATCAGAAAGTTTGTTATGTATGTATGTCTACATTCATACATACATTGTTTCCTAGTGAGCGCATACATGCATATACATATATGGGAATTGTTGCAAAAAAAATTTTAATTGTGCCTTTTACTCAAAAGCAATAAATATGGAATTAAATGTCAGTCTTAAAATCCAGTTATATTGGTAGAACCAGAAGAGATCGGTCGAGTTGAAAATACTTTTACTTTTTCAAATGGAGAAAGGCAACTTTTGGCGGCAATCACTTACTGAACACAGAATGACTAATTTATTACTTTTAAATCTAAGAATTTATCTTTTAATTCGTGCGAAATTTATGTGATGAATTTGTTTTTTAATTGAGAACAAGTTTAGTTATTTAGTTCAGACTGAAAAGGATTTTTTTATTATAAAAATAACATGTTTTAAAGTGTCTCAGACTTTTCTTTCTAATTGTTGGTTGTACAATAGCAGATTTAACTTGGGATAAGAGGATCACAGTGAATATTACAATTCCCTTTTGTTGTTGTTGGTTTTTCTCTTTTTTTTTTTTTAAACTGTCGCTCTCCAAATAAAAAAAAAAAAACAATATGACGGACGAAGCTTACCATTCTCTTGCTTGGGCAAAAAGCCAGTCATTCAAGTTTTATTGAAAGTGAACGTTTCTCCAACGCCATGCGCAGTATCGTCGACGTTGTCGTTGCTGTTGCGTCGCCGTCGTCGCTTGAAACCGCAACAAAAGCAAGACTATCTCTTTCTAAAGTTTCACAGAGATCTGTGAACTTTAGCTTCAATGTGTGGCCCTGCAGACTCACACACACATAAACAACCAGCCACACAGACACAGTTTGACAACCAGTCAACTGAAAGTATGTACCCACACAAACAAATACATGTGTCCATGGTTCTCTGAGAGTGTATGTGTGTGTGTGAATGTGCGTTTACATGCAAGCGTGTAAAAGCACCAGCTTACAAGCCATGCTCTTGCACAATACAATATAATGACACATGGCCTTTTATTTGTGCATATGGCATATGTAAGTATGTATTGTGTACGTGTGTAAGTATTCAGAGTCTTTGAGCATGTATGTGTGTGTGCTTTTGATGTAACAATTTCGTTCGCCTTCACATTATTCACAAATTTTTACCGTTGACGCAATCGACAACTACAACTACAGTAGCAGAAAGCTCTTCGATGTTACACTGTGCATCCAAAGTAAATGTGCATGCCTACTAACACTTAGTCAAGTAATTGTTTTGACAAAGACTTTTGTTGTTATTACTAGTTCTAAAAATGATATAATTTGTATAATAAAAAAAAAAATAGGATTATATTTTTGCTAAATAAAATAAACTACTTGACCCACTGTGCTTGAGAATGTCGGTATGTGTAGAGAGGTAAATTAGAAGCTAACGGAATGCAAACACGTAAAGAATGACTCAAAGCTCATTAGATACAGTCCATAAATATAACGAGCTGAAAACCGAAGTGGTTCAATTATTTTAGAAGCCACTGTATAAGCTTGTATGCAAATGCAAACTAATAACTGACTTTCACATTTATTTTTCTTTCGTTTTTTTCGATCTTTGCAGTTTCAAAGAATGTTGATGTTGCAATATAGCAAACATGGCGAGTGTATACTCAAGGAAATCGGAGCAGCTTTCAGAGGGGAGCATCCAGCGGACTTAACTATTGTGTGTGAGAATAAGGTCAAGTTGCATGCCCACAAATTGGTTTTAGCCGCCGCCAGTCCGCTCATAAGGTAACATTCCATCTAAAAATAAATAAAACATTTTATATAAATACAAATTTGTAATTTCTAGGAGCTTGCTGGAGGATACGCACCTGAGCGATTGTACAACAACCGTATACTTTCCGGACGTAAATGCCACCTATTTTAAATTCCTACTGGACTTCCTATACTCCGGTCAGACATGCATAACCTCACGGGATGTCAACTATCTTCACGATCTGCTGCTCTTGCTGCAGATCAAGTCGGACAGTTGGAAGACCACAGATTCTGCGTATCTGAGTAGTAAATGCTCGAGCTTACGGGATAGGCCGAGAAAACAGTACTCGTCCTCTCAGAACCTAGATCAATCGTTGAAATATGAGGTGGAGAGTGTCGAGGATAGTCGAAACATGGGAGATTTCTCCACATTTTCCGCCGAGAATTGTGAGAGTGCGATTGACGATTGCCCGCCGAAGGAGGACGACGATGATGATGATGATAATGATAATACTACTGCCAATAAGGATAACAAAAGCGATAAAGACACTGATGAAATTGTAAATCTTTCCAACATTCCAGCTGGTGGACTTGCCAACAACAGCATCACCAATAACAACACCAACAATACCAACAACAACAACAATAATAACAACAATAATTCAACAATTAATCCAGTAAATCTATCGCTTGACCTACGAACAAAAAGTGATAAAAGTTATCTGCCAAAACACAACAACAACAGCGACACAATCACCGCCAACGAGAGTACGAAACGGAAAGGACTCTTCTTTGAGTCACACAAGGATGTGATGAAACCCCTATCGGATGGCTCCGACATCAACAGCTCACCCGAGAATTATGTAGTAACGCCGCATCGCAAACGACGTCCGGGCTTTCACAATACACAGAGCGATAATCAACCGTTTACGACATATCAGCACAATCTACTCGAGGAACTGCGATTGGTCAAGTCCACATCGTCGCCGTTATCGGCGCTGGGATCGGAAAAGAATATGCTAACCCACTTGGAGGATGCGGAGGCCATGACACCGGAACGAAAACTACTTGAATCACAGCAACAACAACAGCAGCAACGGAATCGAGGACAAAGCCCCGAACTGCCTTTACATTTGGGACAACAGTTTGTTTATCAGTGGCAATCGAATCAGAGTGCTGCCATTTCCACCATGCCCAACTTGCAGTCGCGTCTATCGAGCCTATCGCACATCAATCTAAACTTAGATCCCGATAGTCGCAATAGCAGCACATCGATATCCACAAATATGGCGTCCAGCAACAACACGCACTCATCCTCGGTGCGCGAATACCGTTGCGAGTACTGTGGCAAACAGTTTGGAATGTCATGGAATTTGAAGACCCATCTGCGTGTTCACACCGGCGAGAAGCCGTTCGCCTGTCGACTCTGTGTGGCAATGTTCAAGCAAAAGGCTCACCTGTTGAAGCATCTGTGTTCGGTACATCGAAATGTTATAACCACAACGAATGGCACGGATACGGAGAATCGTTATAGCTGCTGTTTCTGTTCGATGTGCTTTGAGTCGGTGCAGGAGCTGGTACGCCATCTGTCCGGGCATCATAACAATCTGCTGCTCACCAAGAATCTTCGGGAATAATCTGAAAGATCTGTTTGATTTTGGGCCAATTGTTTGTTGCCTATCAAATATGTAATTGCAAAGAGACCTGAATTTTAAATATATTATTTTAACTTACGGTAACAGTAAAAGTAACAGTAACAATAACAGTAAAGTAACAGTTAAAGTAAAAAGTAACAAAAATGCAAATACTTAGATATTGTATAAATATACTATATAATATGTACATTTAATGCGTAATTTTATACACATACCTACATTCAAATTGATTTACTTGATCATTTACTTCATCGGCAATATTAATCTGCTAAACTGCTACTTCTTGTTGCGGATTCTCTCATTCGAATCAATCAAATCAAATCAATCGGACATGAGTATTTTGTATGTTTTCTTATTTGAAATTCGACATCCGATAACGATAACAACTAATGTAACGGCTGGTCCCTCTTTTTTTGTATGCCGGCTGGTCCATTTGAGTGGAACATTTATGATTTAAGCATATTTTTTATTCAAAAGGTATTGTAATTTGTATTGTATTTTCTACCTGTTTTATATACTATATACATATTATAATTCACAATTCAGTTTTACATTTGATGAACATACATTTTTTATTCACGCCTGCATACACACTACAAACACACGTACATTTCGACACACTATCATATGTATATTTACTTTCCAATTTTTAATGTCGTCAATATGAAAGTGTTTTTTATTTGTACAGCATAAATTTACAAGATTGTAATAAAAAGAAAATGCATTTCATTTTTAAATTCTATTGCGTTTTAAACTGAAGAGTTTTGTCACAAGTGACTTATTTTCATTTTAAACATTCAAATCGCCACAAGCAGCGATCTAAGCTTTTAGTACACGATACATTATCGATTCCACTCAAGGATGTACGACTATCGTTAAGGCAACCATATCGATATGTTGACACGCTTTAATCGATATTTAAATTACCTGCTGGCACCAATATCGAATAGTTGGTTTAGCTTGAAAGTCGATAAATTGATAGCATCAAGATATTCGTTTAAAAATATAAAAAAAAAACAAAATTAATAAATTATATACGTATATAAACTTTGCGCAGACCTTTAAATATTTGTTTTGGTGCACTGATATACTCGATACCAGAAAGCTCGTGTTTAATTTTGTTAGCGCCATCGCGGAGCTGTTATCGGTCATCGTTCAGTTGATTGCAACCGAGGCGCAACGGTTATAGATAATGTTTCGACTGTTGAGCTGCGAATGTATTACAAAACAAGGAACAAGACGGTCAGACGGTAAACTGCGTGTTTTTATCTGTGGACGAATTTGGTCGCTTCGAGTTTAACTTTAACTGTTATTTTTCGTTAAAAATTACTACCGTGAAGTTCAATAGAACAATGTTGATGTGCTGTGTCGTACAATGTAACAGGACAATATAGGGAAAATCATTAAATAATGAAAGTTTCAAAATTCAAATTTCAGTGAAGACAAAAAAACCAATAAATATTTCTTCATTCACATTTGGCACATGCAATTTCTGCATCTGTGTGTACACGCATACACACAAACATATCAATTATGGCCTAAATAAATATTAAATGATATAAAAACAACCAATTGGCTTCAAATTGTTAACATTTTTATATGTATACATACATGCACAGATAGATGTTTATGTACATATAGAGATGCTGTGAAACAGAAAACTACATCAAAATCTGCTATGTATGCGTGCCATCAAGCAGTTGACACACTCTCACACAAACAACAAAACACACAATACACACATGCATACAAACAGTGATTTGAAAAATTAACAGGATCAAAGAACTTCAACTGTAAAAAAAACACGCGTGTTTAGTGGCAGAGGAAAGAACATAGAAATAGCAGCAAACCAAAGGAAATAATAATAATGGCGCTGCCAAAAAAGATCAAATGTTTTAAGTATTTAGTTTACAGTTATGTGTTCCTCTTGGCGGTAAGTATATGAAGAAACCTAGGGTAAAAGACATTTATATACACGCATACTTATGCAATCATCTTAATGTCCTTTTAATTTAAAAATATATATAATTAAATGTTTGTACACATAAAAAGAGGTTGTTTATCCTCTTATTTATATATTTTCATTCATAAATTTGTTGTACACAAATAAACTTCATTAAAAGCTCACACATACATGTATACAAATTTATATGTAGCTACCAAGCAGACTTATATAAGTGTGCGTATATGCATACATACTTGTATACAACTTGCAAAATATGTATATATGGGAGTACTTTCAAACATTTGCATACAAGTGTTACATACATTTACAGTTAGAAGCTTAAAATCACTTTTTGAACCTTTTGACGTCATTAGATTTGCTGTGTGTAAACATAAATAAAAAAGCATCTTCAGCACGCACACATACAAACACATATATGTATGTAAAAAGGGTGAATATTACACGTTGACCTTGAGCTATTTACAAGCAGTGCGTACTACTACATACACACACTCCTACATAAAAACTATGTACATGTGTATGTACATAATGCATACATACCAAGAGTAAACTGATTGGATTTGTAGCAACATAAGCATGACGTCAAAATGGAAGGAGCATAAACGATATACGCTTAAATGTACATACATACACACATACATATATAAAATAAATACAGTGGGTTAACTTAACCTTTTTGGTTGTTTTGATTTCGCTATCAAAGTTTTTGCTTTGTCAGCTGCACAGTGGGTCACAGCTGAAATGGAACAAGGCTTGTACACATGTATGTATGTATGGGTGTGTGTGTGTGTGTATTTATGTGCGCTGCGTGACCTTGATTAAGCAAGGAGTGTCTGCATTAATTATGCGACGATTTGCCAAGTGTATTAATTTAAATATTTGATTACAAACGATTTCAATTTCAGTTGACAGGAGCAGCTCAAATATTTTTGGGCACATCCCTGTTGTGGGGTCATTCGGTTTATTATGGCATCGTACAGAATAAGCTGTGGGCTCCAGCCGCAATCCTCTTGTGTCTGGGACCCGTGACCTTCATACTCTGCTGGATGGGCTGCCAGGCGACCAATCAGAGGAAGCGCTGCCTCCTTGGCATGGTAACTCTAATCAATCATGATTTCTTTTTTATGTACAATTCGATTACATTTCTGTACATATGTACATGCATATGTATTTTTACATACACATGTAAATGCTTTTGTTTTTGTTTTTTTCCCCTTGTGTTCTTTTTTTGTGTAGTTTGCAGCTCTTTTAGTGGCTTGTATATGTGTTCAATTCATTATCTGTGGCTGGTCCCTGGCGATGCGAGAGAATCTGCCCACATCCGTAGAGATTTTCATCGATGATTCGTTTGTAGAGTTTCTAGACAAGTTTTCACGAACCAAAGTCGATAACTTGCATTTGTGGAACCGCATGCAATCACAGGTAAATAAATATTCTAATTAGAATTTAATGCGCGTGCCAAGCAGTGTGAAGTGCAGTGCACTGCATAACATATGCAGCAAGCAGTGTATTGGCTGCTTGTTGGCATATTTGATTATCGATTTGCCAAGCGATAACTAGGCCGTTAATTAATCATGGTATTCCTGTTTTTTCAGTTGCAATGCTGCGGAGTTGACGGACCCCTTGACTATCGACGCCTATCGCTGCCCTGGTCCTGCTGCTCCCGCCCGGAGCACGCCTACGAATCCGCTTGCGACACTCACTACAAGCGCGGCTGCTTGGCCGTTGTATCGGAGCAAATCAAGAGTCGTCTGCTGATCACCGCATTTGGAGCCGCAATTATTGCCATACTTCAGGTTCAAAGGAGTTTCTTTTGTTTAACAATTGTTTAATGTTAATATTTTTAATTTTTTAACAGAGCTTGGGCATCTTTTGCGCGGTTCACTTGACCATATTATTTGGAAAGAACGACAACACCCATCCAATGAATATGAACCGGAAAAAGAAGCAACAACAATTCTTGCCATTGACCATACAGGATAAGAGGCATGATCTACCATCGCCCATTAATCTGTCACCATCGGCACCCGGCCAGCGTGTTTTAAAAACTGCTCTGCCTCCGGCAATGCACAAATGACAGACGATTAGTTTTTAATATTTAAAATTTATGAAAACTCCAAAAGTTATAAAAATGTTGTAACCTGAGATGGAATATGAATATAACTGTGACCCTCAATGTTACGTTATGGTAATTTTCAAAAATTTACCGTTCGACAAAAATGCAAAAATACCAAAAAAAAAAAGAACAAAAACAAAACAAATGATGAAACAACATTCAAATTTTGATCAACTTTCCAGTAGTTTAATTAAATCGTCAAAAACTGGAGTGTTTTCTTTTTGTTTTGTTTTAAGACTCATAACAAGTTAATTTCCTCGCGATATTGTTGGGGGTACATAGAAGGCGTCCACCGTCTTGGGCTTCTTCTTCTTGCCAAACCAGCGCTTTGGATAGTAGACCTGCTTCTTGAAGATCTGTATGTCGATCTCCTCCTTGTTCTCAAAGTACCAAAGACTCTGACGCATCGTCTGCAGGCTGTTCAATGTATTCTCAATCTGTTGCGCACGCTCCTGTATGTTCCGCACTTTGTGCTGCTGACCCAGCGCACGCTGGAAGCTCGTTTCCCACTCCTGATAGCTCTTAGAGTAGTCCGACATTAGCTGGGGCTCCGCACTTTCGGCACTGGCCTTCACGCGAGCCAACAACTGCTGCTCAAAAGAATCGGCTTGCTTGCAGCCACTGATTGCTGCCTCCAGTTCGCTGATCAACTCCGCTGGCTTCTCCTCGCTTACACTTTCGGCCAGTTTGAGACCGATATCGAGTATCTCCTTGTGGAAGACATCCTTGCTGCTGGCCAGGCACTTTTGGGCTTCGGCAAAGCGTGCGCCAAGTATGTAGCCAAGTAGAGTTATGTTTTGGAAAAGGTCTTTGAGACCAGCTTGACTTGCAGTCGCTCCCAACTTGATGATGGCTTCGGCCAGCTGCTGATCCTCCGTTTTGGGAGTGGCATTCTCCACGTAATTGCGTAGGAATTTAACGCGCACCTTCTCCTGTAAAGTCGGCATATGTTTTATTTGTACCGTCTTTCAAAAAAATGGAACTTACCACCTCCGTTGACTGATCTACCTTCTCCACAGGCTTGAGCTGGTAGTTCTTAAGAAACGCGTAGAATGATTGAATGGCCAAAGAAGCAATCAGTTCGTTGTTACATAAGTTACGCTCGATGAGCAGAGCAGCCACTTGTGCTGCCTCCCGATCACTACCGTTGTGTAGCAGCAAATCCATCAGATGGCAGCCGGTGAATTGATCTATAAATATGCCATACTGAAGCGGATTCTGCAGCACGGGAATCGCCTCCTGTGGCCCATTGAAGTCCAGCAGCTGCTTGACCACCAAATTTGGTAGCAGTGGCACTAACGTGGATTCCTTTTGTTTGCTGTAAAAATTATGAATTAGAATATGCTTATTTAATTTGTTTTCTACTTACCGCAGCTTGATCAGTTTGTCCAAGAAGTCCATTTGTCTCTGATCCTGGTTAACAAATGCATCTAATTCCATCTGTTTGGCATCGGGTTTTCCCTCGTTAGCTAGCACATTCTGCGGTCCTTTATTTGCCAGACTGTTAAATGCACTTGAAAAATATGACAGGCATCTTCTGTGCGGTTGCAGGTACAGAAATCTTGATTTAAGCATCTTGTTGCCTTAAAATAAACAAATCTTTGGCTGGCAAATCACGTGCTAAATGTGCTCCTCTTGCTAAAACAGCTACAAACAGCTAAACATTCCAGTATGGCATTGTATAAAGGAGAAATAAAGTACACTTTTAGTTAGTTTGCAGTAAATTATCACAAATTAAATGTTGTTTATGTAAATACCTTCGGTAAACCGTCCGGTTTCTCTCCTTGTGCACATATGTAACACAGGCAAAACAATAAGAACATTTCACAGCACTTTTTAATGTCGTTCTTCAACACTTATCCTTCGTTCACTTGAACTGTTTTTGTGAACAACTGATTCATATTCACTGGCCACGATATTTTATCGATTACAAGTGACGAATGGTTGGCGGTATATTTAAATTTGAATTTGACACCTGTAATAATTCAAAATCTGTAAAGCTTTTTTCTAATTTTATTAGAGAACGGCACTTCTTATGTATTACTTTACATCATAAGTTCCTCGGTATAACAGCAAACAATTTTCTAATACGATCAGGCAAACGGAGAAACTCCACACAACGGAGAAACTCCCGCGCAAAAAGGTGAAACCAAATAGAAACTGAAGAGAAACGATCTGCAAGGGCATTGAAACAGCCACTTTAACTCCAACTGAAATAGCGCGGTTTGTGTACCTGTTTACACTTTGGTTAGGGCCCACAATAATTCTTCACGCAAGCACAAATATGAGGAGTATGAGAGTGTGCGTTACTCGCGGGTGCAACAAGCGTGTCATGGATCGCATGAAGCCAAAAACAAAAACAACAAATTGTATTACTTTCATTTCTTTTATTTCGAATTAGTTTGTGTGTGTATACCTAGCTGTAGTTCTGGCTGCAAGATAATATGGGGAGATGGTAGTAACTGACTGTTAAAAAACTATCTAAAGTAGACAACCGAAATCAGCGGAGCAGAAAGGCTTTTTTCCACCCCTCACTCAATCATTTGGCAGCTGCAAAATATACAAACACACACATACGCTGGCACACTCACGCAAACACATGTGTGCAAGTGGCACGAGCTGCACATTTGGACACACATGTTACAATCAACTTGCGCTCTCTTACAGTGTTGCTATAAGACTTTGGGAATAAAATGGCTGTATAAATAAAAGGTAAAACAGCTGGAAGTGATTATAAAATAGCCACAACTGGTGGTAACTCTAGCCATTTAGTGGCTGTAGAGTCAGCACTGCTCACATGCATGGCGGGTGTTTTTACATGTGTTCGTGACATAATAAATACGCGATCAAGAGAGAATAAAGGAATAGAGAGACAATCACACACTGGGTGGGTTGTTGTCTTTTGGGACTCTCTTTGCGCTGTTTTCTCTGTTGTTGGTTGCCACAACCACCTATACAGTGTGTCGATAGGTGTGTTGGTATGCACACACACATACACTAGCGTTTAGCACGATCTACACCGTTCAGTTGTGATATATCAGACATTTGTGCTTGACCATGCCCAGCGTACGGATCGGCGGCAGTGTTTCAAATTAAACAAATTCTAGTGAAATTTCTGTACTTTCTTCAAAACACACACACACATACCTATAGTCAAAAACAAGTTGAAATGCAATTTCTGCTAGTTTTCATTATCGCCACATCGGTTATTTATAACGGTAAACAGTGTAAACTTTATTTCTTAGCCTACTTTTCGCGAAAAAGAAAACGCGTAATCATATTGAACATCGGAAAACTATTTATAAATCAAGAGATGAAATCATTTTAGACAGTGAATAATACACACATCCGTGCAAATATCTACATACATATATTATGTACTGTATATACAAACATATATACAAAGTTTACACATGGTCGCCTTGTTGGAAATCGTTGCAAAAAGTAAAAAAATTGGAAAATATCAAGAGTAATTTGAAAAACGTTGCCCCAAATAAACTGTACTCCACTCGGTTTTCGAAAAACAATTTAAAAATCATCCAAATTGCTGAATTTATTACTTCAAACACAAGTTTTGAATAATGTCAGAGATAAAATATATTTGGCGTCGACCTTCATGCAAAATTTTAAGACGTGGGCGTCGGTATCTAACATAAAAACGACGAAAATATAGAACTACATAAATGTTTCTAGCTAAAACATTTGGTGTGTTGACGAATTCAAAGCATAAACATTGACAAATGTGTTTTTTTTTTATAAAGGATCTGCAATGAGTAATTTTAATTTCAGTATTAAAGATACCTATATATCTGTCCTTCACAGGTGTAGGATGTCAGGGTTTGAGAACGGACGAGGAAACCAAGTTTCTGGTACTCGAAGATGACAATATGGATGAGCCCACAGTGCTCGATTGTGACTATAACTTGAATGATACCGATGCTTTTCTGACCGTCAAGTGGTTCAGAAACGATAAGGCTATATATCAGTGGATACGGGGCTCACAACCAGCGCCCATTGTAAGTACATCCCTACTATATCTATTCCAGACATAATCTAATACCAAATTCCTCAGCCGGAGTTCAAGAACGATGTGGATAGTTCCTATGAGAGCTCTAAGGATCCCAATAAACAATACAGCTCATTGGCGCTGATAAATCCCTCGATCAGCTCGACGGGAGACTATAAGTGTGTGGTCCAAACCAAATCGGAGACGATTACCATACACAAGAGCGTACAAGTGATCGATATAAGGAATAACACACTGAGCCTAGCTCGTAATAAGATACAAAATGAGACTCAATTGCAATGCACAGTTACCAACGTATTCCCCAAGCCTATATTAACTATAATGTGAGTAACTTACCTTTAACTTTTGCGTATAATACTTAAGTGTATTCCGTTTACAGGTCTGATGATAACGACATTGTCAAAGTGGTCTCCAATGAGCCAAATGAGAACGAGGATGGCTATTTTAACGCCACCACTTTGGCTGCCGTGCAGGATAACGACGATGATATAGATTCCTACACTTGTGTGGTCAACTTCGAGGGATACGCACTGAATCTTACAACCGAAATCACATCGTCGTCTGGTAGTATGCCGTATTTTGACTATCGAATAGTATTACTAAATACTTTCTTGTTATATTTTCTTGCAAATCTGAATATTTTTATTTAAATAAAGGTTGTTGAGTTTTATTGTTGCAAAATATTTGTTTTTTTATACCCCAAGAAAAAAAAAATTATTCGTAGTTTTTTTTTCAAGAAAATTATATTAAAAGCTCTTGTATATCAATTACTTAGTGTACATACATACATATATGGGTTTCAACACAAAGATGTTGGTAATTCTCTTATATTTTATCGTAGAAACATTTTATTTGACACGAAGTTTGAGTTCCATCATAGCATTGGCTTCCAGTCGTAGTACTCGCCCGATTATCGGCTTTAGCGCACTTATCTTTCATTATATATATGGCATGTCGTTCCTGCTTTCGAAATTTTGCTCTACGGTTCTGGAACCAAACCTAAAAGCAGACAAGTAGGTTTACCTTCTGGAATCTCCAAGCTTTTTTGGGTCGATGATAATGAAAAGTGGTTCTTAGAGGACTATAACTTTTTTTTAAAACTATATTAAGTGAAAGGTTCTTATCTTTAATATTTTTTCTTTTAAATATTTTTATACTATGCTTAAATCACTAACCATGCAACACATAGATGCGTCAAACGCAAGATTTTTTTAAAGCAAACGCTAGCTTGCTAATGGACCCCCACAGAGCTACGGCAAAAAGCCGAACGTCATAGCGCCCCAGAGAGTCGATCGCCTCTTAGCAAATTCGACGCTGAAGAGAGTAAGTTTAGTCTGATTCACTTATTATTTTGCTTGTGCTCTCTTTTCGTATTTATATGTTTGTCTCTTTCTAGCATGCCAGATACACATATTTGCGAAGTCAGCACACTTCCGCAATCAGCTAGTTGCAAAATTGTATGTTTTCTACAAAATAGCGATCGATCTTGGGAGTCATAAGTCTTATTTAGCGATATGTATGGTTTTAAACGGGTCGAGAGTAATTGTTCCCATGGCGCTAAAACTTGTTGAAAATAGTTTTTATTGATAATAGCTATTATGAAAATATTGAAAATCTAGAATATAATAATTTTTTTCTTGTTAAATAAGCAACTTTAAATGCACAATTCCCAACGGGCAAGACCGCGATTCAAAATCATGTAGTCCGCTCAGCGACCATGATCCTTATCAGCAGCGCCACGAGAACACTAACTCGCGCCAGCGTCGAATTTGCTGAGAGGCGATCGGCTCTCTGGGGCTCTATGACGCATTTGCTTTGAGTTTGAACTCACGCACTCCGCTCGCCAGTCAAGCACCTAGTCGCCTGCGCCACGAGAACGTTTGCTCGCGACCGGCTTAAAACCATACATACATATGCCTAAAAATGATTTATGGCACCCAAGCTCGATCGCTATTTTGTCGAAACCACAGATTTTTGAAGCGAGCTGGTTGCTTCGCAAAATGTGTGTATCTGGCATGCCAGAAAGAGACAAACATATACATACGAAACGAGAGCAAAATCGACACAGCCGTGCTCATAGTTTCGCTGACTGAATCAGACTAAATTTATTTTCGTCTGCTCTGAATTTGCTGAGGCGCGATCGACTCTCCGGGGCGCTAGGCGTTCGGCTTTTTGCCGAAGTTCTGTGGGGGTCCATTAGCAAGCTAGCGTTTGCTTTCAAAAAATCTTGCGTTTGACGCATCTATGTGTTGTATGGTTAGTGGCTTAAATGTTTAAAAGGATGTATTAATTACCTGAACTCTCGCCTCTGTTAGGTGTAGCTTTGTGGCAATTTCTTCCCTTGTATATATATCGGGATAGTGAGTCTCCAAAAATATTTTCTCAAGTTCATTCAGTTGATTCGACGTAAAAGTTGTGCGAATTCGTCTTTGTTTCGATTTATCAGTCAAGCCAGAGGCCTCATCAGTATACGATTTGAGTTGGAAGTCTGTTTTGGAATAGAGTAATGTGAGATATAGTAAATTTAATTTTCTACGCTTGTTATTCCTGAGCCTAACCGACAAAGTAGAGTTGTTTTGATGGTGCACAATAGATTATACTTCTATCTGATCTACTAACATAGGATTATCTGATACAACAAATGTAATTGGGTGAAAATTGATAAACAGCTTGAGGGGGTGATATAAATTAACTTGTACACAAATTGCTAGAGTGCGGGAGTCTCAAACCGAGGGCAGTCCCTGAGGACGGCCGCCCGAGTGACTAGTGACTAAACCAGTCACCCACGCACGTGTTGAACCTTCCTCCAGACAGACAACGGACAATTTTCTAACCGTCCGTACAATTAAGATGGGAACTTTGAAATTAAGCAGAAGGCTCTTTGGGCAATCAAGAAATGGAAGTGACGAATTCGGGGTGTTTTGCCGCATGAAATATTGTTTACTTTGCAAATTAAACTCAAATGTACACATTTTTTTTTAATGTTGGAGAAATTTGATTAATGAATGTAAATTTTTATTAACATAATTTATGAACACTTTAAACTTTGAAGTTGATTAAATATCACACTTTTCAGCACTGAACATTTGATTGGTTTTTGGGATTTTCCTCTTTTTAAAAAACTTTTTAAAGCACTTAAAATTTTCACTGAATTTCAGACTTACCTGAGTTATAGGGCGCTATATTGTGTGCTCCGGGATAGAAGTCGGCGACATTTGTGATTTTTGAAAACAATATATTGGATTCCTGGGTAAATGAATTTCTAATTACGGATTCGTTAGCACGTAGCTTATAGCCGGAATCGATTATCAAATTGTAGTGGCTCATGTGGTTGGCAACCGAAAATCCGGAATTTCCATTCGAATTATGTAGTTGGTTATTGGAATTGTAGAGACAATCTTTATCATAGCTCGATTTGTTTAAAAATGAAAATTCCATTGCATATGAATAGCTAATTCAAGCTAAACACATTTGGCCGCGACACTAATTTTTAATAATTTAATACCGCTAAAAAATCACATCGCAGTTAGCCAAATACAAAATAATATATAAATAATCGTAAAGCCACAGAGGAAGTGCAATTTGTTAACTGGACTTAAATAAATAAGTTTCAGTTACGAATGCCACAGCATCGAACCTTTGGCTAAAAAAGGATGTTCCACTTGCATCCCAAAAGAAAGAGAGCGAAAATGCCACGCTCCGCGTTTGTGGGCGTTACCAAACATCCGTGCTTTCTGGTAAGGGTGGAAACAATTCGCAGCATTCCGTACACTTGTCGTGAAAAGTGGTACGGAAGTTGATACAAGTGTAATGTCCTTAATTTAATTATGTACTTTTATGTCTTTTTATAGCCATTTTATTTACTTTATTACTTTGTAAATTATTTAGTATATACCAAGTTGGGATTTTTATTAAGCTCTTTATTAACTAACTCCTTCAAATCTTAATTCTTGTACAAATTTCCGTAATTGGCCAATTAAGCGTTCTTGCCTCCCCTTTTTTACAGTGTCTTCTAAAATTAGCTTCATGAATAGTCAAGTGACGAACCGAAGTGCTATCAAATTTTCAAGGGTATACTTATTGGGTAGCCATAAAAATACCTATTGTTATTGTTAATTGTCCGTTTATTTTGCTTGTTTTTTTTATTTTGCTTTTACTTTTCTGATTTAATATAATTTTATTTGATATATTTATTTAAATTAATAAGAATACCGAGCCCACTGCTACTGTAATTTTGTTAAGAATAGTCTGATTTTAACGATCAAGATGCCACAAGTGACCAATAACCTACGATTCAATAGAAACAATTATAAACAAATAATAAGTTTAAAATTGGATCAAATTAAGCTTTTTGAGTTACGGGTACTCTGATCGAAAAATTATGCTAGCGTCTGCACCGATACGACACACACACACACGCACGCAGAATACGGATACCGTAGAACATTAAGCTAAGCTCAAAAGAGAGAGCCAATAAAGAGCGATTGCTTCGTTGCGCCTAACGTGTAACAACTCAACTTATGCTCTCCAATCTTGAGCTATAGAGAGTGCACAGGCTGCATTACACTGCCGGGCTATGGCGATATACGGTGTACATAGCTTTTCGATCTTTCGCGGCGCTGCTCACTGTGTGAGCCTCACACGTACATTGAACACAGTTACGGGGTCAAAGCGTTCGGCTAAAGAGACAACGAAAACTGGAACACTGCTGTTCTTCTGCCGACAAAGCAAATTCAGTTTGTGTTTGTTTCATTTCGAGCGTTTCATATTTGTCGACGCTACCTTGACGCCGTTTCAAATCCAACATCTATCGAATACGTATCGAATAGTCTCTTCGTTTACTGCGTGAAACTTGTGAGAGTCGTCAGTTTATGTTGATTAAATATAAATTCGGTGTAAAATGGAGAAACCACGAACAAATAAACGCAAAGAGAAGAAGGATAAATCGAACCATGCTATTAAAGTATGTAAATGTTTGTTAATAATAATAAAAGGCTAATAACTTTTGCAATAATCACAGATAGTGGTTCGCCATTTGCCGCCGACGATGACCGAACAAGAGTTCTTGGAGCAAGTGGACCCGTTGCCGGAAAACGATTCGTGCTATTATTGTCCAGCAGACTGGTCCCTTGGGCAAGAGGCCACATGCCGGGCGTACATTGATATGTCCCTCAAGGACATAGCAGAGGTGCTGCAGTTCCGTGATCGTTTCGATGGCTATGTCTTTGTGGACTCAAAGGGCGCCGAGTATGTGGCCATTGTGGAGTACGCGCCATTTCAGTGCTTTATGAAGAACAAGGCACGTAATCACGACAACAAGGTCAACACCATTGAGAAGGAACCGCATTATCTTGAGTTCCTGCAGAAACTGGAAGATGAACTCGAGGAGGCGAGTCGCTTGGGTGACCTGAAAATCGATATTCCGTTCGATAACAAGAGCGATGAGAAAGTTAAATCCACGCCGCTTCTTCAGTACTTGGCCAACAAAAAGGAAAAGCGACGCGAGGAAGCCCGCAAGCGCAACGAAGAAAAACGCAAGCAACGTGAGGAACTGAAGCTGCTTAAATCCCAGGAAACGCCAGACAGTAGCAAGCAAAAGGATGCCGCCGGTGACGGCAAGAAGCCTACGAATAATAATCAGAAGAAAGGGGAACCCAACAAAGACGGACAGGGAGCGGAAAAGGCTGCCAAAAACTCGCGTTCTAAACGTCGCACAGAACGCGATCAGCGTCGTCGCGAGGCGCATGAGCAAAGGAAATTGGCGCGTGATCGCGAGCAACGTGACAAGAAAAATGATCGCAGCGACAAGTCTGAAAAGGATAATACAAATAAGAAATCGTCCAAACCAACTAATCAGTCCGAGGAGCAGCAGAATCCAAGCAAAGAAGTGATTATTCTTAAGAAAGAGCCAAAAACCGACCCGAATGTGCCCGCATCAGATACGGAGAAATCAGCGGAAGCATGCAGCGAAAGACTAGCCACCGAGCCGGACACCAAGAAAAAGGAGGTGACCAAGTCCGCCAAATCCACAGAGTCCCAGTCAACTAGCCAGTCGGAGTCGGCACGCAGAGCTGCAAACCGGCGATCGGCAGACGAGCGTCGCATTAGAAATAAGGTAAAGGAGAGCTTTTATACGATGGACTTTAGTACTTATTGAAGTTTTTCTTTTACAGGATCGTCCTTCGATTGCCATATACCAACCCAAGGTTAGAAATCGCCCGGGATCAGAAGAGAACTCGCCGAACGACTCAAAGGATTCCAATCAACCCTCAGACATGCCCGCTTTTCCCGTCGATGCTGAAGGCGATGCTCAACCAGATGACAAGCCCAAGAATAAGCGCTTTGGTAGACGCAACAAGCCGAAGCCTCAGGACCCCAAGGACAGTGCTGACCATGCGCGTTGTGTATCCAAGTCCTCCGAGAGCAGCACAAGTGCGCATTCAACAACTTTAAAATAATTTTATTTTTATGCCCTGTTCGAATACAAAATATATACTGTTTGCAGATGCAGGCAATGCTGCTGTTATTGACATTCAATATTTAATAATAATCATTCTCGATATCCATAGGATTTGCAGTTTTCTGATTGTTTTTCACTTGATCCTGTGACTGATACATATCGGCCACCTGGTTGGCATCCGTTGCATTCTCAGGACTCTTGTCGTCCCGAATGCGTATGAAACGCGGGAATCGCAGCGATATGCCGCGCTCTCCATCGACAATACCAATGGCTGCTCTGTGTATGGGACTCAGGGACAGATCAGCGCATTTGACTTCCCAAACTTGAACGGGTTCAAACCAAGCGTCCGGCTCCAGGCTGGAATCGTATCGGAAGTAGGATTTGGGACTAGCGATCACGTGCTTGCTGAAGAATTCCGAGTGCACACGCAGATCCTCATCAGTGAATCCTAGGAGAGAAGCATGAATGAGTTATGATCAAACGATGGGAAACTCAACTTACCCGTTCCAATCTTGCAAATGCTCTGGTATTCCTCATTCTCTGTGTCATAACACGCAATGAGGAAGCCACCGTAGATGCCAGTGCGCCGTCCCTTGCCCTTGTAGCCACCAATGACCACCAGATCCAGTGAGTCACCTACATTGGACAGATAATCCTTCTTCAATTTCAACCAGTTCCTTGATCTTTTGGCAATTTCATATGTTGCCTCCTCATCAAGAGTTTTGACCATCAAACCCTCGCAGTTGCCTGAAGCAGTAGAAAAACTGTAAAGAGGATCGGACAAAGACCATTTCCACTTTACCTTTAATGGATTCCTCTAGGAATTGTTGCACTTCATCCATGTCATTTGTGTTGAGTGACGTGGCGAATTTCCATTCCCCTTCCACTTCCTGGAAGTTCTCCATTAAAAGTTTCCTACGCTCGGAGAGTGGCTTCGTGACCAGCGATGTACCATTGATGTACAACAGATCAAAGATGTAGACACAAACTTGCACTTTGATAGTGGCCACATCAACATTTTTCCTCTTCCGCGTGGTCAGCACCTGGAATGGCAATATTTGCATGCGCTCCACATCCCAAGCGACAATTTCACTGTCCAGTATGTAGGATTTAACATCCGTTTTGAGGATCGCCTTGCTCCTGGCAATCAGATCCGGATACTTCTCTGTGTTGTTCTCCGAATTGCGGGAGAATATACTCATTTCACCCTTCTCATTCAGGTGTATCTGAGCTCTCTCCCCATCGTACTTGTATTCACAGGTAATGTGCATGCCGCTGAAGCGTTCCAGAACCTCGTGTACACCCTTGGTTGGTTGTGCCAACATGGGTTTCAGTGGCATGCCGGGATGCATGGGACAGCGGGTCTGCAGCTCCTTTATGTCGTATTTTAGGAATGCTGGTATCACAATGTCATAGTTGGGACACTGACTAAAGAAGGGGCACCGCGTTTGTTACTAGAATAGGATAAATAGGATCTCGAAGGACTCACCAGAAAGTAGTCTTCAGGAGCAGTGCAGTCTCCGCTATTTCATCCTTGTAGACTTCACTGATCTTGCTGTTCTTGCAATCCCCCAGATGATTCTTCTTTACCAGCGCAACTGCCAGCGCAGTGAGCAAACTCTGCTCGGCAATGCCAATCCGCAGTTTGCCAATTAAAGATCTTATGAAGAAACGCGCCTCCGAGAACCTACAGGCTACAAAGACGTCGTAAACCAGAGTCATTTTAGTCTGTCCAGAGATCTTGGCGATTTCCCTGAGCTTCGCGAACACTCCGCGTATGTTCAGTGGCTTTGGACGAAACATCATGCGCTGCGAGACACGCGACTGTTCGGCCACAATTCCCAGATCTCCGATTAAGTGCGTCTGGGATTTGATGTGAGCAAGATTCCTTCCTGTGGCTTTGGCAATTGCCTTCATTAACGTCGTATCGGCAACGCCCAACTCAAGTCCCTCATAGGCAGGCGCCAGCTGGTTGATGCTGAGGTACACACTGGGCACCAAGTCCTCGGGAGTGACCAACATTACCGAGCAGAAGAAGTTACTCAATATATCAATCATTTTCAGGCGACCCTTGGTTTCCTCAATCACTTGAAAAGTGCGCGCTAAGGCCAAGTAGGGAGTCCTAGCACACAAAGGGTTTCATGAATTACTTTTGATAAAAAGAACAGTTTTCTGTAATATTTACAATCCCTGCGCTTGCCAGTAAGCGTTTTTAAGCGGATGATAGGAATCCTTGGACGGATCATAGGCATCAGCACCTTCATCCTTTCCATCCGTTTCCGTATTTAATTTAATCATTTTTGGCGCACTGGGAGCAGCATCTGCATCTGTATCTTCCTCCATAGGTTCATCCTTTACAGCATCTTCTTTAATCTTCGGGGGCTTCTCCTTTACCTCCTCTTTTTTAATCTTTGCCGGCTCCTCCTTTACATCCTCTTTTTTAATCTTTAAGGGCTCATCCTTCTCTTCCTTCGCCCCTTTTCTAACCGGTGAGGGCTTTTTCTTACCTTCATTTTTAGTAGTCTCAGTCTTTACATTATTGTTCTCCCCGCTCGATCTACTCCTTTTCCTGCAAAAATTAAGTTATTATTAAAATTTGTGACCACCGAAATAAACCTCGACTTACTCAGCTTTATCAGGCGATATTGCACCCAGCGGCTCGGCTTTGGGCTTAAAGAATGACCTGTGCATACGAATAAGACAATAAGTTTTACATATTAGCCAGCGTGTATAACAATAATTACGTTATTGACTTTTGCATTTCCTGTTTTAATTCTCAAAAATATAAATGAATCTAACATGCACACAATCCCGCCTTTTTGTCAGCAATTATCGTTTCATCGGCAGTTATCGATATTTATGGATTGTCCTTACTGCAACACATATCAAATTGTTATCGAAAGGCTGTCAAACAAATAAATGTATTTTTGTTGTATTGCAGACTGACAATATGAAATTTAAAAAAATATGTAGTACTACAATGTCAACTATTTAAGCAAATTTGAACAAAAATTAAGATCATTATATTGTATCTTTTGCGCTGTTCTTATCGGTGTTTCATGTTAGCAATCGTTCCAACTTTGGATTGCGTGGATATATAAAATGGCAAATTCAACCCACAATCGAAGAACGCGCATCTCTAAGATTTGTAAGAGGCTTGTTGAATCAATCTTTAAACAATTAAAACAATAATAATTTGTAAAAAATACAATAACATGGCGGACGAAAGCATAACTCGAATGAATTTGTCAGCTATAAAGAAAATCGATCCATACGCAAAAGAAATTGTCGACTCGTCATCGCACGTTGCATTCTATACCTTTAACTCGGAGCAAAACGAATGGGAAAAAACCGATGTGGAAGGAGCGTTTTTTATTTATCATCGAAATGCCGAGCCATTCCACAGTATATTCATAAACAACCGACTAAATACAACGTCATTCGTGGAGCCAATCACTGGCAGCCTAGAATTGCAATCGCAGCCACCGTTTCTACTCTATCGCAACGAACGGTCGCGTATCCGAGGATTTTGGTTTTACAATAGTGAAGAATGTGATCGTATAAGCAGCCTGGTCAATAGCTTGCTTTTGAACAAGGAAAGCAATGGACATGGGCAGCAGTCTTCTTCGTCACTGTTGACCTATCCAAAGCTAGGAAGTTCCAGCATATTCAACATGCTGAGCCAGGCTCAGAAAGAGTATAATGCACAGTTGAACAGTCACAACACTCAGCCTGCTGGTGGAGCCACAGTAAATGCCGCTGAGAACGTGACATCCTGTAATGTATTGAAGTTCTTTCAGTCCGCCAAACAGGCCACAGTGGAGGGTCAACTGAATCGGAAACAGCCTCTGTCCGTCGATCAGTTGGAGAAACAGCATCGGTCGGTAACGCCCGTTGAGGCGCCCAGTCAGCCGTTTGCTAGGGACACGGATTTTGCAGCATCCACGGAGAGTCCTTTGTCACCGTTCATACAGGCATCGACATCGGCTTCCTCATCGGCAGCAGCGGCATTACCACGGAACTTGGGAAATCCCATTCCGCTGCTGAATAAATTAAAGTTTAAGCAAAATGTGAGTGAATCACCAGCGTCGGCTCTAATCGCAGTAGACGATGCCGAGCAGTGTCTTAGAAGATTGCTGGTGGGTGATAAGCCGGACACAAAGCCAGCGCTTATGCCACCCACAATGTTCGATGTGCCGAATGCTAAAGTCGTAAAGCCAGAACATACAGAACATAATTTTACACAGCCACTTAATTCTGCGCAATTTGTGCAGGCCTTCACTTACCTTATTCAGAACGACAAGGAGTTTGTCACTAAGTTACATAATGCCTATGTTAATGGCTGTTCTAATTCGTTAATTGATTCCAATACAACATATCAATAAATAATTCAATATTATTTCTCGAAAACGAAAAAATGTAACTGCTGTGTATTTAATGATGGGGGTAATAGGGGAAAGTCAAAAAATAATTCTTGAAACTATGGTATAAGAGTCTTTGACTTCGATTTAAACAAATAAAAACAACATAGGTTCGATTTTTTGGAATGTTCTCTTAAAATTCATAATTTTTAACGCTTGATTCATAAAAACATTGGCTCAGCTTAAGTAATAGCACCTTTTGCAAAGGTTATTTAAGTATATTGGAAATTGGTATAGCAGAAATGCAAGTTTATATATAATTTAGAAATACAATAGGTAAATTTAAGTAGTCTTTTTGGAAAGTACAACAATTATATCAATCAGCCAATAGAATGATTGTCGAAGGTCTCCTTCGCATAAGTATGGCGCTTTTGTCCACGCTTCAACTCGAAAACCCGAGTTCTCCAGCAACTCCAAAAAGAGCGTTGCTTCCTCCTCGAACGTTGGCCCATGGCCGTTTCCCTGGCTGGGACTCTCCAATAGTGGTCTTATAGGCATGTGCGATGTATTAGTTTCGACGTAGTGCATATATGGCAGGACTAGGGCAACCACAGCTCGTCCTCGAGGGGCCAACGCGTTGTGTATATCTTCCAACAGTTGAAAGGGATCATAGCATCGATCGAGCACATTGAGACATAATATTAAATTTACATTGCTCAGTTCACGGATCTCCGTGACAACATTAAAGTTGAGCTTCTTCAGCCTCTCGCGCATCGTCCAGCTGGCTTCAGTGGCAAATACCTGCAGCGAAGCATGGCCGCTCAGCTCAGCTACAGTGTTTGCCACACGCACCGAGACTTCGCCGTCCCCGGCACCGATGTCGAGCAAAGTAACCTTCCAAAATCAAATATAAGCTGATTAAGAAAGCAAATAAGAAATTTACTGCTTACCGTATCAGATGTGAATCTTGTTGGGAACCCGCCAGCCTCCAAAATTTTGTGGAACTGTTCTTCCGACAATATGAACATGGAGCCACGTTTCAACAGCCCATTAATATCCGTTTGAGTCATAAAGAACTGCAACACGGATCGGGCCAGAGCGTGCCAAAGATGCATCCATATGTTAGAAGACAACATTTTCACTCGTTCCAGCCATCGCGTTGTGGTTTCGTCGGGCTGCTCCAGAGCCACAAACTTTGACTGGAATCTTGGAGGTAATTCGTAGTTTAATGTATACCACTGAAATAATTTACAATAATAAATAAATTCATAAGAATCTGCTTGAATGTGTGCAGTTACCTGTTGTGTGTCTATGTTCTCCAAAAAATTGTCATTGTGGAATTTATCGTGAATAACACGCGCCAAAGTGCCGCGGGGTCGATAAAGGTCCATTGTAAACTGTAAATGCTTTTATCAAAGTTCATCTGGGCTAAACACACAAAAAACTACATGCGTTTAGAGTTTCCCTTAAAAATCTGCAACATGCAAATGACAATTATCTTTTACAGTAAACAAGCCGACAGTATGCACATACAAATATATCGATAAGTAAGTATAAGTAAGATAAGTATCGTAAGTCAAGGTAGCGTCCAAAAGTTGAAAGCAATTAATATTTTTTTTTATTCATTTTAATAACAAATAAGAAAAGTTTATCGTTGTGTATTTTTCGGTAACGATTGTATAATGGTGTAATGCAGAATGAATATAATAAAGCAGAATATACAAAAAAAATTTTTAATTTAATTTCGATAAATCGCCAATCGATACCTTAGCTTAATGTATCGTGTAGCCGATGCATCGATGACTTAATTGTATAGTATAATGTGCATCACTAAGTTGTGTGTGAGATTTTTGTATATGAAAATAATATAACATGAGTTCCCACATCTTGGCCAACATAGAAGAGAAGGCTGCCCCGGCAGGCTTCGATGACCTGCCATACTTGCCCGAAAAGTATCCGGGAAAGTTCTGCTGCCTGTGTAACTTGGGGGAGCGAAGTGCGCTTGGTCAGGGAATTATGTTTCAATTAAAAGTGCCTACAGATTTCAAAGATAGAAACTCAGTGTACCCGTCAAATGATTTGGAAAAAGATCAGGATATGAGCCGAAAGCTCAAGTGTTTAAAGAACAAGCCCAACGGCAGTGCAGATAGTCCCTATGAGCTGGACAAAATCGGTTACGCGGACACTTTAAACGCTTCCGTATTCCTCGACGATGATTTTGTTTACGTGCATCGCATGTGCATTATGTGGTCCCTGCGTAAAATGCAAGTGACGGATCCAGATATTTTCCAGTTTCTCAGCCACTTATCTGAGTTCTTGGAGCAGAAGTGTAGTTTTTGTGGACAGTTTGGCGCGTCGATAACCTGCAAAATGAATTGCCGCCAAATACATCATTACCCCTGTGCCACTGCAGCCGGTTGCTTGTTAATCTTGGAGAGCTTCACAGTATTCTGTACAGAGCATTTGAGTCAAGTTCCACTAATTTGTAAGTATTTACTTGTTATATAAATACATTTAATATTAATTTAACTTCCTAGGCAATGACAATAATGTGGAGTGCTTAACTTGTTCTTCATTGGGAGATCTCTCAAAGATGGTTATGTGTTGTTCTTGTGGAGATCATTATCACTCAACGTGCATAGGCTTGGCAAATCTGCCTGGTAAGCATAAAAGTAACTAAACTAGTCACATTTATAATTTCGAATGGCTTTGTTTAGATACGCGAGCCGGTTGGAGCTGTGCCCGCTGCACAAAATGCCAGATCTGCAGGCAACAGGATGCCAATGACATTAAGTACGTGAAGTGTGAGCAATGCCAAAAGATGTACCATGCGACCTGCCTACGACCTGTCATATCATCGATTCCCAAATATGGCTGGAAGTGTAATGTGAGTGAAGCATTTCTTATTGGTCTTACTGGTCTAAAAAACTTCATCATTTAGCGTTGTCGTGTTTGCACTGATTGCGGATCGAGAACACCGGGTGGTGGGAGCTCCTCCCGCTGGCATAGTCACTACACGATCTGCGATTCCTGCTATCAGCAGCGAAACAAGGGATTCTCCTGTCCCATCTGCCAGAAGGCCTATCGAGCAGCAGCCTACAAGGAAATGGTCAAGTGTAGTTGGTGTCACAAGTAAGACGAATTAAATTACATTTTTAATAACTGAAATACTAATTACTATCCCCTTTAGATTCGTTCACAGCACTTGTGACGAGGAAGCCGACTTGACTGCGTATCACAAGAAGAAAGAAATGAATCCCGACTATGATTACGTCTGTCCCAATTGCAAAACGAACTCCGCCACTGGACAACTTAAAGTAAGTGATCCGCTCGAGCGGTCCATGATTGATTCACAGTCGTCCGAGCATTTTAATATAAAGGACAGTGAAACAGATCCGTTGGATAGCAAACCCTGTCTTGAGATCAACAGTGAAGATCCGCTTAAGCTGCCCAGCACCAAGAAGAAGGTCTGCTTGTCCAATATACGCGGCAAGGGTGGCAAATTTGTGCTTCATCGCATGGGTTCCATGTCGCAGATTGGCAAAAAAC
This sequence comes from Drosophila dunni, assembly GCA_018152125.1. Taxonomy (NCBI): domain Eukaryota; kingdom Metazoa; phylum Arthropoda; class Insecta; order Diptera; family Drosophilidae; genus Drosophila; species Drosophila dunni. The sequence goes on along the minus strand of JAECXC010000339.1, from coordinate 17,122,833 downwards.
GCAGCAATCGTGGCAAAGGACGTCAGCTTGTGCTCCAGAGTGGCTCAAACGATCGTTACATAAGTCGTAATTTGGACACGGACTTTTCCAGTGACAAGAAAATGCTGCTCTGCTCGGCGCGGGACAAGTATGTGCTCACCCAGGACATTTGTGTGATGTGTGGCTCGGTGGGAGCGGAGAGCGATGCTGTGCTGATCACCTGTGCCCAATGTGGACAGTGCTATCATCCGTATTGTGCCGGCGTCAAGCCCTCTAGGGGCATACTGCAAAAGGGTTGGCGGTGTCTCGACTGCACAGTGTGCGAAGGATGCGGCAAGAAGAACGACGAGGCGCGTTTACTGCTCTGCGATGAATGTGATATATCCTATCACATTTACTGCGTCAATCCTCCACTGGAAGCAGTGCCGCATGGCAATTGGAAGTGCTCGTTTTGCACCATATGCCAGAAGTGTGGTCGCAATCCAACCGAGAAAGGTGACTACAATGATCCCAACATGCCCGAGTGTCCACCTTGTGCCAGTCAAAACAAGTGCACCGTATGCACTAAAGCCTACGTCGATAACGAGATGATTATACAGTGTGAGCAGTGTTCCCACTGGTCACATTTCTATTGTGACACGATCAACTCTCAGTTGACCATCGACCACTACGAGAACAATATGTACAAGTGCTTCAAGTGCCGATCCAGCGTAAAAGCCAACTCACAATCCCAATCGCAATCCCAGAACCAGCTAAGTACAACGGTTTCCACTGAATCCCTGGTGAGCACATCGAAGATGCTACCTGAAATTAGCCAAGAGGGCAAGACTCCCAACTCAGCGGATCGAAATATGCTGCTGGCTAATGATTTGCTGGAGAGCACAGAGGCAATCCATTGGATTGATGGAGTGTGTCTGAGTGAGAATGGCTTGAATATGATCAAATCCCTGTCCACGGAGATCAAACGTAAGCGGAAAATGCGTCAACCCATGGCTAATTCCAACAAGGATGGACAAGTCGATGCAGGAGTGCCAGATGAGCTGCCCTGTGACAAATACAAGGACGGCATGATATGGGATAGAGGGGAGAGTGCCTTGCCCGAAGGCTTTTCCATCTCCACCAACGATGATGGCGTTCATGTGCTGCGCAAGAAGCGACAGCGGAATCTACAGAAGCTCGGCATCGGTGGATTTGCGGTGCGCAATCGTGGACTCAAGAAGGATAACGAGGACAATGCGGTGGATCAACTGAATTCGGTTTTGGTGGTCGACAAGAAAAAGAAAATTATACGGAAAAAGCAAAAGAACAAACTGATTGAAGCCTATCCGGCGTATCTACAAGAAGCCTTCTTTGGCAAACCTCTGCTGGAATCGGGAGAAGTTGTAGCCTACGATTCCGAATCTTCGGATGAAATCGACACAAGTATGAAAATGTTTTTCACCTACTCGAATTCCAAGAAACCAGAGGATGACACCAGCATAGCCAGCAAAAGCCCAGTGAAAACGATGAAGAAAACCAAACAGGAGAAACCCTCACCTTTGCCTTTATCCTTGCCCGACAATAAGAATATTTTTGGCGAACAGTTTGCCCTGGCAACGCAACAGAACGAGGAGCTGCTGCCAGACGCAACTCTCTTTGGTAAGATCATTAAGTCCTTGAAGATTCGAGTTGTAATTCATTTGGAACTCTTTTCCTGCAGACAATCCCATGACGGAGATGACTAGAAACACGCCTACAAACAACATACACCCGCTGGATCCCTTGGTATATATTACTCCTTCTTATGTAGTTAGGTATACTCTATGTATGTTGTATCTTTTGCTTTCCAGGCCTCCCAGGGCATTACCGGCTTGGAGGGCACAAATCCCAACGTTAACTTTATGCCCACTGCTGACAATATGAAGAATGTTATGAGGTAAACTCTAGACTTATAAACTTTAGGAAACTTATTAAAATACTTAAAATCGCTTACAGTGAACCGACTGTGTTTGTGGAGAATTTTGCGGTGACACCGCAATTGACGCAGGAGCAAAAGTTCCACAGCAAATTGTACTTGCCGGCGAACATAACTGCCAAGTCGTCGCCTATGCATTACCAGGCGAAGAGCCAAAACAAATTCATGGAGGAGAAGCGTGTGATGGAGGAGCAGAAGCCATCAGAGGCACCCACCATGGAGGGCATCAACGTGGGCACCCAAAAGACAGCCGAGAAGATGCGCAAAGATGAAGGTAAGTCACCCAACATATCTACAACATATACACTAACACTATATTTCTTTAAAGATCTTGGACTAATGGCCACAATATCGGCTGTGCTGTATGCGAACACCGAGCATGCCAATCTTAAGGAACTGTTTCCCAACTGGAATGACCGCTGCAAACAGATTCTCAAGCGTTGGCGCTCGTTGTGCAACGAAAAGAAGGCACCGTTCCTACAAAAGGCCAAGGACAATCGATCCGCGTTGCGACAGAGGCGTGAACAGTGCAAGATTAGTCAGCCGGTAAAGCAGGAGAAGCCAGAGGATAATCGTGCTGGCAAAGGCTATGCGATGAAGCCAAAGGAAGTAGTCTCCTATAATAATTTCAGTGAGTGTTCATTTAAATTGCTTTTAATGGAAATATTCATGACTGAGCTTACCTTTTTCAGATGGAATGTCCTATGATGCGGGTTGCTACATGGGACCATCGATGCACACTCCAAACTCACATCCTACTACGCCCATTCTCAATGAAAACGTAGTGGTGAAGTCCACAATCCAAAGGACACCAATGCATGTAGCAACTGCACCGCCAAACTTGAAGATTACCTCGGTGGAGCAGCGTATGGAACAGCAGCAGCAGCAACACCAACAACAGCAGCACCAGCAACAACAACAACAGCAGCAGCAGCAACAACAACAACAACAACAGCAGCAACACAATCAATCCTATGGAGCCGAGCCAGTGGGTGACAAGAAGCTAAGGAATCTATTGCAAAAGACCAACTCGGAGGCCATGATGATGTCATCCAACTCGGAGTACTTTATGCAAAGCGATGTGCTTCGACTTGGCCTCATACAGAACGCCCCGATTACGCAAAACAATCCGATGCTGAGCATGAGCGGCAACCCACAGCATACGGAGATGCGTAGTCTGGAGCAGGATGGCAAGAATCCGCTTGACATTAAGATGACCGATCCACAGGAGGGCATTTCCTCAGCCGTAGAGCTCGAGAACGTGGGCTTTGGTGACATTTTGGGCGGCTTCGGGGAGGGCGATGATGATGATCTTTTAAAGTCACTGACCTCGGAAATTGGCGATGATTTCAATATACTGGAGTATGCGGATCCAGAACTAGACGTCAATGTGCTTAACACATTGGATTTCGATGATAATGAAAAGAACTCGACCTAATGTTTAATGATCACATTATTATTTTTGTTTAGAAGTTGTTAAGAAATTAAGCATTTGATGGCAATATTGTATTTTGTACATTGTTTGTATGTGACGCACTGAAGAAACCATTATTTGACATAATAAAACCGCGTAAATTATAGTAGTGACTGATCAATAGGGTATAGTTGGTAATAGGTAGACAGTTGATTATTTGTTTTAAACGTAAAACTTCTTATGTATAGTCCTTGTAAAGTAGCTGGAGCTCCTTCTTGGATAAGTTGTAGGGATAATGCAAGCTCGTCGGCACAAAGACTTTGCCCACAACTTGTCTGCAAATAGACATATTTAATTAATCACATAATTATACTGTTAATTGATTAATTTAGTACTTGTTGAAGTGCTCATCGTAGCCGACTGTGTAATCGTTTGGAATCTTGGCTGCTGGTGTAAAGGAAGTGCATTCACGGGGTGGTTTCTTCAACGCGTAGAATGGATAGTCGAAGGTGTTGATGTAGATCTCCACGCACAGACCATGACTGCCCAGATGCAATTGACTGGCCACCGAGGGCTGACTGAGGCCACAGCTGCCCAGCATAATGTTGCGATGGCAGGAGTGGATGAAGGTACCCTTGTCCTGGCTCGAATGGAAGCACTGTACATTCTTGCCAGCCTTGGAGTGGTCCACAGCAATCGGATCAAAGCCAGGTCCAGCCATGTCGCAAGCTAGAAGTGTTTATAATTTAAAAACCCAAAAGAAACCCAAGTATTCTGGACACGTACTGTCGATATTCTCGATGGCAAAATGCGGCCGCAAGGAACGGCCAACAGTAGATGCCAATTGGCCCCCGAAACTGAAGCCAAACAAGTAGCCACGACTGGGATCAAAACCGTATTGTACGAGACCAATGATAACGGACACAATTGCATCCGTTATATGCTCAAACATTGAGTACAAACTAAGTAGACTCTGATTTAGAAAGATTTAAAACGTTTTCCAAATAGTTGCACTCACCGCATGTAGGAGGCGCTGGCTACAGTGCTGTAATCTATGCATATTACGCAGCCCTTGCGGTAAAAGCTCAAACCTAGAAAAATTACAAAGTGGTAAAACGGCAAAGTTTTCTAGGAGTGATACCTACGATCAATGAGGGCAATCGCCCAATCATCCGAGCAGCTCTGAATCCAGCCATGAAGCACAATTGAGAATTTATCTGTGGGCTTGCAGCCGGAGGCTTCCAACATGTTGCCATTCAGATTAACCGGCGTCTCCAAGGTTTTTGTATTGTTTCTAAAAGAAGCAAAGTTGGAACACATTTTTGGGATGCCCTTAAGCGAGTTGTAAACTTACTTGTAGAACTGCACGGTCATTGTTTTGCGCACATCGGGCTTAAACCCTCTTGCATAATAATCTATAAATAAAAAACTTTAATTAAGCTTAGTATTAAACTTTACAACCTACCCAGGGTATCATTTTGTGCGCCATGTATTAAGCCGCGTCTTAAAAATATATGTTTTGCATTAAATCTGCAGTCAACCTTAAAAGACAAGAGTGACCATATTATCAGGAGCGATACACTGTAAAAGCTGCAATTGTTTATCATTTTGTTTTACGCAATTCTAAAGAGACTAGCATTATAGTTCTACATAATATACAATACAAACAGCATATAAAATATTATGAGAAATTTTCACACTTACGCCGATCACATGAATTGGCGCTTAAAAGTGGCAAAAGACATAATTAGAAATGAATTTCCAATTGGAATTGTATCAGAACAAAAACATTTTCAAGGATCAAGGCAACTAGCTCCGAATACACAATTGATTGTTAAGGCCATCGACTTAAACTATCGATATTTTTTCCTGCCCATAAATATGTAGTGGTTTAATTTGCACTGAGCGTCTCTAGATTTATCGATCACAGCACACGCTTTGCAACAACAAAAAGGGCGCCAAATAAACTGTGTATACTTTGTTACCTTTGCTGAAATGAATAGCCAAAATTTTTCTAATTGGACAAGTAAACAACTCTCGATTATCATTCTTTGAAGTTTTAATTCACCAAAATATATATTTTAAATATATGTGTGTATCTGTATGTATACTTATATACAAAGTTTGCAGCTGCAGCATCGAGAAATGTTATACCCTTACTGATTGGGGCATTCGTTTGGCTGCTGTTTTGCATCATCATCGTATTCATCTTCCTCATTCTCGTATTCCTCATCCTCATCATCCTCATCATCTTCATCATCCACAATGTCACCAGTATAATAAAGCACTGCTTTTGGAATAATTCTCGCACGCAAAAAGTGACCGATTTCAAAATCAGTTGCCAATATCTGTGGAGAGTAAAGAGCGTTAGAACTTTTTTAGTTCATAAAATAAAATTCTTTTAGCCTTACTTGCTGCGATTCATCGTCGGTCTCTTCCTTATCGGTTGGGACTTCTGGTGGATTGAAGAAGTTGAAGAAGGAGTCTGTAGGAATCTGTTTGACAATGGTGCGCACAGCGCCGCGTTCCTTATGCTTCTGCTTCTTCCTGATGGTCTTTACTGTCAAGTTCATTTTCTTTTCCCAGTTGATGACGCAGCCCTTGCATTTATAAATCTCAGGGCCTTCGAACGCAAAGGGATCTTCTGGATCGACAGTAGATTTCAGGAAATATTGCTTCGTTAGCACAGTATTGGTAAAGTATTCATTTTTATCGAAATGAAACTCCAAAAGATATGAATGCTGCAGAGTAAAAAAAAAAAATTAAATCAGATTTTGAAACAATTGATTTATAAAATTTATATATACCTCATCATCATATTTTATAACAATGTCGGTAAGCTTCCGCATTGCTGGCTCATCGTGACTTTGAACCATTTCGGACAACATGGCTGTATTTCTGAACACTGTCAGCCAGAAGTCCGGAATACCCTTGGAATCCTGAGGCATAGCCTTAAGATTCTTTAATGACTCGCGGATGCTGTCACCGACATCTCCGTCTGTTGGCAGACTCTCGGGTTCCTTAAACTTGGGCTCCTCTTTCGCTGGATCTACAGTACCGAAAACGATTTCTCTGCGCTTCTCGAACATGGGCTGATATTTCAATTGGTACTTCTTCTCCAACTTGTAAACCTCTTCGAAGAATTCAGCTTCCAAGTTCAGCTGCTCCAATTGCAAATTCTTTAATACGACGATCCTGTTTTGAACAGCTTGCGGCAAAGATTTCACCATTTGTTGCAGAAACTGTCGTCGAAGCACCGAATTCATGTATGCTGGCCTGTTTAATTTAGTTTAAGGTTTAATATTCATAGCTCCAAGGAAATAATACATTTAATTACATGGATTGGCAGTCGGAATTCGAATTATCATCATCGACTTCGTTGCACGACTCAGCATCGACAATTCCCTCTTTTGGTGCGTCCATGTTTCCAATATAAATGCAGAGTTCTGAAACACACACACGTACACATAAATACTTTAATAGAATTATTGGTCTATAGACCGTCGGACACTCGCATAAAAAAAAAATTGTTTAATTAATACACACACGCACACGTGTGCATATATGCATGCCTATGTGTTCTAAAACATGCATACAAATAAGGCCCTACTGCGTCAGAATTCATACATGTGTGCGTATGTGTCATATACATTTTTGCAAATGCGTAGATATGCCAACTTATTACTTCGACTTTATTTAAACATGTATGAATTAGATATATAAATTTCTCATTTCCTTATACTCAGTAATACTTAAGTAAACTAAACGGAATTCAAGAAACATTAAGTGTACATTCCTGTACACCACATTTTTGCAAAACACGTGTTAGTTGGTGCCTAGGGTCAGACGGCCCTACGCATATGAGAATATTAGCTACATACTTTACAAATCAAGTAAAATTTTTAACAATATGAAAATTCCAATTAACTACCATATGAAAACTACTTTAATGGACAAATTATTAATAGGCTATACATACCTCCAAGCGAAAGACGGTTTTGAATGGAAAGCACGCCGTTAAGTTGCCGAACAAGAAGGTCCGCTTTCACAGGGTGTTCAGGAAACACACATTTTGAAATGCCTTCGGTATTCTTTCACAGGGTCATTCAAGTACAATTTTTATAAAAGTCCGCCATGTTGTCGTTGTAAGGTAGCGGCGTTAAGTTAACAGCGGTAAGTGAACAAAAATAAATGCGCGAAAAATGAAATGCGGAATCGCGCATGTGAAACAAAATGGAATGAATCAATAATTAATGTTCAGCGATGGAAAGTATATCAATATATATTTTCTTGATGCGTGATTGGTTGCTTTTCGCCCACTGAATCGATTTGATATTTTTTTCCAACAAAATAAATCCAACTTTTTGTTCTAATACTATGCTAAACTACCTTAGCGACGAAAATAGTCACCAAAACAATTAAAAATAAACACTTTGTATTTATTGTTACAATTTTTGATATTTTATTTACGTAAAAATAAAATATTTGGACATATGATTTAATATAACAAATTAATAATAACCTTCATTCAAAAATTTGATTGATTCTTAAACTTGTCTAATGTTGCGAACTCTTAAAAACTGAGCGATTAATGCTCTTAAGAGTAAATTGTTATTACTTCACGACCTCCTCCACGAACCATTAATACTTTTTCAAGACCCTCTGTTAAAACTTCCAGGAATTCCATATCTAAAGAATAGAAAGAAATAAGATATTTAAATACGAGGTATAAGCAAGAGGTAATTGGGACTTACAATTGCTTTCACGTTCCGCTCTCACTTCCCTTGGGGGACCTGGTAAATTCATTATGACCAATTGGGCATCTTGTGATTTTTCTACTATAACTTCATTTAGTTTTATTGCCGTGTGCATGCGACGAACATTAAATTCATCTCTGTTATGAGTAATTAATTTTAAAATTTAAAGTTTTATTTAGTTGATAAGGACAACTTACGGCTTCACACTCGATTTTACGTTATCGTCAGCTTTCTCAGTTGACTCGTCCTTGTTCAAATCAGGTGTCTCCGAAGTTTCCGGACCATCTGAATCAATTGAATTGCGTTTTTCCTCATTGTGGGAATCCTGTTTGGTATGAAAAAGCACAAATCGTTTTATTTAATACACAGAACTCCTTAAAAAAAGTATCTCCTGTGCGAATAATAAAAAAAATAAATAAATAACAAACGAAAGAAAATAAAAAATAAACTGGGATTTAAGTAGACATCTGATAAATTTGAATTTAAAAGTTGATTTTGTGTGTAAGTTATTAGTACGAGATTTTCCTGAGGTTAACTAAACTATAGACTGTATGTTATTTGAATTGGAATTATTATCAGTACTATTTTAATATTATGTTAGTAGTTTATATTATGACGATTACGATTACGTATACATACGTGATTTTGTATTTCTTCTATGGTAGGATCGGCAAACCGAACTTTCGACGCAGTTTTAATGGCGTCATAATGGTGGTCTACAATTGTTTGAACCTGAAATTGTTAGCGTAAAGTATTTACATACATATACATACATAAGGTTCGAATCAGCTGGCGAATAGATGCTTTAGTTATACTTGTGTTATAGACTCGATGTCGTAAACCACATTTAAAATGTATTAAACTTTTGTTGAACCGTTTTTAAAGTTATTACCAAGGCTAAAACACAAGTTAACCGTTAGCACAATTGCCGAAAGTCTTAGGTATATAGTCTATATAGTCATAACAGTCGGGATTCTAAACATTTAGCTATAAATCCAACACCTTATCATTTATCGCTTTTCACTTAGGCTAACTGGCAAGTTTATAGAGTACTTTAATCAGTGTGCAGGGTATCTCATAGTCGAGCACTCTAGATATTTATTATTATGCATGCAACACAACATTTTAGAACGTGCAAAAAGTAGGGATACAGAAAGAAATATTTTTAAGAATGTTACTGTTGTCAGTGTTTCAGCTGTGAGATACCCTGTAATCAGCTGAGAGTTATCCTAACACATATGCGCATACACATACATTCACAAGCTAAGCACGATAGATGGCGCCACCACAGTGGTAGATGGCTTATTATAGAAATCTGGAACTGTATGATCACACGATCGTACTATTTTAATGATTACAGGGTATAAACATGAGTCTTCCATTAAAGTTATGTACAAATATAAGCAACAGTTTTCAATGGATTTTATTAGGATATGTTTTTAGCTTTTTATGGCTAGTTTTTATATGAAACTAGACGGTTTAGAGGGAAATTGACTGTTTTCCATGCAGTTTAAATAGAGAAATTAGCAAAAACACTCACAGACATATAGATATATATATATATGTATAGATATGAAATTAACATAGACAGTGTCCATTTACAGTGGCTCAAAGCAGAAATGAACCCGGGGATTTAACGTACATTCACTTGATGGTTTTTAAAGTGTGCTTTAAACTCTTTTTTTTTTATGTATGTATATGTATGAAGTATTATATAGTACTTATGACAACATCGATATAGATACGCCTAGAATATTTAATATATAAATATACACATATATATATATATATATATACATATATATATTTATGTAGTTTGGAAATTCTTTATGTTTAATTTGCTTTACCAAAGATAACTTATTATCACTGGGTGTTTCCTTAAAATCCATTATAGTTTGAACCTTTTATCAAATATACAAAGTGTGAAATTTGTTTTGTATTTTTTTAATTGATCTCAATAGTTATAGTAAAGTAATTGATTTGTCGGATAAAACGTGTATAGTTTCCAAAACAAATAATCGAAATGAAAACGAAATCGGAATTGAAACCAATTAATCAAATGAAATCAAAGAGGTGTGCGATAAATGATAAATCATCCTATATATCGGGTATTATGTCGATGATACGATAACTTATGGATTATGTACAATATATGCAGATGTAGGTGTATGAATCGGTGGACTATTGGACAGTTTATACTCACTACTTTGGAGTTCTCTTTTTTGTTTAAACCTAATGCCCGAAGCATCTGATTGCGCTGTTCCATCATGAGAGTTCTCTCATAGGTGTAAGCCGAAATGTCGCTGTTGTTCTGTATATCAAGAAGGTATATAATATTTACTGACTAATTTATTATGTAAAATGTAAATTACCATTTCAACCACTTCAACATCCGCCTCAATACGCAGATGGTAAAGGAATGTCTTCAAATCTTTCTTCATTTGAATCGAATTGTCTTCGATTTGAGCAACAGTGAAAATGCGAAGTTTGCAATTGCGCCAAGTTCTGTGCTGTTTCAGCAGGAAAGGCAACAGCATTAGCAGACCTCCGTCATGGACAATCCACCAAATATCAATGTTTCCACCAATCTGCAAAAAGTAATACCTTAGTGCTTCTAGTAGGTGCTCAAAATTGCTCTCGTCTTACCTTGTGATTGGATTCGGGGTAGAAATTGATGCCCTTGGGCACGATCAGGGCCATATGACAGGCGGCCACAGTTCGCACTGTTTGGATGAATGTCTTCCAGCTGTAACGACCCTCCTGACGCCAGCTGTAGGGCCAGCCGATGATCACAGTGTTTGGCTTCATGCCTCCGAGGCCAATTGTCTGAATGCTGCGTGATTAAAGCAAAACGTTTATAATTAACAAAGTAATACTAATTGCTTGCTTGTGCTAGTGACGAAAGTAGCTACTTAAAAGCTAGAAAGGTGCGCCAGTTAGCGGGCGACACGAGAGAGCGTGAGGCAAAAAAAATATCTGTCGGTGTGCTCACTGTGGAAGCAGTGTTCGTGCAGAGAGCCAGCTACGGTGTCTACTGGAGTGTGTGTGTGTGTGTGCCGGTAAGCAGTTCAAGCAGTGCTGCTGCTAAAGAGAGCGAGCTACGCTCTCGTACCGACTGTTTGATGGTACATATGTTTGCACTGGCAAGCAGTGTAAAGCAATTCAAAGTATCTTAACTTTTACAGGGCATGAACTTACACTGAGCTTAGACCCTCGCCAATTTCCTGGGCAACGAGGACATCACAAAATCCTTTAACCTTCTCGTCCGTCATGTACTTGCGCAGCGTGGTCTTTGCATCGGCTGCCTTATTTGAAATTTTTGTGTGATCACCCTTTATCACAGACACACAAATTGTCAGACCCTTGCCAGCCTTCAGTTGTGTGGCAAACGAGAAGATTTTCCTATACTTTGGCATTAGGTTATCGTTCAGTTTTGATAGCACCAAGATCTGTGGACGCCAATTTTTCGTATGCGGTGGGCCTTCTTCCAGTCGCTGCAACGAGTATCTAGCCGCAGTCAGAGCCATGCCCCGGATACCATCTCCCCACTCCTTTTCGGCACTGTAAATGGATCAATCATTTAATTTCTGAGCTCTAAAAAGCTTCAGTTCTCAACTTACCCTCGGTATTCGATGTATTTGTATATAACAATGGCCATTCCCATGGCAATAAGTGCGAAATACCACGATGTCATGATCATAACTGATATGCACAGCGTTAGACCCAGCAGGGATAAGCTCCAGTGATAGAATTTGAAACGAGGGCGCCAATTCGGTGTCCTCAACAGGGTTTGAACGGCACAGGCCAAGTTAACAAAGCCGTAGCACATGAGGAAGAACATCGAAAGCAATGGCGCCAAAAGATCAACGTTTCCTAAGGATTTAAATAGTAATTAAGTACAGTGACTAGTAATAGTTAGTTAATTGTTTAACCTAGCAGAATGCCGCACTGGCAGATGACAATAGTTAAAAGTAGAGCTCTGACAGGCTCGCCGCGCTTCGAGGACTTGGCGAATGGAGCCAAAAAGGGTATAATCTCGTCCTTGGCAATGGCTTGGAGCAAACGAGGTGCTCCCGTCAAGCTCTGAAGTCCAGCGCCCAGTGTGGACAGGAAGGAACCAATCAAAATGACCCACTGATTAGGCCACGCTATGTTGGCCACGACCAATTTGCCACCAATCGATTGACCAAACCTAGAAGCAGACAGAGTAGTTAATAAATGTCTATATAGAAAGAAGTCTCCAGATTTTATTTACTTGTCGCGCAGCAGCAGATTATCAACAGTGCCGGCAAAGAACAGAACACTGGACAGGTAGACAGTACTGGTGGTTAAAATAGCACAAATGGTACCAATCGGTATGCTCTTCTGTGCATCGGCCAGATCTCCCGATCGATTAGAACCCGCCATAATGCCTAAAGGGAGCAGAAACGATTAATTAAGCTACAGTAAAAGTTTCTATACCGATTCTACCTGTCACCGATGGGAAGAAGATGCCAATGAGCAGCGTGAACGATGTGGTTATATCGGCCATAATTTGATTGTACGATTGACCGCCGATGTTCTCAATATCCACAGAGTTCTGACCATAGGCAATCAACTGTCCCTTCTCCAGGAATGAGGGCATTATGTTGTCATAGAAGACACCGCTGGCCAAACCCTTGATACCCTTGACTCTGGTCACATTGTTGTCTAGGGGTTATAGGAGTTATTATTAGTTAAAATAGTATAATCAGCTAAGAATTTATTGAAATTACTTTGGAAATACTCGTCGCACTTGTGATTGGGGCAATACATGTCGAATAGCAAAGGGTCCTCCTTGGTGCAGTTGTCGATGGGTATATCCTTTAGCACACGCTTGCCGAGCACACACAAGCTGTAAATTGAATTATTTATCGTTAGATAGTCTTGAAATCTCCTTAGTTTATGCTGATCACTTACTATAACTTTTCATTGCCATGGATATTGTCAAAGATGCCGACGTAGACAGCGATAATGGAGAATATCACACACGCCAGTGCGACCGTTGCGAACTTGTTGACAAACTTGACGCCCAGGAACACAATCAGACCTAAGAACCCAAAGGAAACTATAAGTATTACGATCTACAGGGAAAGGAAACTCAATTTACCCATAAACATAAGCAGGAATGTGCCATAAACCCGGAAGTTGTTGTACATGGCCTCGGCATCCTTGGTGAAATCCCCAAATATAGATGCCCAGGGCGCCATGTATGTCTAGAGAGATCAATACCTATATAGTAAACAGACTTATTGACTATATAGTTGAGGGATACTTACCAAAACGATTTCAACGGCACCGACAATGTACATTGCCGCTGCGAGCGTTGTCCCCGTGTAAAACAACATCCCCACCGCGCCGCCGAATTCAGGTCCCAGTGATCTGTGCAAAGAAATCAGCTAAAGTTATGAAAGGACTATAGAAGGATCTAAGACTCTACCGTGATATCATAAAGTAACTTCCGCCCGCCGGCACCACGCCATTCGTTGCAATCGCAGACATGGATATCGCAGTAAGCATCGTCTAGGGAAATGTATGGTCAAAGGTGAGTAGGGAAATTTACAGGGACATTCCTAGGAAAAATACTTACCACACAACAGCAGGTCAGAACAATCAAGAATCCACAAATAGCGCCAGCCGTGCCAACAACCCATGTTAACCGAATGAACAATATTACACCAAAAATATTCTGAATGCATGGCAAGAAGACTCCAATTAAGGTGCCTGAAAAAGAAAACATATTGGGGTAACAATTCTACACACGCAGCTGGGGAAACTCACCCATACGCGCTGATGGCGGCGCTGGCTTCGCATCCGGATCGGTGGCAGCTGGTATCGTATTTTCATAATTGGCAATTGATGAAATGAATGTGGAAATGTGTGGCCTAGTCTCCAGATCATCGTCGTATAGGTACAAATTTGGGTCGATTGTTGACTTCTGATTCTCCTCTGCACTGTGGACATCGCGTGAGTCTACAAGAAACCCAAATAAACTCCCATTTATCGATATCGTTTCGCAATGATCGTTAACTTATTGCTAATAGTATAAGAGTGAGCGACACTGCTTGCACGCAAGCAGTCATGTAGTGAGTAAGCAGTGCTGCCTGCCGACTACACCCTCACACTGCTTTCCCTGACCTACACAACGGTTAAAGCAGTTACTGTGCGTGCAAAAGCTTAAAGATAAAAACGATTAACGGGATCTTAGCTAACTTTACTACATGGAACATATCAGTAGGTTAACCCAAATGAATTGACGAGCACAGAATAAATATAGGGTACATAATAATCGAATTTTCTTTTCATACCTGCATGCTTAGTGTCGGAGGATGTTCCATTGTGTTCTGATGGCATTATATTCACTTCCTTGGAATCATCTTTTTCACTATTACATTGCATGTTACCGATTGGTGTACAACTTTACACCGCTCTCTCTCAGAACCCGAAAATCACTTAAAATTAGCTAACACTTTTTGTTTGTTTGATTAGTTTGTTCGTGGGGCGTGGCACGGAAAACATTTAAGCAAATATTTGACAATCATAAATTTATTATTATGTAATACATAGCACATTCAATAAGCGACCAGTTACAAAATGCGATTTTCATATAAAATGTATGGGAATTTTGTAAAGTTTTCACTTTTCATTTCATTGTGAGTGAATTTAGGTTGGACTTTTCAGTGAAAACTATCTTAAAGTGGTTGAAGAAAATTTCTACGAGCTGCAAATTAATGATGGGCCTTGGTTAAAGCTACAGTTTTTCTTTTTTCATTTCATTTTATTCATTTTTTTGGTATTCAGCAAATCCCTGTCTCTCTTTAATAGCCGAGCAAAAGAGAATTTGGGACAGCAATCTCGGAAAAGTGTGTAGCTGGGAAATCTAGGTCAAGAATATTAAGCCCGTCAAGATTATGAAGCATATGAAAGGACAAAATGCCAACGAAATGGAAATTGTGCATACATTGTTAAACAATAAATAATATCAAATCGATTTTCATGTTTCACTGGTACTTGAAATTGTTATTGAACGCACTATTTAAACGTAATTAGTTAAGAACAATTGAGGAGATATTGGTTAGTCGTTTTATTTTGTATGAACCTGTGTTTTATGTAACTTTGCACATTTTTTGTTGGTGTTATTTTGATTGAATAGATTTATTGCGATTTTTTGAACACAGCGAAGACGCCAAAAATTGTGCTATTTTATTTTGGAATGTTTTAAATAGAAAAACTTAAGAAAACTGGTTGTATGCTACCGAATAAAAATTATGTTGCCCAGGACTCTGAGCATTAAAATTGAGATGAAAACGAAAGCTTCTGTCTACACACAAATTCACCCCGTGTGCTTAGCCCCAAGGGCCAAGAGGCAGAGATACAAGCAGAGAGAGAGAGCGAGAGACAGCTGCAGATACACACACACATACACACACATAAGGTAGCTGTAACTGTATTTGTATTGAAAGTCCTCTCAATGCCTGCACACAGCATCTGTTGGCACTCACACACACACACTCATACGCACGCACAGCGCCGAGCTGCTCTCAAAGCTTTCAGCGTTGAGCTTTAATCTGCAGGTTGCGGTAAATGTGTCAGCGGGACATCTGGGACATGTACTACATGCTCTTATACATACAGGTATAAGTATATACACATATGTATATCCCATTGTATATGTATACATGCGAAGGAAGTTTAGCAGATACAAATCTTAGCCTATTAACATACAAAAGCAGTAATGGTGCCATTATTTATTAGAGTCCTTTTTGACAAACATCCACGTGACGCGCAGCGATAAAAACAAGCCGAGTACCTCTTATTTCCAAATTACTAATAGCTATTTAATTACCTTGTAAATCCTCGTGAGTATCTCCTAGTAGCTTGCCACTGGCTGATTCATCTTGAAGATAATCCAATACAGTCTCTTCGTCTGTTTTTGTAACTTGAAATCTATCCGGCATAGTTGTAGCTCTCAAGTACCCTGGAAGTGCAATATTTTCAATAATCATTTCTATATGCGGGATAACTAAAAATAAAAAATTATAGCTAATCTGTACGTATGTATGCGTTTATGTAATTACATCAATCATGCGTTGTGCACAGCGGACGTCAAAGCAGTCGATCGCAAGAGAGAAATTAAGAGAGAAGGCGCAGCTTATTCAAAACACAATTCCTTTATTTGCTTTCTGTACTTTAGTTGGCAACGCGACGATCATCAGTTCTCATTCATTTTATTTTATGGCCGATCTCTCTTCCTTTTTTGTGGCTCTCTTAGTGACGCACGCTTGCATATATGCAAGTCAATTGTGAGCACACTCTTTCTTAATGCCATATGTGTATGCTTGTATATGAATGCACGGATATACATAGTATGTCTGTATGTATTTAGTACTTTTGCTATCAGCTGATCGCAAGCAGTATCTTAATCTCATGACGTACGTGTAAAAGTGAAAACACATGAACGTAGGCACTTTAAGGCCTAATTTGAATGCTTTTATCTAATTTGCATATGTTTTCATACACAACTCCTTTTATGTAAGCACAAATTACAATTTGGTTGCTTGTTTAATTAATGATAGTCTATACAGTCCTACATTTACATATGTACATACATACAATTGTACGATTACCAATATTTAATAGGTTAGTAAGTTCCTTAAATATCACTTTTAGACATGTTCAAGTACTTGCACACACACATAAACACATAGGCGGACTTCTTAGGTCTAACTAAGGTACACCTATGTATGTATGTAAATAGATAACAGCACTGTAAACTAAATTAATCAAAAGTACACACATGTCTGCGAGTGGTGCAATGTAAATATGTAAGGCTATGCTTTGTTTGTATAAAAACACCCACAGGCACACACACACACGTACATACATACTTACTTACCAAGAATAAAAACAAACCAACAGTCTATGCATTAAAATGATATATTTACTTGAGTAAAGCGCCTATTTTTCAAGGTGACCAATAAGCGGAAAATATTTCGGTGCTTCCTTATTTTTGATGTTATAAATTTGCAGCTTAGTTAAATTTATTTTCCTAATATTATGCGAACTTTTCAATTGTACGAATAAAATTAAACTATCATATTGAAGGCGCATGAGTAACAGAAAACAATTTTCTACTGTATATAATTTGGAGTCGTGAGTTGGGGGAAATACTGTTGTATTAATGAAAAAAGTAACTGAAAAACGAATGTTGAGCATTTAGGACACATTGGATACCGATTGTACTTTAGAAAAAAATTAATAACCATATAAATCTCCATGTGTATGTATGTACAATTGTACATACATACGTACATACATTGTTTGTTTAGGGTTTAAATGAAGGAACACTTGTACATACTTTCGATATCATATTTTCCTCAGCATATGTATGTGTGACTACACACATACGGACGTACACATACATACTGATACGCATGTGTACGTATGTATGTATTGTTGACTTGTACATATGTATGTATATATTAAAGACGCTTTGCTAATAAATAGTGCAAAGTGAACATTATAAAGTTAACACATTTATGTAACTAACTTCATGACTTCACATCCATAAATACATACAAACACATATGTATGTACATATTGAACTGTTTATATGTGGGTAAATTATAAAGTATGTGTGATCTCAGGGACATTAAATGAACTACTGAGCCATTTGTTATGTGAGTACTTTTTTGAGTAATTTTGTAATCGAAAGTATTTTTGGAGTACTAATCCTGGTTTCCTTTCAATTAAAATACTTGTTTGAAAAAAAAAATAAATAAGATCGCTATCATTAATTGTATAAATTTCCACATAGTTCATATATTAAAAATAAAAAAAATTCTGTAATTTTAGATAAAATAATGTAACATTTTCGATATGTTTATGCATTCATTTTAAACAAATTCCATTATCAAGAATATTCATTGTTTCTAAGCTGAACAAACAAAATGTTCCGCTTAGTGCAAAGCTAATTGGAATTTTCGGTATGAACTAGTTTCGTTCACTTTTAATAAATAAGAACACAGAGTTCTACTGGAACACATTGAAAACAACAAGACGCTCGACTACGCCATACCCTGTTATAAACAAGGTACATAATTTATTTAGTATGATAAATGTACATATATTTAATAAATTTGCGGGCCAACTGTCGAAAAGCAAACACATACGACTGCAACTTATCGATATCATAATATCCAAGTTATCGAATTGTGAAAAAGAAACAGATGGAAATAAAACTCTGTTTTCCATTGCTGCAAAATTAATTTTATTTTTGCACAAAATGCAAAATACGAGTATAACTGGTAGGTCTTTGCTCTCATTACCCAAACTAGAATAAATAATATTAACTACTATAAATGATGATTCTGTAAATAAATGATTCCCAACATTTTTTCAATCCCGTAAAGCATTTAGCAAATTTACCGAAATTTTTGGAATAGCGAAAATTACTAAAGAAATTAAGACGGCGGTAAAGCCCATAATGTAGCAGTCTTGTCCGCAGACGTGGAAATGAAGGAAAAATCAGTTGGATGCCATCGGATGGTGATGGCCTTGTCCTTGTGCCGGGCCACAACGACCGAGGCCAGATCATTCGCCAGATCGCCCTGTAGATCGGTTAGCTTAATGGTGTTATCGTAGCTGCACGTGAGCATATAGTAAGCAGATGGAGAGAAGCGCACGCATCTTAGATAAATTAAATGGGATTATTATAATAATGTAAAACTTAAGCTCAGCGCAGGTTTTACCTGATTTCGGCTTCATGTGGATAGAATCTCTGTATAATCCGATTGCCACGTATGTCATAGAGCACACAGGCGCTATCTGTGTGTCCTGAGACCAGAAGTCTTCCAGTTGGATCAACGCATACAGCGGTGACTGGGGAATTTTGCAGAGCGCCGCCCTTGTACTCATTGTCAAAGGAGTTGACTGCCACATTCACACGCAGATCCCAAAAACGTATGGATTGATCCTACGAATTAACGCATAAGTTAATAACTTTTACTTAAATGATATTTGATCAGCTGCTTACCTGTGATCCCGATACAAACATTGCATTGTTCCAGCTGTAAAGCGATGAAATGTGTCCAGTGTGACCAGTGAACACCTGAAACGGCATGCCGGTCACACAGTCCGTGACGTAGATCTTGCAATCGCCAGCGCCACCGCTGACAAGCAGCCGCGACTTTGTCGACGAGTTGTCCAGAAAACACATGTCCCTGACGGTGCCATCGTGCATATTCAGCTCAATCTCGTGTCCCACCAGCTGATTCGTGTCTTTGTTGAATCTCATGTATTTTATGGTCTTGTCATTTGATCCCGTTGCCACAATTTCGCCATCTGCGGACCAACAGGTGCAGTAGATCGAGCCTCTATGATGTTTGGTTCGCTTACACAGAACGGCTGGGGGATAAATGTGTTGGTCTTGCCTACAAAATTAAATAACTTTAATTATACTATTTTATAAATATTTAAATTTAGGCTCACCTCAGTTTGGACAGCTGGGGATATTGACAAATTCGGAATGTTTTGGAATTGGAGCCCACCGCGTACAGTTTGCCATCGGGATGAAAATCGACGCTCCGAATCGCCTGCGAGTCCGAAATTGTTGTAACAGCTACGAACTGTGAACGATCATCACTCTTAAAAAATATATAGAAAGTTAGTAATTAAATCATCTAAATTTGGTAAGACAGCATCAAAAAGACGGTACGGACTTTGAGACTTTTGATAAATCGAAAGTTTTTACAGTTAACACGAATAAATTTTGTTATAGCCACAAGTTTAAACAAAAAACACGCACAGTAATTAATTAAGAATAAACAATCACTTCACGCTACAAGTCTGGCTTCAGTTGTTGTTTGTTATATGTTTAAATAAAATTATTTTTTCTCAAATACTTCACTCACCTCTCGTAAATTTGTTTCTCTCTCGTCAGTATTCATTAAAATAATATAATATGAGTTGTAAAAATTCCTATATGAAAAAAAAACACTAAATTCGGGCTAGGCTCGACTGTAATATCCAATACAACAATATCGTTGGGCCTTAAAACTCGTTTGGGGAATCGTTAAAATGAAAGTTGAGCTCTAGTGTTGGAAAATGCCGCACTATCTCATTGTTTAAATAGCGGACATAAATTTAATAGCTTAACTGTATTTACATTATTATATTTGCAAAGAAAATATAAAATAAAAAATTCTGAAAGATATAAAATAAAAAAAATTATTTCGACTGCAAACTAAAATATTGGTATAAATTCAATTTGAAGAGTTCCATTAATGAAAATTATTAATTTCAAGCGACAACATTTATCACAGGATGATTCAGAATTACCATTGTTTATTTAAACACTGCAAATAATATATTTAATGTTCCACATATGCTATAATATTTTAACTAAGGAGTCCAGATTTATAAAAGTGTTCCATAAGCATTTGTATAAACAATATAATTAATATAAAAACATATTGGCTGCCATATATCGTAACAAAATTCTTAATAATGACACGTATCGATAGTTGCGCTAATTTATCGATTCAGACACCAGCACTATAGTCGTCGCTGGTCTAAATTCATTCAAACCGGGAAATGGACGGTGATCGCGTGGTAAAAAAACCTAAAATGTCGGCTTTGGAACAGCTTAAGAAAATAACTACCATCGTTGCCGATACCGGTGACTTTGAAGGTAAATATATCCATTTAGTTGCAACAATATCAGACAACTTAAATACCTACATGCACATTGCATGTGTTCTTGTTTGCTTCTGGCATGTGTACTTACATATGTACATGTGAGAATTGTGTGTTTTTACAATCAAAGCTTATAAGAATGTCAAAGATCCAATTGTAGGTATTCAATTATCTTTGTAATTCTTATCGGCATTGACATTCTCTTATACACATATGTGTGCATTTTTGTGAAGTTCAAATAAAAGTTAAACTCCGAAGGTGAGTCCGACTTTTGTTTGACCTTACACACGTAGAATGTGAGCATGTGTGTGTGTGTATGTTTATACTACATACATATAGAAATGAAAGTTGATAAGGTTCTTCAAATTGTTATGCATGAACGATTGTTTGAATATCCAAAAATGCCCTTTCAGCGCATTTTGAAAGCCTTTGCAAGCGCAGCATTTTAAGGCCGTTGTTACCAGGCTGCCGATCGAGCATACAAGCCGTTGTCTCCAATTGCTTGAGTTCTTTAATGTTTATAACATGAACTAATAAATTATTGCCTGCTGTTACCACGCCTAACAACTAATGCAATGCTTATTTCCTTTTAGCCATCAATATTTATAAGCCTACGGATGCTACGACTAATCCCTCGCTTATTCTATCTGCGTCTACTATGGAACGCTATCAATATTTAGTACGCAACGCAGTTGATTATGGAAAATCTAAAGCTGGGTAAAGTATACAAACAATTAAACATTTCCACCCTTAAAATGGCTTCTTAGAGATGTGCACTCAGTTTCAATTAGTTTTATACCAATTCCAACTGTGCCAGGGTCTTGACAGCAGACTGGTTCCAAAACCGGTTCCTCAGCTTCCATAGTCGCAGTTACTCTTCACTGCTAATTATCTAATTCTTGTACTTTCACTTAACTCATGTGTTTTTTTATGTTTTTAGATCTTTGGAGAACCAAGTAGCCGAGGCTATGGATTATCTCTGCGTCTTGTTTGGCTGTGAAATATTGAAAGTAGTTCCAGGCCGAGTTTCGACTGAAATCGATGCACGAATCTCGTTCGACACTGAGAAAAGTGTGAAGAAGGCACTGAAATTAATTGAATTGTACAAAACCTTTGGCATCGACAAGGAGCGAATTCTTATCAAATTGGCCTCCACCTGGGAGGGCATCAAAGCAGCTGAAATTTTGGAAAAGGAGCACGGCGTGCACTGCAATTTGACCCTGCTGTTCTCTTTCGCACAGGCTGTGGCTTGCGCAGAAGCCGGCGTCACGCTAATCTCTCCATTTGTTGGCCGCATCTTGGACTGGTATGTGGCGAACACAGATTCCAAGAAGTTTGAGCCCCTCCAAGATCCTGGAGTAGTATCCGTTACCAAGATCTACAACTATTATAAGAAATTCGGCTATGATACGTTGGTCATGGGTGCATCGTTCAGAAATATTGGCGAGATCAAGGCCTTAGCTGGCTGCGATCTGCTGACGATCAGCCCAACTCTGCTGAAGGAGCTGGAGAACGATGAGAGCGGAGTAAAGCCCCATTTGTCGGTGAACAGTGCCAAATTGCAGGACATCGAGAAGATTTCCGTTGACGAAAGCAAATTCCGTTGGTTACTCAATGAGGACGCGATGGCAACCGATAAACTGTCGGAAGGCATCAGGAAATTCGCTGTGGATACCGTGAAACTGGAAAATGTTATCAGGAAACAATTTGCCTAACTTTTTCCTAACGAATTTTTGTAATCTTGACTCTTTTTGGTATAATTGGTTTATTGTTTAAATTGTATAAGTAAACACTGTGCATTTACTTAAATAAAACTATTTTTGTATGACGACATAATGTTAAGTATTGTCTATGAATGATCAGACTATCGATCAGTCCACAAATCGATAAACATTTGTAATAATGAAAACAAACGTAGAAACATTTATAGCCTTAAAACCAGACTAAGACACATAAATATGTCTGCAGTCTGTAAACTAATTTATGTAAGATATAGTAGCGTATATTATCTTTATAGTATTGTTGAACATATCACAGAGCAGAATGAGCGAATTGCGCTAGACTCTTGCCAAATATTTTGAGAGCTGCAATTAAATAAACAAACATATATGTAGATATAGATAGGAATTGGAAGGTAGCCCCTGAAAAGAAAAGTAGAATAGAAAATAATTAGTAACAAATAGAAGTGGATGCTTATTTCAGGTTTGTAAATTATATAAGTAAATAAAATTTACTTACCAATTCTTAATAGTTTTAAAACCTTTTCAAAACTTAGCTATTCCGTACCCCTTTCTAGCCTGAAAACTGCTGCCAGCACTGATATTTATTTTAAGACCTTTTCTAAAACTTTTGTACATATATAATTTCATTGATTGTGCATTAACAAACGTAAGAGTATCATCGATGTACTGCTGTTTCTACTCACATATGCATATATGTACGAGCACATATGTCCATTCATATATTTTATACATATGTATATATAGTGTGTTTGTAGAAATGCACAGACCGAATCGTAAAATCTAGGAAGCTCTTTTCAATTTGCATTATAGTTTCCCTTTGGGCATAAGAGTGTGAGTACTAAATCGGATCATCATCCTTAAATGGCACAGAAAACCTGGCCAAAGAGTTAAATGAATGTTAAAAAAATACATGTCACCCTTGGGGTGGACATAAATGTGTTAATCTTTGTGGTTCTTGGCTAAAAATGCATAAAAATTGAGATTGAGATTGAGATCGAGGTCAATTATGGCAAATGTTGTGTTTCATCACAATGGTTCGGTTCCTAATTAATTTGTATGACAACAATGACTCGGGCAAAACCGGATCAGCTAGTTATATATTTAACTATATATGTATGTAGATTTGTACCATATTACATGACTATTTACAAAAACAAACCAGCACTCGCATACCTTTTACCCAAATGGGCCTAAAGGGTATACAGAAAAAGGGTTCATCTAGAATTTTCAAGCTTTTACTGCGCAGGATAATAAAATCTGTTGTCATTATTTAAAATTAGCCAAGTACTAATACTAAAATCTAAAATGTATGCTTGAATGATTTATATATTTGAGATAATTAAACTTTACTAATTTGCCAGGAGCTTAAATCATTTGAGAATTTAAATTTTAAAATATATGAGAAATCTATTTTTAAAGCCATTACAATAAAGCGTTATAAATTTGCTTAAGTTTATTATACCCATTTGCGTTAGATGCACAAGGTGTAAAAACATGTACATGGCACTCTCTATGTACTTATAGTATAATTGCAATATAGCGCTGGGCACGATTTTAGGGACAAGTTTTCTAAACAGGAAAAAGTTTATACGATTTTTAAAATGTTCCTTTCAGCACACGTTCAAACATAAATTACATTTTTACTTAATTCTCTTAAAATTTAAAATGTTTAAGCTTTTTCTTATTTAGATAGACCTTTGATAGTATTTTTGTTAGTTTTTAAACACATCATGTTGTTTCGCTTTTTATTTGATGTTAAATTTAAATATTTAATGTTTGGTAATGTTTCAAAAATTTTCCATGCCCTTAAAATTTTATTAAAAAGTATAAATATAGCTAAAACTTTTTTCAAAATGTATTGTTTTTTAAAAGCTATGTAATTATTATGTTTTGAGCCCTAAAATGTTGCTACGCATAAATTTAAATTTATTTTAAGTTTACTACGCATAATTCTTTTGGCTTCTGAAAATGTTTGAAAAATTAGCAAAGTTTTTCAACTAAATTAAGTATATTTTTAGCTATTTCTAGCAAATCATTTTTATCAAACTGGCGATTTTGTGCCGTGAAATTCTGGCAACGACGCTAAGTGTATGTTTTTAAAGACAAGTACATATATATGTATGTATATATACATACACTTGCTTGCATTATACATATGGGTGTATGTGTAATCGGCTATGTAAGTGAATCGTCCTTCAATATGGAAAAGCATGACAAATGTTCTTCTAATGCGTTCTGCAAGGGTATTATTTATTAATATTGAAACGACAAACAATGCGCGACTTCGAGTTACCCTGTCAGAGAAAAATCTAAGAAAATTCTTTAAAAAATGTCGATTTATGTGAGTGTGTGGAACAATGGACTGGATATACTTAGGTATTCTTGCTAAAGATCGAAGCAGTCAGACAGACTGACAGGCAACCAGATGACAGACAGTTGTGATCGACATACGCTGTCTATGTATGTATGTGCACACGTGTACATACATACACTCTAACACACACAAACACCTATAAACATATATAGAAATTTGTGAGGTTAGGAGATGTCACCTTCTTTGCTTTACTTGCAGTTGCAAGACTTGAAACTACCCTCTAATTAAGTTCACTTTCGTTATTTCATTTATTTTTAAACAGCTGCAATACTGAGCATTTTTATATACAGGGGAAAAATTTAAAAGTTTAAGTCCTAAAGCTGGATTTGTTCGAGATCAGCTGTATTTTTATTCTAGATAAAGATTTGTATAAAAATAAAATGTCTGCATATGAGTTTTGGATGTGTGATAATTATTTATGTATAGACATACAAACGACATGTGTACACATCCATACAACCCATGTGTGTGTGTGTGTATATATCCAAAATAAAAAAAATATTCAAACGTGTGCTCACACATAGATATATATCTACACTAGTGTATGTGTGTGTGCACCAACACAACCGCAAAACAGTCGGATAGGTGGTAAGTGCTTAAAAGTTTGTGCGTGCTAAAAGTATTTTCCCGGGGCCAAAATAGAGAGTGTATCTAGTTTTGGGAATTTTGCCAAATATATATGAATTTTGTAATTCAAATAGACACTCTCATCAAGCAGCGTTCTCCTAGCGTTCAGTTGCCGTTGATCGTTATAATAGCGCGATCTTTGTGTTAGCTCTTGGTCGTTGGACTAACAAAAAATTATTATATAATAACGGAATTTTTGTTAAGAATTAAGAATTGTAAGTTTTGTTGATTTATTTGCAACAATTCCAATAAACTCTGTTCATAATTAGTGTACAAAATCTATAACTGCAACTGTACCCAATTACATATCCATACATTTGTGCATTTAAACTGAAAAAATTAAAAAAAAAAAAACAAAAAAAAAAAAATAAAATGAAAGCCAAAAACTTTCGAACCGAGAAATAAACGCGGACATTTGGAATTGGACATACAACTGACACACAAATATATACAGATCTGTTATAACGTACAAAAAAGTTGGTGTTAAAAAGTGTACTCGAAAAATATTTGAAAAGTTATGGAAAATTAAAAACGAAAAACTGAAAACGTATTGAAATTTCAATACAATTCGATTCCAGATCTCAGAATACAAATGTACATACATATGCACGAAAATATAGCAACCTTGTTTGAAATATTCAATAATATTCCACGTTTCCTGTAAATATTCAATAATGTTGTAATTATAACGATGTCTCTGTTTATCCTCTTGGCCACATTTCACTTCCACACATGCATATGTACATATATAGCTAGCATTAATAATAATTTACAATGTCATGCAGATCTATAAATCTGTACAGATATGTATATATGCAAACACATATGTATGTACAAAGTTTGATGTACATGTTTCGTGTGAGTGAACAAATTGATTATGTAATCGAGAAAAGGAAAAAGAAAATTCGCAAAAGAAAAACATTCGAGAGCAGGTGCGATTTTGAGGCTGTATTTCGAAATTTCAAATTAGTACATATACACTTGGTTATGTACATATGTAAATATGTAGTGGTTATATACATGCGCCCGTGCTTGTAGACGAAAGAGCAGGAACATATGCATGCGCGTGTGTGTTTGTGTATGTGTGTGTAAGTGCCTATGTATATATGTATGTATGTGTCTTCTAGCAGCTAAAATTCTATTTTTAGCTATTATCTTGTAGACTCAAAATGATTTTCCCCAAAAATACACACAAACATACATATTCACGTATTTGTATAAGTGTGTGGTACCTGCACACACAACCACACACGCACACATATATTGTATATGCATGCAAGTTCGTTTGTATGTATTATCAGTGTATTTATATTTTCAGAATTATTTCATGAACATCAACACAAATACTTAATTTTATATACATATACGATTTTTGCACACTCCGATTAATTATATAAATGCACACACAACCCTCTATAGGTGTATGCAAATGTATTTTTGTTTTTAAAAAACCTTTTTATTAATTGAAACGTTTTACAAACGTGTAACACACACACACTCATATTTTGAACCCTTAAACTACTTATGCGATTGGCACAACAGGCGAAAATCGCTGTCCGCATAATTACATATACATACATGTCATATATAAGCTGCCATCGAAACGATCGTTAAAAAGAAAGATGAAGAAAATAAAATAGAAATTTTATGAAATCTCTTTGTGGTGCCAGATAACTGGTAGCTCAGCCGATGGGCAAAAATAGATGACAATACTAACAAGCCGCATATTTCAGCATAGCAGCGCAGTTGGCCAGGTCCCCTGTCTAAACACACACACACGAACAACACATATAGGTACATATGTACATATATTCACACATATATACACAGTGGTCACTCAAAAATTAGAACTATAATTTCAAAATTTCCCAAGGAAATTTTTTCTGTTTTATGTTTGAGCGTTCAAAGTGTACGGAAATTTTCTGTCAGTCTCTCAAAAATGTGACATTATTAAAATTTACGTAATTTGCTTAAATAATAGAGCTAATAGAACTTGAGAAATATTCTCAGGTATTCAATGCAAAATTCAAACATTTATATTTATAGTTACAAATATGAGGGCCTTAGCCCTGACCATATGTCTATTTGTCTGTCTCTATATACATCTTACAAAAACTATACATACATGCATTCATTCCTCGAAAGGTTAAATAATAGTTTATCAACGAAATACAAAAAGTTTTCTATTGGATAATTTGTTCATGCTTACAAGGTTGCACCAAAGATTACAGTTTGAATCTATTGCTAATTCGATATTTTTAATTCAAGCGTCGCCTTAACTGATATATATCGATAGCCACATTGCTTTTCTTTAGTTGTAAACGTTGTGAATATAATTAAATTTCTCTTTTTCTTTTATGCATATAATTTCACAAATGCCAAAATTTAAGTACGATCAAAAAAATTTCAAACTGGATATCGATAGTTTGAGAGCTGATTAGAGTCTCGAATCAACCCTGAATGCGATAATTGTCATGTCATAGTCGAAAATACGCCGGAGAAACTTCCTAATGAACGGCTTTAAACTGTTTTTTTTTATCAGAGTACACATATGTATTTAGAACAAATAATAAAAAAAAAATATAGCGCCATGGACGTATAATATATAAATAATTGTCGCAGTAAAAATTAAGTACTTAACATTATAGTTTTTCGCTTTTTGAATGATTGCTACAAGTTGTACGCATCGCGTCCGAGTGTTGTTCGCAAATATTTAAGTTGCACAAAAGTGACACGTGTGTGAATCTCATAAGTCCAACGTTGCGAAAATTAGTCAAACTCATTGGTAAATGAAAACAAATGTAAAATACAATATTATGTTCATAGATAGTCGAAGCACTAATTGCGATTCAACAATCGAATGTTATTAGATAGATGTATGAATGTAGTGCAGCGTGTGCCGTGTGCGTGTGTATGCACAGATACACGTGTATCATAAGTTCTCTGTGCTGGCCATACATACAAATTACTTTATGTACTTAAGTGCATACACACGTACGTACATACATATACAGCCACATGCATATGTACATATGTATAAACAAGTATTTACGTAGCAGTAGCAGCCCTCATACGTGGTCCTTACTTTTTTTCAAATTGTCTAAATTGCTCGATTGATTTACTTGAAATTTCTTTAATACTCATTACTAAGCTCAAACGCTGTAGTAATTTAGACCCACATAAGTACAAGCCAAACACACACTAATAAACGTATAAATATATACACATAAATAATTATATACACATAATATTTTTGTAGGGGCTCGTAGCAGTTGTGAGATACGAAGTAACAAAGTAGATATTTTTACGATCTGTAATCAAGAAATTGCGCAAAAAAGATGTAACAGGTAGCAAAAGTCATATATAGCAGGATGAATGACCGAGTCCATTGAATTCCAAACAGAATTCTCCTTCATTTTCATAAGGAGCTGCTTTGTGTGATCTGTCAGAATTGTTTCTGAAATAAAATAATAAAATTTACTTTATCAGTGTAGTGTCAATCAATGAAAATAATCTAGACTGTTCTGATAGGCAGACAAAGCTATCTAACTTTTGGTTTTTTGGAAGTAAGACATAAGATTCTCCAGATAAAGCAGTAAAGTATAAACATAATTTCATTAATTTTCACGAGTATTACGGTCAATAAATGGCATTTGGCTTAAATCAGTATCCAGCTAGTATTATAATTGATAAATGACATCACGTCCGTCGTTATATCGAAGTTATCGTCCCAAATCAGGCGTAGTATATTTGACATTTCGATTTTCTGTCTGAGAGCCACAAACAAATACAAATGTGATCAAATTTTGAATATCATTAAATTAATAGTTGTATAATTTTTAAATTTATGATTTCTGTTTTGTTATATATTATCTATAGGGTACTGTACGCGGAGGATAACAAGTCAAAATGGAAGACGGTCACGCAAAAACCGTCGAACAAACTCTGAACTTCTTTGGCACAGACGGAGAACGCGGTCTATCTCTTGATCAGATCAAGACCAACCAGAAAAAATATGGACCCAATGGTAAGCATAAATCAACTATAAGTTGTATGAACTACGATTATTAACAAATTTTTTTTTTGTCTTACAGAATTGCCAACCGAGGAAGGTGTGTAAAGATCTGCTCTCTGCTACCGATTTGTGTATATATATTTTATGCTAATGTTTAATGTCTTTTAGGAAAGAGTATTTGGCAACTAGTTTTAGAGCAGTTCGACGATCTTCTGGTGAAGATTTTGCTATTGGCAGCCATCATTTCATTTGTAAGTTTATTTCTTTTAGACTCTTAGTTCTTGGAACTCATAATTTAAGCATTTAATTTTAACTATTTGTGTTTGTCTTTGTGTATTTGTTTATTTTCATAGGTATTAGCGCTATTTGAGGAACATGAAGACACGTTCACTGCATTTGTAGAACCTTTAGTCATTTTACTTATTCTAATTGCAAATGCTGTCGTTGGTGTTTGGCAGGAGAGAAATGCCGAATCAGCAATTGAAGCACTCAAAGAATACGAGCCCGAGATGGGCAAAGTAGTTCGTCAAGATAAGTCTGGTATTCAGAAGATCAGAGCGAAAGAAATTGTTCCTGGCGATTTGGTCGAGGTCTCTGTGGGTGACAAAATTCCCGCCGATATTCGCATCACACACATCTATTCGACCACATTGAGAATCGATCAGTCCATTCTGACTGGTGAATCGGTGTCAGTTATTAAGCACACAGACGCTATCCCCGATCCCCGTGCCGTCAACCAGGACAAGAAGAACATTCTCTTTTCCGGCACTAATGTTGCTGCTGGCAAGGCTCGTGGTGTTGTCATTGGCACTGGTCTGATGACCGCTATTGGCAAAATCCGTACTGAAATGTCCGAGACCGAGGAAATCAAGACACCTCTGCAACAGAAATTGGATGAGTTCGGTGAGCAGCTGTCCAAGGTCATCTCCATCATTTGCGTCGCTGTCTGGGCCATCAACATTGGTCACTTCAACGATCCCGCCCACGGTGGTTCCTGGATCAAGGGTGCCATCTACTATTTCAAGATCGCCGTCGCTCTGGCTGTCGCTGCCATTCCCGAGGGTCTGCCCGCTGTCATCACCACCTGTTTGGCTCTGGGTACCCGTCGTATGGCCAAGAAGAACGCTATTGTCCGCTCCCTGCCATCTGTTGAGACTCTGGGCTGCACATCCGTTATCTGCTCTGATAAGACCGGCACACTCACCACCAACCAGATGTCCGTTTCCCGCATGTTCATCTTCGATAAGGTCGAGGGCAATGACAGCAGCTTCACTGAATTCGAATTGACCGGTTCCACTTATGAGCCCATTGGTGAGCTCTTCTTGGGTGGCCAGCGCGTTAAGGCCAGCGACTACGATGCTCTGCAGGAATTGGCCACCATTTGCACCATGTGCAATGACTCCGCCATTGATTACAACGAATTCAAGCAGGCTTTCGAGAAGGTCGGTGAAGCCACCGAAACCGCTTTGATTGTGCTCTCCGAGAAATTGAATGCCTTCAACGTGAACAAGGCTGGTCTGGATCGCAGATCCGCCGCCATCTGCTGCCGCGCTGAGATTGAGACCAAGTGGAAGAAGGAATTCACCCTGGAGTTCTCTCGTGATCGTAAATCCATGTCCTCTTACTGTGTACCCCTGAAGGCCTCCCGCCTCGGCACTGGACCCAAACTGTTCGTCAAGGGCGCTCCCGAGGGTGTGCTCGATCGTTGCACACACGCTCGCGTTGGTCTGTCCAAGGTTCCACTGACATCGGCCCTAAAGGCCAAGATCCTGGCCCTGACTGGTCAATACGGTACTGGACGCGATACCCTCCGTTGCTTGGCTCTGGCCGTTGCTGATAGCCCAATGAAGCCCGATGAGATGGATCTGGGTGACTCCACCAAGTTCTATCAGTATGAAGTGAACCTAACCTTTGTCGGTGTCGTCGGCATGTTGGATCCCCCACGTAAGGAAGTCTTCGATTCCATTGTTCGCTGCCGTGCCGCTGGTATTCGTGTCATTGTTATCACTGGTGATAACAAGGCTACCGCTGAGGCTATCTGCCGTCGTATTGGTGTCTTCGGTGAGGATGAGGATACTTCTGGCAAGTCCTACTCTGGCCGTGAATTCGATGATCTTTCCCCTGCCGAACAGAAGGCTGCCGTTGCCCGTTCCCGTCTCTTCTCCCGTGTGGAGCCCCAGCACAAATCGAAGATCGTTGAGTTCCTGCAGGGCATGAACGAGATCTCTGCTATGACTGGTGATGGTGTGAATGATGCTCCTGCTTTGAAGAAGGCTGAAATTGGTATTGCTATGGGCTCTGGTACCGCTGTCGCCAAATCTGCCGCTGAAATGGTCTTGGCTGACGATAACTTCTCATCCATTGTGTCTGCCGTTGAAGAAGGTCGCGCTATTTACAACAACATGAAGCAGTTCATCCGTTATCTGATTTCCTCCAACATTGGTGAGGTCGTTTCCATCTTCTTGACTGCTGCTCTTGGTCTGCCCGAGGCTCTGATTCCTGTTCAGCTCTTGTGGGTGAACTTGGTAAGTTGTTGGCTTAGAAACATAAAAATGGGAGAGCTCTGCTATAATTTGTTACTTCTAACTAGGTTACTGATGGTCTCCCAGCTACTGCCCTCGGCTTTAATCCCCCTGACTTGGATATCATGGAGAAACCACCCAGGAAGGCCGACGAAGGTCTCATCTCCGGCTGGCTCTTCTTCCGGTTAGCAAACAGTTAAACAAATAATAGTAAACAGTTTAATTAATTTTGGTTTATTTATTCAGTTACATGGCCATTGGTTTCTACGTCGGTGCTGCCACTGTTGGTGCTGCCACTTGGTGGTTCCTGTTCTCTTCGGAGGGTCCCAATCTAACATACTGGCAACTGACCCATCATCTGTCCTGCTTGGGCGGTGGTGACGAATTCAAGGGTGTCGACTGCAAGATCTTCAGCGATCCACATGCCATGACCATGGCTCTGTCCGTGCTCGTCACCATTGAGATGTTGAACGCAATGAACAGGTGAGTTTCTTATCGTTTAATCCCCTCCCCTATGAACGATTACAATAACTTGTGTCTTTGTGCTCCACAGCTTATCCGAGAATCAATCTTTGATTGCCATGCCTCCATGGTGCAACTTGTGGTTGATTGGTTCAATGGCCCTTTCCTTCACTCTTCACTTCGTTATTCTTTATGTGGATGTACTTTCTGTAAGTAATCTATAACAAATACTGATTAATTTGATTTAAACAAGATTGCTTTGTCGCTCATACAATTCGAAACCATTTAAAATCTTTATCTTCTTTTGTAATACCCCTATTTCACAGAACGTCTTCCAAGTGACACCGTTGTCTGCTGAGGAATGGATAACTGTGATGAAATTCTCAATTCCTGTAGTTTTATTAGATGAAACATTGAAATTTGTTGCTAGAAAAATCGCAGATGGTGAGAGCCCTATATATAAGATGCATGGGATTGTGTTAATGTGGGCTGTCTTCTTTGGCCTGCTGTACGCTATGATGCTTTAAGAATATAATTATAATCATTAAGCCCAACATCATTATTCTAATTACTAGCATAAAAGTGTTACTAAATATAAACAACAACAAAAACAACAAAAATTACCGAAAAGTAACGACTTTAACCACAAACAAACAAACATTAAGAACAACATAGATTTGTTTCCGAATATTACTAAAACTCACAATATTTTGATAAGCGATCAAGTTACCCCTTAATTTAAAACAAACGCCGTCAACTGGTCAATAGATTATATGAGCTAACAATTAATTTAATACGTATATTACCACAACACACAAAAACATACAATTTCTGTTCTGTTTGAATTTTATTTTATGTTTTTCTATTTTTATCCTCCTGCCTTATTCCTTCTTTTTGTGTATATACACCACAGTAGCTGAGAAACTATCAATTTTATTTATATTATACGTGGAATATAGGTTTCAGAGAATGTTTTATCCCGAGTTTTAAAATGAACTTTTTTGGTTTATTACCTAATTAAATTCCTATAGTCAGTGTCTCCAGAAAGAATCAAAATAACAAGAAGTTCCATTCGTAGATTTTCTAGAAATTTACATAAACAAAAAGAAACTGAACAAAAGAAAAAATTAAGAAGTTTTTAATTAATTGTAGTTATTGTATAAATACTTCAAAATTGCATTCTCTTCGAACGATGAATACGTAAATCTATGTAAATAATTCTTCAATTAGGGGTCATACTTAATAAAACTAATAAATTTTCGATACATTAGATAAATCCGGAATTCCTATTATATACAAATCGCATACACTTACATATAACAATATTTATTTCTATATATATATATTTATAAAGATATATATACATATATATGTGTAATGATTTTGTTATGCGAAGCTTGGCAAATTTGCGGATATATATTTTGTATTCAATTTACTTATGTGTTAAGTAGCAGAGTTCGGTTATAAATTTTAACAAAAGATTGGTTCATTCATTCCATAGTAAATAAGAAGCAAGCATGAATTGAAATACTTTCAATATTCTTTCGAAAATAGAACATCAAATCATTGGGAGTCTACGTAGTCTTCACTTTAGCAAATCTTCATCCCTCCCATTAAGACTCAGGCTCTATCCCGAACTTGTTTCGGGATTCTCCTCAAAGCCTAAAAACTTCCTACCAACCGATCAGTCAAAATATTGAGTTAACTCTTATTTATTAAAGACTGAACCCGAACAAAAGTCAGAAGATTTCAATTATATTCCCAATTAAAGAGTGAAAGACCTGGCCGAGATTTGGATTTATCAAATGAGTGAAAGAATATTAGTGGAGTGTACGTACTAGATTGAAAATTAATGGGATTCATCATTGATTTATTGATACAGTCGAGATAGAAATCAATTTTTGTCAAGGTTAGAATAAAAGTAAAAATCACAAGAAAGAGAAATTAGTTTATAATTTTGTCTTTCTTTGGAAAATAAATATTGAAAAAAAAAAAACAAAACAAAACAAAATAAACAAAAAAAAAAAAAGAAATAATTAAGCATCTAACCAATTTTAGAGATTTCACTTAAATTTACATTATATACATTGTTATAAAACAAATTATAGACGCTGTGAAATAAACAACAAGAAAATTTCCAAAAAAAATATAGAAATCATTACTACCAAAAAAGTATCTGCAACCTAACCTAAAAACTGTACGCCTACAAACCCATTGAATTGTGCAGTGGAGGCGTCTGCTGATCAGCTGATCTTAGAGCTTTTTTTATATTTATTATTGTTGAATGAATTGCCCGCCTCGCCCTGCCCTGCCCTGTACCACCTATCGCCGCCCCGCTCGCATTCGCCGCACTGTTTGAAGTTCGAATCGAATCCAAAAAAAATCCAATTATATACATATTCCAATTTATTTTTATTTTTATTTTACACAGTAAATCCCCGATTTCATTAATTGGATGACCACCTAATTAATTTAATATAAATTAAGTCCATCCCTGCTATATAGAAAAACCTATGTGAAGTTGTTCAATTTTGATATACTAGTGTGCCAAAACAAAACCAAACAAAATCAAAATCACTCTATGTGAATGCGAGAGATCTATTGCTGTACATTATGGTCTACAAAAAAAAAAAAAAAAAAACAAAATCCACACACTCGGTCAACCCTTTTCACAAAGAACCAACGAATGAATTCATATTGCAAATTCAGCATGTAAAAACAATCTGAAACATGATAACGAAATATAAATACTGAAACCCGAACTGGTCTACTACTTCTTACAATGAAAATAAATAGCAAATCAATTCCCCCCACCATCAACAAAGCAGCGCAGTACTGGCCGCTTACCCCCACCACCCACCACCACAGCCTCACCAAAACAGCTGTTGTTGCCGTTGTACTGGCCGCCCCTACCATTCTTTCCAAATTTCCAGCTTCCAGTTGAAGTTACAGTTGCAGTTGCTGTTTCCACATGCTAAGATTTTGAATTTGCTTTAAAATCAATTAATGGTAATTATCATAAATATCTGTTATTGTCTGTATGTATATGTGTAGTTCCTGATGCCGTCGTCGATAAATGGTAAAGGTCTTGGCCATTATATTCAAAAACCGATACAAACGTGAAGGAGGATATCCAAAAGGATGTCAGATTTGTATACCTTTATAAATCTTGTATTAATTGCTCAGACAGCCCTGTTACCTGAAATTGCAAATTGTAATCCATCATGAATAAAATTATAATTATTTATTTGAATTAGAAAGTAATGGAAAAACTATATCTTAACTCACGGGTTAGTAAGAATGGATTTAACTAAATAAACATTACAAAACTATTACAATTGTTTGTTTTATTTTAAAATCATTTTGATCATTCCGCTACTTAAAAATATTTATCGTCCCTGCGAAAAGTAATCGATTCTTTTATCAAAGTGAAAGCTCCCGGGCCTGCTCAGCGAAAGCTCTCTACCCTCATTCTCTGTGAAAGCTGTGGCCAGTGGAAACAAATGGCCGTGCTTATGCAACGAAAAATGATCAGCGAGCATGGCATGGAATAAATCGACATGCCCATTTGGAATAAGTAATGCGACATTCTAAAAATAACCTAGTCCATGAGCACGAGATACCCATTAAAACAGTATTGAGAAACCCAATCACGTATTCGCACTAAAATACACGCAAACGTAGAGTGCACATATGTAAATCTCCAACGACGAACAGCTCATATAAAAATACATACGCAGGTCTTAAATATACAAACAGACGTACAAGGAAAAGTATGTACTGCAAACTACAGTCAATAGATGGCGCTGGCACTTTCATCACTGTGAGATAGTATCTCAACTACCTTATGCCAGAAAGTATACTATGTACACATATATGTGTTTATTATCCATTATAGGCTAATTATGCAAGCGAATTTATTAAGTAATTAAATTTATTTAACGCAATAAAGATTTTTATTTATTATTAACAGGGTATTTGTACATTATTTGTCATTATTTGAAAAGGAGTACGAATCGCTAGTGCCTGAAGTTAGTTTTATAGCGTTCTCATTACCAATAATGTTGCTTAAACTTAAAATATCGTATTTAGTGTACATTACTTTGACGCTCATGGAATCCTTCAATCCATCGCGAGGATTCTGGTTCGTTTCGAGCATTAAGTTTATCATTTCGGAATAAAAGTTGGGAAAGTTTGGCGGTTGGTAGAATATCAAGTGACGGATTCCCTTGATGCGGGTACGCCGGAAAAAGTGAGCTCTTTCAGAATATAACATGAACTGAGCGCCACTATGAAAGAATATATCCCTTGCTCGAGATATTTTTTCTTTCTTTGTGTATTCACTTATTTGAACATAGTTAACCATTTCGGTTTTAAAGTGATTTCTCAATCGCACATAGTCAAAATAGCTGGGCACATATAGCAAACAGTGCGATTGACCAGATCGACTGTATTGGGGTAATATATGTCTTACAAAATATTGAAACCGATCATCGAAAGCCGATTCGACACTCGAACAATTAATGCGCTGGAAGACCTGCTCGATTGGCGTTAAAACGTTTGAAATATCTCCAAGTTCAATCTGATTTGTTATCCTTACTCTGCCCTGATAATTGTGACACTTGTTGTTCATTAATCCTCGGAATTCGGGTAGCTCATGGGAGGCAAAGAACAGAGTTTGCCGATAAAATCGAGAAGTTCCATTCAGGCAGTACGAGCGAACGCGCTGGCAATTTGTCTCCGGCAATTTCTGTGGCTGCAAGTGCAGATGATCAAGCACACAGAGAAGATTCTCCCAGTTTTGAGCGATGAAAAGTTCGGCTTGATCAACGACAAGTAGCTCGATTGAGTTAAGGAAATCAGAGTCCTGTTCCTTATCGTTAATAATCATTCGTAGCGCCAATGGAGAGGCAATCAAAATGTCCGCTGTGCTAATGTCCGCGTATAACGCCATCGTTTTCTTCGTGAAGCGAATGCCGACTTTAAAGTTGTCATCTGTATTACCCTTAAAAGTTTGCTCATAATCCAAGGGCTTCGGATTGGTTTTGGGAAAATAGATTGTATTTCCGGAAAAATCCTTTACAAAGCGGTCATATTTCGCGATGGGAGGGCCATCTTTCTTGTCTAGAAATAACAAAACTTTATAAGTAAAAGCATATTAAGTTTAAATCTATGACTTACCCTTTTGATGTGCAAACAACAGATTTCCCATAACGTTGACGGTTTTCAGCGCAGACTCCCGAAAAGGTAGTATGATGAGCACCTTCATTCGCGTTAGTCCCTGATCTCTATAGCAATCTGGTATTGAGATTTCGCTCGGCTTCAGCTTCGGATCCTTCGCAAGACCACTGATTTTCTCATTATTGCGTAGAATTTGTGATCTACTCTTGAGCATGTGATTGACGGCATGAAGACAGTAGGCATAGCGGATTTCCTCTGCATTTTCGTGGGAACGACGAGGGAAATACACGTCTAAGTAGTTATTTGCGCAGTGAAAGAGTTCCATTTGGAGAGGGGAAAATGGGAAAGTCGCATTAGTACTTAACGGCGTTCTAACCTCCAAAGTCTGAAGATCTGCCGGCTTAGTAGCTTCTGGAGGTCGACTATAGTTGGTGTCTGAATTTGTTGTTGACTTCAGAATCGGAATTTCAATTTTAAAGTTCCCGATTGACGACCACTTGAATTTATAAGTTTTTCTTTGGTCGGCGATCAAATCGGTGATATCATCCGTAGAAAGATCCAACTCGAACCGCTTCGCAAACGTATTAATTGGTTTCCTATTAATCGTAGATATATCTTCCTCATCCGTATGAGAATCGTCTGGAATTCTCGCTGGTATTAGTTTTGCCTCTTCCTTTACCGCTGGAGCTGTAATGCAATTAACGCGTTTATTATTGAAATCAACCAAACGTGGGTGTCTTACCTGTGTTAGCAGAGCTGTATTGATCTACAAGTTGGTCGTAACACATATTGTCATCTTCCTGCAATGTTGGTAATTCATCCAAGGGCATATTTAATTCATCATTTGTGATTGCACTGTGGAATTGGCTCTCGGTCCTATATGATTTTTCCATTTGTCTGCTCCTCTGTATGAATTTATTGTTTTTGGAAAACTTATCGTTTCTTTTCACTGTCGCAGTTTTCCTATTTGGCTTGGAGCCTCTGTTTTTATGTTTTCCCCTCATTTTGATTATTTATTGCAACCAAAATTGAATGCGTTAAAAATTGTGCCCAAAGCGTGGAGAACAGCTGATAGTTTGCTATCGAGTTTCGATGTGTGTGCGTAAAATGCAACCCTGTAAATAAAAAAACTATCGTTATAAATAATATCGATCAATAAATGCTTTTGTACTTTTCAATAGGCATGGTAATTATTTGATTACGAAATATTATTTAAAAGTATTTTATTTTATATTTAAAGTCAAAATTTAGTTTCTCTTCAAATGAGGGTTGGGTGAAAATATATCGATGGATTACAGAAAAAAAAGAAAAGAACATTAGAACTTCCAAGGAAAATAATGGTATTCCAATTAACCAAAATTGAACAAATTAAATTGTTATACATTTATGGAGCAAATGATATGAGACGTTAACGTCAACGTTATTATATTATTTAAATTTTCAATGCTTGGTTAAAAAAAATTTCTGTCATAATCAGAGGTTAACTCATCTTAATGGCTTGAACTCTTTTAAACTTTTATTTTTTTATTAAAAATTGCAAATGAAATCCTATCTCTATTATAAATCGATTTAATACAGAGGTTTAATTATTAAATATTTCAAATTTAACGCCTGTTTACGTTATTATATGATATTTTACCTGTGTTTGTCCATGGTCACACCCTTATTTTCATTACAATATTTAGATTACTATTGGCCGAAATTGATGAGGAGTATCACTAATTTAAAAATTATTCCAACAGATAGCCACCATCGATATCTCATTTTAAAATCGATAGATTTAGCCAATACGATGTTTTAATTATTCAATTCATAAGTTTTTATACACTATCCTATAGTAAGCTTCTATAGGTGGCAATTGTTTTATATAAACTCATTTTATTAAATGTATATTTTATAATAACGGCGAGAAACGATATGTTCATACTATTACGATGAAAACTATCGATCACGGGGCATCTCTAGGTTGATACATAAAATAAAAATACATAAAAGTGAGTTTTTTAGTTAATGAAAATAAGTTTAATATCCGAATAATACATTAATGTGAACCTTAATTCTAATGACAATTTTCTGTACTGAATACTAATTATATGGACAACACAAAAATCAAATAAAGTGCAAATGTAATTTTATGTATGTGTAGATTTTTCCTAGATATTGCTGCCATAGATGAATAGAGGAGTTAATTTTGCTCGCATAAAGAAATATCTTTAATAATGTTAAAAACACAAACAACACAAGGATCATTTGGTGGTCAATGCAAATTAAATACTTAATGTGAACACATAGATACACATATACATACAAATGTATATTGTTGTTCAGCTCGCGTAAAAAGATATGTGATACGAGTCTGACCTTTCAATCCTGAGAAAATTAAAAACCGTGAAACAATATCACATAAAATACATTTAAATAAAACGTTGCATGATGTACTCGTATTTGTATGTACATATCTATAATATAAAATATACATATGTGCTTTATTATATATAAATACATCGTTATAAAGGTACATACATGTATAGGCGACACACAGATGTGTATATATGTATGCATGTGAATACTTACATATATATTTATGAAATGTATTTATGTATTCATGCATACAAATACACAGGTATCTATGTATATTTTTGCATGACACTCAGTAGAAATATTTCGGGTATACGGACGATTTATTTATTGGATAAAAAAATTAAAATTCTTTCATCGTGGAAGTCTTTGAATAATTCTATATGTAACAATATGATTTATTTACAAGTGTGTACATAAAAAATATACAAATTTACACACACGCATGTCCTATATGTATAATAAAATACATATATAAATGTATATATATATATGTATATATAATTATATATGTATATACTATCTTTAAGCAAAAATAGTGTTGGTATCTATTGTACATGTACGTAAATGTATAATTGTGTGTGTATGTGTATCTCTAACGTGTGTATGAATATGTGTATATAAGTATTGTCTGTGTATGCGCAAAACGTCCAGCCCACTCCTTCACCTGTTACACTGTAGTTTTCGAAGTGTGCCAGTGTTTAGAACCGTTCAATTTATTCCACACATGCACACACAGACACGCACACATACACATGTCTACAGCTATGTGGGTGCATGTGTGCGTGAGTGAGTGGGTATAGGCAAAGGATACGTCCATTTGCGAATAAAAATACGCAAGTGTGCGTGTGAGTGTGTTTATTTATCAAAATAGAAATTGTAATAAATGATTTATGAGCAAAGTGCAATTTTAAGTTGTGAGTTAACATAGTATTAAGATCAATAACATGCCCAAAGGACACACACACACATACGTACATGTAACAGTGTCACATATTTATGTGTACCACAAAAATGCGCGCAAAGTAGACACAAAGTTTGGTGTGCCCTAAAATAAATGGGAATCGCAGCAATTTTTATTTATTGGCATTTCGATTAGCTGATTCATAGTTTGAGTTCATAAAAATGGTTAATTATTACATGCAGCAGATAATTAAGTTCTTAACCGAAATACTTTAAATTCAATTTCGCAAATTGTACCAAGTTTTATACGCCTACCCTAAACGGTGAACGATGAGAAATATGACGTTATTTCTCCGATTTTATTAACTGTCTGGCCTTTGATTTATTAATTGTTATTTTTTTTTGTTATTCCATTTACATTATTCTTTAGATAAAATATTAATCATTGGAGGAAATTGTATATAGAAAATAAGAATCTACTTGGATTGTATAGAATCGAAAAAAATTGAACGCATAAAATTGTGCAGGCAATTTTGCAAACACAGTTATACTGGAGCAGAACGGAGAAAGTACCAGGGGTGCAGAGTCCCCCGACGCGAACCAAGAGAACCGAACGACGTGTTGGTGGGCTCCCTGGGCTGCAATGGGTTGTTTTGGTTCGCCAACAACAAAACAGTCCGATGTTAGTTCGGAGGATTCGAAAAGTCAAAAGCGTCGCAGTGATGCCATATCGCGGCAATTGCAAAAGGATAAACAGCTCTATAGAGCAACACACAGGCTTCTACTACTAGGCGCTGGTGAGTCTGGTAAATCAACTATAGTCAAACAGATGCGGATATTGCATGTCGATGGATTTTCTGAGCAAGAGAAGAAGCAGAAAATTGATGATATTAAAAAGAATATTCGGGACGCTATATTGGTGAGTCGAAAACTATTTTATATACTACAAATATAGTCCAGTTAAAGCCCCAAACTCACGCTCCTGACCCTTCTTCTTTCGCTTACAGACTATTACTGGAGCCATGAGCACACTTAATCCACCTGTAGCTTTAGAAAAGAAAGAGAACGAGCCTAGGGTGGAATACATTCAGGATTATGCCTCTAGTAAGTAAACGGCAAAACCAAATCGGTTTATCACCATTTGTGCTTCCTCTTTCCTCCGCCCCCAACGACAAGTTGAAAGTGGAAAGTTGTGTCTGTGTTACGTGTGTGTGTGTGTGTGTGTGTTTTACGCATAAAAAAGCCATCGAAACCAATTTTGGTATGGCATAACCCCCATATATGGATCGAGTTCATTTATGATTTTTGATAACTTCCTCGGCTACCAAAACGAATAAAGATTAACTGATTTGTTGTGTGTTCGTTTTGTTTTGTTTTCGTTGTGTAATTTCTATTTGACTGTGCCGAATTGATTTCTAATTGTGTCTCTTTCAGGTCCCGACTTTAACTATCCTCCTGAATTTTATGAACACACCGAAGAGTTATGGAAAGACAAAGGGGTCCTACAAACCTATGAAAGGTCAAATGAATATCAATTAATTGACTGTGCAAAATAGTAAGTAGCAAGTCAAACAACTAATTAAATTGTTACTAAAGTTATAGTACTTAAAGTTAGTGAACGCTAGAGCTGTTTAGTATTATAGTTTTGTTCAAATTTTACTTTACTTAAAACGGTTTCTTTATTTAGGACTGTGGAGAATTGGTGGAATTTCACTAAGGGGTAAATTGGTGTCTTACTTTAAACTTAAATAGTACAAATAGCTAGCTAGAAGTAAGAGACGTATTACATTGAGAACAGCCTTTTAAACTAGACTTTTGGGAAGACTATATACACTAAATTATATACCATTATTAAATGATATAAACCACTTTGTTTTTAAGCTTTCTGGATCGAGTAAGCACAATTAAGAATCCAAATTATACACCAAATGAACAAGATATTCTACGGTGCCGTGTGTTGACTTCTGGAATATTTGAAACAAGATTTCAGGTGGACAAAGTTAATTTTCAGTGAGTAATACCAACAAATGAATTGTTAATACTACTTAGAATGCTCATTATATATATCTTTTTAAATCCGCAGTATGTTTGATGTGGGAGGACAGCGTGATGAGCGCAGGAAATGGATTCAATGTTTCAATGATGTAACTGCTATAATATTTGTAACAGCATGCTCAAGTTATAATATGGTTTTGCGTGAGGATCCCACTCAAAATCGACTTCGAGAATCCTTGGACTTATTTAAGAGTATTTGGAATAACAGGTAAGGTATAACAATGAATTCATTAGTTAATATTACTAACTCTTTTCTTTCTCAGATGGCTACGTACAATTTCCATTATACTTTTTCTAAATAAGCAAGATTTGTTAGCAGAGAAAATAAAGGCTGGAAAAAGTAAATTGTCGGAATATTTCTCCGAGTTTAACAAATATCAAACGCCAAGTGAGTAGTCAACAGATTCAGTTCGTTTAACCAT
This sequence comes from Drosophila dunni, assembly GCA_018152125.1. Taxonomy (NCBI): domain Eukaryota; kingdom Metazoa; phylum Arthropoda; class Insecta; order Diptera; family Drosophilidae; genus Drosophila; species Drosophila dunni. The sequence goes on along the minus strand of JAECXC010000339.1, from coordinate 17,079,354 downwards.
ATAAGCTTTATATATATAAATACCTCTATAACTTTTGCTGTAGGTGACGCAATAATGGAATCCAATGATGACCCAGAAGTAATAAGAGCAAAATATTTCATACGGGATGAGTTTCTGGTGAGTTTCAGCAGTAAATTTAATCTCTTTTATTGTTGATTGAATTGAATCAACGTTTTTTTATTTATTTTCCAGCGTATATCAACTGCAAGTGGAGATGGCAAACACTATTGTTATCCACATTTTACGTGCGCCGTTGACACGGAGAACATAAAACGAGTTTTTAATGATTGTAGGGATATAATTCAGAGGATGCACCTTCGTCAATATGAATTGTTATAGGCTATCCCTATCGCCGTAATTCAAATAAATAAAGTAAAGAATATATTAATGAATTACTGTTTTAAATATAATTATCAAATGTAATTTGTATTTAAATAGTCCCTTGAAAAAAAAAGCGCTGCATTTAGATCTGGTATGACCTTTCACAAAACTCAACATTAAAGAAGAATAAATAAACATGTTAATAACAATCATAATTGTTTTTATTGACTAAGTTATCCATTATTTATTATTTATGTTTTCCATTTGATTTCCCTTGACACAAAGCAGCCTTGCATTCATTTTGAGTCATGTAACCTCTGGTCATTTTAGAACTATACGAGTGGATTGAGTATGCCAAAACTGACCGAAGCCTTGTCAATCTCATCAAAGTTTCTTTTCATTTTACTCTTCCAGGCGTTCTTATTGTACACATAGTCCTTCCCCATCATTAGTGGCCATATAGCATTGTGATCACTGGATCTGCCGGGTAAGGAGTTAAGGAAATCGTCCTTCATGAGGTTTTGTGGCTTGTAATCCGCACGTCGACAGAGCAGACACTTCAGTGCCTGCTCCTTGGAAAGGAAGACCATTCTGGAATGATAAATAGGAGCATGAATTAGTAATCAACGGTCTTAGAGAAGACCTGTCCCGGAGTCCAAAGTAATCTGTGGGAGTCCCCTAACTTCTTACCTAAGCATAGACTGTCCATCAACTTTTTCCCAGCCGGCTTTTGATACAAAATGTATTTATTAGTTTAAATTTATAGAATTTAAGTTGTATATAAATTAAAGTTTCTAAAAGATTACACCATTGCCGAAGGTTACTATTGCTCGACTTTCTGATACCAAGTACCTAAAGGATATCAACTCGTCGGATACCAAGTATAATTCAAATTTAGGCCATCTCTAGCTTAGCGTCGATAACTGCTCCATCGATAAAATCGATTACAGTTAATCCTGTATACACAAAGGATTATCCCCCCAGTAGCTAAGAAATTCCTCTAGATGAACCTAATACCGGGAAAACTATTGATTTTTCCCGCGAACTTTTGCGTTATTAATAGAAATATATATGTACATATATACAAATATAAGTAAATCATTTATAATGTTCAATTTGAAGATTTTATTTAGTCTTAACAAAAGAAATACATATATTTTGGTTTCTTCTTGGATTATATACAAATAAAAGAAAAACAATTTAAGCAATTTATATATAGTTTATAATAAATACATATTTACACATTGCGATATATTTTAGCTTACAATTTGGACATTTTGAAGACGTTTAAATGGAATCATGGGAGCCACAAGGGGAAAAAACTTTTTATATTGCTTGCATTTCGTTAGTTGAAGTTCTTTTAATCAGATGACCTCCACCAAGGCTGTCTAGATTGCGTTTGGGTATCTTGAATAATGATTTTTGAAGTTGTTCCTGGTCTGCGCTTCTTCGCGGCACCGAAAACAAAAAGTTTTTGGAAAACGAACCGATATAATCATTTAAACTTGAGCCGGAAGTAAGCAATCTTTCGTTCATAATAACTGCTGCCTGTAGCGGACTGTAGAAGCCATCAAATAATTGTGATGAAGTCGACAAATCTGACCAAAAAAAGATAAAAATAAAAATAATAAATAAGCAAAAATGTTAAATGGAAAAAATAAAGCAGCTCTTAAAAAATAAAATATAAATATTTTACAGCTAAAGCCAACAGTGAAGCGCCCTCGGAATTGGTGAAAAACGTAAGTACAATTAAATAAATTAACTTAACTTGATAGAAAATACGTTAAATAATTATATGATATTTATATTTTATACACATAAATTAAAGCTAGCAAGCAGTGGTAAAGCACTGCTTTAACAAAGCAGTTCACATTAAAGCTATCACTGCTTTACCGAAGCAGTGCAACTTGAAACTAGCACTGCTTTTTCATATATTTGATTAAGCAGCAAGCCAGGGATCAAGCTGCCGTTGTTAATGCACTTCACAACACTATTCCAGTATATTGGATATAAATGCATATAAACAGCAGCCAAGAACCACATAAAAAGTCAAACACAACCGTTACAACATTTAATGTGCACAACTAAAACCATTAATAGTAAGCAATTCGACTGTTCACTGTCCACTGCTGAACGACGACTGTGCGCTGCAATGTGATCGTCGTTCTTATATAGCCCCGTTGGCCAAGCACACGCATACGTACAGGGTGACCACAGTCATTAAAAGCCACTGCCTAAGAACGCAAGCCAAGAGCATGCAAAGAGTGCCCATTATAGATTACTACTTCAGTTGCAGTATATACCCTGCGGAAAAGCTGTTGGGCTGGGTAGGTAAGTACTTTTTCTCTTAGTACTCTACATAGAATAAAAAATCGGTTCTATTTTATAATTCATTTAATTATTAATTAATTATTTAAATATTATTTAATTATTTTTTGCCAAGTTTATGGGGTATGGTCGTGTCTGTGCTTTTATTTGTAAGGCCTTTTCATACGTCACTATATTTGAAATAATTTGTGGTAAATGGTTAAGCAAACACCGCCAAAGAACTAGGCAAACATCCGTAGTGCGTTCTATATAATATGTGCTCTTGTTTGTGGGCGACTTTTAAACATATGTTCAAGTCTATTATGTGGAATACTTTGTGCTACCCCAATTCGCTTAGCTGCAATTTTAATTCGCTTAAAGGCCACAGTCCAAGGATATTATAAATATGGTCAGAAGCATAAGGTTCCCTTTCCTCTAAAGGAGTCTTGCTTAATGGAGTGTGCGTAATTCTTATGCCATCCAAAATTCTATTTGGTTTATGCTTGAACAGATTACCATAGGAAACTTAGGACATATTAAGCATATGTCTGTTAGTTTCCCATGAATTTGGAGACATCCTTCACCCGAAGTGGTTAAATTCCCTGGGCACCTATCGAAAATGACACAGAGAGTTCAATAAAGTTGATATGCTTTTTATTTATTTATATAATTTATTAATTTGTTTAAGTTTTTTGACTGCCGGCTCTTTGCCATTGTCTACACAATTTCATTTTTTTACTAGAACAATAATAGCACAAACGACCATTTATTTAAATCGATGACCTAAAGACACATAGCTTAAGTATAAGTGAGTAATATTAATAAACATGTTTTTCCAAAATATGTTAGTATTTTTTGTATGTATGTGTGTGTATGTATGTTTGTTTGTATGTATGTCACAAGTTTATACAATCTTTTGAGAACTGATCTTTGATTTTTGACACAACAGGCAGAATTAGTAATACAGAATTTATGAATAAGTTTTGAAAAAGATATGATTAAAGATGATCGAATCGATATAAGCTCAGAATAATAAGAATGATACGCGAGTTCTCCTTGCATCCCCTTTGGCTCTTCGAGCCATCCCGTAATGTCACATGCTCCCCTCGCTGCTGCTCGTTGTTCCTTTCGAGTCACCCATGCCGCCGGCAACGTTGTCGTCTCCTCTTACGGAGCCCGAAGTTAGTCCTCCAGTTATTCCAGTTAAATTTAATTTGTACTGTTGGAATTAAGAGTAAAATAAATTAAAAGAATTAAAAACAATGTTTAAACTTGGGTACAAAAGAGGAATATAAGGAAAAATGTTAATAAACCAGAAGAAATTTAATTTTCCGTGAAGACAACACATCAAAAAATAGGGCCTTGTTTAGGAAAAGCAAGAATATATTTGAAAATTGTTTGCAAAAATCAAAGAAAGTTAACACAGTATAAAAAATTATTGTTAAACAAATAGTTTAAGTAAATACAGTATATACAGACATGCTTAATAAATGGACTTTTAGGTTACCTTGTTTGCACACTCAAAACATTTCGAAACTACTTTGTTAATAACATTCATTAGATTCTTGGTTTCCCTTATGACGTGATCGACCTTCACAAAGGTCGCTGCCTTGCCCACCGTGTGATCCTTGACTGTAAACTGAAGGGCTTGGACAAAAGTCGGCACTCTATCTAAAATACCTAAAAGATCCTTCTTGTTATCACTGGCGGGCACCTGTCAAAAGAACGTTATACATATATAATTTTGGATTATTCAGATAGAAGAAGAAGAAAATTTACCTGGTATGAAAAATGTCGAAGCACTTTGTAGAGTCGATTGGCTTCTTCAGCAAAATATTCGGCCTGAGTAAATAAATCTTGGGTGGTTCTTAGAGATCCGCTACCCTTTGTAAATTGATACATGAGAAATGCCATTGCGGACATGTTTTTAGCTCTTTTCAGTATGTCGTTGTCATCGGAGCCATCCTCAGACCACTTGGATTGAAATGCACCTGGATCTCCATTATTTTTACTATCTACACCTGAGTACTCGACCATTTCGCCCTCATCGGTGGCAGGTACATATGGTTTTGCTGATTTTATAGAAGTTTCGCATTTCTGTCAACGAAATAAAAAATATATAAATGAATAGTTCTCCTGTCCGCAGCTTAGTTCTTACCTCCAGTTGGGTATCTATGTCTTGCTTGGATGTATCCACCGTCACTAGAATCTTCTTGGCAATCATTGAAATCTCATTTATCAGCCACTTCCACATGTCCAAAAAGGACTCAAAATTCTCATTGGCTGCACTGCTGTTCGTATATTTCCAGAGTATTTTGGCCGCAATGAAAACCTGTGGGCCATAGATTCTTAAATTGATTGCCAGACACTTGGCATGAACCTGAAGTCTTTCCGTAGGCGCAATATGCTGCAATAATTTGCAAATATCAAAAATATGATCACAGCAGTCGTGAAATTTCGTCGAACACTGATTAAGATTCTCCAGATCATGGGTCACTGCCAGCACATGAAATGATTTGACAATTTTTGTGCACAGCTTAAGGGATTCATTGAAATCGGCGATTTGACTGGACACCGATATGACGAGTTGCTTGCAGAGCTCCTCCAAGCTAGCCAGCATGCTCATTTCGGGCTCCCTGCCTGGTCCCTGGACCTGCACTCTTGCACCCATATTATCGTGCTGATCCTTGATCAGGTGATTCAGATACATGTCAAACTCAAGCTTACAGTTGTCCACATAGGTGAGTATGTTCTTACGATGATCGTGACTAATGTAGGGGGAATCTGTAAAGTCATGCGCCTTCTCAAACAACTTGTCGAACGCCATCGAAAGCTCATCCCTTAGATCCAGGCTCTCGTACGTAAAGTTCTTCTTTAAATTCAGATTCTTAATCATGTGGCCACCGGAAATGGGCGCTAAATTCTTATCTTTGTGGTAAATATCACTTTTCCAATGTTCGTCATTAAACATGGAGTAGAAGGCATCCGGATCGTTGCTGCCTTCGTTATTGCTATTACAATCGTATTGGCTCGTCTGCAGTTTGTATCTCTTGATCAGATTGATAATACGCTTTATTGTCGTGTAGATGCTCTCGTTCTCATAGTTTGAATTGCAGCGCGCATTACGGAATGCCATATGCTTGGCCGAATCGAAAATACTATCCTTAATCACAAAATGTATGAGATCCATTGCCCGCCGGATTTGGCAGAATACTGTGTCCCGATTCTCCTTTACTATAACGCAGTCGCTGTGTATTAAACTGCTCTTCGACGACGTCAGCAGAATAGAAATGGACTTTTCCAGTATTTGGCGGGCTGAGAACATTTGTGCCCGTCGACGCTCCTCCTTGAACGAGTTGCGATGGTGTCCCGTTAGGTAGGCAAGCTCAATCATTTCTGTTCCAAAGATGGAGAACGCACGCACAAACTCAGTAAAGTTCATCACAGACTCCAGTTTTTCCAAGCTCTCCGATGCTCGCTTTTTGGCCGTTAATAGCTTTTTAACCACAATAATGTCCACAAGCAACAGAATTCTGGTTATGGATGAAAGTAGAGATCGTGCTGCCAATACAATTGCTCCATAATCCTTTAATGGTTCGATGTGATGGCGCAGCTCCATGCCACCCAGCGGCGAAAGGTCGCACAAATGTTCAATGGATTTGCCTAAAAATAGCAGACATTAGCGCACAATTGCCAGATTCTATTTTTAAACTAATTGCAGGTAATCATTCAGTAGCATTGCCGTCATCGCATTAATATTTCAATTGCCTGCAGTTAATTGTTTGTGGGTGCAGAAAAGTAAATTTGAAATCGATGGTATCAAAAGGACGACATGAACTGACTCTAGTTCGAGTGAACGAACGAATTGATCTAAGCTAGATCGTTCACAAGTAGATATTACTTATCGATTTCTAATTTGTATCGAACTACAAGTAGTTGAAATTAATCACATTTTTGATTACCATATCGATTTTTAAATTAAATTATACGTTTAAATCTGTGCGAAACAAAGTTGATTATGTAGACAGAAAAAATCCCCACCTGCGTCTCTCGCTTCTTTAGCCGCCTCATACATATCGGCTTTGATGTCAGAATTTTCCTCGGCTATTATTTCTCCAATTGTTATAAACCTCTCCACAGCAGTGCTCAAGGAATGACCGATGTTCCCAAACGTCGACATGATTTCCTCGTTATCAATATCACGTATACGATAGCGTTGATTCTATAAAGGGAAAAAAATATAAATATTAGCTTTGTTTAACGTATTTTTTGTCAACTACACAAATTTGTTCATTATTTTCTAATAACTGACTGCATTTTTTAAATTAAAGCTTCAGACTTGATTTAAAACACTTTAAAATTTGGATAAAACTATGTTTAACGCCATTCCAAATCAGTGAAATGGCTTTAGTTATTGTTTAGCAGGACCGGTTGTTGTAAACTTACATTAACATCAAGCGCTGAAGGTGATAATCCATACATTTTGATTGATCGACCTTTATTAATTACTTATTATAACCTAGAAATATTGGTTTTCGCACATTAATGTTTACTTTGTATTTATTTATTGATTTTTCAAAACGAAAAAAAAAATACGAAATAGTAACTGGAAAACAATAAAAGGTGTGTAAATTTAACCTTGAATATTGGGCACTTTTGATATCAATTGATTTTGTTTTTATTGCCATGAACTTGAATAAAACCAATAAGTCAAACTGATTGTACTTAAAACACCACCTTGATTTTTGTATACATCTATAAATGTATATCTGTAAACAATATTAAAGCAACTGTTAGAATCAGCAACTATGTAATACAATCATACACGGAGGTACATTATTATTTAATTTGTTCTGCGCAACCCGAGTTTCTGCGCAGAATTTTTCAGTGCTGGGAAGCAACGCTGTGTGCCAAAATCTCAAGAAGAACAAAATATATATAAAAATAATATATTCTGGCATTTATATTTTCCTTACACAACATTTGAACAATAATAATTCGATCAACTTCGAGTAAAGCATACATGTACCTAACCTCACCTAAGCTCTTATATGTTTAAATTTTGCTTTGCGACCACCGTACCTGTCTGCAATGTGCGACACGACTACCGATAAAAAATAAGAACGGCTATCGATTGTGCAATCGATTGCACATCACCTTCAACAGCTGATTTTGAGCAATTTTGATTTGATAACCTAAACGAAAATATTAAATATGAAAAAGTTCTAATAAAAAACAAAAGTACTTGTGCCTATAAGACATCGACGTGTTTGTTGAGTTATTTAGCTGCTCAGCGACAAGTCACACAAACAGTATCAACACGATAAAAGAAAATTTTTTATTGTATTGAGAAGCATATGTAATTCGTTCCGTACAATCCCCACAACCAATACTACTAGAGCAAAATGATGCGAGGACCAAAAATTGTATGGCTAAGTAAATGGTATCACAGAGAACGGCCATGGATATCTGTTATGAGAAGACTATACGTGACAGAAGTGGAAGCAAATAAATTGACATTTCCTTTAATACAGAAATGCAATATGTCGCGCACGGCTTATGAAAATAATCATGACATCAAGCCAATAAGCAATCCCGGCTCAAGTCAAAACAACGAGCCCAAAAAAAGTCTGGAGGATTTGGAGCGGGTCTACAACGTTCTTCAGAGTACGCTGCCCAAACTGTTTGTGGAACCACTCGACTACTCCATTTACAGCCCGAACCTTATCTTCCAAAACAATATAACCGGCAAACACACCGTTGGTTTGTACCACTATGTCAAGCAAATTGCAATCCTACGCACAGTGGGTCATCTGAAGTATGCGTACGTTAAATTTGAGATAATTAAAATCACAAAGAACCCCGAGGACTACACAGTTCGCATAAGGTGGCGTGTCAGAGGCATTTCCGGTCTCAAGGTTATGTTCCAGTTCTGGAAGTACAAGGTGTGGCAGCTTAAGGAAATACTGAAGGATCAGGAGGCATGGTACGATGGTTATTCGGTCTGTTATTTGGGAGACGATGGTCTGATTTATAAGCACGTTGTGGACAAAGTGATGCCAGATGAGAGTCGTAAGATTGATGATAGTAATACCACAACGACGCTACCAACGGGTTCCTTAGCGGCGACGACGTCACAGAAAATGAATTTTCAGTAACCGTATAAATATGTAGATATGTATTTATTTGGACACCTTTTTGGCCATCAGTCAGTCAATGTATCTAATTGCTTTAATAAATCAAATTTAAGCCATGTTAGTTAATGCATTCCAAGTAATTTATCAAATTACCAACAGCATTTATTGTTTGAATGTGTGAATTGATCCCTTTGTTATATATCTATATGGGCGTAATCGAATACGCTTGGTAAATGCACTAATATAGGGTTTCTCTTTGTTGTATTCCTTGGTGGTTTGCATAGAACCCTCCGTCTCCAGGAATATATCAAAGCTATAGATGGTGCGGAAGAGTTGTGCGTAGAGCAGTCGATGGTTCTTTTCCAGCTGCTGGGGTTGCAACGAATTCGTCCAGTACTCCATCATCTGTGGATTCCAGAGTTTTACCTTTATTACATACACATTTTCAAATGTTTATCTCTCTTACCTTGATGGCTGAATTGTTCATGGCCGTGTGACGACCATTCCAGTGCACGGTTATGATCCAGAGCGGAATTTCCATGGGATAATTGCTTGGTATGCGAATGAAGCACTCCATTTTAGCTGATCCACGTACGAGCACTGCTCTGTAGGAAGTATATGTGATTCCATTGTCAGATGACAAAGTGGTAAGCAACTCGGAGTTCTGCATGTTGAATTCCTCCGTGGTAATAACCGTCCACTGCACAAGACTGCAGGACAAGCCCTCCGGGTAGATGTTCTCCTTTAGAGCATACAAATCCACATCCTTGTTGGTTAAGCCTCGTATCTGCTGTGTAAGTCTCATCCAGGAGTGCCAGCGTTTGGAGATCCTAGTGAACACATCACGTGTCCACTTGTGCAAATTGAGCTCATGATTAAATAACTTATTCTTGTTAACTGTGGCAATGGAGCACATGCTTTGCAGCCAACAGTAGGGTTTTCCGTGTCCATTCTTTACCAGATACTCCAAACACTCCTCTGCACTCAAGTTTAGGTTTTGTAACTGGAAAGGTGAATAAAATGATTAAGTAAAACTAGTTTTAACAAAAAGAATTCTCTTTTTACCTCATATTCGATTCCAGGTACAGGCACATCATTCCCCAAGTCATGGGGATACAAGTGTCCCAGTAGATTTTGAAGCAAATTTGTATCCCTATGAGAGATTACTTTGTGATTATCAGAAATGTATTCATTGAAATCCTTCTTACCCCTGAATATTTGTAGTATTTAAGCTGTTTAGTTGTCCGCGAACTGTGCAGCATTTGAGTAGAGTCCAATAACGTACAAATAATACCAGTTCGTACGATTTGTCTGGGGTTTCCATCTAAAACAATGCTTTGTGTTAACTCCAGGCTATAAAATTACATCTCACCAATTTCCCGCTTACCACCAGACGTATGTGAAGCGGATGAGGCTTAAGAGCGCGTTCCATTACATTGGTAACCGGCGCCTCTGTTGGATTGTCCACATCTTGGAAATGCCGGCGTTCCTTTAAAGAATTCTCAGTCTCTTGCAGCAGTTCCTGCATTTGTACATCACTTTCGTAACCAACTACTTCTGATTTAAAGGAAAATCCGTCATTTGCACGTTGCAATGACTCTAAATTGATGAACAAAATGTACAAAGCTCTTGGCAAATATTTAACAATTGAGCTCAACTTCCATTCGACATCCAAGGAGAGCTGCAGAGCATCGTGCAAGGGCTTCGTGGAATCCAGCAATGTTCGCAGAGCTGGCGCAAATGAAAGGTATTTCTGTGTCTGGTTCAGACTGTCCTGCAACAATTCCTGCTTTGATGTGAGCAGACTGCTGTATTGGCTGTCGAGTTCTTTGCGCAATCTGAGTTCGCATTCTAGACGATACAGATGTGATTTGTGACCGGTCATGTTAGCTGTTTCCTCCGAGTCAGCAGCAAATTTGCTGCCATACTCTTTATCGGACAATAACTCCAGGTAAGAATCTCGGCTCTTGAATTTCTGACATCGCACAATTTCCTTCTTAAGGTGACTGACTTCGTACAGCAGATTTTGCAAGTGCAGTCGGCTGAGATCAACTTTGGACTTTTCCAAATGCAATTCATCCCGTCCTGATTTAATGTTTCGCTTGACTTCGCGGTTGGAATGCTTTAGTGCCACAAACATTAGGGCGGCCGACGATTGTTTCACTTCGAAAACGTGACCCTTTAAGCAGTAAATCAGTTAATTAAATGGCAAATTAACAAGTTATTTGTACATACAGATTGTTTTAATTCTAAAATTTCATCCATTGCTTCTTTTAACTTCACAAATTGTTTATTTAAAACGTTTTCCATTTTAATATTAAAATTCTGCACAATGCACTTCTGCCGACTATTAGAGATGCTACTAAACAATGAACACTCATCGATTAGCAGCGATACTGTGTTTGCCCCTATCGATAGATTATTCGTTGAAAACATCGTGTTTTATATCGTCCATGTATCGATACTCACTGACTGCTGTTATAACTTTTGTGCAATTTAATAATAATTGAAATAAAAATAAAGTAAAGTGAATTATCAAGAATAGATACTGTTAAACATAACTATTAATTTATAATAATGCTGCGCTTGATCTGCCAAAGAGCCAATTTAATTAAAACAAAGTTTCCAAGTCGCCGGCTACAACAGGCGGTGGTGGACACCAAAGTCAAAGTTGGTATTTGATAACAATTGCCACAGTGTGGAATTAAAGTATTCGCGCACTATCTCTTCTAATCATTTAGACCATACCTACGCCACCTCCAGCAGTTAAGGAATTTAGTAACGCCAAAACAGATCGAACAGTTGGAAAATGGTTTCTGGGATGCGGCGGCATGGTATTCGTTGCTGTTGGTCTAGGTAAAGTAAAGGAATTCCAACTATAGAATAACATTTAAAACGGTTTAGTTCAAATAAGGTGGCGTTACGAGATTAACTGAATCAGGACTCTCAATGGTAAAGTGGAAACTAATGGGTGAACACATGCCGCGAAACCAAGAAGAATGGATTAGAGAGTTCGAGGAATACAAACAGTATCCAGAATTCAAAATGTATGTATTAAAATAGCTTTTAAACAGTACAATACTTATATATATTTTGCAGGAAAAATTCCAACATATCGCTGGAGGACTTTAAGTTCATATACATGATGGAATACATGCATCGCATGTGGGGTCGTGCCATTGGAGCCTTTTTCTTGCTCCCAGCAGCTTATTTCTGGAAGAAGGGATATTTCTGTTCGCGCACCAAGAAAATGGTGCTTGTTTTGGGCACCCTAATTGGTCTGCAAGGCCTGATGGGTTGGTACATGGTGAAGTCGGGTCTGGAGAACCGATTCGACAATCCAAACGATGTGCCACGTGTTTCCCAGTACAGACTGGCTTCGCATTTAGCCGCCGCTTTCGTGCTCTACAGTCTGTTCTTGTCCAACGGGCTGAGTAAATTGATACCAGCTGAGAAATTCGTGTCCATGGGCAAGAAAGTAATCAATATCAAGCCACTGACACACATGACCAAGGCTATGGTCTTCCTCACCGCTATTTCGGGAGCATTTGTCGCTGGACTGGATGCCGGACTAGTGTACAACTCTTTCCCAAAAATGGGGGACGACTGGGTACCCAAGGATATTCTGCAATTTGAACCAGTGCACAAGAACATAACAGAAAACCCAACGATGGTGCAGTTTAATCATCGTATTCTGGGCATCGCAACGGTGTCGCTGATCTCAGCTCTGTGGCTGGCAACAAGGCGTCAACAGTTGCCCAAACGTGCACGTTGGGCCATCAATGCCGCAATGGTTATGGCCTGGACACAGGCAACTTTGGGTGTCACCACACTACTGACCTATGTACCTGTGCCTCTGGCAACGGCCCATCAATCTGGCTCTTTGCTGCTGCTGAGCTTTGCTGTCTGGGTTTCCCACGAGCTACGCTTCCTGAAATACATACCCAAATAATTATCCGTAAACATTTTAATACTGTATTAAACAAAAAACTGTGTTAGTTTATAACAGAACGACTGTGAACACGTTAGGACAATAAATAACCAAAACCATTTTCACGTCAACTTTGTTCTCACAAACATTTATACTTCTTACAACATTTTTGCACATTTGCTGTAATTGAATGTAAATTTTTTTGTCATTCTTGTCAAGTCGTTCGTCTTGTTTGGTGTCTTGTGCGGCAAAACATTTGAATAAAATCAAAGTTGAAATGAAATTGTGTGCTTGCATTTGTGTAAAAGTTCTTCAATTGGTTAGTTTATAATTTTTTGACTCGTATATTTAAATTTTAATACATTTATCATGGGCGTCATGTTTATATGGAACATGTAGTGGACACAAGAGATTTTTCGTACAATGGGTTGTGGGAAATTTTCCCAGCAACCATGAGACGTCTATGATAATTAGCGAATGGCAGCGTGTATGACCTGGATAAAGCTAATGGCATGAAGGTTTTAAAAATAAATTTCATAGGTCAAATAAATATTTTCTAGATTTCCTGTGCCACCGAATTCATACTTAAAAAACTGGCGGACACCTATTCCGATCGAATGCTGAGAAGTAATCAAAAATTTCTTAGGGAATGGACGCTTTTGAACACGATTTCGTTATCGAAGGAAACCGATGAATTTAGCATACTCACGATTATGGGATTCACATTTATATCGGCTGTGCTTTTGATAACAAGGTGAATACGTCACAAAATAACCAATTACTTTCAAAACTAAGATTTTTTTTAAATTACAGAGTCATAGAACGAAAATCCAACTATCACACTAGCGAGAAAATTTTGCTAAGCTGTGGACTTATTTTCTTTACCATTCAAGGTTTGCTTAAATTAATGCCATTGTCTTTAACTTTAAAATAACTGAAGCCTTCACTTTTCCAGGGTTACTACTCTTTGGTACCGTGGAACAGTTGGCGGATAGCATTTCTGACTACGCCTTTTCTCTTGGGGGCTTGTCTTTTTTTTGTGCTCTTTTGTTTGCCATCGATCTTATATTTTTCAGAGAAATGTCGCAATTCAAGAATGAATTTTCACAAACGGATCTGGAAACTACAATAAAATCAGCTACTTACAATATAGAAAATTATATGCCCAAACGCAGTAACAATAATAAAACTATCGAACAATGCTGCGCTTCCACAATTGCTCCCAAGGAAAACAAACTTACTTACTTACGCACAGATCTTTAAATTTATTTAATAGTCTATTAATTGCTACTTAAATGTTGTTATTCTAAACTTAAATTCATTTATTTTTCACAACTAATACAATTTATGCACTTATATTGGCTGTTTTATTTGATTAATGTATAATGTGATTTAAATTTGATTGCTTTTTGCATCCATTCCCGCGGTTTTTCAGAGCAGGCATTTCTAAGCTTGTCAAAAAAAATATCGATAGATCACTCAGTAGGTATTTGGTTAGGGCAATCTGAAAGAAAAAATTTATTGTCATTAACTTTAATTAATTGATTTATATGAATTCATTATAAACCACCTGTATACTGTGACAGCTTCATATTAATTTAAAGAAAAACAGGAGTACCCTTTTCAATTCTTCATTCGCTCAAGTTTTTTTCGTTGCTGAGTCACCCTGTGCCCAGAAACATATGATGTTTTCGACATTATATAGTTTGTCTAAAGTTCATAATAACTTAAATATTTAAAAAAGAAAAATAAGCAGAAAAATGTCAAGGTTATTACTGTTTTCAGCCAGAAGATTAATGCCACAGGTGAGTAATGTAGTCACGCAATCGAGAAAAGCTTTTAATTTGACAATTTTATACAGCAAGACTTTTTGCTTGCCGGCTCATGGATTTCAATGCAATCGAGAGGAAAGGCCTCAACTCCGATGAACACAATTGTAATGTTTGTGCCGCAACAAGAGGTATGTACGCACATTTAGCAAGCACTTTTTAAATATTTAATTGGCTTTATGTGTTAATTGCACTCCACTGTAGGCCTGGGTGGTCGAGCGTATGGGCAGATTTCATAGAATTCTTGATCCAGGTCTCAACATTTTGGTACCCGTCGCTGATAAAATCAAATATGTTCAAAGTCTTAAGGAAATTGCGATAGATGTACCCAAACAGAGTGCCATTACTTCCGACAACGTGACACTTAGCATTGATGGCGTGCTATATTTGCGTATCATTGATCCCTATAGAGGTATTTCACATATTTTATTAATTATTGCACAAGTTAATCAAACCATTTGTAACTTAGCTTCCTATGGCGTGGAGGATCCAGAGTTTGCAATTACTCAGTTGGCCCAAACCACAATGAGATCTGAGCTTGGCAAAATGTCCTTGGACAAGGTCTTTCGGGAGAGAGAATCGTTAAACGTTAGCATTGTGGACTCGATAAACAAAGCCAGTGAAGCTTGGGGAATCGCCTGTTTGCGTTACGAAATCCGAGACATTAGGGTAACGTCATTTCCTATTTATTTTTATGGCGACCTGAATTTCCTGTTTATTAGCTGCCAACTAGAGTCCATGAGGCCATGCAAATGCAGGTTGAGGCCGAAAGAAGAAAGAGAGCCGCAATTTTGGAATCTGAGGGAGTTCGTGAAGCTGAAATCAACATCGCTGAGGGCAAACGGAAATCAAGGATTCTCGCATCTGGTATGTAGTAGGGAAAGGGCAGTGGTTCTCACGCACACCATGGACCAGTCTTCTAAATGTGTAGGAGAGTGGCGCCAAAAAGCGCAACAGCGCGAACTATCTCATTTGTTGCGCTCTTTACTTAGGCAGAAGGCTAAGCCACGACCCTCTTCGTCGTGTAGGTCCCGCGCTCTTGGGCTCCACTGCTCATTTGTCGCTCTCTTTTTCTCTTAAGCACTACTCACTCTCAGTGATTTAAAGTTGTGATCAAGCTCTTTGAGGAGAAATTATGTTAACACTAATACTAATGCATACTTTTATTTTACAGAGGCCGAACGTCAAGAGCACATTAACAAGGCGAGTGGTGAAGCTGCTGCCATGATTGCCGTTGCCGATGCTCGCGCACGCAGTTTGCAAGCGATTGCCAAGTCTCTCGCACATACGGTAAATGCATCCACACAAATAAAAGTGCACTTAATAAAAACTGTTTGTTCTTTTAGGATGGTAAAAATGCCGCATCTCTTACTCTGGCAGAACAATATATTGAAGCGTTCAAGAAACTGGCTAAATCAAATAATACAATGATATTGCCATCGAATCCTGGTGATGTGACCGGTTTTGTTGCCCAAGCGATGGCTGTATACAATCATGTTTCCAAACAGGGTATGGATTCGTTACCAACAAATAAAAATACTGATAATTGTGTTGATGTGAAACCAGAGTACAAAACGCTGAATGAAGAAAAAGCGGCTGTAAAAATTAATATTGAATAAAAACCACTTACTAAATATAGCAATTAAAGTTGAATATTTGTTATATTAAAGGCAGTTATTATTTATTTAAAGCACTTCACAAACTAATTAACTTTAACAAATGTTTCACTATCTACAAGACGGAAAATATCTTCACGGAAATGAAGCAAGTTCTCATTGAAGCAATTACTGCTTTCGATATGCAATTTAGCCATGACGGGCTTAATGTTCTCAATGCCAGCCGTGTGAGCCAAAGCGTTAAAATAGTCCATCTAAAGAACAATGTGTTAGTATTTAAACATATTTTATAAGTGCAACTAGTTACCTGTTTTTCTCCCAGCATGTGGGCCTGTCGCTTCTTGTAGCCCGCAGTCCAAAGTTTATTCATATATTCTTCAGTGTCCTCCAGCATTTCCTGCTTCGAAGGCAATTGATTTGTGCCATTGAAGTAGCTTAGCACGAAACGTGCTTGCAAATCCATCATTTGAGCTGCACACACATAGAAGGGCAGACCAATGATGGCCATTGTGGGATTGCGTATGTTGATGCACTGTTTGTAGAGCATTTGCACATAGTTGTCCTCCACGTAGATGCCAGCGGGCTGACTCAGGAAGGGAAAGGCGTACTTGTAACCTGTGCAGTAGAATATGGTATCGAATTCCTCATACGATCCATCCTTAAAAAATACGCCCTTTTCGTCACATCGATCGACATCTGGTTTGGTTGTTACGTTGGGCAAGAATATGTCATTTGAAATGCCGACCAAGTGATGGCTGAGCGTGACACGCTTTGCCGCTTTCGATATAATATTCGATAAGTCCAAAGCACTGGGTCCCCCGCCAATAACCAGCACCGTTTTGCCTGCAAGTTTACACGACAGTTTCGTGAATTCACTAAACTAGTCAAGTACACTAGAAGTTTACCTTGAAATGTTTCGCTTGATCTAAAATCGTGACTGTGTAGATAATCTCCTCTGAACAAATGAGCATTGGTAATATTTGCGTAGTTTGGAGTGTGATAGTGACCGTTGGCAATGAGAATGTTATCGAAATAATGTATTTGGGGTTTGTTTGTGAGCAGATTTTTTACTATTACCTGTAATCAGTAGGAATATCATTTAGGAATGCTATAAAAATATTATAAGAAGCTCACCTGCCACTGGTTGCGCTTTTTTAAAACCCTTATGACATACGAATTAAACTGTATATACTTTCTCAATTCGAAATGATCGGCATAATGATTTAAGAACTCGCAAATTTCCTGAGAAGTTATGTAAGACTTTTCATTTTCACCAATTTGAAAGTCAGGATATCCCATTATCTCCTTGGGTAAATTAGTGCTACAGAAAATTAAAGTTAAAATCGTTCTTATTCAAGTGAAAATGACCGTACTTCAAAGTCTTAAGCTCACCGCAAATTCTTATACATGCTGCTGTGAATATCAATGCCATTAACCATGCCCACATCCTTGTTGTACACCCAAGTACCGCCAATATCGTTGGATAGTTCGAATACCGTTGGACATATCTTCTGTTCCAGTGCACGCCGAGCACAGCAGAGTCCAGCAGTTCCGGCACCAATTATGCACAAAGTCATGATTATTATTTAAATCAGTTGTGAACGTACCGAAATCCAATTTTAATCTCAATCAGTGAATGCTTGAAACTGAGCTTTAATCGTGCACATAGACATTACTGTTTGCTCTGGATTTCATTATCGCCAGCACAACAACAACAACCTTCATTTCATCAGTTACAATAACAGATTGCAGGTTTATTAAACATAAACAATTCTTATCTAATCTTAAAATAGAACAGTGCAAACTCACAACCGACTAGCAATAAACTTATCATTACATTTATTAGCAGTGCCATTTCAAATCAAAAAAAAATCAAATGTAGTATAGGCACACATCTAAAATTATATTATCAAAACAGGCTTATGACGACCACAAGTTGCTGCCCTTGAATTATTTGAATTTCGAAAATGGAATTTGAATTTGTAAAAAGTGAAAGCAACAGAATATTAATCGAGTAATTAACCTGAGTGTGCTCCTTGATTTTTATTATCATTCATTATGATTCTGTATATGGTCGTAGCAACAAAAAGTCGAGTGTATATAGTTAAATCAAGTTGCTTCGTCAGCGTGATCAGAAATATGCATATCTTTAGCTTGGCTCGTGCGAATATCGTATAGCATTTAACGTGATTGCGCCACTAATATCGCATGACAGAAATATCGATAAAATTTGAGTTATCGAACTTTGTACATTCCTAGTGTTCAATATTTATACTAATTTTTAGTTTGTTATTTATGTAAATTGAATCTCTACTATGATAAAAGCTATACTTGTGTTTAACAACCATGGAAAGCCGCGACTATCGAAATTCTATCAATATTTTGTACGTAGAGTTGAAATCAGATTTCAATATGTGCATAAATTACCATGAATATGTTGGCACTTTTCCTGCATACATATGTACATACATTTGAATATGTTTTGGTGTTTTTCGGTTTTACCGTTTTGCGCAACTATGCAATTCTTTAACCCTGCACTTTGTATATGTATATGTCTATTAAATACCATACCTTTACAATTCTAGGATGAAAACCTGCAGCAGCAGATCATTAAAGAGACGTTCCAACTAGTTTCCAAGCGGGATGACAATGTCTGTAATTTTCTGGAGGGCGGCAGGTAATGACTTACTACCCAAAACCATTCCAAACTTTTAATAACCTTCTTTCCTCTAGCCTGATTGGCGGCTCTGATTACAAGCTGATATACCGTCACTATGCCACATTGTACTTTGTGTTTTGCGTCGATTCCTCCGAAAGTGAACTTGGTATCCTCGATTTGATCCAAGTTTTTGTTGAAACATTGGACAAATGTTTCGAGAACGTGTGCGAATTGGATTTAATATTCCATGCCGATGCAGTACACCATATTCTATCAGAGCTTGTTATGGGCGGCATGGTGCTGCAAACCAATATGAACGACATAATGGCCAGAATTGAGGAACAGAATAAGTTGGTCAAGCAGGAGGCGGGCATATCGGCGGCACCCGCCCGTGCTGTTAGTGCGGTCAAGAGTATGAACATTCCACAGCAAATTAAGGATATAAAACTGCCAGATCTACCACAGGCTATTAAGGATTTAAAGTTCTGATAAGCGTAAGTCGCATTAAAAATGCTCTTAACATAAGTTTTTATTGGTTTTCCCCCTTAGCCGGACCACATGAATCTATTTTGATGCCGGTAACTTTAAGTACTGCTAGATGATATCTATAAACTAAATAAAACACTTTCAATTCGAATTATTATTTGCGTGGCTTTCTTTAAGTTCAATAAAGTAAAGATGCCTTGCGTGTTTTAGGCCACAAATTGGTCAACACGTTAATTGATTTGGTTCGTTTTCAATTTCGTTTGCTTTGCAATTGATCACTGTCGCTAGGAGTAACCCTAATTAAACTGAAGCCTTGGACGCAGAGGAAGCTTGTTCGTCATCCAGGGCACAATGGGAAACTGGATCCTACACTGCTGCCTTGTATGTTTGTGTACACTAACCTGCAAATTGCATAATGTTCGTAAAGAATTCCCAAAAGGTAAAACGACATTTTTAAGTTGCACAATTGTTATTTATTAGACGAACGCAGGTTAAATGAAGAATACCAATACCAATTTAGTTATTTAATTGTCATAATGCTCATTACACCATTTCAGCAATATAGATAAGTATATTTTTTTAGTGTGTTATAGTCGGAGTAATATAAATGGGTGGTCATAGGGTATTCAAGTCAAAGTTAAGCTGCCACCGATATTGCCAAGCGGGGACAGTTGGGTATGCCACATTCCAGATCTGGCGAATTATCTTGATGTGAACAACTGTCGCTATTACAGAACATGCAGCCATTCGGGGAAAGTGGCACATTTGTCGAGAGTTCCAGCATTTCCCAGACTTTTTTAAGATCGGTAACCAGTATATTCATCATTTCGTAGGTATGGAACGGTGTGGGAGCTAAACGAAGTTTTTCCTGTCCTCTAGCAACAGTGGGATAATTGATAGCTTGTAGGTAATGTCCGAATTGATCCATTAGAACGTTTGAGATTTGAGTGCACTTTTGGGGGTCTCCGATTTTGATTGGAATAATGTGGCTGGGTGTATCTTCAACTGGAAAACCTGTAAATAAATTAACAATTAAATAAACTTTACCTAAAAAAGCATTTAGAGATCAATTACCTTCTCTCAGGAGTAAATTCTTCAAGTAGGACACATTCCTCTGATGCAAACTGCGCAGCTCTTGTCCTTCCTCGGAGGCCAAAATGGTAACTGCTTCCAGAGCACCACAGAGAACAGTGGGTGGCAGTGATGTGGTAAAGATAAATCCCGCCGCATAGGATCGTATCAAGTCGATGAGTTGCGATGAGCCAGCAATATAACCACCTATGTTGCCAAATGCCTTGCCCAGAGTGCCAGAGATGATGTCCATTTTGTGCAAGACGCCGTCGCGTTCGCCAACCCCCGCGCCATGGTCCCCATAAAGACCAACGGCATGGACTTCATCAATGAATGTGATGGCACCATATTCGTGAGCTACGTCGAGGAGTTCTTCAAGTGGGCATATGGCTCCCGTCATGGAATGCACAGTTTCGAATGCAACAATCTTGGGTGTGGCCTTGTCCACTTGTTGCAGTAATTGTCGCAAATGATTGACGTCGTTGTGCCTAAAGATGTGCTTGGGAACACCACTATTTCGTATACCTTGAATCATAGACGCATGATTGCCAGCATCCGAGAAGATATGACAGTTGGGCAGTAGTTTCGCCAGCGTAAACAAAGTCGAGTCGTTAGCCACAAAGCACGAGGTGAACAGCAGTGCGCCCTCCTTTTGATGCAACTCTGCCAGTTTCCGTTCGAGCCGTTCGTGATGTAACGAATTGCCCGAAATATTACGTGTTCCGCCTGCACCAGAGCCATGCATTTCCAAGGCCTCCTTGACTTTTCGTTTCACATTGGGATGGGCGGACATGCCCAGATAGTCGTTGGAGCACCAGACGGTAATGGGTCGCTCCGTCTGGGCGGAATATTCGAGGGCGTGGGGGAAGAGACCATCGCCAGCTAAGCGATTCACACGTTTGAACACGCGATAAGAATGATCACGTTTCTTCTTAAGAATTTGCGCATTGAAGAATTTTTCGTATTGAAATGTTGAATTTTGCTCAGCAGCGGCGATTTCATTTCCATGGTCACCCCTTACATCATACAGCTTAGAATTGGTGTCAACCGAATAACTTTTAGTAGAGTATGACCTTGTAGCCATAGACGAAAATTGCAATGAGGTCGAGAGAGAAAGTTTTTTCTCGGCAGCATTGTTAATGGTTTTGCCAACAACTGGGCAAAATGTACCATATGATTGGTACAAGATCTCAGCGTAACTTCGCAAATAATTTGCGTTAAATCGGTTTAGGAACGGACACTGCATGATGATAGACAAGTACTTCGACTTCGACTTCAAGATAGCTAATGAACTTTGTTGCAAGCTCTATTATACCTTATGCAAGAAAACCGAAAGTTGGCAAACTAGAAATGACGAAATCGAATTGGTATATCGATGTTTGGTTTGTTAGTGAAGGCATTCCCAAAATTTTAATGTTGATTCATATCAGAATGACAAGTGAAAAACATCTGATTAGCAAATTTAAAGTGGTAATCAGCTGTTTTTTATCTTTGTTTTTAAATAGATTAACAACAACAATTATCTTAAATGTTTGCAGACTGTTGTAAATCATATCAAAATAAACATTTTGATTTCAGTTTTAATATACACAGTTTATGGTGTAAGCTTAACGATTTCAGTTGCACATAATGTAGGCAATTATTTTTAATTTTCGTTTATAATCAACTGTCCTTAAATATGACATATAAATAACTTACAAACCAATTTTAAAAATCTTCATTTTACATTTTTTAAAACATTAGACAGCATACATTTATCGATAAGTCCCATGCTAGTTTTTATTTGTATCGAAAGCCACCCTGTAAAAATCGAATAGTTTGTAATCGATTACTACGAAAGCAACACTGTTTAATACTTGAAAGGCAACCAATACAATCATACACCATTTTTATAACCAAGGTGAAAAGTATGGAATTTATTTTGTGGAAAACGTGTGAACTTAATTTTCTTTATACGTCGATCAATTTGTTGTGGCAATCAGTAAACACAAAATCTCACAATTTTACAAGCAAAGGAACTTATAACATTTGGTTGAACTAAAAACAAATATAATTTCAACCCCTGACATTTCGCAACTGTTCTGATCAATTTCATAGTATGTACTTTCGTGTATATATGTGTATGTATGCGTGTTAATATCATTTGTGTAAAACGTTATGTACAACAGCCTATAGATGAATCCAAACATGAGTGATGAATAACCACTGTGGGTGTCGAAATATGCATCTAACAGCAGCAACAAAACGGAGAAAAATGGATTTTCACAAAGAAGCACACCTGAAAACTTATATTATATTAAATGGAATTGCAGAACATTTACTTGTCAATAATCTTCACTCTACTGCCTGACTATTTGCTGCATCTGTTTCGAATGATTGGAGTCATGAGTTCACCAATACACGATCATTATCGATGCGCGTCATCGCAGCGCCCCCAGACGACAAAGACAAACACGTCCCCAGTCAAGGAATCTGAGAAAATGCGTATGATGGACAAAACAACAGAGGATGCGAACACGGGTGGGGGGCTCCTGGACACTTTACAGCCCGAACCTCTTGTTGCAGCCATGTACTTTGTGGCAGATGTCGTCAACAGAGTGCAGACTGCACTGCATCAGTGTAACACATCTCAGAAGCCAGCAAACACAGCCATGACAGGCATTGAGTTTGCGTCTAGTAGTGCTCCATCGTTTTGTTACTTCTTTATCGATATGCAGCCGCAATACGATTATGAGTCGTGTCACGATTCCGATAAACAAACCCCGAGCACAGAATTTGATCCTGATCCGACACCCGCTGATAAACCATTCTGCCACCTGGAACGACAACGAAGCATTTCGGAATGTAGTGATGACAGTTTCATTTGCTTTGAAGATGACAGCAATTCGGTGGATTGCACTACATTCGGTCATGTCGACTTTAATTCCACGGACAACACAGATGATTGCAAGTTCGATGACAGTCAAGATCATCGAAAGAGGGTAAATTTACTTATTATATTACATGTTAATCAACAACTAATTGTTTTTGTTTTGTAAATTAGGTGCGCTTTAATCTAAAGCCAGAGGTTCACGTCATGCACACATGGGATTTTGCTTATCGAGCGGCCCGAAAGGGGCCGTGGCAGGAAATTGCGCGGGATCGGGACAGATTTCAGCAGCGTATTAAGGGTGTGGCACCAACGATAAACCTTATCTTGAACTCAAACCACAGGGAACGAGTTTATAATGATCGCTTCTTAGATGTAAATTAGTGGTATAACTTTCCTTTAATTAATAAATTCTTGTACATAAATATTACATATTGTTTCTTTGTGATTATACAACTTTGTTTTCATTTTTTGATTTTTAAATATCTGAATGTGTTACGCAAACAATGAACTATAAACCAATGAACAGATGTACAGAGAATGTTTTATAAAGTACAAACAATTGTGAAAACTTGCATGCATTTTATTGAAAAATTATATGAAGATTTCTAAACAATAATCAACAGAGTGTAATACTTATATCTTATGGCATTTAGGTAGTTGGATCGTTTGATTAGTCATCCGGAAGTGATGAATTTCTTGGAACTTACAACTATACAAAATGATTGACTTAAGTGCAGACTTTTCGCTTAATTCTACAGCTTAAAATACAATTCAAACCTTGAAACAAGGTAGGTTTTGGGCTCAGTTGTGCTGGCTTAAGTGGAGCTTACTACTAGATCGCTTATATCTCTTCCTTTCCCAAATATTTCAAAACTAAGGTGGCCGACGTTAATTGCTACTCGTGTATTTCTCATCGTCTTCTTCGCCAACTTCCAGCATAATTTGCATAATTTTTCGCTTTAATTTTTTGCGCGAAACCGCCGAGTTTAAGTTACGAAACTCATTCGCTATCAATTCGCCAAAAGCATCCCATTGGTCGCGATGAATGCCGGGCTGCGCATTGCCTTGTGGGTTCATATAGTTTTGTTTCTCTGCGGTGTTGAGATTTTGTGTATTTATCGCTGGATCCGCTGAAGTTACATTCAATTCACACGTGATTTGCTCCTGGGCGCTGCTGATGCTGAAATCCTCAACGCTCAGCAGCTCAAGCTGCACAATGTCGCCGCTGAGCTGGCTTGCTGCAGCTGTTTGATTGGTTTCCGCATTTGTGCTTTCGTTTTTAAGTGTTTTCTGTGAAAGCAAAAGCAGGAAGTTAGTAAATCTCTGACAGACCTAATCAGAGTTAAGAGTTACCTTGCTTTGTATTTGATATCCTGGCCGTGGTTCAATGATAGGTTGCAGAAACATGAGCGTTTCAAAGTGCTCCCAGCGACATGCTTTCGGGGACAGAGCTCTCGCTCCTTCCGTGTCTTTGACACGACGCTCGTATTTCTTCAACTCCGAGTTGAATTGATTTCGTAGATTGTGCACCTTCTTGCCGTAGTCATTCTTGGTGATGCCAAGCGTGTTGCAAATCTGTTCTATGGCCTTGGTGCGGCATTCTTTGTTCTTGTACAGCTCCGAGTAGTGATTCCACAGGCAATCCGCACCACGATACAGTTCAATCAGTTTGTGTATCTTCTCCCGTGTCCATATGGTGGGCTTACGGCGCTGACGGCTGTTGTTGGGTTTCGCACCAGATGATGTGGATTCTCCCACAGTTGCTGTGCTGTATGGCATTTTGATTTTTATTTATTTACAAAGCATAAGAAGCTCGGTTTGGTCACGACAATTATTTTCACAACATAACAACGAAAAATGAAAACAAAGTTGTTGCTGTTTGCGCATAAACATATTATTAAGAACCGTTCACACTACTTTCGCGTTGTGCACATTTGCGAATAGTTCATTTTGGAACTGGTTCGCAGCACTTGTTTGATATCTGATAACAACAGTTAAAGTAAAAATAGTAACTTTTATAACTTTGTATTCCAAAAGCTAACATTTTTAATATAAAAAGTAGTATATATTAAAGCTGCTGCTTTAAATATTAATTATGCTTACAAATTTGATGCACTAAGCAATAATCGATGCAACATATTAAAATTAAGCTGATTCATTGCAACCAACAATTAAATAATAAAAATGCGAAATATTTTTTATAAATTCAACAACAATAGAAACATAAAACATATTAATTCGATTATTCATATCATGTTTTTGCTTTATCCGCCTTCACATCTTGTCATTCAGCCAAATTCGTGCATCACGAAACTTATCGAATAGTCGATAATTTTCATCGCAATTAATTTTATCTTCTCTGTGCAACATAAATAAAATAAATGTCAGAAATAATATTTTAATTTATTATATATCAAATACTTTTGTATAATACGAGAAATGCGTGTATTGTTAACAAAATAATTAATGATTGTACTATATGTGTGCTAGTGAGGAGCAAATGCCTTTATAAATATGGCCGACGCCCACGCCCATTAAATATTTTAATTTTTAATAATTACAATTCTGGTAAATATGAGCGTAAATTGTTGGCAATTCTTTTGAAAACTTATATTATACGTTTATATTAGCTTGCAGACATTCTTAAAACCAGGAAAAGAAACGAGCGTGAACAGGAAAATCAAAAGCGTAATGTCACAAGTAATTCCAAACACGCCCACACCTCAAATGCTGACGACATCAACGCCGTTAACGCCAATAGAAGCACCGAAACGTCCCCTTTCCTTTCCAACATTATCCGATAGTATGCACTCAAGCGAACAGGCGCCGCTTTCGGACGTCATTTTGAGAGCCTCAACGATATACGGCGATATGAAGCCAATGGATCTCGAAAATGTACATAATACGGTAGAGACTGAAAATAATCTAGCATCGAGTAGAGACCCTTTAGATTTCATGGGCGATTCAAAGATACGAATAATGTCGGCAACAAAACTAATGGCTGCACCGCACGCAACCGATCCGAAGCGTAAATTTGTTTGTCCATATGATAATTGCACAAAAAGCTATGGAAAAAGTTCCCACCTACGTTCCCATCTCACGTGGCACACGGGTATCAAACCATTTGTTTGTTCCGAGCCCAAGTGTGGCAAGGGATTCACTCGATCCGATGAACTAAATCGTCATTTACGCACACATACGGGTGAGAAGCCCTTCGAGTGCGTACAGTGCAGTAAAAAGTTCTCGAGAAGCGATCATCTAACGAAGCACTTGGCCACCCACGATAGGCAATTGAAGAGCAGTAACCCAAAACGTTCCTTGCCCAGCACAAACAACACCAGGCTAAAGACAACGAAAAAGATTGCATCGGAAACAGACTCGGGGTTTCATTTCATGGCCGTACTTAGTGGCGGTGATCCAAATTCAAATGCAAATGTCAACCAGAATATGAATCAGCATCAACAGCAGCAGCAGAATCAGAATCATCACCAGCCGCAGGCATCGGATATTGGTATTGGTGCATTTGATCATCACTCGCCGCTGCGCATTAAACTGGAGCGACCGGAGCATAGTGACAAATATCAGATAGCGGCGCCAATACCTGAAAATCAAATGGGATCAGGTTTTAATGCGAATTCCGAGGTCAAATATGAGCCAGCCGATGAAATTGTACGCACATTGAATCAATTGCCATCGCAGGATGGTCCTGGCACCTATGGCATGCCACATTTTGTACAAGATCGTCCCTTTCGTTGCCGTCAGTGCGAGAAGAGATTCAAGCGACAAGATGATCTGAATCGACACATTCGAACGCACACGGGCGAGAAGCCATATGCATGCAGTCAGTGTTGTCGGCGTTTCGTACGCAGCGATCATCTGAAGAAACATCAGCAAACGCATTTAAAAGCTCGGTAGTTTCGTATTATTATTATTTAACGTTTAAGTTGCAAAAAGCCAGTGGCATCCGAATAACTGTTAGTTAAAAATCAGAATCAGGCATGTGTTTGATAGCAAAACACAGTACAATAAAATTAATTCACAAATTACTATAATCGAGGGTTTCTTATTTCCAAAACGTTCCAAAATCATTTTCAGGCATCGCCCTAATGCAAGCGAATACAAGTGCAAGCCAGTACCATCACTAAAGTGTTAGAGACACTCCTGATAGGGTTTGATTGAAACGAATTTCTGTCGTATGCAAAGCATTTTATTGTTCGTTTATACATGGAATTTATGTATATATTTATGTATGTACTTGTATATATATAAAATATCTATATGTATTATGTATATATATTTATATATACATTTTGGTGTATAATTATAAACGTAAAAACATTAATTACAAATTACACAAAGCTTAAATCTGTTTCTTTTCTTTCTCTCACATTTTGTATAAACTTGAAAACTCATATCGGTTAGTATTAAATTCTAAATGACTACCAGTTGGCTGAGGTGGTAAATCCTCAAATGTGTAAGCTAGAAGAGCTCCGTCATTATCATGTACTGTGTAGTTGAGATCATTGTGTACTCCAATTAAATTGCCGCTATAGTCCTGTGTGGAATATGGATTATTTGAAATACCATCTGGTTCGACCAAACTGTTCCCTACTATATTGCCGCTACAGAACCCAATGTGCGGCGAATGTGTTGAGGTTAGAATGCTGCAATCACTGTCTTCGGTCGCCGATGGAATTGGATTGAATTCATCATTTTGGAATGTATGCCCGCCATAGGATAGCGCACTATTATGGATTTCAATGTTCATGGTCACTGTCTGCGGTTGCACCGCAAACGTTGGCTGATGTGATGCACTCTCTGAACCACAATCATCGGCATAACACTCGTGTGTATCTTGGACATAGGTGCTTGGTATATGATGGCTGGCCGAATGCAGATTTGCATCGTTAACAATGTTATCCTCGGAATCAAATACAGGTTCACTCATCGTTTGGCAATCGTCAAAAGTTACCTGACTTTTGATAACATTTAAGAGATGATGATGTGTGTTGTGTTGATTTTGGATAACACCTCGACTATTTGGCAGCGATAGTGAATTCACCTCCAGCAATGAGTCTTCGGTTTTGGGTGAGCTATCGAAAAGTGGCAGGTATTTTAGCACCACTTCGGACAAATTCTCTTGCGCGTTAATTGGATTAATCTCAGATATATTTTCCGTTTTAATTGCATTTTCATCTGTACTCAGTTCATCATTTGTTGTGGTTGTCGTAGGTACAAATTCCGTTTGATTTGTATAACTTATATAATTCGTTTCCATTGGGAGTATAATATCGACAGTATCTGAGGGTGTGGGTGTCTGTGTCTTTACATTGTATTTTTGTTTTATTATTGTATCACCTGAATCGTTTCTCGACCTTTTCGATGTCGTACCAGATTGACAAGTTGAGGTAGATCTTTTGTTTTTCCGACCGACGACGGCAGTGCATGTACCATTCATTGCGACAGAGGTCGATGTATTATTGTGTGAGTCATTCTTAATATCGTTGCTATCTAGATCTGGATTTTGATTTGGTTTTAATGCAACTGATAATCTTGATTGTTTCTTTTGTGGCCTATATTTATAATCTGGATATTCTATCATATGTAGTTTCCGAAGCTTCTCAGCTTCCATAATATATGGCTGCTTATCGTCCTTATCCAAAAGCTGCCATCTCCTACCCAATTCCTTTGATATTTCTGCATTATGCAAGTCTGGCGTTCTTTCGCAAATTTTCCGTCGCTCCATTTGACTCCAGACCATGAATGCATTCATCGGTCTCTTAATATGGCCAGGAGAGTGTTTTTTTGTCTGCAAATAAATAAAAAAAAATTATGAAGATTAGTTTGTTGATCAAATAAAACCAAAATAAATCAATTAATTCCATAATGCTCAAGCGAAAATACATATCTTGGGTACATTTTGAAAATATTTAGCGTGCAAGGTCAGTAACCGGTTAATTATGGTGTGTTTGTGTATATGTGTGTGTGAATCATACAATCGATTTGGGTGTATTAAATGAGGAAACTAAGCGCGCTTTCCGGACGGACAGTAATTGATAAAAAGATAATTGCGTATCAAGAAAATACGATCAAAATATGACCAGTGCAAAATTGTGATGACACAAGAACTATCGACGCAAACTATCGAACGCGAGTGGAACTTGGAACTGAACTACGCTAAAAAAAAACAACTAGATGAATCATAATGAGGAACAAGTTACTAAATATGTGTAGGTGTAAGTAAGTGTATGTGTGCGTGAGTAGGCGTATGTGTAAGTACATACGCAGTTATGCTGTGCATGCATAGACATACACACACATACATATAGGAAAATATGCGTCGTCCTGCAGCCGAAAAGTATTGATGTGAATAACCGCTTTATTTACACAAAAGAGAGACAGTAAAAACACTATTAATAGCGTTAACTTCGACCTTGTGGCAGTTCGTGAACCTCGAGTTCAACCAACCAATGTAGCCTGCAGCAGCAGCAGCGGCAGCAGCAACGACCGAGCCAGAGCAAGAGAGCAATAATAATAACAACAACAAGAGCAAGAAGAAGAAGAAGAAGAACAACAACAACAGTAACATCGGCAATGTGTTAGCTGAAACGGATGGGATGTCGAGTGAAGATGATGATGAGCTGGTGGTGGTGATGGTGGCGGTGGTGTTGCTGCTGGTAATGGTGACGATGGTGGCGTCAGGGGTTGTGCCGGTAGCGGGTAGGTGGTGGCGGTGGGTCGGTTGGAGACGGGGACCAGACGAATGCTACAACGGTCATTGCCATTGATTTTGCCCTTGCTGAAATTCGTAGCTCTCTACAATGATTCAATGTCGTTTGACATTGTGTGAATGTCTAATAAGACCTATCCTACTACACATAATTACGACAGTCGCGGTGTCGTATGAAATATATATAAATGTGTTTTGTATATACATTAAGCAGGACTTTTCGTAGAAGTAACTTTAGTTAGCTGTTTTTTCTTTTGCTTAGCGTCGAAAAGTTGAAGTTTATTTCACCATTTGACTCATGCTAAGTTCACTATCTGAGCACTCAGAGGTATTTGAACTCACGAATAGATACATAATATATAAAAAGTGAGTACATATTTATGTATGTAGTCGTATATGTGTGTGTAGAAAGCTCATAAACAAAATTAAAATCTAATCTACGAAGTGTATCTTATCAAGTGTATGTTCCATTGACCTGTTCTATCGATTAACGATATATGCCAAGTCTAATATTCATGTATACTATATAGATTCTATATTTTAGATTTTACTTACTTGAGTTGCATCGGAATACGGCGTAATGGAGTTAACGGGAACTCGTGCTGAACCGAAAACCAAATTCAGATTATCGTCCACGATTTCCGCTGGAGATCTTTTGTTTTTACTACTGTTGTTCTCATCGTTATCCATTGTATCGATGATGTTGATTTATGTATGTATGTATGTAAATATGTAAGCTATGCGCTTTCGTCACTAGCGTGGACTTCCGTCCACTGTGATATCCAGTAACAGGCACCGAACTTCTTATGACCGTTGATTGTATATATATGTTTCTATGTATAAGTATATATTTGAATATATAACTATGTTGCACGTTGTAAATAATTGTTGTTGATAAAAACGGCGTTAGTTGTAGTTATTTGTTTTGTGCTTTAACTACCGCTGAGGTATGGCAGGATGTATGCTCAATAGATTTAGGAGCAGTGTATCAAATAGCTGTTTATTCCTGAGTTGACTGCAAGCAGAAAAACATTGTTGTTTTATTTAAAATCACATAATTAATTCATGTACATATATTTTTGTGTGTGGGTGTATCCTTCCATACAAGCACAAATAAGTAGACTCTAGTATAGAAATACATATGCATTTACTGTGTGTGCACTTATAAGCTTACACAAACGCACACAAACATACATATGTACGGAAATAAAAAGCAAAAGTCTATGATGGATGAAATGCGTATATTGCAACTGCACATGCACTCTCACACACACATTCACATGTCGTGCATCTGATCGTTTTCACATACATACACACTTACACGCGGGCACAGTCAGTGCATGTAAGTGTATAAAATATATGGAAGTATTTGATCGTGCTTACATTGAATTCATATATGTGTGTGTTCGTAAATCCGGACATTTATGTATTTATACATTGGCAGATATTATACATTCATTTGTATGTATGTATACGCATACATATACAAAATCGTACGTATGCATATTGACTCAAGGTGAAACTGGTTCCTTGTTTTGTGTTTGCAATGTTCAAAGACTCACGTTCGAGTTTCGTCTGTGGTAATGAGTTTTATTTTATTTTATTTATACATGTACGCATATATGCACACATACAAATGAGCACTTCGTATACAGACAGTCAGTTGAGTGCTTACACACTCATAATAGCACATTCGCAGGCAGACACAACACACTCAAATATGCACACACACATATGCATATATACACATGCATATGCACACACACACGCGACCGATTGCTTTGCTTGTTTTAATGCGTTTCTTGTAGTTGTATTTGCCTCTGAACAATGACGATTTTCGCTCTCGGAATTATTCTCGAGATTCACATGCACTGTGTATTCATTCATACACACAAATGCATTAATAAACGCATACACACACGTACATATATAGTTGAATGCATTTGTATTGTATGTAACTTATTAATATACACATATATTTATTTATTATATTGTTTGTATGCGAGTCAACGTTTAATATATGCATGTATGTACATATATGCATGTATGTAAGTAAACACAGACGTAAGTTTGTATGTATGTATGCACCAGCACTCACAAGTATAATGACCAACATGCGTGTTAATTTTGATTTAAAATTGTTTTAAAGTTTAATCACATTCGAGTGCATGATGTATGCATGTATGTACGAAATGTACATACTTGTGTACATTTATTCAGTTGGAACACTTGTTGCGAATTCTGTTTCATTCCATTCGGTTTTAGTTAGTGATTTTGTTTTAGTTTGGGATTGATAACATTTGTCGGAGGGAGTTTTAAAGTTCTCGTTCTTACTATTGAAACGTTTTACGAAATTACGATTAAGCGGAATCACATAGTACGACCGACTGCTCCGTTCTAAAGACGGAGCATTCTTGTTCAATCCAATCTAAGCGCCAACAGAGAAGCCAGCAGAAAACAAATCGCAAAGACACGAAACACGACGAGCGCAAATCGCAGAGCGAACCGATTGGAATACGACGACGAGGTGAATGCGACGAGTAACTACGTACATACATACTAACATACGTATATGTATATGTGTACATACATACGTACGTAGATGCATAGGTCCAAAAATACGTAAATAAACATGTACGTACGTACGAATAAACTACGCAAAAGATGATAGGTTGTTTGCAAGTACACATATATACACACACAGATTCATATTTGTTCATTAATGTACGTACATAAATACATTCATCCTCTTATGTATTTGCATTTGATATACAGTCTGATTTGTTTTTATTTTATTTGTTTGTTTGTATGTATGTGCTGGTATATACTATATAAACACAGGCATACATATTCATGTATGCGTCTTATTTTATATTATTTTCTTAGCGTTTTCGTTTCTGTTTTGTATTAACCGTTGAAGTCTCCGCCGATCGCTTACAGCTGTTCAAGTGAACTGCTTTGCAAAGTTTATGACTTGAATCCCCGCAGTACATCTCACACATGTACATACATGTATACTAACAAACGTACATATAAACAAACGTACACATTTATGCATTTCTTGCGCTTGCATATTTGAAATGAAGAGCGGATTGAGAGTGTGTTTGTGAGTAAATGTCGTCGTCTCTCAGCTAACCTCGCCAGTAACGCGGTTAAATTGGGGCCCAAATTTAAAAGGCGGCACTAATCGCTGTTTTTTTAATAACATAATAGCTATAATTTATCGCACTGTGTAATAATTAAATATTTGCGAGTTTTTAAATAGGTTAACCTTTTATAAAAGTATGCCCACGAAATTGTATTTAAGAAGCATTTGTACCCTCGCAGCGGACCTGTTTTACTGATATCAACAGTTTGAGTATCTGCTCCAGCTGGTTGTGTTTGTATGAGTAACAAGCAGAGCACGATTGTGTGCATGTGTATACACCATATGTCCGTTTTGTTTGTATACGTGTATATACGTTTTTATATAAATACACACATGTAGATATGTTTGTTTGTATATAATCGTGGATGAATCAGCTGTTCAGTGTGTATTAATCATATGGCTGGCTGACATGCCTTCCGATGGTTGTGTGCACACATACACATCTGTGTGTATTTATGCATGTATGGACGTATGTTCGTATTTACTTATGTTTCTCCTTGCTGGTTTTTACTTCAGGGCGACTTTTAATCTGTATGCGTTTTCGTCTATACGTCTATGCATTTATGTGTACTACATATTATATATTTTGATTCATAGAAGATATATTATATACGTATTTAAAAATATAAACTGTTGAAGAATTTTATGTACTGACTGATGTATGAATATTGTTGTGTGGGTTACTAAACACACACACACATAAACATGTATGCACATTCATTTGTATCTATGCAGACAAATTGTATTAAAATTACAAACACACAAACAACTTTACGTGCTTAGATACAAACTAAATTGAACACACATAAACATTTATATGATGTAGAGTATGTATGGTTAAATGCTTACGTACATCCCTTCAACTTAATGTACATTTGTATGTATGCGCGGGGGTCAACTGCCCAATTTTACTTGCGTCTAACGAACTGTTCAGCAAAAGTTCAAAACTTGCTGCTAGGTAAATCCAGTGTACGAATGCAATTATAGCTCACAGCTGTGTATTATTATTTATTATCAGTACATATCAGTATAAACTGAGCTGATATGGCCTTGCCGAATACCTCTCTTGCGGGGAAAACCTAATTTTAAACAAATTTTAGAACAAATTAACCTAAAATAATATTTTTTTTAGCGCGTCTATGTAATTTTGACTGTTCATAATTAAACTATTTTAATAATAGAGGCAGTTAGTAATATGAATAAATCGCTTATCGAAGACGATCGCTCATTTGATTATCGTTATGCATATGCTTACATCGCAGCCCTGGAAGTGGCCGTATGACTGTGTGGACCTGTTGCTCACGCAACAGCTGATGCTGCTGCTGTAATTATTTCAACTGTCGCTGCAATGGTTTTTTGACAGACTATGTGGCGCGACTAGTGCCAAAAAGACAAAAAAAATTGTCAACACTATTAAAACTCAAAATACGTACATGAAATGTTAATATAAATAACAAAAATAGGCTGTGTATGCGCTGGCTGCTGTTATCACGCATCAAAGTTGTGCTCAAAACATTCATCGATAACCATAGAACAAATAGCACAGATGTTATCGATATGAAAATTAAAATAATCACATCACTACGAAAAATACAACATATTGTACAAAAACGTCTATATGTATTTACCAGACATATTGAGCAGCTTTAAAGATTACAATTAAAAATTGGGTTTAAAAAAATTTAAAGAAATGGCACTTTTGCTGCTCACATTCTATTCATATATATTGCTCTGGAATGCTATTAGTTCGTATGGTCTAGTGGATCCAAAGCTTAACAACTACCAAAGGAACGAAATATATAATAATAATGATGACGTCGAGGACCGTACGGGCTCCTTTCCATTTCTAATGCCCTATGTTTCGCCAAAAACCGTAAGCCTCACAATTTTTTAACCTTCTTGTTTTTGAATACAGGTGTGCGTATGTGTGAATGGGTCAATACAAAAGTATGTATGCGTGCAGGCGAAGCTCTGTGTGCGTAAGCAAGTATTTGTGTGTACGTGCGCGTGTGTGTGTATTCGTGGATAGGCGCAAAATCGCAATTTGATAAGACTCAGAATTTTGTAGTGGGAAGTTTACGGCCACGGGGGAATTACCTGTGAAAATGGACGTCATCAAGTTTAAAATACTAAATATACAAATTATATACTAATTATAGTTAAAAAGAAAGAAATCTAACTGTTAAATTTGAAAAATGCTTGCAGCCTTGGATATTTAAAGTAGATTTTATCTATGTCTGATGTTAACATATGTTTTCTTGAACTTTTTAGCCCGATTTATATCTTTGCACTCCCATTAAAGTTGATCCAACCACATCGTATTATATTGGTAAGCATAAGAAATTCCACTTCAGTTTGAAAATATTTTCAAAAATCTGTTTTTTAGTTGGCTATAAGCCAAATGCAACCATGAACACCGCTCATCACATGCTGTTGTACGGCTGCGGGGAACCGGGCACATCTAAACTCACTTGGTAAGTAAATAACATCAAAAAATCAAATTGGTTTGAAATCTATTTTAAATCCTTTTTTAGGAACTGCGGAGAAATGTCCAAAGCGACAGACGAGGATACTGGCAGTCCTTGTGGTCCGCACTCGCATTCGCAGGTCAGTTTTAAGTCGGGTATTAATACTTTAGACTAATCCTCTTTCTATGTATTTAGATTCTTTACGCTTGGGCTAGAGATGCGCCCCGTTTGGATTTGCCGAAGGGAGTGGGCTTCAAAGTGGGCAAGGATTCGCAAGTCAAATATTTGGTGCTACAGGTGCATTATGCGCATGTGGACAAGTTTCGCAGTAAGCCATAAGATATAAACTAAATGGCATTATGTAAAATGGCTTATATAAATTTTAAACCCTTTTTCAGATGGTGCTACCGATGATTCTGGCATTTTTCTGCAGTACACTGAAAAGCCGTAAGTAAACTGGGTCTTACCCTAAGCATATACTTGATTTCCCTTCCTTACAGCTTGAAGAAACTGGCTGGCACTCTACTCTTGGGCACTGATGGCATCATACCAGCCATGAAGACCGAGAACATGGAATCCGCTTGCGAAATCACCGAGAACAAAACCATTCATCCCTTTGCCTATCGCACCCACACACACGCGCTGGGCAAAGTCGTTTCCGGGTACAGAGTACGCTCGAATGCGCAGGGAATACAGGAGTGGACGCTGCTGGGCAAGCGTGATCCGTTGACACCGCAGATGTTTTACAACGTGGAGAACACGTCGCCCATAACGACCGGGGATTATGTGGCGGCGAGATGTACGATGAAGAGCACTCGCCATCGGTCCACTGGCATTGGGTAGGACTAACTAACAATACCCTGTTAAACTCTATTAAAAACTCTTCTCTTTCGACAGACCAACTAGCGAGGATGAGATGTGCAATTTTTACCTGATGTACTACGTGGACGAGGGTGAACCCCTCGACATGAAGTACTGCTTTAGCCAAGGTGCTCCTAACTACTACTGGTCCAATCCTGACACTGGACTCCACAACATTCCACATATCGAAGCGAGTACTTTGTAAATCCCCCGAAAAGAAAAGACAAAAACTGAACACGGATATCTCGAATCTATCTCGAAAAGAAACAAAAACAGATCCCACTTAAAAGTCAAACAAATGTATACTGATTTATCTGGGTTATTTTTACCGTAAATTTATAGTACCGATTTATTGTTGAACGTCATAATGTATAATGTATGAGAAACTATGTAAAAAACTGTGTAAAACTTATTACTTTTAGCATTGCCAATTATTTATTTATGTATATACCAAAAAAGACAAAACATATACAGTCAAATATACATATAGATGTGTGTGTGTGTAGCGAAAATTTCCCATTAATTTTCACATTTCCAAAAGTTTTAAACAAAACGAATTTAATTCGATTTTATTTTCAAACTTTTGTGCCGTTTACCTCTACAGACGGTCGAACTATATGCTTTCCCAGCCCTGGTTGTTTCAAATAAATTGCAAAAAAAAATTTACGAATTTTTCTTAAGGAGTTCCAAAATTTCCTTAGAACAGCTTCTAATCTTTATGCCAGTTTGGTAAAGCTGCCTGCCAACAGATGGCGCTAGCTCGAAGTTGATTAAAACAAGCGATTTTCAAGTTTAAACTAATCAAAAGCGAATTTTATTTATGTAATTTGTATATATATTCAACACATGCACTACAATAATAATTCCTAACAAATTTGACAGCTAGTTTACGCATTTGTTTATGTTTTTTTGTATGTATTCGTGTAAATCCGTAGAAAGTTGTGTGTGTATAGTTGATCTAAAATAATGTATTTGTGTTTTTATAGTCGCGATCCCAGTAAAGGCCATTATATAGCCAAATTTCACTCTTAGTATACGAGCT
This sequence comes from Drosophila dunni, assembly GCA_018152125.1. Classification (NCBI taxonomy): domain Eukaryota; kingdom Metazoa; phylum Arthropoda; class Insecta; order Diptera; family Drosophilidae; genus Drosophila; species Drosophila dunni. Next base: position 17,041,876 of record JAECXC010000339.1, on the reverse strand, counting down.
GTAGACCTTATCGAACCATCTGTAAACACAAGAGTTATATAATTTAGTTTAAGGCTGAAAAACGAAGGTTTTAATAGGTTAATACCTGGGACTAAAATCAGCAAAATCGGCGGACTTGTGACTTTTGCGCGAGTCCCGCTGCTTTTCCTCCAGACGGGTCTTCTCCCTGGAGGCGCCATCCAAGTCACCATTCTCCAGTAGTAGTATATCAGGACGCAATCGTGCATCGGTGGGACATAGGGTATCTGGTGGTCGCATATTGCTATCCATTACATTCAATTGCAAGGCGAAGTGTGTAAAGTTATAGTACTAAAAATATATAATTAATATAGCTTTTAATATATCCTAAATTAGATAACTCTACTGATACCTCGCTGCTATTTTCAGGTCTTGGATTACTAGTCCACAATAGCGTGGAATCCGGTATATCCAAGGAGAAGGAAGAATCGCTTCTTGGTATATCGCCGTCTAGTTCGGGTGGTGGGAAGTTTTCGTCCTGAATGGACAAACTGCGGAACGAGTTTAGTTTGAAGCTATTCAATTTGGAAAACATTTTCTTCGGTGTTGCATTTGGTGAAGCTGTTGAGTCCTTTTCGTCCTTGGCCTTTAACTCGTGCTTGCGATTCTCATCGTAGCTCTCATAGGGACAGGACTTTAAGAACTTGGTCCATTTGCCGTACAGAAAGAAGATCTTCTTGTCGCTGAAAGTAAGTTTAAATATTTTAAAGAAGATTTCGTAGATTAAGTGAAGGTCAGTACTTTTCGTCCTTTACATATCCCTCCACTTTGTGCAGATCCTTTTCGTGTGAGGCCGACTTGAACACTAACTTGGCCACATAACCATTGGAATGATTTGTTATTTCCATAGTGCCATACTGCTCAATCCACAGTTTTCCCACGATTATGTTGTGCACACAGCAATTCACGTTGCTCCAGGTGTAAACTTCATTCCATCTGCAAAACAATCAATTAATCGATCAATCGATTAAAACTTGTCGCTTAACTTACTTTGGAAATTCCACAGTTACAATGCCATTTGGATGCACTTCCACATTTTTTCCACAGAACTTAATCTTGGGATTAATCGAGCCATGGAACTTGAAATCAACAGATTCGGCATGAAATGCTGAAACGGGCGGATGATGCGAAACCTGCTCGCAAACAATGCGATAATTGTCCTTTTGCAGCTCGTAGGTTTCGCCTAGTAGCGGATTAAAGGGTTTTCCCAGCCGATCCCAATTGCAGGCGAGAGCAGAAACGGCAAAAGCTAAAATGTGACAATAAATACAATTATTTATCTTTAAAGATATGAACAGTACTTCAATTCAAATGTTCAGTATTGGAATGCTTAAGGAAAAAGGGATTTTTTCTTACAACTTTGTCAAAACCTCCAGCTGAGCGTAGTTCAGTCTTCTGGCAAAAATACCTAAAATGCATTTTCAAACATAAAATCTAAAAACAATATCGAACAAAATTAAAATTAAAGCAAAAACCAAAAAACAAACAAGAAACAGTTCACGACCTTCGAAAATGTACCCAATAAACAAACTTCCCGTTGGGTAAATTTAAGTGTACCCATTTGTGTACTGCCTGCGGTACTTGCCTGCTACATATTTCATGCGGTCCGCAGCATTCTCCTGCTGCGCACCTAGACTAAGAATCTCGGCATATTCCATATATTCGCATAAACGTTGCAGAAAACTTAAAGGTTCGTTGAGCACTACAGGCATCGTTATTTTACTGAGATCTTTGCCAATGCAGTTCTTGAGTATGGACCAAACACTGATTTTCTTGCGAGAAATCATCGCAGCTGGAAGCTCAGTGCTGTAGGAAAATAAATAAATAAATAAATAATAAATATTTGTTTCGTTTTACTTATATAATAAGCACAGCTTACCGTATTATTATGTGGTCACTTTCAGCCATGTTTACGAATGTGCAGTTTTATGGAAGGTACGACTAGGGAAAATACAAGTAAACAATGAAAATCAATTAGAAAACACAACATTTCTAGCCTTGTTTCCCTTTTTTAATGCAGCAAATCGATAATATACTAATAATTGTGCGTACAGCTTATAAAAGCACTTAAAAATGTCAAACGGCGTTAGCGCTGTGATTATGTACACCTCTTTGTGTTATTGTAATCTAGTACAGGTGTGAAATTCTGTATTGGTTTGTGTGCGTGTTTTCGCAGCAGTCTAAATTTTGTCTGCTATTCCATTTGTTATTACCTTTTCACTGTGTGTGTTTACTTGAACTTTTTATTATTAAACATAGTTTTGGCAGGCTGCACCTGCTTTAATGGCTTGTTGTTGTTTTATTTTCTCTCACTGCCAGATATTGCGAGTGATAAGAAAGCTTGTTGTGTGTGTATGCATATCGTTTAGAAACGATAAATGATAAACGAGGATTTAAAAGTATCGATTGTTTTGTCCTTTAGGCCTGTCTCTACATTTGTACTCTTTTTGGCGGTCTGGCAGCCCTGTGTTCATGTTTCATTTTGAATTTGAAACGAGGAGTTTTATATGTAAGTGTGTGTAACGGGTGGGTTCGTCTGCTGCTAAAGTCCACGAAACAAGTACTAAGTAGTTGGTACAAATTGCCGGCCATTTGTGCGAGACAAATTGGGTTTTATAATCATATGTATTTAATTAAGTAGATATATATAAAATAATTACAGCTGAATGCACATACATACATACAAATATATATTTAAGTATCTGAATACGTGTATGAGTGTGTTGGTATAATGTGCATGGCAAACGTTCAAATGAACTAACACTAACACACATACATACAAACGTAGGTTTGTTTTATATGCATTGTATGCATGTGTGCGTGAGTGTTTGCGTGTATTTTCGTATGTACACATACATATACTTATGTAAATTCGCAATGCATGTGCATTATTTTTAAATTGTGCATTTCGGTTCTTTTTTTTCTTCAGCTTTTTTGTTCGTTAGTTTTTATTTTATTTTATTTTTGGGGAAAAACTTTTGTTGTGATCAGCGAATATCGATCAGTACACTTTGTGCTCAGTCGTATAGTTCTTGAGATGCAGTTAAATTCATTTCAGTTTTGTCGCACTTTTTGAAAATCATTTGCTCAACGGCGATCGGTGATCAGTGAACGGAAACAAAATCAATTTTAAATATATATTTATATATTCGATCTGGCCATATATTCGATCTATCATCGATGAACCAAGATCTGTTGTACAGCTGCTGCAAAATTGTCTAGTTATGAGTATTACGAGTATTACCGGTACATAATGTTATGCAATTATAAATGTACCTACGGTACATACATACATGTATGTATGGTACATAAGTACTGAGTGATTTATTGAAATACTTGCATACGTACGTATGTATGTACAAATGTACATACTTGTGTTTAGTTGTGTGTGTTAACAATTTCTATAAATAATTTGCGACAAAACGACAATTTTTAACTTAATTTACCAGGTTTTGTGACAGCAAATGCTGTGCACATTTCAAAGTTGATTTTCAACGGAAATTCGCGCGTTTTATTCAAATTTTAATAACCCGTTAATAATATAAAAATAGATTTTTTTTGGTTGGTTTGTGTTGGAGAATTCTCCAATGGAATATTTAAGTGATCCCTGAAAACATTGATAAAATTAAAAATCCGAGTAAATATTATAAAATAAATAAAGTGTTAATTACACTGCTGAAAATTTTTGATTGTGTAGTGCATATAAATATTAATTTTCATAAAATGTTCAACAAACGAGTGGAAAAGTTTTGAGTTTGCACTTTTCAAATATCCCAAATATTTGCCCTGCGCAAATACGATACTCAATTTGGGTTAGTGGGCTATCGGGTTATCAGGCTATCGATCCCAGTGACAATAGAGAAGCTCGAGATAAAATAAAAATGTCGCGTATCAAGTTTATTTCAATTGTTGTGTACCCCAACGAGTCGCAAGTGTACCAACATGCAGGGCTGAGTAAGCAGCTACTGCCGCCATCTAGCGGTGCATAGTATTTCAACATATATGTATGCTTGCGATAGATGGAGCCAGTGAACAATCGATGACGCTATCGATATGTTGTTTTTGCCATTGGGTGTTCCCCCAAACATTGTTTATGAAATACATTGATAATCTTATGTTTAAAAATTATGATAAATTATTTATCGTTTTATAGCTGCTCTATAATCATAACTAACGGATAACCGCTTATGATGGAAATGGAAATATTAGATATTGATCCAAACTCGCTTTCCTTAAATGGAAAGGAAAGTGAAGATTTGGAGTTTAAGAAATGGTAAGGAGGATAACAACTAGTTGATCACAAATTCGAGTAATAATTATTTTTTTTTAATCATGCTTTTAGCGTTATCATTGGCGAGCTCATCGATACAGAAGAAGAATTCTGCAGAGATTTGCAATATGTTGTCGATAAGTACATCAAAACCACCGACAACCCAACCGCCCCGCGATCCGCCAGGGATAACAAGGATGTCATCTTTTGTAACTTCCTGCAAATTGCCGAATTTCACAACACGTAAGTATTCCAAAAGGTCATAGAATCATTTTGTAACGCAACTTGTGCTTATAGGGTACTTAAGGAGGGGCTTAAATGCTATAGCCATAAGCCTAATATGGTGGTCAAGACCTTTTTACGACTCGAACGCGACTTTGATAAGCACGTGAAGTACTGCCAGAACGAACCGCTGGCCCAGGAATTTCTAGCAACAAATGTCGAATGCCAAAATTATTATCAGGTAAGCATAATGTAATAAATTCTCAGGTATACCCTGTAAAAAAAATGTTTTTGTTTGACTTAAAATGGTACACAAGTACCGAAGCATAGTGTACCTTACCTTAAAGTGTACTAAATCGTACCGTAGTGTACAGTGCCACTCTGTACCACACATAAGTATAACAGCATATTTACGTGTACTCAACATTGTCTTGCGTGGTATCAGCGCGTCGGCTTTTATTGCTTATTGACAACACTTAATATGCCGTACAAGTAAATAATATTGCCACAAAAATAAACCACATCAATCAGCGTAGTCCCGAAAACTTTGAGATCATTTTGACTTAATAAAAAGTTCGATGAAAAACTATTTTTCGTATGTTTTCTTGCCTCTTTGCACTTTTCTCTCTTTTCTCCACCAAATATTATAAATAGTAATGAGTAACAAGTCACAAATCGCTCGCAAAATCTGACGGAGTAACGTTTTCCAATGTCGTAAACATGAGAAAGAGATACAAAATGGTACAAACTTACCCACACACATGTCCATGGTACAATTATTTATGTATGAGTGTGTGTGTGTGTATACGAACTAGGGTGCAATATTTGCAATATGTGTTTGATTTCCACTGTCCGGCCATATGTTCAATGCTTTTACGAATATCGTGTGCGTGTGCGTGGCGTGTATGTGTGTGTTTGTGTGAAGGAATATAACAGTTTATTTTTAAAACTAGACATTTCTAAATTTTAAAGCTTTTGCACATCTCAGTGTCTTTTGAGTAGTGTTTGCCGTCGTTTCGTCGTGTTAATTCATTCCACACGTGGGATTTGCCTTTGGTACCTACACAAATTATAGTAAATCCCACACAAACACACGCGTGTACACACACACACACATACATATATATGTGTACCTACGATCAGTTCGAAAATAATTAATGCGATTTTTATACATACGCGAGTTATTCACAAATCTGACAAATTTTGTTAAATGGTCACAGTATTTTTCAGTGCTAGTTATGCAACATTATTAATACAATTTTCTTTTTTTAATATGAATATTTATACATTTGTCTGTGTGTGAGTGCGTGACCGTGTGTGTGTGCGTAGACAAGTTCGTGCTAAAATAAATTTGTATATTCAAGTACACATACAAACACACACACCAATACATATTCGTGCTTATAGACTCTCCCATACATATATGTACATCCGTTTCAATACCGCAGAGTACAAATTCATAAATACTTGTGTGTGTATGTATGCAGAAATGTACATATGTTTATATTAAATACTTTATAAAATCAGCAGCAAAAAAAAAACAAAATGGTTATGGTAGGGCTGCCAAATATTTTATAGACTGTCATTCGATCTGCATTTAAAAGTTGTTCAGTTTTCTAGTGTCACAACTGCTGGCACCCACTGTAGTGCCTTGTAATTAATGAGTTGTAATAATCATGTAGTGCAATAAATAACGGAAACAAGCAAAAGAGTGGCAGACTAGCAGCTACCCTACCAATACTTACAGGCAAACAGCTAATATCAACAGTCAAGCGAAAAACAAACACACACACACGTACATAAATACATATATAAACAAGCAAAATGGCCTGCATACATAATTATTGTATGCACAGCTTCACAGGTGGCGCCAGCGTTGCTTGCATGTATATGTTTGTGTGTGTGCGTGAGTATGCAAAAATTCACAGGTGGCTTTGGTTGGCTGTCGTCTGCTTCTTCACATGGTGTTTGTTGTTTTCGCTTTTAGTGAATGACAGGTGAAAAATGTGCCGACTTTGAGGTTTTGTTGAAAGCAGCAAACAAATAAATTTAGGCAATTAGAAAAATCAAACTGATTGGCTGCAGCAGTGCACAATTATCGGCACGCACAAATTTATCGAAAAGCTGCGATCGATATGCGTTAGGCAACATCGATAAGTGAACTAATTAATATGAACCAGTTGCATTTTTTACTTTAAATTGTGCGCTTCTCGAGTAGAGCAAAAAATTAAGTTTTATAATTTAATTACAGGAATTATCAGCAAAACTTGGAGACGACAAGTTGCTAACTGAGCACCTAAAGCTACCACTACAGCGCATCAACGACTATAAGCTTCTTTTTAAGGTTTGAACTGCACAAAAACAACACCTATACATACATACATACAGTTATATATACATATAAATATTTTACTTGTTTTATTTTTTTTTTTTTGTGTGTTACATGTTCAATCATTCGACAAAACGCATCATAAGTTATGATTTCAAATTGTTTTTTCTAACTATTATTTCAATTCACAGGATCTAATTAAATTATCGCAATGCTTGAAAGAGAATGTTAGGGACTTGGAGAGAGCTTTAGAGTTAATGCTTAGTGTGCCTAGTAGAGCCTATGATAATAGATTTATATCGAGTATTGAGGGACATCGAGGTAATATTTATAAATTGGGTAGGTTATTGCTGCACGAGTGGTGCACGTTTACCGACAAAGAAGGCAAGTCACACGATCGCTATTGTTTTCTATTTAAATCCCGAATTCTGATCACAAAGGTACGCAAAATCTCTGACAAGAAATCGATCTTTATTTTACAAAATATCATCAAGCTACCGCTGTGCGAGATCGAGCACAGAGCGAGTGAGAAACAGATTCATCTCTCCTCCAAAGCACCCACAGACAAGGACGATACTTCGATTTTACCTATACTAATTAAACCTCATAATGAGGATAGTCACTTGATTTGGTACAACGAAATTTGCTCATATATCAACAACGACGTGGCACTGCAAGAACACCACGCAGATGATCTGAAGGTAGACTCAACGAATGTAAACACTGAATGCGAACTAATACTGCGACTGCCCCAGAAGATCGAGGCACACGATCCGAACGTAGGCACTCGTCCATCGGACGTAGCCGAGAACTACTTTTTGAGCAAGGAGACGAAGGAGCGACTGCAGCTTGAGCAGCAAGAATTGCTTAAATTTGAGCAGGAATCGATTGAGCTCTTCAAGCAGCAACAGTCTAAGGTTGTATCTGAAAATCCCACCTCCATTAAAGCGGAGCCTAAGCCGAAAACTGAAGTGAAAGTAGAGACAAAGGCGAAGGTCGAGGAGAAAGTTGAGCCCAAGGGGAAGACAGAAGAAAAAGTTGTTCCTAAGACGAAAATCGAAAGTAGTGCACCAGTGAAGCCAGAGATTGAACCCAAAGTAGAGATAGAAAAACAGAAAACCGTTAAAGAAACGATCAGTGTAGATTCTAAGGAATCCCAGAAGGTTGTGGTGCCAGAACCAACCACTCAAGGTCAAATAGAAACGATCAGTGTAGACATAGCCACGTCGAGTGTGAAAGAAGAGTCCAAAATCGAAGTACAAGAATTTACAAGTAGTATCAGCAGAACCGAAGCAGAACTGAAGACTGTTCTAACGACTGAGGAGACTCAGGGTCAGAAACTCGAGGGTAAGGACACAGAAATAACCGAACCTGAAGAGCCCAAGTCTAACCCAGCGATCGATACAATTCCCACAATTCGAATTAGTAAACCAATAATTGAGGATAACGAAATTTGCATTAAACCCAAAAAGCATAAACCGATCGAACTGAAACATATTGTTGGCTATAACGAATCAAATCAAGTGCAAGATAGCGATAGCATTAATCCAAACTCCCAAGGTCGACAGGGATTCTCTAACTATACTAATATAACCGATTCAGCTTCATTAACCCGTTGGAACAATGAGCTGGCTAACATCGCAAATCGTGGAGATCAACGCGATCATGGAGATCGTTCAGCTCCACCCCCGCCACCCATTCCACCTCATTTCGTTCGATTGCCTGGCTTCTTTCAACCGCTTCCGCTTGTTGCGTATGAAACCACCATTGAGATACTAATTGTTAAGGCACGCCCACCATCACCGCCTCCGCGTTTACCGCCCACCATCAAGCGTGTTCATGTCTATACCGAAAGTCTTGAGCAAAAGACACAGAATTTTCTGGAGGGCATCTATGATATATCTAGTTCAGATACATCGCTACGCAATGCAAAGCAAAAAATTCGAAATATTAAGAGTACAGTATTAAAATCAACTGATACAACAAACTATGCTCAAGATACGGTTAAGAAAGCGAAAGCACGCGATTTCATACATATCTTTACGCCGCCCATTAAAAAGAAACGACCAATCTATGAGATTGTCGAAGAGCCTGTAAATATTTGCGGTGAACTTGAAGGCGATTATACTGAGTCTATTGCTGACGATTTCAGAGAGTCTAGTGCCGATTTCGAGACACGCGGCCAAAGTGTTGGCGTCATGGATGATAACTATTCTGGGTACTCCCTGGCTTCCAGACGGCGTCTCGAGAGTAAGTTGATCCCCATTTGAAAAAAAATCAATTTGAAAACATTTAACTCGTATAATTGTTGACGTAAAACTTCGCTCAAAAGGTTGAAGAGTTTTGAAAACTGACTAAGAATACCGTTAAGTATATGTTACATCGGAATAGATGGCTCAATCATTCAGTTATCGCACTCCTATATCGAATGCTTTATGTGTACTCCACCACCAAACTTTCAATTGTATTTTAACCGATCGATAACCGTCTTTCTTAATGCTTCATAAGTTCCTCCTTGTGGCTAAAACGAGTACGTCTTCTATATTCCTTCCTTGATATTAATCCACTACCAATCTGCTAATAAACCAGAAACCAGCAGGACCAGGGATTACGATAGAGGTACATCCTATGACAGTACTGCGGAGAGACAGTATGGCATAAGCTCCAGACGCGAGAGAAGTACTTTGGATCGCATCGAGTCCCATTCTTCAACTCTTCTGGCCACCGGCCGCACTGAGAGTCGCGCCGAGAGCCGTGCCGAGAGTCGTGCCGAGAGCCGTGCTGAAAGCCGAGCCTCCTTTTCGCGTGCCGAGTCGCGTACGGGCAAACGGGCCACGTCCTATCTTACCGAAGACGCTCCTGCCCGCTCCATTGAAAAGCCCATGGTAGTCAAAATGCTGAAGAGCGTACAAGTGGAAAGTAAGTGCAGGACTTTATCCGTTTACTTCCTTTACTTTATATATTCCCTGGTTTTTTTAGGCGGCGAGACTGCGCATTTTGAAATTCAGTTTAAGGAGCAGCCAGGATTAGTCACCTGGTTGAAGGATAACAAGCCCTTGGACGATCGTCTAGCGGATCGCATTGTCCAAACTAGTGCTCCCATGAATTCTTATCGCTTGGATATTAAGAATTGCCGGTGAGTAAATGTACCAAAATAACCATAGGATATCTATTAATATAAAAGAGAGCCAATTCCCCGCCACTGCGTCACTGTCGACTTGCGTTCAACTCTTCTATTAGACAGCAAAGAGCGCGACCAATCAGATCGTTCGCTCTACTGCACTCACAGCGCATTCCGCTCACTTATGATCTCGCTCTCTTTTCTGCAGTAAAACGTCACACTAGCTATGGACAGAGCGCCTAAGCTAGACTGTGTAATAGTATGTGTGTGTGTGAACACATACAGCTTGCACACACACAGCCTAGAGCTTAGTTCAGTTGCGGCGCTGCTGCTCTTGTATAAGACAGCAAAGAGCGCGACCAATCAGATCGTTCGCTCTGCTGCTTGCGCTCTAGGCTTAGTGCTGTGTGCAGAGCGGCTAAGCTAGCGTGATAGTATGTGTGCTTGACTATACTATATGAAACTAAGGCTTGCAGCTTAGAGCTTAGTTCTGTCGCGACGGTCTTAGCACACACAACGTGGGACGGAGAGTGTGTGTGTGTGCAGATTACATCGATCATTGTCGTATTTATACTGTAATTAATTTGTTCACTGCTTTGCAGTGAGACTGATGCTGGAACTTACACTGTTCGTGCCCAGACGGGCTCTGAAACAACGACTGTTACTGCACAGCTTGCAGTTGGCCAGGGTAAGCATAATTTATTAACAATATAAACTTTACTTTGTTAATATTAATGTGTACATTTTTAGTGGCTGGCCACGACGAGACTAAAACTAACGTACCACCAGCATTTCTGGTTAGCCTGAAGGATGCGGAAATGATTGAGAATACGCTATTCCGCTTCATGATCAAAATCTTGGGCGATCCTAAGCCCAGAGTTAAATTGTAAGTAGATTTGTGTAAATATTTTAAACATTTAACTTACTTATTCTACTTAAACTATAAGCTACAAGGATGAGGTGGAAATTCTGGAAGTCAATGATCGAATCCAAATCATTAGGGATAAGGATTATTTGGGTTTCTATGAGTTGGTCATTGAAGACGTGCAAAAGGAAGACGCCGGTGTCTATTCCTGCAAAGCGGTCAATAAGCACGGCGAAGCTGCCTGTGAGGCAACAGCCACTACTGTTGGTAAGTTAGCAATATTGATTGGCATAAGAAGCAGACTGACTAAATAATCTTTCCCTGTTTTCCTGTAGATTTCAAAAACCCCTTCGGCGCGTTGAGCGGTCAGATCTTGCCTCCCGGTGAGAAGGCCATCTTCTCCTGGAAACGCAACGGCGAAGACTTCGATCCCGAGGAGCGTTTCAAGGTGCTCTTCGGCGAGGACGAGGATTCACTGGCTCTGGTCTTCCAGCATGTGAAGCCCGAGGATGCTGGTATCTATACCTGTGTGGCCCAAACCACCACAGGAAATATTTCCTGCAGTGCTGAGCTGTCCGTGCAGGGTGCCATTCAGACGCTTAATCGTGAGCCTGAGAAACCCACGCTGGTGATCGAGCACCGTGAGGCGAACACAAGCATCGGAGGAACTGCTATACTTGAGCTGCAGTGCAAGGGCTTCCCCAAGCCCGCCGTGCTCTGGAAGCACGAGGGTGAGGTCATTCAGGTGGATGACAGGCACAAGTTCATGTATGAGGATGATGAGAGCATGTCGCTGATCATCAAGAACATCAACACCGAAGACGCGGGAGCGTATACTATTGAAGCCATCAATGAACTGGGACAGGATGAGAGCTCCATTAACCTGGTGGTGCAAGGTGAACATAAGTTAATCCCCTAATTGAATTTCTTGTACTTAATTGAGTTAACTCTTTTCAGCTCCTCCCAAGATCAAGAAGGTTACGGACATTACCTGCTCCGCTGGCGAGACCGTCAAAATGGAGGTGGAAGTCGAGGGCTTCCCTAAGCCGGACATCAGTGTGACCAACAATGGAAAGGATGTTTCCGTCGAGAGCAATGTGAAAATTTCCTCCTCTACGATTGGCAAAAGTGTGGAGAAAGTTGTCATTGAGATTTCAAGCATAAAACTCGCACAATCTGGCAACTATTCGATTAAGGCCACGAATACGATTAGCCAAACAGCCGAGTACTGGAATTGCACCGTGAAATCCAAGCCAATTATTGTGAAACATTTCGAAAGTGAATACATACACGGGGAGAAGGAGACCGTGCAAATGTCCGTAAAGGTCGATGCATTCCCGGAGGCGAAGCTTACGTGGTATCATGACTCCAACGAAATCAAGTTGACCGATAAGAAGTATAAAATTGATTGTGACGGCAATACTTATACCCTCAAGATTACGGGTGCCACTCGTGTTGATGCCGGCGAGTACTCTGTCAAGGCCACCAACGAGCATGGCTCGGCCACCAGCTCCACGCAGCTGCTGATGAAGTGTGCTCCCGAGTACACCAAGAAATTAAAGAACATTACCGTCAAGGAGGGCGATACCAATGTGGAGCTTGTTGTGGGCATTGATGCCTATCCACAACCCCATGTCAAGTGGTTTATTGATGGCATTGAGATCGCCGAAAAGCGTAATGATTTCCGTCAAGTTCAGGATGGCAAGGACTTTAAGCTGATCCTCACCGATGTGGCCACCAATATGCAGGGAAATTACTGCTGTAAAATCATGAACGATTACGGCAAACTGGAGGACAGTTGCACAGTGACTGTTAACTGTAAGTAACTCTAAAAACATAAATTATATTAAACTTTAATCATAATTTTCATAATTCCCAGGCAAGCCAAAGATCAGGCGTGCTCTCAAGGACGTTGAGGTACAAGAAGGCAACTCGCTGACTCTTGAGGTGGAGATTTATAGCGAACCCGAAGCCACCGTTAAATGGTAAAGAAAATATACCTATAAAAAATAATTTATACTAAGCAAACTCTTTTATAGGTTCAAAAATGGTCACGAAATCCACGAGGATGCGAGGATCAAGATCAAAAGAGATTCCCAGCGTATTGAGAATTATTATCTAACTTTGAATCTGGCCAAGAGCGAAGATGCTGGCACCTACGAGGTTAAAGCTGCTAATTTCATTGGCGAGACAACGTCCAGCTGCAAAGTTTTGGTGCTAAGTAAGTACAGAAAAGTGGAAACAAACTTTTTTTTACAAAACAAACTTGAGTTTTTTGTTATAATTTCCCCTTTTTTAATCAAAGAAAAGCAATGAGAATGTAAGTTTCTCGAAAATATCTATACACGTATAATTCTATAATACCGAATACACGAATACCTTTAAATAACACATTCTTCCATCATATAAATGGTACTTTAATTTAGCCCAAGACAATATATCCGTTGGAAAATCCGTGACAAAAACATTGCTCGCCACAACAGAACAAGCTGAAGAAGGGGGTAAAAAACATCTACATATTTCCTTAAATACATGCATACTTGTACTAATGTTTTGGTATATATTAAGAAAGTCATTTCTTATAGCTTCTTATTAATGATGTACATACACTTTTGGCCCTTAATCAAAATTAAACAAACAACATCAAACATTAGTAATAAGTTGTGTCCGCTGTAAATATAAATCTGGACAAATTCTTAGTCAGTAAGCGGAGTACCCTGCATGTTTTCTATCGAAATGTATCGATAATGTTCGAACGAACAGGTATCGAGCGATCAGTTGAACTGGTTAAAAGTTCAAACGAACTAAAAGTTCGACCAGAAATTTAAATGGCGAACTTTGTGCGTGCAAAAATGTGTGTAAATTGCTTTATAAATATAAAATTAAAACAAACTGTAAATATCTGACTAGATGTTACTAACTTTAAATATTATAAGGATTTTCCAATAGGCTTACAGGGAGTAACAACGATTGCCGTTGTAATGCATGGGAAAAATGTAAATTTTTTTTTACGAGGAATCCTTGGAACACAACGCGATTTCGAGGGGAAGAATAATTTTATATATTCTTTTTTCAGCGAATTTAAATACTTGTGCACGTTACAGAGTAATAAGCAATGTACATACAACGAATGTTGCTAATATGAAATGCAAATTATTAACTTTAGCTCGGTATTGAATGGATGTCATGTATAAATTACCATTGAAAAGCTGTTTATTAACATTATACAATTTAACTTGCAGCAATTCCCGAAATTGTCCACTGCGATGTCTTCCAAATGAGCAGCTTTGAGAGTCTACCACTTAAATATGAGGTCATTGCAACGGGTATACCGAAGCCGGAAGCTTTATGGTATCAGGACGGCAAGCCTATAAAAGCCAACGATCATTTTGATCTCTCTGTCGATGGGGTATGTTAGACTATGAATTATGCCTGATATTTAATACTATATGAGCTCAATATTTTAGGATCACTATAAACTGGAGGTAAAGAAACTGGATCTCAAGGATGCGGGTGAATACAAGGTGGTCATGAAGAACAAGGTGGGCGAGAAGAGTCATCAAGGAGTGCTCTCGTTGTCAAGTAAGCTAAAGAAACTAAACGTTTTTGATTATTTAGTTGAACTCTTCAAATTCCTAGACGAATCGGAGTACCGCAAGCCTTTGATTATTTCCAAGAGCGGTCTGCGTGATCTTAAGCTGAAAAAGGGTGATGCCATCAGTGAAACTGTTGTCTTCACCGCTGATCCTAAGCCAGAAATCGTTTGGTTGAAGGACGGCAAACCACTGCAAGCTACCGAAGCGCTGCTACTGAAAACAGAGGTTAAAGAGCTGGAAAATGGCTTGAAGCAGTTCACCTGCAGTCTGAATGTGGCAAACGGTAAGCACAGACTTAAGAAAATGTCTTAAATTTATTTTCTTATACTTCACAATGTCCTTTTAGCCGACATTAAGGACTCTGGCCGTTATGAACTGAAGGTCAAGAACAAACACGGAGAATTCGCCACAAATGGCTTTATTGATGTGCTGGCCAAACCAGAAATCGCTGGTGTGGTGGACCACAAGTGCATGCCCGGCGATTCCGTCTGTTTCGAGGCACTGGTGCTGGCTAATCCCAAGCCAAAGGTCACCTGGACCCGTGGCAACGAGAATCTGTGCAACAACGAGAACTGCGAGGTCATTGCCGATGTGGATAGCGATAAATACAGAATTGTATTCCAGTCGGTGTCACCATCCGAGGACGGTAAATACACCGTTACAGCGGTCAACTCGGAAGGAAGAGCTGATACTCCCTTCAATCTCAACGTTCTGGGTAATTTACTACTTGTAAAACAGTGAAAACATAGGTAAAACTTGTTAAATTTTTGTAGTGGAGAAGCCAACCTTCATTGTTGCACCGGAGAATTTGGTAATCCATGACTTTAGCCCTGTCACGACAAAGGTTAAGGTGCATGGTGTGCCAACACCATCTGTAGAATGGTTCAAGGGCGATAAGCCCGTTGACATCAAGGCTATCAATAGCCTAACCAAGCAGAAGGCTTACAGCACCGCCACCACCGAAGCCTCCTCGGATCAAGTGGAGAGTGTCTTCGATATTGCGCACTTCAACGCAGCCGACGTGGGCACTGTGAGCATCAAAATACTCTAGTTGTTACCAATTCATTTATTTTAATAATATAAATTGTTTAAATTAGTACATTTGCCTGGCCAAGAACGAAATTGGCGAAACAAAGGCACCTTTCCAACTGGCCATGCAATCACTTGCTCCCAGCTTTGTCAAGAAGCTCGACAATGCTCTGGACGTGCTCCAGGGTGAACCACTTGTGCTCGAGTGTGCCGTGGACGGCAGTCCTATGCCCACCGTTCACTGGTTCAAGGACAGTGAGGAAATTAAACCCAGCCAGAACGTGAAATTGACCACCACACCTGAGGGATTAGTCAAGCTGGAGATTGAGAACTGTCAGCCCAATGACTCTGGTGCCTACAAGCTCATCATTTCTAATCCACATGGTGACAAGGTGGCCCTTTGTGCTGTTGCAGTGAAACGTGAGTAGTTATATGAACCCCATGGAGACATTTTCTTACTTCTCTTTCATTACAGCTAGCGAAATGGAGCCAAAGTTCCTGAAACCCCTTGAAAGTCAGACCGTGGTTGCCGGCGAACCCCTGAAACTGACCGCTCAGGTCATTGGTTTCCCCGCTCCCGAGATCAAGTGGTACAAGGATGGTGTACTCCTGCGTCCCACCGCGGCCATTGATATCATCAATAATCCCAATGGACAGATTGGCTTGTGGTAAGCTTGTAAGATCTTTCTAGTATCATAGCCTTTCTGTAACCCCTTTAAATTTCTAGTATTGATACGGTTGATGGACACGACGCTGGTCTGTACAAGTGCATGATCATCAACAAAGAGGGTGAAAAGGAGGGCGCAGCTGAGGTAAAAGTTGTGGCCAGGGAAGCGAAGCCATCGTTTGTGGCCGAGCTTCAGGATGCATCCAGTGTGGAAGGCTTCCCCGTCAAGATGGACATCAAGGTTGTGGGTTATCCCAAACCAAAACTTCAATGGTTCCACAATGGACATGAAATCACACCAGATAACAAGCACTTTGCCATTGTGGAGAATCCCGATAACACGGTCAGCCTGGTTGTGGACAAGACTGCTCCTGAGGACTCTGGTTTATATGAGGTTATTGCCCAGAACTCAGAGGGTTCCACTGCATCGAAGGCGAAACTCTATGTTGCTCCGAAGACGGACGAAACCGCTACGGAGGAAGCGCCACAGTTTGTGTCTGGTCTGCGTGATGTGAACGCGGATGAGGGCCAGGAGCTGGTGCTTTCCGCTCCTTTCATTGCCAATCCCATGCCTGAGGTCATGTGGTCCAAGGATGGTGAGCTACTGGCGCCCAGTGAGCGTCTCCTGATGACCTGCGATGGCAAACACGTGGGTCTGACCATTAAACCCGTTGAGGCTACCGATTCGGGTAACTACTCCTGCCTGCTGGCCAACCCTCTGGGCGAGGACACATCCGCCTGCAACGCCAACGTTAGGAAGGTGTACAAGGCGCCAGTGTTCACCCAAAAGATCGCCGATCAACAGCAGATATTTGGCAACAATGCCACAATTCCGGTTACTGTCTCTGGCGTACCCTATCCGGAGCTGACTTGGTTCTTTGAAAACAAACCCATCAATGTATCCGAGAAGCACAAAATCAAAAATGATGGTGATCATCATATGTTGATTATCAACGATTGCCAGAAAGCCGATCAAGGTGAATACAAGTGCATTGCCTCCAACAGGGAAGGCAAGGACATAACCCAAGGCCGCCTGGAGTTGGTTAATGAAATGTAAGTAGATGAGTCTTTAAAAGAAGTGTCTTGAAGTGAACTTGATCTCCCTCTTCCAACTACAGCAAGAAGCACATGCGGTCCGAGCCACCAGTTTTCCTAAAGAAGATTGGAGATTGTGACATCTTTGAGGGCATGGCAGCCAAGTTTACCGCCTGCGCCACTGGATATCCAGAGCCAGATGTCGAATGGTTCAAAAACGATCAGAAACTGTTCCCATCCGACAGAATTACCATGGATAAGGAGCCAAATGGTCTGCTCCGCTTGAGCATGAAAAATGTCACCGAAGCCGATGTCGGACGCTATACTTGCCGTATTTACAATCCCTACGGAGATGACTCCTGCACGGCCGAGCTGTTCTACGATGGTAAGCTGAGTTCTCTTAAGTGTTCCATGAATTAGTACAACAATTTTGGGTATTCTTAGTTCTGGATTCGCATCAACGTCCGCTGGGAGATCAGTACTCCGATTTCAAGCAGTACAAAAAGTCTGGAGCTCCTCCACCGCTGCCAGATGCTCCTATCATCTCTCGCATGACCGACACTCGCCTGCGTCTGTCCTGGAAGCCATCGGTGCCACTGTCACCTCGTTATCCCGTCACCTACCAGGTGGGATCCCTTTTCACCTTCACATATACATATCTTTTAAACCATGCTTCTTTGTAGGTCGAAATGATGGATTTACCCGAGGGTGATTGGCGTACAATTAGAACTGGAATTCGCAGCTGTGCGGTTGACATGAAGAACTTGGATCCCCTTAGGGATTATAGGTTCAGAATTCGTGTGGAGAACAAGTTTGGCGTCAGCGATCCCAGTCCCTACACTCAAACTTATAGGTAGGAAAACCTATCTTGAGTTCTATTAGGATTTTACTAATGCATTTTGCTTTTCAGGTCTAAACTCATCCCAGAACCAGCTAAGAGGTACACTTACTTGCCACCTGGTACTGATTTCCGTCCGGAGACCTCGCCCTACTTCCCCAAGGACTTTGACATTGAACGACCACCCCATGATGGACTTGCTCAAGCTCCACAGTAAGTACTAATCCTCTAGCTGTCGGCTTGTTTTAAATGCTTCTTTTTTTCTACTGCTTTTAGGTTCTTGCTGCGTGAGAGTGAAATCTCCTATGGCGTCAAGGATCACAACACCGAACTGATGTGGTTCGTCTATGGCTATCCTAAGCCAAAGATGACCTACTACTTCAATGACAAGTTAATCGAGTCTGGCGGCAGATTCGACCAGAGCTACACTCGCAATGGTCAAGCGACACTCTTCGTCAACAGGTGGGTTAAATGGGTAAACCTCTAGAAAGCTAATCCAAGTGCTTACTCCATTTACAGCATGCTGGATCGCGATGTGGGCTGGTATGAGGCAGTGGCCACAAATGAGCACGGTGAGGCCAGACAGCGTGTGCGTCTGGAAATTGCCGAATATCCCAGATTTATCAAGCGGCCAGACGAGACCTTCATTATGTCTCGCAAGAATGGTCGCATTGAGGCCAGAATTACGGGCATTCCACTGCCCGAGGTGCACTGGTACAAGGACTGGAAGCTGTTGACCGACACCACCCGCGTTAAGATCAACTCTTACGATCCAGACATCTATGTGCTTTCCATCCACGACTCAATCATCAAGGACGGCGGCTTGTACTCCGTTAGTGCCAGAAACATTGCCGGTTCCATTAGCACATCGGTGACCGTGCACATTGAGGAGAACGAGGATCAGTACATCTACAAGACGTACGGCAGACATCCCTATGTGCGCTCCAAGCAGCTGCGCTACGAGGATAAATACGACATCGGAGATGAGCTCGGTCGTGGCACTCAGGGCATCACTTATCATGCTGTGGAGCGTGCTACCGGTGACAATTATGCCGCCAAGATCATGTACGGCAAGCCAGAGCTGCGTCCATTCATGTTGAACGAACTGGACATTATGAATATGTTCAACCATAAGAATCTCATTCGTCCCTATGACGCCTACGAGACTGAGCGACAGATTACGCTCATCATGGAGCTGGCTGCAGGTGGAGAACTGGTCAAGGACAATTTGCTCCGTCGTGATTACTACACGGAGCGAGACATCGCCAATTACATACGCCAGACCCTGTGGGGTTTGGAGCATATGCATGAGCTTGGAGTGGGTCACATGGGTCTAACGGTAAGTAGACAAAATGTAATCAGCCTCTAGCAGTTTACTTATGGCCTTCAATTTCCCAACAGATCAAGGATCTGCTCATTTCCATTGTGGGCGGCGATCACATCAAGGTTTCAGACTTTGGCCTGTCTCGCAAGATCAACAAGCACAACTTGTCCACCTTGGACTATGGCATGCCTGAGTTCGTTTCCCCCGAAGTGGTTAACAAGGAGGGCGTCAACTTCTCCCACGACATGTGGTCCGTGGGTTTGATTACCTATGTGCTGCTTGGCGGCCGTAATCCTTTCCTGGGCGCCGATGATCGCGAGACCTTGACCAAGATTCGTGAGGGTCGCTGGGACTTCAAGGACACCATTTGGACGCACATCTCCGAAGATGGACGTGATTTCATCAGTCGTCTTTTGCTCTACAGCCCCGAGGAACGCATGGACGTTAAGACTGCGCTGAAGCATCCTTGGTTCTTCATGCTGGATCGCCAGGCTTCCGAACATGATTATCAAATTGGTGTGGATCGTTTGAAGAACTACTATGATCACTTCAGGGATTGGTATGCCAATGCTGCCTGCAAGAATTACTTCCGCCGGCGCCGTCTCAGCGGCTGCTTCCAGCATCCATCTAAGATGGTCTACCCCAGTGGACATGGCTACACCCCAGAGCGCACACCCGAGCCTCTTGCCGAGCCAAGGAAGCGTGCCAAGCGCGAGGAAGTCGTTTCCAAGTTTTTGCATCCCGACTACGAACTGGGTCTCATTCAGTCCGAAAGCCAGTGAGTTTTAAGAAGAATTTCTAATCTTATAGACCTTCGATTTAATTCCTAAACTCACAGCTATCAGTACGGCCCGGACACTTACTTGTTGCAGCTGCGTGATGTTAGCTTCCCAGTGAGATTGCGTGAGTACATGAAGGTCGCTCACAGGCGTTCACCTTCATTCGCACTCAACGATTCAGTGGATTGGTCGGTGAGTAGTCCCATCCTAGCAATTCCTCTTTGCCCTACTAAAGTGATACCACTCTCAGCTGCCTGTTATTCGTGAGCGTCGTCGCTTCACGGACATCATGGACGAGGAGATCGACGATGAGCGCACACGCAGTCGCATCAGCATGTACTCCGCCAACGATTCGTACTCGATTCGTCGTCTGCGCACCGAGTTGGGACCACGTCTGGATGAATACACCGAAGCTGATGCCATGATTGAGACACAGCGTGAGGGTTATCCACCATTCTTCAGGGAGAAGCCCCAGACGATTGCCATAACGGAGAACCAACCGGCTCACATTCACTGCTTTGCTGTGGGTGATCCCAAGCCTTGCGTGCAGTGGTTCAAGAACGACATGGTGCTGTCGGAGAGCAAGAGAATCAAGATCACCTACGACGAGGATGGTCGCTCCATCCTTCGGTTCGAGCCTGCCCTGCACTTCGATGTGGGTGTCTACAAGGCTGTGGCCAGGAACAAGGTCGGTCAAACTATGGCCAGATGCCGCATAGTCGTGGCCACGCTGCCTGATGCACCAGACTCGCCCGAGATTTCCGCGACCAGTGCCACTGAGATTCTGCTTCGCTGGAAGCAGCCACGTGACGATGGACACTCTGCTGTGCTCTGCTACAGTCTGCAGTACAAACTGCACAACTGCGATGCCTGGACAACTGTTGCCGACAACATTGATCATGAGTTCTATCTGCTGCACGAACTGACACCCAATACCAAGTACCAAGTGCGTCTCTCGTCGAAGAATCGCATTGGCTGGAGCGAGATGGGAATACCTGTCAATGCTACCACTTCTGGACCTGATGCACCCAAGATTCACATCACCAAGGCCATGAAGCATTTGCAGCAGCTGACCGAGAGGGGCGAGGAAGTCATACCCGAGGAGGAACGTGTCCACACCGACTACCATTGCGAACGCGAGCCACCCACCTGGGTGACAGATGCCTCCGTGAACGACAAGTACAGTTTCATCTCAGAGATTGCGCGTGGAGAGTTCAGCACAATTGTCAAGGGTATTCAGAAGTCCACCGATACCGTTGTGGTGGCCAAAATCTTTGAAGTAACCGATGACAATGAGGAATCTATTGTGGCGGAATTCGATAATTTCAAGACTCTTCGTCACGAGCGCATCCCAGCGCTCTTTGGTGCCTACAAGCCCATGAATGTGCCCATCGCCATCTTCGTGATGGAGAAACTACAGGGCGCCGATGTGTTGACCTACTTCAGCAGTCGCCACGAGTACTCAGAGCAGATGGTGGCCGGTGTGATCAGTCAGCTCTTGGATGCTCTGCAGTATCTGCACTGGCGTGGTTATTGCCATCTCAACATCCAGCCCGATAATGTGGTCATGGCCTCAGTGCGCTCCATTCAAGTGAAACTGGTTGACTTTGGCTCCGCCAAGAAGGTTAATAAACTGGGACTCAAGGTCAATCCTTGTGGTATGCTGGACTTCCAGCCACCCGAGATGCTCAACGATGAGCCGGTCTTCCCACAGAGTGACATCTGGTCACTGGGTGTGCTCACCTACTTGCTTTTATCCGGCTGCAGTCCGTTCCGCGGCAACGACGAATACGAAACCCAACAGAACATTTCCTTTGTTCGCTATCGTTTCGAGAATCTGTTCAAGGAAGTGACTCCAGAAGCCACACGCTTCATAATGCAGCTCTTCAAGCGTCATCCAACGTAAGCTAACATTTTACTAACTAATTTGTTTAAATAAATTAAGGTAATTTGCTTGTAATTGCAGTAAGAGACCCTACACAGATGACTGCCTGGAGCACAGGTGGTTGATGTCCTCCGATTACATGGTCAGAAAGCGTGAGCGCGCCGTTTTCCTGGGAAACCGTTTAAAGGTAACAACTCTGTAGTTTCCATTTAGTATTGATCTTAATTCTTTAAACTTTTCAACAGAATTTCTATGATGAATATCATGATTATAAAACCAAATCCTCCTCATCATCCAAGCCACTGATTTCGATTGAGGGAGGACCAACCCCATCGCAGCTGCTTCGCTCGAATAGCATTCAGGAAGAGCTGCTCACAACGTTTTAGTTAAATTTTCAGAAAGAAACCCCAAAAACAATTGTTAATTTATGCCTTGCTTTTCTGTATTTTGGTTAATCACATTAGTAACAAATATAATAAATGAGATACCTTTTTATTTTCAACTGCTCAAAGCTTTAACCAAACGAAAAATCTCTCAAAATAAACTTTATAATTCATAAACGCAAACATAATTAAATTTCTCCTTAGTTTTAATTAAAAAACTTGATTAAATATGCTGAGTTTAAAATTTTATTTTCTTTAAACGAATTACAAAGTGTAAAAAGGTGTTGGTTTCATAGTCCAATTGGTTTAAATTTTTGAAATCGTTTTCAAACCCAGAATATTGAAACATTTTCGTAATACAGCTGCTGTGGCCTCGCACAGCAAGATCCTGCTGTGATGCACCTTGATAATCTTGCCCGACTTGTCCTTCTCGATGCAGTAACAGCTATCGTAGAACTCCGTAAATGCAGTGCACACTTCGTAGCAGAATTCGCAAAGGAAGTGAAGGTACAAACCAGAGGAGCACTTCATCAGAATATCATAGAATTTCAGCAGGGTTTTGGCGAGTTTCCACTCCTTTTCGTGATCCAGCACCAGCTGAACATTGTCCAAAATCTTAGCTAAATTGCTGAAATCCTCCTGTGAGTTGCGAGCAATGGAGCAGATTCGTGAATATGTGTACAGCAAGTACACGGCAGTGTTTCCTCGATCATCCAGCATTTTTTCAAAGGAGAATACGTAATCACTGATACGATTGTGGCACAAATCCGCGTACTTGATGCAGCCGTAGGCCACTGCCTCCTGTGCATCTTTCAGCTCCTGTGGTGTGAGCACCTGGTCACGACCTCTGTCGTGTAACTGCTGCAAGGAGCACTTCATACCCTCGTCCAATAAATCGGCCAGTTTCACCGTATCCCCGGAACGTGTCTTGAACTTTTTACCATCTTCGCCAAGTACGACACCGAACTGCACATGATCTACTCGGTGTTCCTTGGGTTTGAGAATACCACAACGCTCGGCTGCTTCGAAGATCGTTTGGAAATGTGTGCTCTGCCCAGCATCCACAACATAGATTAACCAGTTAGCACAGTCTTCTTCGAGTCGGTGTTTGATAGCGGCCATATCAGAGGTGTCATATGTGAAACCGCCATCGGATTTCACAATCGTTAAGGGGATTCCTGTTTTGTTTACATTCGGCCACATGATATGTCTTCCATCGTCTAGTTCCAGGAATTGATTCTTTTTTAAGAACTCAACGATGGAAATCATGCGGGACTGATAGAAAGATTCACCGCGTTCCTTGATAGTTACATCCAATCGATTGTAAATTGTTTGGAACTCTTCACGGGACACGTCACAGATCAGCTGCCAAGCTTTTATCGATTTGGCATCACCGGATTGCAAGGCTACAACATGATTATAGGCACGTTTCTTGAAGGCCTCATCTTCGTCGAAACGTTTCTTGGATTCCTTATAAAACGCTTGCAGATCTCCAATGGGTGGACTCTCGGACAAAAAATTGGGAAAGCGATCTTCCAAATGCGCAATGAGCATACCAAACTGTGTACCCCAATCGCCCACATGATTGATGCGGAGTACGTCGTGTTGCAAGAACTCCAGCAGACGGCAAATGGATTCGCCAATAATCGTTGAGCGCAAATGGCCAACGTGCATTTGCTTAGCAATGTTGGGCGAGGAAAAGTCTACCAAAACGCGCTTTTTCGGCACATTTGGCGGCTTGATGCCATCACGCAACATGTTGGTTAAGGCAGTTATGGCATATTGTTTGCTGAGGAAAACGTTGATGAATCCGGCACCAGCCACTTCAATTTTGTCTATTATTGGCGAGACTCCACAGCATCGCTGAATCTCGGCTGCAATTTCACGTGGCGCTTTGTTAGTGCCAGCTTCCTTCATTTTCTTGGCAAGTCCCATGGCATTGTTGCATTGGTAATCTCCGAATTTGGCCGACACATTGTTCACTGGTGCAATAATGACTGGTACATTGCTGTAGGCGGGAAATGCTTGTCCAATTGCCTGGGAGAAGAAGGCTTCCAAATGTTGAGTAATTAATAGAGTATCAGCGAGTTTGGATTTCAGAGCGCCACCCCTCTCAGCTTGTATCGCTTGTTTGATCACAGCAAGGCGGTGTTTGAGTTTCGAGTTGTCGGAAAGCAGCTGGGCCACAGAATCATTGCTCTCTACATTTGGCGAAGATTGTGATTGTTTCAAATACTGAATTTTTGCAGACAGTCCTGATGCAACGCCTTCCAAGCTGGTTAGCTTTTCAAGCTCCGTAATCAATCCAGTAGACATAACGCAAAATTTTATTCACGAAAATCTGACCACGTTTGGTGTTTTTAAATAGAGATGCGTAATCATAATACATTCTTTTATCGCTTTTGAAATATGTTATAGCTATCGATGAGACCATCGCCTTGGTTACGATTAATAATATATCGAAGAATTAATTGGGCCATGAGTTTGTTTTGCAACCCTGATTTAAGGTTTATTGATCAAAAGAAAATGTTGATGTTCTAGCTTGGAAATTACCAATTAATTAAATAAAAAAATGTATTTTGTAATTTTATTACTTAAATTTCCATTCAGTGTGTTTTAGTGCAATGTATTAATATGTATGTTATTTGATTTGTGGCTTGGACTTGTAAGAGAGCTTATGTACTTCTGAATGGGGACTTATGTGTGTGTATGTATGTATGCCCGCACGCATTGTATTTGCTTATTTGAAATTGTAATTAACTGTTACTGTTATTGTTGGTTGACAGGTACAGATGAACGCTCGCAACACAAAATGACAAAATACGCTTTATACAATATCAGTCGGAAATACAAAACCTATCCGGCCAATATCAATATGGAGTGCAAGTCCCAACTGCTGGAAGACCACGAGAACGTGACCTTAATTGTAAACCGTAGAAGTGCAGTTCGTCAAACCCCAAAGCGGTGGATGTTTCGGTGTCGATGGCAGAAAAAGCTTGCGATATCACTGGCACTAATTTGCATATGTGTTCTAATCATCTTTGCCTATACGGACCAGCTATTTCGAAATAAAATATTTTCGGTACTCCTGCCCAGCCGATTTACAACACAAATCACAAGCGTTGCACAGCTACAGACAAGTTATCCCCAAAATGAGCAATCATTAAGTACTTTGAATTATCCAAGTTTAAAGCCAATGCAATATCTGTTGAACTATTCGTCGATCCATCTGAATTTAAGTTCGCATACTAAAAAATCCACATCGGATTACAATATATTTGTTATATACACTAGAGAGAACTATCGGCTTCAAATGAAGTTTGATCTATTTGCACATAGTTTGTTTAAACATACGAATGCGCAATTGCATTTACACATAATAACCGATAAGGAGAGCGAAATGTCTGTGCTGGACATTTTACAGAGGAAGATACGAAGATTTCGTAGAATAGTGATATATACGATGTACGATGTGCAGATATGTTCCAATATTATTCAGGATATAACTGCCAAATTATCGCCATATTTTAGCTCTATGCCCAATTCCTATTATAGTGATTCGCTTTTCTTTTTATCTCTTGGCCTGCATCGCATTGCAGATATTAGCTTAGATCGCGCTATTCTATTTGATTGTGATATTGTTTTTCGTTCCGATGTTCGACTATTATTTGCTGAATTTGATCGCTTTTTGCCGCATCAACTTTATGGTCTCGCACCAGAGCTAACACCTGTGTATAGACATATACTCTATCGCTATCGTGTTCGATTTCCGAAATCGAATTTCGGAAATCCATACCATCCAATGCAATTAGTTAAGAACAATAGGAATAAACAGATAACACAACGCAGTCATGAGCATCATGGTTATCCTGGCCTTAATTCTGGTGTAGTACTTATGCTATTAGATCGTATTAGAGATTCAAAAACGTATTCGGAGGTGCTCACACAATACGAAGTGAATAGATTAGTTGAAAAATACTCGTTCAAGGGTCACCTGGGAGACCAGGACTTTTTTACACTACTCGGTTACGAGTATCCCAATCTAATATACAGATTAGACTGTATTTGGAATAGACAACTCTGCACGTGGTGGAAGGATCATGGGTATAGCAATATATTCGATGCCTACTTCCGCTGCGAGGGTGTTATTAAAATGTACCACGGCAACTGTAATACACGCATTCCCGAATAATAATACAAACGAACAAAATAATATACAAATTCATGTACTCATACTATAATAAATTCCGTTGTATAACATAAACAATCATTTCAAAAGGCTGTTTTTGATTAGATTTTGGGAATGTTTTGAGTATCCCTGTTACTTGGCCAATTGGTAAACTCCGCCAGAGAAGAGCAGCTTGTGTTCACGCACCTTGCGCTGCAGAAAGTGCTTCAACTCATCCTGCGTGAACTCAACTCCGCCGCTGTGCGAGGCAAACAATTTAAGCATCTGATGGATTCGATCAATGGGCATGGAATCCAGATTCGTTAACATGCCCACAATATAGGACCAAAATACCTGGAAAAGGCACAATGTCTTAGCAAATGGATGGAGTTCTTTAAAAATTCAATAAACATACTTGAAGTTCTTCCTCCCTCTGATCACTGGCCGAGGCCATGGCCGATTCCAAGTCCTCTTCGTCGGCATCCGTGATGTTCATTTCTTCGAATTCGATTTTCTCAGTTTCCTCCTCCAACAGCGTAAACACTCCGGGCTCAGTTTCGGAAATCAAGCCGTGATTCTGCCAGAAACTTATGCGACGTCTCAGCGCTGATGGAGGCACCTTTATAAGGCTGCTCAGCTCCTCCAGAGTCCATTCACCTAAGTAAGTCATTTATTATCTGGAAATTGAATTAGGAATTATGTATGGGTACAAACTTTTGTTCTGGAAGTGGTAAATTATGACAGCTTGTGTGGGAGGCACCGTCATCTCCATCACTCGCTCGCCAATCTCGATAACAATGTTCACGCGTCCGGTCACTGTACGCCAATTGAGCGTGCGGTTGCCTTTGTAGGACTCGTAGGCCTTTGTAAACTTTTTAAACTCATTTTCCAGCTCCTCGGGCAACTGTAAACTCTCCTTGTTGAATGATGGCCAGAATTGTGCCGAAATAATCAGTGAAGATATGTCAAACAGAGGACTCTCATTGAAGTTGCAATCTCCATGAATGTGAGCGTTGATTCGCTTCGAATCTGTGACATCTTTCAGCATCACTTCGCAGCTATGCAAAAGAGATTCCCCAAATCGAATCTTGAGAAGCTCCAGATTCCGTATTTCCTTCTCGGAATTGAAATCAAGCTGGGACAACAGACGATCGGCCATCAGATTGCGATACTCGACCATAAACAGCTCCTTACTGCCGTATATATCCACGACCATAGATATAATATCAGCAGATCGTATAATTTTCGAACTATTCATTTGCAGAACATCTGGATCAATGCCAAATGGATCTGGCTCCCAGTTCTCCCAATTGCTGTACTCATTTAGTCCCGAATCCTTGCCATCTTTGATGAACTCTCCCTTGGCCAACTCCTCGGAGAGATCCGTTGGTCCCTCCTCTGTGAGACCAGTGACAACGCGTCGCACTGTATCATTCCTTTTGCGCAGATAATCCTTTATAGGAGCTGTAACTATTTCTAATATCACGCCAGTGTTATCCAGATGACGAATGGCTTTAATTGCAGCCACATAGCCAGTTAATATATCCATAGTGTTGACGCCAGGATGTAAGATTCTTGCCTCCAAGGCACTTCTCAGCGATTCAGTCAAATAAACTCTCATATCTATTTTTTCCATGCATATCTTCAAGTCCTCTATAGCAGGAGTAGAGTCGGGATAGTCTGAAAAACGCTTTATGTTATTCTGTATTTCTTGGCTTATAGTTAGTCCTACCTATGATAATGCTGAAAAACTGGCTAATGACGTTTTGTGCAAAAGTTTCGTACATAAAATAAGTTAATTTAACTTTGAATGCTTGAACAGCTTCCGGAATATCTTCTACAGATTCGTCATTTGCCGATCTCCGTTCGGTAAATATGGTCGTTAACCAGGTCATGACTACATCATGGATCCACTGTGGACATGAATAGATAGTTATTAATGTGTTGAGTTTACTTTATGATGCATTTACCGTTTCTAGCTGCTTCAGGTGACTTCTATCAAAGATGCCCAGACACGTGTCATTGATGTGCTCCTTGATCTTTAGCTTAATCAATGCTGTTAAAGCGCTGCCTGCTAAGCGATCTATTAAACGCATCTCCAGCAGCTTAGCATTCGTGGAATTTACCATTTCCGTGAGTTTTTGGCAGCAACATTGCTCCTGATCGTAGTTGCAGCCACCACAAGGCAGTTCCGTAAATACGTCTGAGTCTGCATAGGGGGTAATTTATATATACTATTTATAACAGTACGTTTTATAGATTTTTACCAATTGTGGTGGAAGCTAGAACCGAGTCCTTGGTAAACAGCCGATAATGCACGCAGTAGAAGTCACTCACATAATTATTAAACGTGGGCGGCAAACGGGCTAGCAATGCGTTACGCAGCGTGGACTTGATGTGCTCCTCACTGGACGTGGAGACTGTGGATTCATTTACACTGATTAGACGTGGCTTCATCTGAAGCAGGCATTGGTATCCATCGTACAGTTCGTTGACGGCCTCAATGAATTTGGAAAATAATCCATCTTTTGCTGTGATTTCTGCAATGCTTGAAGTTTCATCTAATTTTTCTTTTGTGCCCGCTTCTGCTGATAAATGCTTCCAAAATTTGGGTGCAAGAATATTTCGTATTGTTGACTCCACTTCCAGATCCAAAATAGCTGTAAATGTTTCAAAGCTTCCCAACTTATTGAGATGCCGGTAAACATTTGCAGACACCTCCTTGTCGATTTCTGGCAGCGGATATGCAACCTGCCATTGTGTATAAGTTTAATTTTGAATATATCGGTCTGCAAATAGATAATACTCACTTCGCCATTTAAAATGGGGAATATTTTGAGCAAGTCTGCCCAAATGGCAGCAAAATCACCCATTATTCTTCACCACTTAGCAATCATAAACAAATGTTTTTATTAGTGGCGGAACATTCACCCTGTCATCGGTATCGATAAGGTTCGCAACACGAGCAACCGACAATCGTCTGCTTTCAAATAGTATCGAGTAAGTAATTTTTATATTTTGTCTTTATTTATAGTTTTAAAATGTACTTCATCTTAATAGAAACTTTAACTGTATTTTTTAAAACAAAGTTGAACATTTCAGCGACATTATGTAAAGTATTTAAGATGTGTAATTTATTGCCAAAAATTAAGTAAATTAACAAAAATATTTGGATTATGGAATATTTCAAAAAACCCGTATTTATTTGTAAAACTGTACATTGAAATTCTGCGGCGCCATGTGTTATTTATATCTTGTCAACTATTGATAATTACATTCAAAAATTCAACTATTTTTTTTGATTATCGAAATGAAATAACAGGCAGTATCAAAACTAGTATTAATAGTGTCATTAGTTCACCGAATTATAACTGAACTTTCGCCGAATGTTTACGTAGAAAAATGGAGTCAATTGTTGAAAAGACATCGCTCGATTTTCTGGCAGCATCAACCTTAAAATGTAATCCTCTAAGTCCGTAGTAATCAACTAAAGGTTTAGTTTGCTTATGGTATGCTTCAAGTCGTTTTTTGAGAGCCTCAGCGTTATCGTCACTTCGCTTCATCAAAGGTTCACCGGTAATCTAAAAAAAAATCAAATTATTAGACATATGAATGGAAATCCACGTGGAAAATACATACGTCATCGCGCATTGGCACTTTAGGAGGGGCAAACTCTTCGTGATAGGATCTGCCACTGGCTTGATGAATCAACCGACCGGTTATTCTTCTCACCAACAGACTGTCATCAATAGCAAACTCAATAACGGCATCCAGATCTGTCTTCCTCTTGTCCAATAACTTATCGAGCTAAACGGGAAATTAAATTTATTTTATTAAATAGTTCTCAAGCTTAAAACTTTAGTGATAACAACCTTCTCAGCTTGCACTACAGTTCTGGGGAATCCATCCAAAAGGAAACCGTTTTTGCACTCTGGTTTATCTAGATTGGAGTCAATCATGTCCACAACAAGCTCATCGGAGACAAGTTTTCCAGCATCCATCACTGCCTTTAGTTCGGAGCCCAGTTTCGATCCAGATGCAATTTCTGCACGCAGCATATCACCAGTTGATAAATGACACACACAAAACTTTTCTTTTAGCATGGGAGCCTAGCAAAAGCAATAGATTAATGATTTTATTACATACAATGAATACATTTCGTTACACATAAATAGTGGTTTCGGTTTCAAGTTTTGGCTTTGTGTACTTTGTACTATAATTTTTATGAATTAAATTAAATGATAAGAACGGGTCATTATAGAGGCGCTATCAGCTCTTGGTATCGGGAAGCAATTTAGCAAACACACCATACAATTAATGCATTTAACCTAAAATGTACATTTCGATGGGATAATAAATAAAAAAGTGATTCGAGAAAACTTTCTTCAATGATACAAGGTCACAACCTTTCTTCAATAGTGGAAGGTCACGGGTGGCAACGTGCCTGATTTTTATGTATTCAATGTATGTATTTTTACTTGTTTGTATGCGTATGTTTGTGTGTCTCTCTCATACATGCTGAGGTGTCGCAGTGCTACTGGACGCAGAGTAACTCAAAGTACCGGCCGCATTCTTTGCAGTTTTACAAGTTCAAATTTCATTTGTATTAGTTGCAAGTGTTTCACATGTACATGTATGTATTTATCTAGGTATGCGCAAGATATCAATGCCTGTGCGGCTTTACACTTTGATATATTATATAATATTGTACCCACCTGTGTTCCTTTGCCAGAGCCTGGCGGGCCCAAGAGAATTGCGTTGACACCAATTGTACTTGGTTCATAGCGTTCCACGGGTACTGATACATTTGGCGCCATCTTTATACAAATTTATACTATTTACAATTTTAGGTATTAACCTCTATTCATAACTTTTACTTATGTCCCTTGATAATAACTATATACTAGAGCTGGAACTTCAATCGATACCGCGTTCAATGCATCGATGTTTCATCATCATCACGATACATCGATTCATTAATTAAGAATCGATATGGGTCGAAAAAGTACTTCTAGTCCCGGTTGGAATTTGAACACAAATTAGATACGAAGAAATATATTATTTTTGTGAACAACATTTTTAATATATATAAAAAGACCAGTGTACTCACTCAAACATAGTCAAAGCACAAGAGCACACTTTGAAAATTCCAAAAAAATAAATTTTTATTGTCACATTATCAATAATGGTAATATTGTACAAATTGTACCGTCTGCTTCCCCTCGCAGCGAAATCAGAGATGCTTTTAATCGGTTCAATTGAACCAGGGTAGTGAACAAAATCCTCTTTGATTTTAATCGACTTGTGGTTATTTTGGATTCCTATAATTGCTAATTTTTTAATTAAACACAATAATATAAGTATATAAGATATGTAAAATATATTTGTAAATGTATTCTGCATTATTATTCTGAATCAAAATGCAAAAAGACACATTTATCGATAACTTGAAAATTATATTCCAATAACAGCGAGAACCCTTGCACATCTCTAGCCTATCCGTATAAATAAAACAAACATTTTTAAACATTTATTTTCTTATTGTGCAGACACCAAATTATAAAGTCTGATATTTTTTGCGAAAATTGGGTAAGTTCCAAGCCAAACACAAAGATGACACTGCAGTGTAGCTGTGTACAGGCAGGTGAAAGGGCGGCAAGCGTCAACTACATTCGTAGAGGATTTCTAGCCCCACATGGATGTCATTAGCTCAACGACTAGTGATTGTGACATTTATGGACATTTTCAATTTAGTTGGGTGTCAGTTAGACAAAGGTCAAACCTTGGATTTTGATCAAGTTGTACAACCTGTTATAGTTTACATATAGCTGCATGTAGGACAAATTGGGTATTGAGGGGTGCACACTGGTAACACGCGTCAATAAACGTTAATCTAATGTGATTATTTTTGTTCTACATTTTAGAGTTTTGGTCGATGGAAATTAACTGTGTGTCTGGAATATGTATAAGATTGAGCAACAAAACTAAGTTGTTTACACATTGATAGAATTATAGATAGTAAGACGTTAGAACTGAATGCAGCGCTATGTTTTTGTCGATTGCTCCGCCGTTGATGGACTTTGAGGATGAGCTGCTGTGGATCAACCAATCAAGCAGCACAAAATTAAATGTTTTATACGACAAATCAAATTATGTAACGCCCAACACAAAGCTTCTGATTGAGCAGGCTTTCATTCAGCCACTGAGTCTGCAGGATCAGCAAATTCTATTTGACGACTTGCTTAAGCAAAATCGCAATATCGCCCACCAATATGGATTGACACCAGCAAAAGTGTGTATTCAGCTTGTTATTTAATTGAAAAACTTATTCACATTACTGTAATTGCAGCTACCTCAATTAGTTGAGAATAATCCGCTTATTTCAATAGAAATTTTATTAAGACTTATGCTGACTACTGATATAACAGAATATTTTAACATATTAGTCAACATGGAAATCACTCTGCACTCAATGGAGGTTGTTAACAGGTATTATTAAGCTTAAACTTGAAATATATATATATGCGTTTATTGATACTGGTATTATTTAATTGCAGATTGACAACATCCTGTCCGTTGCCCACTGAATTCATCCATTTATATATAAGTAATTGCATTTCAACATGCGAAACTGTTAAAGATAAATATATGCAGTCACGTTTGGTTCGATTAGTATGCGTATTTCTTCAATCGTTGATTCGCAACAAGATAATAAATGTTAAGGTAAGTTAATTATCTAATAATTAAGTTCAAAATGTTGACTAACCGCTTTTTAAATTTTAGGAGCTATTTATTGAAATTGAAGCGTTTTGCGTGGGATTTAGTAAAATTAAAGAAGCCGCCGCTCTGTATCGTCTGATTAAGCATTTGGAGTCGGGCGACACAATACAAACTTCGAACTCGTTATCTAAATAATTAGTGTCCGCAATTGAAGTATCTTAAATATTAAATACTTAACTATAATATTTAAAAAAGAATTGTTATTATTCCGCAAGAGGTTTTCTCTAAGCTATCTTATCCTAGAAGGATCCAATAATTAAGAGAAGGGGAAATTGAATTTTAAATGTCCGTATATTTACATATATGTATATATGGTAGGTTTTTTTGTATTATAATCGATTATATATCATGAAATTTTGCTACGAGAAAAAGGAGAGAGTTGGAGATTTAGACTTTGATGCCGGCTTTGGCAGCTTGTCCCTTGTAACGCTTAATGTAAATTTCCTCAGGATCGTATTTGGCTTGCAGTTGCTTCCACTCAGCGTTCTTGTTATCGATGATAAAGCGGATGATCTTATCGGTGTTGGCCTTCTGCTTTTCGCTGCACTTGCTGCATTCCGTTTTCAAGGCATCAGGCAGCGACTTCTTAAGCTCACGGGCTTCGGGTGTGCAATTGCCAGTGTCGACGAGGCATTTGAAATAGTTGTTGAACAAGCGGTCAGATTTAAGAATTTCATCTACATCGATGTTATCATATTTTGTGGTATATTTCTCATTAGCTGCAACACACGCCACCGCCAAAGCTAGTATCACAAATGCTCCCTTCATTTTGTTATGATCTGCAAGAAAAGTTTATAAAATATTTTAGTAAGTGTTACTTTTAAATTAAGGAACGAAGCCAAATCAAAGGAGTTCCGTGATGAAGATCTCTATCGATAACATTTTGATTCAGCCAATCGTGGTGTGTTGGATATAGATGACTTAGGACACGAACGCGTATTCTTTTACACAGTGAATACATTAACGGCATGCTATATTAATTAAGTATACTCCTGATAGAAAATATCCTCCACGTTGCCACCTTACAATTAACAGTTTCTCAATTTGATTTCAAATGTTTACTTTCTTTGAACTATTTTGCTGATCACACGAAAAATCCCCTTAAGGTTTGCACACTTGTGATAAATTAATCAAGGTCAAAAGCCTTGATTTATTTTTTGAAAAACTAATCATGCGAATCTTGTTTATTTAACTGATTTCAGATCAATGATTGTAAAATTAGATAACCAAATAATTAAATAGAGTCAAGGTTTAACTACGAAATCTAAGCAAATACAATAATAAAATTTTTTTTTAAATTTTCCTTCGTTATGATTATTAATGGCCATTAAATCGACAGACAATAATAACAGATCATTAAAAATGTATTTAGTGTATTATTATTGTAAATAGGCAAACACAATAGAAATCAAATTACTAATTGAAATGCAAATAAGATATTTGAATAACAAATAGAAAAAGAGCAACTTACTTTAACTAAAGCTGCACCAAACAAGTTGTGTTATAGTGAAATGACTTGAGCGAACTGACGAAGAACTCAATGAGATTCGCTTTTATACTTAAAAGCAACAAGATATTTACATATATATTTATTGTATGTACTACTACTTATATGAGACATACTTATAACTTGCTTTTGTATGCACTTCATTGCTTTAGACTTTATAACGTAAGGCCTTCTCGGTCGAATGTCACAACAGTGATTAGTCAAAGTACATTATTAAGTTTGATATTTTCTCACACATATATATAGGTATGTATTAATAAGTACATATTTATATATTTTATTGACGTTTAGGTACTACTATTTGCAATTAAGTGTTATGTTCGAACCGTATTACATTGAATGATTCATACTCCCTAGAACCAATCAGAAGCACTCAAGTCAATATAGTCCAGCTTCGTGTGCATCTATTTCAAATCATCCTATGTACCGGTATTTTAATTAAATAGATCATTCTCTTTGTCGCACTATTGCCGATTGGGTGCAAATATGTGCCGGTGTTTTAATAAACATACAATTATAATATAATTATCAAATTAACCTCTGTACGTCAGACTTTAATTAATTTTTTAATTGTATTCATAAATTTGTCAGCGTAACCCATTAAAAGGGGATTTTATTATCTTTGAGGCTTGTTAAAAAGACATATCTTAACGGATAAGTTTGAGAAATCATTTGTCTTGCAAAGTTTCTGTTCTTACATGAAAACTAGCAAGACGGTAGAATTTATAAATTTAAATTTTTTGCCATTTCACTAATGAATATCATAAAAATAATTATTTTTAATCTTTATGATTTAAAAATCATTGTCCAAAGCTTGCTGCTAACTTTATTGATAAATTTCAAACTAGCCAAATCTAATTTGGCTAATCTAATAAGATTTCTAGCATACCGATATATATCAGTAGTATATTCTGCATATTGAATTGCTTATTCACATCAATTGTGGCTGTACAGAAAATTTATATATTTAATTTTATGTAACAAATATTTTCTAAATTATATTTGAACAATAAATCATGCTTTGAAAATAAATCATGCATGCAACGATAATAAATAAAATGTTCCATTCCGGTTCATTCCGCTGTTAAGAATGCGTCGATATCTAGACAGCCAACAACTCTTGTTATTTTTGAAGATATACATATTTTAGGGCTTATATCGATATTTTTATCGAAACGACTTCGATTATTTCTGCTGGATAGTAGATACATAATTGCTAGTGGGCTTGATTATTTTATTATAATTTTATAGGTACGTCAGTATAAATAGTTGACAGGTGAATATGCAATATTGTTTTATAGTAATAGCATTCAATCGTATTTCGTGCGTGATATTTTATCGTTTAGTTAGCAATAAGTAAATGAATACACTTTTTCATGTATTGATTCTAATGTATTTTAGATCGAAACGGATGTTATCAAAAGAACTTCAATAGGGATGAATCGTAGAGGTTTAAATACTGGAAACACGATGTCTTCTCAATCCAACATTGACGAGGGCAACTGGAAAGGTGTTTCAGAAGGCTCAGCTATGTTGCCCTCAACAAATTCATCGTCTCTCAATCCGGACGCCAGCAATCAGAGCGGATTTCCCCAGGGAGGTCTACCATATAATTCGAGCGGTAACCAATATCCACAAGGTGGACAATCATCGCCAGCTGGGAACCAGTCTTTAGTATTCCAAAATTCCAATCAACCCGGATCAAATACTCCACAATACACTTCATCCCCAGCCCCATCGGGCTCATCAACCCCTGGCCCAGTTGGCGTCGGCTCTCAAAATATACAGGGTAACTATTCACAGTCGTCGGCATCGGCAAACTTCAATGGACCCGTTGGTGGACCATTTGGCTCACCATCATCTGGTTTGGGACAATTCAGTCGGCCAGCGAGCTCAGGTACACCGTTCAACAGTGGACAAGCGGGTCATTTCTCATCGCCAACAGTATTTGGAGTTGGTGGCCAATTTAATCCCATGCCGCCAGCGTCTCCCTTTGGTCATGGCGGCAATCATCCGATGATGGGAGGACCCCAGCAAATGGATAGAATTGATCAAGGCTTTAGAAGACACAACTCCTACTTCAGTCACACGGAGCATCGAGTGTTTGAGCTGAATAAACGACTACAGCAGCGCAACGAGGACAGCGACAACTGCTGGTGGGATTCCTTTACAACGGAGTTCTTTGAAGACGACGCGAGATTAACCATCTTGTTTTGCCTGGAGGATGGCCCCAAAAGATATACTATTGGACGAACACTGGTGCCGCGTTTCTTTCGCAGCATTTTCGAGGGCGGTGTCTCTGATCTGTACTTTCAGCTCAAGCATGCTAAAGAATCGTTCCATAACACATCTATCACATTGGATTGCGATCAGTGCACAGTTATAACACAGCATGGAAAACCGTTCTTTACAAAAGTATGCGCGGATGCAAGATTAATTCTAGAATTTATGTATGACGACTACATGAGAATCAAGTCATGGCATATGACTATTAAAGGACATCGAGAACTCATTCCTAGATCGGTAATTGGCACATCACTTCCCCCCGATCCCATGCTTATGGATCAGATAACAAAGAACATAACGCGTGCTGGTATAACAAATTCCACTCTAAATTATCTCCGCTTATGTGTTATACTGGAACCGATGCAGGAACTAATGTCCCGTCATAAGGCGTATGCCCTCAGTCCTCGGGATTGCTTGAAAACGACTCTTTTTCAAAAGTGGCAACGCATGGTTGCGCCACCAGGGAAAAAGGATCCACAACGACCGCCAAACAAGCGTCGCAAAAGAAAAGGATCCAATTCCGGAGGCGGCAATAACTCAAACACCCCACCAGTCGCAAATCAAAAGAGATCCCCATCGGGACCGAGCTTTTCCCTATCCTCACAGGATGTAATGGTTGTCGGTGAGCCAACATTGATGGGTGGTGAGTTCGGTGAGGAGGACGAGAGGCTTATTACCCGTTTGGAGAATACACAATATGATGGCACCAATGCTGTCGATCACGATAATCATACCGGATTCGGGCATGCCGATTCGCCAATATCGGGCTCCAACCCATGGAGTATGGAACGATCTGGAGCTATTCCAGCTAGTCCTGGAAATCCATCTGGACCACAGAACAATGCGAATATAGCTGATATTGATAAAAAGAGTCCCATTGTCTCGCAATAGAATCAAGTGAAGAACAGAAAAGACCTAAATGATAATTTCATTTTTTGATCTACATACATATGGTGAAATGTATTTTCATACTTGCATGTAAAAAATATATATTTAAATAAAGTTTCGCAGCTTTAGGAAATGTAAATAAGATTATTAATTAAACAAATATATGTATCAATGTAATTTGAAATCTTTATATAATATACGGAAACAACCAACAAATCTTTGCTCTTCATTTAATGGTTTTTAAAAGTTGTTGAACTGGACATGGTTTGTCTCTATAACTCCAGGTAATAGTGAATGCCGAAAGATTAACATTTTATTTATTTTGGTTTCTCTGAAATTGTAGTTTCAAATTTGTGAAAATTGTAAAAAAAACATTTTCAAGTTACTACAGATTTAAAAATAATTTCTCAGTTTTGACTCGATTTATATTCATACCAGTAGCAAATTATATCGATTG
Organism: Drosophila dunni; assembly: GCA_018152125.1. Taxonomy (NCBI): domain Eukaryota; kingdom Metazoa; phylum Arthropoda; class Insecta; order Diptera; family Drosophilidae; genus Drosophila; species Drosophila dunni. The sequence continues at coordinate 17,003,429 of JAECXC010000339.1, read as the reverse complement.
TTCAATCGATAGTTTAAGTTGTGGGTGACTTCGTATAAAATTATTTGGTAAGTTGTTAGGGTAAAACAAAAAATATTACCATTTAAATTAAAAATAGCCATTTTCATTGTATTTACGACTGATTCCAGATTATTTTTCATATTTTCCTCTGACAGTTAAATCAAAACATTTCCCGCTTTCAAGGCTTGAAAATCTCGAGAATAAGCAGAAAATACGAGTTGGCAGCCCTGCCAAAATCAGGGATGTAGGGACGATACACAACAACTCTACTTTGAAATTTACTTGACGACTGATTAATTTATGGACCCTTTGGCTTAAATAACTTTATACGGAATTAGCTTGGTATGTTGTAATTTTTGGTGAATAACATTATTAAGCTGAAATGAACAGCAGTTGTGTGTTGCAATTTAGGCAATCTGTGTAAAAGCAGACTATTCTAATATGTATGTATGTACATACACATGTGTACACAATTGCAATGTGAGATCGAAATGTACAGTTTTTTGTGCATTAGCTAACTGCAATTATTGCATATCACTTAAAATTCGATGTAAAGTTGTGTTTCCATTTATGTACATATGTACCTTAACATTAAATACTAAGAAGCAACAGCGTATAACAAATTCTGTGACCCAAGCACTGCTACAGGTACAGTGGTCAACAAAAATATACGAACGACTACACTACTACCTGTCGGTATGCAATTTTACATAGAGTACTTGTGACAGTCGGACATTTAGTGTATATTAATCAGTTTAAGGTTAGTTGTTATTCATTATTAATTTATTTCAACATCTTGTGTATTTTAGATAAACATGTCGGCCGAGAACTACGCTCAAATGAGCGATGTTGAAATACAGAGAAAACTGTCGCAAATTGGATTCCCACTTGTTCCAGTGACAGAAACGACTAGGCCTATATTAATAAAGAAAATACTGAAATATATAAAAAGCGAGAAGCTAAAAAGAGGAAAAGTATCAAACTATGTACTCTACTCCAAGGATAAACACAATTCAGTTAATTCTTCACCAGTTTCAATGCACGACAATTCGAATCTCTTTGATAATGTTCATGAAAACAATAACGATATTAATGTATTCAAAAATCCCCCGATAATCTACCATAGTGATCCCAGTCTGAACTCGCTGCAGAGTCCAGCCTCAAGGATGTATGCCCCGCCTCCTGTTTTAGCTTCGAACTATGATAATGAAAACGAACAGCATGCTTTGAATATTTCTAACAAATATCGTAAACAACGCTCAATTCCCTGTGAAACGCCGTCGTATGCAAAAATAAACGGAAAATCAAACATGTGCGATGGAGGTGTTGTGAACAGATTGCTCAGCTTCCGGGATAACGCCACTAAAAAGAAAAAATTCAACTCCAAAGATGGATACGCTGTACCTATGTCAAATGCGTTAAAAAGTAATGGAATTATTCAAAAATGTATGTCATTCGACTTGAAATCGTTTCTAAAGAAGCCGGATATAAGTCTGCAGATAATACCACATGTACTTATTGCGTCCTTTGTCATTTTCCTGGCAATGATTTCTGTTTTATACGCTGCAAAGAAATTTGAACTTAGTCCAATTTCTCAAACCGACTTAAGATACACTATTTGTGGCCCAAACGACAAAGACTTGCAGGTTTTTGCTCAGCAACCCACCTGTATTAGTGAGGATCTGTTCAAAAAAGCCATGTACATAAGTGAAGAGCTTTTCAAGTACTTAAATGAAAGAGCCAGACTACACCACTGCATAGACAAGGATCATTCCCCAACACTTAAACTGGACGATCTGAAGAAAGCTTTGAGTGAAAGCAGTAATATCTTAAAGGGAAACCCACAGAAAAAACTACAGGCTGCGCAGTATCTAATCGCACAGAATCCTCAATGGAGTATCAAAACTACAGTCGCAACTAACAACTCATCGGAGGAGATCCTGTCATTCGAGCTAACGGAACCAAATCTACCAATTAAATGCATAATCCTCAAGAAGATATCCCGATTCTTTACTGCTATCGGACTACTACTGCTTATTGTGCTGGCCTGCCTGGTAATTTACTTCCTGGTCGCTGTCTATCGAATCAAACAGAAGGAGAGACTTATGGCAGCCGAGCATTTCGTCAAGGACATAATCAATGAGTTGATGTATCAAAGTTCAGTCTCGGAGAATTCGGAAGTCGTTATAAACGAGCTTCACGATAAATTTGTGCCTGCACAGAAGCGCTCAAAGCTATCATATTCATGGAATAAAGCACTAAAAACATTGGAAACTAACGACAATCGTGTGCTATTCGGCATGATTGTGCGAAATGGAGAGCAGCTGCGTACGATGACATGGAACAAAAGTCTTGGCAACAAGGAAACTAACACATCAAAGAAATGGCAAAGCTCAGCGTTTGATAACTCGAACAAAATCCTCAATCCACCAACTTCCTGTTTGAAGATCCGCCACATGTTTGATCAATCTGAAATTGATCAACCCAACTTGAGGCAGACGATTGTTGAGTCCATATTCGAAAAGGTCGGTGCCAACTGCAAAATCTGCGATGTCCAACTGGATAAGCAATCCTGTTGCGTGTATATTCGTTGCGCGAGCGAAGCTGATGCCGGAATAGTCCACAACGAGATCAACGGATGGTGGTTCGATAAGAAGCTGATATCCATTAAGTTTCTTCGACTTGAGCGCTACTTGAGCCGCTTTCCGAAATCGTTAGCTGATCCAATGTATTTTAAATCCCCTAATATTAACTAAGTTGTATATCGTTAAGCATTTAAAGAAAATAAATTTAAAATTACTGTGACTTTATTTAAATGATATTTTTCTTTTCAACTTTAATAATTTAAACAAAACAAGTGCAAATGAACAAAAGAATAATTCAAATTAGTCTGTAATGGGAGCCGAAGAAAAGAACAAAACAAACAAGAGAACTATTTGAGCAGCGATTCGATGTTTGTTCATTTAGTTCCGCGACTTGTTCGATAAGTCTTACATATCATTCGATACAACTCCAGTCCTAATGTTCTTGCGCGTAGAAGAATATTCTTAATGTGCACTTATAAAAGTTTTCGCAAATTGACAAAGAAATTATATATATAAAAAAGGAATTATGGACTGCCATCATCGAATTGAAGTGCCACTACGTGCGGGCGGAGGGAAAAAAATGAAAAAACGAAGAGAACTTGATGCACTGATAGCACATTCCATAACAAAAAAAGGTTCCCACCGCACTGTCCATTCACAGGACAAGTTGCTGTCAGTATCCACCGATGACCCTGATGACTACACATGGGTAAGGAGTATAATAAAAATCCGACATCTATTGTTTATAAATTCTAACACTTGCGTATAAATATCCCACTTATCTATGTTTATAAACGTAACTGTGAACAAATACATTTGCATGTGTACCTGTGTACTTACGCATACTTACATGTATGTATATGTTTATGTGTTGTTTTGATTCAGATGAATGTTGAGGGCACAACCCGCCGAGGTCATCGAAAAAAACTATACCTGCGTCGGTGTGGACCCTTTCTCTTTGGAGTAACTACTGCATTGTTTGTGGGCATTTTATATTGGCTGTACTTTGATTTAAGACAGCAGATTTCCGATTATCGCCAAAAAGTGGAAGAAGGTAATTACTACGTTCGTAAAATCGTGTTGTGCACTTAACTAGGGGCACTTATAGTTTCAATTGTTCTCTACTTATACAATCAGATATAATAAATAACTAATTTGATAACGAAGTTTGAAATCCAAAATATATTTAAATTATTAACTATGCTAATCATGACGATTTGTTTACTAATATTAACACACTTGTGTGTGTGCGAATGTTTTATCAGTGTCTGCAATGAGTAAAAACTTTCCGGACACACTCCAACAATGGCACGAGACAACTTCATTCCTAATCAAAAATCAAACATTTGTAATAAATCAATTAAATGACTTGACCCAAAACGTTGGCATTTTAAGTGGCAATTTAAGCAGCCTACAGGAAACAGTTAAGGCCCAAAGAAATTATGGCCAGGATGAGAAGCTAGTTGCTGACTTTGGAGCCAAACTCGAGGCGATTGCCACGGACATAGATGGCATTAAGGAGCACTATAATAGATACGTCGAGCTACAGAAAAGCCTGCGAACTGATACGGAAATGATGAAGGTAAGTTAATTTTCTTAATATTTCCTGTATAAATTTACATTATTATAAAATTTTATATCTATTTCAGGCAAATATAAGCCAACTGTCCATGATTAAAACCAACTCTATGCCATCAAACTTTTCAAACGACATCAATGTCCTTAATCAAACTATGCAGAGTTCGTTGAAAAAGTTAGAAAGCGATCTCTTAAATGTTAACAATACACTGATTCAGTCAATAAAAATTCTTGATGGCGAAATCGTGGCACACAAAGTAAATATAATAAGAAGCGTAATCAATACGTTTATTATATACCAATGATTATGCAATTTCAGATAAAATTAGACGACTTGTTGGATCGCTCGCAGAGTATAACCGCTCATGTAACCACATTGAGCAACAATTGGCAGGAATTCCAGCAGAAAATAATAAATGTGAATGAACAGCTGGAGAAAGTCAAGGCAAAGGTAAGAAATACGCTCAAGATTTCCTCTAAAACATAAATTTATTATTTATTTAAACTTGCAGTTATCGAACACCGATAACAAGAACCGTTTGCTATCGAATTCAATCGATCAGCTGATGTCGCTTTACAAGAAACCGGTGGAAACCGCTACAACTCAGACCAACCAAGTGGACGCAAGTAACAATGAGGTGAGTCCCTAAAAATAATTATTTAAAATATAAATAATCAATTTTATAACGATTTTTAAACAGCATACCGAAGTGAATACATTCCCTAATGCAGGAATAACGACTCCGCCGAACTCGACGGCTAATTTGAAGGCCAATTCGATGCGGTAAATTAACGTATTTATGGGGAGAAAATGCAAGGTTAAAAAATGGGGGGTAAACCCTTTTAAATGTACAGTTCTTACGATTTATAGCAGATAATTTTATTATCGTCACATATTTATCAATATATTTAAAACTAGTAGAAATTACTTTTATTGAACGCAAAACGAAATCATTACAATTGGCAATATGAACATGTTTGTTATAGTCATTAAATATAATGAAAGTTAGTTAAGCTACAATTAATTTTATTTTTAAATTACCTTACATGTATGTATAAACAAATATGTGTACCGTACCCGTGTCAGAGAAACATGTTTTTCAAAACTACATATTGTGATTTATTTATGTGCTTTTATTCCAAATAATAAAATACGAAACCGAACCGAAAACTAAAACAAAAAAATATGAAAGCAAATAATACAATTTTCAAAATGTCTTGCCAAAGAATCAAAAAAAAAAAAACACCAGAAAATAATTGAAAACATTTTGTGAATTTAATACGCATATACAAATAATACGATATTTAGTTAATTAGTTTTTAATTACATTCGAGAACAATTACAATGATCAACTGAATTTATTACAAAGCAAAAATAGATGTCGCACAATATAAGCAAATGAATAAACACTTTTAATTTGAATTCTATTCACAAAATCAATGTGTGTACTTTATTAAGAGCAAACTTAAGTCCTACTTACTAAAGACAATGAAGTAAAGTACAAATTACTCTTTAAATACTTATATTTAGGTAACTCCAGCGCTTAATAGCCATGCTGTACTACCAACGTTTGCATAACTTTACGAATTTGGTTGCTGGTGTTCAAGGAAGATTTGATGCCAAGGGAGAAGGCAACGGAAAGAATTTCTATAGCGTGCTCCTGCAGCAGAATGCAAATCTCCAACAGATTGTCGATAGCTGTTGCTGCCACAGAGGAGTTCTCATCCCTAAGGCACTGGATGTAGGCATTCAGAGTACACTGATTGATATCCGCATTCCCTGGATTGTGTTTCAAGTGCCTGATAAGGATAATGAATGCAATGGATCGTATTTGAGCGCTCGGCGAGAAAATCAAATCCAGCAAACGCTCGAATAACTCGTTTATGAAAACGAATCGTTTGGAGGTCAGACATTCCATTTCCTGCAGTGGACCCAGAATCACATCCTCAATGTGTGACTGTTTGATGACTTTGATTAGATCGAGAAAATGTGGTGACACGTCGGTAAAGTTGGCTTTGTTGTAGGTGCCCAAGGTAAGCACTGAAAAGGATCCCCTGCCCACCGCATCCTGGGCATTTAAATTGGACTCCATCGTGTCTATATCGCTGATAATAATTTTGTTTATGGGCTTCACATCCGATTGCCCATCCAGTTCGTAGTCCAACTTGCCATCCTCCTCATCGAGTATTTCCAGCGAATTGGACTTGTGCTGCAACAGCGCCACGGCTTGGACCAGCGTCTGCAGCTTCACCATGGCAGTGTACTTGGCCGAGAGTTCTGTTAGAAGGCCAACGTATTGCTCGATAAAGAGGAGCGCACTCGCGGGATTGCAGTTTATATAAGCCTGTAAAACCTGAACAAACTTCACTAGCATCTGGTAAGCTTCCTTCACAGAACTGTGGTGCTTGAAGAAGGTGAAGTAACAGGTGAGAGTGGTTTGGATCTCGTCCTTATAGGTGTCCTCGAATATGGTTGGCTGCAGCAGTTCCAAGGTGCGCAAAATCTGCACGAATCTATGAAAATGATGCTCCTCGCGCAGAGCCTTCATGCTGTTCTGGGCTCTGCCCTGCATAATGGACGACAAGACACCCAAGTGTCTCAAGAAGAGTAAGGGATGCGATGCAGCCAGTTTGCGGAGCAGAAGTTCCGTGTCAGTAGACAGCGTTTCAAAGTCTTTCTTGGCAATCAGGCTACCCAAACAGGTGATTAAATTGTTGGATATCTTATCAAACTGGCATCCCTTGAGGGTTTGCAGCTTGTGGGTCTGTCCACCTGTCATGCCGGGTTTGAGGAACTTTATGCGCGGATACATGATGTAAAGTTGCTGCAGTATCTGGTTCTTCAGTGCCTCCGAAACATTACTCTTCTCCACGTAGTCTACCACCTTCACCATGGACCCCTTTTGTTTCCCTGTCAGTTTGAATAACAGATTCATACGTGAGCACAATTTGAAGTCATAGTTTGTATCATTATCTGTCGCTTGCTCTGCAATTCCCTCGTTGAGTATGAAGTGCACAAACGGCTCGAGTTCCCAGGGAGTGAGCTTGAAAAATGAATTTGGTTGTACATTTCTTGACATGTACTTATCTCTTCCCTTCCAGAGCTTGGGATTTGTAGTCAAAGCCTCGAAATAGTTGAGCACTGTGCTAAAATCGTTGTCCAGTTTGTATTCCTTGAACAAACATTGGGCAATCCCCTCGATGGTGTCCCAATTGGTTTGATGGTTAATCAAGGACAAAAGATAGAATCGGAATTCGCTGCACGACTTGGAGAACAAGAATTTTTCCTTGAGAAGCTTTGTCGAAACGATCTCCGGATCCGCTTCAGCCAGCCAGTCAATAAACAATCCATTTTGGAATATCTTGTGATATTTTCCCTTATCAACGCTCGCTTTCTGCTTCGTCGGATGCTCAAAGCCTCGTATCATTTCGCGAACAATTTTCTTAGTCTCAACCATTTGGGCATTTTGTGGCCTAAGTTTAATGAAGTAGAATTGATAGGAGTTCTTCAGCATGAAAGATAAACTGCTCAGAAACAGTTCGGTTTGCAAACGCTCCTTTAAGTCCATTCCAAACTGATTTGAGCAAAGAACATTTGTGTTCAAAATGTGTTCGATGATGTGATACGAGTCTGGAGATAGTTTGCAGCTGAAATAAGTTCTCAGCAATGTACACGAATCCCGTGTAACATTGATGGTCTTTTTCTGTGTTTGATCCCAGGAAGATTGATTGAAAACTCCGTTGATTGTTTGCAGAAGATCAGTGCTTGTTGTGCTCGATGGATTTATTGAAATATCCAACAGATTGTGTACTAAATTCCGTGATTCTCGGTTGGAGTTCAAACGCTGATCCGGTGTCTCCAGAAGAATGGATACCACTTCACTGGATGTTGCAGCATTGCTCGAGATTTGCTCAGAACTCGGTTCGTATCGGTTAATGTGTAGATTCTCTAGAATTTGTGAGTTCAGCTTCGGCAAATCCGGAACTGTTTGCGAATGCGAGTGCAGATCGAGTGCTTGGACCGTGTAGTGACCATTTTTAGCTCCTCGTGCCTGCTGAATCTCAATCAATTGAGCCAAATAGGCCTTGTTTAGTATAGCATTCTTGACCAGGTCAAATTGCTCCAGCACAGCCGTATCAAGCATGGCCAATAGCTTCGACATGGAGTTAACTGGTGTGCCAAAGTTCTGCACAAACAGCACAATCTGATCGGGCGTTAGATCGTTAAGGGCCGCCTCTATAAGCCGATCCACTGACGAACGTATCATCTTGAGTTTCAGCCAATCGGGTAAGAGTTGAATCTGTTCCTGTGGCATATTAGGTAGAAATGCGACGGGTGCTGGTCTGCCAGCTGGGAACCAGTAATCCAGAATCGGTATGGACTCGGACATGTTGCTGTTCGAGTAGGTAAGCAAGATAATAAAGGCGTGAATGATGTTTATGTGCAGAGGCAGCTGAATGCCATCATCAAATTGTACCATCAACAAATCCGGATACTCTGTCCATTCATAGGGCTCATGGAATTCGCGCAATTTGATTATATAGTTATTAAACATAACAAACAGACACTTGAGTGTTTGAATGCGGTTCTCATCTGGCTGCAGATCATAGTCCTCCTGAGATATTATAATGTGCTGAAACATTGTGCTGCGCTCCACAATCAATTGGGCCATATCGATGACATGATCCAGCATTTCATTAACCGGATCGTTTAGAGTATGCGCAGTTATAAACTGTATGTATGCCATGATTAGCTCTGGACAATTTTCCACTTGGCAAGCAGCTCGCAGCTGGGGAATAATAAAAGCTTTGGCTTCCATGAAATGAGGAATCTGTTGAATCGATTTCAGCAGCCATTCGTTTTCGTATTTTCCGGAGTTTTTGAAGATGATTTTCAGGCCAGCCAATGCAGCGACTCGAGACTGTTTCACCGTAGACGACAAACGCCTGAAGATATAGTCAAGTACCTCACAAACCACATGAGTGTCGTACGACGAGTCCATGATAAGATTACGTATGAAGCTAACCAGCTCTGCATCTCGGCTGTTCTCCTCGTTGATATTATGCGCATTGAATAGCAGAAATTCACACAAACATTGCACTGGCAAGTGACTAAAGTCTCCTTCACTGTTCTGCACCAAGTCGGACAACCACGGCATGGATTGAGTTGTGCCCTGCCTCTGAATTATGTCCAACAATAAGTCTGGCTTGCGGCAACGGCAGAACAAGTGTCCCAGCTTATAGGTTTGATTGAGAAACTTGAGTTGCTCCAGCACTAAGTTGGGTACTTTTCTGGGCGTGCCCATTGGATCCATTAGCATGAGCTGTGTGATCAAAATGGCATTCTCCTCCGTGATAACGGCATGAGGTGAGGTTTGTGCTGCTAAATAGGTTTCAAATTGAAGAATGTGATCCCTTTCCACGGTGATTATCTAGCAGAAAGTATAACACATTCAAAAAATGTCAAAAATAACATTATAGTGCTGAAGACTTACCTGCAGCTCATCCTTATTCGATGTGAAGCTGTTAAATTGACTCGTTATACAAGTTTCCATTAACATTTTCATTGTGGGATAATGATCCCAACAGAAGGCACCAAAGGTCGATGGATTGTGGGCAGATATCATCAGGAGAATAAGCCAGGCTTTCCAGTAGAACGCAATAATGGCCAACTTTGGTGGCTCATAGTCAGAAGGCAACAAAATGTTTTCCGGGTGATGATACTCCGACATGCTGAACAAGAAGTCAATGATATCGAATTTGTTTGCCTGAACAGCTGGAAAATCAGTGGCTTTCATTCCCGAGACGCGTTTAATCACCAGCAGCAGTATATCAAAGGTATTTGCTATTGAGAACGGAATATCCTTTGTGATGCCAATCAAAATGATGCGCAACAAAGTCTCCTCGTGTATTGGTGTCTCTGAAATGATTCGCAGTATGGCTCCCCTTTCGGGCTCCGATGGCCACTGGTCACAGCGTGAATATTGCTCTGGATTCTCCAACAGCAGCAACTTGTGGAGCGCTTGATAGTATTCGGGGCCCTGAATTTTGAATATGTTTGGAACCGTTTCGTACATCCAGGACACTGCATCCAGTTGTATTTGTGACATCTGTTTGTAGAGTTTAATCAGCGCTTGATTATTCTTTACATCTCGATTCGTTTTTAGCGATAAGCTGCCTTCACGGGCCTGCGGTGTTGCCGAGAGAAACATGCACAGGCAGACGAGATCAACCATTGAATGGAAGATGCGCTCCTTGAACTCAAAATGTTCGATTTGTTGATTCAGTTCATCCCGCTCGGTGAGGAAGGTTTTGCAAAACTTGACAAGGTTCACATCAAAGCGTAGCATTCGCACAAGTTCCCTAAGGAATACTCGTAGTGTGCGCAAGCAATCATCCCGTTGGAGCACAAACTCTTGGTATATTTCAGCCAAGTTAACTGCAGACTGATCTGGAGACGTTTGAAACATTGTCGCTGCAAAAAAAGCACAGAAAATTAGTATAGTTTAAACAAGTATAAGGATTTACTTACCCAGCATTCCCATGTTATTCGGATTCCTTGTGTTGGAGAGCTCATTCTGCACAACCAGTTTCATAATGGTGCTCAGTATTTCCGGTTGTAGGTGAATCATTTCTTTAAGGCAGGACATGTAATGATTGATCAATGGCTTTGTTTTCAAGCGCATTTTGATCAAAACCAAGAGCACTTCATTGTCCTGTGTGCCTTTACCCTTGATATTAAAGCATATATACGATAAGAGTTGCTGAGCGAATTTCACAAGCTTTCCATTGTGTATCCACAGCTCCAGTCGGGAGATGCTCAGGCAGCGGACTTCCCCGATTCCTGAGGTGCTGCACAGAAATTTGAGGAAATTTCTGGTATAGTTATCCTGTTGCTGTCGCTTATTCAGCTGATCCCGTATTGCGTCGCTCACTAGCTTTTGCACAGTACTGTCGGAGAACCGTCGCTTGATGGCACAAATCGAATCCGTAGTCTGATCCAATTCCCCTTGCAAATACGGACTGGCATCAAGGCTCTGCGTTGAATTATCACCCGAATCATCGTCGATAGGGACATTTTCTCGGTGCGCTTGGCCAGAAGTCACCGTTGTATTGGCATCCCAACGCAGCAGACTTAAGTGTGGCGTCCGTGTGCCAAAAGCAGCACAAATATTCTTCACAAACGGAGCACAATAATCGTTGTCGGCCCAGAAACGCTCGTTGACCGCATCGTCAATGTAGGTGCGCAACAATATCTCTGGCCATTGTGACACGTCGGAAAAGCCTCGTGTGACTAGATTTGTAAATACAATGTGGAGATTCGTGTTATAGCGCATTTTAACATTTGTCTCCCGTCGCAAAAATGACAGCAGTGCATATGCAACGACATCGTTGTTGAAGAAATTTGGATGCACCTTAGCCAGATACAACAACGTTAAGTACGCAATGTTATCTGTCTTGGGTCTGGAGGCTAGAGATGCGGATGTTGCATGTCTTATAATACCACATATATAGCGCACAAAAGTTTCATTGTCGTTTTGTTCGATCGATGTATATATGCTCTCCAAGACTGTGGACAAGTCACACTCGACAGCCAGTTGTTCCCATATCTCGTATTGCGCCATTCCACTGGTGCTGGTCATGTCGGGTCCTCCATCTTTCAAGCTTACTCGAAATCTCTTGCTGGAATGGCTGCCCAGAGACGAAGAGGCTTCTCGTTTTCTATCGGAGGCCCCGGGGCCGCAGCCTGCCATCCCCTTTATTGGCATTATTTTTGATTTGGAATCATCGCGACCAGCTTTGGTCCCAAGTGCAAATAGTTCTCCACCCAAAGGCACCTTTTTCTGTCCCCTATTAGAGACACTCATTTTATTACGATCCATTTTGTTGACAGTTTGTCTGTGCGCATAACTTTATCAAAACATTCACGAGAATAAAACACCGTCAACAATCAAACTGTTCCTGGAGTTGGTTCGGTTCATTTAGTTCCAATGTTTAAATAGTTCACATTCAAGCAGTTGTCGGCACAGTGATGCCAACTGCCGGGCAGAATAACCGGACAATCTAGCTATTAAAAAAAACACCTCTAGAAATAAAGGGAAAATTCTTTAACGCTTTATGTAATGATTTTTTTTTATGTATTAAACATTAAATCGTAAAGCTCCTAAGAACGCAAGCACAGTGCTAAAATGCTACTGTGCATATGCCAACAGTAACAATAAATATTTAATCTCATTTTATGTAAGTATTCAATGTTGAAATTAAAATAAATTAAGAATCTGTTAGTAAATCTAGTTAAAATATACAGAAAAATGCAGTTCACATATATTAGTTTTTCTTGCATATAATAAAATTCTTGTTTCATTTTCACCGTTCCAAAATCACTGCTCATTGATTCCAAGCAACTACAAACATTGCGATGATTCAATAGATGAACACAGGGTTTATAAATTTCAAGTGAAAATTAGTATTTTGTCGTTTTTACTCTTAACAACATTGAGTTCTGTATTTATGCCATACGCACGGTTTTCTGACACTAATTAATCGTCGCGTTCGATTAGTAAACAAATATGGATTTCATTGACGACTTCATAGAAGAATACAAGAGCAATCCCTGCTTGTGGAAAGCCGATTCAGTTGACTTTAGGAATCGTACCAGACGACAAGAAGCGTATATGAGGCTTATTGCGGTGGCCACTCGACATGGAGAACTGTACAATGTTGAAAGAACCAAGCAAAAGATTAACAATCTGAGGTGTGCATTTCGCCATCAGCTTCGAAAATACAACGAAGTTAAGAAAAAAGGGGAGAAATATGAGCCGTACTGTCCAAAGCGAAGATATTTCGAATCTCTGATGTTTTTAAAGGACGAAGAAATCCCCGAAAAGAAATCAAAGCAGACTGATATTCTACCTTTACAACCAAATACAGACAACACTGTAGTGCAGCAAGAAGCATATGATGAATTTTCTGATGCCGAGAGCCTGCCGAAACAAGCTAAAAACGATAATGTCAAATTATCGCCCAGCACAAGCGCTAACGAATTCTGTGCCAATTTATTTGAAGAAGTTGAGGTTGATCCCATAATCAGTATTCAAACCGTTAACTCCAGCAATCAGACATCGAGCGGCAGTTCTACAGTAAAAGAGGTCGAAGCTACATTGCCATCCGACAACAGCATCATATCCGACAGAAGAAAATCCGTAAATACCTCAAATAATACAAATGCTACGAACGACAAAACAAACTCTACAGAAACCGCTGTGGAGCTCAATCGCGACAAGCTGATTGCCAACCGTCAGAAGTGCATCAAGATCAACAGAAAGCGTTCATTATCCGGATCCTCCCAGCTGTCAGACACAGAAGCCCCTACGGGCAAATGTAGGGCCGGCATTTCCAATATTGATTTTGAGCGTCTTTTTCAATTGGCATTCAAGAATGCAGACAATCAGCTGGATGATCACTTTACAAATTTTGGAAAAATAATTGCTCATAAATTGCGTTCAATGGACAATGCACAAGCAATCTATGCGGAGAAAATTATCGCCGATGTTCTATATCAGGGCCAGATGAAAATGTTATCTACATTAAGCATAACTCAGTTCTTAAGCGTAGATAATACAACCGTCTATGTAGAAAGTCATCCTAAATGATTGTTCTTAAGGATAATGTTATAACTTTAATATGAAATTATATATAAAAATGTATGATTTGACTAACAAGCATTGTTTTATTGAACATTCTGATTGGAAGCAAACAACAAACTATTCCTACGAGGAGTGCGGCAAATTAGAGTTGTCAACTGTAGTCAATACTTAAAAAATCGATATCTTTGTAATACAGTATTTGGTATTATTTAGTAATTTTAGAGTGGTCACACTTTTACACTCTCGTAAACATAGAATTTCACATACATACATAAACATAAATAAAGTATTAAAAATGAGCGGAGCTCATCGAGAAGCTGTACAAAAGCAAATTCACCAGGATTGGGCGAACAGAGAATATATTGAAGTTATTACAGCAAGCATAAAGCGAATCACAGACTTTCTGAACTCGTTCGGTAAGTTAACTTTTCAACAGTTTACCACATATGTATATACAATTGTATGTGTGTATATCCGGCTTATGAGTGGTCATCGGCTGGAAATTAATACATCTATACACAATTTGTGGATTATTTAAGTCACATAGTTGGCTCGGCTCAAAGACAGGAGCGTAAATTGACAGACTAAGTCATACTTTATCTCTGTCATGATTTCCGGACTATTTTGTTGGGGGGATGTTAACTCCCTTAGGGAGTGGCTTTCAATCATATTGATAACAATTGATACCTTCTTTCAGATATGTCCTGTCGATCGCGTTTAGCGGTACTAAATGAAAAACTCACAACTTTGGAACGACGTATAGATTATTTGGAGGCCTGTGTAACTCAAGGAGAAACGCTAACGTAAAATTTTCATATGTAGAAATTATTGATACTTTGCCTATTAAAAACATCAAAATATACAATTCTAAAAATATGTATACTACGATTTCATTAATTATTTGTTAGTCTGCTAATTGAAATAAATATAAACAACAATTTTAAACGTAAAATATATTTTAAATTTAGACAGTATTTTTTTGCATTATTAAGTTTGGTATTTTGTCACTTAAAAATAATCGTACCATGTACCGAGTACTTGACTGTTGTCCATCTCTAACTGTTGTCATCGGAGAAACCCTCTTTCCGGTCTGATACTTGTCAAAGGCAGACGAAATGGTAAAGCAAATTATTAATTTTTTAATCAATCATCTATTATTATTGAAAGTGTACCCCATAATAACATAAAACATATTTTAAATTTTTAGGCGGCACATAAATCGTTCCGTATTAAGCAGAAGCTAGCTAAAAAGCTAAAGCAGAACAGATCCGTTCCACAATGGGTTCGCTTGCGCACTGGCAATACCATTAGGTGAGTTTTGTGTACAATAAAAAAAAGCAATGTTATGTTTTGTCGTGATTTAAACTGTATTAGCGGCTTTTAAAGTTTTAGTTACGTGCAATCGATCAGAAAGTTCTTATTGTCTCTTATGATAAATAAGTCTTATAGTGAGTGTCGTGTTTTTGAGAACACCCATGAAAATCACCGGCAGTGTAATTGTTCTATTGTCCAATTTGTGATAATTGCTGCATGTTTTGGGTTAGTTTGACTTTCTCATATATTAATTTCCATTAGTGCCTCACGTCTCAAATTTTATCAGTTGGATAGTTTTGCGGCTAATCCGTCACACAAGCTCCTAAGCCCGTCTGTGATATTTAATTTGTTTCTAATATTTGACTACTGATAGATGCTCTTTTTGCTGTGCTGCACATGAAATATTGCAAATTTATAACTATTTTCTTATTGCTTACTAAAACTTGATTTATAATTGCAGGTACAACGCCAAGCGTCGCCACTGGAGACGTACCAAGTTGAAGCTGTAAGCTTGTGGATTCCTCCGTTGCAGTTGTATTGATTTGCATATATAACTGACTATAACTATCAAATAAAAATTCTTTATTGAAATACGGACGTAGTTGTGTTCTTAATTTCATAGT
Source organism: Drosophila dunni (assembly GCA_018152125.1). Lineage (NCBI taxonomy): Eukaryota > Metazoa > Arthropoda > Insecta > Diptera > Drosophilidae > Drosophila > Drosophila dunni. The sequence continues at coordinate 16,987,682 of JAECXC010000339.1, read as the reverse complement.
CAACGAATTCATTATCTTTAAGAAGCCTTCATTGTAATAAGAAATAATACATGAGTGCTAGCTAGCTTAGTTAAGCGAAGTTTTGGACATCTCGGTTAATGCATAATAAAGTACTGTGGAGCTGTTCGACTTGTCTTACAAAATAGAATTAAAAGCATCTGACATATAAAAATATATTTTGTTATTCGTTATAGTTGCAACTCGTACAAGAAATGATGTACGCATAAAATACTTGCAAATATATATTGCATTTTATAGTGACTTGTTTGGAGGCATTACACAGCACTGCCCGTTACCGATAATTCCAAGGCAACTGTAATTAAAAAACCATTTATCAATTCAAATAAGGTGTATCATTTAATTGTCTTGGTATTCCTGATTTCCCAAGGATACCCATATTCCTGTTGTAAAACTTCTAGTGTAAAAATTAAAATGGATGGCCGCAATAATACTGGGTTTTCATATCAGAGTCGCCTTCGATTCGATTTTAGTTCACCTGAACTGACCCGGATCATTTAAAATTACTCGATAAACGATAGAAGACAACTCTAGCCATTGTAAGGTTATTTGTCGCAGCAGCTGGAGATGTGAAGAGTTTGTTTTTGTTTTAAAGTTGTTGGCCCTTTTATAATTTCATTTTGCAATTTATAAATTGTGGTGTATTGTATTTGCAGATAGCTGATTGGTTCCTAAACTGTGAATCGAGTGAAATTGATTATTTGCAGTGCCATTGCAATTGATTGTGATTTATTGATTTTAGACAAAAAATTTTGAAAATCGTCTAACAAACTTACATATATACATAAAACTATATATGAGGAACCAACGGTAAAGATGCACGCTCAAGGACAGGGTCAACAGACGCAGCAGCACTCCTCGACACATTCCCTTCTGCAACAACCACAAAACCATTTATCTAACAACAATGCAATTGGAAAATCAAGCGAAAATCAATCGCTGTCATCTGTCGGTAAGCGAATAGATTATAAGCTTTTTCATTCGTAGATATGTATGCATTTGTTCATATAATTATGTATCAATATCAATATTCGTACATTGATGCAAACGCTAAAAAAAAAACAATGGAAAATTCCACTTATTTGTGTATGCATGTGTATGAGTACATAGGTGGTGTGTGAAAATACAGTTAGTTAGAAAAGTATGTTGACCTTGTGACAAAACTTACAAAGTCATAAGAACTTTAAAATAAAACAATAAAAAATAAACGCATTTTGAAAATTTATGTACATCCCAAAGTACTTTAATGTTTATCTTCAAGTAAAATTATAAGCCGCGTCATAAACATAGATAATGCATTGCGATAGATAATAATTTATAAGTGCCGAAAATCGAATGAAAAATGCAGTTCACCACTGCTGCAAAAGACACAATTATTTTCTTCATCGTAGATAACACGTTTTATTATTTAACTCTATCATAAAAGAAAAAAAAGCTAAAATAAAACTTTCGTTGTTAAAAAACTATCGATAGTTTATATTATCGGAAGATAAAAATGTGCGATTAATTGCATACCTTACAAAATTCTTACAATCTCATATTTGCATTCACATATGTATGCAAAATACATTAGTGGTATTACGATGTCTGACATGTGGATTTAAATTACAGCGAATTAAAATGAAAATGAATCTATTGTTAAATTTAAATGAAACTGCTGTTAAACACTTAATTCGCAGTAACTCAATTTTAAATGTAATTAAATTTCAATTTATTTTAAATAAACTCGTTTGTAGTTCACTGGAAATATCAGATCACTCAGTCACAACGACACTTCAACTTGAACAATCTAAATAATGAAGGAAATAAAATCTTTTATATTTACGATATAGAAAACAATTTTTGTATTTGGGTTTCAGGTTTGTTGGAGCTGGCACACCGCGAATACCAAGCTGTAGACTATGAGAACGCAGAGAAGCACTGCATGCAGCTATGGCGGCAGGATAGCACCAATACCGGCGTGCTACTGCTGCTTTCATCCATTCATTTTCAATGCAGACGTCTCGATAAATCCGCTCAATTCTCGACATTGGCAATTAAGCAAAATCCCCTGCTTGCCGAAGCTTACAGGTGAGTCTACCAGCAAGAAATCTTGGGTGTGTTCTGATAAACATTCCATTTCTTTTTATAGTAATCTAGGAAATGTCTTCAAAGAGCGTGGACAGCTGCAGGAGGCATTGGATAACTATCGTCGCGCTGTGCGTTTAAAGCCCGACTTTATAGATGGCTACATTAACTTGGCTGCTGCCTTGGTAGCCGCGCGTGATATGGAATCCGCAGTCCAGGCATATATAACGGCATTACAATATAATCCTGTAAGAACCGATTTTATTAGCTTCTCTATTATAAAACTAATCCACTATCTTTGCAGGATTTGTACTGTGTGCGCAGCGATTTGGGCAACCTACTTAAAGCACTAGGCAGATTGGAGGAAGCCAAGGTGAATACCCCAGAATAAGGCCTATTTCTTAGCAAACATTTAATTAAAATTATTATTTTGTAGGCCTGTTACTTGAAGGCGATAGAAACATGCCCAGGATTTGCCGTCGCATGGAGTAACCTAGGCTGCGTGTTTAACGCACAGGGAGAAATCTGGCTAGCTATTCACCACTTTGAGAAAGCTGTTACTCTAGATCCCAACTTCTTGGACGCCTATATTAACCTGGGAAACGTGCTTAAAGAGGCCAGAATTTTTGACAGGTTTGTAGGTTTAAATTATAGTCACATATGACCAAGACTGCCTGATAAGCTATCAATTTCCTGCGACACTAAATCCATAAATAATCAGGAATATTGCATATGCTTTATATATACTTGAACTACTGCAGCAGTACTAGCTTTTAAAACGTACGCTGTGTTGGGTAGTGTAACTGAAAGTCGAGTGCAGGGTGTCTTATTTGTCTATTGTTTGCTTTTCTGCGACAGAGGGTGGTATCAAAAGTTTACAGCATTACATTCTGTCGGTCGTGAGTGGTATATAAATAAACTAGAAGTAATCAGCATATATATCGCTAGTTCAAGATCACATCTCGTTCATGATCTTTGCATTCTATAAATATACGTCTACGTGGAAGTCCAAATATGGAGCACCTTGTATTGTTTATACTTATTATTTAATACAGAAATTCCCTTCACATTTATGTATATATCTTAATATATATGTATGACCTACAATGTAAAAGTTAATTGCTGCAGACAAATATATATATTTTATGGTCGGGGACTCATTATCTTCCTATTGTGATTTACGTCATCTAATATTCGATACAAACATAATTAGATTTTTGCATAGTAAACATACATATAGTCCCGCATATAGTTAAAAAATGACAATTAAATACCCTGTAAAATAAATGTATACATATATATATATATTCATATTTCTTGAATATTTTGAGATTTATTTACACGACCCAGAAACGATTTAAAACATCAATTTCAAAATAAACTTGACCTTATTTTATGCCATTTTCCGTTTGCTCTCAACGACCTTATACGATTTTGTGTACATTATATTGGTGTACAGGGTATAGAAATGATCTCTACGTTATTTTGTATAATTTAAATAATGGCACATGGTTTTTTTCTCTCTGTTTTTGTTGTTGTTTTTGGTTTGGTGGGCGGCTTCCCAAGTCTTTTCCTCGTTGTGTTTTTGTTTCAAATTGAAAAGTCCAAGAAATTCGAAAGGTCTTATAATTTTAGAAACTGTTTGAATATTAACTGAAAATGTGCTCAAACAATTCAAGCGTCAAGTGTGAATTCTAAAAGGACAATTTAACAAAACAATCAATTATTTTTAATGTGTAAATTGTGAAATTTTTGCCATCTTCATGGACTGCCAATGCGTAATTGTTTATACAATTGTGCCCATACGATTAGATCAGCACAGTTATAAAATCACAAATAATGACCATGGAAAAAAACAGTCTGTGAGTTACCTAAGACGCTTGGGATTCTTTTGGAGACGGTAAATAAATTTTAAAAATAAATCGTTGATACTTTCTGCTAGAGTATCAAATCTTCTACGTTGATTTGCGCGAATTTTTAATCTGTATTTTGTTTGCGCTTGCATTGTCTTCTATTTATATAAATAGAAAGTAATATATAAATAGCTAGACTAGCGATAAGTTCAAGTTTATTAAACGCTTTCATTAGAAAGAATTTCTCCAGACGCCAGACAAACTGAATTTAAGGCTAGTCACCTTAGAATTCAGACTAGGATGCTAGATGCAAGCGCATTTTCAATCAAAGTTATGACCAAGATAGCCGACTGACATTGACAGTGATCTGGCAGTGTTAAAAAAAAGTAAACTAATTACCTTAAAAGTGATTCAATATTAATAAAATATTTTCCTTTTCCAGGGCTGTGGCTGCTTATTTGCGCGCACTAAATCTATCACCCAACAATGCGGTAGTCCATGGAAATCTGGCCTGCGTCTACTATGAACAAGGACTCATTGACTTGGCTATAGACACATATAGACGAGCCATCGAGCTGCAACCCAATTTCCCCGATGCTTATTGTAATCTAGCAAATGCACTTAAAGAAAAGGGGCAGGTAAGAAATATAAATATAAATTAAACTAATGAGAGCGTAGCATAATTAACTAATTTGTCCACTTAGGTCAAGGAAGCTGAGGATTGCTACAATACGGCTTTGCGACTCTGCTCGAATCATGCGGATTCACTCAATAATCTGGCAAACATCAAGCGAGAACAAGGATTCATTGAGGATGCCACACGACTATACTTAAAGGCCCTCGAGGTCTTTCCCGATTTCGCAGCGGCACACTCGAATTTGGCTTCGGTGCTGCAGCAGCAGGGAAAGCTCAAGGAAGCCCTAATGCATTACAAGGAAGCCATCCGGATTCAACCGACGTTCGCCGATGCGTACTCCAATATGGGCAATACTTTGAAGGAGCTGCAGGATGTTAGTGGAGCACTGCAGTGCTATACGCGAGCCATTCAAATAAATCCAGCATTTGCCGATGCCCACAGCAATTTGGCGAGCATTCACAAGGATTCTGGGAATATTCCCGAAGCAATTCAATCTTATCGTACAGCTCTTAAGCTTAAACCGGACTTCCCCGATGCCTACTGTAATCTGGCACATTGCTTGCAAATCGTTTGTGATTGGACCGATTATGATGTGCGCATGAAGAAATTGGTGAGCATTGTGGCCGAGCAGTTGGACAAGAATCGTTTGCCATCGGTGCATCCACATCATTCGATGCTGTATCCATTGACTCACGATTTTCGCAAAGCGATTGCCGCACGGCATGCGAATTTGTGCCTGGAAAAGGTGCACGTGCTGCACAAGCAACCATATAATTTCGCCCGAGAATTGGCAAGTGGCGGACGCATTCGTATCGGTTATTTGAGTTCTGATTTTGGAAATCATCCTACCTCACATTTGATGCAATCGGTACCCGGTTTGCATGACCGCTCCAAGGTAGAGATATTCTGCTATGCCCTCAGTCCTGACGATGGTACAACTTTCCGGCAGAAGATAAGCCGTGAAGCTGAACACTTTGTTGATCTTTCCGTCATTCCATGCAATGGCAAAGCAGCCGATCAGATCTACAACGATGGCATACACATTTTAGTTAATATGAATGGCTACACCAAGGGAGCACGCAACGAGATATTCGCTCTCAGACCGGCACCGATTCAAGTCATGTGGTTGGGCTACCCGGGAACAAGCGGTGCCAGCTTCATGGATTATATTATAACAGATGCAGTCACCAGTCCCATGGAATTGGCCAGTCAATACAGTGAGAAGCTATCGTATATGCCTTACACATACTTTATCGGCGATCACAAACAAATGTTTCCGCATCTAAAGGAGCGAATTATTGTATGCGATAAGCAGCAATCGTCCGTGGTGGACAATGTTGCTGTGATTAATGCCACAGACTTGTCGCCTCTGGTTGAGAACACAGATGTGAAGGAGATTAAGGAGGTGGTCAATGTAAATAAACCGGTAGAAATAACACTGAAAGTCGCTGAACTGCCAAGCACTACCCAGATCGTATCTATGATTGCCTCTGGTCAGGTGCAGACATCATTGAATGGTGTCGTCGTGCAAAATGGTTTGGCGACAACGCAGACAAACAACAAGGCAGCCACCGGGGAGGAGGTTCCACAAAGTATCGTTATAACCACACGTCGTCAATATATGTTACCCGATGACGCTATAGTTTACTGTAATTTTAATCAATTATATAAAATCGATCCTCAAACGCTGCAATCGTGGGTAGTCATTTTAAAGAATGTTCCCAAATCGGTACTGTGGCTGCTCAGGTTTCCGGCAGTTGGCGAGCAAAATATTAAAAAATCCGTTAGCGATTTGGGTAAGTACTAAGAACAGACTTAGCCTTAACTTGAGCTCAACCTTTTCCCTATTCTCGCTCAGGTATTTCTTCTGAAAGAATCATATTCTCAAATGTGGCGGCAAAGGAGGAGCACGTGCGTCGTGGGCAATTGGCAGATATATGCTTGGACACTCCACTGTGCAACGGTCATACAACTTCAATGGACGTACTTTGGACTGGTACTCCAGTTGTCACCCTTCCCGGCGAGACATTAGCGTCCAGGTACAGTATAACAAAGTTTCTCCTTTTGCCATTTAACTAAATTTTCTCCATTTCTAGAGTTGCGGCTTCTCAGCTGGCTACACTGGGCTGTCCAGAGCTGATTGCCCGCAGCAGAGATGAGTACCAGGACATCGCTATTCGCTTGGGCACTGATAGAGAATATTTAAAGGCTTTGCGCGCCAAAGTATGGAAAGCCAGAGTCGACAGTCCATTGTTTGATTGTTCACAATATGCCAAAGGCTTGGAGAATCTGTTTCTGCGCATGTGGAAAAGATTTCAACGGAATGAGCTCCCCGATCACATTTCATCGGAATAAAATTTCAATACTAAAACTGAAGCAGCAGATTAGGAGAGTTGAAGTACTACGACTGGAGAGTGGAGGCGATTGTATGCTATTTAGTTTGAATTTCTGTGACATATACCATATATATATATACATATGGATATGTCGCATGTATACCTAAAAAAAAAAGAAGAAATATTTCTTTATAAGAAGCAAGTGTAACTATTTACACACATATTCTTATTTTTGATCAATTTAACATGCTCTCATAAACATTTTGACCTTTTAAAATAAGACGTTACCTTGTATTAGAAAAGAAAATAAAATCGCTTAATATTGAACACAGCATCATCACATCCCTCATATAAGACAATAATCTGTTTTTACAATTGGAGAATGGGTTATTATAGTTAATTGTTTAACTCTTAGGGGATTTTAAATATACGCCGTTCATAAAATTTATTAACAATTAACCTTTTTAAATCACAATTATCAACGCGCTCGATTTCGATAAACATGCATGATTATTTCGATATCGATAGAATTTGTAAATTTCTCTTTGCTTGGCGTTCACAGTTCTATTACAGTTATTTTATTTGCGTTATACGATTTAAATGCTGGTCGCCATTTCAATTATTAGGCATTGTATTAATACAAAATAAATTGTTTGACAGATTAATTTTATAGATGATATTTTATTATACATCTTAACATTATTGAGTCAAAAAAAAATAATTTTGTGTTCCATTCCCACGTTTCGAAGTAGGCGCATATTTACAAACAGTGTTACCGGAAATCACTCGCTGTCTGACAGCTTTGTTGACAGTTCTTTCTTCTTGTGGCGTTTTAGCTGAAGGTACGTCGCTGAATTTTGTCAATAAAAAATCTTGAAATTTACGAATAATCTTTGTGTTTCAGCGGGTTAAACCACCAGTATACAAAGATGCCTCCTAAATTTGACCCTACGGAAGTTAAATTGGGTAATTTTACTTTTTATATGTTTCCAAATAATGTTCCTACTTAATCGGCGATTTTTAATACAAATTCTTGAATGATTTCAGTTTACCTGCGTTGCGTAGGTGGTGAGGTTGGTGCAACTTCATCCTTGGCCCCCAAAATCGGTCCACTTGGTCTGGTAAGTAACACTTAGAACTTAATTAATGTTGTTGTTTTGTTTAATGTCGTGCTTATCCTTATTTCAGTCCCCAAAAAAAGTTGGCGATGATATCGCTAAGGCCACCGGCGACTGGAAGGGTCTTAAAATTACCGTATGCCTGACCATCCAAAACAGGCAGGCTACCATTTCTGTGGTACCCTCTGCTGCCTCCTTGATCATCAAGGCTCTTAAGGAACCTCCACGTGACAGGAAGAAGCAGAAGAACAGTAAGTAAACTAGTGAAAGTGTCCAATCAGCGGCAAAGTGTTGTTGTTTTTAATGGCTTAAAGGTCTTACTCTGTAAAGTATATCAACCGGTATCAGTTGTGGTTTAAATCCCTCAAGAGTGCAAACAGAACTTAATGTAAAGTAGATTCCAGCTGTGTTAAAGTAGCCAAATAGGAATTTAGTGCATTGACCAAAGCGATAAGTTTTTCGTAAACTGATTGAATTTGAAATATTGCCGCACGTGCTCATATTCGCATATTTATGTTCGTAAATACAAACAAAAAGCCCATGCCGGTCAGCTACATAGGAATAACATTAGTGCTCAATGAAATATAGGAACGTTTACTTTGGGCGTTAATCCCCGACCAAGGATTGGCCTAGCGTAGTGTTTTTATCACTTAAATGATTCTAATTAAACCTCTTTTCCTATCTTTCAGTTAAGCACAGTGGAAATATCGCCTTCGATGATATCCTGGCTATTGCACGCGTAATGAGGCCTAGGTCAATGGCTCGTGAGCTGAAGGGAACCTGCAAGGAAGTCCTTGGCACAGCCCAAAGTGTTGGCTGCACTGTTGATGGAAAGCACCCACATGATGTTATTGACGACATCAACAATGGCGCTATGGAGGTCCCATCAGAATAAATAATTCCTTTTGAAAACAATAAATCGATGTTTTACAATCCGTGATGTGAAACGTTCAAGAGAATTTTTTATACAAGAAATATGGATTAAAGATCTGTTCCATAAATTTTAGTTTTAATTAAAACTATTAAAAGCTAACTATTAAATTTTATTCCGGTGAAATCACGTTTTCTCACGTCATATACATAACATTATAGCCAAAGCGGCGATAGAGCATTGCCCGCAAAAAGTGCATTAGCATTTGCATTATTTTTTGCTAGGGAAAGAAATTCACATTCATTTTAGCTTAAGTTGGCTCTTAGTACTCGATATTCAAATGATAATACCCAAAATGTTCCACATTGTAATTTATCGATTGCTTTGAAATATCAAGCCTACCGATTGTAAACACCTATTCTTAAATCGGCTTTTTCGCATCGTTTATACGTGTTTCATTAATTTGCGAGTTTCTCAAAATCAGGAATTGAGTTATGTGGAATTGTATAAAAAGAAAATTATGTAAACATATTCGCAGCGACTATTAAATATAAAAACGTTTATTAAAAACTAATAAACACATTAAAATAAAATTTTTATACAGTTTGACTACTTAAACTAGTAACGATTATTTTCGTGAAAAATGTTAAGCAAAATTAAATTAATATGACATTTTATTTGAGTTCTCAAAAAATAACTATTTATATTGTTACTTAACAATTCAACAAAACACATAATTTAATTATGTAAAACAAACTTTTTAATTTTAGGATTCACATTTTGATAGTTTTCACTTTGTACTCAAGTTATCGTTGAGTTACTTTTAGTACTCATTAAAATGGCTACTGGCAGCAAGAAGAAGTTACATGTACCGAGTACTTTAGTATCGCACATCTCTAGTTCGTACATTGTCCGTTTTCACTGAATGCCAGTGTCTGTAGTGAATAATATTCATGAAAATAATGATTGTCAGCCACAAATATAAGAAATAAATATACTTGTCATATCGTGCATTTTGCATTCGTCGTGTTTTGTTTATTAAAATATTTGAATTTATCACAATGCAAATATCCATCAATCGTTTTTCTCTTTAAGTGACATTAAATATAATTTTAGTTGTGAAACAATCGTTGTACATTATAAACGAGTGTTGTAAACATGCGAGAGTTTAAAGTTGTTGTGCTCGGATCTGGAGGAGTTGGTAAATCGGCCCTAACTGTTCAATTCGTTTCGGGATGTTTTATTGAAAAATATGATCCCACAATTGAGGACTTCTATCGAAAGGAAATAGAGGTTTGTAGCAATCACTTACATACATACATATGTATATGCATGCATCACACATCTTGTAATCAGAATTTATACTTACGTACATATGTACGCACACTGCTTGCATATATACATGCACACACAAACACTCGCACACACACCAACAAAACACACACGTAAAAGAACATTTATACTAGCATATTCATGTGTATGTATTAACATATATAAATATATATAGAATCCAGACTATGCTGATATGTATGTACAAATAATTTTATGCTTATACATAAAAATTGTATGTATTATTATTACATGCACACATTTATTGCATTTGAGTATTTAAAATAAAGCCTTTGTGTGAGTGTGTGTATATATGTATGTATACATGCTATGAGAACCAACATATATGCATAAATATAAATATATTTATACATGTGTACTTTTGCCTATGTATAAACTTGTGTTCCTTTTGGAAAACAACAACGGATTAATTTCCTGCATAATTACTAAATTAAATAAACATGTTTGCACTTTAAAGTTGCACATTTGCTGTAGTTTTGTAACGCTTTAAAGGGTGATGACTGTCGCACAAACGTCTGTTGCGGCTATGTATGTATGTGTGTGTGTATGCATGTAGAATAATAGCAGACACATAGATACATATGCAAGCGTGTGTGTGTGTGAGTGAGTGAGCGAGTGAATGAATGTACCCTGTAGTGTAGTTCAGGGTGGTGGCTACGTAGTTGGCCGACCGACCACCGGGTGCTAGGGACCGGACGAATCATTTGTCAAGCCAAAAGCCGCACGTTTTGTTAGCCACATTAACACGCGCATGTCATAGGCCTTGGTGTATTGGCGGCGATAGATAACCGAGAGTGACATGTCCATTTTGCTATCCAGACAATAGAACCGGTCGGTCGGTCCATCCTTCTCTCCACATACGAACAAAGTTTGAAAATTGCAAACTAAATTGATCCAATGTCGTCCAAGTTAATTGAAGCGTTACTTTTTTCAAATCACGAATTTGTTCAACCAAATATATGTACGCTAAACTGGCCAACAAATATGATTTGGTAACATAATAGAATTATTTACTTAAGCTGTTACGATTAGATTAGACATTCTTTTGGGCGTAGAAAATCACACCAATATTGAGTTAACTAATTAAGTTTTCTTCCTGCTTTTACATCTTGTTTGATTGAGGTCATGGGACTGAGTCATTCGCACAAAAACCTTCAGGTTATACTCCTGAAACGTGCCAAATGCCGTTTACCTGTTCAAACTAACCTGTTTGCTCGTTATCCAGTTTCATTTTTGGCACATTTATCAAGAATTTCCTACTAAAAATTGACTTTACTAACGAATATTTAATGTTTTTATTAATATTTAATCCATTTTTTATAGGTGGACAGCTCTCCCTGCGTTTTGGAAATATTGGACACGGCAGGAACGGAGCAGTTTGCCTCCATGAGAGATCTCTACATAAAGAACGGACATGGATTCATTGTGATGTATTCGCTGACTAACCATCAAACATTTCAGGTATAGAGCACCCATCCCAGCTGTAACCACTTAATTTGATTAAAGTTTAACATGATTTAATTCAATTTAAGTGTCTACTAAAATTAATACAATTCTAATTGATTTAATTATTTATTTCAGGATATTTCAAGTATGAAAAATGTGATTACTCGCGTTAAAGGAAGTCAACCAGCTCCAATATTACTTGTGGCGAATAAATTTGATCTGGACTGCCAAAGAGAGGTGTCTACCGCAGAAGGTAAGCATTTTTTGAAAAATATGTGGTAGTGTTCTGTTTTTTCTATATCTCTGGCGAACAGTTCGTCACAAGCAATCTTATTTTCCCAATGTCACTTAATAAGATTAGCATTAGCATGCTAAAGATAATGAATAATATATCCCAGATGTGCTCTAAACAGTTTCAACTTGGGTGTTAAAAACACCTAATTAAGAGCTTTAAACTAGCTATTGAAAAACACCCGAATACTGCAGTACTTCCCATAGTAATATATACTAATTTAAACTTTATTTCAGGAAACGCTTTGGCACAACTTTGGGAATGTCCATTTATTGAAGCTTCTGCAAAAGATCGAATAAATGTGAATGAAGTTTTTGCCACGATTGTTCGAGAAATGAATTTAACACAAGAAAAACGACAAAAAAAGAAATACTGTTGTTGTACGCTTTTATAGAAATTTGTAAATATATAAGATAATTATAGTTAAAAATAAAATCACTTATATGTATGTCATAATTGCCATAATCAGTTATTAGTTTAAAGTGAAGTTCCAGACTAAAATAGTCTTTGGATGCTGTACTTCGATATAGTTGTAATAGTTCAAGTGATTCGACAGCATGTAAGTATTATAGCTAATTTTAAACTACTTATCTGAACATATAAATATAGAACTCTTTGTTTGTACGCGTGGGCAGCCACCAGGAAGTGGATAACAATCGCAAATTTTGCTAACATAGATATGTAAATGTATGATGTGATCGTGCATAACGGAGCATTTCCACTGTGCACTCAGTGGCTGCATACAAAAAGTTAGTGTGGCGCATTGGCACCCACACAAAACCTTGGGTAAACTTGTTGGGGAGCGTGGAGTTGAAAGTTAGCACTGCTAGCTGAACTGGCCTGCCAACTCGCTTGCTTTGTGATGCGATTAATTATCGGGATATTCAAACATTTATCGGTAAACGGTGTTAAGTGGAAAAACATTTTTAACTTGTTTTTGCATTAGCAACGCTATAATCGCATTATAAGTCTGTTTAATTAAGCCAAATTGGCAATGATTCATTGTTTTCCTTATTTTCTACCCTCCTTTCGTTTTTATTGAGAAGATATTACACAAATTCAGGAAGCAGTTTATAATTATCTTTATTTGACATGAAAATGTGCATAAATTGTACAATAAATTTGCTTTAATTTGATTATTCTTTAATTACTTGTAATGTTGCCTGACAATAATCTATAATTATGCTCAAACTGCCAATTAAATTCGAACTACTTCAAATTACGTACGTAGTGTGTTGTTTTTTGCTACAAAAAATAATAATGTCACTTAGTGCAAAACATTTCCCGTAAATTCCCAATTTAAAGTAATAGTAATATACTTAAAAAACAATTACAACAACAATTACAACTTTATATTGCACGCACACGGAATGTGAGTCATAAATCTTTTAAATTATATGTACAGCTTTTGAAAATTGGTATATACAAATTATGTTACAAAAATCATTAGAAAAATTAGAGAAATGTAGAAAATTATTGAAAACAATGTATGTATGTATGTGTGTACATGAAAAAGCGCTGTAAAAATTCAATAACTGCTGTCAGCTGAAATATTTTCCTTATCAACGCAAAAACAGGTTTTCCAGAGTAAAAATATTTGAAAGATGTTTTATGTTTAATTAACTGCTGTCGATAAACCCGTAGCTTAAAAATATATAAATTCAATTGAATCCAACTGGGAATGGAATAAGTTTTCAAAAAGATATATAAATTTTAAAAATTGTACAATCTTTAATATTTTACAACATTTAATTATGTTCAACATTTAAGAGCACCTTTGTAAAGTAAAGAAAATTAAGTTTTCGAAGGCCAATCTTAACTTTTTGAACCAAAATATTTTGGCTAGACTCTTAGATGGACTGAAAGACGCTATGCTATGCATATATAGTAATAAGTATGAAGTCAGAAACGACAATTTCGATATAAAATTAAGATCTAATGTTTTGAAGGTAAAAAAAAGGTGTGTAAAGTAAGTAAATGAATTGTAAATGTGAGTATTTTAAGTAAATTTGAGTATTTTTGATTTAAGTACTTGAGAGGTTCATGAATTGAACTTAACCCACATAGGCAAATGGAGGATATGGTGGGGGATAGTAGTTGGGGAAGGAGCCAGAGTTCTGAAGCGGCACAGTGGCTGTAATCAACTGGGTAACTGCGGTTGGCACCACCGAAGTCGAGAATATCGTTGTATAGGCAGTACGTGCACCGAATGTTAGTTTTAATACTTTGCTGCTAGTGGCAGTAACTAGTGTGTTTAATATGTTGGTGGATGTGATGAGCTGCTGTTGGGGCAAACCAAGCAGTGGGTTATAGAAGGGATTGATCGACTGGAATGGGAATTGTGACATCGGCAGCATTGGCAATGTGGAAACTTCGGTGACATAGTCAGTTTTCTCGACTACACCCACGGATTTGGAGAGAGTTCTTAGGATACTGTCAGTGCCCCTTTGGAGGGGTATGACGTAGGACTCCCAGATGGTTTCGAGCGTAATTACAGGACGTGTGGAGGTAATAACACTGTTAGCGGGGTTAAGAGGATTCAATACCGAAACTTCTGGGTTATTTAGCTTAATAATGTCAGAGTTGATATGTTGAATATTCGGATTGGGTAGAATATTTGTAGTATTGTGCAGTCCCTTAGGATCCAGTTTATGGGCATTAACTTTGCCATCAAATTGTCCATTGCCTTCATCGCCGAATTCCAGATCCAAGTTAAGCTCCGATCCAGCCTCATCCAGAATAGCTGCAAAGTCCTTAAAGTTCTTGGCGGGTATAAAATTATCCCTAAACGGCGAAATAGTTTGCGTAACTGTGACTAAGCTAGTGTAATCGAATGTCTGAACTAATGTTATCGACACTGTTTCATTATTCTTTTCATAAATTACTGGCAAGATCTGAGTTCTCAATTTAGTTTGAGTAACGGAGAATGAATCGGTTATGGTCTCCAGCTCAGGGGTCTCAAGGCTATCGGTAATATATATAGGCTTTAAGGTAGAAATACTTCCATCTAATGTGGGTTCAATCATCGGCATTGTAGATTCCAAAATGTTCTCAGACAGGGGTCCATCATCGCTATTGTATTCCTCAATCTGAGGGGTCTTAAGTGTCTTTTCAATAGTCGAGGTAACAGTAATGAATCGGGTCTTCTTCACAAGTCCAGCCTAGAATATAAATAGAATGCAAATGATTAAATGTATAAAGCTAAAACTGCCAAACACCATTTAGTCATATGTATTTTTAGAAGTAGTTAAAATAATTTATGCACCTGAAATACAAATGGGCTTTGTATTGTCGCAATTTCATAGTAGGTGTCGTCGAAAATGCTGGGAGTTGAAATCTCCACATTCAAAGTGCGCACAAAGTTTTTGGGCTTCAGCTCATCGTTGTCTGCAACCACCGAGTTTTGAGAGCCAACCGCATCTAGATCCCGTCCCAGATTGTTGGCCTTTGCCGACTGTACGCTGTCCTCAGACTCCAGTATAGCTTCGTTAACACTTTCTGGACTGGCAGCGGGTTTGGTTGCATTGCTGGTGGCCTTTCTTATGTTAACTTTTGGCTTGGGCGCGGACTTGTATTGCCAGCGACCGGGACGACGATTTAGCTTCAGATTGTTCTGGTTAACTTGGATAATTGGCTCTTCTGTTTGTGGGCTAACAGCGGCTTTAGTTCTGTAAGACCGACGTGAACTGGGTTCCACAGCGGTGGCCGTGATTTGCTGTGCACTGGAGCTGTGGGTATTCTTGTGCCGCCTAGGTTTAAAAACAAAAGTTTAAATATTTTGTTATGCCAAGAACAAATCAGGAAGTTACCTCTTTCCTTTGTTGCGCGATGATTTGCGTTTCTCGCCCGGTTCCCGATTACTTTTCCGATTACTCTTGCTAAACCCTGCAGTCTGGAGTGGTATGGATTCCACCAGCGTTCTGCTGGCTTGAACTGCTGATGCTAGAGTTTTCAGAACTCTTGATGTAGATGGTGGACGGTTTTTATTCCGTTTCTCTGTGCTGCTAATGGATTGTGGGGATTGTGCATATTTAGTGGAGGGCTTAGGGCCCAATGAACCGTTTTTGGTTAAACTATCGCCCTTTTTGAGAAACAGTCCCGAAGAGTGATTGTGGCTGTTGTCCCGCTTCGACTGATAGATTCGCTGTCGGTCGGCGTCCGCTCGTGTCTTGAGGTTCACCAAACGGAATGTCTCCTCGGCGAACTCTTCGGGCTGGCGTGACAGTAGGTTATATTCAGGATGATCTATAGTTTTGATCGGAGTATTCGATAGGCTAATTATATTATTATTTTCGATTGCTGATGAAGTCTCAACTTCTACATTTATTTTTGTGGCTATAAGTGGCGTAGGTTTAATGCCATTTTTACTCGACTCATTTTCAACCTTAGGAGGTCGCGTTTCAATAATACTTATTGGTTTGGGTGTTGTTTTATTTATGGTAAGCTCTGCAATTTAAAATTATAAGATATTTTGGATTGCTTTGGGTATTGCCCATTAAATTGGGTACTTACCAAATTGCGGAGAGCTTTGTGGTGAGAAAACCATAACAGTATTTCCAATAGTAGTTGTAAAATCCAAAAAACCATAAACTGTTTGTGTGATCTGCGTTTCCGTACATGACACTAAAATGTTGGATACAAATTTGCACATATGTAAGTATGTATTTATGTAAGATAACGGTGTATATGTATGTGTTTAAAATTTGTGTTCGACAACAGCTTACCACAGTTAACAAGCAAAGCTATGCAAAAGTAAAGCAACATCTTGAATTGTTGACGACCAAGGTGACAAGAAGGTAGTAATTAGACTGATCTGCAACTAAAGCACATACAAAAAAAGGTTAACAACGTAAATTTTGAATTCAAGCAATTAAAAAGTAATCGATCATTAAAAGTTCAAGAATGTTCGATACTCATTCATTTAGTTCAGAATCGAGTTCATTGTCCTGAACTAGTTTGTTTGTGTCCTTGTTTCATTTCATCATTCCTTTGAGCGAAATCTCATGGCGGATTTGAACCATTTATAAACTTACCCGTTTCTGATGCGGGTCTGCAGCCCAAGTCAACCGCAACGCTATGATCACCCAGCAAAGAGTTAATCCATTATGGACGTAGACAAAAATAAACGGAAAACAATTAAATAAGACGTTAGTTGACTTTGGTCTCAAATCTTATTGTCGCTTGTGGGTATTGAGAAAAAAAATTACAGACTGAAATTATTAAATATGTCGTATGAAGCAAAAATGAAAAGTAAGAGTGATCTGTCGAGTGGGTTCGACTATGAGATACAGACATAAGTACACACATATAATGTGCCCAAGGTCTACTCCACATGCACAACTACAAACATACATACAAACTGCTTTTATATGCGTACAGAGTTACGTATACAAATATACATAAACTGCTTTGCAAGCAGTGCGCTTTATACAACGGACAAACTTAATTACACATATACAACTCACATGCAGAAACAGACACAATCACACACACACTTACACATACCCAATAATTTATGTAATTGTAGCATATACAAACTTAATTTCTCATTCAAATAAATACATACGAATATTTCTATTAATTCAGTGGTTTTGCAATCAAAATTATACGACTCTCTTGCCACAAAGCACACACACACCAACTCAACTTATAAGTTTGTATACGTTTGTAAATACACAAATACATATAAATGTATGACATGTACACATAAAAACCTTTCCCCGCACATACACTCAATCACAAATAAATATATTTACATGTTTTATGATTTATTAATTAATATTTCATTGCAGATTTCATGAATGGAAAGTATTTTAAAACACACGTTAATATTAAACTTTTGAAAACTAAGTTATTTCTTGTATACCTGTATTTTATGCACGAATGGTCAAACTCATAGCTAAGTTTATTAAATGCACACACACTCAGTTTAAAACAAATAATAACAGAAGAAACACCGTCAAATATACATAGAAGTGGACCAAAACTGGCTATGTTTTTGCCAAAGGTAATGCATTCAATGGTCTCTTAAGTTTGCGTATCATGCGCACACACACAAGCGTCCGCTCCTAAGCAGAAGAATGCAGTAATTGAGTTACACACATTTACATATGAATGTGTGTGTGAGAGAGTCTACAGGTATGTTTGGACGTTAGGGTTACCCACGACGTGAAGCATAATTTTTCTCTTCACTGATCTGTTCATTATATATTGTTGAGATTTAAAAATAATTTAATAGTTAATCATATTTACGTTTTGCTATATTGATTTGTTATTATAAAAATAATTTCATGCGGAATGTTTTATAAAATTTTATATACTTATATAATCAAAAAAATTCCAAGTTAATAAAAGAGACACCCCACTTAAAATATTTTATACGTTTGCTCATTTCTTTTTTTGCAAAATGAGTTTGGGTTTTGAAAAGGGTTTAATAAAATGGTTATTTTATGTTAAAGCCACTCTTAACATTTTCTATTGTTTATAACTAATAGCAAACAAGACTTGTTCAACACTGAATTTCAGCGGCATGCAACACTACGTGCATTGTTTATATGTTGATAAATTTTTTGCATTGTTTGAAGTCATTAAAAGAGATTTTTTGAATTATATTTAAGATAACTAAACAATAATAAATTATTAAATAAAAATGAATTTTTAAAGCGTAGTTTTCTGACTATGTTCAGTTAGTCGCCGTTTTCTAGTATTTGCGAGTGTTTTTTAAGCGGGAAAACAGTTTTCCGAGTTGTTTTCAAGGCTTTTGGTAAATTTGTGCCAAGCTGGCAACTCTTGCGATACGTCAAAACTTTTCTTTTGTATCTTTTGAGTCGATTTCTCCGAAGGTGAATTAAAACTTAATATATTCCAATGGTCTGAATAAATTTTTATTTTTATCACAGTTTATGTAGGCTCCCCATCGAAATCACTAGCTCTACGGTCGCATTGACGAAAACTGGTTAAGCACCTCTCGCACAGCGAAGACAAAAGCTTTTAATATCGTGGCTGTAATTTTATACTGCTGCACGAGGGCTGTTCCAAAACATGCGTGAAATATTTGTATAACCAAAAAATGAATTGAAGAAAAATAAATAATAATAAATATAATTAAATATATGCAAAAATATTTATTTTTTAATACAAAATATAAAACTTTAATATCTAAATAAATGGTGTGCACATAAAATGTATTAATTTATTTTATACCATTCCAAATCATCAGGTTTGTGGGAAGACGGTGTACTAATGATATTTTGGGCATCAGTAAAAATATTGCTGCATATATTGTCTCCAATCTGAAAAGACATGGAATATTTCAAAATAAAAATTAACTAAAGTGTGTTTAACGAGATCATTATGGGGGAGTGAAACGTAATTATTTAATTCCACTGCTTAAAACAGGGGTGTGACATAACCAGTTTCATGTTTAACGATGTCAGATGCGAATGGACCTCGAAATATTTACCTGAAGAGACGATACTAAATTATCCGGGCAGTCAAGTCCGCTAAGGCCAGTTTCTACAAAACGAAAAAGGGTAAAAATAAATATGTTAGTTAAATAAAATGATCTTATTTATGATTAAGTAGAGTACTCTAGTTTTGTGCTTGGAAAGTGTTTGAGAATTAAACTAGCTCTGTCAAAGCTGCTAAAGTAAATGATTGTGTGTGCTTAGGATGGATGAAGAGAAGCCATGCGATTTAGTTATGAGTTGGGAACTGCAAAGATTATATTGCGTTTTCGAGGATTTGAGAAGCCAAGCTGTGACGGTGAGACTGAAGCCGAAGCCGAGTCTAAGGCAGTGGGGATTTTTAATTGGGGGAATACCCGCCTTAAAACTCATCAGCTCTTTTCAGATGACGATTTGCAGATAGACCAGAAACTGATCGATTTCTGACTTAAGCCATTATGTGATTAGTAACCCCACCCCAAGGTTTAGTTTTCGGATCGGATATAGTTCTTGACGAGCGTTATACTTACGAATTCTCGGATCGTTCCACGAAGTAGTTCTATCGATATGATTTATAAAATATATATCTCCAGACTCAGTAACAGCTTGTTCCCAACCATCGGGTAGTGGGCCAATGTGGCTGGCAATAGTCGGTGCGCTAGTTTGTTTAGTATTTTGTAATATATCTGCGCAATAAAAAGAAAATACCTCAAATAAATTGTATGGAATCTTATGGAATGAATGGTAATGCCTTTCTAACTCATAAACTATTCTATAATCTAAAATTCTAATAGTATTTTCTGTTTCAACAGGTTCTGCAATTGAATCCAACAATAATCTACAGTCAGATTAATATGGTAGCAGACTGAATCCATCAGTAATCAGTCGGATTGGCGAATATCCTGCTCTGATTGGAACAAAAGTCTAGAGGAAACCTGAGCTGTTATTTGTAGTGGCTGACATTCGAGTTGTTTAGTTTATGTGTTTAATGTGTGTAAAATATATTCGTATGTATATAAATTCGTACCATTTGGCTTTATCCGCTCAGCTATGGCTCGTTGTTGTGGGCGAAACTGAATTCTCGGATCCTCCCATTGCGTTGTTTTTGTTGTGTGGCTGTGGAAAGACAAACAGCAATTAAACAATATCAAATTGGAATCCAATTGGATAAGTTATTCTGTATGTATGTGGTGTACATGTGTATTTGCTACTCACTTCAAATAGTAAATTTGTCCATCGTTTGTTTTAGCCTGCTCCCAGCCAGGTGGCAAGGCGCCCAACTGACTTTGCAATTGAATTGGACTGACAACGTCGTATGATCTTTGCTTTTTATGTATGGTTTGTGTGGATATTGGATTCTCCTGTGCTTGTCCCATGCAAGTGTTGATCACATCCAAATCAATATTATTAGCTGGGCTATTGGCAAAGTCCACATTATTCTCAGGATATGCAGGTCCTGGTCCCTGGTTACTATTTGCACTTGTTTCATTTCTGGCACGAACATTATAATTCGGTTGCAGAGATGCTGGGCTGCTCCTGGCGCGAAAGTGATGTATTGCTAAATTGCGATTCTGTGATGGCTGCTGCTGTTGCTGCTGGTTCTGTGAGAGGGGCGACTGCAATTCGGACTGCACAACAGTCTTGTTGATATTGGTCTGGGAGCCATCATATGTGGAATCAGCACTGTTTGCTCGTGAATGTAGGGGAGCAGGTGGATTGAAAAACGAATTCGGTAGCTTGCGCATACGAAATGGTAGCTGCAGTGGAAGCTTTGCATCACCTGGATTCAATACGCTGTCGAATAAGGCCTGCAAATTGTCGTCGGAATCTTGATTAACTCGCACAACAAGATTTGTTGAGAGTTTGGTGGGTGCCAACATATCTTCATCGTCGATATCTTTTTCGCTTATGCTGCTGCTTTTATTGCTTAATGACATTGTTAACGTATATTAAATAAAACAATTGTTTATGTATGCAAACGAATTAAACAAAAACAAGTTACAATAACGTCATCAAATTTCATTTGTTTGTCCATGTAAGTCACTTCATTATTAAAGGCAATCCCGATACTTTTTATTTCCCTAATTTCTCGTTTCCATCAGTGATTTTTAGGACTTAAACAACATTTGTTATATATACATATCTATATTATTCCATTTGCAACAGAACTGCCAACATAACACAACAAGTTATATATAAAGGCCACCATCCGCACTTTTTCTTAGGTATATTGAAAAAATATCGATACCTTCCATACCGATATATTGAGTACAAATTGTATACATATTTTTAATTTTTTATTGTTATTATGTATAGCTGTGTGCTAAAAACAGTGTATTTAATTATTGCGTGAATTGTTTTATTAATACATCATTTATTTTACTGTGCAGTTCTTAGAAAAACGGTTTTAACAATCGGATGTCAGGTGTTCGATATTTCACGAACGCGTGTGGCCCATTCGATAGCTACAAAGACGCATCGGAATTTTCTTACATGTTTTATTTTGGATTGAAATTAATTTTCATGCTGTTATATTATTGTTTTGGCAAATATGACAAGCTCAGGTAAATTTGTATTCTTAAAACGTCAACAAGTTTTTAAAATAGCTAAAAGTAACAATTTTTAATGCATGTACATAAATACATATGTATGATTTTTTTACATTTCAGGCAGCCAGTGTGTCAAATATGGCGCAAAGAAAATAATGAAATGTGGTGAGTTTCACTTGCAACTTGTATGCCGCCAACAGTGGCTGATTATTATTATATTTAAAAAGAATATATATATGAATATATATATGAATATATATATATATATTAGAAAATATTAGAAAGTTAATAAGTCAAGCATTCTGACACGTCAAAATTGTTATAATTATATGGATTTAATTTGATTTATATTTAATTCGGAGTTGATTTAGTCATTTATCGGTATTTTGGTCAATGCATCGAGTAGCATATCGGTGTGGTGCATTTCCCACTGTAGTCACGCCGACTCAGGTTTTTTCCCACTATAAACAAAAACACTTTTATTAATTTCCCTTCGTTGTGGCAGCTTCCCAGTGGGACTTTTCTCATGAAAACTGGTAATCCAATAACTCAGAAATTTTATGAGCTTCTAGGGTCACAAAATTCGTTAGGGTTACAAAATGGGGAAAATTTAACAAAATTTTGTATTATTGTTGTATTGCCAGAAGAGGTTCTTAGACCTACAGAAGAGATTCTGAGGCCTACATTAACTAAAATTATCAAAAATTACCTAAGGTTTAGAAGGTTTAGGTTCTTAAAATTTAAGCCAAAATTATAAATTTCATTTCACTTTCGCTAATGTGGATAAATTAACGAGCCTGTCCGCAGCAGATGAGCTGTCCATACTCTACACTATGCAAATTCGAATCAATTGATTTACCAATCATTATCAGAGATTAATTAAAAACCGTTTTGTGGGTCGTTATGGGAAGCGGGTGTTCCACAAATGTTTGTTGAAATTCATAGAGCAAACATGTCGAATCATGTCAGTGGCGAGTGTTTATTCATGTGTAATCAATTGCAGAACTGACTCTGCAAATCTAAATTCGCTGTCGAAACTCGGCTACTACTGCTGTTTCCGGTTTTACAGCCGCGCATGAAGCATCACCGGAAGTTGGCCAAAATTCAACGAATCATTTTGAACGATTTGGTTATATCTGTCTAAAACTAACGCACATCAAATAGAAAGTCCATTGAATTTCAAGCAGGGATTCCGACATTTTAAATAGCATCACTTGAGGTGGATATGTCGAGCTTTTCGCTGCGTAGCTAAATATTCCAGTCATTTCCCATTTTGTACACATTCAATTGCATTTGGATGCGTCTCCATCGTTTGCACATAAAAATAAAACTTTACGACGCAAGATTTCCACAAATTTCAATGCAGAGTGGGCGGGTAGGGAAGTGTCACGGTGGGGAGGATGGTACGGCAAGACAGTTCAACAGGAAAGTAGGAAAAGAGAGCGAGTCGTGCGCGTCTCGGTAACACGCAGCTAACCCTTTGCCGCCCATGCTTAGCAGCGAGTCAAGTCCATAAAATACGCATTGTCATATTAAGTAGGGAGTGGGGAGTGGGAAGTGGGGTGTGCGGAGTAGGGAGCGGGGAGCTGGGAGTAGGGAACACATTGCCGGATGGGATGCCCATTGTAAATGTTAAATTCAAATGTGAGGAGTCCATTGTATGGCTTCCATGGACGCCATTTGAACATGTTACGGAAACGACAACTTAATGGGTTTCCAAAACCCCCCACCCCTGTCCCAACCCCATCCTAAAGCCTGGTACATTGCAAGTCCATTACTTTTGTCAAAATTGAATCGACTCTCATTTTATCTGATGTGAGGGAGTTCCCCTCTTTTTAAGGCTATCGAAAGTGAGTAGGCTAGACAATTAATCGAGTATAAGTAATCGATTTATTTAGTCCCAAGAAAAGATTTAAAACAAACTGAATTAGCAGACACTCGAGTCGCAGCAGTTAATTAAAAGCTTGTCTAGCGGGAATCGGCCGAAGTCAACTTTTATCAGCAGACGGCATTAATCTCAAGTCCCCGTGTGTGTGTGTGCGTGTACATACGCTGGCAGCCATTTTGTGGTGGCACTTGAACTCCCTCGTGGCAATTAAACTAAATTGTTTGGACCCAAAGTAACCGCACACACACAAACTCACCCCCACACACACACAGTGACACACACACAGGTAACAGATTTGTATGCATAAGTCAAGTCTGAGCTGAGGATGCCTTATGGCCAGACTTTGTATTAGTTTGCTGGGCATTTATAATTGAATTCCTTAATACGAGTACGCAGGCCCCTCTGCCCTACCCCTACCCCCTACTACGCCTCCTCCACCCACCTGGTAGGAAGGCATTATAGTAATGAATCCACAGTCAATTTCAATAACGCAATCAAATGCGTGCAATTTGAAAAACCACAAAACCCAGAGAAACCGAACGGAGACGGACACGGAGACAGAGACTCGGACCCAAAATTCTCATTGCCCTACGCCGTGTCTATTGGAATGTGAACTGGTTTTTGGGGCTAAACTTTGGCATGCCGGACACGTAGTTTTCTAGGGCAGGGAGCCAACACTCCTGGACACACCAACGCCTTGATAATGGAATGGCAATGACCATTGCCTGTGATCCCTGTCCCCTATGCTCCCTGGTCCCCTATGCTGCCTCGTTTCGCCCCTCGTTGCTGTGAGTCGCATGCATATTTCAGTAATTTACGCTACCTTTTTTCTCTTTTTTTCTGTGTTTTTTGCTTTCGTCTTTTGCCTTTTGGATTTGGCTAAATGGGCGTAGCTTTACCGTTAACCGTCTGCCGTTTGGATACATATTTTATGAGTTGTCGAAAGTTACGGTTGATGCAATTTTAAAACTGACTGAACCACTCAAAATCATGTAACCAAAGGGCTTTTGAAACTTTCACTCGTCCTGAACACGGACACTTGATTTTATTTTCGTGGCTCTTTCGGGCATTTCCACAAAAATATTTTTTTGCGTAGGCTGCACAGTCAAACTTCGCGTTGACAAACTTGTCGTGTTTTGTTTCTTTTCATTTTTGTACCAAAAATTACAAGACTACAAATTAAATTGGTTTTTATTATGCACATTTAGCTTGAGATTTTTAAGATGTTACTTATATTTGGCAGGGTACTGTAAAGTATAACACACAGCAAATGCATGACAGCTGTTGATGAGTGTTATACGATAAGCAAATGATGCAAGCAGTGCAATTATAACAGCTGCTGATCTTGAGTCGTATAACAGCAGTGCAGCGCGTAGCATAGTTAGGCTGTATAACAGGCTGTATAAGCTAAAGCGCTGTTCATTACACTAGTGTCTGTTTAAGTGGAGCAGTACACCTCCACGCTATGTACTGTCTGTTTGTAGTTATCTATATTCATAGCGCCACGCGCTATTCGCAGCCATTTTGGTTTTCAATTTCATCGCCATTTTCGCTTGAATGCGTCGAGAGTAATTTGCATTTTTTATTTGCTTTTATTGTCCCTGCACGGGAGGGTGAGTAGTGGGAGTGTGCGAGTGGGGACACTGGCAATTTTCACAGCTCATCCTGCCGCCATCAGTGGTTCGCACAGTTTCAGCTACGCATCGACAGGTGATAATGCTAATAATAAGTTGGCTCAATTGCCACAACAAATTTGAGCAGCAACAAGGAGAAGAAGTAGAAGAATTCAAATTCATTTGCCTTAAAAATTTGTAAATTGAATTCGTTGAGCAAAAAGCAGAAAACAATTTAAGTAAGTAAAATTGAGAAAATGTGACGATTTTGTCTGCAAACTTGTGTGCAATAACAACAGACACACAAACGAGCCATATGTAGTGTCTCTGCGTGTGAGTGTGTGCTTGTGTGTGTGTATTTTTATGTGATTCCCACAGTCAACAACTTTTAGAAATTGTAAAAGCTTTCTCAAGCGCAAAAGGGAGCAAATGTTATGGCATTTATTTACAGTACTGAAGTGAGTACTTGTCTTGGTAAACACACACACACACACACACACACACACACTAACACACCCACTCTGACATTTGATGCAATTTATTCAATGGAATGTAAATGCGACACAATTGTTAAAACTAGTTTATTTGTAGTAATTCTTGATTGCACAATAAGCAAATGTCATTTAATTTCGATTGCGATTTCCCATTTCACATTTTCCCATCTCCCATTTCCCGTTTCCCGTTTCCCGTTTTCCCATTTCAAATTTGCATACTGCTCTAGGCATCAACAGCAACAACTACTCGCACAATATGTGACTTTTTCGTGGCTAAACTTATGAATTCTAATGTGAAAATGGGGGAAATGGGGAAAACTCGCATTGTTTTTCTCTCTTCTTGCTGATAGATGGTTGTTTAAAACTTTGAACTGTTTCTTGTACATTTTATTTCGACATTACATTACCCTTCGATGTGCCCTATACTACATGCTATATAGGGAACATATATTGGGGGCTTTATATGTCAACCCTTCAATTGTCTCCTGTCTCCCTTTGTCTCTGTTTTTGTCTCCTTCGTATCAACGTTTTTCAAATTGCCAACAAACTGATATGCCAAACTACGCACGTTGATGATTCCACATTTCCCATTTCCCATTCGAATCCCCCTCGCAGTTTTATGTGTGCGCGTATGAAGACATGTTGGCATTTCTGTAGGCAGCTTCAGTTGCTGTTTCTGTTGCTGTTCCTGTTCCTGTTCCTGCTCCTCTTTCTGTGTGAGTCTCTGTAGCTAATGCTTGTCACGTTTGCTTCAACGTTTGACAAGGCAAATTCAACATACCGACAAAATAAAACACAAAAACAATACGAGCCAGATAAGTTCAAGTCGTTTACTCGAAGATTTAATACACTAACAGAGGGCAGAGGGAATGGGGTAGTTTTAGCAGACTACTTGAAGTCTAGTTGGTTTTATAAACTCAGAATAACTCTAAGAACACTTTATTAACATCTCGAGTCAATTAAAAACTTGACTAATTTGATGTACAACATTTTAAATTACAACTTTTATAATAAGCTTTTTAGGGATGGATTAAAGGGTTGATTATTTCCTCAAACAATTAATTTTTATAATAGTGTGATTTGGTTGTTAAATAAATTGTTTCTAAGAGATACTCACTACTCTACTCAAGCTTTCCTTTACACCAATTATTTCTATGCCCTGAAAAATACTCTAATCCAATTTCATGCCTCAATTTTCTTTCAAATTTGCCACAAAATCAAAGGACTTATTTAAAGAGCATTAAAATTAAACAGAGCAGCACGAAGTGAGTGCAGCAAACATACCCTGTAGTAAACTGCTGTCCAAACTCTACAGTCGTGTGTACAGTGAGACCTCTATTTATAGACTTACAGTGAACTAAAATAGGTAGCGCCTCCTGGATAATGCAGTTAACCCGAAGGCGACCCTATAATGCAAACTTAGTTAAAGGGTATTGTAAATAATAAAAGAAAGGAAAATCCACACGTTGCGAGCGACAAAGAAAAGTCAGGAAAGAAGAGGGAGGGGGAGAGTGGAAAAGGGAGTGGAAAAGGAAGTAGGAAAGGCAGTGAGAAGGGAGGGAGAATGGGAGTGAGAGACTGGAGTGACTGGTAGAGGGAGTAAAATGATTTTCACAGGTGAATTGGAAAGCGCGTAATGTTGTAATGTTTGACTTGCCAAAGGGCACGTGATGCAGACCCTGTAACAATGCCATTTGCCTTACTGCTGCCCTGCACATCCCACCCCAAACCCTGTAACACGCTCACATGTCGAGTCACGTTAGCTGTGGGGAGAGTGGGCCAACGCGGCGTATGCGTAACGCGACGCGCCACTTTTGCAAATTGGATGAAAATCTTTGGCTTTTCGTCGTGCTGTCAAACGCTGCTCGATGCATTCGTCTGTAAATTGACATGTTTTGATGCTGTTGCCACTTTGACTTGTCCCCTAAGTGGAAACTTTCTCCCAGTGTAGCACACTCGAGTCTAAAAACAAATAACGAAAATATAAATAAAAATAAAAAATGGCAAACTTGCAGCATAAAACTTATTGCGACACACTCCACACATCAGTTGGAAGCTGACAAATAAAAATAGAAGTAGCAGTAGCAGTAGAAATGGGAATGGAAGCGGCTTGAGAGATTTGCGGGCCACAGTTCACTCCTTTTTCCGAGCTCCTCACTCTGGATTATGTTGTAAACTTTTGCCGCTTTTCCTACGCAACAAATAAAACAAATTCGTGTTTCAAGTTTCCAAATTTATAAGTCCATGTTATTCGATGGCGGTCGTAGGTTGAGTTTCACTTTGAGTTTGAGTTGGAGTTTGAGTTTCACCTTGAATAAACTACTTGCCATATGCCATGTGCCGTTTGCCATATGCTGGCGTAGTCCAGCAGCACCGGCACCGGGAATGCCATACATTATGCTGGCCCTGCTGCCCGTCTGCTAACCCCTCGAAGTCCATACTCCTGACCTGCTGCTTGTCGTAACTCTTGACGGCAGCTGCTTGTCTCTCCTCGTTCTACTCTCTTTCCCCTCTCTTCCCTCTTCTTAGCTTTTCTCATATTTTATGGCTACAAAGAGCAGCAAGACAGTTAAAACTTAAAGCGCTTTTCTGGCTGCCAACTGGCGAAATTGTTAGCTTCGGATTGCAGCTTAAACTGCTAAGCAAATCATACACTGCGCGAAAACTGTTGTAGCTGCTGTAAGGCAACATAACTTGTAGTTTTAGCTCAGCAAATCTGGCCCAATTGCTCGACTTTTATTGCCTGGAATGAGCTTGGAAAACTTTGTCGTGTTTGGCTTTAAACTTAGTTACTATATTTAGTTGTGCTGTTTAGTGGCTGCTTACCTGGTTACCTGCTTATAGCCAGACGACATAAGCTTGTTAGCCCGCTGGGCAACTCTTCTGGTCATAGCCAAGCAGTTGAGGTTCATTGAACCAAAATGCTGAGCACATTTCCGTGTTTGCTTTTGACTCGAAGGCTGCTAAGCAGCAAATAAACTTGTTGTTGTTGTTGTTGTTGCTGCTGCTGTTGACATGATGCACTTTGAGTGGCCAGCCTGAGCAGAGGGACTTGGCCTGGTCTACTCGGTCTGGAAGCCATGATAAATGTGCACATAATTATCCTTTGAAAGCGCTCAGCCAAAGAGCAAACGGTGTGTCTGTCTGAATGTCTGACTGCCTGTGTGTCGCCTCAATTGAGCAGGCGAGTGGGCGTGGCAGCGGGGCGGCAAATGCGCTTGAGCAAACACACACACACACACGTCGACGTCTTATTCAGTTTTGTTTAAAGGGCTTTAAGAAAACAGCAACAGCAGCACCAACATCAGTTGTTGGCCTTAAGGGCCGATCCATGTCTTAATTAATGTTGCATAATTAAAAACCAGACAAGCAACAACAACAACAACCAGGAACAAACACAAAAGGGCACGAGAGCAAAAAAATCCTCAAAGTAATACAGAAAACAGAAAACTTTTGCTGAGCTGCTAAAAAATGTTTTTCAAAATAAAAACATAACTAAAGGAAAGGAAAAATTACACGTAATGCAAGAAAATAACTTACGTCTCTGGGCAGAAGAGCAGAAACTGTTGTAGGTGCTCATAGGAGCGGCAGGCAGCAAAAGAAAAAGGTCCAAAGGTTGAAATAGGTTCCCAGAGGCCAAAACCAAAGAGGCCTCAAAGGTGCCCAAAAAAAGCAGCGGCTCTTAAGGGTGGGGGAGTGGGGTTAGCAGCTGCACAAGTAGGCCCCTCTGTCCCCTTCTCCTCCTTGCTTAAAGTTGACATTGCTGCGTATGCGACACGCTGCCCTTTTAAAGTGGCGCCAAGTTTTAATTATTCCATCATATTCATAAACTTTTTATGCCCCCAACTTGGCAGAGGTAGTGCTAGCTAGGGTAGAGGGAGGAGGAGGGGGAGGGGGACGAGGAGTGTGGCTGGTTAGGGGCTGGCGAGTCAAGGCACGGCACTCATTATGTGCGTCACACGCACCGCTCGTGTCGCCAGAAGGCTAAAAGCTGTGGGCGTTTGCTTTGTGGCTTTGCCATCGCCTCTGACTCTCACTTGGGCTAAGACCCAAACTCAGTCTCAGACTCAGACTCAGTCTGTGGCTGAACTAAACGACAACAAGTGCTTATTGTAATGCCCTGTATTGAGTGGGCTGTGAAAGTGTTATAACTTTGTGGAGACGACGAGTTCTGGGAATGTTTCTTGCTAAGAATTGTAGCATACTTTTAGGGATAGTCAAATTAGTTTGTCTGCTTTTAGGTATAACTTTCTCTAGACTTTATAAACTATATATCATCTGTAGTATTTATGATATAGTCACTTAGTTTCATAGCTCACTTTGTCTAGTAGATAAAAACGTGGGTTATATCGGTAATGAATTATGTAGAAGACTCTAATCTAAAGGAACTCTTCCATGTCCTTTATCAGCTAAACTTAAGTACAAATTTATAACCTTTATGTTTAATTGTTAGTAGTTAGATCTAGTATTCCAGTTTGTCGTATTACAGTTTGTTAAACTTATTAATCCAACTGCAGCAGCTAAAGTCCTTAATTACTTATAAGTTCCCTTTCCCTGGTCTTTTCCAGTCGCTTCCACTCGCCTGTTGACTTCTTACACGTTGTTGTTACTCCTCCTTCTCCCCGCTGTTGTTGTTGTTTTTGTTATTGTTGTTGCTCTTTGTTTTTGGCGCAGGACCAACAATGGCGTTTGTCGTGCTCCTGACAAGACCACGACCAAGAGCAAGAGCAAGAAAGGAGCATAGAAATGCTGGAAAGACGGAGGCGTTACTCCATAAAAATGAACAACAGCCTTTTTATTGTCGAACAATGAACATGAGCAGGCGTTCAAGTTTTTTGGCCTTTCTTTGGCTTTTCTTTGCCTTCCCCCTCTCCCCCTGTTTTCCCACTGTTTTTCCCGCTATTGTTCCCGCTGTTGTCAACAGCATTTAATGAGGCTGTCGCCTTATTGTGTTCAATTGTGTGCGACTTGAGAATTTCTAATATTGAAATTGGAAACTAGCACTACAAACGTGTGCGGCAAGAAAAGCCGTTTTCCTCTAGCGGGAAATCATAGATGGCCATGATTTGGGGCTTTTCTGTAGGTGTGGGGCGCTGCTTGTTTAGTTAGTGGGCGTGGTGTAGCTGTCGGGCAGCAGAAAGTTGAAATTGTCGTTTGCCAGTTTAGAATT
Source organism: Drosophila dunni (assembly GCA_018152125.1). Lineage (NCBI taxonomy): Eukaryota > Metazoa > Arthropoda > Insecta > Diptera > Drosophilidae > Drosophila > Drosophila dunni. The sequence continues at coordinate 16,956,535 of JAECXC010000339.1, read as the reverse complement.
CATAACGTAAATTAATCGCAGAAGTTATCGATTTTTGGTTCTGTCCTTTTTTAGCCGTTTTCAGGCTGGAATTGGTAAATTGTCAGGCAATTAAGTCGAATTTCAAACTTATTAAAGTGTTTACGTTGGTGTTAATTAGACTCTTTATTGAGTATTGTGTTAAATTGCTAACGATAAATCGATTAATCAATCGATTGTAGTTCAATTAAGAGAAGGTTTTCAACCTCAGCTAAGAACTGATGGCATTAATGTTACGCTACTTGCTTAACGCAGCACAGGAGTTCAAAAGGAAGAACGAAGAAAGAGTAGGGACGAGAGGAAGAGGAAGAATGAAAGAGAGGGAGAAGAAGAGCTGAATGGCGCTCAACGTTGACACTTAAAGCCGACAAGTTGAGCGCCTCGCGTATGGACAGGATTGACAGGATGCGGCAAGGAAGTTGCGCTGCGTTAACCATTAGCAAGGGAAGTGGGCGGGCAGTGGTACAGTGGGTGCATTGTGTACAGTGGGTGCTACAGTGGGTACAGCTCTTATAGGCTGGACGTGCGCTATGTGGAGTGCAGCACGTTGTCGTTAGCCAGCGGCTGTGGCACGCCCCCATGCCACACACACACGCGTAGAGAGAAAAACTGCGGCTGCTGCAGCTGCGGGCGAAAGCGGACCACGTTACGTATACGTAATATTCAATTGCAGGCAACAGGACGAGGTCTGAATGTGCATAGTTAGTGATAAACTGCTCTGGCACGGAAATGGCCCTGGAAATAGAAATGATGTCGAGTGTGTGCTCGTGTGCATAAAAAGGCCAATTAGACGACAGATTCAGATACAGTCAGAGCAGCAGATACAGATACAGTTACAGCTAGAACTACAGAGACTGACGCCGCAGGCTCTTAAGTGCCTAGGAGCCTTAACTTTTGCTACTCAAGCTTTGAGAGCACTGTCGAGGGTATCACACAGTCGAGCAGGCCACAATTTATGTTTTAGATACATCTTTTTCAACTTTAAATTAACTTTGCTTGCAGGGAAATGAAATAAGTTACATGTTTTCGGTTTCAAGTGGTTTGTCAGTCAAACACACACAGCCCCACACCCACACACACACACCCACACCACACACACCCCCGTGTAGACATAGCTTTAGATAGCTTCGTCTCGCGTAATCAAGAAGTTTTAAATGCATCATAAAAAACTTTTTCCATGTGCAATTTGAAAACTTGTTTTAGGCTTCGTCTACATTTATGATGTACGAGTTTCTGCCACAGCTTCCGCCCCCCGCCACGCCCCCGCGCCGCCCTCTACACGCTTTATTTATGAGCTGTTTGGGGGGCGTGGCAGGGACTCACTTGAAGCTGTCAGGTGCAAGGCGAAACTAAACTAGCAAATCGCCAAAAACATTTGACGCTTGAACAGCAGGAGATTTGCTGTCAACAACAATAAAAATGGCTGCAAAAAAAGCCAAACAAAGCGGAGTCTGTAGTAGCAGCTGCTCGACTGTAGCATACCCTGTAGTTAGAAGTAAACAGAGTGGTTAAGCCGATGAATTTTAAAACCTTCTGGTATCAAAGCAACCTGTCTGGCCTGGAGTCTAGTTAGGTGGTAGGAAAGTGCGTAAAAATATTTATGAGCAGCCCGAAAAGAGACAGCAGACAGCAGACAACAGACTTTCAATAAACCAAGTGCATAAATCTAAGCGACTTTCCCCGACCGGGACTTACCTGATTTTCCACACAGTCATAAACTTGGCTAATGTGTGTGCTGCTCCTGCTCGTCCTTGAACCTGTACAAAGTACTTGAAATAGTCGCGTGTGCATTATACATTATACATAATACATTATACGCTCCTCAGCGTCACACAAATCTGTTTTCTTTACGAAATTCCTGTACATAAATTACAAGCCAGTCGAGGAGAGTGGAGTCTAGTCTCCCTTATGTTACTTTTATTGACAGTTTCGGGCTTTACGATTACATACATAGATCAAACGACAAGACACTTTATTCCCATTCTGCTTAGCCTAATGTCAAAGTTCACGTTCAGTTTCGGTTTCGGTTTCGGATTTCTTTGGCCAAGATTTGTTGTCTACAAATTAAGCGCAGCTCCAAGGCGCCCATAAAATTTCAATTATGCTAAATTGCCAGGGCAGAGAAAGAGACAGAGAGAAAGGGGAAGAAGGAGAAAGAGAGAGAATCAGGCAGATTTAACGAGCAATGTCGTGAATACAATCAAGCATCAAGTGCATCCTGCGGCAATGACATTTCAATTAAATTTTGCAAAATTACTGCACGTACTCGAATTATGCTTAATATGCAATCAAAAGCCAATGACACGGCCTGAAAGTTAGCAGATTTTATTAAACGGGCGTCAAGTTAACAGCTTGAAATTCTATATTCAATTAAAGCAAAGACTTTGGAGGGAGAGGAGGAGGGAGAGCTGTCAGCTAGGAGCTAAATTTGTAGCTAATGAAGCTCTGAGCTCTAGCTACATTTAAGTGGCTGTAACTTAAAGCTTTAAGATAGTTAAGTTAAGCTAAAAAGCTTAAAAGACTGGCAGATTAAAGCAAACTTTAGCTTAGTCTAAATTAAATCAAACAACTGTTTATAAAGCTTTATTTTAAATAGTTTTTATTTAAAGTTAAGTTGCTATATTATTGTTAATAACTTAAGCTACTTAAAGTGAGTTTCTCGCTTAACTTATATTATTTTTTTGTGCTTAAAAAGGTGTTCGAAAATCAGGTTTTTAATCATTTTCCTTCTTGCCGCAAATTTCAGCTCGTGCACAAGACGCACAAAAAGCGTTGCCTACTTTTCGGCGCAACCCAAGAAACCTGTGAGTGTGTGTGTTTTTGCTGGCGTGTGTGCTTGTGTGTGTGAGCTTAGCGTTGTCAATTACACACATCCGCCCCTTAAAGCTTTGTCGAGACGGAGACTCGAGGCAGAGTGCCCGAAGCTCAAGTGATTCCCAGAGGCAGCTGCAGCTTTTGTTATTACACTTTGATGGGCGTCTGTCAGAATTTGAGCACATAATTAAATTAGACTGCACTTATCAGGCTGTTCTGGCGCTGTCTCTATCACACACACTCTCTGTCTCTTTCTGGGTGTCTTGATATGGTTGTCAAATGCAGTGCACTTGATGCAGCACTTGCCGCATTGTTTCGCTTTTAAAATATGCTCGAGCAAGCCACTAGGGGAAGTGCCCGCCACTCCCACTCTGCCCCTTCCCACTCCTCCCGCTCCTCCCGCTCCCTTTCACCTGATTCACTTTTTGAGCTTCATTTTGGCCCCTAGCAATTGACCCACTTTGCATCTGGCGTCTGACAGCTTCAATTGTTTGGCATTGACGCCACTTTCACTTACCTAATTAAGCACACCTGCCCCCACCCACTCTACCCCTGAAGTGCAGCCCCTGCTCTACCCCTACACCACCCCCTTCCCCTTCCTGCAGCATAAATAAATGAAAAATTAATTCATTTGACTTTGGCTCTTCCACTTCCGTTAGCTGCTTGCAAAATGCCAACTGCACTGATGTCATTTAAGCCAATTTCAAGTTGGCCAGGCTTAAACCTCTCCCTCCCTCTCTAGCTGCAGTCTTGTTGGCGGTAATTTAATTTCAGCTCTCAGTGTCTATGTGTCTGTGTGTGTGCAACTGTTGCATGCCTCGAGCATTGCATTTAATTGCCAGTCAGCAACAATTTCATAGCTAATTGTGCTTAAATATTATAACTAAGGGATAGCTGCACTCTACCTGTTGTCTAATTTAGTTTTTTAACAGCACATAATCTTTTAATTAATGTAGAGTTCATAGAGAGGGCTTAAAGTAGAAAATAGTTGCGTCTTTGGATAGAAAACTGGCAGAGAAAAGCTCTACAAATATGTATCTCAAAAAGTATCTTAAAAATTAAGAATAGGCAAAGAATTCTTACATCTCCTGCTATAAATCTTTAATCAGTTTAATGATAACTCGCTCTGCATTAATATAACCAAATAACTATAAATATTTTATTTATAATTTCAGACTAGACTTCATTGCTTTTCGCACAAGT